>OU427028.1:4576381-9443881 GCA_911387925.2 Bombus hypnorum
TAAACTCCAATGCAATGCACAAGCGCTTCAGCTTCGAAACATTCCCCACAGCTCGCAAATCGCGATGATTTCGTCGAATTTGACGAAAAATGACCGTAATTTTCCTCCCGATTGAGATATTTCGACGTTTCAGCGCTCATTTTACACTATTTTACACGCCAAATGCAATGCACAACCGCTTCAGCTTCGAAACAAGCCCAACGGCTCGCAAATCGCAATGATTTCGTCGATTTTGACGAAAAATGACCGTAATTTCCCTCCCGATTGAAATATTTCGACGTTTTAGCGTTCATTTTACTCCACTTTACACACCAAATGCAACGCACAAGCGCTGCAGCTTCGAAACATTCCCCACAGCTCGCAAATCGCGATGATTTCGTCGATTTTGACGAAAAATGACCGTAATTTCCCTCCCGATTGAGATATTTCGACGTTTCAGCGCTCATTTTACACCATTCTACACGCCAAATGCAATGCACAACAGTTTCAGCTTCGAAACAAGCCCCACAGCTCGCAAATCGCGATGATTTCGTCGATTTTGACGAAAAATGACCGTAATTTCCCTCCCGATTGAGATATTTCGACGTTTTAGCGCTCATTTTACTCCATTTTACACACCAAACGCAATGCACAATCGTTTCAGCTTCGAAACAAGCCCCACAGCACGCAAATCGCGATGATTTCGTCGATTTTGACGAAAAATGACCGTAATTTCCCTCCCGATTGAGATATTTCGACGCTTTAGCGCTCATTTTACACCATTTTACACGCCAAATGCAATGCACAACCGTTTCAGCTTCGAAACAAGACCCACAGCTCGCAAATCGCGATGATTTCGTCGATTTTGACGAAAAATGACCGTGATTTCCCGCCCGATTGAGGTATTTCGGCGATTTAGCGCTCATTTTACTCCACTTTACACGCCAAATGCAATGCACAGCCGTTTCAGCTTCGAAACAAGCCCCGTAGCTCGCAAATCGCGATGATTTCGTCGATTTTGACAAAAATGTCCGTAATTTCCTTCCCGATTGAGATATTTCGACGTTTTAGCGCTCATTTTAATCCACTTTACACGCCAAATGCAATGCACAACCGTTTCAGCTTCGAAACAAGCCCCACAGCTCCCAAATCGCGAAGATTTCGTCGATACTGACGAAAAAATGACCGTAATTTCCTTCCCGATTGAAATATTTCGACGTTTTAGCGCTCATTTTACTGCATGTTACACTCCAAATGCAATGCACAACCGTTTCAGCTTCGAAACAAGCCCCACAGCTCGCAAATCGCGATGATTTCGTCGATTTTGACGAAAAATGACCGTGATTTCCCTCCCGATTGAGATATTTCGACGTATTCGCGCCCCTTTTACACCATTTTACACGCCAAATGCAATACAAACCGTTTCAGCTTCGAAACAAGCCCCACAGCTCCCAAATCGCGATGATTTCGTCGATATTGACGAAAAATGACCGTAATTTCCTTCCCGATTGAAATATTTCGACGTTTTAGCGCTCATTTTACTGCATGTTACACTCAAAATGCAATGCACAACCGTTTCAGCTTCGAAACAAGCCCCACAGCTCGCAAATCGCGATGATTTCGTCGGTTTTTACGAAAAATGATCGTGATTTCCCTCCCGATTGAGATATTTCGACGTATTCGCGCCCCTTTTACACCATTTTACACGCCAAATGCAATGCATAACCGTTTCAGCTTCGAAACAAGCCCCACAGCTCGCAAATCGCGATGACTTCGTCGATTTTGACGAAAAATGACCGTAATTTCCCTCCAGATTGAGATATTTCGACGTTTTAGCGCTCATTTTACACCATTTTACACGCCAAATGCAATGCACAACCGTTTCAGCTTCGAAACAAGCCCCACAGCTCGCAAATCGCGATGATTTCGCCGATTTTGACGAAAAATGACCGTAATTTCCCTCCCGATTGAGATATTTTGACGTATTCGCGCCCCTTTTACACCATTTTACACGCCAAATGCAATGCATAACCGTTTCAGCTTGGAAACAAGCCCCACAGCTCGCAAATCGCGATGACTTCGTCGATTTTGACAAAAATGTCCGTAATTTCCTTCCCGATTGAGATATTTCGACGTTTTAGCGCTCATTTTACTCCACTTTGCACGCCAAATGCAATGCACAACCGTTTCAGTTTGGCAACAAGCCCCACAGCTCGCAAATTGCGATGATTTCGTCGATTTTGACGAAAAATGACCGTAATTTCCCTCCCGATTGAGATATTTCGACGTTTTAGTGCTCATTTTACTCCATTTTACACGCCAAATGCAATGCACAACAATTTCAGTTTCGAAACAAGCCCCATAGCTCGCATATCGCGATGACTTCGTCGATTTTGACGAAAAATGACCGTAATCTCCCTCCGGTTGAGATATTTCGACGTTTTAGCGCTCATTTTACACCATTTTACACGCCAAAGGCAATGCATAACCGTTTCAGCTTCGAAACAAGCCCCACAGCACTCAAATCGCGATGATTTCGTCGATTTTGACGAAAAATGACCGTAATTTCCCTCCCGATTGAGATATTTCGACGTTTTAGCGCTCATTTTACTCCATGTTACACTCCAAATGCAATGCACAACCGTTTCAGCTTGGAAACAAGCCCCACAGCTTACAAATCGCGATGACTTCGTCGATTTTGACGAAAAATGACCGTAATATCCCTCCAGATTGAGATATTTCGACGCTTTAGCGCTCATTTTACTCCATTTTACACGCCAAATGCAATGCACATCCGTTTCAGCTTCGAAACAAGCTCAACAGCTCGCAAATCGCGATGATTTCGACGATTTTGACGGAAAATGACCGTAATTTCCCTCCGGTTGAGATATTTCGACGTTTTAGCGCTCATTTTACACCATTTCACACGCCAAAGGCAATGCACAACCGTTTCAGCTTCGAAACAAGCCCCGCAGCTCCCAAATCGCGATGATTTCGTCGATATTGACGAAAAATGACCGTAATTTCCTTCCCGATTGAAATATTTCGACGTTTTAGCGCTCATTTTACTCCACTTTACACGCCACATGCAATGCACAACCGTTTCAGCTTCGAAATAAGCCCCACAGCTCGCAAACCGCGATGATTTCGTCTATTTTGACGAACAATGACAGTAATTTTCCTCCCGATTGAGATATTTCGACGTTTTAGCGCTCATTTTACTGCATGTTACACTCCAAATGCAATGCACTACCGTTTCAGCTTCGAAACAAGCCCCACAGCTCGCAAATCGCGATGATTTCGTCGATTTTGACGAAAAATGACCGTGATTTCCCTCCCGATTGAGATATTTCGACGTATTCGCGCCCCTTTTACACCATTTTACACGCCAAATGCAATGCACAACCGTTTCAGCTTCGAAACAAGCCCCACAGCTCGCAAATCGCGATGATTTCGCCGATTTTGACGAAAAATGACCGTAATTTCCCTCCCGATTGAGATATTTCGACGTTTTAGCGCTCATTTTGCTCCACGTTAAACTCCAATGCAATGCACAAGCGCTTCAGCTTCGAAACATTCCCCACAGCTCGCAAATCGCGATGATTTCGTCGAATTTGACGAAAAATGACCGTAATTTCCCTCCCGATTGAGATATTTCGACGTTTCAGCGCTCATTTTACACCATTCTACACGCCAAATGCAATGCGCTGCAGTTTCAGCTTCGAAACAAGCCCAACGGCTCGCAAATCGCGATGATTTCGTCGATTTTGACGAAAAATGACCGTAATTTCCCTCCCGATTGAAATATTTCGACGTTTTAGCGTTCATTTTACTCCACTTTACACACCAAATGCAACGCACAAGCGCTGCAGCTTCGAAACATTCCCCACAGCTCGCAAATCGCGATGATTTCGTCGATTTTGACGAAAAATGACCGTAATTTCCCTCCCGATTGAGATATTTCGACGTTTCAGCGCTCATTTTACACCATTCTACACGCCAAATGCAATGCACAACAGTTTCAGCTTCGAAACAAGCCCCACAGCTCGCAAATCGCGATGATTTCGTCGATTTTGACGAAAAATGACCGTAATTTCCCTCCCGATTGAGATATTTCGACGTTTCGGTGTTACGTTGTGTTATGGTTCGATTCGATGGTGTTATGCCTTCCGTGTAAATCTAGTCTAAATCCAGATAAAATTTTTTTTTTATTATTATTATTATTAGCTCAAGTTTAATCGGAAGGGGAAAATTGAAGTGGTATGATTGTTTATGAAATATTAATCGAGATGTCCGATTAATATGGTAGTTGCTGCCACCAGAAATATTCTAAGGACTATTTCAAAGAATTTTCTTTTATTATTATTATTTCTTTAAGTTGGGAGTGTTAGTGTGTGATGGGTATCGTTCGTGTATCCTGTCTTTTGAATTCCCAGTCTGGAAGTGCCCCCGTAAGCACCTTCTTGGCTGCAGGAAAACAAATCTTTGTACGTTTGTCCGTCGTCTCTATGAATTCCCAGTCTGGAAGTGCCTCTGTAAGCACCTACTTGACTGTAGGAAAACAAACCTTGTACACTTGTCTATTGTGCCTTTTGAATTCCCAGTCTGGAAGTGCCTCTGTAAGCACCTACTTGACTGTAGGAAAACAAACCTTGTACACTTGTCTATTATGTCTTTTGAATTCCCAGACTGGAAGTGCCCCGTAAGCACCTTCTTGACTGTAGGAAAACAAATGTTTGTATCCTTGTCTGTCGTCTCTTTGAATTCCCAGTCTGGAAGTGCCTCTGTAAGCACCTTCTTGACTGTAGGAAAACAAATGTTTGTACACTTGTCTGTCGTAGGGTTTGAACTTGGTGCGGGTTTATTATCTACTAACTCGTGTTTAATGGGTAGCGTTAACTTACGTTTGATGCAACTGGCAAACGAATTCCACTTTTCGGCTAACCTGCTATGCGCAGGAATACTGGCACGGGAGAGGATTAAAGATATTAGGAATACAAATTTGGCAACGTATTTATTTCGTCTAACAGAATTATGTTGATTTAAGTATATTATAATTTATTCGTTTCTTTAATTGATTGAAGGTATTACAATATCGTCAATAAGTATCGTCGGATGCAAATGTAGATATATTATATGGCGGTGTTCAATAAATATGAATAAATAAATACTCGAGTTTTAACCGGATAAATTTTACAAATGTTGAGTAGGATAATATTTACTTGTGTCAATAAGATCAATGACAAACGCTATTCGCAGTGTTCGGAAATTGGTGAACTTGAGGGTGAAAAACTAGGTGGTGAACCTTCGCGATTTAATTCTAATTCTTCTCGATGCCTCCTCTCTTCCCTTTTTATTTCTGCTGCAATTAATCGTTTGTACCAACGTTCGGCTCGCTTTTTGCTGAGGTGACTTTTATCTTTTCTATTCTTTCTTGATTTCGTCATAGAATTATAATTCGTTCTTGACAACAAGTAAAGTCGTAAATGAGAAAATGATTATTTTATTTGGTAACTGAGTTCACTGTAGACGATCAGTGTGGCTTCGTAGGCCTCGCCCAAGGATGAGCAATCTGCTAACGGTGGGAAGAGGAAAACGAAAACCTTAGACGTTTTCTGTGTTGAAAACACCGTAATCACTGGTTGATACAGCGAACAATTGTAAACAAAATAGATCGAAAGCTGATTGAGTTTATTCCAAACAATTCATTAAATGTTGAGCAAGAACGTTTATCTCAATTTTGTACTTATATTCTCTGTAAACAATCCGTGTGGCTTCGTAGGCCTCGCCCAAGGATGAGCAATCTGCTAACGGTGGGAAGAGGAAAACGAAAACCATAGATGTTTCCAATGATTGGAAACACCGTGATCACTGGTTGATACAGAGAATTCGAATGAAATTTTATGTGAGTTATTTACTTGGTACTTCTTTCTGTCAACTATAGCTTGCCGATGGATACTTTCGTTTGAAGACAATTTTGTTCAATTAAAAGGAAAAAAGAAAAAAGGAAGAGGGTGTACAATTTCGAATCTCCTACCTTGTTTAACTTGTGGAGACAGTCAGGTGCGCGTATGCTTTGGCGATAGATCGGTTTTAACAATTAAATTTTGTTTCGCGATTAACTACTCGATGTTTCGAACTTAATTAACAATCTTGTTAAACGGAATTACAATATGTACTAAATCGTTTCTTTGACGTCGACGGATCGACTTGTGAATGAATAAAGAATAAATAAATCACCGAATCTCAAGTTAATACTGAACTTTAAGTGCAATACCCTTACAATATTCTTTAAGTTAAACTCACTGTTTCCAATTAAAACTGGACTGCTCTCGATAAAAACTCCAACTAATTCAACTAATTAAATAAAACTTCAACTGACAACTGGCAACTCCTAAATAAAACTTCAACTGACAACTGGCAACTGGCAACTAACTACTTGCAACTAACTACTGACTCTTTATTGAGTACTGAATCTCTATTTATATTCTTCCTAATTGTCACGTGACCGATTATTTCTCTATATTTGTACCATTACTACGTGACAATTTATGAATATTGTAACCACCTATTTCCGTTGAAGTTCTCGTTTTCTCGATTATCTCACCCTTTTTTGAGACACATGGAATTTGCTGAAATTTCGTCTTCTTGATCATCACATCCGTTTTTGGAACACAGGAAGTTTACTGAATTTTCGCCTTCTTAATTTCTCGCGTTACGCTTGGTATTAATGACATACGAGGTGCTTGAAAGAGTGTAGATATTGCAGTAGGTCGTATTTTGCTGATGCTGCGTCTGCGATCTTTCCATGGCCTTCGTTACTGATACCCGTGGAATGTGCCGGGCGCGTGGCTGCTTGCCATTGTTGAGGTTGCATTTTATGTATCCGCTGATCGTCTCGCTAATGTCAATGAATCGTACAAGGTGTGTGGCGACTTAGTGCTTGCCGGGTCTTTACACGTGTTGTATGCTCTATTTCTTATGATTCCCAAAGTTATTGTGAGTTCGAGGACAAGTTTTAATACGTCATTCTATAAGAGGTGGTGCGGGGTGGTAGTTTCTATTTGTTGATTTGCTTGGCGAGTTTTAGGTTAATTTTCCCTTTTATAAAAGGTTTGTTCGTAGCAATAAGTGATTTTTTATATTGCTTGATGTTTGTATGATCTGTAGTGTTAATTTTGTTTGTTGTGTTTTCATATTTTCAGGTTGAGTCATGGATACTGACATGTCTGGAGTTGTAGAGGTATGTATTAATTTGATTTATGTTAGTTTCATCTTATTTCGTGTTGTTGTCCTTTATCTTGAATTTGTGTATTTTATTTCAGTGTAAGAAAAAGAAGAAAAATAGAGGGAGGCGCAGGCCGTTCGTACCTCCTTTGAAACGTTCCAGAAAACCTGGTCGTCGTGGCGGTGTAAAAGGTCGTAGTCGGGTGCTAAAGAGGTTGAGAGACTCAATTTCCATGGAATGTAGTAATGGCATGGTTAGAACCCCATCGTCGAGTCTTGATGGTCCTTCGGTTATTGACTTGACTTTCTCCGACGAAGACACCCCTGAGTTACCGCCAAGTTCTCCTGTGGTCGAAGTAGTAGATACAAATGCCTGTGCCAAGGCACGTTTTCCGGAGGAGATTCCTGATGGAGTGTTGGAAGCCTATCTACGCCACCATTCTTTAGGTTATGGGGGTATCTGTCCGGACGTACTCTCTTGGTGTCTGGATAAGTTTAATAAGATGCACCCGGATGCTTCGTATATAGATTTTCAGTTTGTTTAGTGTCAGTGTTTTATGTGTATGCGTGCATATATCTGTTCTGAACTGGTGTTGTTTTGTTAAAGTGTCTCTGTATACTGAATGACTCGTGTGACATTTACATTGTTTTGGTTATGTACGATACATATATGTATATATATATTTTATTTCATAGCGTGATTCTTTTGAGTTTGACTATATGTTAATTATTTTTACTACTATTGTGCTATACTTTGTTTATTTAAATTAATAAGTTTTGTTTTGGATCTACATATATGTTTCGTAGTTTAGGTTATGTTTCGCTTGGTCCATGTATACATAGTAATTAATTTAGTAATGTATTACACACATATATATATATATATGTATATCTTTATGATGTAGTTTTCTAATAAGACAGACAATTTAATGAATTTTATGTTTATTATTAGAATATCGATCTCATATATATATGTCGGGTTTACATTAGAATTAGAGTTAGGGGCGTGAAACGAATCTTCGTTTGGTCTACACGTGTCGTTAAGCAATAGAGAAGACATCGACTAGTGCAAGTACGATTATCATAGAACCGGACAAGTAACCGCGGTAATTAGTTACTCGAGAAACTAATGACAATGATCCTAGGTTCCATAACGAATCCGCGGTCGACGGGATGGTAGATTAACGTGCTCGCAAATTCTAAGTCGGACTCTTGGTTAAAACGTGAAACATCCACCGAGCGTACAGACTCTAAGTAACTCGCTAATACGACCTCACGAGAGAATGACTCTCCGTCGCGATGATGCTGCAGAGGAAAACTATGATGGGGTGTGTCTAAGGACACGAGATCATCGGATTCGTCGAGGAAAGCCTTCGTTCAGAAAGTAAGGGAAATTGGCGTTGCTGCTAATTGGTCAATCTCCATATCGGTGGTTAGAAAAAGATGCTAGCCACCCTCGGGGGAAAGTTGCTAGTGGGAGACGCCGTTCGTTGAAAAATAGGTCTCTCCTATCTTCCCGTAGCTGGGACAAAGACTGTTTGTTTGAAGGACTTTAGTCAACTAAATCCTAAGATTTATAACGGGCCCTCAGGCTAGCTGAACATGTACTGCGGAGACGCATCGACATCTGGCAATCATCTTACTCCAAGAATAGGGTCTGCGTGTGGCGAGCTACGGGACAGAGACCGTTGGAATGTTTACTGTCGCGTGCCGCCACGAATATTTCTTTTAAGGAGAGCTATAGAATTACTCCATACCTTTGTTAGACAAAGCGTTCATCCCGTGACCGCGGCTACGTTCGGCGACTGGCTGTCGCCTCGAGCCCAAGCTCACTATCACAAATCTCGAACAATTACAAATCGGATTGAATAACTACAATTGTTTAATTACAGCTATAGTAGACTCTAGGTTACAATGTTGCGGGATTATTCAAAATTCCAAAAGCTCCGGTGTTCTTTCATCTTCGACACGGCCATCCTGACTATCACACGTCCTCGTGTGTAACTAGAATATTGCGTTTTCCAAAATTAGACTCGTAACTGATATTATTTACCGTTCAACTAAATGTTCCAAATAAGTCAAGGGTCCAGTTTGGCAACAAAATTCTGTTCGGAGGTTTGACAAGCAAGGAAATGAAAGAGAAATAAAATTAGTAGCGTTTTAATTTGTCTTCAAAGTGCTAGTTGCATTCTGTGAGTTACCAGTCAGACCGTAATGACACGACGGATCATTTTCCGATTTCGTACACTGATGAATCTCGGTTTGTTGGATCATACCACTACGTTGGTTATATTACATGTGTGCTCGTCGTCGCGGTGGACGTATCAGAAAATACAGTATGTCGCGGTGGACATATCATAAAACAGCACAAAGCATGTGCACTCGTTGTCACGGTGGACGTATCAGAAAACACAGTACGTCGCGGTGGACATATCATAAAACAACACAAACATCAAAGTGGGTATATCACACGTGCGCTCGTTGTCTCGGTGGACGTATCAGAAAATACAGTACATCGCGGTGGACATAGCGCGTTATATTACATGTGTGCTCATCGTCGCGGTGGACGTATCATAAAACAACACAAAACATCAAAGTGGGTATATTACATGTGCACCCATTGTCACGGTGGACGTATCAGAAAACACAGTACGTCGCGGTGGACATATCATAAAACAGCACAAACATCAAAGTGGGTATATCACACGTGCGCTCGTTGTCTCGGTGGACGTATCAGAAAATACAGTACATCGCGGTGGACATAGCGCAGGGCCCCACTGGGAATATTACAAAAGGCGTGGTATTAATGATCCTCCGAGGTCAGTGTACTCGCATCGTTATTATCACTATCGTTGTCATCGCCGCAGACGTCCAACTCAGCAGGGACGCAACTTTCTGGCATTTTTCTCAGTCTGTCATGTCTGTCCTTATACGATCGTTTGCCGTCCAAGGTTTTTAAAGTATATCTATCCCCTTCCAAAACTTCTGCTATCTGGAATGGACTCCTGAATTTCGGATCTAACCTCGTTTGGTTTACTTCCTCATTCTTGCGTAATGCAAAATCACCGGGATTAAACCTACCTACTTTAGCTTTGGTTTTGTCGAATCCACCTCTGTCGTACCTAGCACTAGTTTCTATATATTCTCTATTGCCTGCTGCCTTACATCGGAGATATCTACTTTTCTTTCTTCAATACCGTCGAGTATCAACGAGTCGTAGGATCTTTCTTGTTCTACCAATTAATAGTTCCAATGGACTCGATTTAGTCACGCGGTTGGTGGTGCAGTTCGAAGCCAACTGTATTTTGTCAATCGCGTCTAGCCGAGATCGCCCGGTCGTTTCTATGGTCGTGAATATGTTCTTTAGCGTACCCATGATACGCTCTACCTGTCCGTTGGCCCTACTCGCACCGGTTGAGATTAAGTGGAGTTTAATGTGTCTATCTAGACAATAATCTTGAAATTCTTTGCCCGTAGGACACCTCTCTTGATCCGCTATCATCCAGCAAAGACTGCCGAATAAAATATAGCATACTTAAGTGCTTGAACGGTACTAGGAGAATCTATTTTACGAGTATGATGCAGATATGCGAATTTAGTGAAGCTGTCGAGCAAAACAATGACATATTCTTTCGAACCACTTTTACCGCTTAGTTTGTCCGTTATGTCCACGTGAACTGTATGCCAAGGTATGCTGGTCTTAGGTATAGGATGTAATTCAGCTTGTATCTTACCTGAACTGGCCTTCGAAACTTGACAAGCATGACAGTTCTCTACGAATTTGCGAACATACTTCGCCATTCCTTCGAACCAGTTATACTCGCACAGTTTCTCAAGCGTTTTATCCCAACCTAAGTGCATAATTGACTGTTGCACATGGTCAATAACGGACCACCTAAAACCTCTCGGGACAATGGGCAAGCAGAGAGTTCTGTCTTTTCTCTGTATTTTACGATGAAGGGTACCGGACCGTGACTCGTACGTATTCGCGACGTCTTCCGCGAGCTCTTCGTTCTGCAATTTGTTGACGATCTCAGAAATTTGTGGGTCGCGACGTTATTTCGCTAATAGCCAATCTTCGGAGGTTTCGGTCGGGTTGATTTCCCTCTCCATGACTTCGTTGATCGTATGGTGACCCGAGTCTACGGGATTTCGCGAGAAGAAGTCTACGTGGGCCACTCGTTTACCCTTCCGGTACAGAACGTCAAAAGTAAAAGTTTGTAAGTAAGCCCATCGCCTGTGAACCTTGTCTTTTAAATTTACTTTACTACTGGATGCCTTCAAAGAATTACAATCGGTGACGACAAGAAATTCTCGTCCGTGTAGATAATGACAGAAATGCTCGACGGCGTTTACAACCGTTAACGTTTTTAGTTCATAGGAATGATATCTAGATTCCGCAGGGCTACTCCTTATACTGTAATATTCTATTACTCTACTTTTTACCTTCAATCTTGTGCGTTAAAATAGCCTCGTGTCCATCCGAACTAGCGTCGGTATGAAATCCTATCGGATAGTTCGGGTCAAATACCATTAACACCGACGCGTCGATCAGGACGGAAATTACCTTTTGCCTTATTTTTCCATGCCTATCCGTCCAAGTCGTGTTTTTATTACCGGAAGTACGTGCATACAAGGGTTTCGTTACCCGTGAAGCTTTAGGGACGAATTTTTCGGAAATGAAAGGTTAAACCTATGAACTGCCTGAGCTGTGTGACGGTCGTTGACGCAGGTAAAGAACTCAAGGCGTGTATTTTACCAGGACTGGAACGAAGTTCTCCGTCGTGAATTACATATCCCAAATAGAGTACCGATGTCTTTAGAAGAGAACATTTTGAAAAGTTAAAGGAGATTCCGGCTTTTACGAGGGTATCTAACACGGTGTGCAATCCTCTTAGAGCTGGATCTATTGAGTCGGCAATAATTAGGACATCATCCGAATAGACAACAACGTACGAATGGCACGTTGGCTGCCCCAAGAATGATCTCTCGTTTCATTTGTTCGTAACATTAAAATCGCCAGCCGCTGCTGGATACAATGAAGGAAAGTGTGGTACAGATCACTCCGATCAAATGGTTTCTTATGTGACTACAATTAGAAAAAGGGTCAAATGGTACAGATGACTTGGCATGCGACTCCTTCCGAGGATCTCCGTGGTAAACGCTTTGATGGTTTACAAAATTACAGCAAGGAAGAACACAAATATTAGAATATTCAGACAAGTATTAATTGCAGAATTATTAGGGTTGTCCGAAAATGCAAGAATCCCCGTTTTCGACGGAGTCAGCGTAATATCGCGGTTCGGAAAAACGATTCCGAAAGAAACACCAGACGCGCACGCAACCATGCCATGCAATTAAAAGACGTCGAATGGACCGAACAAGGGCACACAGGAATTTGAAGAAAGCGACAACTTATTGTCCAAATCGTCTGACGGGGGTAGCCGATGCTGTGTATTTCCTAGAATTAGAATGAATAGGGATTTGGCGAAACCCGCTGGCCATGTCCAGACTAACAAAATATCTCGCTTTGGCAATCTCGCGACTTGATCCGCAATAAAGGGTAAAGGATACCGATCCGCGACCGTATTTTCATTTAGTTCTCGAAAATCTACCAATCATCTATCTGAACCATCGTTCGTCTTCACGAGTAACACAGGGCTCGCGAACGGTGAATTACTAGGCCCTATGATTTTCGGCTCTAATTAATTCGCTTATTCTCTCACGTACTATTCTGCGCTCCTCCCCGCGAAGTCTATTAGGACTCCTTGTACGGTGATGTTAGGATCAATTAATTGTACTTCTAACTGGCCTGTATTTACGCGAGTACGTAGGAAGCCCGTAACGGATGAATCTTTGAATCTTCGAAAAGAAAATTAATCGACTTTTATCACTACCACGTACCTCATTGTCAACTTCATTAACATCGATCTCGTTTTCAGCGGTCTTATTACAGGCATTAATTATTTTCGTTTTACACATAGCGAGGCTAGTTTGTGTAATATTACGCTAAAACCTTGACTTAAAATCTCACGATCAATCGCGACATCATACCTTAAATAACTATCAGCGAGGATATAAAAATTTATCTTTAATCATTAACACCTGCAACGAACAAGATTTGAGAGGTACGTTTAGTACAAATATTTCTTATTCCTCGCATTACTACTATATCAATCGTTCCTTTGCCAGAAAATCTCAAGACTACGAGTTCTTTAATTAATGAACACTCGGCTCCAAAATCGGGGTAAAATGGAAACGACTCACCCGGATGGCTTGATCTACCAGTTGGCGCCTCCAATACGTAGAAGTCGATTTGATACTCGTTATTGAAAGTATATTCAGGGCACTGCTTTGTAAGGGATTTTCCTCCATAATCAGATTGATAGCTGCGCGTCGTGCAGCGGAGTCGAAGCCCGCGGTTTCAGGGTTAAAACGCGGTGGCGAAAATTGTTAGGTTCCACACTCGATTTTGCACTAGCGACTGAATTAACTCGCGCACGATGGTCATAAGCTCTTGCACTGTTATAACCGGCACTGATCCCACTTCTGATGTCGGGTTTACATTAGAATTAGAGTTAGGGGCGTGAAACGAATCTTCGTTTGGTCTACACGTGTCGTTAAGCAATAGAGAAGACATCGACTAGTGCAAGTACGATTATCATAGAACTGGACAAGTAACCGCGGTAATTAGTTACTCGAGAAACTAATGACAATGATCCTAGGTTCCATAACGAATCCGCGGTCGACGGGATGGTAGATTAACGTGCTCGCAAATTCTAAGTCGGATTCTTGGTTAAAACGTGAAACATCCACCGAGCGTACAGACTCTAAGTAACTCGCTAATACGACCTCACGAGAGAATGACTCTCCGTCGCGATGATGCTGCAGAGGAAAACTATGATGGGGTGTGTCTAAGGACACGAGATCATCGGATTCGTCGAGGAAAGCCTTCGTTCAGAAAGTAAGGGAAATTGGCGTTGCTGCTAATTGGTCAATCTCCATATCGGTGGTTAGAAAAAGATGCTAGCCACCCTCGGGGGAAAGTTGCTAGTGGGAGACGCCGTTCGTTGAAAAATAGGTCTCTCCTATCTTCCCGTAGCTGGGACAAAGACTGTTTGTTTGAAGGACTTTAGTCAACTAAATCCTAAGATTTATAACGGGCCCTCAGGCTAGCTGAACATGTACTGCGGAGACGCATCGACATCTGGCAATCATCTTACTCCAAGAATAGGGTCTGCGTGTGGCGAGCTACGGGACAGAGACCGTTGGAATGTTTACTGTCGCGTGCCGCCACGAATATTTCTTTTAAGGAGAGCTATAGAATTACTCCATACCTTTGTTAGACAAAGCGTTCATCCCGTGACCGCGGCTACGTTCGGCGACTGGCTGTCGCCTCGAGCCCAAGCTCACTATCACAAATCTCGAACAATTACAAATCGGATTGAATAACTACAATTGTTTAATTACAGCTATAGTAGACTCTAGGTTACAATGTTGCGGGATTATTCAAAATTCCAAAAGCTCCGGTGTTCTTTCATCTCCGACATATATATATAATTTTTGTAACGTAGTATTTTTATGAAGACGTTAACTGTTCTCTATTGCTTGGTTTGTTAACAGATTTATTAGTTATTTTATTTATCCATTTATTTCTTATTTTGCCAATAAAAATATAATATATATATTCTTGTCCTTTTCCTCAAATTATTTCCTCTTCGACACTGTGTTATTTATTTATTTTGGATTCATCAGGTGAGTTCGTAGTTCATTTAGTTGTTAATCAGTTGTTTTATAGTTTCTTCTCTCTTGTAGATTAATTTAAATATGTACTGCATTTATTTCCCTTTTTGCTATTATGTGGTATTTAGTTATTTTAATTTCTAGGTTTTACAGATACATTTACGGATACATTCGCGTATTCTGTTTTCATTAGCTAATTGTGGTGTATTTTCTGTCGTTGGATAAAATTGTTTTCCTCCCGGATTGATTCGTAGCTTGCTCGAGTATAGGTTATGTTATACCCTGTTATATTCGTTACTTGGTTGAAGTACCTATTTCTATTTTATTTTCTATCATACCCTTGTATATTAATAATGTCTATATATGTATATGAATAATTAACTATGTTTAATAAATTTTATTAAAGAATTTCCATTTTCATTGCACTGTGTGTTTGTTTCGGGGTATGCGAGTTGTCACTTGCGTTGTTTCTGTATTGCGGTTATCTATGTTTTGGTTACGGCACGAGCGGAGCGCGGGACGTGACACCCCCCCCCCCCCCTCTTGGAGTTCAACTGAGATTTAGTTGAAACGACAAATCCACTCACGAAACCTAGGGAAGGAAGAAGGGAAACGTAAGAATAAATTTGTGTCAAACCAACAGAACCCCAAGCTCCTATCCGAACTCCAAATACGTAGATTTCATGTCCCGCTGGTTCCAATACTAACACATCAAGATACGTATATATATATATATACCCATACATCAATTTGAATAATTCAGTATTCAAATCTAATCAACCAGACATTTCAACCTGGTAAACTCTGCGTGGCGAAACCAAATTTTGAAGATAATTCAATCCTCTAACCAATCACACGCGAACCATAAAAATAAATATATATGTCGGGTTTATATTAGAATTAGAGTTAGGGGCGTGAAACGAATCTTCGTTTGGATTACACGTGTCGATATGCAATAGGGAAGACATTGACTAGTGCGAGTACGATTATCATAGAACTGGCCTAGTAACCGCGGTAACTAGTTACTCGAGAACTAATGACAATGATCCTAGGTTCCATAACGAATCCGCGGTCGACGGGATGGTAGATTAACGTGCTCGCAAATTCTAAGTCGGACTCTTGGTTAAAACGTGAAACATCCACCGAGCGTACAGACTCTAAGTAACTCGCTAATACGACCTCACGAGAGAATGACTCTCCGTCGCAATGATGCTGCAGAGGAAAACTATGATGGGGTGTGTCTAAGGACACGAGATCATCGGATTCGTCGAGGAAAGCCTTCGTTCAGAAAGTAAGGGAAATTGGCGTTGCTGCTAATTGGTCAATCTCCATATCGGTGGTTAGATAAAGATGCTAGCCACCCTCGGGGGAAAGTTGCTAGTGGGAGACGCCGTTCGTTGAAAAATAGGTCTCTCCTATCTTCCCGTAGCTGGGACAAAGACTGTTTGTTTGAAGGACTTTAGTCAACTAAATCCTAAGATTTATAACGGGCCCTCAGGCTAGCTGAACATGTACTGCGGAGACGCATCGACATCTGGCAATCATCTTACTCGAAGAATAGGGTCTGCGTGTGGCGAGCTACGGGACAGAGACCGTTGGAATGTTTACTGTCGCGTGCCGCCACGAATATTTCTTTTAAGGAGAGCTATAGAATTACTCCATACCTTTGTTAGACAAAGCGATCATCCCGTGACCGCGGCAACGTTCGGCGACTGGCTGTCGCCTCGAGCCCAAGCTCATTATCACAAATCTCGAACAATTACAAATCGGATTGAATAACTACAATTGTTTAATTACAGCTATAGTAGACTCTAGGTTACAATGCTGCGGGATTATTCAAAATTCCAAAAGCTCCGGTGTTCTTTCATCTCCGATATATATATATTCCTCGCTAGTTAACCAATCTAATATCCGAATTCGAATAGACTCGGTGCGGCAAAATCAAATCTTGGAAATAATTGAATACTCGAACCAACCATACGCGAAGAAATATACATATATATCCAATACGATTTAAACAACCAGATATTCAGACCTAACTAAATTCTGCGTAACGAGATCGAATTTCAAGGTTAATTTAATTTTCAACCTGCTTATACATATTATAACATCTTAAATCAATATTTAAACCTAAATAAACTTATACCACATAACGTAATACGTTATAACGTTATGCCACATAACGTAATACGTTATAACGTTATGCCACATAACGTAATACGTTATAACGTTATGCCATATAACGTAATACGTTATAACGTTATGCCTTATAACGTAGTACGTTATGACGTTATGCCATATAACGTAATACGTCATGACGTTATACCATATGATGTAATACGTTATGACGTTATGCCATATGACGTAATACGTTATAACGTTACACCACATAACGTAATACGTTATAACGTTATACCATATAACGTAATACGTTATAACGTTATACCACATAACGTAATACTTTATAACGTTTTGCCATATAACGTAATACGTTGTAACATTATGCCATATAAGGTATACGTTATAACGTTATACCGTATAACGTAATATGATTCAACGTTACACCATATAACGTTATGTTATATCGTAATTCGTTATAACGTTATACCATATAGCGACATACCATATAACGTAATACGTTATAACGTTAGGCCATATAACGTAATACGTTATAACGTTATGCCTTATAACGTAATACGTTATAACGTTATGCCATATAACGTAATACGTTATAACGTTATGCCATATAACGTAATACGTTATCACGTTATGCCTTATAACGTAATACGTTATGACGTTATGCCATATAACGTAATACGTTATGACGTTATACCATATGACGTAATACGTTATGACGTTATGCCATATGACGTAATACGTTATAACGTTACACCACATAACGTAATACGTTATAACGTTATGCCATATAACGTAATACGTTATAACGTTATGCCTTATAACGTAGTACGTTATGACGTTATGCCATATAACGTAATACGTTATGACGTTATACCATATGATGTAATACGTTATAACGTTATACCACATAACGTAATACTTTATAACGTTTTGCCATATAACGTAATACGTTGTAACATTATGCCATATAAGGTAATACGTTATAACGTTACACCATATAACGTAATATGTTTCAACGTTATACCATATAACGTTATGTTATATCGTAATTCGTTATAACGTTATACCTTAGAACGACATACCATATAACGTAATACGTTATAACGTTAGGCCATATAACGTAATACGTTATAACGTTATACCATATAACGTAATACCATATAACGCATTACGCTATAACGTTATACCATGCAACGTTATGTTATATAACGTAATACGTTATAACGTTATACCACATAACGTAAAACGTTATAACGTTATACCATATGACGTAGTACGTTGTAACGTTATACCATATAACGTAATACGTTATAGCGTTATACCACATAACGTAATACGTTATAACGCTATACCATATGACGTAATACGTTATAAAGTTATACCATATAACGTAATACGTTATAACGTTATACCATAGAACGTTATACCACCTATCGCATTACGTTATAACGTTATACCATGCAACGTTATATTATATAACGTAATACGTTATAACGTTATACCATATAACGTAATACGTTATAACGCTATGCCACATAACGTAATACGTTATAATGTTATTCCTTATAACGTTATACCATATAACGTAAGACGGTATAACGTTATACCATATAACGTATTCGTTATAACGTTATACCATATAACACAATACATTACATCGTTATAACATATAACGTAATACGTTATAACGATATGCCACATAACGTAATACGTTATAATGTTATTCCTTATAACGTTATACCATATAACGTAATACGTTATAACGTTATACCATATAACGTAATACCATATAACGCATTACGCTATAACGTTATACCATGCAACGTTATGTTATATAACGTAATACGTTATAACGTTATACCACATAACGTAAAACGTTATAACGTTATACCATATGACGTAGTACGTTGTAACGTTATACCATATAACGTAATACGTTATAGCGTTATACCACATAACGTAATACGTTATAACGCTATACCATATGACGTAATACGTTATAAAGTTATACCATATAACGTAATACGTTATAACGTTATACCATAGAACGTTATACCACCTATCGCATTACGTTATAACGTTATACCATGCAACGTTATATTATATAACGTAATACGTTATAACGTTATACCATATAACGTAATACGTTATAACGCTATGCCACATAACGTAATACGTTATAATGTTATTCCTTATAACGTTATACCATATAACGTAAGACGGTATAACGTTATACCATATAACGTATTCGTTATAACGTTATACCATATAACACAATACATTACATCGTTATAACATATAACGTAATACGTTATAACGATATGCCACATAACGTAATACGTTATAATGTTATTCCTTATAACGTTATACCATATAACGTAAGACGGTATAACGTTATAACATATAACGTAATACGTTATAACGTTACACCATATAACACAATACATTACATCGTTATACCATGTAACGTAATACGTAATAATGTTATACCATATAACGTAATACGTTATAACGTTATACCACATAACGTAACACGTTATAACGTTATACCATATAACGTAACATGTTTTAACGTTATACCATATATCGTTATGATATATAACGTAATACGTTATAACGTTATACCATATAACGACATACCATATAACGTAATACGTTATAACATTATGCCAAATAACGTAATACGTTATAACGTTATACCATATAACACAATACATTACATCGTGATACCATAAACGTAATACATTACATCGTTATACCATGTAACGTAAAACGTTATAACGTTATACTATATAACGTAATACGTTATCTCGTTATACCATGTAACGCAATCCGCCATAACGTCACGCCATATAACGCTATGTTATATAACGCAATACGTTATACGTTATACAATATAGCGTAAGACGGTATAACGTTATAACATATAACGTAATACGTTATAACGTTACACCATATAACACAATACATTACATCGTTATACCATATAACGTTATACCATATAACGTTATACCATATAACGCATTACGTTATAACGTTATACCATATAACGTAATATGTTATAACGTTACACCGTATAACGTAATATGTCTTCACGTTATACCATATAACGATATGCCATATAACGTAATACGTTATAACGTTATACCATATAACGTAATACGTTATAACGTTATACCTCTTAACGTAATACATTACATCGTTATACCATGTAACGTAATACGTTATAACGTTATACCATATAACGCAATACGTTATAACGTTATACCACATAACGTAACACGTTATAACATTATGCCATATAACGTTATACGTTATAACGTTATACCATATAACGTAATACGTTATAACGTTATACCATATAACGTTATACTATATAACGTAATCCGCTACAACGTTTAACGAATAACGTTATACTGTATAACGTAATACGTTATATCGTTATACCATGTAACGGAATCCGCTATAACGTTACACCATATAACGCTATGTTATATAACGCAATACGTTATACGTAATACAATATAGCGTCATACGTTATAACATTATGCCATATAACGTAATACGTTATAACGTTATACCACATAACGTAATACGTTATAACATTATGCCATATAACGTAATACATTATAACGTTATGCCATATAACGTAATACGTTATAACGTTATACCATATAACGTAATACGTTATAACGTTATACCATATAACGTAATACGTTATAACGTTATACCATATAACGTAATACGTTATAACGTTATACTATATAACGTATTACGTTGTAACGTTATACCATATAGCGTAATACGTTATAACGTTATACCTCTTAACGTAATACATTACATCGTTATACCATGTAACGTAATACGTTATAACGTTATACCATATAACGTAATACGTTATAACGTTATACCATATAACGTAATACGTTATAACGTTATACCACATAACGTAACACGTTATAACATTATGCCATATAACGAAATGCGTTATAACTTTACACCATATAACGTAATATCTTTTAACGTTATACCATATAACGTTATGCCACATAACGTAATACGTTATAACGTGATACCATATGACGTAATACGTTACAACGTGATACCATATAACGTAATACGTTATAACGTTATACCATATAACGTGATACGTTATAACGTTATACCACATAACGTAATACGTTATATCATTAAACCATATAACGTAATACGTTATATCGTTATACCATATAACGTAATATGTTTCAACGTTATACCATATAACGTTATGTTATATCGTAATACGTTATAACGTTATACCATATAACGACATACCATATAACATAATACGTTATAACGTTATGCCATATAACGTAATATGTTTTAACGTTATACCATATAACGTTATGCCATATAACGTAATAAGTTATATCGTAATACGTTATAACGTTATACCATATAACGACATACCATATAACGTAATACTTTATAACGTTATACCATATAACGTAATATGTTTTAACCTTATACCATATAACGTTATGCCATATAACGTAATACGTTATAACGTTATACCATATTACGACATACAATATTACGTAATACGTTAGAACGTTATCCCATATAACGTAATACGTTATAACGTTATACCATGTAACGTAATACGTTGAACGTTATACCATATAACGTAATACGTTGTAACGTTATACCATATAACGTAATATGTTTCAACGTTATGCCATATAACGTTATGTTATATCGTAATACGTTATAACCCTATACCATATGACGTAATACGTTGTAAAGTTATACCATATAACGTAATACGTTACAACGTTATACCATATAACGTTATGTTATATCGTAATACGTTATAACGTTATACCATATAACGACATACCATATAACGTAATACGTTATAACGTTATGCCATATAACGTAATATGTTTTAACGTTATACCATATAACGTTATGCCATATAACGTAATAAGTTATATCGTAATACGTTATAACGTTATACCATATAACGACATACCATATAACGTAATACTTTATAACGTTATACCATATAACGTAATATGTTTTAACCTTATACCATATAACGTTATGCCATATAACGTAATACGTTATAACGTTATACCATATTACGACATACAATATTACGTAATACGTTAGAACGTTATCCCATATAACGTAATACGTTATAACGTTATACCATGTATCGTAATACGTTGAACGTTATACCATATAACGTAATACGTTGTAACGTTATACCATATAACGTAATATGTTTCAACGTTATGCCATATAACGTTATGTTATATCGTAATACGTTATAACCCTATACCATATGACGTAATACGTTGTAAAGTTATACCATATAACGTAATACGTTACAACGTTATACCATATAACGTTATACCATATAACGTTATACCATATAACGTTATACCATATAACGTTATACCATATAACGCATTACGTTATAACGTTATACCATATAACGTAATATGTTATAACGTTACACCGTATAACGTAATATGTCTTCACGTTATACCATATAACGATATGCCATATAACGTAATACGTTATAACGTTATACCATATAACGTAATACGTTATAACGTTATACCTCTTAACGTAATACATTACATCGTTATACCATGTAACGTAATACGTTATAACGTTATACCATATAACGCAATACGTTATAACGTTATACCACATAACGTAACACGTTATAACATTATGCCATATAACGTTATACGTTATAACGTTATACCATATAACGTAATACGTTATAACGTTATACCATATAACGTTATACTATATAACGTAATCCGCTACAACGTTTAACGAATAACGTTATACTGTATAACGTAATACGTTATATCGTTATACCATGTAACGGAATCCGCTATAACGTTACACCATATAACGCTATGTTATATAACGCAATACGTTATACGTAATACAATATAGCGTCATACGTTATAACATTATGCCATATAACGTAATACGTTATAACGTTATACCACATAACGTAATACGTTATAACATTATGCCATATAACGTAATACATTATAACGTTATGCCATATAACGTAATACGTTATAACGTTATACCATATAACGTAATACGTTATAGCGTTATACCATATAACGTAATACGTTATAACGTTATACCATATAACGTAATACGTTATAACGTTATACTATATAACGTATTACGTTGTAACGTTATACCATATAGCGTAATACGTTATAACGTTATACCTCTTAACGTAATACATTACATCGTTATACCATGTAACGTAATACGTTATAACGTTATACCATATAACGTAATACGTTATAACGTTATACCACATAACGTAACACGTTATAACATTATGCCATATAACGAAATGCGATATAACTTTACACCATATAACGTAATATCTTTTAACGTTATACCATATAACGTTATGCCACATAACGTAATACGTTATAACGTGATACCATATGACGTAATACGTTACAACGTGATACCATATAACGTAATACGTTATAACGTTATACCATATAACGTAATACGTTATAACGTTATACCACATAACGTAATACGTTATAACATTAAACCATATAACGTAATACGTTATATCGTTATACCATATAACGTAATATGTTTCAACGTTTTACCATATAACGTTATGTTATATCGTAATACGTTATAACGTTATACCATATAACGACATACCATATAACGTAATACGTTATAACGTTATGCCATATAACGTAATATGTTTTAACGTTATACCATATAACGTTATGCCATATAACGTAATAAGTTATATCGTAATACGTTATAACGTTATACCATATAACGACATACCATATAACGTAATACTTTATAACGTTATACCATATAACGTAATATGTTTTAACCTTATACCATATAACGTTATGCCATATAACGTAATACGTTATAACGTTATACCATATTACGACATACAATATTACGTAATACGTTAGAACGTTATCCCATATAACGTAATACGTTATAACGTTATACCATGTAACGTAATACGTTGAACGTTATACCATATAACGTAATACGTTGTAACGTTATACCATATAACGTAATATGTTTCAACGTTATGCCATATAACGTTATGTTATATCGTAATACGTTATAACCCTATACCATATGACGTAATACGTTGTAAAGTTATACCATATAACGTAATACGTTACAACGTTATACCATATAACGTTATGTTATATCGTAATACGTTATAACGTTATACCATATAACGACATACCATATAACGTAATACGTTATAACGTTATGCCATATAACGTAATATGTTTTAACGTTATACCATATAACGTTATGCCATATAACGTAATAAGTTATATCGTAATACGTTATAACGTTATACCATATAACGACATACCATATAACGTAATACTTTATAACGTTATACCATATAACGTAATATGTTTTAACCTTATACCATATAACGTTATGCCATATAACGTAATACGTTATAACGTTATACCATATTACGACATACAATATTACGTAATACGTTAGAACGTTATCCCATATAACGTAATACGTTATAACGTTATACCATGTATCGTAATACGTTGAACGTTATACCATATAACGTAATACGTTGTAACGTTATACCATATAACGTAATATGTTTCAACGTTATGCCATATAACGTTATGTTATATCGTAATACGTTAAAACCCTATACCATATGACGTAATACGTTGTAAAGTTATACCATATAACGTAATACGTTACAACGTTATACCATATAACGTTATACCATATAACGTTATACCATATAACGTTATACCATATAACGTTATACCATATAACGCATTACGTTATAACGTTATACCATATAACGTAATATGTTATAACGTTACACCGTATAACGTAATATGTCTTCACGTTATACCATATAACGATATGCCATATAACGTAATACGTTATAACGTTATACCATATAACGTAATACGTTATAACGTTATACCTCTTAACGTAATACATTACATCGTTATACCATGTAACGTAATACGTTATAACGTTATACCATATAACGCAATACGTTATAACGTTATACCACATAACGTAACACGTTATAACATTATGCCATATAACGTTATACGTTATAACGTTATACCATATAACGTAATACGTTATAACGTTATACCATATAACGTTATACTATATAACGTAATCCGCTACAACGTTTAACGAATAACGTTATACTGTATAACGTAATACGTTATATCGTTATACCATGTAACGGAATCCGCTATAACGTTACACCATATAACGCTATGTTATATAACGCAATACGTTATACGTAATACAATATAGCGTCATACGTTATAACATTATGCCATATAACGTAATACGTTATAACGTTATACCACATAACGTAATACGTTATAACATTATGCCATATAACGTAATACATTATAACGTTATGCCATATAACGTAATACGTTATAACGTTATACCATATAACGTAATACGTTATAACGTTATACTATATAACGTATTACGTTGTAACGTTATACCATATAGCGTAATACGTTATAACGTTATACCTCTTAACGTAATACATTACATCGTTATACCATGTAACGTAATACGTTATAACGTTATACCATATAACGTAACACGTTATAACATTATGCCATATAACGTAATGCGTTATAACTTTACACCATATAACGTAATATCTTTTAACGTTATACCATATAACGTTATGCCACATAACGTAATACGTTATATCGTTATACCGTATAACGTAATACGTTATAACGTTATACCTCATAACGCAATTCGTTACATCGTTATACCATATAACGTAATACATTATAACGTTATACCATATAACGTAATACGTTATAACGTTGTACCACATGACGTAATACGTTATAACGTTACACCATATAACGTTATGTTATATAACGTAATACGTTATAACGTTATACCATATAACGTAATACGTTATATCGATATGCCACACAACGTAATACGTTATAACGTTATACCACAGAACGTTATACCATATAACGTATTACGCTATAACGTTATACCATACAACGTAATACGTTATAACGTTGTACCTTATATCGTTATGTTATTTAACGTAATACGTTATAACGTTATACCATGTCACGTAATGTTATATAACGTAATACGTTATAACGTTATACCATATAACGTAATACGTTATAACGTTACTCCATATAACGTAATATGTCTTAACGTTATACCATCTAACGATATGCCATATAACGTAATACGTTATAACGTTATACCATATAACGTAATACGTTATAACGTTATAACATATAACGTAATACGTTATAACGTTATACCTCTTAACGTAATACATTACATCGTTATACCATGTAACGTAATACGTTATAACGTTATACCATATAACGTAACACGTTATAACGTTATGCCATATAACGTAATACGTTATAACGTTATACCATATAACGTAATACGTTATAACGTTATGCCATATGACGTAATACGTTATAACGTGATACCATATAACGTAATGCGTTATAACGTTATACCATATAACGTAATCCGTTATAACGTTATACCACATCACGTCATACGTTATAACATTGTACCATATAACGTAATACGTTATGACGTTATACCATATAACTTAATATGTTGCAACGTTATACTATATAACGTTATGTTATATCGTAATACGTTATAACGTTATACCATATAACGACATACCATATAACGTAATACGTTATAACGTTATGCCATATAACGTAATACGTTATAACGTTATACCATATAACGTAATACGTTATGACGTTATACCTCTTAACGTAATACATTACATCGTTATACCATGTAACGTAATACGTTATAACGTTATACCATATAACGTAATACGTTATAACGTTATACCACATAACGTAACACGTTATAACATTATGCCATATAACGTAATACGTTATAACGTTATACCATATAACGTAATACGTTATAACGTTATACCATATAACGTTATACTATATAATGTAATACGCTATAACGTTTAACGAATAACGTTATACTATATAACGTAATACGTTATAACGTTATACCTCATAACGCAATTCGTTACATCGTTATACCATATAACGTAATACATTATAACGTTATACCATATAACGTAATACGTTATAACGTTGTACCACATGACGTAATACGTTATAACGTTACACCTTATAACGTTATGTTATATAACGTAATACGTTATAACGTTATACCATATAACGTAATACGTTATATCGATATGCCACACAACGTAATACGTTATAACGTTATACCACAGAACGTTATACCATATAACGTATTACGCTATAACGTTATACCATACAACGTAATACGTTATAACGTTGTACCTTATATCGTTATGTTATTTAACGTAATACGTTATAACGTTATACCATGTCACGTAATGTTATATAACGTAATACGTTATAACGTTATACCATATAACGTAATACGTTATAACGTTACACCATATAACGTAATAAGTCTTAACGTTATACCATCTAACGATATGCCATATAACGTAATACGTTATAACGTTATACCATATAACGTAATACGTTATAACGTTATAACATATAACGTAATACGTTATAACGTTATACCTCTTAACGTAATACATTACATCGTTATACCATGTAACGTAATACGTTATAACGTTATACCATATAACGTAACACGTTATAACGTTATGCCATATAACGTAATACGTTATAACGTTATACCATATAACGTAATACGTTATAACGTTATGCCATATGACGTAATACGTTATAACGTGATACCATATAACGTAATGCGTTATAACGTTATACCATATAACGTAATCCGTTATAACGTTATACCACATCACGTCATACGTTATAACATTGTACCATATAACGTAATACGTTATGACGTTATACCATATAACTTAATATGTTGCAACGTTATACTATATAACGTTATGTTATATCGTAATACGTTATAACGTTATACCATATAACGACATACCATATAACGTAATACGTTATAACGTTATGCCATATAACGTAATACGTTATAACGTTATACCATATAACGTAATACGTTATGACGTTATACCTCTTAACGTAATACATTACATCGTTATACCATGTAACGTAATACGTTATAACGTTATACCATATAACGTAATACGTTATAACGTTATACCACATAACGTAACACGTTATAACATTATGCCATATAACGTAATACGTTATAACGTTATACCATATAACGTAATACGTTATAACGTTATACCATATAACGTTATACTATATAATGTAATACGCTATAACGTTTAACGAATAACGTTATACTATATAACGTAATACGTTATATCGTTATACCATGTAACGCAATCCGCTATAACGTTACACCATATAACGCTATTTTATATAACGCAATACGTTATACGTTATACAATATAGCGTCATACGTTATAACGTTATACCATATAACGTAATACGTTATAACGTTATACCATATAACGCAATACGTTATAACGTTACACCATATAACGTAATATGTCTTAACGTTATACCATCTAACGATATGCCATATAACGTAATACGTTATAACGTTATACCATATAACGCAATACGTTATAACGTTACACCATATAACGTAATATGTCTTAACGTTATACCATCTAACGATATGCCATATAACGTAATACGTTATAACGTTATACCATATAACGTAATACGTTATAACGTTATACCATATAACGTAATACGTTATAACGTTATACCTCTTAACGTAATACATTACATCGTTATACCATGTAACGTAATACGTTATAACGTTATACCATATAACGTAATACGTTATAACGTTATACCATATAACGTAATACGTTATAACGTTATACCATGTAACGTAATACGTTATAACGTTATACCATATATCGTAACACGTTATAACGTTATGCCATATAACGTAATACGTTATAACGTTATACCATATAACGTAATACGTTATAACGTTATGCCATATGACGTAATACGTTATAACGTGATACCATATAACGTAATGCGTTATAACGTTATACCATATAACGTAATCCGTTATAACGTTATACCACATAACGTAATACGTTATAACATTGTACCATATAACGTAATACGTTATGACGTTATACCATATAACGTAATATGTTTCAACGTTATACTATATAACGTTATGTTATATCGTAATACGTTATATCGTTATACCATATAACGACATACCATATAACGTAATACGTTATAACGTTATGCCATATAACGTAATACGTTATAACGTTATACCATATAACGTAATACGTTATGACGTTATACCATATAACGTAATACGTTATATCGTTATACCAAATAACGTAATATGTTTTAACGTTATGCCATATAACGTAATACGTTATAACGTTATACCATATAACGTAATACGTTATAACGTTATACCTCATAACGTAATACATTACATCGTTATACCATGTAACGTAATACGTTATAACGTTATACCATATAACGTTATACGTTATAACGTTACACCATATAACGTAATATGTCTTAACGTTATACCATATAACGATATGCCATATAACGTAATACGTTATAACGTTATACCATGTAACGTAATACGTTATAACGTTATACCATATAACGTAATACGTTATAACGTTATACCACATAACGTAACACGTTATAACATTATGCCATATAACGTAATACGTTATAACGTTATACCATATAACGTAATACGTTATAACGTTATACCATATAACGTTATACTATATAATGTAATACGCTATAACGTTTAACGAATAACGTTATACTATATAACGTAATACGTTATATCGTTATACCATGTAACGCAATCCGCTATAACGTTACACCATATAACGCTATTTTATATAACGCAATACGTTATACGTTATACAATATAGCGTCATACGTTATAACGTTATACCATATAACGTAATACGTTATAACGTTATACCATATAACGCAATACGTTATAACGTTACACCATATAACGTAATATGTCTTAACGTTATACCATCTAACGATATGCCATATAACGTAATACGTTATAACGTTATACCATATAACGCAATACGTTATAACGTTACACCATATAACGTAATATGTCTTAACGTTATACCATCTAACGATATGCCATATAACGTAATACGTTATAACGTTATACCATATAACGTAATACGTTATAACGTTATACCATATAACGTAATACGTTATAACGTTATACCTCTTAACGTAATACATTACATCGTTATACCATGTAACGTAATACGTTATAACGTTATACCATATAACGTAATACGTTATAACGTTATACCATATAACGTAATACGTTATAACGTTATACCATGTAACGTAATACGTTATAACGTTATACCATATATCGTAACACGTTATAACGTTATGCCATATAACGTAATACGTTATAACGTTATACCATATAACGTAATACGTTATAACGTTATGCCATATGACGTAATACGTTATAACGTGATACCATATAACGTAATGCGTTATAACGTTATACCATATAACGTAATCCGTTATAACGTTATACCACATAACGTAATACGTTATAACATTGTACCATATAACGTAATACGTTATGACGTTATACCATATAACGTAATATGTTTCAACGTTATACTATATAACGTTATGTTATATCGTAATACGTTATATCGTTATACCATATAACGACATACCATATAACGTAATACGTTATAACGTTATGCCATATAACGTAATACGTTATAACGTTATACCATATAACGTAATACGTTATGACGTTATACCATATAACGTAATACGTTATATCGTTATACCAAATAACGTAATATGTTTTAACGTTATACCATATAACGTAATACGTTATAACGTTATACCATATAACGTAATACGTTATAACGTTATACCTCATAACGTAATACATTACATCGTTATACCATGTAACGTAATACGTTATAACGTTATACCATATAACGTTATACGTTATAACGTTACACCATATAACGTAATATGTCTTAACGTTATACCATATAACGATATGCCATATAACGTAATACGTTATAACGTTATACCATGTAACGTAATACGTTATAACGTTATACCATATAACGTAATACGTTATAACGTTATACCACATAACGTAACACGTTATAACATTATGCCATATAACGTAATACGTTATAACGTTATACCATATAACGTAATACGTTATAACGTTATACCATATAACGTTATACTATATAATGTAATACGCTATAACGTTTAACGAATAACGTTATACTATATAACGTAATACGTTATATCGTTATACCATGTAACGCAATCCGCTATAACGTTACACCATATAACGCTATTTTATATAACGCAATACGTTATACGTTATACAATATAGCGTCATACGTTATAACGTTATACCATATAACGTAATACGTTATAACGTTATACCATATAACGCAATACGTTATAACGTTACACCATATAACGTAATATGTCTTAACGTTATACCATCTAACGATATGCCATATAACGTAATACGTTATAACGTTATACCATATAACGCAATACGTTATAACGTTACACCATATAACGTAATATGTCTTAACGTTATACCATCTAACGATATGCCATATAACGTAATACGTTATAACGTTATACCATATAACGTAATACGTTATAACGTTATACCATATAACGTAATACGTTATAACGTTATACCTCTTAACGTAATACATTACATCGTTATACCATGTAACGTAATACGTTATAACGTTATACCATATAACGTAATACGTTATAACGTTATACCATATAACGTAATACGTTATAACGTTATACCATGTAACGTAATACGTTATAACGTTATACCATATATCGTAACACGTTATAACGTTATGCCATATAACGTAATACGTTATAACGTTATACCATATAACGTAATACGTTATAACGTTATACCATATAACGTAATACGTTATGACGTTATACCATATAACGTAATACGTTATATCGTTATACCAAATAACGTAATATGTTTTAACGTTATACCATATAACGTAATACGTTATAACGTTATACCATATAACGTAATACGTTATAACGTTATACCTCATAACGTAATACATTACATCGTTATACCATGTAACGTAATACGTTATAACGTTATACCATATAACGTTATACGTTATAACGTTACACCATATAACGTAATATGTCTTAACGTTATACCATATAACGATATGCCATATAACGTAATACGTTATAACGTTATACCATATAACATAATACGTTATAACGTTATACCACATAACGTAACACGTTATAACATTATGCCATATAACGTAATACGTTATAACGTTATACCATATAACGTAATACGTTATAAGGTTATACCATATAACGTAATACGTTATAACGTTATGCCATATAACGTAATACGTTATAACGTTATACCATATAACGTGATACGTTATAACGTTATACCACGTAAAGTAATATGTTATAACATTATACCATATAACGTAATACGTTATAACGTTATACCATATAACGTAATATGTTTCAACGTTATACCATATAACGTTATGTTATATCGTAATACGTTATAACGTTATACCATATAACGACATACCATATAACGTAATACGTTATAATGTTATGCCATATAACGTAATACGTTATAACGTAATACCATATAACGTAATACGTTATAACGTTATACCATATAACGTAATACGTTATAACGTTATGCCTCATAACGTAATACATTACATCGTTATACCATGTAACGTAATACGTTATAACGTTATACCATATAACGTTATGCGTTATAACGTTATGCCATATAACGTAATACGTTATAACGTTGTACCATATAACGTAATACGTTATAACGTTATACGATATAACGTAATACGTTATATCGTTATACCAAATAACGTAATATGTTTTAACGTTACACCATATAACGTAATACGTTATAACGTTATACCATATAACGTAATACGTTATAACGTTATACCATATAACGTAATACGTTATAACGTTATACCATATAACGTAATACGTTATAACGTTATACCATATAACGTTATACTATATAACGTAATACGCTATAACTTTTAACGAATAACGTTATACTATATAACGTAATACGTTATAACGTTATACCATATAACGTAATATGTTTTAACGTTATACCATATAACATTATGCCATATAACGTAATACGTTATAACGTTATGCCATATAACGTAATACGTTATAACGTTATACCATATAACGTAATGCGTTATAACGTTATACCATATAACGTTATACTATATAACGTAATACGCTATAACTTTTAACGAATAACGTTATACTATATAACGTTATACGTTATAACGTTATACCATATAACGTAATACGTTATAACGTTATACCATATAATGTAATACGTTATAACGTTATACCATATAACGTAATACGTTATAACGTTATACCATATAACGTTATACTATATAACGTAATACGCTATAACTTTTAACGAATAACGTTATACTATATAACGTTATACGTTATAACGTTATACCATATACGTAATATGTTTTAACGTTATACCATATAACATTATGCCATATAACGTAATACGTTATAACGTTATGCCATATAACGTAATACGTTATAACGTTATACCTCATAACGTTATACATTACATCGTTATACCAAATAACGTAATATGTTTTAACGTTACACCATATAACGTAATACGTTATAACGTTATGCCTCATAACGTAATACATTACATCGTTATACCATGTAACGTAATACGTTATAACGTTATACCATATAACGTTATGCGTTATAACGTTATGCCATATAACGTAATACGTTATAACGTTGTACCATATAACGTAATACGTTATAACGTTATACGATATAACGTAATACGTTATATCGTTATACCAAATAACGTAATATGTTTTAACGTTACACCATATAACGTAATACGTTATAACGTTATACCATATAACGTAATACGTTATAACGTTATACCATATAACGTAATACGTTATAACGTTATACCATATAACGTAATACGTTATAACGTTATACCATATAACGTTATACTATATAACGTAATACGCTATAACTTTTAACGAATAACGTTATACTATATAAGGTAATACGTTATAACGTTATACCATATAACGTAATATGTTTTAACGTTATACCATATAACATTATGCCATATAACGTAATACGTTATAACGTTATGCCATATAACGTAATACGTTATAACGTTATACCATATAACGTAATGCGTTATAACGTTATACCATATAACGTTATACTATATAACGTAATACGCTATAACTTTTAACGAATAACGTTATACTATATAACGTTATACGTTATAACGTTATACCATATAACGTAATACGTTATAACGTTATACCATATAATGTAATACGTTATAACGTTATACCATATAACGTAATACGTTATAACGTTATACCATATAACGTTATACTATATAACGTAATACGCTATAACTTTTAACGAATAACGTTATACTATATAACGTTATACGTTATAACGTTATACCATATAACGTAATACGTTATAACGTTATACCATATACGTAATATGTTTTAACGTTATACCATATAACATTATGCCATATAACGTAATACGTTATAACGTTATGCCATATAACGTAATACGTTATAACGTTATACCTCATAACGTTATACATTACATCGTTATACCAAATAACGTAATATGTTTTAACGTTACACCATATAACGTAATACGTTATAACGTTATACTATATAACGTAACACGTTATAACGTTATGCCATATAACGTAATACGTTATAACGTTATACCATATAACGTAATACGTTATATAGTTATGCCGAATGACGTAATACGTTATAACGTGATACCATATGACGTAATACGTTATAACGTGATACCATATAACGTAATACGTTATAACGTTATACCATATAACGTGATACGTTATAACGTTATACCACGTAACGTAATATGTTATAACATTATACCATATAACGTAATACGTTATAACGTTATACCATATAACGTAATATGTTTCAACGTTATACCATATAACGTTATGTTATATCGTAATACGTTATAACGTTATACCATATAACGACATACCATATAACGTAATACGTTATAATGTTATGCCATATAACGTAATACGTTATAACGTAATACCATATAACGTAATACGTTATAACGTTATACCATATAACGTAATACGTTATAACGTTATACCATATAACGTAATGCGTTATAACGTTATGCCATATAACGTAATACGTTATAACGTTGTACCATATAACGTAATACGTTATAACGTTATACGATATAACGTAATACGTTATATCGTTATACCAAATAACGTAATATGTTTTAACGTTACACCATATAACGTAATACGTTATAACGTTATACCATATAACGTTATACTATGTAACGTAATACGCTATAACTTTTAACGAATAACGTTATACTATATAACGTAATACGTTATATCGTTATACCATGTAACGCAATCCGCTATAACGTTACACAATATATCGCTATGTTATATAACGCAATACGTTATACGTCATACAATATAGCGTCATACGTTATAACATTATGCCATATAACGTAATACGTTATAACGTTATACCACATAACGTAATACGTTATAACATTATGCCATATAACGTAATACATTATAACGTTATACCATATAACGTAATACGTTATAACGTTATACCATATAACGTAATACGTTATAACGTTATACCATATAACGTAATACGTTATAACGTTATACCATATAACGTAATATGTTATAACGTTATACCTCATAACGTAATACGTTATAACGTTATGCCATATGACGTAATACGTTATAACGTGATACCATATAACGTAATGCGTTATAACGTTATACCATATAACGTAATCCGTTATAACGTTATACCACATAACGTAATACGTTATGACATTGTACCATATAACGTAATACGTTATGACGTTATACCATATAACGTAATATGTTTTAACGTTATACCATATAACATTATGCCATATAACGTAATACGTTATAACGTTATACCATATAACGTAATACGTTATAACGTTATGCCTCATAACGTAATACGTTATAACGTTATACCATATAACGTAATACGTTATAACGTTATACCATATAACGTAATACGTTATAACGTTATACCATATAACGTAATACGTTATAACGTTATACCATATAACGTAATACGTTATAACGTTACACCATATAACGTAATATGTCTTAACGTTATACCATATAACGATATGCCATATAGCGTAATACGTTATAAAGTTATACCATATAACGTAATACGTTATGACGTTATACCTCTTAACGTAATACATTACATCGTTATACCATGTAACGTAATACGTTATAACGTTATACCATATAACGTAATACGTTATAACGTTATACCACATAACGTAACACGTCGTAACATTATGCCATATAACGTAATACGTTATAACGTTATACCATATAACGTAATACGTTATAACGTTATACCATATAACGTTATACTATATAACGTAATACGCTATAACGTTTAACGAATAACGTTATACTATATAACGTAATACGTTATATCGTTATACCATGTAACGCAATCCGCTATAACGTTACACCATATAACGCTATGTTATATAACGCAATACGTTATACGTTATACAATATAGCGTCATACGTTATAACATTATGCCATATAACGCAATACGTTATAACGTTATATCACATAACGTAATACGTTTTAACGTTATACCATATAACATTATGCCATATAACGTAATACGTTATAACGTTATACCATATAACGTAATACGTTATAACGTTATGCCTCATAACGTAATACATTACATCGTTATACCATGTAACGTAATACGTTATAACGTTATACCATATAACGTAATGCGTTATAACGTTATGCCATATAACGTAATACGTTATAACGTTGTACCATATAACGTAATACGTTATAACGTTATACGATATAACGTAATACGTTATATCGTTATACCAAATAACGTAATATGTTTTAACGTTACACCATATAACGTAATACGTTATAACGTTATACCATATAACGTAATACGTTATAACGTTATACCATATAACGTAATACGTTATAACGTTATACCATATAACGTAATACGTTATAACGTTATACCATATAACGTTATACTATATAACGTAATACGCTATAACTTTTAACGAATAACGTTATACTATATAACGTAATACGTTATATCGTTATACCATGTAACGCAATCCGCTATAACGTTACACAATATAACGCTATGTTATATAACGCAATACGATATACGTCATACAATATAGCGTCATACGTTATAACATTATGCCATATAACGTAATACGTTATAACGTTATACCATATAACGTAATACGTTATAACGTTATACCACATAACGTATCACGTCGTAACATTATGCCATATAACGTAATACGTTATAACGTTATGCCATATAACGTAATACGTTATAACGTTATACCTCATAACGTAATACATTATATCGTTATACCATGTAACGTAATACGTTATAAGGTTATACCATATAACGTAATACGTTATAACGTTATGCCATATAACGTAATACGCTATAAAGTTATACCATATAGCGCAATACGTTATAACGTTATACCATATAACGTAATACGTTATATCGTTATACCAAATAACGTAATATGTTTTAACGTTATACCATATAACGTAATACGTTATAACGTTATACCATATAACGTAATACGTTATAACGTTATACCTCATAACGTAATACATTACATCGTTATACCATGTAACGTAATACGTTATAACGTTATACCATATAACGTAATACGTTATAACGTTACACCATATAACGTAATATGTCTTAACGTTATACCATATAACGATATGCCATATAACGTAATACGTTATAAAGTTATACCATATAACGTAATACGTTATGACGTTATACCTCTTAACGTAATACATTACATCGTTATACCATGTAACGTAATACGTTATAACGTTATACCATATAACATAATACGTTATAACGTTATACCACATAACGTAACACGTTATAACATTATGCCATATAACGTAATACGTTATAACGTTATACCATATAACGTAATACGTTATAACGTTATACCATATAACGTTATACTATATAACGTAATACGCTATAACGTTTAACGAATAACGTTATACTATACAACGTAATACGTTATATCGTTATACCATGTAACGCAATCCGCTATAACGTTACACCATATAACGCTATGTTATATAACGCAATACGTTATACGTTATACAATATAGCGTCATACGTTATAACATTATGCCATATAACGTAATACGTTATAACGTTATACCACATAACGTAATACGTTATAACGTTATACCATATAACGTAATACGTTATAACGTTATACCATGTAACGTAATATGTTTTAACGTTATACCATATAACATTATGCCATATAACGTAATACGTTATAACGTTATACCATATAACGTAATACGTTATAACGTTATGCCTCATAACGTAATACATTACATCGTTATACCAAATAACGTAATATGTTTTAACGTTACACCATATAACGTAATACGTTATAACGTTATACCATATAACATTATGCCATATAACGTAATACGTTATAACGTTATGCCATATAACGTAATACGTTATAACGTTATACCACATAACGTAATACGTTATAACGTTATACGATATAACGTAATACGTTATATCGTTATACCAAATAACGTAATATGTTTTAACGTTACACCATATAACGTAATACGTTATAACGTTATACCATATAACGTAATACGTTATAACGTTATACCATATAACGTAATACGTTATAACGTTATACCATATAACATTATGCCATATAACGTAATACGTTATAACGTTATGCCATATAACGTAATACGTTATAACGTTATACCACATAACGTAACACGTTATAACGTTATACCATATAACGTAATACGTTATAAAGTTATACCATATAACGTAATATGTTTTAACGTTATACCATATAACGTAATACGTTATATCGTTATACCAAATAACGTAATATGTTTTAACGTTATACCATATAACGTAATACGTTATAACGTTATACCATATAACGTAATACGTTATAACGTTATACCATATAACGTAATATGTTTCAACGTTATACCATATAACGTTATGTTATATCGTAATACGTTATAACGTTATACCATATAACGTTATACTATATAACGTAATACGCTATAACGTTTAACGAATAACGTTATACTATATAACGTAATACGTTATATCGTTATACCATGTAACGCAATCCGCTATAACGTTACACATAATAACACTATGTTATATAACGCAATATGTTATACGTTATACAATATAGCGTCATACGTTATAACATTATGCCATATAACGTAACACGTTATAACGTTATGCCATATAACGTAATACGTTATAACGTTATACCATATAACGTAATACGTTATATAGTTATGCCGAATGACGTAATACGTTATAACGTGATACCATATGACGTAATACGTTATAACGTGATACCATATAACGTAATGCGTTATAACTTTATACCATATAACGTGATACGTTATAACGTTATACCACATAACGTAATACGTTATAACATTATACCATATAACGTAATACGTTATAACGTTATACCATATAACGTAATATGTTTCAACGTTATACCATATAACGTTATGTTATATCGTAATACGTTATAACGTTATGCCATATAACGTAATACGTTATAACGTGATACCATATAACGTAATGCGTTATAACGTTATACCATATAACGTAATCCGTTATAACGTTATACCACATAACGTAATACGTTATAACATTGTACCATATAACGTAATACATTATAACGTTATACCATATAACGTAATATGTTTTAACGTTATACCATATAACGTAATACGTAATAACGTTATACCGTATAACGTAATACGTTATAACGTTATACCTCATAACGTAATACGTTATAACGTTATACCATGTAACGTAATACGTTATAACGTTATACCATATAACGTAACACGTTATAACGTTATACCTCTTAACGTAATACATTACATCGTTATACCATGCAACGTAATACGTTATAACGTTATACCATATAACGTAATACGTTATAACGTTATATCAAATAACGTAATATGTTTTAACGTTATACCATATAACATAATACGTAATAACGTTATACCGTATAACGTAATACGTTATAACGTTATACCTCATAACGTAATACGTTATAACGTTATGCCATATGACGTAATACGTTATAACGTGATACCATATAACGTAATGCGTTATAACGTTATACCATATAACGTAATCCGTTATAACGTTATACCACATAACGTAATACGTTATAACATTGTACCATATAACGTAATACGTTATGACGTTATACCATATAACGTAATATGTTTCAACGTTATACCATATAACGTTATGTTATATCGTAATACGTTATAACGTTATACCATATAACGACATACCATATAACGTAATACGTTATAACGTTATGCCATATAACGTAATACGTTATAACGTGATACCACATAACGTAATGCGTTATAACGTTATACCATATAACGTAATCCGTTATAACGTTATACCACATAACGTAATACGTTATAACATTGTACCATATAACGTAATACGTTATGACGTTATACCATATAACGTAATATGTTTCAACGTTCTACCATATAACGTTATGTTATATCGTAATATGTTATAACGTTATACCATATATCGTAATACGTTATAACGTTATACCATATAACGTAATACGTTATAACGTTACACCATATAACGTAATATGTCTTAACGTTATACCATATAACGATATGCCATATAACGTAATACGTTATAAAGTTATACCATATAACGTAATACGTGATGACGTTATACCTCTTAACGTAATACATTACATCGTTATACCATGTAACGTAATACGTTATAACGTTATACCATATAACGTAATACGTTATAACGTTATACCACATAACGTAACACGTCATAACATTATGCCATATAACGTAATACGTTATAACGTTATACCATATAACGTAATACGTTATAACGTTATACCATATAACGTTATACTATATAACGTAATACGCTATAACGTTTAACGAATAACGTTATACTATATAACGTAATACGTTATATCGTTATACCATGTAACGCAATCCGCTATAACGTTACACCATATAACGCTATGTTATATAACGCAATACGTTATACGTTATACAATATAGCGTCATACGTTATAACATTATGCCATATAACGCAATACGTTATAACGTTATATCACATAACGTAATACGTTATAACGTTATACCATATAACGTAATACGTTATAACGTTATACCATATAACGTAATACGTTATAACGTTATGCCTCATAACGTAATACATTACATCGTTATACCATGTAACGTAATACGTTATAACGTTATACCATGCAACGTAATACGTTATAACGTTATACCATATAACGTAATACGTTATAACTTTATATCAAATAACGTAATATGTTTTAACGTTATACCATATAACATAATACGTAATAACGTTATACCGTATAACGTAATACGTTATAACGTTATACCTCATAACGTAATACGTTATAACGTTATGCCATATGACGTAATACGTTATAACGTGATACCATATAACGTAATGCGTTATAACGTTATACCATATAACGTAATCCGTTATAACGTTATACCACATAACGTAATACGTTATAACATTGTACCATATAACGTAATACGTTATGACGTTATACCATATAACGTAATATGTTTCAACGTTATACCATATAACGTTATGTTATATCGTTATACGTTATAACGTTATACCATATGACGACATACCATATAACGTAACACGTTATAACGTTATGCCATATAACGTAATACGTTATAACGTTATACCATACAACGTAATACGTTATAAAGTTATACCATATAACGTAATATGTTTTAACGTTATACCATATAACGTAATATGTTTCAACGTTATACCATATAACGTTATGTTATATCGTAATACGTTATAACGTTATACCATATAACGTTATACTATATAACGTAATACGCTATAACGTTTAACGAATAACGTTATACTATATAACGTAATACGTTATATCGTTATACCATGTAACGTAATACGTTATAACGTTATACCATATAACGTAATACGTTATAACGTTATACCATATAACGTAATATGTTTTAACGTTATACCTCATAACGTAATACGTTATAACGTTATACCATATAACGTAATGCGTTATAACGTTATACCATATAACGTAATCCGTTATAACGTTATACCACATAACGTAATACGTTATAACGTTATACCTCATAACGTAATACGTTATAACGTTATACCATGTAACGTAATACGTTATAACGTTATACCATATAACGTAACACGTTATAACGTTATACCTCTTAACGTAATACATTACATCGTTATACCATGCAACGTAATACGTTATAACGTTATACCATATAACGTAATACGTTATAACGTTATATCATATAACGTAATATGTTTTAACGTTATACCATATAACATAATACGTAATAACGTTATACCGTATAACGTAATACGTTATAACGTTATACCTCATAACGTAATACGTTATAACGTTATGCCATATGACGTAATACGTTATAACGTGATACCATATAACGTAATGCGTTATAACGTTATACCATATAACGTAATCCGTTATAACGTTATACCACATAACGTAATACGTTATAACATTGTACCATATAACGTAATACGTTATGACGTTATACCATATAACGTAATATGTTTCAACGTTATACCATATAACGTTATGTTATATCGTAATACGTTATAACGTTATACCATATAACGACATACCATATAACGTAATACGTTATAACGTTATGCCATATAACGTAATACGTTATAACGTGATACCATATAACGTAATGCGTTATAACGTTATACCATATATCGTAATCCGTTATAACGTTATACCACATAACGTAATACGTTATAACATTGTACCATATAACGTAATACGTTATGACGTTATACCATATAACGTAATATGTTTCAACGTTATACCATATAATGTTATGTTATATCGTAATATGTTATAACGTTATACCATATAACGTAATACGTTATAACGTTATACCATATAACGTAATACGTTATAACGTTATACCATATAACGTAATATGTTTCAACGTTATACCATATAACGTTATGTTATATCGTAATACGTTATAACGTTACACCATATAACGCTATGTTATATAACGCAATACGTTATACATTATACAATATAGCGTCATACGTTATAACATTATGCCATATAACGCAATACGTTATAACGTTATATCACATAACGTAATACGTTATAACGTTATGCCTCATAACGTAATACATTACATCGTTATACCATGTAACGTAATACGTTATAACGTTATACCATGCAACGTAATACGTTATAACGTTATACCATATAACGTAATACGTTATAACGTTATATCAAATAACGTAATATGTTTTAACGTTATACCATATAACATAATACGTAATAACGTTATACCATACAACGTAATACGTTATAAAGTTATACCATATAACGTAATATGTTTTAACGTTATACCATATAACGTAATACGTTATATCGTTATACCAAATAACGTAATACGTTTTAACGTTATACCATATAACGTAATACGTTATAACGTTATACCATATAACGTAATACGTTATAACGTTATACCATATAACGTAATATGTTTCAACGTTATACCATATAACGTTATGTTATATCGTAATACGTTATAACGTTATACCATATAACGTTATACTATATAACGTAATACGCTATAACGTTTAACGAATAACGTTATACTATATAACGTAATACGTTATATCGTTATACCATGTAACGCAATCCGCTATAACGTTACACATAATAACACTATGTTATATAACGCAATACGTTATACGTTATACAATATAGCGTCATACGTTATAACATTATGCCATATAACGTAACACGTTATAACGTTATGCCATATAACGTAATACGTTATAACGTGATACCATATAACGTAATGCGTTATAACGTTATACCATATAACGTAATCCGTTATAACGTTATACCACATAACGTAATACGTTATAACGTTATACCTCATAACGTAATACGTTATAACGTTATACCATGTAACGTAATACGTTATAACGTTATACCATATAACGTAACACGTTATAACGTTATACCTCTTAACGTAATACATTACATCGTTATACCATGCAACGTAATACGTTATAACGTTATACCATATAACGTAATACGTTATAACGTTATATCATATAACGTAATATGTTTTAACGTTATACCATATAACATAATACGTAATAACGTTATACCGTATAACGTAATACGTTATAACGTTATACCTCATAACGTAATACGTTATAACGTTATGCCATATGACGTAATACGTTATAACGTGATACCATATAACGTAATGCGTTATAACGTTATACCATATAACGTAATCCGTTATAACGTTATACCACATAACGTAATACGTTATAACATTGTACCATATAACGTAATACGTTATGACGTTATACCATATAACGTAATATGTTTCAACGTTATACCATATAACGTTATGTTATATCGTAATACGTTATAACGTTATACCATATAACGACATACCATATAACGTAATACGTTATAACGTTATGCCATATAACGTAATACGTTATAACGTGATACCATATAACGTAATGCGTTATAACGTTATACCATATATCGTAATCCGTTATAACGTTATACCACATAACGTAATACGTTATAACATTGTACCATATAACGTAATACGTTATGACGTTATACCATATAACGTAATATGTTTCAACGTTATACCATATAATGTTATGTTATATCGTAATATGTTATAACGTTATACCATATAACGTAATACGTTATAACGTTATACCATATAACGTAATACGTTATAACGTTATACCATATAACGTAATATGTTTCAACGTTATACCATATAACGTTATGTTATATCGTAATACGTTATAACGTTACACCATATAACGCTATGTTATATAACGCAATACGTTATACGTTATACAATATAGCGTCATACGTTATAACATTATGCCATATAACGCAATACGTTATAACGTTATATCACATAACGTAATACGTTATAACGTGATACCATATAACGTAATGCGTTATAACGTTATACCATATAACGTAATGCGTTATAACGTTATACCATATAACGTAATCCGTTATAACGTTATACCACATAACGTAATACGTTATAACATTGTACCATATAACGTAATACATTATAACGTTATACCATATAACGTAATACGTAATAACGTTATACCGTATAACGTAATACGTTATAACGTTATGCCATATAACGTAATATGTTTTAACGTTATACCATATAACGTAATACGTTATAACGTTATGCCTCATAACGTAATACATTACATCGTTATACCATGTAACGTAATACGTTATAACGTTATACCATGCAACGTAATACGTTATAACGTTATACCATATAACGTAATATGTTTCAACGTTATACCATATAACGTTATGTTATATCGTAATACGTTATAACGTTACACCATATAACGCTATGTTATATAACGCAATACGTTATACGTTATACAATATAGCGTCATACGTTATAACATTATGCCATATAACGCAATACGTTATAACGTTATATCACATAACGTAATACGTTATAACGTTATGCCTCATAACGTAATACATTACATCGTTATACCATGTAACGTAATACGTTATAACGTTATACCATACAACGTAATACGTTATAAAGTTATACCATATAACGTAATATGTTTTAACGTTATACCATATAACGTAATACGTTATATCGTTATACCAAATAACGTAATACGTTATAACGTTATACCATATAACGTAATACGTTATAACGTTATACCATATAACGTAATACGTTATAACGTTATACCATATAACGTAATATGTTTCAACGTTATACCATATAACGTTATGTTATATCGTAATACGTTATAACGTTATACCATATAACGTTATACTATATAACGTAATACGCTATAACGTTTAACGAATAACGTTATACTATATAACGTAATACGTTATATCGTTATACCATGTAACGCAATCCGCTATAACGTTACACATAATAACACTATGTTATATAACGCAATACGTTATACGTTATACAATATAGCGTCATACGTTATAACATTATGCCATATAACGTAACACGTTATAACGTTATGCCATATAACGTAATACGTTATAACGTGATACCATATAACGTAATGCGTTATAACGTTATACCATATAACGTAATCCGTTATAACGTTATACCACATAACGTAATACGTTATAACATTGTACCATATAACGTAATACATTATAACGTTATACCATATAACGTAATATGTTTTAACGTTATACCATATAACGTAATACCTAATAACGTTATACCGTATAACGTAATACGTTATAACGTTATACCTCATAACGTAATACGTTATAACGTTATACCATGTAACGTAATACGTTATAACGTTATACCATATAACATAATACGTAATAACGTTATACCGTATAACGTAATACGTTATAACGTTATACCTCATAACGTAATACGTTATAACGTTATGCCATATGACGTAATACGTTATAACGTGATACCATATAACGTAATGCGTTATAACGTTATACCATATAACGTAATCCGTTATAACGTTATACCACATAACGTAATACGTTATAACATTGTACCATATAACGTAATACGTTATGACGTTATACCATATAACGTAATATGTTTCAACGTTATACCATATAACGTTATGTTATATCGTAATACGTTATAACGTTATACCATATAACGACATACCATATAACGTAATACGTAATAACGTTATGCCATATAACGTAATACGTTATAACGTGATACCATATAACGTAATGCGTTATAACGTTATACCATATAACGTAATCCGTTATAACGTTATACCACATAACGTAATACGTTATAACATTGTACCATATAACGTAATACGTTATGACGTTATACCATATAACGTAATATGTTTCAACGTTATACCATATAACGTTATGTTATATCGTAATATGTTATAACGTTATACCATATAACGTAATACGTTATAACGTTATACCATATAACGTAATACGTTATAACGTTACACCATATAACGTAATATGTCTTAACGTTATACCATATAACGATATGCCATATAACGTAATACGTTATAAAGTTATACCATATAACGTAATACGTTATGACGTTATACCTCTTAACGTAATACATTACATCGTTATACCATGTAACGTAATACGTTATAACGTTATACCATATAACGTAATACGTTATAACGTTATACCACATAACGTAACACGTCATAACATTATGCCATATAACGTAATACGTTATAACGTTATACCATATAACGTAATACGTTATAACGTTATACCATATAACGTTATACTATATAACGTAATACGCTATAACGTTTAACGAATAACGTTATACTATATAACGTAATACGTTATATCGTTATACCATGTAACGCAATCCGCTATAACGTTACACCATATAACGCTATGTTATATAACGCAATACGTTATACGTTATACAATATAGCGTCATACGTTATAACATTATGCCATATAACGCAATACGTTATAACGTTATATCACATAACGTAATACGTTATAACGTTATACCATATAACGTAATACGTTATAACGTTATGCCTCATAACGTAATACATTACATCGTTATACCATGTAACGTAATACGTTATAACGTTATACCATATAACGTAATGCGTTATAACGTTATGCCATATAACGTAATACGTTATAACGTTGTACCATATAACGTAATACGTTATAACGTTATATGATATAACGTAATACGTTATATCGTTATACCAAATAACGTAATATGTTTTAACGTTACACCATATAACGTAATACGTTATAACGTTATACCATATAACGTAATACGTTATAACGTTATACCATATAATGTAATACGTTATAACGTTATACCATATAACGTAATACGTTATAACGTTATACCATATAACGTTATACTATACAACGTAATACGCTATAACTTTTAACGAATAACGTTATACTATATAACGTAATACGTTATATCGTTATACCATGTAACGCAATCCGCTATAACGTCGCACAATATAACGCTGTGTTATATAACGCAATACGTTATACGTCATACAATATAGCGTCATACGTTATAACATTATGCCATATAACGTAATACGTTATAACGTTATACCACATAACGTAATACGTTATAACGTTATACCATATAACGTAATACGTTATAACGTTATACCATATAACGTAATATGTTTTAACGTTATACCATATAACATTATGCCATATTACGTAATACGTTATAACGTTATGCCATATAACGTAATACGTTATAACGTTATACCCCATAACGTAATACATTATATCGTTATACCATGTAACGTAATACTTTATAAGGTTATACCATATAACGTAATACGTTATAACGTTATGCCATATAACGTAATACGCTATAACGTTATACCATATAGCGTAATACGTTATAACGTTATACCATATAACGTAATACGTTATATCGTTATACCAAATAACGTAATATGTTTTAACGTTATACCATATAACGTAATACGTTATAACGTTATACCATATAACGTAATACGTTATAACGTTATACCTCATAACGTAATACATTACATCGTTATACCATGTAACGTAATACGTTATAACGTTATACCATATAACGTAATACGTTATAACGTTACACCATATAACGTAATATGTCTTAGCGTTATACCATATAACGATATGCCATATAACGTAATACGTTATAAAGTTATACCATATAACGTAATACGTTATGACGTTATACCTCTTAACGTAATACATTACATCGTTATACCATGTAACGTAATACGTTATAACGTTATACCATATAACATAATACGTTATAACGTTATACCACATAACGTAACACGTTATAACATTGTGCCATATAACGTAATACGTTATAACGTTATACCATATAACGTAATACGTTATAACGTTATACCATATAACGTAATACGTTATAACGTTATACCATATAACGTAATATGTTTTAACGTTATACCATATAACATTATGCCATATAACGTAATACGTTATAACGTTATGCCATATAACGTAATACGTTATAACGTTATACCTCATAACGTAATACATTATATCGTTATACCATGTAACGTAATACGTTATAACGTTATACCATATAACGTAATACGTTATAACGTTATGGCATATAACGTAATACGTCATAACGTTATACCTCATAACGTAATACATTACATCGTTATACCATGTAACGTAATACGTTATAACGTTATATGATATAACGTAATACGTTATAACGTTATGCCATATAACGTAATACGTTTTAACGTTATACCATATAACGTAATACGTTATAACGTTATGCCATATAACGTAATACGTTATAACGTTATACCACATAACGTAATACGTTATAACATTATACCATATAACGTAATACGTTATAACGTTATACCATATAACGTAGTATGTTTCAACGTTATACCATATAACGTTATGTTATATCGTAATACGTTATAACGTTATACCATATAACGACATACCATATAACGTAATACGTTATAACGTTATGCCATATAACGTAATACGTTATAACGTTATACCATATAACGTAATACGTTATAACGTTATGCCATATAACGTAATACATTATAACGTTATACCATATAACGTAATACGTTATAACGTTATACCATATAACGTAATACGTTATAACGTTATGCCATATAACGTAATACGTTATAACGTTATACCATATAACGTAATACGTTATAACGTTATGCCATATAACGTAATACATTATAACGTTATACCATATAACGTAATACGTTATAACGTTATACCATATAACGTAATACGTTATAACGTTATACCATATAACGTAATACGTTTTAACGTTATACCATATAACATTATGCCATATAACGTAATACGTTATAACGTTATGCCATATAACGTAATACGTTATAACGTTATACCTCATAACGTAATACATTATATCGTTATACCATGTAACGTAATACGTTATAACGTTATACCATATAACGTAATACGTTATAACGTTATGGCATATAACGTAATACGTCATAACGTTATACCTCATAACGTAATACATTACATCGTTATACCATGTAACGTAATACGTTATAACGTTATACCATATAACGTAATACGTTATAACGTTATGCCATATAACGTAATACGTTTTAACGTTATACCATATAACGTAATACGTTATAACGTTATATCATATAACGTAATATGTTTTAACGTTATACCATATAACATAATACGTAATAACGTTATACCGTATAACGTAATACGTTATAACGTTATACCTCATAACGTAATACGTTATAACGTTATGCCATATGACGTAATACGTTATAACGTGATACCATATAACGTAATGCGTTATAACGTTATACCATATACCGTAATCCGTTATAACGTTATACCACATAACGTAATACGTTATAACATTGTACCATATAACGTAATAGGTTATGACGTTATACCATATAACGTAATATGTTTCAACGTTATACCATATAACGTTATGTTATATCGTAATACGTTATAACGTTATACCATATAACGACATACCATATAACGTAATACGTTATAACGTTATGCCATATAACGTAATACGTTATAACGTGATACCATATAACGTAATGCGTTATAACGTTATACCATATATCGTAATCCGTTATAACGTTATACCACATAACGTAATACGTTATAACATTGTACCATATAACGTAATACGTTATGACGTTATACCATATAACGTAATATGTTTCAACGTTATACCATATAATGTTATGTTATATCGTAATATGTTATAACGTTATACCATATAACGTAATACGTTATAACGTTATGCCATATAACGCAATACGTTATAACGTTATATCACATAACGTAATACGTTATAACGTTATGCCTCATAACGTAATACATTACATCGTTATACCATGTAACGTAATACGTTATAACGTTATACCATACAACGTAATACGTTATAAAGTTATACCATATAACGTAATATGTTTTAACGTTATACCATATAACGTAATACGTTATATCGTTATACCAAATAACGTAATACGTTTTAACGTTATACCATATAACGTAATACGTTATAACGTTATACCATATAACGTAATACGTTATAACGTTATACCATATAACGTAATATGTTTCAACGTTATACCATATAACGTTATGTTATATCGTAATACGTTATAACGTTATACCATATAACGTTATACTATATAACGTAATACGCTATAACGTTTAACGAATAACGTTATACTATATAACGTAATACGTTATATCGTTATACCATGTAACGCAATCCGCTATAACGTTACACATAATAACACTATGTTATATAACGCAATACGTTATACGTTATACAATATAGCGTCATACGTTATAACATTATGCCATATAACGTAACACGTTATAACGTTATGCCATATAACGTAATACGTTATAACGTGATACCATATAACGTAATGCGTTATAACGTTATACCATATAACGTAATCCGTTATAACGTTATACCACATAACGTAATACGTTATAACATTGTACCATATAACGTAATACATTATAACGTTATACCATATAACGTAATATGTTTTAACGTTATACCATATAACGTAATACCTAATAACGTTATACCGTATAACGTAATACGTTATAACGTTATACCTCATAACGTAATACGTTATAACGTTATACCATGTAACGTAATACGTTATAACGTTATACCATATAACATAATACGTAATAACGTTATACCGTATAACGTAATACGTTATAACGTTATACCTCATAACGTAATACGTTATAACGTTATGCCATATGACGTAATACGTTATAACGTGATACCATATAACGTAATGCGTTATAACGTTATACCATATAACGTAATCCGTTATAACGTTATACCACATAACGTAATACGTTATAACATTGTACCATATAACGTAATACGTTATGACGTTATACCATATAACGTAATATGTTTCAACGTTATACCATATAACGTTATGTTATATCGTAATACGTTATAACGTTATACCATATAACGACATACCATATAACGTAATACGTTATAACGTTATGCCATATAACGTAATACGTTATAACGTGATACCATATAACGTAATGCGTTATAACGTTATACCATATAACGTAATCCGTTATAACGTTATTCCACATAACGTAATACGTTATAACATTGTACCATATAACGTAATACGTTATGACGTTATACCATATAACGTAATATGTTTCAACGTTATACCATATAACGTTATGTTATATCGTAATATGTTATAACGTTATACCATATAACGTAATACGTTATAACGTTATACCATATAACGTAATACGTTATAACGTTACACCATATAACGTAATATGTCTTAACGTTATACCATATAACGATATGCCATATAACGTAATACGTTATAAAGTTATACCATATAACGTAATACGTTATGACGTTATACCTCTTAACGTAATACATTACATCGTTATACCATGTAACGTAATACGTTATAACGTTATACCATATAACGTAATACGTTATAACGTTATACCACATAACGTAACACGTCATAACATTATGCCATATAACGTAATACGTTATAACGTTATACCATATAACGTAATACGTTATAACGTTATACCATATAACGTTATACTATATAACGTAATACGCTATAACGTTTAACGAATAACGTTATACTATATAACGTAATACGTTATATCGTTATACCATGTAACGCAATCCGCTATAACGTTACACCATATAACGCTATGTTATATAACGCAATACGTTATACGTTATACAATATAGCGTCATACGTTATAACATTATGCCATATAACGCAATACGTTATAACGTTATATCACATAACGTAATACGTTATAACGTTATACCATATAACGTAATACGTTATAACGTTATACCATATAACGTAATACGTTATAACGTTATGCCTCATAACGTAATACATTACATCGTTATACCATGTAACGTAATACGTTATAACGTTATACCATATAACGTAATGCGTTATAACGTTATGCCATATAACGTAATACGTTATAACGTTGTACCATATAACGTAATACGTTATAACGTTATATGATATAACGTAATACGTTATATCGTTATACCAAATAACGTAATATGTTTTAACGTTACACCATATAACGTAATACGTTATAACGTTATACCATATAACGTAATACGTTATAACGTTATACCATATAATGTAATACGTTATAACGTTATACCATATAACGTAATACGTTATAACGTTATACCATATAACGTAATATGTTTTAACGTTATACCATATAACATTATGCCACATTACGTAATACGTTATAACGTTATGCCATATAACGTAATACGTTATAACGTTATACCTCATAACGTAATACATTATATCGTTATACCATGTAACGTAATACTTTATAAGGTTATACCATATAACGTAATACGTTATAACGTTATGCCATATAACGTAATACGCTATAACGTTATACCATATAGCGTAATACGTTATAACGTTATACCATATAACGTAATACGTTATATCGTTATACCAAATAACGTAATATGTTTTAACGTTATACCATATAACGTAATACGTTATAACGTTATACCATATAACGTAATACGTTATAACGTTATACCTCATAACGTAATACATTACATCGTTATACCATGTAACGTAATACGTTATAACGTTATACCATATAACGTAATACGTTATAACGTTACACCATATAACGTAATATGTCTTAGCGTTATACCATATAACGATATGCCATATAACGTAATACGTTATAAAGTTATACCATATAACGTAATACGTTATGACGTTATACCTCTTAACGTAATACATTACATCGTTATACCATGTAACGTAATACGTTATAACGTTATACCATATAACATAATACGTTATAACGTTATACCACATAACGTAACACGTTATAACATTGTGCCATATAACGTAATACGTTATAACGTTATACCATATAACGTAATACGTTATAACGTTATACCATATAACGTAATACGTTATAACGTTATACCATATAACGTAATATGTTTTAACGTTATACCATATAACATTATGCCATATAACGTAATACGTTATAACGTTATGCCATATAACGTAATACGTTATAACGTTATACCTCATAACGTAATACATTATATCGTTATACCATGTAACGTAATACGTTATAACGTTATACCATATAACGTAATACGTTATAACGTTATGGCATATAACGTAATACGTCATAACGTTATACCTCATAACGTAATACATTACATCGTTATACCATGTAACGTAATACGTTATAACGTTATATCATATAACGTAATACGTTATAACGTTATGCCATATAACGTAATACGTTTTAACGTTATACCATATAACGTAATACGTTATAACGTTATGCCATATAACGTAATACGTTATAACGTTATACCACATAACGTAATACGTTATAACATTATACCATATAACGTAATACGTTATAACGTTATACCATATAACGTAGTATGTTTCAACGTTATACCATATAACGTTATGTTATATCGTAATACGTTATAACGTTATACCATATAACGACATACCATATAACGTAATACGTTATAACGTTATGCCATATAACGTAATACGTTATAACGTTATACCATATAACGTAATACGTTATAACGTTATGCCATATAACGTAATACATTATAACGTTATACCATATAACGTAATACGTTATAACGTTATACCATATAACGTAATACGTTATAACGTTATGCCATATAACGTAATACGTTATAACGTTATACCATATAACGTAATACGTTATAACGTTATGCCATATAACGTAATACATTATAACGTTATACCATATAACGTAATACGTTATAACGTTATACCATATAACGTAATACGTTATAACGTTATACCATATAACGTAATACGTTTTAACGTTATACCATATAACGTTATGCCATATAACGTAATACGTTATAACGTTATGCCATATAACGTAATACGTTATAACGTTATACCTCATAACGTAATACATTATATCGTTATACCATGTAACGTAATACGTTATAACGTTATACCATATAACGTAATACGTTATAACGTTATGGCATATAACGTAATACGTCATAACGTTATACCTCATAACGTAATACATTACATCGTTATACCATGTAACGTAATACGTTATAACGTTATACCATATAACGTAATACGTTATAACGTTATGCCATATAACGTAATACGTTTTAACGTTATACCATATAACGTAATACGTTATAACGTTATGCCATATAACGTAATACGTTATAACGTTGTACCATATAACGTAATACGTTATAACGTTATACGATATAACGTAATACGTTATATCGTTATACCAAATAACGTAATATGTTTTAACGTTACACCATATAACGTTATACGTTATAACGTTATACCATATAACGTAATACGTTATAACGTTATACCTCATAACGTAATACATTACATCGTTATACCATGTAACGTAATACGTTATAACGATATACCATATAACGTAACACGTTATAACGTTATGCCATATAACGTAATACGTTATAACGTTATACCACATAACGTAATACGTTATAACATTATACCATATAACGTAATACGTTATAACGTTATACCATATAACGTAGTATGTTTCAATGTTATACCATATAACGTTATGTTATATCGTAATACGTTATAACGTTATACCATATAACGACATACCATATAACGTAATACGTTATAACGTTATGCCATATAACGTAATACGTTATAACGTTATACCATATAACGTAATACGTTATAACGTTATGCCATATAACGTAATACATTATAACGTTATACCATATAACGTAATACGTTATAACGTAGTACCATATAACGTATTACGTTATAACGTTATACGATATAACGTAATACGTTATATCGTTATACCAAATAACGTAATATGTTTTAACGTTACACCATATAACGTAATACGTTATAACGTTATACCATATAACGTAATACGTTATAACGTTATACCTCATAACGTAATACATTACATCGTTATACCATGTAACGTAATACGTTATAACGTTATACCATATAACGTAATACGTTATAACGTTATACCATGTAACGTAATACGTTATAACGTTATACCATATAACGTAATACGTTATAACGTTATACCAAATAACGTAATATGTTTTAACGATATACCATATAACATAATACGTAATAACGTTATACCGTACAACGTAATACGTTATAACGTTATACCTCATAACGTAATACGTTATAACGTTATGCCATATAACGTAATCCGTTATAACGTTATACCACATAACGTAATACGTTATAACATTGTACCATATAACGTAATACGTTATGACGTTATACCATATAACGTAATATGTTTCAACGTTATACCATATAACGTTATGTTATATCGTAATACGTTATAACGTTATACCATATGACGACATACCATATAACGTAACACGTTATAACGTTATGCCATATAACGTAATACGTTATAACGTTATACCATATAACGTAATACGTTATAACGTTATACCTCATAACGTAATACATTACATCGTTATACCATGTAACGTAATACGTTATAACGTTATACCATATAACGTAATACGTTATAACGTTATACCATGTAACGTAATACGTTATATCGTTATACCAAATAACGTAATATGTTTTAACGTTACACCATATAACGTTATACGTTATAACGTTATACCATATAACGTAATACGTTATAACGTTATACCTCATAACGTAATACATTACATCGTTATACCATGTAACGTAATACGTTATAACGTTATACCATATAACGTAATACGTTATAACGTTATACCATGTAACGTAATACGTTATAACGTTATACCATATAACGTAATACGTTATAACGTTATGCCATATAACGTAATACGTTATAACGTGATACCATATAACGTAATGCGTTATAACGTTATACCATATAACGCAATCCGTTATAACGTTATACCACATAACGTAATGCGTTATAACATTGTACCATATAACGTAATACGTTATGACGTTATACCATATAACGTAATATGTGTCAACGTTATACCATATAACGTTATGTTATATCGTAATACGTTATAACGTTATACCATATGACGACATACCATATAACGTAACACGTTATAACGTTATGCCATATAACGTAATACGTTATAACGTTATACCATATAACGTAATACGTTATAACATTATACCATATAACGTAATACGTTATAACGTTATACCATATAACGTAATACGTTATAACGTTATACCATATAATGTAATACGTTATAACGTTACACCATATAACGTAATATGTCTTAACGTTATACCATATAACGATTTGCCATATAACGTAATACGTTATAAAGTTATACCATATAACGTAATACGTTATGACGTTATACCTCTTAACGTAATACATTACATCGTTATACCATGTAACGTAATACGTTATAACGTTATACCATATAACGTAATACGTTATAACGTTATACCATATAACGTAATCCGTTATAACGTTATACCACATAACGTAATACGTTATAACATTGTACCATATAACGTAATACGTTATGACGTTATACCATATAACGTAATATGTTTCAACGTTATACCATATAACGTTATGTTATATCGTAATATGTTATAACGTTATACCATATAACGTAATACGTTATAACGTTATACCATATAACGTAATACGTTATAACGTTACACCATATAACGTAATATGTCTTAACGTTATACCATATAACGATATGCCATATAACGTAATACGTTATAAAGTTATACCATATAACGTAATACGTTATGACGTTATACCTCTTAACGTAATACATTACATCGTTATACCATGTAACGTAATACGTTATAACGTTATACCATATAACGTAATACGTTATAACGTTATACCACATAACGTAACACGTCATAACATTATGCCATATAACGTAATACGTTATAACGTTATACCATATAACGTAATACGTTATAACGTTATACCATATAACGTTATACTATATAACGTAATACGCTATAACGTTTAACGAATAACGTTATACTATATAACGTAATACGTTATATCGTTATACCATGTAACGCAATCCGCTATAACGTTACACCATATAACGCTATGTTATATAACGCAATACGTTATACGTTATACAATATAGCGTCATACGTTATAACATTATGCCATATAACGCAATACGTTATAACGTTATATCACATAACGTAATACGTTATAACGTTATACCATATAACGTAATACGTTATAACGTTATACCATATAACGTAATACGTTATAACGTTATGCCTCATAACGTAATACATTACATCGTTATACCATGTAACGTAATACGTTATAACGTTATACCATATAACGTAATGCGTTATAACGTTATGCCATATAACGTAATACGTTATAACGTTGTACCATATAACGTAATACGTTATAACGTTATATGATATAACGTAATACGTTATATCGTTATACCAAATAACGTAATATGTTTTAACGTTACACCATATAACGTAATACGTTATAACGTTATACCATATAACGTAATACGTTATAACGTTATACCATATAATGTAATACGTTATAACGTTATACCATATAACGTAATACGTTATAACGTTATACCATATAACGTTATACTATATAACGTAATACGCTATAACTTTTAACGAATAACGTTATACTATATAACGTAATACGTTATATCGTTATACCATGTAACGCAATCCGCTATAACGTCGCACAATATAACGCTGTGTTATATAACGCAATACGTTATACGTCATACAATATAGCGTCATACGTTATAACATTATGCCATATAACGTAATACGTTATAACGTTATACCACATAACGTAATACGTTATAACGTTATACCATATAACGTAATACGTTATAACGTTATACCATATAACGTAATATGTTTTAACGTTATACCATATAACATTATGCCATATAACGTAATACGTTATAACGTTATGCCATATAACGTAATACGTTATAACGTTATACCTCATAACGTAATACATTATATCGTTATACCATGTAACGTAATACTTTATAAGGTTATACCATATAACGTAATACGTTATAACGTTATGCCATATAACGTAATACGCTATAACGTTATACCATATAGCGTAATACGTTATAACGTTATACCATATAACGTAATACGTTATATCGTTATACCAAATAACGTAATATGTTTTAACGTTATACCATATAACGTAATACGTTATAACGTTATACCATATAACGTAATACATTACATCGTTATACCATGTAACGTAATACGTTATAACGTTATACCATATAACGTAATACGTTATAACGTTACACCATATAACGTAATATGTCTTAGCGTTATACCATATAACGATATGCCATATAACGTAATACGTTATAAAGTTATACCATATAACGTAATACGTTATGACGTTATACCTCTTAACGTAATACATTACATCGTTATACCATGTAACGTAATACGTTATAACGTTATACCATATAACATAATACGTTATAACCTTATACCACATAACGTAACACGTTATAACATTGTGCCATATAACGTAATACGTTATAACGTTATACCATATAACGTAATACGTTATAACGTTATACCATATAACGTAATACGTTATAACGTTATACCATATAACGTAATATGTTTTAACGTTATACCATATAACATTATGCCATATAACGTAATACGTTATAACGTTATGCCATATAACGTAATACGTTATAACGTTATACCTCATAACGTAATACATTATATCGTTATACCATGTAACGTAATACGTTATAACGTTATACCATATAACGTAATACGTTATAACGTTATGGCATATAACGTAATACGTCATAACGTTATACCTCATAACGTAATACATTACATCGTTATACCATGTAACGTAATACGTTATAACGTTATATCATATAACGTAATACGTTATAACGTTATGCCATATAACGTAATACGTTTTAACGTTATACCATATAACGTAATACGTTATAACGTTATGCCATATAACGTAATACGTTATAACGTTATACCACATAACGTAATACGTTATAACATTATACCATATAACGTAATACGTTATAACGTTATACCATATAACGTAGTATGTTTCAACGTTATACCATATAACGTTATGTTATATCGTAATACGTTATAACGTTATACCATATAACTACATACCATATAACGTAATACGTTATAACGTTATGCCATATAACGTAATACGTTATAACGTTATACCATATAACGTAATACGTTATAACGTTATGCCATATAACGTAATACATTATAACGTTATACCATATAACGTAATACGTTATAACGTTATACCATATAACGTAATACGTTATAACGTTATGCCATATAACGTAATACGTTATAACGTTATACCATATAACGTAATACGTTATAACGTTATGCCATATAACGTAATACATTATAACGTTATACCATATAACGTTATACGTTATAACGTTATACCATATAACGTAATACGTTATAACGTTATACCATATAACGTAATACGTTTTAACGTTATACCATATAACATTATGCCATATAACGTAATACGTTATAACGTTATGCCATATAACGTAATACGTTATAACGTTATACCTCATAACGTAATACATTATATCGTTATACCATGTAACGTAATACGTTATAACGTTATACCATATAACGTAATACGTTATAACGTTATGGCATATAACGTAATACGTCATAACGTTATACCTCATAACGTAATACATTACATCGTTATACCATGTAACGTAATACGTTATAACGTTATACCATATAACGTAATACGTTATAACGTTATGCCATATAACGTAATACGTTTTAACGTTATACCATATAACGTAATACGTTATAACGTTATGCCATATAACGTAATACGTTATAACGTTGTACCATATAACGTAATACGTTATAACGTTATACGATATAACGTAATACGTTATATCGTTATACCAAATAACGTAATATGTTTTAACGTTACACCATATAACGTTATACGTTATAACGTTATACCATATAACGTAATACGTTATAACGTTATACCTCATAACGTAATACATTACATCGTTATACCATGTAACGTAATACGTTATAACGTTATACCATATAACGTAACACGTTATAACGTTATGCCATATAACGTAATACGTTATAACGTTATACCACATAACGTAATACGTTATAACATTATACCATATAACGTAATACGTTATAACGTTATACCATATAACGTAGTATGTTTCAATGTTATACCATATAACGTTATGTTATATCGTAATACGTTATAACGTTATACCATATAACGACATACCATATAACGTAATACGTTATAACGTTATGCCATATAACGTAATACGTTATAACGTTATACCATATAACGTAATACGTTATAACGTTATGCCATATAACGTAATACATTATAACGTTATACCATATAACGTAATACGTTATAACGTAGTACCATATAACGTATTACGTTATAACGTTATACGATATAACGTAATACGTTATATCGTTATACCAAATAACGTAATATGTTTTAACGTTACACCATATATCGTAATACGTTATAACGTTATACCATATAACGACATACCATATAACGTAATACGTTATAACGTTATGCCATATAACGTAATACGTTATAACGTGATACCATATAACGTAATGCGTTATAACGTTATACCATATAACGTAATCCGTTATAACGTTATACCACATAACGTAATACGTTATAACATTGTACCATATAACGTAATACGTTATGACGTTATACCATATAACGTAATATGTGTCAACGTTATACCATATAACGTTATGTTATATCGTAATACGTTATAACGTTATACCATATGACGACATACCATATAACGTAACACGTTATAACGTTATGCCATATAACGTAATACGTTATAACGTTATACCATATAACGTAATACGTTATAACATTATACCATATAACGTAATACGTTATAACGTTATACCATATAACGTAATACGTTATAACGTTATACCATATAACGTAATACGTTATAACGTTACACCATATAACGTAATATGTCTTAACGTTATACCATATAACGATTTGCCATATAACGTAATACGTTATAAAGTTATACCATATAACGTAATACGTTATGACGTTATACCTCTTAACGTAATACATTACATCGTTATACCATGTAACGTAATACGTTATAACGTTATACCATATAACGTAATACGTTATAACGATATACCATATAACGTAATCCGTTATAACGTTATACCACATAACGTAATACGTTATAACATTGTACCATATAACGTAATACGTTATGACGTTATACCATATAACGTAATATATTTCAACGTTATACCATATAACGTTATGTTATATCGTAATACGTTATAACGTTATACCATATGACGACATACCATATAACGTAACATGTTATAACGTTATGCCATATAACGTAATACGTTATAACGTTATACCATATAACGTAATACGTTATAAAGTTATACCATATAACGTAATATGTTTTAACGTTATACCATATAACGTAATACGTTATATCGTTATACCAAATAACGTAATACGTTTTAACGTTATACCATATAACGTAATACGTTATAACGTTATACCATATAACGTAATACGTTATAACGTTATACCATATAACGTAATATGTTTCAACGTTATACCATATAACGTTATGTTATATCGTAATACGTTATAACGTTATACCATATAACGTTATACTATATAACGTAATACGCTATAACGTTTAACGAATAACGTTATACTATATAACGTAATACGTTATATCGTTATACCATGTAACGCAATCCGCTATAACGTTACACATAATAACACTATGATATATAACGCAATACGTTATACGTTATACAATATAGCGTCATACGTTATAACATTATGCCATATAACGTAACACGTTATAACGTTATGCCATATAACGTAATACGTTATAACGTTATACCATATAACGTAATACGTTATATAGTTATGCCGAATGACGTAATACGTTATAACGTGATACCATATGACGTAATACGTTATAACGTGATACCATATAACGTAATGCGTTATAACGTTATACCATATAACGTGATACGTTATAACGTTACACCATATAACGTAATACGTTATAACATTATACCATATAACGTAATACGTTATAACGTTATACCATATAACATTATGCCATATAACGTAATACGTTATAACGTTATGCCATATAACGTATTACGTTATAACGTTATACCTCATAACGTAATACATTATATCGTTATACCATGTAACGTAATACGTTATAACGTTATACCATATAACGTAATACGTTATAACGTTATGCCATATAACGTAATACGTTATAACGTTATACCATATAGCGTAATACGTTATAACGTTATACCATATAACGTAATACGTTATATCGTTATACCAAATAACGCAATCCGCTATAACGTTACACCATATAACGCTATGTTATATAACGCAATACGTTATACGTTATACAATATAGCGTCATACGTTATAACATTATGCCATATAACGTAATACGTTATAACGTTATACCACATAACGTAATACGTTATAACGTTATACCATATAACGTAATACGTTATAACGTTATACCATATAACGTAATATGTTTTAACGTTATACCATATAACATTATACCATATAACGTAATACGTTATAACGTTATACCATATAACGTAATACGTTATAACGTTATGCCTCATAACGTAATACATTACATCGTTATACCAAATAACGTAATATGTTTTAACGTTACACCATATAACGTAATACGTTATAACGTTATACCATATAACATTATGCCATATAACGTAATACGTTATAACGTTATGCCATATAACGTAATACGTTATAACGTTATACCACATAACGTAATACGTTATAACGTTATACGATATAACGTAATACGTTATATCGTTATACCAAATAACGTAATATGTTTTAACGTTACACCATATAACGTAATACGTTATAACGTTATACCATATAACGTAATACGTTATAACGTTATACCATATAACGTAATACGTTATAACGTTATACCATATAACGTAATACGTTATAACGTTATACCTCATAACGTAATACATTACATCGTTATACCATGTAACGTAATACGTTATAACGTTATACCATATAACGTAATACGTTATAACGTTTCACCATATAACGTAATATGTCTTAGCGTTATACCATATAACGATATGCCATATAACGTAATATGTTTTAACGTTATACCATATAACATTATGCCATATAACGTAATACGTTATAACGTTATGCCATATAACGTAATACGTTATAACGTTATACCTCATAACGTAATACATTATATCGTTATACCAAATAACGTAATATGTTTTAACGTTATACCATATAACGTAATACGTTATAACGTTATACCATATAACGTAATACGTTATAACGTTATACCTCATAACGTAATACATTACATCGTTATACCATGTAACGTAATACGTTATAACGTTATACCATATAACGTAATACGTTATAACGTTACACCATATAACGTAATATGTCTTAGCGTTATACCATATAACGATATGCCATATAACGTAATACGTTATAAAGTTATACCATATAACGTAATACGTTATGACGTTATACCTCTTAACGTAATACATTACATCGTTATACCATGTAACGTAATACGTTATAACGTTATACCATATAACATAATACGTTATAACGTTATACCACATAACGTAACACGTTATAACATTGTGCCATATAACGTAATACGTTATAACGTTATACCATATAACGTAATACGTTATAACGTTATACCATATAACGTAATACGTTATAACGTTATACCATATAACGTAATATGTTTTAACGTTATACCATATAACATTATGCCATATAACGTAATACGTTATAACGTTATGCCATATAACGTAATACGTTATAACGTTATACCTCATAACGTAATACATTATATCGTTATACCATGTAACGTAATACGTTATAACGTTATACCATATAACGTAATACGTTATAACGTTATGGCATATAACGTAATACGTCATAACGTTATACCTCATAACGTAATACATTACATCGTTATACCATGTAACGTAATACGTTATAACGTTATATCATATAACGTAATACGTTATAACGTTATGCCATATAACGTAATACGTTTTAACGTTATACCATATAACGTAATACGTTATAACGTTATGCCATATAACGTAATACGTTATAACGTTATACCACATAACGTAATACGTTATAACATTATACCATATAACGTAATACGTTATAACGTTATACCATATAACGTAGTATGTTTCAACGTTATACCATATAACGTTATGTTATATCGTAATACGTTATAACGTTATACCATATAACGACATACCATATAACGTAATACGTTATAACGTTATGCCATATAACGTAATACGTTATAACGTTATACCATATAACGTAATACGTTATAACGTTATGCCATATAACGTAATACATTATAACGTTATACCATATAACGTAATACGTTATAACGTTATGCCATATAACGTAATACATTATAACGTTATACCATATAACGTTATACGTTATAACGTTATACCATATAACGTAATACGTTATAACGTTATACCATATAACGTAATACGTTTTAACGTTATACCATATAACATTATGCCATATAACGTAATACGTTATAACGTTATGCCATATAACGTAATACGTTATAACGTTATACCTCATAACGTAATACATTATATCGTTATACCATGTAACGTAATACGTTATAACGTTATACCATATAACGTAATACGTTATAACGTTATGGCATATAACGTAATACGTCATAACGTTATACCTCATAACGTAATACATTACATCGTTATACCATGTAACGTAATACGTTATAACGTTATACCATATAACGTAATACGTTATAACGTTATGCCATATAACGTAATACGTTTTAACGTTATACCATATAACGTAATACGTTATAACGTTATGCCATATAACGTAATACGTTATAACGTTGTACCATATAACGTAATACGTTATAACGTTATACGATATAACGTAATACGTTATATCGTTATACCAAATAACGTAATATGTTTTAACGTTACACCATATAACGTTATACGTTATAACGTTATACCATATAACGTAATACGTTATAACGTTATACCTCATAACGTAATACATTACATCGTTATACCATGTAACGTAATACGTTATAACGTTATACCATATAACGTAACACGTTATAACGTTATGCCATATAACGTAATACGTTATAACGTTATACCACATAACGTAATACGTTATAACATTATACCATATAACGTAATACGTTATAACGTTATACCATATAACGTAGTATGTTTCAATGTTATACCATATAACGTTATGTTATATCGTAATACGTTATAACGTTATACCATATAACGACATACCATATAACGTAATACGTTATAACGTTATGCCATATAACGTAATACGTTATAACGTTATACCATATAACGTAATACGTTATAACGTTATGCCATATAACGTAATACATTATAACGTTATACCATATAACGTAATACGTTATAACGTAGTACCATATAACGTATTACGTTATAACGTTATACGATATAACGTAATACGTTATATCGTTATACCAAATAACGTAATATGTTTTAACGTTACACCATATATCGTAATACGTTATAACGTTATACCATATAACGACATACCATATAACGTAATACGTTATAACGTTATGCCATATAACGTAATACGTTATAACGTGATACCATATAACGTAATGCGTTATAACGTTATACCATATAACGTAATCCGTTATAACGTTATACCACATAACGTAATACGTTATAACATTGTACCATATAACGTAATACGTTATGACGTTATACCATATAACGTAATATGTGTCAACGTTATACCATATAACGTTATGTTATATCGTAATACGTTATAACGTTATACCATATGACGACATACCATATAACGTAACACGTTATAACGTTATACCATATAACGTAATACGTTATAACGTTATACCATATAACGTAATACGTTATAACATTATACCATATAACGTAATACGTTATAACGTTATACCATATAACGTAATACGTTATAACGTTATACCATATAACGTAATACGTTATAACGTTACACCATATAACGTAATATGTCTTAACGTTATACCATATAACGATTTGCCATATAACGTAATACGTTATAAAGTTATACCATATAACGTAATACGTTATGACGTTATACCTCTTAACGTAATACATTACATCGTTATACCATGTAACGTAATACGTTATAACGTTATACCATATAACGTAATACGTTATAACGATATACCATATAACGTAATCCGTTATAACGTTATACCACATAACGTAATACGTTATAACATTGTACCATATAACGTAATACGTTATGACGTTATACCATATAACGTAATATATTTCAACGTTATACCATATAACGTTATGTTATATCGTAATACGTTATAACGTTATACCATATGACGACATACCATATAACGTAACATGTTATAACGTTATGCCATATAACGTAATACGTTATAACGTTATACCATATAACGTAATACGTTATAAAGTTATACCATATAACGTAATATGTTTTAACGTTATACCATATAACGTAATACGTTATATCGTTATACCAAATAACGTAATACGTTTTAACGTTATACCATATAACGTAATACGTTATAACGTTATACCATATAACGTTATACTATATAACGTAATACGCTATAACGTTTAACGAATAACGTTATACTATATAACGTAATACGTTATATCGTTATACCATGTAACGCAATCCGCTATAACGTTACACATAATAACACTATGTTATATAACGCAATACGTTATACGTTATACAATATAGCGTCATACGTTATAACATTATGCCATATAACGTAACACGTTATAACGTTATGCCATATAACGTAATACGTTATAACGTTATACCATATAACGTAATACGTTATATAGTTATGCCGAATGACGTAATACGTTATAACGTGATACCATATGACGTAATACGTTATAACGTGATACCATATAACGTAATGCGTTATAACGTTATACCATATAACGTGATACGTTATAACGTTACACCATATAACGTAATACGTTATAACATTATACCATATAACGTAATACGTTATAACGTTATACCATATAACATTATGCCATATAACGTAATACGTTATAACGTTATGCCATATAACGTATTACGTTATAACGTTATACCTCATAACGTAATACATTATATCGTTATACCATGTAACGTAATACGTTATAACGTTATACCATATAACGTAATACGTTATAACGTTATGCCATATAACGTAATACGTTATAACGTTATACCATATAGCGTAATACGTTATAACGTTATACCATATAACGTAATACGTTATATCGTTATACCAAATAACGCAATCCGCTATAACGTTACACCATATAACGCTATGTTATATAACGCAATACGTTATACGTTATACAATATAGCGTCATACGTTATAACATTATGCCATATAACGTAATACGTTATAACGTTATACCACATAACGTAATACGTTATAACGTTATACCATATAACGTAATACGTTATAACGTTATACCATATAACGTAATATGTTTTAACGTTATACCATATAACATTATACCATATAACGTAATACGTTATAACGTTATACCATATAACGTAATACGTTATAACGTTATGCCTCATAACGTAATACATTACATCGTTATACCAAATAACGTAATATGTTTTAACGTTACACCATATAACGTAATACGTTATAACGTTATACCATATAACATTATGCCATATAACGTAATACGTTATAACGTTATGCCATATAACGTAATACGTTATAACGTTATACCACATAACGTAATACGTTATAACGTTATACGATATAACGTAATACGTTATATCGTTATACCAAATAACGTAATATGTTTTAACGTTACACCATATAACGTAATACGTTATAACGTTATACCATATAACGTAATACGTTATAACGTTATACCATATAACGTAATACGTTATAACGTTATACCATATAACATTATGCCATATAACGTAATACGTTATAACGTTATGCCATATAACGTAATACGTTATAACGTTATACCACATAACGTAATACGTTATAACGTTATACCATATAACGTAATACGTTATAAAGTTATACCATATAACGTAATATCTTTTAACGTTATACCATATAACGTAATACGTTATATCGTTATACCAAATAACGTAATATGTTTTAACGTTATACCATATAACGTAATACGTTATAACGTTATACCATATAACGTAATACGTTATAACGTTATACCATATAACGTAATATGTTTCAACGTTATACCATATAACGTTATGTTATATCGTAATACGTTATAACGTTATACCATATAACGTTATACTATATAACGTAATACGCTATAACGTTATACTATATAACGTAATACGCTATAACGTTTAACGAATAACGTTATACTATATAACGTAATACGTTATGTCGTTATACCATGTAACGCAATCCGCTATAACGTTAGACATAATAACACTATGTTATATAACGCAATACGTTATACGTTATACAATATAGCGTCATACGTTATAACATTATGCCATATAACGTAACACGTTATAACGTTATGCCAAATAACGTAATACGTTATAACGTTATACCATATAACGTAATACGTTATATAGTTATGCCGAATGACGTAATACGTTATAACGTGATACCATATGACGTAATACGTTATAACGTGATACCATATAACGTAATGCGTTATAACTTTATACCATATAACGTGATACGTTATAACGTTATACCACATAACGTAATACGTTATAACATTATACCATATAACGTAATACGTTATAACGTTATACCATATAACGTAATATGTTTCAACGTTATACCATATAACGTTATGTTATATCGTAATACGTTATAACGTTATGCCATATAACGTAATACGTTATAACGTGATACCATATAACGTAATGCGTTATAACGTTATACCATGCAACGTAATACGTTATAACGTTATACCATATAACGTAATACGTTATAACGTTATATCAAATAACGTAATATGTTTTAACGTTATACCATATAACATAATACGTAATAACGTTATACCGTATAACGTAATACGTTATAACGTTATACCTCATAACGTAATACGTTATAACGTTATGCCATATGACGTAATACGTTATAACGTGATACCATATAACGTAATGCGTTATAACGTTATACCATATAACGTAATCCGTTATAACGTTATACCACATAACGTAATACGTTATAACATTGTACCATATAACGTAATACGTTATGACGTTATACCATATAACGTAATATGTTTCAACGTTATACCATATAACGTTATGTTATATCGTAATACGTTATAACGTTATACCATATGACGACATACCATATAACGTAACACGTTATAACGTTATGCCATATAACGTAATACGTTATAACGTTATACCATATAACGTAATACGTTATAAAGTTATACCATATAACGTAATATGTTTTAACGTTATACCATATAACGTAATACGTTATATCGTTATACCAAATAACGTAATACATTTTAACGTTATACCATATAACGTAATACGTTATAACGTTATACCATATAACGTAATACGTTATAACGTTATACCATATAACGTAATATGTTTCAACGTTATACCATATAACGTTATGTTATATCGTAATACGTTATAACGTTATACCATATAACGTTATACTATATAACGTAATACGCTATAACGTTTAACGAATAACGTTATACTATATAACGTAATACGTTATATCGTTATACCATGTAACGCAATCCGCTATAACGTTACACATAATAACACTATGTTATATAACGCAATACGTTATACGTTATACAATATAGCGTCATACGTTATAACATTATGCCATATAACGTAACACGTTATAACGTTAGCGCCATATAACGTAATACGTTATAACGTTATACCATATAACGTAATACGTTATATAGTTATGCCGAATGACGTAATACGTTATAACGTGATACCATATGACGTAATACGTTATAACGTGATACCATATAACGTAATGCGTTATAACGTTATACCATATAACGTGATACGTTATAACGTTATACCACATAACGTAATACGTTATAACATTATACCATATAACGTAATACGTTATAACGTTATACCATATAACGTAATATGTTTCAACGTTATACCATATAACGTTATGTTATATCGTAATACGTTATAACGTTATGCCATATAACGTAATACGTTATAACGTGATACCATATAACGTAATGCGTTATAACGTTATACCATATAACGTAATCCGTTATAACGTTATACCACATAACGTAATACGTTATAACATTGTACCATATAACGTAATACATTACATCGTTATACCATGCAACGTAATACGTTATAACGTTATACCTCATAACGTAATATGTTTCAACGTTATACCATATAACGTTATGTTATATCGTAATACGTTATAACGTTATACCATATAACGACATACCATATAACGTAATACGTTATAACGTTATATCAAATAACGTAATATGTTTTAACGTTATACCATATAACATAATACGTAATAACGTTATACCGTATAACGTAATACGTTATAACGTTATACCTCATAACGTAATACGTTATAACGTTATGCCATATGACGTAATACGTTATAACGTGATACCATATAACGTAATGCGTTATAACGTTATACCATATAACGTAATCCGTTATAACGTTATACCACATAACGTAATACGTTATAACATTGTACCATATAACGTAATACGTTATGACGTTATACCATATAACGTAATATGTTTCAACGTTATACCATATAACGTTATGTTATATCGTAATACGTTATAACGTTATACCATATAACGACATACCATATAACGTAATACGTTATAACGTTATGCCATATAACGTAATACGTTATAACGTGATACCATATAACGTAATGCGTTATAACGTTATACCATATAACGTAATCCGTTATAACGTTATACCACATAACGTAATACGTTATAACATTGTACCATATAACGTAATACGTTATGACGTTATACCATATAACGTAATATGTTTCAACGTTATACCATATAACGTTATGTTATATCGTAATATGTTATAACGTTATACCATATAACGTAATACGTTATGACGTTATACCATATAACGTAATACGTTATAACGTTATACCATATAACGTTATACTATATAACGTAATACGCTATAACGTTTTACGAATAACGTTATACTATATAACGTAATACGTTATATCGTTATACCATGTAACGCAATCCGCTATAACGTTACACCATATAACGCTATGTTATATAACGCAATACGTTATACGTTATACAATATAGCGTCATACGTTATAACATTATGCCATATAACGCAATACGTTATAACGTTATATCACATAACGTAATACGTTATAACGTTATACCATATAACGTAATACGTTATAACGTTATACCATATAACGTAATACGTTATAACGTTATGCCTCATAACGTAATACATTACATCGTTATACCATGTAACGTAATACGTTATAACGTTATACCATATAACGTAATGCGTTATAACGTTATGCCATATAACGTAATACGTTATAACGTTGTACCATATAACGTAATACGTTATAACGTTATATGATATAACGTAATACGTTATATCGTTATACCAAATAACGTAATATGTTTTAACGTTACACCATATAACGTAATACGTTATAACGTTATACCATATAACGTAATACGTTATAACGTTATACCATATAACGTAATACGTTATAACGTTATACCATATAACGTAATACGTTATAACGTTATACCATATAACGTTATACTATATAACGTAATACGCTATAACTTTTAACGAATAACGTTATACTATATAACGTAATACGTTATATCGTTATACCATGTAACGCAATCCGCTATAACGTCGCACAATATAACGCTGTGTTATATAACGCAATACGTTATACGTCATACAATATAGCGTCATACGTTATAACATTATGCCATATAACGTAATACGTTATAACGTTATACCACATAACGTAATACGTTATAACGTTATACCATATAACGTAATACGTTATAACGTTATACCATATAACGTAATATGTTTTAACGTTATACCATATAACATTATGCCATATAACGTAATACGTTATAACGTTATGCCATATAACGTAATACGTTATAACGTTATACCTCATAACGTAATACATTATATCGTTATACCATGTAACGTAATACTTTATAAGGTTATACCATATAACGTAATACGTTATAACGTTATGCCATATAACGTAATACGCTATAACGTTATACCATATAGCGTAATACGTTATAACGTTATACCATATAACGTAATACGTTATATCGTTATACCAAATAACGTAATATGTTTTAACGTTATACCATATAACGTAATACGTTATAACGTTATACCATATAACGTAATACGTTATAACGTTATACCTCAAAACGTAATACATTACATCGTTATACCATGTAACGTAATACGTTATAACGTTATACCATATAACGTAATACGTTATAACGTTACACCATATAACGTAATATGTCTTAGCGTTATACCATATAACGATATGCCATATAACGTAATACGTTATAAAGTTATACCATATAACGTAATACGTTATGACGTTATACCTCTTAACGTAATACATTACATCGTTATACCATGTAACGTAATACGTTATAACGTTATACCATATAACATAATACGTTATAACGTTATACCACATAACGTAACACGTTATAACATTGTGCCATATAACGTAATACGTTATAACGTTATACCATATAACGTAATACGTTATAACGTTATACCATATAACGTAATACGTTATAACGTTATACCACATAACGTAATATGTTTTAACGTTATACCATATAACATTATGCCATATAACGTAATACGTTATAACGTTATGCCATATAACGTAATACGTTATAACGTTATACCTCATAACGTAATACATTATATCGTTATACCATGTAACGTAATACGTTATAACGTTATACCATATAACGTAATACGTTATAACGTTATGGCATATAACGTAATACGTTATGACGTTATACCATATAACGTAATATGTTTCAACGTTATACCATATAACGTTATGTTATATCGTAATATGTTATAACGTTATACCATATAACGTAATACGTTATAACGTTATACCATATAACGTAATACGTTATAACGTTATGCCTCATAACGTAATACATTACATCGTTATACCATGTAACGTAATACGTTATAACGTTATACCATATAACGTAATGCGTTATAACGTTATGCCATATAACGTAATACGTTATAACGTTGTACCATATAACGTAATACGTTATAACGTTATATGATATAACGTAATACGTTATATCGTTATACCAAATAACGTAATATGTTTTAACGTTACACCATATAACGTAATACGTTATAACGTTATACCATATAACGTAATACGTTATAACGTTATACCATATAACGTAATACGTTATAACGTTATACCATATAACGTAATACGTTATAACGTTATACCATATAACGTTATACTATATAACGTAATACGCTATAACTTTTAACGAATAACGTTATACTATATAACGTAATACGTTATATCGTTATACCATGTAACGCAATCCGCTATAACGTCGCACAATATAACGCTGTGTTATATAACGCAATACGTTATACGTCATACAATATAGCGTCATACGTTATAACATTATGCCATATAACGTAATACGTTATAACGTTATACCACATAACGTAATACGTTATAACGTTATACCATATAACGTAATACGTTATAACGTTATACCATATAACGTAATATGTTTTAACGTTATACCATATAACATTATGCCATATAACGTAATACGTTATAACGTTATGCCATATAACGTAATACGTTATAACGTTATACCTCATAACGTAATACATTATATCGTTATACCATGTAACGTAATACTTTATAAGGTTATACCATATAACGTAATACGTTATAACGTTATGCCATATAACGTAATACGCTATAACGTTATACCATATAGCGTAATACGTTATAACGTTATACCATATAACGTAATACGTTATATCGTTATACCAAATAACGTAATATGTTTTAACGTTATACCATATAACGTAATACGTTATAACGTTATACCATATAACGTAATACGTTATAACGTTATACCTCAAAACGTAATACATTACATCGTTATACCATGTAACGTAATACGTTATAACGTTATACCATATAACGTAATACGTTATAACGTTACACCATATAACGTAATATGTCTTAGCGTTATACCATATAACGATATGCCATATAACGTAATACGTTATAAAGTTATACCATATAACGTAATACGTTATGACGTTATACCTCTTAACGTAATACATTACATCGTTATACCATGTAACGTAATACGTTATAACGTTATACCATATAACATAATACGTTATAACGTTATACCACATAACGTAACACGTTATAACATTGTGCCATAGAACGTAATACGTTATAACGTTATACCATATAACGTAATACGTTATAACGTTATACCATATAACGTAATACGTTATAACGTTATACCATATAACGTAATATGTTTTAACGTTATACCATATAACATTATGCCATATAACGTAATACGTTATAACGTTATGCCATATAACGTAATACGTTATAACGTTATACCTCATAACGTAATACATTATATCGTTATACCATGTAACGTAATACGTTATAACGTTATACCATATAACGTAATACGTTATAACGTTATGGCATATAACGTAATACGTCATAACGTTATACCTCATAACGTAATACATTACATCGTTATACCATGTAACGTAATACGTTATAACGTTATACCATATAACGTAATACGTTATAACGTTATGCCATATAACGTAATACGTTTTAACGTTATACCATATAACGTAATACGTTATAACGTTATGCCATATAACGTAATACGTTATAACGTTGTACCATATAACGTAATACGTTATAACGTTATACGATATAACGTAATAAGTTATATCGTTATACCAAATAACGTAATATGTTTTAACGTTACACCATATAACGTTATACGTTATAACGTTATACCATATAACGTAATACGTTATAACGTTATACCTCATAACGTAATACATTACATCGTTATACCATGTAACGTAATACGTTATAACGTTATACCATATAACGTAACACGTTATAACGTTATGCCATATAACGTAATACGTTATAACGTTATACCACATAACGTAATACGTTATAACATTATACCATATAACGTAATACGTTATAACGTTATACCATATAACGTAGTATGTTTCAACGTTATACCATATAACGTTATGTTATATCGTAATACGTTATAACGTTATACCATATAACGACATACCATATAACGTAATACGTTATAACGTTATGCCATATAACGTAATACGTTATAACGTTATACCATATAACGTAATACGTTATAACGTTATGCCATATAACGTAATACGTTATAACGTTATACCATATAACGTAATACGTTATAACGTTATACCATATAACGTAATACGTTATAACGTTATGCCATATAACGTAATACGTTATAACGTTATACCATATAACGTAATACGTTATAACGTTATGCCATATAACGTAATACATTATAACGTTATACCATATAACGTAATACGTTATAACGTTATACCATATAACGTAATACGTTATAACGTTATACCATATAACGTAATACGTTTTAACGTTATACCATATAACATTATGCCATATAACGTAATACGTTATAACGTTATGCCATATAACGTAATACGTTATAACGTTATACCTCATAACGTAATACATTATATCGTTATACCATGTAACGTAATACGTTATAACGTTATACCATATAACGTAATACGTTATAACGTTATGGCATATAACGTAATACGTCATAACGTTATACCTCATAACGTAATACATTACATCGTTATACCATGTAACGTAATACGTTATAACGTTATACCATATAACGTAATACGTTATAACGTTATGCCATATAACGTAATACGTTTTAACGTTATACCATATAACGTAATACGTTATAACGTTATGCCATATAACGTAATACGTTATAACGTTGTACCATATAACGTAATACGTTATAACGTTATACGATATAACGTAATACGTTATATCGTTATACCAAATAACGTAATATGTTTTAACGTTACACCATATAACGTTATACGTTATAACGTTATACCATATAACGTAATACGTTATAACGTTGTACCATATAACGTAATACGTCATAACGTTATACCTCATAACGTAATACATTACATCGTTATACCATGTAACGTAATACGTTATAACGTTATGCCATATAACGTAATACGTTATAACGTTATACCATATAACGTAATATGTTTTAACGTTATACCATATAACATTATGCCATATAACGTAATACGTTATAACGTTATGCCATATAACGTATTACGTTATAACGTTATACCTCATAACGTAATACATTATATCGTTATACCATGTAACGTAATACGTTATAACGTTATACCATATAACGTAATGCGTTATAACGTTATACAATATAGCGTCATACGTTATAACATTATGCCATATAACGTAATATGTTTTAACGTTACACCATATAACGTTATACGTTATAACGTTATACCATATAACGTAATACGTTATAACGTTATACCTCATAACGTAATACGTCATAACGTTATACCTCATAACGTAATACATTACATCGTTATACCATGTAACGTAATACGTTATAACGTTATGCCATATAACGTAATACGTTATAACGTTATACCATATAACGTAATATGTTTTAACGTTATACCATATAACATTATGCCATATAACGTAATACGTTATAACGTTATGCCATATAACGTATTACGTTACATCGTTATACCATGTAACGTAATACGTTATAACGTTATACCATATAACGTAACACGTTATAACCTTATGCCATATAACGTAATACGTTATAACGTTATACCATATAACGTAATACGTTATATAGTTATGCCGTATGACGTAATACGTTATAACGTGATACCATATGACGTAATACGTTATAACGTGATACCATATAACGTAATACGTTATAACGTTATACCATATAACGTAATACGTTATAACATTATACCATATAACGTAATACGTTATAACGTTATACCATATAACGTAATATGTTTCAACGTTATACCATATAACGTTATGTTATATCGTAATACGTTATAACGTTATACCATATAACGACATACCATATAACGTAATACGTTATAACGTTATACCATATAACGTAATACGTTATAACGTTACACCGTATAACGTAATATGTCTTAACGTTATACCATATAACAATACGCCATATAACGTAATACGTTATAACGTTATACCATATAACGTAATACGTTATAACGTTATACCATATAACGTAATACGTTATAACGTTATACCATATAACGTTATACTATATAACGTTATGCCATATAACGTAATACGTTATAACGTTGTACCATATAACGTAATACGTTATAACGTTATACGATATAACGTAATACGTTATATCGTTATACCAAATAACGTAATATGTTTTAACGTTACACCATATAACGTTATACGTTATAACGTTATACCATATAACGTAATACGTTATAACGTTATACCTCATAACGTAATACATTACATCGTTATACCATGTAACGTAATACGTTATAACGTTATACCATATAACGTAACACGTTATAACGTTATGCCATATAACGTAATACGTTATAACGTTATACCACATAACGTAATACGTTATAACATTATACCATATAACGTAATACGTTATAACGTTATACCATATAACGTAGTATGTTTCAACGTTATACCATATAACGTTATGTTATATCGTAATACGTTATAACGTTATACCATATAACGACATACCATATAACGTAATACGTTATAACGTTATGCCATATAACGTAATACGTTATAACGTTATACCATATAACGTAATACGTTATAACGTTATGCCATATAACGTAATACGTTATAACGTTATACCATATAACGTAATACGTTATAACGTTATACCATATAACGTAATACGTTATAACGTTATGCCATATAACGTAATACGTTATAACGTTATACCATATAACGTAATACGTTATAACGTTATGCCATATAACGTAATACATTATAACGTTATACCATATAACGTAATACGTTATAACGTTATACCATATAACGTAATACGTTATAACGTTATACCATATAACGTAATACGTTTTAACGTTATACCATATAACATTATGCCATATAACGTAATACGTTATAACGTTATGCCATATAACGTAATACGTTATAACGTTATACCTCATAACGTAATACATTACATCGTTATACCATGTAACGTAATACGTTATAACGTTATGCCATATAACGTAATACGTTATATCGTTATACCATGTAACGTAATACGTTATAACGTTATACCATATAACGTAATACGTTATAACGTTATGGCATATAACGTAATACGTCATAACGTTATACCTCATAACGTAATACATTACATCGTTATACCATGTAACGTAATACGTTATAACGTTATACCATATAACGTAATACGTTATAACGTTATGCCATATAACGTAATACGTTTTAACGTTATACCATATAACGTAATACGTTATAACGTTATGCCATATAACGTAATACGTTATAACGTTGTACCATATAACGTAATACGTTATAACGTTATACGATATAACGTAATACGTTATATCGTTATACCAAATAACGTAATATGTTTTAACGTTACACCATATGACGTTATACGTTATAACGTTATACCATATAACGTAATACGTTATAACGTTGTACCATATAACGTAATACGTCATAACGTTATACCTCATAACGTAATACATTACATCGTTATACCATGTAACGTAATACGTTATAACGTTATGCCATATAACGTAATACGTTATAACGTTATACCATATAACGTAATATGTTTTAACGTTATACCATATAACATTATGCCATATAACGTAATACGTTATAACGTTATGCCATATAACGTATTACGTTATAACGTTATACCTCATAACGTAATACATTATATCGTTATACCATGTAACGTAATACGTTATAACGTTATACCATATAACGTAATGCGTTATAACGTTATACAATATAGCGTCATACGTTATAACATTATGCCATATAACGTAATATGTTTTAACGTTACACCATATAACGTTATACGTTATAACGTTATACCATATAACGTAATACGTTATAACGTTATACCTCATAACGTAATACATTACATCGTTATACCATGTAACGTAATACGTTATAACGTTATACCATATAACGTAACACGTTATAACCTTATGCCATATAACGTAATACGTTATAACGTTATACCATATAACGTAATACGTTATATAGTTATGCCGTATGACGTAATACGTTATAACGTGATACCATATGACGTAATACGTTATAACGTGATACCATATAACGTAATACGTTATAACGTTATACCATATAACGTAATACGTTATAACATTATACCATATAACGTAATACGTTATAACGTTATACCATATAACGTAATATGTTTCAACGTTATACCATATAACGTTATGTTATATCGTAATACGTTATAACGTTATACCATATAACGACATACCATATAACGTAATACGTTATAACGTTATACCATATAACGTAATACGTTATAACGTTACACCGTATAACGTAATATGTCTTAACGTTATACCATATTACAATACGCCATATAACGTAATACGTTATAACGTTATACCATATAACGTAATACGTTATAACGTTATACCATATAACGTTATACTATATAACGTAATCCGCTACAACGTTTAACGAATAACGTTATACTATATAACGTAGTACGTTATATCGTTATACCATGTAACGGAATCCGCTATAACGTTACATCATATAACGCTATGTTATATAAAGCAATACGTTATACGTTATACAATATAGCGTCATACGTTATAACATTATGCCATATAACGTAATACGTTATAACGTTATGCCATATAACGTAATACGTTATAACGTTATACCTCATAAGGTAATACATTATATCGTTATACCATGTAACGTAATACGTTATAACGTTATACCATATAACGTAATACGTTATAACGTTATGCCATATAACGTAATACGTTATAACGTTATACCATATAGCGTAATACGTTATAACGTTATACCATATAACGTAATACGTTATATCGTTATACCAAATAATGTAATATGTTTTAACGTTATACCATATAACGTAATAAGTTATAACGTTATACCATATAACGTAATACGTTATAACGTTATACCTCATAACGTAATACATTACATCGTTATACCATGTAACGTAATACGTTATAACGTTATACCATATAACGTAACACGTTATAACGTTATGCCATATAACGTAATACGTTATAACGTTATACCATATAACGTAATACGTTATAACGTTATACCATATAACGTAATATGTTTTAACGTTATACCATATAACATTATGCCATATAACGTAATACGTTATAACGTTATGCCATATAACGTAATACGTTATAACGTTATACCTCATAACGTAATACATTATATCGTTATACCGTGTAACGTAATACGTTATAACGTTATACCATATAACGTAATACGTTATAACGTTATGGCATATAACGTAATACGTCATAACGTTATACCTCATAACGTAATACATTACATCGTTATACCATGTAACGTAATACGTTATAACGTTATACCATATAACGTAATACGTTATAACGTTATACCATATAACGTAATACGTTATAACGTTATGCCATATAACGTAATACGTTTTAACGTTATACCATATAACGTAATACGTTATAACGTTATGCCATATAACGTAATACGTTATAACGTTGTACCATATAACGTAATACGTTATAACGTTATACGATATAACGTAATACGTTATATCGTTATACCAAATAACGTAATATGTTTTAACGTTACACCATATGACGTTATACGTTATAACGTTATACCATATAACGTAATACGTTATAACGTTGTACCATATAACGTAATATGTCATAACGTTATACCTCATAACGTAATACATTACATCGTTATACCATGTAACGTAATACGTTATAACGTTATGCCATATAACGTAATACGTTATAACGTTATACCATATAACGTAATATGTTTTAACGTTATACCATATAACATTATGCCATATAACGTAATACGTTATAACGTTATACCATGTAACGTAATACGTTATAACGTTATACCATATAACGTAACACGTTATAACCTTATGCCATATAACGTAATACGTTATAACGTTATACCATATAACGTAATACGTTATATAGTTATGCCGTATGACGTAATACGTTATAACGTGATACCATATGACGTAATACGTTATAACGTGATACCATATAACGTAATACGTTATAACGTTATGCCATATAACGTATTACGTTATAACGTTATACCTCATAACGTAATACATTATATCGTTATACCATGTAACGTAATACGTTATAACGTTATACCATATAACGTAATGCGTTATAACGTTATACAATATAGCGTCATACGTTATAACATTATGCCATATAACGTAATATGTTTTAACGTTACACCATATAACGTTATACGTTATAACGTTATACCATATAACGTAATACGTTATAACGTTATACCTCATAACGTAATACATTACATCGTTATACCATGTAACGTAATACGTTATAACGTTATACCATATAACGTAACACGTTATAACCTTATGCCATATAACGTAATACGTTATAACGTTATACCATATAACGTAATACGTTATATAGTTATGCCGTATGACGTAATACGTTATAACGTGATACCATATGACGTAATACGTTATAACGTGATACCATATAACGTAATACGTTATAACGTTATACCATATAACGTAATACGTTATAACATTATACCATATAACGTAATACGTTATAACGTTATACCATATAACGTAATATGTTTCAACGTTATACCATATAACGTTATGTTATATCGTAATACGTTATAACGTTATACCATATAACGACATACCATATAACGTAATACGTTATAACGTTATACCATATAACGTAATACGTTATAACGTTACACCGTATAACGTAATATGTCTTAACGTTATACCATATAACAATACGCCATATAACGTAATACGTTATAACGTTATACCATATAACGTAATACGTTATAACGTTATACCATATAACGTAATACGTTATAACGTTATACCATATAACGTTATACTATATAACGTAATCCGCTACAACGTTTAACGAATAACGTTATACTATATAACGTAGTACGTTATATCGTTATACCATGTAACGGAATCCGCTATAACGTTACATCATATAACGCTATGTTATATAAAGCAATACGTTATACGTTATACAATATAGCGTCATACGTTATAACATTATGCCATATAACGTAATACGTTATAACGTTATGCCATATAACGTAATACGTTATAACGTTATACCTCATAAGGTAATACATTATATCGTTATACCATGTAACGTAATACGTTATAACGTTATACCATATAACGTAATACGTTATAACGTTATGCCATATAACGTAATACGTTATAACGTTATACCATATAGCGTAATACGTTATAACGTTATACCATATAACGTAATACGTTATATCGTTATACCAAATAATGTAATATGTTTTAACGTTATACCATATAACGTAATAAGTTATAACGTTATACCATATAACGTAATACGTTATAACGTTATACCTCATAACGTAATACATTACATCGTTATACCATGTAACGTAATACGTTATAACGTTATACCATATAACGTAACACGTTATAACGTTATGCCATATAACGTAATACGTTATAACGTTATACCATATAACGTAATACGTTATAACGTTATACCATATAACGTAATATGTTTTAACGTTATACCATATAACATTATGCCATATAACGTAATACGTTATAACGTTATGCCATATAACGTAATACGTTATAACGTTATACCTCATAACGTAATACATTATATCGTTATACCGTGTAACGTAATACGTTATAACGTTATACCATATAACGTAATACGTTATAACGTTATGGCATATAACGTAATACGTCATAACGTTATACCTCATAACGTAATACATTACATCGTTATACCATGTAACATAATACGTTATAACGTTATACCATATAACGTAATACGTTATAACGTTATGCCATATAACGTAATACGTTTTAACGTTATACCATATAACGTAATACGTTATAACGTTATGCCATATAACGTAATACGTTATAACGTTGTACCATATAACGTAATACGTTATAACGTTATACGATATAACGTAATACGTTATATCGTTATACCATATAACGTAATATGTTTTAACGTTACACCATATAACGTTATACGTTATAACGTTATACCATATAACGTAATACGTTATAACGTTATACCTCATAACGTAATACATTACATCGTTATACCATGTAACGTAATACGTTATAACGTTATACCATATAACGTAACACGTTATAACGTTATGCCATATAACGTAATACGTTATAACGTTATACCACATAACGTAATACGTTATAACATTATACCATATAACGTAATACGTTATAACGTTATACCATATAACGTAACACGTTATAACGTTATGCCATATAACGTAATACGTTATAACGTTATACCACATAACGTAATACGTTATAACATTATACCATATAACGTAATTCGTTATAACGTTATACCATATAACGTAGTATGTTTCAACGTTATACCATATAACGTTATGTTATATCGTAATACGTTATAACGTCATACCATATAACGACATACCATATAACGTAATACGTTATAACGTTATGCCATATAACGTAATACGTTATAACGTTATACCATATAACGTAATGCGTTATAACGTTATGCCATATAACGTAATACGTTATAACGGTGTACCATATAACGTAATACGTTATAACGTTATACGATATAACGTAATACGTTATATCGTTATACCAAATAACGTAATATGTTTTAACGTTACACCATATAACGTAATACGTTATAACGTTATACCATATAACGTAATACGTTATAACGTTATACCTCATAACGTAATACATTACATCGTTATACCATGTAACGTAATACGTTATAACGTTATACCATATAACGTAACACGTTATAACGTTATGCCATATAACGTAATACGTTTTAACGTTATACCATATAACGTAATAAGTTATAACGTTATACCATATAACGTAATACGTTATAACGTTATACCATATAACGTAATATGTTTCAACGTTATACCATATAACGTTATGTTATATCGTAATACGTTATAACGTTATACCATATGACGACATACCATATAACGTATGACGTTATAACGTTATGCCATATAACGTAATACGTTATAACGTTATACCATATAACGTAATACGTTATAACGTTATACCATATAACGTAATATGTTTTAACGTTATACCATATAACATTATGCCATATAACGTAATACGTTATAACGTTATGCCATATAACGTAATACGTTATAACGTTATACCTCATAACGTAATACATTATATCGTTATACCATGTAACGTAATACGTTATAACCTTATACCATATAACGTAATACGTTATAACGTTATGCCATATAACGTAATACGTTATAACGATATACCATATAGCGTAATACGTTATAACGTTATACCATATAACGTGATACGTTATAACGTTATACCAAATAACGTAATATGTTTCAACGTTATACCATATAACGTAATACGTAATAACGTTATACCATATAACATAATACGTTATAACGTTATACCTCATAACGTAATACATTACATCTTTATACCATGTAACGTAATACGTTATAACGTTATACCATATAACGTAATACGTTATAACGTTATACCACATAACGTAACACGTTATAACATTATGCCATATAACGTAATACGTTATAACGTTATACCATATAACGTAATACGTTATAACGTTATACCATATAACGTTATACTATATAACGTAATACGCTATAACGTTTAACTAATAACGTTATACTATATAACGTAATACGTTATAACGTTATACCATATAGCGTAATAAGTTATAACGTTATACCATTTTTTTTTTTTTTTTTTTTTTTTTTTTTTTTTTTTTTTTTTTTTTTTAAATTTTACAATTTGTCCAGTAGGACATTTGGTAAAATGTTATAGCTGTTTACTAATATAACATGTGGGTGGCTACCCCCAATGGGGTTCCATCTTCGTGTTTGTTAGGGTGTATCCTTTATGAGATCTACTGGATGTTTCCTTTTTAATCTCCTTTCGATGAATGTGGTGATCGTTTCCGCTGCCAGCCGGTTCGGGTGCGTTGCTAATCTTTCTCTGTACCTTCTTGCGAATCTGCTAATCTCTTCCTTGACCGTTGGTATTCCAAGGTCTTTTCGTATGTCCTCGTTTCTAACGTACCATGGGGCGTTTACTATTGTTCTAAGTATTTTAGATTGCATTGCCTCTAGTTTGGTTATATGGCTCATTGCTGCTGTTCCCCATAGTGGTATTCCGTACGTCCAGATTGGTTTTATGATGGTTTTGTAGATTTTTAATTTGTTTTCTATGCTTAGTTTGGATTTTCGACTTGTTAACCAGTACATCTGTCTCTTTGCTATCTGTATTTTGCTTATTATTGATTTGATATGCTGTTTCCATGTGAATCTTGTATCAAAGTGTAGTCCTAGGTATTTGACTTGCCTTGTTTGTATTATGTGCGTGCCGTTGAGTGTAATGTTTGGTGGTAACTGTTTTCGCAGTGTGAATGTAATGTGGTTGCATTTATCAGGGTTTGCTTTAATTTGTTTAACTTGAAGCCACTTTTCTATTTTTGCAATATGCTCTTGTAGCAATGCGACTGCTGTTGCTGGGTTAGTGTGCCTGACTAGTACCACAGTGTCATCCGCAAATGTCAGTATTTTGCTGTTGGTGGTTGTTGGTATGTTGGCCGTGTATAGTGTGTAGAGAATTGGTCCCAAGACGCTTCCTTGCGGAACCCCTGCCTTGATGTCTTTAACTTGAGAGTATGTATCTTTAATTTTTACTGTAAAGGTTCTGTTGCTTAAGTAGGATTTAGTTAAATGGTATATCTGCTCCGGGAATTGTTTTCTGATTGATTGAAGTAGACTATCGTGGTTTATTTTGTCGAATGCTTTCTCGATGTCCATAAAGAGGGCTGTGCAGTATTGTTTGTTTTCTATTGCTAGTATTATTTCGTTTGTGAGTCTGTGCATTTGCTCTATCGTGGAGTGTTTGTTCCTGAATCCAAATTGGTGATCTGGTATTAGTTTTTCCTTCTCTATTATTGGTTTTAGGCGGGCGTAAATTATTTTTTCCAGTATTTTGGAGAATACTGGAAGTAGTGATATTGGTCTGTACGATACTGTTTGATGTGGGTCTTTGCCTGGTTTAGGTAACATTATGATCTGTGCTAGTTTCCATAGTTTAGGATAGTATTGGATTCTTAATATTGCATTAAAGATTATTGTAATTAGCCGTATCGCTTTTGGAGGAAGGTTTTTCAAGATTATACCATTGATTAGGTCAATTCCTGGTGCCTTATTATTTTTTGTTTTCTCGATTATGTTTCTAATTTCATGTGCTGTTGTTTTAGGTATGATGTAATGATTGTCAGTTGCAGTACTAGTGATTACCTCATCCTCGTCCATATGACAGTTGTGGTTGCTATTAATGATATTATGTGGTGTAAATATGTTGCTTAGGTGGTTGGAAAATTCTTCAGCTTGTTCTTCGTTGCTTCTTGCCCATGTATTATCTGCTTTTCTGATTGCTGGGACTAGTTTTATTGGCTTCTTTATTTTTTTTGTGGCTTTCCAAAGGGAGTAGTTAGAGTTCTCGTGTGCAGATAGTGACTCTATGAATTTTGTGAACTCATTGTTATTGTGTTCTTTTATTTTGTTTTTTATTTCCTTTGCAAGTTTATTTAGGTGTTTTTTGTTTTCTTTTGATCTATGTTTTTGCCATTTTGCTTTCGCTTTTCTTTTTTCTCTAATTTATTCAAGGATGTCTGGCGGAATTATTTTTGTTGGTCTATTAGTTGATTCAGGTATAGTGGTTGCCCATGCTGCTTCCTGAATAGTTATACCATATAACGTAATACGTTATATAGTTATGCCGTATGACGTAATACGTTATAACGTGATACCATATAACGTAATACGTTATAACGTTATACCATATAACGTAATACGTTATATAGTTATGCCGTATGACGTAATACGTTATAACGTGATACCATATGACGTAATACGTTATAACGTGATACCATATAACGTAATACATTACATCGTTATACCACGTAACGTAATACGTTATAACGTTATCCCATATAACGTTGTGTTATATAAAGTAACACGTTTTAACGTTACACCATGTCACGTTATGTTATATAACGTAATACTTTATAACGTTAACCCACAGAACGTATGACGTTATACGTTGCACCATATAACACAATACGCTTTAACGTTATACCATATAACGTAATACGTTATAACGCTATACCATTTCAGTTATATAACGTAATACTTTATAATGTTATACCATAGAACGTAAGACGTTATAACGTTATGCCATATAACGTAATACGTTATAACTTTATACCACAAAACGTAAAACGTTATAGCGTTATACCATATAACGTAATACGTTATAATGGTATACCACATAACCTCATACGTTATAACGTTATGCCACATAACGTAATACGTTATAACATTATACCATATAACGTAATACGTTATAACGTTATACCATATAACGTAATATGTTTTAACGTTATACCATATAACATTATGCCATATAACGTAATACGTTATAACGTTATACCATATAACGTAATACGTTATAACGTTATACCATATGACGTAATACGTTATAACGTGATACCATATAACGTAATACGTTATAACGTTATACCATATAACGTGATACGTTATAACGTTATACCACATAACGTAATACGTTATAACATTATACCATGTAACGTAATACGTTATAACGTTATACCATATAACGTAATATGTTTCAACGTTATACCATATAACGTTATGTTATATCGTAATACGTTATAACGTTATACCATATAGCGACATACCATATAACGTAATACGTTATAACGTTATGCCATATATCGTTATGTTATATAACGATATACGTTATAACGTTATACCATGTCACGTTATGTTATATAACGTAATACGTTATAACGTTATACCATATAACGTTGTGTTATATAAAGTAACACGTTTTAACGTTACACCATGTCACGTTATGTTATATAACGTAATACTTTATAACGTTAACCCACAGAACGTATGACGTTATACGTTGCACCATATAACACAATACGTTTTAACGTTATACCATATAACGTAATACGTTATAACGCTATACCATTTCACGTTCTGTTATATAACGTAATACTTTATAATGTTATACCATAGAACGTAAGACGTTATAACGTTATGCCATATAACGTAATACGTTATAACTTTATACCACAAAACGTAAAACGTTAAAACGTTATACCATATAACGTAATGCGTTATAATGGTATACCACATAACGTCATACGTTATAACGTTATGCCATATAACGTAATACGTTATAACATTATACCATATAACGTAATACGTTATAACGTTATACCATATAACGTAATATGTTTTAACGTTATACCATATAACATTATGCCATATAACGTAATACGTTATAACGTTATACCATATAACGTAATACGTTATAACGTTATACCATATAACGTAATACGTTATAACGTAATACCACATAACGTAACACGTTATAACATTATGCCATTGACGTAATACGTTATAACGTTATACCATATAACGTAATACGTTATATAGTTATGCCATATGACGTAATACGTTATAACGTGATACCATATGACGTAATACGTTATAACGTGATACCATATAACGTAATACGTTATAACGTTATACCATATAACGTAATACGTTATAACGTTATACCACATAACGTAATACGTTATAACGTTATACCATATAACGTAATACGTTATAACGTTATACCATATAACGTAATACGTTATAACGTTATAGCATATAACGTTATACTATATAACGTAATCCGCTACAACGTTTAACGAATAACGTTATACTATATAACGTAATACGTTGTATCGTTATACCATGTAACGGAATCCGCTATAACGTTATACCATATAACGCTATGTTATATAACGCAATACGTTATACGTTATACAATATAGCGTCATACGACATAACATTATGCCATATAACGTAATACGTTATAACGTTATACCACAAAACGTAATACGTTATAATATTATGCCATATAACGTAATACATTATAACGTTATGCCATATAACGTAATACGTTATAACGTTATACCATAAAACGTAATACGTTATAACGTTATACCATATAACGTAATACGTTATAACGTTATACCATATAACGTAATACGTTATAACGTTACACCATATAACGTTATGTTATATAACGTAATACGTTATAACGTTATACCATATAACGTAATACGTTATATCGATATGCCACACAACGTAATACGTTATAACGTTATACCACATAACGTTATACCATATAACGCATTACGCTATAACGTTATACCATACAACGTAATACGTTATAACGTTGTACCTTATATCGTTATGTTATTTAACGTAATACGTTATAACGTTATACCATGTCACGTAATGTTATATAACGTAATACGTTATAACGTTATACCATATAACGTAATACGTTATAACTTTATACCGTATAACATAATACGTTATAACGTTATACCATATAACGTTGTGTTATATAAAGTAACACGTTATAACGTTACACCATGTCACGTTATATTATATAACGAAATACTTTATAATGTTATACCATAGAACGTATGACGTTATAACGTTATACCATATAACGTAATACGTTTTAACGTTATACCATATAACACAATACGATTTAACGTTATACCATATAACGTAATACGTTATAACGCTATACCATGTCACGTTATGTTATATAACGTAATACTTTATAACGTTATACGATAGAACGTAAGACGTTATAACGTTATACCATATAACGTAATACGTTATAACGTTATACCATATAACGTAATACGTTATAACGTTATACCATATAACGTAATACGTTATAACGCTATGCCACATAACGTAATACGTTATAATGTTATACCTTACAACGTTATACCATATAACGTAAGACGTTATAACGTTATACCATATAACGTAATACGTTATAACGTTATACCATATGACACAATACATTACATCGTTATACCATGTAACGTAATACGTTATAACATTATACCATATAACGTAACATGTTTTAACGTTATACCATATAACGTTATGATATATAACGTAATACGTTATAACGTTATGCCATATAACGCAATACGTTATAACGTTGTACCATATAACGTAATACGTTATAACGTTATACCATAAAACGTAATACGTTATAACGTTATACCATATAACGTAATACGTTATAACGTTATACCATATAACGTAATACGTTATAACGTTATACCATATAACGTAATACGTTATAACGTTATACCATGTAACGTAATACGTTATAACGTTATACCATATAACGTGATACGTTATAACGTTATACCATATAACGTTATACCATATAACGTTATACCATATAACGCATTACGATATAACGTTATACCATATAACGTAATACGTTATGACGTTGTACCTTATATCGTTATGTTATTTAACGATATACGTTATAACGTTATACCATGTCACGTTATGTTATATAACGTAATACGTTATAACGTTATACCATATAACGTAATATGTCTTAACGTTATACCATATAACGATATGCCATATAACGTAATACGTTATAACGTTATACCATATAACGTAATACGTTATAACGTTATACCATACAACGTAATACGTTATAACGTTATACCTCTTAACGTAATACATTACATCGTTATACCATGTAACGTAATACGATATAACGTTATACCATATAACGTAATACGTTATAACGTTGTACCTTATGTCGTTATGTTATTTAACGATATACGTTATAACGTTATACCATGTCACGTTATGTTATATAACGTAATACGTTATAACGTTATACCATATAACGTTGTGTTATATAAAGTAACACGTTTTAACGTTACACCATGTCACGTTATGTTATATAACGTAATACTTTATAACGTTAACCCACAGAACGTATGACGTTATACGTTGCACCATATAACACAATACGTTTTAACGTTATACCATATAACGTAATAAGTTATAACGCTATACCATTTCACGTTCTGTTGTATAACGTAATACTTTATAATGTTATACCATAGAACGTAAGACGTTATAACGTTATGCCATATAACGTAATACGTTATAACTTTATACCACAAAACGTAAAACGTTAAAACGTTATACCATATAACGTAATACGTTATAATGGTATACCACATAACGTCATACGTTATAACGTTATGCCATATAACGTAATACGTTATAACATTATACCATATAACGTAATACGTTATAACGTTATAACCTATAACGTAATATGTTTTAACGTTATACCATATAACATTATGCCATATAACGTAATACGTTATAACGTTATACCATATAACGTAATACGTTATAACGTTATACCATATAACGTAATACGTTATAACGTTATACCAAATAACGCAATATGTTTTAACGTTATACCATATAACGTAATACGTTATAACGTTATACCATATAACGTAATACGTTATAACGTTATACCTCATAACGTAATACATTACATCGTTATACCACGTAACGTAATACGTTATAACGTTATACCATATAACGTAACACGTTATAACGTTATGCCATTGACGTAATACGTTATAACGTTATACCATATAACGTAATACGTTATATAGTTATGCCATATGACGTAATACGTTATAACGTTATACCATATAGCGTAATACGTTATAACGTTATACCATATAACGTAATACGTTATATCGTTATACCAAATAATGTAATATGTTTTAACGTTATACCATATAACGTAATAAGTTATAACGTTATACCATATAACGTAATACGTTATAACGTTATACCTCATAACGTAATACATTACATCGTTATACCATGTAACGTAATACGTTATAACGTTATACCATATAACGTAACACGTTATAACGTTATGCCATATAACGTAATACGTTTTAACGTTATACCATATAACGTAATAAGTTATAACGTTATACCATATAACGTAATACGTTATAACGTTATACCATATAACGTAATATGTTTCAACGTTATACCATATAACGTTATGTTATATCGTAATACGTTATAACGTTATACCATATGACGACATACCATATAACGTATGACGTTATAACGTTATGCCATATAACGTAATACGTTATAACGTTATACCATATAACGTAATACGTTATAACGTTATACCATATAACGTAATATGTTTTAACGTTATACCATATAACATTATGCCATATAACGTAATACGTTATAACGTTATGCCATATAACGTAATACGTTATAACGTTATACCTCATAACGTAATACATTATATCGTTATACCATGTAACGTAATACGTTATAACCTTATACCATATAACGTAATACGTTATAACGTTATGCCATATAACGTAATACGTTATAACGATATACCATATAGCGTAATACGTTATAACGTTATACCATATAACGTGATACGTTATAACGTTATACCAAATAACGTAATATGTTTCAACGTTATACCATATAACGTAATACGTAATAACGTTATACCATATAACATAATACGTTATAACGTTATACCTCATAACGTAATACATTACATCTTTATACCATGTAACGTAATACGTTATAACGTTATACCATATAACGTAATACGTTATAACGTTATACCACATAACGTAACACGTTATAACATTATGCCATATAACGTAATACGTTATAACGTTATACCATATAACGTAATACGTTATAACGTTATACCATATAACGTTATACTATATAACGTAATACGCTATAACGTTTAACTAATAACGTTATACTATATAACGTAATACGTTATAACGTTATACCATATAGCGTAATAAGTTATAACGTTATACCATATAACGTAATACGTTATATAGTTATGCCGTATGACGTAATACGTTATAACGTGATACCATATAACGTAATACGTTATAACGTTATACCATATAACGTAATACGTTATATAGTTATGCCGTATGACGTAATACGTTATAACGTGATACCATATGACGTAATACGTTATAACGTGATACCATATAACGTAATACATTACATCGTTATACCACGTAACGTAATACGTTATAACGTTATCCCATATAACGTTGTGTTATATAAAGTAACACGTTTTAACGTTACACCATGTCACGTTATGTTATATAACGTAATACTTTATAACGTTAACCCACAGAACGTATGACGTTATACGTTGCACCATATAACACAATACGCCTTAACGTTATACCATATAACGTAATACGTTATAACGCTATACCATTTCAGTTATATAACGTAATACTTTATAATGTTATACCATAGAACGTAAGACGTTATAACGTTATGCCATATAACGTAATACGTTATAACTTTATACCACAAAACGTAAAACGTTATAGCGTTATACCATATAACGTAATACGTTATAACGTTATACCATATAACGTAATACGTTATAACGTTATACCACATAACGTAATACGTTATAACATTATACCATATAACGTAATACGTTATAACGTTATACCATATAACGCAATACGTTATAACGTTATACCATATAACGTTATACTATATAACGTAATCCGCTACAACGTTTGACGAATAACGTTATACTATATAACGTAATACGTTATATCGTTATACCATGTAACGGAATCCGCTATAACGTTATACCATATAACGCTATGTTATATAACGCAATACGTTATACGTTATACAATATAGCGTCATACGACATAACATTATGCCACATAACGTAATACGTAATAACGTTATACCACATAACGTATTACGTTATAACATTATGCCATATAACGTAATACATTATAACGTTATGCCATATAACGTAATACGTTATAACGTTATACCATAAAACGTAATACGTTATAACGTTATACCATATAACGTAATACGTTATAACGTTATACCATATAACGTAATACGTTATAACGTTATACCATATAACGTAATACGTTATAACGTTATACCATGTAACGTAATACGTTATAACGTTATACCATATAACGTAATACGTTATAACGTTATACCATATAACGTTATACCATATAACGTTATACCATATAACGCATTACGATATAACGTTATACCATATAACGTAATACGTTATGACGTTGTACCTTATATCGTTATGTTATTTAACGATATACGTTATAACGTTATACCATGTCACGTTATGTTATATAACGTAATACGTTATAACGTTATACCATTTAACGTTGTGTTATATAAAGTAACACGTTTTAACGTTACACCATGTCACGTTATGTTATATAACGTAATACTTTATAACGTTAACCCACAGAACGTATGACGTTATACGTTGCACCATATAACACAATACGTTTTAACGTTATACCATATAACGTAATACGTTATAACGCTATACCATTTCAGTTATATAACGTAATACTTTATAATGTTATACCATAGAACGTAAGACGTTATAACGTTATGCCATATAACGTAATACGTTATAACTTTATACCACAAAACGTAAAACGTTATAGCGTTATACCATATAACGTAATACGTTATAATGGTATACCACATAACGTCATACGTTATAACGTTATGCCATATAACGTAATACGTTATAACATTATACCATATAACGTAATAGGTTATAACGTTATACCATATAACGTAATATGTTTTAACGTTATACCATATAACATTATGCCATATAACGTAATACGTTATAACGTTATACCATATAGCGTAATACGTTATAACGTTATACCATATAACGTAATACGTTATATCGTTATACCAAATAACGTAATATGTTTTAACGTTATACCATATAACGTAATACGTTATAACGTTATACCATATAACGTAATACGTTATAACGTTATACCTCATAACGTAATACATTACATCGTTATACCATGTAACGTAATACGATATAACGTTATACCATATAACGTAACACGTTATAACGTTATGCCATATAACACAATACGTTTTAACGTTATACCATATAACGTAATACGTTATAACGCTATACCATTTCACGTTCTGTTATATAACGTAATACTTTATAATGTTATACCATAGAACGTAAGACGTTATAACGTTATACCATATAACGTAATATGTTATAACGTTATACCTCATAACGTAATACATTACATCGTTATACCACGTAACGTAATACGTTATAACGTTATACCTCTTAACGTAATACATTACATCGTTATACCATGTAACGTAATACGTTATAAAGTTATACCATATAACGTAATACGTTATAACGTAATACCACATAACGTAACACGTTATAACATTATGCCATATAACGTAATGCGTTATAACGTTACACCATATAACGTAATATCTTTTAACGTTATACCATATAACGTTATGCCATATAACGTAATACGTTATAACGTTATACCGTATAACGTAATACGTTATAACGTTATACCATATAACGTAATACGTTATAACGCTATGCCATATAACGTAATACGTTATAACGTTATACCATATAACGTAATACGTTATAACGTTATACCATATAACGTTATACTATATAACGTAATACGCTATAACGTTTAACTAATAACGTTATACTATATAACGTAATACGTTATAACGTTATACCATATAGCGTAATAAGTTATAACGTTATACCATATAACGTAATACGTTATATAGTTATGCCGTATAACGTAATACGTTATAACGTGATACCATATAACGTAATACGTTATAACGTTATACCATATAACGTAATACGTTATATAGTTATGCCGTATGACGTAATACGTTATAACGTGATACCATATGACGTAATACGTTATAACGTGATACCATATAACGTAATACATTACATCGTTATACCACGTAACGTAATACGTTATAACGTTATCCCATATAACGTTGTGTTATATAAAGTAACACGTTTTAACGTTACACCATGTCACGTTATGTTATATAACGTAATACTTTATAACGTTAACCCACAGAACGTATGACGTTATACGTTGCACCATATAACACAATACGCTTTAACGTTATACCATATAACGTAATACGTTATAACGCTATACCATTTCAGTTATATAACGTAATACTTTATAATGTTATACCATAGAACGTAAGACGTTATAACGTTATGCCATATAACGTAATACGTTATAACTTTATACCACAAAACGTAAAACGTTATAGCGTTATACCATATAACGTAATACGTTATAACGTTATACCATATAACGTAATACGTTATAACGTTATACCACATAACGTAATACGTTATAACATTATACCATATAACGTAATACGTTATAACGTTATACCATATAACGCAATACGTTATAACGTTATACCATATAACGTTATACTATATAACGTAATCCGCTACAACGTTTGACGAATAACGTTATACTATATAACGTAATACGTTATATCGTTATACCATGTAACGGAATCCGCTATAACGTTATACCATATAACGCTATGTTATATAACGCAATACGTTATACGTTATACAATATAGCGTCATACGACATAACATTATGCCACATAACGTAATACGTAATAACGTTATACCACATAACGTATTACGTTATAACATTATGCCATATAACGTAATACATTATAACGTTATGCCATATAACGTAATACGTTATAACGTTATACCATAAAACGTAATACGTTATAACGTTATACCATATAACGTAATACGTTATAACGTTATACCATATAACGTAATACGTTATAACGTTATACCATATAACGTAATACGTTATAACGTTATACCATGTAACGTAATACGTTATAACGTTATACCATATAACGTAATACGTTATAACGTTATACCATATAACGTTATACCATATAACGTTATACCATATAACGCATTACGATATAACGTTATACCATATAACGTAATACGTTATGACGTTGTACCTTATATCGTTATGTTATTTAACGATATACGTTATAACGTTATACCATGTCACGTTATGTTATATAACGTAATACGTTATAACGTTATACCATTTAACGTTGTGTTATATAAAGTAACACGTTTTAACGTTACACCATGTCACGTTATGTTATATAACGTAATACTTTATAACGTTAACCCACAGAACGTATGACGTTATACGTTGCACCATATAACACAATACGTTTTAACGTTATACCATATAACGTAATACGTTATAACGCTATACCATTTCAGTTATATAACGTAATACTTTATAATGTTATACCATAGAACGTAAGACGTTATAACGTTATGCCATATAACGTAATACGTTATAACTTTATACCACAAAACGTAAAACGTTATAGCGTTATACCATATAACGTAATACGTTATAATGGTATACCACATAACGTCATACGTTATAACGTTATGCCATATAACGTAATACGTTATAACATTATACCATATAACGTAATAGGTTATAACGTTATACCATATAACGTAATATGTTTTAACGTTATACCATATAACATTATACCATATAACGTAATACGTTATAACGTTATACCATATAGCGTAATACGTTATAACGTTATACCATATAACGTAATACGTTATATCGTTATACCAAATAACGTAATATGTTTTAACGTTATACCATATAACGTAATACGTTATAACGTTATACCATATAACGTAATACGTTATAACGTTATACCTCATAACGTAATACATTACATCGTTATACCATGTAACGTAATACGTTATAACGTTATACCATATAACGTAACACGTTATAACGTTATGCCATATAACACAATACGTTTTAACGTTATACCATATAACGTAATACGTTATAACGCTATACCATTTCACGTTCTGTTATATAACGTAATACTTTATAATGTTATACCATAGAACGTAAGACGTTATAACGTTATACCATATAACGTAATATGTTATAACGTTATACCTCATAACGTAATACATTACATCGTTATACCACGTAACGTAATACGTTATAACGTTATACCTCTTAACGTAATACATTACATCGTTATACCATGTAACGTAATACGTTATAAAGTTATACCATATAACGTAATACGTTATAACGTAATACCACATAACGTAACACGTTATAACATTATGCCATATAACGTAATGCGTTATAACGTTACACCATATAACGTAATATCTTTTAACGTTATACCATATAACGTTATACCATATAACGTAATACGTTATAACGTTATACCGTATAACGTAATACGTTATAACGTTATACCATATAACGTAATACGTTATAACGTTATACCATATAACGTTATGTTATATAACGTAATACGTTATAACGTTATACCATATAACGTAATACGTTATATCGATATGCCACACAACGTAATACGTTATAACGTTATACCACATAACGTTATACCATATAACGCATTACGCTATAACGTTATACCATACAACGTAATACGTTATAACGTTGTACCTTATATCGTTATGTTATTTAACGTAATACGTTATAACGTTATACCATGTCACGTAATGTTATATAACGTAATACGTTATAACGTTATACCATATAACGTAATACGTTATAACTTTATACCGTATAACATAATACGTTTTAACGTTATACCATATAACGTTGTGTTATATAAAGTAACACGTTATAACGTTACACCATGTCACGTTATATTATATAACGAAATACTTTATAATGTTATACCATAGAACGTATGACGTTATAACGTTATACCATATAACGTAATACGTTTTAACGTTATACCATATAACACAATACGATTTAACGTTATACCATATAACGTAATACGTTATAACGCTATACCATGTCACGTTATGTTATATAACGTAATACTTTATAACGTTATACGATAGAACGTAAGACGTTATAACGTTATACCATATAACGTAATACGTTATAATGGTATACCACATAACGTCATACGTTATAACGTTATGCCATATAACGTAATACGTTATAACATTATACCATATAACGTAATACGTTATAACGTTATACCATATAACGTAATATGTTTTAACGTTATACCATATAACATTATGCCATATAACGTAATACGTTATAACGTTATACCATATAGCGTAATACGTTATAACGTTATACCATATAACGTAATACGTTATATCGTTATACCAAATAACGTAATATGTTTTAACGTTATACCATATAACGTAATACGTTATAACGTTATACCATATAACGTAATACGTTATAACGTTATACCTCATAACGTAATACATTACATCGTTATACCATGTAACGTAATACGTTATAACGTTATACCATATAACGTAACACGTTATAACGTTATGCCATATAACACAATACGTTTTAACGTTATACCATATAACGTAATACGTTATAACGCTATACCATTTCACGTTCTGTTATATAACGTAATACTTTATAATGTTATACCATAGAACGTAAGACGTTATAACGTTATGCCATATAACGTAATACGTTATAACTTTATACCACAAAACGTAAAACGTTAAAACGTTATACCATATAACGTAATACGTTATAATGGTATACCACATAACGTCATACGTTATAACGTTATGCCATATAACGTAATACGTTATAACATTATACCATATAACGTAATACGTTATAACGTTATACCATATAACGTAATATGTTTTAACGTTATACCATATAACATTATGCCATATAACGTAATACGTTATAACGTTATACCATATAACGTAATACGTTATAACGTTATACCATATAACGTAATACGTTATAACGTTATACCAAATAACGCAATATGTTTTAACGTTATACCATATAACGTAATACGTTATAACGTTATACCATATAACGTAATAAGTTATAACGTTATACCTCATAACGTAATACATTACATCGTTATACCACGTAACGTAATACGTTATAACGTTATACCTCTTAACGTAATACATTACATCGTTATACCATGTAACGTAATACGTTATAAAGTTATACCATATAACGTAATACGTTATAACGTAATACCACATAACGTAACACGTTATAACATTATGCCATATAACGTAATGCGTTATAACGTTACACCATATAACGTAATATCTTTTAACGTTATACCATATAACGTTATGCCATATAACGTAATACGTTATAACGTTATACCGTATAACGTAATACGTTATAACGTTATACCATATAACGTAATACGTTATAACGTTACACCATATAACGTTATGTTATATAACGTAATACGTTATAACGTTATACCATATAACGTAATACGTTATATCGATATGCCACACAACGTAATACGTTATAACGTTATACCACATAACGTTATACCATATAACGCATTACGCTATAACGTTATACCATACAACGTAATACGTTATAACGTTGTACCTTATATCGTTATGTTATTTAACGTAATACGTTATAACGTTATACCATGTCACGTAATGTTATATAACGTAATACGTTATAACATTATACCATATAACGTAATACGTTATAACTTTATACCGTATAACATAATACGTTATAACGTTATACCATATAACGTTGTGTTATATAAAGTAACACGTTATAACGTTACACCATGTCACGTTATATTATATAACGAAATACTTTATAATGTTATACCATAGAACGTATGACGTTATAACGTTATACCATATAACGTAATACGTTATAACGTTATACCATACAACGTAATACGTTATAACGTTATACCTCTTAACGTAATACATTACATCGTTATACCATGTAACGTAATACGATATAACGTTATACCATATAACGTAATACGTTACAACGTTGTACCTTATATCGTTATGTTATTTAACGATATACGTTATAACGTTATACCATGTCACGTTATGTTATATAACGTAATACGTTATAACGTTATACCATATAACGTTGTGTTATATAAAGTAACACGTTTTAACGTTACACCATGTAACGTTATGTTATATAACGTAATACTTTATAACGTTAACCCACAGAACGTATGACGTTATACGTTGCACCATATAACACAATACGTTTTAACGTTATACCATATAACGTAATACGTTATAACGCTATACCATTTCACGTTCTGTTATATAACGTAATACTTTATAATGTTATACCATAGAACGTAAGACGTTATAACGTTATGCCATATAACGTAATACGTTATAACTTTATACCACAAAACGTAAAACGTTAAAACGTTATACCATATAACGTAATACGTTATAATGGTATACCACATAACGTCATACGTTATAACGTTATGCCATATAACGTAATACGTTATAACATTATACCATATAACGTAATGCGTTATAACGTTATAACCTATAACGTAATATGTTTTAACGTTATACCATATAACATTATGCCATATAACGTAATACGTTATAACGTTATACAATATAACGTAATACGTTATAACGTTATACCATATAACGTAATACGTTATAACGTTATACCAAATAACGCAATATGTTTTAACGTTATACCATATAACGTAATACGTTATAACGTTATACCATATAACGTAATACGTTATAACGTTATACCTCATAACGTAATACATTACATCGTTATACCACGTAACGTAATACGTTATAACGTTATACCATATAACGTAACACGTTATAACGTTATGCCATTGACGTAATACGTTATAACGTTATACCATATAACGTAATACGTTATAACGTTATACCACATAACGTAATACGTTATAACATTATACCATATAACGTAATACGTTATAACGTTATACCATATAACGCAATACGTTATAACGTTATACCATATAACGTTATACTATATAACGTAATCCGCTACAACGTTTAACGAATAACGTTATACTATATAACGTAATACGTTATATCGTTATACCATGTAACGGAATCCGCTATAACGTTATACCATATAACGCTATGTTATATAACGCAATACGTTATACGTTATACAATATAGCGTCATACGACATAACATTATGCCACATAACGTAATACGTTATAACGTTATACCACATAACGTATTACGTTATAACATTATGCCATATAACGTAATACATTATAACGTTATGCCATATAACGTAATACGTTATAACGTTATACCATAAAACGTAATACGTTATAACGTTATACCATATAACGTAATACGTTATAACGTTATACCATATAACGTAATACGTTATAACGTTATACCATATAACGTAATACGTTATAACGTTATACCATGTAACGTAATACGTTATAACGTTATACCATATAACGTGATACGTTATAACGTTATACCATATAACGTTATACCATATAACGTTATACCATATAACGCATTACGATATAACGTTATACCATATAACGTAATACGTTATGACGTTGTACCTTATATCGTTATGTTATTTAACGATATACGTTATAACGTTATACCATGTCACGTTATGTTATATAACGTAATACGTTATAACGTTATACCATTTAACGTTGTGTTATATAAAGTAACACGTTTTAACGTTACACCATGTCACGTTATGTTATATAACGTAATACTTTATAACGTTAACCCACAGAACGTATGACGTTATACGTTGCACCATATAACACAATATGTTTTAACGTTATACCATATAACGTAATACGTTATAACGCTACACCATTTCATTTATATAACGTAATACTTTATAATGTTATACCATAGAACGTAAGACGTTATAACGTTATGCCATATAACGTAATACGTTATAACTTTATACCACAAAACGTAAAACGTTATAGCGTTATACCATATAACGTAATACGTTATAATGGTATACCACATAACGTCATACGTTATAACGTTATGCCATATAACGTAATACGTTATAACATTATACCATATAACGTAATACGTTATAACGTTATACCATATAACGTAATATGTTTTAACGTTATACCATATAACATTATGCCATATAACGTAATACGTTATAACGTTATACCATATAGCGTAATACGTTATAACGTTATACCATATAACGTAATACGTTATATCGTTATACCAAATAACGTAATATGTTTTAACGTTATACCATATAACGTAATACGTTATAACGTTATACCATATAACGTAATACGTTATAACGTTATACCTCATAACGTAATACATTACATCGTTATACCATGTAACGTAATACGTTATAACGTTATACCTCTTAACGTAATACATTACATCGTTATACCATATAACACAATACGTTATAACGTTATACCATATAACGTAATACGTTATAACGTAATACCACATAACGTAACACGTTATAACATTATGCCATATAACGTAATGCGTTATAACGTTACACCATATAACGTAATATCTTTTAACGTTATACCATATAACGTTATGCCATATAACGTAATACGTTATAACGTTATACCGTATAACGTAATACGTTATAACGTTATACCATATAACGTAATACGTTATAACGTTACACCATATAACGTTACGTTATATAACGTAATACGTTATAACGTTATACCATATAACGTAATACGTTATATCGATATGCCACACAACGTAATACGTTATAACGTTATACCACATAACGTTATACCATATAACGCATTACGCTATAACGTTATACCATACAACGTAATACGTTATAACGTTGTACCTTATATCGTTATGTTATTTAACGTAATACGTTATAACGTTATACCATGTCACGTAATGTTATATAACGTAATACGTTATAACGTTATACCATATAACGTAATACGTTATAACTTTATACCGTATAACATAATACGTTATAACGTTATACCATATAACGTTGTGTTATATAAAGTAACACGTTATAACGTTACACCATGTCACGTTATATTATATAACGAAATACTTTATAATGTTATACCATAGAACGTATGACGTTATAACGTTATACCATATAACGTAATACGTTTTAACGTTATACCATATAACACAATACGATTTAACGTTATACCATATAACGTAATACGTTATAACGCTATACCATGTCACGTTATGTTATATAACGTAATACTTTATAACGTTATACGATAGAACGTAAGACGTTATAACGTTATACCATATAACGTAATACGTTATAACGTTATACCATATAACGTAATACGTTATAACGTTATACCATATAACGTAATACGTTATAACGCTATGCCACATAACGTAATACGTTATAATGTTATACCTTACAACGTTATACCATATAACGTAAGACGTTATAACGTTATACCATATAACGTAATACGTTATAACGTTATACCATATAACACAATACATTACATCGTTATACCATGTAACGTAATACGTTATAACATTATACCATATAACGTAACATGTTTTAACGTTATACCATATAACGTTATGATATATAACGTAATACGTTATAACGTTATGCCATATAACGCAATACGTTATAACGTTGTACCATATAACGTAATACGTTATAACGTTATGCCATATGACGTTATACGTTATAACGTGATACCATATAACGTAATACGTTATAACGTTATACCATATAACCTAATACTTTATAACGTTATACCACATAACGTAGTACGTTATAACATTATACCATATAACGTAATACGTTATAACGTTATACCATATAACGTAATATGTTTCAACGTTATACCATATAACGTTATGTTATATCGTAATACGTTATAACGTTATACCATATAACGACATACCATATAACGTAATACGTTATAACGTTATGCCATATAACGTAATACGTTATACCGTTATACCATATAACGTAATACGTTATAACGTTATACCATATAACGTAATACGTTATAACGTTATACCATATAACGTAATACGTTATAACGTTATATCATATAACGTAATACGTTATAACGTTATACCCTATAACGCAATACGTTATAACGTTACACCATATAACGTAATATGTCTTAACGATATACCATATAACGATATGCCATATAACGTAATACGTTATAACGTTATACCATATAACGTAATACGTTATAACGTTATACCATACAACGTAATACGTTATAACGTTATACCTCTTAACGTAATACATTACATCGTTATACCATCTAACGTAATACGATATAACGTTATACCATATAACGTAATACGTTATAACGTTGTACCTTATATCGTTATGTTATTTAACGATATACGTTATAACGTTATACCATGTCACGTTATGTTATATAACGTAATACGTTATAACGTTATACCATATAACGTTGTGTTATATAAAGTAACACGTTTTAACGTTACACCATGTCACGTTATGTTATATAACGTAATACTTTATAACGTTAACCCACAGAACGTATGACGTTATACGTTGCACCATATAACACAATACGTTTTAACGTTATACCATATAACGTAATACGTTATAACGCTATACCATTTCACGTTCTGTTATATAACGTAATACTTTATAATGTTATACCATAGAACGTAAGACGTTATAACGTTATGCCATATAACGTAATACGTTATAACTTTATACCACAAAACGTAAAACGTTAAAACGTTATACCATATAACGTAATACGTTATAATGGTATACCACATAACGTCATACGTTATAACGTTATGCCATATAACGTAATACGTTATAATATTATACCATATAACGTAATACGTTATAACGTTATAACCTATAACGTAATATGTTTTAACGTTATACCATATAACATTATGCCATATAACGTAATACGTTATAACGTTATACAATATAACGTAATACGTTATAACGTTATACCATATAACGTAATACGTTATAACGTTATACCAAATAACGCAATATGTTTTAACGTTATACCATATAACGTAATACGTTATAACGTTATACCATATAACGTAATACGTTATAACGTTATACCTCGTAACGTAATACATTACATCGTTATACCACGTAACGTAATACGTTATAACGTTATACCATATAACGTAACACGTTATAACGTTATGCCATTGACGTAATACGTTATAACGTTATACCATATAACGTAATACGTTATAACGTTATACCACATAACGTAATACGTTATAACATTATACCATATAACGTAATACGTTATAACTTTATACCATATAACGCAATACGTTATAACGTTATACCATATAACGTTATACTATATAACGTAATCCGCTACAACGTTTAACGAATAACGTTATACTATATAACGTAATACGTTATAACGCTATACCATTTCAGTTATATAACGTAATACTTTATAATGTTATACCATAGAACGTAAGACGTTATAACGTTATACCTCATAACGTAATACATTACATAGTTATACCATGTAACGTAATACGTTATAACGTTATACCATATAACGTAACACGTTATAACGTTATGCCATATAACGTAATACGTTATAACGTTATACCATATAACGTTGTGTTATATAAAGTAACACGTTTTAACGTTACACCATGTCACGTTATGTTATATAACGTAATACTTTATAACGTTAACGAACAGAACGTATGACGTTATACGTTGCACCATATAACACAATACGTTTTAACGTTATACCATATAACGTAATACGTTATAACGCTATACCATTTCAGTTATATAACGTAATACTTTATAATGTTATACCATAGAACGTAAGACGTTATAACGTTATACCTCATAACGTAATACATTACATCGTTATACCATGTAACGTAATACGTTATAACGTTATACCATGTAACGTAACACGTTATAACGTTATACCATATAACGTAATACGTTATAATGGTATACCACATAACGTCATACGTTATAACGTTATGCCATATAACGTAATACGTTATAACATTATACCATATAACGTAATACGTTATAACGTTATACCATATAACGTAATATGTTTTAACGTTATACCATATAACATTATGCCATATAACGTAATACGTTATAACGTTATACCATATAACGTAATACGTTATAACGTTATACCATATAACGTAATACGTTATAACGTTATACCAAATAACGCAATATGTTTTAACGTTATACCATATAACGTAATACGTTATAACGTTATACCATATAACGTAATACGTTATAACGTTATACCTCATAACGTAATACATTACATCGTTATACCACGTAACGTAATACGTTATAACGTTATACCATATAACGTAACACGTTATAACGTTATGCCATTGACGTAATACGTTATAACGTTATACCATATAACGTAATACGTTATATAGTTATGCCATATGACGTAATACGTTATAACGTGATACCATATGACGAAATACGTTATAACGTGATACCATATAACGTAATACGTTATAACGTTATACCATATAACGTAATACGTTATAACGTTATACCACATAACGTAATACGTTATAACATTATACCATATAACGTAATACGTTATAACGGTATACCATATAACGCAATAAGTTATAACGTTATACCATATAACGTTATACTGTATAACGTAATCCGCTACAACGTTTAACGGATAACGTTATACTATATAACGTAATACGTTATATCGTTATACCATGTAACGGAATCCGCTATAACGTTATACCATATAACGCTATGTTATATAACGCAATACGTTATACGTTATACAATATAGCGTCATACGACATAACATTATGCCATATAACGTAATACGTTATAACGTTATACCACATAACGTAATACGTTATAACATTATGCCATATAACGTAATACATTATAACGTTATGCCATATAACGTAATACGTTATAACGTTATACCATAAAACGTAATACGTTATAACGTTATACCATATAACGTAATACGTTGTAACGTTATACCATATAACGTAATACGTTATAACGTTATACCATATAACGTAATACGTTATAACGTTATGCCATATAACGTAATACGTTATAACGTTATACCATATAACGTAATACGTTATAACGTTATACCATATAACGTAATACTTTATAACGTTATACCATATAACGCAATACGTTATAACGTTACACCATATAACGTAATATGTCTTAACGTTATACCATATAACGATATGCCATATAACGTAATACGTTATAACGTTATACCATATAACGTAATACGTTATAACGTTATACCATACAACGTAATACGTTATAACGTTATACCTCTTAACGTAATACATTACATCGTTATACCATGTAACGTAATACGTTATAACGTTATACCATATAACGTAATACGTTATAACGTTATACCAAATAACGTAATATGTTTTAGCGTTATACCATATAACGTAATACGTAATAACGTTATGCCATATAACGTAATACGTTATAACGTTATACCATATAACGTAATACGTTATGACGTTATACCTCTTAACGTAATACATTACATCGTTATACCATGTAACGCAATCCGCTATAACGTTACACCATATAACGCTATGTTATATAACGCAATACGTTATACGTTATACAATATAGCGTCATACGTTATAACATTATGCCATATAACGTAATACGTTATAACGTTATACCACATAACGTAATACGTTATAACGTTATACCATATAACGTAATACGTTATAACGTTATACCATATAACGTAATACGTTATAACGTTATACCAAATAACGTAATATGTTTTAACGTTATACCATATAACGTAATACGTTATAACGTTATACCATATAACGTAATACGTTATAACGTTATACCATATAACATAATACGTTATAACGTTACACCATATAACGTAATATGTTTTAACGTTATACCATATAACGTTATGCCATATAACGTAATATGTTATATCGTAATACGTTATAACGTTATACCATATAACGACATACCATATAACGTAAAACGTTATAACGTTATACCATATAACGTAATATGTTTTAACCTTATCCCATATAACGTTATGCCATATAACGTAATACGTTATAACGTTATACTATATTACGACATACAATATTACGTAATACGTTATAACGTTATGCCATAGAACGTAATACGTTATAACGTTATACCATGTAACGTAATACGTTGAACGTTATACCATATAACGTAATACGTTGTAACGTTATACCATATAACGTAATACGTTATAATGTTATACCTTACAACGTTATACCATATAACTTAATACGTTATAACGTTATACCATATAACGTAATACGTTATATCGTTATACCATATAACGTAATACGTTATAACGTTATAGCATATAACGCAATACGTTATAACGTTACACCATATAACGTAATATGTCTTAACGTTATACCATATAACGATATGCCATATAACGTAATACGTTATAACGTTATACCATATAACGTAATACGTTATAACGTTATACCTCTTAATGTAATACATTACATCGTTACACCATGTAACGTAATACGTTATAACGTTATACCATATAACGTAATACGTTATAACGTTATACCATATAACGTAATACGTTATAACGTTATACCATACAACGTAATACGTTATAACGTTACACCATATAACGTAATATGTCTTAACGTTATACCATATAACGATATGCCATATTACGTAATCCGTTATAACGTTATACCATATAACGTAATACGTTATAACGTTATACCATATCACGTAATACGTTAAAACGTTATACCATATAACGTAATACGTTATAACGTTATACCATACAACGTAATACGTAATAACGTTACACCATATAACGTAATATGTCTTAACGTTATACCATATAACGATATGCCATATAACGTAATACGTTATAACGTTATACCATATAACGTAATACGTTATAACGTTATATCTCTTAACGTAATACATTACATCGTTATACCACGTAACGTAATACGTTATAACGTTATACCATATAACGTAATACGTTATAACGTTATATCTCTTAACGTAATACATTACATCGTTATACCACGTAACGTAATACGTTATAACGTTATACCATATAACGTAACACGTTATAACGTTATGCCATTGACGTAATACGTTATAACGTTATACCATATAACGTAATACGTTATAACGTTATACCATATAACGTTATACTATATAACGTAATCCGCTACAACGTTTAACGAATAACGTTATACTATATAACGTAATACGTTATAACGCTATACCATTTCAGTTATATAACGTAATACTTTATAATGTTATACCATAGAACGTAAGACGTTATAACGTTATACCTCATAACGTAATACATTACATCGTTATACCATGTAACGTAATACGTTATAACGTTATACCATATAACGTAACACGTTATAACGTTATGCCATATAACGTAATACGTTATAACGTTATACCATATAACGTTGTGTTATATAAAGTAACACGTTTTAACGTTACACCATGTCACGTTATGTTATATAACGTAATACTTTATAACGTTAACGAACAGAACGTATGACGTTATACGTTGCACCATATAACACAATACGTTTTAACGTTATACCATATAACGTAATACGTTATAACGCTATACCATTTCAGTTATATAACGTAATACTTTATAATGTTATACCATAGAACGTAAGACGTTATAACGTTATACCTCATAACGTAATACATTACATCGTTATACCATGTAACGTAATACGTTATAACGTTATACCATGTAACGTAACACGTTATAACGTTATACCATATAACGTAATACGTTATAATGGTATACCACATAACGTCATACGTTATAACGTTATGCCATATAACGTAATACGTTATAACATTATACCATATAACGTAATACGTTATAACGTTATACCATATAACGTAATATGTTTTAACGTTATACCATATAACATTATGCCATATAACGTAATACGTTATAACGTTATACCATATAACGTAATACGTTATAACGTTATACCATATAACGTAATACGTTATAACGTTATACCAAATAACGCAATATGTTTTAACGTTATACCATATAACGTAATACGTTATAACGTTATACCATATAACGTAATACGTTATAACGTTATACCTCATAACGTAATACATTACATCGTTATACCACGTAACGTAATACGTTATAACGTTATACCATATAACGTAACACGTTATAACGTTATGCCATTGACGTAATACGTTATAACGTTATACCATATAACGTAATACGTTATATAGTTATGCCATATGACGTAATACGTTATAACGTGATACCATATGACGAAATACGTTATAACGTGATACCATATAACGTAATACGTTATAACGTTATACCATATAACGTAATACGTTATAACGTTATACCACATAACGTAATACGTTATAACATTATACCATATAACGTAATACGTTATAACGTTATACCATATAACGCAATAAGTTATAACGTTATACCATATAACGTTATACTGTATAACGTAATCCGCTACAACGTTTATCGGATAACGTTATACTATATAACGTAATACGTTATATCGTTATACCATGTAACGGAATCCGCTATTACGTTATACCATATAACGCTATGTTATATAACGCAATACGTTATACGTTATACAATATAGCGTCATACGACATAACATTATGCCATATAACGTAATACGTTATAACGTTATACCACATAACGTAATACGTTATAACATTATGCCATATAACGTAATACATTATAACGTTATGCCATATAACGTAATACGTTATAACGTTATACCATAAAACGTAATACGTTATAACGTTATACCATATAACGTAATACGTTGTAACGTTATACCATATAACGTAATACGTTATAACGTTATACCATATAACGTAATACGTTATAACGTTATGCCATATAACGTAATACGTTATAACGTTATACCATATAACGTAATACGTTATAACGTTATACCATATAACGTAATACTTTATAACGTTATACCATATAACGCAATACGTTATAACGTTACACCATATAACGTAATATGTCTTAACGTTATACCATATAACGATATGCCATATAACGTAATACGTTATAACGTTATACCATATAACGTAATACGTTATAACGTTATACCATACAACGTAATACGTTATAACGTTATACCTCTTAACGTAATACATTACATCGTTATACCATGTAACGTAATACGTTATAACGTTATACCATATAACGTAATACGTTATAACGTTATACCAAATAACGTAATATGTTTTAGCGTTATACCATATAACGTAATACGTAATAACGTTATGCCATATAACGTAATACGTTATAACGTTATACCATATAACGTAATACGTTATGACGTTATACCTCTTAACGTAATACATTACATCGTTATACCATGTAACGCAATCCGCTATAACGTTACACCATATAACGCTATGTTATATAACGCAATACGTTATACGTTATACAATATAGCGTCATACGTTATAACATTATGCCATATAACGTAATACGTTATAACGTTATACCACATAACGTAATACGTTATAACGTTATACCATATAACGTAATACGTTATAACGTTATACCATATAACGTAATACGTTATAACGTTATACCAAATAACGTAATATGTTTTAACGTTATACCATATAACGTAATACGTTATAACGTTATACCATATAACGTAATACGTTATAACGTTATACCATATAACATAATACGTTATAACGTTACACCATATAACGTAATATGTTTTAACGTTATACCATATAACGTTATGCCATATAACGTAATATGTTATATCATAATACGTTATAACGTTATACCATATAACGACATACCATATAACGTAAAACGTTATAACGTTATACCATATAACGTAATATGTTTTAACCTTATCCCATATAACGTTATGCCATATAACGTAATACGTTATAACGTTATACTATATTACGACATACAATATTACGTAATACGTTATAACGTTATGCCATAGAACGTAATACGTTATAACGTTATACCATGTAACGTAATACGTTGAACGTTATACCATATAACGTAATACGTTGTAACGTTATACCATATAACGTAATACGTTATAATGTTATACCTTACAACGTTATACCATATAACTTAATACGTTATAACGTTATACCATATAACGTAATACGTTATATCGTTATACCATATAACGTAATACGTTATAACGTTATAGCATATAACGCAATACGTTATAACGTTACACCATATAACGTAATATGTCTTAACGTTATACCATATAACGATATGCCATATAACGTAATACGTTATAACGTTATACCATATAACGTAATACGTTATAACGTTATACCTCTTAATGTAATACATTACATCGTTACACCATGTAACGTAATACGTTATAACGTTATACCATATAACGTAATACGTTATAACGTTATACCATATAACGTAATACGTTATAACGTTATACCATACAACGTAATACGTTATAACGTTACACCATATAACGTAATATGTCTTAACGTTATACCATATAACGATATGCCATATTACGTAATCCGTTATAACGTTATACCATATAACGTAATACGTTATAACGTTATACCATATAACGTAATACGTTAAAACGTTATACCATATAACGTAATACGTTATAACGTTATACCATACAACGTAATACGTAATAACGTTACACCATATAACGTAATATGTCTTAACGTTATACCATATAACGATATGCCATATAACGTAATACGTTATAACGTTATACCATATAACGTAATACGTTATAACGTTATACCTCTTAACGTAATACATTACATCGTTATACCGTGTAACGTAATACGTTTTAACGTTATACCATATAACGTAATATGTTTCAACGTTATACCACATAACGTTATGTTTTATCGTAATACGTTATAACGTTATACCTCTTAACGTAATACGTTATAACGTTATACCACATAACGTAATACGTTATAACATTATGCCATATAACGTAATACATTATAACGTTATACCATATAACGTAATACGTTATAACGTTCCACCATATAACGTTATGTTTTATAACGTAATACGTTATAACGTTATACCATATAACGTAATACGTTATAACGATATGCCACACAACGTAATACGTTATAACGTTATACCGCATAACGTTATACCATATAACGCATTACGCTATAACGTTATACCATACAACGTAATACGTTATAACGTTGTACCTTATATCGTTATGTTATTTAACGTAATACGTTATAACGTTATACCATGTCACGTTATGTTATATAACGTAATACGTTATAACGTTATACCATATAACGTAATACGTTATAACTTTATACCGTATAACATAATACGTTATAACGTTATACCATATAACGTTGTGTTATATAAAGTAACACGTTATAACGTTACACCATGTCACGTTATGTTATATAACGTGATACTTTATAACGTTATACCATAGAACGTATGACGTTATAACCTTATACCATATAACGTAATACGTTTTAACGTTATACCATATAACACAATACGTTTTAACGTTATACCATATAACGTAATACGTTATAACGCTATACCATGTCACGTTATGTTATATAACGTAATACTTTATAACGTTATACCATAGAACGTAAGACGTTATAACGTTATGCCATATAACGTAATACGTTATAACGTTATACCATATAACGTAATACGTTATAACTTTATACCGTATAACGTAATACGTTATAACGTTATACCATATAACGTAATATGTTTCAACGTCACACCATATAACGTTAGGTTATATCGTAATACGTTATAACGTTATACCATATAACGTAATATGTTTTAACGTTATACCATATAACGGTATGCCCTATAACGTAATACGTTATAACGTTAAACCATATAACGTGATACGTTATAACGTTATACCATATAACGTAATACGTTATAGCGTTATACCATATAACGTAATACGTTATAAGGTTATACCATATAACGTAATACGTTATAACGTTATACCTCATAACGTAATACATTACATCGTTCTACCATGTAACGTAATACGTTATAACGTTATACCATATAACGTAATACGTTATAACGTTATACCACATAACGTAACACGTTATAACATTATGCCATATAACGTAATACGTTATAACGTTATACCATATAACATAATACGTTATTACGTTATACCATATAACGTTATACTATATAACGTAATACGCTATAACGTTTAACGAATAACGTTATACTATATAACGTAAAACGTTATATCGTTATACCATGTAACGCAATCCGCTATATCGTTACACCATATAACGCTATGTTATATAACGCAATACGTTATACGTTATACAATATAGCGTCATACGTTATAACATTATGCCATATAACGTAATACGTTATAACGTTATACCACATAACGTAATACGTTACAACGTTACGCCATATAACGTAATACGTTATAACGTTATACCATATAACGTAATACGTTATATAGTTATGCCATATAACATAATACGTTATTACGTTATACCATATAACGTTATACTATATAACGTAATACGCTATAACGTTTAACGAATAACGTTATACTATATAACGTAAAACGTTATATCGTTATACCATGTAACGCAATCCGCTATATCGTTACACCATATAACGCTATGTTATATAACGCAATACGTTATACGTTATACAATATAGCGTCATACGTTATAACATTATGCCATATAACGTAATACGTTATAACGTTATACCACATAACGTAATACGTTATAACGTTACGCCATATAACGTAATACGTTATAACGTTATACCATATAACGTAATACGTTATATAGTTATGCCATATGACGTAATACGTTATAACGTGATACCATATGACGTAATACGTTATAACGTGATACCATATAACGTAATACGTTATAACGTTATACCATATAACGTAATACGTTATAACGTTATACCACATAACGTAATACGTTATAACCTTATACCATATAACGTAATACGTTATAACGTTATACCATATAACGTAATACATCATAACGTTATACCATATAACGTAATACGTTAAAACGTTATACCACATAACGTAATACGTTATAACGTTATACCTCATAACGTAATACATTACATCGTTATACCATGTAACGTAATACGTTATAACGTTATACCATATAACGTAATACGTTATAACGTTATGCCATATAACGTAATACGTTATAACGTTATACCATAAAACGTAATACGTTATAACGTTATGCCATATAACGTAATACGTTATAACGTGATACCATATAACGTAATACGTTATAACGTTATACCATATAACGTAATACGTTATAACGTTATATCACATGACGTAGTACGTTATAACGTTATACGATATAACGTTATGGTATATAACGCAACACGTTATAACGTTATGCCAAATAACGTAATACGTTATAACGTTATACTACATTACACAATACGTTATAACGTTACACCATGTCACGTTATGTTATATAACGTAATACTTTATAACGTTATACCACAGAACGTATGACGTTATAACGTTATACCATATAACGTAATACGTTATAACGTTATACCATATGACGTAGTACGTTATAGTGTTATACCATATAACATAATACGTTATATCCTTATGCCATATAACGTAATACCTTATAACGTTATACCATATAACGTAATACGTTATAACCTTATACCATATAACGTAATACGTTATAACGTTATGCCATATAACGTAATACGTTATAACGTGATACCATATAACGTTATGTTATATAACGTAATACGTTATAACGTTATACCATATAACGTAATACGTTATAACGATATGCCACACAACGTAATACGTTATAACGTTATACCACATAACGTTATACCATATAACGCATTACGCTATAACGTTATACCATACAACGTAATACGTTATAACGTTGTACCTTATATCGTTATGTTATTTAACGTAATACGTTATAACGTTATACCATGTCACGTTATGTTATATAACGTAATACGTTATAACGTTATACCATATAACGTAATACGTTATAACTTTATACCGTATAACATAATACGTTATAACGTTATACCATATAACGTTGTGTTATATAAAGTAACACGTTATAACGTTACACCATGTCACGTTATGTTATATAACGTAATACTTTATAACGTTATACCATAGAACGTATGACGTTATAACGTTATACCATATAACGTAATACGTTTTAACGTTATACCATATAACACAATACGTTTTAACGTTATACCATATAACGTAATACGTTATAAAGCTATACCATGTCACGTTATGTTATATAACGTAATACTTTATAACGTTATACCATAGAACGTAAGACGTTATAACGTTATGCCATATAACGTAATACGTTATAACGTTATACCATATAACGTAATGCGTTATAACATTATACCATATAACGTAATACGTTATAACGTTATACCATATAACGTAATATGTTTCAACGTCACACCATATAACGTTAGGTTATATCGTAATACGTTATAACGTTATACCATATAACGTAATATGTTTTAACGTTATACCATATAACGTTATGCCCTATAACGTAATACGTTATAACGTTATACCATATAACGTGATACGTTATAACGTTATACCATATAACGTAATACGTTATAACGTTATACCATATAACGTAATATGTTTCAACGTCACACCATATAACGTTAGGTTATATCGTAATACGTTATAACGTTATGCCATATAACGTAATACGTTATATCGTTATACCATATAACGTAATATGTTTTAACGTTATACCATATAACATTATGCCATATAACGTAATACGTTATAACGTTATACCATATAACGTAATACGTTATAACGTTATACCATACAACGTAATACGTTATAACGTTACACCATATAACGTAATATGTCTTAACGTTATACCATATAACGATATGCCATATTACGTAATCCGTTATAACGTTATACCATATAACGTAATACGTTATAACGTTATACCATATAACGTAATACGATATAACGTTATACTATATAACGTAATACGCTATAACGTTTAACGAATAACGTTATACTATATAACGTAAAACGTTATATCGTTATACCATGTAACGCAATCCGCTATATCGTTACACCATATAACGCTATGTTATATAACGCAATACGTTATACGTTATACAATATAGCGTCATACGTTATAACATTATGCCATATAACGTAATACGTTATAACGTTATACCACATAACGTAATACGTTATAACGTTATACCATATAACGTAATACGTTATATCGTTATACCATATAACGTAATATGTTTTAACGTTATACCATATAACATTATGCCATATAACGTAATACGTTATAACGTTATACCATATAACGTAATACGTTATAACGTTATACCATATAACGTAATACGTTATAACGTTATACCATATAACGTAATACGTTTTAACATTATGCCATAGAACGTAATACGTTATAACGTTATACCACATAACGTAATACGTTATAACGTTATACCAAATAACGTAATACGTTATAACGTTATACCATATAACGTAATATGCTTTAACGTTATATCATATAACATTATGCCAAATAACGTAATACGTTATAACATTATGCCATATAACGTAATACGTTATAACGTTATACCATATAACGTAATACGTTATAACGTGATACCATATAACGTAATACGTTATAACGTGATACCATATAACGTAATACGTTATAACGTTATACCATATAACGTAATACGTTATAACGTTATACCACATGACGTAGTACGTTATAACGTTATACGATATAACGTTATGGTATATAACGCAATACGTTATAACGTTATGCCAAATAACGTAATACGTTATAACGTTATACTACATTACACAATACGTTATAACGTTATACCATATAACGTTACGTTATATAACGCAATACGTTATAACGTTATACTATATTACACAATACGTTATAACGTTATACCATATAACGTAATACGTTATAACCTTATACCATATGACGTAGTACGTTATAGTGTTATACCATATAACGTAATACGTGATATCGTTATGCCATATAACGTAATACGTTATAACGTTATACCATATAACGTTGTGTTATATAAAGTAACACGTTATAACGTTACACCATGTCACGTTATGTTATATAACGTAATACTTTATAACGTTATACCATAGAACGTGTGACGTTATAACGTTATACCATATAACGTAATTCGTTATAACGTGATACCATATAACGTTATGTTATATAACGTAATACGTTATAACGTTATACCATATAACGTAATACGTTATAACGATATGCCACACAACGTAATACGTTATAACGTTATACCACATAACGTTATACCATATAACGCATTACGCTATAACGTTATACCATACAACGTAATACGTTATAACGTTGTACCTTATATCGTTATGTTATTTAACGTAATACGTTATAACGTTATACCATGTCACGTTATGTTATATAACGTAATACGTTATAACGTTATACCATATAACGTAATACGTTATAACTTTATACCGTATAACATAATACGTTATAACGTTATACCATATAACGTTGTGTTATATAAAGTAACACGTTATAACGTTACACCATGTCACGTTATGTTATATAACGTAATACTTTATAACGTTATACCATAGAACGTATGACGTTATAACGTTATACCATATAACGTAATACGTTTTAACGTTATACCATATAACACAATACGTTTTAACGTTATACCATATAACGTAATACGTTATAAAGCTATACCATGTCACGTTATGTTATATAACGTAATACTTTATAACGTTATACCATAGAACGTAAGACGTTATAACGTTATGCCATATAACGTAATACGTTATAACGTTATACCATATAACGTAATGCGTTATAACATTATACCATATAACGTAATACGTTATAACGTTATACCATATAACGTAATATGTTTCAACGTCACACCATATAACGTTAGGTTATATCGTAATACGTTATAACGTTATACCATATAACGTAATATGTTTTAACGTTATACCATATAACGTTATGCCCTATAACGTAATACGTTATAACGTTATACCATATAACGTGATACGTTATAACGTTATACCATATAACGTAATACGTTATAACGTTATACCATATAACGTAATATGTTTCAACGTCACACCATATAACGTTAGGTTATATCGTAATACGTTATAACGTTATGCCATATAACGTAATACGTTATATCGTTATACCATATAACGTAATATGTTTTAACGTTATACCATATAACATTATGCCATATAACGTAATACGTTATAACGTTATACCATATAACGTAATACGTTATAACGTTATACCATACAACGTAATACGTTATAACGTTACACCATATAACGTAATATGTCTTAACGTTATACCATATAACGATATGCCATATTACGTAATCCGTTATAACGTTATACCATATAACGTAATACGTTATAACGTTATACCATATAACGTAATACGATATAACGTTATACTATATAACGTAATACGCTATAACGTTTAACGAATAACGTTATACTATATAACGTAAAACGTTATATCGTTATACCATGTAACGCAATCCGCTATATCGTTACACCATATAACGCTATGTTATATAACGCAATACGTTATACGTTATACAATATAGCGTCATACGTTATAACATTATGCCATATAACGTAATACGTTATAACGTTATACCACATAACGTAATACGTTATAACGTTATACCATATAACGTAATACGTTATATCGTTATACCATATAACGTAATATGTTTTAACGTTATACCATATAACATTATGCCATATAACGTAATACGTTATAACGTTATACCATATAACGTAATACGTTATAACGTTATACCATATAACGTAATACGTTATAACGTTATACCATATAACGTAATACGTTTTAACATTATGCCATAGAACGTAATACGTTATAACGTTATACCACATAACGTAATACGTTATAACGTTATACCAAATAACGTAATACGTTATAACGTTATACCATATAACGTAATATGCTTTAACGTTATATCATATAACATTATGCCAAATAACGTAATACGTTATAACATTATGCCATATAACGTAATACGTTATAACGTTATACCATATAACGTAATACGTTATAACGTGATACCATATAACGTAATACGTTATAACGTGATACCATATAACGTAATACGTTATAACGTTATACCATATAACGTAATACGTTATAACGTTATACCACATGACGTAGTACGTTATAACGTTATACGATATAACGTTATGGTATATAACGCAATACGTTATAACGTTATGCCATATAACTTAATACGTTATAACGTTATACTACATTACACAATACGTTATAACGTTATACCATATAACGTTACGTTATATAACGCAATACGTTATAACGTTATACTATATTACACAATACGTTATAACGTTATACCATATAACGTAATACGTTATAACCTTATACCATATGACGTAGTACGTTATAGTGTTATACCATATAACGTAATACGTGATATCGTTATGCCATATAACGTAATACGTTATAACGTTATACCATATAACGTTGTGTTATATAAAGTAACACGTTATAACGTTACACCATGTCACGTTATGTTATATAACGTAATACTTTATAACGTTATACCATAGAACGTGTGACGTTATAACGTTATACCATATAACGTAATTCGTTTTAACGTTATACCATATATCACAATACGTTTTAACGTTATACCATATAACGTAATACGTTATAACGCTATACCATGTCACGTTATGTTATATAACGTAAAACTTTATAACGTTATACCATAGAACGTAAGACGTTATAACCTTATGCCATATAACGCAATACGTTATAACGTTATACTATATTACACAATACGTTATAACGTTATACCATATAACGTTATACCGTATAACGTAATACGTTATAAAGTTATGCCATATAACGTAATACGTTATAACATTATACCATATAACGTAATACGTTATAACGTTATACCATATAACGTAATACGTTTTAACGTTATGCCATATATCACAATACGTTTTAACGTTATACCATATAACGTAACACGATATAACGCTATACCATGTCACGTTATGTTATATAACGTAAAACTTTATAACGTTATACCATAGAACGTAAGACGTTATAACGTTATACCATATAACGTAATACGTTTTAACGTTATACCATATAACGTGATACGTTATAACGTTATACCATATAACGTAATATGTTTTAACGTTATACCATATAACGTTATGCCCTATAACTTAATACGTTATAACGTTATGCCCTATAACGTAATACGTTATAACGTTATACCCTATAACGTGATACGTTATAACGTTATACCATATAACGTGATACGTTATAACGTTATACCATATAACGTAATACGTTATAACGCTATACCATGTCACGTTATGTTATATAACGTAAAACTTTATAACGTTATACCATAGAACGTAAGACGTTATAACGTTATACCATATAACGTAATACGTTTTAACGTTATACCATATAACGTGATACGTTATAACGTTATACCATATAACGTAATATGTTTTAACGTTATACCATATAACGTTATGCCCTATAACGTAATACGTTATAACGTTATGCCCTATAACGTAATACGTTATAACGTTATACCCTATAACGTGATACGTTATAACGTTATACCATATAACGTGATACGTTATAACGTCATACCATATAACGTAATACGTTTTAACGTTATACCATATAACGTAATACGTTATAACGTTATACCATATAACGTAATACGTTATAACGTTATACCTCATAACGTAATACATTTCATCGTTATACCATGTAACGTAATACGTTATAACGTTATACCATATAACGTAATACGTTATAACGTTATGCCATATAACGTAATACGTTATAACGTTATACCATATAACGTAATACGTTATAACGTTATGCCATATATCACAATACGTTTTAACGTTATACCATATAACGTAACACGATATAACGCTATACCATGTCACGTTATGTTATATAACGTAAAACTTTATAACGTTATACCATAGAACGTAAGACGTTATAACGTTATACCATATAACGTAATACGTTTTAACGTTATACCATATAACGTGATACGTTATAACGTTATACCATATAACGTAATATGTTTTAACGTTATACCATATAACGTTATGCCCTATAACGTAATACGTTATAACGTTATGCCCTATAACGTAATACGTTATAACGTTATACCCTATAACGTGATACGTTATAACGTTATACCATATAACGTGATACGTTATAACGTTATACCATATAACGTTATGCCCTATAACGTAATACGTTATAACGTTATGCCCTATAACGTAATACGTTATAACGTTATACCCTATAACGTGATACGTTATAACGTTATACCATATAACGTGATACGTTATAACGTTATACCATATAACGTAATACGTTTTAACGTTATACCATATAACGTTATGCCCTATAACGTAATACGTTATAACGTTATGCCCTATAACGTAATACGTTATAACGTTATACCCTATAACGTGATACGTTATAACGTTATACCATATAACGTGATACGTTATAACGTTATACCATATAACGTAATACATTTTAACGTTATACCATATAACGTAATACGTTATAACGTTATACCTCATAACGTAATACATTTCATCGTTATACCATGTAACGTAATACGTTATAACGTTATACCATATAACGTAATATTAGGTTAAGTAAAAAGTTCTGAGCGTTTTTCGCTAGATGTCTTTAGTGAGCCATATCTCACGATGTGCACATCGCATCGAGTCATAGTATACACCGATTTCAAGGTGATATTACGCATCAAAAAGGTTCTTTGTCAGTTTTGTGTTCGGTGAAGCCAGTTGTGTGTTACAGCGTTCGAAAATGGAGATAAAAAAAGAGAAAATTCGATACATTCTTCAGTACCACTACGACCAAGGTGAAAAGGCGGAGCAGGCGGCCAAAAAAATTTGTGCTGTTTATGGACCCAGTACAGTATCGAATGCAACAGCAAAGCGGTGGTTCCAACGATTCCGTTCTGGTAATATGGACGTCGAAGATGAGGCACGCTCTGGTAGGCCAATCGTCGAAAATGTGGATAAAATCATGGAAATCGTCGAGTCGGACCGGCATGTGAGCACTTATTCCATTGCCCAGGAACTGAAGATTAGCCAGAAAACCGTTTGGAACCATTTGCATAAGGCTGGTCTCAAGAAGAAGCTCGACGTATGGGTGCCACATGAATTGACGCAAAAGAACCTTTTGGACCGAATTGATGCCTGCGATTCTTTGTTGAGACGTAACGAAATCGACCCATTTTTGAAGCGGATGGTGACTGGCGATGAAAAATGGGTCACATACGAGAACAAGAGCCGAAACAGATCGTGGTCCAATCGCGGTGGGCCGGCCCAAACGATCGCCAAGCGTGGATTAACGGCCAAGAAGGTTTTATTGTGTGTTTGGTGGGATTGGAAGGGAATCATCCATTATGAGCTGCTCCCATCGGGGCAAACACTTAATTCGGACCTCTATTGTCAACAACTGACCAGACTGAAGCAGGCGATCGACCAGAAGCGGCCAGAATTGGCCAATAGGAAAGGTGTTGTGTTCCATCAAGACAACGCCAGGCCGCACACATCTTTAACGACGCGTCAGAAGCTCCGAGAGCTTGGCTGGGAGGTTCTATCGCATCCGCCGTACAGTCCAGACCTGGCACCAAGCGATTATCACCTTTTTAAGTTTTTGCAAAATTTTCTTGATGGTACAAAACTGGCCTCAAGAGAGGCTTGTGAAAATGAGCTGGTCAAGTTTTTTACCAATAGGGACGAGGACTTCTTCAACCGCGGAATTATGAAATTGCCTTCAAAATGGACAAAAGTAATCGAACAAAACGGCGCATATTTAATCTAAATCGAATAATCTTGACTATGTTAATTTCATCGTCGAAATAAAGCGAAAAAGCGCTCAGAACTTTTTACTTCACCTAATACGTTATAACGTTATGCCATATAACGTAATACGTTATAACGTTATACCATATAACGTAATACGTTATAACGTTATGCCATATAACGTAATACGTTATAACGTGATACCATATAACGTAATACGTTATAACGTTATACCATATAACGTAATACGTTATAACGTTATACCACATGACGTAGTACGTTATAACGTTCTACGATATAACGTTATGGTATATAACGCAATACGTTATAACGTTATGCCAAATAACGTAATACGTTATAACGTTATACTACATTGCACAATACGTTATAACGTTACACCATGTCACGTTATGTTATATAACGTAATACTTTATAACGTTATACCACAGAACGTATGACGTTATAACGTTATACCATATGACGTAGTACGTTATAGTGTTATACCATATAACATAATACGTTATATCGTTATGCCATATAACGTAATACGTTATAACGTTATACCATATAACGTAATACGTTATAACGTTATACCTCATAACGTAATACATTACATCGTTATACTACATTACACAATACGTTATAACGTTATACCATATAACGTTACGTTATATAACGCAATACGTTATAACGTTATACTATATTACACAATACGTTATAACGTTATACCATATAACGTAATACGTTATAACCTTATACCATATGACGTAGTACGTTATAGTGTTATACCATATAACGTAATACGTTATATCGTTATGCCATATAACGTAATACGTTATAACGTTATACCATATAACGTTGTGTTATATAAAGTAACACGTTATAACGTTACACCATGTCACGTTATGTTATATAACGTAATACTTTGTAACGTTATACCATAGAACGTATGACGTTATAACGTTATACCATATAACGTAATACGTTTTAACGTTATACCATATATCACAATACGTTTTAACGTTATACCATATAACGTAATACGTTATAACGCTATACCATGTCACGTTATGTTATATAACGTAAAACTTTATAACGTTATACCATAGAACGTAAGACGTTATAACCTTATGCCATATAACGCAATACGTTATAACGTTATACTATATTACACAATACGTTATAACGTTATACCATATAACGTTATACCTTATAACGTAATACGTTATAAAGTTATGCCATATAACGTTTTACGTTATAACATTATACCATATAACGTAATACGTTATAACGTTATACCATATAACGTAATATGTTTCAACGTTATGCCATATAACGTTATGTTATATCGTAATACGCTATAACGTTATACCATATAACGACATACCATATAACGTAATACGTTATAACGTTATACCATATAACGTAATATGTTTTAACGTTATACGATCTAACGTTATGCCATATAACGTAATACGTTATAACGTTATACCATATTACGACATACAATATTACGTAATACGTTATAACGTTATGCCATATAACGTAATACGTTATAATGTTATACCTTACAACGTTATACCATATAACGTAATACGTTATAACGTTATACCATATAACGTAATACGTTATAACGCTATGCCACATAACGTAATACGTTATAATGTTATACCTTACAACGTTATACCATATAACGTAATACGTTATAACGTTATACCATGTAACGTAATACGTTATAACGTTATGCCATATAACACAATACATTACATCGTTATACCATGTAACGTAATACGTTATAACATTATACCATATAACGTAATACGTTTTAACGTTATACCACATAACGTAACACGTTATAACGTTATTCCATATAACGTAATACGTTATAACGTTATACCATATAACGTAATATGTTATAAGGTTACATCACATATCGTTATGTTATATAATGTAATACGTTATAACGTTATACTATATAACGTAATGCGCTATAACGTTATAACGTATAACCTTATACTACATAACGTAATACGTTATATCGTCATACCATGTAACGCAATACGTTATAACGTTACACCATATAACGCTATGTTATATAACGCAATACGCTATAACGTTATACAATATAGCGTAATACGTTATAACGTTATACCCTATAACGTAATACGTTATAACGTTATGCGATATAACGTAGTACGTTATAACGTTATACCACCTAACGTAATACGTTATAACGTTATGCCATATAACGTAATACGTTATAACGTTATACCATATAACGTAATACGTTATAACGATATACCATATAACGTAACATGTTTTAACGTTATACCATATAACGTAATACGTTATAACGTTATGCCACATAACGTAATACGTTATCACATTATGCCATATAACGTAATACGTTATAACGTTATCCGATATAACGTAAAACGTTATAACGTTATACCATATAACGTAATACGTTATAAGGTTACACCATATATCGTTATGTTATATAACGTACAACGCTATAACGTTATACTATATAACGTAATACGCTATAACGTTATAACGTATAACGTTATACTATATAACGTAATACGTTATATCGTTATACCATGTAACGCAATCCGTTATAACGTTACACCATATAACGCTATGTTATATAACGCAATACGTTATACGTTATACAATATAGCGTAATACGTTATAACGTTATACCCTATAACGTAATACGTTATAACGTTATGCCATATAACATAATACGTTATAACGTTATACCACATAACGTAATACGTTATAACGTTATGCCATATAACGTAATACGTTATAACGTTATACCATATAACGTAATCCGTTATAACGTTATACCATATAACGTAATACGTTATAACGTTATACCACATGACGTAGTACGTTATAACGTTATACGGTAAAACGTTATGGTATATTACGCAATACGTTATAACGTTATGCCAAATAACGTAATACGTTATAACGTTATACTACATTACACAATACGTTATAACGTTATACCATATAACGTTATGTTATATAAGGCAATACGTTATAACGTTATACTATATTACACAATACGTTATAACGTTATACCATATAACGTAATACGATATAACGTTATAGCATATGACGTAGTACGTTATAATGTTATACTATATAACGTAATACGTTATATCGTTATACCATATAACGTAATACGTTTTAACGTTATACCATATAACTCAATACGTTTTAACGTTATAGCATATAACGTAATACGTTATAACGCTATACCATGTCACGTTATGTTATATAACGTAAAACTTTATAACGTTATACCATAGAACGTAAGACGTTATAAAGTTATGCCATATAACGCAATACGTTATAACGTTATACTATATTACACAAAACGTTATAACGTTACACCACATAACGCCATGTTATATAACGCAATACGTTTTAACGTTATACCATTTAACGCATGACGCTATAACGTTATACCATATAACGTAATACGTTATAACGTTGTACCTTATATCGTTATGTTATTTAACGTAATACGTTATAACGGCATACCATATAACGTTATGTTATATAAAGTAACACGTTATAACGTTACACCATGTCACGTTATGTTATATAATGTAATACTTTATAACGTTATACCATAGAACATAAGATGTTGTAACGTTATACCATATAGCGTAATACGTTATAACGTTATACCATATAACACAATACGTTTTAACGTTATACCATATAACGTAATAAGTTATAACGCTATACCATGTCACGTTATGTTATATAACGTAATACTTTATAACGTTATACTGTTACGTCCTCGTTTAAATCAAATTTAAATTTGTAAACATTTTTTGTTTAAATAAAATTTTCTGTTTGATTTGAATTTAGTCGGAAAATTTAAATGATATGATTGTATATGGAATATTGATTTAAAATTCCCAATTAAATTCGGTAGTTGCAGCCACCAGAAATTGTCTAAAAACTATTTCAAAATATATTTTCTTCTATTGGACAATACTATTTTGAATATTTAAACATACATTCGAAAACTACGATTCACACGGTAGTTACTGCCTCCAGAAACAGTCTAAGGACTGTTTCGATTAGGGAAATTTCTTTAAATAGTTTATCGATAAATTAATTACTTATGGGTAGCGTTAGCTAGTGTTTAGGCTACTGATAGATAAATTCCACGTTTTTGGCTAACCTGCTATGTGCGGGAATACTGGCACGGGAGAGAATTAAAGTTGGATAAAATAAATATTTGATTTTGTTGCACAGAGTTTATTTAAGTTTAAATATTGATATGTGGTGCTTTATCCTAATATTCTAGATTATTTAAGATGTTATAAATATGTATATATATATATATATATATATATTTATATATTTATATATATATTTATATGGTCACGTATGATTGGTTTGAAAATTGAATTATTTTTAAAATTCTATTTCGCTACGCAGAGTTTATTTAAATTTGAATATTGGATTGTTTAAATTGTTATGAACATATATATATACATATATGGTTCGCGTGTGATTGGTTAGAGAATTGAATTATTTTCAAAATTCGGTTTCGCTACACAGAGTATATTTAAATTTGGATATTGAGTTGTTTAAGAGGTTATGAATATATATATATATATATATATATATATATATATATATATTTATGGTTCGCGTGTGATTGGTTAGAAAATTGAATTATTTTTAAAATTCTATTTCCCTACGCAGAGTTTATTTAAATTTGAATATTGGATTGTTTAAATTATTATGAATATATATATATATATATATATATATATTTATGGTTCGCGTGTGATTGGTTAGAAAATTGAATTATTTTTAAAATTCTATTTCGCTACGCAGAGTTTATTTAAATTTGAATATTGAATTGTTTAAATTGTTATGAATATATATATGGATATGTATACATTTTCGCGTATGATTGGTTTGTGAATTGAATTATCTTTAAAATTCGATTTCGTTGTTCGATACAAATTTATCCCTACGTTTTCCTTCTTCTTCTCTTTTAATTTCGCTAGTGGATCTGTCGTTTCAACTAAAGCTCAGTTCGTCTACTAGGGTGGTTTTTATCGTTACGATTTCCTTGCCTTTCGAATTTAATAATTAAGAAAATGACTTTAAGGATCCTCTCTGTGTGAGGTTTGTGTGATTTCGCAAGCCTTGCCCAAAGACGGGCAATATTTTGCCAACAGTGGGAGAAGGAATGCGGAGATCAATAGGTGTTTTCGATAATTGACAACACCGTTATTCACAAGCTAACACAGCGAATGATCCTTTGGTTAAAATTCTGAAGGAAATTATTCTATTTTTAATAATCCTATGCGACGATGACAAGAATGAAGATATCAGTTAATAACAATGTTGGTACAACCCTGCCGCAGTGATTTGCTCTTGTTTTTTTTTCTAATTAATCAAAAACGATGAATTTAATGGTCCTCTCTGTGTAAGATTTGTGTGATTTCGCAAGCCTTGCCCAAAGACGGGCAATAATTTGCCAACAATGGGAGGAGGAATGCGAAGATCAATAAGTGTTTCGATAGTTAAAAACACCGTTTGCACAAGACAACACAGCGAACAACCCTTTATTTAAAGTTCAACATTAATGGTTTATTTTCAAAACATTTACAGAATAGAAATGAGACCGGATATATTAATTGATGATAAGTAGTTTTAGTTCGGTTGCCGGATACAACGAAATTATCAGAGAAGAAGGAAGTTTAAATTTCCTACCTTAAGGTGTTCGTCCTGCCCGCAGCAGGCGCCTGGATTTCGCCGGTGCGATTGACCGTTGATGTATCTATTATCGGATTTACTATTCGAATTCGGGTATAGTTATTATTAAAACTTTTCGTTTTATTGATTTATTTTAATTACAATATACACTGAATAAGACTTGTGGTTTACTTTTTGGACTAATACCGTTGTTACAAATATATTTATTTTCTTTTAATTTCGCCAACAAAATGAACACTTAGAAGATTTACTAACTTAGTCGCGACTTAGACTGAGCAAGTGATTACTGACGAGAGATCGCCGAAACGTAACATACAATTTACGACAAAATAATAAGCCGAAACGTAACGTACAATTGACAACAAAATAATGATCCGAAACATAACGTACTATTGACGACAAAAAGAATGAACCGAAACGTAACGTACTATTGACGACAAAATAATGAACCGAAACGTAACGTACTATTGACGACAAAATAATGAACCGAAACGTAACGTACTATTGATGACAAAATAATGAACACTGTTCTTTGTTGCTGCGTTTATTTATAATAGCATCCCCCACAGGGTGGTGGCCATCCGATAGTTCGCTTCCGTGGGAGTCGGGATGTTGCAGTTTAGGGTTCCTGAAATCGTACGTGAGAGAATGTAAATTCCGTGATCGTTGGTGACTTCTTCTGCTTCGTTTTCTTGTCTTGGATTTCTAGATTTCCGTCGTTGATACCTGAGAGAATGCAAAATCTGTATTTCGACTTAGTTCTTATATTTCTGCTGAGGTAGTGTCTAGGAGGCTTGGAGCCTTCCATGCTGATCTAGTCTTCTCTCGAAAAACTTCCATGTTAATATCGTGAGAATAATCAGTGTTCCTCGGCGCGTGGAAGGGCCGACGGCTGAAGTCTCATTATTATATCGACGCTCGCTCAGGCAACACTCGTAATCCGTTGCTCTCCCATAGTAAGGAGTTCCTCCGAGTTATTTTGCGTAAGTTTGGTTTTGATTTATGGAAAGTGGCGGAATGATTTCACGTGATATAATTTTATTCGTTTTCTTCTCTTGCAGTAGCACGTTGTGGGTTTTGTCGTCTTCCGGATAACGGTAGGTGCATCCTGGTTGTTGGTTTGTTATATTATCATTACGCATAATTAATATTTCTATATCATGGTTGCTTTCGGTGTTTGATTTGATTTACAATTTTTGCTATTTCTGTGAACGTAGGTTTCGGTGATTTTGACATTAACGTTTAAACGATGGTTGCGGAGGCATCTTCATCAGAGATTGTTATGCAGGCCGCCCTAGTGCGTATTTTGTTTTGTTTTATTCTGCTTAAATTTATCCCGTTTCGTTCGTTTTTTATTGATTCGTTACATTTTATCGTTTCAGCGCAAGAGGAATAGCGATTGTGAGGAACCGTGAGTGATTCGAGAGGACGCAACCTACGATGAATTTAATGATACTCTCTGTGCAAGACTTGTGTGTGTCGGTGCATCGGACTTTTTTTGCATACTTAGATATATGTATATATTTGCTCTATATTTGTTGGTTCGCTGTTTAACAATTTTAGTTTCTTATTTATTTTATATGTATTTTGTTATATGTTCAATATATATATATATATATATATATATATATAAATATTTATTTTGTTGTTTAAATCCTCGGTTGTAGTTTTCATAAAGTAATTTCGTTGAGGTGTAGTTTTTGATAACATCTAGATATATATATTCATATATGTAGTCGTATAATAATATAATTTTCATATAGTCCTTTGTTTGTTGAATTGTAGTTTCGTATATGTGATTTTATGTATAAATATATATATATATATGTTTCACAATATGATTTTAGGTTTATTCGAATGTTGATTAGTTTTGATAGTATAAAGTCATGTACTTTATTTCTTTTATGTTTGTTAAATTATGTATATGTGTATACATTTATATATTTATATATATATATATTTTTTTATATTTGTATTTCATAATGTAGTTTCATATAGAATTTATTCGGTTAATTAATCTTAACAATGTGTTTTCATGATTTCTTTCTCACGGCTGGTTCCTATTAATTTCGAATATTCCTGTTATCATATAATAATGTGTTATATTGTATTAATTATTATTAATTCTTTCCTCGTTACGATCTTCCATTTGTATTATCACCTATTAAATATTTACTTTTTTCATCGAAAAGATAATTTATTTTATAACGCACGTATTAATTATCCAAAATGGCCGCCTGTGAATGTCCCTAGTATATAGTGACTTTTATTAATGTCGAATCTATTATTTATCTGTTAATTATTTGTAACTTTATTTCAATAATTGACGTATAATTGAAGTGGAAATAATATTATTTTGCATTTATTTAATGTGTATAATTATTGAATGTATTCCGATGCGCACGTGTAAGAGCTATCCTATGTTCATGACAGTTCAAGATGGCCGCTCGTGAATGTCTCTAGTAAAAGTATAGTGACGCGTCCTTAATTTGTTTAATACTGAAATAATTATTCGTCCGTCGCTTAGTTTCCTCTATTTTAGCACAGTTAGAATTTTTTTAAAGGACAATAGTATTGTTTGTGTAATCATTAAAACGTGTATATATATATACTGTGTGTTGTTTTAATATAATATCATGTGGATTGTATTATTGTTAAATTTTATAATTTATCAATAACACTGTTTTATTATTGTGTTTCGAATAGTTTGTTTTTATAGAGTGTTCACTTAATTAATTTAATACTAATATGTGCATAGTGTGTTATTTTAATATGATAGCACGTGATTTGTGTTATTGTTAAATATTACTATTTATCAATAGTACTGTTGTATTGTTGTGTTTCGAGTAGTTTGTTTTTATAGAGTGTTCACTTAATTAATTTAATACTAATACGTGCATAGTGTGTTATTTCAATATGATAGCATGTGGATTGTCTTATTACCAGTTCTACTGCGTAACATAACCTTTTTTCTCTACGCCAGACTTAATACAATTATACTATAATAACTTAGTTCAATATAATAATTTCTTATCTTAATCGCGTTTATCGTTGATACTCGGTCTTGATTAATTTCTAACCTATTCTTATATTATTGGCTATTTTCTGTTTCTTTGTTATGAAGCTGTCGTTACCTTGTGCGTGTAATTTGTCGCCTTTACATAGAATTTTGGAGCTAATCTGTACATTGTTAGTTAAAATCTTTATTGTTTATAGGTTCTACAATCCTAATCCTTCAACGCTGAGTCCTTCACTCGGAACAGTCACATGGTGCGCGTTTGGTATCTTCTGGTTCTTCGCTATATTTCCAACACTTATTATGACTACTTTTACCTATCCTAGCATTGTAAGTATATGTATATATATAGATATATATAAAACATTATATTTTGTAAATATCTGTATAGTAAAATAGTCAGTCCATTATCTTGTTTGCTAGCGTCGGATTATTTTGTTATAGTGTCAGAACATTTCCTTCATTTTCCAGTTTCCTGTTGCCGTCTTGATTGTTTTGGTAGTATCTGGTTCAGTATTCTATAAGTATTCACTTAAGTTTGGTAGTAGGCTTCTTGTAAATGCGTCGGCTTTAATGTATATCTTCCGATGTGAGTAACGAGTTTCTTATTATTATCAATTTTTATTCCAAGATGGTTTACAACATTCTTCCCCTTTTTAGGTTATGATTGGTTACTTCGGTATTTATTACCTTTGATATTTTCATACAGTCGTATATTATGTTTTGCAAAGTTGGATCCGTAGCCATTCCTCGTGGAGTTCCTGCATGGATACTTCCTTCTACGATGATTGGTTGCATACAAACCTCGTTAACTTATAAAGATACCTTTTCTTGTTTGCTAAGACCATTCCAGTAGTATCAACTTCGATCCTTTGTACACGTTTACTCCAATTTGGTATTTGGTTTCTCATAAATGCATTGACCCTTGTATACACTTCGATGTGAGTAGTGAATTATCGTTGTCACTCACTTAACCTATCTTAGTTATTTCTTGACTCTTCCTGCACTTATTAACTGATTTTATTTCTTCTTATTAAAGACTGCTGAGTCAACACTGAGTTATTTCGTTATAACGTCACTACTTTTCTTGATTTTACGGTTTTATTTTCCATTGAGCAACTGTAAGTCTGTTGTCGAGTATCAATTGTTGATTGTTATCGTGCTTCATTTAGTTTAATTGTTATATGATTGTAAATCTTTAATAGCATTATTTTCTTCCATATATATTAAGGCAATTGAGGTTAGTTTATTCATTCGTTTCTGCTGAGAGTCGTATACTATGTTCTACGGAGTGGGTCCACAACTTGTTTCTGCGAAATTCCTGTATGTACGTTTCCTTTTACGATGATTAATTGTGCACTAGGTGCTTTTAATCTTCACTGCTTTTAATTATTTTATTGAATTAACATGTTGTTTATTTAAATGATGGTTAGAACACACACATAATATTTTTCCTATTTCTTTTACGTTTCTACTATCTGCATGATTCGATGAGCACTGTCACACTTCCTTTGGTTTAGGCACAATATTGTTTTTTATCGGAACAATTGGAGTTAATTCTTACATTTGTTTCAGCTGGCTGTCATACATTATGTTCTACGGATATGGATACATAACCTATCTACGCACATACACTTCCTTCTACGATGAGTAATTGTTCACGAGGTAACGCTATAACGTATTGCGTTATATAACGTAACGTTATATGGTATAACGTTATAACGTATTACGTTATATAGTATAACGTTAGAACGTATTACCTTCTATAACATAACGTTATATGGTATAACGTTATGACGTATTACGTTATATGGTATAACGATATAACGTATTACGTTATATGGTATAACGTTATAACGTATTGCGTTATATAACATAACGTCAAATGGTATAACGTTATAACGTATTGTGTAATATAGTATAACGTTATAACGTATTACGTTATTTGGCATAACGTTATAACGTATTGCGTTATATAACATAACGTTATATGGTATAACGTTATAACGTACTACGTCATATGGTATAACGTTATAACGTATTACGTTATATGGTATAACGTTATAACGTATTGTGTTATATAACATAACGTTATATGGTATAACGTTATAACGTATTGTGTAATATAGTATAACGTTATAACGTATTACGTTATTTGGCATAACGTTATAACGTATTGCGTTATATAACCTAACGTTATATGGTATAACGTTATAACGTACTACGTCATATAGTATAACGTTATAACGTATTACGTTATATGGTATAATGTTATAACGTATTGCGTCATATGGTATAACGTCATAACGTATTACGTTATATGGTATATCGTTATAACGTATTGCGATATATAACATAACGTTATATGGTATAACGTTATAACGTATTACGTTATATAGTATAACGTTATAACGTATTACCTTCTATAACATAACGTTATATGGTATAACGTTATAACGTATTACGTTATTTGGTATAACGTTATAACGTATTACGTTATTGGGTATAACGTTATAACGTATTGTGTTATATAACATAACGTTATATGGTATAACGTTATAACGTATTGCGTTATATAGTACAACGTTATAACGTATTATGTTATATAACATAATGTTCTATGGTATAAGGTTATAGCGTATTACGTTATATGGTATAACGTTAGAACGTTCTACGTCATATGGTATAACGTTATAACGTATTACGTTATATGGTATAACATTATAACGTACTACGTCATATGGTATAACGTTATAACGTATTACGTTATATGGTATAACGTTATAACGTATTGTGTAATATAGTATAACGTTATAACGTATTGCGTTATAAAACATAACGTTATATGGTATAACGTTATAACGTATTGTGTAAAGTAGTATAACGTTATAACGTATTACGTTATTTGGAATAACGTTATATGGTATAAGGTTATAACGTATTGTGTAAAGTAGTATAACGTTATAACGTATTACGTTATTTGGAATAACGTTATAACGTATTGCGTTATATACCATAACGTTATATCGTATAACGTTATAACGTACTACGTCATGTGGTATAACGTTATAACGTATTACGTTATATGGTATAACGTTATAACGTATTGTGTAATATAGTATAACGTTATAACGTATTGCGTTATATAACATAACGTTATATGGTATTACGTTGTAACGTATTGTGTAATATAGTATAACGTTATAACGTATTTCGTTATTTGTCATAACGTTATAACGAATTGCGTTATATAACACAACGTTATATGGCATAACGTTATAACGTACTACGTCATATGGTATAACGTTCTAACGTATTACGTTATATGGTATAACGTTATAGCGCATTACGTTATATAGTATAACGTTATAACGTATTACCTTCTATAACATAACGTTATATGGTATTACGTTATAACGTATTACGTTATATGGTATAACGGTATAACGTATTACGTTATATGGTATAACATTATAACGTACTACGTCATATGGTATAACGTTATAACGTATTACGTTATATGGTATAACGTTATAACGTATTGTGTAATATAGTATAACGTTATAACGTATTGCGTTATATAACATAAGGTTATATGGTATTACGTTATAACCTATTACGTTATATAGTATAACGTTATAACGTATTACCTTCTATAACATAACGTTATATGGTATAACGTTATATCGTATTACGTTATTTGGTATAACGTTATGACGTATTACGTTATTTGGTATAACGTTATAACGTATTGTTTTATATAACATAACGTTATATGGTATAACGTTATAACGTATTGCGTTATATAGTACAACGTTATAACGTATTATGTTATATAACATAATGTTCTATGGTATAAGGTTATAGCGTATTACGTTATATGGTATAACGTTATAACGTACTACGTCATATGGTATAACGTTATAACGTATTACGTTATATGGTATAACATTATAACGTACTACGTCATATGGTATAACGTTATAACGTATTACGTTATATGGTATAACGTTATAACGTATTGTGTAATATAGTATAACGTTATAACGTATTGCGTTACATAACATAACGTTATATGGTTTAACGTTATAACGTATTGCGTTATATAACATAACGTTATATGGTATAACGTTATGACGTATTACGTTATAGAGTATAACGTTATAACGTATTACCTTCTATAACATAACGGTATATGGTATAACGTTATAACTTATTACGTTATATGGTATAACCACATAACGTATTACGATATATGGTGTAATGTTATAACGTATTGCGTCATATAAGATAACGTTATTTGGTATATCGTTATAACGTATTACGTTATATAACATAACGTTATTTGCTATAACGTTCTAACGTATTACGTTATATGGTATAACGTTATAACGTATTGCGTTATATAACATAACGTTATATGGTATAACGTTATAACGTATTACGTTATATAGTATAACGTTAGAACGTATTACCTTCTATAACATAACGTTATATGGTATTATGTTATAACGTATTACGATATATGGTATAACGTTAGATCGTATTACCTTCTATAACATAACGGTATATGGTATAACGTTATAACGTATTACGTTATATGGCATAACGTTATAACGTACTACGTCATATGGTATAACGTTATAACGTATTACGTTATATGGTATAACGTTATAGCGCATTACGTTATATAGTATAACGTTGTAACGTATTACCTTCTATAACATAACGTTATATGGTATTACGTTATAACGTATTACGTTATATGGTATAACGGTATAACGTATTACGTTATATGGTATAACATTACAACGTACTACGTCATATGGTATAACGTTATAACGTATTACGTTATATGGTATAACGTTATAACGTATTGTGTAATATAGTATAACGTTATAACGTATTGCGTTATATAACATAACGTTATATGGTATAACGTTATAACGTATTGTGTAATGTAGTATAACGTTATAACGTATTACGTTATTTCGCATAACGTTATAACGTGTTGCGTTATATACCATAACGTTATATCGTGTAACGTTATAACGTACTACGTCATGTGGTATAACGTTATAACGTATTACGTTATATGGTATAACGTTGTAGCGCATTACGTTATATAGTATAACGTTATAACGTATTATGTTATATAACACAACGTTATATAGTATAACGTAATAACGTATTGCGTTATATAACATAACGTTATATGGTAAAAGGTTATAACGTATTACGTTATATGGTATAACGTTATAACGTATTGCGTTATATAACATAACGTTATATTTTATAACATTATGACGTATTACGTTATATAGTATAACGTTATAACGTATTACCTTCTATAACATAACGTTATATGGTATAACGTTATAACGTATTACGTTATATGGTATAACGATATAAAGTATTACGATATATGGTGTAATGTTATAACGTATTGCGTCATATAAGATAACGTTATTTGGTATAACGTTATAACGTATTACGTTATATAACATAACGTTATATGGTATAACGTTATATAACATAACGTTATATGGTATAACGTTATAACGTATTACGTTATATGGTATAACGTTATAACCTATTACGTTATATACCACAACGTTATATGGTACAAAGTTATAACGTATTTCGTTATATGGTATAACGTTATAACGTATTGCGTTATATAACATAACGTAATATGGTATAACGTTATAACGTATTGCGTTATATAACATAACGTTATATGGTATAACGTTATAACGTATTGCGTTATATAACATAACGTAATATGGTATAACGTTATAACGTATTGCGTTATATAACATAACGTTATATGGTATAACGTTATAACGTATTGCGTTATATAGTACAACGTTATAACGTATTACGTTATATAACATAATGTTATATGGTATAAGTTTATATCGTATTACGTTATATGGTATATCGTTATAACGTATTACGTTATATGGTATAACGACATAACGTATAGTGTAATATAGTATAACGATATAACCTATTACGTTATATAACACAACGTTATATGGTACAAGGTTATAACGTATGTCGTTATATGGTATAACGTTATAACATATTGCGTTATATAACAAAACGTTATATGGTATAACGTTTTAACGTACTACGTCATATGGTATAACGTTATAACGTATTACGTTATATGGTATAACGTTATAACGTATTATGTAATATAGTATAACGTTATAACGTATTACGTTATTTGGTATGACGTTATAACGCACTACATTATATGGTATAACGTTACAACGTACTACGTCATATGGTATAACGTTATAACGTATTACGTTATATGGTATAACGTTATAGCGCATTACGTTATATAGTATAACCTTAGAACGTATTACCTTCTATAACATAACTTTATATGGTATAACGTTATAACGTATTACGTTATATGGTATAACGATGTAATCTATTACGTTATATGGTATAATGTTATAACGAATTGCGTCATATGGTATAACGTCATAACGTATACGTTATATGGTATAACGTTATAGCGCATTACGTTATATAGTATAACGTTATAACGTATTACGTTATATGGTATAACGTTATAACCTATTACGTTATATAACACAACGTTATATGGTATAAGGTTATAACGTATTACGTTATATGGTATAACGTTATAACGTATTACGTTATATGGTATAACGTTATAACGTATTACGTTATATGGTATAACGTTATAACCTATTACGTTATATAACACAACGTTATATGGTACAAGGTTATAACGTATTTCGTTATATGGTATAACGTTATAACATATTGCGTTATATAACATAAAGTTATATGGTATAACGTTTTAACGTACTACGTCAGATGGTAAAACGTTATAACGTATTACGTTATATGGTATAACGTTATAACGTATTATGTAATATAGTATAACGTTATAACGTATTACGTTATTTGGTATAACGTTATAACGCACTACATTATATGGTATAACGTTACAACGTATTACGTCATATGGTATAACGTTATAACGTATTACGTTATTTGGCATAACGTTATAACCTATTACGTTATATAACACAACGTAATATGGTATAAGGTTATAACGTATTACGTTATATGGTATAACGTTATAACGTATTACGTTATATGGTATAACGTTATAACGTATTACGTTATATGGCATAATGTTATAACGTATGACGCTATATTGTATAACGTATAACGTATTGCGTTATATAACATAGCGTTATATGGTGTAACGTTATAGCGGATTGCGTTACATGGTATAACGATGTAATGTATTACGTTAAGAGGTATAACGTCATAACGTATTACGTTATATGGTATAACGTTATAACATATTGCGTTATATAACATAAAGTTATATGGTATAACGTTTTAACGTACTACGTCATATGGTATAACGTTATAACGTATTACGTTATATGGTATAACGTTATAACGTATTATGTAATATAGTATAACGTTATAACGTATTACGTTATTTGGCATAACGTTATAACGCACTACATTATATGGTATAACGTTACAACGTATTACGTCATATGGTATAACGTTATAACGTATTACGTTATTTGGCATAACGTTATAACGTATTGCGTTATATAACACAACGTTATATGGCATAACGTTATAACGTACTACGTCATATGGTATAACGTTATAACGTATTACGTTATATGGTATAACGTTATAGCGCATTACGTTATATAGTATAACGTTGTAACGTATTACCTTCTATAACATAACGTTATATGGTATTACGTTATAACGTATTACGTTATATGGTATAACGGTATAACGTATTACGTTATATGGTATAACATTACAACGTACTACGTCATATGGTATAACGTTATAACGTATTACGTTATATGGTATAACGTTATAACGTATTGTGTAATATAGTATAACGTTATAACGTATTGCGTTATATAACATAACGTTATATGGTATAACGTTATAACGTATTGTGTAATGTAGTATAACGTTATAACGTATTACGTTATTTCGCATAACGTTATAACGTGTTGCGTTATATACCATAACGTTATATCGTGTAACGTTATAACGTACTACGTCATGTGGTATAACGTTATAACGTATTACGTTATATGGTATAACGTTGTAGCGCATTACGTTATATAGTATAACGTTATAACGTATAATGTTATGTAACACAACGTTATATAGTATAACGTAATAACGTATTGCTTTATATAACATAACGTCATATGGTATAACGTTATAACGTATTACGTTATATGGTATAACGTTATAACGTATTATGTAATATAGTATAACGTTATAACGTATTACGTTATTTGGTATAACGTTATAACGCACTACATTATATGGTATAACGTTACAACGTACTACGTCATATGGTATAACGTTATAACGTATTACGTTATATGGTATAACGTTATAGCGCATTACGTTATATAGTATAACCTTAGAACGTATTACCTTCTATAACATAACGTTATATGGTATAACGTTATAACGTATTACGTTATATGGTATAACGATATAACCTATTACGTTATATGGTATAATGTTATAACGTATTGCGTCATATGGTATAACGTCATAACGTATACGTTATATGGTATAACGTTATAGCGCATTACGTTATATAGTATAACGTTATAACGTATTACGTTATATGGTATAACGTTATAACCTATTACGTTATATAGCACAATGTTATATGGTATAAGGTTATAACGTATTACGTTATATGGTATAACGTTATAACGTATTACGTTATATGGTATAACGTCATAACGTATTACGTTATATGGTATAACGTTATAACCTATTACGTTATATAACACAACGTTATATGGTACAAGGTTATAACGTATTTCGTTATATGGTATAACGTTATAACATATTGCGTTATATAACATAAAGTTATATGGTATAACGTCTTAACGTACTACGTCATATGGTATAACGTTATAACGTATTACGTTATATGGTATAACGTTATAGCGCATTACGTTATATAGTATAACGTTGTAACGTATTACCTTCTATAACATAACGTTATATGGTATTACGTTATAACGTATTACGTTATATGGTATAACGGTATAACGTATACGTTATATGGTATAACGTTATAGCGCATTACGTTATATAGTATAACGTTGTAACGTATTACGTTATATAACACAACGTTATATGGTATAAGGTTATAAATTATTACGTTATATGGTATAACGTTATAACGTATTATGTAATATAGTATAACGTTATAACGTATTACGTTATTTGGTATAACGATATAACGTATTGCGTTATATAACATAACGTTATATGGTATAAGGTTATAGCGCATTACGTTATATAGTATAACGTTATAACGTATTACGTTATATAACACAACGTTATATGTTATAAGGTTATAACGTATTACGTTATATGGTATAACGTTATAACGTATTACGTTATATGGTATAACGTTATAACGTATTACGTTATATGGTATAATGTTATAACCTATTACGTTATATAACACAACGTTATATGGTACAAGGTTATGACGTATTTCGTTATATGGTGTAACGTTATAACGTATTGCGTTATATAACATAACGTTATATGGTATAACGTTATAACGTATTGCGTTATATAACATAACGCTATATGGTGTAACGTTATAACGTATTACGTTATATGGTATAACGTTATAGCGCATTACATTACATAGTATAACGTTATAACGTATTACGTTATATAACACAACGTTATATAGTATAACGAAATAACGTATTACGCTATACAACATAACGTTATATGGTATAACGTTATAACGTATTACGTCATATGGTATAACGTTATAACGTATTACGTTATATGGTATAACGTTATAGCGCATTACGTTATATAGTATAACGTTATAACGTATTACCTTCTATAACATAACGTTATATGGTATAACGTTATAACGTATTACGTTATTTGGTATAACGTTATAACGTATTGCGTTATATACCATAACGTTATATCATGTAACGTTATAACGTACTACGTCATGTGGTATAACGTTATAACGTATTACGTTATATGGTATAACGTTATAGCGCATTACGTTATATAGTATAACGTTATAACGTATTGCGTTATATAACATAACGTTATATGGTATAACGTTATAACGTATTGCGTTATATAACATAACGTTATATGGTATAACGTTATGACGTATTACATTATATAGTATAACGTTATAACGTATTACCTTCTATAACATAACGTTATATGGTATAACGTTATAACGTATTACGTTATATGGTATAACGATATAACGTATTACGATATATGGTGTAATGTTATAACGTATTGCGTCATATAAGATAACGTTATTTGGTATAACGTTATAACGTATTACGATATATAACATATCGTTATATGGTATAACGTTATAACGTATTACGTTATATGGTATAACGTTATAACCTATTACGTTATATAACACAACGTTATATGGTACAAGGTTATAACGTATTTCGTTATATGGTATAACGTTATAACGTATTGCGTTATATAACATTACGTAATATGGTATAACCTTATAACGTATTGCGTTATATAACATAACGTTATATGGTATAACGTTATAACGTATTACGTTATATAGTATAACGTTATAACGTATTACCTTCTATAACATAACGTTATATGGTATAACGTTATAACGTAATACGTTATTTGGTATAACGTTATAACGTATTGCGTTATATGGTATAATGTTATAACGTATTGCGTCATATAGTATAACCTTAGAACGTATTACCTTCTATAACATAACGTTATATGGTATAACGTTATAACGTATTACGTTATATGGTATAACGATATAACCTATTACGTTATATGGTATAATGTTATAACGTATTGCGTCATATGGTATAACGTCATAACGTATACGTTATATGGTATAACGTTATAGCGCATTACGTTATACAGTATAACGTTATAACGTATTACGTTATATAACATAACGTTATATGGTATAAGGTTATAACGTATTACGTTATATGGTATAACGTTATAACGTATTACGTTATATGGTATAACGTTATAACGTATTACGTTATTTGGTATAACGTTATAACGCACTACATTATATGGTATAACGTTACAACGTACTACGTCATATGGTATAACGTTATAACATATTACGTTATATAACATAACGATATTTGCTATAACGTTCTAACGTATTACGTTATATGGTATAACGTTATAACGTATTGCGTTATATAACATAACGTTATATGGTATAACGTTATAACGTATTACGTTATATAGTATAACGTTAGAACGTATTACCTTCTATAACATAACGTTAGATGGTATTATGTTATAACGTATTACGTTATATGATATAACGTTATGGCGTACTACGTCATATGGTATAACGTTATAACGTATTACGTTATATGGTATAACGTTATAGCGCATTACGTTATATAGTATAACGTTACAACGTATTACCTTCTATAACATAACTTTATATGGTATAAGGTTATAACGTATTACGTTATTTGCTACAACGTTATAACGTATTACGTTATTTGGTATAACGTTATAACGTATTGTGTTATATAACATAACGTTATACGGTATAACGTTGTAACGTATTGTGTAATATAGCATAACGTTATAACGTATTACGTTATTTGGCATAACGTTATAAGGTATTGCGTTATATAACACAACGTTATATGGCATAACGTTATAACGTACTACGTCATATGGTATAACGTTATAACGTATTACGTTATATGGTATAACGTTATAGCGCATTACGTTATATAGTATAACGTTGTAACGTATTACCTTCTATAACATAACGTTATATGGTATTACGTTATAACGTATTACGTTATATGGTATAACGGTATAACGTATTACGTTATATGGTATAACATTACAACGTACTACGTCATATGGTATAACGTTATAACGTATTACGTTATATGGTATAACGTTATAACGTATTGTGTAATATAGTATAACGTTATAACGTATTGCGTTATATAACATAACGTTATATGGTAAAAGGTTACAACGTATTACGTTATATGGAATAACGTTATAACGTATTGCGTTATATAACATAACGTTATATGGTATAACGTTATGACGTATTACGTTATATAGTATAACGTTATAACGTATTACCTTCTATAACATAACGTTATATGGTATAACGTTATAACGTATTACGTTATATGGTATAACGATATAACGTATTACGATATATGGTGTAATGTTATAACGTATTGCGTCATATAAGATAACGTTATTTGGTATAACGTTATAACGTATTACGTTATATAACATAACGTTATATGGTATAACGTTATAACGTATTACGTTATATGGTATAACGTTATAACCTATTACGTTATATACCACAACGTTATATGGTACAAGGTTATAACGTATTTCGTTATATGGTATAACGTTATAACGTATTGCGTTATATAACATAACGTAATATGGTATAACGTTATAACGTATTGCGTTATATAACATAACGTTATATGGTATAACGTTATAACGTATTACGTTATATAGTATAACGTTATAACGTATTACCTTCTATAACATAACGTTATATGGTATAACGTTATAACGTAATACGTTATTTGGTATAACGTTATAACGTATTGCGTTATATAACATAACGTTATATGGTATAACGTTATAACGTATTGCGTTATATAACATAACGTTATATGGTATAACGTTATAACGTATTGCGTTATATCGTACAACGTTATAACGTATTACGTTATATAACACAACGTTATATAGTATAACTTAATAACGTATTGAGTTATATAACATAACGTTATATGGTAAAAGGTTATAACGTATTACGTTATATGGTATAACGTTATAACGTATTGCGTTATATAACATAACGTTATATGGTATAACGTTATGACGTATTACGTTATATAGTATAACGTTATAACGTATTACCTTGTATAACATAACGTTATATGGTATAACGTTATAACGTATTACGTTATATGGTATAACGATATAACGTATTACGATATATGGTGTAATGTTATAACGTATTGCGTCATATAAGATAACGTTATTTGGTATAACGTTATAACGTATTACGATATATAACATAACGTTATATGGTATAACGTTATAACGTATTACGTTATATGGTATAACGTTATATCCTATTTCGTTATATAACACAACGTTATATGGTACAAGGTTATAACGTATTTCGTTATATGGTATAACGTTATAACGTATTGCGTTATATAACATTACCTAATATGGTATAACCTTATAACGTATTGCGTTATATAACATAACGTTATATGGTATAACGTTATAACGTATTACGTTATATAGTATAATGTTATAACGTATTACCTTCTATAACATAACGTTATATGGTATAACGTTATAACGTATTGCGTTATATAGTACAACGTTATAACGTATTACGTTATATAACATAATGTTATATGGTATAAGTTTATATCGTATTACGTTATATGGAATATCGTTATAACGTATTACGTTATATGGTATAACGACATAACGTATTGTGTAATATAGTATAACGATATAACCTATCACGTTATATAACACAACGTTATATGGTACAAGGTTATAACGTATTTCGTTATATGGTAAAGCGTTATAACATATTGCGTTATATAACATAACGTTATATGGTATAACGTTTTAACGTACTACGTCATATGGTATAACGTTATAACGTATTACGTTATATGGTATAACGTTATAACGTATTATGTAATATAGTATAACGTTATAACGTATTACGTTATTTGGTATAACGTTATAACGCACTACATTATATGGTATAACGTTACAACGTACTTCGTCATATGGTATAACATTATAACGTATTACTTTATATGGTATAACGTTATAGCGCATTACGTTATATAGTATAACCTTAGAACGTATTACCTTCTATAACATAACGTTATAACGTATTACGTTATATGGTATAACGATATAACCTATTACGTTATATGGTATAATGTTATAACGTATTGCGTCATATGGTATAACGTCATAACGTATACGTTATTTGGTATAACGTTATAGCGCATTACGTTATATAGTATAACGTTATAACGTATTACGTTATATAACATAACGTTATATGGTATAAGGTTATAATGTATTACGTTATATGGTATAACGTTATAACGTATTACGTTATATGGTATAACGTTATAACGTATTACGTTATTTGGTATAACGTTATAACGCACTACATTATATGGTATAACGTTACAACGTACTACGTCATATGGTATAACGTTATAACGTATTGCGTTATATAACATAACGTTATATGGTATAACGTTCTAACGTATTACGTTATATAGTAAAACGTTAGAACGTATTACCTTCTATAACATAACGTTATATGGTATTATGTTATAACGTATTACGTTATATGGTATAACGTTATAACGTATTTCGTTATATAACATAACGTTATATGGTATAACGTTATAACGTATTACGTTATATAGTATAACGTTAGATCGTATTACCTTCTATAACATAACGATATATGGTATAACGTTATAACGTATTACGTTATATGATGTAACGTTATAGCGTACTACGTCATATGGTATAACGTTATAACGTATTACGTTATATGGTATAACGTTATAGCGCATTACGTTATATAGTATAACGTTACAACGTATTACCTTCTATAACATAACTTTATATGGTATAAGGTTATAACGTATTACGTTATTTGGTACAACGTTATAACGTATTACGTTATTTGGTATAACGTTATAACGTATTGTGTTATATAACATAACGTTATACGGTATAACGTTGTAACGTATTGTGTAATATAGCATAACGTTATAACGTATTACGTTATTTGGCATAACGTTATAAGGTATTGCGTTATATAACACAACGTTATATGGCATAACGTTATAGCGTACTACGTCATATGGTATAACGTTATAACGTATTACGTTATATGGTACAACGTTATAGCGCATTACGTTATATAGTATAACGTTGTAACGTATTACCTTCTATAACATAACGTTATATGGTATTACGTTATAACGTATTACGTTATATGGTATAACGTTATAACGTATTGTGTAATAGAGTATAACGTTATAACGTATTGCGTTATATAACATAACGTTATATGGTAAAAGGTTATAACGTATTACGTTATATGGAATAACGTTATAACGTATTGCGTTATATAACATAACGTTATATGGTATAACGTTATGACGTATTACGTTATATAGTATAACGTTATAACGTATTACCTTCTATAACATAACGTTATATGCTATAACGTTATAACGTATTACGTTATATGGTATAACGATATAACGTATTACGATATATGGTGTAATGTTATAACGTATTGCGTCATATAAGATAACGTTATTTGGTATAACGTTATAACGTATTACGTTATATGGTATAACGTTATAACGTATTTCGTTATATAACATAACGTTATATGGTATAACGTTATAACGTATTACGTTATATAGTATAACGTTAGATCGTATTACCTTCTATAACATAACGATATATGGTATAACGTTATAACGTATTACGTTATATGATGTAACGTTATAGCGTACTACGTCATATGGTATAACGTTATAACGTATTACGTTATATGGTATAACGTTATAGCGCATTACGTTATATAGTATAACGTTACAACGTATTACCTTCTATAACATAACTTTATATGGTATAAGGTTATAACGTATTACGTTATTTGGTACAACGTTATAACGTATTACGTTATTTGGTATAACGTTATAACGTATTGTGTTATATAACATAACGTTATACGGTATAACGTTCTAACGTATTGTGTAATATAGCATAACGTTATAACGTATTACGTTATTTGGCATAACGTTATAAGGTATTGCGTTATATAACACAACGTTATATGGCATAACGTTATAGCGTATTACGTTATATCGTATAACGTTATAACGTATTACGTTATATGGTATAACGTTATAACGCATTACGTTATATAGTATAACGTTGTAACGTATTACCTTCTATAACATAACGTTATATGGTATTACGTTATAACGTATTACGTTATATGGTATAACGTTATAACGTATTGTGTAATATAGTATAACGTTATAACGTATTGCGTTATATAACATAACGTTATATGGTAAAAGGTTATAACGTATTACGTTATATGGAATAACGTTATAACGTATTGCGTTATATAACATAACGTTATATGGTATAACGTTATGACGTATTACGTTATATAGTGTAACGTTATAACGTATTACCTTCTATAACATAACGTTATATGCTATAACGTTATAACGTATTACGTTATATGGTATAACGATATAACGTATTACGATATATGGTGTAATGTTATAACGTATTGCGTCATATAAGATAACGTTATTTGGTATAACGTTATAACGTATTACGTTATATAACATAACGTTATATGGTATAACGTTATAACGTATTACGTTATATGGTATAACGTTATAACCTATTACGTTATATACCACAACGTTATATGGTACAAGGTTATAACGTATTTCGTTATATGGTATAACGTTATAACGTATTGCGTTATATAACATAACGTAATATGGTATAACGTTATAACGTATTGCGTTATATAACATAACGTTATATGGTATAACGTTATAACGTATTACGTTATATAGTATTACGTTATAACGTATTACCTTCTATAACATAACGTTATATGGTATAACGTTATAACGTAATACGTTATTTGGTATAACGTTATAACATATTGCGTTATATAACATAACGTTATATGGTATAACGTTATAACGTATTGCGTTATATAACATAACGTTATATGGTATAACGTTATAACGTATTGCGTTATATCGTACAACGTTATAACGTATTACGTTATATAACACAACGTTATATAGTATAACGTAATAACGTATTGAGTTTTATAACATAACGTTATATGGTAAAAGGTTATAACGTATTACGTTATATGGTATAACGTTATAACGTATTGCGTTATATAACATAACGTTATATGGTATAACGTTATGACGTATTACGTTATATAGTATAACGTTATAACGTATTACCTTGTATAACATAACGTTATATGGTATAACGTTATAACGTATTACGTTATATGGTATAACGATATAACGTATTACGATATATGGTGTAATGTTATAACGTATTGCGTCATATAAGATAACGTTATTTGGTATAACGTTATAACGTATTACGATATATAACATAACGTTATATGGTATAACGTTATAACGTATTACGTTATATGGTATAACGTTATATCCTATTTCGTTATATAACACAACGTTATATGGTACAAGGTTATAACGTATTTCGTTATATGGTATAACGTTATAACGTATTGCGTTATATAACATTACCTAATATGGTATAACCTTATAACGTATTGCGTTATATAACATAACGTTATATGGTATAACGTTATAACGTATTACGTTATATAGTATAATGTTATAACGTATTACCTTCTATAACATAACGTTATATGGTATAACGTTATAACGTATTGCGTTATATAGTACAACGTTATAACGTATTACGTTATATAACATAATGTTATATGGTATAAGTTTATATCGTATTACGTTATATGGAATATCGTTATAACGTATTACGTTATATGGTATAACGACATAACGTATTGTGTAATATAGTATAACGATATAACCTATCACGTTATATAACACAACGTTATATGGTACAAGGTTATAACGTATTTCGTTATATGGTAAAGCGTTATAACATATTGCGTTATATAACATAACGTTTTATGGTATAACGTTTTAACGTACTACGTCATATGGTATAACGTTATAACGTATTACGTTATATGGTATAACGTTATAACGTATTATGTAATATAGTATAACGTTATAACGTATTACGTTATTTGGTATAACGTTATAACGCACTACATTATATGGTATAACGTTACAACGTACTTCGTCATATGGTATAACATTATAACGTATTACTTTATATGGTATAACGTTATAGCGCATTACGTTATATAGTATAACCTTAGAACGTATTACCTTCTATAACATAACGTTATAACGTATTACGTTATATGGTATAACGATATAACCTATTACGTTATATGGTATAATGTTATAACGTATTGCGTCATATGGTATAACGTCATAACGTATACGTTATTTGGTATAACGTTATAGCGCATTACGTTATATAGTATAACGTTATAACGTATTACGTTATATAACATAACGTTATATGGTATAAGGTTATAATGTATTACGTTATATGGTATAACGTTATAACGTATTACGTTATATGGTATAACGTTATAACGTATTACGTTATTTGGTATAACGTTATAACGCACTACATTATATGGTATAACGTTACAACGTACTACGTCATATGGTATAACGTTATAACGTATTGCGTTATATAACATAACGTTATATGGTATAACGTTCTAACGTATTACGTTATATAGTAAAACGTTAGAACGTATTACCTTCTATAACATAACGTTATATGGTATTATGTTATAACGTATTACGTTATATGGTATAACGTTATAACGTATTTCGTTATATAACATAACGTTATATGGTATAACGTTATAACGTATTACGTTATATAGTATAACGTTAGATCGTATTACCTTCTATAACATAACGATATATGGTATAACGTTATAACGTATTACGTTATATGATGTAACGTTATAGCGTACTACGTCATATGGTATAACGTTATAACGTATTACGTTATATGGTATAACGTTATAGCGCATTACGTTATATAGTATAACGTTACAACGTATTACCTTCTATAACATAACTTTATATGGTATAAGGTTATAACGTATTACGTTATTTGGTACAACGTTATAACGTATTACGTTATTTGGTATAACGTTATAACGTATTGTGTTATATAACATAACGTTATACGGTATAACGTTGTAACGTATTGTGTAATATAGCATAACGTTATAACGTATTACGTTATTTGGCATAACGTTATAAGGTATTGCGTTATATAACACAACGTTATATGGCATAACGTTATAGCGTACTACGTCATATGGTATAACGTTATAACGTATTACGTTATATGGTATAACGTTATAGCGCATTACGTTATATAGTATAACGTTGTAACGTATTACCTTCTATAACATAACGTTATATGGTATTACGTTATAACGTATTACGTTATATGGTATAACGTTATAACGTATTGTGTAATAGAGTATAACGTTATAACGTATTGCGTTATATAACATAACGTTATATGGTAAAAGGTTATAACGTATTACGTTATATGGAATAACGTTATAACGTATTGCGTTATATAACATAACGTTATATGGTATAACGTTATGACGTATTACGTTATATAGTATAACGTTATAACGTATTACCTTCTATAACATAACGTTATATGCTATAACGTTATAACGTATTACGTTATATGGTATAACGATATAACGTATTACGATATATGGTGTAATGTTATAACGTATTGCGTCATATAAGATAACGTTATTTGGTATAACGTTATAACGTATTACGTTATATGGTATAACGTTATAACGTATTTCGTTATATAACATAACGTTATATGGTATAACGTTATAACGTATTACGTTATATAGTATAACGTTAGATCGTATTACCTTCTATAACATAACGATATATGGTATAACGTTATAACGTATTACGTTATATGATGTAACGTTATAGCGTACTACGTCATATGGTATAACGTTATAACGTATTACGTTATATGGTATAACGTTATAGCGCATTACGTTATATAGTATAACGTTACAACGTATTACCTTCTATAACATAACTTTATATGGTATAAGGTTATAACGTATTACGTTATTTGGTACAACGTTATAACGTATTACGTTATTTGGTATAACGTTATAACGTATTGTGTTATATAACATAACGTTATACGGTATAACGTTCTAACGTATTGTGTAATATAGCATAACGTTATAACGTATTACGTTATTTGGCATAACGTTATAAGGTATTGCGTTATATAACACAACGTTATATGGCATAACGTTATAGCGTATTACGTTATATGGTATAACGTTATAACGTATTACGTTATATGGTATAACGTTATAACGCATTACGTTATATAGTATAACGTTGTAACGTATTACCTTCTATAACATAACGTTATATGGTATTACGTTATAACGTATTACGTTATATGGTATAACGTTATAACGTATTGTGTAATATAGTATAACGTTATAACGTATTGCGTTATATAACATAACGTTATATGGTAAAAGGTTATAACGTATTACGTTATATGGAATAACGTTATAACGTATTGCGTTATATAACATAACGTTATATGGTATAACGTTATGACGTATTACGTTATATAGTGTAACGTTATAACGTATTACCTTCTATAACATAACGTTATATGCTATAACGTTATAACGTATTACGTTATATGGTATAACGATATAACGTATTACGATATATGGTGTAATGTTATAACGTATTGCGTCATATAAGATAACGTTATTTGGTATAACGTTATAACGTATTACGTTATATAACATAACGTTATATGGTATAACGTTATAACGTATTACGTTATATGGTATAACGTTATAACCTATTACGTTATATACCACAACGTTATATGGTACAAGGTTATAACGTATTTCGTTATATGGTATAACGTTATAACGTATTGCGTTATATAACATAACGTAATATGGTATAACGTTATAACGTATTGCGTTATATAACATAACGTTATATGGTATAACGTTATAACGTATTACGTTATATAGTATAACGATATAACGTATTACCTTCTATAACATAACGTTATATGGTATAACGTTATGACGTATTACGTTATATAGTATAACGTTATAACGTATTACCTTCTATAACATAACGTTATATGGTATAACGTTATAACGTATTACGTTATATGGTATAACGTTATAACGTATTGCGTTATATAACATAACGTTATATGGTATAACGTTATAACGTATTGCGTTATATCGTACAACGTTATAACGTATTACGTTATATAACACAACGTTATATAGTATAACGTAATAACGTATTGAGTTATATAACATAACGTTATATGGTAAAAGGTTATAACGTATTACGTTATATGGTATAACGTTATAACGTATTGCGTTATATAACATAACGTTATATGGTATAACGTTATGACGTATTACGTTATATAGTATAACGTTATGACGTATTACGTTATATAGTATAACGTTATAACGTATTACCTTCTATAACATATCGTTATATGGTATAACGTTATAACGTATTACGTTATATGGTATAACGATATAACGTATTACGATATATGGTGTAATGTTATAACGTATTGCGTCATATAAGATAACGTTATTTGGTATAACGTTATAACGTATTACGATATATAACATAACGTTATATGGTATAACGTTATAACGTATTACGTTATATGGTATAACGTTATAACATATTGCGTTATATAACATAACGTTATATGGTATAAGGTTTTAACGTACTACATCATATGGTATAACGTTATAACGTATTACGTTATATGGTATAACGTTATAACGTATTACGTTATTTGGTATAACGTTATAACGCACTACATTATATGGTATAACGTTACAACGTACTACGTCATATGATATAACGTTATAACGTATTACGTTATATAACATAACGTTATTTGCTATAACGTTATAACGTATTACTTTATATGGTATAACGTTATAGCGCATTACGTTATATAGTATAACCTTAGAACGTATTACCTTCTATAACATAACGTTATATGGTATAACGTTATAACGTATTACGTTATATGGTATAACGATATAACCTATTACGTTATATGGTATAATGTTATAACGTATTGCGTCATATGGTATAACGTCATAACGTATACGTTATATGGTATAACGTTATAGCGCATTACGTTATATAGTATAACGTTATAACGTATTACGTTATATAACATAACGTTATATGGTATAAAGTTATAACGTATTACGTTATATGGTATAACGTTATAACGTATTACGTTATATGGTATAACGTTATAACGTATTACGTTATTTGGTATAACGTTATAACGCACTACATTATATGGTATAACGTTACAACGTACTACGTCATATGATATAACGTTATAACGTATTACGTTATATAACATAACGTTATTTGCTATAACGTTCTAACGTATTACGTTATATGGTATAACGTTATAACGTATTGCGTTATATAACATAACGTTATATGGTATAACGTTATAACGTATTACGTTATATAGTATAACGTTATTACGTATTACGTTATATAACATAACGTTATATGGTATTATGTTATAACGTATTACGTTATATGGTATAACGTTATAACGTATTGCGTTATATAACATAACGTTATATGGTATAACGTTATAACGTATTACGTTATATAGTATAACGTTAGATCGTATTACCTTCTATAACATAACGATATATGGTATAACGTTATAACGTATTACGTTATATGATATAACGTTATGGCGTACTACGTCATATGGTATAACGTTATAACGTATTACGTTATATGGTATAACGTTATAGCGCATTACGTTATATAGTATAACGTTACAACGTATTACCTTCTATAACATAACTTTATATGGTATAAGGTTATAACGTATTACGTTATTTGGTACAACGTTATAACGTATTACGTTATTTGGTATAACTTTATAACGTATTGTGTTATATAACATAACGTTATACGGTATATCGTTGTAACGTATTGTGTAATATAGCATAACGTTATAACGTATTACGTTATTTGGCATAACGTTATAAGGTATTGCGTTATATAACTCAACGTTATATGGCATAACGTTATAACGTACTACGTCATATGGTATAACGTTATAACGTATTACGTTATATGGTATAACGATATAACGTATTACGTTATATGGTATAACGATATAACGTATTACGATATATGGTGTAATGTTATAACGTATTGCGTCATATAAGATAACGTTATTTGGTATAACGTTATAACGTATTACGTTATATAACATAACGTTATATGGTATAACGTTATAACGTATTACGTTATATGGTATAACGTTATAACGTATTACGTTATATGGTATAACGTTATAACGTATTGCGTTATATAACATAACGTTATATGGTATAACGTTATAACGTATTGCGTTATATCGTACAACGTTATAACGTATTACGTTATATAACACAACGTTATATAGTATAACGTAATAACGTATTGAGTTATATAACATAACGTTATATGGTAAAAGGTTATAACGTATTACGTTATATGGTATAACGTTATAACGTATTGCGTTATATAACATAACGTTATATGGTATAACGTTATGACGTATTACGTTATATAGTATAACGTTATAACGTATTACCTTCTATAACATATCGTTATATGGTATAACGTTATAACGTATTACGTTATATGGTATAACGATATAACGTATTACGATATATGGTGTAATGTTATAACGTATTGCGTCATATAAGATAACGTTATTTGGTATAACGTTATAACGTATTACGATATATAACATAACGTTATATGGTATAACGTTATAACGTATTACGTTATATGGTATAACGTTATAACATATTGCGTTATATAACATAACGTTATATGGTATAAGGTTTTAACGTACTACATCATATGGTATAACGTTATAACGTATTACGTTATATGGTATAACGTTATAACGTATTACGTTATTTGGTATAACGTTATAACGCACTACATTATATGGTATAACGTTACAACGTACTACGTCATATGATATAACGTTATAACGTATTACGTTATATAACATAACGTTATTTGCTATAACGTTATAACGTATTACTTTATATGGTATAACGTTATAGCGCATTACGTTATATAGTATAACCTTAGAACGTATTACCTTCTATAACATAACGTTATATGGTATAACGTTATAACGTATTACGTTATATGGTATAACGATATAACCTATTACGTTATATGGTATAATGTTATAACGTATTGCGTCATATGGTATAACGTCATAACGTATACGTTATATGGTATAACGTTATAGCGCATTACGTTATATAGTATAACGTTATAACGTATTACGTTATATAACATAACGTTATATGGTATAAGGTTATAACGTATTACGTTATATGGTATAACGTTATAACGTATTACGTTATATGGTATAACGTTATAACGTATTACGTTATTTGGTATAACGTTATAACGCACTACATTATATGGTATAACGTTACAACGTACTACGTCATATGATATAACGTTATAACGTATTACGTTATATAACATAACGTTATTTGCTATAACGTTCTAACGTATTACGTTATATGGTATAACGTTATAACGTATTGCGTTATATAACATAACGTTATATGGTATAACGTTATAACGTATTACGTTATATAGTATAACGTTATTACGTATTACGTTATATAACATAACGTTATATGGTATTATGTTATAACGTATTACGTTATATGGTATAACGTTATAACGTATTGCGTTATATAACATAACGTTATATGGTATAACGTTATAACGTATTACGTTATATAGTATAACGTTAGATCGTATTACCTTCTATAACATAACGATATATGGTATAACGTTATAACGTATTACGTTATATGATATAACGTTATGGCGTACTACGTCATATGGTATAACGTTATAACGTATTACGTTATATGGTATAACGTTATAGCGCATTACGTTATATAGTATAACGTTACAACGTATTACCTTCTATAACATAACTTTATATGGTATAAGGTTATAACGTATTACGTTATTTGGTACAACGTTATAACGTATTACGTTATTTGGTATAACTTTATAACGTATTGTGTTATATAACATAACGTTATACGGTATATCGTTGTAACGTATTGTGTAATATAGCATAACGTTATAACGTATTACGTTATTTGGCATAACGTTATAAGGTATTGCGTTATATAACATAACGTTATATGGTATAACGTTATAACGTATTACGTTATATGGTATAACGTTATAACCTATTACGTTATATACCACAACGTTATATGGTACAAGGTTATAACGTATTTCGTTATATGGTATAACGTTATAACGTATTGCGTTATATAACATAACGTAATATGGTATAACGTTATAACGTATTGCGTTATATAACATAACGTTATATGGTATAACGTTATAACGTATTGCGTTATATCGTACAACGTTATAACGTATTACGTTATATAACACAACGTTATATAGTATAACGTAATAACGTATTGAGTTATATAACATAACGTTATATGGTATAACGTTATAACGTATTGCGTTATATAACATAACGTAATATGGTATAACGTTATAACGTATTACGTTATATAACATAACGTTATATGGTATAACGTTATAACGTATTACGTTATATGGTATAACGTTATAACCTATTACGTTATATACCACAACGTTATATGGTACAAGGTTATAACGTATTTCGTTATATGGTATAACGTTATAACGTATTGCGTTATATAACATAACGTAATATGGTATAACGTTATAACGTATCGCGTTATATAACATAACGTTATATGGTATAACGTTATAACGTATTGCGTTATATCGTACAACGTTATAACGTATTACGTTATATAACACAACGTTATATAGTATAACGTTATAACGTATTGCGTTATATAACATAACGTTATATGGTATAACGTTATGACGTATTACGTTATATAGTACAACGTTATAACGTAATACCTTCTATAACATAACGTTATATGGTATAACGTTATAACGTATTACGTTATATGGTATAACGATATAACGTATTACGATATATGGTGTAATGTTATAACGTATTGCGTCATATAAGATAACGTTATTTGGTATAACGTTATAACGTATTACGATATATAACATAACGTTATATGGTATAACGTTATAACGTATTACGTTATTTGGTATAACGTTATAACGTATTGCGTTATATAACATAACGTTATATGGTATAACGTTATAGCGCATTACGTTATATAGTATAACCATAGAACGTATTACCTTCTATAACATAACGTTATATGGTATAACGTTATAACGTATTACGTTATATGGTATAACGATATAACCTATTACGTTATATGGTATAATGTTATAATGTATTGCGTCATAAGGTATAACGTCATAACGTATACGTTATATGGTATAACGTTATAGCGCATTGCGTCATATAGTATAACGTTATAACGTATTACGTTATATGGTATAACGTTATAACCTATTACGTTATATAACACAACGTTATATGGTATAAGGTTATAACGTATTACGTTATATGGTATAACGTTACAACGTATTACGTTATATGGTATAACGTTATAACGTATTACGTTATATGGTATAACGTTATAACCTATTACGTTATATAACACAACATTATATGGTACAAGGTTATAACGTATTTCGTTATATGGTATAACGTTATAACATATTGCGTTATATAACATAACGTTATATGGTATAACGTTATAACGTATTACGTTATATGGTATAACGTTATAACCTATTACGTTATATACCACAACGTTATATGGTACAAGGTTATAACGTATTTCGTTATATGGTATAACGTTATAACGTATTGCGTTATATAACATAACGTAATATGGTATAACGTTATAACGTATTGCGTTATATAACATAACGTTACATGGTATAACGTTATAACGTATTACGTTATATAGTATAACGTTATAACGTATTACGTTATATGGTATAACGTTATAACGTATTACGTTATATGGTATAACGATATAACCTATTACGTTATATGGTATAATGTTATAACGTATTGCGTCATATGGTATAACGTCATAACGTATACGTTATATGGTATAACGTTATAGCGCATTACGTTATATAGTATAACGTTATAACGTATTACGTTATATAACATAACGTTATATGGTATAAGGTTATAACGGTTTACGTTATATGGTATAACGTTATAACGTATTACGTTATATGGTATAACGTTATAACGTATTACGTTATTTGGTATAACGTTATAACGCACTACATTATATGGTATAACGTTACGACGTACTACGTCATATGGTATAGCGTTATAACGTATTACGTTATATAGTATAACGTTAGAACGTATTACCTTGTATAACATAACGTTATATGGTATTATGTTATAACGTATTACGTTATATGGTATAACGTTATAACGTATTGCGTTATATAACATAACGTTATATGGTATAACGTTATAACGTATTACGTTATATAGTATAACGTTAGATCGTATTACCTTCTATAACATAACGGTATATGGTATAACGTTATAACGTATTACGTTATATGATATAACGTTATAGCGTACTACGTCATATGGTATAACGTTATAACGTATTACGTTATATGGTATAACGTTATAGCGCATTACGTTATATAGTATAACGTTACAACGTATTACCTTCTATAACATAACTTTATATGGTACAACGTTATAACGTATTACGTTATTTGGTACAACGTTATAACGTATTACGTTATATGGTACAACGTTATAACGTATTACGTTATTTGGTATAACGTTATAACGTATTGTGTTATATAACATAACGTTATATGGTATAACGTTGTAACGTATTGTGTAATATAGTATAACGTTATAACGTATTACGTTATTTGGCATAACGTTATAACGTATTGCGTTATATAACACAACGTTATATGGCATAACGTTATAACGTACTACGTCATATGGTATAACGTTATAACGTATTACGTTATATGGTATAACGTTATAACGTATTGTGTAATATAGTATAACGTTATAACGTATTGCGTTATATAACATAACGTTATATGGTAAAAGGTTATAACGTATTACGTTATATGGAATAACGTTATAACGTATTGCGTTATATAACATAACGTTATATGGTATAACGTTATAACGTATTACGTTATATGGTATAACGATATAACGTATTACGATATATGGTGTAATGTTATAACGTATTGCGTCATATAAGATAACGTTATTTGGTATAACGTTATAACGTATTACGTTATATAACATAACGTTATATGGTATAACGTTATAACGTATTACGTTATATGGTATAACGTTATAACGTATTACGTTATATGGTATAACGTTATAACGTATTACGTTATATGGTATAACGTTATAACGTATTGTGTAATATAGTATAACGTTATAACGTATTGCGTTATATAACATAACGTTATATGGTACAAGGTTATAACGTATTTCGTTATATGGTATAACGTTATAACGTATTGCGTTATATAACATAACGTAATATGGTATAACGTTATAACGTATTGCGTTATATAACATAACGATATATGGTATAACGTTATAACGTATTACGTTATATGATATAACGTTATAGCGTACTACGTCATATGGTATAACGTTACAACGTATTACGTTATATGGTATAACGTTATAGCGCATTACGTTATATAGTATAACGTTACAACGTATTACCTTCTATAACATAACTTTATATGGTATAAGGTTATAACGTATTACGTTATTTGGTACAACGTTATAACGTATTAGGTTATTTGGTATAACGTTATAACGTATTGTGTTATATAACATAACGTTATACGGTATAACGTTGTAACGTATTGTGTAATATAGCATAACGTTATAACGTATTACGTTATTTGGCATAACGTTATAACGTATGGCGTTATATAGCACAACGTTATATGGCATAACGTTATAACGTACTACGTCGTATGGTATAACGTTATAACGTATTACGTTATATAGTATAACGTTAGATCGTATTACCTTCTATAACATAACGATATATGGTATAACGTTATAACGTATTACGTTATATGATATAACGTTATAGCGTACTACGTCATATGGTATAACGTTATAACATATTACGTTATATGGTATAACGTTATAGCGCATTACGTTATACAGTATAACGTTACAACGTATTACCTTCTATAACATAACTTTATATGGTATAAGGTTATAACGTATTACGTTATTTGGTACAACGTTATAACGTATTACGTTATTTGGTATAACGTTATAACGTATTGTGTTATATAACATAACGTTATACGGTATAACGTTGTATCGTATTGTGTAATATAGCATAACGTTATAACGTATTACGTTATTTGGCATAACGTTACAACGTATGGCGTTATATTACACAACGTTATATGGCATAACGTTATAACGTACTACGTCATATGGTATAACGTTATAACGTATTACGTTATATGGTATAACGTTATAGTGCATTACGTTATATAGTATAACGTTATAACGTATTACCTTCTATAACATAACGTTATATGGTATAACGTTATAATGTATTACGTTATATGGTATAACGATATAACGTATTACGATATATGGTGTAATGTTATAACGTATTGCGTCATATAAGATAACGTTATTTGGTATAACGTTATAACGTATTACGTTATATAACATAACGTTATATGGTATAACGTTATAACGTATTACGTTATATGGTATAACGTTATAACCTATTACGTTATATACCACAACGTTATATGGTACAAGGTTATAACGTATTTCGTTATATGGTATAACGTTATAACGTATTGCGTTATATAACATAACGTTATATGGTATAACGTTATAACGTATTGCGTTATATAACATAACGTTATATGGTATAACGTTATAACGTATTGCGTTATATCGTACAACGTTATAACGTATTACGTTATATAACATAATGTTATATGGTATAAGTTTATATCGTATTACGTTATATGGTATATCGTTATAACGTATTACGTTATATGGTATAACGACATAACGTATAGTGTAATATAGTATAAAGATATAACCTATTACGTTATATAACACAACGTTATATGGTACAAGGTTATAACGTATTTCGTTATATGGTATAACGTTATAACATATTGCGTTATATAACATAACGTTATATGGTATAACGTTTTAACGTACTACGTCATATGGTATAACGTTATAACGTATTACGTTATATAGTATAACGTTATAACGTATTACGTTATTTGGTATAACGTTATAACGCACTACATTATATGGTATAACGTTACAACGTACTACGTCATATGGTATAACGTTATAACGTATTACGTTATATAGTATAACGTTATAGCGCATTACGTTATATAGTATAACCTTAGAACGTATTACCTTCTATAACATAACGTTATATGGTATAACGTTATAACGTATTACGTTATATGGTATAACGATATAACCTATTACGTTATATGGTATAATGTTATAACGTATTGCGTCATATGGTATAACGTTATAACGTATACGTTATATGGTATAACGTTATAGCGCATTACGTCATATAGTATAACGTTATAACGTATTACGTTATATGGTATAACGTTATAACCTATTACGTTATATAACACAACGTTATATGGTATAAGGTTATAACGTATTGTGTAATATAGTATAACGTTATAACGTATTACGTTATTTGGCATAACGTTATAACGTATTGCGTTATATAACACAACGTTATATGGCATAACGTTATAACGTACTACGTCATATGGTATAACGTTATAACGTATTACGTTATATGGTATAAGGTTATAACGTATTACGTTATATGGTATAACGTTATAACGTATTACGTTATATGGTATAATGTTATAACGTATTACGTTATATGGTATAACGTTATAGCGCATTACGTTATATAGTATAACGTTATAACGTATTACCTTCTATAACATAACGTTATATGGTATAACGTTATAACGTATTACGTTATTTGGTATAACGTTATAACGTATTGTGTTATATTACATAACGTTATATGGTATAACGTTGTAACGTATTGTGTAATATAGTATAACGTTATAACGTATTACGTTATTTGGCATATCGTTATAACGTAATACGTTATTTGGTATAACGTTATAACGTATTGCGTTATATAACATAACGTTATATGGTATAACGTTATAACGTATTGCGTTATATAGTACAACCTTATAACGTATTACGTTATATAACATAATGTTATATGGTATAAGTTTATATCGTATTACGTTATATGGAATATCGTTTTAACGTATTACGTTATATGGTATAACGACATAACGTATAGTGTAATATAGTATAACGATATAACCTATTACGTTATATAACACAACGTTATATGGTACAAGGTTATAACGTATTTCGTTATATGGTATAACGTTATAACATATTGCGTTATATAACATAACGTTATATGGTATAACGTTTTAACGTACTACGTCATATGGTATAACGTTATAACGTATTACGTTATATGGTATAACGTTATAACGTATTATGTAATATAGTATAACGTTATAACGTATTACGTTATTTGGTGTAACGTTATAACGCACTACATTATATGGTATAACGTTACAACGTACTACGTCATATGGTATAACGTTATAACGTATTACGTTATATGGTATAACGTTATAGCGCATTACGTTATATAGTATAACCTCAGAACGTATTACCTACTATAACATAATGTTATATGGTATAACGTTATAACGTATTACGTTATATGGTATAACGATATAACCTATTACGTTATATGGTATAATGTTATAGCGTGTTGCGTCATATGGTATAACGTCATAACGTATACGTTATATGGTATAACGTTATAGCGCATTACGTTATATAGTATAACGTTATAACGTATTACGTTATATAACATAACGTTATATGGTATAAGGTTATAACGTATTACGTTATATGGTATAACGTTATAACGTATTACGTTAGATGGTATAACGTTATAACGTATTACGTTATATGGTATAACGTTATAACCTATTACGTTATATAACACAACGTTATATGGTACAAGGTTATAACGTATTTCGTTATATGGTATAACGTTATAACATATTGCGTTATATAACATAAAGTTATATGGTATAACGTTTTAACGTACTACGTCATATGGTATAACGTTATAACGTATTACCTTCTATAACATAACGTTATATGGTATAACGTTATAACGTATTACGTTATTTGGTATAACGTTATAACGTATTGTGTTATATTACATAACGTTATATGGTATAACGTTGTAACGTATTGTGTAATATAGTATAACGTTATAACGTATTACGTTATTTGGCATACCGTTATAACGTATTACGTTAATGGTATAACGTTATAACGTATTACCTTCTATAACATAACGATATATGGTATAACGTTATAACGTATTACGTTATATGATATAACGTTATAGCGTACTACGTCATATGGTATAACGTTATAACGTATTACGTTATATGGTACAACGTTATAGCGCATTACGTTATATAGTATAACGTTACAACGTATTACCTTCTATAACATAACTTTATATGGTATAAGGTTATAACGTATTACGTTATTTGGTACAACGTTATAACGTATTACGTTATTTGGTATAACGTTATAACGTATTGTGTTATATAACATAACGTTATATGGTATAACGTTATGACGTATTACGTTATATAGTATAACGTTATAACGTATTACCTTCTATAACACAACGTTATATGGTATAAGGTTATAACGTATTACGTTATATGGTATAACGTTATAACGTATTACGTTATATGGTATAACGTTATAACGTATTACGTTATATGGTATAACGTTATAACCTATTACGTTATATAACACAACGTTATATGGTACAAGGTTATAACGTATTTCGTTATATGGTATAACGTTATAACATATTGCGTTATATAACATAACGTTATATGGTATAACGTTATAACGTATTACGTTATATAACATAACGTTATATGGTATAAGGTTATAACGTATTACGTTATATGGTATAACGTTATAACGTATTACGTTATATGGTATAACGTTATAACGTATTACGTTATTTGGTATAACGTTATAACGCACTACATTATATGGTATAACGTTACAACGTACTACGTCATATGGTATAACGTTATAACGCATTACGTTATATAGTATAACGTTAGAACGTATTACCTTCTATAACATAACGTTATATGGTATTATGTTATAACGTATTACGTTATATGGTATAACGTTATAACGTATTGCGTTATATAACATAACGTTATATGGTTTAACGTTATAACGTATTACGTTATATAGTATAACGTTAGGTCGTATTACCTTCTATAACATAACGGTATATGGTATAACGTTATAACGTATTACGTTATATGATATAACGTTATAGCGCATTACGTTATATAGTATAACGTTACAACGTATTACGTTATTTGGCATAACGTTATAACGTATTGCGTTATATAACACAACGTTATATGGCATAACGTTATAACGTACTACGTCATATGGTATAACGTTATAACGTATTACGTTATATGGTATAACGTTATAGCGCATTACGTTATATAGTATAACGTTGTAACGTATTACCTTCTATAACATAACGTTATATGGTATTACGTTATAACGTATTACGTTATATAACATAACGTTATATGGTATAAGGTTATAACGTATTACGTTATATAGTATAACGTTACAACGTATTACGTTATTTGGCATAACGTTATAACGTATTGCGTTATATAACACAACGTTATATGGCATAACGTTATAACGTACTACGTCATATGGTATAACGTTATAACGTATTACGTTATATGGTATAACGGTATAACGTATTACGTTATATGGTATAACATTACAACGTACTACGTCATATGGTATAGCGTTATAACGTATTACGTTATATGGTATAACGTTATAACGTATTGTGTAATATAGTATAACGTTATAACGTATTGCGTTATATAACATAACGTTATATGGTAAAAGGTTATAACGTATTACGTTATAACGTATTACGTTATATAGTATAACGTAATAACGTATTGAGTTATATAACATAACGTTATATGGTAAAAGGTTATAACGTATTACGTTATATGGTATAACGTTATAGCGCATTACGTTATATAGTATAACGTTATAACGTATTACCTTCTATAACACAACGTTATATGGTATAAGGTTATAACGTATTACGTTATATGGTATAACGTTATAACGTATTACGTTAATGGTATAACGTTATAACGTATTACGTTATATGGTATAATGTTATAACCTATTACGTTATATAATACAACGTTATATGGTACAAGGTTATGACGTATTTCGTTATATGGTGTAACGTTATAACGTATTGCGTTATATAACATATCGTTATATGGTATAACGTTATAACGTTTTGCGTTATATAACATCACGCTATATGGTATAAGGTTACAACGTATTACGTTATATGGTATAACGTTATAACGTAATACGGTATTTGGTATAACGTTATAACGTATTACCTTCTATAACATAACTTTATATGGTATAAGGTTATAACGTATTACGTTATTTGGTACAACGTTATAACGTATTACGTTATTTGGTATAACGTTATAACGTATTGTGTTATATAACATAACGTTATACGGTATAACGTTGTAACGTATTGTGTAATATAGCATAACGTTATAACGTATTACGTTATTTGGCATAACGTTATAACGTATTGCGTTATATAACACAACGTTATATGGCATAACGTTATAACGTACTACGTCATATGGTATAACGTTATAACGTATTACGTTATATGGTATAACGTTATAGCGCATTACGTTATATAGTATAACGTTGTAACGTATTACCTTCTATAACATAACGTTATATGGTATTACGTTATAACGTATTACGTTATAACGTATTACGTTATATGGAATAACGTTATAACGTATTGCGTTATATAACATAACGTTATATGGTATAACGTTATGACGTATTACGTTATATAGTATAACGTTATAACGTATTACCTTCTATAACATAACGTTATATGGTATAACGTTATAACGTATTACGTTATATGGTATAACGATATAACGTATTACGATATATGGTGTAATGTTATAACGTATTGCGTCATATAAGATAACGTTATTTGGTATAACGTTATAACGTATTACGTTATATAACATAACGTTATATGGTATAACGTTATAACGTATTACGTTATATGGTATAACGTTATAACCTATTACGTTATATACCACAACGTTATATGGTACAAGGTTATAACGTATTTCGTTATATGGTATAACGTTATAACGTATTGCGTTATATAACATAACGTAATATGGTATAACGTTATAACGTATTACGTTATATGGTATAACGACATAACGTATAGTGTAATATAGTATAAAGATATAACCTATTACGTTATATAACACAACGTTATATGGTACAAGGTTATAACGTATTTCGTTATATGGTATAACGTTATAACATATTGCGTTATATAACATAACGTTATATGGTATAACGTTATAACATATTGCGTTATATAACATAACGTTATATGGTATAACGTTATAACGTAATACGTTATTTGGTATAACGTTATAACGTATTGCGTTATATAACATAACGTTATATGGTATAACGTTATAACGTATTGCGTTATATAACATAACGTTATATGGTATAACGTTATAACGTATTACGTTATATAGTATAACGATATAGCGCATTACGTTATATAGTATAACCTTAGAACGTATTACCTTCTATAACATAACGTTATATGGTATAACGTTATAACGTATTACGTTATATGGTATAACGATATAACCTATTACGTTATATGGTATAATGTTATAACGTATTGCGTCATATGGTATAACGTCATAACGTATACGTTATATGGTATAACGTTATAGCGCATTACGTCATATAGTATAACGTTATAACGTATTACGTTATATGGTATAACGTTATAACCTATTACGTTATATAACACAACGTTATATGGTATAAGGTTATAACGTATTACGTTATATGGTATAACGTTATAACGTATTACGTTATATGGTATAACGTTATAACGTATTACGTTATATGGTATAACGTTATACCCTATTACGTTATATAACACAACGTTATATGGTACAAGGTTATAACGTATTTCGTTATATGGTATAACGTTATAACATATTGCGTTATATAACATAACGTTATATGGTATAACGTTATAACGTATTACGTTATATAACATAACGTTATATGGTATAAGGTTATAACGTATTACGTTATATGGTATAACGTTATAACGTATTACGTTATATGGTATAACGTTAAAACGTATTACGTTATATGGTATAACGTTATAACGTATTGCGTTATATAACATAACGTTATATGGTATAACGTTATAACGTATTACGTTATTTGGTACAACGATATAACGTATTACGTTATTTGATATAACGTTATAACGTATTGTGTTATATAACATAACGTTATATGGTATAACGTTGTAACGTATTGTGTAATATAGTATAACGTTATAACGTATTACGTTATTTGGCATAACGTTATAACGTATTGCGTTATATAACACAACGTTATATGGCATAACGTTATAACGTACTACGTCATATGGTATAACGTTATAACGTATTACGTTATATGGTATAACGTTATAGCGCATTACGTTATATAGTATAACGTTGTAACGTGTTACGTTATATAACACAACGTTATATAGTATAACGTAATAACGTATTGCGTTATATAACATAACGTTATATGGTAAAAGGTTATAACGTATTACGTTATATGGTATTACGTTATAACGTATTACGTTATATGGTATAACGGTATAACGTATTACGTTATATGGTATAACATTATAACGTACTACGTCATATGGTATAACGTTATAACGTATTACGTTATATGGTATAACGTTATAACGTATTACATTACATGGTATAACGTTATAACGTATTGTGTAATATAGTATAACGTTATAACGTATTGCGTTATATAACATAACGTTATATTGTATAACGTTATGACGTATTACGTTATATAGTATAACGTTATAACGTATTACCTTCTATAACATAACGTTATATGGTATAACGTTATAACGTATTACGTTATATGGTATAACGATATAACGTATTACGATATATGGTGTAATGTTATAACGTATTGCGTCATATAAGATAACGTTATTTGGTATAACGTTATAACGTATTACGTTATATAACATAACGTTATATGGTATAACGTTATAACGTATAACGTTATATGGTATAACGTTATAACCTATTACGTTATATAAGAACAACGTTATATGGTACAAGGTTATAACGTATTTCGTTATATGGTATAACGTTATATAACATTACGTAATATGGTATAACGTTATAACGTATTGCGTTATATAACATAACGTTATATGGTATAACGTTATAACGTATTGCGTTATATAGTACAACGTTATAACGTATTACGTTATATAACATAATGTTATATGATATAAGTTTATATCGTATTACGTTATATGGTATAACGACATAACGTATAGTGTAATATAGTATAACGATATAACCTATTACGTTATATAACACAACGTTATATGGTACAAGGTTATAACGTATTTCGTTATATGGTATAACGTTATAACATATTGCGTTATATAACATAACGTTATATGGTATAACGTTTTAGCGTACTACGTCATATGGTATAACGTTATGACGTATTACGTTATATGGTATAACGTTATAACGTATTATGTAATATAGTATAACGTTATAACGTATTACATTATTTGGTATAACGTTATAACGCACTACATTATATGGTATAACGTTACAACGTACTACGTCATATGGTATAACGTTATAACGTATTACGTTATATGGTATAACGTTATAGCGCATTACGTTATATAGTATAACGTTATAACGTATTATGTTCTATAACATAACGTTATATGGTATAAGGTTATAACGTATTACGTTATATGGTATACCGTTATAACGTATTACGTTATATGGTATAACGTTATAACGTATTACGTTATATGGTATAACGTTATAACGTATTACGTTATATGGTATAACGTTATAACGTATTACGTTATATGGTATAATGTTATAACCTATTACGTTATATAACACAACGTTATATGGTACAAGGTTATGACGTATTTCGTTATATGGTGTAACGTTATAACGTATTGCGTTATATAACATAACGTTATATGGTATAACGTTATAACGTATTGCGTTATATAACACAACGTTATATAGTATAACGAAATAACGTATTACGCTATACAACATAACGTTATATGGTATAACGTTATAACGTATTACGTTATTTGGTATAACGTTGTAACGTATTGCGTTATATAACATAACGTTATATGGTAAACGGTTATAACGTATTACGTTATATGGTATAACGTTATAACGTATTGCGTTATATAACATAACGTTATCTGGTATAACGTTATAACGTATTGCGTTATATAACATAACGCTGTATGGTATAATGTTATAACGTATTACAATATATAACATAACGTTATATGGTATAACGTTATAGCGTATTACGGTATATGGTATAACGTTATAATGTATTCCGTTATGTGGTGTAACGTTATATGGTATAAAGTTATAACGTATTACGTTATATGCTATAATGTTTTTAACGTTTTGCGTCATATGGTATAACGTCATAACGTATTACGTTATATGGTATAACGTTATAGCGCATTACATTATATAGTATAACGTTATATCGTATTACGTTATATAACACAACGTTATATAGTATAACGTAATAACGTATTACGCTATACAACATAACGTTATATGGTATAACGTTATAACGTATTACGTTATTTCGTATAACGTTGTAACGTATTGCGTTATATAACATAACGTTATATGGTAAACGGTTATAACGTATTACGTTATATGGTATAACGTTATAACGTATTGCGTTATATAACATAACGTTATCTGGTATAACGTTATAACGTATTACGTTTTATAGTATGACGTTATAACGTATTACGTTATATAGTATAACGTTATAACGTATTACGTTTTATGGTATAACGTTATAGCGCATTACGTTATATGGTATAACGTTATAACGTATTACGTTATATAGTATAACGTTATAACGCATTACCTTCTATAACATAACGTTATATGGTATAACGTTATAACGTATTGCGTTATATAACATAACGTTATATGGTATAACGTTATAACGTACTACGACATATGGTATAACGTTATAACGTATTGCGTTATATAACATAACGTTATATGGTTTAATGTTACGACGTATTACGTTATATAACACAATGGTATATGGTATAAGGTTATAACGTATTACGTTATATAGTATAACGTTATAACGTATTACGTTATATAACATAACGTTATATGGTATAACGTTATAACGTATTGTGTAATATAGTATAACGTTATAACGTATTACGTTATTTGGCATAACGTTATAACGTATTGCGTTATATAACACAACGTTATATGGTATAAGGTTATAACGTATTACGTTATATGGTATAACGTTATAACGTATTGCGTTATATAACATAACGTTATATGGTATAACGTTCTAACGTATTACGTTATATGGTATAACGTTATAATGTATTACGTTATATGGTATAACGTTATGACGTACTACGTCATATGGCATAACGTTATAACGTATTCCGTTATATGGTATAACGTTATAACGTATTGTGTAATATAGTATAACCTTATAACGTATTGTGTTATATAACATAACGTTACATGCTATAACGTTATAACGTATTGTGTAATATAGAATAACGTTATAACGTATTACGTTATTTGGTATAACGTTATAACGCATTACATTATATGGTATAACGTCATAACTTATTACGTTATATGGTGTAACGTTATAGCGCATTACGTTATATAGTATAACGTTATAACGTATTACGTTATATAACACAACGTTATATGGTATAAGGTTATAACGTATTACGTTATATGGTATAACGTTATAACGTATTGCTTTATATAACATAACGTTATATGGTATAACGTTATAACGTATTGTGTAATATAGTATAACGTTATAACGTATTACGTTATTTGGCATAACGTTATAACGTATTGCGTTATATAACACAACGTTATATGGTATAAGGTTATAACGTATTACGTTATATGGTATAACGTTATAACGTATTGCGTTATATAACATAACGTTATATGGTATAACGTTATAACGTATTGTGTAATATAGTATAACGTTATAACGTGTTACGTTATTTGGCATAACGTTATAGCGCATTACGTTATATAGCATTACGTTATATGGTATAAGGTTATAACGTATTACGTTATATGGTATAACGTTATAACGTATTGCGTTATATAACATAACGTTATATGGTATAACGTTATAACGTATTGTGTAATATAGTATAACGTTATAACGTGTTACGTTATTTGGCATAACGTTATAGCGCATTGCGTTATATAACATAACGTTATATGGTATAACGTTATAACGTATTACGTTATATGGTATAATGTTATAACGTTTTGCGTCATATGGTATAACGTCATAACGTATTACGTTATATGGTATAACGTTATAACGTATTGCGTTATATAACATAACGTTATCTGGTATAACGTTATAACGTATTACGTTATTTGGTATAACGTTATAACGCACTACATTATATGGTATAACGTTACAACGTACTACGTCATATGGTATAACGTTATAACGTAGTACGTTATATGCTATAACGTTATAACGTATTGCGTTATATAACATAACGTCATATGGTATAACGTTATAACGTATTGTGTAATATAGTATAATGTCATAACGTAATACGTTATTTGGCATAACGTTATAACGTATTGCGTTATATAACATAACGTTAAATGGTATAACGTTCTAACGTATTACGTTATATGGTATAACGTTATAATGTATTACGTTATATGGTATAACGTTATAACGTACTACGTCATATGGCATAACGTTATAACGTATTCCGTTATATGGTATAACGTTATAGCGCATTACGTTATATAGTATAACGTTATAACGTATTATGTTATATAACACAACGTTATATGGTATAAGGTTATAACGTATTACGTTATATGGTATAACGTTATAACGTATTGTGTAATATAGTATAACGTTATAACGTATTACGTTATTTGGCATAACGTTATAACGCATTACATTATATGGTATAACGTCATAACGTATTACGTTATATGGTATAACGTTATAGCGCATTACGTTATATAGTATAACGTTATAACGTATTATGTTATATAACACAACGTTATATGGTATAAGGTTATAACGTATTACGTTATATGGTATAACGTTATAACGTATTGTGTAATATAGTATAACGTTATAACGTATTACGTTATTTGGAATAACGTTATAACGCACTACAATATATGGTATAACGTTACTACGTACTACGTCATATGGTATAACGTTATAACTTATTACCTTATTTGGTATAACTTTATAGCGCATTACGTTATATAGTATAACGTTATAACGTATTACGTTATATAACACAACGTTATATGGTATAACGTAATAACTTATTACGTTATATGGTATAACCATATAACGTATTACGTAATATAGTATAACGTTATAACGTATTGCGTTATATAACATAACGTCATATGGTATATCGTTGTAACGTATTGTGTAATATAGTATAACGTTATAACGTATTACGTTATTTGGCATAACGTTATAACGTATTACCTTCTATAACATAACGTTATATGGTATAACGTTATAACGTATTGCGATATATGGTATAACGATATAACGTATTACGTAATATAGTATAACGTTATACGGTATAACGTTATAGCGCAATACGTTATATAGTATAACGTTATAACGTATTACGTTATTTGGTATAACGTTGTAACGTATTGCGTTATATAACATAACAATATATGGTATAACGTTATAACGTATTGCGTTATATAGGACAACGTTATAACGTATTACGTTAAATAACATAATGTTATATGGTATAAGTTTATATCGTATTACGTTATATGGTATAACGGTATAACGTATTACGTTATATGGCATAACGACATAACGTATTGTGTAATATAGTATAACGTTATAACCTATTACGTTATATAACACAACGTTATATGGTACAAGGTTATAACGTATTTCGTTATATGCTATAACGTTATAACGTATTGCGTTATATAACATGACGTTATATGGTATTAGGTTATAACGTATTACGTTATATGGTATAACGTTATAACGTATTGCGTTATATAACATAACGTTATATGGTATAACGTTATAACGTATTACGTTATATAGTATAACCTTATAACGTATTACCTTCTATAACATAACGTTATATGGTATATCGATATAACGTATTACGTTATATGGTATAACGATATAACGCATTACGTTATATGGTATAATGTTCTAACGTATTGCGTCATATGGTATAACGTCATAACGTATACGTTATCTGGTATAACGTTATAGCGCATTACGTTATATAGTATAACGTTATAACGTATTACGTTATATAACACAACGTTATATGGAATAACGTTATAACGTATTGTGTAATATAGTATAACGTTATAACGTATTACGTAATTTGGCATAACGTTATAACGTATTGCGTTATATAACATAACGCTGTATGGTATAATGTTATAACGTATTACGATATATAACATAACGTTATATGGTATAACGTTATAGCGTATTACGTTATATGGTATAACGTTATAACGTATTCCGTTATGTGGTGTAACGTTATAACATATTGTGTAATATAGTATAACGTTATAACGTATTGCGTTATATAACATAACGTTATATGGAATAACGTTATAACGTATTGTGTAATATAGTATAACGTTATAACGTATTGCGTTATATAACATAACATTATATGGTATAACGTTATAACGTATTGTGTAATATAGTATAACGTTATAACGTATTACGTTATTTGGTATAACGTTATAACGCATTACATTATATGGTATAATGTTACAACGTACTACGTCATATGGTATAACGTTATAACGTATTACGTTATATGGCATAACGTTATAACGTATTGCGTTATATAACATAACGTTATATGGTATAACGTTATAACGTATTTTGTAATATAGTATAACGTTATAACGTATTACGTTATTTGGCATAACGTTATAACGTATTGCGTTATATAACATAACGTTATATGGTATAACGTTATAACGTATTACGTTATATGGTATAATGTTATAACGTATTGTGTAATATAGTATAACGTTATAACGTATTACGTTATTTGGTATAACGTTATAACGCACTACATTATATGGTATAACGTTACAACGTACTACGTCATATGGTATAACGTTATAACGTATTACGTTATATGGTATAACGTTATAGCGCATTACATTATATAGCATAACGTTATAACGTATTACGTTATATAACACAACGTTATATGGTATAACGTAATAACGTATTACGTTATACAACACAACGTTATATGGTATTAGGTTATAACGTATTACGTTATATGGTATAACGTTATAACGTATTGCGTTATATAACATGACGCTGTATAGTATAATGTTATAACGTATTACGATATATAACATAACGTTATATGGTATAACGTTATAGCGTATTACGTTATATGGTATAACGTTATAACGTATTCCGTTATGTGGTGTAACGTTATAACATATTGTGTAATATAGTATAACGTTATAACGTATTGCGTTATATAACATAACGTTATATGGAATAACGTTATAACGTATTGTGTAATATAGTATAACGTTATAACGTATTGCGTTATATAACATAACATTATATGGTATAACGTTATAACGTATTGTGTCATATAGTATAACGTTATAACGTATTACGTTATTTGGTATAACGTTATAACGCATTACATTATATGGTATAATGTTACAACGTACTACGTCATATGGTATAACGTTATAACGTATTACGTTATATGGCATAACGTTATAACGTATTGCGTTATATAACATAACGTTATATGGTATAACGTTATAACGTATTTTGTAATATAGTATAACGTTATAACGTATTACGTTATTTGGCATAACGTTATAACGTATTGCGTTATATAACATAACGTTATATGGTATAACGTTATAACGTATTACGTTATATGGTATAATGTTATAACCTTTTGCGTCATATGGTATAACGTCATAACGTATTACGTTATATGGTATAACGTTATAGCGCATTACGTTATATAGTATAACGTTATAACGTATTACGTTCTATAACACAACGTTTTATAGTATAACGAAATAACGTATTACGCTATACAAGATAACGTTATATGGTATAACGCTATAACGTATTACGTTATATAGTATAACGTTATAACGTATTACGTTATATGGTATAACGTTATAGCGCATTACATTATATGGTATAACGTTATAACGTATTACGTTATATAGTATAACGTTATAACGCATTACCTTCTATAACATAACGTTATATGGTATAACGTTATAACGTGTTGCGTTATATAACATAACGTTATATGGTATAACGTTATAACGTACTACGTCATATGGTATAACATTATAACGTATTACGTTATATGGTATAACGTTATAACGTATTGTGTAATATAGTATAACGTTATAACGTATTACGTTATTTGGTATAACGTTATAACGCACTACATTATATGGTATAACGTTAGAACGTACTACGTCATATGGTATAACATTATAACGTATTACGTTATATGGTATAACGTAATAGCGCATTACGTTATATAGCATAACGTTATAACGTATTACGTTATATAACACAATGTTATATGGTATAACGTAATAACGTATTACGTTACACAACATAACGTTATATGGTATAACGTTATAACGTATTACGTTATTTGGTATAACGTTATAACGTGTTGCGTTATATAACATAACGTTATATGGTATTAGGTTATAACGTATTACGTTATATGGTATAACGTTATAACGTATTACGTTATATGGTATAACGTTATAACGTATTGCGTTATATAACATGACGTTATATGGTATAACGTTATAACGTATTACGTTATATAACACAATGTTATATGGTATAACGTAATAACGTATTACGTTACACAACATAACGTTATATGGTATAACGTTATAACGTATTACGTTATTTGGTATAACGTTATAACGTGTTGCGTTATATAACATAACGTTATATGGTATTAGGTTATAACGTATTACGTTATATGGTATAACGTTATAACGTATTACGTTATATGGTATAACGTTATAACGTATTGCGTTATATAACATGACGTTATATGGTATAACGTTATAACGTATTACGTTATATAGTATAACGTTATAACGTATTACCTTCTATAACATAACGTTATATGGTATATCGTTATAACGTATTACGTTATATGGTATAACGATATAGCGCATTACGTTATATAGTATAACGTTATAACGTATTACGTTATATAACACAACGTTATATGGTATAAGGTTATAACGTATTACGTTATATGGTATAACGTTATAACGTATTGCGTTATATAACATAACGTCATATGGTATAACGTTATAACGTATTGTGTAATATAGTATGACGTTATAACGTATTACGTTATTTGGCATAACGTTATAACGTATTGCGTTATATAACATAACGTCATATGGTATATCGTTGTAACGTATTGTGTAATATAGTATAACGTTATAACGTATTACGTTATTTGGCATAACGTTATAACGTATTGTGTTATATAATATAACGTTATATGGTATAACGTTATAACGTATTGCGTTATATAGTACAACGTTATAACGTATTACGTTATATAACATAATGTTATATGGTATAAGGTTATAGCGTATTACGTTATATGGTATAACGTTACAACGTATTACGTTATATGGTATAACGGTATAACGTATTGTGTAATATAGTATAACGTTATAACGTATTACGTTATATGGTATAACGTCATAACGTATTACGTTATATAACATAACGTTATATGGTATAAGGTTATAGCGTATTACGTTATATGGTATAACGTTATAACGTATTACGTTATTTGGTATAACGATATACCGTATTGTGTTATATAATATAACGTTATATGGTATAACGTTATAACGTATTGCGTTATATAGTACAACGTTATAACGTATTACGTTATATAACATAATGTTATATGGTATAAGGTTATAGCGTATTACGTTACATGGTATAACGTTATAACGTATTACGTTATATGGTATAACGGTATAACGTATTGTGTAATATAGTATAACGTTATAACGTATTACGTTATATGGTATAACGTCATAACGTATTGCGTTATATAACATAACGTTATATGGAATAACGTTATAACGTATTGCGTTATATAGTACAACGTTATAACGTATTACGTGAAATAACATAATGTTATATGGTATAAGTTTATATCGTATTACGTTATATGGTATAACGTTATAACGTATTACGTTATATGGCATAACGACATAACGTATTGTGTAATATAGTATAACGTTATAACCTATTACGTTATATAACACAACGTTATATGGTACAAGGTTATAACGTATTTCGTTATATGCTATAACGTTATAACGTATTGCGTTATATAACATGACGTTATATGGTATAACGTTAGAACGTATTGCGTTATATAACATGACGTTATATGGTATAACGTTATAACGTACTACGTCATATGGTATAACGTTATAACGTATTACGTTATATGGTATAACGTTATAACGTATTGTGTAATATAGTATAACGTCATAACGTATTACGTTATTTGGTATAACGTTATAACGCACTACAATATATGGTATAACGTTACAACGTACTACGTCATATGGTATAACGTTAGAACGTATTACGTTATATGGTATAACGTTATAGCGCATTACGTTATATAGTATAACGTTATAACGTATTACGTTATATAACACAACGTTATATGGTATAACGTAATAACTTATTACGTTATACAACATAACGTTATATGGTATAACCTTATAACGTATTACGTTATTTGGTATAACGTTATAACGTATTGCGTTATATAGTATAACCTTATAACGTATTACCTTCTATAACATAACGTTATATGGTATATCGATATAACGTATTACGTTATATGGTATAACGATATAACGCATTACGTTATATGGTATAATGTTATAACGTATTGCGTCATATGGTATAACGTCATAACGTATACGTTATCTGGTATAACGTTATAGCGCATTACGTTATATAGTATAACGTTATAACGTATTACGTTATATAACACAACGTTATATGGTATATCGTTGTAACGTATTACGTTATTTGGCATAACTTTATAACGTATTGCGTTATATAACATAACGTCATATGGTATATCGTTGTAACGTATTGTGTAATATAGTATAACGTTATAACGTATTACGTTATTTGGCATAACGTTATAACGTAATGTGTTATATAATATAACGTTATATGGTATAACGTTATAACGTGTTACGTTATATGGTATAACGTTATAACGTATTACGTTATTTGGTATAACGTTATAACGTATTGTGTTATATAACAGAAGGTTATATGGTATAACGTTATAACGTATTCCGTTATATAGTACAACGTTATAATGTATTACGTTATATAACATAATGTTATATGGTATAGCGTAACAACTTATTACGTTATATGGTATAACGTTATAACGTATTCCGTTATATAACATAACGTCATATGGTATAACGTTATAACGTATTGTGTAATATAGTATAACGTTATAACGTATTACGTTATTTGGTATAACGTTCTAACGCACTACAATATATGGTATAACGTTACTACGTACTACGTCATATGGTATAACGTTATAACTTATTACCTTATATGGTATAACGTTATAGCGCATTTCGTTATATAGTATAACGTTATAACGTATTACGTTATATAACACAACGTTATATTGTATAACGTAATAACTTATTACGTTATATGGTATAACGTTATAACGTATTGCGTTATATAACATAACGTCATATGGTATAACGTTATAACGTATTGTGTAATATAGTATAACGTTATAACGTATTACGTTATTTGGCATAACGTTATAACGTATTACGTTATATGGTATAACGTTATAACGTATTGTGTAATATAGTATAACGTCATAACGTATTACGTTATTTGGTATAACGTTATAACGCACTACAATATGTGGTATAACGTTACAACGTACTACGTCATATGGTATAACGTTAGAACGTATTACGTTATATGGTATAACGTTATAGCGCATTACGTTATATAGTATAACGTTATAACGTATTACGTTATATAACACAACGTTATATGGTATAACGTAATAACTTATTACGTTATACAACATAACGTTATATGGTATAACCTTATAACGTATTACGTTATTTGGTATAACGTTATAACGTATTGCGTTATATAACATAATGTTATATGGTATTAGGTTATAACGTATTACGTTATATGGTATAACGTTATAACGTATTGCGTTATATAACATAACGTTATATGGCATAACGTTATAACGTATTACGTTATATAGTATAACCTTATAACGTATTACCTTCTATAACATAACGTTATATGGTATATCGATATAACGTATTACGTTATATGGTATAACGATATAACGCATTACGTTATATGGTATAATGTTATAACGTATTGCGTCATATGGTATAACGTCATAACGTATACGTTATCTGGTATAACGTTATAGCGCATTACGTTATATAGTATAACGTTATAACGTATTACGTTATATAACACAACGTTATATGGTATAAGGTTATAACGTATTACGTTATATGGTATAACGTTATAACGTATTGCGTTATATAACATAACGTCATATGGTATAACGTTATAACGTATTGTGTAATATAGTATAACGTTATAACGTATTACGTTATTTTGCATAACGTTATAACGTATTGCGTTATATAACATAACGTCATATGGTATATCGTTGTAACGTATTGTGTAATATAGTATAACGTTATAACGTATTACGTTATTTGGCATAACGTTATAACGTATTGTGTTATATAATATAACGTCATATGGTATAACGTTATAACGTGTTACGTTATATGGTATAACGTTATAACGTATTACGTTATATAACACAACGTTATATGGTATAACGTAATAACTTATTACGTTATACAACATAACGTTATATGGTATAACCTTATAACGTATTACGTTATTTGGTATAACGTTATAACGTATTGCGTTATATAACATAATGTTATATGGTATTAGGTTATAACGTATTACGTTATTTGGTATAACGTTATAACGTATTGTGTTATATAACATAAGGTTATATGGTATAACGTTATAACGTATTCCGTTATATAGTACAACGTTATAATGTATTACGTTATATAACATAATGTTATATGGTATAGCGTAACAACTTATTACGTTATATGGTATAACGTTATAACGTATTCCGTTATATAACATAACGTCATATGGTATAACGTTATAACGTATTGTGTAATATAGTATAACGTTATAACGTATTACGTTATTTGGTATAACGTTATAACGCACTACAATATATGGTATAACGTTACTACGTACTACGTCATATGGTATAACGTTATAACTTATTACCTTATATGGTATAACGTTATAGCGCATTACGTTATATAGTATAACGTTATAACGTATTACGTTATATAACACAACGTTATAAGGTATAACGTAATAACTTATTACGTTATATGGTATAACGTTATAACGTATTGCGTTATATAACATAACGTCATATGGTATAACGTTATAACGTATTGTGTAATATAGTATAACGTTATAACGTATTACGTTATTTGGCATAATGTTATAACGTATTACGTTATATGGTATAATGTAATTAACGTATTGCGTCATATGGTATAACGTCGTAACGTATACGTTATATGGTATAGCGTTATAGCGCATTACGTTATATAGTATAACGTTATAACGTATTACGTTATATAACATAACGTTATATGGTATAACGTTATAACGCATTACGTTATATGGTATAACGTTATAACGTATTGCGATATATACTATAACGTTATATGGTATAACGTTATAATGTATTACGTTATATAGTATAACGTTATAACGTATTACCTTCTATAACATAACGTTATATGGTATAACGTTATAACGTATTACGTTATATGGTATAACGATATAACGTATTACGTTATATGGTATAATGTTATAACGTACTGATTCATATGGTATTACGTCATAACGTATTACGTCATATGGTATAACGTTATAACGTACTGCGTTATATAGTATAACGTTATAACGTATTACCTTCTATAACATAACGTTATATGGTATAGCGTTATAACGTATTACGTTATATGGTATAACGTTATAACGTATTACATTATTTGGTATAACGTTATAACGTATTGCGTTATATAATATAACGTTATATGGTATAACGTTATAACGTATTGCGTTATATAGTACAAGGTTATAACGTATTACGTTATATAACATAATGTTATATGGTATAAGGTTATAGCGTATTACGTTACATGGTATAACGTTATAACGTATTACGTTATATGGTATAACGGTATAACGTATTGTGTAATATAGTATAACGTTATAACGTATTACGTTATATGGTATAACGTCATAACGTCTTACGTTATATAACATAACGCTATATGGTATAAGGTTATACCGTATTACGTTACATGGTATAACGTTATAACGTATTGTGTAATATAGTATAACGTTATAACGTATTACGTTATATAACATAACGTTATATGGTATAAGGTTATAACGCATTACGTTATATGGTATAACGTTATAACGCATTGCGTTATATAATATAACGTTATATGGTATAACGTTATAATGTATTACGTTATATAGTATAACGTTATAACGTATTACCTTCTATAACATAACGTTATATGGTATAACGTTATAACGTATTACGTTATATTGTATAACCTTAGAACGTATTACCTTCTATAACATAACGTTATAACGTATTGCGTTATATAACATGACGTTATATGGTATATCGATATAACGTATTACGTTATATGGTATAACGATATAACGCATTACGTTATATGGTATAATGTTATAACGTATGGCGTCATATGGTATAACGTCATAACGTATACGTTATCTGGTATAACGTTATAGCGCATTACGTTATATAGTATAACGTTATAACGTATTACGTTATATAACACAACGTTATATGGTATAAGGTTATAACGTATTACGTTATATGGTATAACGTTATAACGTATTGCGTTATATAACATAACGTCATATGGTATAACGTTATAACGTATTGTGTAATATAGTATAACGTTATAACGTATTACGTTATTTGGCAAAACGTTATAACGTATTGCGTTATATAACATAACGTCATATGGTATATCGTTGTAACGTATTGTGTAATATAGTATAACGTTATAACGTATTACGTTATTTGGCATAACGTTATAACGTATTGTGTTATATAATATAACGTTATATGGTATAACGTTATAACGTGTTACGTTATATGGTATAACGTTATAACGTATTACGTTATTTGGTATAACGTTATAACGTATTCCGTTATATAGTACAACGTTATAACGTATTACGTTATATAACATAATGTTATATGGTATAGCGTAATAACTTATTACGTTATATGGTATAACGTTATAACGTATTCCGTTATATAACATAACGTCATATGGTATAACGTTATAACGTATTGTGTAATATAGTATAACGTTATAACGTATTACGTTATTTGGTATAACGTTATAACGCACTACAATATATGGTATAACGTTACTACGTACTACGTCATATGGTATAACGTTATAACTTATTACCTTATATGGTATAACGTTATAGCGCATTACGTTATATAGTATAACGTTATAACGTATTACGTTATATAACACAACGTTATATGGTATAAGGTTATAACGTATTACGTTATATGGTATAACGTTATAACGTATTGCGTTATATAACATAACGTCATATGGTATAACGTTATAACGTATTGTGTAATATAGTATGACGTTATAACGTATTACGTTATTTGGCATAACGTTATAACGTATTGCGTTATATAACATAACGTCATATGGTATATCGTTGTAACGTATTGTGTAATATAGTATAACGTTATAACGTATTACGTTATTTGGCATAACGTTATAACGTATTGTGTTATATAATATAACGTTATATGGTATAACGTTATAACGTATTGCGTTATATAGTACAACGTTATAACGTATTACGTTATATAACATAATGTTATATGGTATAAGGTTATAGCGTATTACGTTATATGGTATAACGTTACAACGTATTACGTTATATGGTATAACGGTATAACGTATTGTGTAATATAGTATAACGTTATAACGTATTACGTTATATGGTATAACGTCATAACGTATTACGTTATATAACATAACGTTATATGGTATAAGGTTATAGCGTATTACGTTATATGGTATAACGTTATAACGTATTACGTTATTTGGTATAACGATATACCGTATTGTGTTATATAATATAACGTTATATGGTATAACGTTATAACGTATTGCGTTATATAGTACAACGTTATAACGTATTACGTTATATAACATAATGTTATATGGTATAAGGTTATAGCGTATTACGTTACATGGTATAACGTTATAACGTATTACGTTATATGGTATAACGGTATAACGTATTGTGTAATATAGTATAACGTTATAACGTATTACGTTATATGGTATAACGTCATAACGTATTGCGTTATATAACATAACGTTATATGGAATAACGTTATAACGTATTGCGTTATATAGTACAACGTTATAACGTATTACGTGAAATAACATAATGTTATATGGTATAAGTTTATATCGTATTACGTTATATGGTATAACGTTATAACGTATTACGTTATATGGCATAACGACATAACGTATTGTGTAATATAGTATAACGTTATAACCTATTACGTTATATAACACAACGTTATATGGTACAAGGTTATAACGTATTTCGTTATATGCTATAACGTTATAACGTATTGCGTTATATAACATGACGTTACATGGTATAACGTTAGAACGTATTGCGTTATATAACATGACGTTATATGGTATAACGTTATAACGTACTACGTCATATGGTATAACGCTATAACGTATTACGTTATATGGTATAACGTTATAACGTATTGTGTAATATAGTATAACGTCATAACGTATTACGTTATTTGGTATAACGTTATAACGCACTACAATATATGGTATAACGTTACAACGTACTACGTCATATGGTATAACGTTAGAACGTATTACGTTATATGGTATAACGTTATAGCGCATTACGTTATATAGTATAACGTTATAACGTATTACGTTATATAACACAACGTTATATGGTATAACGTAATAACTTATTACGTTATACAACATAACGTTATATGGTATAACCTTATAACGTATTACGTTATTTGGTATAACGTTATAACGTATTGCGTTATATAACATAACGTTATATGGTAATAGGTTATAACGTATTACGTTATATGGTATAACGTTATAACGTATTGCGTTATATAACATAACGTTATATGGTATAACGTTATAACGTATTACGTTATATAGTATAACCTTATAACGTATTACCTTCTATAACATAACGTTATATGGTATATCGATATAACGTATTACGTTATATGGTATAACGATATAACGCATTACGTTATATGGTATAATGTTATAACGTATTGCGTCATATGGTATAACGTCATAACGTATACGTTATCTGGTATAACGTTATAGCGCATTACGTTATATAGTATAACGTTATAACGTATTACGTTATATAACACAACGTTATATGGTATAAGGTTATAACGTATTGTGTAATATAGTATAACGTCATAACGTATTACGTTATTTGGTATAACGTTATAACGCACTACAATATGTGGTATAACGTTACAACGTACTACGTCATATGGTATAACGTTAGAACGTATTACGTTATATGGTATAACGTTATGGCGCATTACGTTATATAGTATAACGTTATAACGTATTACGTTATATAACACAACGTTATATGGTATAACGTAATAACTTATTACGTTATACAACATAACGTTATATGGTATAACCTTATAACGTATTACGTTATTTGGTATAACGTTATAACGTATTGCGTTATATAACATAATGTTATATGGTATTAGGTTATAACGTATTACGTTATATGGTATAACGTTATAACGTATTGCGTTATATAACATAACGTTATATGGTATAACGTTATAACGTATTACGTTATATAGTATAACCTTATAACGTATTACCTTCTATAACATAACGTTATATGGTATATCGATATAACGTATTACGTTATATGGTATAACGATATAACGCATTACGTTAGATGGTATAATGTTATAACGTATTGCGTCATATGGTATAACGTCATAACGTATACGTTATCTGGTATAACGTTATAGCGCATTACGTTATATAGTATAACGTTATAACGTATTACGTTATATAACACAACGTTATATGGTATAAGGTTATAACGTATTACGTTATATGGTATAACGTTATAACGTATTGCGTTATATAACATAACGTCATATGGTATAACGTTATAACGTATTGTGTAATATAGTATAACGTTATAACGTATTACGTTACTTTGCATAACGTTATAACGTATTGCGTTATATAACATAACGTCATATGGTATATCGTTGTAACGTATTGTGTAATATAGTATAACGTTATAACGTATTACGTTATTTGGCATAACGTTATAACGTATTGTGTTATATAATATAACGTTATATGGTATAACGTTATAACGTGTTACGTTATATGGTATAACGTTATAACGTATTACGTTATATAACACAACGTTATATGGTATAACGTAATAACTTATTACGTTATACAACATAACGTTATATGGTATAACCTTATAACGTATTACGTTATTTGGTATAACGTTATAACGTATTGCGTTATATAACATAATGTTATATGGTATTAGGTTATAACGTATTACGTTATTTGGTATAACGTTATAACGTATTGTGTTATATAACATAAGGTTATATGGTATAACGTTATAACGTATTCCGTTATATAGTACAACGTTATAATGTATTACGTTATATAACATAATGTTATATGGTATAGCGTAACAACTTATTACGTTATATGGTATAACGTTATAACGTATTCCGTTATATAACATAACGTCATATGGTATAACGTCATAACGTATTGTGTAATATAGTATAACGTTATAACGTATTACGTTATTTGGCATAACGTTATAACGTATTACGTTATATGGTATAATGTAATTAACGTATTGCGTCATATGGTATAACGTCGTAACGTATACGTTATATGGTATAGCGTTATAGCGCATTACGTTATATAGTATAACGTTATAACGTATTACGTTATATAACATAACGTTATATGGTATAACGTTATAACGCATTACGTTATATGGTATAACGTTATAACGTATTGCGATATATACTATAACGTTATATGGTATAACGTTATAATGTATTACGTTATATAGTATAACGTTATAACGTATTACCTTCTATAACATAACGTTATATGGTATAACGTTATAACGTATTACGTTATATGGTATAACGATATAACGTATTACGTTATATGGTATAATGTTATAACGTACTGATTCATATGGTATTACGTCATAACGTATTACGTCATATGGTATAACGTTATAACGTACTGCGTTATATAGTATAACGTTATGACGTATTACCTTCTATAACAAAACGTTATATGGTATAGCGTTATAACGTATTACGTTATATGGTATAACGTTATAACGTATTACATTATTTGGTATAACGTTATAACGTATTGCGTTATATAATATAACGTTATATGGTATAACGTTATAACGTATTGCGTTATATAGTACAAGGTTATAACGTATTACGTTATATAACATAATGTTATATGGTATAAGGTTATAGCGTATTACGTTACATGGTATAACGTTATAACGTATTACGTTATATGGTATAACGGTATAACGTATTGTGTAATATAGTATAACGTTATAACGTATTACGTTATATGGTATAACGTCATAACGTCTTACGTTATATAACATAACGCTATATGGTATAAGGTTATACCGTATTACGTTACATGGTATAACGTTATAACGTATTACGTTATATGGTATAACAGTATAACGTATTGTGTAATATAGTATAACGTTATAACGTATTACGTTATATAACATAACGTTATATGGTATAAGGTTATAACGCATTACGTTATATGGTATAACGTTATAACGTATTGCGTTATATAATATAACGTTATATGGTATAACGTTATAATGTATTACGTTATATAGTATAACGTTATAACGTATTACCTTCTATAACATAACGTTATATGGTATAACGTTATAACGTATTACGTTATATTGTATAACGATATAACGTATTACGTTATATGGTATAATGTTATAACGTATTGCTTCATATGGTATAACGTCATAACGTATTACGTCATATGGTATAACGTTATAACGTATTGCGTTATGTAGTATAACGTTATAACGTATTACCTTCTATAACATAACGTTATATGGTATAACGTTATAACGTGTTACGTTATATGGTATAACGTTATAACGTATTACGTTATTTGGTATAACGTTATAACGTATTGTGTTATATAACATAAGGTTATATGGTATAACGTTATAACGTAATGCGTTATATAACATGACGTTATATGGTATAACGTTATAACGTATTGCGTTATATAACATAACGTTATATGGTATAACGTTATAACGTATTACGTTATATAGTATAACCTTAGAACGTATTACCTTCTATAACATAACGTTATATGGTATATCGATATAACGTATTACGTTATATGGTATAACGATATAACGCATTACGTTATATGGTATAATGTTATAACGTATGGCGTCATATGGTATAACGTCATAACGTATACGTTATCTGGTATAACGTTATAGCGCATTACGTTATATAGTATAACGTTATAACGTATTACGTTATATAACACAACGTTATATGGTATAAGGTTATAACGTATTACGTTATATGGTATAACGTTATAACGTATTGCGTTATATAACATAACGTCATATGGTATAACGTTATAACGTATTGTGTAATATAGTATAACGTTATAACGTATTACGTTATTTGGCATAACGTTATAACGTATTGCGTTATATAACATAACGTCATATGGTATATCGTTGTAACGTATTGTGTAATATAGTATAACGTTATAACGTATTACGTTATTTGGCATAACGTTATAACGTATTGTGTTATATAATATAACGTTATATGGTATAACGTTATAACGTGTTACGTTATATGGTATAACGTTATAACGTATTACGTTATTTGGTATAACGTTATAACGTATTGTGTTATATAACATAAGGTTATATGCTATAACGTTATAACGTATTCCGTTATATAGTACAACGTTATAACGTATTACGTTATATAACATAATGTTATATGGTATAGCGTAATAACTTATTACGTTATATGGTATAACGTTATAACGTATTCCGTTATATAACATAACGTCATATGGTATAACGTTATAACGTATTGTGTAATATAGTATAACGTTATAACGTATTACGTTATTTGGTATAACGTTATAACGCACTACAATATATGGTATAACGTTACTACGTACTACGTCATATGGTATAACGTTATAACTTATTACCTTATATGGTATAACGTTATAGCACATTACGTTATATAGTATAACGTTATAACGTATTACGTTATATAACACAACGTTATATGGTATAACGTACTAACTTATTACGTTATATGGTATAACGTTATAACGTATTGCGTTATATAACATAACGTCATATGGTATAACGTTATAACGTATTGTGTAATATAGTATAACGTTATAGCGTATTACGTTAATTGGCATAACGTTATAACGTATTACGTTATATGGTATAATGTTATAACGTATTGCGTCATATGGTATAACGTCGTAACGTATACGTTATATGGTATAGCGTTATAGCGCATTACGTTATATAGTATAACGTTATAACGTATTACGTTATATAACATAACGTTATATGGTATAACGTTATAACGCATTACGTTATATGGTATAACGTTATAAGGTATTGCGATATATAATATAACGTTATATGGTATAACGTTATAATGTATTACGTTATAGAGTATAACGTTATAACGTATTACCTTCTATAACATAACGTTATATGGTATAACGTTATAACGTATTACGTTATATGGTATAACGATATAACGTATTACGTTATATGGTATAATGTTATAACGTACTGATTCATATGGTATAACGTCATAACGTATTACGTCATATGGTATAACGTTATAACGTACTGCGTTATATAGTATAACGTTATAACGTATTACCTTCTATAACATAACGTTATATGGTATAGCGTTATAACGTATTACGTTATATGGTATAACGTTATAACGTATTACGTTATTTGGTATAACGATATAACGTATTGCGTTATATAATATAACGTTATATGGTATAACGTTATAACGTATTGCGTTATATAGTACAAGGTTATAACGTATTACGTTATATAACATAATGTTATATGGTATAAGGTTATAGCGTATTACGTTACATGGTATAACGTTATAACGTATTACGTTATATGGTATAACGGTATAACGTATTGTGTAATATAGTATAACGTTATAACGTATTACGTTATATGGTATAACGTCATAACGTCTTACGTTATATAACATAACGCTATATGGTATAAGGTTATAGCGTATTACGTTACATGGTATAACGTTATGACGTATTACGTTATATGGTATAACAGTATAACGTATTGTGTAATATAGTATAACGTTATAACGTATTACGTTATATAACATAACGTTATATGGTATAAGGTTATTACGCATTACGTTATATGGTATAACGTTATAACGTATTGCGTTATATAATATAACGTGATGTGGTATAACGTTATAATGTATTACGATATGTAGTATAACGTTGTAACGTATTACGTTATATAACATAACGTTATATTGTATAACGTTATAACGTATTACGTTATATTGTATAACGATATAACGTATTACGTTATATGGTATAATGTTATAACGTATTGCTTCATATGGTATAACGTCATAACGTATTACGTCATATGGTATAACGTTATAACGTATTGCGTTATGTAGTATAACGTTATAACGTATTACCTTCTATAACATAACGTTATATGGTATAACGTTATAACGTGTTACGTTATATGGCATAACGTTATAACGTATTACGTTATTTGGTATAACGTTATAACGTATTGTGTTATATAACATAAGGTTATATGGTATGACGTTATAACGTATTGCGTTATATAGTACAACGTTATAACGTATTACGTTATATAACATAATGTTATATGGTATAAGGTTATAACGTATTACGGTATATGGTATAAAGTTATAACGTATTGTGTAATATAGTATAACGTTATAACGTATTGCGTTATATAACATAACGTTATATTGTATAACGTTATAACGTATTACGTTATATAGTATAACGTTATAACGTATTACGTTATATGGTATAACGGTATAACGTATTGTGTAATATAGTATAACGTTATAACGTATTACGTTATATGGTATAACGTCATAACGTATTACGTTATATAACATAACGTTATATGGTATAAGGTTATAACGTATTACTTTATTTGGCATAACGTTATAACGTATTGCGTTATATAACATAACGTTATATGCTATAACGATATAACGTATTACGTTATATGGTATAAGGTTATAACGCATTTCGTTATATGGTATAGCGTTATAACGTATTGCGTTATATAACATAATGTTATATGGTATAAGGTTATAGCGTATTACGTTACATGGTATAACGTTATAACGTATTACGTTATATGGTATAACGGTATAACGTATTGTGTAATTTAGTATAACGTTATAACGTATTACGTTATATGGTATAACGTCATAACGTATTACATTATATAACATAACGTTATATGGTATAAGGTTATAACGTATTACGTTATATGGTATAACGTTATATCGTAATACCTTCTATAACATAACGTTAAATGGTATAACGTTATAACGTATTACGTTATATGGTATAACGTTATAACGTATTACGTTATATGGTATAACGTTATAACGTATTGTGTTATATAATATAACGTTATATGGTATAACGTTATAACGTATTGCGTTATATAGTACAACGTTATAACGTATTACGTTATATAACATAATGTTATATGGTATAAGGTTATAGCGTATTACGTTACATGGTATAACGTTATAACGTATTACGTTATATGGTATAAGGGTATAACGTATTGTGTAATATAGTATAACGTTATAACGTATTACGTTATATGATATAACGTCATAACGTATTACATTAAATAACATAACGTTATATGGTATAAGGTTATAACGTATTACGTTATATGGTATAACGTTATATCGTAATACCTTCTATAACATAACGTTAAATGGTATAACGTTATAACGTATTACGTTATATTGTATAACGATATAACGTATTACGTTATATGGTATAATGATATAACGTATTGCTTCATATGGTATAACGTCATAACGTATTACGTCATATGGTATAACGTTATAACGTATTGCGTTATGTAGTGTACCGTTATAACGTATTACCTTCTATAACATAACGTTATATGGTATAACGTTATAACGTGTTACGTTATATGGTATAACGTTATAACGTATTACGTTATTTGGTATAACGTTATAACGTATTGTGTAATATAGTATAACGTTATAGCGTATTACGTTAATTGGCATAACGTTATAACGTATTACGTTATATGGTATAATGTTATAACGTATTGCGTCATATGGTATAACGTCGTAACGTATACGTTATATGGTATAGCGTTATAGCGCATTACGTTATATAGTATAACGTTATAACGTATTACGTTATATAACATAACGTTATATGGTATAACGTTATAACGCATTACGTTATATGGTATAACGTTATAAGGTATTGCGATATATAATATAACGTTATATGGTATAACGTTATAATGTATTACGTTATAGAGTATAACGTTATAACGTATTACCTTCTATTACATAACGTTATATGGTATAACGTTATAACGTATTACGTTATATGGTATAACGATATAACGTATTACGTTATATGGTATAATGTTATAACGTACTGATTCATATGGTATAACGTCATAACGTATTACGTCATATGGTATAACGTTATAACGTACTGCGTTATATAGTATAACGTTATAACGTATTACCTTCTATAACATAACGTTATATGGTATAGCGTTATAACGTATTACGTTATATGGTATAACGTTATAACGTATTACGTTATTTGGTATAACGATATAACGTATTGCGTTATATAATATAACGTTATATGGTATAACGTTATAACGTATTGCGTTATATAGTACAAGGTTATAACGTATTACGTTATATAACATAATGTTATATGGTATAAGGTTATAGCGTATTACGTTACATGGTATAACGTTATAACGTATTACGTTATATGGTATAACGGTATAACGTATTGTGTAATATAGTATAACGTTATAACGTATTACGTTATATGGTATAACGTCATAACGTCTTACGTTATATAACATAACGCTATATGGTATAAGGTTATAGCGTATTACGTTACATGGTATAACGTTATGACGTATTACGTTATATGGTATAACAGTATAACGTATTGTGTAATATAGTATAACGTTATAACGTATTACGTTATATAACATAACGTTATATGGTATAAGGTTATTACGCATTACGTTATATGGTATAACGTTATAACGTATTGCGTTATATAATATAACGTGATGTGGTATAAAGTTATATCGTATTACGTTATATAGTATAACGTTATAACGTATTACGTTATATAACATAACGATATATTGTATAACGTTATAACGTATTACGTTATATTGTATAACGATATAACGTATTACGTTATATGGTATAATGTTATAACGTATTGCTTCATATGGTATAACGTCATAACGTATTACGTCATATGGTATAACGTTATAACGTATTGCGTTATGTAGTATAACGTTATAACGTATTACCTTCTATAACATAACGTTATATGGTATAACGTTATAACGTGTTACGTTATATGGCATAACGTTATAACGTATTACGTTATTTGGTATAACGTTATAACGTATTGTGTTATATAACATAAGGTTATATGGTATGACGTTATAACGTATTGCGTTATATAGTACAACGTTATAACGTATTACGTTATATAACATAATGTTATATGGTATAAGGTTATAACGTATTACGGTATATGGTATAAAGTTATAACGTATTGTGTAATATAGTATAACGTTATAACGTATTGCGTTATATAACATAACGTTATATTGTATAACGTTATAACGTATTACGTTATATAGTATAACGTTATAACGTATTACGTTATATGGTATAACGGTATAACGTATTGTGTAATATAGTATAACGTTATAACGTATTACGTTATATGGTATAACGTCATAACGTATTACGTTATATAACATAACGTTATATGGTATAAGGTTATAACGTATTACTTTATTTGGCATAACGTTATAACGTATTGCGTTATATAACATAACGTTATATGCTATAACGATATAACGTATTACGTTATATGGTATAAGGTTATAACGCATTTCGTTATATGGTATAGCGTTATAACGTATTGCGTTATATAACATAATGTTATATGGTATAAGGTTATAGCGTATTACGTTACATGGTATAACGTTATAACGTATTACGTTATATGGTATAACGGTATAACGTATTGTGTAATTTAGTATAACGTTATAACGTATTACGTTATATGGTATAACGTCATAACGTATTACATTATATAACATAACGTTATATGGTATAAGGTTATAACGTATTACGTTATATGGTATAACGTTATATCGTAATACCTTCTATAACATAACGTTAAATGGTATAACGTTATAACGTATTACGTTATATGGTATAACGTTATAACGTATTACGTTATATGGTATAACGTTATAACGTATTGTGTTATATAATATAACGTTATATGGTATAACGTTATAACGTATTGCGTTATATAGTACAACGTTATAACGTATTACGTTATATAACATAATGTTATATGGTATAAGGTTATAGCGTATTACGTTACATGGTATAACGTTATAACGTATTACGTTATATGGTATAAGGGTATAACGTATTGTGTAATATAGTATAACGTTATAACGTATTACGTTATATGATATAACGTCATAACGTATTACATTAAATAACATAACGTTATATGGTATAAGGTTATAACGTATTACGTTATATGGTATAACGTTATATCGTAATACCTTCTATAACATAACGTTAAATGGTATAACGTTATAACGTATTACGTTATATTGTATAACGATATAACGTATTACGTTATATGGTATAATGATATAACGTATTGCTTCATATGGTATAACGTCATAACGTATTACGTCATATGGTATAACGTTATAACGTATTGCGTTATGTAGTGTACCGTTATAACGTATTACCTTCTATAACATAACGTTATATGGTATAACGTTATAACGTGTTACGTTATATGGTATAACGTTATAACGTATTACGTTATTTGGTATAACGTTATAACGTATTGTGTTATATAACATAAGGTTATATGGTATAACGTTATAACGTATTGCATTATATAGTACAACGTTATAACGTATTACGTTATATAACATAATGTTATATGGTATAAGGTTATAGCGTATTACGTTACATGGTATAACGTTATAACGTATTACGTTATATGGTATAACGGTATAACGTATTGTGTAATATAGTATAACGTTATAATGTATTACGTTATATGGTATAACGTCATAACGTATTACGTTATATAACATAACGCTATATGGTATAAGGTTATAGCGTATTACGTTATATGGTATAAAGTTATAACGTATTGTGTAATGTAGTATAACGTTATAACGTATTACGTTATATGGTATAACGGTATAACGTATTGTGTAATATAGTATAACGTTATAATGTATTACGTTATATGGTATAACGTCATAACGTATTACGTTATATAACATAACGCTATATGGTATAAGGTTATAGCGTATTACGTTACATGGTATAACGTTATAACGTATTACGTTATATGGTATAACAGTATAACGTATTGTGTAATATAGTATAACGTTATAACGTATTGCGGTATATAACATAACGTTATATGGTATAAGGTTATAACGCATTACGTTATATGGTATAACGTTATAACGTATTGCGTTATATAATATAACGTTATATGATATAACGTTATAATGTATTATGTAATATAGTATAACGTTATAACGTATTACCTACTATAACATAACGTTATATGGTATAACGTTATAACGTATTACGTTATATTGTATAACGATATAACGTATTACGTTATATGGTATAATGTTATAACGTATTGCTTCATATGGTATAACGTCATAACGTATTATGTCATATGGTATAACGTTATAACGTATTGCGTTATGTAGTATAACGTTATAACGTATTACCTTCTATAACATAACGTTATATGGTATAACGTTATAACGTGTTACGTTATATGGTATAACGTTATAACGTATTACGTTATTTGGTATAACGTTATAACGTATTGTGTTATATAACATAAGGTTATATGGTATAACGTTATAACGTATTGCGTTATATAGTACAACGTTATAACGTATTACGTTATATAACATAATGTTATATGGTATAAGGTTATAACGTATTACGTTATATGGTATAAAGCTATAACGTATTGTGTAATATAGTAAAACGTTATAACGTATTACGTTATATGGTATAACATCATAACGTATTACGTTATATAACATAACGTTATATGGTATAAGGTTATAACGTATTACGTTATATGGTATAACGTTATAACGTATTGCGTTATATAACATAACGTTATATGGTATAACGTTATAATGTATTACGTTATATAGTATAACGTTATATCGTAATACCTTCTATAACATAACGTTATATTGTATAACGTTATAACGTATTACGTTATATAGTATAACGTTATAACGTATTACGTTATATGGTATAACGGTATAACGTATTGTGTAATATAGTATAACGTTATAACGTATTACGTTATATGGTATAACGTCATAACGTATTACGTTATATAACATAACGTTATATGGTATAAGGTTATAACGTATTACTTTATTTGGCATAACGTTATAACGTATTGCGTTATATAACATAACGTTATATGATATAACGATATAACGTATTACGTTACATGGTATAACGTTATAACGTATTACGTTATATGGTATAATGTTATAACGTATTGCTGCATATGGTATAACGTCATAACGTATTACGTTATATGGTATAACGTTATAACGTATTGCGTTATATAACATAACGTTATATTGTATAACGTTATAACGTATTACGTTATACAGTATAACGTTATAACGTATTACGTTATATGGTATAACGGTATAACGTATTGTGTAATATAGTATAACGTTATAACGTATTACGTTATATGGTATAACGTCATAACGTATTACGTTATATAACATAACGTTATATGGTATAAGGTTATAACGTATTACGTTATATGGTATAACGTTATATCGTAATACCTTCTATAACATAACGTTAAATGGTATAACGTTATAACGTATTACGTTATATGGTATAACGTTATAACGTATTACGTTATATGGTATAACGTTATAACGTATTGTGTTATATAATATAACGTTATATGGTATAACGTTATAACGTATTGCGTTATATAGTACAACGTTATAACGTATTACGTTATATAACATAATGTTATATGGTATAAGGTTATAGCGTATTACGTTACATGGTATAACGTTATAACGTATTACGTTATATGGTATAACGGTATAACGTATTGTGTAATATAGTATAACGTTATAACGTATTACGTTATATGGTATAACGTCATAACGTATTACGTTATATAACATAACGCTATATGGTATAAGGTTATAGCGTATTACGTTACATGGTATAACGTTATAACGTATTACGTTATATGGTATAACAGTATAACGTATTGTGTAATATAGTATAACGTTATAACGTATTACGTTATATAACATAACGTTATATGGTATAAGGTTATAACGCATTACGTTATATGGTATAACGTTATAACGTATTGCGTTATATAATATAACGTTATATGGTATAACGTTATAATGTATCACGTAATATAGTATAAAGTTATAACGTATTACCTACTATAACATAACGTTATATGGTATAACGTTATAACGTATTACGTTATATTGTATAACGATATAACGTATTACGTTATATGGTATAATGTTATAACGTATTGCTTCATATGGTATAACGTCATAACGTATTACGTCATATGGTATAACGTTATAACGTATTGCGTTATGTAGTATAACATTATAACGTATTACCTTCTATAACATAACGTTATATGGTATAACGTTATAACGTGTTACGTTATATGGTATAACGTTATAACGTATTACGTTATTTGGTATAACGTTATAACGTATTGTGTTATATAACATAAGGTTATGTGGTATAACGTTATAACGTATTGCGTTATATGGTACAACGTTATAACGTATTACGTTATATGGTATAACGTCATAACGTATTACGTTATATAACATAACGTTATATGGTATAAGGTTATAACGTATTACGTTATATGGTATAACGTTATATCGTAATACCTTCTATAACATAACGTTAAATGGTATAACGTTATAACGTATTACGTTATATGGTATAACGTTATAACGTATTACGTTATATTGTATAACGATATAACGTATTACGTTATATGGTATAATGTTATAACGTATTGCTTCATATGGTATAACGTCATAACGTATTACGTCATATGGTATAACGTTATAACGTATTGCGTTATGTAGTATAACATTATAACGTATTACCTTCTATAACATAACGTTATATGGTATAACGTTATAATGTATTACGTTATATAGTATAACGTTATATCGTAATACCTTCTATAACATAACGTTAAATGGTATAACGTTATAACGTATTACGTTATATGGTATAACGGTATAACGTATTGTGTAATATAGTATAACGTTATAACGTATTACGTTATATGGTATAACGTCATAACGTATTACATTATATAACATAACGTTATATGGTATAAGGTTATAACGTATTACGTTATATGGTATAACGTTATATCGTAATACCTTCTATAACATAACGTTAAATGGTATAACGTTATAACGTATTACGTTATATGGTATAACGTTATAACGTATTACGTTATTTGGTATAACGTTATAACGTATTGTGTTATACAATACAACGTTATATGGTATAACGTTATAACGTATTGCGTTATATAGTACAACGTTATAACGTATTACGTTATATAACATAATGTTATATGGTATAAGGTTATAGCGTATTACGTTACATGGTATAACGTTATAACGTATTACGTTAGATGGTATAACGGTATAACGTATTGTGTAATATAGTATAACGTTATAACGTATTACGTTACATGGTATAACGTTATAACGTATTACGTTATATGGTATAACGTTATAACGTATTACGTTATATGGTATAACGTTATAACGTATTGTGTTATATAATATAACGTTATATGGTATAACGTTATAACGTATTGCGTTATATAGTACAACGTTATAACGTATTACGTTATATAACATAATGTTATATGGTATAAGGTTATAGCGTATTACGTTACATGGTATAACGTTATAACGTATTACGTTATATGGTATAACGGTATAACGTATTGTGTAATATAGTATAACGTTATAACGTATTACGTTATATGGTATAACGTCATAACGTATTACGTTATATAACATAACGCTATCTGGTATAAGGTTATAGCGTATTACGTTACATGGTATAACGTTATAACGTATTACGTTATATGGTATAACAGTATAACGTATTGTGTAATATAGTATAACGTTATAACGTATTACGTTATATAACATAACGTTATATGGTATAAGGTTATAACGCATTACGTTATATGGTATAACGTTATAACGTATTGCGTTATATAATATAACGTTATATGGTATAACGTTATAATGTATCACGTAATATAGTATAAAGTTATAACGTATTACCTACTATAACATAACGTTATATGGTATAACGTTATAACGTATTACGTTATATTGTATAACGATATAACCTATTACGTTATATGGTATAATGTTATAACGTATTGCTTCATATGGTATAACGTCATAACGTATTATGTCATATGGTATAACGTTATAACGTATTGCGTTATGTAGTATAACGTTATAACGTATTACCTTCTATAACATAACGTTATATGGTATAACGTTATAACGTGTTACGTTATATGGTATAACATCATAACGTATTACGTTATATAACATAACGTTATATGGTATAAGGTTATAACGTATTACGTTATATGGTATAACGTTATAACGTATTGCGTTATATAACATAACGTTATATGGTATAACGTTATAATGTATTACGTTATATAGTATAACGTTATATCGTAATACCTTCTATAACATAACGTTATATTGTATAACGTTATAACGTATTACGTTATATAGTATAACGTTATAACGTATTACGTTATATGGTATAACGGTATAACGTATTGTGTAATATAGTATAACGTTATAACGTATTACGTTATATGGCATAACGTTATAACGTATTGCGTTATATAACATAACGTTATATGATATAACGATATAACGTATTACGTTACATGGTATAACGTTATAACGTATTACGTTATATGGTATAACGGTATAACGTATTGTGTAATATAGTATAACGTTATAACGTATTACGTTATATGGTATAACGTCATAACGTATTACATTATATAACATAACGTTATATGGTATAAGGTTATAACGTATTACGTTATATGGTATAACGTTATATCGTAATACCTTCTATAACATAACGTTAAATGGTATAACGTTATAACGTATTACGTTATATGGTATAACGATATAACGTATTACGTTATATGGTATAATGTTATAACGTATTGCTGCATATGGTATAACGTCATAACGTATTACGTTATATGGTATAACGTTATAACGTATTGCGTTATATAACATAACGTTATATTGTATAACGTTATAACGTATTACGTTATATAGTATAACGTTATAACGTATTACGTTATATGGTATAACGGTATAACGTATTGTGTAATATAGTATAACGTTATAACGTATTACGTTATATGGTATAACGTCATAACGTATTACGTTATATAACATAACGTTATATGGTATAAGGTTATAACGTATTACGTTATATGGTATAACGTTATATCGTAATACCTTCTATAACATAACGTTAAATGGTATAACGTTATAACGTATTACGTTATATGTTATAACGTTATAACGTATTACGTTATATGGTATAACGTCATAACGTATTACGTTATATAACATAACGCTATATGGTATAAGGTTATAGCGTATTACGTTACATGGTATAACGTTATAACGTATTACGTTATATGGTATAACAGTATAACGTATTGTGTAATATAGTATAACGTTATAACGTATTACGTTATATAACATAACGTTATATGGTATAAGGTTATAACGCATTACGTTATATGGTATAACGTTATAACGTATTGCGTTATATAATATAACGTTATATGGTATAACGTTATAATGTATCACGTAATATAGTATAAAGTTATAACGTATTACCTACTATAACATAACGTTATATGGTATAACGTTATAACGTATTACGTTATATTGTATAACGATATAACGTATTACGTTATATGGTATAATGTTATAACGTATTGCTTCATATGGTATAACGTCATAACGTATTACGTCATATGGTATAACGTTATAACGTATTGCGTTAGGTAGTATAACATTATAACGTATTACCTTCTATAACATAACGTTATATGGTATAACGTTATAACGTGTTACGTTATATGGTATAACGTTATAACGTATTACGTTATTTGGTATAACGTTATAACGTATTGTGTTATATAACATAAGGTTATGTGGTATAACGTTATAACGTATTGCGTTATATGGTACAACGTTATAACGTATTACGTTATATAACATAATGTTATATGGTATAAGGTTATAACGTATTACGTTATATGGTATAAAGTTATAACGTATTGTGTAATATAGTATAACGTTATAACGTATTACGTTATATGGTATAACGTCATAACGTATTACGTTATATAACATAACGTTATATGGTATAAGGTTATAACGTATTACGTTATATGGTATAACGTTATAACGTATTGCGTTATATAACATAACGTTATATGGTATAACGTTATAATGTAATACGTTATATAGTATAACGTTATATCGTAATACCTTCTATAACATAACGTTAAATGGTATAACGTTATAACGTATTACGTTATATGGTATAACGGTATAACGTATTGTGTAATATAGTATAACGTTATAACGTATTACGTTATATGGTATAACGTCATAACGTATTACATTATATAACATAACGTTATATGGTATAAGGTTATAACGTATTACGTTATATGGTATAACGTTATAACGTATTGCGTTATATAATATAACGTTATATGGTATAACGTTATAACGTATTACGTTATATTGTATAACGATATAACATATTACGTTATATGGTATAATGTTATAACGTATTGCTTCATATGGTATAACGTCATAACGTATTACGTCATATGGTATAACGTTATAACGTATTGCGTTATGTAGTATAACATTATAACGTATTACCTTCTATAACATAACGTTATATGGTATAACGTTATAACGTGTTACGTTATATGGTATAACGTTATAACGTATTACGTTATTTGGTATAACGTTATAACGTATTGTGTTATATAACATAAGGTTATGTGGTATAACGTTATAACGTATTGCGTTATATAGTACTACGTTATAACGTATTACGTTATATAACATAATGTTATATGGTATAAGGTTATAACGTATTACGTTCTATGGTATAAAGTTATAACGTATTGTGTAATATAGTATAACGTTATAACGTATTACGTTATATGGTATAACGTCATAACGTATTACGTTATATAACATAACGTTATATGGTATAAGGTTATAACGTATTACGTTATATGGTATAACGTTATAACGTATTGCGTTATATAACATAACGTTATATGGTATAACGTTATAATGTATTACGTTATATAGTATAACGTTATATCGTAATACCTTCTATAACATAACGTTAAATGGTATAACGTTATAACGTATTACGTTATATGGTATAACGGTATAACGTATTGTGTAATATAGTATAACGTTATAACGTATTACGTTATATGGTATAACGTCATAACGTATTACATTATATAACATAACGTTATATGGTATAAGGTTATAACGTATTACGTTATATGGTATAACGTTATATCGTAATACCTCCTATAACATAACGTTAAATGGTATAACGTTATAACGTATTACGTTATATGGTATAACGTTATAACGTATTACGTTATTTGGTATAACGTTATAACGTATTGTGTTATACAATACAACGTTATATGGTATAACGTTATAACGTATTGCGTTATATAGTACAACGTTATAACGTATTACGTTATATAACATAATGTTATATGGTATAAGGTTATAGCGTATTACGTTACATGGTATAACGTTATAACGTATTACGTTAGATGGTATAACGGTATAACGTATTGTGTAATATAGTATAACGTTATAACGTATTACGTTATATGGTATAACGTCATAACGTATTACGTTATATAACATAACGCTATATGGTATAGGGAAATAGCGTATTACGTTACATGGTATAACGTTATAACGTATTACGTTATATGGTATAACGTTATAACGTATTGCGTTATATAATATAACGTTATATGGTATAACGTTATAATGTATTACGTAATATAGTATAACGTTATAACGTATTACCTACTATAACATAACGTTATATGGTATAATGTTATAACGTATTGCTTCATATGGTATAACGTCATAACGTATTACGTCATATGGTATAACGTTATAACGTATTGCGTTATGTAGTATAACGTTATAACGTATTACCTTCTATAACATAACGTTATATGGTGTAACGTTATAACGTGTTACGTTATATGGTATAACGTTATAACGTATTACGTTATTTGGTATAACGTTATAACGTATTGTGTTATATAACATAAGGTTATATGGTATAACGTTATAACGTATTGCGTTATATAGTACAACGTTATAACGTATTACGTTATGTAACATAATGTTATATGGTATAAGGTTATAACGTATTACGTTATATGGTATAAAGTTATAACGTATTGTGTAATATAGTATAACGTTATAACGTATTACGTTATATGGTATAACGTCATAACGTATTACGTTATATAACATAACGTTATATGGTATAAGGTTATAACGTATTACGTTATATGGTATAACGTTATAACGTATTGCGTTATATAACATAACGTTATATGGTATAACGTTATAATGTATTACGTTATATAGTATAACGTTATATCGTAATACCTTCTATAACATAACGTTAAATGGTATAACGTTATAACGTATTACGTTATATGGTATAACGGTATAACGTATTGTGTAATATAGTATAACGTTATAACGTATTACGTTATATGGTATAACGTCATAACGTATTACGTCATATGGTATAACGTTATAACGTATTGCGTTATATAGTATAACGTTATAACGTATTACCTTCTATAACATAACGTTATATGGTATAACGTTATAACGTATTACGTTATATGGTATAACGTTATAACGTATTACGTTATTTGGCATAACGTTATAACGTATTGCGTTATATAACATAACGCTATATGGTATAACATTAAAACGTATTGCGTTATATAGTACAACGTTATAACGTATTACGTTATATAACATAATGTTATATGGTATAAGGTTATAGCGTATTACGTTACATGGTATAACGTTATAACGTATTACGTTAGATGGTATAACGGTATAACGTATTGTGTAATATAGTATAACGTTATAACGTATTACGTTATATGGTATAACGTCATAACGTATTACGTTATATAACATAACGCTATATGGTATAAGGTTATAGCGTATTACGTTACATGGTATAACGTTATAACGTATTACGTTATATGGTATAACAGTATAACGTATTGTGTAATATAGTATAACGTTATAACGTATTACGTTATATAACATAACGTTATATGGTATAAGGTTATAACGCATTACGTTATATGGTATAACGTTATAACGTATTGCGTTATATAATATAACGTTATATGGTATAACGTTATAATGTATTACGTAATATAGTATAACGTTATAACGTATTACCTACTATAACATAACGTTATATGGTATAACGTTATAACGTATTACGTTATATTGTATAACGATATAACATATTACGTTATATGGTATAATGTTATAACGTATTGCTTCATATGGTATAACGTCATAACGTATTACGTCATATGGTATAACGTTATAACGTATTGCGTTATGTAGTATAACATTATAACGTATTACCTTCTATAACATAACGTTATATGGTATAACGGTATAACGTGTTACGTTATATGGTATAACGTTATAACGTAATACGTTATTTGGTATAACGTTATAACGTATTGTGTTATATAACATAAGGTTATGTGGTATAACGTTATAACGTATTGCGTTATATAGTACAACGTTATAACGTATTACGTTATATAACATAATGTTATATGGTATAAGGTTATAACGTATTACGTTATATGGTATAAAGTTATAACGTATTGTGTAATATAGTATAACGTTATAACGTATTACGTTATATGGTATAACGTCATAACGTATTACGTTATATAACATAACGTTATATGGTATAAGGTTATAACGTATTACGTTATATGGTATAACGTTATAACGTATTGCGTTATATAACATAACGTTATATGGTATAACGTTATAATGTATTACGTTATATAGTATAACGTTATATCGTAATACCTTCTATAACATAACGTTAAATGGTATAACGTTATAACGTATTACGTTATATGGTATAACGGTATAACGTATTGTGTAATATAGTATAACGTTATAACGTATTACGTTATATGGTATAACGTCATAACGTATTACATTATATAACATAACGTTATATGGTATAAGGTTATAACGTATTACGTTATATGGTATAACGTTATAACGTATTGCGTTATATAGTACAACGTTATAACGTATTACGTTATATAACATAATGTTATATGGTATAAGGTTATAGCGTATTACGTTACATGGTATAACGTTATAACGTATTACGTTAGATGGTATAACGGTATAACGTATTGTGTAATATAGTATAACGTTATAACGTATTACGTTATATGGTATAACGTCATAACGTATTACGTTATATAACATAACGCTATATGGTATAGGGAAATAGCGTATTACGTTACATGGTATAACGTTATAACGTATTACGTTATATGGTATAACGTTATAACGTATTGCGTTATATAATATAACGTTATATGGTATAACGTTATAATGTATTACGTAATATAGTATAACGTTATAACGTATTACCTACTATAACATAACGTTATATGGTATAATGTTATAACGTATTGCTTCATATGGTATAACGTCATAACGTATTACGTCATATGGTATAACGTTATAACGTATTGCGTTATGTAGTATAACGTTATAACGTATTACCTTCTATAACATAACGTTATATGGTGTAACGTTATAACGTGTTACGTTATATGGTATAACGTTATAACGTATTACGTTATTTGGTATAACGTTATAACGTATTGTGTTATATAACATAAGGTTATATGGTATAACGTTATAACGTATTGCGTTATATAGTACAACGTTATAACGTATTACGTTATGTAACATAATGTTATATGGTATAAGGTTATAACGTATTACGTTATATGGTATAAAGTTATAACGTATTGTGTAATATAGTATAACGTTATAACGTATTACGTTATATGGTATAACGTCATAACGTATTACGTTATATAACATAACGTTATATGGTATAAGGTTATAACGTATTACGTTATATGGTATAACGTTATAACGTATTGCGTTATATAACATAACGTTATATGGTATAACGTTATAATGTATTACGTTATATAGTATAACGTTATATCGTAATACCTTCTATAACATAACGTTAAATGGTATAACGTTATAACGTATTACGTTATATGGTATAACGGTATAACGTATTGTGTAATATAGTATAACGTTATAACGTATTACGTTATATGGTATAACGTCATAACGTATTACGTCATATGGTATAACGTTATAACGTATTGCGTTATATAGTATAACGTTATAACGTATTACCTTCTATAACATAACGTTATATGGTATAACGTTATAACGTATTACGTTATATGGTATAACGTTATAACGTATTACGTTATTTGGCATAACGTTATAACGTATTGCGTTATATAACATAACGCTATATGGTATAACATTAAAACGTATTGCGTTATATAGTACAACGTTATAACGTATTACGTTATATAACATAATGTTATATGGTATAAGGTTATAGCGTATTACGTTACATGGTATAACGTTATAACGTATTACGTTAGATGGTATAACGGTATAACGTATTGTGTAATATAGTATAACGTTATAACGTATTACGTTATATGGTATAACGTCATAACGTATTACGTTATATAACATAACGCTATATGGTATAAGGTTATAGCGTATTACGTTACATGGTATAACGTTATAACGTATTACGTTATATGGTATAACAGTATAACGTATTGTGTAATATAGTATAACGTTATAACGTATTACGTTATATAACATAACGTTATATGGTATAAGGTTATAACGCATTACGTTATATGGTATAACGTTATAACGTATTGCGTTATATAATATAACGTTATATGGTATAACGTTATAATGTATTACGTAATATAGTATAACGTTATAACGTATTACCTACTATAACATAACGTTATATGGTATAACGTTATAACGTATTACGTTATATTGTATAACGATATAACATATTACGTTATATGGTATAATGTTATAACGTATTGCTTCATATGGTATAACGTCATAACGTATTACGTCATATGGTATAACGTTATAACGTATTGCGTTATGTAGTATAACATTATAACGTATTACCTTCTATAACATAACGTTATATGGTATAACGGTATAACGTGTTACGTTATATGGTATAACGTTATAACGTAATACGTTATTTGGTATAACGTTATAACGTATTGTGTTATATAACATAAGGTTATGTGGTATAACGTTATAACGTATTGCGTTATATAGTACAACGTTATAACGTATTACGTTATATAACATAATGTTATATGGTATAAGGTTATAACGTATTACGTTATATGGTATAAAGTTATAACGTATTGTGTAATATAGTATAACGTTATAACGTATTACGTTATATGGTATAACGTCATAACGTATTACGTTATATAACATAACGTTATATGGTATAAGGTTATAACGTATTACGTTATATGGTATAACGTTATAATGTATTACGTTATATAGTATAACGTTATATCGTAATACCTTCTATAACATAACGTTAAATGGTATAACGTTATAACGTATTACGTTATATGGTATAACGGTATAACGTATTGTGTAATATAGTATAACGTTATAACGTATTACGTTATATGGTATAACGTCATAACGTATTACATTATATAACATAACGTTATATGGTATAAGGTTATAACGTATTACGTTATATGGTATAACGTTATATCGTAATACCTTCTATAACATAACGTTAAATGGTATAACGTTATAACGTATTACGTTATATGGTATAACGTTATAACGTATTACGTTATTTGGTATAACGTTATAACGTATTGTGTTATACAATACAACGTTATATGGTATAACGTTATAACGTATTGCGTTATATAGTACAACGTTATAACGTATTACGTTATATAACATAATGTTATATGGTATAAGGTTATAGCGTATTACGTTACATGGTATAACGTTATAACGTATTACGTTAGATGGTATAACGGTATAACGTATTGTGTAATATAGTATAACGTTATAACGTATTACGTTACATGGTATAACGTTATAACGTATTACGTTATATGGTATAACGTTATAACGTATTACGTTATATGGTATAACGTTATAACGTATTGTGTTATATAATATAACGTTATATGGTATAACGTTATAACGTATTGCGTTATATAGTACAACGTTATAACGTATTACGTTATATAACATAATGTTATATGGTATAAGGTTATAGCGTATTACGTTACATGGTATAACGTTATAACGTATTACGTTATATGGTATAACGGTATAACGTATTGTGTAATATAGTATAACGTTATAACGTATTACGTTATATGGTATAACGTCATAACGTATTACGTTATATAACATAACGCTATCTGGTATAAGGTTATAGCGTATTACGTTACATGGTATAACGTTATAACGTATTACGTTATATGGTATAACAGTATAACGTATTGTGTAATATAGTATAACGTTATAACGTATTACGTTATATAACATAACGTTATATGGTATAAGGTTATAACGCATTACGTTATATGGTATAACGTTATAACGTATTGCGTTATATAATATAACGTTATATGGTATAACGTTATAATGTATCACGTAATATAGTATAAAGTTATAACGTATTACCTACTATAACATAACGTTATATGGTATAACGTTATAACGTATTACGTTATATTGTATAACGATATAACCTATTACGTTATATGGTATAATGTTATAACGTATTGCTTCATATGGTATAACGTCATAACGTATTACGTCATATGGTATAACGTTATAACGTATTGCGTTATGTAGTATAACATTATAACGTATTACCTTCTATAACATAACGTTATATGGTATAACGTTATAACGTGTTACGTTATATGGTATAACCTTATAACGTATTACGTTATTTGGTATAACGTTATAACGTATTGTGTTATATAACATAAGGTTATGTGGTATAACGTTATAACGTATTGCGTTATATAGTACAACGTTATAACGTATTACGTTATATAACATAATGTTATATGGTATAAGGTTATAACGTATTACGTTATATGGTATAAAGTTATAACGTATTGTGTAATATAGTATAACGTTATAACGTATTACGTTATATGGTATAACGTCATAACGTATTACGTTATATAACATAACGTTATATGGTATAAGGTTATAACGTATTACGTTATATGGTATAACGTTATAACGTATTGCGTTATATAACATAACGTTATATGGTATAACGTTATAATGTATTACGTTATATAGTATAACGTTATATCGTAATACCTTCTATAACATAACGTTAAATGGTATAACGTTATAACGTATTACGTTATATGGTATAACGGTATAACGTATTGTGTAATATAGTATAACGTTATAACGTATTACGTTATATGGTATAACGTCATAACGTATTACATTATATAACATAACGTTATATGGTATAAGGTTATAACGTATTACGTTATATGGTATAACGTTATAACGTATTGCGTTATATAATATAACGTTATATGGTATAACGTTATAACGTATTACGTTATATTGTATAACGATATAACATATTACGTTATATGGTATAATGTTATAACGTATTGCTTCATATGGTATAACGTCATAACGTATTACGTCATATGGTATAACGTTATAACGTATTGCGTTATGTAGTATAACATTATAACGTATTACCTTCTATAACATAACGTTATATGGTATAACGTTATAACGTGTTACGTTATATGGTATAACGTTATAACGTATTACGTTATTTGGTATAACGTTATAACGTATTGTGTTATATAACATAAGGTTATGTGGTATAACGTTATAACGTATTGCGTTATATAGTACAACGTTATAACGTATTACGTTATATAACATAATGTTATATGGTATAAGGTTATAACGTATTACGTTATATGGTATAAAGTTATAACGTATTGTGTAATATAGTATAACGTTATAACGTATTACGTTATATGGTATAACGTCATAACGTATTACATTATATAACATAACGTTATATGGTATAAGGTTATAACGTATTACGTTATATGGTATAACGTTATAACGTATTGCGTTATATAACATAACGTTATATGGTATAACGTTATAATGTATTACGTTATATAGTATAACGTTATATCGTAATACCTTCTATAACATAACGTTAAATGGTATAACGTTATAACGTATTACGTTATATGGTATAACGGTATAACGTATTGTGTAATATAGTATAACGTTATAACGTATTACGTTATATGGTATAACGTCATAACGTATTACATTATATAACATAACGTTATAAGGTATAAGGTTATAACGTATTACGTTATATGGTATAACGTTATATCGTAATACCTTCTATAACATAACGTTAAATGGTATAACGTTATAACGTATTACGTTATATGGTATAACGTTATAACGTATTACGTTATTTGGTATAACGTTATAACGTATTGTGTTATACAATACAACGTTATATGGTATAACGTTATAACGTATTGCGTTATATAGTACAACGTTATAACGTATTACGTTATATAACATAATGTTATATGGTATAAGGTTATAGCGTATTACGTTACATGGTATAACGTTATAACGTATTACGTTAGATGGTATAACGGTATAACGTATTGTGTAATATAGTATAACGTTATAACGTATTACGTTATATGGTATAACGTCATAACGTATTACGTTATATAACATAACGCTATATGGTATAGGGTAATAGCGTATTACGTTACATGGTATAACGTTATAACGTATTACGTTATATGGTATAACGTTATAACGTATTGCGTTATATAATATAACGTTATATGGTATAACGTTATAATGTATTACGTAATATAGTATAACGTTATAACGTATTACCTACTATAACATAACGTTATATGGTATAATGTTATAACGTATTGCTTCATATGGTATAACGTCATAACGTATTACGTCATATGGTATAACGTTATAACGTATTGCGTTATGTAGTATAACGTTATAACGTATTACCTTCTATAACATAACGTTATATGGTGTAACGTTATAACGTGTTACGTTATATGGTATAACGTTATAACGTATTACGTTATTTGGTATAACGTTATAACGTATTGTGTTATATAACATAAGGTTATATGGTATAACGTTATAACGTATTGCGTTATATAGTACAACGTTATAACGTATTACGTTATATAACATAATGTTATATGGTATTAGGTTATAACGTATTACGTTATATGGTATAAAGTTATAACGTATTGTGTAATATAGTATAACGTTATAACGTATTACGTTATATGGTATAACGTCATAACGTATTACGTTATATAACATAACGTTATATGGTATAAGGTTATAACGTATTACGTTATATGGTATAACGTTATAACGTATTGCGTTATATAACATAACGTTATATGGTATAACGTTATAATGTATTACGTTATATAGTATAACGTTATATCGTAATACCTTCTATAACATAACGTTAAATGGTATAACGTTATAACGTATTACGTTATATGGTATAACGGTATAACGTATTGTGTAATATAGTATAACGTTATAACGTATTACGTTATATGGTATAACGTCATAACGTATTACGTCATATGGTATAACGTTATAACGTATTGCGTTATATAGTATAACGTTATAACGTATTACCTTCTATAACATAACGTTATATGGTATAACGTTATAACGTATTACGTTATATGGTATAACGTTATAACGTATTACGTTATTTGGCATAACGTTATAACGTATTGCGTTATATAACATAACGCTATATGGTATAACATTATAACGTATTGCGTTATATAGTACAACGTTATAACGTATTACGTTATATAACATAATGTTATATGGTATAAGGTTATAGCGTATTACGTTACATGGTATAACGTTATAACGTATTACGTTAGATGGTATAACGGTATAACGTATTGTGTAATATAGTATAACGTTATAACGTAATACGTTATATGGTATAACGTCATAACGTATTACGTTATATAACATAACGCTATATGGTATAAGGTTATAGCGTATTACGTTACATGGTATAACGTTATAAGGTATTACGTTATATGGTATAACAGTATAACGTATTGTGTAATATAGTATAACGTTATAACGTATTACGTTATATAACATAACGTTATATGGTATAAGGTTATAACGCATTACGTTATATGGTATAACGTTATAACGTATTGCGTTATATAATATAACGTTATATGGTATAACGTTATAATGTATTACGTAATATAGTATAACGTTATAACGTATTACCTACTATAACATAACGTTATATGGTATAACGTTATAACGTATTACGTTATATTGTATAACGATATAACATATTACGTTATATGGTATAATGTTATAACGTATTGCTTCATATGGTATAACGTCATAACGTATTACGTCATATGGTATAACGTTATAACGTATTGCGTTATGTATTATAACATTATAACGTATTACCTTCTATAACATAACGTTATATGGTATAACGTTATAACGTGTTACGTTATATGGTATAACGTTATAACGTATTACGTTATATGGTATAACGGTATAACGTATTGTGTAATATAGTATAACGTTATAACGTATTACGTTATATGGTATAACGTCATAACGTATTACGTCATATGGTATAACGTTATAACGTATTGCGTTATATAGTATAACGTTATAACGTATTACCTTCTATAACATAACGTTATATGGTATAACGTTATAACGTATTACGTTATATGGTATAACGTTATAACGTATTACGTTATTTGGCATAACGTTATAACGTATTGCGTTATATAACATAACGCTATATGGTATAACATTATAACGTATTGCGTTATATAGTACAACGTTATAACGTATTACGTTATATAACATAATGTTATATGGTATAAGGTTATAGCGTATTACGTTACATGGTATAACGTTATAACGTATTACGTTAGATGGTATAACGGTATAACGTATTGTGTAATATAGTATAACGTTATAACGTATTACGTTATATGGTATAACGTCATAACGTATTACGTTATATAACATAACATTATATGGTATAAGGTTATAGCGTATTACGTTACATGGTATAACGTTATAACGTATTACGTTATATGGTATAACAGTATAACGTATTGTGTAATATAGTATAACGTTATAACGTATTACGTTATATAACATAACGTTATATGGTATAAGGTTATAACGCATTACGTTATATGGTATAACGTTATAACGTATTGCGTTATATAATATAACGTTATATGGTATAACGTTATAATGTATTACGTAATATAGTATAACGTTATAACGTATTACCTACTATAACATAACGTTATATGGTATAACGTTATAACGTATTACGTTATATTGTATAACGATATAACATATTACGTTATATGGTATAATGTTATAACGTATTACCTTCTATAACATAACGTTATATGGTATAACGTTATAACGTGTTACGTTATATGGTATAACGTTATAACGTATTACGTTATTTGGTATAACGTTATAACGTATTGTGTTATATAACATAAGGTTATGTGGTATAACGTTATAACGTATTGCGTTATATAGTACAACGTTATAACGTATTACGTTATATAACATAATGTTATATGGTATAAGGTTATAACGTATTACGTTATATGGTATAAAGTTATAACGTATTGTGTAATATAGTATAACGTTATAACGTATTACGTTATATGGTATAACGTCATAACGTATTACGTTATATAACATAACGTTATATGGTATAAGGTTATAACGTATTACGTTATATGGTATAACGTTATAACGTATTGCGTTATATAACATAACGTTATATGGTATAACGTTATAATGTATTACGTTATATAGTATAACGTTATATCGTAATACCTTCTATAACATAACGTTAAATGGTATAACGTTATAACGTATTACGTTATATGGTATAACGGTATAACGTATTGTGTAATATAGTATAACGTTATAACGTATTACGTTATATGGTATAACGTCATAACGTATTACATTATATAACATAACGTTATATGGTATAAGGTTATAACGTATTACGTTATATGGTATAACGTTATATCGTAATACCTTCTATAACATAACGTTAAATGGTATAACGTTATAACGTATTACGTTATATGGTATAACGTTATAACGTATTACGTTATTTGGTATAACGTTATAACGTATTGTGTTATACAATACAACGTTATATGGTATAACGTTATAACGTATTACGTTATTTGGTATAACGTTATAACGTATTGTGTTATACAATACAACGTTATATGGTATAACGTTATAACGTATTGCGTTATATAGTACAACGTTATAACGTATTACGTTATATAACATAATGTTATATGGTATAAGGTTATAGCGTATTACGTTACATGGTATAACGTTATAACGTATTACGTTAGATGGTATAACGGTATAACGTATTGTGTAATATAGTATAACGTTATAACGTATTACGTTATATGGTATAACGTCATAACGTATTACGTTATATAACATAACGCTATATGGTATAAGGTAATAGCGTATTACGTTACATGGTATAACGTTATAACGTATTACGTTATATGGTATAACGTTATAACGTATTGCGTTATATAATATAACGTTATATGGTATAACGTTATAATGTATTACGTAATATAGTATAACGTTATAACGTATTACCTACTATAACATAACGTTATATGGTATAAGGTTATAACGTATTACGTTATATGGTATAACGTTATATCGTAATACCTTCTATAACATAACGTTAAATGGTATAACGTTATAACGTATTACGTTATATGGTATAACGTTATAACGTATTACGTTATTTGGTATAACGTTATAACGTATTACCTTCTATAACATAACGTTATATGGTGTAACGTTATAACGTGTTACGTTATATGGTATAACGTTATAACGTATTACGTTATTTGGTATAACGTTATAACGTATTGTGTTATATAACATAAGGTTATATGGTATAACGTTATAACGTATTGCGTTATATAGTACAACGTTATAACGTATTACGTTATATAACATAATGTTATATGGTATAAGGTTATAACGTATTACGTTATATGGTATAAAGTTATAACGTATTGTGTAATATAGTATAACGTTATAACGTATTACGTTATATGGTATAACGTCATAACGTATTACGTTATATAACATAACGTTATATGGTATAAGGTTATAACGTATTACGTTATATGGTATAACGTTATAACGTATTGCGTTATATAACATAACGTTATATGGTATAACGTTATAATGTATTACGTTATATAGTATAACGTTATATCGTAATACCTTCTATAACATAACGTTAAATGGTATAACGTTATAACGTATTACGTTATATGGTATAACGTCATAACGTATTACATTATATAACATAACGTTATATGGTATAAGGTTATAACGTATTACGTTATATGGTATAACGTTATATCGTAATACCTTCTATAACATAACGTTAAATGGTATAACGTTATAACGTATTACGTTATATGGTATAATGTTATAACGTATTGCTGCATATGGTATAACGTCATAACGTATTACGTCATATGGTATAACGTTATAACGTATTGCGTTATATAGTATAACGTTATAACGTATTACCTTCTATAACATAACGTTATATGGTATAACGTTATAACGTATTACGTTATATGGTATAACGTTATAACGTATTACGTTATTTGGCATAACGTTATAACGTATTGCGTTATATAACATAACGCTATATGGTATAACATTATAACGTATTGCGTTATATAACATAACGTTATTTGGTATAACGTTATAACGTATTGTGTAATATAGTATAACGTTATAACGTATTACGTTATTTGGCATAACGGTATAACGTATTGCGTTATATAACATAACATTTATATCGTATAACGTTATAATGTACTACGTCATGTGGTACAACGTTATAACGTATTACGTTATATGGTATAACGTTATAACGAATTGTGTAATATAGTATAACGTTATAACGTATTACGTTATATGGTATAACGTCATAACGTATTACGTTATATAACATAACGTTATATGGTATAAGGTTATAACGTATTACGTTATATGGTATAACGTTATAACGTATTGCGTTATATAACATAACGTTATATGGTATAACGTTATAATGTATTACGTTATATAGTATAACGTTATATCGTAATACCTTCTATAACATAACGTTAAATGGTATAACGTTATAACGTATTACGTTATATGGTATAACGATGTAACGTATTACGTTATATAACACAACGTTATATGGTATAATGTTATAACGTATTACGATATATGCTATGACGTTATAACGTATTGTGTTATATAACATAAGGTTATATGGTATAACGTTATAACGTATTGCGTTATATAGTACAACGTTATAACGTATTACGTTATATAACATAATGTTATACGGTATAAGGTTATAACGTATTACGTTATATGGTATAAAGTTATAACGTATTGTGTAATATAGTATAACGTTATAACGTATTACGTTATATGGTATAACGTCATAACGTATTACGTTATATAACATAACGTTATATGGTATACGGTTATAACGTATTACGTTATATGGTATAACCTTATAACGTATTGCGTTATATAACATAACGTTATATGGTATAACGTTATAATGTATTACGTTATATAGTATAACGTTATATCGTAATACCTTCTATAACATAACGTTAAATAGTATAACGTTATAACGTATTACGTTATATGGTATAACGATATAACGTATTACGTTATATGGTATAATGTTATAACGTATTGCTGCATATGGTATAACGTCATAACGTATTACGTTATATAACATAACGTTATATGGTATAACATTATAACGTATTGTGTAATGTAGTATAACGTTATAACGTATTACGTTATTTGGCATAACGTTATAACGTATTGCGTTATATAACATAACGCTATATGGTATAAAATTATAACGTATTGCGTTATATAACATAACGTTATTTGGTATAACGTTATAACGTATTGTGTAATATAGTATAACGTTATAACGTATTACGTTATTTGGCATAACGGTATAACGTATTGCGTTATATAATATAACGTTATTTGGTATAACGTTATAACGTATTGTGTAATATAGTATAACGTTATAACGTATTACGTTATTTGGCATAACGGTATAACGTATTGCGTTATATAACATAACATTTATATCGTATAACGTTATAATGTACTACGTCATGTGGTACAACGTTATAACGTATTACGTTATATGGTATAACGTTATAACGTATTGTGTAATATAGTATAACGTTATAACGTATTACGTTATATGGTATAACGTCATAATGTATTACGTTATTTAACATAACGTTATATGGTATAACGATAAAACGTATTACGTTATATGGTATAAGGTTATAACGCATTACGTTATATGGTATAACGTTATAACGTATTGCGTTATATGACATAATGTTATATGGTATAAGGTTATAGTGTATTACGTTACATGGTATAACGTTATAACGTATTACGTTATATGGTATAACGGTATAACGTATTGTGTAATATAGTATAACGTTATAACGTATTACGTTATATGGTATAACGTCATAACGTATTACGTTATATGGTATAATGTTATAACGTATTGCGTTATGTAGTGTAACGTTATAACGTATTACCTTCTATAACATAACGTTATATGGTATAACGTTATAACGTATTACGTTATATGGTATAACGTTATAACGTACTACGTTATTTGGTATAACGTTATAACGTATTGTGTTATATAACATAAGGTTATATGGTATAACGTTATAACGTATTGCGTTATATAGTACAACGTTATAACGTATTACGTTATATAACATAATGTTATATGGTATAAGGTTACAACGTATTACGTTATATGGTATAAAGTTATAACGTATTGTGTAATATAGTATAACGTTATAACGTATTACGTTATATGGTATAACGTCATAACGTATTACGTTATATAACATAACGTTATATGGTATGAGGTTATAACGTATTACGTTATATGGTATAACGTTATAACGTATTGCGTTATATAACATAACGTTATATGGTATAACGTTATAACGTATTACGTTATATGGTATAACGATGTAACGTATTACGTTATATGGTATAATGTTATAACGTATTGCTGCATATGGTATAACGTCATAACGTATTACGTTATATGGTATAACGTTATAACGTATTGCGTTATATAACATAACGTTATATTGTATAACGTTATAACGTATTACGTTATATGGTAGAACGTTATAACGTATTGCGTTATATAACATAACTTTATATTGTATAACGTTATAACGTATTACGTTATATAGTATAACGTTATAACGTATTACGTTATATGGTATAACGGTATAACGTATTGTGTAATATTGTATAACGTTATAACGTATTACGTTATATGGTATAACGTCATAACGTATTACGTTATATAACATAACGCTATATGGTATAACATTATAACGTATTGCGTTATATAACATAACGTTATTTGGTATAATGTTATAACGTATTGTGTAATATAGTATAACGTTATAACGTATTACGTTATTTGGCATAACGGTATAACGTATTGCGTTATATAATATAACGTTATTTGGTATAACGTTATAACGTATTGTGTAATATAGTATAACGTTATAACGTATTACGTTATTTGGCATAACGGTATAACGTATTGCGTTATATAACATAACATTTATATCGTATAACGTTATAATGTACTACGTCATGTGGTACAACGTTATAACGTATTACGTTATATGGTATAACATTATAACGTATTGTGTAATATAGTATAACGTTATAACGTATTACGTTATATGGTATAACGTCATAATGTATTACGTTATTTAACATAACGTTATATGGTATAACGATATAACGTATTACGTTATATGGTATAAGGTTATAACGCATTACGTTATATGGTATAACGTTATAACGTATTGCGTTATATAACATAATGTTATATGGTATAAGGTTATAGTGTATTACGTTACATGGTATAACGTTATAACGTATTACGTTATATGGTATAACGGTATAACGTATTGTGTAATATAGTATAACGTTATAACGTATTACGTTATATGGTATAACGTCATAACGTATTACGTTATATAACATAACGTTTTATGGTATAACGATATAACGTATTACGTTATATGGTATAAGGTTATAACGCCTTACGTTATATGGTATAACGTTATAACGTATTGCGTTATATAACATAATGTTATATGGTATAAGGTTATAGCGTATTACGTTACATGGTATAACGTTATAACGTATTACGTTATATGGTATAACGGTATAACGTATTGTGTAATATAGTATAACGTTATAACGTATTACGTTATATGGTATAACGTCATAACGTATTACGTTATATGGTATAATGTTATAACGTATTGCGTTATGTAGTATAACGTTATAACGTATTACCTTCTATAACATAACGTTATATGGTATAACGTTATAACGTATTACGTTATATGGTATAACGTTATAACGTACTACGTTATTTGGTATAACGTTATAACGTATTGTGTTATATAACATAAGGTTATATGGTATAACGTTATAACGTATTGCGTTATATAGTACAACGTTATAACGTATTACGTTATATAACATAATGTTATATGGTATAAGGTTACAACGTATTACGTTATATGGTATAAAGTTATAACGTATTGTGTAATATAGTATAACGTTATAACGTATTACGTTATATGGTATAACGTCATAACGTATTACGTTATATAACATAACGTTATATGGTATAAGGTTATAACGTATTACGTTATATGGTATAACGTTATAACGTATTGCGTTATATAACATAACGTTATATGGTATAACGTTATAACGTATTACGTTATATGGTATAACGATGTAACGTATTACGTTATATGGTATAATGTTATAACGTATTGCTGCATATGGTATAACGTCATAACGTATTACGTTATATGGTATAACGTTATAACGTATTGCGTTATATAACATATCGTTATATTGTATAACGTTATAACGTATTACGTTATATGGTAGAACGTTATAACGTATTGCGTTATATAACATAACTTTATATTGTATAACGTTATAACGTATTACGTTATATAGTATAACGTTATAACGTATTACGTTATATGGTATAACGTCATAACGTATTACGTTATATAACATAACGCTATATGGTATAACATTATAACGTATTGCGTTATATAACATAACGTTATTTGGTATAATGTTATAACGTATTGTGTAATATAGTATAACGTTATAACGTATTACGTTATTTGGCATAACGGTATAACGTATTGCGTTATATAATATAACGTTATTTGGTATAACGTTATAACGTATTGTGTAATATAGTATAACGTTATAACGTATTACGTTATTTGGCATAACGGTATAACGTATTGCGTTATATAACATAACATTTATATCGTATAACGTTATAATGTACTACGTCATGTGGTACAACGTTATAACGTATTACGTTATATGGTATAACATTATAACGTATTGTGTAATATAGTATAACGTTATAACGTATTACGTTATATGGTATAACGTCATAATGTATTACGTTATTTAACATAACGTTATATGGTATAACGATATAACGTATTACGTTATATGGTATAAGGTTATAACGCATTACGTTATATGGTATAACGTTATAACGTATTGCGTTATATAACATAATGTTATATGGTATAAGGTTATAGTGTATTACGTTACATGGTATAACGTTATAACGTATTACGTTATATGGTATAACGGTATAACGTATTGTGTAATATAGTATAACGTTATAACGTATTACGTTATATGGTATAACGTCATAACGTATTACGTTATATAACATAACGTTTTATGGTATAACGATATAACGTATTACGTTATATGGTATAAGGTTATAACGCCTTACGTTATATGGTATAACGTTATAACGTATTGCGTTATATAACATAATGTTATATGGTATAAGGTTATAGCGTATTACGTTACATGGTATAACGTTATAACGTATTACGTTATATGGTATAACGGTATAACGTATTGTGTAATATAGTATAACGTTATAACGTATTACGTTATATGGTATAACGTCATAACGTATTACGTTATATGGTATAATGTTATAACGTATTGCGTTATGTAGTATAACGTTATAACGTATTACCTTCTATAACATAACGTTATATGGTATAACGTTATAACGTATTACGTTATATGGTATAACGTTATAACGTACTACGTTATTTGGTATAACGTTATAACGTATTGTGTTATATAACATAAGGTTATATGGTATAACGTTATAACGTATTGCGTTATATAGTACAACGTTATAACGTATTACGTTATATAACATAATGTTATATGGTATAAGGTTACAACGTATTACGTTATATGGTATAAAGTTATAACGTATTGTGTAATATAGTATAACGTTATAACGTATTACGTTATATGGTATAACGTCATAACGTATTACGTTATATAACATAACGTTATATGGTATAAGGTTATAACGTATTACGTTATATGGTATAACGTTATAACGTATTGCGTTATATAACATAACGTTATATGGTATAACGTTATAACGTATTACGTTATATGGTATAACGTCATAATGTATTACGTTATTTAACAGAACGTTATATGGTATAACGATATAACGTATTACGTTATATGGTATAAGGTTATAACGCATTACGTTATATGGTATAACGTTATAACGTATTGCGTTATATAACATAATGTTATATGGTATAAGGTTATAGTGTATTACGTTACATGGTATAACGTTATAACGTATTACGTTATATGGTATAACGGTATAACGTATTGTGTAATATAGTATAACGTTATAACGTATTACGTTATATGGTATAACGTCATAACGTATTACGTTATATAACATAACGTTTTATGGTATAACGATATAACGTATTACGTTATATGGTATAAGGTTATAACGCCTTACGTTATATGGTATAACGTTATAACGTATTGCGTTATATAACATAATGTTATATGGTATAAGGTTATAGCGTATTACGTTACATGGTATAACGTTATAACGTATTACGTTATATGGTATAACGGTATAACGTATTGTGTAATATAGTATAACGTTATAACGTATTACGTTATATGGTATAACGTCATAACGTATTACGTTATATGGTATAATGTTATAACGTATTGCGTTATGTAGTATAACGTTATAACGTATTACCTTCTATAACATAACGTTATATGGTATAACGTTATAACGTATTACGTTATATGGTATAACGTTATAACGTACTACGTTATTTGGTATAACGTTATAACGTATTGTGTTATATAACATAAGGTTATATGGTATAACGTTATAACGTATTGCGTTATATAGTACAACGTTATAACGTATTACGTTATATAACATAATGTTATATGGTATAAGGTTACAACGTATTACGTTATATGGTATAAAGTTATAACGTATTGTGTAATATAGTATAACGTTATAACGTATTACGTTATATGGTATAACGTCATAACGTATTACGTTATATAACATAACGTTATATGGTATAAGGTTATAACGTATTACGTTATATGGTATAACGTTATAACGTATTGCGTTATATAACATAACGTTATATGGTATAACGTTATAACGTATTACGTTATATGGTATAACGATGTAACGTATTACGTTATATGGTATAATGTTATAACGTATTGCTGCATATGGTATAACGTCATAACGTATTACGTTATATGGTATAACGTTATAACGTATTGCGTTATATAACATATCGTTATATTGTATAACGTTATAACGTATTACGTTATATGGTAGAACGTTATAACGTATTGCGTTATATAACATAACTTTATATTGTATAACGTTATAACGTATTACGTTATATAGTATAACGTTATAACGTATTACGTTATATGGTATAACGGTATAACGTATTGTGTAATATAGTATAACGTTATAACATATTACGTTATATGGTATAACGTCATAACGTATTACGTTATATAACATAACGTTATATGGTATAAGGTTATAACGTATTACTTTATTTGGCATAACGTTATAACGTATTGCGGTATATAACATAACGTTATATGGTATAACGTTATAATGTATTACGTTATATAGTATAACGTTATAACGTATTACCTTCTATAACATAACGTTAAATGGTATAACGTTATAACGTATTACGTTATATGGTATAACGATATAACGTATTACGTTATATGGTATAATGTTATAACGTATTGCTGCATATGGTATAACGTCATAATGTATTACGTCATATGGTATAACGTTATAACGTATTGCGTTATATAGTATAACGTTATAACGTATTACCTTCTATAACATAACGTTATATGGTATAACGTTATAACGTATTACGTTATATGGTATAACGTTATAACGTATTACGTTATTTGGTATAACGTTATAACGTATTGTGTTATATAACATAAGGTTATATGGTATAACGTTATAACGTATTGCGTTATATAGTACAACGTTATATCGTAATACCTTCTATAACATAACGATAAATAGTATAACGTTATAACGTATTACGTTATATGGTATAACGATATAACGTATTACGTGATATGGTATAATGTTATAACGTATTGCTGCATATGGTATAACGTCATAACGTATTACGTTATATAACATAACGTTATATGGTATACGGTTATAACGTATTACGTTATATGGTATAACCTTATAACGTATTGCGTTATATAACATAACGTTATATGGTATAACGTTATAATGTATTACGTTATATAGTATAACGTTATATCGTAATACCTTCTATAACATAACGTTAAATAGTATAACGTTATAACGTATTACGTTATATGGTATAACGATATAACGTATTACGTTATATGGTATAATGTTATAACGTATTGCTACATATGGTATAACGTCATAACGTATTACGTTATATAACATAACGTTATATGGTATAACATTATAACGTATTGTGTAATGTAGTATAACGTTATAACGTATTACGTTATTTGGCATAACGTTATAACGTATTGCGTTATATAACATAACGCTATATGGTATAACATTATAACGTATTGCGTTATATAACATAACGTTATTTGGTATAACGTTATAACGTATTGTGTAATATAGTATAACGTTATAACGTATTACGTTATTTGGCATAACGGTATAACGTATTGCGTTATATAACATAACGTTATTTGGTATAACGTTATAACGTATTGTGTAATATAGTATAACGTTATAACGTATTACGTTATTTGGCATAACGGTATAACGTATTGCGTTATATAACATAACATTTATATCGTATAACGTTATAATGTACTACGTCATGTGGTACAACGTTATAACGTATTACGTTATATGGTATAACGTTATAACGTATTGTGTAATATAGTATAACGTTATAACGTATTACCTTATATGGTATAACGTCATAACGTATTACGTTATTTAACATAACGTTATATGGTATAACGATATAACGTATTACGTTATATGGTATAAGGTTATAACGCATTACGTTATATGGTATAACGTTATAACGTATTGCGTTATATAACATAATGTTATATGGTATAAGGTTATAGCGTATTACGTTACATGGTATAACGTTATAACGTATTACGTTATATAACATAACGTTATATGGTATAACGATATAACGTATTACATTATATGGTATAAGGTTATAACGCATTACGTTATATGGTATAACGTTATAACGTATTGCGTTATATAACATAATGTTATATGGTATAAGGTTATAGCGTATTACGTTACATGGTATAACGTTATAACGTATTGCGTTATATAACATAATGTTATATGGTATAAGGTTATAGTGTATTACGTTACATGGTATAACGTTATAACGTATTACGTTATATGGTATAACGGTATAACGTATTGTGTAATATAGTATAACGTTATAACGTATTACGTTATATGGTATAACGTCATAACGTATTACGTTATATAACATAACGTTATATGGTATAACGATATAACGTATTACGTTATATGGTATAAGGTTATAACGCCTTACGTTATATGGTATAACGTTATAACGTATTGCGTTATATAACATAATGTTATATGGTATAAGGTTATAGCGTATTACGTTACATGGTATAACGTTATAACGTATTACGTTATATGGTATCACGGTATAACGTATTGTGTAATATAGTATAACGTTATAACGTATTACGTTATATGGTATAACGTCATAACGTATTACGTTATATAACATAACGTTATATGGTATAAGGTTATAACGTATTTCGTTATATGGTATAACATTATAACGTATTGCGTTATATAACATAACGTTATATGGTATAACGTTATAACGTATTACCTTCTATAACATAACGTTATATGGTATAACGTTATAACGTATTACGTTATATGGTATAACGTTATAACGTATTACGTTATTTGGTATAACGTTATAACGTATTGTGTTATATAACATAAGGTTATATGGTATAACGTTATAACGTATTGCGTTATATAGTACAACGTTATAACGTATTACGTTATATAACATAATGTTATATGGTATAAGGTTATAGCGTATTACGTTACATGGTATAACGTTATAACGCATTACGTTATATGGTATAACGATATAACGCATTGTGTAATATAGTGTAAAGTTATAACGTATTACGTTATTTGGTATAACGATATAACGTATTGCGTTATATAACATAACGTTATATGGTATAACGTTATAACATACTACGTCATATGGCATAAAGTAATAACGTATTACGTAATATGGTATAACGTTATAGCGCATTGCGTTATATAGTACAACGTTATAACGTATTACGTTATATAACACAACGTTATATGGTATAATGTTATAACGTATTACGATATATGCTATGACGTTATAACGTATTGCGTTATATAACATAACGTTATTTGGTATAACGTTATAACGTATTGTGTAATATAGTATAACGTTATAACGTATTACGTTATTTGGCATAACGGTATAACGTATTGCGTTATGTAACATAACGTTATTTGGTATAACGTTATAACGTATTGTGTAATATAGTATAACGTTATAACGTATTACGTTATTTGGCATAACGGTATAACGTATTGCGTTATATAACATAACATTTATATCGTATAACGTTATAATGTACTACGTCATGTGGTACAACGTTATAACGTATTACGTTATATGGTATAACGTTATAACGTACTACGTCATATGGTATAACGTTATAGCGCATTACGTTATATAGTGTAACGTTATAACGTATTACGTTATATAACACAACGTTATATGGTATAACGTAATAACGTATTACGTTATACAACATAACGTTATATGGTATAACCTTATAACGTATTACGTTATTTGGTATAACGTTATAACGTATTGCGTTATATAACATAACGTTATATGGTATACGGTTATAACGTATTACGTTATATGGTATAACCTTATAACGTATTGCGTTATATAACGTAACGTTATATGGTATAACGTTATAATGTATTACGTTATATAGTATAACGTTATATCGTAATACCTTCTATAACATAACGTTAAATAGTATAACGTCATAACGTATTACGTTATATGGTATAACGGTATAACGTATTGTGTAATATAGTATACCGTTATAACGTATTACGTTATATGGTATAACGTCATAACGTATTACGTTATATAACATAACGTTATATGGTATAAGGTTATAACGTATTTCGTTATATGGTATAACATTATAACGTATTGCGTTATATAACATAACGTTATATGGTATATCGTTATAATGTATTACGTTATATAGTATAACGTTATAACGTATTACCTTCTATAACATAACGTTAAATGGTATAACGTTATAACGTGTTACGTTATATGGCAAACGATATAACGTATTACGTTATATGGTATAATGTTATAACGTATTGCTGCATATGGTATAACGTCATAACGTATTACGTCATATGGTATAACGTTATAACGTATTGCGTTATATAGTATAACGTTATAACGTATTACCTTCTATAACATAACGTTATATGGTATAACGTTATAACGTATTACGTTATATGGTATAACGTTATAACGTATTACGTTATTTGGTATAACGTTATAACGTATTGTGTTATATAACATAAGGTTATATGGTATAACGTTATAACGTATTGCGTTATATAGTACAACGTTATATCGTAATACCTTCTATAACATAACGTTAAATAGTATAACGTTATAACGTATTACGTTATATGGTATAACGATATAACGTATTACGTTATATGGTATAATGTTATAACGTATTGCTGCATATGGTATAACGTCATAACGTATTACGTTATATAACATAACGTTATATGGTATACGGTTATAACGTATTACGTTATATGGTATAACCTTATAACGTATTGCGTTATATAACATAACGTTATATGGTATAACGTTATAATGTATTACGTTATATAGTATAACGTTATATCGTAATACCTTCTATAACATAACGTTAAATAGTATAACGTTATAACGTATTACGTTATATGGTATAACGATATAACGTATTACGTTATATGGTATAATGTTATAACGTATTGCTGCATATCGTATAACGTCATAACGTATTACGTTATATAACATAACGTTATATGGTATAACATTATAACGTGTTGTGTAATGTAGTATAACGTTATAACGTATTACGTTATTGGCATAACGTTATAACGTATTGCGTTATATAACATAACGCTATATGGTATAACATTATAACGTATTGCGTTATATAACATAACGTTATTTGGTATAACGTTATAACGTATTGTGTAATATAGTATAACGTTATAACGTATTACGTTATTTGGCATAACGCTATAACGTATTGCGTTATATAACATAACGTTATTTGGTATAACGTTATAACGTATTGTGTAATATAGTATAACGTTATAACGTATTACGTTATTTGGCATAACGGTATAACGTATTGCGTTATATAACATAACATTTATATCGTATAACGTTATAATGTACTACGTCATGTGGTACAACGTTATAACGTATTACGTTATATGGTATAACGTTATAACGTATTGTGTAATATAGTATAACGTTATAACGTATTACGTTATATGGTATAACGTCATAACGTATTACGTTATTTAACATAACGTTATATGGTATAACGATATAACGTATTACGTTATATGGTATAAGGTTATAACGCATTACGTTATATGGTATAACGTTATAACGTATTGCGTTATATAACATAATGTTATATGGTATAAGGTTATAGCGTATTACGTTACATGGTATAACGTTATAACGTATTACGTTATATAACATAACGTTATATCGTATAACGATAAAACGTATTACATTATATGGTATAAGGTTATAACGCATTACGTTATATAGTATAACGATATATCGTAATACCTTTTATAACATAACGTTAAATAGTATAACGTTATAACGTATTACGTTATATGGTATAACGATATAACGTATTACGTTATATGGTATAATGTTATAACGTATTGCTGCATATCGTATAACGTCATAACGTATTACGTTATATAACATAACGTTATATGGTATAACATTATAACGTGTTGTGTAATGTAGTATAACGTTATAACGTATTACGTTATTGGCATAACGTTATAACGTATTGCGTTATATAACATAACGCTATATGGTATAACATTATAACGTATTGCGTTATATAACATAACGTTATTTGGTATAACGTTATAACGTATGGTGTAATATAGTATAACGTTATAACGTATTACGTTATTTGGCATAACGGTATAACGTATTGCGTTATATAACATAACGTTATTTGGTATAACGTTATAACGTATTGTGTAATATAGTATAACGTTATAACGTATTACGTTATTTGGCATAACGGTATAACGTATTGCGTTATATAACATAACATTTATATCGTATAACGTTATAATGTACTACGTCATGTGGTACAACGTTATAACGTATTACGTTATATGGTATAACGTTATAACGTATTGTGTAATATAGTATAACGTTATAACGTATTACGTTATATGGTATAACGTCATAACGTATTACGTTATTTAACATAACGTTATATGGTATAACGATATAACGTATTACGTTATATGGTATAAGGTTATAACGCATTACGTTATATGGTATAACGTTATAACGTATTGCGTTATATAACATAATGTTATATGGTATAAGGTTATAGCGTATTACGTCACATGGTATAACGTTATAACGTATTACGTTATATAACATAACGTTATATGGTATAACGATAAAACGTATTACATTATATGGTATAAGGTTATAACGCATTACGTTATATAGTATAACGTTATATCGTAATACCTTCTATAACATAACGTTAAATAGTATAACGTTATAACGTATTACGTTATATGGTATAACGATATAACGTATTACGTTATATGGTCTAATGTTATATCGTATTGCTTCATATGGTATAACGTCATAACGTATTACGTCATATGGTATAACGTTATAACGTATTGCGTTATGTAGTATAACGTTATAACGTATTACCTTCTATAACATAACGTTATATGGTATAACGTTATAACGTGTTACGTTATATGGTATAACGTTATAACGTATTACGTTATTTGGTACAACGTTATAACGTATTGTGTTATATAACATAAGGTTATATGGTATAACGTTATAACGTATTGCGTTATATTGTACAACGTTATAACGTATTACGTTATATAACAATGTTATATGGTATAAGGTTATAACGTATTATGTTATATGGTATAAAGTTATAACGTATTGTGTAATATAGTATAACGTTATAACGTATTACTTTATATGGTATAACGTCATAACGTATTAGGTTATATGGTATAACGGTATAACGTATTGCGTTATATAACATAACGTTATATTGTATAACGTTATAACGTATTGCGTTATATAACATAACGTTATTTGGTATAACGTTATAACGTATGGTGTAATATAGTATAACGTTATAACGTATTACGTTATTTGGCATAACGGTATAACGTATTGCGTTATATAACATAACGTTATTTGGTATAACGTTATAACGTATTGTGTAATATAGTATAACGTTATAACGTATTACGTTATTTGGCATAACGGTATAACGTATTGCGTTATATAACATAACATTTATATCGTATAACGTTATAATGTACTACGTCATGTGGTACAACGTTATAACGTATTACGTTATATGGTATAACGTTATAACGTATTGTGTAATATAGTATAACGTTATAACGTATTACGTTATATGGTATAACGTCATAACGTATTACGTTATTTAACATAACGTTATATGGTATAACGATATAACGTATTACGTTATATGGTATAAGGTTATAACGCATTACGTTATATGGTATAACGTTATAACGTATTGCGTTATATAACATAATGTTATATGGTATAAGGTTATAGCGTATTACGTTACATGGTATAACGTTATAACGTATTACGTTATATAACATAACGTTATATGGTATAACGATAAAACGTATTACATTATATGGTATAAGGTTATAACGCATTACGTTATATAGTATAACGATATATCGTAATACCTTTTATAACATAACGTTAAATAGTATAACGTTATAACGTATTACGTTATATGGTATAACGATATAACGTATTACGTTATATGGTATAATGTTATAACGTATTGCTGCATATCGTATAACGTCATAACGTATTACGTTATATAACATAACGTTATATGGTATAACATTATAACGTGTTGTGTAATGTAGTATAACGTTATAACGTATTACGTTATTTGCATAACGTTATAACGTATTGCGTTATATAACATAACGCTATATGGTATAACATTATAACGTATTGCGTTATATAACATAACGTTATTTGGTATAACGTTATAACGTATGGTGTAATATAGTATAACGTTATAACGTATTACGTTATTTGGCATAACGGTATAACGTATTGCGTTATATAACATAACGTTATTTGGTATAACGTTATAACGTATTGTGTAATATAGTATAACGTTATAACGTATTACGTTATTTGGCATAACGGTATAACGTATTGCGTTATATAACATAACATTTATATCGTATAACGTTATAATGTACTACGTCATGTGGTACAACGTTATAACGTATTACGTTATATGGTATAACGTTATAACGTATTGTGTAATATAGTATAACGTTATAACGTATTACGTTATATGGTATAACGTCATAACGTATTACGTTATTTAACATAACGTTATATGGTATAACGATATAACGTATTACGTTATATGGTATAAGGTTATAACGCATTACGTTATATGGTATAACGTTATAACGTATTGCGTTATATAACATAATGTTATATGGTATAAGGTTATAGCGTATTACGTTACATGGTATAACGTTATAACGTATTACGTTATATAACATAACGTTATATGGTATAACGATAAAACGTATTACATTATATGGTATAAGGTTATAACGCATTACGTTATATAGTATAACGTTATATCGTAATACCTTCTATAACATAACGTTAAATAGTATAACGTTATAACGTATTACGTTATATGGTATAACGATATAACGTATTACGTTATATGGTCTAATGTTATATCGTATTGCTTCATATGGTATAACGTCATAACGTATTACGTCATATGGTATAACGTTATAACGTATTGCGTTATGTAGTATAACGTTATAACGTATTACCTTCTATAACATAACGTTATATGGTATAACGTTATAACGTGTTACGTTATATGGTATAACGTTATAACGTATTACGTTATTTGGTACAACGTTATAACGTATTGTGTTATATAACATAAGGTTATATGGTATAACGTTATAACGTATTGCGTTATATTGTACAACGTTATAACGTATTACGTTATATAACAATGTTATATGGTATAAGGTTATAACGTATTATGTTATATGGTATAAAGTTATAACGTATTGTGTAATATAGTATAACGTTATAACGTATTACGTTATATGGTATAACGTCATAACGTATTAGGTTATATGGTATAACGGTATAACGTATTGCGTTATATAACATAACGTTATATTGTATAACGTTATAACGTATTGCGTTATATAACATAACGTTATTTGGTATAACGTTATAACGTATGGTGTAATATAGTATAACGTTATAACGTATTACGTTATTTGGCATAACGGTATAACGTATTGCGTTATATAACATAACGTTATTTGGTATAACGTTATAACGTATTGTGTAATATAGTATAACGTTATAACGTATTACGTTATTTGGCATAACGGTATAACGTATTGCGTTATATAACATAACATTTATATCGTATAACGTTATAATGTACTACGTCATGTGGTACAACGTTATAACGTATTACGTTATATGGTATAACGTTATAACGTATTGTGTAATATAGTATAACGTTATAACGTATTACGTTATATGGTATAACGTCATAACGTATTACGTTATTTAACATAACGTTATATGGTATAACGATATAACGTATTACGTTATATGGTATAAGGTTATAACGCATTACGTTATATGGTATAACGTTATAACGTATTGCGTTATATAACATAATGTTATATGGTATAAGGTTATAGCGTATTACGTTACATGGTATAACGTTATAACGTATTACGTTATATAACATAACGTTATATGGTATAACGATAAAACGTATTACATTATATGGTATAAGGTTATAACGCATTACGTTATATAGTATAACGTTATATCGTAATACCTTCTATAACATAACGTTAAATAGTATAACGTTATAACGTATTACGTTATATGGTATAACGATATAACGTATTACGTTATATGGTCTAATGTTATATCGTATTGCTTCATATGGTATAACGTCATAACGTATTACGTCATATGGTATAACGTTATAACGTATTGCGTTATGTAGTATAACGTTATAACGTATTACCTTCTATAACATAACGTTATATGGTATAACGTTATAACGTGTTACGTTATATGGTAAAACGTTATAACGTATTACGTTATTTGGTACAACGTTATAACGTATTGTGTTATATAACATAAGGTTATATGGTATAACGTTATAACGTATTGCGTTATATTGTACAACGTTATAACGTATTACGTTATATAACAATGTTATATGGTATAACGATATAACGTATTACGTTATATGGTATAACGGTATAACGTATTGTGTAATATAGTACAACGTTATAACGTATTACGTTATATGGTATAACGTCATAACGTATTACATTACATAACATAACGTTATATGGTATAAGGTTATAACGTATTACGTTATATGGTATAACATTATAACGTATTGCGTTATATAACATAACGTTATATGGTATAACGTTATAATGTATTACGTTATATAGTATAACGCTATAACGTATTACCTTCTATAACATAACGTTAAATGGTATAACGTTATAACGTATTACGTTATATGGTATAACGATATAACGTATTACGTTATATGGTATAATGTTGTAACGTATTGCTGCATATGGTATAACGTCATAACGTATTACGTCATATGGTATAACGTTATAACGTATTGCGTTATATAGTATAACGTTATAACGTATTACCTTCTATAACATAACGTTATATGGTATAACGTTATAACGTATTACGTTATATGGTATAACGTTATAACGTATTACGTTATTTGGTATAACGTTATAACGTATTGTGTTATATAACATAAGGTTATATGGTATAACGTTATAACGTATTGCGTTATATAGTACAACGTTATAACGTATTACGTTATATAACATAATGTTATATGGTATAAGGTTATAGCGTATTACGTTACATGGTATAAAGTTATAACGTATTGTGTAATATAGTATAACTTTATAACGTATTAAGTTATATGGTATAACGTCATAACGTATTACGTTATATAACATAACGTTATATGGTATAAGGTTATAACGTATTACGTTATATGGTATAACGTTATAACGTATTGCGTTATATAACATAACGTTATATGGTATAACGTTATAATGTATTACGTTATATAGTATAACGTTATATCGTAATACCTTCTATAACATAACGTTAAATGGTATAACGTTATAACGTATTACGTTATATGGTATAACGATATTTCCTATTACGTTATATGGTATCATGTTATAACGTATTGCTGCATATGGTATAACGTCATAACGTATTACGTTATATGGTATAACGGTATAACGTATTGTGTAATATAGTATAACGTTATAACGTATTACGTTATATGGTATAACGTCATAACGTATTACGTTATATAACATAACGTTATATGGTATAAGGTTATAACGTATTACTTTGTTTGGCATAACGTTATAACGTATTGCGTTATATAACATAACGTTATATGGTATAACGTTATAACGTATTACGTTATATAACATAACGTTATATGGTATAACGTTATAGCGTATTATGGTATATGGTATAACGTTATAACGAATTCCGTTATGCGGTGTAACGTTATAACATATTACGTTACACGGTATACGGCAGAACGTATTGCTTTATATAACATAACGTTATATGGTATAACGTTGTAGCGTATTACATTATATGGTATTCCGTTATGTGGTGTAACGTTATAACATATTACGTTACACGGTATACGTCAGAACGTATTGCGTTATATAACATAACGTTATATTGTATAACGTTATAACGTATTACGTTATATAGTATAACGTTATAACGTATTACCTTCTATAACATAACGTTATATGGTATAACATTATAGCGTATTATGGTATACAACTTATAACGTATTACGTTATTTGGTATAACGTTATAACGTATTGCGTTATATAACATAACGTTATATGGTAGTAGGTTATAACGTATTACGTTATATGGTATAATGTTATAACGTATTGCGTTATATAACATAACGTTATATGGTATAACGTTATAACGTATTACGTTATATAACATAACGTTATATGGTATAACGTTATAGCGTATTATGGTATATGGTATAACGTTATAACGTATTCCGTTATGTGGTGTAACGTTATAACATATTACGTTACACGGTATACGGCAGAACGTATTGCGTTATATAACATAACGTTATATGGTATTAGGTTATAACGTATTACGTTATATGGTATAAGGTTATAACGCATTACGTTATATGGTATAACGTTATAACGTATTGCGTTATATAACATAATGTTATTTGGTATAACGTTATAACGTATTGTGTAATATAGTAGAACGTTATAACGTATCACGTTATTTGGCATAACGGTATAACGTATTGCGTTATATAACATAACATTTATATCGTATAACGTTATAATGTACTACGTCATGTGGTATAACGTTATAACGTATTACGTTATATGGTATAACGTTATAACGTACTACGTCATATGGTATAACGTTATAGCGAATTACGTTATATATTATAACGTTATAACGTATTACGTTATTTAACACAACATTATAAGATATAACGTAATAACGTATTACGTTATACAAAATAACGTTATATGGTATAACCTTATAACGTATTACGTTATTTGGTATAACGTTATAACGTATTGCGTTATATAGCATAACGTTATATGATATTAGGTTATAACGTATTACGTTATATGGTATAACGTTATAACGTATTGCGTTATATAACATAACGTTATATGGTATAAGGTTATAACGTATTACGTTATATGGTATAACGTTATAACGTACTACGTCATATGGTATAACGTTATAGCGCATTACGTTATATAGTATAACGTTATAACGTATTACGTTATATAACACAAAGTTATATGGTATAACGTAATAACGTATTACGTTATACAACATAACGTTATATGGTATAACCTTATAACGTATTACGTTTTTTGGTATAACGTTATAACGTATTGCCTTATATAACATAACGTTATATGGTATTAGGTTATAACGTATTAGGTTATATGGTATAACGTTATAGCGTATTATGGTATATTGTATAACGTTATAACGTATTCCGTTATGTGGTGTAACGTTATAACATATTACGTTACACGGTATACGGCAGAACGTATTGCGTTATATAACATAACGTTATATAGTATAACGTTGTAGCGTATTACGGTATATGGTATAACGTTATAACGTATTCGGTTATGTGGTGTAACGTTATAACATATTCCGTTACACGGTATACGTCAGAACGTATTGCGTTATATAACATAACGTCATATTGTATAACGTTATAACGTATTACGTTATATAGTATAACGTTATAACGTATTACCTTCTATAACATAACGTTATATGGTATAACATTATAGCGTATTATGGTATATGGTATAACCTTATAACGTATTACGTTATTTGGTATAACGTTATAACGTATTGCGTTATATAACATAACGTTATATGGTATTAGGTTATAACGTATTACGTTATATGGTATAATGTTATAACGTATTGCGTTATATAACATAACGTTATATGGTATAACGTTATAACGTATTACGTTATATAACATAACGTTATATGGTATAACGTTATAGCGTATTATGGTATATGGTATAACGTTATAACGTATTCCGTTATGTGGTGTAACGTTATAACATATTACGTTACTCGGTATACGGCAGAACATATTGCGTTATATAACATAACGTTATATGGTATAACGTTGTAGCGTATTACGGTATATGGTATAACGTTATAACGTATTCCGTTATGTGGTGTAACGTTATAACATATTACGTTACACGGTATACGTCAGAACGTATTGCGTTATATAACATAACGTTATATTGTATAACGTTATAACGTATTACGTTATATAGTATAACGTTATAACGTATTACCTTCTATAACATAACGTTATATGGTATAACATTATAGCGTATTATGGTATATGGTATAACCTTATAACGTATTACGTTATTTGGTATAACGTTATAACGTATTGCGTTATATAACATAACGTTATATGGTATTAGGTTATAACGTATTACGTTATATGGTATAATGTTATAACGTATTGCGTTATATAACATAACGTTATATGGTATAACGTTATAACGTATTACGTTATATAACATAACGTTATATGGTATAACGTTATAGCGTATTATGGTATATGGTATAACGTTATAACGTATTCCGTTATGTGGTGTAACGTTATAACATATTACGTTACTCGGTATACGGCAGAACATATTGCGTTATATAACATAACGTTATATGGTATAACGTTGTAGCGTATTACGGTATATGGTATAACGTTATAACGTATTCCGTTATGTGGTGTAACGTTATAACATATTACGTTACACGGTATACGTCAGAACGTATTGCGTTATATAACATAACGTTATATTGTATAACGTTATAACGTATTACGTTATATAGTATAACGTTATAACGTATTACCTTCTATAACATAACGTTATATGGTATAACATTATAGCGCATTATGGTATATGGTATAACCTTATAACGTATTACGTTATTTGGTATAACGTTATAACGTATTGCGTTATATAACATAACGTTATATGGTATTAGGTTATAACGTATTACGTTATATGGTATAATGTTATAACGTATTGCGTTATATAACATAAAGTTATATGGTATAACGTTATAGCGCATTACGTTATATAGTATAATGTTATAACGTATTGCGTCATATGGTATAACGTTATAACGTATTACGTTATATGGTATATCGTTATAACGTATTACGTTATATGGTGTAATGTTCTAACGTATTGCGTCATATAAGATAACGTTATATGATATAACGTTATAACGTATTTCGATATATGGTATAACGTTTTAACGTAATGCGTTATATAACATAACAATATATGGTATAACGTTACAAGGTATTGAATTATACGGTATAACGATATAACGTATTACGTTATATAGTATAACGTAACAACGTATTACGTTATACAACATAACGCTATATGGTATAACGTTATAACGTATTACGTTATTTGGTATAACGTTATAACGCACTACAATATATGGTATAACGTTACAACGTACTACGTCATATGGTATAACGTTATAACGTATTACATTATATGGTATAACGTTATAGCGCATTACCTTATATAGTATAACGTTATAACGTATTACGTTATATAACACAACGTTATATGGTATAACGTAATAACGTATTACGTTATAAAACATAACGTTATATGGTATTAGGTTATAACGTATTACGTTTTATGGTATAACGTTATAACGTATTGCGTTATATAACATAAAGTTATATGGTATAACGTTATAGCGCATTACGTTATATAGTATAATGTTATAACGTATTGCGTCATATGGTATAACGTTATAACGTATTGCGTTATATAACATAACGTTATATGGTATTAGGTTATAACGTATTACGTTTTATGGTATAACGTTATAACGTATTGCGTTATATAACATAACGTTATAGGGTATAACGTTATAACGTATTACGTTATATAGTATAACGTTATAACGTATTACCTTCTATAACATAACGTTATATGGTATATCGTTATAACGTATTACGTTATATGGTATAACGATATAACGCATTACGTTATATGGTATAATGTTATAACGTATTGCGTCATATGGTAAAACGTCATAACGTATACGTTATCTGGTATAACGTTATAGCGCATTACGTTATATAGTATAACGTTATAACGTACTACGTTATATAACACAACGTTATATGGTATAAGGTTATAACGTATTACGTTATATGGTATAACGTTATAACGTATTGCGTTATATAACATAACGTCATATGGTATAACGTTATAACGTATTGTGTAATATAGTATAACGTTATAACGTATTACGTTATTTGGCATAACGTTATAACGTATTGCGTTATATAACATAACGTCATATGGTATAACGTTTTAACGTATTGTGTAATATAGTAAAACGTTATAACGTATTACGTTATTTGGCATAACGTTATAAGGTATTACCTTCTATAACATAACGTTATATGGTATATCGTTTCAACGTATTACGTTATATGGTATAACGATATAACGTATTACGTTAATATGGTATAATGTTATAACGTATTGCGTCATATGGTATAACGTCGTAACGTATACGATATATGGTATAGCGTTATAGCGCATTACGTTATATAGTATAACGTTATAACGTATTACGTTATATAACATAACGTTATATGGTATAAGGTTATAACGCATTACGTTATATGGTATAACGTTATAACGTATTGCGTTATATAATATAACGTTATATGGTATAACGTTATAATGTATTACGTTATATAGTATAACGTTATAACGTATTACCTTCTATAACATAACGTTATATGGTATAACGTTATAACGTATTGCGTTATATGGTATAACGATATAACGTATTACGTTATATGGTATAATGTTATAACGTATTGATTCATATGGTATAACGTCATAACGTATTACGTCATATGGTATAACGTTATAACGTATTGCGTTATATAGTATAACGTTATAACGTATTACTTTCTATAACATAACGTTATATGGTATAACGTTATCACGTATTACGTTATATGGTATAACGTTATAACGTATTACGTTATTTGGTATAACGTTATAACGTATTGTGTTATATAACATAACGTTATATGGTATAACGTTATAACGTATTACGTTATATGGTATAACGTCATAACGTATTACGTTATATAACATAACGTTATATGGTATAAGGTTATAGCGTATTACGTTACATGGTATAACGTTATAACGTATTACGTTATATGGTATGACGTTATAACGTATTGTGTAATATAGTATAACGTTATAACGTATTACGTTATATAACATAACGTTATATGGTATAAGGTTATAACGCATTACGTTATATGGTATAACGTTATAACGTATTGCGTTATATAATATAACGTTATATGGTATAACGTTATAATGTATTACGTTATATAGTATAACGTTATCACGTATTACCTCCTATAACATAACGTTATATGGTATAACGTTATAACGTATTACGTTATATTGTATAACGATATAACGTATTGCGTTATATAACATAACGTTATATTGTATAACGTTATAACGTATTACGATATATATAGTATAACGTTATATGGTATAACGTTGTAGCGTATTGCGTTATTTGGTATAACGTTATAACGTATTAACTTCTATAATATAGCGTTATATGGTATAACGTTATAACGTATTACGTTATATGGTATAACGTTATAACGTATTACGTTATATGGTATAACGTTATAACGTATTGCGTTATTTGGTATAACGTTATAACGTATTGCGTTATATAACATAATGTTATATGGTATAAGGTTATAGCGTATTACGTTACATGGTATAATGTTATAACGTATTGCTGCATATGGTATAACGTCATAACGTATTACGTCATATGGTATAACGTTATAACGTATTGCGCTATATAGTATAACGTTATAACGTATTAACTTCTATAACATAGCGTTATATGGTATAACGTTATAACGTATTACGTTATATGGTATAACGTTATAACGTATTACGTTATATGGTATAACGTTATAACGTATTGCGTTATTTGGTATAACGTTATAACGTATTGCGTTATATAACATAATGTTATATGGTATAAGGTTATAGCGTATTACGTTACATGGTATAATGTTATAACGTATTGCTGCATATGGTATAACGTCATAACGTATTACGTTATATGGTATAACGTTATAACGTATTGCGTTATATAACATAACGTTATATTGTATAACGTTATAACGTATTACGATATATATAGTATAACGTTATATGGTATAACGTTGTAGCGTATTACGGTATATGGTATAACGTTATAACGTATTCCGTTATGTGGTGTAACGTTATAACATATTACGTTACTCGGTATACGTCAGAACGTATTGTGTTATATAACATAACGTTATATGGTATAACGTTATAACGTATTGCGTTATATAATATAACGTTATATGGTATAACGTTATAATGTATTACGTTATATAGTATAACGTTATCACGTATTACCTCCTATAACATAACGTTATATGGTATAACGTTATAACGTATTACGTTATATTGTATAACGATATAACGTATTACGTTATATGGTATAATGTTATAACATATTACTTCATATGGTATAACGTCATAACGTATTACGTCATATGGTATAACGTTATAACGTATTGCGCTATATAGTATAACGTTATAACGTATTACCTTCTATAACATAGCGTTATATGGTATAACGTTATAACGTATTACGTTATATGGTATAACGTTATAACGTATTACGTTATATGGTATAACGTTATATCGTATTGCGTTATTTGGTATAACGTTATAACGTATTGTGTTATATAACATGAGGTTATATGGTATAACGTTATAACGTATTGCGTTATATAGTACAACGTTATAACGTATTACGTTATATAACATAATGTTATATGGTATAAGGTTATAGCGTATTACGTTACATGGTATAACGTTATAACGTATTACGTTATATGGTATAACGGTATAACGTATTGTGTAATATAGTATAACGTTATAACGTATTACGTTATATGGTATAACATCATAACGTATTACGTTATATAACATAACGTTATATGGAATAAGGTTATAACGTATTACGTTATATGGTATAACGTTATAACGTATTGCGTTATATAACACAACGTTATATGGTATAACGATATAACGTATTACGTTATATGGTATAAGGTTATAACGCATTACGTTATATGGTATAACGTTATAACGTATTGCGTTATATAACATAATGTTATATGGTATAAGGTTATAGCGTATTACGTTACATGGTATAATGTTATAACGTATTGCTGCATATGGTATAACGTCATAACGTATTACGTTATATGGTATAACGTTATAACGTATTGCGTTATATAACATAACGTTACATTGTATAACGTTATAACGTATTCCGTTATGTGGTGTAACGTTATAACATATTACGTTACACGGTATACGTCAGAACGTATTACGGTATATAACATAACGTTATACGGTATAAGGTTATAGCGTATTACGTTATATGGTATAACGTTATAACGCATTACGTTATATGGTATAACGATATAACGCATTGTGTAATATAGTATAAAGTTATAACGTATTACGTTATTTGGTATAACGATATAACGTATTGCGTTATATAACATAACGTTATATGGTATAACGTTATAACGTATTGCGATATATGGTATAACGATATAACGTATTACGTAATATAGTAAAACGTTATACGGTATAACGTTATAGCGCATTACGTTATATAGTATAACGTTATAACGTATTACGATATATGGTATAACGTTATAACGTATTGCGTTATATAACATAACGTTATATGGTATAACGTTATAACATACTACGTCATATGGCATAAAGTAATAACGTACTACGTTATATGGTATAACGTTATAGCGCATTACGTTTTATAGTACAACGTTATAACGTATTACGTTATATAACACAACGTTATATGGTATAATGTTATAACGTATTACGATATATGCTATGACGTTATAACGTATTGCGTTATATAACATAACGTTATATGGTATAACATTATAACGTATTATGTAATGTAGTATAACGTTATAACGTATTACGTTATTTGGCATAACGTTATACCGTATTGCGTTATATAACATAACGCTATATGGTATAACATTATAACGTATTGCGTTATATAACATAACGTTATTTGGTATAACGTTATAACGTATTGTGTAATATTGTATAACGTTATAACGTATTACGTTATTTGGCATAACGGTATAACGTATTGCGTTATATAACAGAACGCTATATGGTATAACATTATAACGTATTGCGTTCTATAACATAACGTTATTTGGTATAACGTTATAACGTATTGTGTAATATAGTATAACGTTATAACGTATTACGTTATTTGGTATAACGTTATAACGTATTGCGTTATATAACATAACGTTATATGGTATTAGGTTATAACGTATTACGTTATATGGTATAACGTTATAACGTATTGCGTTATATAACATAACGTTATATGGTATAACGTTATAATGTATTACGTTATATAGTATAACGTTATAACGTATTACCTTCTATAAAATAACGTTATAACGTATTACGTTAAATGGTATAACGATATAACGTATTACGTTATATGGTATAATGTTATAACGTATTGCTGCATATGGTATAACGTCATAACGTATTACGTTATATGGTATAACGTTAGAACGTATTGCGTTGTATAACATAACGTTATATTGTATAACGTTCTAACGTTTTGCGTTAAATAAGATAACGTTACATGGTATAACGTTATAAGGTATTGCGTGATATAGTATAATGTTATGCGGTATAACGTTATAGCGTATTACGTTATATAGTATAACATAATAACTTATTACGTTATACAACATAACGTTATAACGTATTGCGTTAATTGGTATAACGTTATAACATATTGTGTTATATAACATAAGGTTATATGGTATAACGTTATAACGTATTGCGTTATATAGTACAACGTTATAACGTATTACGTTATATAACATAATGTTATATGGTATAAGGTTATAGCGTATTACGTTACATGGTATAACGTTATAACGTATTACGTTATATGGTATAACGGTATAACGTATTGTCTAATATAGTATAACGTTTTAACGTATTACGTTATATGGTATAACGTCATAACGTATTACGTTATATAACATAACGTTATATGGTATAACGTTATAACGTATTGCGTTATATAACATAACGTTATATGGTCTAACGTTATAATGTATTACTTTATATAGTATAACGTTATAACGTATTACCTTCTATAACATAACGTTAAATGGTATAACGTTATAACGTATTACGTTATATAGTATAACGATATAACGTATTACGTTATATGGTATAATGTTATAACGTATTGCTGCATATGGTATAACGTCATAACGTATTACGTTATATGGTATAACGTTAGAACGTATTGCGTTGTATAACATAACGTTATATTGTATAACGTTATAACGTATTACGTTATATAGTATAACGTTATAACGTATTACCTTCTATAACATAACGTTATATGGTATAACGTTATAACGTATTACTTTATTTGGCATAACGTTATAACGTATTGCGTTATATAACATAACGTTATATGGTATAACGATATAACGTATTACGTTATATGGTATAAGGTTATAACGCATTACGTTATATGGTATAACGTAATAACGTATTGCGTTATAGAACATAATGTTATATGGTATAAGGTTATAGCGTATTACGTTATATAGTATAACGTTATAACGTATTACGATATATAGTATAACGTTATAACGTATTGCGTTATATAACATAACGTTATATGGTATAACGTTATAACATACTACGTCATATGGCATAAAGTAATAACGTATTACGTTATATAACACAACGTTATATGGTATAATGTTATAACGTATTACGATATATAGTATAACGTTATAACGTATTACCTTCTATAACATAACGTTATATGGTATATCGTTATAACGTATTACGTTATATGGTATAACGTCATAACGTATTACGTTATATAACATAACGTTATATGGTATAAGGTTATAACGTATTACGTTATATGGTATAACGTTATAACGTATTGCGTTATATAACATAACGTTATATGGTATAACGTTATAATGTATTACTTTATATAGTATAACGTTATAACGTATTACCTTCTATAACATAACGTTATATGGTATATCGTTATAACGTATTACGTTATATGGTATAACGTCATAACGTATTACGTTATATAACATAACGTTATATGGTATAAGGTTATAACGTATTACGTTATATGGTATAACGTTATAACGTATTGCGTTATATAACATAACGTTATATGGTATAACATTATAACGTATTACGTTATATAGTATAACGTTATAACGTATTACGTTATATGGTATAACGGTATAACGTATTGTGTAATATAGTATAACGTTATAACGTATTACGTTATATATTATAACGTCATAACGTATTACGTTATATAACATAACGTTATATGGTATAAGGTTATAACGTATTGCGTTATATAACATAACGTTATTTGGTATAACGTTATAACGTGTTGTGTAATATAGTATAACGTTATAACGTATTACGTTATTTGGTATAACGTTATAACGTATTGCGTTATATAACATAACGTTATATGGTATTAGGTTATAACGTATTACGTTATATGGTATAACGTTATAACGTATTGCGTTACATAACATAACGTTATATGGTATAACGATATAACGTATTACGTTATATGGTATAAGGTTATAACGCATTACGTTATATGGTATAACGTTATAACGTATTGCGTTATATAACATAACGTTATTTGGTATAACGTTATAACGTATTGTGTAATATAGTATAACGTTATAACGTATTACGTTAGATGGTATAACGTTATAACGTATTGCGTTATATAACATAACGTTATATGGTATAACGTTATAACGTATTACGTTATATAGTATAACGTTATAACGTATTACCTTCTATAACATAACGTTATATGGTATATCGTTATAACGTATTACGTTATATGGTATAACGTCATAACGTATTACGTTATATAACATAACGTTATATGGTATAAGGTTATAACGTATTACGTTATATGGTATAACGTCATAACGTATTACGTTATATAACATAACGTTATATGGTATAAGGTTATAACGTATTGCGTTATATAACATAACGTTATTTGGTATAACGTTATAACGTGTTGTGTAATATAGTATAACGTTATAACGTATTACGTTATTTGGTATAACGTTATAACGTATTGCGTTATATAACATAACGTTATATGGTATTAGGTTATAACGTATTACGTTATATGGTATAACGTTATAACGTATTGCGTTACATAACATAACGTTATATCGTATAACGATATAACGTATTACGTTATATGGTATAATGTTATAACGTATTGCGTCATATGGTATAACGTCGTAACGTATTACGTCATATGGTAAAACGTTATATGGTATAGCGTTATAGCGCATTACGTTATATAGTATAACGTTATAACGTATTACGTAATATAACATAACGTTATATGGTATAAGGTTATAACGCATTACGTTATATGGTATAACGTTATAACGTATTGCGTTATATAATATAACGTTATATGGTATGACGTTATAATGTATTACGTTATATAGTATAACGTTATAACGTATTACCTTCTATAACATAACGTTATATGGTATAACGTTATAACGTATTGCGTTATATGGTATAACGATATAACGTATTACGTTATATGGTATAATGTTATAACGTATTGATTCATATGGTATAACGTCATAACGTATTGCGTTATATAACATAATGTTATATGGTATAAGGTTATAGCGTATTACGTTATATAGTATAACGTTATAACGTATTACGATATATAGTATAACGTTATAACGTATTGCGTTATATAACATAACGTTATATGGTATAACGTTATAACATACTACGTCATATGGCATAAAGTAGTAACGTATTACGTTATATGGTATAACGTTATAGCGCATTACGTTTTATAGTACAACGTTATAACGTATTACGTTATATAACACAACGTTATATGGTATAATGTTATAACGTATTACGTTATATAGTATAACGTTATAACGTATTACGTTATATGGTATAACGGTATAACGTATTGTGTAATATAGTATAACGTTATAACGTATTACGTTATATGGTATAACGTCATAACGTATTACGTTATATAACATAACGTTATATGGTATAAGGTTATAACGTATTGCGTTATATAACATAACGTTATTTGGTATAACGTTATAACGTGTTGTGTAATATAGTATAACGTTATAACGTATTACGTTATTTGGTATAACGTTATAACGTATTGCGTTGTATAACATAACGTTATATTGTATAACGTTATAACGTATTACGTTATATAGTATAACGTTATAACGTATTACCTTCTATAACATAACGTTATATGGTATAACGTTATAACGTATTACTTTATTTGGCATAACGTTATAACGTATTGCGCTATATAACATAACGTTATATGGTATAACGTTATAACGTATTGCGTTATATGGTATAACGATATAACGTATTACGTTATATGGTATAATGTTATAACGTATTGATTCATATGGTATAACGTCATAACGTATTACGTCATATGGTATAACGTTATAACGTATTGTGTAATATAGTATAACGTTATAACGTATTACGTTAGATGGTATAACGTTATAACGTATTGCGTTATATAACATAACGTTATATGGTATAACGTTATAACGTATTACGTTATATAGTATAACGTTATAACGTATTACCTTCTATAACATAACGTAATATGGTATATCGTTATAACGTATTACGTTATATGGTATAACGTCATAACGTATTACGTTATATAACATAACGTTATATTGTATAACGTTATAACGTATTACGTTATATAGTATAACGTTATAACGTATTACCTTCTATAACATAACGTTATATGGTATAACGTTATAACGTATTACTTTATTTGGCATAACGTTATAACGTATTGCGTTATATAACATAACGTTATATGGTATAACGTTATAACGTATTGCGTTATATGGTATAACGATATAACGTATTACGTTATATGGTATAATGTTATAACGTATTGATTCATATGGTATAACGTCATAACGTATTACGTCATATGGTATAACGTTATAACGTATTGTGTAATATAGTATAACGTTATAACGTATTGCGTTAGATGGTATAACGTTATAACGTATTGCGTTATATAACATAACGTTATATGGTATAACGTTATAACGTATTACGTTATATAGTATAACGTTATAACGTATTACCTTCTATAACATAACGTAATATGGTATAACGATATAACGTATTACGTTATATGGTATAATGTTATAACGTATTGATTCATATGGTATAACGTCATAACGTATTACGTCATATGGTATAACGTTATAACGTATTGTGTAATATAGTATAACGTTATAACGTATTACGTTAGATGGTATAACGTTATAACGTATTGCGTTATATAACATAACGTTATATGGTATAACGTTATAACGTATTACGTTATATAGTATAACGTTATAACGTATTACCTTCTATAACATAACGTAATATGGTATATCGTTATAACGTATTACGTTATATGGTATAACGTCATAACGTATTACGTTATATAACATAACGTTATATGGTATAAGGTTATAACGTATTACGTTATATGGTATAACGTTATAACGTATTGCGTTATATAACATAACGTTATATGGTATAACGTTATAATGTATTACTTTATATAGTATAACGTTATAACGTATTACCTTCTATAACATAACGTTAAATGGTATAACGTTATAAGGTATTACGTTATATAGTATAACGATATAACGTATTACGTTATATGGTATAATGTTATAACGTATTGCTGCATATGGTATAACGTCATAACGTATTACGTTATATGGTATAACGTTAGAACGTATTGCGTTGTATAACATAACGTTATATTGTATAACGTTATAACGTATTACGTTATATAGTATAACGTTATAACGTATTACCTTCTATAACATAACGTTATATGGTATAACGTTATAACGTATTACTTTATTTGGCATAACGTTATAACGTATTGCGTCATATAACATAACGTTATATGGTATAACGATATAACGTATTACGTTATATCGTATAAGGTTATAACGCATTACGTTATATGGTATAACGTAATAACGTATTGCGTTATATAACATAATGTTATATGGTATAAGGTTATAGCGTATTACGTTATATAGTATAACGTTATAACGTATTGCGTTATATAACATAACGTTATATGGTATAACGTTATAACATACTACGTCATATGGCATAAAGTAATAACGTATTACGTTATATGGTATAACGTTATAGCGCATTACGTATTATAGTACAACGTTATAACGTATTACGTTATATAACACAACGTTATATGGTATAATGTTATAACGTATTACGATATATGCAATCACGTTATAACGTATTGCGTTATATAACATAACGTTATATGGTATAACATTATAACGTATTACGTTATATAGTATAACGTTATATCGTATTACGTTATATGGTATAACGGTATAACGTATTGTGTAATATAGTATAACGTTATAACGTATTACGTTATATGGTATAACGTCATAACGTATTACGTTATATAACATAACGTTATATGGTATAAGGTTATAACGTATTGCGTTATTTGGTATAACGTTATAACGTATTACGATATATAGTATAACGTTGTACGGTATAACGTTATAGCGTATTACTATATATGGTAAAACGATATAACGTATTACGTAATATAATATAACGTTACACGGTATATCGTTATAGCGTATTACGTTATATAGTATGACGTTATAACGTATTACGTTATGTAACATAACGTTATATGGTATAAGGTTATAGCGTCTTACGTTATATGGCATAACGTTATAACGTATTGGGTTATATAGTAAAACGGTATAACCTATTACGATATATAGTATAACGTTATACGGTATAACGTTATAACGTATTGCGATATATAGTATAACGTTATACGGTATAACGTTATAGCGTATTGCGTTGTATAGTATAACGTTATGACGTATTACGTTATATAACATTACGTCATATGGTATAACGTTATAACGTATTACGTTTTATGGTCTAACGTTATAACGTATAACGTTATATGGTATAACGTTATAACGTATTACGTTATATAACATAACGGTATATGGTATAACATTATAACGTATTACGTCATATCGTATAATGTTGCAACGTATTACGTGATATGGTATAACCTTATAACGTGTTACGTTATGTGGTATAACGTTATCACGTATTGCGTTATATAACATAACGTTATAACGTATTGTGTAATATAGTATAACGTTATAACGTATTACGTTATTTGGTATAACGTTATAACGTATTACGATATATAGTACAACGTTATACGGTATAACGTTATAGCGTATTACGTTATATAGTATAACGTTATGACGTATTACGTTATATAACATAATGTCATATGGTATAACATTATAACGTACTACGTTACATCGTATAACGTTATACCGTATTACGTGATATGGTATAACGTTATAACGTGTTACGTTATGTGGTATAACGTTATAACGTGTTACGTTATATGGTATAACGTTATCACGTACTACGTTATATAACATAACGTTATAACGTATTGTGTAATATAGTATAACGTTATAACGTATTACGTTATTTGGTATAACGTTATACCGTATTACGATATATAGTACTACGTTATACGGTATAACGTTATAACGTGTTACGTTATGTGGTATAACGTTATAACGTGTTACGTTATATGGTATAACGTTATAACGTACTGCGTTGTATGGTAAAACGATATAACCTATTACGATATATAGTAGAACGTCATACGGTATAACGTTGTAACGTATTACGTTATATGGTCTAACGTTCTAACGTATTACGTTATATGGAATAACGTTATAACGTATTACGTTATATAGTATAACGTTATAACGTATTACGTTATATAATATAACGTTATATGGTATAAGGTTATAACGTATTACGTTATATAGTATAATGTTATAACGTATTACGCTATATAACATAACGTTATATGGTATATCGTTATAACGTATTACGTTATATGGTATAACGTTATAACGTATTGCGTTATATGGTATAACGATATAACGTATTACGTTATATAACATAACGTTATGTGGTATAAGGTTATAGCGTATTACGTTATATAGTATAACATTATAGCGTATTACGTTATATAACATAACGTTATATGATATAAGGTTATAGCGTATTACGTTATATAGCATAACCTTATGACGTATTACGTTATATAACATAACGTTATATGGTACAAGGTTATAACGTATTACGTTATATAGTATAACGTTATAACGTATTACGTTATATAATATAACGTTATATGGTACAAGGTTATAACGTATTACGTTATATAGTATAACGTTATAACGTATTACGTTATATAATATAACGTTATATGGTATATCGTTATAACGTATTACGTTATATGGTATAACGTTATAACGTATTGCGTTATATGGTATAACGATATAACGTATTACGTTATATAACATAACGTTATGTGGTATAAGGTTATAGCGTATTACGTTATATAGTATAACATTATAACGTATTACGTTATATAACATAACGTTATATGATATAAGGTTATAGCGTATTACGTTATATAGTATAACATTATGACGTATTACGTTATATAACATAACGTTATATGGTACAAGGTTATAACGTATTACGTTATATAGTATAACGTTATAACGTATTACGTTATATAATATAACGTTATAACGTATTACGTTATATAATATAACGTTATATGGTATATCGTTATAACGTATAACGTTATATGGTATACCGTTATAACGTATTGCGTTATATGGTATAACGGTATAACGTATTGCGTTATATGGTATAACGATATAACGTATTACTGTATATAGTATAACGTTATACTTTATAACGTTATAGCGTATTACGTTATATAGTATAACATTATGACGTATTACGTTATATAACATAACGTCATAGGGTATAACGTTGTAACGTATTACGTTATATGGTCTAACGTTACAACGTATTACGTCATATGGTATAATGTTATAACGTATTGCGTTATATAACATAACGTTATAACGTATTACGTTATTTTGTATCACGTAATAACGTATTACGTTATATAACATAACGTTATATGGTATAACGTTATAGCGTATTACGTTATATAGTATTATTTATAACGTATTACCTTATATAACATAACGTTATATGGTATAAGGTTATAACGTATTACGTTATATGGTACAACGTTATAGCGTATTACGCTATATAACATAACGTTATATGGTATATCGTTATAACGTATTACGTTATATGGTATAACGTTATGACGTATTGCGTTATATAACATAACGGTATATGGTATAACATTATAACGTATTACGTTATATCGTATCACGTAATAGCGTATTACGTTATATAACATAACGTTACATGGTATGACGTTATAGCGTATTACGTTATATAGTATTACGTTATAACGTATTGCGTTATATAACATAACGTTATATGGTATAAGGTTATAGCGTCTTACGTTATATGGCATAACGTTATAACGTATTGGGTTATATGGTAAAACGGTATAACCTATTACGATATATAGTATAACGTTATACGGTATAACGTTATAACGTATTGCGATATATAGTATAACGTTATACGGTATAACGTTATAGCGTATTGCGTTGTATAGTATAACGTTATGACGTATTACGTTATATAACATTACGTCATATGGGATAACGTTATAACGTATTACGTTTTATGGTCTAACGTTATAACGTATTACGTTATATGGTATAACGTTATAACGTATTACGTTATATAACATAACGGTATATGGTATAACATTATAACGTATTACGTCATATCGTATAATGTTGCAACGTATTACGTGATATGGTATAACCTTATAACGTGTTACGTTATGTGGTATAACGTTATCACGTATTGCGTTATATAACATAACGTTATAACGTATTGTGTAATATAGTATAACGTTATAACGTATTACGTTATTTGGTATAACGTTATAACGTATTACGATATATAGTACAACGTTATACGGTATAACGTTATAGCGTATTACGTTATATAGTATAACGTTATGACGTATTACGTTATATAACATAATGTCATATGGTATAACATTATAACGTACTACGTTACATCGTATAACGTTATACCGTATTACGTGATATGGTATAACGTTATAACGAGTTACGTTATGTGGTATAACGTTATAACGTGTTACGTTATATGGTATAACGTTATCACGTACTACGTTATATAACATAACGTTATAACGTATTGTGTAATATAGTATAACGTTATAACGTATTACGTTATTTGGTATAACGTTGTACCGTATACGATATATAGTACAACGTTATACGGTATAACGTTATAACGTGTTACATTATGTGGTATAACGTTATAACGTGTTACGTTATATGGTATAACGTTATAACGTACTGCGTTGTATGGTAAAACGATATAATCTATTACGATATATAGTAGAACGTCATACGGTATAACGTTATAACGTATTACGTTATATGGTCTAACGTTATAACGTATTACGTTATATAGTATAACGTTATAACGTATTACGTTATATAATATAACGTTATATGGTATAAGGTTATAACGTATTACGTTATATAGTATAATGTTATAACGTATTACGCTATATAACATAACGTTATATGTTATATCGTTATAGCGTATTACGTTATATAGTATTACGTTATAACGTATTACGTTATATAACATAACGTTATATGGTATAAGGTTACAACGTATTACGTTATATAGTATAACGTTATAACGTATTACGTTATTATATAACTTTATATGGTATAAGGTTATAACGTATTACGTTATATAGTATAACGTTATAGCGTATTACGCTATATAACATAACGTTACATGGTATATCGTTATATCGTATTACGTTATATAAAATAACGTTTTAGCGTATCACGTTATATGGTATAACGTTATAACGTATTACGTTATATGGTATAATGTTATAACGTATTGCGTTATATAACATAACGCTATAACGTATTACGTTATATTGTATCACGTAATAACGTATTACGTTATGTGGTATAACGTTTTAACGTGTTACGTTATATGGTATAACGTTATCACGTATTACGCTATATAACATAACGTTATAACGTATTACGTTATATGGTATAATGTTATAACGTATTGCGTTATATAACATAACGTTATAACGTATTACGTTATATTGTATCACGTAATAACGTATTACGTTATGTGTTATAACGTATTAACGTGTTACGTTATATGGTATAACGTTATGGCGTATTACGTTATATAGTATTACGTTATAACGTATTGCGTTATATATCATAACGTTATATGGTATAAGGTTATAACGTATTACGTTATATAGTATAACGTTATAACGTATTACGTGATATGGTATAACGTTATAACGTGTTACGTTATGTGGTATAACGTTTTAACGTGTTACGTTATATGGTATAACGTTATCACGTATTACGTTATATAACATAACGTTATATCGTATTGTGTAATATAGTATAACGTTATAACGTATTACGTTATTTGGTATAACGTTATAACGTATTACGATATATAGTATAACGTTGTACGGTATAACGTTATAGCGTATTACGTTATATAGTATAACGTTATGACGTTTTTCGTTATATAACATAACGTCATATGGCATAACGTTATAACGTATTAAGTTATATGGTCTAACGTTATAACGTGTTACGTTACATGGTGTAACGTTATAATGTAGTACGTTATATGGTATATCGTTATAACGTATTACGTTATATGGTATAATGTTATAACGTATTGCGTTATATAACATAACGTTATATGGTATAACGTTATAACGTATTACTATATATGGTAAAACGATATAACGTATTACGTGATATAATATAACGTTACACGGTATATCGTTATAGCGTATTACGTTATATAGTATGACGTTATAACGTATTACGTTATGTAACATAACGTTATATGGTATAAGGTTATAGCGTCTTACGTTATATGGCATAACGTTATAACGTATTGGGTTATATGGTAAAACGGTATAACCTATTACGATATATAGTATAACGTTATACGGTATAACGTTATAACGTATTGCGATATATAGTATAACGTTATACGGTATAACGTTATAGCGTATTGCGTTGTATAGTATAACGTTATGACGTATTACGTTATATAACATTACGTCATATGGTATAACGTTATAACGTATTACGTTTTATGGTCTAACGTTATAACGTATTACGTTATATGGTATAACGTTATAACGTATTACGTTATATAACATAACGGTATATGGTATAACATTATAACGTATTACGTCATATCGTATAATGTTGCAACGTATTACGTGATATGGTATAACCTTATAACGTGTTACGTTATGTGGTATAACGTTATCACGTATTGCGTTATATAACATAACGTTATAACGTATTGTGTAATATAGTATAACGTTATAACGTATTACGTTATTTGGTATAACGTTATAACGTATTACGATATATAGTACAACGTTATACGGTATAACGTTATAGCGTATTACGTTATATAGTATAACGTTATGACGTATTACGTTATATAACATAATGTCATATGGTATAACATTATAACGTACTACGTTACATCGTATAACGTTATACCGTATTACGTAATATGGTATAACGTTATAACGTACTGCGTTGTATGGTAAAACGATATAACCTATTACGATATATAGTAGAACGTCATACGGTATAACGTTATAACGTATTACGTTATATGGTCTAACGTTCTAACGTATTACGTTGTATGGTAAAACGATATAACCTATTACGATATATAGTAGAACGTCATACGGTATAACGTTATAACGTATTACGTTATATGGTCTAACGTTCTAACGTATTACGTTATATGGTATAACGTTATAACGTATTACGTTATATAGTATAACGTTATAACGTATTACGTTATATAATATAACGTTATATGGTATAAGGTTATAACGTATTACGTTATATAGTATAATGTTATAACGTATTACGCTATATAACATAACGTTATATGGTATATCGTTATAACGTATTACGTTATATGGTATAACGTTATAACGTATTGCGTTATATGGTATAACCATATAACGTATTACGTTATATAACATAACGTTATGTGGTATAAGGTTATAGCGTATTACGTTATATAGTATAACATTATAGCGTATTACGTTATATAACATAACGTTATATGATATAAGGTTATAGCGTATTACGTTATATAGCATAACCTTATGACGTATTACGTTATATAACATAACGTTATATGGTACAAGGTTATAACGTATTACGTTATATAGTATAACGTTATAACGTATTACGTTATATAATATAACGTTATATGGTACAAGGTTATAACGTATTACGTTATATAGTATAACTTTATCACGTATTACGTTATATAATATAACGTTATATGGTATATCGTTATAACGTATTACGTTATATGGTATAACGTTATAACGTATTGCGTTATATGGTATAACGATATAACGTATTACGTTATATAACATAACGTTATGTGGTATAAGGTTATAGCGTATTACGTTATATAGTATAACATTATAACGTATTACGTTATATAACATAACGTTATATGATATAAGGTTATAGCGTATTACGTTATATAGTATAACATTATGACGTATTACGTTATATAACATAACGTCATAGGGTATAACGTTGTAACGTATTACGTTATATGGTCTAACGTTACAACGTATTACGTCATATGGTATAATGTTATAACGTATTGCGTTATATAACATAACGTTATAACGTATTACGTTATTTTGTATCACGTAATAACGTATTACGTTATATAACATAACGTTATATGGTATAACGTTATAGCGTATTACGTTATATAGTATTATTTATAACGTATTACCTTATATAACATAACGTTATATGGTATAAGGTTATAACGTATTACGTTATATGGTACAACGTTATAGCGTATTACGCTATATAACATAACGTTATATGGTATATCGTTATAACGTATTACGTTATATGGTATAACGTTATGACGTATTGCGTTATATAACATAACGGTATATGGTATAACATTATAACGTATTACGTTATATCGTATCACGTAATAGCGTATTACGTTATATAACATAACGTTATATGGTATGACGTTATAGCGTATTACGTTATATAGTATTACGTTATAACGTATTGCGTTATATAACATAACGTTATATGGTATAAGGTTATAGCGTCTTACGTTATATGGCATAACGTTATAACGTATTGGGTTATATGGTAAAACGGTATAACCTATTACGATATATAGTATAACGTTATACGGTATAACGTTATAACGTATTACGTTATATAACATAACGGTATATGGTATAACATTATAACGTATTACGTCATATCGTATAATGTTGCAACGTATTACGTGATATGGTATAACCTTATAACGTGTTACGTTATGTGGTATAACGTTATCACGTATTGCGTTGTATAGTATAACGTTATGACGTATTACGTTATATAACATTACGTCATATGCTATAACGTTATAACGTATTACGTTTTATGGTCTAACGTTATAACGTATTACGTTATATGGTATAACGTTATAACATATTACGTTATATAACATAACGGTATATGGTATAACATTATAACGTATTACGTCATATCGTATAATGTTGCAACGTATTACGTGATATGGTATAACCTTATAACGTGTTACGTTATGTGGTATAACGTTATCACGTATTGCGTTATATAACATAACGTTATAACGTATTGTGTAATATAGTATAACGTTATAACGTATTACGTTATTTGGTATAACGTTATAACGTATTACGATATATAGTACAACGTTATACGGTATAACGTTATAGCGTATTACGTTATATAGTATAACGTTACGACGTATTACGTTATATAACATAATGTCATATGGTATAACATTATAACGTACTACGTTACATCGTATAACGTTATACCGTATTACGTGATATGGTATAACGTTATAACGAGTTACGTTATGTGGTATAACGTTATAACGTGTTACGTTATATGGTATAACGTTATCACGTACTACGTTATATAACATAACGTTATAACGTATTGTGTAATATAGTATAACGTTATAACGTATTACGTTATTTGGTATAACGTTGTACCGTATTACGATATATAGTACAACGTTATACGGTATAACGTTATAGCGTATTACGTTATATAGTATAACGTTATGACGTATTACGTTATATAACATAATGTCATATGGTATAACATTATAACGTACTACGTTACATCGTATAACGTTATACCGTATTACGTGATATGGTATAACGTTATAACGAGTTACGTTATGTGGTATAACGTTATAACGTGTTACGTTATATGGTATAACGTTATCACGTACTACGTTATATAACATAACGTTATAACGTATTGTGTAATATAGTATAACGTTATAACGTATTACGTTATTTGGTATAACGTTGTACCGTATTACGATATATAGTACAACGTTATACGGTATAACGTTATAACGTGTTACGTTATGTGGTATAACGTTATAACGTGTTACGTTATATGGTATAACGTTATAACGTATTACGTTATATAATATAACGTTATATGGTATAAGGTTATAACGTATTACGTTATATAGTATAATGTTATAACGTATTACGCTATATAACATAACGTTATATGGTATATCGTTATAACGTATTACGTTATATGGTATAACGTTATAACGTATTGCGTTATATAGTATAATGTTATAACGTATTACGCTATATAACATAACGTTATATGGTATATCGTTATAACGTATTACGTTATATGGTATAACGTTATAACGTATTGCGTTATATGGTATAACGATATAACGTATTACGTTATATAACATAACGTTATGTGGTATAACGTTATAACGTATTACGTTATACGGTATAATGTTATAACATATTGCGTTATATAACATAACGTTATAACGTATTATGTTATATTTTATCACGTAATAACGTATTACGTTATATAACATAACGTTATATGGTACAACGTTATAGCGTATTACGCTATATAACATAACGTTATATGGTATATCGTTATAACGTATTACGTTATATGGTATAACGTTATGACGTATTGCGTTATAAAACATAACGGTATATGGTATAATATTATAACGTATTACGTTATATCGTATCACGTAATAACGTATTACGTTAAATAACATAACGTTACATGGTATAACGTTATAGCGTATTACGTTATATAGTATTACGTTATAACGTATTACGTTATACAACATAACGTTATATGGTAAAATGTTATAACGTATTGCGTTATATAACATAACGTTATAGCGTATTACGTTACATAGTATAACGTAAAAACGTATTACGTTATATAACATGACGTTATTTGGTATAGCGATATAACGTGTTACGATATATAGTATGACATTATACGGTATAACGTTATAACGTATTACGTTATATGGTCTAACGTTACAACGTATTACGTTATATGGTATAACGTTATAACGTATTACGTTATGTGGTAAAATGTTATAACGTATTGCGTTATATTACATAACGATATAGCGTATTACGTTATATAGTATAACGTAAAAACGTATTACGTTATGTAACATAACGTCATATGGTATAACGTTATAACGAATTACGTTATATGGTCTAACGTTATAACGTATTACGTTATATGGTATAATGTTATTTCGTATTACGTTATGTGGTATAACGTTATAACGTATTACGCTATATAACATAGCGTTATATGTTATATCTTTATAACGTATTATGTTATAATGTATAACGTTATAACGTATTGCGTTATATAACATAACGTTATATGGTATAACGTTATAGCGTTTTACGTTATATGGTCTAACGTTACAACGTATTACGTTATATGGTATAACGTTATAACGTATTACGTTATGTGGTAAAATGTTATAACGTATTGCGTTATATAACATAACGATATAGCGTATTACGTTAAATAGTATAACGTAAAAACGTATTACGTTATATAACATAACGTTATATGGTATAACGTTATAGCGTTTTACGTTATATGGTCTAACGTTACAACGTATTACGTTATATGGTATAACGTTATAACGAATTACGTTATATGGTCTAACGTTATAACCTATTACGTTATATGGCATAACGTTATAACGTATTACATTATATAGTATAACGTTATAACGTATTACGTTATATGGTATAACGTTATAACGTATTACGCTATATAACATAGCGTTATATGGTATATCTTGATAACGTATTACGTAATATTGTATAACATTATAACGTATTGCGTTATAAAACATAACGTTGTGTGGTATAACGTTATAGCGTGTTACGCTATATAGTATAACGTAATAACGTATTACGTTATATAACATAACGTTATATGGTATAAGGTTATAACGTATCACGTTATATAGTATAACGTTATAGCGTATTACGCTATATAACATAACGTTATATGGTATATCGTTATAACGTATAACGTTATATGATATAATGTTATAACGTATTGCGTTACATAACATAACGTTATAACGTATTACGTTATATTTTATCACGTAATAACGTATTACGATATATAGTATAACGTTATACGGTATAACGTTATAGCGTATTACGTTATATAGTATAACATTATGACGTATTACGTTATATAACATAACGTCATATGGTATAACGTTATAACGTATTACGTTATATGGTATAAGGTTATAACGTATTACGTTATATGGTATATCGTTATAACGTATTACGCTATATAAGATAACGTTATATGTTATAATGTTATAACGTATTGCTATATATGGAATAACGATATAACGTATTACGTAATATAGTATAACGTTACACGGTATAACGTTATAACGTATTAAGTCATATAGTATAACGTTACACGGTATAACGTTATAACGTATTACGTTATATGGTATACCGTTATAACGTATTACGCTATATAGGATAACGTTATATGGTATATCGATATAACGTATTACGTTATATGGTATAACGTAATAACGTATTGGGTTATATGGTAAAACTATGTAACCTAATACGATATATAGTATAACCTTATACGGTATAACGTTATAACGTATTACGTTATATAACATAACGTTATATTGTATAAGGTTATAGCGTATTACGTTATATAGTCTAACATTTTAACGTATTACGTTATGTGGTATAACGTTATAACGTATTACGCTGTATAACATGACGTTATATGGTATATCGTTATAACGTATTACGATATATAGTATAACGTTATAACGTATTACGTTATATGGTATAACGTTATAACGTATTACGTTATATGGTATAACGTTATAACGTATTACGTTATATGGTATAACGTTATAACGTATTACGCTATATAAGATAGCGTTAAGTGTTATACCTTTATATCGTATTACGTTATATTGTATAACGTTATAACGTATAGCGTTATATAACATAACGTTATATGGTGTAACGTTATAGCGTATTACGTTATATGGTCTAACGTTACAACGTATTACGTTATATGGTATAACGTTATAACGTATTACGTTATGTGGTATAACGTTATAACGTGATATGTTATAACGTATTACGTTATATGGTATAACGTTATAACGTATTACGTTATATGGTATAACGTTATAACGTATTTCGATATATATTATAACATTATACGGTATAACGTTATAGCGTATTACGTTATATAGTATAACATTATGACGTATTACGTTATATAACATAACGTGATATGGTATAACGTTATAACGAATTACGTTATATGGTCTAACGCTATGACGTATTACGTTATATGGTATAACGTTATAACGTATTACGTTATGTGGTATAACGTTATAACGCGTTACGTTATAACGCATTACGTTATATGGCATAACGTTATAACGTATTGGGTCATATGGTAAAACTATGTAACCTATTACGATATATAGTATAACCTTATACGGTATAACGTTATAACGTATTACGTTATATAACATAACGTTATATTGTATAAGGTTATAGCGTATTACGTTATATAGTCTAACATTATAACGTATTACGTTATATAACATAACGTTATATGGTATACGGTTATAACGTATTACGTTATATAGTGTAACATTATAACGTATTACGTTATATGGTATAACGTTATAACGTATTACGCTGTATAACATGACGTTATATGGTATATCGTTATAACGTATTACGTTATATGGTATAATGTTATAACGTATTGCGTTATACAACATAACGTTATAGCGTATTACGCTATATAGTATAATGTTATAACGTATTGCGTTATATAACATAACGTTATAGCGTATTACGCTATATAGTATAACGTTATAACGTATTACGTTATATTTTATCACGTAATAACGTATTACGTTATATAACATAACGTTATGTGGTATAACGTTATAGCGTATTACGTTATATAGTATTACGTTATAACGTATTACGTTATATAACATAACGTTATATGGTATAACGTTATAGCGCATTACGTTATATGGTCTAACGTTACAACGTATTACGTTTTATGGTATAACGTTATAGCGTATTACGTTATATGGTATAACGTTATAACGTATTACGTTATATGGTCTAACGTTATAACGTATTACGTTATATAGTATAACGTTATAACGTATTACGTTATATGGTATAACGTTATAACGTATTACGTTATATGGTATAACGTTATAACGTATTACGCTATATAACATAGCGTTATATGTTATATCTTTATAACGAATTACGTTAAATAGTCTAACGTTATAACGTATTACGTTATATGGTATAACGTTATAGCGTATTACGATATGTGGTATAACGTTATAACGCGTTACGTTATATCGTATTACGTTATATGGCATAACGTTATAACGTATTACGTTATATAGTATAACGTTAGAACGTATTACGTTATATGGTATAACGTTATAACGTATTACGCTATATAACATAGCTTTATATGTTATATCTTTATAATGTATTACGTTATATTGTATAACGTTATAACGTATTGCGTTATATAACATAATGTTATATGGTATAACGTTACAGCGTATTACGTTATATAGTATAACGTAAAAACGTATTACGTTATATAACATAACGTTATATGGTATAGCGATATAACGTGTTACGATATATAGTATGACATTATACGGTATAACGTTATAACGTATTACGTTATATAGTATAACATTATGACGTATTACGTTATATAACATAACGTCATATGGTATAACGTTATAACGAATTACGTTATATGGTCTAACGTTATAACGTATTACGTTATATGGTATAATGTTATAACGTAATGCGTTATATAACATAACGTTATAACGTATTACGTTATATTTTATCACGTAATAACGTATTACGTTATATAACATAACGTTATATGGTATAACGTTATAGCGTATTACGTTATATAGTATTACGTTATAACGTATTACGTTATATAACATAACGTTATATGGTATAAGTTTATAACGCATTACGTTATATAGTATAACGTTATAATGTATTACGTTATATTTTATCACGTAATAACGTATTACGTTATATAACATAACGTTATATGGTATAACGTTATAACGTATACGTTATATGGTATAACGTTATGACGTATTGCGTTATATGGTATAACAATATAACGTATTACGATATATATTATAACGTTATACGGTATAACGTTATAGCGTATTACGTTATATAGTATAACATTATGACGTATTACGTTATATAACATAACGTCATATGGTATAACGTTATAACGAATTACGTTATATGGTCTAACGTTATAACGTATTACGTTATGTGGTATAACGTTATAACGCGTTACGTTATATCGTATTACGTTATATGGCGTAACGTTATAACGTACTACGTTATATGGTCTAACGTTACAACGTATTACGTTATATGGTATAACGTTATAACGTATTACGTTATGTGGTATAACGTTATAACGTGATATGTTATAACGTATTACGTTATATAGTATAACGTTATAACGTATTACGTTATGTAACATAACGTTATATGGTATAAGGTTATAGCGTCTTACGTTATATGGTATAACGTTATAACGTATTACGTTATATGGTATGTCGTTATAACGTATTACGCTATATAAGATAACGTTATATGGTATATGGTTATAACGTATTACGTTATATGGTATAACGTTATAACGTATTGGGTTATATAGTAAAACTGTGTTACCTATTACGATATATAGTATAACGTTATACGGTATAACGTTATGACGTAATACGTTATATAACATAACGTTATATTGTATAAGGTTATAACGTATTACGTTATATAGTATAACATTATAACGTATTACGTTATATAACATAACGTTATATGGTATAACGTTATAACGTATTACGCTGTATAACATGACGTTATATGGTATATCGTTATAACGTATTACGTTATATACTATAACGTTATAGCGTATTACGCTATATAACATAACGTTATATGGCATATCGTTAAACGTATTACGTTATATAACATAACGTTATAACGTATTACGTTATATTTTATCACGTAATAACGTATTACGTTATATAACATAACGTTATATGGTATAACGTTATAGCGTATTACGTTATATAGTATTACGTTATAACGTATTACGTTATATAACATAACGTTATATGGTATAACGTTATAGCGCATTACGTTATATGGTCTAACGTTACAACGTATTACGTTTTATGGTATAACGTTATAACGTATTACGTTATATGGTATAACGTTATAACGTATTACGTTATATGGTCTAACGTTATAACGTATTACGTTATATAGTATAACGTTATAACGTATTACGTTATATGGTATAACGTTATAACGTATTACGTTATATGGTATAACGTTATAACGTATTACGCTATATAACATAGCGTTATATGTTATATCTTTATAACGAATTACGTTATATGGTCTAACGTTATAACGTATTACGTTATATGGTATAACGTTATAGCGTATTACGTTATGTGGTATAACGTTATAACGCGTTACGTTATATCGTATTACGTTATATGGCATAACGTTATAACGTATTACGTTATATAGTATAACGTTATAACGTATTACGTTATATGGTATAACGTTATAACGTATTACGCTATATAACATAGCTTTATATGTTATATCTTTATAACGTATTACGTTATATTGTATAACGTTATAACGTATTGCGTTATATAACATAATGTTATATGGTATAACGTTATAGCGTATTACGTTATATAGTATAACGTAAAAACGTATTACGTTATATAACATAACGTTATATGGTATAGCGATATAACGTGTTACGATATATAGTATGACATTATACGGTATAGCGTTATAACGTATTACGTTATATAGTATTACGTTATAACGTATTACGTTATATAACATAACGTTATATGCAATATCGTTATAACGTATTACGTTATATGGTCTAACGTTATAACGTATTACGTTATATGGTATAATGTTATAACGTAATGCGTTATATAACATAATGTTATAACGTATTACGTTATATTTTATCACGTAATAACGTATTACGTTATATAGTATAACGTTATAACGTATTACGTTATGTAACATAACGTTATATGGTATAAGGTTATAGCGTCTTACGTTATATGGTATAACGTTATAGCGTATTACGTTATATAGTATTACGTTATATAACATAACGTTATATGGTATAAGGTTATAACGTATTATGTTGTATAGTATAACGTTATAACGTATTACGTTATATGGTATAACGTTATAACGTGTTACGCTATATAACATAACGTCATATGGTATAACGTTATAACGAATTACGTTATATGGTCTAACGTTATAAGGTATTACGTTATGTGGTATAACGTTATAACGCGTTACGTTATATCGTATTACGTTATATGGCGTAACGTTATAACGTACTACGTTATATGGTCTAACGTTACAACGTATTACGTTATATGGTATAACGTTATAACGTATTACGTTATGTGGTATAACGTTATAACGTGATATGTTATAACGTATTACGTTATATGGTATAACGTTATAACGTATTACGTTATATGGTATAACGTTATAACGTATTGCTATATATGGTATAACGATATAACGTGTTACGTAATATAGTATAACGTTACACGGTATAACGTTATAGCGTATTACGTTATATAGTATAACGTTATAACGTATTACGTTATGTAACATAACGTTATATGGTATAAGGTTATAGCGTCTTACGTTATATGGTATAACGTTATAACGTATTACGTTATATGGTATGTCGTTATAACGTATTACGCTATATAAGATAACGTTATATGGTATATGGTTATAACGTATTACGTTATATGGTATAACGTTATAACGTATTGGGTTATATAGTAAAACTGTGTTACCTATTACGATATATAGTATAACGTTATACGGTATAATGTTATGACGTAATACGTTATATAACATAACGTTATATTGTATAAGGTTATAACGTATTACGTTATATAGTATAACATTATAACGTATTACGTTATATAACATAACGTTATATGGTATAACGTTATAACGTATTACGCTGTATAACATGACGTTATATGGTATATCGTTATAACGTATTACGTTATATACTATAACGTTATAGCGTATTACGCTATATAACATAACGTTATATGGCATATCGTTAAACGTATTACGTTATATAACATAACGTTATAACGTATTACGTTATGTTTTATCACGTAATAACGTATTACGTTATATAACATAACGTTATATGGTATAACGTTATAGCGTATTACGTTATATAGTATTACGTTATAACGTATTACGTTATATAACATAACGTTATATCGTATAACGTTATAGCGCATTACGTTATATGGTCTAACGTTACAACGTATTACGTTATATAACATTACGTTATATGGTATAACGTTATAGCGCATTACGTTATATGGTCTAACGTTACAACGTATTACGTTATATAGTATAACGTTATAACGTATTACGTTATATGGTATAACGTTATAACGTATTACGTTATATGGTATAACGTTATAACGTATTACGCTATATAACATAGCGTTATATGTTATATCTTTATAACGAATTACGTTATATGGTCTAACGTTATAACGTATTACGTTATATGGTATAACGTTATAGCGTATTACGTTATGTGGTATAACGTTATAACGCGTTACGCTATATCGTATTACGTTATATGGCATAACGTTATAACGTATTACGTTATATAGTATAACGTTATAACGTATTACGTTATATGGTATAACGTTATAACGTATTACGCTATATAACATAGCTTTATATGTTATATCTTTATAACGTATTACGTTATATTGTATAACGTTATAACGTATTGCGTTATATAACATAATGTTATATGGTATAACGTTATAGCGTATTACGATATATAGTATAACGTAAAAACGTATTACGTTATATAACATAACGTTATATGGTATAGCGATATAACGTGTTACGATATATAGTATGACATTATACGGTATAACGTTATAACGTATTACGTTATATAGTATTACGTTATAACGTATTACGTTATATAACATAACGTTATATGCAATATCGTTATAACGTATTACGTTATATGGTCTAACGTTATAACGTATTACGTTATATGGTATAATGTTATAACGTAATGCGTTATATAACATAATGTTATAACGTATTACGTTATATTTTATCACGTAATAACGTATTACGTTATATAGTATAACGTTATAACGTATTACGTTATGTAACATAACGTTATATGGTATAAGGTTATAGCGTCTTACGTTATATGGTATAACGTTATAACGTATTACGTTATATGGTATGTCGTTATAACGTATTACGCTATATAAGATAACGTTATATGGTATATGGTTATAACGTATTACGTTATATGGTATAACGTTATAACGTATTGGGTTATATAGTAAAACTGTGTAACCTATTACGATATATAGTATAACGTTATACGGTATAACGTTATGACGTAATACGTTATATAACATAACGTTATATTGTATAAGGTTATAACGTATTACGTTATATAGTATAACATTATAACGTATTACGTTATATAACATAACGTTATATGGTATAACGTTATAACGTATTACGCTGTATAACATGACGTTATATGGTATATCGTTATAACGTATTACGTTATATGGTATAATGTTATAACGTATTGCGTTATACAACATAACGTTATAGCGTATTACGCTATATAGTATAATGTTATAACGTATTGCGTTATATAACATAACGTTATAGCGTATTACGCTATATAGTATGACGTAATAACGTATTACGTTATATAACATAACGTTATATGGTATAACGTTATAACGTATTACGCTATATGGTATAACGATATAACGTATTACGTTATATACTATAACGTTATAGCGTATTACGCTATATAACATAACGTTATATGGCATATCGTTAAACGTATTACGTTATATAACATAACGTTATAACGTATTACGTTATATTTTATCACGTAATAACGTATTACGTTATATAACATAACGTTATGTGGTATAACGTTATAGCGTATTACGTTATATAGTATTACGTTATAACGTATTACGTTATATAACATAACGTTATATGGTATAACGTTATAGCGCATTACGTTATATGGTCTAACGTTACAACGTATTACGTTATATAACATAACGTTATATGGTATAACGTTATAGCGCATTACGTTATATGGTCTAACGTTACAACGTATTACGTTATATAACATAACGTTATATGGTATAACGTTATAGCGTATTACGTTATATAGTATTACGTTATAACGTATTACGTTATATAACATAACGTTATATGGTATAACGTTATAGCGCATTACGTTATATGGTCTAACGTTACAACGTATTACGTTATATAACATAACGTTATATGGTATAACGTTATAGCGCATTACGTTATATGGTCTAACGTTACAACGTATTACGTTATATAGTATAACGTTATAACGTATTACGTTATATGGTATAACGTTATAACGTATTACGTTATATGGTATAACGTTATAACGTATTACGCTATATAACATAGCGTTATATGTTATATCTTTATAACGAATTACGTTATATGGTCTAACGTTATAACGTATTACGTTATATGGTATAACGTTATAGCGTATTACGTTATGTGGTATAACGTTATAACGCGTTACGCTATATCGTATTACGTTATATGGCATAACGTTATAACGTATTACGTTATATAGTATAACGTTATAGCGTATTACGTTATATGGTATAACGTTATAACGTATTACGCTATATAACATAGCTTTATATGTTATATCTTTATAACGTATTACGTTATATTGTATAACGTTATAACGTATTGCGTTATATAACATAATGTTATATGGTATAACGTTATAGCGTATTACGTTATATAGTATAACGTAAAAACGTATTACGTTATATAACATAACGTTATATGGTATAGCGATATAACGTGTTACGATATATAGTATGACATTATACGGTATAACGTTATAACGTATTACGTTATATAGTATTACGTTATAACGTATTACGTTATATAACATAACGTTATATGCAATATCGTTATAACGTATTACGTTATATGGTCTAACGTTATAACGTATTACGTTATATGGTATAATGTTATAACGTAATGCGTTATATAACATAATGTTATAACGTATTACGTTATATTTTATCACGTAATAACGTATTACGTTATATAGAATAACGTTATAACGTATTACGTTATGTAACATAACGTTATATGGTATAAGGTTATAGCGTCTTACGTTATATGGTATAACGTTATAACGTATTACGTTATATGGTATGTCGTTATAACGTATTACGCTATATAAGATAACGTTATATGGTATATGGTTATAACGTATTACGTTATATGGTATAACGTTATAACGTATTGGGTTATATAGTAAAACTGTGTAACCTATTACGATATATAGTATAACGTTATACGGTATAACGTTATGACGTAATACGTTATATAACATAACGTTATATTGTATAAGGTTATAACGTATTACGTTATATAGTATAACATTATAACGTATTACGTTATATAACATAACGTTATATGGTATAACGTTATAACGTATTACGCTGTATAACATGACGTTATATGGTATATCGTTATAACGTATTACGTTATATGGTATAATGTTATAACGTATTGCGTTATACAACATAACGTTATAGCGTATTACGCTATATAGTATAATGTTATAACGTATTGCGTTATATAACATAACGTTATAGCGTATTACGCTATATAGTATGACGTAATAACGTATTACGTTATATAACATAACGTTATATGGTATAACGTTATAACGTATTACGCTATATGGTATAACGATATAACGTATTACGTTATATACTATAACGTTATAGCGTATTACGCTATATAACATAACGTTATATGGCATATCGTTAAACGTATTACGTTATATAACATAACGTTATAACGTATTACGTTATATTTTATCACGTAATAACGTATTACGTTATATAACATAACGTTATGTGGTATAACGTTATAGCGTATTACGTTATATAGTATTACGTTATAACGTATTACGTTATATAACATAACGTTATATGGTATAACGTTATAGCGCATTACGTTATATGGTCTAACGTTACAACGTATTACGTTTTATGGTATAACGTTATAGCGTATTACGTTATATGGTATAACGTTATAACGTATTACGTTATATGGTCTAACGTTATAACGTATTACGTTATATAGTATAACGTTATAACGTATTACGTTATATGGTATAACGTTATAACGTATTACGTTATATGGTATAACGTTATAACGTATTACGCTATATAACATAGCGTTATATGTTATATCTTTATAACGAATTACGTTATATGGTCTAACGTTATAACGTATTACGTTATATGGTATAACGTTATAGCGTATTACGTTATGTGGTATAACGTTATAACGCGTTACGTTATATCGTATTACGTTATATGGCATAACGTTATAACGTATTACGTTATATAGTATAACGTTATAACGTATTACGTTATATGGTATAACGTTATAACGTATTACGCTATATAACATAGCTTTATATGTTATATCTTTATAACGTATTACGTTATATTGTATAACGTTATAACGTATTGCGTTATATAACATAATGTTATATGGTATAACGTTACAGCGTATTACGTTATATAGTATAACGTAAAAACGTATTACGTTATATAACATAACGTTATATGGTATAGCGATATAACGTGTTACGATATATAGTATGACATTATACGGTATAACGTTATAACGTATTACGTTATATAGTATAACATTATGACGTATTACGTTATATAACATAACGTCATATGGTATAACGTTATAACGAATTACGTTATATGGTCTAACGTTATAACGTATTACGTTATATGGTATAATGTTATAACGTAATGCGTTATATAACATAACGCTATAACGTATTACGTTATATTTTATCACGTAATAACGTATTACGTTATATAACATAACGTTTTATGGTATAACGTTATAGCGTATTACGTTATATAGTATTACGTTATAACGTATTACGTTATATAACATAACGTTATATGGTATAAGTTTATAACGCATTACGTTATATAGTATAACGTTATAATGTATTACGTTATATTTTATCACGTAATAACGTATTACGTTATATAACATAACGTTATATGGTATAACGTTATAGCGTATTACGTTATATAGTATTACGTTATATAACATAACGTTATATGGTATAAGGTTATAACGTATTATGTTATATAGTATAACGTTATAACGTATTACGTTATACGGTATAACGTTATAACGTGTTACGCTATATAACATAACGTTATATGGTATAACGTTATAACGTATACGTTATATGGTATAACGTTATGACGTATTGCGTTATATGGTATAACGATATAACGTATTACGATATATATTATAACGTTATACGGTATAACGTTATAGCGTATTACGTTATATAGTATAACATTATGACGTATTACGTTATATAACATAACGTCATATGGTATAACGTTATAACGAATTACGTTATATGGTCTAACGTTATAACGTATTACGTTATGTGGTATAACGTTATAACGCGTTACGTTATATCGTATTACGTTATATGGCGTAACGTTATAACGTACTACGTTATATGGTCTAACGTTACAACGTATTACGTTATATGGTATAACGTTATAACGTATTACGTTATGTGGTATAACGTTATAACGTGATATGTTATAACGTATTACGTTATATGGTATAACGTTATAACGTATTACGTTATATGGTATAACGTTATAACGTATTGCTATATATGGTATAACGATATAACGTATTACGTAATATAGTATAACGTTACACGGTATAACGTTATAGCGTATTACGTTATATAGTATAACGTTATAACGTATTACGTTATGTAACATAACGATATATGGTATAAGGTTATAGCGTCTTACGTTATATGGTATAACGTTATAACGTATTACGTTATATGGTATGTCGTTATAACGTATTACGCTATATAAGATAACGTTATATGGTATATGGTTATAACGTATTACGTTATATGGTATAACGTTATAACGTATTGGGTTATATAGTAAAACTGTGTTACCTATTACGATATATAGTATAACGTTATACGGTATAACGTTATGACGTAATACGTTATATAACATAACGTTATATTGTATAAGGTTATAACGTATTACGTTATATAGTATAACATTATAACGTATTACGTTATATAACATAACGTTATATGGTATAACGTTATAACGTATTACGCTGTATAACATGACGTTATATGGTATATCGTTATAACGTATTACGTTATATACTATAACGTTATAGCGTATTACGCTATATAACATAACGTTATATGGCATATCGTTAAACGTATTACGTTATATAACATAACGTTATAACGTATTACGTTATATTTTATCACGTAATAACGTATTACGTTATATAACATAACGTTATATGGTAGAACGTTATAGCGTATTACGTTATATAGTATTACGTTATAACGTATTACGTTATATAACATAACGTTATATGGTATAACGTTATAGCGCATTACGTTATATGGTCTAACGTTACAACGTATTACGTTTTATGGTATAACGTTATAACGTATTACGTTATATGGTATAACGTTATAACGTATTACGTTATACGGTCTAACGTTATAACGTATTACGTTATATAGTATAACGTTATAACGTATTACGCTATATAACATAGCTTTATATGTTATATCTTTATAACGTATTACGTTATATTGTATAACGTTATAACGTATTACGCTGTATAACATGACGTTATATGGTATATCGTTATAACGTATTACGTTATATAGTATTACGTTATAACGTATTACGTTATATAACATAATGTTATATGGTATAACGTTATAGCGTATTACGTTATATAGTATAACGTAAAAACGTATTACGTTATATAACATAACGTTATGTGGTATAGCGATATAACGTGTTACGATATATAGTATGACATTATACGGTATAACGTTATAACGTATTACGTTATATAGTATTACGTTATAACGTATTACGTTATATAACATAACGTTATATGCAATATCGTTATAACGTATTACGTTATATGGTCTAACGTTATAACGTATTACGTTATATGGTATAATGTTATAACGTAATGCGTTATATAACATAACGTTATAACGTATTACGTTATATTTTATCACGTAATAACGTATTACGTTATATAACATAACGTTATATGGTATAACGTTATAGCGTATTACGTTATATAGTATTACGTTATAACGTATTACGTTATATAACATAACGTTATATGGTATAAGTTTATAACGTATTACGTTATATAGTATAACGTTATAATGTATTACGTTATATGGTATAACGTTATAACGTGTTACGCTATATAACATAACGTTATATGGTATATCGTTATAACGTATTACGTTATATGGTAAAACGTTACGACGTATTGCGATATATGGTATAACGATATATCGTATTACGATATATATTATAACGTTATACGGTATAACGTTATAGCGTATTACGTTATATAGTATAACATTATGACGTATTACATTATATAACGTAACGTCATATGGCATAACGTTATAACGTATTACGTTATATGGTCTGATGTTATAACGTATTACGTTATATGGTGTAACGTTATAACGTACTACGTTATATAACATAACGGTATATGGCATAACAGTATAACGTATTACGTTATATCGTATAACGTTATAATGTATTACGTGATATGGTAAAACATTATAACGTGTTACGTTATGTGGTATAACGTTATAACGAATTACGTTATATGGTCTAACGTTATAACGTATTACGTTATATGGTATAACGTTATAACGTATTACGTTATGTGGTATAACGTTATAACGCGTTACGTTATATCGTATTACGTTATATGGCGTAACGTTATAACGTATTACGTTATATAGTATAACGTTATAACGTATTACGTTATATGGTGTAACGTTATAACGTATTACTCTATATAATATAGCGTTAAGTGTTATATCTTTATAACGTATTACGTTATATTGTATAACGTTATAACGTATAGCGTTATATAACATAACGTTATATGGTATAACGTTATAGCGTATTACGTTATATGGTTTAACGTTATAGCGTATTACGTTATATGGTATAACGTTATAACGTATTACGTTATATAACATAACGTTATATGGTATAGCGATATAACGTGTTACGATATATAGTATGACATTATACGGTATAACGTTATAACGTATTACGTTATATAGTATAACATTATGACGTATTACGTTATATAACATAACGTCATATTGTATAACGTTATAACGAATTACGTTATATGGTCTAACGTTATGACGTATTACGTTATATGGTATAATGTTATAACGTAATGCGTTATATAACATAACGTTATAACGTATTACGTTATATTTTATCACGTAATAACGTATTACGTTATATAACATAACGTTATATGGTATAACGTTATAGCGTATTACGTTATATAGTATTACGTTATAACGTATTACGTTATATAACATAACGTTATATGCAATATCGTTATAACGTATTACGTTATATGGTATAACGTTATGACGTATTGCGTTATATGGTATAACGATATAACGTATTACGATATATATTATAACGTTATACGGTATAACGTTATAGCGTATTACGTTATATAGTATAACATTATGACGTATTACGTTATATAACATAACGTCATATGGTATAACGTTATAACGAATTACGTTATATGGTCTAACGTTATAACGTATTACGTTATGTGGTATAACGTTATAACGCGTTACGTTATATCGTATTACGTTATATGGCGTAACGTTATAACGTACTACGTTATATGGTCTAACGTTACAACGTATTACGTTATATGGTATAACGTTATAACGTATTACGTTATATGGTCTAACGTTATAACGTATTACGTTATATAGTATAACGTTATAACGTATTACGTTATATGGTATAACGTTATAACGTATTACGTTATATGGTATAACGTTATAACGTATTACGCTATATAACATAGCGTTATATGTTATATCTTTATAACGAATTACGTTATATGGTCTAACGTTATAACGTATTACGTTATATGGTATAACGTTATAGCGTATTACGTTATGTGGTATAACGTTATAACGCGTTACGTTATATCGTATTACGTTATATGGCATAACGTTATAACGTATTACGTTATATAGTATAACGTTATAACGTATTACGTTATATGGTATAACGTTATAACGTATTACGCTATATAACATAGCTTTATATGTTATATCTTTATAACGTATTACGTTATATTGTATAACGTTATAACGTATTGCGTTATATAACATAATGTTATATGGTATAACGTTACAGCGTATTACGTTATATAGTATAACGTAAAAACGTATTACGTTATATAACATAACGTTATATGGTATAGCGATATAACGTGTTACGATATATAGTATGACATTATACGGTATAACGTTATAACGTATTACGTTATATAGTATAACATTATGACGTATTACGTTATATAACATAACGTCATATGGTATAACGTTATAACGAATTACGTTATATGGTCTAACGTTATAACGTATTACGTTATATGGTATAATGTTATAACGTAATGCGTTATATAACATAACGCTATAACGTATTACGTTATATTTTATCACGTAATAACGTATTACGTTATATAACATAACGTTTTATGGTATAACGTTATAGCGTATTACGTTATATAGTATTACGTTATAACGTATTACGTTATATAACATAACGTTATATGGTATAAGTTTATAACGCATTACGTTATATAGTATAACGTTATAATGTATTACGTTATATTTTATCACGTAATAACGTATTACGTTATATAACATAACGTTATATGGTATAACGTTATAGCGTATTACGTTATATAGTATTACGTTATATAACATAACGTTATATGGTATAAGATTATAACGTATTATGTTATATAGTATAACGTTATAACGTATTACGTTATACGGTATAACGTTATAACGTGTTACGCTATATAACATAACGTTATATGGTATAACGTTATAACGTATACGTTATATGGTATAACGTTATGACGTATTGCGTTATATGGTATAACGATATAACGTATTACGATATATATTATAACGTTATACGGTATAACGTTATAGCGTATTACGTTATATAGTATAACATTATGACGTATTACGTTATATAACATAACGTCATATGGTATAACGTTATAACGAATTACGTTATATGGTCTAACGTTATAACGTATTACGTTATGTGGTATAACGTTATAACGCGTTACGTTATATCGTATTACGTTATATGGCGTAACGTTATAACGTACTACGTTATATGGTCTAACGTTACAACGTATTACGTTATATGGTATAACGTTATAACGTATTACGTTATGTGGTATAACGTTATAACGTGATATGTTATAACGTATTACGTTATATGGTATAACGTTATAACGTATTACGTTATATGGTATAACGTTATAACGTATTGCTATATATGGTATAACGATATAACGTATTACGTAATATAGTATAACGTTACACGGTATAACGTTATAGCGTATTACGTTATATAGTATAACGTTATAACGTATTACGTTATGTAACATAACGATATATGGTATAAGGTTATAGCGTCTTACGTTATATGGTATAACGTTATAACGTATTACGTTATATGGTATGTCGTTATAACGTATTACGCTATATAAGATAACGTTATATGGTATATGGTTATAACGTATTACGTTATATGGTATAACGTTATAACGTATTGGGTTATATAGTAAAACTGTGTTACCTATTACGATATATAGTATAACGTTATACGGTATAACGTTATGACGTAATACGTTATATAACATAACGTTATATTGTATAAGGTTATAACGTATTACGTTATATAGTATAACATTATAACGTATTACGTTATATAACATAACGTTATATGGTATAACGTTATAACGTATTACGCTGTATAACATGACGTTATATGGTATATCGTTATAACGTATTACGTTATATACTATAACGTTATAGCGTATTACGCTATATAACATAACGTTATATGGCATATCGTTAAACGTATTACGTTATATAACATAACGTTATAACGTATTACGTTATATTTTATCACGTAATAACGTATTACGTTATATAACATAACGTTATATGGTATAACGTTATAGCGTATTACGTTATATAGTATTACGTTATAACGTATTACGTTATATAACATAACGTTATATGGTATAACGTTATAGCGCATTACGTTATATGGTCTAACGTTACAACGTATTACGTTTTATGGTATAACGTTATAACGTATTACGTTATATGGTATAACGTTATAACGTATTACGTTATACGGTCTAACGTTATAACGTATTACGTTATATAGTATAACGTTATAACGTATTACGCTATATAACATAGCTTTATATGTTATATCTTTATAACGTATTACGTTATATTGTATAACGTTATAACGTATTACGCTGTATAACATGACGTTATATGGTATATCGTTATAACGTATTACGTTATATAGTATTACGTTATAACGTATTACGTTATATAACATAATGTTATATGGTATAACGTTATAGCGTATTACGTTATATAGTATAACGTAAAAACGTATTACGTTATATAACATAACGTTATGTGGTATAGCGATATAACGTGTTACGATATATAGTATGACATTATACGGTATAACGTTATAACGTATTACGTTATATAGTATTACGTTATAACGTATTACGTTATATAACATAACGTTATATGCAATATCGTTATAACGTATTACGTTATATGGTCTAACGTTATAACGTATTACGTTATATGGTATAATGTTATAACGTAATGCGTTATATAACATAACGTTATAACGTATTACGTTATATTTTATCACGTAATAACGTATTACGTTATATAACATAACGTTATATGGTATAACGTTATAGCGTATTACGTTATATAGTATTACGTTATAACGTATTACGTTATATAACATAACGTTATATGGTATAAGTTTATAACGTATTACGTTATATAGTATAACGTTATAATGTATTACGTTATATGGTATAACGTTATAACGTGTTACGCTATATAACATAACGTTATATGGTATATCGTTATAACGTATTACGTTATATGGTAAAACGTTACGACGTATTGCGATATATGGTATAACGATATATCGTATTACGATATATATTATAACGTTATACGGTATAACGTTATAGCGTATTACGTTATATAGTATAACATTATGACGTATTACATTATATAACGTAACGTCATATGGCATAACGTTATAACGTATTACGTTATATGGTCTGATGTTATAACGTATTACGTTATATGGTGTAACGTTATAACGTACTACGTTATATAACATAACGGTATATGGCATAACAGTATAACGTATTACGTTATATCGTATAACGTTATAATGTATTACGTGATATGGTAAAACATTATAACGTGTTACGTTATGTGGTATAACGTTATAACGAATTACGTTATATGGTCTAACGTTATAACGTATTACGTTATATGGTATAACGTTATAACGTATTACGTTATGTGGTATAACGTTATAACGCGTTACGTTATATCGTATTACGTTATATGGCGTAACGTTATAACGTATTACGTTATATAGTATAACGTTATAACGTATTACGTTATATGGTGTAACGTTATAACGTATTACTCTATATAATATAGCGTTAAGTGTTATATCTTTATAACGTATTACGTTATATTGTATAACGTTATAACGTATAGCGTTATATAACATAACGTTATATGGTATAACGTTATGACGTATTACGTTATATGGTTTAACGTTATAGCGTATTACGTTATATGGTATAACGTTATAACGTATTACGTTATATAACATAACGTTATATGGTATAGCGATATAACGTGTTACGATATATAGTATGACATTATACGGTATAACGTTATAACGTATTACGTTATATAGTATAACATTATGACGTATTACGTTATATAACATAACGTCATATTGTATAACGTTATAACGAATTACGTTATATGGTCTAACGTTATGACGTATTACGTTATATGGTATAATGTTATAACGTAATGCGTTATATAACATAACGTTATAACGTATTACGTTATATTTTATCACGTAATAACGTATTACGTTATATAACATAACGTTATATGGTATAACGTTATAGCGTATTACGTTATATAGTATTACGTTATAACGTATTACGTTATATAACATAACGTTATATGCAATATCGTTATAACGTATTACGTTATATGGTATAACGTTATGACGTATTGCGTTATATGGTATAACGATATAACGTATTACGATATATATTATAACGTTATACGGTATAACGTTATAGCGTATTACGTTATATAGTATAACATTATGACGTATTACATTATATAACGTAACGTCATACGGCATAACGTTATAACGTATTACGTTATATGGTCTGATGTTATAACGTATTACGTTATATGGTATAACGTTATAACGTATTACGCTATATGGTATAACGATATAACGTATTACGTTATATGGTATAATGTTATAACGTATTGCGTCATATAAGATAACGTTATATGGTATAACGTTAAAACGTATTACGTTATATAGTATAACATTATGACGTATTACGTTATATAACATAACGTTATATGGTACAAGGTTATAACGTATTACGTTATATAGTATAACGTTATAACGGATTACGTTATATAATATAACGTTATATGGTATAAGGTTATAACGTATTACGTTATATAGTATAACGTTATAGCGTATTACGCTATATAACATAACGTTATATGTTATATCGTTATAACGTATTACTTTATATGGCATAACGTTATAACGAATTGCGTTATATGGTATAACGGTATAACGTATTGCGTAATATGGTATATCGATATAACGTATTTCGATATATAGTATAACGTTATACGGTATAACGTTATAGCGTATTACGTTATATGGTATAACGTTATAACGTATTACGTTATATAGTATAACGTTATAACGTATTACGTTATATGGTATGACGTTATAACGTATTACGCTGTATAACATGACGTTATATGCTATATCGTTATAACGTATTACGTTATATGGTATAATGTTATAACCTATTGCGTTATATAACATAACGTTATAGCGTATTACGCTATATAACATAACGTTATATGTTATATCGTTATAACGTATTACGTTATATGGTATAACGTTATATCGAATTGCGTTATATGGTATAACGGTATAACGTATTGCGTTATATGGTATAACGATATAACGTATTACGATATATAGTATAACGTTATACGGTATAACGTTATAGCGTATTACGTTATATAGTATAACGTTATAACGTATTACGTTATATAGTATAACGTTATAACGTATTACGTTATATTGTATAACGTTATAACGTATTACGTTATATAATATAACGTTATATGGTATAAGGTTATAACGTATTACGTTATATAGTATAACGTTATAGCGTATTACGCTATATAACATAACGTTATATGGTATATCGTTATAACGTATTACGTTATATGATATAATGTTATAACGTATTGCGTTATATAACATAACGTTATAACGTATTACGTTATATTTTATCACGTAATAACGTATTACGTTATATAACATAACTTTATATGGTATACCGTTATAGCGTATTACGTTATATAGTATTACGTTATAACGTATTACGTTATATAACATAACGTTATATGGTATAAGTTTATAACGTATTACGTTATATAACATAACGTTATAACGTATTACGTTATATTTTATCACGTAATAACGTATTACGTTATATATCATAACGTTGTATGTTATATCGTTATAACGTATTACGTTATATGGTATAACGTTATAACAAATTGCGTTATATGGTATAACGGTATAACGTATTGCGTTATATGGTATAACGATATAACGTATTACGATATATAGTATAACGTTATACGGTATAACGTTATAGCGTATTACGTTATATAGTATAACATTATGACGTATTACGTTATATAACATAACGTCATATGGTATGACGTTATAACGTATTACGTTATATGGTATAACGTTATAACGTATTACGTTATATAACATAACGTTATATGGTATAAGTTTATAGCGTATTACGTTATATAACATAACGTTATATGTTATAAGGTTATAACGTATTACGTTATATAGTATAACGTTATAACGTATTACGTTATATAATATGACGTTATATGGTATAAGGTTATAACGTATTACGTTATGTAGTATAACGTTATAGCGTATTACGCTATACAACATAACGTTATATGTTATATCGTTATAACGTATTACGTTATATGGTATAACGTTATAACGTATTGCGTTATATGGTATAACGGTATAACGTATTGCGTTATATGGTATAACGATATAACGTATTACGATATATAGTATAACGTTATACGGTATAACGTTATAACGTATTACGTTATATAGTATAACATTATGACGTATTACGTTATATAACATAACGTTATATGGTACAAGGTTATAACGTATTACGTTATATAGTATAACGTTATAACGTATTACGTTATATTATATAACGTTATATGGTATAAGGTTATAACGTATTACGTTATATAGTATAACGTTATAGCGTATTACGCTCTATAACATAACGTTATATGTTATATCGTTATAACGTATTACGTTATATGGTATAACGTTATAACAAATTGCGTTATATGGTATAACGGTATAACGTATTGCGTTACATGGTATAACGATATAACGTATTACGATATATAGTATAACGTTATGCGGTATAACGTTATAGCGTATTACGTTATATAGTATAACATTATGACGTATTACGTTATATAACATAACGTCATATGGTATAACGTTATAACGTATTACGTTATATGGTATAACGTTATAACGTATTACGTTATATTGTATAACGTTATAACATATTACGTTATATAATATAACGTTATATGGTATAAGGTTATAACGTATTACGTTATATAGTATATCGTTATAGCGTATTACGCTATATAACATAACGTTATATGGTATATCGTTATAACGTATTACGTTATATGTTATAGTGTTATGACGTATTGCGTTATATAACATAACGTTATAACGTATTAAGTTATATTTTATCACGTAATAACGTATTACGTTATATAACATAACGTTATAACGTATTACGTTATATTTTATCACGTAATAACGTATTAAGTTATATAACATAACGTTATATGGTATACCGTTATAGCGTATTACGTTTTATAGTATTACGTTATAACGTACTACGTTATATAATATAACGTTATATGGTATAAGGTTATAACGTATTACGTTATATAGTATAACGTTATAGCGTATTACGCTATATAACATAACGTTATATGTTATATCGTTATAACGTATTACGTTATATGGTATAACGTTATAACGTATTACGTTATATGGTATAACGTTATAGCGTATTACGTTATATAGTATTACGTTATAACGTATTACGATATATATTATAACGTTATACGGTATAACGTTATAGCGTATTACGTTATATAGTATAACATTATGACGTATTACATTATATAACGTAACGTCATATGGCATAACGTTATAACGTATTACGTTATATGGTCTGATGTTATAACGTATTACGTTATATTGTGTAACGTTATAACGTACTACGTTATATAACATAACGGTATATGGCATAACAGTATAACGTATCACGTTATGTCGTATAACGTTATAACGTATTACGTGATATGGTAAAACGTTATAACGTGTTACGTTATGTGGTATAACGTTATAACATGTTACGTTATATGATAAAATGTTATAACTTATTGCGTTATATGACATAACGTTATAGCGTATTACGTTATGTAGTATAACGTAAAAACGTATTACGTTATATAACATATCGTTATATGGTATAGCGATATAACGTGTTACGATATATAGTATGACATTATACGGTATAACGTTATAACGTATTACGTTATATAGTATAACATTATGACGTATTACGTTATATAACATAACGTCATATGCTATAACGTTATAACGAATTACGTTATATAGTCTAACGTTATAACGTATTACGTTATACGGCATAACGTTATAACGTATTACGCTATATAACATAGCGTTAAGTGTTATATCTTTATAACGTATTACGTTTTATTGTATAACGTTAAAACGTATTGCGTTATATAACATAACGTTATATGGTATAACGTTATATCGTATTACGTTATATGGTCTAACGTTACAACGTATTGCGTTATATAGTATAACGTTATAACGTATTACGTTATATGGTATAACGTTATAACGTATTACGTTATATAGTATAACGTTATAACGTATTACGTTATATGGTAGAACGTTATAACGTATTTCGCTGTATAACATGACGTTATATGGTGTATCGTTATAACGTATTACGTTATATGGTATAATGTTATAACGTATTACGTTATATAACATAACGTTATATGGTATAACGTTATAACGTATTACGTTATATGGTATATCGTTATAACGTATTACGCTATATAACATAACGTTATATGGTATATCGGTATAACGTATAACGTTATATGGTGTAACGTTATAACGTATTACGTTATATTGTATAACGTTATAACGTATTGCGTTATATAACATAACGTTATATGGTATAACGTTATAGCGTATTACGTTATATGGTCTAACGTTACAACGTATTACGTTATATGGTATAATGTTATAACGTATTGCGTTATATAACAAAACGTTATAACGTATTATGTTATATAGTATAACATAATAACGTATTACGTTATATAACATAACGTTATATGGTATAACGTTATAGCGTATTACGTTAAATAGTATAACGTTATAACGTATTACGTTATACGGCATAACGTTATAACTTATTACGCTATATAACATAGCGTTAAGTGTTATATCTTTATAACGTATTACGTTTTATTGTATAACGTTATAACGTATTGCGTTATATAACATAACGTTATATGGTATAACGTTATAGCGTATTACGTTATATGCTCTAACGTTACAACGTATTGCGTTATATAGTATAACGTTATAACGTATTACTTTATGTGGTATAACGTTATAACGCGTTACGTTATATCGTATTAAAGTTATATGGCATAACGTTATAACGTATTACGTTATATAGTATAACGTTATAACGTATTACGTTATACGGCATAACGTTATAACGTATTACGCTATATAACATAGCGTTAAGTGTTATATCTTTATAACGTATTACGTTTTATTGTATAACGTTATAACGTATTGCGTTATATAACATAACGTTATATGGTATAACGTTATAGCGTATTACGTTATATGGTCTAACGTTACAACGTATTGCGTTATATAGTATAACGTTATAACGTATTACGTTATATGGTATAACGTTATAACGTATTACGTTATATAGTATAACGTTATAACGTATTACGTTATATGGTAGAACGTTATAACGTATTTCGCTGTATAACATGACGTTATATGGTGTATCGTTATAACGTATTACGTTATATGGTATAATGTTATAACGTATTACGTTATATAACATAACGTTATATGGTATAACGTTATAACGTATTACGTTATATGGTATATCGTTATAACGTATTACGCTATATAAGATAACGTTATATGGTATATCGGTATAACGTATAACGTTATATGGTGTAACGTTATAACGTATTACGTTATATTGTATAACGTTATAACGTATTGCGTTATATAACATAACGTTATATGGTATAACGTTATAGCGTATTACGTTATATGGTCTAACGTTACAACGTATTACGTTATATGGTATAATGTTATAACGTATTGCGTTATATAACAAAACGTTATAACGTATTATGTTATATAGTATAACAAAATAACGTATTACGTTATATAACATAACGTTATATGGTATAACGTTATAGCGTATTACGTTATATAGTATAACGTTATAACGTATTACGTTATATAATATAACGTAATATGGTATAAGGTTATAACGTATTACGTTATATAGTATAACGTTATAACGTATTACGCTATATAACATAGCGTTAAGTGTTATATCTTTATAACGTATTACGTTTTATTGTATAACGTTAAAACGTATTGCGTTATATAACATAACGTTATATGGTATAACGTTATATCGTATTACGTTATATGGTCTAACGTTACAACGTATTGCGTTATATAGTATAACGTTATAACGTATTACGTTATATGGTATAACGTTATAACGTATTACGTTATATAGTATAACGTTATAACGTATTACGTTATATGGTAGAACGTTATAACGTATTTCGCTGTATAACATGACGTTATATGGTGTATCGTTATAACGTATTACGTTATATGGTATAATGTTATAACGTATTACGTTATATAACATAACGTTATATGGTATAACGTTATAACGTATTACGTTATATGGTATATCGTTATAACGTATTACGCTATATAAGATAACGTTATATGGTATATCGGTATAACGTATAACGTTATATGGTGTAACGTTATAACGTATTACGTTATATTGTATAACGTTATAACGTATTGCGTTATATAACATAACGTTATATGGTATAACGTTATAGCGTATTACGTTATATGGTCTAACGTTACAACGTATTACGTTATATGGTATAATGTTATAACGTATTGCGTTATATAACAAAACGTTATAACGTATTATGTTATATAGTATAACATAATAACGTATTACGTTATATAACATAACGTTATATGGTATAACGTTATAGCGTATTACGTTAAATAGTATAACGTTATAACGTATTACGTTATACGGCATAACGTTATAACTTATTACGCTATATAACATAGCGTTAAGTGTTATATCTTTATAACGTATTACGTTTTATTGTATAACGTTATAACGTATTGCGTTATATAACATAACGTTATATGGTATAACGTTATAGCGTATTACGTTATATGCTCTAACGTTACAACGTATTGCGTTATATAGTATAACGTTATAACGTATTACTTTATGTGGTATAACGTTATAACGCGTTACGTTATATCGTATTAAAGTTATATGGCATAACGTTATAACGTATTACGTTATATAGTATAACGTTATAACGTATTACGTTATACGGCATAACGTTATAACGTATTACGCTATATAACATAGCGTTAAGTGTTATATCTTTATAACGTATTACGTTTTATTGTATAACGTTATAACGTATTGCGTTATATAACATAACGTTATATGGTATAACGTTATAGCGTATTACGTTATATGGTCTAACGTTACAACGTATTGCGTTATATAGTATAACGTTATAACGTATTACGTTATATGGTATAACGTTATAACGTATTACGTTATATAGTATAACGTTATAACGTATTACGTTATATGGTAGAACGTTATAACGTATTTCGCTGTATAACATGACGTTATATGGTGTATCGTTATAACGTATTACGTTATATGGTATAATGTTATAACGTATTACGTTATATAACATAACGTTATATGGTATAACGTTATAACGTATTACGTTATATGGTATATCGTTATAACGTATTACGCTATATAAGATAACGTTATATGGTATATCGGTATAACGTATAACGTTATATGGTGTAACGTTATAACGTATTACGTTATATTGTATAACGTTATAACGTATTGCGTTATATAACATAACGTTATATGGTATAACGTTATAGCGTATTACGTTATATGGTCTGACGTTACAACGTATTACGTTATATGGTATAATGTTATAACGTATTGCGTTATATAACAAAACGTTATAACGTATTATGTTATATAGTATAACAAAATAACGTATTACGTTATATAACATAACGTTATATGGTATAACGTTATAGCGTATTACGTTATATAGTATAACGTTATAACGTATTACGTTATATAATATAACGTAATATGGTATAAGGTTATAACGTATTACGTTATATAGTATAACGTTATAACGTATTACGTTATGTGGTATAACGTTATAACGTGTTACGTTATAACGTATTACGTTATATGGTATAACGTTATAACGTATTACGTTATGTGGTATAACGTTATAACGCGTTACGTTATAACGTATTACGTTATATGGCATAACGTTATAACGTATTACGTTATATAACATAACGTTATGTGGTATAAGGTTATAACGTGTTACGTTATATGATAAAATGTTATAACGTATTGCGTTATATAACATAACGTTATAGCGTATTACGTTATGTAGTATAACGTAAAAACGTATAACGTTATATAACATAACGATATATGGTATAGCGATATAACGTGTTACGATATATAGTATGACATTATACGGTATAACGTTATAACGTATTACGTTATATTTTATAACATTATGACGTATTACGTTATATAACATAACGTCATATGGTATAACGTTATAACGAATTACGTTATATAGTCTAACGTTATAACGTATTACGTTATATGGTATAACGTTATAACGTATTACTTTATGTGGCATAACGTTATAACGCGTTACGTTATATCGTATTAAAGTTATATGGCATAACGTTATAACGTATTACGTTATATAGTATAACGTTATAACGTATTACGTTATACGGTACAACGTTATAACGTATTACGCTATATAACATAGCGTTAAGTGTTATATCTTTATAACGTATTACGTTTTATTGTATAACGTTATAACGTATTGCGTTATATAACATAACGTTATATGGTATAACGTTATAGCGTATTACGTTATATGGTCTAACGTTACAACGTATTGCGTTATATAGTATAACGTTATAACGTATTACGTTATATGGTATAACGATATAACGTATTACGATATATAGTATAACGTTATACGGTATAACGTTATAGCGTATTACGTTATATAGTATAACATTATGACGTATTACGTTATATAACATAACGTCATATGGTATAACGTTATAACGTTATAACGTATTACGTTATATTGTATAACGTTATAACATATTACGTTATATAATATAACGTTATATGGTACAAGGTTATAACGTATTACGTTATATAGTATAACGTTATAGCGTATTACGCTATATAACATAACGTTATATGGTATATCGTTATAACGTATTACGTTATATGATATAATGATATAACGTATTGCGTTATATAACATAACGTTATAACGTATTACGTTATATTTTATCACGTAATAACGTATTACGTTATATAACATAACGTTATAACGTATTACGTTATATTTTATCACGTAATAACGTATTAAGTTATATAACATAACGTTATATGGTATACCGTTATAGCGTATTACGTTATATAGTATTACGTTATAACGTATTACGTTATATAACATAACGTTATATGGTATAAGTTTATAACGTATTACGTTATATAGTATAACGTTATAATGTATTACTTTATATTTTATCACGTAATAACGTATTACGTTATATAACATAACGTTATATGGTATAACGTTATAGCGTATTACGTTATATAGTATTACGTTATAACGTATTACGTTATATAACATAACGTTATATGGTATAATGTTATAACGTATTACGTTATATAGTATAACGTTATAACGTATTACGTTATATAGTATAACATTATGACGTATTACGTTATATAACATAACGTTATATGGTACAAGGTTATAACGTATTACGTTATATAGTATAACGTTATAACGTATTACGTTATATAATATAACGTTATATGGTATAAGGTTATAACGTATTACGTTATATAGTATAACGTTATAGCGTATTACGTTATATTGTATTACGTTATAACGTACTACGTTATATAATATAACGTTATATGGTATAAGTTTATAACGTATTACGTTATATAGTATAACGTTATAGCGTACTACGCTATATAACATAACGTTATATGGTATATCGTTATAACGTATTACGTTATATGATATAATGATATAACGTATTGCGTTATATAACATAACGTTATAACGTATTACGTTATATTTTATCACGTAATAACGTATTACGTTATATAACATAACGTTATAACGTATTACGTTATATTTTATCACGTAATAACGTATTAAGTTATATAACATAACGTTATATGGTATACCGTTATAGCGTATTACGTTATATAGTATTACGTTATAACGTATTACGTTATATAACATAACGTTATATGGTATAAGTTTATAACGTATTACGTTATATAGTATAACGTTATAATGTATTACTTTATATTTTATCACGTAATAACGTATTACGTTATATAACATAACGTTATATGGTATAACGTTATAACGCATTACGTTATATAGTATGACGTTATAACGTATTACGTTATATAACATAACGTTATATGGTATAATGTTATAACGTATTACGTTATATAGTATAACGTTATAACGTATTACGTTATATAGTATAACATTATGACGTATTACGTTATATAACATAACGTTATATGGTACAAGGTTATAACGTATTACGTTATATAGTATAACGTTATAACGTATTACGTTATATAATATAACGTTATATGGTATAAGGTTATAACGTATTACGTTATATAGTATAACGTTATAGCGTATTACGTTATATTGTATTACGTTATAACGTACTACGTTATATAATATAACGTTATATGGTATAAGGTTATAACGTATTACGTTATATAGTATAACGTTATAGCGTATTACGCTATATAACATAACGTTATATGTTATATCGTTATAACGTATTACGTTATATGGTATAACGTTATAACAAATTGCGTTATATGGTATAACGGTATAACGTATTGCGTTATATGGTATAACGATATAACGTATTACGATATATAGTATAACGTTATACGGTATAACGTTATAGCGTATTACGTTATATAGTATAACATTATGACGTATTACGTTATATAACATAACGTCATATGGTATAACGTTATAACGTATTACGTTATATGGTATAACGTTATAACGTATTACGTTATATTGTATAACGTTATAACATATTACGTTATATAATATAACGTTATATGGTACAAGCTTATAACGTATTACGTTATATAGTATAACGTTATAGCGTATTACGCTATATAACATAACGTTATATGGTATATCGTTATAACGTATTACGTTATATGATATAATGTTATAACGTATTGCGTTATATAACATAACGTTATAACGTATTACGTTATATTTTATCACGTAATAACGTATTACGTTATATTTTATCACGTAATAACGTATTACGTTATATAACATAACGTTATAACGTATTACGTTATATTTTATCACGTAATAACGTATTAAGTTATATAACATAACGTTATATGGTATACCGTTATAGCGTATTACGTTATATAGTATTACGTTATAACGAATTACGTTATATAACATAACGTTATATGGTATAAGTTTATAACGTATTACGTTATATAGTATAACGTTATAATGTATTACGTTATATTTTATCACGTAATAACGTATTACGTTATATAACATAACGTTATATGGTATAACGTTATAGCGTATTACGTTATATAGTATTACGTTATAACGTATTACGTTATATAACATAACGTTATATGGTATAATGTTATAACGTATTACGTTATATAGTATAACGTTATAACGTATTACGTTATATAGTATAACATTATGACGTATTACGTTATATAACATAACGTTATATGGTACAAGGTTATAACGTATTAAGTTATATAGTATAACGTTATAACGTATTACGTTATATAATATAACGTTATATGGTATAAGGTTATAACGTATTACGTTATATAGTATAACGTTATAGCGTATTACGCTATATAACATAACGTTATATGTTATATCGTTATAACGTATTACGTTATATGGTATAACGTTATAACAAATTGCGTTATATGGTATAACGGTATAACGTATTGCGTTATATGGTATAACGATATAACGTATTACGATATATAGTATAACGTTATACGGTATAACGTTATAGCGTATTACCTTATATAGTATAACATTATGACGTATTACGTTATATAACATAACGTCATATGGTATAACGTTATAACGTATTACGCTATATAACATAACGTTATATGTTATATCGTTATAACGTATTACGTTATATAGTATAACGTTATAATGTATTACGTTATATTTTATCACGTAATAACGTATTACGTTATATAACATAACGTTATATGGTATAACGTTATAGCGTATTACGTTATATAGTATTACGTTATAACGTATTACGTTATATAACATAACGTTATATGGTATAATGTTATAACGTACTACGTTATATAGTATAACGTTATAACGTATTAATTTATATAGTATAACATTATGACGTATTACGTTATATAACATAACGTTATATGGTACAAGGTTATAACGTATTACGTTATATAGTATAACGTTATAACGTATTACGATATATAATATAACGTTATATGGTATAAGGTTACAACGTATTACGTTATATAGTATAACGTTATAGCGTATTACGCTATATAACATAACGTTATATGTTATATCGTTATAACGTATTACGTTATATGGTATAACGTTATAACAAATTGCGTTATATGGTATAACGGTATAACGTATTGCGTTATATGGTATAACGATATAACGTATTACGATATATAGTATAACGTTATACGGTATAACGTTATAGCGTATTACGTTATATAGTATAACATTATGACGTATTACGTTATATAACATAACGTCATATGGTATAACGTTATAACGTATTACGCTATATAACATAACGTTATATGTTATACCGTTATAACGTATTACGTTATATGGTATAACGTTATAACGTATTACGTTAGATAGTATAACATTATGACGCATTACGTTATATAACATAACGTTATATGGTACAAGGTTATAACGTATTACGTTATATAGTATAACGTTATAACGTATTACGTTATATAATATAACGTTATATGGTATAAGGTTATAACGTATTACGTTATATAGTATAACGTTATAGCGTATTACGCTATATAACATAGTGTTATATGTTATATCGCTATAATGTATTACGTTATATGGTATAACGTTATAACGCATTGCGTTATATGGTATAACGGTATAACGTATTGCGTTATATGGTATAACGATATAACGTATTACGATATATAGTATAACGTTATACGGTATAACGTTATAGCGTATCACGTTATATAGTATAACATTATGACGTATTACGTTATATAACATAACGTCATATGGTATAACGTTATAACGTATTACGTTATATGGTATAACGTTATAACGTATTACGTTATATAGTATAACGTTATAACGTATTACGTTATATAATATAACGTTATATGGTATAAGGTTATAACATATTACGTTATATAGTATAACGTTATAGCGTATTACGCTATATAACATAACGTTATATGGTATATCGTTATAAGGTATTACGTTATATGGTATAACGTTATGACGTATTGCGTTATATGGTCTGATGTTACAACGTATTACGTTATATGGTGTAACGTTATAGCGTATCAGGTTATATAGTATAACATTATGACGTATTACGGTATATAACATAACGTCATATGGTATAACGTTATAACGTATTACGTTATATGGTATAACGTTATAGCGTATTACGTTATATAGTATTTCGTTATAACGTATTACGATATATATTATAACGTTATACGGTATAACGTTATAGCGTATTACGTTATATAGTATAACATTATGACGTATTACATTATATAACGTAACGTCATATGGCATAACTTTATAACGTATTACGTTATACGGTCTGATGTTATAACGTATTACGTTATATGGTGTAACGTTATAACGTACTACGTTATATAACATAACGGTATATGGCATAACAGTATAACGTATCACGTTATGTCGTATAACGTTATAACGTATTACGTTATATGGTATAACGTTATAACGTATTACTTTATGTGGTATAACGTTATAACGCGTTACGTTATATCGTATTAAAGTTATATGGCATAACGTTATAACGTATTACGTTATATAGTATAACGTTATAACGTATTACGTTATACGGCATAACGTTATAACGTATTACGCTATATAACATAGCGTTAAGTGTTATATCTTTATAACGTATTACGTTTTATTGTATAACGTTATAACGTATTGCGTTATATAACATAACGTTATATGGTATAACGTTATAGCGTATTACGTTATATGGTCTAACGTTACAACGTATTGCGTTATATAGTATAACGTTATAACGTATTACGTTATATGGTATAACGTTATAACGTATTACGTTATATAGTATAACGTTATAACGTATTACGTTATACGGTATAACGTTATAACGTATTACGCCATATAACATAGCGTTAAGTGTTATATCTTTATAACGTATTACGTTTTATTGTATAACGTTATAACGTATTGCGTTATATAACATAACGTTATATGGTATAGCGATATAACGTGTTACGATATATAGTATGACATTATACGGTATAACGTTATAACGTATTACGTTATATAGTATAACATTATGACGTATTACGTTATATGGCATAACGTTATAACGTATTACGTTATATAACATAACGTTATATGGTATAGCGATATAACGTGTTACGATATATAGTATGACATTATACGGTATAACGTTATAACGTATTACGTTATATAGTACAACATTATGACGTATTACGTTATATAACATAACGTCATATGGTATAACGTTATAACGAATTACGTTATATAGTCTAACGTTATAACGTTTTACGTTATATGGTATAACGTTATAACGTATTACTTTATGTGGCATAACGTTATAACGCGTTACGTTATATCGTATTAAAGTTATATGGCATAACGTTATAACGTATTACGTTATATAGTATAACGTTATAACGTATTACGTTATACGGTATAACGTTATAACGTATTACGCCATATAACATAGCGTTAAGTGTTATATCTTTATAACGTATTGCGTTTTATTGTATAACGTTATAACGTATTGCGTTATATAACATAACGTTATATGGTATAACGTTATAGCGTATTACGTTATATGGTCTAACGTTACAACGTATTGCGTTTTATAGTATAACGTTATAACGTATTACGTTATATGGTATAACGTTATAACGTATTACGTTATATAGTATAACGTTATAACGTATTACGTTATATGGTAGAACGTTATAACGTATTTCGCTGTATAACATGACGTTATATGGTGTATCGTTATAACGTATTACGTTATATGGTATAATGTTATAACGTATTGCGTTATATAACATAACGTTATAGCGTATTACGCTATATAGTATAACGTAATAACGTATTACGTTATATAACATAACGTTATATGGTATAACGTTATAACGTATTACGCTATATGGTATAACGATATAACGTATTACGTTACATGGTATAATGTTATAGCGTATTGCGTCATATAAGATAACGTTATATGGTATATCGTTATGTAACATAACGTTATATGGTATAAAGTTATAGCGTCTTACGTTATATGGTATAACGTTATAACGTATTACGTTATATGGTATATCGCTATAACGTATTACGCTATATAAGATAACGTTATATGGTATATCGGTATAACGTATAACGTTATATGGTGTAACGTTATAACGTATTACGTTATATTGTATAACGTTATAACGTATTGCGTTATATAACATAACGTTATATGGTATAACGTTATAGCGTATTACGTTATATGGTCTAACGTTACAACGTATTACGTTATATGGTATAATGTTATAACGTATTGCGTTATATAACAAAACGTTATAACGTATTATGTTATATAGTATAACATAATAACGTATTACGTTATATAACATAACGTTATATGGTATAACGTTATAGCGTATTACGTTATATAGTATAACGTTATAACGTATTACGTTATATAATATAACGTAATATGGTATAAGGTTATAACGTATTACGTTATATAGTATAACGTTATAACGTATTACGTTATGTGGTATAACGTTATAACGTGATATGTTATAACGTATTACGTTATATGGTATAACGTTATAACGTATTACGTTATGTGGTATAACGTTATAACGCGTTACGTTATAACGTATTACGTTATATGGCATAACGTTATAACGTATTACGTTATATAACATAACGTTATATGGTATAAGGTTATAACGTGTTACGTTATATGATAAAATGTTATAACGTATTGCGTTATATAACATAACGTTATAGCGTATTACGTTATGTAGTATAACGTAAAAACGTATTACGTTATATAACATAACGTTATATGGTATAGCGATATAACGTGTTACGATATATAGTATGACATTATACGGTATAACGTTATAACGTATTACGTTATATAGTATAACATTATGACGTATTACGTTATATAACATAACGTCATATGGTATAACGTTATAACGAATTACGTTATATAGTCTAACGTTATAACGTTTTACGTTATATGGTATAACGTTATAACGTATTACTTTATGTGGCATAACGTTATAACGCGTTACGTTATATCGTATTAAAGTTATATGGCATAACGTTATAACGTATTACGTTATATAGTATAACGTTATAACGTATTACGTTATACGGTATAACGTTATAACGTATTACGCCATATAACATAGCGTTAAGTGTTATATCTTTATAACGTATTACGTTTTATTGTATAACGTTATAACGTATTGCGTTATATAACATAACGTTATATGGTATAACGTTATAGCGTATTACGTTATATGGTCTAACGTTACAACGTATTGCGTTTTATAGTATAACGTTATAACGTTATACGTTATATGGTATAACGTTATAACGTATTACGTTATATAGTATAACGTTATAACGTATTACGTTATATGGTAGAACGTTATAACGTATTTCGCTGTATAACATGACGTTATATGGTGTATCGTTATAAGGTATTACGTTATATGGTATAATGTTATAACGTATTGGGTTATATAACATAACGTTATAGCGTATTACGCTATATAGTATAACGTAATAACGTATTACGTTATATAACATAACGTTATATGGTATAACGTTATAACGTATTACGCTATATGGTATAACGATATAACGTATTACGTTACATGGTATAATGTTATAGCGTATTGCGTCATATAAGATAACGTTATATGGTATAACGTTATGTAACATAACGTTATATGGTATAAAATTATAGCGTCTTACGTTATATGGTATAACGTTATAACGTATTACGTTATATGGTATATCGTTATAACGTATTACGCTATATAAGATAACGTTATATGGTATATCGGTATAACGTATAACGTTATATGGTGTAACGTTATAACGTATTACGTTATATTGTATAACGTTATATGGTATAAGGTTATAACGTATTACGTTATATAGTATAACGTTATAGCGTATTACGCTATATAACATAACGTTATATGTTATATCGTTATAACGTATTACGTTATATGGTATAACGTTATAACAAATTGCGTTATATGGTATAACGGTATAACGATATAACGTATTACGATATATAGTATAACGTTATACGGTATAACGTTATAGCGTATTACGTTATATAGTATAACATTATGACGTATTACGTTATATAACATAACGTCATATGGTATAACGTTATAACGTATTACGCTATATAACATAACGTTATATGTTATATCGTTATAACGTATTACGTTATATAGTATAACGTTATAATGTATTACGTTATATTTTATCACGTAATAACGTATTACGTTATATAACATAACGTTATATGGTATAACGTTATAGCGTATTACGTTATATAGTATTACGTTATAACGTATTACGTTATATAACATAACGTTATATGGTATAATGTTATAACGTATTACGTTATATAGTATAACGTTATAACGTATTACGTTATATAATATAACATTATGACGTATTACGTTATATAACATAACGTTATATGGTACAAGGTTATAACGTATTACGTTATATAGTATAACGTTATAACGTATTACGTTATATAATATAACGTTATATGGTATAAGGTTATAACGTATTACGTTATATAGTATAACGTTATAGCGTATTACGCTATATAACATAGTGTTATATGTTATATCGCTATAACGTATTACGTTATATGGTATAACGTTATAACGCATTGCGTTATATGGTATAACGGTATAACGTATTGCGTTATATGGTATAACGATATAACGTATTACGATATATAGTATAACGTTATACGGTATAACGTTATAGCGTATCACGTTATATAGTATAACATTATGACGTATTACGTTATATAACATAACGTCATATGGTATAACGTTATAACGTATTACGTTATATGGTATAACGTTATAACGTATTACGTTATATAGTATAACGTTATAACGTATTACGTTATATAATATAACGTTATATGGTATAAGGTTATAACATATTACGTTATATAGTATAACGTTATAGCGTATTACGCTATATAACATAACGTTATATGGTATATCGTTATAAGGTATTACGTTATATGTTATAACGTTATGACGTATTGCGTTATATGGTCTGATGTTACAACGTATTACGTTATATGGTGTAACGTTATAGCGTATCAGGTTATATAGTATAACATTATGACGTATTACGTTATATAACATAACGTCATATGGTATAACGTTATAACGTATTACGTTATATGGTATAACGTTATAGCGTATTACGTTATATAGTATTACGTTATAACGTATTACGATATATATTATAACGTTATACGGTATAACGTTATAGCGTATTACGTTATATAGTATAACATTATGACGTATTACATTATATAACGTAGCGTCATATGGCATAACTTTATAACGTATTACGTTATACGGTCTGATGTTATAACGTATTACGTTATATGGTGTAACGTTATAACGTACTACGTTATATAACATAACGGTGTATGGCATAACAGTATAACGTATCACGTTATGTCGTATAACGTTATAACGTATTACGTTATATGGTATAACGTTATAACGTATTACTTTATGTGGTATAACGTTATAACGCGTTACGTTATATCGTATTAAAGTTATATGGCATAACGTTATAACGTATTACGTTATATAGTATAACGTTATAACGTATTACGTTATACGGCATAACGTTATAACGTATTACGCTATATAACATAGCGTTAAGTGTTATATCTTTATAACGTATTACGTTTTATTGTATAACGTTATAACGTATTGCGTTATATAACATAACGTTATATGGTATAACGTTATAGCGTATTACGTTATATGGTCTAACGTTACAACGTATTGCGTTATATAGTATAACGTTATAACGTATTACGTTATATGGTATAACGTTATAACGTATTACGCTATATAACATAGCGTTAAGTGTTATATCTTTATAACGTATTACGTTATATGGTATAATGTCATAACGTATTGCGTTATATAACATAACGTTATAGCGTATTACGCTATATAGTATAACGTAATAACGTATTACGTTATATAACATAACGTTATATGGTATAACGTTATAACGTATTACGCTATATGGTATAACGATATAACGTATTACGTTACATGGTATAATGTTATAGCGTATTGCGTCATATAAGATAACGTTATATGGTATAACGTTATGTAACATAACGTTATATGGTATAAAATTATAGCGTCTTACGTTATATGGTATAACGTTATAACGTATTACGTTATATGGTATATCGCTATAACGTATTACGCTATATAAGATAACGTTATATGGTATATCGGTATAACGTATAACGTTATATGGTGTAACGTTATAACGTATTACGTTATATTGTATAACGTTATAACGTATTGCGTTATATAACATAACGTTATATGGTATAACGTTATAGCGTATTACGTTATATGGTCTAACGTTACAACGTATTACGTTATATGGTATAATGTTATAACGTATTGCGTTATATAACAAAACGTTATAACGTATTATGTTATATAGTATAACATAATAACGTATTACGTTATATAACATAACGTTATATGGTATAACGTTATAGCGTATTACGTTATATAGTATAACGTTATAACGTATTACGTTATATAATATAACGTAATATGGTATAAGGTTATAACGTATTACGTTATATAGTATAACGTTATAACGTATTACGTTATGTGGTATAACGTTATAACGTGTTATGTTATAACGTATTACGTTATATGGTATACCGTTATAACGTGTTACGTTATGTGGTATAACGTTATAACGCGTTACGTTATAACGTATTACGTTATATGGCATAACGTTATAACGTACTACGTTATATAACATAACGTTATATGGTATAAGGTTATAACGTGTTACGTTATATGATAAAATGTTATAACGTATTGCGTTATATAACATAACGTTATAGCGTATTACGTTATGTAGTATAACGTAAAAACGTATTACGTTATATAACATAACGTTATATGGTATAGCGATATAACGTGTTACGATATATAGTATGACATTATACGGTATAACGTTATAACGTATTACGTTATATAGTATAACATTATGACGTATTACGTTATATAACATAACGTCATATGGTATAACGCTATAACGAATTACGTTATATAGTCTAACGTTATAACGTATTACGTTATATGGTATAACGTTATAACGTATTACTTTATGTGGCATAACGTTATAACGCGTTACGTTATATCGTATTAAAGTTATATGGCATAACGTTATAACGTATTACGTTATATAGTATAACGTTATAACGTATTACGTTATACGGCATAACGTTATAACGTATTACGCTATATAACATAGCGTTAAGTGTTATATCTTTATAACGTATTACGTTTTATTGTATAACGTTATAACGTATTGCGTTATATAACATAACGTTATATGGTATAACGTTATGGCGTATTGCGTTATATTGTCTAACGTTACAACGTATTGCGTTTTATAGTATAACGTTATAACGTATTACGTTATATGGTATAACGTTATAACGTATTACGTTATATAGTATAACGTTATAACGTATTACGTTATATGGTAGAACGTTATAACGTATTACGCTATATAAGATAACGTTATATGGTATAACGTTATAACGTATTACGCTATATGGTATAACGATATAACGTATTACGTTACATGGTATAATGTTATAGCGTATTGCGTCATATAAGATAACGTTATAGCGTATTACGCTATATAGTATAACGTAATAACGTATTACGTTATATAACATAACGTTATATGGTATAACGTTATAACGTATTACGCTATATGGTATAACGATATAACGTATTACGTTACATGGTATAATGTTATAGCGTATTGCGTCATATAAGATAACGTTATATGGTATAACGTTATGTAACATAACGTTATATGGTATAAAATTATAGCGTCTTACGTTATATGGTATAACGTTATAACGTATTACGTTATATGGTATATCGTTATAACGTATTACGCTATATAAGATAACGTTATATGGTATATCGGTATAACGTATAACGTTATATGGTGTAACGTTATAACGTATTACGTTATGTGGTATAACGTTATAACGCGTTACGTTATATAACAAAACGTTATAACGTATTATGTTATATAGTATAACATAATAACGTATTACGTTATTTAACATAACGTTATATGGTATAACGTTATAGCGTATTACGTTATATAGTATAACGTTATAACGTATTACGTTATATAATATAACGTAATATGGTATAAGGTTATAACGAATTACGTTATATAGTATAACGTTATAACGTATTACGTTATGTGGTATAACGTTATAACGTGTTATGTTATAACGTATTACGTTATATGGTATAACGTTATAACGTATTACGTTATGTGGTATAACGTTATAACGCGTTACGTTATAACGTATTACGTTATATGGCATAACGTTATAACGTATTACGTTACATAACATAACGTTATATGGTATAAGGTTATAACGTATTACGTTATATAGTATAACGTTATAACGTATTACGTTATGTGGTATAACGTTATAACGTATTACGTTATATGGTATAACGTTATAACGTATTACGCTATATAACATAGCGTTATATGTTATATCTTTATAACGTATTACGTTATATTGTATAACGTTATAACGTATTGCGTTATATAACATAACGTTATATGGTATAAGGTTATAACGTATTACGTTATATAACATAACGTTATATGGTATAAGGTTATAGCGTATTACGTTATATAGTATAACATTATAACGTATTACGTTATATAACATAACGTTATATGGTATAAGGTTATAACGTATTACGTTATATAGTATAACGTTATAACGTATTACGTTATATTGTATAACGTTATAACGTATTGCGTTATATAACATAACGTTACATGGTATAACGTTATAGCGTATTACGTTATATGGTCTAACGTTACAACGTATTACGTTATATGGCATAACGTTATAACGTATTACGTTATGTGGTATAACGTTATAACGTGTTATGTTATAACGTATTACGTTATATGGTATAACGTTATTACGTATTGCGTTATGTGGTATAACGTTATAACGCGTTACGTTATAACGTATTACGTTATATGGCATAACGTTATAACGTATTGCGTTATATGGTCTAACGTTATATCGTATTACGTTATATGGTATAACGTTATAACGTATTACGTTATGTGGTATAACGTTATAACGTGTTACGTTATAACGTATTGCTATATATGGTATAACGAGATAACGTATTACGTAATATAGTATAACGTTACACGGTATAACGTTATAGCGTATTACGTCATATGGTATAACGTTATAACGTATTGCGTTATATAGTATAACATAATAACGTATTACGTTATATAACATAACGTTATATGCTATAACGTTATAGCGTATTACGTTATATAACATATCGTTATATGGTATAAGGTTATTGCGTATTACGTTATATAGTATAACATTATGACGTATTACGTTATATAACATAACGTTATTTGGTATATGGTTATAACGTATTACGTTATATAGTATAACGTTATAACGTATTACGTTATGTGGTATAACGTTATAACGTGTTATGTTATAACGTATTACGTTATATGGTATAACGTTATAACGTATTACGTTATGTGGTACAACGTTATAACGCGTTACGTTATAACGTATTACGTTATATGGCATAACGTTATAACGTATTACGTTATATAGTATAACGTTATAACGTATTACGTTATATGGTATAACGTTATAACGTATTACGCTATATAACATAGCGTTATATGGTATATCTTGATAACGCATTACGTTATACTGTATAACGTTATAAGGTATTGCGTTATAAAACATAACGTTATGTGGTATAACGTTATAGCGTATTACGTCATATGGTATAACGTTATAACGTATTGCGTTATATAGTATAACATAATAACGTATTACGTTATATAACATAACGTTATATGCTATAACGTTATAGCGTATTACGTTATATAACATAACGTTATATGGTATAAGGTTATAGCGTATTACGTTATATAGTATAAGATTATAACGTATTACGTTATATAACAAAACGCTATATGGTATAAGTTTATAACGTATTACATTATATAGTATAACGTTATAACGTATTACGTTATATGGTATAATGTTATAACGTATTGCGTTATATAACATAACGTTATAGCGTATTACGCTATATAGTATAACGTTATAACGTATTACGTTATATGGTAAAATGTTATAACTTATTGCGTTATATAACAAAACGTTATAACGTATTACGTTATATAGTATAACATAATAACGTATTACGATACATAACATAACGTTATATGGTATAAAGTTATAGAGTATTACGTTATATAGTATAACATTATAACGTATTACGTTATATAACATAACGTTATATGGTATAAGTTTGTGGCGTATTACGTTATATGGTATAACATAATAACGTATTACGTTATATAACATAACGTTATATGGTATAACGTTATAGCGTATTACGTTATATAGTATAACGTTATAACGTATTACGTTATATAATGTACCGTTATAACGTATTACGTTATATGGTCTAACGTTATACCGTATTACGCTAAATGGTATAACGATATAACGTATTACGTTATATGGTATAATGTTATAACGTATTGCGTCATATAAGATAACGTTATATGGTATAACGTTATAACGTATTGCTATATATGGTAAAACGATATAACGTATTACGTAATATAATATAACGTTACACGGTATAACGTTATAGCGTATTACGTTATATAGTATGACGTTATAACGTATTACGTTATGTAACATAACGTTATATGGTATAAGGTTATAGCGTCTTACGTTTTATGGTCTAACGTTATAACGTATTACGTTATATGGTATAACGTTATAACGTATTACGTTATATAACATAACGGTATATGGTATAAGGTTATAGCGTGTTACGTTATATAGTATAACGTTATAACGTATTACGTTATTTGGTATAACGTTATACCGTATTACGATATATAGTACAACGTTATACGGTATAACGTTATGTCGTGTTACGTTATGTGGTATAACGTTATAACGTGTTACGTTATATGGTATAACGTTATAACGTATTGTGTAATATAGTATAACGCTATAACGTATTACGTTATTTGGTATAACGTTATAACGTATTACGATATATAGTACAACGTTATACGGTATAACGTTATAACGTATTGTGTAATATAGTATAACGCTATAACGTATTACGTTATTTGGTATAACGTTATAACGTATTACGATATATAGTACAACGGTATACGGTATAACGTTATAGCGTATTACGCTATATAGTATAACGTAATAACGTATTACGTTATGTAATATAACGTTATATGGTATAAGGTTATAGCGTCTTACGTTATATGGCATAACGTTATAACGTATTGGGTTATATGGTGAAACGATATAACCTATTACGACATATAATATAACGTTATACGGTATAACGTTATAACGTATTACGTTTTATGGTCTAACGTTATAACGTATTACGTTATATGGTATAACGTTATAACGTATTACGTTATATATCATAACGGTATATGGTATAACATTATAACGTATTACGTCATATCGTATAATGTTGTAACGTATTACGTGATATGGTATAACGTTATAACGTGTTACGTTATGTGGTAAAACGATATAACGTGTTACGTTATATGGTATAACGTTATCACGTATTATATTATATAACATAACGTTATAACGTATTGTGTAATATAGTATAACGTTATAACGTATTACGTTATTTGGTATAACGTTATAACGTATTACGTTATATAACATAACGTTATATGGTATAACGTTATCGCGTATTACGTTATATAGTATTACGTTATAACGTATTACGTTATATTACATAACGTTATATGGTATAAGGTTACAACGTATTACGTTATATAGTATAACGCTACAACGTATTACGTTATATAATATAACGTCATATGGCATAACGTTATATCGTATTACGTTATATGGTATAACGATATAACGTATTACGTTATATGGTATAATGTTATAACGTATTGCGTTATATAACATAACGTTATAACGTATTACGTTATATTGTATCACGTAATAACGTATTACGTTATATAAGATAACGTCATATGGTATATCGTTATAACGTATTAAGTTATATAGTATAACGATATAACGTATTGCGTTATATAACATAACGTTATATGGTACAACGTTATAACGTATTACGTTATGTGGTATAACGTTATAACGTATTACGTTATATGGTATAATGTTATTACGTATTGCGTTATATAACATAACGTTATAGCGCATTGCGTTATATGGTATAACGTTATAACGTAAAACGTTATTTGGTATAACGTTATAACGCATTACCATATATAGTATAACGTTATACGGTATAACGTTATAGCGTATTACGTTATATAGTATAACGTTATGACGTATTACGTTATATAACATAACGTCATATGGTATAACGTTATAACGTATTACGTTATATGGTATAATGTTATAACGTATTGCGTTATATAACATAACGTTATAGCGCATTACGTTATATGGTATAACGTTATAACGTAAAACGTTATATGGTATAATGTTATAACGTATTGCGTTATATAACATAACGTTATAACGTATTACGTTATATTGTATCACGTAATAACGTATTACGTTATATAACATAACATTATGTGGTATAACGTTATAGCGTATTACATTATATAGTATTACGATACAACGTATTGCGTTATATAACATAACGTTATATGGTATAACATTATAACGTATTACGTTATATCGTATAACGTTATAACGTATTACGTTATATGGTATAATCTTATAACGTATTACGTTATATGGTATAACGTTATAACGTGTTACGCTATATAACATAACGTTATATGGTATATCGTTATAACGTATTACGTTATATGGTATAACGTTATAACGTATTGCGTTATATGGTATAACGATATAACGTATTACGATATATATTATAACGTTATACGGTATAACGTTATAAACTATTACGTTATATAGTATAACATTATGACGTATTACATTATATAACATAACGTCATATGGCATAACGTTATATCGTATTACGTTATATGGTATAACGTTATAACGTATTACGTTTTATGGTCTAACGTTATAACGTATTACGTTATATGGTATAACGTTATAACGTATTACGTTATATATCATAACGGTATATGGTATAACATTATAACGTATTACGTCATATCGTATAATGTTGTAACGTATTACGTGATATGGTATAACGTTATAACGTGTTACGTTATGTGGTAAAACGATATAACGTGTTACGTTATATGGTATAACGTTATCACGTATTATATTATATAACATAACGTTATAACGTATTGTGTAACATAGTATAACGTTATAACGTATTACGTTATATGGTATAACGTTATAACGTATTACGTTATATAGTATAACGCTACAACGTATTACGTTATATAATATAACGTCATATGGCATAACGTTATATCGTATTACGTTATATGGTATAACGATATAACGTATTACGTTATATGGTATAATGTTATAACGTATTGCGTTATATAACATAACGTTATAACGTATTACGTTATATTGTATCACGTAATAACGTATTACGTTATATAAGATAACGTCATATGGTATATCGTTATAACGTATTAAGTTATATAGTATAACGATATAACGTATTGCGTTATATAACATAACGTTATATGGTACAACGTTATAACGTATTACGTTATGTGGTATAACGTTATAACGTATTACGTTATATGGTATAATGTTATTACGTATTGCGTTATATAACATAACGTTATAGCGCATTGCGTTATATGGTATAACGTTATAACGTAAAACGTTATTTGGTATAACGTTATAACGCATTACCATATATAGTATAACGTTATACGGTATAACGTTATAGCGTATTACGTTATATAGTATAACGTTATGACGTATTACGTTATATAACATAACGTCATATGGTATAACGTTATAACGTATTACGTTATATGGTATAATGTTATAACGTATTGCGTTATATAACATAACGTTATAGCGCATTACGTTATATGGTATAACGTTATAACGTAAAACGTTATATGGTATAATGTTATAACGTATTGCGTTATATAACATAACGTTATAACGTATTACGTTATATTGTATCACGTAATAACGTATTACGTTATATAACATAACATTATATGGTATAACGTTATAGCGTATTACATTATATAGTATTACGATACAACGTATTGCGTTATATAACATAACGTTATATGGTATAACATTATAACGTATTACGTTATATCGTATAACGTTATAACGTATTACGTTATATGGTATAATCTTATAACGTATTACGTTATATGGTATAACGTTATAACGTGTTACGCTATATAACATAACGTTATATGGTATATCGTTATAACGTATTACGTTATATGGTATAACGTTATAACGTATTGCGTTATATGGTATAACGATATAACGTATTACGATATATATTATAACGTTACACGGTATAACGTTATAAACTATTACGTTATATAGTATAACATTATGACGTATTACATTATATAACATAACGTCATATGGCATAACGTTATATCGTATTACGTTATATGGTATAACGTTATAACGTATTACGTTATATGGTATAATGTTATAACGTATTGCGTTATATAACATAACGTTATAACGTATTACGTTATATTGTATCACGTAATAACGTATTACGTTATATAAGATAACGTCATATGGTATATCGTTATAACGTATTAAGTTATATAGTATAACGATATAACGTATTGCGTTATATAACATAACGTTATATGGTACAACGTTATAACGTATTACGCTATATAAGATAACGTTATATGGCATATCGTTATAACGTATTACGTCATATCGTATAACGTTAAAACGTATTACGTTATACGGTCTAACGTTATAACGTATTACGTTATATAGTATAACATTATAACGTATTACCTTCTATAACATAACGTCATATGGCATAACGTTATAGCGTATTACGTTATATGGTATAACGTTATAACGTATTACGTTATATGGTATAATGTTATAACGTATTTCGTTATATAACATAACGTTATAACGTATTACGTTATATAGTATAACATTATAACGTATTACCTTCTATAACATAACGTCATATGGCATAACGTTATAGCGCATTACGTTATATGGTATAACGTTATAACGTAAAACGTTATTTGGTATAACGTTATAACGCATTACGATATATAGTATAACGTTGTACGGTATAACGTTATAGCGTATTACGTTATATAGTATAACGTTATGACGTATTACGTTATATAACATAACGTCATATGGTATAACGTTATAACGTATTACGTTATATGGTATAATGTTATAACGTATTGCGTTATATAACATAACGTTATAGCGCATTACGTTATATGGTATAACGTTATAACGTAAAACGTTATGTGGTATAATGTTATAACGTATTGCGTTATATAACATAACGTTATAACGTATTACGTTATATTGTATCACGTAATAACGTATTACGTTATATAACATAACGTTATATGGTATAACGTTATAGCGTATTACATTATATAGTATTACGTTACAACGTATTACGTTATATAACATAACGTTATATGGTATAACATTATAACGTATTACGTTATATCGTATAACGTTATAACGTATTACGTGATATGGTATAAGGTTATAACGTGTTATGTTATGTGGTATAACGTTATAACGTGTTACGTTATATGGTATAACGTTATCACGTATTACGTTATATAACATAACGTCATAACGTATTGTGTAATATAGTATAACGTTATAACGTATTACGATATATAGTACAACGTTATACGGTATAACGTTATAGCGTATTACGTTATATAGTATAACGTTATGACGTATTACGTTATATAACATAACGTCATATGGTATAACATTATAACGTATTACGTTACATCGTATAACGTTATAACGTATTACGTGATATGGTATATCGTTATAACGTGTTACGTTATGTGGTATAACGTTATAACGTGTTACCTTATATGGAATCGCGTTATCACGTACTACGTTATATAGCATAACGTTATAACGTATTGTGTAATATAGTATAACGTTATAACGTATTACGTTATTTGGTATAACGTTATACCGTATTACGATATATATATTAGGTGAAGTAAAAAGTTCTGAGCGCTTTTTCGCTTTATTTCGACGATGAAATTAACATAGTCAAGATTATTCGATTTAGATTAAATATGCGCCGTTTTGTTCGATTACTTTTGTCCATTTTGAAGGCAATTTCATAATTCCGCGGTTGAAGAAGTCCTCGTCCCTATTGGTAAAAAACTTGACCAGCTCATTTTCACAAGCCTCTCTTGAGGCCAGTTTTGTACCATCAAGAAAATTTTGCAAAAACTTAAAAAGGTGATAATCGCTTGGTGCCAGGTCTGGACTGTACGGCGGATGCGATAGAACCTCCCAGCCAAGCTCTCGGAGCTTCTGACGCGTCGTTAAAGATGTGTGCGGCCTGGCGTTGTCTTGATGGAACACAACACCTTTCCTATTGGCCAATTCTGGCCGCTTCTGGTCGATCGCCTGCTTCAGTCTGGTCAGTTGTTGACAATAGAGGTCCGAATTAAGTGTTTGCCCCGATGGGAGCAGCTCATAATGGATGATTCCCTTCCAATCCCACCAAACACACAATAAAACCTTCTTGGCCGTTAATCCACGCTTGGCGATCGTTTGGGCCGGCCCACCGCGATTGGACCACGATCTTTTTCGGCTGTTGTTCTCGTATGTGACCCATTTTTCATCGCCAGTCACCATCCGCTTCAAAAATGGGTCGATTTCGTTACGTCTCAACAAAGAATCGCAGGCATCAATTCGGTCCAAAAGGTTCTTTTGCGTCAATTCATGTGGCACCCATACGTCGAGCTTCTTCTTGAGACCAGCCTTATGCAAATGGTTCCAAACGGTTTTCTGGCTAATCTTCAGTTCCTGGGCAATGGAATAAGTGCTCACATGCCGGTCCGACTCGACGATTTCCATGATTTTATCCACATTTTCGACGATTGGCCTACCAGAGCGTGCCTCATCTTCGACGTCCATATTACCAGAACGGAATCGTTGGAACCACCGCTTTGCTGTTGCATTCGATACTGTACTGGGTCCATAAACAGCACAAATTTTTTTGGCCGCCTGCTCCGCCTTTTCACCTTGGTCGTAGTGGTACTGAAGAATGTATCGAATTTTCTCTTTTTTTATCTCCATTTTCGAACGCTGTAACACACAACTGGCTTCACCGAACACAAAACTGACAAAGAACCTTTTTGATGCGTAATATCACCTTGAAATCGGTGTATACTATGACTCGATGCGATGTGCACATCGTGAGATATGGCTCACTAAAGACATCTAGCGAAAAACGCTCAGAACTTTTTACTTAACCTAATATTACGGTATATGTTCTAACGTTATAACGTATTACGTTATATGGTATAACGTTATAACGTATTACGTTATGTGGTATAACGTTATAACGTGTTATGATATATAATATAACGTTATACGGTATAATGTTATAGCGTATTACGTTATATAGTATAACATTATGACGTATTACGTTATATAACATAACGTCATATGGTATATCGTTATAACGTATTACGTTATATGGTCTAACGTTACAACGTATTACGTTATATGGTATAATGTTATATCGTATTGCGTTATATAACATAACGTTATAACGTATTACGTTATATTGTATCACGTAATAACGTAATTCGTTATATAACATAACGTTATATTCTATAACGTTATAGCGTAATACGTTATATAGTATTACGTTATAACGTATTACGTTATATAACATAACGTTATATGGTATAAGGTTATAACGTATTACGTTATATAGTATAACGTTATAACGTATTACGTTATATGGTATAACGTTATAACGTATTACGCTATATAACATAACGTTATATGGTATATCGTTATAACGTATTACGTTATATGGTATAACGTTATGACGTATTGCGTTATATAACATAACGTTATATGGTATAAGGTTATAACGTATTACGTTATATAGTATAACGCTATAACGTATTACGTTATATAATATAACGTCATATGGTATAACGTTATTACGTATTACGTTATATAGTATAACGTTATAACGTATTGCGTTATATGGTATAACGATATAACGTATTACGTTATATAGTATAACGTTATAACGTATTACGTTATATGGTATAATCTTATAACGTATTACGTTATATGGTATAACGTTATAACGTATTACGCTATATAACATAACGTTATATGGTATATCGTTATAACGTATTACGTTATATGGTATAACGTTATAACGTATTGCGTTATATGGTATAACGATATAACGTATTACGATATATATTATAACGTTATACGGTATAACGTTATAAACTATTACGTTATATAGTATAATATTATGACGTATTACATTATATAACATAACGTCATATGGCATAACGTTATATCGTATTACGTTATATGGTATAACGATATAACGTATTACGTTATATGGTATAATGTTATAACGTATTGCGTTATATAACATAACGTTATAACGTATTACGTTATATTGTATCACGTAATAACGTATTACGTTATATAAGATAACGTCATATGGTATATCGTTATAACGTATTAAGTTATATAGTATAACGATATAACGTATTGCGTTATATAACATAACGTTATATGGTACAACGTTATAACGTATTACGCTATATAAGATAACGTTATATGGCATATCGTTATAACGTATTACGTCATATCGTATAACGTTATAACGTATTACGTTATACGGTCTAACGTTATAACGTATTACGTTATATAGTATAACATTATAACGTATTACCTTCTATAACATAACGTCATATGGCATAACGTTATAGCGTATTACGTTATATGGTATAACGTTATAACGTATTACGTTATATGGTATAATGTTATAACGTATTGCGTTATATAACATAACGTTATAACGTATTACGTTATATTGTATCACGTAATAACGTATTACGATATTTAAGATAACGTCATATGGTATATCGTTATAACGTATTAAGTTATATAGTATAACGATATAACGTATTGCGTTATATAACATAACGTTATATGGTACAACGTTATAACGTATTACGTTATGTGGTACAACGTTATAACGTATTACGTTATATGGTATAATGTTATAACGTATTGCGTTATATAACATAACGTTATAGCGCATTACGTTATATGGTATAACGTTATAACGTAAAACGTTATTTGGTATAACGTTATAACGCATTACGATATATAGTATAACGTTATACGGTATAACGTTATAGCGTATTACGTTATATAGTATAACGTTATGACGTATTACGTTATATAACATAACGTCATATGGTATAACGTTATAACGTATTACGTTATATGGTATAATGTTATAACGTATTGCGTTATATAGCATAACGTTATAGCGCATTACGTTATATGGTATAACGTTATAACGTAAAACGTTATATGGTATAATGTTATAACGTATTGCGTTATATAACATAACCTTATAACGTATTACGTTATATTGTATCACGTAATAACGTATTACGTTATATAACATAACGTTATATGGTATAACGTTATAGCGTATTACATTATATAGTATTACGATACAACGTATTACGTTATATAACATAACGTTATATGGTATAACATTATAACGTATTACGTTATATCGTATAACGTTATAACGTATTACGTTATATGGTATAATCTTATAACGTATTACGTTATATGGTATAACGTTATAACGTGTTACGCTATATAACATAACGTTATATGGTATATCGTTATAACGTATTACGTTGTATGGTATAACGTTATAACGTATTGCGTTATATGGTATAACGATATAACGTATTACGATATATATTATAACGTTATACGGTATAACGTTATAAACTATTACGTTATATAGTATAACATTATGACGTATTACATTATATAACATAACGTCATATGGCATAACGTTATATCGTATTACGTTATATGGTATAACGTTATAACGTATTACGTTATATGGTATAATGTTATAACGTATTGCGTTATATAACATAACGTTATAACGTATTACGTTATATTGTATCACGTAATAACGTATTACGTTATATAAGATAACGTCATATGGTATATCGTTATAACGTATTAAGTTATATAGTATAACGATATAACGTATTGCGTTATATATCATAACGTTATATGGTACAACGTTATAACGTATTACGCTATATAAGATAACGTTATATGGCATATCGTTATAACGTATTACGTCATATCGTATAACGTTATAACGTATTACGTTATACGGTCTAACGTTATAACGTATTACGTTATATAGTATAACATTATAACGTATTACCTTCTATAACATAACGTCATATGGCATAACGTTATAGCGTATTACGTTATATAGTATAACGTTATGACGTATTACGTTATATAACATAACGTCATATGGTATAACGTTATAACGTATTACGTTATATGGTATATCGTTATAACGTATTGGGTTATATGGTAAACCTATATAACCTATTACGATATATAGTATAACGTTATACGGTATAACTTTATAGCTTATTACGTTATATAGTATAACATTATGACGTATTACGTTATATAACATAACGTCATATGGTATAACGTTATAACGTATTACGTTATATGGTCTAACGTTATAACGTATAACGTTATATGGTATAACGTTATAACGTATTACGTTATGTGGTATAACGGTATAACGTGTTACGTTATATGGTATAACTTTATAACGTATTACGTTATATGGTATAATGTAATAACGTATTGCGTTATATAACATAACGTAATAGCGTATTTCGCTATAAAGTATAACGGAATAACGTATTACTTTATATAACATAACGTTGTATGGTATAACGTTATTACGTATTACGTTATATAGTATAACATTATAACGTATTACCTTCTATAACATAACGTTATATGGTATAACGTTATAACGTATTACGCTATATGGCATAACGATATAACGTATTACGTTATATGGTATAACGATATAACGTATTACGTTATATAGTATAACGTTATAACGTATTACGTTATATGGTATAATCTTATAACGTATTACGTTATATGGTATAACGTTATAACGTATTACGCTATATAACATAACGTTATATGGTATATCGTTATAACGTATTACGTTATATGGTATAACGTTATAACGTATTGCGCTATATAACATAACGTTATATGGTATATCGTTATAACGTATTACGTTATATGGTATAACGTTATAACGTATTGCGTTATATGGTATAACGATATAACGTATTACGATATATATTATAACGTTATACGGTATAACGTTATAAACTATTACGTTATATAGTATAATATTATGACGTATTACATTATATAACATAACGTCATATGGCATAACGTTATATCGTATTACGTTATATGGTATAACGATATAACGTATTACGTTATATGGTATAATGTTATAACGTATTGCGTTATATAACATAACGTTATAACGTATTACGTTATATTGTATCACGTAATAACGTATTACGTTATATAAGATAACGTCATATGGTATATCGTTATAACGTATTAAGTTATATAGTATAACGATATAACGTATTGCGTTATATAACATAACGTTATATGGTACAACGTTATAACGTATTACGCTATATAAGATAACGTTATATGGCATATCGTTATAACGTATTACGTCATATCGTATAACGTTATAACGTATTACGTTATACGGTCTAACGTTATAACGTATTACGTTATATAGTATAACATTATAACGTATTACCTTCTATAACATAACGTCATATGGCATAACGTTATAGCGTATTACGTTATATGGTATAACGTTATAACGTATTACGTTATATGGTATAATGTTATAACGTATTGCGTTATATAACATAACGTTATAACGTATTACGTTATATTGTATCACGTAATAACGTATTACGATATTTAAGATAACGTCATATGGTATATCGTTATAACGTATTAAGTTATATAGTATAACGATATAACGTATTGCGTTATATAACATAACGTTATATGGTACAACGTTATAACGTATTACGTTATGTGGTACAACGTTATAACGTATTACGTTATATGGTATAATGTTATAACGTATTGCGTTATATAACATAACGTTATAGCGCATTACGTTATATGGTATAACGTTATAACGTAAAACGTTATTTGGTATAACGTTATAACGCATTACGATATATAGTATAACGTTATACGGTATAACGTTATAGCGTATTACGTTATATAGTATAACGTTATGACGTATTACGTTATATAACATAACGTCATATGGTATAACGTTATAACGTATTACGTTATATGGTATAATGTTATAACGTATTGCGTTATATAGCATAACGTTATAGCGCATTACGTTATATGGTATAACGTTATAACGTAAAACGTTATATGGTATAATGTTATAACGTATTGCGTTATATAACATAACCTTATAACGTATTACGTTATATTGTATCACGTAATAACGTATTACGTTATATAACATAACGTTATATGGTATAACGTTATAGCGTATTACATTATATAGTATTACGATACAACGTATTACGTTATATAACATAACGTTATATGGTATAACATTATAACGTATTACGTTATATCGTATAACGTTATAACGTATTACGTTATATGGTATAATCTTATAACGTATTACGTTATATGGTATAACGTTATAACGTGTTACGCTATATAACATAACGTTATATGGTATATCGTTATAACGTATTACGTTGTATGGTATAACGTTATAACGTATTGCGTTATATGGTATAACGATATAACGTATTACGATATATATTATAACGTTATACGGTATAACGTTATAAACTATTACGTTATATAGTATAACATTATGACGTATTACATTATATAACATAACGTCATATGGCATAACGTTATATCGTATTACGTTATATGGTATAACGTTATAACGTATTACGTTATATGGTATAATGTTATAACGTATTGCGTTATATAACATAACGTTATAACGTATTACGTTATATTGTATCACGTAATAACGTATTACGTTATATAAGATAACGTCATATGGTATATCGTTATAACGTATTAAGTTATATAGTATAACGATATAACGTATTGCGTTATATATCATAACGTTATATGGTACAACGTTATAACGTATTACGCTATATAAGATAACGTTATATGGCATATCGTTATAACGTATTACGTCATATCGTATAACGTTATAACGTATTACGTTATACGGTCTAACGTTATAACGTATTACGTTATATAGTATAACATTATAACGTATTACCTTCTATAACATAACGTCATATGGCATAACGTTATAGCGTATTACGTTATATAGTATAACGTTATGACGTATTACGTTATATAACATAACGTCATATGGTATAACGTTATAACGTATTACGTTATATGGTATATCGTTATAACGTATTGGGTTATATGGTAAACCTATATAACCTATTACGATATATAGTATAACGTTATACGGTATAACTTTATAGCTTATTACGTTATATAGTATAACATTATGACGTATTACGTTATATAACATAACGTCATATGGTATAACGTTATAACGTATTACGTTATATGGTCTAACGTTATAACGTATAACGTTATATGGTATAACGTTATAACGTATTACGTTATGTGGTATAACGGTATAACGTGTTACGTTATATGGTATAACTTTATAACGTATTACGTTATATGGTATAATGTAATAACGTATTGCGTTATATAACATAACGTAATAGCGTATTTCGCTATAAAGTATAACGGAATAACGTATTACTTTATATAACATAACGTTGTATGGTATAACGTTATTACGTATTACGTTATATAGTATAACATTATAACGTATTACCTTCTATAACATAACGTTATATGGTATAACGTTATAACGTATTACGCTATATGGCATAACGATATAACGTATTACGTTATATGATATAACGTTATAACGTATTACGCTATATAAGATAACGTTATATGGTATATCGTTATAACGTATTACGTCATATAGTATAACGTTATAACGTATTGCGTTATACGGTCTAACGTTATAACGTATTACGTTATATGGTATAACGTTATAACGTATTACGTTATGTGGTATAACGTTATAACATATTACGTTATATGGTGTAACGTTATAACGTATTACGTTTTATGGAATAATGTTATAACGTATTGCGTCATATACGAAAACGTTATATGGTATAACGTTATAACTTACTGCTATATATGGTATAACGATATTACGTATTACGTAATATAGTATAACGTTACACGGTATAACGTTATAGCGGATTACGTTATGTAGTATAACGTTATAACGTATTACGTTATGTGGTATAACGTTATAACTTATTACGATATATGGTATAAGGTTATAGCGTCTTACATTATATGGTATAACGTTATAACGTATTACGTTATATGGTATAACGTTATAACGTATTACGTTATATAAGATAACGTTATATGGCATATCGTTATAACGTATTACGTTATATGGTATAACGTTATAACGTATTACGTTATATAAGATAACGTTATATGGCATATCGTTATAACGTATTACGTTATATGGTAAAACGTTATAACGTATTGGGTTATATGGTAAAACGATATAACCTATTACGATATATTGTTTAACGGTATACGGTATAACGTTATAACGTATTACGATATATAGTACAACGTTATGCGGTATAACGTTATAGCGTATTACGTTATATATTATAACGTTATGACGTATTACGTTATATAACATAACGTCATATGGTATAACACCATAACGTGTTACGTTATATGGTATAACGTTATAACGTGTTACTTTATGTGGTATAACGCTATAACGTGTTACGTTATATGGTATAACGTTATAACGTATTGCGTTATATGGTAAAACGATATAACGTATTACGATATATAGTAGAACGTTATATGGTATAACGTTATAACGTATTACGTTATATGGTATAACGTTATAACGTACTACGTTATACGGTATAACATTATAACGTACCACGTCATGTGGCATAACGTTATAACGTATTACGTTATGTGGTATAACGTTATAACGTATTGCGTTATACGGTCTAACGTTATAACGTATTACGTTATATGGTTTAATGTTATAACGTATTGCGTTATATGACATAACGTTATAGCGTATTACGTTATATGGTATAACATTATGACGTATTTCCTTATATAACATAACGTCATATGGTATAACGTTATAACGTATTACGTTATATGGTCTAACGTTATAACGTACTACGTTATACGGTATAACGTTATAACGTACCACGTCATGTGGCATAACGTTATAACGTCTTACGTTATGTGGTATAACGTTATAACGTGTTATGTTATGTGGTATAATGTTATAACGTATTACGTTATATGGTCTAAGGTTATAGCGTCTTACATTATATGGTATAACGTTATAACGTATTACGTTATATGGTATAACGTTATAACGTATTACGTTATACGGTCTAACGTTATAACGTATTACGTTATATGGTATAATGTTATAACGTATTACGTTATATGGTATAAGGTTATAGCGTCTTACATTATATGGTATAACGTTATAACGTATTACGTTATATGGTATAACGTTATAACGTATTACGTTATATAAGATAACGTTATATGGTGTAACGTTATAACGTATTACGTTATATGGAATAATGTTATAACGTATTGCGTCATATACGAAAACGTTATATGGTATAACGTTATAACTTATTGCTATATGTGGTATAACGATATTACGTATTACGTAATATAGTATAACGTTACACGGTATAACTTTATAGCGGATTACGTTATGTAGTATAACGTTATAACGTATTACGTTATGTAACATAACGTTATATGGTATAACGTTATAACGTAATGCGTTATATAACATAATGTTATAGCGTATTACGTTATATAGTATAACGTAATAACGTATTACGTTATATAACATAACGTTATATGGTATAACGTTATAACGTATTACGTTATATGGTATAACGTTATAACGTGTTAGGTTACATAGTATAACATTATATGTTATAACGTTATAACGTATTACGTTTTAGGGTATAACGTTATAACGTATTACGTTATTTGGTATAACGTTATAACGTATTACGATATATAGTATAACGTTATACGGTATAACGTTATAGCGTATTACGTTAAATAGTATAACGTTATGACGTATAACGATATAAAAAATAACGTCGTATGGTATAACATTATGACGTATTTCGTTATATAACATAACGTCATATGGTATAACGTTATAACGTATTACGTTATATGGTCTAACGTTATAACGTACTACGTTATACGGTATAACGTTATAACGTTCCACGTCATAGGGTATAACGTTATAACGTATTACGCTATGTGGTATAACGTTATAATGTACTACGTTATATGGTATAACGTTATAACGTACCACGTCATATGGTGTAACGTTATAACGTATTACGTTATGTGGTATAACGCTTTTAACGTGTTACGTAGTAACGTATTACGTTATATGGTATAACGTTATAACGTATTACGTAATATGGTATAACGATATAACGTACTACGTTAAATGGTATAACCTTATAACGTACCACGTCATATGGTATAACGTTATAACGTATTACGTTATGCGGTATAACGTTATAACGTGTTACGTTATATGGTATAATGTTATAACGTATTGCGTCATATAAGAAAACGTTATATGGTATAACGTTATAACTTATTGCTATATATGGTATAACGATATTACGTATTACGTAATATAGTATAACGTTACACGGTATAACGTTATAGCGGATTACGTTATATGGTATAACGTTATAACGTATTGGGTTATATGGAAAAAATATATAACCTATTACGATATATAGTATAACGTTATACGGTATAACGTTATAACGTATTACGATATATAGTACAACGTTATACGGTATAACGTTATAGCGTATTACGTTATATATTATAACGTTATGACGTATTACGTTATATAACATAACGTCATATGGTATAACATTATGACGTATTACGTTATATAACATAACGTCATATGGTATAACGTTATAACGTATTACGTTATATGGTCTAACGTTATAACGTACTACGTTATACGGTATAACGTTATAACGTACCACGTCATATGGTATAACGTTATAACGTATTACGCTACGTGGTATAACGTTATAATGTACTACGTTATATGGTATAATGTTATAACGTACCACGTCATATGGTGTAACGTTATAACGTATTACGTTATGTGGTATAACGCTTTTAACGTGTTACGTAGTAACGTATTACGTTATATGGTATAACGTTATAACGTATTACGTAATATGGTATAACGTTATAACGTACTACGTTAAATGGTATAACCTTATAACGTACCACGTCATATGGTATAACGTTATAACGTATTACGTTATGCGGTATAACGTTATAACGTGTTATGTTATGTGGTATAGCGTTATAACGCGTTACGTTATAACGTGTTACGTTATGACGTATTACGTTATATGGTATAACGTTATAACGTATTACGTTATATGGGCTAACGTTATAACGTATTACGTTATATGGTATAACGTTATAACGTATTACGTTATGTGGTATAACGTTATAACGTGTTACGTTTTATGGTATAACGTTATAACGTATTACGTTATATGGTATAATGTTATAACGTATTGCGTTATATAACATAACGTAATAGCGTATTTCGCTATAAAGTATAAGGTAATAACGTATTACGTTATATAACATAACGTTATATGGTATAACGTTATTACGTATTACGTTATATAGTATAACATTTTAACGTATTACCTTCTATAACATAACGTTATATGGTATAACGTTATAACGTATTACGCTATATGGCATAACGATATAACGTATTACTTTATATGGTATAATGTTAAAACGTATTGCGTCATATAAGATAACGTTATATGGTATAACGTTATAACGTATTGCTATATATGGTATAACGATATAACGTATTACGCAATATAGTATAACGTTACACGGTATAACGTTATAGCGTATTACGTTATATAGTATAACGTTATAACGTATTACGTTATGTAACATAACGTTATATGGTATAAGGTTATAGCGTCTTACGTTATATGGTATAACGTTATAACGTATTACGTTATATGGTATAACGATATAACGTATTGCGTTATATAACATAACGTTATATAGTATAACGTTACAATGTATTACGTTATATAAGATAACGTTATATGGTATAAGGTTATAACGTATTACGTTATATAGTATAACGTTATAAGGTATTACGTTATATGGTATAACCTTATAACGTATAACGTTATATAGTATAACATTATGACGTATTACATTATATAACATAACGTCATATGGCATAACGTTATAGCGTATTACGTTATATGGTATAACGTTATAACGTATTACGTTATATAACATAACGTTATAGCGTATTGCGCTATATAGTATAACGTAATAACGTATAACGTTATATAACATAACGTTATATGGTATAACGTTATAATGGATTGCGTTATATAGTATAACGTTATAACGTATTACGTTACATGGTATAACGTTTTAACGTACTACGTCATATGGTATAACGTTATAACGTGTTAGGTTACATAGTATAACATTATTTGATATAACGTTATAACGTATTACGTTTCAGGGTATAACGTTACAACGTATTACGTTATATTGTATAACGTTATAACGTATTGCGTTCTATAACATAACGTTATAACTTATTACGCTATATAGTATAACGTAATAACGTATTACGTTATATAACATAACGTTATATGGTATAACGTTATAACGTATTACGCTATATGGTATAACGATACAACGTATTACGTTATATGGTATAATGTTATAACGTATTGCGTTATATAACATAACGTTATAGCGTATTACGCTATATAGTATAATGTTATAACGTATTGCGTTATATAACATAACGTTATAGCGTATTACGCTATATAGTTTAACGTAATAACGTATTACGTTATATAACATAACGTTAAATGGTATAAGGTTATAACGTATTACGTTATATGGTATAACGTTATAACGTTCTGCGTTATATTACATAACGTTATAACGTATTATGTTATATGGTATAACGTTATAACGTGTTACGTTATCTGGTATAATGTTATAACGTATTACGTTATATGGTATAATGTTATAACGTATTGCGTTATATAACATAACGTTATATGGTATAACGTTATAACGTATTACGCTATAGAAGATAACGTTATATGGTATATCGTTATAACGTATTACGTCATATCGTATAACGTTATAACGTATTACGTTATACGGTCTAACGTTATAACGTATTACGTTATATAACATAACGTTATATGGTATAACGTTATAGCGTATTACGTTATATAGTATTACGTTATAACGTATTGCGTTATATGGTACATCGATATAACGTATTACGATATATATTATAAAGTTATACGGTATAACGTTATAAAGTATTACGTTATATAGTATAACATTATGACGTATTACATTATATAACATAACGTCATATGGCATAACATTATAGCGTATTACGTTATATGGTATAACGTTATAAAGTATTACGTTATATAGTATAACATTATGACGTATTACATTATATAACATAACGTGATATGGCATAACATTATAGCGTATTACGTTATATGGTATAACGTTATAACGTATTACGTTATATGGTATAATGTTATAACGTATTGCGGTATATAACATAACGTTATAACGTATTACGTTATGTTGTATCACGTAATAACGTATTACGTTATATAAGATAACGTTATATGGTATAACGTTATAGCGTATTACGTTATATGATATAACGTTATAACGTATTACGTTATATGGTACAATGTTATAACGTATTGCGTTATATAACATAACGTTATATGGTATAACGTATTATGCTATATAAGATAACGTTATATGGTATATCGTTATAACGTATTACGTTATATAGTATAACGTAATAACGTATTGCGTTATATAACATAACGTTATATGGTATAACGTATTATGCTATATAAGATAACGTTATATGGTATATCGTTATAACGTATTACGTTATATAGTATAACGTAATAACGTATTGCGTTATATAACATAACGTTATATGGTATAACGTTATAACGTATTACGTTATATGGTATAACGTTCTAACGTTCTGCGTTATATTACATAACGTTATATGGTATAACGTTATAACGTATTACGTTATATGGTATAATGTTATAACGTATTGCGTTATATAACATAACGTTATATGGTATAACGTATTATGCTATATAAGATAACGTTATATGGTATATCGTTATAACGTATTACGTTATATAGTATAACGTAATAACGTATTGCGTTATATAACATAACGTTATATGGTATAACGTTATAGCGTATTACGTTATATGATATAACGTTATAACGTATTACGTTATATGGTACAATGTTATTACGTATTGCGTTATATAACATAACGTTATAACGTATTACGTTATATTGTATCACGTAATAACGTATTACGTTATATAAGATAACGTTATATGGTATATCGTTATAACGTATTACGTTATATAGTATAACGTAATAACGTATTGCGTTATATAACATAACGTTATATGGTATAACGTTATAGCGTATTACGTTATATGATATAACGTTATAACGTATTACATTATGTGGTATAACGTTATAGCGTACTGCGTCATATGGTATAACGTTATAGCGTATTACGTTATGTGGTATAACGTTATAACGTGCTGCGTTATAACGTATTACGTTATATGGTCTAACGTTATAACGTATTACGTTACATGTTATAACGTTTTAAAGTACTACGTCATATGGTATAACGTTATAACGTGTTAGGTTACATAGTATAACATTATATGTTATAACGTTATAACGTATTACGTTTTAGGGTATAACGTTATAACGTATTACGTTATATTGTATGACGTTATAACGTATTACGTTATATTGTATAACGTTATAACGTATTGCGTTCTATAACATAACGTTATAGCGTATTACGCTATATAGTATAACGTAATAACGTATTACGTTATATAACATATCGTTATAACGAATTACGCTATATGGTATAACGATATAACGTATTACGTTATATGGTATAATGTTATAACGTATTGCGTTATATAACATAACGTTATAGCGTATTACGCTATATAGTATAATGTCATAATGTATTGCGTTATATAACATAACGTTATAGCGTATTACGCTATATAGTATAACGTAATAACGTATTACGTTATATAACATAACGTTAAATGGTATAAGGTTATAACGTATTACGTTATATGGTATAACGTTATAACGTTCTGCGTTATATTACATAACGTTATATGGTTTAACGTTATAACGTATTACGTTATATAGTATAACGTTATAACGTATTACGTTATATGGTATAACGTTATAACGTATTACGTTATGTGGTATAACGTTATAACGTGTTACGTTATATGGTATAACGTTATAACGTATTACGTTATATGGTATAAGGTTATAACGTATTACTTTATATGGTATAACGTTATAACGTATTACGTTATATGGTATAACCTTATAACGTATTACGTTATATGGTATAACGTTATAACGTATTACGCTATATAACATAACGTTATATGGAATATCGTTATAACGTATTACGTTATATGGTATAACGTTATAACGTATTGCGTTATATGGTATAACGATATAACGTATTACGATATATATTATAACGTTATACGGCATAACGAAATGAAGTATTACGTTATATAGTATAACATTATGACGTATTACATTATATAACATAACGTCATATGGCATAACGTTATAGCGTATTACGTTATATGGTATAACGTTATAACTTATTACGGTATATGGTATAATGTTATAACGTATTGCGTTATATAACATAACGTTACAAAGTATTACGTTGTATTGTATCACGTAATAACGTATTACGTTATATAAGATAACGTTATATGGTATATCGTTATAACGTATTACGTTATATAGTATAACGTAATAACGTATTACGTTACATAACATAACGTTATATGGTATAACGTTATAGCGTATTACGTTATATAGTATAACGTTATAACGTATTACGTTATATAATATAACGTAATATGTTATAAGGTTATAACGTATTACGTTATATAGTATAACGTTATAACGTATTACGCTATATAGTATAACGTTATATGGTATATCGTTATAACGTATTACGTCATATGGTGTAACGATATAACGTATTACGATATATAGTATAACGTTATACGGTATAACGTTATAGCGTATTACGTTATATAGTATAACATTATGACGTATTACGTTATATAACATAACGTCATATGGTATAACGTTATAACGAATTACGTTATAAGGTATAACGTTATAACGTATTACGTTATATGGTATAACGTTATAACGTATTACGTTATGTGGTATAACGTTATAACGTGCAACGTTATAACGTATTGCGTTATATGGTGTAACGTTATAACGTATTACGTTATATGGTATAATGTTATAACGTATTGCGTTATATAACAAAGCGTTATAACGTATTACGTTATATAGTATAACATAATAACGTATTACGTTACATAACATAACGTTATATGGTATAGCGTTATAGCGTATTACGTTATATGGTATATCGTTATAACGTATTACGCTATATAAGATAACGTTAAATGGTATATCGTTATAACGTATTACGTTATGTGGTATAACGTTATAACGTGTTACGTTATATGGTATAACGTTATAACGTATTACGTTATATGGTATAATGTTATATTGTATTGCGTTATATAACATAACGTTATAGTGTATTACGTTATATTTTATAATGTTATAACGTATTGCGTTATATAACATAACGTTATAGCGTATTACGCTATATAGTATAACGTTATAACGTATTACGTTATGTGGTATAACGTTATAACGTGTTATGTTATAACGTATTACGTTACATGGTATAACGTTATAACGTATTACGTTATATGGTAAAATGTTATAACGTATTGCGTTATATAACAAAACGTATAACGTATTACGTTATATAGTATAACCAAATAACGTATTACGTTATATAACATAACGTTATATGGTATAACGTTATAGCGTGTTATGTTATATAGTATAACGTTATAACGTATTACGTTATATAATATAACGTAATATGGAAATAAGGTTATAACGTATTGGGTTATATGGTAAAACTATATAACCTATTACGATACATAGTATAACGTTATACGGTATAACGTTATAGCTTATTCCGTTATATAGTATAACGTTATGACGTATTACGTTATATAACATAACGTCATGTGGTATAACGTTATAACGTATTACGTTATATGGTCTAACGTTATAACGTATTACGTTATGTGGTATAACGTTATAACGTGTTACGTTATATGGTATAACGTTATAACGTATTACGTTATATGGTATAATGTTATGACGTATTGCGTTATATAACATAACGTTATAGCGTATTACGCTATATAGTATAACCTTATAACATATTACGTTATATAACATAACGTTATATGGTATAACGTTATAGCGTATTACGTTATATAGTATAACGTTATAACGTATTACGTTATATAATATAACATAATATGGTATAAGGTTATAACGTATTACGTTATATAGTATAACGTTATAACGTATTACGCTATATAACATAACGTTATATGGTATATCATTATAACGTATTACGTTATATGGTATAACGTTATAACGTATTGCGTTATATGGTAAATCGATATAACGTATTACGATATATAGTATATATGTATAGTATATACGCTATTACGTTATACGGTATAACGTTATAGCGTATTACGTTATATAGTATAACATTATGACGTATTACGTTACATAACATAACGTCATATGGTATAACGTTATAGCGTATTACGTTATATGGTATATAGTTATAACGTACTGCGTCATATGGTATAACGTTATAGCGCATTGCGTTATGTGGTATAACGTTATAAGGTGCTACGTTATAACCTATTACGTTATATGGTATAATGTTATAACGTATTACGTTATATAGTATAACGTTATAACGTATTACGCTATATAACATAACGTTGTATGGTATATCGTCATAACGTATTACGCTATATAAGATAACGTTATATGGTATATCGTTATAACGTATTACGTTATATGGTATAACGTTATAACGTATTGGGTTATATGGTAAAACTATATAACCTATTACGATATATAGTATAACGTTATACGGTATAACGTTATAGCTTATTACGTTATATAGTATAACATTATGACGTATTACGTTATATAACATAACGTCATATGGTATAACGTTATAACGTATTACGTTATATGGGCTAACGTTATAACGTATTACGTTATGTGGTATAACGTTATAGCTTATTACGTTATATAGTATAACATTATGACGTATTACGTTATATAACATAACGTCATATGGTATAACGTTATAGCGTATTACGTTATATGGTATAATGTTATAACGTATTGCGTTATATAACATAACGTAATAGCGTATTACGCTATATAGTATAACGTTATAACGTATTACGTTATGTGGTATAACGTTATAACGTGTTACGTTATATGGTATAACGTTATAACGTATTACGTTATATGGTATAATGTTATAACGTATTGCGTTATATAACATAACGTTATATGGTATAACGTTATAACGTATTACGCTATATAAGATAACGTTATATGGTATATCGATATAACGTATTACGTCATATCGTATAACGTTATAACGTATTACGTTATACGGTCTAACGTTATAACGTATTACGTTATATAACATAACGTTATATGGTATAACGTTATAGCGTATTACGTTATATAGTATTACGTTATAACGTATTACGTTATATAACATAACGTTATATGGTATAAGGTTATAACGTATTACTTTATATAGTATAACGTTATAACGTATTACGTTATATGGTATAACCTTATAACGTATTACGTTATATGGTATAACGTTATAACGTATTACGTTATATAACATAACGTTATATGGAATATCGTTATAACGTATTACGTTATATGGTATAACGTTATAACGTAATGCGTTATATGGTATAACGATATAACGTATTACGATATATATTATAACGTTATACGGCATAACGAAATGAAGTATTACGTTATATAGTATAACATTATGACGTATTACATTATATAACATAACGTCATATGGCATAACGTTATAGCGTATTACGTTATATGGTATAACGTTATAACTTATTACGGTATATGGTATAATGTTATAACGTATTGCGTTATATAACATAACGTTATAACGTATTACGTTGCATTGTATCACGTAATAACGTATTACGTTATATAAGATAACGTTATATGGTATATCGTTATAACGTATTACGTTATATAGTATAACGTAATAACGTATTACGTTACATAACATAACGTTATATGGTATAACGTTATAACGTATTACGTTATATAGTATAACGTTATAACGTATTACGTTATATAATATAACGTAATATGTTATAAGGCTATAACGTATTACGTTATATAGTATAACGTTATAACGTATTACGCTATATAATATAACGTTATATGGTATATCGTTATAACGTATTACGTCATATGGTATAACGATATAACGTATTACGATATATAGTATAACGTTATACGGTATAACGTTATAGCGTATTACGTTATATAGTATAACATTATGACGTATTATGTTATATAACATAACGTCATATGGTATAACGTTATAACGAATTACGTTATAAGGTCTAACGTTATAACGTATTACGTTATATGGTATAACGTTATAACGTATTACGTTATGTGGTATAACGTTATAACGTGCAACGTTATAACGTATTGCGTTATATGGTGTAACGTTATAACGTATTACGTTATATGGTATAATGTTATAACGTATTGCGTTATATAACAAAGCGTTATAACGTATTACGTTATATAGTATAACATAATAACGTATTACGTTACATAACATAACGTTATATGGTATAACGTGATAGCGTATTACGTTATATAGTATATCGTTATAACGTATTACGCTATATAAGATAACGTTATATGGTATATCGTTATAACGTATTACGTTATGTGGTATAACGTTATAACGTGTTACGTTATATGGTATAACGTTATAACGTATTACGTTATATGGTATAATGTTATATTGTATTGCGTTATATAACATAACGTTATAGTGTATTACGTTATATTTTATAATGTTATAACGTATTGCGTTATATAACATAACGTTATAGCGTATTACGCTATATAGTATAACGTTATAACGTATTACGTTATGTGGTATAACGTTATAACGTGTTATGTTATAACGTATTACGTTACATGGTATAACGTTATAACGTATTTCGTTATATGGTAAAATGTTATAACGTATTGCGTTATATAACAAAACGTATAACGTATTACGTTATATAGTATAACTAAATAACGTATTACGTTATATAACATAACGTTATATGGTATAACGTTATAGCGTGTTATGTTATATAGTATAACGTTATAACGTATTACGTTATATAATATAACGTAATGTGGTATAAGGTTATAACGTATTGGGTTATATGGTAAAACTATATAACCTATTACGATACATAGTATAACGTTATACGGTATAACGTTATAGCTTATTCCGTTATATAGTATAACATTATGACGTATTACGTTATATAACATAACGTCATGTGGTATAACGTTATAACGTATTACGTTATATGGTCTAACGTTATAACGTATTACGTTATGTGGTATAACGTTATAACGTGTTACGTTATATGGTGTAACGTTATAACGTATTACGTTATATGGTATAATGTTATAACGTATTGCGTTATATAACATAACGTTATAGCGTATTACGCTATATAGTATAACCTTATAACATAGTACGTTATATAACATAACGTTATATGGTATAACGTTATAGCGTATTACGTTATATAGTATAACGTTATAACGTATTACGTTATATAATATAACATAATATGGTATAAGGTTATAACGTATTACGTTATATAGTATAACGTTATAACGTATTACGCTATATAACATAACGTTATATGGTATATCATTATAACGTATTACGTTATATGGTATAACGTTATAACGTATTGCGTTATATGGTAAATCGATATAACGTATTACGATATATAGTATATATGTATAGTATATACGCTATTACGTTATACGGTATAACGTTATAGCGTATTACGTTATATAGTATAACATTATGACGTATTACGTTATATAACATAACGTCATATGGTATAACGTTATAGCGTATTACGTTATATGGTATATCGTTATAACGTACTGCGTCATATGGTATAACGTTATAGCGCATTACGTTATGTGGTATAACGTTATAAGGTGCTACGTTATAACCTATTACGTTATATGGTATAATGTTATAACGTATTACGTTATATAGTATAACGTTATAACGTATTACGCTATATAACATAACGTTATATGGTATATCGTTATAACGTATTACGCTATATAAGATAACGTTATATGGTATATCGTTATAACGTATTACGTTATATGGTATAACGTTATAACGTATTGGGTTATATGGTAAAACTATATAACCTATTACGATATATAGTATAACGTTATACGGTATAACGTTATAGCTTATTACGTTATATAGTATAACATTATGACGTATTACGTTATATAACATAACGTCATATGGTATAACGTTATAACGTATTACGTTATATGGGCTAACGTTATAACGTATTACGTTATGTGGTATAACGTTATAGCTTATTACGTTATATAGTATAACATTATGACGTATTACGTTATATAACATAACGTCATATGGTATAACGTTATAGCGTATTACGTTATATGGTATAATGTTATAACGTATTGCGTTATATAACATAACGTAATAGCGTATTACGCTATATAGTATAACGTTATAGCGTATTACGTTATGTGGTATAACGTTATAACGTGTTACGTTATATGGTATAACGTTATAACGTATTACGTTATATGGTATAATGTTATAACGTATTGCGTTATATAACATAACGTTATATGGTATAACGTTATAACGTATTACGCTATATAAGATAACGTTATATGGTATATCGATATAACGTATTACGTCATATCGTATAACGTTATAACGTATTACGTTATACGGTCTAACGTTATAACGTATTACGTTATATAACATAACGTTATATGGTATAACGTTATAGCGTATTACGTTATATAGTATTACGTTATAACGTATTACGTTATATAACATAACGTTATATGGTATAAGGTTATAACGTATTACTTTATATAGTATAACGTTATAACGTATTACGTTATATGGTATAACCTTATAACGTATTACGTTATATGGTATAACGTTATAACGTATTACGCTATATAACATAACGTTATATGGAATATCGTTATAACGTATTACGTTATATGGTATAACGTTATAACGTAATGCGTTATATGGTATAACGATATAACGTATTACGATATATATTATAACGTTATACGGCATAACGAAATGAAGTATTACGTTATATAGTATAACATTATGACGTATTACATTATATAACATAACGTCATATGGCATAACGTTATAGCGTATTACGTTATATGGTATAACGTTATAACTTATTACGGTATATGGTATAATGTTATAACGTATTGCGTTATATAACATAACGTTATAACGTATTACGTTGCATTGTATCACGTAATAACGTATTACGTTATATAAGATAACGTTATATGGTATATCGTTATAACGTATTACGTTATATAGTATAACGTAATAACGTATTACGTTACATAACATAACGTTATATGGTATAACGTTATAGCGTATTACGTTATATAGTATAACGTTATAACGTATTACGTTATATAATATAACGTAATATGTTATAAGGCTATAACGTATTACGTTATATAGTATAACGTTATAACGTATTACGCTATATAATATAACGTTATATGGTATATCGTTATAACGTATTACGTCATATGGTATAACGATATAACGTATTACGATATATAGTATAACGTTATACGGTATAACGTTATAGCGTATTACGTTATATAGTATAACATTATGACGTATTATGTTATATAACATAACGTCATATGGTATAACGTTATAACGAATTACGTTATAAGGTCTAACGTTATAACGTATTACGTTATATGGTATAACGTTATAACGTATTACGTTATGTGGTATAACGTTATAACGTGCAACGTTATAACGTATTGCGTTATATGGTGTAACGTTATAACGTATTACGTTATATGGTATAATGTTATAACGTATTGCGTTATATAACAAAGCGTTATAACGTATTACGTTATATAGTATAACATAATAACGTATTACGTTACATAACATAACGTTATATGGTATAACGTGATAGCGTATTACGTTATATAGTATATCGTTATAACGTATTACGCTATATAAGATAACGTTATATGGTATATCGTTATAACGTATTACGTTATGTGGTATAACGTTATAACGTGTTACGTTATATGGTATAACGTTATAACGTATTACGTTATATGGTATAATGTTATATTGTATTGCGTTATATAACATAACGTTATAGTGTATTACGTTATATTTTATAATGTTATAACGTATTGCGTTATATAACATAACGTTATAGCGTATTACGCTATATAGTATAACGTTATAACGTATTACGTTATGTGGTATAACGTTATAACGTGTTATGTTATAACGTATTACGTTACATGGTATAACGTTATAACGTATTTCGTTATATGGTAAAATGTTATAACGTATTGCGTTATATAACAAAACGTATAACGTATTACGTTATATAGTATAACTAAATAACGTATTACGTTATATAACATAACGTTATATGGTATAACGTTATAGCGTGTTATGTTATATAGTATAACGTTATAACGTATTACGTTATATAATATAACGTAATGTGGTATAAGGTTATAACGTATTGGGTTATATGGTAAAACTATATAACCTATTACGATACATAGTATAACGTTATACGGTATAACGTTATAGCTTATTCCGTTATATAGTATAACATTATGACGTATTACGTTATATAACATAACGTCATGTGGTATAACGTTATAACGTATTACGTTATACGGTCTAACGTTATAACGTATTACGTTATGTGGTATAACGTTATAACGTGTTACGTTATATGGTGTAACGTTATAACGTATTACGTTATATGGTATAATGTTATAACGTATTGCGTTATATAACATAACGTTATAGCGTATTACGCTATATAGTATAACCTTATAACATATTACGTTATATAACATAACTTTATATGGTATAACGTTATAGCGTATTACGTTATATAGTATAACGTTATAACGTATTACGTTATATAATATAACATAATATGGTATAAGGTTATAACGTATTACGTTATATAGTATAACGTTATAACGTATTACGCTATATAACATAACGTTATATGGTATATCATTATAACGTATTACGTTATATGGTATAACGTTATAACGTATTGCGTTATATGGTAAATCGATATAACGTATTACGATATGTAGTATATATGTATAGTATATACGCTATTACGTTATACGGTATAACGTTATAGCGTATTACGTTATATAGTATAACATTATGACGTATTACGTTATATAACATAACGTCATATGGTATAACGTTATAGCGTATTACGTTATATGGTATATCGTTATAACGTACTGCGTCATATGGTATAACGTTATAGCGCATTACTTTATGTGGTATAACGTTATAAGGTGCTACGTTATAACCTATTACGTTATATGGTATAATGTTATAACGTATTACGTTATATAGTATAACGTTATAACGTATTACGCTATATAACATAACGTTATATGGTATATCGTTATAACGTATTACGCTATATAAGATAACGTTATATGGTATATCGTTATAACGTATTACGTTATATGGTATAACGTTATAACGTATTGGGTTGTATGGTAAAACTATATAACCTATTACGATATATAGTATAACGTTATACGGTATAACGTTATAGCTTATTACGTTATATAGTATAACATTATGACGTATTACGTTATATAACATAACGTCATATGGTATAACGTTATAACGTATTACGTTATATGGGCTAACGTTATAACGTATTACGTTATGTGGTATAACGTTATAGCTTATTACGTTATATAGTATAACATTATGACGTATTACGTTATATAACATAACGTCATATGGTATAACGTTATAGCGTATTACGTTATATGGTATAATGTTATAACGTATTGCGTTATATAACATAACGTAATAGCGTATTACGCTATATAGTATAACGTTATAGCGTATTACGTTATGTGGTATAACGTTATAACGTGTTACGTTATATGGTATAACGTTATAACGTATTACGTTATATGGTATAATGTTATAACGTATTGCGTTATATAACATAACGTTATATGGTATAACGTTATAACGTATTACGCTATATAAGATAACGTTATATGGTATATCGATATAACGTATTACGTCATATCGTATAACGTTATAACGTATTACGTTATACGGTCTAACGTTATAACGTATTACGTTATATAACATAACGTTATATGGTATAACGTTATAGCGTATTACGTTATATAGTATTACGTCATAACGTATTACGTTATATAACATAACGTTATATGGTATAAGGTTATAACGTATTACGTTATATAGTATAACGTTATAACGTATTACGTTATATGGTATAACCTTATAACGTATTACGTTATATGGTATAACGTTATAACGTATTACGCTATATAACATAACGTTATATGGAATATCGTTATAACGTATTACGTTATATGGTATAACGTTATAACGTATTGCGTTATATGGTATAACGATATAACGTATTACGATATATATTATAACGTTATACGGCATAACGAAATGAAGTATTACGTTATATAGTATAACATTATGACGTATTACATTATATAACATAACGTCATATGGCATAACGTTATAGCGTATTACGTTATATGGTATAACGTTATAACTTATTACGGTATATGGTATAATGTTATATCGTATTGCGTTATATAACATAACGTTATAACGTATTACGTTGTATTGTATCACGTAATAACGTATTACGTTATATAAGATAACGTTATATGGTATATCGTTATAACGTATTACGTTATATAGTATAACGTAATAACGTATTACGTTACATAACATAACGTTATATGGTATAACGTTATAGCGTATTACGTTATATAGTATAACGTTATAACGTATTACGTTATATAATATAACGTAATATGTTATAAGGTTATAACGTATTACGTTATATAGTATAACGTTATAACGTATTACGCTATATAATATAACGTTATATGGTATATAGTTATAACGTATTACGTCATATGGTATAACGATATAACGTATTACGATATATAGTATAACGTTATACGGTATAACGTTATAGCGTATTACGTTATATAGTATAACATTATGACGTATTACGTTATATAACATAACGTCATATGGTATAACGTTAAAACGAATTACGTTATAAGGTCTAACGTTATAACGTATTACGTTATATGGTATAACGTTATAACGTATTACGTTATGTGGTATAACGTTATAACGTGCAACGTTATAACGTATTGCGTTATATGGTGTAACGTTATAACGTATTACGTTATATGGTATAATGTTATAACGTATTGCGTTATATAACAAAGCGTTATAACGTATTACGTTATATAGTATAACATAATAACGTATTACGTTACATAACATAACGTTATATGGTATAACGTTATAGCGTATTACGTTATATGGTATATCGTTATAACGTATTACGCTATATAAGATAACGTTATATGGTATATCGTTATAACGTATTACGTTATGTGGTATAACGTTATAACGTGTTACGTTATATGGTATAACGTTATAACGTATTACGTTATATGGTATAATGTTATATTGTATTGCGTTATATAACATAACGTTATAGTGTATTACGTTATATTTTATAATGTTATAACGTATTGCGTTATATAACATAACGTTATAGCGTATTACGCTATATAGTATAACGTTATAACGTATTACGTTATGTGGTATAACGTTATAACGTGTTATGTTATAACGTATTACGTTACATGGTATAACGTTATAACGTATTACGTTATATGGTAAAATGTTATAACGTATTGCGTTATATAACAAAACGTATAACGTATTACGTTATATAGTATAACTAAATAACGTATTACGTTATATAACATAACGTTATATGGTATAACGTTATAGCGTGTTATGTTATATAGTATAACGTTATAACGTATTACGTTATATAATATAACGTAATATGGTATAAGGTTATAACGTATTGGGTTATATGGTAAAACTATATAACCTATTACGATACATAGTATAACGTTATACGGTATAACGTTATAGCTTATTCCGTTATATAGTATAACATTATGACGTATTACGTTATATAACAAAACGTCATGTGGTATAACGTTATAACGTATTACGTTATATGGTCTAACGTATTAACGTATTACGTTATGTGGTATAACGTTATAACGTGTTACGTTATATGGTATAACGTTATAACGTATTACGTTATATGGTATAATGTTATAACGTATTGCGTTATATAACATAACGTTATAGCGTATTACGCTATATAGTATAACCTTATAACATATTACGTTATATAACATAACGTTATATGGTATAACGTTATAGCGTATTACGTTATATAGTATAACGTTATAACGTATTACGTTATATAATATAACATAATATGGTATAAGGTTATAACGTATTACGTTATATAGTATAACGTTATAACGTATTACGCTATATAACATAACGTTATATGGTATATCATTATAACGTATTACGTTATATGGTATAACGTTATAACGTATTGCGTTATATGGTAAATCGAAATAACGTATTACGATATATAGTATATATGTATAGTATATACGCTATTACGTTATACGGTATAACGTTATAGCGTATTACGTTATATAGTATAACATTATGACGTATTACGTTATATAACATAACGTCATATGGTATAACGTTATAGCGTATTACGTTATATGGTATATCGTTATAACGTATTACGCTGTATAAGATAACGTTATATGGTATATCGTTATAACGTATTACGTTATATGGTATAACGTTATAACGTATTGGGTTATATGGTAAAACTATATAACCTATTACGATATATAGTATAACGTTATACGGTATAACGTTATAGCTTATTACGTTATATAGTATAACATTATGACGTATTACGTTATATAACATAACGTCATATGGTATAACGTTATAACGTATTACGTTATATGGGCTAACGTTATAACGTATTACGTTATGTGGTATAACGTTATAGCTTATTACGTTATATAGTATAACATTATGACGTATTACGTTATATAACATAACGTCATATGGTATAACGTTATAGCGTATTACGTTATATGGTATAATGTTATAACGTATTGCGTTATATAACATAACGTAATAGAGTATTAAGCTATATAGTATAACGTTATAACGTATTACGTTATATGGCATAACGTTTTAACGTACTACGTCATATGGTATAACGTTATAACGTGCTACGTTATAACGTATTACGTTATATGGTGTAACGTTACAACGTATTACGTTATATGGCATAATGTTATAACGTATTGCGTTATATAACAAAGCGTTATAACGTATTAAGTTATATAGTATAACATAATAACGTATTACGTTACATAACATAACGTTATATGGTATAACGTTATAGCGTATTACGTTATATAGTATAACGTTATAACGTATTACGTTATATAATATAACGTAATATGTTATAAGGTTATAACGTATTACGTTATATAGTATAACGTTATAACGTATTACGCTATATAATATAACGTTATATGGTATATCGTTATAACGTATTACGTCATATAGTATAACGATATAACGTATTACGATATATAGTATAACGTTATACGGTATAACGTTATAGCGTATTACGTTATATAGTATAACATTATGACGTATTACGTTATATAACATAACGTCATATGGTATAACGTTATAACGAATTACGATATAAGGTCTAACGTTATAAGGTATTACGTTATATGTTATAACGTTATAACGTATTACGTTCTGTGGTATAACGTTATAACGCGTTACGTTATATCGTATTACGTTATATGGTATAATGTTATAACGTATTGCGTTATTAACAAAGCGTTATAACGTATTACGTTATATAGTATAACATAATAACGTATTACGTTAAATAACATAACGTTATATGGTATAACGTTATAGCGAATTACGTTGTATAGTATAACGTAAAAACGTATTACGTTATATAACATAACGTTATATGGTATAACGATATAACGTATTACGATATAAAGTATAACATTATACGGTATAACGTTATAGGGTATTATGTTATATAGTATAACATTATGACGCATTACGTTATATAACATAACGTCATATGGTATAACATTATAACGAATTACGTTATATGGCATAACGTTATAACGTATTACGTTACATAGTATAATGTTATAACGTATTACGTTATATGGTATAACGTTATAACGTATTACGCTATATAACATAGCGTTATATGGTATATCTTGATAACGTATTACGTTATATTGTATAACGTTATAACGTATTTCGTTATAAAACATAACGTTATGTGGTATAACGTTATAGCGCATTACGTTATATAGTATAACGTTATAACCTTTTACGTTATATAACATAACGTTATATTGTATAAGGTTATAGCGTATAACGTTATATAGTATAACGTTATATAGTATAACATATATAACGTATTACGTTATATAACATAACGTTATATGGTATACGGTTATAACGTATTACGTTATATAGTATAACGTTATAACGTATTACGTTATATGGTATAACGTTATAACGTATTACGCTGTATAACATGACGTTATATGGTATATCGGTATAGCGTATTACGTTATGTGGTATAACGTTATAAGGTGCTACGTTATAACCTATTACGTTATATGGTATAACGTTATAACGTATTACGCTATATAACTTAGCGTTATATGGTATATCTTGAAAACGCATTACGTCATACTGTATAACGTTATAACGTATTGCGTTATAAAACATAACGTTATTCTGGTATAACGTTATAGCGTATTACGTTATATAGTATAACGTTATAACGTATTACGTTATATAACATAACGTTATATTGTATAAGGATATAGCGTATTACGTTATATAGTATAAGATTATAACGTATTACGTTATATAACATAACGTTATATCGTATAAGTTTATAACGTATTACATTATATAGTATAACGTTATAACGTACTACGTTATATGGTATAATGTTATAACGTATTGCGTTATATAACATAACGTTATAGCGTATTACGCTATATAGTATAACCTTATAACGTATTACGTTATATGGTAAAATGTTATAACGTATTGCTTTATATAACAAAACGTTATAACGTATTACGTTATATAGTATAACATAATAACGTATTACGTTATGTAACATAACGTTATATGGTATAACGTTATAGCGTATTACGTTATGTGGTATAACGTTATAACGTATTACGTTATATAATATAACGTAATATGGTATAAGGTTATAACGTATTACGTTATATAGTATAGCGTTATAACGTATTACGCTATATAACATAACGTTATATGGTATATCGTTATAACGTATTACGTTATGTGGTATAACGTTATAACGTATTGCGTTATATGGTAAATCGATATAACGTATTACGATATATAGTATATACGTATAGCTATTACGTTATACGGTATAACGTTATAGCGTATTACGTTATATAGTATAACATTATGACGTATTACATTATATAACGTAACGTCATATGGTCTAACGTTATAACGTATTACGTTATATGTTATAACGTTATAACGTATTACGTAATGTAGTATAACGTTGTAACGCGTTACGTTATATTGTATTACGTTATATGGCATAACGTTATAACGTATTACGTTATATAGTATAACGTTATGACGTATTACGTTATATGGTATAATGTTATAACGCATTACGCTATATAACATAGCGTCATATGTTATACCTTTATAACGTATTACGTTATATTGTATAACGTTATAACGTATTGCGTTATATAACATAACGTTATATGGTATAACGTTACAGCGTATTACGTTATATGGTCTAACGTTACAACGTATTACGTTATATGGTATAACGTTATAACGTATTACGTTATGTGGTATAACGTTATAACGTGTTATGTTATAACGTATTACGTTATATGGCATAACGTTATAACGTATTACGTTATATGTTATAACGTTATAACGTATTACGTTATGTGGTACAACGTTGTAACGCGTTACGTTATATGGTATTACGTTATATGGCATAACGTTATAACGTATTACGTTATATAGTATAACGTTATAACGTATTACGTTATATGGTATAATGTTATAATGTATTACGCTATATAACATAGCGTTATATGGTATATCTTGATAACGCATTACGTTATACTGTATAACGTTATAACGTATTGCGTTATAAAACATAACGTTATGTGGTATAGCGTTATAGCGTATTACGTTATATAGTATAACGTTATAACGTATTACGTTATTTGGTATAACGTTATACCGTATCACGATATATAGTACAACGTAATACGGTATAACGTTATAACGTGTTACGTTATGTGGTATAACGTTATAACGTGTTACGTTATATGGTATAACGTTATAACGTGTTACGCCATATAACATAGCGTTATATGGTATATCTTGATAACGTATTACGTTATATCGTATAACGTTATAACGTATTACGTGATATGGTATAAGGTTATAACGTATTACGTTGTATAGTATAACGTTATAACGTATTACGTGATATGGTATAATGTTATAACGTATTGCGTCATATAAGAAAACGTTATATGGTATAACGTTATAACTTATTGCTATATATGGTATAACGATATTACGTATTACGTAATATAGTATAACGTTACACGGTATAACGTTATATCGTTTTACGTTATATAGTATAACGTTATGACGTATAACGATATATAACATAACGTCATTTGGTATAACGTTATAACGTATTACGTTATATGGTCTAACGTTATAACGTATTACGTTATATGGTCTAACGTTATAACGTATAACGTTATATGGTATAACGTTATAACGTATTACGTTATATGGTATAATGTTATAACGTACTGCGTCATATAAGAAAACGTTACATGGTATAACGTTATAACTTATTGCTATATATGGTATAACGATATTACGTATTACGTAATATAGTATAACGTTACACGGTATAACGTTATAGCGTATTACGTTATATATTATAACGTTATAACGTATTACGTTATGTAACATAACGTTATATGGTATAAGGTTATAGCGTCTTACATTACATGGTATAACGTTATAACGTATTACGTTATATGGTATAACGTTATAACGTATTACGTTATATAAGATAACATTATATGGAATATCGTTATAACGTGTTACGTTATATGGTATAACGTTATAACGTATTGGGTTATATGGTAAAACGATATAACCTATTACGATATATAGTATAACGTTATACGGTATAACGTTATAACGTATTAGGATATATAGTACAACGTTATATGGTATAACGTTATAGCGTATTACGTTATATATTATAACGTTATGACGTATTACGTTATATAACATAACGTCATATGGTATATCATTATAACGTATTACGTTACATCGTATACCGTTATAACGTATTACGTGATATGGTACAACGTTATAACGTGTTACTTTATGTGGTATAACGCTATAACGTGTTACGTTATATGGTATAACGTTATAACGTATTGCGTTATATGGTAAAACGATATAACGTATTACGATATATAGTAGAACGTTATATGGTATAACGTTATAACGTATTACGTTATGTGGTATAACGTTATAACGTGTTACGTTATAACGTATTATACTATATGGTATAACGTTATAACGTATTACATTATATGGTGTAATGTTATAACGTATTGCGTTATATGACATAACGTGATAGCGTATTACGTTATATGGTATAACATTATGACGTATTTCGTTATATAACATAACGTCATATGGTATAGCGTTATAAGGTATTACGTTATATGGTCTAACGTTATAACGTACTACGTTATACGGTATAACGTTATAACGTACCACGTGATATGGTATAACGTTATAACGTATTACGTTATGTGGTATATCGTTATAATGTACTACGTTATATGGTATAACGTTATAACGTACCACGTCATATGGTATAACGTTATAACGTATTACGTTATATAACATAACGTTATAGCGTATTACGTTATATAGTATATCGTAATAAAGAATTACGTTATATAACATAACGTTGTATGGTATAACGTTATAACGTATTACGTTATATGTCATAACGCTATAACGTAGTACGTTATAACGAACACGTTACATGGTATAACGTTATAACGTAATGCGTTATATAACATAACGTTATATTGTATAACGTTATAACGTATTACGTTATATGGTATAATGTTATAACGTATTGCGTTATATAACATAACGTTATAACGTATTACGTTATATTGTATCACGTAATAACGTATTACGTTATATAAGATAACGTTATATGGTATATCGTTATAACGTGTTACGTTATATGGTATAACGTTATAACGTATTGCGTTTTATGGTAAAACGATATAACGTATTACGATATATAGTAGAACGTTATATGGTATAACGTTATAACGTACTACGTTATATGGTATAACGTTATAACGTATTACGTTATATGGTATAATGTTATAACGTATTGCGTTATATAACATAACGTTATAGCGTATCACGCTATATAGTATACCGTAATAACGTATTACGGTATATAACATAACGTTATATGGTATAACGTTAAAACGTATTACGTTATATGGTATCACGTTATAACGCACTGCGTCATATGGTATAACGTTATAACGTATTACGTTATGTGGTATAACGTTATAACGTGTTACGTTATAACGTATTATATTATATGGTATAACGTTATAACGTATTACGTTATATGGTATAATGTTATAACGTATTGCGTTATATGGCATAACGTTATAGCGTATTACGTTATATGGTATAACATTATGACGTATTTTGTTATATAACATAACGTCATATGGTATAGTGTTATAAGGTATTACGTTATATGGTCTAACGTTATAACGTACTACGTTATACGGTATAACGTTATAATGTACTACGTTATATGGTATAACGTTATAACGTACCACGTCATATGGTATAACGTTATAACGTGTTACGTTATGTGGTATAACGCTATAACGTGTCACGTTATGTGGTGCAACGTTATAACGTGTTATGTTATGTGGTATAACGTTTTAACGTGTTACGTTATAACGTATTACGTTATATGGTATAACGCAATAACCTATTACGTTATATGGTATAACGTTATAACGTATTACGTTATATGGCATAATGTTATAACGTATTGCGTTATATAACATAACGTTATAGCGTATTACGTTATATAGTATATCGTAATAAAGAATTACGTTATATAATATAACGTTGTATGGTATAACGTTATAACGTATTACGTTATATGTCATAACGCTATAACGTAGTACGTTATAACGGAACACGTTACATGGTATAACGTTATAACGTAATGCGTTATATAACATAACGTTATATTGTATAACGTTATAACGTATTACGTTATATGGTATAACGTTATAACGTATTACGTTATATAACATAACGTTATAACGTATTACGTTATATTGTATCACGTAATAACGTATTACGTTATAGCGTATTACGTTATATAGTATTACGTTATAACGTATTACGTTATATAACATAACGTTATGTGGTATAACATTATAACGTATTACGTTATATAACATAACGTTATATGGTATAAGGTTATAACGTATTACGTTATATAGTATAACGTTATAACGTATTACGTTATATGGTATAACGCTATAACGTGTTACGCCATATAACATAGCGTTATATGGTATATCTTGATAACGTAATACGTTATATCGTATAACGTTATAACGTATTACGTGATATGGTATAAGGTTATAACGTATTACGTTATATAGTATAACGTTATAACGTGTTACGTTATTTGGTATAACGTTATCACGTATTACGTTATATAACATAACGTCTTAACGTATTGTGTAATATAGTATAACGTTATAACGTATTACGTTATTTGGTATAACGTTATCACGTATTACGTTATATAACATAACGTCTTAACGTATTGTGTACTATAGTATAACGTTATAACGTATTACGTTATTTGGTATAACGTTATAACGTATTACGATATATAGTATAACGTTATACGGTATAACGTTATAGCGTATTACGTTATATAGTATAACGTTATGACGTATAACGATATATAACATAACGCCATATGGTATAACGTTATAACGTATTACGTTATATGGTCTAACGTTATAACGTATTACGTTATATGGTATAACGTTATAACGTATTACGTTATATGGTATAATGTTATAACGTATTGCGTCATATAAGAAAACGTTATATGGTATAACGTTGTAACTCATTGCTATATATGGTATAACGATATTACGTATTACGTAATATAGTATAACGTTACACGGTATAACGTTATAGCCTATTACGTTATATAGTATAACGTTGTGACGTATAACGATATATAACATAACGTCATTTGGTATAACGTTATAACGTATTACGTTATATGGTCTAACGTTATAAAGTATTACGTTATATGGTATAACGTTATAACGTATTACGTTATATGGTATAATGTTATAACGTATTGCGTCATATAAGAAAACGTTATATGGTATAACGTTATATCTTATTGCGTTATATGGTATAACGTTATAACGTATTACGTTATATAATATAACGTTATATTGTATAAGGTTATAACGTAATACATTATATAGTATAACGTTATAACGTATTACGCTATATAACATAACGTTATATGTTATATCGTTATAACGTATTACGTTATATGGTATAACGTTATAACGTATTGCGTTATATGGTATAACGGTATAACGTATTGCGTTATATGGTATAACGATATAACGTATTACGATATATAGTATAACGTTATACGGTATAACGTTATAGCGTATTACGTTATATAGTATAACGTTATGACGTATAACGATATATAACATAACGTCATATGGTATAACGTTATAACGTATTCCGTCATATGGTCTAACGTTATAACGTATTACGTTATATGGTATAACGTTATAACGTATTACGTTATATGGTATAATGTTATAACGTATTGCGTCATATAAGAAAACGTTATATGGTATAACGTTATAACTTATTGCTATATATGGTATAACGATATTACATATTACGTAATATAGTATAACGTTACACGGTATAACGTTATAGCGTATTACGTTTTATAGTATAACGTTATGACGTATAACGATATATAACATAACGTCATTTGGTATAACGTTATAACGTATTTCGTTATATGGTCTAACGTTATAACGTATTACGTTATGTAACATAACGTTATATGGTATAACGTTATAGCGTCTTACATTACATGGTATAACGTTATAACGTATTACGTTATATGGTATAACGTTATAACGTATTACGTTATATAAGATAACGTTATATGGAATATCGTTATAACGTATTACGTTATATGGTATAACGTTATAACGTATTGGGTTATATGGTAAAACGATATAACCTATTACGATATATAGTATAACGTTATACGGTATAACGTTATAACGTATTAGGATATATAGTACAACGTTATATGGTATAACGTTATAGCGTATTACGTTATATATTATAACGTTATGACGTATTACGTTATATAACATAACGTCATATGGTATAACATTATAACGTATTACGTTACATCGTATAACGTTATAACGTATTACGTGATATGGTATAACGTTATAACGTGTTACTTTATGTGGTATAACGCTATAACGTGTTACGTTATATGGTATAACGTTATAACGTATTGCGTTATATGGTAAAACGATATAACGTATTACGATATATAGTAGTACGTTATATGGTATCACGTTATAACGCACTGCGTCATATGGTATAACGTTATAACGTATTACGATATGTGGTATAACGTTACAACGTGTTACGTTGAAACGTATTATATTATATGGTATAACGTTATAACGTATTACGTTATATGGTATAATGTTATAACGTATTGCGTTATATGACATAACGTTATAGCGTATTACGTTATATGGTATAACATTATGACGTATTTCGTTATATAACATAACGTCATATGGTATAGCGTTATAACGTATTACGTTATATGGTCTAACGTTATAACGTACTACGTCATACGGTATAACGTTATAATGTACCACGTCATATGGTATAACGTTATAACGTATTACGTTATGTGGTATAACGTTATAATGTACTACGTTATATGGTATAACGTTATAACGTACCACGTCATATGGTATAACGTTATAACGTATTACGTTATATGGCATAATGTTATAACGTATTGCGTTATATAACATAACGTTATAGCGTATTACGTTATATAGTATATCGTAATAAAGAATTACGTTATATAACATAACGTTGTATGGTATAACGTTATAACGTATTACGTTATATGTCATAACGCTATAACGTAGTACGTTATAACGGAACACGATACATGGTATAACGTTATAACGTAATGCGTTATATAACATAACGTTATATTGTATAACGTTATAACGTATTACGTTATATGGTATAATGTTATAACGTATTGCGTTATATAACATAACGTTATAACGTATTACGTTATATGGTATGACATTATGACGTATTTCGTTATATAACATAACGTCATATGGTATAGCGTTATAACGTATTACGTTATATGGTCTAACGTTATAACGTACTACGTCATACGGTATAACGTTATAACGTACCACGTCATATGGTATAACGTTATAACGTATTACGTTATGTGGTATAACGTTATAATGTACTACGTTATATGGTATAACGTTATAACGTACCACGTCATATGGTATAACGTTATAACGTATTACGTTATATGGCATAATGTTATAACGTATTGCGTTATATAACATAACGTTATAGCGTATTACGTTATATAGTATATCGTAATAAAGAATTACGTTATATAACATAACGTTGTATGGTATAACGTTATAACGTATTACGTTATATGTCATAACGCTATAACGTAGTACGTTATAACGGAACACGTTACATGGTATAACGTTATAACGTAATGCGTTATATAACATAACGTTATATTGTATAACGTTATAACGTATTACGTTATATGGTATAATGTTATAACGTATTGCGTTATATAACATAACGTTATAACGTATTACGTTATATTGTATCACGTAATAACGTATTACGTTATATAAGATAACGTTATATGGTATATCGTTATAACGTGTTACGTTATATGGTATAACGATATAACGTATTGCGTTATATAACATAACGTTATATGGTACAACGTTATAACGTATTACGCTATATAAGATAACGTTATAACGTATTACGTGATATGGTATAAGGTTATAACGTGTTATGTTATGTGGTATAACGTTATAACGTGTTACGTTATATGGTATAACGTTATCACGTATTACGTTATATAGGATAACGTTATATGGAATATCGTTATAACGTATTACGTTATATGGTATAACGTTATAACGTATTGGGTTATATGGTAAAACGATATAACCTATTACGATATATAGTATAACGTTATACGGTATAACGTTATAACGTATTAGGATATATAGTACAACGTTATATGGTATATCGTTATAGCGTATTACGTTATATATTATAACGTTATAACGTATTACGTTATGTAACATAACGTTATATGGTATAAGGTTATAGCGTCTTACATTACATGGTATAACGTTTTAACGTATTACGTTATATGGTATAACGTTATAACGTATTACGTTATATAAGATAACGTTATATGGAATATCGTTATAACGTATTACGTTATATGGTATAACGTTATAACGTATTACGTTATATGGTATAACGTTATAACGTGTTACGTTACGCGGTATAACGTTATAACGTATTACGTTATATGGTATAACGTTATAACGTATTACGTTATATGGTAAAACGATATAACGTATTACGATATATAGTATAACGTTATACGGTATAACGTTATAACGTATTAGGATATATAGTACAACGTTATATGGTATATCGTTATAGCGTATTACGTTATATATTATAACGTTATAACGTATTACGTTATGTAACATAACGTTATATGGTATAAGGTTATAGCGTCTTACATTACATGGTATAACGTTATAACGTATTACGTTATATGGTATAACGTTATAACGTATTGCGTCATATAAGAAAACGTTATATGGTATAACGTTATAACTTATTGCTATATATGGTATAACGATATTACGTATTACGTAATATAGTATAACGTTACACGGTATAACGTTATAGCGTATTACGTTATATAGTATAACGTTATAACGTATTACGTTATGTAACATAACGTTATATGGTATAAGGTTATAGCGTCTTACATTACATGGTATAACGTTATAACGTATTACGTTATATGGTATAACGTTATAACGTATTACGTTATATAAGATAACGTTATATGGAATATCGTTATAACGTATTACGTTATATGGTATAACGTTATAACGTATTGGGTTATATGGTAAAACGATATAACCTATTACGATATATAGTATAACGTTATACGGTATAACGTTATAACGCATTAGGATATATAGTACAACGTTATATGGTATATCGTTATAGCGTATTACGTTATATATTATAACGTTATGACGTATTACGTTATATAACATAACGTCATATGGTATAACATTATAACGTATTACGTTACATCGTATAACGTTATAACGTATTACGTGATATGGTATAACGTTATAACGTGTTACTTTATGTGGTATAACGCTATAACGTGTTACGTTATATGGTATAACGTTATAACGTATTGCGTTATATGGTAAAACGATATAACGTATTACGATATATAGTAGTACGTTATATGGTATCACGTTATAACGCACTGCGTCATATGGTATAACGTTATAACGTATTACGATATGTGGTATAACGTTACAACGTGTTACGTTGAAACGTATTATATTATATGGTATAACGTTATAACGTATTACGTTATATGGTATAATGTTATAACGTATTGCGTTATATGACATAACGTTATAGCGTATTACGTTATATGGTATAACATTATGACGTATTTCGTTATATAACATAACGTCATATGGTATAGCGTTATAACGTATTACGTTATATGGTCTAACGTTATAACGTACTACGTCATACGGTATAACGTTATAATGTACCACGTCATATGGTATAACGTTATAACGTATTACGTTATGTGGTATAACGTTATAATGTACTACGTTATATGGTATAACGTTATAACGTACCACGTCATATGGTATAACGTTATAACGTATTACGTTATATGGCATAATGTTATAACGTATTGCGTTATATAACATAACGTTATAGCGTATTACGTTATATAGTATATCGTAATAAAGAATTACGTTATATAACATAACGTTGTATGGTATAACGTTATAACGTATTACGTTATATGTCATAACGCTATAACGTAGTACGTTATAACGGAACACGATACATGGTATAACGTTATAACGTAATGCGTTATATAACATAACGTTATATTGTATAACGTTATAACGTATTACGTTATATGGTATAATGTTATAACGTATTGCGTTATATAACATAACGTTATAACGTATTACGTTATATGGTATGACATTATGACGTATTTCGTTATATAACATAACGTCATATGGTATAGCGTTATAACGTATTACGTTATATGGTCTAACGTTATAACGTACTACGTCATACGGTATAACGTTATAACGTACCACGTCATATGGTATAACGTTATAACGTATTACGTTATGTGGTATAACGTTATAATGTACTACGTTATATGGTATAACGTTATAACGTACCACGTCATATGGTATAACGTTATAACGTATTACGTTATATGGCATAATGTTATAACGTATTGCGTTATATAACATAACGTTATAGCGTATTACGTTATATAGTATATCGTAATAAAGAATTACGTTATATAACATAACGTTGTATGGTATAACGTTATAACGTATTACGTTATATGTCATAACGCTATAACGTAGTACGTTATAACGGAACACGTTACATGGTATAACGTTATAACGTAATGCGTTATATAACATAACGTTATATTGTATAACGTTATAACGTATTACGTTATATGGTATAATGTTATAACGTATTGCGTTATATAACATAACGTTATAACGTATTACGTTATATTGTATCACGTAATAACGTATTACGTTATATAAGATAACGTTATATGGTATATCGTTATAACGTGTTACGTTATATGGTATAACGATATAACGTATTGCGTTATATAACATAACGTTATATGGTACAACGTTATAACGTATTACGCTATATAAGATAACGTTATAACGTATTACGTGATATGGTATAAGGTTATAACGTGTTATGTTATGTGGTATAACGTTATAACGTGTTACGTTATATGGTATAACGTTATCACGTATTACGTTATATAGGATAACGTTATATGGAATATCGTTATAACGTATTACGTTATATGGTATAACGTTATAACGTATTGGGTTATATGGTAAAACGATATAACCTATTACGATATATAGTATAACGTTATACGGTATAACGTTATAACGTATTAGGATATATAGTACAACGTTATATGGTATATCGTTATAGCGTATTACGTTATATATTATAACGTTATAACGTATTACGTTATGTAACATAACGTTATATGGTATAAGGTTATAGCGTCTTACATTACATGGTATAACGTTTTAACGTATTACGTTATATGGTATAACGTTATAACGTATTACGTTATATAAGATAACGTTATATGGAATATCGTTATAACGTATTACGTTATATGGTATAACGTTATAACGTATTACGTTATATGGTATAACGTTATAACGTGTTACTTTATATGGTATAACGCTATAACGTGTTACGTTATATGGTATAACGTTATAACGTATTACGTTATATGGTAAAACGATATAACGTATTACGATATATAGTATAACGTTATACGGTATAACGTTATAACGTATTAGGATATATAGTACAACGTTATATGGTATATCGTTATAGCGTATTACGTTATATATTATAACGTTATAACGTATTACGTTATGTAACATAACGTTATATGGTATAAGGTTATAGCGTCTTACATTACATGGTATAACGTTATAACGTATTACGTTATATGGTATAACGTTATAACGTATTGCGTCATATAAGAAAACGTTATATGGTATAACGTTATAACTTATTGCTATATATGGTATAACGATATTACGTATTACGTAATATAGTATAACGTTACACGGTATAACGTTATAGCGTATTACGTTATATAGTATAACGTTATAACGTATTACGTTATGTAACATAACGTTATATGGTATAAGGTTATAGCGTCTTACATTACATGGTATAACGTTATAACGTATTACGTTATATGGTATAACGTTATAACGTATTACGTTATATAAGATAACGTTATATGGAATATCGTTATAACGTATTACGTTATATGGTATAACGTTATAACGTATTGGGTTATATGGTAAAACGATATAACCTATTACGATATATAGTATAACGTTATACGGTATAACGTTATAACGCATTAGGATATATAGTACAACGTTATATGGTATATCGTTATAGCGTATTACGTTATATATTATAACGTTATGACGTATTACGTTATATAACATAACGTCATATGGTATAACATTATAACGTATTACGTTACATCGTATAACGTTATAACGTATTACGTGATATGGTATAACGTTATAACGTGTTACTTTATGTGGTATAACGCTATAACGTGTTACGTTATATGGTATAACGTTATAACGTATTGCGTTATATGGTAAAACGATATAACGTATTACGATATATAGTAGTACGTTATATGGTATCACGTTATAACGTACCACGTCATATGGTATAACGTTATAACGTATTACGTTATGTGGTATAACGCTATAACGTATTACGATATGTGGTATAACGTTACAACGTGTTACGTTATAACGTATTATATTATATGGTATAACGTTATAACGTATTACGTTATATGGTATAATGTTATAACGTATTGCGTTATATGACATAACGTTATAGCGTATTACGTTATATGGTATAACATTATGACGTATTTCGTTATATAACATAACGTCATATGGTATAGCGTTATAACGTATTACGTTATATGGTCTAACTTTATAACGTACTACGTTATACGGTATAACGTTATAACGTACCACGTCATATGGTATAACGTTATAACGTATTACGTTATGTGGTATAACGCCTTAACGTGAAACGTTATAACGTATTACGTTATATGGTATAACGTTATAACGTATTACGTCATATGGTATAACGTTATAACGTACTACGTTATATGGTATAACCTTATAACGTACCACGTCATATGGTATAACGTTATAACGTATTACGTTATGTGGTGTAACGTTATAACGTGTTATGTTATGTGGTATAACGTTATAACGTGTTACGTTATAACGTATTACGTTATATGGTATAACGCAATAACCTATTACGTTATATGGTATAACGTTATAACGTATTACGTTATATGGCATAATGTTATAACGTATTGCGTTATATAACATAACGTTATAGCGTATTACGTTATATAGTATATCGTAATAAAGAATTACGTTATATAACATAACGTTGTATAGTATAACGTTATAACGTATTACGTTATATGTCATAACGCTATAACGTAGTACGTTATAACGGAACACGTTACATGGTATAACGTTATAACGTAATGCGTTATATAACATAACGTATTATTGTATAACGTTATAAGGTATTACGTTACATGGTATAATGTTATAACGTATTGCGTTATATAACATAACGTTATAACGGATTACGTGATATGGTATAAGGTTATAACGTGTTATGTTATGTGGTATAACGTTATAACGTGTTACGTTATATGGTATAACGTTATCACGTATTACGTTATATAACATAACGTCATAACGTATTGTGTAATATAGTATAACGTTATAACGTATTACGTTATTTGGTATAACGTTATAACGTATTACGCTATATAACATAACGTTATATGGAATATCGTTATAACGTATTACGTTATATGGTATAACGTTATAACGTATTGCGTCATATGGTATAACGATATAACGTATTACCATATATATTATAACGTTATACGGTATAACGTTATAAAGTATTACGTTATATAGTATAACATTATGACGTATTACGTTATATGGTATAATGTTATAACGTATTACGTTATATAGTATAACGTTATACGGTATAACGTTATAGCGTATTACGTTATATAGTTTAACGTTATGACGTATAACGATATATAACATAACGTCATATGGTATAACGTTATAACGTATTACGTTTTATGGTCTAACGTTATAACGTATTACGTTATATGGTATAACGTTATAACGTATTACGTTATATGGTATAACGTTATAACGTATTACGTTATATGGCATAATGTTATAACGTATTGCGTTATATAACATAACGTTATAGCGTATTACGTTATATAGTATATCGTAATAAAGAATTACGTTATATAACATAACGTTGTATAGTATAACGTTATAACGTATTACGTTATATGTCATAACGCTATAACGTAGTACGTTATAACGGAACACGTTACATGGTATAACGTTATAACGTAATGCGTTATATAACATAACGTATTATTGTATAACGTTATAAGGTATTACGTTATATGGTATAATGTTATAACGTATTGCGTTATATAACATAACGTTATAACGGATTACGTGATATGGTATAAGGTTATAACGTGTTATGTTATGTGGTATAACGTTATAACGTGTTACGTTATATGGTATAACGTTATCACGTATTACGTTATATAACATAACGTCATAACGTATTGTGTAATATAGTATAACGTTATAACGTATTACGTTATTTGGTATAACGTTATAACGTATTACGCTATATAACATAACGTTATATGGAATATCGTTATAACGTATTACGTTATATGGTATAACGTTATAACGTATTGCGTCATATGGTATAACGATATAACGTATTACCATATATATTATAACGTTATACGGTATAACGTTATAAAGTATTACGTTATATAGTATAACATTATGACGTATTACGTTATATGGTATAACGTTATAACGTATTACGTTATATAAGATAACGTTATATGGCATATCGTTATAACGTATTACGTTATATGGTATAACGTTATAACGTATTGGATTATATGGTAAAACGATATAACCTATTACGATATATAGTATAACGTTATACGGTATACCGTTATAACGTATGACGATATATAGTACAACGTAATACGGTATAACGTTATAGCGTATTACGTTATATATTATACCGTTATGACGTATTACGTTATATAACATAACGTTATATGGTATAACATTATAACGTATTACGTTACATCGTATAACGTTATAACGTATTACGTGATATGGTATAACGTTAGAACGTGTTACTTTATGTGGTATAACGCTATAACGTGTTACGTTATATGGTATAACGTTATAACGTATTGCGTTATATGGTAAAACGATATAACGTATTACGTTATATAGTAGAACGTTATATGGTATAACGTTATAACGTTATAACGTATTACGTTATATGGTATAATGTTATAACGTATTGCGTTATATAACATAACGTTATAGCGTATCACGCTATATAGTATACCGTAATAACGTATTACGGTATATAACATAACGTTATATGGTATAACGTTAAAACGTATTACGTTATATGCTATCACGTTATAACGCACTGCGTCATATGGTATAACGTTATAACGTATTACGTTATGTGGTATAACGTTATAACGTGTTACGTTATGTGGTATAACGTTATAACGTGTTATGTTATGTGGTATAACGTTATAACGTGTTACGTTATAACGTATTACGTTATATGGTATAACGCTATAACGTATTACGTTATATGGTATAACGTTATAACGTATTACGTTATATGTCATAACGCTATAACGTATTACGTTATAACGGAACACGTTACATGGTATAACGTTATAACGTAATGCGTTATATAACATAACGTTATATTGTATAACGTTATAACGTATTGCGTTATATAACATAATGTTATAGCGTATTACGTTATATAGTATAACGTAATAACGTATTACGTTATATAACATAACGTTATATGGTATAACGTTATAACGTATTACGTTATATGGTATAACGTTATAACGTGTTAGGTTACATAGTATAACATTATATGTTATAACGTTATAACGTATTACGTTTTAGGGTATAACGTTATAATGTATTACGTTATATTGTATAACGTTATAACGTACTGCGTTATATAACATATCGCTATATGGTATAACGTTATAACGTATTACGTTATATGGTATAACGTTATAACGTATTACGTCATATAGCATAACGTTGTAACGTATTATGTTATGTGGTATTACGTTATAACGTATTACGTTATATAACATAACTTTATATGGTACAAGGTTATAACGTGATACGTTTATGGTATAACATTATTACGTATTGCGTTATATAACATAACGTTATATGGTATAACGCTATAACGTATTGTGTAATATAGTATAACGTTATAACGTATTACGTTATTTGGTATAACGTTATAACGTATTGCGTTATATAACATAACGTTAAATGGTATACGGTTATAACGTATTACGTTATATGGTATAACGTTACAACGTTCTGCGTTATATTACATAACGTTATATGGTATAACGTTATAACGTATTACGTTATATGGTATAACGTTACAACGTATTACGTTATGTGGTATAACGTTATAACGTGTTACGTTATATGGTATAACGTTATAACGTATTACGTTATATGGTATAACGTTATAACGTATTACGTTATGTGGTATAACGTTATAACGTATTACGTTATATGGTATAATGTTATAACGTATTGCGTTATATAACATAACGTTATAACGTATTAGGTTATATTGTATCACGTAATAATGTATTACGTTATATAAGATAACGTTAAATGGTATACGGGTATAACGTATTACGTTATATGGTATAACGTTACAACGTTCTGCGTTATATTACATAACGTTATATGGTATAACGTTATAACGTATTACGTTATATAGTATAACGTTATAACGTATTACGTTATATGGTATAACGTTCTAACGTACTACGTTATGTAGTATAACGTTATAACGTGTTACGTTATATGGTATAACGTTATAACGTATTACGTTATATGGTATAATTTTATAACGTATTGCGTTATATAACATAACGTTATAACGTATTACGTTATTTTGTATCACGTAATAACGTATTACGTTATATAAGATAACGTTCTATGGTATATCGTTATAACGTATTACGTTATATGGTATAACGTTATAACGTATTACGTTATATGGTATAATGTTATAACGTATTGCGTTATATAACATAACGTTATAACGTATTACGTTATATCGTATCACGTAATAACGTATTACGTTATGTAACACAACGTCATATGGTATATCGTTATAACGTATTACGTTATATGGTATAACGTTATAACGTATTACGTTATATGGTATAACGTTATAACGTATTACGTTATATGGTATAACGTTATAACGTATTACCTTGTATGGTATAATGTTATAACGCATTGCGTTATATAACATAACGTTATAACGTATTACGTTATATGGTATAACGTTATAACGTTTACGTTATATGGTACAATGTTATAATGTATTGCGTTATATAACATAACGTTATAGCGTATTACGTTATATGGTATAACGTTATAACGTATTTCGTTGTATGGTATAATGTTATAACGCATTGCGTTATATAACATTACGTTATAACGTATTGCGTTATATAACATAACGTTAAATGGTATACGGTTATAACGTATTACGTTATATGGTATAACGTTACAACGTTCTGCGTTATATTACATAACGTTATATGGCATAACGTTATAACGTATTACGTTATGTGGTATAACGTTATAACGTGTTACGTTATATGGTATAACGTTATAACGTATTACGTTATATGGTATAGTGTTATAACCTATTGCGTTATATAACATAACGTTATATGGTATAACGTTATAACGTATTACGCTATATAAGATAACGTTATATGGTATATCGTTATAACGTATTACGTCATATCGTATAACGTTATAACGTATTACGTTATACGGTATAAGGTTATAACGTATTACGTTATATGGTATAACGTTATAACGTATTACGTTATATGGTATAATGTTATAACGTATTGCGTTATATAACATAACGTTATAACGTATTACGTTATATTGTATCACGTAATAACGTATTACTTTATATAAGATAACGTTATATGGTATATCGTTATAACGTATTACGTTATATAGTATTACGTTATAACGTATTACGATATATATTATAACGTTATACGGTATAACGTTATAAAGTATTACGTTATATAGTATAACATTATGACGTATTACATTATATAACATAACGTCATATGGCATAACGTTATAGCGTATTACGTTATATGGTATAACGTTATAACGTATTACGTTATATGGTACAATGTTATAACGTATTGCGTTATATAACATAACGTTATAACGTATTACGTTATATTGTATCACGTAATAACGTATTACGTTAGATAAGATAACGTTATATGGTATATCGTGATAACGTATTACGTTATATGGTATAACGTTATAACGTATAACGTTATATGGTATAACGTTATAACGTATTACGTTATATGGTACAATGTTATAACGTATTGCGTTATATAACATAACGTTATAGCGTATTACGTTATATGGTATAACGTTATAACGTATTACGTTATATGGTATAACGTTATAACGTATTGGGTTATATGGTAAAACGATATAACCTATTACGATATATAGTATAACGTTATACGGTATAACGTTATAACGTATTACGTTATGTCGTATAACGTTATTATGTACTACGTTATATGGTGTAACGTTATAACGTACCACGTCATATGGTATAACGTTATAACGTATTACGTTATGTGGTATATCGTTATAATGTACTACGTTATATGGTATAACGTTATAACGTACCACGTCATATGGTATAACGTTATAACGTATTACGTTATATAACATAACGTTATAGCGTATTACGTTATATAGTATATCGTAATAAAGAATTACGTTATATAACATAACGTTGTATGGTATAACGTTATAACGTATTACGTTATATGTCATAACGCTATAACGTAGTACGTTATAACGAACACGTTACATGGTATAACGTTATAACGTAATGCGTTATATAACATAACGTTATATTGTATAACGTTATAATGTATTACGTTATATGGTATAATGTTATAACGTATTGCGTTATATAACATAACGTTATAACGTATTACGTTATATTGTATCACGTAATAACGTATTACGTTATATAAGATAACGTTATATGGTATATCGTTATAACGTGTTACGTTATATGGTATAACGTTATAACGTATTGCGTTATATGGTAAAACGATATAACGTATTACGATATATAGTAGAACGTTATATGGTATAACGTTATAACGTACTACGTTATATGGTATAACGTTATAACGTATTACGTTATATGGTATAATGTTATAACGTATTGCGTTATATAACATAACGTTATAGCGTATCACGCTATATAGTATACCGTAATAACGTATTACGGTATATAACATAACGTTATATGGTATAACGTTAAAACGTATTACGTTATATGGTATCACGTTATAACGCACTGCGTCATATGGTATAACGTTATAACGTATTACGTTATGTGGTATAACGTTATAACGTGTTACGTTATAACGTATTATATTATATGGTATAACGTTATAACGTATTACGTTATATGGTATAATGTTATAACGTATTGCGTTATATGGCATAACGTTATAGCGTATTACGTTATATGGTATAACATTATGACGTATTTTGTTATATAACATAACGTCATATGGTATAGTGTTATAAGGTATTACGTTATATGGTCTAACGTTATAACGTACTACGTTATACGGTATAACGTTATAATGTACTACGTTATATGGTATAACGTTATAACGTACCACGTCATATGGTATAACGTTATAACGTGTTACGTTATGTGGTATAACGCTATAACGTGTCACGTTATGTGGTGCAACGTTATAACGTGTTATGTTATGTGGTATAACGTTTTAACGTGTTACGTTATAACGTATTACGTTATATGGTATAACGCAATAACCTATTACGTTATATGGTATAACGTTATAACGTATTACGTTATATGGCATAATGTTATAACGTATTGCGTTATATAACATAACGTTATAGCGTATTACGTTATATAGTATATCGTAATAAAGAATTACGTTATATAATATAACGTTGTATGGTATAACGTTATAACGTATTACGTTATATGTCATAACGCTATAACGTAGTACGTTATAACGGAACACGTTACATGGTATAACGTTATAACGTAATGCGTTATATAACATAACGTTATATTGTATAACGTTATAACGTATTACGTTATATGGTATAACGTTATAACGTATTACGTTATATAACATAACGTTATAACGTATTACGTTATATTGTATCACGTAATAACGTATTACGTTATAGCGTATTACGTTATATAGTATTACGTTATAACGTATTACGTTATATAACATAACGTTATGTGGTATAACGTTATAACGTATTACGTTATATAACATAACGTTATATGGTATAAGGTTATAACGTATTACGTTATATAGTATAACGTTATAACGTATTACGTTATATGGTATAACGCTATAACGTGTTACGCCATATAACATAGCGTTATATGGTATATCTTGATAACGTAATACGTTATATCGTATAACGTTATAACGTATTACGTGATATGGTATAAGGTTATAACGTATTACGTTATATAGTATAACGTTATAACGTGTTACGTTATTTGGTATAACGTTATCACGTATTACGTTATATAACATAACGTCTTAACGTATTGTGTAATATAGTATAACGTTATAACGTATTACGTTATTTGGTATAACGTTATCACGTATTACGTTATATAACATAACGTCTTAACGTATTGTGTAATATAGTATAACGTTATAACGTATTACGTTATTTGGTATAACGTTATAACGTATTACGATATATAGTATAACGTTATACGGTATAACGTTATAGCGTATTACGTTATATAGTATAACGTTATGACGTATAACGATATATAACATAACGCCATATGGTATAACGTTATAACGTATTACGTTATATGGTCTAACGTTATAACGTATTACGTTATATGGTATAACGATATAACGTATTACGTTATATGGTATAATGTTATAACGTATTGCGTCATATAAGAAAACGTTATATGGTATAACGTTGTAACTCATTGCTATATATGGTATAACGATATTACGTATTACGTAATATAGTATAACGTTACACGGTATAACGTTATAGCCTATTACGTTATATAGTATAACGTTGTGACGTATAACGATATATAACATAACGTCATTTGGTATAACGTTATAACGTATTACGTTATATGGTCTAACGTTATAAAGTATTACGTTATATGGTATAACGTTATAACGTATTACGTTATATGGTATAATGTTATAACGTATTGCGTCATATAAGAAAACGTTATATGGTATAACGTTATATCTTATTGCGTTATATGGTATAACGTTATAACGTATTACGTTATATAATATAACGTTATATTGTATAAGGTTATAACGTAATACATTATATAGTATAACGTTATAACGTATTACGCTATATAACATAACGTTATATGTTATATCGTTATAACGTATTACGTTATATGGTATAACGTTATAACGTATTGCGTTATATGGTATAACGGTATAACGTATTGCGTTATATGGTATAACGATATAACGTATTACGATATATAGTATAACCTTATACGGTATAACGTTATAGCGTATTACGTTATATAGTATAACGTTATGACGTATAACGATATATAACATAACGTCATATGGTATAACGTTATAACGTATTCCGTCATATGGTCTAACGTTATAACGTATTACGTTATATGGTATAACGTTATAACGTATTACGTTATATGGTATAATGTTATAACGTATTGCGTCATATAAGAAAACGTTATATGGTATAACGTTATAACTTATTGCTATATATGGTATAACGATATTACATATTACGTAATATAGTATAACGTTACACGGTATAACGTTATAGCGTATTACGTTTTATAGTATAACGTTATGACGTATAACGATATATAACATAACGTCATTTGGTATAACGTTATAACGTATTTCGTTATATGGTCTAACGTTATAACGTATTACGTTATGTAACATAACGTTATATGGTATAAGGTTATAGCGTCTTACATTACATGGTATAACGTTATAACGTATTACGTTATATGGTATAACGTTATAACGTATTACGTTATATAAGATAACGTTATATGGAATATCGTTATAACGTATTACGTTATATGGTATAACGTTATAACGTATTGGGTTATATGGTAAAACGATATAACCTATTACGATATATAGTATAACGTTATACGGTATAACGTTATAACGTATTAGGATATATAGTACAACGTTATATGGTATAACGTTATAGCGTATTACGTTATATATTATAACGTTATGACGTATTACGTTATATAACATAACGTCATATGGTATAACATTATAACGTATTACGTTACATCGTATAACGTTATAACGTATTACGTGATATGGTATAACGTTATAACGTGTTACTTTATGTGGTATAACGCTATAACGTGTTACGTTATATGGTATAACGTTATAACGTATTGCGTTATATGGTAGAACGATATAACGTATTACGATATATAGTAGTACGTTATATGGTATCACGTTATAACGCACTGCGTCATATGGTATAACGTTATAACGTATTACGTTATATGGTATAATGTTATAACGTATTGCGTTATATGACATAACGTTATAGCGTATTACGTTATATGGTATAACATTATGACGTATTTCGTTATATAACATAACGTCATATGGTATAGCGTTATAACGTATTACGTTATATGGTCTAACGTTATAACGTACTACGTCATACGGTATAACGTTATAATGTACCACGTCATATGGTATAACGTTATAACGTATTACGTTATGTGGTATAACGTTATAATGTACTACGTTATATGGTATAACGTTATAACGTACCACGTCATATGGTATAACGTTATAACGTATTACGTTATATGGCATAATGTTATAACGTATTGCGTTATATAACATAACGTTATAGCGTATTACGTTATATAGTATATCGTAATAAAGAATTACGTTATATAACATAACGTTGTATGGTATAACGTTATAACGTATTACGTTATATGTCATAACGCTATAACGTAGTACGTTATAACGGAACACGATACATGGTATAACGTTATAACGTAATGCGTTATATAACATAACGTTATATGTTATATCGTTATAACGTATTACGTTATATGGTATAACGTTATAACGTATTGCGTTATATGGTATAACGGTATAACGTATTGCGTTATATGGTATAACGATATAACGTATTACGATATATAGTATAACGTTATACGGTATAACGTTATAGCGTATTACGTTATATAGTATAACGTTATGACGTATAACGATATATAACATAACGTCATATGGTATAACGTTATAACGTATTCCGTCATATGGTCTAACGTTATAACGTATTACGTTATATGGTATAACGTTATAACGTATTACGTTATATGGTATAATGTTATAACGTATTGCGTCATATAAGAAAACGTTATATGGTATAACGTTATAACTTATTGCTATATATGGTATAACGATATTACATATTACGTAATATAGTATAACGTTACACGGTATAACGTTATAGCGTATTACGTTTTATAGTATAACGTTATGACGTATAACGATATATAACATAACGTCATTTGGTATAACGTTATAACGTATTTCGTTATATGGTCTAACGTTATAACGTATTACGTTATGTAACATAACGTTATATGGTATAAGGTTATAGCGTCTTACATTACATGGTATAACGTTATAACGTATTACGTTATATGGTATAACGTTATAACGTATTACGTTATATAAGATAACGTTATATGGAATATCGTTATAACGTATTACGTTATATGGTATAACGTTATAACGTATTGGGTTATATGGTAAAACGATATAACCTATTACGATATATAGTATAACGTTATACGGTATAACGTTATAACGTATTAGGATATATAGTACAACGTTATATGGTATAACGTTATAGCGTATTACGTTATATATTATAACGTTATGACGTATTACGTTATATAACATAACGTCATATGGTATAACATTATAACGTATTACGTTACATCGTATAACGTTATAACGTATTACGTGATATGGTATAACGTTATAACGTGTTACTTTATGTGGTATAACGCTATAACGTGTTACGTTATATGGTATAACGTTATAACGTATTGCGTTATATGGTAGAACGATATAACGTATTACGATATATAGTAGTACGTTATATGGTATCACGTTATAACGCACTGCGTCATATGGTATAACGTTATAACGTATTACGTTATATGGTATAATGTTATAACGTATTGCGTTATATGACATAACGTTATAGCGTATTACGTTATATGGTATAACATTATGACGTATTTCGTTATATAACATAACGTCATATGGTATAGCGTTATAACGTATTACGTTATATGGTCTAACGTTATAACGTACTACGTCATACGGTATAACGTTATAATGTACCACGTCATATGGTATAACGTTATAACGTATTACGTTATGTGGTATAACGTTATAATGTACTACGTTATATGGTATAACGTTATAACGTACCACGTCATATGGTATAACGTTATAACGTATTACGTTATATGGCATAATGTTATAACGTATTGCGTTATATAACATAACGTTATAGCGTATTACGTTATATAGTATATCGTAATAAAGAATTACGTTATATAACATAACGTTGTATGGTATAACGTTATAACGTATTACGTTATATGTCATAACGCTATAACGTAGTACGTTATAACGGAACACGATACATGGTATAACGTTATAACGTAATGCGTTATATAACATAACGTTATATTGTATAACGTTATAACGTATTACGTTATATGGTATAATGTTATAACGTATTGCGTTATATAACATAACGTTATAACGTATTACGTTATATGGTATGACATTATGACGTATTTCGTTATATAACATAACGTCATATGGTATAGCGTTATAACGTATTACGTTATATGGTCTAACGTTATAACGTACTACGTCATACGGTATAACGTTATAACGTACCACGTCATATGGTATAACGTTATAACGTATTACGTTATGTGGTATAACGTTATAATGTACTACGTTATATGGTATAACGTTATAACGTACCACGTCATATGGTATAACGTTATAACGTATTACGTTATATGGCATAATGTTATAACGTATTGCGTTATATAACATAACGTTATAGCGTATTACGTTATATAGTATATCGTAATAAAGAATTACGTTATATAACATAACGTTGTATGGTATAACGTTATAACGTATTACGTTATATGTCATAACGCTATAACGTAGTACGTTATAACGGAACACGTTACATGGTATAACGTTATAACGTAATGCGTTATATAACATAACGTTATATTGTATAACGTTATAACGTATTACGTTATATGGTATAATGTTATAACGTATTGCGTTATATAACATAACGTTATAACGTATTACGTTATATTGTATCACGTAATAACGTATTACGTTATATAAGATAACGTTATATGGTATATCGTTATAACGTGTTACGTTATATGGTATAACGATATAACGTATTGCGTTATATAACATAACGTTATATGGTACAACGTTATAACGTATTACGCTATATAAGATAACGTTATAACGTATTACGTGATATGGTATAAGGTTATAACGTGTTATGTTATGTGGTATAACGTTATAACGTGTTACGTTATATGGTATAACGTTATCACGTATTACGTTATATAAGATAACGTTATATGGAATATCGTTATAACGTATTACGTTATATGGTATAACGTTATAACGTATTGGGTTATATGGTAAAACGATATAACCTATTACGATATATAGTATAACGTTATACGGTATAACGTTATAACGTATTAGGATATATAGTACAACGTTATATGGTATATCGTTATAGCGTATTACGTTATATATTATAACGTTATAACGTATTACGTTATGTAACATAACGTTATATGGTATAAGGTTATAGCGTCTTACATTACATGGTATAACGTTATAACGTATTACGTTATATGGTATAACGTTATAACGTATTACGTTATATAAGATAACGTTATATGGAATATCGTTATAACGTATTACGTTATATGGTATAACGTTATAACGTATTACGTTATATGGTATAACGTTATAACGTGTTACTTTATGTGGTATAACGCTATAACGTGTTACGTTATATGGTATAACGTTATAACGTATTGCGTTATATGGTAAAACGATATAACGTATTACGATATATAGTATAACGTTATACGGTATAACGTTATAACGTATTAGGATATATAGTACAACGTTATATGGTATATCGTTATAGCGTATTACGTTATATATTATAACGTTATAACGTATTACGTTATGTAACATAACGTTATATGGTATAAGGTTATAGCGTCTTACATTACATGGTATAACGTTATAACGTATTACGTTATATGGTATAACGTTATAACGTATTGCGTCATATAAGAAAACGTTATATGGTATAACGTTATAACTTATTGCTATATATGGTATAACGATATTACGTATTACGTAATATAGTATAACGTTACACGGTATAACGTTATAGCGTATTACGTTATATAGTATAACGTTATAACGTATTACGTTATGTAACATAACGTTATATGGTATAAGGTTATAGCGTCTTACATTACATGGTATAACGTTATAACGTATTACGTTATATGGTATAACGTTATAACGTATTACGTTATATAAGATAACGTTATATGGAATATCGTTATAACGTATTACGTTATATGGTATAACGTTATAACGTATTGGGTTATATGGTAAAACGATATAACCTATTACGATATATAGTATAACGTTATACGGTATAACGTTATAACGCATTAGGATATATAGTACAACGTTATATGGTATATCGTTATAGCGTATTACGTTATATATTATAACGTTATGACGTATTACGTTATATAACATAACGTCATATGGTATAACATTATAACGTATTACGTTACATCGTATAACGTTATAACGTATTACGTGATATGGTATAACGTTATAACGTGTTACTTTATGTGGTATAACGCTATAACGTGTTACGTTATATGGTATAACGTTATAACGTATTGCGTTATATGGTAAAACGATATAACGTATTACGATATATAGTAGTACGTTATATGGTATCACGTTATAACGTACCACGTCATATGGTATAACGTTATAACGTATTACGTTATGTGGTATAACGCTATAACGTATTACGATATGTGGTATAACGTTACAACGTGTTACGTTATAACGTATTATATTATATGGTATAACGTTATAACGTATTACGTTATATGGTATAATGTTATAACGTATTGCGTTACATGACATAACGTTATAGCGTATTACGTTATATGGTATAACATTATGACGTATTTCGTTATATAACATAACGTCATATGGTATAGCGTTATAACGTATTACGTTATATGGTCTAACTTTATAACGTACTACGTTATACGGTATAACGTTATAACGTACCACGTCATATGGTATAACGTTATAACGTATTACGTTATGTGGTATAACGCCTTAACGTGAAACGTTATAACGTATTACGTTATATGGTATAACGTTATAACGTATTACGTCATATGGTATAACGTTATAACGTACTACGTTATATGGTATAACCTTATAACGTACCACGTCATATGGTATAACGTTATAACGTATTACGTTATGTGGTGTAACGTTATAACGTGTTATGTTATGTGGTATAACGTTATAACGTGTTACGTTATAACGTATTACGTTATATGGTATAACGCAATAACCTATTACGTTATATGGTATAACGTTATAACGTATTACGTTATATGGCATAATGTTATAACGTATTGCGTTATATAACATAACGTTATAGCGTATTACGTTATATAGTATATCGTAATAAAGAATTACGTTATATAACATAACGTTGTATAGTATAACGTTATAACGTATTACGTTATATGTCATAACGCTATAACGTAGTACGTTATAACGGAACACGTTACATGGTATAACGTTATAACGTAATGCGTTATATAACATAACGTATTATTGTATAACGTTATAAGGTATTACGTTATATGGTATAATGTTATAACGTATTGCGTTATATAACATAACGTTATAACGGATTACGTGATATGGTATAAGGTTATAACGTGTTATGTTATGTGGTATAACGTTATAACGTGTTACGTTATATGGTATAACGTTATCACGTATTACGTTATATAACATAACGTCATAACGTATTGTGTAATATAGTATAACGTTATAACGTATTACGTTATTTGGTATAACGTTATAACGTATTACGCTATATAACATAACGTTATATGGAATATCGTTATAACGTATTACGTTATATGGTATAACGTTATAACGTATTGCGTCATATGGTATAACGATATAACGTATTACCATATATATTATAACGTTATACGGTATAACGTTATAAAGTATTACGTTATATAGTATAACATTATGACGTATTACGTTATATGGTATAATGTTATAACGTATTACGTTATATAGTATAACGTTATACGGTATAACGTTATAGCGTATTACGTTATATAGTTTAACGTTATGACGTATAACGATATATAACATAACGTCATATGGTATAACGTTATAACGTATTACGTTTTATGGTCTAACGTTATAACGTATTACGTTATATGGTATAACGTTATAACGTATTACGTTATATGGCATAATGTTATAACGTATTGCGTTATATAACATAACGTTATAGCGTATTACGTTATATAGTATATCGTAATAAAGAATTACGTTATATAACATAACGTTGTATAGTATAACGTTATAACGTATTACGTTATATGTCATAACGCTATAACGTAGTACGTTATAACGGAACACGTTACATGGTATAACGTTATAACGTAATGCGTTATATAACATAACGTATTATTGTATAACGTTATAAGGTATTACGTTATATGGTATAATGTTATAACGTATTGCGTTATATAACATAACGTTATAACGGATTACGTGATATGGTATAAGGTTATAACGTGTTATGTTATGTGGTATAACGTTATAACGTGTTACGTTATATGGTATAACGTTATCACGTATTACGTTATATAACATAACGTCATAACGTATTGTGAAATATAGTATAACGTTATAACGTATTACGTTATTTGGTATAACGTTATAACGTATTACGCTATATAACATAACGTTATATGGAATATCGTTATAACGTATTACGTTATATGGTATAACGTTATAACGTATTGCGTCATATGGTATAACGATATAACGTATTACCATATATATTATAACGTTATACGGTATAACGTTATAAAGTATTACGTTATATAGTATAACATTATGACGTATTACGTTATATGGTATAACGTTATAACGTATTACGTTATATAAGATAACGTTATATGGCATATCGTTATAACGTATTACGTTATATGGTATAACGTTATAACATATTGGATTATATGGTAAAACGATATAACCTATTACGATATATAGTATAACGTTATACGGTATACCGTTATAACGTATGACGATATATAGTACAACGTAATACGGTATAACGTTATAGCGTATTACGTTATATATTATACCGTTATGACGTATTACGTTATATAACATAACGTTATATGGTATAACATTATAACGTATTACGTTACATCGTATAACGTTATAACGTATTACGTGATATGGTATAACGTTAGAACGTGTTACTTTATGTGGTATAACGCTATAACGTGTTACGTTATATGGTATAACGTTATAACGTATTGCGTTATATGGTAAAACGATATAACGTATTACGTTATATAGTAGAACGTTATATGGTATAACGTTATAACGTTATAACGTATTACGTTATATGGTATAATGTTATAACGTATTGCGTTATATAACATAACGTTATAGCGTATCACGCTATATAGTATACCGTAATAACGTATTACGGTATATAACATAACGTTATATGGTATAACGTTAAAACGTATTACGTTATATGGTATCACGTTATAACGCACTGCGTCATATGGTATAACGTTATAACGTATTACGTTATGTGGTATAACGTTATAACGTGTTACGTTATGTGGTATAACGTTATAACGTGTTATGTTATGTGGTATAACGTTATAACGTGTTACGTTATAACGTATTACGTTATATGGTATAACGCTATAACGTATTACGTTATATGGTATAACGTTATAACGTATTACGTTATATGTCATAACGCTATAACGTATTACGTTATAACGGAACATGTTACATGGTATAACGTTATAACGTAATGCGTTATATAACATAACGTTATATTGTATAACGTTATAACGTATTGCGTTATATAACATAATGTTATAGCGTATTACGTTATATAGTATAACGTAATAACGTATTACGTTATATAACATAACGTTATATGGTATAACGTTATAACGTATTACGTTATATGGTATAACGTTATAACGTGTTAGGTTACATAGTATAACATTATATGTTATAACGTTATAACGTATTACGTTTTAGGGTATAACGTTATAATGTATTACGTTATATTGTATAACGTTATAACGTACTGCGTTATATAACATATCGCTATATGGTATAACGTTATAACGTATTACGTTATATGGTATAACGTTATAACGTATTACGTCATATAGCATAACGTTGTAACGTATTATGTTATGTGGTATTACGTTATAACGTATTACGTTATATAACATAACTTTATATGGTACAAGGTTATAACGTGATACGTTTATGGTATAACATTATTACGTATTGCGTTATATAACATAACGTTATATGGTATAACGCTATAACGTATTGTGTAATATAGTATAACGTTATAACGTATTACGTTATTTGGTATAACGTTATAACGTAATGCGTTATATAACATAACGTTAAATGGTATACGGTTATAACGTATTACGTTATATGGTATAACGTTACAACGTTCTGCGTTATATTACATAACGTTATATGGTATAACGTTATAACGTATTACGTTATATGGTATAACGTTATAACGTATTACGTTATGTGGTATAACGTTATAACGTGTTACGTTATATGGTATAACGTTATAACGTATTACGTTATATGGTATAACGTTATAACGTATTACGTTATGTGGTATAACGTTATAACGTATTACGTTATATGGTATAATGTTATAACGTATTGCGTTATATAACATAACGTTATAACGTATTAGGTTATATTGTATCACGTAATAATGTATTACGTTATATAAGATAACGTTAAATGGTATACGGGTATAACGTATTACGTTATATGGTATAACGTTACAACGTTCTGCGTTATATTACATAACGTTATATGGTATAACGTTATAACGTATTACGTTATATAGTATAACGTTATAACGTATTACGTTGTATGGTATAATGTTATAACGCATTGCGTTATATAACATAACGTTATAACGTATTACGTTATATGGTATAACGTTATAACGTTTACGTTATATGGTACAATGTTATAATGTATTGCGTTATATAACATAACGTTATAGCGTATTACGTTATATGGTATAACGTTATAACGTATTTCGTTGTATCGTATAATGTTATAACGCATTGCGTTATATAACATTACGTTATAACGTATTGCGTTATATAACATAACGTTAAATGGTATACGGTTATAACGTATTACGTTATATGGTATAACGTTACAACGTTCTGCGTTATATTACATAACGTTATATGGCATAACGTTATAACGTATTACGTTATGTGGTATAACGTTATAACGTGTTACGTTATATGGTATAACGTTATAACGTATTACGTTATATGGTATAGTGTTATAACCTATTGCGTTATATAACATAACGTTATATGGTATAACGTTATAACGTATTACGCTATATAAGATAACGTTATATGGTATATCGTTATAACGTATTACGTCATATCGTATAACGTTATAACGTATTACGTTATACGGTATAAGGTTATAACGTATTACGTTATATGGTATAACGTTATAACGTATTACGTTATATGGTATAATGTTATAACGTATTGCGTTATATAACATAACGTTATAACGTATTACGTTATATTGTATCACGTAATAACGTATTACTTTATATAAGATAACGTTATATGGTATATCGTTATAACGTATTACGTTATATAGTATTACGTTATAACGTATTACGATATATATTATAACGTTATACGGTATAACGTTATAAAGTATTACGTTATATAGTATAACATTATGACGTATTACATTATATAACATAACGTCATATGGCATAACGTTATAGCGTATTACGTTATATGGTATAACGTTATAACGTATTACGTTATATGGTACAATGTTATAACGTATTACGTTATATGGTACAATGTTATAACGTATTACGTTATATTGTATCACGTAATAACGTATTACGTTAGATAAGATAACGTTATATGGTATATCGTGATAACGTATTACGTTATATGGTATAACGTTATAACGTATAACGTTATATGGTATAACGTTATAACGTATTACGTTATATGGTACAATGTTATAACGTATTGGGTTATATAACATAACGTTATAGCGTATTACGTTATATGGTATAACGTTATAACGTATTACGTTATATGGTATAACGTTATAACGTATTGGGTTATATGGTAAAACGATATAACCTATTACGATATATAGTATAACGTTATACGGTATAACGTTATAACGTATTACGTTATGTCGTATAACGTTATTATGTACTACGTTATATGGTGTAACGTTATAACGTACCACGTCATATGGTATAACGTTATAACGTATTACGTTATGTGGTATAACGCTGTAACGTGTTACGATATAACGTATTACGTTATATGGTATAACGTTATAACGTATTACGTAATATGGTATAACGTTATAACGTACTACGTTATATGGTATAACGTTATAACGTACCACGTCATATGGTATAACGTTATAACGTATTACGTTATATGGTATAACGTTATAACGTATTACGTTATATGGTATAACGTTATAACGTATTACGTTATACGGTCTAACCTTATAACTTATTACGTTATATAACATAACGTTATATGGTATAACGTTATAGCGTATTACGTTATATAATATTACGTTATAACGTATTACGTTGTATAACATAACGTTATATGGTATAACATTATAACGTATGACGTTATATCGTATAACGTTATAACGTATTACGTGATATGGTATAACGTTATAACGTGTTATGTTATTTGGTATAACGTTATAACGTGTTACGTTATATGGTATAACGTTATCACGTATTACGTCATATAACATAACGTCATAACGTATTGTGTAATATAGTATAACGTTATAACGTATTACGTTATTTGGTATAACGTTATAACGTATTACGATATATAGTATAACGTTATACGGTGTAACGTTATAGCGTATTACGTTATATAGTATAACGTTATGACGTATAACGTTATATAACATAACGTCATATGGTATAACGTTATAACGTATTACGTTATATGGTCTAACGTTATAACCTATTACGTTATATGGTATAACGTTATAACGTATTACGTTATATGGTATAATGTTATAACGTATTGCGTCATATAAGAAAACGTTATATGGTATAACGTTATAACTTATTGCTATATATGGTATAACGATATTACGTATTACGTAGTATAGTATAACGTTACACGGTATAACGTTATAGCGTATTACGTTATATAGTATAACGTTATGGCGTATAACATTATGTAACATAACGTTATATGGTATAAGGTCATAGCGTCTTACATTATATGGTATAACGTTATAACGTATTACGTTATGTGGTATAACGTTATAACGTATTACGTTATATAAGATAACGTTATATGGCATATCGTTATAACGTATTACGTTATATGGTATAACGTTATAACGTATTGGGTTATATGGTAAAACGATATAACCTATTACGATATATAGTATAACGTTATACGGTATAACGTTATAACGTATTACGTTATGTGGTATAACGTTATAATGTACTACGTTATATGGTATAACGTTATAACGTACCACGTCATATGGTATAACGTTATAACGTATTACGTTATGTGGTATAACGCTGTAACGTGTTACGTTATAACGTATTACGTTATATGGTATAACGTTATAACGTATTACGTAATATGGTATAACGTTATAACGTACTACGTTATATGGTATAACGTTATAACGTACCACGTCATATGGTATAACGTTATAACGTATTACGTTATATGGTATATCGTTATAACGTGTTATGTTATGTGGTATAACGTTATAACGTGTTACGTTATAACGTATTACGTTATATGGTATAACGCTATAAGGTATTACGTTATATGGTATAACGTTATTACGTATTACGTTATATGGTATAATGTTATGACGTATTGCGTTATAACGGAACACGTTACATGGTATAACGTTATAACGTAATACGTTATATAACATAACGTTATATTGTATAACGTTATAACGTATTGCGTTATATGGTATAACGTTATAACGTGTTGCGTTATATAACATAATGTTATAGCGTATTACGTTATATAGTATAACGTAATAACGTATTACGTTATGTAACATAACGTTATATGGTATAAGGTCATAGCGTCTTACATTATATGGTATAACGTTATAACGTATTACGTTATGTGGTATAACGTTATAAGGTATTACGTTATATAAGATAACGTTATATGGCATATCGTTATAACGTATTACGTTATATGGTATAACATTATAACGTATTGCGTTATATGGTATAACGTTATAACGTATTGCGTTATATAACATAATGTTATAGCGTATTACGTTATATAGTATAACGATGTAACGTATTACCTTCTATAACATAACGTTATATGCTATAACGTTATAACGTATTACGCTATATGGTATAACGATATAACGTATTACGTTATATGGTATAACGTTATAACGTATTACGTTATATCGCATAACGTTATAACGTATTACGTTATATCGCATAACGTTATAACGTATTACGTTATGTGGTATGACGTTATAACGTATTGCGTTGTAATGTATTACGTTTTATCGTAACACGTTGCATGGTATAACGTTATAACGTATTGCGTTATATAAAATAACGCTATATGGTATAACATTAAAATGTATTACGTTTATGGTATAACGTTATAACGTATTACGTAATATAGTATAACGTTATACGGTATAACGTTATAGCGTATTACGTTATATAGTATAACGTTATAACGTATTACGTTATATGGTATAATGTTATAACGTATTGCGTTATATTGTCACGTCCCGCGCTCCGCACGTGCCGTAACGAAGAAACAAAACTACTATGCGCCAATTAACGCGAGAAAAGGACTCGAACACACCAATCAACGCACGCTACTACGAAGTTAAATAAGAAATTAACATAAAATATTATTAAATAAGGGGACGACTAATAGACTCGCATATAAGGACGAATATATATATATATAGTTCAAAAATCTATGTATACATCTCGTAAAAAACATTGAATAAAACTACCAATAACTGATTCGCGATTTGAAAACCCATGGCTCAGTACCGTGTAAACCAACCCATACACGAAACAAATGAATATAACATTAAATAAGTCTACCAATAACCAACTTGTGATTTGGAAATCAATGGCTCAATCATCCAATAAACAAAATATATGAATGTAACATTCAGTGAATTTGAAACTACATGGCTCAATATCAAGAAGGAAGAATTTAAATAAAACTAACTAACGAATCAACTGAGTCACGAACCAAACAAATAAATCAAGAAATAAGAATAATCAGTAAAGGAAAATAAATAGAACAATAGGAGAACTTATGTTAATTGATCTACAAATATGAAATATGTAAACGACTGAAGAAACTAATTAACCAACAGTACACGAACTGCCCCGACGAACCAAACAAGAATGACTATGGAAGGGAAATAATCAAAACAACAGGAATAAACATTTTAATGCAAGGATAAAACATTAACGACTAAGTAAACCTACTAACAAATCAAAATGATCAAAACAATTAATACCGCAATAACTTAGAGAACTACATACAAATATAAATATATTGGCGACGAAATCCTCAGTGCTACGTAACAAATCCAAACTTATCAAACTACAAATATATATTTGTATATAAGAAACCAAATGATTAACAGTCGAACGAATGCATAACCTTAAATACACAATATTGAAGAATTTACATAAAATCACATTGTTAGAAATATACATATGTGTGCGTGTTCTATCAAATTAATGATTAATTGAATCGATAATTGGAAACCAGCCAATGCTCCAGCGGGGGAATCATGTATGATGGCTGTGCTACGAGACATGCATGTATATACATAAAATCTACATTTCAAATTGAACTACTAATAATCCAAACAACATTAAACTAACTACTAACTAACCGCACGATCAAAGCAATTAACATTATGACTTGGAGAATTACGCACAGTAATTCTACCGTCCAGCATAAATATGTATAACCGCATCAAACATACAATAACCTAATATCAAGAACAAAATCTCCAACACTATGTTATCATATCACGAACATGAAATCAAATAATTGACACATCACCCCAAATACACAACATTACTTTAAATCATATTGTCAGAAAAATATATATATATATATATGTATGTGCGTGTTCTATGTTATAAAACCAAATTGATAATCTAGTAGACGCAACACGAAATACATAATTAAGCTAGGCACCATCCCAGTAAATAATTATATATGAAAACTACATTACGGAACGTACATGCATCTAAATGAACATAAAATAGAACACACAACATAACAGCATCAGAACTAACTATAAATTAATCACTCGATCAAAATTAACACTGCAACGACTTGGAGAGTTACGCACAGTAACTCTACCACCCAGTATAAATATGCATAATCACACCAAATTATAAACATCAGAAACAAACTACAATTATATTATAAAATACATATATGAAATCAAACAATTGACACATAACCTCAAATATATAATATCACACTACACTATCAAAAAAATAATATATATATACATATATATATATATATATATATCCATATATATATATTAAATTGAACATAAAATGAGTAATTAAGATCAGCCAAATTTCGGAAATAAATACACATGTACATATATATATATATATATATATATATATATATATATATATGATACCTATACTTCAAATCTAACCACTGATAATCCAAATGAACAATAAAAGAAATAGAATACACAACACGATATTATTAAAAACAAAATTGTTCAGACAACTTTAAAGTAATTTTGCACGAAAATCCACACCACCAATACATACGCATAGATGTATATATGTATGAATATATATAGATATACATATATATATATATATATATATATATATATATATATATATATATATATATATGTGTATATATCTGTACATTACAATTACACGAGCAACACTATGGTCATTTCAATTTTAAACCGCACCAGAACGAAATAAATTTAGTGACGGGCGAATAATTATTTCAATATCGAAACCCGTCACTCTGCATTCACGAGCAGCCATCTTAGATTGTCAATAGCTCTTATACGTACACATCGGAATACATGCAATAACCATATAAATGCAAATTATATTATTCTCACTTTTATCCTACGTCAAAGGTTAAAATAGGTCATAAGTAATTAATAAACAATGAGATCTGATATCAATAAAAAGTCACCATGTACTAGGGACATTCATAGGCGGCCATTTTGGATAATCAACACACATGGTAATTTTTACGCGTTACAAATAAGTTATATTTTCTTTTTCAAAAAAAAAAAGGAAAAAAATATAATATAAAGGAACAGTAAATACTTGATACAAGATAAAAAATATATATATATATAAAAAAAAAATATATAATAATAAATACAACATAACACATTATTGTAACAGAAATGTTAGAAATTGATAAAAATCAGCCATAAGAAACACATCATGAAAACGCACTATTAGCTAACACTTTTAAATTTTGAGTAAATCCCATGCGTAACCACATTTTCGAATACAGATGTAAAAACAAAATATCTATATATATATATATAATATATATATATATATATATATACATATATAATAAAATATATATAGTAAGGAAAACATTACCTTATACTAGCAAAACAACAATCCGATGAAACTATATTATGAAACATGTATGCATATATACACACGTATATACATATACATATATATATATATAGATATTCATATACACATGTAACAAAATTGTTGAACAGCGAACTAATATAAAGCAACTATACTAAGTCGAAATCGAAACACGGAGCTCCAGGATAAAGCTCGCTAAACTTACACATGCACCAATGACGCACTACAGGGGAAATTCCCCTTTTACCGGAAGTATAGTGACGAAGATGTGCTTCCAAAACTTCTTCAGGAACTTCATCGGGGAAACGCATCTTCACACATCGGTCGGTATCAACAACTTCGAGCAGAGGATCATCCCACTCGAGAATAATAGTTTCCGCATCGAAGAAGCTTTCATCAGCAGCAGAATTCGACTCTGACGAAAAATCCAAGGCATCGACATCAATATCAATATCAATATCAATATCGCATAACTCTTCCAACAACTCTGATACTTGTGGTTGGTCATAACACCTCGGGCGTTGATTCCGTTCGCACGGCTCACTCACGGTTTCTTCGCAGTCTCTCTTCCTCTTGCGCTAAAATAATATAATATAATGAAACAAAGCAGGATAAAATAAGCAGTCTAAAACAAGACAAAACGCACCAGGACAGACTGCATAGGAACCTCTGAAGAAAATGCCTCCGCAGCCATCATTCAAGCGTCACAAACCAAAAACCACCGGAACCTACGGAACTAGCAAAATCAAATTTAACTGAATACTGAAAACAACCAGAATGCGGAAATATTAATCAAAACCAAACTTACGCAAAATAACCCGGAGGAAACCCTTAGTACGGGAGAGCAGTGGACCGTGTCGTCCGAGCAAACGTCGATATAATAATGAGACTCCAGTCGCCACCGAGGAATACAGACAATTCCCACAGCACTAACATAGAAGTTCTCGAGAAAACTAGATCAGCACGAAAGACTCCAAGTCTCCTAAACACTGCCTCAGCAGAAATGCAAGAGCTAAGTTGAAATACGGAATATTGCAACCTCTCAGGTACCAACGACGGAAGTCTAGAAATTCGAGACAAGACAACGAAGCAGAAGAAATCACCAACGATCACGGAATTTACATTCTCTCACGTACAATTCCAGAAATCCTAAACTTCGACATCCGGACTCCCACGGAAGCGGACTATCGGATAGCCTCCACCCTGCGGGGGATGCTATTATAAATAAACGCAGCAACAAAGAATTCGCGCATTATTTTGTCGTCCATTGTACGTTTCATTCTGCGGTCTTTGTCAGTAGCTAAGTCGTGCTAAGCTTTATAAGTATTCCTCTTCCATTAGCGAAATCAAGAGAAAATAAACATACCAGTAACCGCGATATAAGTTTTATTCGATGTATATTATACTTAGAATAAATCAGTAAAACGAAAAGTTTTAATAATAATTATACCCGAATTCGAATACTAAATCCGATTATAAATACACCGACGGTCACCAACACCGACGAAGACATGGCTCCTGATAGCACGTTCTCTTCAAGGTAAGATATATTAAATTTATAAAACTCCTTCCCCTTCGATAAATTCATTATAATTAAGAGGCGAATTAAATTCCTTTACCTCCAAGTAACACATCCGGTCTTATTTTCCTTTTACCCTGAAGGGAGTTCAAATCTAAACCATTAGTGTTGAACTTTAAACAAAGAGTCGTTCGCTGTGTGATCTTGTGCAACGGTGTTTTCATTTATTGAAACACTTATTGATTTTCGCATTCCTCCTCCCACTGTTGGCAAATATCGCCCGTCTTTGGGCAAGGCTTGCGAAATCACACAACCTTTACGCAGAGAGGACTATTGAGCTCATTGTTGCAGATTAATAAAATATATAATACAAGACCGAACTCCCGCAGCAGGGTTGCACCATCACCGTCATTCGATTAATTGGTACCTTTATCCTCGCCATCCTTGCATACAATCATTAAAAGGGAGAGAAGTTTCCTCCAGGATTCTAACTGAAGGATCATTCGCTGTGTCAGCTTGTGAATAAAGGTGTTGTCGTTTGTCGGGGACACCCATTGATCTTCGCATTCCTTCTCCCACTGTTGGCAAATATCGCCCGTCTTTGGGCAAGGCTTGCGAAATCACACAAATCTCACACAGAGAGGATCGTTAAAGTCATTTGTTTAATTACTGAATTTGAGAGACGGGGAAATCGTAATGACGAAACCACCCTAGCAGACAACCTGAGATTTAGTTGAAACAACAAATCCACTCACGAAACCTAGGGAAAGAAAAGGGGAAACGTAAAAGTAAATTTGTGTCAGACTAACAGAACCCCAAGCTCCTATCCGAACCCCAAACACGCAAATTTCATGTCCCGCTGGTTCCAATACTAACACATCAAGATACTTATATATATATATATATATATATATATATATATATATATATATATGTCGGAGATGAAAGGACATCGGAGCCTCCCCTTTGGAACTTCGGGAAAATCCCCTAACACCGTAATCTAGATTCTATCATAGGCGTAATTAAACAATTGTCGTCTTTCGATCCAATTGTATTTGTTCGAGATTTGTGATAGTGAGCTTTGGCTCGAGGCGACGGTCTGTCGCCGAACGTAGCCGCGGTCACGGGATGAACGCTTTGTCTAATAAAGGTATGGAGTAATTCTATAGCTCTCCTTAAAAGAAATATTTGTGGCGGCACGTGACAGTAAACATTCCAACGGTTTCTGTCCCGTAGCTCGCCACACGCAGAGCCTATTCTTCGAGTAAGATGATCGCCAGATGTCGATGCGTCTCCACAGTACATGTTCAGCTAGCCTGAGGGCCCGTTATAAATCTTAGGATTTAGTTGACTAAAGTCTCTCAAACAAACAGTCTTTGTCCCAGCTACGGGAAGATAGGAGAGACCTATTTTTCAACGAACGGCGTCTCCCACTAGCAACTGTCCCCCGAGGGTGGCTAGCATCTTTTTCTAAACACCGATATGGAGATTGACCAATTAGCAGCAACGCCAATTTCCCTTACTTTCTGAACGAAGGCTTTCCTCGACGAATCCGATCATCTCGTGTCCTTAGACACACCCCATTATAGTTTTCCTCTGCAGCATCATCGCGACGGAGATTCATTCTCTCTCGTGAGGTCGTATTAGCGAGTTACTTAGAGTCTGTACGCTCGGTGGATGTTTCACGTTTTAACCAAGAGCCCGACTTAGAATTTTGCGAGCACGTTCATCTATCATCCCGTCGACCGCGGATTCGTTATGGAACCTAGGATTATTGTCACTAGTTTCTCGAGTATCTAATTATCGCGGTTACTTGTCCAGTTCTATGACAATCGTACTTGCACTAGTCAATGTCTTCTCTATTGCATAACGACACGTGTAGACCAAACGAAGATTCGTTTCACGCCCCTAACTCTAATTCTAATGTAAACCCGACATCAGAAGTGGGATCAGTGCCGGTTATAACAGTGCGAGAGCGTACGACCATCGTGCGCGAGTTAATTCAGTCGCTAGTGCAAAATCGAGTGTGGAACCTAACAATTTTCGCCACCGCGTTTTAACCCTGAAACCGCGGGCTTCGACTCCGCTGCACGACGCGCAGCTATCAATCTGATTATGGAGGAAAATCCCTTACAAAGCAGTGCCCTGAATATACTTTCAATAACGAGTATGAAATCGACTTCTACGTATTGGAGGCGCCAACTGGTAGATCAAGCCATCCGGGTGAGTCGTTTCCATTTTACCCCGATTTTGGAGCCGAGTGTTCATTAATTAAAGAACTCGTAGTCTTGAGATTTTCTGGCAAAGGAACGATTGATATAGTAGTAATGCGAGGAATAAGAAATATTTGTACTAAACGTACCTCTCAAATCTTGTTCGTTGCAGGTGTTAATGATTAAAGATAAATTTTTATATCCTCGCTGATAGTTATTTAAGGTATGATGTCGCGATTGATCGTGAAATTTTAAGTCAAGGTTTTAGCGTAATATTACACAAACTAGCCTCGCTATGTGTAAAACGAAAATAATTAATGCCTGTAATAAGACCGCTGAAAACGAGATCGATGTTAATGAAGTTGACAATGAGGTACGTGGTAGTGATAAAAGTCGATTAATTTTCTTTTCGAAGATTCAAAGATTCATCAGTTACGGGCTTCCTACGTACTCGCGTAAATACAGGCCAGTTAGAACTACAATTAATTGATACTAACATCACCGTACAAGGAGTCCTAATAGACTTCGCGGGGAGGAGCGCAGAATAGTACGTGAGAGAATAAGCGAATTAATTAGAGCCGAAAATCATAAGGCCTAGTAATTCACCGTTCGCGAGCCCTGTGTTACTCGTGAAGACGAACGATGGTTCAGATAGATGATTGGTAGATTTTCGAGAACTAAATGAAAATACGGTCGCGGATCGGTATCCTTTACCCTTTATTGCGGATCAAGTCGCGAGATTGCCAAAGCGAGATATTTTGTTAGTCTGGACATGGCCAGCGGGTTTCGCCAAATCCCTATTCATTCTAATTCTAGGAAATACACAGCATCGGCTACCCCCGTTGGACGATTTGGACAATAAGTTGTTGCTTTCTTCAAATTCCTGTGTGCCCTTGTTCGGTCCATTCGACGTCTTTTAATTGCATGGCATGGTTGCGTGCGCGTCTGGTGTTTCTTTCGGAATCGCTTTTCCGAACTGCGATATTACGCTGACTCCGTCGAAAACGGGGATTCTTGCATTTTCGGACAACCCTAATAATTCTGCAATTAATACTTGTCTGAATATTCTAATATTTGTGTTCTTCCTTGCTGTAATTTTGTAAACCATCAAAGCGTTTACCACGGAGATCCTCGGAAGGAGTCGCATGCCAAGTCATCTGTACCATTTGACCCTTTTTCTAATTGTAGTCACATAGGAAACCATTTGATCGGAGTGATCTGTACCACACTTTCCTTCATTGTATCCAGCAGCGGCTGGTGATTCTAATGTTACGAACAAACGAAACGAGAGATCATTCTTGAGGCTCCTTTGAAAACACGTATGGCAGCCAACGTGCCATTCGTACGTTGTTGTCTATTCGGATGATGTCCTAATTATTGCCGACTCAATAGATCCAGCTCTAAGAGGATTGCACACCGTGTTAGATACCCTCGTAAAAGCCGGAATCTCCTTTAACTTTTCAAAATGTTCTTTTCTAAAGACATCGGTACTCTATTTGGGATATGTAATTCACGACGGAGAAATTCGTTCCAGTCCTGGTAAAATACACGCCTTGAGTTCTTTACCTGCGTCAACGACCGTCACACAGCTCAGGCAGTTCATAGGTTTAACCTTTCATTTCCGAAAAATTCGTCCCTAAAGCTTCACGGGTAACGAAACCCATGTATGCACGTACTTCCGGTAATAAAAACACGACTTGGACGGATAGGCATGGAAAAATAACGCAAAAGGTAATTTCCGTCCTGATCGACGCGCCGGTGTTAATGGTATTTGACCCGAACTATCCGATAGGACTTCATACCGACGCTAGTTCGGATGGACACGAGGCTATTTTAACGCACAAGATTGAAGGTAAAAAGTAGAGTAATAGAATATTACAGTATAAGGAGTAGCCCTGCGGAATCTAGATATCATTCCTATGAACTAGAAACGTTAACGGTTGTAAACGCCGTCGAGCATTTCTGTTATTATCTACACGGACGAGAATTTCTTGTCGTCACCGATTGTAATTCTTTGAAGGCATCCAGTAGTAAAGTAAATTTAAAAGACAAGGTTCACAGGCGATGGGCTTACTTACAAACTTTTACTTTTGACGTTCTGTACCGGAAGGGTAAACGAGTGGCCCACGTAGACTTCTTCTCGCGAAATCCCGTAGACTGGGGTCACCGTACGATCAACGAAGTCATGGAGAGGGAAATCAACCCGACCGAAACCTCCGAAGATTGGCTATTAGCGAAATAACGTCGCGACCCACAAATTTCTGAGATCGTCAACAAATTGCAGAACGAAGAGCTCGCGGAAGACGTCGCGAATACGTACGAGTCACGGTCCGGTACCCTTCATCGTAAAATACAGAGAAAAGACAGAACTCTCTGCTTGCCCATTGTCCCGAGAGGTTTTAGGTGGTCCGTTATTAACCATGTGCAACAGTCAATTATGCACTTAGGTTGGGATAAAACGCTTGAGAAACTGTGCGAGTATAACTGGTTCGAAGGAATGGCGAAGTATGTTCGCAAATTCGTAGAGAACTGTCATGCTTGTCAAGTTTCGAAGGCCAGTTCAGGTAAAATACAAGCTGAATTACATCCTATACCTAAGACCAGCATACCTTGGCATACAGTTCACGTGGACATAACGAACAAACTAAGCGGTAAAAGTGGTTCGAAAGAATATGTCATTGTTTTGCTCGACAGCTTCACTAAATTCGCATATCTGCATCATACTCGTAAAATAGATTCTCCTAGTACCGTTCAAGCACTTAAGTATGCTATATTTTATTCGGCAGTCTTTGCTGGATGATAGCGGATCAAGAGAGGTGTCCTACGGGCAAAGAATTTCAAGATTTTTGTCTAGATAGACACATTAAACTCCACTTAATCTCAACCGGTGCGAGTAGGGCCAACGGACAGGTAGAGCGTATCATGGGTACGCTAAAGAACATATTCACGACCATAGAAACGACCGGGCGATCTCGGCTAGACGCGATTGACAAAATACAGTTGGCTTCGAACTGCACCACCAACCGCGTGACTAAATCGAGTCCATTGGAACTATTAATTGGTAGAACAGCAAAGATCCTACGACTCGTTGATACTCGACGGTATTGAAGAAAGAAAAGTAGATATCTCCGATGTAAGGCAGCAGGCAATAGAGAATATAGAAACTAGTGCTAGGTACGACAGAGGTGGATTCGACAAAACCAAAGCTAAAGTAGGTAGGTTTAATCCCGGTGATTTTGCATTACGCAAGAATGAGGAAGTAAACCAAACGAGGTTAGATCCGAAATTCAGGAGTCCATTCCAGATAGCAAAAGTTTTGGAAGGAGATAGATATACTTTAAAAACCTTGGACGGCAAACGATCATATAAGGACAGACATGACAGACTGAGAAAAATGCCAGAAAGTTGCGTCCCTGCTGAGTTGGACGTCTGCGGCGATGACAACGATAGTGATAATAACGATGCGAGTACACTGACCTCGGAGGATCATTAATACCACGCCTTTTGTAATATTCCCAGTGGGGCCCTGCGCTATGTCCACCGCGATGTACTGTATTTTCTGATACGTCCACCGAGACAACGAGCGCACGTGTGATATACCCACTTTGGTGCTTTGTGCTGTTTTATGATATGTCCACCGCGACGTACTGTGTTTTCTGATACGTCCACCGTGACAATGGGTGCACATGTAATATACCCACTTTGATGCTTTGTGTTGTTTTATGATATGTCCACCGCGACGTACTGTGTTTTCTGATACGTCCACCGTGACAATGGGTGCACATGTAATATACCCACATTGATGCTTTGTGTTGTTTTATGATATGTCCACCGCGACGTACTGTGTTTTCTGATACGTCCACCGTGACAATGGGTGCACATGTAATATACCCACTTTGATGCTTTGTGTTGTTTTATGATATGTCCACCGCGACGTACTGTGTTTTCTGATACGTCCACCGTGACAACGAGTGCATATGCTTTGTGTTGTTTTATGATATGTCCACCGCGACGTACTGTATTTTCTGATACGTCCACCGCGACAACGAGCACACATGTAATATAACCAACGTAGTGGTACGATCCAACAAACCGAGATTCACCAGTGTACGAAATCGGAAAATGATCTGTCGTGTCATTACGGTCTGACTGGTAACTCACAGAATGCAACTAGCACTTTGAAGACAAATTAAAACGCTACTAATTTTATTTCTCTTTCATTTCCTTGCTTGTCAAACCTCCGAACAGAATTTTGTTGCCAAACTGGACCCTTGACTTATTCGGAACATTTAGTTGAACGGTAAATAATATCAGTTACGAGTCTAATGTTGGAAAACGCAATATTTTAGTTACACACGAGGACGTGTGATAGTCAGGATGGCCGTGTCGGAGATGAAAGAACACCGGAGCTTTTGGAATTTTGAATAATCCCGCAACATTGTAACCTAGAGTCTACTATAGCTGTAATTAAACAATTGTAGTTATTCAATCCGATTTGTAATTGTTCGAGATTTGTGATAATGAGCTTGGGCTCGAGGCGACAGCCAGTCGCCGAACGTAGCCGCGGTCACGGGATGAACGCTTTGTCTAACAAAGGTATGGAGTAATTCTATAGCTCTCCTTAAAAGAAATATTCGTGGCGGCACGCGACAGTAAACATTCCAACGGTCTCTGTCCCGTAGCTCGCCACACGCAGACCCTATTCTTCGAGTAAGATGATTGCCAGATGTCGATGCGTCTCCGCAGTACATGTTCAGCTAGCCTGAGGGCCCGTTATAAATCTTAGGATTTAGTTGACTAAAGTCCTTCAAACAAACAGTCTTTGTCCCAGCTACGGGAAGATAGGAGAGACCTATTTTTCAACGAAAGGCGTCTCCCACTAGCAACTTTCCCCCGAGGGTGGCTAGCATCTTTTTCTAACCACCGATGTGGAGATTGACCAATTAGCAGCAACGCCAATTTCCCTCACTTACTGAACGAGGGCTTTTCCTCGACGAATCCGATGATCTCGTGTCCTTAGACACACCCCATCATAGTTTTCCTCTGCAGCATCATCGCGACGGAGAGTCATTCTCTCGTGAGGTCGTATTAGCGAGTTACTTAGAGTCTGTACGCTCGGTGGATGTTTCACGTTTTAACCAAGAGCCCGACTTAGAATTTTGCGAGCACGTTCATCTATCATCCCGTCGACCGCGGATTCGTTATGGAACCTAGGATTATTGTCACTAGTTTCTCGAGTATCTAATTATCGCGGTTACTTGTCCAGTTCTACGACAATCGTACTTGCACTAGTCAATGTCTTCTCTATTGCATAACGACACGTGTAGACCAAACGAAGATTCGTTTCACGCCCCTAACTCTAATTCTAATGTAAACCCGACATATATATATAGTAAGTATAAAAAGGAAAACATTACCTTATACTAGCAAAACAACAATCCGATGAAACTATATTATGAAACATGTATGCATATATACACACATACATACATGCATATATATATATATATATATATATATAGATATTCATATACACATGTAACAAAATTGTTGAACAGCGAACTAATATAAAGCAACTATACTAAGTCGAAATCGAAACACGGAGCTCCAGGATAAAGCTCGCTAAACTTACACATGCACCAATGACGCACTACAGGGGAAATTCCCCTTTTACCGGAAGTATAGTGACGAAGATGTGCTTCCAAAACTTCTTCAGGAACTTCATCGGGGAAACGCATCTTCACACATCGGTCGGTATCAACAACTTCGAGCAGAGGATCATCCCACTCGAGAATGATAGTTTCCGCATCGAAGAAGCTTTCAGCAGCAGCAGAATTCGACTCTGACGAAAAATCCAAGGCATCGACATCAATATCAATATCAATATCAATATCGCATAACTCTTCCAACAACTCTGATACTTGTGGTTGGTCATAACACCTCGGGCGTTGATTCCGTTCGCACGGCTCACTCACGGTTTCTTCGCAGTCTCTCTTCCTCTTGCGCTAAAATAATATAATATAATGAAACAAAACAGGATAAAATAAGCAGTCTAAAACAAGACAAAACGCACCAGGACAGACTGCATAGGAACCTCTGAAGAAAATGCCTCCGCAGCCATCATTCAAGCGTCACAAACCAAAAACCACCGAAACCTACGGAACTAGCAAAATCAAATTTAACTGAATACTGAAAACAACCAGGATGCGGAAATATTAATCAAAACCAAACTTACGCAAAATAACCCGGAGGAAACCCTTAGTACGGGAAAGCAGTGGACCACGCGTGTCGTCCGAGCAAACGTCGATATAATAATGAGACTCCAGTCGCCACCGAGGTATACAGACAATTCCCACAGCACTAACATAGAAGTTCTCGAGAAAACTAGATCAGCACGAAAGACTCCAAGTCTCCTAAACACTGCCTCAGCAGAAATGCAAGAGCTAAGTTGAAATACGGAATATTGCAACCTCTCAGGTACCAACGACGGAAGTCTAGAAATTCAAGACAAGACAACGAAGCAGAAGAAATCACCAACGATCACGGAATTTACATTCTCTCACGTACAATTCCAGAAATCCTAAACTTCGACATCCGGACTCCCACGGAAGCGGACTATCGGATAACCTCCACCCTGCGGGGGATGCTATTATAAATAAACGCAGCAACAAAGAATTCGCGCATTATTATTTTGTCGTCCATTGTACGTTTCATTCTGCGGTCTTTGTCAGTAGCTAAGTCGTGCTAAGCTTTATAAGTATTCCTCTTCCATTAGCGAAATCAAGAGAAAATAAACATACCAGTAACCGCGGTATAAGTTTTATTCGATGTATATTATACTTAGAATAAACCAGTAAAACGAAAAGTTTCAATAATAATTATACCCGAATTCGAATACTAAATCCGATTATAAATACACCGACGGTCACCAACACCGACGAAGACATGGCTCCTGATAGCACGTTCTCTTCAAGGTAAGATATATTAGATTTATAAAACTCCTTCCCCTTCGATAAATTCATTATAATTAAGAGGCGAATTAAATTCCTTTACCTCCAAGTAAAACATCCGGTCTTATTTTCCTTTTACCCTGAAGGGAGTTCAAATCTAAACCATTAGTGTTGAACTTTAAACAAAGAGTCGTTCGCTGTGTGATCTTGTGCAACGGTGTTTTCATTTATTGAAACACTTATTGATTTTCGCATTCCTTCTCCCACTGTTGGCAAATATCGCCCGTCTTTGGGCAAGGCTTGCGAAATCACACAAACTTTACGCAGAGAGGACTATTGAGCTCATTGTTGCAGATTAATAAAATATATAATACAAGACCGAACTCCCGCAGCAGGGTTGCACCATCACCGTCATTCGATTAATTGATACCTTTATCCTCGCCATCTTTGCATACGATCATTAAAAGGGAGAGAAGTTTCCTCCAGGATTTTAACTGAAGGATCATTCGCTGTGTCAGCTTGTGAATAAAGGTGTTGTCGTTTGTCGGGGACACCCATTGATCTTCGCATTCCTTCTCCCACTGTTGGCAAATATCGCCCGTCTTTGGGCAAGGCTTGCGAAATCACACAAATCTCACACAGAGAGGATCGTTAAAGTCATTTGTTTAATTACTGAATTTGAGAGACGGGGAAATCGTAATGACAAAACCACCCTACCAGACAACCTGAGATTTAGTTGAAACAACAAATCCACTCACGAAACCTAGGGAAAGAAAAGGGGAAACGTAAAAGTAAATTTGTGTCAGACCAACAGAACCCCAAGCTCCTATCCGAACCCCAAATACGCAAATTTCATGTCCCGCTGGTTCCAATACTAACACATCAAGATACGTATATATATATATATATTCCCATACATCAATTTGAATAATTCAGTATTCAAATCTAAACAACAAGACATTTCAACCTAGTAAACTCTGCGTGGCGAAACCAAATTTTGAAGATAATTCAATCCTCTAACCAATCACACGCGAACCATAAAATAGATATATATATATATACCTCGTTAGTTAACCAATCTAATATGCGAATTCGAATAGATTCGGTGCGGCAGAATCGAATCTCGGAAATAATTGAATTCTCAAACCAACCATACGCGAAGAAATATACTTATAAATATATATATATATCCAATACGATTTAAACAACCAGATATTCAGACCTAACTAAATTTCGAATAAAGATCGAATTTCAAGGACAATTTAATTTTTAACTTGTTTACACACACACACATATATATATATATTATAACATCTTAAACCAATATTAACCCTAAATAAACTCTGTGCAACAAAGTCAAATATTTATTTTATCCAACTTTAATCCTCTCCCGTGCCAGTATTCCTGCACATGGCAGGTTAGCCGAAAACGTGGAACTTATCTATCAATAGCCTAACGCTAACTAACGCAACCCATAAGCAATCAATTCATCGGTAAACTATTTAAAGAAATCTCTCTAATCGAAACAGTCCTCAGACTGTTTCCGGAGGCAGTAACTACCGTGTAAATCATGGTTTTCGAGTGCTCATTTAAATATTCAAAATAGTATTGTCCAATAAAAGAAAATAGATTTTGAAATAGCCCTTAGACTATTTCTGGTGGCAGCAACTACCGAATTCAAATTGGAAATTTTTAAACCAATATTTCCTTATACAAACATATCAAATTAAATCTTCCGACTAAATTCAAATCAACCAGAAATTTAATTTAAACAACATTCAAACTTAAATTTGATTTAAACGAGGACGTAACAATATATCATAACGTTATAACGTATTACCTTATATAGTATAACGTTATAACGTATTACGTTATGTAACATAACGTTATATAGTATAAGGTTATAGCGTCTTACATTATATGGTATAACGTTATAACGTATTACGTTATATGGTATAACGTTATAACGTATTACGTTATATAAGATAACGTTATATGGCATATCGTTATAACGTATTACGTTATATGGTATAACGTTATAACGTATTGGGTTATATGGTAAAACGATATAACCTATTATGATATATAGTATAACGTTATACGGTATAACGTTATAACGTATTACGTTTTGTGGTATAACGTTATAATGTGTTACGTTATAACGTATTATATTATATGGTATAACGTTATAACGTATTACGTTATATGGTATAATGTTATAACGTATTGCGTTATATGACATAACGTTATAGCGTATTACGTTATATGGTATAACATTATGACGTATTACGTTATATAACATAACGTCATATGGTATAACGTTATAACGTATTACGTTATATGGTCTAACGTTATAACGTATTACGTAATATGGTATAACGTTATAACGTACTACGCTATACGGTATAACGTTGCAACGTACCACGTCATATGGTATAACGTTATAACGTATTACGCTATATCGTATAACGTTATAACGTATTACGTGATATGGTATAACGTTATAACGTGTTATGTTATGTGGTATAACGTTATAACGTATTACGTTATTTGGTATAACGTTATAACGTATTACGATATATAGTATAACGTTATACGGTATAACGTTATAGCGTATTACGTTATATAGTATAACGTTATGACGTATAACGTTATGTGGTATAACGTTATAATGTACTACGTTATATGGTATAACGTTCTAACGTACCACGTCATATGGTATAACGTTATAACGTATTACGTTATGTGGTATAACGCTGTAACGTGTTACGTTATAACGTATTACGTTATATGGTATAACGTTATAACGTATTACGTAATATGGTATAACTTTATAACGTACTACGTTATATGGTATTACGTTATAACGTACCACGTCATATGGTATAACGTTATAACGTATTACGTTATATGGTATAGCGTTATAACGTATTTCGTTATACGGTCTAACCTTATAACGTATTACGTTATATAACATAACGTTATATGGTATAACGTTATAGCGTATTACGTTATATAATATTACGTTATAACGTATTACGTTATATAACATAATGTTATATGGTATAACATTATAACGTATGACGTTATATCGTATAAGGTTATAACGTATTACGAGATATGGTATAACGTTATAACGTGTTATGTTATGTGGTATAACGTTATAACGTGTTACGTTATATGGTATAACGTTATCACGTATTACGTCATATAACATAACGTCATAACGTATTGTGTAATATAGTATAACGTTATAACGTATTACGTTATTTGGTATAACGTTATAACGTATTACGTTATATGGTATAATGTTATAACGTATTGCGTCATATAAGAAAACGTTATATGGTATAACGTTATAACTTATTGCTATATATGGTATAACGATATTACGTATTACGTAGTATAGTATAACGTTACACGGTATAACGTTATAGCGTATTACGTTATATAAGATAACGTTATATGGCATATCGTTATAACGTATTACGCTATATGGTATAACGTTATAACGTATTGGGTTATATGGTAAAACGATATAACCTATTACGATATATAGTATAACGTTATACGGTATAACGTTATAACGTATTACGTTATGTGGTATAAAGTTATAATGTACTACGTTATATGGTATAACGTTATAACGTACCACGTCATATGGTATAACGTTATAACGTATTACGTTATGTGGTATAACGCTGTAACGTGTTACGTTATAACGTATTACGTTATATGGTATAACGTTATAACGTATTACGTAATATGGTATAACGTTATAACGTACTACGTTATATGGTATAACGTTATAACGTACCACGTCATATGGTATAACGTTATAACGTATTACGTGATATGGTATAACGTTATAACGTGTTATGTTATGTGGTATAACGTTATAACGTGTTACGTTATTTGGTATAACGTTATCACGTATTACGTTATATAACATAACGTCATAACGTATTGTGTAATATAGTATAACGTTATAACGTATTACGTTATTTGGTATAAAGTTATAACGTATTACGATATATAGTATAACGTTATACGGTATAACGTTATAGCGTATTACGTTATATAGTATAACGTTATGACGTATAACGTTATATAACATAACGTCATATGGTATAACGTTATAACGTATTACGTTATATGGTCTATCGTTATAACGTATTACGTTATATGGTATAACGTTATAACGTATTACGTTATATGGTATAATGTTATAACGTATTGCGTCTTATAAGAAAACGTTATATGGTATAACGTTATAACTTATTGCTATATACGGTATAACGATATTACGTATTACGTAATATATTATAACGTTACACGGTATAACGTTATAGCGTATTACGTTATATAGTATAACGTTATACCGTATTACGTTATGTAACATAACGTTATATAGTATAAGGTTATAGCGTCTTACATTATATGGTATATCGTTATAACGTATTACGTTATATGGTATAACGTTATAACGTATTACGTTATATAAGATAACGTTATATGGCATATCGTTATAACGTATTACGTTATATGGTATAACGTTATAACGTATTGGGTTATATGGAAAACGATATAACCTATTATGATATATAGTATAACGTTATACGGTATAACGTTATAACGTATTACGTTTTGTGGTATAACGTTATAATGTGTTACGTTATAACGTATTATATTATATGGTATAACGTTATAACGTATTACGTTATATGGTATAATGTTATAACGTATTGCGTTATATGACATAACGTTATAGCGTATTACGTTATATGGTATAACATTATGACGTATTGCGTTATATAACATAACGTCATATGGTATAACGTTATAACGTATTACGTTATATGGTCTAACGTTATAACGTATTACGTAATATGGTATAACGTTATAACGTACTACGCTATACGGTATAACGTTACAACGTACCACGTCATATGGTATAACGTTATAACGTATTACGTTATATAACATAACGTTATATGGTATAACGTTATAGCGTATTACGTTATATAATATTACGTTATAACGTATTACGTTATATAACATAACGTTATAAGGTATAACATTATAACGTATGACGTTATATCGTATAACGTTATAACGTATTACGTGATATGGTATAACGTTATAACGTGTTATGTTATGTGGTATAACGTTATAACGTATTACGTTATTTGGTATAACGTTATAACGTATTACGATATATAGTATAACGTTATACGGTATAACGTTATAGCGTATTACGTTATATAGTATAACGTTATGACGTATAACGTTATGTGGTATAACGTTATAATGTACTACGTTATACGGTATAACGTTATCACGTACCACGTAATATGGTATAACGTTATAACGTATTACGCTATATCGTATAACGTTATAACGTATTACGTGATATGGTATAACGTTATAACGTGTTATGTTATGTGGTATAACGTTATAACGTATTACGTTATTTGGTATAACGTTATAACGTATTACGATATATAGTATAACGTTATACGGTATAACGTTATAGCGTATTACGTTATATAGTATAACGTTATGACGTATAACGTTATGTGTTATAACGTTATAATGTACTACGTTATATGGTATAACGTTATAACGTACCACGTAATATGGTATAACGTTATAACGTATTACGTTATGTGGTATAACGCTGTAACGTGTTACGTTATAACGTATTACGTTATATGGTATAACGTTATAACTTATTGCTATATATGGTATACCGATATTACGTATTACGTAGTATAGTATAACGTTACACGGTATAACGTTATAGCGTATTACGTTATATAGTATAACGTTATGACATATAACGTTATGTAACATAACGTTATATGGTATAAGGTCATAGCGTCTTACATTATATGGTATAACGTTATAACGTATTACGTTATGTGGTATAACGTTATAACGTATTACGTTATATAAGATAACGTTATATGGCATATCGTTATAACGTATTACGTTATATGGTATAACGTTATAACGTATTGGGTTATATGGTAAAACGATATAACCTATTACGATATATAGTATAACGTTATATGGTATAACGTTATAACGTATTACGTTATGTGGTATAACGTTATAATGTACTACGTTATATGGTATAACGTTATAACGTGCCACGTCATATGGTATAACGTTATAACGTATTACGTTATGTGGTATAACGCTGTAACGTGTAACGTTATAACGTATTACGTTATATGGTATAACGTTATAACGTATTACGTTATATGGTATAATGTTATAACGTATTGCGTTATATGACATAACGTTATAGCGTATTACGTTATATGGTATAACATTATGACGTATTGCGTTATATAACATAACGTCATATGATATAACGTTATAACGTATTACGTTATACGGTCTAACGTTATAACGTATTACGTAATATGGTATAACGTTATAACGTACTACGCTATACGGTATAACGTTACAACGTACCACGTCATATGGTATAACTTTATAACGTATTACGTTATATAACATAACGTTATATGGTATAACGTTATAGCGTATTACGTTATATAATATTACGTTATAACGTATTACGTTATATAACATAACGTTATATGGTATAACATTATAACGTATGACGTTATATCGTATAACGTTATAACGTATTACGTGATATGGTATAACGTTATAACGTGTTATGTTATGTGGTATAACGTTATAACGTATTACGTTATTTGGTATAACGTTATAACGTATTACGATATATAGTATAACGTTATACGGTATAACGTTATAGCGTATTACGTTATATAGTATAACGTTATGACGTATAACGTTATGTGGTATAACGTTATAATGTACTACGTTATATGGTATAAGGTCATAGCGTCTTACATTATATGGTATAACGTTATAACGTATTACGTTATGTGGTATAACGCTGTAACGTGTTACGTTATAACGTATTACGTTATATGGTATAACGTTATAACTTATTGCTATATATGGTATAACGATATTACGTATTACGTAGTATAGTATAACGTTACACGGTATAACGTTATAGCGTATTACGTTATATAGTATAACGTTATGACATATAACGTTATGTAACATAACGTTATATGGTATAAGGTCATAGCGTCTTACATTATATGGTATAACGTTATAACGTATTACGTTATGTGGTATAACGTTATAACGTATTACGTTATATGGCATATCGTTATAACGTATTACGTTATATGGTATAACGTTATAACGTATTGGGTTATATGGTAAAACGATATAACCTATTACGATATATAGTATAACGTTATACGGTATAACGTTATAACGTATTACGTTATGTGGTATAACGTTATAATGTACTACGTTATATGGTATAACGTTATAACGTGCCACGTCATATGGTATAACGTTATAACGTATTACGTTATGTGGTATAACGCTGTAACGTGTAACGTTATAACGTATTACGTTATATGGTATAACGTTATAACGTATTACGTAATATGGTATAACGTTATAACGTACTACGTTATATGGTATAACGTTATAACGTACCACGGCATATGGTATAACGTTATAACGTATTACGTTACGTGGTATAACGTTATAACGTGTTCTGTTATGTGGTATAACGTTATAACGTGTTACGTTATAACGTATTACGTTATATGGTATAACGCTGTAAGGTATTACGTTATATGGTATAACTTTATTACGTATTACGCTATATGGTATAATGTTATAACGTATTGCGTTATATAACATAACGTTATAGCGTATTGCGTTATATAATATAACGTAATAACGTATTACGTTATATAACATAACGTTATATGGTATAACGTTATAACGTATTACGTTATATGGTATAACGTTATAACGTATTACGTAATATGGTTTAACTTTATAACGTACTACGTTATATGGTATAACGTTATAACGTACCACGTCATATGGTATAACGTTATAACGTATTACGTTATGTGGTATAACGTTATAACGTATTATGTTATGTGGTATTACGTTATAACGTATTGCGTTATATCGCATAACGTTATAACGTATTACGTTATGTGGTATGACGTTATAACGTATTGCGTTATATAACATAACGTTAAATGGTATGAGGTTATAACGTATTACGTTATATGGTATAACGTTATAACGTATTACGCTATATGGTATAACGATATAACGTATTACGTTGCATGGTATAACGTTATAACGTATTGCGTTATATAAAATAACGCTGTATGTTATAACATTAAAATGTATTACGTTATATGGTATAACGTTATAACGTATTACGTAATATAGTATAACGTTATACGGTATAACGTTATAGCGTATTACGTTATATAGTATAACGTTATAACGTATTACGTTATATAACATAACGGTATATGGTTTAACGTTAAAATGTATTACGTTATATGGTATAACGTTATAACGTATTACGTTATATGGTATAACGTTATAACGTATTACGTTATATGTCATAACATTATAACGTATTACGTTATAATGTATTACGTTATAACGGAACTCGTTACATGGTATAACGTTATAACGTATTACGTTATATGGTATTGTCACGTCCCGCGCTACGCACGCGCCGTAATGAAAAACGGAAAACCATAATATACAAATAATACGAGTAACAATTCGAATATTCAAAACGATCGCACGGTACAATGAAAATGGAAATTTTTTAATAAAAGATTAATTAAATGTAGTCATATATAGAAAATTACTATACGAGGGCAAACAACAGATAATAAAATAAAAATCGGTACTCTAACGAAATAGTAAATATAAAGAGTACAACATAACCTATAATTTCATAATTCGACTAAGGATAAACTATGAAGAACCAATTAACCAAAAGTGACTCGCAAATTAATTAATAAATTACGACATAATCAGTATAACCTACAATTCGGCAATTTAATCAAATCTCACAATAATATCATGAATAAGGAATGGAACGATAGGAATACACATTTTTATAACAAATATGAAATATCAAACAATTTAATATATAGCAAATATGGACACACAAAACCACAATAAACAAAATATATCTTATGTACAACCAGATATAAAATATATAAAACACCTAGGCATATTAACACACTTCGATAAACCAGGCACTATTGTCAGAATCCACACACGAAACGTCAAGATCGAAGTAAAAGGAATTCCACGAACAGTACACTTGAACAAGTTAAAACTAACACATAATCGAAACAGACCACGAGAACGATTTCAAGAGACAACGTAGTACGGTCGTATAAGGAACAACACTGCTTGTCGAATACTGCAAATGGTGATAACCTAAAAGGAAAAAGAAAATTATTATGTGCGTTCTAACCATTAAATATGAAATGTGTAATTCAATAAAATAATTACAAAACAGTGGAAGTGAAAAATACCTCGTGAACAATTACTCATCGTAGAAGGAAGTGTATGTGCGTAGACAGGTTATGTATCCATATCCGTAGAACATAATGTATGACAGCCAGCTGAAACAAATGTAAGAATTAACTCCAATTGTTCCGATACAAAACAATATTGTGCCTAAACCAAAGGAAGTGTGACAGTGCTTATCGAATCATGCAGATAGTAGAAACGTAAAAGAAACAGGAAAAATATTATGTGTGTGTTCTAACCATCATTTAAATAAACAACATGTTAATTCAATAAAATAATTAAAAGCAGTGAAAGTTAAAAGCACCTAGTGCACAATTAATCATCGTAAAAGGAAACGTACATACAGGAATTTCGCAGAAACAAGTTGTGGACCCACTCCGTAGAACATAGTATACGACTGTCAGCAGAAACGAATGAATAAACTAACCTCAATTGCCTTAATATATATGGAAGAAAATAATGCTATTAAAGATTTACAATCATATAACAATTAAACTAAATGAAGCACGATAACAATCAATAATTGATACTCGACAACAGACTTACAGTTGCCCAATGGAAAATAAAACCGAAAAATCAAGAAAAGTAGTGACGTTATAACGAAATAACTCAGTGTTGACTCAGCAGTCTTTAATAAGAAGAAATAAAATCAGTTAATAAGTGCAGGAAGAGTCAAGAAATAACTAAGATAGGTTAAGTGAGTGACAACGATAATTCACTACTCACATCGAAGTTTATACAAGGGTCAATGCATTTATGAGAAACCAAATACCAAATTGGAGTAAACGTGTACAAAGAATCGAAGTTGATACTACTGGAATGGTCTTAGCAAACAAGAAAAGGTACCTTTATAAGTTAACGAGGTTTGTATGCAACCAATCATCGTAGAAGGAAGTATCCATGCAGGAACTCCACGAGGAATGGCTACGGATCCAACTTTGCAAAACATAATATACAACTGTATGAAAATATCAAAGGTAATAAATACCGAGGTAACCAATCATAACCTAAAAAGGGGAAGAATGTTGTAAACCATCTTGGAATAAAAATTGATAATAATAAGAAACTCGTTACTCACATCGGAAGATATACATTAAAGCCGACGCAGTTACAAGAAGCCTACTACCAAACTTAAGTGAATACTTATAGAATACTGAACCAGATACTACCAAAACAATCAAGACGGCAACAGGAAACTGGAAAATGAAGGAAATGTTCTGACAATATAACAAAATAATCCGACGCTAGCAAACAAGATAAAGGACGGACTATTTTACTATACAGATATTTACAAAATATAATGTTTTATATATATCTATATATATATATATATATATATACTTACAATGCTAGGATAGGTAAAAGTAGTCATAATAAGTGTTGGAAATATAGCGAAGAACCAGAAGATACCAAACGCGCACCATGTAACTGTTCCGAGTAAAGGACTCAGCGTTGAAGGATTAGGATTGTAGAACCTGTAAACAATAAAGATTTTATGTAAAGGCGACAAATTACACGCACAAGGTAACGACAGCTTCATAACAAAGAAACAGAAAATAGCCAATAATATAAGAATAGGTTAGAAATTAATCAAGACCGAGTATCAACGATAAACGCGATTAAGATAAGAAATTATTATATTGAACTAAGTTATTATAGTATAATTGTATTAAGTCTGGCGTAGAGAAATAAGGTTATGTTACGCAGTAGAACTGGTAATAAGACAATCCACATGCTATCATATTAAAATAACACACTATGCACGTATTAGTATTAAATTAATTAAGTGAACACTCTATAAAAACAAACTACTCGAAACACAACAATAAAACAGTACTATTGATAAATAGTAATATTTAACAATAACACAATTCACATGCTATTATATTAAAATAACACACTATGCACATATTAGTATTAAATTAATTAAGTGAACACTCTATAAAAACAAACTATTCGAAACACAACAATAAAACAGTGTTATTGATAAATTATAAAATTTAACAATAATACAATCCACATGATATTATATTAAAACAACACACAGTATATATATATACACGTTTTAATGATTACACAAACAATACTATTGTCCTTTAAAAAAAATTCTAACTGCACTAAAATAGAGGAAACTAAGCGACGGACGAATAATTATTTCAGTATTAAACAAATTAAGGACGCGTCACTATACTTTTACTAGAGACATTCACGAGCGGCCATCTTGAACTGTCATGAACATAGGATAGCTCTCACACGTGCGCATCGGAATACATTCAATAATTATACACATTAAATAAATGCAAAATAATATTATTTCCACTTCAATTATACGTCAATTATTGAAATAAAGTTACAAATAATTAACAGATAAATAATAGATTCGACATTAATAAAAGTCACTATATACTAGGGACATTCACAGGCGGCCATATTGGATAATTAATACGTGCGTTATAAAATAAATTATCTTTTCGATGAAAAAAGTAAATATTTAATAGGTGATAATACAAATGGAAGATCGTAACGAGGAAAGAATAAATAATAATTAATACAATATAACACATTATTATATGATAACAGGAATATTAGAAATTAATAGGAACCAGCCGTGAGAAAGAAATCATGAAAACACATTGTTAAGATTAATTAACCGAATAAATTCTATATGAAACTACATTATGAAATACAAATATAAAAAAAAAATATATATATATAAAAATATATAAATGTATACACATATACATAATTTAACAAACATAAAAGAAATAAAATACATGACTTTATACTATCAAAACTAATCAACATTCGAATAATACTAAAATCATATTGTGAAACATATATATATATATATATATATATATATATATATATATATATATATATATATATATATATTTATACATAAAATCACATATACGAAACTACACTTCAACAAACAAAGTACTATATGAAAATTATATTATTATACGACTACATATATGAATATATATATCTAGATGTTATCAAAAACTACACCTCAACGAAATTACTTTATGAAAACTACAACCGAGGATTTAAACAACAAAATAAATATATATATATATTGAACATATAACAAAATACATATAAAATAAATAAGAAACTAAAATTGTTAAACAGCGAACCAACAAATATAGAGCAAATATATACATATATCTAAATATGCAAAAAAAGTCCGATGCACCGACACACACAAGTCTTGCACAGAGAGTATCATTAAATTCATCGTAGGTTGCGTCCTCTCGAATCACTCACGGTTTCTTCGCAATCGCTATTCCTCTTGCGCTGAAACGATAAAATGTAACGAATCAATAAAAAACGAACGAAACGGGATAAATTTAAGCAGAATAAAACAAAACAAAATACACACTAGGGCGGCCTGCATAACAATCTCTGATGAAGATGCCTCCGCAACCATCGTTTAAACGTTAATGTCAAAATCACCGAAACCTACGTTCACAGAAATAGCAAAAATTGTAAATCAAATCAAACACCGAAAGCAACCATGATATAGAAATATTAATTATACGTAATGATAATATAACAAACCAACAACCAGGATGCACCTACCGTTATCCGGAAGACGACAAAACCCACAACGTGCTACTGCAAGAGAAGAAAACGAATAAAATTATATCACGTGAAATCATTCCGCCACTTTCCATAAATCAAAACCAAACTTACGCAAAATAACTCGGAGGAAATCCTTACTATGGGAGAGCAACGGATTACGCGTGTTGCCTGAGCGAGCGTCGATATAATAATGAGACTTCAGCCGTCGGCCCTTCCACGCGCCGAGGAACACTGATTATTCTCACGATATTAACATGGAAGTTTTTCGAGAGAAGACTAGATCAGCATGGAAGGCTCCAAGCCTCCTAGACACTACCTCAGCAGAAATATAAGAACTAAGTCGAAATACAGATTTTGCATTCTCTCAGGTACCAACGACGGAAATCTAGAAATCCAAGACAAGAAAACGAAGCAGAAGAAGTCACCAACGATCACGGAATTTACATTCTCTCACGTACGATTTCAGGAACCCTAAACTGCAACATCCGGACTCCCACGGAAGCGAACTATCGGATGGCCACGACCCTGTGGGGGATGCTATTATAAATAAACGCAGCAACAAAGGACAGTGTTCATTATTTTGTCGTCAATAGTACGTTACGTTTCGGTTCATTATTTTGTTGTCAATTGTACGTTACGTTTCGGCTTATTATTTTGTCGTAAATTGTATGTTACGTTTCGGCGATCTCTCGTCAGTAATCACTTGCTCAGTCTAAGTCGCGACTAAGTTAGTAAATCTTCTAAGTGTTCATTTTGTTGGCGAAATTAAAAGAAAATAAATATATTTGTAACAACGGTATTAGTCCAAAGAGTAAACTACAAGTCTTATTCAGTGTATATTGTAATTAAAATAAATCAATAAAACGAAAAGTTTTAATACTAACTATACCCGAGTTCGAATAGTAAATCCGATAATAGATACATCAACGGTCAATCGCACCGGCGAAATCCAGGCGCCTGCTGCGGGCAGGACGAACACCTTAAGGTAGGAAATTTAAAACTTCCTTCTTCTCTGATAATTTCGTTGTATCCGGGAACCGAACTAAAACTACTTATCATCAATTAATATATCCGGTCTCATTTCTATTCTGTAAATGTTTTGAAAATAAACCATTAATGTTGAACTTTAAATAAAGGGTTGTTCGCTGTGTTATCTTGTGCAAACGGTGTTTTCAACTATCGAAACACTTATTGATCTTCGCATTCCTTCTCCCACTGTTGGCAAAATATTGCCCGTCTTTGGGCAAGGCTTGCGAAATCACACAAATTTTACACAGAGAGGACCATTAAATTCATCGTTTGTGATTAATTAGAAAAAAAAAACAAGAGCAAATCACTGCGGCAGGGTTGTACCAACATTGTTATTAACTGATATCTTCATTCTTGTCATCGTTGCATAGGATTATTAAAAATAGAATAATTTCCTTCAGAATTTTAACCAAAGGATCATTCGCTGTGTTAGCTTGTGAATAACGGTGTTGTCAATTATCGAAAACACCTATTGATCTTCGCATTCCTTCTCCCACTGTTGGCAAAATATTGCCCGTCTTTGGGCAAGGCTTGCGAAATCACACAAACCTCACACAGAGAGGATCGTTAAAGTCATTTTCTTAATTATTAAATTCGAAAGGCAAGGAAATCGTAACGATAAAAACCACCCTAGTAGACGAACTGAGCTTTAGTTGAAAGATCCACTAGCGAAATTAAAAGAGAAGAAGAAGGAAAACGTAGGGATAAATTTGTATCGAACAACGAAATCGAATTTTAAAGATAATTCAATTCACAAACCAATCACACGCGAACCATATATGTATATATATATATATATATATATATATATATATATATATATATATATATATATTCATAACAATTTAAACAATCCAATATTCAAATTTAAATAAACTCTGCGTAGCGAAATAGAATTTTAAAAATAATTCAATTTTCTAACCAATCACACGCGAACCATAAATATATATATATATATATATACATATTCATAACCTCTTAAACAACTCAATATCCAAATTTAAATAAACTCTGTGTAGCGAAACCGAATTTTGAAAATAATTCAATTCTCTAACCAATCACACGCGAACCATATATGTATATATATATATTCATGACAATTTAAACAATCCAATATTCAAATTTAAATAAACTCTGCGTAGCGAAATAGAATTTTAAAAATAATTCAATTTTCTAACCAATCACACGCGAACCATAAATATATATATATATACATATTCATAACCTCTTAAACAACTCAATATCCAAATTTAAATAAACTCTGTGTAGCGAAACCGAATTTTGAAAATAATTCAATTCTCTAACCAATCACACGCGAACCATATATGTATATATATATATCCATAACAATTTAAACAATCCAATATTCAAATTTAAATAAACTCTGCGTAGCGAAATAGAATTTTAAAAATAATTCAATTTTCAAACCAATCATACGTGAACATATAAATAAATAAATAAATATATATATATATATATATATATATATATACACATATTTATAACATCTTAAATAATCTAGAATATTAGGATAAAGCACCACATATCAATATTTAAACTTAAATAAACTCTGTGCAACAAAATCAAATATTTATTTTATCCAACTTTAATCTTCTCCCGTGCCAGTATTCCTGCACATAGCAGGTTAGCCAAAAACGTGGAATTTATCTATCAGTTTCCTAAACACTAGCTAACGCTACCCATAAGTAATTAATTTATCGATAAACTATTTAAAGAAATTTCTCTAATCGAAACAGTCCTTAGACTGTTTCTGGAGGCAGTAACTACCGTGTGAATCGTAGTTTTCGAATGTATGTTTAAATATTCAAAATAGTATTGTTCAATAAAAGAAAATATATTTTGAAATAGTTTTAGACTATTTCTGGTGGCAGCAACTACCGAATTTAATTGGGAATTTTAAATCAATATTCCATATACAATCATATCATTTAAATTTTCCGACTAAATTCAAATCAAACAGAAAATTTTATTTAAACAAAAAATGTTTACAAATTTAAATTTGATTTAAACGAGAACGTAACAATACGTTATAACGTGTTACCATATAACGTATTACGATATAACGTTGTACCATACAACGTTATGTTATATAACGTATTACGTTACAACGTTATACCATAAAACGTATTACGTTATAACGTTACACCATACAACGTTATGTTATATATCGTATTACGTTATATCGTTATGTTATATAACGTTATACGTTATAACGTTTTACCATATAACGTATTACGTTATAACGTTATGCCATATAACTTTATGTTATATAACGTATTACGTTACAACGTTATGTTATATGACGTTATGTTATGTAACGTAATACGTTATAACGTTATGTTATGCAACGTATTATGTTATAACGTGTTACCATATAACGTATTACGATATAACGTTGTACCATACAACGTTATGTTATATAACGTATTACGTTACAACGTTATACCATATAACGTATTACGTTATAACGTTATGTTACATATCGTAATACGTTATAACGTTACGTTATATAACGTAATACGTTTTATCGTTATGACATATAACGTAATACGTTATAACGTGTTTCCATATAACGTATTACGGTATAACGTTATACCGTATAACGTTATGTTATATAACGTATTACGTTGTATCGTAATAGCAAATAGCGTGACTCGTTGTAACGTTATACCATATAACGTTATGTTATATAACGTATTACGTTACAACGTTATGTAATATAACGTTATGTTATATAACGTAATACGTTATAACGTTAAACCATACAACATTATGTTATATTACGTAATACGTTATAACGTTATACCATATAACGTATTACTTTATAACGTTATGTTATTTAACGTAATACGTTATAACGTTTTACCATATAACGTATTACGTTATAACGTTATGCTATTTAACGTAATACGTTATAACGTGTTACCATGTAACGTATTACGTTATAATGTAACACCATATAACGATATGTTATATAACATAACACGTTATAACGTTATACCATATAACGTAATGTTATATGACGTAATACGTTATAACGTGTTACCATATAACGTATTACATTATAACGTTAAACCATATAACGTTATGTTATATTACGTAATACGTTATAACGTTATACCATATAACGTATTACTTTATAACGTTATGTTATTTAACGTAATACGTTATAACGTTTTACCATATAACGTATTACGTTATAACGTTATGCTATTTATCGTAATACGTTATAACGTGTTACCATGTAACGTACTACGTTATAACGTTAAACCATATAACGTTATGTTATATTACTTAATACGTTATAACGTTATACCATATAACGTATTACGTTATAACGTTATACCATATAACGTATTACGTTATAACGTTATGTTATTTAACGTAATACGTTATAACGTTTTACCATATAACGTATTACGTTATAACGTTGTACCATACAACGTTATGTTATATAACGTATTACGTTACAACGTTATGTTATATAACGTAATACGTTATAACGTTATGTTATATGACGTAATACGTTATAACGTGTTACCATATAACGTATTACGTTATAACGTTAAACCATATAACGTTATGTTATATTACGTAATACGTTATAACGTTAAACCATATAACGTTATGTTATATTACGTAACACGTTATAACGTTATACCATATAACGTATTACGTTATAACGTTATGTTATTTAACGTAATACGTTATAACGTTTTACCATATAACGTATTACGTTATAACGTTATACCATATATCGTTATGTTATATAACGTAATACGTTATAACGTTATGTTATATTACGTAATACGTTATGGCGTGTTACCATATAACGTATTACGTTATAACGTTTTATCATATAACGTATTACGTTATAACGTTATGCCATATAACGTTATGTTATATAACGTATTACGTTACAACGTTATGTTATATGACGTTATGTTATATAACGTAATACGTTATAACGTTATGTTATATGACGTAATACGTTATAACGTGTTACCATATAACGTACTACGTTATAACGTTAAACCATATAACGTAATGTTATATTACTTAATACGTTATAACGTTATACCATATAACGTATTACGTTCTAACGTTATGTTATTTAACGTAATACGTTATAACGTTTTACCATATAACGTATTACGTTATAACGTTGTACCATACAACGTTATGTTATATAACGTATTACGTTACAACGTTATACCATACAACGTAATACGTTATAACGTTATGTTATATAACGTAATACATCATAACGTTATACCATATAACGTTAAGTTATTTAACGTAATACGTTATAACGTGTTACCATATAACGTATTACGTTATAACGTTACACCATATAACGTTATGTTATATAACGTATTAGATTACAACGTTATGTTATATAACGCTATGTTATATAACGTAATACGTTATAACGTTATGTTATATGACGTAATACGTTATAACGTGTTACCATATAACGTATTACGTTATAACGTTAAACCATATAACGTTATGTTATATAACGTATTACGTTGCGACGTTATACCATATAACGTATTACGTTATAACGTTATGTTATACAACGTAATACGTTATAACGTGTTACCATATAACGTATTACTTTATAACGTTATACCATATAACGTTATGTTATATAACGTAATACGTTATAACGTTATACCATATAACGTTATGTTATATAACATAATACGTTATAACGCGTTACCATATAACGTATTACGTTATAACGTTATACCATATAACGTTATGTTATATAACGTATTACATTACAACGTTATGTTATATAACGTTAAGTTATATAACGTAATACGTTATAACGTTATGTTATATGACGTAATACGTTATAACGTGTTACCATATAACGTATTACGTTATAACGTTAAACCATGTAACGTTATGTTATATTACGTAATACGTTATAACGTTATACCATATAACGTATTACGTTATAACCTTATACCATATAACGTTATGTTATATAACGTAATACGTTATAACGTGTTACCATATAACGTATTACTTTATAACGTTATACCATATAACGTTATGTTATATAACGTAATACGTTATAACGTGTTACCATATAACGTATTACGTTATAACGTTAAACCATATAACGTTATGTTATATTACGTAATACGTTATAACGTTAAACCATATAACGTTATGTTATATTACGTAACACGTTATAACGTTATACCATATAACGTATTACGTTATAACGTTATGTTATTTAACGTAATACGTTATAACGTTTTACCATATAACGTATTACGTTATAACGTTATACCATATATCGTTATGTTATATAACGTAATACGTTATAACGTTATGTTATATTACGTAATACGTTATGGCGTGTTACCATATAACGTATTACGTTATAACGTTTTATCATATAACGTATTACGTTATAACGTTATGCCATATAACGTTATGTTATATAACGTATTACGTTACAACGTTATGTTATATGACGTTATGTTATATAACGTAATACGTTATAACGTTATGTTATATTACGTAATACGTTATGGCGTGTTACCATATAACGTATTACGTTATAACGTTTTATCATATAACGTATTACGTTATAACGTTATGCCATATAACGTTATGTTATATAACGTATTACGTTACAACGTTATGTTATATGACGTTATGTTATATAACGTAATACGTTATAACGTTATGTTATATGACGTAATACGTTATAACGTGTTACCATATAACGTATTACGTTATAACGTTAAACCATATAACGTTATGTTATATAACGTATTACGTTGCGACGTTATACCATATAACGTATTACGTTATAACGTTATGTTATACAACGTAATACGTTATAACGTGTTACCATATAACGTATTACTTTATAACGTTATACCATATAACGTTATGTTATATAACGTAATACGTTATAACGTTATACCATATAACGTTATGTTATATAACATAATACGTTATAACGCGTTACCATATAACGTATTACGTTATAACGTTATACCATATAACGTTATGTTATATAACGTATTACATTACAACGTTATGTTATATAACGTTAAGTTATATAACGTAATACGTTATAACGTTATGTTATATGACGTAATACGTTATAACGTGTTACCATATAACGTATTACGTTATAACGTTAAACCATGTAACGTTATGTTATATTACGTAATACGTTATAACGTTATACCATATAACGTATTACGTTATAACCTTATACCATATAACGTTATGTTATATAACGTAATACGTTATAACGTGTTACCATATAACGTATTACTTTATAACGTTATACCATATAACGTTATGTTATATAACGTAATACGTTATAACGTGTTACCATATAACGTATTACGTTATAACGTTAAACCATATAACGTTATGTTATATTACGTAATACGTTATAACGTTATACCATATAACGTATTACGTTATAACGTTATGTTATATAACGTAATACGTTATAACGTTATACCATATAACGTTATGTTATATAACATAATACGTTATAACGCGTTACCATATAACGTATTACGTTATAACGTTACACCATATAACGTTATGTTATATAACGTAATACGTTATAACGTTATACCATATAACGTTATGTTATATAACATAATACGTTATAACGTTTTACCATATAACGTATTACGTTATAACGTTATGCCATATAACTTTATGTTATATAACGTATTACGTTACAACGTTATGTTATATGACGTTATGTTATGTAACGTAATACGTTATAACGTTGTGTTATGCAACGTATTATGTTATAACGTGTTACCATATAACGTATTACGATATAACGTTGTACCATACAACGTTATGTTATATAACGTATTACGTTACAACGTTATACCATATAACGTATTACGTTATAACGTTATGTTACATATCGTAATACGTTATAACGTTACGTTATATAACGTAATACGTTTTATCGTTATGACATATAACGTAATACGTTATAACGTGTTTCCATATAACGTATTACGGTATAACGTTATACCGTATAACGTTATGTTATATAACGTATTACGTTGTATCGTAATAGCAAATAGCGTGACACGTTGTAACGTTATACCATATAACGTTATGTTATATAACGTATTACGTTACAACGTTATGTAATATAACGTTATGTTATATAACGTAATACGTTATAACGTTAAACCATACAACATTATGTTATATTACGTAATACGTTATAACGTTATACCATATAACGTATTACTTTATAACGTTATGTTATTTAACGTAATACGTTATAACGTTTTACCATATAACGTATTACGTTATAACGTTATGCTATTTAACGTAATACGTTATAACGTGTTACCATGTAACGTATTACGTTATAATGTAACACCATATAACGATATGTTATATAACATAACACGTTATAACGTTATACCATATAACGTTATGTTATATAAGGTATTACGTTACGACGTTATACCATATAACGTATTACGTTATAACGTTATACCATATAACGTTATGTTATATAACGTAATACGTTATAACGTGTTACCATATAACGTATTACGTTATAACGTTATACCATATAACGTTATGTTATATAACGTAATACGTTATAACGTTATGTTATGTAACGTAATACGTTATAACGTTATGTTATGAACGTGATACGTTATAACGTTTTTTTTTTTTTTTTTTTTTTATTTATTTGCTTTAAATTTTACAATTTGTCCAGTAGGACATTTGGTAAAATGTTATAGCTGTTTACTAATATAACATGTGGGTGGCTACCCCCAATGGGGTTCCATCTTCGTGCTTGTTAGGGTGTATCCTTTATGAGATCTACTGGATGTTTCCTTTTTAATCTCCTTTCGATGAATGTGGTGATCGTTTCCGCTGCCAGCCGGTTCGGGTGCGTTGCTAATCTTTCTCTGTACCTTCTTGCGAATCTGCTAATCTCTTCCTTGACCGTTGGTATTCCAAGGTCTTTTCGTATGTCCTCGTTTCTAACGTACCATGGGGCGTTTACTATTGTTCTAAGTATTTTAGATTGCATTGCCTCTAGTTTGGTTATATGGCTCATTGCTGCTGTTCCCCATAGTGGTATTCCGTACGTCCAGATTGGTTTTATGATGGTTTTGTAGATTTTTAATTTGTTTTCTATGCTTAGTTTGGATTTTCGACTTGTTAACCAGTACATCTGTCTCCTTGCTATCTGTATTTTGCTTATTATTGATTTGATATGCTGTTTCCATGTGAATCTTGTATCAAAGTGTAGTCCTAGGTATTTGACTTGCCTTGTTTGTATTATGTGCGTGCCGTTGAGTGTAATGTTTGGTGGTAACTGTTTTCGCAGTGTGAATGTAATGTGGTTGCATTTATCAGGGTTTGCTTTAATTTGTTTAACTTGAAGCCACTTTTCTATTTTTGCAAAATGCTCTTGTAGCAATGCGACTGCTGTTGCTGGGTTAGTGTGCCTGACTAGTACCACAGTGTCATCCGCAAATGTCAGTATTTTGCTGTTGGTGGTTGTTGGTATGTTGGCCGTGTATAGTGTGTAGAGAATTGGTCCCAAGACGCTTCCTTGCGGAACCCCTGCCTTGATGTCTTTAACTTGAGAGTATGTATCTTTAATTTTTACTGTAAAGGTTCTGTTGCTTAAGTAGGATTTAGTTAAATGGTATATCTGCTCCGGGAATTGTTTTCTGATTGATTGAAGTAGACTATCGTGGTTTATTTTGTCGAATGCTTTCTCGATGTCCATAAAGAGGGCTGTGCAGTATTGTTTGTTTTCTATTGCTAGTATTATTTCGTTTGTGAGTCTGTGCATTTGCTCTATCGTGGAGTGTTTGTTCCTGAATCCAAATTGGTGATCTGGTATTAGTTTTTCCTTCTCTATTATTGGTTTTAGGCGGGCGTAAATTATTTTTTCCAGTATTTTGGAGAATACTGGAAGTAGTGATATTGGTCTGTACGATACTGTTTGATGTGGGTCTTTGCCTGGTTTAGGTAACATTATGATCTGTGCTAGTTTCCATAGTTTAGGATAGTATTGGATTCTTAATATTGCATTAAAGATTATTGTAATTAGCCGTATCGCTTTTGGAGGAAGGTTTTTCAAGATTATACCATTGATTAGGTCAATTCCTGGTGCCTTATTATTTTTTGTTTTCTCGATTATGTTTCTAATTTCATGTGCTGTTGTTTTAGGTATGATGTAATGATTGTCAGTTGCAGTACTAGTGATTACCTCATCCTCATCCATATGACAGTTGTGGTTGCTATTATTGATATTATGTGGTGTAAATATGTTGCTTAGGTGGTTGGAAAATTCTTCAGCTTGTTCTTCGTTGCTTCTTGCCCATGTATTATCTGCTTTTCTGATTGCTGGGACTAGTTTTATTGGCTTCTTTATTTTTTTTGTGGCTTTCCAAAGGGAGTAGTTAGAGTTCTCGTGTGCAGATAGTGACTCTATGAATTTTGTGAACTCATTGTTATTGTGTTCTTTTATTTTGTTTTTTATTTCCTTTGCAAGTTTATTTAGGTGTTTTTTGTTTTCTTTTGATCTATGTTTTTGCCATTTTGCTTTCGCTTTTCTTTTTTCTCTAATTTTTTCAAGGATGTCTGGCGGAATTATTTTTGTTGGTCTATTATTTGATTCAGGTATGGTGGTTGCCCATGCTGCTTCCTGAATAGTTTCTGTAAGCGTTATTACTGCTTGTTCGATATGTTCGGGTGTTTTCAATGGGATGTTGCAGTTGATTTTGCTCTCAATTATTTCTTTAAATGTTTGCCATTTGGTGGTTTTATTGCATAGTGTCTCTGAATTTTTATAAATTATTGGTTTGTTTAAGTATGTAATAATTATGGGTGTATGATCGGAGCTAAGCTCGAGGCTGGGTTCTATATTTAGTTTATTTGCATTTAGTCCTTTTGTAACTGCAAAATCAAGTAGGTCAGGTATTTTGCTCAAGTCTGTCGGCCAGTAAGTCGGTCTTCCTGTGGATAATATATTGAGGTTATTGTTTCTAATGTATTTCTCCAAAGTTCTACCTCGAGGTGTATTGATTCTTGATCCCCATAGTGTGTGCTTTGAATTATAGTCTCCCGCTGCAATATACTTATCACCTAAATGTTGAAAGTAATCTTCCCACATTTGAGATGTAATTTTATGTCGCGGTGGTACATATACTGCTGACAGCTGTAGATAGTTGCTGCTAGTTTGTACTGTAACGGTGGTTGCTTGGATATATTCTTTACTAACCTGACTGTGTAGATGGTGTTTAATATCGTTTCTTATTATTACTGCGGTTCCTCCGTGTGCTTTTCCTGAGGGATGCTTGGTATCATATATGGTGTAGTACGGTATTTTTAAATAGTTTTTTATAGTGAAGTGTGTTTCTGAAACAAGAAGTATATCGATATTATTGTTATACAGGAATGTTTTAGTTTCTAGGGCCCTTTGTTGTAGGCCGTTAGAGTTCCAGGCTGCTATTTTAAGCGTGTCCATTTTTATTTTTTAGTTAGCGTGTTTGTAAGTAGCTGTAGCATGAGTGTGATTTGTTGCGTTTGCTGTTTAAGGATTGCGTTTTGTTCACTTATCATTTTTGCCAGGAATTCTGTGTTTTTGATGGATATCTTTAATAGTTCTTTAATTTCTGCAGCGTCGTCGATGTTAATGTTCTGGTTGTGATTATCTAAAGGTGTTGACTGTTTGGCTACTTGCGCGTAGCTTCGGCTACCAAGGGTGTTGGTATTGTTATGGTTCATTACATTCTGAACGTTTGTTGATGTTTCAGTTACTATGCTATCCTGTTGAGTGTTAGAGTTATTATATGTCCTGTTACGAAGCGGCGGAAAAAGTTTTTTTTGTAGTTGCTTTCTGACTAAACAGCCTTTGTAACTAGCTGGGTGGTTTCCACCGCAATTGAAACATTTTGCGTTATTTATTTTTCCCGTATGTGGGCAGTTAGCTGTTAGGTGCTTTCCTGCGCATTTGCCACACGCCGGGTTTCTGTTACAGTAGTTTTTTGTATGCCCATATTGTTGACACCTCATACATTGCGGTATGTCTTTTTTTTGTCTGGGTGGCTCAACTGTAATTATCGTGTTTAAAATTTTCTTAATTTCAAAAATTTCTTTGTTATTATTTTTAGGTTCTAATTCTATTAAAAATAGCGGTAGTGGTTGCTTGGTGTCAAATCTGGTTATGTTGTTAATCGTTCTCACCTGGTGTCCGATTTTGGCTAATTCCTCACATATGTTGTTTGTGTTCGATTTAGGATGTAAGCCTCTGATTACTGCTTTGTAGCTTTTATCAGATTTGGGTTGGTAGGTATGATACCCGGCGTTTTTTTCCTTTAGCGCTTTTGTTACTTTTCTATATATTTCCGGGGTATTGGTTTGTACTTTTACTTGTTCTAGTTTGAGTTGTTTTATGGTGTAATTTTCTTTTCCTGCCGTGATGTTTAGCAGTTCGATGAGGGGGTCTATTATTTTAGCATCAATGAAGATTGGTGGAGGTTTAGGAATGTTTGTTATTGGTTTATCAGCTGGGTCTACATCCATCACTTCTGGCAGTGAGCTGAAAGAGTTATGTATAGGAATTTCTTGTAGCCATTTTTGTCCTTCTGGTTCTATCGTCCTCTTAGCATTTGTGTTTGTGTTTATCCTTCGTTTTTTGCTGGGAGTTGCAGTCTTCCAGCTTTCGTTGTAATGTGGTGGAACATTGCTAGTATTATTTTTTCCTTCATCTTTTTTCGTAATTTCCATCGCCATTTCGTTTGTATCTGAGCAATCCACTTCACTTGTTGATTTATTTGAGCTCTGTTGGTCTATTGCTCTGTTTATGGCATATGTTTCGCCTTTGTTTAGGATTTTTATAGTTGGTATTTTTTGGATGTTTTCCATCCTTTAGTTTTAGTATATTGGTTGTGTTGCACTTCACTTTTCTTTTCTCTTCTCTTTTCTTTCCCACTTGTCGCACGTTATAACGTGTTACCATATAACGTATTACGATATAACGTTGTACCTTACAACGTTATGTTATATAACGTATTACGTTACAACGTTATACCATATAACGTTATGTTATATAATGTATTACGTTGCGACGTTATACCATATAACGTATTACGTTATAACGTTATGTTATACAACGTAATACGTTATAACTTGTTAACATATAACGTATTACGTTATAACGTTATACCATATAACGTTATGTTATATAACGTATTACATTACAACGTTATGTTATATAACGTTATGTTATATAACGTAATACGTTATAACGTTATGTTATATGACGTAATACGTTATAACGTGTTACCATATAACGTATTACGTTATAACGTTAAACCATATAACGTTATGTTATATTACGTAATACGTTATAACGTTATACCATATAACGTATTACGTTATAACGTTATACCATATGACATTATGTTATATAACGTAATACGTTATAACGTGTTACCATATAACGTATTACTTTATAACGTTATACCATATAACGTTATGTTATATAACGTAATACGTTATAACGTGTTACCATATAACGTATTACGTTATAACGTTAAACCATATAACGTTATGTTATATTACGTAATACGTTATAACGTTATACCATATAACGTATTACGTTATAACGTTATGTTATTTAACGTAATACGTTATAACGTTTTACCATATAACGTACTACGTTATAACGTTATGCTATTTAACGTAATGCGTTATAACGTGTTTCCATATAACGTATTACGTTATAACGTAACACCATATAACGTTATGTTATATAACATAACACGTTTTAACGTTATACCATATAACGTTATGTTATATAACGTATTACGTTGCGACGTTATACCATATAACGTATTACGTTATAACGTCATGTTATACAACGAAATACGTTATAACGTGTTACCATATAACGTATTACGTTATAACGTTATGCTATTTAACGTAATACGTTATAACGTGTTACCATGTAACGTATTACGTTATAATGTAACACCATATAACGATATGTTATATAACATAACACGTTATAACGTTATACCATATAACGTTATGTTATATAAGGTATTACGTTACGACGTTATACCATATAACGTATTACGTTATAACGTTATACCATATAACGTTATACCATATAACGTTATGTTATATAACGTAATACGTTATAACGTTATGTTATGTAACGTAATACGTTATAACGTTATGTTATGAACGTGATACGTTATAACGTGTTACCATATAACGTATTACGTTATAACGTTATGTTATACAACGTAATACGTTATAACGTGTTACCATACAACGTATTACTTTATAACGTTATACCATATAACGTTATGTTATATAACGTAATACGGAATAACGTTATACCATAGAACGTTATGTTATATAACGTATTACATTACAACGTTATGTTATATAACGTTATGTTATACAACGTAATACGTTATAACGTTATGTTATATGACGTAATACGTTATAACGTGTTACCACATAACGTATTACGTTATAACGTTAAACCATATAACGTTATGTTATATTACGTAATACGTTATAACGTTATACCATATAACGTATTACGTTATAACGTTATACCATATAACGTATTACGTTATAACGTTATACCATATAACGTTATGTTATATAACGTAATACGTTCTAACGTGTTACCATATAACGTATTACTTTATAACGTTATACCATATAACGTTATGTTATATAACGTAATACGTTATAACGTTATACCATATAACGTTATGTTATATAACATAATACGTTATAACGCGTTACCATATAACGTATTACGTTATAACGTTATACCATATAACGTAATACGTTATAACGTTATGTTATATAACGTAATACATCATAACGTTATACCATAGAACGCTATGTTATTTAACGTAATACGTTATAACGTGTTACCATATGACGTATTACGTTATAACGCTACACCATATAACGTTATGTTATATAACGTAATACGTTATAACGTTATACCATATAACGTTATGTTATATAACATAATACGTTATAACGCGTTACCATATAACGTATTACGTTATAACGTTATACCATACAACATTATGTTATATAACGTAATACGTTATAACGTGTTACCATATAACGTATTACGTTATAACGTTATACCATATAACGTTATGTTATATAACGTAATACGTTAAAACGTTATGTTATGTAACGTAATACGTTATAACGTTATGTTGTGTAACGTGATACGTTATAACGTGTTACCATATAACGTATTACGATGTAACGTTGTACCTTACAACGTTATGTTATATAACGTATTACGTTACAACGTTATACCATATAACGTTATGTTATATAATGTATTACGTTGCGACGTTATACCATATAACGTATTACGTTATAACGTTATGTTATACAACGTAATACGTTATAACTTGTTAACATATAACGTATTACGTTATAACGTTATACCATATAACGTTATGTTATATAACGTAATACGTTATAACGTGTTACCATATAACGTATTACTTTATAACGTTATACCATATAACGTTATGTTATATAACGTAATACGTTATAACGTTATACCATAAAACGTTATGTTATATAACATAATACGTTATAACGCGTTACCATATAACGTATTACGTTATAACGTTATATCATACAACGTAATACGTTATAACGTTATGTTATATAACGTAATACATCATAACGTTATACCATAGAACGCTATGTTATTTAACGTAATATGTTATAACGTGTTACCATATAACGTATTACGTTATAACGTTACACCATATAACGTTATGTTATATAACGTAATACGTTATAACGTTATACCATATAACGTTATGTTATATAACATAATACGTTATAACGCGATACCATATAACGTATTACGTTATAACCTTATACCATACAACGTTATGTTATATAACGTAATACGTTATAACGTGTGACCATATAACGTATTACGTTATAACGTTATACCATATAACGTTATGTTATATAACGTAATACGTTATAACGTGTTACCATATAACGTATTACTTTATAACGTTATACCATATAACGTTATGTTATATAACGTAATACGTTATAACGTTTTGTTATATTACGTAATACGTTATGGCGTGTTACCATATAACGTATTACGTTATAACGTTTTATCATATAACGTATTACGTTATAACGTTATGCCATATAACGTTATGTTATATAATGTATTACGTTACAACGTTATGTTATATGACGTTATGTTATATAACGTAATACGTTATAACGTTATGTTATATGACGTATTACGTTACAACGTTATACCATACAACGTAATACGTTATAACGTTATGATATATAACGTAATACATCATAACGTTATACCATATAACGTTAAGTTATTTAACGTAATACGTTATAACGTGTTACCATATAACGTATTACGTTATAACGTTACACCATATAACGTTATGTTATATAACGTAATACGTTATAACGTTATACCATATAACGTTATGTTATATAACATAATACGTTATAACGCGTTACCATATAACGTATTACGTTATAACGTTACACCATATAACGTTATGTTATATAACGTAATACGTTATAACGTTATACCATATAACGTTATGTTATATAACATAATACGTTATAACGTTTTACCATATAACGTATTACGTTATAACGTTATGCCATATAACTTTATGTTATATAACGTATTACGTTACAACGTTATGTTATATGACGTTATGTTATGTAACGTAATACGTTATAACGTTATGTTATGCAACGTATTATGTTATAACGTGTTACCATATAACGTATTACGATATAACGTTGTACCATACAACGTTATGTTATATAACGTATTACGTTACAACGTTATACCATATAACGTATTACGTTATAACGTTATGTTACATATCGTAATACGTTATAACGTTACGTTATATAACGTAATACGTTTTATCGTTATGACATATAACGTAATACGTTATAACGTGTTTCCATATAACGTATTACGGTATAACGTTATACCGTATAACGTTATGTTATATAACGTATTACGTTGTATCGTAATAGCAAATAGCGTGACACGTTGTAACGTTATACCATATAACGTTATGTTATATAACGTATTACGTTACAACGTTATACCATATAACGTTATGTTATATAACATAATACGTTATAACGCGATACCATATAACGTATTACGTTATAACCTTATACCATACAACGTTATGTTATATAACGTAATACGTTATAACGTGTGACCATATAACGTATTACGTTATAACGTTATACCATATAACGTTATGTTATATAACGTAATACGTTATAACGTGTTACCATATAACGTATTACTTTATAACGTTATACCATATAACGTTATGTTATATAACGTAATACGTTATAACGTTTTGTTATATTACGTAATACGTTATGGCGTGTTACCATATAACGTATTACGTTATAACGTTTTATCATATAACGTATTACGTTATAACGTTATGCCATATAACGTTATGTTATATAATGTATTACGTTACAACGTTATGTTATATGACGTTATGTTATATAACGTAATACGTTATAACGTTATGTTATATGACGTATTACGTTACAACGTTATACCATACAACGTAATACGTTATAACGTTATGATATATAACGTAATACATCATAACGTTATACCATATAACGTTAAGTTATTTAACGTAATACGTTATAACGTGTTACCATATAACGTATTACGTTATAACGTTACACCATATAACGTTATGTTATATAACGTAATACGTTATAACGTTATACCATATAACGTTATGTTATATAACATAATACGTTATAACGCGTTACCATATAACGTATTACGTTATAACGTTACACCATATAACGTTATGTTATATAACGTAATACGTTATAACGTTATACCATATAACGTTATGTTATATAACATAATACGTTATAACGTTTTACCATATAACGTATTACGTTATAACGTTATGCCATATAACTTTATGTTATATAACGTATTACGTTACAACGTTATGTTATATGACGTTATGTTATGTAACGTAATACGTTATAACGTTATGTTATGCAACGTATTATGTTATAACGTGTTACCATATAACGTATTACGATATAACGTTGTACCATACAACGTTATGTTATATAACGTATTACGTTACAACGTTATACCATATAACGTATTACGTTATAACGTTATGTTACATATCGTAATACGTTATAACGTTACGTTATATAACGTAATACGTTTTATCGTTATGACATATAACGTAATACGTTATAACGTGTTTCCATATAACGTATTACGGTATAACGTTATACCGTATAACGTTATGTTATATAACGTATTACGTTGTATCGTAATAGCAAATAGCGTGACACGTTGTAACGTTATACCATATAACGTTATGTTATATAACGTATTACGTTACAACGTTATGTAATATAACGTTATGTTATATAACGTAATACGTTATAACGTTAAACCATACAACATTATGTTATATTACGTAATACGTTATAACGTTATACCATATAACGTATTACGTTATAACGTTATACCATATGACATTATGTTATATAACGTAATACGTTATAACGTGTTACCATATAACGTATTACTTTATAACGTTATACCATATAACGTTATGTTATATAACGTAATACGTTATAACGTGTTACCATATAACGTATTACGTTATAACGTTAAACCATATAACGTTATGTTATATTACGTAATACGTTATAACGTTATACCATATAACGTATTACGTTATAACGTTATGTTATTTAACGTAATACGTTATAACGTTTTACCATGTAACGTATTACGTTATAACGTTAAACCATATAACGTTATGTTATATTACGTAATACGTTATAACGTTTTACCATATAACGTATTACGTTATAACGTTATGCTATTTAACGTAATACGTTATAACGTGTTACCATGTAACGTATTACGTTATAATGTAACACCATATAACGATATGTTATATAACATAACACGTTATAACGTTATACCATATAACGTTATGTTATATAAGGTATTACGTTACGACGTTATACCATATAACGTATTACGTTATAACGTTATACCATATAACGTTATGTTATATAACGTAATACGTTATAACGTGTTACCATATAACGTATTACGTTATAACGTTATACCATATAACGTTATGTTATATAACGTAATACGTTATAACGTTATGTTATGTAACGTAATACGTTATAACGTTATGTTATGAACGTGATACGTTATAACGTGTTACCATATAACGTATTACGATATAACGTTGTACCTTACAACGTTATGTTATATAACGTATTACGTTACAACGTTATACCATATAACGTTATGTTATATAATGTATTACGTTGCGACGTTATACCATATAACGTATTACGTTATAACGTTATGTTATACAACGTAATACGTTATAACTTGTTAACATATAACGTATTACGTTATAACGTTATACCATATAACGTTATGTTATATAACGTATTACATTACAACGTTATGTTATATAACGTAATACGTTATAACGTTATGTTATATGACGTAATACGTTATAACGTGTTACCATATAACGTATTACGTTATAACGTTAAATCATATAACGTTATGTTATATTACGTAATACGTTATAACGTTATACCATATAACGTATTACGTTATAACGTTATACCATATGACATTATGTTATATAACGTAATACGTTATAACGTGTTACCATATAACGTATTACTTTATAACGTTATACCATATAACGTTATGTTATATAACGTAATACGTTATAACGTGTTACCATATAACGTATTACGTTATAACGTTAAACCATATAACGTTATGTTATATTACGTAATACGTTATAACGTTATACCATATAACGTATTACGTTATAACGTTATGTTATTTAACGTAATACGTTATAACGTTTTACCATATAACGTACTACGTTATAACGTTATGCTATTTAACGTAATGCGTTATAACGTGTTACCAAATAACGTATTACGTTATAACGTAACACCATATAACGTTATGTTATATAACATAACACGTTATAACGTTATACCATATAACGTTATGTTATATAACGTATTACGTTGCGACGTTATACCATATAACGTATTACGTTATAACGTTATGTTATACAACGTAATACGTTATAACGTGTTACCATATAACGTATTACGTTATAACGTTATGCTATTTAACGTAATACGTTATAACGTGTTACCATGTAACGTATTACGTTATAATGTAACACCATATAACGATATGTTATATAACATAACACGTTATAACGTTATACCATATAACGTTATGTTATATAACGTAATACGTTATAACGTTATGTTATGTAACGTAATACGTTATAACGTTATGTTATGAACGTGATACGTTATAACGTGTTACCATATAACGTATTACGATATAACGTTGTACCTTACAACGTTATGTTATATAACGTATTACGTTACAACGTTATACCATATAACGTTATGTTATATAATGTATTACGTTGCGACGTTATACCATATAACGTATTACGTAATAACGTTATGTTATACAACGTAATACGTTATAACGTTATGTTATATAACATAATACATCATAACGTTATACCATAGAACGCTATGTTATTTAACGTAATACGTTATAACGTGTTACCATATAACGTATTACGTTATAACGTTACACTATATAACGTTATGTTATATAACGTAATACGTTATAACGTTATACCATATAACGTTATGTTATATAACATAATACGTTATAACGCGTTACCATATAACGTATTACGTTATAACGTTATACCATACAACGTTATGTTATATAACGTAATACGTTATAACGTGTTACCATATAACGTATTACGTTATAACGTTATACCATATAACGTTATGTTATATAACGTAATACGTTATAACGTGTTACCATATAACGTATTACGTTATAACGTTATAACATATAACGTTATGTTATATAACGTAATACGTTATAACGTTATGTTATATTACGTAATACGTTATGGCGTGTTACCATGTAACGTTTTTCGTTATAACGTTTTATCATATAACGTATTACGTTATAACGTTATGCCATATAACGTTATGTTATATAACGTATTACGTTACAACGTTATGTTATATGACGTTATGTTATATAACGTAATACGTTATAACGTTATGTTATATGACGTAATACGTTATAACGTGTTACCATATAACGTACTACGTTATAACGTTAAACCATATAACGATATGTTATATTACTTAATACGTTATAACGTTATACCATATAACGTATTAAGTTATAACGTTATGTTATTTAACGTAATACGTTATAACGTTTTACCATATAACGTATTACGTTATAACGTTGTACCAAACAACGTTATGTTATATAACGTATTACGTTACAACGTTATACCATACAACGTAATACGTTATAACGTTATGATATATAACGTAATACATCATAACGTTATACCATATAACGTTAAGTTATTTAACGTAATACGTTATAACGTGTTACCATATAACGTATTACGTTATAACGTTACACCATATGACGTTATGTTATATAACGTAATACGTTATAACGTTATACCATATAACGTTATGTTATATAACATAATACGTTATAACGCGTTACCATATAACGTATTACGTTATAACGTTATACCATATAACGTTATGTTATATAACGTATTAGATTACAACGTTATGTTATATAACGTTATGTTATATAACGTAATACGTTATAACGTTATGTTATATGACGTAATACATTATAACGTGTTACCATATAACGTATTACGTTATAACGTTAAACCATATAACGTTATGTTATATTACTTAATACGTTATAACGTTATACCATATAACGTATTACGTTATAACGTTATACCATATAACGTTATGTTATATAACGTAATACGTTATAACGTGTTACCATATAACGTATTACGTTATAACGTTATACCATATAACGTTATGTTATATAACGTAATACGTTATAACGTTATACCATATAACGTTATGTTATATAACATAATACGTTATAACGCGTTACCATATAACGTATTACGTTATAACGTTATACCATACAACGTTATGTTATATAACGTAATACGTTATAACGTTATGTTATGTAACGTAATACGTTATAACGTTATGTTGTGTAACGTAATACGTTATAACGTGTTACCATATAACGTATTACGATATAACGTTGTACCTTACAACGTTATGTTATATAACGTATTACGTTACAACGTTATACCATATAACGTTATGTTATATAATGTATTACGTTGCGACGTTATACCATATAACGTATTACGTTATAACGTTATGTTATACAACGTAATACGTTATAACTTGTTAACATATAACGTATTACGTTATAACGTTATACCATATAACGTTATGTTATATAACGTAATACGTTATAACGTGTTACCATATAACGTATTACTTTATAACGTTATACCATATAACGTTATGTTATATAACGTAATACGTTATAACGTTATACCATATAACGTATTACGTTATAACGTTATGTTATTTAACGTAATACGTTATAACGTTTTACCATATAACGTACTACGTTATAACGTTATGCTATTTAACGTAATGCGTTATAACGTGTTACCAAATAACGTATTACGTTATAACGTAACACCATATAACGTTATGTTATATAACATAACACGTTATAACGTTATACCATATAACGTTATGTTATATAACGTATTACGTTGCGACGTTATACCATATAACGTATTACGTTATAACGTTATGTTATACAACGTAATACGTTATAACGTGTTACCATATAACGTATTACGTTATAACGTTATGCTATTTAACGTAATACGTTATAACGTGTTACCATGTAACGTATTACGTTATAATGTAACACCATATAACGATATGTTATATAACATAACACGTTATAACGTTATACCATATAACGTTATGTTATATAACGTAATACGTTATAACGTTATGTTATGTAACGTAATACGTTATAACGTTATGTTATGAACGTGATACGTTATAACGTGTTACCATATAACGTATTACGATATAACGTTGTACCTTACAACGTTATGTTATATAACGTATTACGTTACAACGTTATACCATATAACGTTATGTTATATAATGTATTACGTTGCGACGTTATACCATATAACGTATTACGTAATAACGTTATGTTATACAACGTAATACGTTATAACGTTATGTTATATAACATAATACATCATAACGTTATACCATAGAACGCTATGTTATTTAACGTAATACGTTATAACGTGTTACCATATAACGTATTACGTTATAACGTTACACCATATAACGTTATGTTATATAACGTAATACGTTATAACGTTATACCATATAACGTTATGTTATATAACATAATACGTTATAACGCGTTACCATATAACGTATTACGTTATAACGTTATACCATACAACGTTATGTTATATAACGTAATACGTTATAACGTGTTACCATATAACGTATTACGTTATAACGTTATACCATATAACGTTATGTTATATAACGTAATACGTTATAACGTGTTACCATATAACGTATTACTTTATAACGTTATAACATATAACGTTATGTTATATAACGTAATACGTTATAACGTTATGTTATATTACGTAATACGTTATGGCGTGTTACCATGTAACGTTTTTCGTTATAACGTTTTATCATATAACGTATTACGTTATAACGTTATGCCATATAACGTTATGTTATATAACGTATTACGTTACAACGTTATGTTATATGACGTTATGTTATATAACGTAATACGTTATAACGTTATGTTATATGACGTAATACGTTATAACGTGTTACCATATAACGTACTACGTTATAACGTTAAACCATATAACGATATGTTATATTACTTAATACGTTATAACGTTATACCATATAACGTATTAAGTTATAACGTTATGTTATTTAACGTAATACGTTATAACGTTTTACCATATAACGTATTACGTTATAACGTTGTACCAAACAACGTTATGTTATATAACGTATTACGTTACAACGTTATACCATACAACGTAATACGTTATAACGTTATGATATATAACGTAATACATCATAACGTTATACCATATAACGTTAAGTTATTTAACGTAATACGTTATAACGTGTTACCATATAACGTATTACGTTATAACGTTACACCATATGACGTTATGTTATATAACGTAATACGTTATAACGTTATACCATATAACGTTATGTTATATAACATAATACGTTATAACGCGTTACCATATAACGTATTACGTTATAACGTTATACCATATAACGTTATGTTATATAACGTATTAGATTACAACGTTATGTTATATAACGTTATGTTATATAACGTAATACGTTATAACGTTATGTTATATGACGTAATACATTATAACGTGTTACCATATAACGTATTACGTTATAACGCTAAACCATATAACGTTATGTTATATTACGTAATACGTTATAACGTTATACCATATAACGTATTACGTTATAACGTTATGTTATTTAACGTAATACGTTATAACGTTTTACCATATAACGTTATGTTATATAACATAATACGTTATAACGCGTTACCATATAACGTATTACGTTATAACGTTATACCATATAACGTTATGTTATATAACGTATTACATTACAACGTTATGTTATATAACGTTATGTTATATAACGTAATACGTTATAACGTTATGTTATATGACGTAATACGTTATAACGTGTTACCATATAACGTATTACGTTATAACGTTAAACCATATAACGTTATGTTATATTACTTAATACGTTATAACGTTATACCATATAACGTATTACGTTATAACGTTATACCATATAACGTTATGTTATATAACGTAATACGTTATAACGTGTTACCATATAACGTATTACGTTATAACGTTATACCATATAACGTTATGTTATATAACGTAATACGTTATAACGTTATACCATATAACGTTATGTTATATAACATAATACGTTATAACGCGTTACCATATAACGTATTACGTTATAACGTTATACCATACAACGTTATGTTATATAACGTAATACGTTATAACGTTATGTTATGTAACGTAATACGTTATAACGTTATGTTGTGTAACGTAATACGTTATAACGTGTTACCATATAACGTATTACGATATAACGTTGTACCTTACAACGTTATGTTATATAACGTATTACGTTACAACGTTATACCATATAACGTTATGTTATATAATGTATTACGTTGCGACGTTATACCATATAACGTATTACGTTATAACGTTATGTTATACAACGTAATACGTTATAACTTGTTAACATATAACGTATTACGTTATAACGTTATACCATATAACGTTATGTTATATAACGTAATACGTTATAACGTGTTACCATATAACGTATTACTTTATAACGTTATACCATATAACGTTATGTTATATAACGTAATACGTTATAACGTTATGTTATGTAACGTAGTACGTTATAACGTTATGTTATGTAACGTAATACGTTATAACGTGTTACCATATAACGTATTACGATATAACGTTGTACCTTACAACGTTATGTTATATAACGTATTACGTTACAACGTTATACCATATAACGTTATGTTATATAATGTATTACGTTGCGACGTTATACCATATAACGTATTACGTTATAACGTTATGTTATGCAACGTAATACGTTATAACTTGTTAACATATAACGTATTACGTTATAACGTTATGTTATACAACGTAATACGTTATAACTTGTTAACATATAACGTATTACGTTATAACGTTATACCATATAACGTTATGTTATATAACGTAATACGTTATAACGTGTTACCATATAACGTATTACTTTATAACGTTAAACCATATAACGTTATGTTATATTACGTAATACGTTATAACGTTATACCATATAACGTATTACGTTATAACGTTATACCATATAACGTTATGTTATATAGCGTAATACGTTATAACGTGTTACCATATAACGTATTGCTTTATAACGTTATACCATATAACGTTATGTTGTATAACGTAATACGTTATAACGTTATACCATATAACGTTATGTTATATAACATAATACGTTATAACGCGTTACCATATAACGTATTACGTTATAACGTTATACCATACAACGTTATGTTATATAACGTAATACGTTATAACGTGTTACCATATAACGTATTACGTTATAACGTTATACCATCTAACGTTATGTTATATAACGTAATACGTTATAACGTGTTACCATATAACGTATTACTTTATAACGTTATACCATCTAACGTTATGTTATATAACGTAATACGTTATAACGTTATGTTATATTACGTAATACGTTATGGCGTGTTACCATATAACGTATTTCGTTATAACGTTTTATCATATAACGTATTACGTTATAACGTTATGCCATATAACGTTATGTTATATAACGTATTACGTTACAACGTTATGTTATATGACGTTATGTTATATAACGTAATACGTTATAACGTTATGTTATATGACGTAATACGTTGTAACGTGTTACCATATAACGTACTACGTTATAACGTTTAACCATATAACGATATGTTCTATTACTTAATACGTTATAACGTTATACCATATAACGTATTACGTTATAACGTTATGTTATTTAACGTAATACGTTATAACGTTTTACCATATAACGTATTACGTTGTAACGTTGTACCATACAACGTTATGTTATATAACGTATTACGTTACAACGCTATACCATACAACGTAATACGTTATAACGTTATGATATATAACGTAATACATCATAACGTTATACCATATAACGTTAAGTTATTTAACGTAATACGTTATAACGTGTTAACATATAACGTATTACGTTATAACGTTACACCATATGACGTTATGTTATATAACGTAATACGTTATAACGTTATACCATATAACGTTATGTTATATAACATAATACGTTATAACGCGTTACCATATAACGTATTACGTTATAACGTTATACCATATAACGTTATGTTATATAACGTATTAGATTACAACGTTATGTTATATAACGTTATGTTATATAACGTAATACGTTATAACGTTATGTTATATGACGTAATACATTATAACGTGTTACCATATAACGTATTACGTTATAACGCTAAACCATATAACGTTATGTTATATTACGTAATACGTTATAACGTTATACCATATAACGTATTACGTTATAACGTTATGTTATTTAACGTAATACGTTATAACGTTTTACCATATAACGTACTACGTTATAACGTTATGCTATTTAACGTAATACGTTATAACGTGTTACCATATAACGTATTACTTTATAACGTTATACCATATAACGTTATGTTATATAACGTAATACGTTATAACGTTATACCATATAACGTTATGTTATATAACATAATACGTTATAACGCGTTACCATATAAAGTATTACGTTATAACGTTATACCATACAACGTAATACCTTATAACGTTATGTTATATAACGTAATACATCATAACGTTATACCATAGAACGCTATGTTATTTAACGTAATACGTTATAACGTGTTACCATATGACGTATTACGTTATAACGTTACACCATATAACGTTATGTTATATAACGTAATACGTTATAACGTTATACCATATAACGTTATGTTATATAACATAATACGTTATAACGCGTTACCATATAACGTATTACGTTATAACGTTATACCATACAACGTTATGTTATATAACGTAATACGTTATAACGTGTTACCATATAACGTATTACGTTATAACGTTATACCATATAACGTTATGTTATATAACGTAATACGTTATAACGTTATGTTATGTAACGTAATACGTTATAACGTTATGTTGCGTAACGTAGTACGTTATAACGTTATGTTATGTAACGTAATACGTTATAACGTGTTACCATATAACGTATTACGATATAACGTTGTACCTTACAGCGTTATGTTATATAACGTATTACGTTACAACGTTATACCATATAACGTTATGTTATATAATGTATTACGTTACAACGTTATACCATATAACGTTATGTTATATAATGTATTACGTTGCGACGTTATACCATATACCGTATTACGTTATAACGTTATGTTATACAACGTAATACGTTATAACTTGTTAACATATAACGTATTACGTTATAACGTTATACCATATAACGTTATGTTATATAACGTAATACGTTATAACGTGTTACCGTATAACGTATTACTTTATAACGTTATACCATATAACGTTATGTTATATAATGTAATATATAATCGTAATACGTTATAACGTTATGTTATGTAACGTAGTACGTTATAACGTTATGTTATGTAACGTATTACGTGATAACGTGTTACCATATAACGTATTACGATATAACGTTGTACCTTACAGCGTTATGTTATATAACGTATTACGTTACAACGTTATACCATATAACGTTATGTTATATAATGTATTACGCTGCGACGTTATACCATATAACGTATTACGTTATAACGTTATGTTATACAACGTAATACGTTATAACTTGTTAACATATAACGTATTACGTTATAACGTTATACCATATATCGTTATGTTATATAACGTAATACGTTATAACGTGTTACCATATAACGTATTACTTTATAACGTTATACCATATAACGTTATGTTATATAACGTAATACGTTATAACGTTATACCATAAAACGTTATGTTATTTAACATAATACGTTATATCGCGTTACCATATAACGTATTACGTTATAACGTTATACCATACAACGTAATACGTTATAATGTTATGTTATATAACGTAATACATCATAACGTTATACCATAGAACGCTATGTTATTTAACGTAATACGTTATAACGTGTTACCATATAACGTATTACGTTATAACGTTACACCATATAACGTTATGTTATATAACGTAATACGTTATAACGTTATACCATATAACGTTATGTTATATAACATAATACGTTATAACGCGTTACCATATAACGTATTACGTTATAACGTTATACCATACAACGTTATGTTATATAACGTAATACGTTATAACGTGTTACCATATAACGTATTACGTTATAACGTTATACCATATAACGTTATGTTATATAACGTAATACGTTATAACGTGTTACCATATAACGTATTACTTTATAACGTTATACCATATAACGTTATGTTATATAACGTAATACGTTATAACGTTATGTTATATTACGTAATACGTTATGGCGTGTTACCATATAACGTATTTCGTTATAACGTTTTATCATATAGCGTATTACGTTATAACGTTATGCCATATAACGTTATGTTATATAACGTATTACGTTACAACGTTATGTTATATGACGTTATGTTATATAACGTAATACGTTATAACGTGTTACCATATAACGTACTACGTTATAACGTTAAACCATATAACGATATGTTATATTACTTAATACGTTATAACGTTATACCATATAACGTATTACGTTATAACGTTATGTTATTTAAGGTAATACGTTATAACGTTTTACCATATAACGTATTACGTTATAACGTTGTACCATACAACGTTATGTTATATAACGTATTACATTACAACGTTATACCATACAACGTAATACGTTATAACGTTATGATATATAACGTAATACATCATAACGTTATACCATATAGCGTTATGTTATATAACGTAATACGTTATAACGTGTTACCATATAACGTATTACTTTGTAACGTTATACCATATAACGTTATGTTATATAACGTAATACGTTATAACGTCATACCATATAATGTTATGTTATATAACATAATACGTTATAACGCGTTACCATATAAAGTATTACGTTATAACGTTATACCATATAACGTAATACGTTATAACGTTATGTTATATAACGTAATACATCATAACGTTATACCATACAACGTTATGTTATATAACGTAATACGGTATAACGTGTTACCATATAACGTATTACGTTATAACGTTATACCATATAACGTTATGTTATATAACGTAATACGTTATAACGTTATGTTATGTAACGTAATACGTTATAACGTTATGTTGTGTAACGTAATACGTTATAACGTGTTACCATATAACGTATTACGATATAACGTTGTACCTTACAACGTTATGTTATATAACGTATTACGTTACAACGTTATACCATATAACGTTATGTTATATAATGTATTACGTTGCGACGTTATACCATATAACGTATTACGTTATAACGTTATGTTATACAACGTAATACGTTATAACTTGTTAACATATAACGTATTACGTTATAACGTTATACCATATAACGTTATGTTATATAACGTAATACGTTATAACGTGTTACCATATAACGTATTACTTTATAACGTTATACCATATAACGTTATGTTATATAACGTAATACGTTATAACGTTATACCATATAACGTTATGTTATATAACATAAATCGTTATATCGCGTTACCATATAACGTATTACGTTATAACGTTATACCATACAACATAATACGTTATAACGTTATGTTATATAACGTAATACATCATAACGTTATACCATAGAACGCTATGTTATTTAACGTAATACGTTATAACGTGTTACCATATAACGTATTACGTTATAACGTTACACCATATAACGTTATGTTATATAACGTAATACGTTATAACGTTATACCATATAACGTTATGTTATATAACATAATACGTTATAACGCGTTACAATATAACGTATTACGTTATAACGTTATACCATACAACGTTATGTTATGTAACGTAATACGTTATAACGTTATGTTATGTAACGTAATACGTTATAACGTGTTACCATATAACGTATTACGATATAACGTTGTACCTTACAACGTTATGTTATATAACGTAATACGTTATAACGTGTTACCATATAACGTATTACGTTATAACGTTATACCATATAACGTTATGTTATATAACGTAATACGTTATAACGTTATGTCATATTACGTAATACGTTATAGCGTGTTACCATATAACGTATTACGTTATAACGTTATACCATATAACGTTATGTTATATTACGTAATACGTTATAACGTGTTACCATATAACGTATTACGTTATAACGTTATACCATATAACGTTATGTTATATTACGTATTACGTCACGACGTTATACCATATAACGTATTACGTTATAACGTTATGTTATATTACGTAATACGTTATAGCGTGTTACCATATAACGTATTACGTTATAACGTTATACCATATAACGTTATATTATATTACGTATTACGTTATAACGGTATGCTTCATAACGTAATACGTTATAATGTTATGTTATATATCGTAATACGTTATAACGTGTTACCATATAACGTATTACGTTATAACGTTATACCGTATAACGTTATGTTATATAACGTATTACGTTATAAAGTTATACCATATAACGTATTACGTTATAACGTTACACCATACAACGTTATGTTATATATCGTATTACGTTATATCGTAATACCATATAACGTAATACGTTATAACGTTCTATCATATAACGTATTATGTTATAACATTCTATCATATAACGTATTATGTTATAACGTTATACCACAGAACGTTATGTTATATAACGTATTACGTTACAACGTTGTACCATACAACGAATTACGTTATACCGTTACACCATACAACGTTATGTTACATATCGTATTACGTTTTAACGTTATACCATATTACTTATTACGTTACATCGTTATGATATATAACGTTATACGTTATAACGTTTTACCATATAACGTATTACGTTATAACGTTATACCGTATAACGTTATGTTATATAACGTATTACGTTATAACGTTATACCATATAACGTTATGTTATATAACATAATACGTTATAACGCGTTACCATATAACGTATTACGTTATAACGTTATACCATACAACGTTATGTTATATAACGTAATACGTTATAACGTGTTACCATATAACGTATTACGTTATAACGTTATACCATATAACGTTATGTTATATAACGTAATACGTTATAACGTTATGTTATATTACGTAATACGTTATGGCGTGTTACCATATAACGTATTTCGTTATAACGTTTTATCATATAACGTATTACGTTATAACGTTATGCCATATAACGTTATGTTATATAACGTATTACGTTACAACGTTATGTTATATGACGTTATGTTATATAACGTAATACGTTATAACGTTATGTTATATGACGTAATACGTTATAACGTGTTACCATATAACGTACTACGTTATAACGTTTAACCATATAACGATATGTTATATTACTTAATACGTTATAACGTTATACCATATAACGTATTACGTTATAACGTTATGTTATTTAACGTAATACGTTATAACGTTTTACCATATAACGTATTACGTTATAACGTTGTACCATACAACGTTATGTTATATAACGTATTACGTTACAACGTTATACCATACAACGTAATACGTTATAACGTTATGATATATAACGTAATACATCATAACGTTATACCATATAACGTTAAGTTATTTAACGTAATACGTTATAACGTGTTAACATATAACGTATTACGTTATAACGTTACACCATATGACGTTATGTTATATAACGTAATACGTTATAACGTTATACCATATAACGTTATGTTATATAACATAATACGTTATAACGCGTTACCATATAACGTATTACGTTATAACGTTATACCATATAACGTTATGTTATATAACGTATTAGATTACAACGTTATGTTATATAACGTTATGTTATATAACGTAATACGTTATAACGTTATGTTATATGACGTAATACATTATAACGTGTTACCATATAACGTATTACGTTATAACGCTAAACCATATAATGTTATGTTATATTACGTAATACGTTATAACGTTATACCATATAACGTATTACGTTATAACGTTATGTTATTTAACGTAATACGTTATAACGTTTTACCATATAACGTACTACGTTATAACGTTATGCTATTTAACGTAATACGTTATAACGTGTTACCATATAACGTATTACGTTATAACGTAACACCATTTAACGTTATGTTATATAACATAACACGTTATAACGTTATACCATATAACGTTATGTTATATAACGTATTACGTTGCGACGTTATACCATATAACGTATTACGTTATAACGTTATGTTATACAACGTAATACGTTATAACGTGTTACCATATAACGTATTACTTTATAACGTTATACCATATAACGTTATGTTATATAACGTAATACGTTATAACGTTATACCATATAAAGTTATGTTATATAACATAATACGTTATAACGCGTTACCATATAAAGTATTACGTTATAACGTTATACCATACAACGTAATACCTTATAACGTTATGTTATATAACGTAATACATCATAACGTTATACCATAGAACGCTATGTTATTTAACGTAATACGTTATAACGTGTTACCATATGACGTATTACGTTATAACGTTACACCATATAACGTTATGTTATATAACGTAATACGTTATAACGTTATACCATATAACGTTATGTTATATAACATAATACGTTATAACGCGTTACCATATAACGTATTACGTTATAACGTTATACCATACAACGTTATGTTATATAACGTAATACGTTATAACGTGTTACCATATAACGTATTACGTTATAACGTTATACCATATAACGTTATGTTATATAACGTAATACGTTATAACGTTATGTTATGTAACGTAATACGTTATAACGTTATGTTGCGTAACGTAGTACGTTATAACGTTATGTTATGTAACGTAATACGTTATAACGTGTTACCATATAACGTATTACGATATAACGTTGTACCTTACAGCGTTATGTTATATAACGTATTACGTTACAACGTTATACCATATAACGTTATGTTATATAATGTATTACGTTACAACGTTATACCATATAACGTTATGTTATATAATGTATTACGTTGCGACGTTATACCATATACCGTATTACGTTATAACGTTATGTTATACAACGTAATACGTTATAACTTGTTAACATATAACGTATTACGTTATAACGTTATACCATATAACGTTAAGTTATGTAACGTAATACGTTATAACGTTATGTTATGTAACGTAATACGTTATAACGTGTTACCATATAACGTATTACGATATAACGTTGTACCTTACAACGTTATGTTATATAACGTAATACATTATAACGTGTTACCATATAACGTATTACGTTATAACGTTATACCATATAACGTTATGTTATTTAACGTAATACGTTATAACGTTATGTCATATTACGTAATACGTTATAGCGTGTTACCATATAACGTATTACGTTATAACGTTATACCATATAACGTTATGTTATATTACGTAATACGTTATAACGTGTTACCATATAACGTATTACGTTATAACGTTATACCATATAACGTTATGTTATATTACGTATTACGTCACGACGTTATACCATATAACGTATTACGTTATAACGTTATGTTATATTACGTAATACGTTATAGCGTGTTACCATATAACGTATTACGTTATAACATTATACCATATAACGTTATATTATATTACGTATTACGTTATAACGGTATGCTTCATAACGTAATACGTTATAATGTTATGTTATATATCGTAATACGTTATAACGTCTTACCATATAACGTATTACGTTATAACGTTATACCGTATAACGTTATGTTATATAACGTATTACGTTATAAAGTTATACCATATAACGTATTACGTTATAACGTTACACCATACAACGTTATGTTATATATCGTATTACGTTATATCGTAATACCATATAACGTAATACGTTATAACGTTCTATCATATAACGTATTATGTTATAACATTCTATCATATAACGTATTATGTTATAACGTTATACCACAGAACGTTATGTTATATAACGTATTACGTTACAACGTTGTACCATACAACGTATTACGTTATACCGTTACACCATACAACGTTATGTTACATATCGTATTACGTTTTAACGTTATACCATATTACTTATTACGTTACATCGTTATGATATATAACGTTATACGTTATAACGTTTTACCATATAACGTATTACGTTATAACGTTATACCGTATAACGTTATGTTATATAACGTATTACGTTATAACGTTATACCATATAATGTTATGTTATATAACGTAATACGTTATAACGTTATATCATATAACGTAATACGTTATAACGTTATACCATTAAACGTATTACGTTATAACGTTAAGTTATATAACGTAATACGTTATAACGTTATGTTATATAACGTTATGTTATATAACGTCTTACGTTATTACGTTATGTCATATAACGTTATCTTATATAACGTAATACGTTATAACGTTATGTTATATAACGTAATACGTTATAACGTGTTACCATATAACGTATTAGGTAATAACGTTATACCATATAACGTTATGTTATATAACGTAATACGTTATATCGTTATGTTATGTAACGTAATACGTTATAACGTGTTACCACATAACGTATTACGTTATAACGTTGTAGCATACAATGTTATGTTATATAACGTATTACGTTACAACGTTATACCATACAACGTAATACGTTATAACGTTATGTTATATAACGTAATACATCATAACGTTAGACCATATAACGTTATGTTATTTAACGTAATACGTTATAACGTTACACCATATAACGTTATGTTATTTAACGTAATACGTTATAACGTGTTACCATATAACGTAGTACGTTATAACGTGTTACCAAGTAACGTAGTACGTTACAACGTTACACCATATAACGTTATGTTATGTCACGTAATACGTTATAACGTTATACCATATAATGTTATGTTATATAACGTAATACGTTATAGCGTTATACCATATAACGTATTACGTTATAACGTTACACCATATAACGTTATGTTATATAACATAATACGTTATAACTCGTTACCATATAACGTATTACGTTATAACGTTATACCATACAACGTTATGTTATATAACGTAATACGTTATAACGTGTTACCATATTACGTATTACGTTATAACGTTATACCATATAACGTTATGTTATATAACGTAATACGTTATAACGTTATGTTATGTAACGTAATACGTTATAACGTTATGTTATGTAACGTAATACGTTATAACGTGTTACCATATAACGTATTACGATATAACGTTGTACCATACAACGTTATGTTATATAACGTATTACGTTACAACGTTATACCATAAAACGTATTACGTTATAACGTTACACCATACAACGTTATGTTATATATCGTATTACGTTGTATCGTAATAGCAAATAACGTGACACGTTGTAACGTTATACCATATAACGTATTACGTTATAACGTTACACCATACAACGTTATGTTATATACCGTATTACGTTATATCGTTATGTTATATAACGTTATACGTTATAACGTTTTACCATATAACGTATTACGTTATAACGTTATACCATATAACGTTATGTTATATAACGTATTACGTTACAACGTTATGTAATATAACGTTATGTTATATAATGTAATACGTTATAACGTTAAACCATACAACATTATGTTATATTACGTAATACGTTGTAACGTTATACCATATAACGTATTACTTTATAATGTAACACCATATAACGATATGTTATATAACATACCACGTTATAACGTTATACCATATAATGTTATGTTATATAACATAATACGTTATAACTCGTTACCATATATCGTATTACGTTATAACGTTATACCATACAACGTTATGTTATTTAACGTAATACGTTATAACGTTTTACCATATAACGTATTACGTTATAACGTTATGCTATTTAACTTAATACGTTATAACGTGTTACCATGTAACGTATTACGTTATAATGTAACACCATATAACGATATGTTATATAACATAACACGTTATAACGTTATACCATATAACGTTATGTTATATAACGTATTACGTTACGACGTTATAACGTTATGTTATATAACGTAATACGTTATAACCTGCTAACATATAACGTATTACGTTATAACGTTATACCATATAGCGTTATGTTATATAACGTATTACGTTACAACGTTATACCATATAACGTATTACGTTATAACGTTATACCATATAACGTTATGTTATATAACGTAATACGTTATAACGTTATGTTATATAACGTAATACGTTGTAACGTCATGTTATATAACGTAATACGTTATAACGATATACCATATAACGTTATGTTATATAACATAATACGTTATAACGTTATACCATATAACGTATTACGTTATAACATTATGTTGTATAACGTAATACGTTATAACGTTATGTGATATAACGTATTGCGTTATAACGTTATGTAATAATAATTAATACGTTATAACGTTATAAAATATATCGTATTACGCTATAACGTTACACCATATAACGTATTACGTTATAACATTATGTTATATAACGTAATACGTTATACGCTAACACGTTGTTATATAACGTAATACGTTACAACGTGTTAGCGTATAACGTATTACGTTATAACGTTATACCATGTAACGTTATGTTATATAACGTAATACGTTATAACGTTATGTTATATAACGTAATACGTTGTAACGTTATGTTATATAACGTAATACGTTATAAAGAGTTGCCATATGACGTAATACGTTATAACGATATACCATATAACGTTATGTTATATTACGTAGTACGCTATAACGTTATACCATATAACGTATTACGTTACAACGTTATACCATATAACGTTATGTTACATAACGTATTACGTTACAACGTTATACCATATAACGTATTACGTTACAACGTTATACCATATAACGTAAGACGTTATAACGTTATGTTATATAACGTTACGTTATATAACGTCATACGTTATAACGTGTTAACATATAACATATTACGTTATAACGTTATACCATATAACGTTATGTTATATAACGTAATACGTTATAACGTTATACCATATAACGTATTACGTTATAACGTTACACCATATAACGTTATGATATATAACATATTACGTTATAACGTTATACCATATAACGTAATACTATACAACGTTATACCATATAACGTTATGTTATATAACGTAATACGTTATAACGTTATACCATATAACGTATTACGTTATAACGTTACACCACATAACGTTATGATATATAACATAATACGTTATAACGTTATACCATATAACGTAATACTATATAACGTTATACCATATAACGTTATGTTATATAACGTAATGTGTTGTAACGTGTTACCATATAACGTATTACGTTATAACGTTATACCACATAACGTTATGATATATAACATAATACGTTATAACGTATTACCATATAACGTATTACGTTACAACGTTATACCATATAACGTTATGTTATATTACGTATTACGTTATAACGTTATACCATATAACGTTATGTTATACTACGTATTACGTTATAACGTTATACTATATAACGTATTACGTTATAACGTTATACCATATAACGTTATGTTATATAACGTATTACGTTACAACGTATTACCATATAACGTATTACGTTATAACGTTATACCATATAACGTTATGTTATATAACGTAATACGTTATAACGTTATGTTATGTAACGTAATACGTTGTAACGTTATGTTATATAACGTAATACGTTATAAAGAGTTGCTATATAACGTAATACGTTATAACGATATACCATATAACGTTATGTTATATAACATAATACGTTATAACGTTATACCATATGACGTATTACGTTATAAAGTTATACCATATAACGTATTACGTTATAAAGTTACACCATATAAGGTATTACGTTATAACGTTATGTCATATTACTTAATACGTTATAACGTTATACCATATAACGTAATACGTTATAACGTTATGTTATATGACGTAATACGTTATAACGTGTTACCATATATCGTATAACGTTATAACGTATTACGTTGTAACGTTATAACATATAACGCATTACGCTATAACGTCACACCATATAACGTATTACGTTATAACATTATGTTATATAACGTAATACGTTATACGCTAACACGTTGTTATATAACGTAATACGTTACAACGTGTTAGCGTATAACGTATTACGTTATAACGTTATACCATGTAACGTTATGTTATATAACGTAATACGTTATAACGTTATGTTATATAACGTAATACGTTATAAAGAGTTGCCATATGACGTAATACGTTATAACGATATACCATATAACGTTATGTTATATTACGTAGTACGCTATAACGTTATACCATATAACGTATTACGTTACAACGTTATACCATATAACGTTATGTTACATAACGTATTACGTTACAACGTTATACCATATAACGTATTACGTTACAACGTTATACCATATAACGTAAGACGTTATAACGTTATGTTATATAACGTTACGTTATATAACGTCATACGTTATAACGTGTTAACATATAACATATTACGTTATAACGTTATACCATATAACGTTATGTTATATAACGTAATACGTTATAACGTTATACCATATAACGTATTACGTTATAACGTTACACCATATAACGTTATGATATATAACATATTACGTTATAACGTTATACCATATAACGTAATACTATACAACGTTATACCATATAACGTTATGTTATATAACGTAATACGTTATAACGTTATACCATATAACGTATTACGTTATAACGTTACACCACATAACGTTATGATATATAACATAATACGTTATAACGTTATACCATATAACGTAATACTATATAACGTTATACCATATAACGTTATGTTATATAACGTAATGCGTTGTAACGTGTTACCATATAACGTATTACGTTATAACGTTATACCACATAACGTTATGATATATAACATAATACGTTATAACGTATTACCATATAACGTATTACGTTACAACGTTATACCATATAACGTTATGTTATATTACGTATTACGTTATAACGTTATACCATATAACGTTATGTTATACTACGTATTACGTTATAACGTTATACTATATAACGTATTACGTTATAACGTTATACCATATAACGTTATGTTATATAACGTATTACGTTACAACGTATTACCATATAACGTATTACGTTATAACGTTATACCATATAACGTTATGTTATATAACGTAATACGTTATAACGTTATGTTATGTAACGTAATACGTTGTAACGTTATGTTATATAACGTAATACGTTATAAAGAGTTGCTATATAACGTAATACGTTATAACGATATACCATATAACGTTATGTTATATAACATAATACGTTATAACGTTATACCATATGACGTATTACGTTATAAAGTTATACCATATAACGTATTACGTTATAAAGTTACACCATATAAGGTATTACGTTATAACGTTATGTCATATTACTTAATACGTTATAACGTTATACCACATAACGTTATGATATATAACATAATACGTTATAACGTATTACCATATAACGTATTACGTTACAACGTTATACCATATAACGTTATGTTATATTACGTATTACGTTATAACGTTATACCATATAACGTTATGTTATACTACGTATTACGTTATAACGTTATACTATATAACGTATTACGTTATAACGTTATACCATATAACGTTATGTTATATAACGTATTACGTTACAACGTATTACCATATAACGTATTACGTTATAACGTTACACCACATAACGTTATGATATATAACATAATACGTTATAACGTTATACCATATAACGTAATACTATATAACGTTATACCATATAACGTTATGTTATATAACGTATTACGTTGTAACGTTATAACATATAACGCATTACGCTATAACGTCACACCATATAACGTATTACGTTATAACATTATGTTGTATAACGTAATACGTTATAACGTTATGTTATATAACGTATTACGTTATAAAGTTATGTTATATAACGCAATACGTTATAACGTTATGTTATATAACGTATTACGTTAAAACGTTATGTTATATAGCGTAATACGTTATAACGTTCTACCATATGACGTATTACGTTATAACGTTACTCCATATAACGTATTACGCTATAACATTACACCATATAACGTATTACGTTATAAGATTATGTTATATAACGTAATACGTTACACACGTGTTACCGTATAACGTATTACGTTATAACGTTATATCATTTAACGTATTACGTTATAACGTTATACCATATAACGTATTGCACTACAACGTTATGTTACATAGCGGAATACGTTATCACGTTATGTTATATAACGTAATACGTTATAACGTGTTACCATATAACTTATTACGTTATACCGTTATACCATATAACGTTATGTTATATTACGTATTACGTTATAACGTAATACCATATAACGTATTACGTTATAACGGTATGCTTGATAACGTAATACGTTATAATGTTATGTTATATAACGTAATACGGTATAACATTATACCTTACGACGTATTACGTTATAACGTTATACCATATAACGTATTACGTTATATAATTACACCATATAACGTTATGTTATATATCGTATTACGTTATAACGATATATCATATAACGTAATACGTTATAACGTGATGTTATATGACGTAATACGTTATAACGTGTTACCATATATCGTATAACGTTATAACGTATTACGTTGTAACGTTATGACATATAACGTATTACGCTATAACGTTACACCATATAACGTATTACGTTATAACATTATGTTATATAACGTAATACGTTACAACGTGTTACCGTATAACGTATTACGTTATAACGATATACCATATAACGTATTACGTTATAAAGTTACACCATATAACGTATTACGTTATAACATTATGTTGTATAACGCAATACGTTATAACGTTCTGTTATATAACGTATTACGTTATAACGTTATGTTATATTACTTAATACGTTATAACGTTTTACCATATAACGTAATACGTTTTAACGTTATGTTATATGACGTAATACGTTATAACGTGTTACCATATAACTTATTACGATATAACGTTATTCCATATAACGTTATCTTGTATAACGTAATACGTTATATCGTTGTGTTATATAACGTAATACGTTATAACGTTATACCATATAACGTTATGTTATATAACGTAATACGTTATAACGTGTTACCATATAACTTATTACCTTATACCGTTATACCATATAACGTTATGTTATATTACGTATTACGTTATAACGTAATACCATATAACGTATTACGTTATAACGGTATGCTTGATAACGTAATACGTTATAATGTTATGTTATATAACGTAATACGGTATAACATTATACCTTACGACGTATTACGTTATAACGTTATACCATATAACGTATTACGTTATATAGTTACACCATATAACGTTATGTTATATATCGTATTACGTTATAACGATATATCATATAACGTAATACGTTATAACGTGATGTTATATGACGTAATACGTTATAACGTGTTACCATATATCGTATAACGTTATAACGTATTACGTTGTAACGTTATGACATATAACGTATTACGCTATAACGTTACACCATATAACGTATTACGTTATAACATTATGTTATATAACGTAATACGTTACAACGTGTTACCGTATAACGTATTACGTTATAACGATATACCATATAACGTATTACGTTATAAAGTTACACCATATAACGTATTACGTTATAACATTATGTTGTATAACGCAATACGTTATAACGTTCTGTTATATAACGTATTACGTTATAACGTTATGTTATATTACTTAATACGTTATAACGTTTTACCATATAACGTAATACGTTTTAACGTTATGTTATATGACGTAATACGTTATAACGTGTTACCATATAACTTATTACGATATAACGTTATTCCATATAACGTTATCTTGTATAACGTAATACGTTATATCGTTGTGTTATATAACGTAATACGTTATAACGTTATACCATATAACGTTATGTTATATAACGTAATACGTTATAACCTTATACCATATAACGTATTACGTTATAACGTTACACCATATAACGTTATGATATATAACATAATGCGTTATAACGTTATACCATATAACGTAATACTATATAACGTTATACCATATAACGTTATGTTATATAACGTAATGCGTTGTAACGTGTTACCATATAACGTATTACGTTATAACGTTATAGCATATCACGTTATGTTATATTACGTATTACGTTATAACGTTATACCATATAACGTTATGTTATATTACGTATTATGTTATAACGTTATACCATATAACGTATTACGTTATAACGTTATACCATATAGCGTTATGTTGTATAACGTATTACGTTACAACGTTATACCATATAACGTATTACGTTCTAACGTTATACCATATAACGTTATGTTATATAACGTAATACGTTATAACGTTATGTTATATAACGTAATACGTTGTAACGTCATGTTATATAACGTAATACGTTATAACGATATACCATATAACGCTATGTTATATAACATAATACGTTATAACGTTATACCATATGACGTATTACGTTATAAAGTTATACCATATAACGTATTACGTTATAAAGTTACACCATATAACGTATTACGTTATAACATTATGTTGTATAACGTAATACGTTATAACGTTATGTGATATAACGTATTGCGTTATAACGTTATGTTATATTACTTAATACGTTATAACGTTATAAAATATATCGTATTACGCCATAACGTTACACCATATAACGTATTACGTTATAACATTATGTTATATAACGTAATACGTTATACGCTAACACGTTGTTATATAACGTAATACGTTACAACGTGTTAGCGTATAACGTATTACGTTATAACGTTATACCATGTAACGTTATGTTATATAACGTAATACGTTATAACGTTATGTTATATAACGTAATACGTTGTAACGTTATGTTATATAACGTAATACGTTATAAAGAGTTGCCATATGACGTAATACGTTATAACGATATACCATATAACGTTATGTTATATTACGTAGTACGCTATAACGTTATACCATATAACGTATTACGTTACAACGTTATACCATATAACGTTATGTTATATAACGTATTACGTTACAACGTTATACCATATAACGTATTACGTTACAACGTTATACCATATAACGTAAGACGTTATAACGTTATGTTATGTAACGTAATACGTTGTAACGTTATGTTATATAACGTAATACGTTATAAAGAGTTGCTATATAACGTAATACGTTATAACGATATACCATATAACGTTATGTTATATAACATAATACGTTATAACGTTATACCATATGACGTATTACGTTATAAAGTTATACCATATAACGTATTACGTTATAAAGTTACACCATATAACGTATTACGTTATAACGTTATGTCATATTACTTAATACGTTATAACGTTATACCATATAACGTAATACGTTATAACGTTATGTTATATGACGTAATACGTTATAACGTGTTACCATATATCGTATAACGTTATAACGTGTTACCATATATCGTATAACGTTATAACGTATTACGTTGTAACGTTATAACATATAACGTATTACGCTATAACGTCACACCATATAACGTATTACGTTATAACATTATGTTGTATAACGTAATACGTTATAACGTTATGTTATATAACGTATTACGTTATAAAGTTACACCATATAACGTATTACGTTATAACGTTATGTCATATTACTTAATACGTTATAACGTGTTACCATATATCGTTTAACGTTATAACGTATTACGTTGTAACGTTATAACATATAACGTATTACGCTATAACGACACACCATATAACGTATTACGTTATAACATTATGTTGTATAACGTAATACGTTATAACGTTATGTTATATAACGCAATACGTTATAACGTTATGTTATATAACGTATTACGTTATAACGTTATGTTATATACCGTAATACGTTATAACGTTATACCATATGACGTATTACGTTATAACGTTATACCATATAACGTATTACGCTATAACGTTACACCATATAACGTATTACGTTATAAGATTATGTTATATAACGTAATACGTTACAACGTGTTACCGTATAACGTACTGCGTTATAACGTTATATCATTTAACGTATTACGTTATAACGTTATACCATATAACGTATTGCGTTACAACGTTATGTTAAATAGCGGAATACGTTATCACGTTGTGTTATATAACGTAATACGTTATAACGTGTTACCATATAACTTATTACGTTATACCGTTATACCATATAACGTTATGTCATATTACGTATTACGTTATAACGTTATACCATATAACGTATTACGTTATAACGGTATGCTTGATAAGGTAATACGTTATAATGTTATGTTATATAACGTAATACGTTGTAACGTTGTGCTATATAACGTAATACGTTATAACGCGTTACCATATAACGTATTACGTTATAACGTTATACCATATAACGTTTCGTTATATATCGTAATACGTTATTACGTTATGTTATATAACGTAATACGTCATAACGTTATACCATATAACGTTATGTTATATAACGTATTACGTTACAACGTTATACCATATAACGTATTGCGTTATAACGTTATGTTATATAGCGGAATACGTTATAACGTTATGTTATATAACGTAATACGTTATAACGTGTTACCATATAACTTATTACGATATAACGTTATTCCATATAACGTTATCTTATATAACGTAATACGTTATATCGTTGTGTTATATAACGTAATACGTTATAACGTTATACCATATAACGTTATGTTATATAACGTAATACGTTATAACGATATACCATATAACGTATTATGTTATAACGTTACACCATATAACGTTATGATATATAACATAATACGTTATAACGTTATACCATATAACGTAATACTATATAACGTTATACCATATATCGTTATGTTATATAACGTAATGCGTTGTAACGTGTTGCCATATAACGTATTACGTTATAACGTTATACCATATAACGTTATGTTATATTACGTATTACGTTATAACGTTATACCATATAACGTTATGTTATATTACGTATTATGTTACAACGTTATACCATATAACGTATTACGTTATAACGTTATACCATATAACGTTATGTTATATAACGTATTACGTTACAACGTTATACCATATAACGTATTACGCTATAACGTTACACCATATAACGTATTACGTTATAAGATTATGTTATATAACGTAATACGTTACAACGTGTTACCGTATAACGTATTACGTTATAACGTTATATCATATAACGTATTACGTTATAACGTTATACCATATAACGTATTGCGTTACAACGTTATGTTAAATAGCGGAATACGTTATCACGTTATGTTATATAACGTAATACGTTATAACGTGTTACCATATAACTTATTACGTTATACCGTTATACCATATAACGTTATGTTATATAACGTAATACGTTATAACGTTATGTTATATAACGTAATACGTTGTAACGTTATGTTATATAACGTAATACGTTATAAGGAGTTGCCATATAACGTAATACGTTATAACGATATACCATATAACGTTATGTTATATTACGTAGTACGCTATAACGTTATACCATATAACGTATTACGTTACAACGTTATACCATATAACGTTATGTTATATAACGTATTACGTTACAACGTTATACCATATAACGTTATGTTATATTGCGTAGTAAGCTATAACGCTATACCATATAACGTATTACGTTACAACGTTATACCATATAACGTTATGTTATATAACGTATTACGTTACAACGTTATACCATATGACGTATTACGTTACAACGTTATACCATATAACGTAAGACGTTATAACGTTATCTTATATAACGTTCTGTTATATAACGTCATACGTTATAATGTGTTACCACATAACGTATTACGTTATAACGTTATACCATATAACGTTATGTTATATAACGTAATACGTTATAACGTGTTACCATATAAGGTACTACGCTATAACGTTATACCATATAACGTTTTGTTATATATCGTAATACGTTATAACATTATGTTATATAACGTTATACCCTATAACGTATTGCGTTATAACGTTATGTTATATAGCGGAATACGTTATAACGTTATGTTATATAACGTAATACGATATAACGTGTTACCATATAACTTATTACGATATAACGTTATTCAATATAACGTTATCTTATATAACGTATTACGTTACAACTTTACACCATATAACGCATTACGATATAACAATATGATATATAACGTAAGACGTTATAACGTTATCTTATATAACGTTATGTTATATAACGTCATACGTTATAATGTGTTACCACATAAATTATTACTTTATAACGTTATACCATATAATGTTATGTTATATAACGTAATACGTTATAACGTGTTACCATATAACGTATTACGTTATAACGTTATACCATATAACGTTTTGTTATATATCGTAATACGTTATAACATTATGTTATATAACGTTATACTATATAACGTATTGCGTTATAACGTTATGTTATATAGCGGAATACGTTATAACGTTATGTTATATAACGTAATACGTTATAACGTGTTACCATATAACTTATTACGATATAACGTTATTCCATATAACGTTCTCTTATATAACGTATTACGTTACAACTTTATACCATATAACGCATTACGATATAACGTTATGATATATAACGTAACACGTTATAACGTTATGTTATATAACGTAATGCGTTGTAACGTGTCACCATATAACGTATTACGTTATAACGGTATACCATATAACGTTATGTTATATTACGTATTACGTTATAACGTTATACCATATAACGTTATGTTATATTACGTATTACGTTATAACGTTATACCATATAACGTATTACGTTATAACGTTATACCATATAACGTTATGTTATATAACGTATTACGTTACAACGTTATACCATATAACGTATTACGTTACAACGTTATACCATATAACGTTATGTTATATAACATAATACGTTATAACGTTATACCATTTGACATATTGCGTTATAAAGTTATACCATATAACGTATTACGTTATGAAGTTACATCATATAACGTATTACGTTATAACATTATGTTGTATAACGTAATACGTTATAACGTTATGTTATTTAACGTATTACGTTATAACGTTATGTTATATTACCTAATACGTTATAACGTTATAAAATATAACGTATTACGCTATAACGTTAAACCATATAACGTATTACGTTATAACATTATGTTATATAACGTAATACGTTACAACGTGTTACCGTATAACGTATAACGTTATAACGTTATACCATATAACGTTATGTTATATAACGTAATACGTTATAACGTTATGTTATATAACGTAATACGTTGTAACGTTATGTTATATAACGTAATACGTTATAAAGAGTTGCCATATAACGTAATACGTTATAACGATATACCATATAACGTTATGTTATATTACGTAGTACGCTATAACGTTATACCATATAACGTATTACGTTACAACGTTATACCATATAACGTTTTGTTATATATCGTAATACGTTATAACATTATGTTATATAACGTTATACTATATAACGTATTGCGTTATAACGTTATGTTATATAGCGGAATACGTTATAACGTAATGTTATATAACGTAATACGTTATAACGTGTTACCATATAACTTATTACGATATAACGTTATTCAATATAACGTTATCTTATATAACGTATTACGTTACAACTTTATACCATATAACGCATTACGATATAACAATATGATATATAACGTAACACGTTATAACGTTATGTTATATAACGTTATGTTATATAACGTAATACATTATAATGTTATGTTATATAACGTAATACGTTATATCGTTATGTTATATAACGTAATACGTTATAACGTTATACCATATAACGTTATGTTATATAACGTAATACGTTATAACATTATACCATATAACGTATTACGTTATAACGTTACACTATATAACGTTATGATATATAACATAATACGTTATAACGTTATACCATATAACGTAATACTATATAACGTTATACCATATAACGTTATGTTATATAACGTAATGCGTTGTAACGTGTCACCATATAACGTATTACGTTATAACGTTATACCATATAACGTTATGTTATATTACGTATTACGTTATAACGTTATACCATATAACGTTATGTTATGTAACGTAATACGTTATTTACGTTATGTTATATAATGTAATACGTTGTAACGTTATGTTATATAACGTAATACGTTATAAAGAGTTGCCATATAACGTAATGCGTTATAACGATATACCATATAACGTTATGTTATATTACGTAGTACGCTATAACGTTATACCATATAACGTATTACGTTACAACGTCATACCATATAACGTTATGTTATATAACGTATTACGTTACAACGTTATACCATATAACGTATTACGTTACAACGTTATACCATATAACGTAAGACGTTATAACGTTATCTTATATAACGTTATGTTATATAACGTCATACGTTATAATGTGTTACCACATAACGTATTACGTTATAACGTTATACCATATAACGTTATGTTATATAACGTAATACGTTATAACGTGTTACCATATAACGTATTACGTTATAACGTTATACCATATAACGTTTTGTTATATATCGTAATACGTTATAACATTATGTTATATAACGTTATACTATATAACGTATTGCGTTATAACGTTATGTTATATAGCGGAATACGTTATAACGTTATGTTATATAACGTAATACGTTATAACGTGTTACCATATAACTTATTACGATATAACGTTATTCCATATAACGTTATCTTATATAACGTATTACGTTACAACTTTATACCATATAACGCATTACGATATAACGTTATGATATATAACGTAACACGTTATAACGTTATGTTATATAACGTAATACATTATAATGTTATGTTATATAACGTAATACGTTATATCGTTATGTTATATAACGTAATACGTTATAACGTTATACCATATAACGTTATGTTATATAACGTAATACGTTATAACGTTATACCATATAACGTATTACGATATAACGTTACACCATATAACGTTATGATATATAACATAATACGTTATAACGTTATACCATATAACGTATTACGTTATAACGTTATACCATATAACGTTATGTTATATAACGTAATACGTTATAACGTTATGTTATATAACGTAATACGTTGTAACGTTATGTTATATAACGTAATACGTTATAAAGAGTTGCCATATAACGTAATACGTTATAACGATATACCATATAACGTTATGTTATATAACGTATTACGTTACAACGTTATACCATATAACGTATTTTTTTTTTTTAAATTTTACAATTTGTCCAGTAGGACATTTGGTAAAATGTTATAGCTGCTTAATAATATAACATGTGGGCGGCTACCCCCAGTGGGGTACCATCTTCGTCCTTGTTAGGGTATATCCTTTATGAGATCTGCTGGGTGTTTCCTTTTTAATCTCCTTTCAATGAATGTGATGATCGTTTCCGCTGCCAGCCGGTTCGGGTGCGTTGCTATTCTTTCTTTGTATCTTCTTGCGAATCTGCTAATCTCTTCCTTGACCGTTGGTATTCCAAGGTCTTTCCTTATATCCTCGTTTCTAACGTACCATGGGGCGTTTACTATTGTTCTGAGTTTTTTAGATTGCATTGCCTCTAATTTGGTTATATGGCTCATTGCTGCTGTTCCCCATAGTGGTATTCCGTACGTCCAGATTGGTTTTATAATGGTTTTGTAAATTTTTAATTTGTTTTCTATACTCAGTTTAGATTTTCGACTTGTTAACCAGTACATCTGTCTCCTTGCTATCTGTATTTTGCTTATTATTGATTTCATATGTTGTTTCCATGTGAATCGTGTATCAAAATGGAGTCCAAGGTATTTGACTTGCCTTGTTTGTATTATATGCGTGCCGTTGAGTGTAATGCTTGGTGGTATCTGTTTTCGCAGTGTGAATGTAATGTGGTTGCATTTATCAGGGTTCGCTTTAATTTGTTTAACTAGAAGCCACTTTTCTATTTTTACAATATGTTCTTGTAGTAATGTGACTGCTGTTGCAGGGTTATTGTGCCTGACTAGTACAACAGTGTCATCCGCAAATGTCAGTATTTTGCTATTGGTAGTTGTTGGTATGTTGGCCGTGTATAGTGTGTATAGAATTGGTCCCAAGACGCTTCCTTGCGGAACCCCTGCCTTGATGTCTTTAACTTGAGAGTATGTGTCTTTAATTTTTACTGAAAAAGTTCTGTTGCTTAAGTAAGATTTGATTAAATGGTATATCTGTTCCGGGAATTGTTTTCTGATTGATTGAAGTAGACTATTGTGGTTTATTTTGTCAAATGCTTTCTCGATATCCATAAAGAGGGCTGTGCAGTATTGTTTGTTTTCTAATGCTAGTATTATTTCATTTGTGAGTCTGTGCATTTGCTCTATCGTGGAGTGTTTGTTTCTGAATCCAAATTGGTGATCTGGTATTAATTTTTCCTTTTCTATTATTGGTTTTAAGCGGGCGTAAATTATTTTTTCTAGTATTTTGGAAAATACGGGAAGTAGTGATATTGGTCTGTAAGATGCTGATTGGTGTGGGTCTTTGCCTGGTTTAGGTAACATTATGATCTGTGCTAGTTTCCATAATTTAGGATAATATTGGATTCTTAATATTGCATTGAAAATTATTGTAATTAGCCGTATCGCTTTTGGAGGAAGGTTTTTCAAGATTATACCATTGATTAGGTCAATTCCTGGTGCCTTATTATTTTTTGTTTTCTCGATTATGTTTCTAATTTCATGTGCTGTTGTTTTAGGTATGATGTAATGATTGTCAGTTGCAGTACTAGTGATTACCTCATCCTCGTCCATATGACAGTTGTTGTTGCTATTATTGATATTATGTGGTGTAAATATGTTGCTTAGGTGGTTGGAAAATTCTTCAGCTTGTTCTTCGTTGCTTCTTGCCCATGTATTATCTGCTTTTCTGATTGCTGGGACTAGTTTTATTGGCTTCTTTATTTTTTTTGTGGCTTTCCAAAGGGAGTAGTTAGAGTTCTCGTGTGCAGATAGTGACTCTATGAATTTTGTGAACTCATTGTTATTGTGTTCTTTTATTTTGTTTTTTATTTCCTTTGCAAGTTTATTTAGGTGTTTTTTGTTTTCTTTTGATCTATGTTTTTGCCATTTTGCTTTCGCTTTTCTTTTTTCTCTAATTTTTTCAAGGATGTCTGGCGGAATTATTTTTGTTGGTCTATTAGTTGATTCAGGTATGGTGGTTGCCCATGCTGCTTCCTGAATAGTTTCTGTAAGCGTTATTACTGCTTGTTCGATATGTTCGGGTGTTTTCAATGGGATGTTGCAGTTGATTTTGTTCTCAATTATTTCTTTAAATGTTTGCCATTTGGTGGTTTTATTGCATAGTGTCTCTGAATTTTTATAAATTATTGGTTTGTTTAAGTATGTAATAATTATGGGTGTATGATCGGAGCTAAGCTCGAGGCTGGGTTCTATATTTAGTTTATTTGCATTTAGTCCTTTTGTAACTGCAAAATCAAGTAGGTCAGGTATTTTGCTCAAGTCTGTCGGCCAGTAAGTCGGTCTTCCTGTGGATAATATATTGAGGTTATTATTTCTAATGTATTTCTCCAAGGTTCTACCTCGAGGTGTATTGATTCTTGATCCCCATAGTGTGTGCTTTGAATTATAGTCTCCCGCTGCAATATACTTATCACCTAAATGTTGAAAGTAATCTTCCCACATTTGAGATGTAATTTTATGTCGCGGTGGTACATATACTGCTGACAGCTGTAAATAGTTGCTGCTAGTTTGTACTGTAACGGTGGTTGCTTGGATATATTCCTTACTAACCTGGCTGTGTAAATGGTGTTTAATATCGTTTCTTATTATTACTGCGGTTCCTCCGTGTGCTTTTCCTGAGGGATGCTTGGTATCATATATGGTGTAGTACGGTATTTTTAAATAGTTTTTTATAGTGAAGTGTGTTTCTGAAACAAGAAGTATATCGATATTATTGTTATACAGGAATGTTTTAGTGTCTAGGGCCCTTTGTTGTAGGCCGTTAGAGTTCCAGGCTGCTATTTTAAGCGTGTCCATTTTTATTTTTTAGTTAGCGTGTTTGTAAGTAGTTGTAGCATGAGTGTGATTTGTTGCGTTTGCTGTTTAAGGATTGCGTTTTGTTCACTTATCATTTTTGCCAGGAATTCTGTGTTTTTGATGGATATCTTTAATAGTTCTTTAATTTCTGTAGCGTCGTCGATGTTAATGTTCTGGTTGTGATTATCTAAAGGTGTTGACTGTTTGGCTACTTGCGCGTAGCTTCGGCTACCAAGGGTGTTGGTATTGTTATGGTTCATTACATGCTGAACGTTTGTTGATGTTTCAGTTACTGTGCTATCCTGTTGAGTGTTAGAGTTATTATATGTCCTGTTACGAAGCGGCGGAAAAAGTTTTTTTTGTAGTTGCTTTCTGACTAAACAGCCTTTGTAACTAGCTGGGTGGTTTCCACCGCAATTGAAACACTTTGCGTTATTTATTTTTCCCGTATGTGGGCAGTTAGCTGTTAGGTGCTTTCCTGCGCATTTGACACACGCCGGGTTTCTGTTACAGTAGTTTTTTGTATGCCCATATTGTTGACATCTCATACATTGCGGTATGTCTTTTTTGTGTCTGGGTGGCTCAACTGTAATTATCGTGTTTAAAATTTTCTTAATTTCAAAAATTTCTTTGTTATTATTTTTAGGTTCTAGTTCTATTAAAAATAGCGGTAGTGGTTGCTTGGTGTCAAATCTGGTTATGTTGTTGATCGTTCTCACCTGGTGTCCGATTTTGGCTAATTCCTCACATATGTTGTTTGTGTTCGATTTAGGATGTAAGCCTCTGATTACTGCTTTGTAGCTTTTATCAGATTTGGGTTGGTAGGTATGATACCCGGCGTTTTTTTCCTTTAGCGCTTTTGTTACTTTTCTATATATTTCTGGGGTATAGGTTTGTACTTTTACCTGTTCTAGTTTGAGTTGTTTTATGGTGTAATTTTCTTTTCCTGCCGTGATGTTTAGCAGTTCGATGAGGGGGTCTATTATTTTAGCATCAATGAAGATTGGTGGAGGTTTAGGAATGTTTGTTATTGGTTTATCAGCTGGGTCTACATCCATCTCTTCTGGCAGTGAGCTGAAAGAGTTATGTATAGGAATTTCTTGTAGCCATTTTTGTCCTTCTGGTTCTATCGTCCTCTTAGCATTTGTGTTTGTGTTTATCCTTCGTTTTTTGCTGGGAGTTGCAGTCTTCCAGCTTTCGTTGTAATGTGGTGGAACATTGCTAGTATTATTTTTTCCTTCATCTTTTTTCGTAATTTCCATCGCCATTTCGTTTGTATCTGAGCAATCCACTTCACTTGTTGATTTATTTGAGCTCTGTTGGTCTATTGCTCTGTTTATGGCATATGTTTCGCCTTTGTTTAGGATTTTTATAGTTGGTATTTTTTGGATGTTTTCCATCCTTTAGTTTTAGTATATTGGTTGTGTTGCACTTCACTTTTCTTTTCTCTTCTCTTTTCTTTCCCACTTGTCGCACTTACGGAAGCACTGGTTCTCACGTCCGCATAGCCCGACTGCTCGGGCAGAACTGATATAACGTATTACGTTACAACGTTATACCATATAACGTAAGACGTTATAACGTTATGTTATATAACGTTATGTTATATAACGTCATACGTTATAACGTGTTACCATATAACGTATTACGTTATAACGTTACACCATATAACGTTATGATATATAACATAATACGTTATAACGTTATACCATATAACGTAATACTATACAACGTTATACAAAATAACGTTATGTTATATAACGTAATACGTTATAACGTGTTACCATATAACGTATTACGTTATAACGTTATACCGTATAACGTTATGCTATATAACGTAGTACGATATAACGTTGTACCATATAACGTATTACGATATAACGTTATACCATATAACGTTATCTTATATAACGTATTACGTTACAACTTTATACCATATAACGCATTACTATATAACGTTATGTTATATAACGTAATACGTTATAACGTTATGTTATATAACTTTATGCTATATAACGTAATACGATATAATGTGTTACCACATAACGTATTATGTTATAACGTTATGTTATATAACGTAATACGTTATAACGTTTTGTTATATAACGTAATACGTTATATCGTTATGTTATATAACGTAATACGTTATAACGTTATACCATATAACGTATTACGTTATAACGTTATACCGTATAACGTTATGCTATATAACGTAGTACGATATAACGTTATACCATATAACGTATTACGATATAACGTGTTACCATATAACGTATTATGTTATAACGTTATGTTATATAACGTAATACGTTATAACGTTATGCTGCATAACGTAATACGTTATAACGTGTTACCATACAACGTATTACGTTACAACGTTATACCATATAACGTTATGTTATATAACGTAATACGTTATAACGTTATACCATATAACGTATTGCGTTATAACGTTACACCATATAACGTTATGATATATAACATAGTACGTTATAACGTTATACCATATAACGTAATACTATATAACGTTATACCATATAACGTTATGTTATATAACGTAATACGTTATAACCTGTTACCATATAACGTATTACGTTATAACGTTATACCGTATAACGTTATGCTATATAACGTAGTACGATATAACGTTGTACCATATAACGTATTACGATATAACGTTATACCATATAACGTTATCTTATATAACGTATTACGTTACAACTTTATACCATATAACGCATTACTATATAACGTTATGTTATATTACGTATTACGTTATAACGTTATACCATATAACGTTATGTCATATAACGTAATACGTTATAACGTGTTACCATATCACGTATTACGTTATAACGTTACACCGTATAACGTTATGCTATATAACGTAGTACGATATAACGTTATACCATATAACGTATTACGATATAACGTTATACCATATAACGTTATCTTATATAACGTATTACGTTACAACTTTATACCATATATCGCATTACGATATAACGTTATGTTATATAACGTAATACGTTATAACGTGTTACCATATAACGTATTACGTTATAACGTTATACCGTATAACGTTATGCTATATAACGTAGTACGATATAACGTTGTACCATATAACGTATTACGATATAACGTTATACCATATAACGTTATCTTATATAACGTATTACGTTACAACTTTATACCATATAACGCATTACTATATAACGTTATGTTATATAACGTAATACGTTATAACGTTATGTTATATAACTTTATGCTATATAACGTAATACGATATAATGTGTTACCACATAACGTATTATGTTATAACGTTATGTTATATAACGTAATACGTTATAACGTTTTGTTATATAACGTAATACGTTATATCGTTATGTTATATAACGTAATACGTTATAACGTTATACCATATAACGTATTACGATATAACGTGTTACCATATAACGTATTATGTTATAACGTTATGTTACATAACGTAATACGTTATAACGTTATGCTGCATAACGTAATACGTTATAACGTGTTACCATACAACGTATTACGTTACAACGTTATACCATATAACGTTATGTTATATAACGTAATACGTTATAACGTTATACCATATAACGTATTGCGTTATAACGTTATACCGTATAACGTTATGCTATATAACGTAGTACGATATAACGTTGTACCATATAACGTATTACGATATAACGTTATACCATATAACGTTATCTTATATAACGTATTACGTTACAACTTTATACCATATAACGCATTACTATATAACGTTATGTTATATTACGTATTACGTTATAACGTTATACCATATAACGTTATGTCATATAACGTAATACGTTATAACGTGTTACCATATCACGTATTACGTTATAACGTTACACCGTATAACGTTATGCTATATAACGTAGTACGATATAACGTTATACCATATAACGTATTACGATATAACGTTATACCATATAACGTTATCTTATATAACGTATTACGTTACAACTTTATACCATATATCGCATTACGATATAACGTTATGTTATATAACGTAATACGTTATAACGTTATGTTATATAACGTAATACGTTATAACGTTATTTTATATAACGTAATGCGTTATATCCTTATGTCATATAACGTAATACGTTATAACGTGTTACCATATAACGTATTACGTTATAACGTTACACCGTATAACGTTATGCTATATAACGTAGTACGATATAACGTTATACCATATAACGTATTACGATATAACGTTATATCATATAACGTTATCTTATATAACGTATTACGTTACAACTTTATACCATATAACGCATTACGATATAACGTTATGTTATATAACGTAATACGTTATAACGTCATGTTATATAACGTAATACGTTATAACGTTATACCATATAACGTAATAAGTTATAACGTTATACCATATGACGTATTACGTTATAACGTTATACCATATAACGTAATAAGTTATAACGTTATACCATATAACGATATGTTATATAACGTAATACGTTATAACGTTATACCATATAACGTAATAAGTTATAACGTTATACCATATGACGTATTACGTTATAACGTTATACCATATAACGTAATAAGTTATAACGATATACCATATAACGCAATACGTTATAACGTTATACCATAGAACGTTATGTTACATAACGTATTACGTTATATCGTGTTACCATATAACGTAATACGTTATAACGTTATGCTGCATAACGTAATACGTTATAACGTGTTACCATATAACGTATTACGTTATAACGTTATACCATATAACGTTATGTTATATAACGTAATACGTTATAACGTTATACCATATAACGTTATGTTATATAACGTAATACGTTATAACGTTATACCATATAACGTAATACGTTATAACGTTATACCATATAACGTATTACGTTATAACGTTATGTTATATAACGTAATACGTTATAACGTTATACCATATGACGTATTACGTTATAACGTTATACCATATAACGTATTACGTTATAAAGTTACACCATATAACGTATTACGTTGTAACATTATGTTGTATAACGTAATACGTTATAAGGTTATGTTATATAACGTATTACGTTGTAACGTTATGTTATATTACCTAATACGTTAAAACGTTATACCATATAAGGTATTACGTTATAACGTTATACCATATAACGTATTACGTTATAAAGTTACACCATACAACGATATGTTATATATCGTATTACGTTATAACGTTATATCATATAACGTAATACGTTATAACGTTATGTTATATAACGTAATACGTTATAACGTTATTTTATACAAGGTAATGCGTTATATCCTTATGTCATATAACGTAATACGTTATAACGTGTTACCATATAACGTATTACGTTATAACGTTATACCGTATAACGTTATGCTATATAACGTAGTACGATATAACGTTATACCATATAACGTATTACAATATAACGTTATACCATATAACGTATTACAATATAACGTTATACCATATAACGTTATCTTATATAATGTATTAGGTTACAACTTTATACCATATAACGCATTACTGTATAACGTTATGTTATATAACGTAATACGTTATAACGTTATGTTATATAACTTTATGCTATATAACGTACTACGATATAACGTATTAGCATATAACGTATTATGTTATAACGTTATGTTATATAACGTAATACGTTATAACGTTATGTTGCATATCGTAATACGTTATAACGTGTTACCATATAACGTATTACGTTATAACGTTATACCATATAACGTTATGTTATATAACGTAATACGTTATAACGTTATACCATATAACGTAATACGTTATAACGTTATACCATATAACGATATGTTATATAACGTAATACGTTATAACGTTATACCATATAACGTAATACGTAATAACGTTATACCATTTAACGTAATACGTTATAACGTTATACCATATAACGTAATAAGTTATAACGATATACCATATAACGCAATACGTTATAACGTTATACCATAGAACGTTATGTTACATAACGTATTACGTTATATCGTGTTACCATATAACGTAATACGTTATAACGTTATGCTGCATAACGTAATACGTTATAACGTGTTACCATATAACGTATTACGTTATAACGTTATACCATATAACGTTATGTTATATAACGTAATACGTTATAACGTTATACCATATAACGTTATGTTATATAACGTAATACGTTATAACGTTATACCATATAACGTTATGTTATATAACGTAATACGTTATAACGTTATACCATATAACGTAATACGTTATAACGTTATACCATATGACGTATTACGTTATAACGTTATACCATATAACGTATTACGTTATAAAGTTACACCATATAACGTATTACGTTGTAACATTATGTTGTATAACGTAATACGTTATAAGGTTATGTTATATAACGTATTACGTTGTAACGTTATGTTATATTACCTAATACGCTATAACGTTATACCATATAACGTATTACGTTATAACGTTATACCATATAACGCATTTCGTTATAAAGTTACACCATACAACGGTATGTTATATATCGTAATACGTTATAACGTTATATCATATAACGTAATACGTTATAACGTTATGTTATATAACGTTATGTTATATAACGTAATACGTTATAACGTTATGTTATATAACGTAATACGTTATAACGTTATTTTATACAAGGTAATGCGTTATATCCTTATGTCATATAACGTAATACGTTATAACGTGTTACCATATAACGTATTACGTTATAACGTTACACCGTATAACGTTATGCTATATAACGTAGTACGATATAACGTTATACCATATAACGTATTACGATATAACGTTATATCATATAACGTTATTTTATATAACGTATTACGTTACAACTTTATACCATATAACGCATTACGATATAACGTTATGTTATATAACGTAATACGTTATAACGTTATGTTATATAACGTAATACGTTATAACGTTATACCATATAACGTAATAAGTTATAACGTTATACCATATAACGTAATACGTTATAACGTTATACCATATAACGTAATACGTTATAACGTTATACCATATAACGTATTGCGTTATAACGTTATACCATATAACGATATGTTATATAACGTAATACGTTATAACGTTATACCATATAACGTAATAAGTTATAACGTTATACCATATGACGTATTACGTTATAACGTTATACCATATAACGTAATAAGTTATAACGATATACCATATAACGCAATACGTTATAACGTTATACCATAGAACGTTATGTTACATAACGTATTACGTTATATCGTGTTACCATATAACGTAATACGTTATAACGTTATGCTGCATAACGTAATACGTTATAACGTGTTACCATATAACGTATTACGTTATAACGTTATACCATATAACGTTATGTTATATAACGTAATACGTTATAACGTTATACCATATAACGTTATGTTATATAACGTAATACGTTATAACGTTATACCATATACCGTATTACGTTATAAAGTTACACCATACAACGTTATGTTATATATCGTATTACGTTATAACGTTATATCATATAACGTAATACGTTATAACGTTATGTTATATAACGTTATGTTATATAACGTAATACGTTATAACGTTATGTTATATAACGTAATACGTTATAACGTTATTTTATACAAGGTAATGCGTTATATCCTTATGTCATATAACGTAATACGATATAACGTGTTACCATATAACGTATTACGTTATAACGTTAACCCGTATAACGTTATGCTATATAACGTAGTACGATATAACGTTATACCATACAACGTATTACAATATAACGTTATACCATATAACGTTATCTTATATAATGTATTACGTTACAACTTTATACCATATAACGCATTACTATATAACGTTATGTTATATAACGTAATACGTTATAACGTTATGTTATATAACTTTATGCTATATAACGTAATACGATATAACGTGTTACCATATAACGTATTATGTTATAACGTTATGTTATGTATCGTAATACGTTATAACGTTATGTTGCATAACGTAATACGTTATAACATGTTACCATATAACGAATTACGTTATAACGTTATACCATATAACGTTATGTTATATAACGTATTACGTTATAACGTTACACCATATAACGTTATGATATATAACATAGTACGTTATAACGTTATACCATATAACGTAATACTATATAACGTTATACCATATAACGTATTACGTTGTAGCGTTACACCATATAACGTTATGATATATAACATTATACGTTATAACGTTATACCATATAACGTAATACTATACAACGTTATACCATATAACGTTACGTTATATAACGTAATACGTTATAACGTGTTACCATATAACGTATTACGTTATAACGTTATACCGTATAACGTTATGCTATATAACGTAGTACGATATAACGTTATACCATATTACGTATTACGATATAACGTTATACCATATAACGTTATCTTATATAACGTATTACGTTACAACTTTATACCATATAACGCATTACGATATAACGTTATGTTATATAACGTAATACGTTATACCGTTATGTTATATAACTTTATGCTATATAACGTAATACGATATAACGTGTTACCATATAATGTATTATGTTATAACGTTATGTTATATAACGTAATACGTTATAACGTTATGCTGCATAACGTAATACGTTATAACGTGTTACCATATAACGTATTACGTTATAACGTTATACCATATAACGTTATGTTATATAACGTAATACGTTATAACGTTATACCATATAACGTTATGTTATACAACGTAATACGTTATAACGCTATACCATATAACGTATTACGTTATAACGTTGCACCATATAACGTATTGCGTTATAACGTATTACGTTATAACGTTATGTTATATAACGTAATACGTTATAACGTTATAACATATGACGTATTACGTTATAACGTTATACCATATAACGTAATACGTTATAACGTTATACCATATGACGTATTACGTTATAACGTTATACCATATAACGTAATACGTTATAACGTTATACCATATAACGTATTACGTTATAACGTTATGTTATATAACGTAATACGTTATAACGTTATACCATATAACGTATTACGTTATAAAGTTACACCATATAACGTATTACGTTATAACGTTACACCATATAACGTTATGATATATAACATAGTACGTTATAATGTTATACCATATAACGTAATACTATATAACGTTATACCATATAACGTTATGTTATATAACGTAATGCGTTGTAACGTGTTACCATATAACGTGTTACGTTATAACGTTATACCATATAACGTTATGTTATATTACGTATTACCTTATAACGTTATACCATATAACCTTATGTTATATTACGTATTACGTTATAACGTTACACCATATAACGTATTACATTATAACGTTATACCATATAACGTTATGTTATATAACGTATTACGTTACAACGTTATACCATATAACGTATCACGTTATAACGTTATACCATATAACGTTATGTTATATTACGTATTACGTTATAACGTTATACCATATAACGTTATGTTATATAACGTAATACGTAATATAACATAACGTTATATGGTATAACGTTATAACGTATTACGTTATATAACATAACGTTATATGGTATAACGTATACGTAATATAACATAATACGTAATATAACATAACGTTATATCGTATAACGTTATAACTTTATACCATATAACGTATTACGTTATAACGTTATACTATATAACGTTATCTTATATAACGTATTACGTTACAACTTTATACCATATAACGCATTACGATATAACGTTATGTTATATAACGTAAGACGTTATAACGTTATGTTATATAACGTAATACGTTATAACGTCATGTTATATAACGTAATACGTTATATCGTTATGTTATATAACGTAATACGTTATAACCTTATACCATATAACGTATTACGTTATAACGTTATACCATATAACGATATGTTATATAACGTAATACGTTATAACGTTATACCATATAACGAAATAAGTTATAACGTTATACCATATAACGTAATACGTTATAACCTTATGTTATATAACGTAATACGTTATATCGTCATGTTATATTACGTAATACGTTATAACGTTATACCATATAACGTCATGTTATATAACGTAATATGTTATAACGGTTTGTTATATAACGTTATGTTATATAACGTAATACGTTATAACGTTATGTTATATAACGTAATACGTTATAACGTTATTTCATACAAGGTAATGCGTTATATCCTTATGTCATATAACGTAATACGTTATAACGTGTTACCATATAACGTATTACGTTATAACGTTATACCGTATAACGTTATGCTATATAACGTAATACGTTATAACGTTATACCATATAACGTTATCTTATATAACGTATTACGTTACAACTTTATACCATATAACGCATTACTATATAACGTTATGTTATATAACGCAATACGTTATAACGTTATGTTATATAACTTTATGCTATATAACGTAATACGATATACCGTGTTACCATATAACGTATTATGTTATAACGTTATGTTATATAACGTAATACGTTATAACGTTATACCATATGACGTATTACGTTATAACGTTATACCATATAACGTATTACGTTATAAAGTTACACCATACAACGTTATGTTATATATGGTATTACGTTATAACGTTATATCATATAACGTAATACGTTATAACGTTATGTTATATAACGTATTACGTTATAACGTTATGTTATATAACGGAATACGTTATAACGTTATACCATATGACGTATTACGTTATAACGTTATACCATATAACGTATTACGATATAACGTTATATCATATAACGTTATCTTATATAACGTATTACGTTACAACTTTATACCATATAACGCATTACGATATAACGTTATGTTATATAACGTAATACGTTATAACGTTATGTTATATAACGTAATACGTTATAACGTTATACCATATAACGTAATAAGTTATAACGTTATACCATATAACGTAATACGTTATAACGTTATACCATATAACGTAATACGTTATAACGTTATACCATATAACGTATTGCGTTATAACGTTATACCATATAACGATATGTTATATAACGTAATACGTTATAACGTTATACCATATAACGTAATAAGTTATAACGTTATACCATATGACGTATTACGTTATAAAGTTATACCATATAACGTAATAAGTTATAACGATATACCATATAACGCAATACGTTATAACGTTATACCATAGAACGTTATGTTACATAACGTATTACGTTATATCGTGTTACCATATAACGTAATACGTTATAACGTTATGCTGCATAACGTAATACGTTATAACGTGTTACCATATAACGTATTACGTTGTAACGTTATACCATATAACGTTATGTTATATAACGTAATACGTTATAACGTTATACCATATAACGTATTGCGTTATAACGTTACACCATATAACGTTATGATATATAACATAGTACGTTATAACGTTATACCATATAACGTAATACTATATAACGTTATACCATATAACGTCATGTTATATAACGTAATACGTTATAACCTGTTACCATATAACGTATTACGTTATAACGTTATACCGTATAACGTTATGCTATATAACGTAGTACGATATAACGTTGTACCATATAACGTATTACGATATAACGTTATACCATATAACGTTATCTTATATAACGTATTACGTTACAACTTTATACCATATAACGCATTACTATATAACGTTATGTTATATTACGTATTACGTTATAACGTTATACCATATAACGTTATGTCATATAACGTAATACGTTATAACGTGTTACCATATCACGTATTACGTTATAACGTTACACCGTATAACGTTATGCTATATAACGTAGTACGATATAACGTTATACCATATAACGTATTACGATATAACGTTATACCATATAACGTTATCTTATATAACGTATTACGTTACAACTTTATACCATATATCGCATTACGATATAACGTTATGTTATATAACGTAATACGTTATAACGTTATGTTATATAACGTAATACGTTATAACGTTATTTTATATAACGTAATGCGTTATATCCTTATGTCATATAACGTAATACGTTATAACGTGTTACCATATAACGTATTACGTTATAACGTTACACCGTATAACGTTATGCTATATAACGTAGTACGATATAACGTTATACCATATAACGTTATCTTATATAACGTATTACGTTACAACTTTATACCATATAACGCATTACGATATAACGTTATGTTATATAACGTAATACGTTATAACGTCATGTTATATAACGTAATACGTTATAACGTTATACCATATAACGTAATAAGTTATAACGTTATACCATATGACGTATTACGTTATAACGTTATACCATATAACGTAATAAGTTATAACGTTATACCATATAACGATATGTTATATAACGTAATACGTTATAACGTTATACCATATAACGTAATAAGTTATAACGTTATACCATATGACGTATTACGTTATAACGTTATACCATATAACGTAATAAGTTATAACGATATACCATATAACGCAATACGTTATAACGTTATACCATAGAACGTTATGTTACATAACGTATTACGTTATATCGTGTTACCATATAACGTAATACGTTATAACGTTATGCTGCATAACGTAATACGTTATAACGTGTTACCATATAACGTATTACGTTATAACGTTATACCATATAACGTTATGTTATATAACGTAATACGTTATAACGTTATACCATATAACGTTATGTTATATAACGTAATACGTTATAACGTTATACCATATAACGTAATACGTTATAACGTTATACCATATAACGTATTACGTTATAACGTTATGTTATATAACGTAATACGTTATAACGTTATACCATATGACGTATTACGTTATAACGTTATACCATATAACGTATTACGTTATAAAGTTACACCATATAACGTATTACGTTGTAACATTATGTTGTATAACGTAATACGTTATAAGGTTATGTTATATAACGTATTACGTTGTAACGTTATGTTATATTACCTAATACGTTAAAACGTTATACCATATAAGGTATTACGTTATAACGTTATACCATATAACGTATTACGTTATAAAGTTACACCATACAACGATATGTTATATATCGTATTACGTTATAACGTTATATCATATAACGTAATACGTTATAAGGTTATGTTATATAACGTATTACGTTATAACGTTATGTTATATAACGTAATACGTTATAACGTTATACCATATGACGTATTACGTTATAACGTTATACCATATAACGTATTACGATATAAAGTTACACCATATAACGTATTATGTTATAACATTATGTTGTATAACGTAATACGTTATAACGTTATATTATATAACGTAATATGTTATATCGTCATGTTATATAACGTAGTACGTTATAACGTTATACCATATAACGTCATGTTATATAACGTAATACGTTATAACGTTATGTTATATAACGTTATGTTATATAACGTAATACGTTATAACGTTATGTTATATAACGTAATACGTTATAACGTTATTTTATACAAGGTAATGCGTTATATCCTTATGTCATATAACGTAATACGTTATAACGTGTTACCATATAACGTATTACGTTATAACGTTATACCGTATAACGTTATGCTATATAACGTAGTACGATATAACGTTATACCATATAACGTATTACAATATAACGTTATACCATATAACGTATTACAATATAACGTTATACCATATAACGTTATCTTATATAATGTATTAGGTTACAACTTTATACCATATAACGCATTACTGTATAACGTTATGTTATATAACGTAATACGTTATAACGTTATGTTATATAACTTTATGCTATATAACGTACTACGATATAACGTATTAGCATATAACGTATTATGTTATAACGTTATGTTATATAACGTAATACGTTATAACGTTATGTTGCATATCGTAATACGTTATAACGTGTTACCATATAACGTATTACGTTATAACGTTATACCATATAACGTTATGTTATATAACGTAATACGTTATAACGTTATACCATATAACGTAATACGTTATAACGTTATACCATATAACGATATGTTATATAACGTAATACGTTATAACGTTATACCATATAACGTAATAAGTTATAACGTTATACCATATGACGTAATACGTTATAACGTTATACCATATAACGTAATAAGTTATAACGATATACCATATAACGCAATACGTTATAACGTTATACCATAGAACGTTATGTTACATAACGTATTACGTTATATCGTGTTACCATATAACGTAATACGTTATAACGTTATGCTGCATAACGTAATACGTTATAACGTGTTACCATATAACGTATTACGTTATAACGTTATACCATATAACGTTATGTTATATAACGTAATACGTTATAACGTTATACCATATAACGTTATGTTATATAACGTAATACGTTATAACGTTATACCATATAACGTTATGTTATATAACGTAATACGTTATAACGTTATACCATATAACGTAATACGTTATAACGTTATACCATATGACGTATTACGTTATAACGTTATACCATATAACGTATTACGTTATAAAGTTACACCATATAACGTATTACGTTGTAACATTATGTTGTATAACGTAATACGTTATAAGGTTATGTTATATAACGTATTACGTTGTAACGTTATGTTATATTACCTAATACGTTAAAACGTTATACCATATAACGTATTACGTTATAACGTTATACCATATAACGCATTTCGTTATAAAGTTACACCATACAACGGTATGTTATATATCGTAATACGTTATAACGTTATATCATATAACGTAATACGTTATAACGTTATGTTATATAACGTTATGTTATATAACGTAATACGTTATAACGTTATGTTATATAACGTAATACGTTATAACGTTATTTTATACAAGGTAATGCGTTATATCCTTATGTCATATAACGTAATACGTTATAACGTGTTACCATATAACGTATTACGTTATAACGTTACACCGTATAACGTTATGCTATATAACGTAGTACGATATAACGTTATACCATATAACGTATTACGATATAACGTTATATCATATAACGTTATTTTATATAACGTATTACGTTACAACTTTATACCATATAACGCATTACGATATAACGTTATGTTATATAACGTAATACGTTATAACGTTATGTTATATAACGTAATACGTTATAACGTTATACCATATAACGTAATAAGTTATAACGTTATACCATATAACGTAATACGTTATAACGTTATACCATATAACGTAATACGTTATAACGTTATACCATATAACGTATTGCGTTATAACGTTATACCATATAACGATATGTTATATAACGTAATACGTTATAACGTTATACCATATAACGTAATAAGTTATAACGTTATACCATATGACGTATTACGTTATAACGTTATACCATATAACGTAATAAGTTATAACGATATACCATATAACGCAATACGTTATAACGTTATACCATAGAACGTTATGTTACATAACGTATTACGTTATATCGTGTTACCATATAACGTAATACGTTATAACGTTATGCTGCATAACGTAATACGTTATAACGTGTTACCATATAACGTATTACGTTATAACGTTATACCATATAACGTTAGGTTATATAACGTAATACGTTATAACGTTATACCATATAACGTTATGTTATATAACGTAATACGTTATAACGTTATACCATAAAACGCATTTCGTTATAAAGTTACACCATACAACGTTATGTTATATATCGTATTACGTTATAACGTTATACCATATAACGTAATACGTTATAACGTTATGTTATATAACGTTATGTTATATAACGTAATACGTTATAACGTTATGTTATATAACTTTATGCTATATAACGTAATACGATATAACGTGTTACCATATAACGTATTATGTTATAACGTTATGTTATGTATCGTAATACGTTATAACGTTATGTTGCATAACGTAATACGTTATAACATGTTACCATATAACGAATTACGTTATAACGTTATACCATATAACGTTATGTTATATAACGTATTACGTTATAACGTTACACCATATAACGTTATGATATATAACATAGTACGTTATAACGTTATACCATATAACGTAATACTATATAACGTTATACCATATAACGTATTACGTTGTAGCGTTACACCATATAACGTTATGATATATAACATTATACGTTATAACGTTATACCATATAACGTAATACTATACAACGTTATACCATATAACGTTACGTTATATAACGTAATACGTTATAACGTGTTACCATATAACGTATTACGTTATAACGTTATACCGTATAACGTTATGCTATATAACGTAGTACGATATAACGTTATAACATATTACGTATTACGATATAACGTTATACCATATAACGTTATCTTATATAACGTATTACGTTACAACTTTATACCATATAACGCATTACGATATAACGTTATGTTATATAACGTAATACGTTATACCGTTATGTTATATAACTTTATGCTATATAACGTAATACGATATAACGTGTTACCATATAACGTGTTATGTTATAACGTTATGTTATATAACGTAATACGTTATAACGTTATGCTGCATAACGTAATACGTTATAACGTGTTACCATATAACGTATTACGTTATAACGTTATACCATATAACGTTATGTTATATAACGTAATACGTTATAACGTTATACCATATAACGTTATGTTATACAACGTAATACGTTATAACGCTATACCATAGAACGTATTACGTTATAACGTTACACCATATAACGTATTGCGTTATAACGTATTACGTTATAACGTTATGTTATATAACGTAATACGTTATAACGTTATACCATATGACGTATTACGTTATAACGTTATACCATATAACGTAATAAGTTATAACGTTATACCATATGACGTATTACGTTATAACGTTATACCATATAACGTAATAAGTTATAACGATATACCATATAACGCAATACGTTATAACGTTATACCATAGAACGTTATGTTACATAACGTATTACGTTATATCGTGTTACCATATAACGTAATACGTTATAACGTTATGCTGCATAACGTAATACGTTATAACGTGTTACCATATAACGTATTACGTTATAACGTTATACCATATAACGTTAGGTTATATAACGTAATACGTTATAACGTTATACCATATAACGTTATGTTATATAACGTAATACGTTATAACGTTATACCATATACCGTATTACGTTATAAAGTTACACCATACAACGTTATGTTATATATCGTATTACGTTATAACGTTATATCATATAACGTAATACGTTATAACGTTATGTTATATAACGTTATGTTATATAACGTAATACGTTATAACGTTATGTTATATAACTTTATGCTATATAACGTAATACGATATAACGTGTTACCATATAACGTATTATGTTATAACGTTATGTTATGTATCGTAATACGTTATAACGTTATGTTGCATAACGTAATACGTTATAACATGTTACCATATAACGAATTACGTTATAACGTTATACCATATAACGTTATGTTATATAACGTATTACGTTATAACGTTACACCATATAACGTTATGATATATAACATAGTACGTTATAACGTTATACCATATAACGTAATACTATATAACGTTATACCATATAACGTATTACGTTGTAGCGTTACACCATATAACGTTATGATATATAACATTATACGTTATAACGTTATACCATATAACGTAATACTATACAACGTTATACCATATAACGTTACGTTATATAACGTAATACGTTATAACGTGTTACCATATAACGTATTACGTTATAACGTTATACCGTATAACGTTATGCTATATAACGTAGTACGATATAACGTTATAACATATTACGTATTACGATATAACGTTATACCATATAACGTTATCTTATATAACGTATTACGTTACAACTTTATACCATATAACGCATTACGATATAACGTTATGTTATATTAGGTGAAGTAAAAAGTTCTGAGCGCTTTTTCGCTTTATTTCGACGATGAAATTAACATAGTCAAGATTATTCGATTTAGATTAAATATGCGCCGTTTTGTTCGATTACTTTTGTCCATTTTGAAGGCAATTTCATAATTCCGCGGTTGAAGAAGTCCTCGTCCCTATTGGTAAAAAACTTGACCAGCTCATTTTCACAAGCCTCTCTTGAGGCCAGTTTTGTACCATCAAGAAAATTTTGCAAAAACTTAAAAAGGTGATAATCGCTTGGTGCCAGGTCTGGACTGTACGGCGGATGCGATAGAACCTCCCAGCCAAGCTCTCGGAGCTTCTGACGCGTCGTTAAAGATGTGTGCGGCCTGGCGTTGTCTTGATGGAACACAACACCTTTCCTATTGGCCAATTCTGGCCGCTTCTGGTCGATCGCCTGCTTCAGTCTGGTCAGTTGTTGACAATAGAGGTCCGAATTAAGTGTTTGCCCCGATGGGAGCAGCTCATAATGGATGATTCCCTTCCAATCCCACCAAACACACAATAAAACCTTCTTGGCCGTTAATCCACGCTTGGCGATCGTTTGGGCCGGCCCACCGCGATTGGACCACGATCTTTTTCGGCTGTTGTTCTCGTATGTGACCCATTTTTCATCGCCAGTCACCATCCGCTTCAAAAATGGGTCGATTTCGTTACGTCTCAACAAAGAATCGCAGGCATCAATTCGGTCCAAAAGGTTCTTTTGCGTCAATTCATGTGGCACCCATACGTCGAGCTTCTTCTTGAGACCAGCCTTATGCAAATGGTTCCAAACGGTTTTCTGGCTAATCTTCAGTTCCTGGGCAATGGAATAAGTGCTCACATGCCGGTCCGACTCGACGATTTCCATGATTTTATCCACATTTTCGACGATTGGCCTACCAGAGCGTGCCTCATCTTCGACGTCCATATTACCAGAACGGAATCGTTGGAACCACCGCTTTGCTGTTGCATTCGATACTGTACTGGGTCCATAAACAGCACAAATTTTTTTGGCCGCCTGCTCCGCCTTTTCACCTTGGTCGTAGTGGTACTGAAGAATGTATCGAATTTTCTCTTTTTTTATCTCCATTTTCGAACGCTGTAACACACAACTGGCTTCACCGAACACAAAACTGACAAAGAACCTTTTTGATGCGTAATATCACCTTGAAATCGGTGTATACTATGACTCGATGCGATGTGCACATCGTGAGATATGGCTCACTAAAGACATCTAGCGAAAAACGCTCAGAACTTTTTACTTAACCTAATATAACGTAATACGTTATACCGTTATGTTATATAACTTTATGCTATATAACGTAATACGATATAACGTGTTACCATATAACGTATTATGTTATAACGTTATGTTATATAACGTAATACGTTATAACGTTATGCTGCATAACGTAATACGTTATAACGTGTTACCATATAACGTATTACGTTATAACGTTATACCATATAACGTTATGTTATATAACGTAATACGTTATAACGTTATACCATATAACGTTATGTTATACAACGTAATACGTTATAACGCTATACCATATAACGTATTACGTTATAACGTTACACCATATAACGTATTGCGTTATAACGTATTACGTTATAACGTTATGTTATATAACGTAATACGTTATAACGTTATACCATATGACGTATTACGTTATAACGTTATACCATATAACGTAATACGTTATAACGTTATACCATATGACGTATTACGTTATAACGTTATACCATATAACGTAATACGTTATAACGTTATACCATATAACGTATTACGTTATAACGTTATGTTATATAACGTAATACGTTATAACGTTATACCATATAACGTATTACGTTATAAAGTTACACCATATAACGTATTACGTTATAACGTTACACCATATAACGTTATGATATATAACATAGTACGTTATAATGTTATACCATATAACGTAATACTATATAACGTTATACCATATAACGTTATGTTATATAACGTAATGCGTTGTAACGTGTTACCATATAACGTGTTACGTTATAACGTTATACCATATAACGTTATGTTATATTACGTATTACCTTATAACGTTATACCATATAACCTTATGTTATATTACGTATTACGTTATAACGTTACACCATATAACGTATTACATTATAACGTTATACCATATAACGTTATGTTATATAACGTATTACGTTACAACGTTATACCATATAACGTATTACGTTATAACGTTATACCATATAACGTTATGTTATATTACGTATTACGTTATAACGTTATACCATATAACGTTATGTTATATAACGTAATACGTTATAACGTTATACCATATAACGTATTACGTTATAACGTTATACCATATAACGTTATGTTATATAACGTATTACGTTACAACGTTATACCATATAACGTATTACGTTATAACGTTATATCATAACGTAATACGTTATAACGTTATGTTATATAACGTAATACGTTATAACGTTATGTTGCATAACGTAATACGTTATAACGTGTTACCATATAACGTATTACGTTATAACGTTATACCATATAACTTTATGTTATATAACGTAATACGTTATAACGTTATACCATATAACGTATTACGTAATAACGTTACACCATATAACGTTATGATATATAACATAATTCGTTATAACGTTATACCATATAACGTAATACTATATAACGTTTTACCATATAACGTTATGTTATATAACGTAATGCGTTGTAACGTGTTACCATATAACGTATTACGTTATAACGTTATACCATATAACGTTATATTACGTGATACGCTATAACGTTATACCATATAACGTTATGTTATATTACGTATTACGTTATAACGTTATACCATATAACGTATTACGTTATAACGTTATGTTATATAACGTAATACATCATAACGTTATACCATATAACGTTATGTTATTTAACGTAATACGTGATAACGTGTTACCATATAACGTATTACGTTATAACGTTGCACCATATAAGGTTATGTTATATTACGTAATACGTTATAACGTTATACCATATAACGTATTACGTTATAACGTTATGCTATTTAACGTAATACGTTATAACGTGTTACCATATAACGTATTACGTTATAACGTTATACCATATATCGTTATGTTATATAACGTATTACATTACAACGTTATGTTATATAGCGTTATGTTATATAACGTAATACGTTATAACGTTATGTTATATGACGTAATACGTTATAACGTGTTACCATATAACGTATTACGTTATAACGTTAAACCATATAAGGTTATGTTATATTACGTAATACGTTATAACGTTGTACCATATAACGTATTACGTTATAACGTTATGTTATTTAACGTAATACGTTATAACGTTTTACCATATAACGTACTACGTTATAACGTTATGCTATTTAACGTAATACGTTATAACGTGTTACCATATAACGTATTACGTTATAACTTAACACCATATAACGTTATGTTATATAACATAACACGTTATAACGTTATACCATATAACGTTATGTTATATAACGTATTACGTTGCGACGTTATACCATATAACGTATTACGTTATAACGTTATGTTATACAACGTAATACGTTATAACGTTATATCATAACGTAATACGTTATAACGTTATGTTATATAACGTAATAGGTTATAACGTGTTACCATATGTCGTATAACGTTATAACGTATTACGTTGTAACGTTATATGCTATAGCGTTATACCATGTAACGTATTACGTTATAACGTTATGTAACATAACGTAATACGTTATAACGTTATACCATATGACGTATTACGTTATAACGTTGTACCATATAACTTATTACGTTATAAAGTTACACCATGTAACGTATTACGTTATAACATTATGTTGTATAACGTAATACGTTATAACGTTATGTTATATAACGTATTACGTTATAACGTTCTGTTATATTACTTAATACGTTAAAACGTTATACCATATAACGTATTACGTTATAACGTTATACCATATAACGTATTACGTTATAAAGTTACACCATGCAACGTTATGTTATATATCGTATTACGTTATAACATTATATCATATAACGTAATACGTTATAACGTTATATCATATAACGTAATACGTTATAACGTTATACCATATGACGTATTACGTTATAACGTTATACCATATAACTTATTACGATATAAAGTTGCACCATATAACGTATTATGTTATAACATTATGTTGTATAACGTAATACGTTATAACGTTATGTTATATAACGTAATACGTTATATCGTCATGTTATATAACGTAATACGTTATAATGTTATACCATATAATGTCATGTTATATAACGTAATACGTTATAACGTTATGTTATATACCGTTATGTTATATAACGTAATACGTTATAACGTTATGTTATATACCGTTATGTTATATAACGTAATACGTTATAACGTTATGTTATATAACGTAATACGTTATAACGTTATTTTATACAAGGTAATGCGTTATATCCTTATGTCATATAACGTAGTACGCTATAACGTTATACCATATAACGTATTACGTTATAACGTTATACCATATAACGTAATACTATACAACGTTATACCATATAACGTTATGTTATACAACATAATACGTTACAAAGTTATGTTATATAACGTATTACGTTACAATGTTATACCATATGACGTATTACGTTATAAAGTTATACCATATAACGTATCACGTTATAAAGTTACACCATATAACGTATTACGTTATAACGTTACACCATATAACGTATTACGTTATAACATTATGTTATATAACGTAATACGTTAGAACGTTATGTTGCATAACGTAATACGTTATAACGTGTTACCATATAACGTATTACGTTATAACGTTATACCATATAACGTATTACGTAATAACGTTACACCATATAACGTTATGATATATAACATAATACGTTATAACGTTATACCATATAACGTAATACTATATAACGTTTTACCATATAACGTTATGTTATATAACGTAATACGTTATAACGTTATGTTATATAACGTAATACGTTGTAACGTTATAACATATAACGTTATGTTATATAACGTAATACGTTATAACGTTATGTTATATAACGTAATACGTTGCAACGTTATGTTATATAACGTAATACGTTATAACGTGTTACCATATAACTTATTACGTTATAACGTTATACCGTATAACGTTATGCTATATAACGTAGTACGATATAACGTTATACCATATAACGTTATGTTATATAACGTAATGCGTTGTAACGTGTTACCAAATAACGTATTACGTTATAACGTTATACCATATAACGTTATGTTATATAACGTAATACGTTGTAACGTTATGTTATATAACGTAATACATTATAAAGAGTTGCTGTATAACGTAATACGTTATAACGTTATACCATATAACGTAATACTATATAATGTTATACCATATAACGTATTACGTTATAAAGTTATACCATATAACGTATTACGTTATAACGTTATAACATATAACGTTATGTTATATAACGTAATACGTTATAACGTTATGTTATATAACGTAATACGTTGCAACGTTATGTTATATAACGTAATACGTTGTAACGTTATGTTATATAACGTAATACGTTATAAAGAGTTGCTATATAACGTAATACGTTATAACGATATACCATATATCGTTATGTTATATAACATAATACGTTATAACGTTATACCATATGACGTATTACGTTATAAAGTTATACCATATAAGGTATTACGTTATAAAGTTACACCATATAACGTATTACGTTATAACATTATGTTGTATAACGTAATACGTTATAACGTTATGTTATATAACGTATTACGTTATAACGTTATGTTATATTACTTAATACGTTATAACGTTATAAAATATAACGTATTGCTCTATAACGTTATACCATATAACGTATTACGTTATAACATTATGTTATATAACGTAATACGTTACAAGGTGTTACCGTATAACGTATTACGTTATAACGTTATACCATATAACGTTATGTTATATAACGTAATACTTTATAATGTTATGTTATATAACGTAATACGTTGTAACGTTATGTTATATAACGTAATACGTTATAACGTTTTGTTATGTAACGTAATACGTTATAACGTGTTACCATATAACGTATTACGTTACAACGTTATGTTATTTAACGTAATACGTTATAACGTGTTACCATATAACGTATTACGTTATAACGTTACACCATATAACGTTATGTTATATAACATTATGCGTTATAACGTTATACCATATAACGTTATGTTATATAACATAATACGTTATAACGTTATACCATATAACGTAATACTATATAATGTTATACCATATAACGTATTACGTTATAAAGTTACACCATATAACGTATTACGTTATAACATTATGTTGTATAACGTAATACGTTATAACGTTATACCATATAACGTAATACTATATAATGTTATACCATATAACGTATTACGTTATAAAGTTACACCATATAACGTATTACGTTATAACATTATGTTATATAACGTATTACGTTATAACGTTATGTTATATAACGTAATACGTTATAACGTGTTACCATATATCGTATAACGTTATAACGTATTACGTTGTAACGTTATACCATATAACGTAATACTATATAATGTTATACCATATAACGTATTACGTTATAAAGTTACACCATATAACGTATTACGTTATAACATTATGTTACATAACGTAATACGTTATAACGTTATACCATATAACGTAATAAGTTATAACGTTATACCATATAACGTATTACGTTATAACGTTATACCATATAACGTAATACATTATAACGTTATACCATATGACGTATTACGTTATAACGTTATACCATATAACGTATTACGTTATAAAGTTACACCATATAACGTATTACGTTATAACATTATGTTGTATAACGTAATACGTTATAACGTTATATCATATAACGTAATACGTTATAACGTTATGTTATATAACGTAATACGTTATAACGTGTTACCATATATCGTATAACGTTATAACGTATTACGTTGTAACGTTATACCATATAACGTATTACGTTATAACGTTATGTTATATAACGTAATACGTTATAACGTTATACCATATGACGTATTACGTTATAACGTTACACCATATAACGTATTACGTTATAACATAATGTTGTATAACGTAATACGTTATAACGTTATGTTATATAACGTATTACGTTATAACGTTATGTTATATTACTTAATACGTTAAAACGTTATACCATATAACGTATTACGTTATAAAGTTATACCATATAACGTATTACGTTATAAAGTTACACCATACAACGTTATGTTATATATCGTATTACGTTATAACGTTATATATTATAACGTAATACGTTATAACGTTATGTTATATAACGTATTACGTTATAACGTTATGTGATATAACGTAATACGTTATAACGTTATACCATATGACGTATTACGTTATAACGTTATACCATATAACGTATTACGTTATAACGTTATACCATATAACGTAATAAGTTATAACGTTATACCATATAACGTATTACGTTATAACGTTATACCATATAACGTAATACGTTATAACGTTATATCATATAACGTAATACGTTATAACGTTATGTTATATAACGTAATACGTTATAACGTGTTACCATATATCGTATAACGTTATAACGTATTACGTTGTAACGTTATACCATATAACGTATTACGTTATAACGTTATGTTATATAACGTAATACGTTATAACGTTATACCATATGACGTATTACGTTATAACGTTACACCATATTACGTATTACGTTATAACATTATGTTGTATAACGTAATACGTTATAACGTTATGTTATATAACGTATTACGTTATAACGTGTTACCATGTACCGTATAACGTTATAACGTATTACGTTGTAACGTTATACCATATAACGTATTACGTTATAACGTTACACCATATAACGTTATGATGTATAACATAATACGTTATAACGTTATACCATATATCGTAATACTATATAACGTTATACCATACAACGTATTACGTTATAACGGTATGCTTGATAACGTAATACTTTACAATGTTATGTTATATAACGTAATACGTTGTAACGTTATGTTATACAACGTAATACGTTATAACGTTTTGTTATTTAACGTAATACGTGATAACGTGTTACCATATAACGTATTACGTTATAACGTTGCACCATATAAGGTTATGTTATATTACGTAATACGTTATAACGTTATACCATATAACGTATTACGTTATAACGTTATGTTATTTAACGTAATACGTTATAACGTTTTACCATATAACGTACTACGTTATAACGTTATGCTATTTAACGTAATACGTTATAACGTGTTACCATATAACGTATTACGTTATAACGTTATACCATATATCGTTATGTTATATAACGTATTACATTACAACGTTATGTTATATAGCGTTATGTTATATAACGTAATACGTTATAACGTTATGTTATATGACGTAATACGTTATAACGTGTTACCATATAACGTATTACGTTATAACGTTAAACCATATAAGGTTATGTTATATTACGTAATACGTTATAACGTTGTACCATATAACGTATTACGTTATAACGTTATGTTATTTAACGTAATACGTTATAACGTTTTACCATATAACGTACTACGTTATAACGTTATGCTATTTAACGTAATACGTTATAACGTGTTACCATATAACGTATTACGTTATAACTTAACACCATATAACGTTATGTTATATAACATAACACGTTATAACGTTATACCATATAACGTTATGTTATATAACGTATTACGTTGCGACGTTATACCATATAACGTATTACGTTATAACGTTATGTTATACAACGTAATACGTTATAACGTTATATCATAACGTAATACGTTATAACGTTATGTTATATAACGTAATAGGTTATAACGTGTTACCATATGTCGTATAACGTTATAACGTATTACGTTGTAACGTTATATGCTATAGCGTTATACCATGTAACGTATTACGTTATAACGTTATGTAACATAACGTAATACGTTATAACGTTATACCATATGACGTATTACGTTATAACGTTGTACCATATAACTTATTACGTTATAAAGTTACACCATGTAACGTATTACGTTATAACATTATGTTGTATAACGTAATACGTTATAACGTTATGTTATATAACGTATTACGTTATAACGTTCTGTTATATTACTTAATACGTTAAAACGTTATACCATATAACGTATTACGTTATAACGTTATACCATATAACGTATTACGTTATAAAGTTACACCATGCAACGTTATGTTATATATCGTATTACGTTATAACATTATATCATATAACGTAATACGTTATAACGTTATATCATATAACGTAATACGTTATAACGTTATACCATATGACGTATTACGTTATAACGTTATACCATATAACTTATTACGATATAAAGTTGCACCATATAACGTATTATGTTATAACATTATGTTGTATAACGTAATACGTTATAACGTTATGTTATATAACGTAATACGTTATATCGTCATGTTATATAACGTAATACGTTATAATGTTATACCATATAATGTCATGTTATATAACGTAATACGTTATAACGTTATGTTATATACCGTTATGTTATATAACGTAATACGTTATAACGTTATGTTATATACCGTTATGTTATATAACGTAATACGTTATAACGTTATGTTATATAACGTAATACGTTATAACGTTATTTTATACAAGGTAATGCGTTATATCCTTATGTCATATAACGTAGTACGCTATAACGTTATACCATATAACGTATTACGTTATAACGTTATACCATATAACGTAATACTATACAACGTTATACCATATAACGTTATGTTATACAACATAATACGTTACAAAGTTATGTTATATAACGTATTACGTTACAATGTTATACCATATGACGTATTACGTTATAAAGTTATACCATATAACGTATCACGTTATAAAGTTACACCATATAACGTATTACGTTATAACGTTACACCATATAACGTATTACGTTATAACATTATGTTATATAACGTAATACGTTAGAACGTTATGTTGCATAACGTAATACGTTATAACGTGTTACCATATAACGTATTACGTTATAACGTTATACCATATAACGTATTACGTAATAACGTTACACCATATAACGTTATGATATATAACATAATACGTTATAACGTTATACCATATAACGTAATACTATATAACGTTTTACCATATAACGTTATGTTATATAACGTAATACGTTATAACGTTATGTTATATAACGTAATACGTTGTAACGTTATAACATATAACGTTATGTTATATAACGTAATACGTTATAACGTTATGTTATATAACGTAATACGTTGCAACGTTATGTTATATAACGTAATACGTTATAACGTGTTACCATATAACTTATTACGTTATAACGTTATACCGTATAACGTTATGCTATATAACGTAGTACGATATAACGTTATACCATATAACGTTATGTTATATAACGTAATGCGTTGTAACGTGTTACCAAATAACGTATTACGTTATAACGTTATACCATATAACGTTATGTTATATAACGTAATACGTTGTAACGTTATGTTATATAACGTAATACATTATAAAGAGTTGCTGTATAACGTAATACGTTATAACGTTATACCATATAACGTAATACTATATAATGTTATACCATATAACGTATTACGTTATAAAGTTATACCATATAACGTATTACGTTATAACGTTATAACATATAACGTTATGTTATATAACGTAATACGTTATAACGTTATGTTATATAACGTAATACGTTGCAACGTTATGTTATATAACGTAATACGTTGTAACGTTATGTTATATAACGTAATACGTTATAAAGAGTTGCTATATAACGTAATACGTTATAACGATATACCATATATCGTTATGTTATATAACATAATACGTTATAACGTTATACCATATGACGTATTACGTTATAAAGTTATACCATATAAGGTATTACGTTATAAAGTTACACCATATAACGTATTACGTTATAACATTATGTTGTATAACGTAATACGTTATAACGTTATGTTATATAACGTATTACGTTATAACGTTATGTTATATTACTTAATACGTTATAACGTTATAAAATATAACGTATTGCTCTATAACGTTATACCATATAACGTATTACGTTATAACATTATGTTATATAACGTAATACGTTACAAGGTGTTACCGTATAACGTATTACGTTATAACGTTATACCATATAACGTTATGTTATATAACGTAATACTTTATAATGTTATGTTATATAACGTAATACGTTGTAACGTTATGTTATATAACGTAATACGTTATAACGTTTTGTTATGTAACGTAATACGTTATAACGTGTTACCATATAACGTATTACGTTACAACGTTATGTTATTTAACGTAATACGTTATAACGTGTTACCATATAACGTATTACGTTATAACGTTACACCATATAACGTTATGTTATATAACATTATGCGTTATAACGTTATACCATATAACGTTATGTTATATAACATAATACGTTATAACGTTATACCATATAACGTAATACTATATAATGTTATACCATATAACGTATTACGTTATAAAGTTACACCATATAACGTATTACGTTATAACATTATGTTGTATAACGTAATACGTTATAACGTTATACCATATAACGTAATACTATATAATGTTATACCATATAACGTATTACGTTATAAAGTTACACCATATAACGTATTACGTTATAACATTATGTTATATAACGTATTACGTTATAACGTTATGTTATATAACGTAATACGTTATAACGTGTTACCATATATCGTATAACGTTATAACGTATTACGTTGTAACGTTATACCATATAACGTAATACTATATAATGTTATACCATATAACGTATTACGTTATAAAGTTACACCATATAACGTATTACGTTATAACATTATGTTACATAACGTAATACGTTATAACGTTATACCATATAACGTAATAAGTTATAACGTTATACCATATAACGTATTACGTTATAACGTTATACCATATAACGTAATACATTATAACGTTATACCATATGACGTATTACGTTATAACGTTATACCATATAACGTATTACGTTATAAAGTTACACCATATAACGTATTACGTTATAACATTATGTTGTATAACGTAATACGTTATAACGTTATATCATATAACGTAATACGTTATAACGTTATGTTATATAACGTAATACGTTATAACGTGTTACCATATATCGTATAACGTTATAACGTATTACGTTGTAACGTTATACCATATAACGTATTACGTTATAACGTTATGTTATATAACGTAATACGTTATAACGTTATACCATATGACGTATTACGTTATAACGTTACACCATATAACGTATTACGTTATAACATAATGTTGTATAACGTAATACGTTATAACGTTATGTTATATAACGTATTACGTTATAACGTTATGTCATATTACTTAATACGTTAAAACGTTATACCATATAACGTATTACGTTATAAAGTTATACCATATAACGTATTACGTTATAAAGTTACACCATACAACGTTATGTTATATATCGTATTACGTTATAACGTTATATATTATAACGTAATACGTTATAACGTTATGTTATATAACGTATTACGTTATAACGTTATGTGATATAACGTAATACGTTATAACGTTATACCATATGACGTATTACGTTATAACGTTATACCATATAACGTATTACGTTATAACGTTATACCATATAACGTAATACGTTATAACGTTATACCATATAACGTATTACGTTATAACGTTATACCATATAACGTAATACGTTATAACGTTATATCATATAACGTAATACGTTATAACGTTATGTTATATAACGTAATACGTTATAACGTGTTACCATATATCGTATAACGTTATAACGTATTACGTTGTAACGTTATACCATATAACGTATTACGTTATAACGTTATGTTATATAACGTAATACGTTATAACGTTATACCATATGACGTATTACGTTATAACGTTACACCATATTACGTATTACGTTATAACATTATGTTGTATAACGTAATACGTTATAACGTTATGTTATATAACGTATTACGTTATAACGTGTTACCATGTACCGTATAACGTTATAACGTATTACGTTGTAACGTTATACCATATAACGTATTACGTTATAACGTTACACCATATAACGTTATGATGTATAACATAATACGTTATAACGTTATACCATATATCGTAATACTATATAACGTTATACCATACAACGTATTACGTTATAACGGTATGCTTGATAACGTAATACTTTACAATGTTATGTTATATAACGTAATACGTTGTAACGTTATGTTATATAACGTAATACGTTAAAACGTTTTGTTATGTAACGTAATACGTTGTAACGTGTTACCATATAACGTATTACGTTACAACGTTATGTTATTTACCGTAATACGTTATAACGTTATGTTATATAACGTAATACGTTATAACGTTATTTTATACAAGGTAATGCGTTATATCCTTATGTCATATAACGTAATACGTTATTACGTGTTACCATATAACTTATTACGTTATAACGTTATACCGTATAACGTTATGCTATATAACGTAGTACGATATAACGTTATACCATATAACGTTATGTTATATAACGTAATGCGTTGTAACGTGTTACCATATAACGTATTACGTTATAACGTTATACCATATAACGTTATGTTATATAACGTAATACGTTGTAACGTCATGTTATATAACGTAATACGTTATAAAGAGTTGCTGTATAACGTAATACGTTATAACGATATACCATATAACGTATTACGTTATAACGTTATACCATATAACGTTATGTTATATTACGTATTACGTTATAACGTTATACCATATAATGTATTACGTTATAACGTTATACCATATAACGTTATGTTACATAACGTATTACGTTACAACGTTATAACATATAACGTATTACGTTATAACGTTATAACATATAACATTATGTTATATAACGTAATACGTTATAACGTTATGTTATATAACGTAATACGTTGCAACGTTATGTTATACAACGTAATACGTTGTAACGTTATGTTATATAACGTAATACGTTATAAAGAGTTGCTATATAACGTAATACGTTATAACGATATACCATATATCGTTATGTTATATAACATAATACGTTATAACGCTATACCATATGACGTATTACGTTATAAAGTTATACCATATAACGTATTACGTTATAAAGTTACACCATATAACGTATTACGTTATAACATTATGTTGTATAACGTAATACGTTATAACGTTATGTTATATAACGTATTACGTTATAACGTTATACCATATAACGTTATGTTATATAACGTAATACTTTATAATGTTATGTTATATAACGTAATACGTTGTAACGTTATGTTATATAACGTAATACGTTATAACGTTTTGTCATGTAACGTAATACGTTATAACGTGTTACCATATAACGTATTACGTTATAAAGTTACACCATATAACGTATTACGTTATAACATTATGTTACATAACGTAATACGTTATAACGTTATACCATATAACGTAATAAGTTATAACGTTATACCATATAACGTATTACGTTATAACGTTATACCATATAACGTATTACGTTATAAAGTTACACCATATAACGTATTACGTTATAACATTATGTTGTATAACGTAATACGTTATAACGTTATATCATATAACGTAATACGTTATAACGTTATGTTATATAACGTAATACGTTATAACGTGTTACCATATATCGTATAACGTTATAACGTATTACGTTGTAACGTTATACCATATAACGTATTACGTTATAACGTTACACCATATAACGTATTACGTTATAACATTATGTTGTATAACGTAATACGTTATAACGTTATGTTATATAACGTATTACGTTATAACGTTATGTGATATAACGTAATACGTTATAACGTTATACCATATGACGTATTACGTTATAACGTTATACCATATAACGTATTACGTTATAAAGTTACACCATACAACGTTCTGTTATATATCGTATTACGTTGTAACGTTATGCCACATAACGTAATACGTTATAACGTTGTGTTATATAACGTATTACGTTATAACGTTATGTTATATAACGTAATACGTTATAACGTTATACCATATGACGTATTACGTTATAACGTTATACCATATGACGTATTACGTTATAACGTTACACCATATTACGTATTACGTTGTAACATTATGTTGTATAACGTAATACGTTATAACGTTATGTTATATAACGTATTACGTTATAACGTGTTACCATGTACCGTATAACGTTATAACGTATTACGTTGTAACGTTATACCATATAACGTATTACGTTATAACGTTACACCATATAACGTTATGATGTATAACATAATACGTTATAACGTTATACCATATATCGTAATACTATATAGCGTTATACCATACAACGTATTACGTTATAACGGTATGCTTGATAACGTAATACTTTATAATGTTATGTTATATAACGTAATACGTTGTAACGTTATGTTATATAACGTAATACGTTATAACGTTTTGTTATGTAACGTAATACGTTGTAACGTGTTACCATATAACGTATTACGTTACAACGTTATGTTATTTAACGTAATACGTTATATCGTTATGTTATATAACGTAATACGTTATAACGTTATTTTATACAAGGTAATGCGTTATATCCTTATGTCATATAACGTAATACGTTATAACGTGTTACCATATAACTTATTACGTTATAACGTTATACCGTATAACGTTAATCTATATAACGTAGTACGATATAACGTTATACCATATAACGTTATGTTATATAACGTAATGCGTTGTAACGTGTTACCATATAACGTATTACGTTATAACGTTATACCATATAACGTTATGTTATATAACGTAATACGTTGTAACGTTATGTTATATAACGTAATACGTTATAAAGAGTTGCTGTATAACGTAATACGTTATAACGATATACCATATAACGTATTACGTTATAACGTTATACCATATAACGTTATGTTATATTACGTATTACGTTATAACGTTATACCATATAATGTATTACGTTATAACGTTATACCATATAACGTATTACGTTATAACGTTATGTTATTTAACGTAATACGTTATAACGTTATGTTATATTACGTATTACGTTATAACGTTATAAAATATAACGTTATGTTATATAAGGTATTACGTTACAACGTTATACTATATAACGTATTACGTTATAACGTTATGTTATATAACGCAATACGTTATAACGTGTTACCATATAACCTCTTACGTTATAACGTTATACCATATAACGAATTACGTTATCACGTCATACCATATAACGTATTACGTTATAACGTTATGTTATATAACGTAATACATTATAACGTCATGTTATATAACGCCATACGTTACAACGTTATACCATATAACGTTATGTTATATAACGTATTACGTTACAACGTTATACCATATAACGTATTGCGTTGTAACGTTATGTTATATAGCGGAATACGTTATAACGCTATGTTATATAGCGTAATACGTTATAACGTGTTGCCATATAATGTATTACGTTATAACGTTATACCATATAACGTTATGTTACATAACGTATTACGTTACAACGTTATAACATATAACGTATTACGTTATAACGTTATAACATATAACATTATGTTATATAACGTAATACGTTATAACGTGTTACCATATATCGTATAACGTTATAACGTATTACGTTGTAACGTTATACCATATAACGTATTACGTTATAACGTTACACCATATAACGTATTACGTTATAACATTATGTTGTATAACGTAATACGTTATAACGTTATGTTATATAACGTATTACGTTATAACGTTATGTTATATTACTTAATACGTTGAAACCTTATACCATATAACGTATTACGTTATAAAGTTATACCATATAACGTATTACGTTATAAAGTTACACCATACAACGTTATGTTATATATCCTATTACGTTATAACGTTATATATTATAACGTAATACGTTATAACGTTATGTTATATAACGTATTACGTTATAACGTTATGTGATATAACGTAATACGTTATGACGTTATACCATATGACGTATTACGTTATAACGTTATACCATATAACGTATTACGTTATAAAGTTACACCATACAACGTTCTGTTATATATCGTATTACGTTGTAACGTTATGCCACATAACGTAATACGTTATAACGTTGTGTTATATAACGTATTACGTTATAACGTTATGTTATATAACGTAATACGTTATAACGTTATACCATATGACGTATTACGTTATAACGTTATACCATATGACGTATTACGTTATAACGTTACACCATATTACGTATTACGTTATAACATTATGTTGTATAACGTAATACGTTATAACGTTATGTTATATAACGTATTACGTTATAACGTGTTACCATGTACCGTATAACGTTATAACGTATTACGTTGTAACGTTATACCATATAACGTATTACGTTATAACGTTACACCATATAACGTTATGATGTATAACATAATACGTTATAACGTTATACCATATATCGTAATACTATATAGCGTTATACCATACAACGTATTACGTTATAACGGTATGCTTGATAACGTAATACTTTATAATGTTATGTTATATAACGTAATACGTTGTAACGTTATGTTATATAACGTAATACGTTATAACGTTTTGTTATGTAACGTAATACGTTGTAACGTGTTACCATATAACGTATTACGTTACAACGTTATGTTATTTAACGTAATACGTTATATCGTTATGTTATATAACGTAATACGTTATAACGTTATTTTATACAAGGTAATGCGTTATATCCTTATGTCATATAACGTAATACGTTATAACGTGTTACCATATAACTTATTACGTTATAACGTTATTCCGTATAACGTTAATCTATATAACGTAGTACGATATAACGTTATACCATATAACGTTATGTTATATAACGTAATGCGTTGTAACGTGTTACCATATAACGTATTACGTTATAACGTTATACCATATAACGTTATGTTATATAACGTAATACGTTGTAACGTTATGTTATATAACGTAATACGTTATAAAGAGTTGCTGTATAACGTAATACGTTATAACGATATACCATATAACGTATTACGTTATAACGTTATACCATATAACGTTATGTTATATTACGTATTACGTTATAACGTTATACCATATAATGTATTACGTTATAACGTTATACCATATAACGTATTACGTTATAACGTTATGTTATTTAACGTAATACGTTATAACGTTATGTTATATTACGTATTACGTTATAACGTTATAAAATATAACGTTATGTTATATAAGGTATTACGTTACAACGTTATACTATATAACGTATTACGTTATAACGTTATGTTATATAACGCAATACGTTATAACGTGTTACCATATAACCTCTTACGTTATAACGTTATACCATATAACGAATTACGTTATCACGTCATACCATATAACGTATTACGTTATAACGTTATGTTATATAACGTAATACATTATAACGTCATGTTATATAACGCCATACGTTACAACGTTATACCATATAACGTTATGTTATATAACGTATTACGTTACAACGTTATACCATATAACGTATTGCGTTGTAACGTTATGTTATATAGCGGAATACGTTATAACGCTATGTTATATAGCGTAATACGTTATAACGTGTTGCCATATAATGTATTACGTTATAACGTTATACCATATAACGTTATGTTACATAACGTATTACGTTACAACGTTATAACATATAACGTATTACGTTATAACGTTATAACATATAACATTATGTTATATAACGTAATACGTTATAACGTTATGTTATATAACGTAATACGTTGCAACGTTATGTTATACAACGTAATACGTTGTAACGTTATGTTATATAACGTAATACGTTATAAAGAGTTGCTATATAACGTAATACGTTATAACGATATACCATATATCGTTATGTTATATAACATAATACGTTATAACGCTATACCATATGACGTATTACGTTATAAAGTTATACCATATAACGTATTACGTTATAAAGTTACACCATATAACGTATTACGTTATAACATTATGTTGTATAACGTAATACGTTATAACGTTATGTTATATAACGTATTACGTTATAACGTTATACCATATAACGTTATGTTATATAACGTAATACTTTATAATGTTATGTTATATAACGTAATACGTTGTAACGTTATGTTATATAACGTAATACGTTATAACGTTTTGTTATGTAACGTAATACGTTATAACGTGTTACCATATAACGTATTACGTTATAAAGTTACACCATATAACGTATTACGTTATAACATTATGTTACATAACGTAATACGTTATAACGTTATACCATATAACGTAATAAGTTATAACGTTATACCATATAACGTATTACGTTATAACGTTATACCATATAACGTAATACGTTATAACGTTATACCATATGACGTATTACGTTATAACGTTATACCATATAACGTATTACGTTATAAAGTTACACCATATAACGTATTACGTTATAACATTATGTTGTATAACGTAATACGTTATAACGTTATATCATATAACGTAATACGTTATAACGTTATGTTATATAACGTAATACGTTATAACGTGTTACCATATATCGTATAACGTTATAACGTATTACGTTGTAACGTTATACCATATAACGTATTACGTTATAACGTTACACCATATAACGTATTACGTTATAACATTATGTTGTATAACGTAATACGTTATAACGTTATGTTATATAACGTATTACGTTATAACGTTATGTTATATTACTTAATACGTTGAAACCTTATACCATATAACGTATTACGTTATAAAGTTATACCATATAACGTATTACGTTATAAAGTTACACCATACAACGTTATGTTATATATCGTATTACGTTATAACGTTATATATTATAACGTAATACGTTATAACGTTATGTTATATAACGTATTACGTTATAACGTTATGTGATATAACGTAATACGTTATAACGTTATACCATATGACGTATTACGTTATAACGTTATACCATATAACGTATTACGTTATAAAGTTACACCATACAACGTTCTGTTTTATATCGTATTACGTTGTAACGTTATGCCACATAACGTAATACGTTATAACGTTGTGTTATATAACGTATTACGTTATAACGTTATGTTATATAACGTAATACGTTATAACGTTATACGATATGACGTATTACGTTATAACGTTATACCATATGACGTATTACGTTATAACGTTACACCATATTACGTATTACGTTATAACATTATGTTGTATAACGTAATACGTTATAACGTTATGTTATATAACGTATTACGTTATAACGTGTTACCATGTACCGTATAACGTTACAACGTATTACGTTGTAACGTTATACCATATAACGTATTACGTTATAACGTTACACCATATAACGTTATGATGTATAACATAATACGTTATAACGTTATACCATATATCGTAATACTATATAGCGTTATACCATACAACGTATTACGTTATAACGGTATGCTTGATAACGTAATACTTTATAATGTTATGTTATATAACGTAATACGTTGTAACGTTATGTTATATAACGTAATACGTTATAACGTTTTGTTATGTAACGTAATACGTTGTAACGTGTTACCATATAACGTATTACGTTACAACGTTATGTTATTTAACGTAATACGTTATATCGTTATGTTATATAACGTAATACGTTATAACGTTATTTTATACAAGGTAATGCGTTATATCCTTATGTCATATAACGTAATACGTTATAACGTGTTACCATATAACTTATTACGTTATAACGTTATACCGTATAACGTTAATCTATATAACGTAGTACGATATAACGTTATACCATATAACGTTATGTTATATAACGTAATGCGTTGTAACGTGTTACCATATAACGTATTACGTTATAACGTTATACCATATAACGTTATGTTATATAACGTAATACGTTGTAACGTTATGTTATATAATGTAATACGTTATAAAGAGTTGCTGTATAACGTAATACGTTATAACGATATACCATATAACGTATTACGTTATAACGTTATACCATATAACGTTATGTTATATTACGTATTACGTTATAACGTTATACCATATAATGTATTACGTTATAACGTTATACCATATAACGTATTACGTTATAACGTTATGTTATTTAACGTAATACGTTATAACGTTATGTTATATTACGTATTACGTTATAACGTTATAAAATATAACGTTATGTTATATAAGGTATTACGTTACAACGTTATACTATATAACGTATTACGTTATAACGTTATGTTATATAACGCAATACGTTATAACGTGTTACCATATAACCTCTTACGTTATAACGTTATACCATATAACGAATTACGTTATCACGTCATACCATATAACGTATTACGTTATAACGTTATGTTATATAACGTAATACATTATAACGTCATGTTATATAACGCCATACGTTACAACGTTATACCATATAACGTTATGTTATATAACGTATTACGTTACAACGTTATACCATATAACGTATTGCGTTGTAACGTTATGTTATATAGCGGAATACGTTATAACGCTATGTTATATAGCGTAATACGTTATAACGTGTTGCCATATAACTTATTACGTTATAACGTTATACCATATAACGTTATGTTATATAACGTATTACGTTACAACGTTATACCATATAACGTATTACGATATAACGTTATGTTATATAACGTAATACGTTATAACGTTATGTTATATAACGTAATACGTTATAACGTTATACCATATAACGTATTACATTATAACGTTATACCGTATAACGTTATGTTTTATAACGTATTACGTTACATCGTTATACCATATAACGTATTGCGTTGTGACGTTATGTTATATAGCGGAATACGTTATAACGTTATGTTATATAACGTAATACGTTATAACGAGTTACCATGTAACTTATAACGTTATAACGTTATACCATATAACGTTATGTTATATAACGTATTACGTTACAACGTTATACCATATAACGTATTACGTTATAACGTTTTGTTATATAACGTAACACGTTATAACGTTATGTTATATAACGTTACGTTATATAACGTAATACGTTATATCGTTATGCTATATAACGTATTACGTTACAACGTTATACCATATAACGTATTACGTTATAACGTTATGTTATTTAACGTAGTACGTTATATCGTTATGTTATATAACGTAATACGTTATAACGTTATACCATATAACGTAATACGTTATAACGTTATACCATATAACGTAATACGTTATAACTTGTTACCATATAACTTATTACGTTATAACGTTTTGTTATATAACGTAACACGTTATAACGTTATGTTATATAACGTTACGTTATATAACGTAATACGTTATATCGTTATGTTATATATCGTATTACGTTATAACGTTATACCGTATAACGTATTACGTTATAACGTTATGTTATATAACTTAATACGTGATATCGTTGTGTTATATAACGTAATACGTTATAACGTTATACCATATAACGTATTACGTTATAAAGTTACACCATACAACGTTATGTTAAATATCGTATTACGTTATAACGTTGTACCATATGGCGTATTACGTTATAACGTTATACCATATAACGTAATGTTATATAACGTATTACGTTATAACTGTATGCTTGATAACGCAATACGTTATAATGTTATGTTATATAAAGTAATACGTTGTAACGTTATGTTATATGACGTAATACGTTATAACGTGTTACCATATAACCTCTTACGTTATAACGTTATACCATATAACGAATTACGTTATCACGTCATACCATATAACGTATTACGTTATAACGTTATGTTATATAACGTAATACATTATAACGTCATGTTATATAACGCCATACGTTACAACGTTATACCATATAACGTTATGTTATATAACGTATTACGTTACAACGTTATACCATATAACGTATTGCGTTGTAACGTTATGTTATATAGCGGAATACGTTATAACGCTATGTTATATAGCGTAATACGTTATAACGTGTTGCCATATAACTTATTACGTTATAACGTTATACCATATAACGTTATGTTATATAACGTATTACGTTACAACGTTATACCATATAACGTATTACGATATAACGTTATGTTATATAACGTAATACGTTATAACGTTATGTTATATAACGTAATACGTTATAACGTTATACCATATAACGTATTACATTATAACGTTATACCGTATAACGTTATGTTTTATAACGTATTACGTTACATCGTTATACCATATAACGTATTGCGTTGTGACGTTATGTTATATAGCGGAATACGTTATAACGTTATGTTATATAACGTAATACGTTATAACGAGTTACCATGTAACTTATAACGTTATAACGTTATACCATATAACGTTATGTTATATAACGTATTACGTTACAACGTTATACCTTATAACGTATTACGTTATAACGTTTTGTTATATAACGTAACACGTTATAACGTTATGTTATATAACGTTACGTTATATAACGTAATACGTTATATCGTTATGTTATATAACGTATTACGTTACAACGTTATACCATATAACGTATTACGTTATAACGTTATGTTATTTAACGTAATACGTTATAACGTTATGTTATATTACGTATTACGTTATAACGTTATAAAATATAACGTTATGTTATATAAGGTATTACGTTACAACGTTATACCATATAACGTATTACGTTATAACGTTATGTTATATAACGCAATACGTTATAACGTGTTACCATATAACCTCTTACGTTATAACGTTATACCATATAACGAATTACGTTATCACGTCATACCATATAACGTATTACGTTATAACGTTATGTTATATAACGTAATACATTATAACGTCATGTTATATAACGCCATACGTTACAACGTTATACCATATAACGTTATGTTATATAACGTATTACGTTACAACGTTATACCATATAACGTATTGCGTTATAACGTTATACCATATAACGTATTACGTTATAACGTTGTGTTATATAACGTAATGCGTTATAACGTTATGTTATATAACGTAATACGTTATATCGTTATGTTATATAACGTAATACGTTATAACGTTATACCATATAACGTAATACGTTATAACGTTATACCATATAACGTAATACGTTATAACTTGTTACCATATAACTTATTACGTTATAACGTTATACCATATAACGTTATGTTATATAACGTAATACGTTATAACGTTATGGTACATAACGTAATACGTTATAACGTGTTACCATATAACGTATTCAGTTATAACGTTATACCATATAACGTATTACGTTATAACGTTATGTTATTTAACGTAACACGTTATAACGTTATGTTATATAACGTTACGTTATATAACGTAATACGTTATATCGTTATGTTATATAACGTAATACGTTATAACTAGTTACCATATAACGTATTACGTTATAACGTTATACCATGTAACGTTATGTTATATTACGTAAAACGTTATAACGTTATACCATATAACGTATTACGTTACAACGTTATACCATATAACGTTATGTTATATAACGTATTACGTTACAACGTTATACCATATAACGTAATGTTATATAACGCATTACGTTATAACCGTATGCTTGATATCGTAATACGTTATAATGTTATGTTATATAAAGTAATACGTTGTAACGTTATGTTATATAACGTAATACGTTGTAACGTGTTACCATATAACGTATTTCGTTATAACGTTATATCATATAACGTTATGTTATATAACGTAATACGTTATAACGTGTTACCGTATAACGTATTACTTTATAACGTTATACCATATAACGTTATGTTATATTACGTAATACGTTATAATGTTATGTTGCAGTACGTAATACGTTATAACGTGCTACCATATAACGTATTACGTTATAACGTTATACCATATAACGTATTACGTTATAACGTTGTGTTATATAACGTAATACGTTATAACGTTATATCGTTATGTTATATAACGTAATACGTTATAACGTTATACCATATAGCGAAATACGTTATAACGTTATGTTATATAACGTAATACGTTATGACGTGTTACCATATAGCTTATTACGTTATAACGTTATACCATATACCGTTATGTTATATAACGTAATACGTTATAACGTGTTACCATATAACGTATTACGTTACAACGTTATACCATATAACGTATTACGTTATAACGTTTTGTTATATAACGTAACACGTTATAACGTTATGTTATATAACGTTACGTTATATAACGTAATACGTTATATCGTTATGTTATGTAACGTAAAACGTTATAACGTGTTACCATATAACGTATTACGTTATAACGTTATACCATATAACGTTATGTTATATAACGTAATACGTTATAACGTTATGTTACAGAACGTAATACATTATAACGTGCTACCATATAACGTATTACGTTACAACGTTATACCATATAACGTATTACGTTATAACGTTGTGTTATATAACGTAATGCGTTATAACGTTATGTTATATAACGTAGTACGTTATATCGTTATGTTATATAACGTAATACGTTATAACGTTATACCATATAACGTAATACGTTATAACGTTATACCATATAACGTAATACGTTATAACTTGTTACCATATAACTTATTACGTTATAACGTTATACCATATAACGTTATGTTATATAACGTAATACGTTATAACGTGTTACCGTATAACGTATTACTTTATAACGTTATACCATATAACGTTATGTTATATTACGTAATACGTTATAATGTTATGTTGCAGTACGTAATACGTTATAACGTGCTACCATATAACGTATTACGTTATAACGTTATACCATATAACGTATTACGTTATAACGTTGTGTTATATAACGTAATACGTTATAACGTTATATCGTTATGTTATATAACGTAATACGTTATAACGTTATACCATATAGCGAAATACGTTATAACGTTATGTTATATAACGTAATACGTTATAACGTGTTACCATATAGCTTATTACGTTATAACGTTATACCATATACCGTTATGTTATATAACGTAATACGTTATAACGTGTTACCATATAACGTATTACGTTACAACGTTATACCATATAACGTATTACGTTATAACGTTTTGTTATATAACGTAACACGTTATAACGTTATGTTATATAACGTTACGTTATATAACGTAATACGTTATATCGTTATGTTATGTATCGTAAAACGTTATAACGTGTTACCATATAACGTATTACGTTATAACGTTATACCATATAACGTTATGTTATATAACGTAATACGTTATAACGTTATGTTACAGAACGTAATACATTATAACGTGCTACCATATAACGTATTACGTTACAACGTTATACCATATAACGTACGTTATAACGTTGTGTTATATAACGTAATGCGTTATAACGTTATGTTATATAACGTAGTACGTTATATCGTTATGTTATATAACGTAATACGTTACAACGTTATACCATATAACGTATTACGTTATAACGTTTTGTTATATAACGTAACACGTTATAACGTTATGTTATATAACGTTACGTTATATAACGTAATACGTTATATCGTTATGTTATGTATCGTAAAACGTTATAACGTGTTACCATATAACGTATTACGTTATAACGTTATACCATATAACGTTATGTTATATAACGTAATACGTTATAACGTTATGGTACATAACGTAATACGTTATAACGTGTTACCATATAACGTATTCAGTTATAACGTTATACCATATAACGTATTACGTTATAACGTTGTGTTATATAGCGTAATACGTTATAACGTTATACCATATAACGTATTACGTTATAAAGTTACACCATACAACGTTATGTTATATATCGTATTACGTTATAACGTTATACCGTATAACGTATTACGTTATAACGTTATGTTATATAACTTAATACGTGATATCGTTGTGTTATATAACGTAATACGTTATAACGTTATACCATATAACGTATTACGTTATAAAGTTACACCATACAACGTTATGTTAAATATCGTATTACGTTATAACGTTGTACCATATGGCGTATTACGTTATAACGTTATACCATATAACGTAATGTTATATAACGTATTACGTTATAACTGTATGCTTGATAACGCAATACGTTATAATGTTATGTTATATAACGTCATACGTTATAACGTTATGTTATATAACGTAATACGTTATAACGTTATGTTATATAACGTAATACGTGATATCGTTATGTTATATAACGTAATACTCTATAACGTTATACCATATAACGTATTACGTTATAAAGTTACACCATACAACGTTATACCATATAACGTAATACGTTATAACGTTATACCATATAACGTATTACGTTATAACGTTATGTTATATAACGTAATACGTTATAACGTTATGTTATATAACGTAATACGTTATAACGTTATACCATATAACGTAATACGATATAACGTTATACCATATAACGTATTACGTTATAAAGTTACACCATACAACGTTTTTTTTTTTTTTTTTTTTTTTTATTTATTTGCTTTAAATTTTACAATTTGTCCAGTAGGACATTTGGTAAAATGTTATAGCTGTTTACTAATATAACATGTGGGTGGCTACCCCCAATGGGGTTCCATCTTCGTGCTTGTTAGGGTGTATCCTTTATGAGATCTACTGGATGTTTCCTTTTTAATCTCCTTTCGATGAATGTGGTGATCGTTTCCGCTGCCAGCCGGTTCGGGTGCGTTGCTAATCTTTCTCTGTACCTTCTTGCGAATCTGCTAATCTCTTCCTTGACCGTTGGTATTCCAAGGTCTTTTCGTATGTCCTCGTTTCTAACGTACCATGGGGCGTTTACTATTGTTCTAAGTATTTTAGATTGCATTGCCTCTAGTTTGGTTATATGGCTCATTGCTGCTGTTCCCCATAGTGGTATTCCGTACGTCCAGATTGGTTTTATGATGGTTTTGTAGATTTTTAATTTGTTTTCTATGCTTAGTTTGGATTTTCGACTTGTTAACCAGTACATCTGTCTCTTTGCTATCTGTATTTTGCTTATTATTGATTTGATATGCTGTTTCCATGTGAATCTTGTATCAAAGTGTAGTCCTAGGTATTTGACTTGCCTTGTTTGTATTATGTGCGTGCCGTTGAGTGTAATGTTTGGTGGTAACTGTTTTCGCAGTGTGAATGTAATGTGGTTGCATTTATCAGGGTTTGCTTTAATTTGTTTAACTTGAAGCCACTTTTCTATTTTTGCAATATGCTCTTGTAGCAATGCGACTGCTGTTGCTGGGTTAGTGTGCCTGACTAGTACCACAGTGTCATCCGCAAATGTCAGTATTTTGCTGTTGGTGGTTGTTGGTATGTTGGCCGTGTATAGTGTGTAGAGAATTGGTCCCAAGACGCTTCCTTGCGGAACCCCTGCCTTGATGTCTTTAACTTGAGAGTATGTATCTTTAATTTTTACTGTAAAGGTTCTGTTGCTTAAGTAGGATTTAGTTAAATGGTATATCTGCTCCGGGAATTGTTTTCTGATTGATTGAAGTAGACTATCGTGGTTTATTTTGTCGAATGCTTTCTCGATGTCCATAAAGAGGGCTGTGCAGTATTGTTTGTTTTCTATTGCTAGTATTATTTCGTTTGTGAGTCTGTGCATTTGCTCTATCGTGGAGTGTTTGTTCCTGAATCCAAATTGGTGATCTGGTATTAGTTTTTCCTTCTCTATTATTGGTTTTAGGCGGGCGTAAATTATTTTTTCCAGTATTTTGGAGAATACTGGAAGTAGTGATATTGGTCTGTACGATACTGTTTGATGTGGGTCTTTGCCTGGTTTAGGTAACATTATGATCTGTGCTAGTTTCCATAGTTTAGGATAGTATTGGATTCTTAATATTGCATTAAAGATTATTGTAATTAGCCGTATCGCTTTTGGAGGAAGGTTTTTCAAGATTATACCATTGATTAGGTCAATTCCTGGTGCCTTATTATTTTTTGTTTTCTCGATTATGTTTCTAATTTCATGTGCTGTTGTTTTAGGTATGATGTAATGATTGTCAGTTGCAGTACTAGTGATTACCTCATCCTCGTCCATATGACAGTTGTGGTTGCTATTATTGATATTATGTGGTGTAAATATGTTGCTTAGGTGGTTGGAAAATTCTTCAGCTTGTTCTTCGTTGCTTCTTGCCCATGTATTATCTGCTTTTCTGATTGCTGGGACTAGTTTTATTGGCTTCTTTATTTTTTTTGTGGCTTTCCAAAGGGAGTAGTTAGAGTTCTCGTGTGCAGATAGTGACTCTATGAATTTTGTGAACTCATTGTTATTGTGTTCTTTTATTTTGTTTTTTATTTCCTTTGCAAGTTTATTTAGGTGTTTTTTGTTTTCTTTTGATCTATGCTTTGCCATTTTGCTTTCGCTTTTCTTTTTTCTCTAATTTTTTCAAGGATGTCTGGCGGAATTATTTTTGTTGGTCTATTAGTTGATTCAGGTATAGTGGTTGCCCATGCTGCTTCCTGAATAGTTTCTGTAAGCGTTATTACTGCTTGTTCGATATGTTCGGGTGTTTTCAATGGGATGTTGCAGTTGATTTTGCTCTCAATTATTTCTTTAAATGTTTGCCATTTGGTGGTTTTATTGCATAGTGTCTCTGAATTTTTATAAATTATTGGTTTGTTTAAGTATGTAATAATTATGGGTGTATGATCGGAGCTAAGCTCGAGGCTGGGTTCTATATTTAGTTTATTTGCATTTAGTCCTTTTGTAACTGCAAAATCAAGTAGGTCAGGTATTTTGCTCAAGTCTGTCGGCCAGTAAGTCGGTCTTCCTGTGGATAATATATTGAGGTTATTGTTTCTAATGTACTTCTCCAAAGTTCTACCTCGAGGTGTATTGATTCTTGATCCCCATAGTGTGTGCTTTGAATTATAGTCTCCCGCTGCAATATACTTATCACCTAAATGTTGAAAGTAATCTTCCCACATTTGAGATGTAATTTTATGTCGCGGTGGTACATATACTGCTGACAGCTGTAGATAGTTGCTGCTAGTTTGTACTGTAACGGTGGTTGCTTGGATATATTCTTTACTAACCTGACTGTGTAGATGGTGTTTAATATCGTTTCTTATTATTACTGCGGTTCCTCCGTGTGCTTTTCCTGAGGGATGCTTGGTATCATATATGGTGTAGTACGGTATTTTTAAATAGTTTTTTATAGTGAAGTGTGTTTCTGAAACAAGAAGTATATCGATATTATTGTTATACAGGAATGTTTTAGTTTCTAGGGCCCTTTGTTGTAGGCCGTTAGAGTTCCAGGCTGCTATTTTAAGCGTGTCCATTTTTATTTTTTAGTTAGCGTGTTTGTAAGTAGCTGTAGCATGAGTGTGATTTGTTGCGTTTGCTGTTTAAGGATTGCGTTTTGTTCACTTATCATTTTTGCCAGGAATTCTGTGTTTTTGATGGATATCTTTAATAGTTCTTTAATTTCTGCAGCGTCGTCGATGTTAATGTTCTGGTTGTGATTATCTAAAGGTGTTGACTGTTTGGCTACTTGCGCGTAGCTTCGGCTACCAAGGGTGTTGGTATTGTTATGGTTCATTACATTCTGAACGTTTGTTGATGTTTCAGTTACTATGCTATCCTGTTGAGTGTTAGAGTTATTATATGTCCTGTTACGAAGCGGCGGAAAAAGTTTTTTTTGTAGTTGCTTTCTGACTACACAGCCTTTGTAACTAGCTGGGTGGTTTCCACCGCAATTGAAACACTTTGCGTTATTTATTTTTCCCGTATGTGGGCAGTTAGCTGTTAGGTGCTTTCCTGCGCATTTGACACACGCCGGGTTTCTGTTACAGTAGTTTTTTGTATGCCCATATTGTTGACACCTCATACATTGCGGTATGTCTTTTTTTTGTCTGGGTGGCTCAACTGTAATTATCGTGTTTAAAATTTTCTTAATTTCAAAAATTTCTTTGTTATTATTTTTAGGTTCTAATTCTATTAAAAATAGCGGTAGTGGTTGCTTGGTGTCAAATCTGGTTATGTTGTTAATCGTTCTCACCTGGTGTCCGATTTTGGCTAATTCCTCACATATGTTGTTTGTGTTCGATTTAGGATGTAAGCCTCTGATTACTGCTTTGTAGCTTTTATCAGATTTGGGTTGGTAGGTATGATACCCGGCGTTTTTTTCCTTTAGCGCTTTTGTTACTTTTCTATATATTTCCGGGGTATTGGTTTGTACTTTTACTTGTTCTAGTTTGAGTTGTTTTATGGTGTAATTTTCTTTTCCTGCCGTGATGTTTAGCAGTTCGATGAGGGGGTCTATTATTTTAGCATCAATGAAGATTGGTGGAGGTTTAGGAATGTTTGTTATTGGTTTATCAGCTGGGTCTACATCCATCACTTCTGGCAGTGAGCTGAAAGAGTCATGTATAGGAATTTCCTGTAGCCATTTTTGTCCTTCTGGTTCTATCGCCCTCTTAGCATTTGTGTTTGTGTTTATCCTTCGTTTTTTGCTGGGAGTTGCAGTCTTCCAGCTTTCGTTGTAATGTGGTGGAACATTGCTAGTATTATTTTTTCCTTCATCTTTTTTCGTAATTTCCATCGCTATTTCGTTTGTATCTGAGCAATCCACTTCACTTGTTGATTTATTTGAGCTCTGTTGGTCTATTGCTCTGTTTATGGCATATGTTTCGCCTTTGTTTAGGATTTTTATAGTTGGTATTTTTTGGATGTTTTCCATCCTTTAGTTTTAGTATATTGGTTGTGTTGCACTTCACTTTTCTTTTCTCTTCTCTTTTCTTTCCCACTTGTCGCACTTACGGAAGCACTGGTTCTCACGTCCGCATAGCTCGACTGCTCGGGCAGAACTACCATACAACGTTATGTTAAATATCGTATTACGTTATAACGTGATACCATATGGCGTATTACGTTATAACGTTATATCATATAACGTTATGTTATAAAGCGGAATACGTTATAACGTTATGTTATATAACGTAATACGTTATAACGTGTTACCATATAGCTTATTACGTTATAACGTTATACCATATAACGTTATGTTATATAACGTAATACGATATAACGTGTTACCATATAACGTATTACTTTATAACGTTATGCCATATAACGTTATGTTATATTACGTAATACGTTATAACGTTATACCATATAACGTATTACGTTATAACGTTATGTTATATAACGTAATACGTTATAACGTTATGTAATATTACGTATTACGTTATAACGTTATATAATATAACGTTATGTTATATAACGCAATACGTTATAACGAGTTACCATATAACCTCTTACGTTATAACGTTATACCATATAACGAATTACGTTATCACGTCATACCATATAACGTATTACGTTATAACGTTATGTTATATAACGTAATTCATTATAACGTTATGTTATATAACGCCATACGTTACAACGTTATACCATATAACGTTATGTTATATAACGTATTACGTTACAACGTTATACCATATAACGTATTGCGTTGTAACGTTATGTTATATAGCGGAATACGTTATAACGTTGTGTTATATAGCGTAATACGTTATAACGTGTTGCCATATAACTTATTACGTTATAACGTTATACCATATAACGTTATGTTATATAACGTATTACGTTACAACGTTATACCATATAACGTATTACGATATAACGTTATGTTATATAACGTAATACGTTATAACGTTATGTTATATAACGTAATACGTTATAACGTTATACTATATAACGTATTACGTTATAACGTTATACCGTATAACGTTATGTTTTATAACGTATTACGTTACATCGTTATACCATATAACGTATTGCGTTGTAACGTTATGTTATACAGCGGAATACGTTATAACGTTATGTTATATAACGTAATACGTTATAACGAGTTACCATGTAACTTATAACGTTATAACGTTATACCATATAACGTTATGTTATATAACGTATTACGTTACAACGTTATACCATATAACGTATTACGTTATAACGTTTTGTTATATAACGTAACACGTTATAACGTTATGTTATATAACGTTACGTTATATAACGTAATACGTTATATCGTTATGTTATATAACGTAATACGTTATAACTAGTTACCATATAACGTATTACGTTATAACGTTATACCATGTAACGTTATGTTATATTACGTAAAACGTTATAACGTTATACCATATAACGTATTACGTTACAACGTTATACCATATAACGTTATGTTATATAACGTATTACGTTACAACGTTATACCATATAACGTAATGTTATATAACGCATTACGTTATAACCGTATGCTTGATATCGTAATACGTTATAATGTTATGTTATATAAAGTAATACGTTGTAACGTTATGTTATATAACGTAATACGTTGTAACGTGTTACCATATAACGTATTTCGTTATAACGTTATATCATATAACGTTATGTTATATATCGTAATAAGTCATAACGTTATGTTATATAACGTAATACGTTATAACTAGTTACCATATAACGTATTACGTTATAACGTTATACCATGTAACGTTATGTTATATTACGTAAAACGTTATAACGTTATACCATATAACGTATTACGTTACAACGTTATACCATATAACGTTATGTTATATAACGTGTTACGTTACAACGTTATACCATATAACGTATTGCGTTGTAACGTTATGTTATATAGCGAAATACGTTATAACGTTATGTTATATAACGTAATACGTTATAACGTGTTACCATATAGCTTATTACGTTATAACGTTATACCATATACCGTTATGTTATATAACGTAATACGTTATAACGTGTTACCATATAACGTATTACTTTATAACGTTATACCATATAACGTTATGTTATATTACGTAATACGTTATAACGTTATGTTGCAGAACGTAATACGTTATAACGTGCTACCATATAACGTATTACGTTATAACGTTATACCATATAACGTATTACGTTATAACGTTGTGTTATATAATGTAATACGTTATAACGTTATGCTATATAACGTAATACGTTATATCGTTATTTTATATAACGTAATACGTTATAACGTTATACCATATAGCGAAATACGTTATAACGTTATGTTATATAACGTAATACGTTATAACGTGTTACCATATAGCTTGTTACGTTATAACGTTATACCATATACCGTTATGTTACATAACGTAATACGTTATAACGTGTTACCATATAACGTATTACGTTACAACGTTATACCATATAACGTATTACGTTATAACGTTTTGTTATATAACGTAACACGTTATAACGTTATGTTATATAACGTTACGTTATATAACGTAATACGTTATATCGTTATGTTATGTAACGTAAAACGTTATAACGTGTTACCATATAACGTATTACGTTATAACGTTATACCATATAACGTTATGTTATATAACGTAATACGTTATAACGTTATGTTGCAGAACGTAATACGTTATAACGTGCTACCATATAACGTATTACGTTATAACGTTATACCATATAACGTTATGTTATATAACGTAATACGTTATAACGTTATGGTACATAACGTAATACGTTATAACGTGCTACCATATAACGTATTCAGTTATAACGTTATACCATATAACGTATTACGTTATAACGTAATGTTATATAACGTAATACGTTATAACGTTATACCATATATATATAACATAACGTTATAACGTAATACGTGATATCGTTATGTTATATAACGTAATACGTTATAACGTTATACCATATAACGTATTACGTTATAACGTTATGTTATATAACGTAATACGTTATAACGTTATGTTATATAACGTAATACGTTAGAACGTTATGTTATATAACGTAATACGTTATAACGTTATACTATATAACGTAATACGATATAACGTTATACCATATAACGTTAAGTTATATAACGTAATACGTTATAACGTTATGGTACATAACGTAATACGTTATAACGTGTTACCATATAACGTATTCAGTTATAACGTTATACCATATAACGTATTACGTTATAACGTTATGTTATATAACGTAATACGTTATAACGTTATACCATATAACGTATTACGTTATAAAGTTACACCATACAACGTTATGTTATATATCGTATTACGTTATAACGTTATACCGTATAACGTATTACGTTATAACGTTATGTTATATAACTTAATACGTGATATCGTTGTGTTATATAACGTAATACGTTATAACGTTATACCATATAACGTATTACGTTATAAAGTTACACCATACAACGTTATGTTAAATATCGTATTACGTTATAACGTTATACCATATGGCGTATTACGTTATAACGTTATACCATATAACGTAATGTTATATAACGTATTACGTTATAACTGTATGCTTGATAACGCAATACGTTATAATGTTATGTTATATAAAGTAATACGTTGTAACGTTATGTTATATGACGTAATACGTTGTAACGTGTTACCATATGACGTATTACGTTATAACGTTATATCATATAACGTTATGTTATATATCGTAATACGTCATAACGTTATGTTATATAACGTAATACGTTATAACTAGTTACCATATAACGTATTACGTTATAACGTTATACCATGTAACGTTATGTTAAATTACGTAAAACGTTATAACGTGTTACCATATAACGTATTACTTCATAACGTTATACCATATAACGTTATGTTATATTACGTAATACGTTATAACGTTATACCATATAACGTATTACGTTTCAACGTTATACCATATAACGTATTACGTTATGACGTTATGTTATATAACGTAATACGTTATAACGTTATGTTATATTACGTATTACGTTATAACGTTATACCATATAACGTTATGTTATATAAGGTATTACGTTACAGCGTTATATCATATAACGTATTACGTTATAACGTTATGTCATATAACGCAATACGTTATAACGTTATGTTATATAACGCCGTACGTTACAACGTTATACCATATAACGTATTACGTTACAACGTTATACCATATAACGTTATGTTATATAACGTAATACGTTATAACGTGTTACCATATAACCTCTTACGTTATAACGTTATACCATATAACGTATTACGTTATCACGTCATACCATATAACGTATTACGTTATAACGTTATGTTATATAACGTAATACGTTATAACGTTATGTTATATAACGCCGTACGTTACAACGTTATACCATATAACGTATTACGTTACAACGTTATACCATATAACGTTATGTTATATGACGTATTACGTTACAACGTTATACCATATAACGTATTGCGTTGTAACGTTATGTTATATAGCGCAATACGTTATAACCTTATGTTATATAGCGTAATACGTTATAACGTGTTACCATATAACTTATTACGTTATAACGTTATACCATATAACGTTATGTTATATAACGTATTACGTTACAACGTTATACCATATAACGTATTACGATATAACGTTATGTTATATAACGTAATCCGTTATAACGTTATGTTATATAACGTAATACGTTACAACGTTATACCATATAACGTATTACGTTATAATGTTATACCGTATAACGTTATGTTATATAACGTATTACGTTACATCGTTATACCATATAACGTATTGCGTTGTAACGTTGTGTTATATAGCGGAATACGTCATAACGTTATGTTATATGACGTAATACGTTATAACGAGTTACCATGTAACTTATAACGTTATAACGTTATACCATATAACGTTATGTTATATGACGTATTACGTTACAACGTTATACCATATAACGTATTGCGTTGTAACGTTATGTTATATAACGTAATACGTAATATCGTTATGTTATATAACGTAATACGTTATAACGTTATACCATATAACGTATTACGTTATAAAGATACACCGTACAACGTTATGTTATATATCGTATTACGTTATAACGTTATACCATATAACGTATTACGTTATAACGTTATACCATACAACGTTATGTTATATATCGTATTACGTTATAACGTTATGTTATATAACGCCGTACGTTACAACGTTATACCATATAACGTATTACGTTACAACGTTATACCATATAACGTTATGTTATATAACGTAATACGTTATAACGTGTTACCATATAACCTCTTACGTTATAACGTTATACCATATAACGTATTACGTTATCACGTCATACCATATAACGTATTACGTTATAACGTTATGTTATATAGCGTAATACGTTATAACGTTATGTTATATAACGCCGTACGTTACAACGTTATACCATATAACGTATTACGTTACAACGTTATACCATATAACGTATTGCGTTGTAGCGTTATGTTATATAGCGGAATACGTTATAACGTTATGTTATATAGCGTAATACGTTATAACGTTATGTTATATAACGCCGTACGTTACAACGTTATACCATATAACGTATTACGTTACAACGTTATACCATATAACGTTATGTTATATAACGTAATACGTTATAACGTGTTACCATATAACCTCTTACGTTATAACGTTATACCATATAACGTATTACGTTATCACGTCATACCATATAACGTATTACGTTATAACGTTATGTTATATAGCGTAATACGTTATAACGTTATGTTATATAACGCCGTACGTTACAACGTTATACCATATAACGTATTACGTTACAACGTTATACCATATAACGTTATGTTATATGACGTATTACGTTACAACGTTATACCATATAACGTATTGCGTTGTAACGTTATGTTATATAGCGGAATACGTTATAACGTTATGTTATATAGCGTAATACGTTATAACGTGTTACCATATAACTTATTACGTTATAACGTTATACCATATAACGTTATGTTATATAACGTATTACGTTACAACGTTATACCATATAACGTATTACGATATAACGTTATGTTATATAACGCAATCCGTTATAACGTTATGTTATATAACGTAATACGTTACAACGTTATACCATATAACGTATTACGTTATAATGTTATACCGTATAACGTTATGTTATATAACGTATTACGTTACATCGTTATACCATATAACGTATTGCGTTGTAACGTTGTGTTATATAGCGGAATACGTCATAACGTTATGTTATATGACGTAATACGTTATAACGAGTTACCATGTAACTTATAACGTTATAACGTTATACCATATAACGTTATGTTATATAACGTATTACGTTACAACGTTATACCGTATAACGTATTACGCTTTAACGTTTTGTTATATAACGTAATACGTTATAACGTTATGTTATATAACGCCATACGTTACAACGTTATACCATATAACGTATTACGTTACAACGTTATACCATATAACGTTATGTTATATAACGAATTACGTTACAACGCTATACCATATAACGTATTGCGTTGTGACGTTATGTTATATAGCGGAATACGTTATAACGTTATGTTATATAGCGTAATACGTTATAACGTGTTACCATATAACTTATTACGTTATAACGTTATACCATATAACGTTATGTTATATAACGTATTACGTTACAACGTTATACCATATAACGTATTACGATATAACGTTATGTTATATAACGCAATACGTTATAACGTTATGTTATATAACGTAATACGTTATAACGTTATACCATATAACGTATTACGTTATAACGTTATACCATATAACGTACTACGTTATAACGTTATACCATATAACGTTATGTTATATAACGTATTACGTTACATCGTTATACCATATAACGTATTGCGTTGTAACGTTATGTTATATAGCGGAATACGTTATAACGTTATGTTGCATAACGTAATACGTTATAACGTGTTACCATATAACGTATTACGTTATAACGTTATACCATATACGTATTGCGTTGTAACGTTATGTTATATAGCGTAATACATTATAACGTTATGTTATATAACGCCATACGTTACAACGTTATACCATATAACGTATTACGTTACAACGTTATACCATATAACGTTATGTTATATAACGTATTACGTTACAACGTTATACCATATAACGTATTGCGTTGTAACGTTATGTTATATAGCGGAATACGTTATAACGTTATGTTATATAGCGTAATACGTTATAACGTGTTACCATATAACTTATTACGTTATAACGTTATACCATATAACGTTATGTTATATAACGTATTACGTTACAACGTTATACCATATAACGTATTACGATATAACGTTATGTTATATAACGTAATACGTTATAACGTTATGTTATATAACGTAATACGTTATAACGTTATACCATATAACGTATTACGTTATAAAATTATACCATATAACGTTATGTTATATTACGTTATACGTTATAACGTTATACCATATAACGTATTACGTTACAACGTTATAACATATAACGTATTACGTTATAACGTTATGTTATATAACGTAATAGGTTATAACGTAATGTTTTATAACGTTATGTTATATAACGTAATACGTTATAATGTTATGTTACATAACGTAATACGTTGTAACGTATTACCATATAACGTATTACGTTATTACGTTATGTTATGTAACGTAATACGTTATAACGTTATGATGTATAACGTAATATGTTATAACGTTATGTTGTATAACGTAATACGTTATAACGTGTTACCATATCACGTATTACGTTATAAGGTTATACCATATAACGTATTATGTTGTAACGTTATACCATGTAACGTTATGTTATCTAACGTAATACGTTATAATGTTATACCATATAACGTAATTCGTTATAACGATATACCATAAAACGTTGTGTTATATAACGTAATACGTTATAACGTGTTACCATATAACGTATTACGTTATAACGTTATGTTATATAACGTAATACGTAATATCGTTATGTTATATAACGTAATACGTTATAACGTTATACCATATAACGTATTACGTTATAAAGTTACACCGTACAACGTTATGTTATATATCGTATTACGTTATAACGTTATACCATATAACGTATTACGTTATAACGTTATACCATACAACGTTATGTTATATATCGTATTACGTTATAACGTTATACCATATGGCGTATTACGTTATAACGTTATACCATATAACTTATTACGTTATAACGTTATGTTATATAACGTAATACGTTATAACGTTATGTTATATAACGTAATACGTTATAACGTTATACCATATAACGTAATACGATATAACGTTATACCATATAACGTAATACGATATAACGTTATACCATATAACGTTAAGTTATATAACGTAATACGTTATAACGTTATGTTACATAACGTAATACGTTATAACGTGTTACCATATAACGTATTCCGTTATAACGTTATACCATATAACGTATTACGTTATAACGTTATGTTATATAACGCAATACGTTATAACGTGTTACCATATAACGTATTCAGTTATAACGTTATACCATATAACGTATTACGTTATAACGTTATGTTATATAACGTAATACGTTATAACGTTATACCATATAACGTATTACGTTATAAAGTTACACCATACAACGTTATGTTATATATCGTATTACGTTATAACGTTATACCGTATAACGTATTACGTTATAACGTTATGTTATATAACTTAATACGTGATATCGTTGTGTTATATAACGTAATACGTTATAACGTTATACCATATAACGTATTACGTTATAAAGTTACACCATACAACGTTATGTTAAATATCGTATTACGTTATAACGTTGTACCATATGGCGTATTACGTTATAACGTTATACCATATAACGTAATGTTATATAACGTATTACGTTATAACTGTATGCTTGATAACGCAATACGTTATAATGTTATGTTATATAAAGTATTAGGTTAAGTAAAAAGTTCTGAGCGTTTTTCGCTAGATGTCTTTAGTGAGCCATATCTCACGATGTGCACATCGCATCGAGTCATAGTATACACCGATTTCAAGGTGATATTACGCATCAAAAAGGTTCTTTGTCAGTTTTGTGTTCGGTGAAGCCAGTTGTGTGTTACAGCGTTCGAAAATGGAGATAAAAAAAGAGAAAATTCGATACATTCTTCAGTACCACTACGACCAAGGTGAAAAGGCGGAGCAGGCGGCCAAAAAAATTTGTGCTGTTTATGGACCCAGTACAGTATCGAATGCAACAGCAAAGCGGTGGTTCCAACGATTCCGTTCTGGTAATATGGACGTCGAAGATGAGGCACGCTCTGGTAGGCCAATCGTCGAAAATGTGGATAAAATCATGGAAATCGTCGAGTCGGACCGGCATGTGAGCACTTATTCCATTGCCCAGGAACTGAAGATTAGCCAGAAAACCGTTTGGAACCATTTGCATAAGGCTGGTCTCAAGAAGAAGCTCGACGTATGGGTGCCACATGAATTGACGCAAAAGAACCTTTTGGACCGAATTGATGCCTGCGATTCTTTGTTGAGACGTAACGAAATCGACCCATTTTTGAAGCGGATGGTGACTGGCGATGAAAAATGGGTCACATACGAGAACAACAGCCGAAAAAGATCGTGGTCCAATCGCGGTGGGCCGGCCCAAACGATCGCCAAGCGTGGATTAACGGCCAAGAAGGTTTTATTGTGTGTTTGGTGGGATTGGAAGGGAATCATCCATTATGAGCTGCTCCCATCGGGGCAAACACTTAATTCGGACCTCTATTGTCAACAACTGACCAGACTGAAGCAGGCGATCGACCAGAAGCGGCCAGAATTGGCCAATAGGAAAGGTGTTGTGTTCCATCAAGACAACGCCAGGCCGCACACATCTTTAACGACGCGTCAGAAGCTCCGAGAGCTTGGCTGGGAGGTTCTATCGCATCCGCCGTACAGTCCAGACCTGGCACCAAGCGATTATCACCTTTTTAAGTTTTTGCAAAATTTTCTTGATGGTACAAAACTGGCCTCAAGAGAGGCTTGTGAAAATGAGCTGGTCAAGTTTTTTACCAATAGGGACGAGGACTTCTTCAACCGCGGAATTATGAAATTGCCTTCAAAATGGACAAAAGTAATCGAACAAAACGGCGCATATTTAATCTAAATCGAATAATCTTGACTATGTTAATTTCATCGTCGAAATAAAGCGAAAAAGCGCTCAGAACTTTTTACTTCACCTAATATATCGTATTACGTTATAACGTTATACCATATGGCGTATTACGTTATAACGTTATACCATATAACGTAATGTTATATAACGTATTACGTTATAACCGTATGCTTGATATCGTAATACGTTATAATGTTAGGTTATATAAAGTAATACGTTGTAACGTTATGTTATATAACGTAATACGTTGTAACGTGTTACCATATAACGTATTTCGTTATAACGTTATATCATATAACGTTATGTTATATATCGTAATAAGTCATAACGTTATGTTATATAACGTAATACGTTATAACTAGTTACCATATAACGTATTACGTTATAACGTTATACCATGTAACGTTATGTTATATTACGTAAAACGTTATAACGTTATACCATATAACGTATTACGTTACAACGTTATACCATATAACGTTATGTTATATAACGTATTACGTTACAACGTTATACCATATAACGTTATGTTATATAACGTTTTACGTTACAACGTTATACCATATAACGTTATGTTATATAACGTATTACGTTACAACGTTATACCATATAACGTATTGCGTTGTAACGTTATGTTATATAGCGAAATACGTTATAACGTTATGTTATATAACGTAATACGTTATAACGTGTTACCATATAGCTTATTACGTTATAACGTTATACCATATACCGTTATGTTATATAACGTAATACGTTATAACGTTATACCATATAACGTATTACGTTACAACGTTATACCATATAACGTATTACGTTATAACGTTTTGTTATATAACGTAACACGTTATAACGTTATGTTATATAACGTTACGTTATATAACGTAATACGTTATATCGTTATGTTATGTAACGTAAAACGTTATAACGTGTTACCATATAACGTATTACGTTATAACGTCATACCATATAACGTTATGTTATATAACGTAATACGTTATATCGTTATGTTGCAGAACGTAATACGTTATAACGTGCTACCATATAACGTATTACGTTATAACGTTATACCATATAACGTTAAGTTATATAACGTAATACGTTATAACGTTATGGTACATAACGTAATACGTTATAACGTGTTACCATATAACGTATTCAGTTATAACGTTATACCATATAACGTATTACGTTATAACGTTATGTTATATAACGTAATACGTTATAACGTTATACCATATAACGTATTACGTTATAAAGTTACACCATACAACGTTATGTTATATATCGTATTACGTTATAACGTTATACCGTATAACGTATTACGTTATAACGTTATGTTATATAACGTAATACGTGATATCGTTGTGTTATATAACGTAATACGTTATAACGTTATACCATATAACGTATTACGTTATTAAGTTACACCATACAACGTTATGTTAAATATCGTATTACGTTATAACGTTATACCATATGGCGTATTACGTTATAACGTTATACCATATAACGTAATGTTATATAACGTATTACGTTATAACTGTATGCTTGATAACGCAATACGTTATAATGTTATGTTATATAAAGTAATACGTTGTAACGTTATGTTATATGACGTAATACGTTGTAACGTGTTACCATATAACGTATTACGTTATAACGTTGTATCATATAACGTTATGTTATATATCGTAATACGTCATAACGTTATGTTGTATAACGTAATACGTTATAACGTTATGTTATATAACGCCGTACGTTACAACGTTATACCATATAACGTATTACGTTACAACGTTATACCATATAACGTTATGTTATATAACGTATTACGTTACAACGTTATACCATATAACGTATTGCGTTGTAACGTTATACCATATAACGTTATGTTATATAACGTAATTCGTTATAACGTTATGTTGCAGAACGTAATACGTTATAACGTGCTACCATATAACGTATTACGTTATAACGTTATACCATATAACGTATTACGTTTTAACGTTGTGTTATATAACGTAATGCGTTATAACGTTATGTTATATAACGTAATACGTTATATCGTTATGTTATATAACGTAATACGTTATAACGTTATACCATATAACGTAATACGTTATAACGTTATACCATATAACGTAATACGTTATAACTTGTTACCATATAACTTATTACGTTATAACGTTATACCATATAACGTTATGTTATATAACGTAATACGTTATAACGTTATGGTACATAACGTAATACGTTATAACGTGTTACCATATAACGTATTCAGTTATAACGTTATACCATATAACGTATTACGTTATAACGTTATGTTATATAACGTAATACGTTATAACGTTATACCATATAACGTATTACGTTATAAAGTTACACCATACAACGTTATGTTATATATCGTATTACGTTATAACGTTATACCGTATAACGTATTACGTTATAACGTTATGTTATATAACTTAATACGTGATATCGTTGTGTTATATAACGTAATACGTTATAACGTTATACCATATAACGTATTACGTTATAAAGTTACACCATACAACGTTATGTTAAATATCGTATTACGTTATAACGTTGTACCATATGGCGTATTACGTTATAACGTTATACCATATAACGTAATGTTATATAACGTATTACGTTATAACTGTATGCTTGATAACGCAATGCGTTATAATGTTATGTTATATAAAGTAATACGTTGTAACGTTATGTTATATGACGTAATACGTTGTAACGTGTTACCATATAACGTATTACGTTATAAAGTTATATCATATAACGTTATGTTATATATCGTAATACGTCATAACGTTATGTTATATAACGTAATACGTTATAACTAGTTACCATATAACGTATTACGTTATAACGTTATACCATGTAACGTTATGTTAAATTACGTAATACGTTATAACGTTGTACCATATAACGTATTACGTTATAACGTTATGTTATTTAACGTAATACGTTATAACGTTATGTTATATTACGTATTACGTTATAACGTTATAAAATATAACGTTATGTTATATAAGGTATTACGTTACAACGTTATACCATATAACGTATTACGTTATAACGTTATGTTATATAACGCAATACGTTATAACGTGTTACCATATAACCTCTTACGTTATAACGTTATACTATATAACGAATTACGTTATAACGTTATGTTATATAACGTAATACATTATAACGTCATGTTATATAACGCCATACGTTACAACGTTATACCATATAACGTTATGTTATATAACGTATTACGTTACAACGTTATACCATATAACGTATTGCGTTGTAACGCTATGTTATATAGCGGAATACGTTATAACGCTATTTTATATAGCGTAATACGTTATAACGTGTTGCCATATAACTTATTACGTTATAACGTTATACCATATAACGTTATGTTATATAACGTATTACGTTACAACGTTATACCATATAACGTATTACGATATAACGTTATGTTATATAACGTAATACGTTATAACGTTATGTTATATAACGTAATACGTTATAACGTTATAACATATAACGTATTACATTATAACGTTATACCGTATAACGTTATGTTTTATAACGTATTACGTTACATCGTTATACCATATAACGTATTGCGTTGTGACGTTATGTTATATAGCGGAATACGTTATAACGTTATGTTATATAACGTAATACGTTATAACGAGTTACCATGTAACTTATAACGTTATAACGTTATACCATATAACGTTATGTTATATAACGTATTACGTTACAACGTTATACCATATAACGTATTACGTTATAACGTTTTGTTATATAACGTAACACGTTATAACGTTATGTTATATAACGTTACGTTATATAACGTAATACGTTATATCGTTATGTTATATAACGTAATACGTTATAACTAGTTACCATATAACGTATTACGTTATAACGTTATACCATGTAACGTTATGTTATATTACGTAAAACGTTATAACGTTATACCATATAACGTATTACGTTACAACGTTATACCATATAACGTTATGTTATATAACGTATTACGTTACAACGTTATACCATATAACGTAATGTTATATAACGCATTACGTTATAACCGTATGCTTGATATCGTAATACGTTATAATGTTATGTTATATAAAGTTATACGTTGTAACGTTATGTTATATAACGTAATACGTTGTAACGTGTTACCATATAACGTATTTCGTTATAACGTTATATCATATAACGTTATGTTATATAACGTAATACGTTATAACGTGTTACCGTATAACGTATTACTTTATAACGTTATACCATATAACGTTATGTTATATTACGTAATACGTTATAATGTTATGTTGCAGTACGTAATACGTTATAACGTGCCACCATATAACGTATTACGTTATAACGTTATACCATATAACGTATTACGTTATAACGTTGTGTTATATAACGTAATACGTTATAACGTTATATCGTTATGTTATATAACGTAATACGTTATAACGTTATACCATATAGCGAAATACGTTATAACGTTATGTTATATAACGTAATACGTTATAACGTGTTACCATATAGCTTATTACGTTATAACGTTATACCATATACCGTTATGTTATATAACGTAATACGTTATAACGTGTTACCATATAACGTATTACGTTACAACGTTATACCATATAACGTATTACGTTATAACGTTTTGTTATATAACGTAACACGTTATAACGTTATGTTATATAACGTTACGTTATATAACGTAATACGTTATATCGTTATGTTATGTAACGTAAAACGTTATAACGTGTTACCATATAACGTATTACGTTATAACGTTATACCATATAACGTTATGTTATATAACGTAATACGTTATAACGTTATGTTACAGAACGTAATACATTATAACGTGCTACCATATAACGTATTACGTTACAACGTTATACCATATAACGTATTACGTTATAACGTTGTGTTATATAACGTAATGCGTTATAACGTTATGTTATATAACGTAGTACGTTATATCGTTATGTTATATAACGTAATACGTTATAACGTTATACCATATAACGTAATACGTTATAACTTGTTACCATATAACTTATTACGTTATAACGTTATACCATATAACGTTATGTTATATAACGTAATACGTTATGACGTTATGGTACATAACGTAATACGTTATAACGTGTTACCATATAACGTATTCAGTTATAACGTTATACCATATAACGTATTACGTTATAACGTTATGTTATATAGCGTAATACGTTATAACGTTATACCATATAACGTATTACGTTATAAAGTTACACCATACAACGTTATGTTATATATCGTATTACGTTATAACGTTATACCGTATAACGTATTACGTTATAACGTTATGTTATATAACTTAATACGTGATATCGTTGTGTTATATAACGTAATACGTTATAACGTTATACCATATAACGTATTACGTTATAAAGTTACACCATACAACGTTATGTTAAATATCGTATTACGTTATAACGTTGTACCATATGGCGTATTACGTTATAACGTTATACCATATAACGTAATGTTATATAACGTATTACGTTATAACTGTATGCTTGATAACGCAATACGTTATAATGTTATGTTATATAAAGTAATACGTTGTAACGTTATGTTATATGACGTAATACGTTGTAACGTGTTACCATATAACGTATTACGTTATAACGTTATATCATATAACGTTATGTTATATATCGTAATACGTCATAACGTTATGTTATATAACGTAATACGTTATAACTAGTTACCATATAACGTATTACGTTATAACGTTATACCATGTAACGTTATGTTAAATTACGTAAAACGTTATAACGTTATACCATATAACGTATTACGTTACAACGTTATACCACATAACGTTATGTTATATAACGTATTACGTTACAACGTTATACCATATAACGTATTACGTTATAACGTTGTGTTATATAACGTAATACGTTATAACGTTATGTTATATAACGTAATACGTTATATCGTTATGTTATATAACGTAATACGTTATAACGTTATACCATATAGCGAAATACGTTATAACGTTATGTTATATAACGTAATACGTTATAACGTGTTACCATATAACGTATTACTTTATAACGTTATACCATATAACGTTATGTTATATTACGTAATACGTTATAACGTTATACCGTATAACGTTATGTTATATAACGTATTACGTTACATCGTTATACCATATAACGTATTGCGTTGTAACGTTACGTTATATATCGGAATACGTTATAACGTTATGTTGCATAACGTAATACGTTATAACGTGTTACCATTAACGTATTACGTTATAACGTTATACCATATAACGTATTGCGTTGTAACGTTATGTTATAAGGCGTAATGCATTATAACGTTATGTTATATAACGCCATACGTTACAACGTTATACCATATAACGTATTACGTTACAACGTTATACCATATAACGTTATGTTATATAACGTATTACGTTACAACGTTATACCATATAACGTATTGCGTTGTAACGTTATGTTATATAGCGGAATACGTTATAACGTTATGTTATATAGCGTAATACGTTATAACGTGTTACCATATAACTTATTACGTTATAACGTTATACCATATAACGTTATGTTATATAACGTATTACGTTACAACGTTATACCATATAACGTATTACGTTATAACGTTATGTTGCATAACGTAATACGTTATAACGTGTTACCATTAACGTATTACGTTATAACGTTATACCATATAACGTTTTGCGTTGTAACGTTATGTTATATAGCGTAATACATTATAACGTTATGTTATATAACGCCATACGTTACAACGTTATACCATATAACGTATTACGTTGTAACGTTATACCATGTAACGTTATGTTATCTAACGTAATACGTTATAATGTTATACCATATAACGTAATTCGTTATAACGATATACCATAAAACGTTATGTTATATAACGTAATACGTTATAACGTGTTACCATATAACGTATTACGTTATAACGTTATGTTATATAACGTAATACGTAATATCGTTATGTTATATAACGTAATACGTTATAACGTTATACCATATAACGTATTACGTTATAAGGTTACACCGTACAACGTTATGTTATATATCGTATTACGTTATAACGTTATACCATATGCCGTATTACGTTATAACGTTATACCATATAACTTATTACGTTATAACGTTATGTTATATAACGTCATACGTTATAACGTTATGTTATATAACGTAATACGTTATAACGTTATGTTATATAACGTAATACGTGATATCGTTATGTTATATAACGTAATACTCTATAACGTTATACCATATAACGTATTACGTTATAAAGTTACACCATACAACGTTATACCATATAACGTAATACGTTATAACGTTATACCATATAACGTATTACGTTATAACGTTATGTTATATAACGTAATACGTTATAACGTTATGTTATATAACGTAATACGTTATAACGTTATACCATATAACGTAATACGATATAACGTTATACCATATAACGTAATACGATATAACGTTATACCATATAACGTTAAGTTATATAACGTAATACGTTATAACGTTATGTTACATAACGTAATACGTTATAACGTGTTACCATATAACGTATTACTTTATAACGTTATACCATATAACGTTATGTTATATTACGTAATACGTTATAACGTTATACCATATAACGTATTACGTTACAACGTTATACCATATAACGTATTACGTTATAACGTTTTGTTATATAACGTAACACGTTATAACGTTATGTTATATAACGTTACGTTATATAACGTAATACGTTATATAGTTATGTTATGTAACGTAAAACGTTATAACGTGTTACCATATAACGTATTACGTTATAACGTTATACCATATAACGTTATGTTATATACCGTAATACGTTATAACGTTATGTTGCAGAACGTAATACGTTATAACGTGCTACCATATAACGTATTACGTTATAACGTTATACCATATAACGTATTACGTTATAACGTTGTGTTATATAACGTAATACGTTATAACGTTATGTTATATAACGTAATACGTTATATCGTTATGTTATATAACGTAATACGTTATAACGTGTTACCATATAACGTATTACGTTATAACGTTATACCATATATCGTAATACGTTATTACGTTATACCATATAACGTAATACGTTATAACTTGTTACCATATAACTTATTACGTTATAACGTTATACCATATAACGTTATGTTATATAACGTAATACGTTATAACGTTATGGTACATAACGTAATACGTTATAACGTGTTACCATATAACGTATTCAGTTATAACGTTATACCATATAACGTATTACGTTATAACGTAATGTTATATAACGTAATACGTTATAACGTTATACCATATAACGTATTACGTTATAACGTTATGTTATATAACGTAATACGTTATAACGTTATACCATATAACGTATTACGTTATAACGTTATGTTATATAACGTAATACGTGATATCGTTATGTTATATAACGTAATACGTTATAACGTTATACCATATAACGTATTACGTTATAACGTTATGTTATATAACGTAATACGTTATAACGTTATGTTATATAACGTAATACGTTAGAACGTTATGGTACATAACGTAATACGTTATAACGTGTTACCATATAACGTATTACGTTATAACGTTATACCATATAACGTAATACGTTATAACGTTATACCATATAACGTAATACGTTATAACTTGTTACCATATAACTTATTACGTTATAACGTTATACCATATAACGTTATGTTATATAACGTAATACGTTATAACGTTATGGTACATAACGTAATACGTTATAACGTGTTACCATATAACGTATTCAGTTATAACGTTATACCATATAACGTATTACGTTATAACGTAATGTTATATAACGTAATACGTTATAACGTTATACCATATAACGTATTACGTTATAACGTTATGTTATATAACGTAATACGTGATATCGTTATGTTATATAACGTAATACGTTATAACGTTATACCATATTACGTATTACGTTATAACGTTATGTTATATAACGTAATACGTTATAACGTTATGTTATATAACGTAATACCTTAGAACGTTATGTTATATAACGTAATACGTTATAACGTTATACTATATAACGTAATACGATATAACGTTATACCATATAACGTTAAGTTATATAACGTGATACGTTATAACGTTATGGTACATAACGTAATACGTTATAACGTGTTACCATATAACGTATTCAGTTATAACGTTATACCATATAACGTATTACGTTATAACGTTATACCATATAACGTATTACGTTTCAACGTTATACCATATAACGTATTACGTTATGACGTTTTGTTATATAACGTAATACGTTATAACGTTATGTTATATTACGTATTACGTTATAACCTTATACCATATAACGTTATGTTATATAAGGTATTACGTTACAACGTTATATCATATAACGTATTACGTTATAACGTTATGTCATATAACGCAATACGTTATAACGTTATGTTATATAACGCTGTACGTTACAACGTCATACCATATAACGTATTACGTTACAACGTTATACCATATAACGTTATGTTATATAACGTAATACGTTATAACGTGTTACCATATAACCTCTTACGTTATAACGTTATACCATATAACGTATTACGTTATCACGTCAAACCATATAACGTATTACGTTATAACGTTATGTTATATAACGTAATACGTTATAACGTTATGTTATATAACGCCGTACGTTACAACGTTATACCATATAACGTATTACGTTACAACGTTATACCATATAACGTTATGTTATATGACGTATTACGTTACAACGTTATACCATATAACGTATTGCGTTGTAACGTTATGTTATATAGCGGAATACGTTATAACGTTATGTTATATAGCGTAATACGTTATAACGTGTTACCATATAACTTATTACGTTATAACGTTATACCATATAACGTTATGTTATATAACGTATTACGTTACAGCGTTATACCATATAACGTATTACGATATAACGTTATGTTATATAACGTAATACGTTATAACGTTATGTTATATAACGTAATACGTTATAACGTTATACCATATAACGTATTACGTTATAACGTTATACCATATAACGTACTACGTTATAACGTTATACCGTATAACGTTATGTTATATAACGTATTATGCTACATCGTTATACCATATAACGTATTGCGCTGTAACGTTATGTTATATAGCGGAATACGTTATAACGTTATGTTATATAACGTAATACGTTATAACGAGTTACCATGTAACTTATAACGTTATAACGTTATACCATATAACGTTATGTTATATAACGTATTACGTTACAACGTTATACCGTATAACGTATTACGTTATAACGTTTTGTTATATATCGTAACACGTTATAACGTTATGTTATATAACGTTACGTTATATAACGTAATACGTTATATCGTTATGTTATGTAACGTAAAACGTTATAACGTGTTACCATATAACGTATTACGTTATAACGTTATACCATATAACGTTATGTTATATAACGTAATACGTTATAACGTTATGTTGCATAACGTAATACGTTATAACGTGTTACCATATAACGTATTACGTTATAACGTTATACCATATAACGTAATACGTTATAACGTTATACCATATAACGTAATACGTTATAACTTGTTACCATATAACTTATTACGTTATAACGTTATACCATATAACGTTATGTTATATAACGTAATACGTTATAACGTTATGGTACATAACGTAATACGTTATAACGTGTTACCATATAACGTATTCAGTTATAACGTTATACCATATAACGTATTACGTTATAACGTAATGTTATATAACGTAATACGTTATAACGTTATACCATATAACGTATTACGTTATAACGTTATGTTATATAACGTAATACGTGATATCGTTATGTTATATAACGTAATACGTTATAACGTTATACCATATTACGTATTACGTTATAACGTTATGTTATATAACGTAATACGTTATAACGTTATGTTATATAACGTAATACCTTAGAACGTTATGTTATATAACGTAATACGTTATAACGTTATACTATATAACGTAATACGATATAACGTTATACCATATAACGTTAAGTTATATAACGTGATACGTTATAACGTTATGGTACATAACGTAATACGTTATAACGTGTTACCATATAACGTATTCAGTTATAACGTTATACCATATAACGTATTACGTTATAACGTTATACCATATAACGTATTACGTTTCAACGTTATACCATATAACGTATTACGTTATGACGTTTTGTTATATAACGTAATACGTTATAACGTTATGTTATATTACGTATTACGTTATAACCTTATACCATATAACGTTATGTTATATAAGGTATTACGTTACAACGTTATATCATATAACGTATTACGTTATAACGTTATGTCATATAACGCAATACGTTATAACGTTATGTTATATAACGCTGTACGTTACAACGTCATACCATATAACGTATTACGTTACAACGTTATACCATATAACGTTATGTTATATAACGTAATACGTTATAACGTGTTACCATATAACCTCTTACGTTATAACGTTATACCATATAACGTATTACGTTATCACGTCAAACCATATAACGTATTACGTTATAACGTTATGTTATATAACGTAATACGTTATAACGTTATGTTATATAACGCCGTACGTTACAACGTTATACCATATAACGTATTACGTTACAACGTTATACCATATAACGTTATGTTATATGACGTATTACGTTACAACGTTATACCATATAACGTATTGCGTTGTAACGTTATGTTATATAGCGGAATACGTTATAACGTTATGTTATATAGCGTAATACGTTATAACGTGTTACCATATAACTTATTACGTTATAACGTTATACCATATAACGTTATGTTATATAACGTATTACGTTACAGCGTTATACCATATAACGTATTACGATATAACGTTATGTTATATAACGTAATACGTTATAACGTTATGTTATATAACGTAATACGTTATAACGTTATACCATATAACGTATTACGTTATAACGTTATACCATATAACGTACTACGTTATAACGTTATACCGTATAACGTTATGTTATATAACGTATTATGCTACATCGTTATACCATATAACGTATTGCGCTGTAACGTTATGTTATATAGCGGAATACGTTATAACGTTATGTTATATAACGTAATACGTTATAACGAGTTACCATGTAACTTATAACGTTATAACGTTATACCATATAACGTTATGTTATATAACGTATTACGTTACAACGTTATACCGTATAACGTATTACGTTATAACGTTTTGTTATATATCGTAACACGTTATAACGTTATGTTATATAACGTTACGTTATATAACGTAATACGTTATATCGTTATGTTATGTAACGTAAAACGTTATAACGTGTTACCATATAACGTATTACGTTATAACGTTATACCATATAACGTTATGTTATATAACGTAATACGTTATAACGTTATGTTGCATAACGTAATACGTTATAACGTGTTACCATATAACGTATTACGTTATAACGTTATACCATATAACGTATTACGTTATAACGTTGTGTTATATAACGTAATACGTTATAACGTTATGTTATATAACGTAATACGTTGTAACGTTATGTTATATGACGTAATACGTTGTAACGTGTTACCATATAACGTATTACGTTATAACGTTGTATCATATAACGTTATGTTATATATCGTAATACGTCATAACGTTATGTTATATAACGTAATACGTTATAACTAGTTACCATATAACGTATTACGTTATAACATTATACCATGTAACGTTATGCTAAATTACGTAAAACGTTATAACGTTATACCATATAACGTATTACGTTACAACGTTATACCACATAACGTATTACGTTATGACGTTTTGTTATATAACGTAATACGTTATAACGAGTTACCATGTAACTTATAACGTTATAACGTTATACCATATAACGTTATGTTATATAACGTATTACGTTACAACGTTATACCATATAATGTATTGCGTTGTAACGTTATGTTATATAGCGGAATACGTTATAACGTTATGTTATATAACGTAATACGTTATAACGTGTTACCATATAGCTTATTACGTTATAACGTTATACCATATAACGTTATGTTATATTACGTAATACGTTATAACGTTATACCATATAACGTATTACGTTTCAACGTTATACCATATAACGTATTACGTTATGACGTTTTGTTATATAACGTAATACGTTATAACGTTATGTTATATTACGTATTACGTTATAACGTTATACCATATAACGTTATGTTATATAAGGTATTACGTTTCAACGTTATACCATATAACGTATTACGTTATGACGTTTTGTTATATAACGTAATACGTTATAACGTTATGTTATATTACGTATTACGTTATAACGTTATACCATATAACGTTATGTTATATAACGTAATACGTTATAACGTGTTACCATATAACCTCTTACGTTATAACGTTATACCATATAACGTATTACGTTATCACGTCATACCATATAACGTATTACGTCATAACGTTATGTTATATAACGTAATACGTTATAACGTTATGTTATATAACGCCGTACGTTACAACGTTATACCATATAACGTATTACGTTACAACGTTATACCATATAACGTTATGTTATATGACGTATTACGTTACAACGTTATACCATATAACGTATTGCGTTGTAACGTTATGTTATATAGCGGAATACGTTATAACGTTATGTTATATAGCGTAATACGTTATAACGTGTTACCATATAACTTATTACGTTATAACGTTATACCATATAACGTTATGTTATATAACGTATTACGTTACAGCGTTATACCATATAACGTATTACGATATAACGTTATGTTATATAACGTAATACGTTATAACGTTATGTTATATAACGTAATACGTTATAACGTTATACCATATAACGTATTACGTTATAACGTTATACCATATAACGTACTACGTTATAACGTTATACCGTATAACGTTATGTTATATAACGTATTACGCTACATCGTTATACCCTATAACGTATTGCGCTGTAACGTTATGTTATATAGCGGAATACGTTATAACGTTATGTTATATAACGTTACGTTATATAACGTAATACGTTATATCGTTATGTTATGTAACGTAAAACGTTATAACGTGTTACCATATAACGTATTACGTTATAACGTTATACCATATAACGTTATGTTATATAACGTAATACGTTATAACGTTATGTTGCATAACGTAATACGTTATAACGTGTTACCATATAACGTATTACGTTATAACGTTATACCATATAACGTATTACGTTATAACGTTGTGTTATATAACGTAATACGTTATAACGTTATGTTATATAACGTAATACGTTATATCGTTATGTTATATAACGTAATACGTTATAACCTTATACCTTATAGCGTTATGTTATATAACGTAATACGTTATAACGTTATGCTACATAACGTAATACGTTATAACGTGTTACCATATAACGTATTACGTTATAACGTTATGTTATATATCGTAATACGTGATATCGTTATGTTATATAACGTAATACGTTATAACGTTATACCATATAACGTATTACGTTATAAAGTTACACCATACAACGTTATGTTATATATCGTATTACGTTATAACGTTATACCATATGCCGTATTACGTTATAACGTTATACCATATAACGTATTACCTTATAACGTTATGTTATATAACGTAATACGTTATAACGTTATGTTATATAACGTAATACGTTATAACGTTATGTTATATAACGTTAAGTTATATAACGTAATACGTTATAACTTTATGTTACATAACGTAATACGTTATAACGTGTTACCATATAACGTATTCCGTTATAACGTTATACCATATAACGTATTACGTTATAACGTTATGTTATATAACGTAATACGTTATAACGTTATACCATATAACGTATTACGTTATAAAGTTACACCATACAACGTTATGTTATATATCGTATTACGTTATAACGTTATACCGTATAACGTATTACGTTATAACGTTATGTTATATAACGTAATACGTGATATCGTTGTGTTATATAACGTAATACGTTATAACGTTATACCATATAACGTATTACGTTATAAAGTTACACCATACAACGTTATGTTAAATATCGTATTACGTTATAACGTTATACCATATGGCGTAGTACGTTATAACGTTATATCATATAACGTTATGTTATATATCGTAATAAGTGATACCGTTATGTTATATAACGTAATACGTTATATCTAGTTACCATATAACGTATTACGTTATAACGTTATACCATGTAACGTTATGTTATATTACGTAAAACGTTATAACGTTATACCATATAACGTATTACGTTACAACGTTATACCATATAACGTTATGTTATATAACGTATTACGTTACAACGTTATACCATATAACGTTATGTTATATAACGTATTACGTTACAACGTTATACCATATAACGTTATGTTATATAACGTATTACGTTACAACGTTATGTTATATAACGTAATACGTTATAACGTGTTACCATATAGCTTATTACGTTATAACGTTATACCATATACCGTTATGTTATATAACGTAATACGTTATAACGTGTTACCATATAACGTATTACTTTATAACGTTATACCATATAACGTTATGTTATATTACGTAATACGTTATAACGTTATACCATATAACGTATTACGTTACAACGTTATACCATATAACGTATTACGTTATAACGTTTTGTTATATAACGTAACACGTTATAACGTTATGTTATATAACGTTATGTTATAACGTTATGTTATATAACGTTATGTTATATAACGTAATACCTTAGAACGTTATGTTATATAACGTAATACGTTATAACGTTATACTATATAACGTAATACGATATAACGTTATACCATATAACGTTAAGTTATATAACGTGATACGTTATAACGTTATGGTACATAACGTAATACGTTATAACGTGTTACCATATAACGTATTCAGTTATAACGTTATACCATATAACGTATTACGTTATAACGTTATACCATATAACGTATTACGTTTCAACGTTATACCATATAACGTATTACGTTATGACGTTTTGTTATATAACGTAATACGTTATAACGTTATGTTATATTACGTATTACGTTATAACCTTATACCATATAACGTTATGTTATATAAGGTATTACGTTACAACGTTATATCATATAACGTATTACGTTATAACGTTATGTCATATAACGCAATACGTTATAACGTTATGTTATATAACGCTGTACGTTACAACGTTATACCATATAACGTATTACGTTACAACGTTATACCATATAACGTTATGTTATATAACGTAATACGTTATAACGTGTTACCATAGAACCTCTTACGTTATAACGTTATACCATATAACGTATTACGTTATCACGTCAAACCATATAACGTATTACGTTATAACGTTATGTTATATAACGTAATACGTTATAACGTTATGTTATATAACGCCGTACGTTACAACGTTATACCATATAACGTATTACGTTACAACGTTATACCATATAACGTTATGTTATATGACGTATTACGTTACAACGTTATACCATATAACGTATTGCGTTGTAACGTTATGTTATATAGCGGAATACGTTATAACGTTATGTTATATAGCGTAATACGTTATAACGTGTTACCATATAACTTATTACGTTATAACGTTATACCATATAACGTTATGTTATATAACGTATTACGTTACAGCGTTATACCATATAACGTATTACGATATAACGTTATGTTATATAACGTAATACGTTATAACGTTATGTTATATAACGTAATACGTTATAACGTTATACCATATAACGTATTACGTTATAACGTTATACCATATAACGTACTACGTTATAACGTTATACCGTATAACGTTATGTTATATAACGTATTATGCTACATCGTTATACCATATAACGTATTGCGCTGTAACGTTATGTTATATAGCGGAATACGTTATAACGTTATGTTATATAACGTAATACGTTATAACGAGCTACCATGTAACTTATAACGTTATAACGTTATACCATATAACGTTATGTTATATAACGTATTACGTTACAACGTTATGCCGTATAACGTATTACGTTATAACGTTTTGTTATATATCGTAACACGTTATAACGTTATGTTATATAACGTTACGTTATATAACGTAATACGTTATATCGTTATGTTATGTAACGTAAAACGTTATAACGTGTTACCATATAACGTATTACGTTATAACGTTATACCATATAACGTTATGTTATATAACGTAATACGTTATAACGTTATGTTGCATAACGTAATACGTTATAACGTGTTACCATATAACGTATTACGTTATAACGTTATACCATATAACGTATTACGTTATAACGTTGTGTTATATAACGTAATACGTTATAACGTTATGTTATATAACGTAATACGTTGTAACGTTATGTTATATGACGTAATACGTTGTAACGTGTTACCATATAACGTATTACGTTATAACGTTGTATCATATAACGTTATGTTATATATCGTAATACGTCATAACGTTATGTTATATAACGTAATACGTTATAACTAGTTACCATATAACGTATTACGTTATAACATTATACCATGTAACGTTATGCTAAATTACGTAAAACGTTATAACGTTATACCATATAACGTATTACGTTACAACGTTATACCACATAACGTTATGTTATATAACGTATTACGTTACAACGTTATACCATATAATGTATTGCGTTGTAACGTTATGTTATATAGCGGAATACGTTATAACGTTATGTTATGTAACGTAATACGTTATAACGTGTTACCATATAGCTTATTACGTTATAACGTTATACCATATAACGTTATGTTATATTACGTAATACGTTATAACGTTATACCATATAACGTATTACGTTTCAACGTTATACCATATAACGTATTACGTTATGACGTTTTGTTATATAACGTAATACGTTATAACGTTATGTTATATTACGTATTACGTTATAACGTTATACCATATAACGTTATGTTATATAAGGTATTACGTTTCAACGTTATACCTTATAACGTATTACGTTATGACGTTTTGTTATATAACGTACTACGTTATAACGTTATACCGTATAACGTTATGTTATATAACGTATTACGCTACATCGTTATACCCTATAACGTATTGCGCTGTAACGTTATGTTATATAGCGGAATACGTTATAACGTTATGTTATATAACGTTACGTTATATAACGTAATACGTTATATCGTTATGTTATGTAACGTAAAACGTTATAACGTGTTACCATATAACGTATTACGTTATAACGTTATACCATATAACGTTATGTTATATAACGTAATACGTTATAACGTTATGTTGCATAACGTAATACGTTATAACGTGTTACCATATAACGTATTACGTTATAACGTTATACCATATAACGTATTACGTTAGAAGGTTGTGTTATATAACGTAATACGTTATAACGTTATGTTATATAACGTAATACGTTATATCGTTATGTTATATAACGTAATACGTTATAACGTTATACCTTACAGCGTTATGTTATATAACGTAATACGTTATAACGTTATGCTACATAACGTAATACGTTATAACGTGTTACCATATAACGTATTACGTTATAACGTTATGTTATATAACGTAATACGTGATATCGTTATGTTATATAACGTAATACGTTATATCGTTATGTTATATAACGTAATACGTTATAACGTTATACCTTACAGCGTTATGTTATATAACGTAATACGTTATAACGTTATACCATATAACGTATTACGTTATAAAGTTACACCATACAACGTTATGTTATATATCGTATTACGTTATAACGTTATACCATATGCCGTATTACGTTATAACGTTATACCATATAACGTATTACCTTATAACGTTATGTTATATAACGTAATACGTTATAACGTTATGTTATATAACGTAATACGTTATAACGTTATGTTATATAACGTTAAGTTATATAACGTAATACGTTATAACGTTATGTTACATAACGTAATACGTTATAACGTGTTACCATATAACGTATTCCGTTATAACGTTATACCATATAACGTATTACGTTATAACGTTATGTTATATAACGTAATACGTTATAACGTTATACCATATATCGTATTACGTTATAAAGTTACACCATACAACGTTATGTTATATATCGTATTACGTTATAACGTTATACCGTATAACGTATTACGTTATAACGTTATGTTATATAACGTAATACGTGATATCGTTGTGTTATATAACGTAATACGTTATAACGTTATACCATATAACGTATTACGTTATAAAGTTACACCATACAACGTTATGTTAAATATCGTATTACGTTATAACGTTATACCATATGGCGTAGTACGTTATAACGTTATATCATATAACGTTATGTTATATATCGCAATAAGTGATAACGTTATGTTATATAACGTAATACGTTATAACTAGTTACCATATAACGTATTACGTTATAACGTTATACCATGTAACGTTATGTTATATTACGTAAAACGTTATAACGTTATACCATATAACGTATTACGTTACAACGTTATACCATATAACGTATTGCGTTGTAACGTTATGTTATATAGCGAAATACGTTTTAACGTTATGTTATATAACGTAATACGTTATAACGTGTTACCATATAGCTTATTACGTTATAACGTTATACCATATACCGTTATGTTATATAACGTAATACGTTATAACGTGTTACCATATAACGTATTACTTTATAACGTTATACCATATAACGTTATGTTATATTACGTAATACGTTATAACGTTATACCATATAACGTATTACGTTACAACGTTATACCATATAACGTATTACGTTATAACGTTTTGTTATATAACGTAACACGTTATAACGTTATGTTATATAACGTTACGTTATATAACGTAATACGTTATATCGTTATGTTATGTAACGTAAAACGTTATAACGTGTTACCATATAACGTATTACGTTATAACGTTATACCATATAACGTTATGTTATATACCGTAATACGTTATAACGTTATGTTGCAGAACGTAATACGTTATAACGTGCTACCATTTAACGTATTACGTTATAACGTTATACCATATAACGTATTACGTTATAACGTTATACCATATAACGTAATACGTTATAACTTGTTACCATATAACTTATTACGTTATAACGTTATACCATATAACGTTATGTTATATAACGTAATACGTTATAACGTTATGGTACATAACGTAATACGTTATAACTTGTTACCATATAACTTATTACGTTATAACGTTATACCATATAACGTTATGTTATATAACGTAATACGTTATAACGTTATGGTACATAACGTAATACGTTATAACGTGTTACCATATAACGTATTCAGTTATAACGTTATACCATATAACGTATTACGTTATAACGTTATGTTATATAACGTAATACGTGATATCGTTATGTTATATAACGTAATACGTTATAACGTTATACCATATAACGTATTACGTTATAAGGTTGTGTTATATAACGTAATACGTTATAACGTTATGTTATATAACGTAATACGTTATATCGTTATGTTATATAACGTAATACGTTATAACGTTATACCTTACAGCGTTATGTTATATAACGTAATACGTTATAACGTTATGCTACATAACGTAATACGTTATAACGTGTTACCATATAACGTATTACGTTATAACGTTATGTTATATAACGTAATACGTGATATCGTTATGTTATATAACGTAATACGTTATAACGTTATGGTACATAACGTAATACGTTATAACGTGTTACCATATAACGTATTCAGTTATAACGTTATACCATATAACGTATTACGTTATAACGTTATGTTATATAACGTAATACGTGATATCGTTATGTTATATAACGTAATACGTTATAACGTTATACCATATAACGTATTACGTTATAAGGTTGTGTTATATAACGTAATACGTTATAACGTTATGTTATATAACGTAATACGTTATATCGTTATGTTATATAACGTAATACGTTATAACGTTATACCTTACAGCGTTATGTTATATAACGTAATACGTTATAACGTTATGCTACATAACGTAATACGTTATAACGTGTTACCATATAACGTATTACGTTATAACGTTATGTTATATAACGTAATACGTGATATCGTTATGTTATATAACGTAATACGTTATAACGTTATACCATATAACGTATTACGTTATAAAGTTACACCATACAACGTTATGTTATATATCGTATTACGTTATAACGTTATACCATATGCCGTATTACGTTATAACGTTATACCATATAACGTATTACCTTATAACGTTATGTTATATAACGTAATACGTTATAACGTTATACTATATAACGTAATACGATATAACGCTATACCATATAACGTTAAGTTATATAACGTGATACGTTATAACGTTATGGTACATAACGTAATACGTTATAACGTGTTACCATATAACGTATTCAGTTATAACGTTATACCATATAACGTATTACGTTATAACGTTATACCATATAACGTATTACGTTTCAACGTTATACCATATAACGTATTACGTTATGACGTTTTGTTATATAACGTAATACGTTATAACGTTATGTTATATTACGTATTACGTTATAACGTTATACCATATAACGTTATGTTATATAAGGTATTACGTTACAACGTTATATCATATAACGTATTACGTTATAACGTTATGTCATATAACGCAATACGTTATAACGTTATGTTATATAACGCTGTACGTTACAACGTTATACCATATAACGTATTACGTTACAACGTTATACCATATAACGTTATGTTATATAACGTAATACGTTATAACGTGTTACCATATAACCTCTTACGTTATAACGTTATACCATATAACGTATTACGTTATCACGTCAAACCATATAACGTATTACGTTATAACGTTATGTTATATAACGTAATACGTTATAACGTTATGTTATATAACGCCGTACATTACAACGTTATACCATATAACGTATTACGTTACAACGTTATACCATATAACGTTATGTTATATGACGTATTACGTTACAACGTTATACCATATAACGTATTGCGTTGTAACGTTATGTTATATAGCGGAATACGTTATAACGTTATGTTATATAGCGTAATACGTTATAACGTGTTACCATATAACTTATTACGTTATAACGTTATACCATATAACGTTATGTTATATAACGTATTACGTTACAGCGTTATACCATATAACGTATTACGATATAACGTTATGTTATATAACGTAATACGTTATAACGTTATGTTATATAACGTAATACGTTATAACGTTATACCATATAACGTATTACGTTATAACGTTATACCATATAACGTACTACGTTATAACGTTATACCGTATAACGTTATGTTATATAACGTATTATGCTACATCGTTATACCATATAACGTATTGCGCTGTAACGTTATGTTATATAGCGGAATACGTTATAACGTTATGTTATATAACGTAATACGTTATAACGAGTTACCATGTAACATATAACGTTATAACGTTATACCATATAACGTTATGTTATATAACGTATTACGTTACAACGTTATACCGTATAACGTATTACGTTATAACGTTTTGTTATATATCGTAACACGTTATAACGTTATACCATATAACGTTATGTTATATAACGTAATACGTTATAACGTTATGTTGCATAACGTAATACGTTATAACGTGTTACCATATAACGTATTACGTTATAACGTTATACCATATAACGTATTACGTTATAACGTTGTGTTATATAACGTAATACGTTATAACGTTATGTTATATAACGTAATACGTTGTAACGTTATGTTATATGACGTAATACGTTGTAACGTGTTACCATATAACGTATTACGTTATAACGTTTTATCATATAACGTTATGTTATATATCGTAATACGTCATAACGTTATGTTATATAACGTAATACGTTATAACTAGTTACCATATAACGTATTACGTTATAACATTATACCATGTAACGTTATGCTAAATTACGTAAAACGTTATAACGTTATACCATATAACGTATTACGTTACAACGTTATACCACATAACGTTATGTTATATAACGTATTACGTTACAACGTTATACCATATAATGTATTGCGTTGTAACGTTATGTTATATAGCGGAATACGTTATAACGTTATGTTATATAACGTAATACGTTATAACGTGTTACCATATAGCTTATTACGTTATAACGCTATACCATATAACGTTATGTTATATTACGTAATACGTTATAACGTTATACCATATAATGTATTACGTTTCAACGTTATACCATATAACGTATTACGTTATGACGTTTTGTTATATAACGTAATACGTTATAACATTATGTTATATTACGTATTACGTTATAACGTTATACCATATAACGTTATGTTATATAAGGTATTACGTTTCAACGTTATACCATATAACGTATTACGTTATGACGTTTTGTTATATAACGTAATACGTTATAACGTTATGTTATATTACGTATTACGTTATAACGTTATACCATATAACGTTATGTTATATAACGTAATACGTTATAACGTGTTACCATATAACCTCTTACGTTATAACGTTATACCATATAACGTATTACGTTATCACGTCATACCATATAACGTATTACGTTATAACGTTATGTTATATAACGTAATACGTTATAACGTTATGTTATATAACGCCGTACGTTACAACGTTATACCATATAACGTATTACGTTACAACGTTATACCATATAACGTTATGTTATATGACGTATTACGTTACAACGTTATACCATATAACGTATTGCGTTGTAACGTTATGTTATATAGCGGAATACGTTATAACGTTATGTTATATAGCGTAATACGTTATAACGTGTTACCATATAACTTATTACGTTATAACGTTATACCATATAACGTTATGTTATATAACGTATTACGTTACAGCGTTATACCATATAACGTATTACGATATAACGTTATGTTATATAACGTAATACGTTATAACGTTATGTTATATAACGTAATACGTTATAACGTTATACCATATAACGTATTACGTTATAACGTTATACCATATAACGTACTACGTTATAACGTTATACCGTATAACGTTATGTTATATAACGTATTACGCTACATCGTTATACCCTATAACGTATTGCGCTGTAACGTTATGTTATATAGCGGAATACGTTATAACGTTATGTTATATAACGTTACGTTATATAACGTAATACGTTATATCGTTATGTTATGTAACGTAAAACGTTATAACGTGTTACCATATAACGTATTACGTTATAACGTTATACCATATAACGTTATGTTATATAACGTAATACGTTATAACGTTATGTTGCATAACGTAATACGTTATAACGTGTTGCCATATAACGTATTACGTTATAACGTTATACCATATAACGTATTACGTTATAACGTTGTGTTATATAACGTAATACGTTATAACGTTATGTTATATAACGTAATACGTTATATCGTTATGTTATATAACGTAATACGTTATAACGTTATACCTTATAGCGTTATGTTATATAACGTAATACGTTATAACGTTATGCTACATAACGTAATACGTTATAACGTGTTACCATATAACGTATTACGTTATAACGTTATGTTATATAACGTAATACGTGATATCGTTATGTTATATAACGTAATACGTTATAACGTTATACCATATAACGTATTACGTTATAAAGTTACACCATACAACGTTATGTTATATATCGTATTACGTTATAACGTTATACCATATGCCGTATTACGTTATAACGTTATACCATATAACGTATTACCTTATAACGTTATGTTATATAACGTAATACGTTATAACGTTATGTTATATAACGTAATACGTTATAACGTTATGTTATATAACGTTAAGTTATATAACGTAATACGTTATAACGTTATGTTACATAACGTAATACGTTATAACGTGTTACCATATAACGTATTCCGTTATAACGTTATACCATATAACGTATTACGTTATAACGTTATGTTATATAACGTAATACGTTATAACGTTATACCATATAACGTATTACGTTATAAAGTTACACCATACAACGTTATGTTATATATCGTATTACGTTATAACGTTATACCGTATAACGTATTACGTTATAACGTTATGTTATATAACGTAATACGTGATATCGTTGTGTTATATAACGTAATACGTTATAACGTTATACCATATAACGTATTACGTTATAAAGTTACACCATACAACGTTATGTTATATATCGTATTACGTTATAACGTTATACCATATGCCGTATTACGTTATAACGTTATACCATATAACGTATTACCTTATAACGTTATGTTATATAACGTAATACGTTATAACGTTATGTTATATAACGTAATACGTTATAACGTTATGTTATATAACGTTAAGTTATATAACGTAATACGTTATAACGTTATGTTACATAACGTAATACGTTATAACGTGTTACCATATAACGTATTCCGTTATAACGTTATACCATATAACGTATTACGTTATAACGTTATGTTATATAACGTAATACGTTATAACGTTATACCATATAACGTATTACGTTATAACGTTATGTTATATAACGTAATACGTTATAACGTTATACCATATAACGTATTACGTTATAAAGTTACACCATACAACGTTATGTTATATATCGTATTACGTTATAACGTTATACCGTATAACGTATTACGTTATAACGTTATGTTATATAACGTAATACGTGATATCGTTGTGTTATATAACGTAATACGTTATAACGTTATACCATATAACGTATTACGTTATAAAGTTACACCATACAACGTTATGTTAAATATCGTATTACGTTATAACGTTATACCATATGGCGTATTACGTTATAACGTTATACCATATAACGTAATGTTATATATCGTATTACGTTATAACTGTATGCTTGACAACGTAATACGTTATAATGTTATGTTATATAAAGTAATACGTTTTAACGTTACGTTATATAACGTAATGCGTTGTAACGTGTTACCATATAACGTATTACGTTATAACGTTATATCATATAACGTTATGTTATATATCGTAATACGTCATAACGTTATGTTATATAACGTAATACGTTATAACTAGTTACCATATAACGTATTACGTTATAACGTTATACCATATAACGTTATGTTATATTACGTAAAACGTTATAACGTTATACCATATAACGTATTACGTTACAACGTTATACCATATAACGTTATGTTATATAACGTATTACGTTACAACGTTATACCATATAACGTATTGCGTTGTAACGTTATGTTATGTAGAGGAGAGGTTATTCCGAAGTTTTCCAAATTTACGTGTATGGAAATTGTATTTCAAACCAATGTTATTTGGTACAAGTGTAGTTAAGTATGCCGCAATAAAATAAAGTATTTTCCTGGAACTCGATGGATGCTCAAATTGTCTATTACGTTGCTCGAAAAACTAAACTTGATTGGAATCGCGTCTGATTATTTATACTGGTCGGGGGACAACCGGAAAATTTGAACTTAACCGTTTGACAGGTGAAAGTAGCGGTGACATTGTTTTTACTCGGAGTTCGTTGCTCATCATCATGCTTACGACCTAACGGTCTTACTGCTCCGAAGCAAGACAACAACAGGATTCGAACTGTCCTGCTCGCATCCGCTACATTACCCCCCTTCCAGTGATAACGTTTATGTCAAATTTTAAAATATCCATCGAGTTCCTAATGTCGTCATTATCTAAATATTATTTTTGTCGCAACATTCGACAGTCTAAAACGCCTAATTGAGACCTGCCTGGAACCGATCGGGAAATGAACTCTGCGTCCGTACCTCGTAACATACCTATCCCGAGTATTTTCTTCCGATGTACTGTTGCTGTTTGCGCTGTCTTCAACGTGCGCATCCGTTTGCCTCACCGGAATAAGTATGTTCCGAGATTCGGCAGTCTTTTCTTCGATATCGTCAGGGACCACGAACGCCGGTTTTAAACGGTCTATAGAAACCGTTGCGTCACGATCGTTTATTTTAATTACGAAATTTTTATCGCCCCTTTTTACCACCTTGTATGGTCCGTCAACCGGAGGCTGTAAAGGGCCTCCTATGGCGTCATGGCGCAAGAAAACGTACGGCGTCGTATTTAGTTCTTTAAAAACGAAAGCTTTTCTTTCGCCATGACTCTTAACCTCCTGTGGTCTGTACTTCCCCATCCGCTCTCTAAGCCGGTTCGCGTACTCCGTGTTGGCCCGCGATTTTGTTCGTACAAAAAATTCTGCCGGCAGTCGAATATCAGTGCCGTAGGTCATTTCGGCAGCCGTTGCGTTTAAGTCCTCCTTTATCGCGGTTCGGATACCTAACAGTACGATTGGTAAAATCTGTACCCAGTTGCTTGTGCCGTGGCATTTTATCGCAGCTTTCAACTGCCTGTGTAGTCGCTCTACCATCCCATTGGACGCAGGATGGTAAGCCGTTGTGCGTATGTGTTTGGCGCCGAGCAACTGGCACATTTCTTCGAACAACCGCGATTCAAATTGGCGTCCTCGGTCGGTTGTGATCTTTAGAGGTACGCCGAAACGTGCTATCCAAGTATTAAGGAGGGCCTCGGCAACGGTTGCAGCCTCCATATCGGCCATGGGTATTGCTTCGGGCCAACGCGTGAAACGGTCGATACACGTTAGACAATATCGATACCCTTGTGAATATGGCATGGCGATAATGTCTACGTGTATGTGTTCAAACCGGCCCGCTATTGTTTTGAAAGTTCCGACGGGTGAGGATACGTGCCTGGTGACTTTACAGCGTTGACAAGATATACATTGCCGCGTCCAATTTCGACAATCTTTGTTGATGGACGGCCAAACGAAACGCGATGTCACCAATTTCTGCGTAGCACGTATTCCAGGATGGGAAAGTCCATGCAACGACTGAAATACGGAGCGACGTAACTGCTCCGGTACAAAGGGTCGCGGGGTTTCGTACGTTAAATCACAGAATATTCCGACGTCGTGGTCAGGGAATCGTAATTTCTTTAATTTCAGCGCGCTAGAACCTGACTGCAAAATTTCCTTCAACTCTGGATCATCCGCTTGCGCTGCTGCTAATGTTTGATGATCCACGGATTTCCCGATCGCTTCTATACGTGATAAGGTATCCGCTACGGTATTGTTGATACCTTTGATATGGCGTATGTCGGTAGTAAATTGCCCGACATAATCGAGCTGTCGGAATTGTCTCGGCGAACATTTGTCCGGATTCTGTTCAAACGCGTATACTAAGGGTTTATGGTCGGCATAAATCGCGAAATTTCTACCTTCGACAGCGTGCTTAATCGTTTTACCGCCGTGTACATCGCAAGTAGCTCACGATCGTATGCGCTGTACTTTCGTTGCGCGAGGGTTAGCGATTACTACCCCTTTCGGTCTCTTCGAAGCGACTAGTATGATGTTTGGGCTTCGAAACGCCGCCCAAACGTGTCAAAGATTCGTGGACGAAATCACGAGAGGTCTCCATTTCGTCTACGCGTATATTGACGATTTCTTAATCGCGTCCGAATCCGAGGAACAACACCGCGAACATATGCGGATCTTGTTCAAACGCCTCGACGAATACGGGGTTGTTATAAATCTCGCGAAGTGCGAATTCGGCGTGCGCGAGATTCAATTCCTAGGATATACCGTTACCGCGGAGGGCATAAAACCTATGGCCGAACACGTTGAAGCGATCGTTAAAGTACCGCGTCCTGCGACGATACAAGAACTACGGAGATAGCTCGGTATGATTAATTTTTATCGACGTTTCATACCGAGGGCCGCGCAAATACTACAGCCACTCAACGATTTATTGAAAGTAGCGGTGACATTGTTTTTACTCGGAGTTCGGTGCTCATCATCATGCTTACGACCTAACGGTCTTACTGCTCCGAAGCAAAACAACAACAGGATTCGAACTGTCCTGCTCGCGTCCGCTACAGTTATATAGCGGAATACGTTATAACGTTATGTTATATAACGTAATACGTTATAACGTGTTACCATATAGCTTATTACGTTATAACGTTATACCATATAACGTTATGTTATATAACGTAATACGTTATAACGTGTTACCATATAACGTATTACTTTATAACGTTATACCATATAACGTTATGTTATATTACGTAATACGTTATAACGTTATACCATATAACGTATTACGTTTCAACGTTATACCATATAACGTATTACGTTATAACGTTATGTTATATAACGTAATACGTTATAACGTTATGTTATATTAGGTATTACGTTATAACGTTATACCATATAACGTTATGTTATATAAGGTATTACGTTACAACGTTATACCATATAACGTATTACGTTATAACGTTATGTTATATAACGCAATACGTTATAACGTGTTACCATATAACCTCTTACGTTATAACGTTATACCATATAACGTATTACGTTATCACGTCATACCATATAACGTATTACGTTATAACGTTATGTTATATAACGTAATACGTTATAACGTTATGTTATATAACGCCATACGTTATAACGTGTTACTATATAACGTATTACCTTATAACGTTATACTATATAACGTTATGTTATATAACGTAATACGTTATAACGTTATGTTACATAACGTAACACGTTATAACGTGTTACCATATAACGTATTACGTTATAACGTTATGTTATATAACGTAATGCGTTATAACGTTATGTTGTATAACGTAATACGTTATAACGTTATGTTACATAACGTAACACGTTATAACGTGTTACCATATAACGTATTACGTTTCAACGTTATACCATATAACGTATTACGTTATAACGTTATGTTATATAACGTAATACGTTATAACGTTATGTTATATTAGGTATTACGTTATAACGTTATACCATATAACGTTATGTTATATAAGGTATTACGTTACAACGTTATACCATATAACGTATTACGTTATAACGTTATGTTATATAACGCAATACGTTATAACGTGTTACCATATAACCTCTTACGTTATAACGTTATACCATATAACGTATTACGTTATCACGTCATACCATATAACGTATTACGTTATAACGTTATGTTATATAACGTAATACGTTATAACGTTATGTTATATAACGCCATACGTTATAACGTGTTACTATATAACGTATTACCTTATAACGTTATACTATATAACGTTATGTTATATAACGTAATACGTTATAACGTTATGTTACATAACGTAACACGTTATAACGTGTTACCATATAACGTATTACGTTATAACGTTATGTTATATAACGTAATGCGTTATAACGTTATGTTGTATAACGTAATACGTTATAACGTTATGTTACATAACGTAACACGTTATAACGTGTTACCATATAACGTATTACGTTATAACGTTATGTTATATAACGTAATGCGTTATAACGTTATGTTATATAACGTAATGCGTTATAACGTTATGTTGTATAACGTAATACGTTATAACGTTATGTTACACAACGTAACACGTTATAACGTGTTACCATATAACGTATTACGTTATAACGGTATGTTATATAACGTAATGCGTTATAATGTTATGTTATATTACGTAATACGTTATAACGTTATATCACATAACGTATTACGTTACAACGTTATACCATATAACGTTATGTTATATAACGTATTACGTTACAACGTTATACCATATAACTTATTGCGTTGTAACGTTATGATATATAGCGGAATACGTTATAACGTTATGTTATATAACGTAATACGTTATAACGTTTTACCATATAACTTATTACGTTATAACGTTGTACCATATAACGTTATGTTATATAACGTATTACGTTACAACGTTATACCATATAACGTATTACGTTATAACGCTATGTTATATAACGTATTACGTTATATAACGTTATGTTATATAACGTAATACGTTATAACGTTATACCATATAACGTATTACGTTACAACGTTATACCATATAACGTATTACGTTATCACGTTATGTTATATAACGTAACACGCTATAACGTTATGTTATATAACGTAATACGTTATAACGTTATGTTATGTAACGTCATACGTCATAACGTGTAACCATATAACGCGTTACGTTATGACGTTGTAACATATAACGTTATATAATATAACGTAATACGTTATAACGTTATGATACATAACGTAACACGATATAACGTGTTACCATAAAACGTATTACGTTGCAACGTTATGTTACATAACGTAATGCGTTATAATGTCATGTTATATAACGTAATACTTCGTAACGTTATGTTATATAACGTAATACGTAATAACGTTATGTTGTATAACGTAATACGTAATAACGTTATTTTATATAACGTAATACGTTATATCCTAAGGTCGTATAACGTAATACGCTTTAACGTGTTACCATATGACGTATTACGTTATAACGTTATACCGTATAACGTGATGTTATATAACGTAGTACGATAATACGTTATACCATATAACGTATTACGTTATAACGTTATACCATATAACGTTATGTTATATGACGCATTACGTTACAACGTTATACCATATAACGTATTACGTTATAACGGTATGCTTGATAACGTAATACGTTATAATGTTATGTTATATAACGTTATGTTACATAGCGTATTACGTTACAACGTTATACCATACAACGTATTGCGTTGTAACGTTATGTTATATAGCGGAATACGTTATAACGATATGTTATGTAGCGTAATACGTTATAACGTGTTACCATATAACTTATTACGTTATAACGTTATACCATATAACGTTATGTTATATAACGTATTACGTTACAACGTTATACCATATAACGTATTACGTTATAACGCTATGCTATATAACGTAATACGTTATAACGTTATGTTATATTACGTATTACGTTATAACGTTAAACCATGTAACGAATTACGTTATAACGTTATACCATATAACGTTATGTTATATAGCGTATTACGTTACAACGTTATACCATATAACGAATTACGTTATAACGTTATGTTATATAACGTAAAACGTTATAAGGTTATGTTATATAACGTAGTACGATATAACGTTATACCATATAACGTATTACGTTATAACGTTATACCATATCACGTTATGTTATATAACGTATTAGGTTACAACGTTATACCATATAACGTATTACGATATAACGTTATGTTATATAACGTAATACGTTATAACGTTACGTTATGTAACGTAATACGTTATAACGTTGTACCGTATAACGCATTACGATATAACGTTATACGATATAACGCTATGTTATATGACGTATTACTTTATAACGTTACACCATATAACGTTATGTTATATTACGTAATACGTTATAACGTTATACCATATAACGTATTACGTTATAACGTCATACCATATAACGTTATGTTATATAACGTATTACGTTACAACGTGTTACCATATAACTTATTACGTTATAACGTTATACCATATCACGTTATGTTATATAACGTATTAGGTTACAACGTTATACCATATAACGTATTACGATATAACGTTATGTTATATAACGTAATACGTTATAACGTTATGTTATGTAACGTAATACGTTATAACGTGTTACCATATAGCTTATTACGTTATAACGTTATACCATATCACGTTATGTTATATAACGTAATACGTTATAACGTTATGTTATATAACGTCATACGTCATACCGTGTTACCATATAACGTGCTACGTAATAACGTTGTACCATATAACGTTATGTAATATAACGTAATACGTTATAACGTTATGATACATAACGTAACACGATATAACGTGTTACCATATAACGTATTACGTTATAACGTTACGTTATATAACGTAATACGTTATAACGTGTTACCATATAACTTATTACGTTATAACGTTATACCATATCACGTTATGTTATATAACGTATTAGGTTACAACGTTATACCATATAACGTATTACGATATAACGTTATGTTATATAACGTAATACGTTATAACGTTACGTTATGTAACGTAATACGTTATAACGTTGTACCGTATAACGTATTACGATATAACGTTATACGATATAACGCTATGTTATATGACGTAATACTTTATAACGTTATACCATATAACGTTATGTTATATTACGTAATACGTTATAACGTTATACCATATAACGTATTACGTTATAACGTTATACCATATAACGTTATGTTATATAACGTATTACGTTACAACGTGTTACCATATAACTTATTACGTTATAACGTTATACCATATCACGTTATGTTATATAACGTATTAGGTTACAACGTTATACCATATAACGTAGTACGATATAACGTTATGTTATATAACGTAATACGTTATAACGTTATGTTATGTAACGTAATACGTTATAACGTGTTACCATATAGCTTATTACGTTATAACGTTATACCATATCACGTTATGTTATATAACGTATTAGGTTACAACGTTATACCATATAACGTATTACGATATAACGTTATACCATATAACGTTATGTTATATTACGTAATACGTTATAACGTTATACCATATAACGTATTACGTTATAACGTAATACGTTATAACGTTATGTTATATTACGTATTACGTTATAACGTTATACCATATAACGTTATGTTATATAAGGTATTTCGTTACAACGTTATACCATATCACGTATTACGTTATAACGTTATGTTATATAACGTAATACGTTATAACGTTATGATACATAACGTAACACGATATAACGTGTTACCATAAAACGTATTACGTTGCAACGTTATGTTATATAACGTAATGCGTTATAATGTCATGTTATATAACGTAATACTTCGTAACGTTATGTTATATAACGTAATACGTAATAACGTTATGTTGTATAACGTAATACGTAATAACGTTATGTTATGTAACGTAATACGTTATAACGTGTTACCATATAGCTTATTACGTTATAACGTTATACCATATCACGTTATGTTATATAACGTATTAGGTTACAACGTTATACCATATAACGTATTACGATATAACGTTATACCATATAACGTTATGTTATATTACGTAATACGTTATAACGTTATACCATATAACGTATTACGTTATAACGTTATACCATATAACGTTATGTTATATAAGGTATTTCGTTACAACGTTATACCATATAACGTATTACGTTATAACGTTCTGTTATATAACGCAATACGTTATAACGTGTTACCATATAACCTCTTACGTTATAACGTTATACCATATAACGTATTACGTTATCACGTCATACCATATCACGTAATACGTTATAACGTTATGTTATATAACGCCATACGTTATAACGTGTTACCATATAACGTATTACCTTATAACGTTATACTATATAACGTTATGTTATATAACGTAATACGTTATAACGTTATGTTACATAACGTAACACGTTATAACGTGTTACCATATAACGTATTACGTTATAACGTTATGTTATATAACGTAATGCGTTATAACGTTATGTTGTATAACGTAATACGTTATAACGTTGTACCGTATAACGTATTACGATATAACGTTATACGATATAACGCTATGTTATATGACGTATTACTTTATAACGTTATACCATATAACGTTATGTTATATTACGTAATACGTTATAACGTTGTACCATATAACGTATTACGTTATAACGTTATACCATATAACGTTATGTTATATAACGTATTACGTTACAACGTGTTACCATATAACTTATTACGTTATAACGTTATACCATATCACGTTATGTTATATAACGTATTAGGTTACAACGTTATACCATATAACGTATTACGATATAACGTTATGTTATATAACGTAATACGTTATAACGTTATGTTATGTAACGTAATACGTTATAACGTGTTACCATATAGCTTATTACGTTATAACGTTATACCATATCACGTTATGTTATATAACGTATTAGGTTACAACGTTATACCATATAACGTATTACGATATAACGTTATACCATATAACGTTATGTTATATTACGTAATACGTTATAACGTTATACCATATAACGTATTACGTTATAACGTAATACGTTATAACGTTATGTTATATTACGTATTACGTTATAACGTTATACCATATAACGTTATGTTATATAAGGTATTTCGTTACAACGTTATACCATATAACGTATTACGTTATAACGTTATGTTATATAACGCTATACGTTATAACGTTATGTTATATAACGCCATACGTTATAACGTGTTACCATATAACGTATTACCTTATAACGTTATACTATATAACGTTATGTTATATAAGGTAATACGTTATAACGTTATGTTACATAACGTAACACGTTATAACGTGTTATCATATAACGTATTACGTTATAACGTTATGTTATATAACGTAATGCGTTATAACGTTATGTTGTATAACGTAATACGTTATAACGTTATGTTACATAACGTAACACGTTATAACGTGTTACCATATAACGTATTACGTTATAACGTTATGTTATATAACGTAATGCGTTATAACGTTATGTTGTATAACGTAATACGTTATAACGTTATGTTACATAACGTAACACGTTATAACGTGTTGCCATATAACGTATTACGTTATAACGTTATGTTATATAACGTAATACGTTATAACGTTATGCCATATAACGTATTACGTTACAACGTTATACCATGTAACGTATTACGTTATAACGTTATGTTATATAACGTAATGCGTTATAACGTTATGTTGTATAACGTAATACGTTATAACGTTATGTTACATAACGTAACACGTTATAACGTGTTACCATATAACGTATTACGTTATAACGTTACGTTATATAACGTAATGCGTTATTCGTTATGTTGTATAACGTAATACGTTATAACGTTATGTTACATAACGTAACACGTTAGAACGTGTTGCCATATAACGTATTACGTTATAACGTTATGTTATATAACGTAATGCGTTATAACGTTATGTTATATTACGTAATACGTTATAACATTATACCATATAACTTATTACGTTATAACGTTGTACCATATAACGTTATGTTATATAACGTATTACGTTACAACGTGTTACCATATAACTTATTACGTTATAACGTTATACCATATAACGTTATGTTATATAACGTATTACGTTACAACGTTATACCATATAACGTATTACATTATAACGTTATGTTATATAACGTAATACGTTATAACGTTATACCATATAACGTATTACGTTACAACGTTATACCACGTAACGTATTACGTTATAACGTTATGTTATATAACGTAATGCGTTATAACGTTATGTTGTATAACGTAATACGTTATAACGTTATGTTACATAACGTAACACGTTATAACGTGTTACCATATAACGTATTACGTTATAACGTTATGTTATATAACGTAATGCGTTATAACGTTATGTTGTATAACGTAATACGTTATAACGTTATGTTACATAACGTAACACGTTATAACGTGTTGCCATATAACGTATTACGTTATAACGTTATACCATATAACGTTATGTTATATAACGTATTACGTTATAACGTTATACCATAAAACGTTATGTTATATAACGTAATACGTTATAACGTTATGTTGTATAACGTAATACGTTATAACGTTATGTTACATAACGTAACACGTTATAACGTGTTGCCATATAACGTATTACGTTATAAGGTTATGTTATATAACGTAATGCGTTATAATGTTATGTTATATTACGTAATACGTTATAACGTTATATCATATAACGTATTACGTTACAACGTTATACCATATAACGTTATGTTATATAACGTATTACGTTACAACGTTATACCATATAACGTATTACGTTATAACGTTATGTTATATAACGTAATACGTTATAACGTTATACCATAAAACGTATTACGTTACAACGTTATACCATGTAACGTATTACGTTATAACGTTATGTTATATAACGTAATGCGTTATAACGTTATGTTGTATAACGTAATACGTTATAACGTTATGTTACATAACGTAACACGTTATAACGTGTTACCATATAACGTATTACGTTATAACGTTATGTTATATAACGTAATGCGTTATTCGTTATGTTGTATAACGTAATACGTTATAACGTTATGTTACATAACGTAACACATTAGAACGTGTTGCCATATAACGTATTACGTTATAACGTTATGTTATATAACGTAATGCGTTATAACGTTATGTTATATTACGTAATACGTTATAACATTATACCATATAACTTATTACGTTATAACGTTGTACCATATAACGTTATGTTATATAACGTATTACGTTACAACGTGTTACCATATAACTTATTACGTTATAACGTTATACCATATAACGTTATGTTATATAACGTATTACGTTACAACGTTATACCATATAACGTATTACATTATAACGTTATGTTATATAACGTAATACGTTATAACGTTATACCATATAACGTATTACGTTACAACGTTATACCATGTAACGTATTACGTTATAACGTTATGTTATATAACGTAATGCGTTATAACGTTATGTTGTATAACGTAATACGTTATAACGTTATGTTACATAACGTAACACGTTATAACGTGTTGCCATATAACGTATTACGTTATAACGTTATACCATATAACGTTATGTTATATAACGTATTACGTTATAACGTTATACCATAAAACGTTATGTTATATAACGTAATACGTTATAACGTTATGTTGTATAACGTAATACGTTATAACGTTATGTTACATAACGTAACACGTTATAACGTGTTGCCATATAACGTATTACGTTATAAGGTTATGTTATATAACGTAATGCGTTATAATGTTATGTTATATTACGTAATACGTTATAACGTTATATCATATAACGTATTACGTTACAACGTTATACCATATAACGTTATGTTATATAACGTATTACGTTACAACGTTATACCATATAACGTATTACGTTATAACGTTATGTTATATAACGTAATACGTTATAACGTTATACCATAAAACGTATTACGTTACAACGTTATACCATGTAACGTATTACGTTATAACGTTATGTTATATAACGTAATGCGTTATAACGTTATGTTGTATAACGTAATACGTTATAACGTTATGTTACATAACGTAACACGTTATAACGTGTTACCATATAACGTATTACGTTATAACGTTATGTTATATAACGTAATGCGTTATTCGTTATGTTGGATAACGTAATACGTTATAACGTTATGTTACATAACGTAACACGTTAGAACGTGTTGCCATATAACGTATTACGTTATAACGTTATGTTATATAACGTAATGCGTTATAACGTTATGTTATATTACGTAATACGTTATAACATTATACCATATAACTTATTACGTTATAACGTTGTACCATATAACGTTATGTTATATAACGTATTACGTTACAACGTGTTACCATATAACTTATTACGTTATAACGTTATACCATATAACGTTATGTTATATAACGTATTACGTTACAACGTTATACCATATAACGTATTACATTATAACGTTATGTTATATAACGTAATACGTTATAACGTTATACCATTTAACGTATTACGTTACAACGTTATACCATGTAACGTATTACGTTATAACGTTATGTTATATAACGTAATGCGTTATAACGTTATGTTGTATAACGTAATACGTTATAACGTTATGTTACATAACGTAACACGTTATAACGTGTTACCATATAACGTATTACGTTATAACGTTATGTTATATTAGGTTAAGTAAAAAGTTCTGAGCGTTTTTCGCTAGATGTCTTTAGTGAGCCATATCTCACGATGTGCACATCGCATCGAGTCATAGTATACACCGATTTCAAGGTGATATTACGCATCAAAAAGGTTCTTTGTCAGTTTTGTGTTCGGTGAAGCCAGTTGTGTGTTACAGCGTTCGAAAATGGAGATAAAAAAAGAGAAAATTCGATACATTCTTCAGTACCACTACGACCAAGGTGAAAAGGCGGAGCAGGCGGCCAAAAAAATTTGTGCTGTTTATGGACCCAGTACAGTATCGAATGCAACAGCAAAGCGGTGGTTCCAACGATTCCGTTCTGGTAATATGGACGTCGAAGATGAGGCACGCTCTGGTAGGCCAATCGTCGAAAATGTGGATAAAATCATGGAAATCGTCGAGTCGGACCGGCATGTGAGCACTTATTCCATTGCCCAGGAACTGAAGATTAGCCAGAAAACCGTTTGGAACCATTTGCATAAGGCTGGTCTCAAGAAGAAGCTCGACGTATGGGTGCCACATGAATTGACGCAAAAGAACCTTTTGGACCGAATTGATGCCTGCGATTCTTTGTTGAGACGTAACGAAATCGACCCATTTTTGAAGCGGATGGTGACTGGCGATGAAAAATGGGTCACATACGAGAACAACAGCCGAAAAAGATCGTGGTCCAATCGCGGTGGGCCGGCCCAAACGATCGCCAAGCGTGGATTAACGGCCAAGAAGGTTTTATTGTGTGTTTGGTGGGATTGGAAGGGAATCATCCATTATGAGCTGCTCCCATCGGGGCAAACACTTAATTCGGACCTCTATTGTCAACAACTGACCAGACTGAAGCAGGCGATCGACCAGAAGCGGCCAGAATTGGCCAATAGGAAAGGTGTTGTGTTCCATCAAGACAACGCCAGGCCGCACACATCTTTAACGACGCGTCAGAAGCTCCGAGAGCTTGGCTGGGAGGTTCTATCGCATCCGCCGTACAGTCCAGACCTGGCACCAAGCGATTATCACCTTTTTAAGTTTTTGCAAAATTTTCTTGATGGTACAAAACTGGCCTCAAGAGAGGCTTGTGAAAATGAGCTGGTCAAGTTTTTTACCAATAGGGACGAGGACTTCTTCAACCGCGGAATTATGAAATTGCCTTCAAAATGGACAAAAGTAATCGAACAAAACGGCGCATATTTAATCTAAATCGAATAATCTTGACTATGTTAATTTCATCGTCGAAATAAAGCGAAAAAGCGCTCAGAACTTTTTACTTCACCATATATAACGTAATGCGTTATAACGTTATGTTGTATAACGTAATACGTTATAACGTTATGTTACATAACGTAACACGTTATAACGTGTTGCCATATAACGTATTACGTTATAACGTTATACCATATAACGTTATGTTATATAACGTATTACGTTATAACGTTATACCATAAAACGTTATGTTATATAACGTAATACGTTATAACGTTATGTTGTATAACGTAATACGTTATAACGTTATGTTACATAACGTAACACGTTATAACGTGTTGCCATATAACGTATTACGTTATAAGGTTATGTTATATAACGTAATGCGTTATAATGTTATGTTATATTACGTAATACGTTATAACGTTATATCATATAACGTATTACGTTACAACGTTATACCATATAACGTTATGTTATATAACGTATTACGTTACAACGTTATACCATATAACGTATTACGTTATAACGTTATGTTATATAACGTTATGTTATATAACGTAATACGTTATAACGTTATACCATATAACGTATTACGTTACAACGTTATACCATATAACGTATTTCGTTATCACGTTATGTTATATAACGTAATACGTTATATAACGTTATGTTATATAACGTATTACGTTATAACGTTATACCATATAACGTTATGTTATATAACGTATTACGTTATAACGTTATACCATATAACGTTATGTTATATAACGTATTACGTTATAACGTTATACCATAAAACGTTATGTTATATAACGTAATACGTTAGAACGTTATGTTGTATAACGTATTACGTTACAACGTTATACCATATAACGTATTACGTTATAACGTTATGTTATATAACGTATTACGTTATAACGTTATACCATAAAACGTTATGTTATATAACGTAATACGTTATAACGTTATGTTGTATAACGTATTACGTTACAACGTTATACCATATAACGTATTTCGTTATCACGTTATGTTATATAACGTAATACGTTATATAACGTTATGTTATATAACGTATTACGTTATAACGTTATACCATATAACGTTATGTTATATAACGTATTACGTTATAACGTTATACCATATAACGTTATGTTATATAACGTATTACGTTATAACGTTATACCATAAAACGTTATGTTATATAACGTAATACGTTATAACGTTATGTTATATAACGTATTACGTTATAACGTTATACCATATAACGTTATGTTATATAACGTATTACGTTATAACGTTATACCATATAACGTTATGTTATATAACGTATTACGTTATAACGTTATACCATAAAACGTTATGTTATATAACGTAATACGTTATAACGTTATGTTATATAACGTAATACGTTATAACGTTTTACCATATAACTTATTACGTTATAACGTTATACCATATAACGTTATGTTATATAACGTATTACGTTACAACGTTATACCATATAACGTATTACATTATAACGTTATGTTATATAACGTAATACGTTATAACGTTATACCATATAACGTATTACGTTACAACGTTATACCATGTAACGTATTACGTTATAACGTTATGTTCTATAACGTAACACGTTATAACGTTATGTTATATAACGTAATACGTTATAACGTTATGTTATATAACGTCATACGTCATAACGTGTTACCATATAACGTGTTACGTAATAACGTTGTACCATATAACGTTATGTAATATAACGTAATACGTTATAACGTTATGATACATAACGTAACACGATATAACGTGTTACCATATAACGTTTTACGTTATAACGTTACGTTATATAACGTAATACGTTATAACGTGTTACCATATAACTTATTACGTTATAACGTTATACCATATAACGTTATGTTATATAACGTAATACGTTATAACGTTATGTTATATAACGTCATACGTCATACCGTGTTACCATATAACGTGTTACGTAATAACGTTGTACCATATAACGTTATGTAATATAACGTAATACGTTATAACGTTATGATACATAACGTAACACGATATAACGTGTTACCATATAACGTATTACGTTATAACGTTACGTTATATAACGTAATACGTTATAACGTGTTACCATATAACTTATTACGTTATAACGTTATACCATATCACGTTATGTTATATAACGTATTAGGTTACAACGTTATACCATATAACGTATTACGATATAACGTTATGTTATATAACGTAATACGTTATAACGTTACGTTATGAAACGTAATACGTTATAACGTTGTACCGTATAACGTATTACGATATAACGTTATACCATGTAACGTATTACGTTATAACGTTATGTTATATAACGTAATGCGTTATAACGTTATGTTGTATAACGTAATACGTTATAACGTTATGTTACATAACGTAACACGTTATAACGTGTTACCATATAACGTATTACGTTATAACGTTATGTTCTATAACGTAACACGTTATAACGTTATACCATATAACGTATTACGTTACAACGTTATACCATATAACGTATTACGTTATCACGTTATGTTATATAACGTAACACGCTATAACGTTATGTTATATAACGTAATACGTTATAACGTTATGTTATGTAACGTCATACGTCATAACGTGTAACCATATAACGCGTTACGTTATGACGTTGTAACATATAACGTTATATAATATAACGTAATACGTTATAACGTTATGATACATAACGTAACACGATATAACGTGTTACCATAAAACGTATTACGTTGCAACGTTATGTTATATAACGTAATGCGTTATAATGTCATGTTATATAACGTAATACTTCGTAACGTTATGTTATATAACGTAATACGTAATAACGTTATGTTGTATAACGTAATACGTAATAACGTTATTTTATATAACGTAATACGTTATATCCTAAGGTCGTATAACGTAATACGCTTTAACGTGTTACCATATGACGTATTACGTTATAACGTTATACCGTATAACGTGATGTTATATAACGTAGTACGATAATACGTTATACCATATAACGTATTACGTTATAACGTTATACCATATAACGTTATGTTATATGACGCATTACGTTACAACGTTATACCATATAACGTATTACGTTATAACGGTATGCTTGATAACGTAATACGTTATAATGTTATGTTATATAACGTTATGTTACATAGCGTATTACGTTACAACGTTATACCATACAACGTATTGCGTTATAACGTTATGTTATATAGCGGAATACGTTATAACGTTATGTTATGTAGCGTAATATGTTATAACGTGTTACCATATAACTTATTACGTTATAACGTTATACCATATAACGTTATGTTATATAACGTATTACGTTACAACGTTATACCATATAACGTATTACGTTATAACGTTATGCTATATAACGTAATACGTTATAACGTTATGTTATATTACGTATTACGTTATAACGTTAAACCATGTAACGAATTACGTTATAACGTTATACCATATAACGTTATGTTATATAGCGTATTACGTTACAACGTTATACCATATAACGAATTACGTTATAACGTTATGTTATATAACGTAAAACGTTATAAGGTTATGTTATATAACGTAGTACGATATAACGTTATACCATATCACGTTATGTTATATAACGTATTAGGTTACAACGTTATACCATATAACGTATTACGATATAACGTTATGTTATATAACGTAATACGTTATAACGTTATGTTATGTAACGTAATACGTTATAACGTGTTACCATATAGCTTATTACGTTATAACGTTATACCATATCACGTTATGTTATATAACGTAATACGTTATAACGTTATGTTATATAACGTCATACGTCATACCGTGTTACCATATAACGTGTTACGTAATAACGTTGTACCATATAACGTTATGTAATATAACGTAATACGTTATAACGTTATGATACATAACGTAACACGATATAACGTGTTACCATATAACGTATTACGTTATAACGTTACGTTATATAACGTAATACGTTATAACGTGTTACCATATAACTTATTACGTTATAACGTTATACCATATCACGTTATGTTATATAACGTATTAGGTTACAACGTTATACCATATAACGTATTACGATATAACGTTATGTTATATAACGTAATACGTTATAACGTTACGTTATGTAACGTAATACGTTATAACGTTGTACCGTATAACGTATTACGATATAACGTTATACGATATAACGCTATGTTATATGACGTATTACTTTATAACGTTATACCATATAACGTTATGTTATATTACGTAATACGTTATAACGTTATACCATATAACGTATTACGTTATAACGTTATACCATATAACGTTATGTTATATAACGTATTACGTTACAACGTGTTACCATATAACTTATTACGTTATAACGTTATACCATATCACGTTATGTTATATAACGTATTAGGTTACAACGTTATACCATATAACGTAGTACGATATAACGTTATGTTATATAACGTAATACGTTATAACGTTATGTTATGTAACGTAATACGTTATAACGTGTTACCATATAGCTTATTACGTTATAACGTTATACCATATCACGTTATGTTATATAACGTATTAGGTTACAACGTTATACCATATAACGTATTTCGATATAACGTTATACCATATAACGTTATGTTATATTACATAATACGTTATAACGTTATACCATATAACGTATTACGTTATAACGTTATACCATATAACGTATTACGTTATAACGTTATACCATATAACGTATTACGTTATCACGTCATACCATATCACGTAATACGTTATAACGTTATGTTATATTACGTATTACGTTATAACGTTATACCATATAACGTTATGTTATATAAGGTATTTCGTTACAACGTTATACCATATAACGTATTACGTTATAACGTTCTGTTATATAACGCAATACGTTATAACGTGTTACCATATAACCTCTTACGTTATAACGTTATACCATATAACGTATTACGTTATCACGTCATACCATATCACGTATTACGTTATAACGTTATGTTATATAACGTAATACGTTATAACGTTATGATACATAACGTAACACGATATAACGTGTTACCATAAAACGTATTACGTTGCAACGTTATGTTATATAACGTAATGCGTTATAATGTCATGTTATATAACGTAATACTTCGTAACGTTATGTTATATAACGTAATACGTAATAACGTTATGTTGTATAACGTAATACGTAATAACGTTATTTTATATAACGTAATACGTTATATCCTAAGGTCGTATAACGTAATACGCTATAACGTGTTACCATATGACGTATTACGTTATAACGTTATACCGTATAACGTGATGTTATATAACGTAGTACGATAATACGTTATACCATATAACGTATTACGTTATAACGTTATACCATATAACGTTATGTTATATGACGCATTACGTTACAACGTTATACCATATAACGTATTACGTTATAACGGTATGCTTGATAACGTAATACGTTATAATGTTATGTTATATAACGTTATGTTACATAGCGTATTACGTTACAACGTTATACCATATAACGTATTGCGTTGTAACGTTATGTTATATAGCGGAATACGTTATAACGTTATGTTATGTAGCGTAATACGTTATAACGTGTTACCATATAACTTATTACGTTATAACGTTATACCATATAACGTTATGTTATATAACGTATTACGTTACAACGTTATACCATATAACGTATTACGTTATAACGTTATGCTATATAACGTAATACGTTATAGCGTTATGTTATATTACGTATTACGTTATAACGTTAAACCATGTAACGAATTACGTTATAACGTTATACCATATAACGTTATGTTATATAGCGTATTACGTTACAACGTTATACCATATAACGAATTACGTTATAACGTTATGTTATATAACGTAAAACGTTATAAGGTTATGTTATATAACGTAGTACGATATAACGTTATACCATATAACGTATTACGTTATAACGTTATACCATATCACGTTATGTTATATAACGTATTAGGTTACAACGTTATACCATATAACGTATTACGATATAACGTTATGTTATATAACGTAATACGTTATAACGTTACGTTATGTAACGTAATACGTTATAACGTTGTACCGTATAACGTATTACGATATAACGTTATACGATATAACGCTATGTTATATGACGTATTACTTTATAACGTTATACCATATAACGTTATGTTATATTACGTAATACGTTATAACGTTATACCATATAACGTATTACGTTATAACGTCATACCATATAACGTTATGTTATATAACGTATTACGTTACAACGTGTTACCATATAACTTATTACGTTATAACGTTATACCATATCACGTTATGTTATATAACGTATTAGGTTACAACGTTATACCATATAACGTATTACGATATAACGTTATGTTATATAACGTAATACGTTATAACGTTATGTTATGTAACGTAATACGTTATAACGTGTTACCATATAGCTTATTACGTTATAACGTTATACCATATCACGATATGTTATATAACGTAATACGTTATAACGTTATGTTATATAACGTCATACGTCATACCGTGTTACCATATAACGTGTTACGTAATAACGTTGTACCATATAACGTTATGTAATATAACGTAATACGTTATAACGTTATGATACATAACGTAACACGATATAACGTGTTACCATATAACGTATTACGTTATAACGTTACGTTATATAACGTAATACGTTATAACGTGTTACCATATAACTTATTACGTTATAACGTTATACCATATCACGTTATGTTATATAACGTATTAGGTTACAACGTTATACCATATAACGTATTACGATATAACGTTATGTTATATAACGTAATACGTTATAACGTTACGTTATGTAACGTAATACGTTATAACGTTGTACCGTATAACGTATTACGATATAACGTTATACGATATAACGCTATGTTATATGACGTATTACTTTATAACGTTATACCATATAACGTTATGTTATATTACGTAATACGTTATAACGTTATACCATATAACGCATTACGTTATAACGTTATACCATATAACGTTATGTTATATAACGTATTACGTTACAACGTGTTACCATATAACTTATTACGTTATAACGTTATACCATATCACGTTATGTTATATAACGTATTAGGTTACAACGTTATACCATATAACGTAGTACGATATAACGTTATGTTATATAACGTAATACGTTATAACGTTATGTTATGTAACGTAATACGTTATAACGTGTTACCATATAGCTTATTACGTTATAACGTTATACCATATCACGTTATGTTATATAACGTATTAGGTTACAACGTTATACCATATAACGTATTACGATATAACGTTATACCATATAACGTTATGTTATATTACGTAATACGTTATAACGTTATACCATATAACGTATTACGTTATAACGTTATACCATATAACGTTATGTTATATAAGGTATTTCGTTACAACGTTATACCATATAACGTATTACGTTATAACGTTCTGTTATATAACGCAATTCGTTATAACGTGTTACCATATAACCTCTTACGTTATAACGTTATACCATATAACGTATTACGTTATCACGTCATACCATATCACGTAATACGTTATAACGTTATGTTATATAACGCCATACGTTATAACGTGTTACCATATAACGTATTACCTTATAACGTTATACTATATAACGTTATGTTATATAACGTAATACGTTATAACGTTATGTTACATAACGTAACACGTTATAACGTGTTACCATATAACGTATTACGTTATAACGTTATGTTATATAACGTAATGCGTTATAACGTTATGTTGTATAACGTAATACGTTATAACGTTGTACCGTATAACGTATTACGATATAACGTTATACGATATAACGCTATGTTATATGACGTATTACTTTATAACGTTATACCATATAACGTTATGTTATATTACGTAATACGTTATAACGTTATACCATATAACGTATTACGTTATAACGTTATACCATATAACGTTATGTTATATAACGTATTACGTTACAACGTGTTACCATATAACTTATTACGTTATAACGTTATACCATATCACGTTATGTTATATAACGTATTAGGTTACAACGTTATACCATATAACGTATTACGTTACAACGTTATACCACGTAACGTATTACGTTATAACGTTATGTTATATAACGTAATGCGTTATAACGTTATGTTGTATAACGTAATACGTTATAACGTTATGTTACATAACGTAACACGTTATAACGTGTTACCATATAACGTATTACGTTATAACGTTATGTTATATAACGTATTACGATATAACGTTATGTTATATAACGTAATACGTTATAACGTTATGTTATGTAACGTAATACGTTATAACGTGTTACCATATAGCTTATTACGTTATAACGTTATACCATATCACGTTATGTTATATAACGTATTAGGTTACAACGTTATACCATATAACGTATTACGATATAACGTTATACCATATAACGTTATGTTATATTACGTAATACGTTATAACGTTATACCATATAACGTATTACGTTATAACGTAATACGTAATAACGTTATGTTATATTACGTATTACGTTATAACGTTATACCATATAACGTTATGTTATATAAGGTATTTCGTTACAACGTTATACCATATAACGTATTACGTTATAACGTTATGTTATATAACGCAATACGTTATAACGTTATGTTATATAACGCCATACGTTATAACGTGTTACCATATAACGTATTACCTTATAACGTTATACTATATAACGATATGTTATATAAGGTAATACGTTATAACGTTATGTTACATAACGTAACACGTTATAACGTTATACCATATAACGTATTACGTTACAACGTTATACCATGTAACGTATTACGTTATAACGTTATGTTATATAACGTAATGCGTTATAACGTTATGTTGTATAACGTAATACGTTATAACGTTATGTTACATAACGTAACACGTTATAACGTGTTACCATATAACGTATTACGTTATAACGTTATGTTATATAACGTAATGCGTTATTCGTTATGTTGTATAACGTAATACGTTATAACGTTATGTTACATAACGTAACACGTTAGAACGTGTTGCCATATAACGTATTACGTTATAACGTTATACCATATAACGTATTACGTTACAACGTTATACCACGTAACGTATTACGTTATAACGTTATGTTATATAACGTAATGCGTTATAACGTTATGTTGTATAACGTAATACGTTATAACGTTATGTTACATAACGTAACACGTTATAACGTGTTACCATATAACGTATTACGTTATAACGTTATGTTATATAACGTAATGCGTTATAACGTTATGTTGTATAACGTAATACGTTATAACGTTATGTTACATAACGTAACACGTTATAACGTGTTGCCATATAACGTATTACGTTATAACGTTATACCATATAACGTTATGTTATATAACGTATTACGTTATAACGTTATACCATAAAACGTTATGTTATATAACGTAATACGTTATAACGTTATGTTGTATAACGTAATACGTTATAACGATATGTTACATAACGTAACACGTTATAACGTGTTGCCATATAACGTATTACGTTATAAGGTTATGTTATATAACGTAATGCGTTATAATGTTATGTTATATTACGTAATACGTTATAACGTTATATCATATAACGTATTACGTTACAACGTTATACCATATAACGTTATGTTATATAACGTATTACGTTACAACGTTATACCATATAACGTATTACGTTATAACGTTATGTTATATAACGTAATACGTTATAACGTTATACCATATAACGTATTACGTTACAACGTTATACCATGTAACGTATTACGTTATAACGTTATGTTATATAACGTAATGCGTTATAACGTTATGTTGTATAACGTAATACGTTATAACGTTATGTTACATAACGTAACACGTTATAACGTGTTACCATATAACGTATTACGTTATAACGTTATGTTATATAACGTAATGCGTTATTCGTTATGTTGTATAACGTAATACGTTATAACGTTATGTTACATAACGTAACACGTTAGAACGTGTTGCCATATAACGTATTACGTTATAACGTTATGTTATATAACGTAATGCGTTATAACGTTATGTTATATTACGTAATACGTTATAACATTATACCATATAACTTATTACGTTATAACGTTGTACCATATAACGTTATGTTATATAACGTATTACGTTACAACGTGTTACCATATAACTTATTACGTTATAACGTTATACCATATAACGTTATGTTATATAACGTATTACGTTATAACGTTATGTTATATTACGTATTACGTTATAACGTTATACCATATAACGTTATGTTATATAAGGTATTTCGTTACAACGTTATACCATATAACGTATTACGTTATAACGTTATGTTATATAACGCAATACGTTATAACGTTATGTTATATAACGCCATACGTTATAACGTGTTACCATATAACGTATTACCTTATAACGTTATACTATATAACGATATGTTATATAAGGTAATACGTTATAACGTTATGTTACATAACGTAACACGTTATAACGTTATACCATATAACGTATTACGTTACAACGTTATACCATGTAACGTATTACGTTATAACGTTATGTTATATAACGTAATGCGTTATAACGTTATGTTGTATAACGTAATACGTTATAACGTTATGTTACATAACGTAACACGTTATAACGTGTTACCATATAACGTATTACGTTATAACGTTATGTTATATAACGTAATGCGTTATTCGTTATGTTGTATAACGTAATACGTTATAACGTTATGTTACATAACGTAACACGTTAGAACGTGTTGCCATATAACGTATTACGTTATAACGTTATACCATATAACGTATTACGTTACAACGTTATACCACGTAACGTATTACGTTATAACGTTATGTTATATAACGTAATGCGTTATAACGTTATGTTGTATAACGTAATACGTTATAACGTTATGTTACATAACGTAACACGTTATAACGTGTTACCATATAACGTATTACGTTATAACGTTATGTTATATAACGTAATGCGTTATAACGTTATGTTGTATAACGTAATACGTTATAACGTTATGTTGTATAACGTAATACGTTATAACGATATGTTACATAACGTAACACGTTATAACGTGTTGCCATATAACGTATTACGTTATAAGGTTATGTTATATAACGTAATGCGTTATAATGTTATGTTATATTACGTAATACGTTATAACGTTATATCATATAACGTATTACGTTACAACGTTATACCATATAACGTTATGTTATATAACGTATTACGTTACAACGTTATACCATATAACGTATTACGTTATAACGTTATGTTATATAACGTAATACGTTATAACGTTATACCATATAACGTATTACGTTACAACGTTATACCATGTAACGTATTACGTTATAACGTTATGTTATATAACGTAATGCGTTATAACGTTATGTTGTATAACGTAATACGTTATAACGTTATGTTACATAACGTAACACGTTATAACGTGTTACCATATAACGTATTACGTTATAACGTTATGTTATATAACGTAATGCGTTATTCGTTATGTTGTATAACGTAATACGTTATAACGTTATGTTACATAACGTAACACGTTAGAACGTGTTGCCATATAACGTATTACGTTATAACGTTATGTTATATAACGTAATGCGTTATAACGTTATGTTATATTACGTAATACGTTATAACATTATACCATATAACTTATTACGTTATAACGTTGTACCATATAACGTTATGTTATATAACGTATTACGTTACAACGTGTTACCATATAACTTATTACGTTATAACGTTATACCATATAACGTTATGTTATATAACGTATTACGTTACAACGTTATACCATATAACGTATTACATTATAACGTTATGTTATATAACGTAATACGTTATAACGTTATACCATATAACGTATTACGTTACAACGTTATACCATGTAACGTATTACGTTATAACGTTATGTTATATAACGTAATGCGTTATAACGTTATGTTGTATAACGTAATACGTTATAACGTTATGTTACATAACGTAACACGTTATAACGTGTTACCATATAACGTATTACGTTATAACGTTATGTTATATAACGTAATGCGTTATAACGTTATGTTGTATAACGTAATACGTTATAACGTTATGTTACATAACGTAACACGTTATAACGTGTTGCCATATAACGTATTACGTTATAACGTTATACCATATAACGTTATGTTATATAACGTATTACGTTATAACGTTATACCATAAAACGTTATGTTATATAACGTAATACGTTATAACGTTATGTTGTATAACGTAATACGTTATAACGTTATGTTACATAACGTAACACGTTATAACGTGTTGCCATATAACGTATTACGTTATAAGGTTATGTTATATAACGTAATGCGTTATAATGTTATGTTATATTACGTAATACGTTATAACGTTATATCATATAACGTATTACGTTACAACGTTATACCATATAACGTTATGTTATATAACGTATTACGTTACAACGTTATACCATATAACGTATTACGTTATAACGTTATGTTATATAACGTTATGTTATATAACGTAATACGTTATAACGTTATACCATATAACGTATTACGTTACAACGTTATACCATATAACGTATTTCGTTATCACGTTATGTTATATAACGTAATACGTTATATAACGTTATGTTATATAACGTATTACGTTATAACGTTATACCATATAACGTTATGTTATATAACGTATTACGTTATAACGTTATACCATATAACGTTATGTTATATAACGTATTACGTTATAACGTTATACCATAAAACGTTATGTTATATAACGTAATACGTTATAACGTTATGTTGTATAACGTATTACGTTACAACGTTATACCATATAACGTATTTCGTTATCACGTTATGTTATATAACGTAATACGTTATATAACGTTATGTTATATAACGTATTACGTTACAACGTTATACCATATAACGTATTACGTTATAACGTTATGTTATATAACGTTATGTTATATAACGTAATACGTTATAACGTTATACCATATAACGTATTACGTTACAACGTTATACCATATAACGTATTTCGTTATCACGTTATGTTATATAACGTAATACGTTATATAACGTTATGTTATATAACGTATTACGTTATAACGTTATACCATATAACGTTATGTTATATAACGTATTACGTTATAACGTTATACCATATAACGTTATGTTATATAACGTATTACGTTATAACGTTATACCATAAAACGTTATGTTATATAACGTAATACGTTATAACGTTATGTTGTATAACGTATTACGTTACAACGTTATACCATATAACGTATTACGTTATAACGTTATGTTATATAACGTATTACGTTATAACGTTATACCATAAAACGTTATGTTATATAACGTAATACGTTATAACGTTATGTTGTATAACGTATTACGTTACAACGTTATACCATATAACGTATTTCGTTATCACGTTATGTTATATAACGTAATACGTTATATAACGTTATGTTATATAACGTATTACGTTATAACGTTATACCATGTAACGTTATGTTATATAACGTATTACGTTATAACGTTATACCATATAACGTTATGTTATATAACGTATTACGTTATAACGTTATACCATAAAACGTTATGTTATATAACGTAATACGTTATAACGTTATGTTATATAACGTATTACGTTATAACGTTATACCATATAACGTTATGTTATATAACGTATTACGTTATAACGTTATACCATATAACGTTATGTTATATAACGTATTACGTTATAACGTTATACCATAAAACGTTATGTGATATAACGTAATACGTTATAACGTTATGTTATATAACGTAATACGTTATAACGTTTTACCATATAACTTATTACGTTATAACGTTATACCATATAACGTTATGTTATATAACGTATTACGTTACAACGTTATACCATATAACGTATTACATTATAACGTTATGTTATATAACGTAATACGTTATAACGTTATACCATATAACGTATTACGTTACAACGTTATACCATGTAACGTATTACGTTATAACGTTATGTTCTATAACGTAACACGTTATAACGTTATGTTATATAACGTAATACGTTATAACGTTATGTTATATAACGTCATACGTCATAACGTGTTACCATATAACGTGTTACGTAATAACGTTGTACCATATAACGTTATGTAATATAACGTAATACGTTATAACGTTATGATACATAACGTAACACGATATAACGTGTTACCATATAACGTTTTACGTTATAACGTTACGTTATATAACGTAATACGTTATAACGTGTTACCATATAACTTATTACGTTATAACGTTATACCATATAGCGTTATGTTATATAACGTAATACGTTATAACGTTATGTTATATAACGTCATACGTCATACCGTGTTACCATATAACGTGTTACGTAATAACGTTGTACCATATAACGTTATGTAATATAACGTAATACGTTATAACGTTATGATACATAACGTAACACGATATAACGTGTTACCATATAACGTATTACGTTATAACGTTACGTTATATAACGTATTACGTTATAACGTGTTACCATATAACTTATTACGTTATAACGTTATACCATATCACGTTATGTTATATAACGTATTAGGTTACAACGTTATACCATATAACGTATTACGATATAACGTTATGTTATATAACGTAATACGTTATAACGTTACGTTATGAAACGTAATACGTTATAACGTTGTACCGTATAACGTATTACGATATAACGTTATACCATGTAACGTATTACGTTATAACGTTATGTTATATAACGTAATGCGTTATAACGTTATGTTGTATAACGTAATACGTTATAACGTTATGTTACATAACGTAACACGTTATAACGTGTTACCATATAACGTATTACGTTATAACGTTATGTTCTATAACGTAACACGTTATAACGTTATGTTATATAACGTAATACGTTATAACGTTATGTAATATAACGTCATACGTCATAACGTGTTACCATATAACGTGTTACGTAATAACGTTGTACCATATAACGTTATGTAATATAACGTAATACGTTATAACGTTATGATACATAACGTAACACGATATAACGTGTTACCATATAACGTTTTACGTTATAACGTTACGTTATATAACGTAATACGTTATAACGTGTTACCATATAACTTATTACGTTATAACGTTATACCATATAACGTTATGTTATATAACGTAATACGTTATAACGTTATGTTATATAACGTCATACGTCATACCGTGTTACCATATAACGTGTTACGTAATAACGTTGTACCATATAACGTTATGTAATATAACGTATTACGTTATAACGTTATGATACATAACGTAACACGATATAACGTGTTACCATATAACGTATTACGTTATAACGTTACGTTATATAACGTAATGCGTTATAACGTTATGTTGTATAACGTAATACGTTATAACGTTATGTTACATAACGTAACACGTTATAACGTGTTACCATATAACTTATTACGTTATAACGTTATACCATATCACGTTATGTTATATAACGTATTAGGTTACAACGTTATACCATATAACGTATTACGATATAACGTTATGTTATATAACGTAATACGTTATAACGTTACGTTATGTAACGTAATACGTTATAACGTTGTACCGTATAACGTATTACGATATAACGTTATACCATGTAACGTATTACGTTATAACGTTATGTTATATAACGTAATGCGTTATAACGTTATGTTGTATAACGTAATACGTTATAACGTTATGTTACATAACGTAACACGTTATAACGTGTTACCATATAACGTATTACGTTATAACGTTATGTTATATAACGTAATGCGTTATAACGTTATGTTGTATAACGTAATACGTTATAACGTTATGTTACATAACGTAACACGATATAACGTGTTGCCATATAACGTATGACGTTATAACGTTATGTTATATAACGTAATGCGTTATAACGTTATGTTATATTACGTAATACGTTATAACATTATACCATATAACTTATTACGTTATAACGTTGTACCATATAACGTTATGTTATATAACGTATTACGTTACAACGTGTTACCATATAACTTATTACGTTATAACGTTATACCATATAACGTTATGTTATATAACGTATTACGTTACAACGTTATACCATATAACGTATTACATTATAACGTTATGTTATATAACGTAATACGTTATAACGTTATACCATATAACGTATTACGTTACAACGTTATACCATGTAACGTATTACGTTATAACGTTATGTTATATAACGTAATGCGTTATAACGTTATGTTGTATAACGTAATACGTTATAACGTTATGTTACATAACGTAACACGTTATAACGTGTTACCATATAACGTATTACGTTATAACGTTATGTTATATAACGTAATGCGTTATAACGTTATGTTGTATAACGTAATACGTTATAACGTTATGTTACATAACGTAACACGTTATAACGTGTTGCCATAAAACGTATTACGTTATAACGTTATGTTATATAACGTATTACGTTACAACGTTATACCATATAACGTATTACGTTATAACGTTATGTTATATAACGTTATGTTATATAACGCAATACGTTATAACGTTATACCATATAACGTATTACGTTACAACGTTATACCATATAACGTATTACGTTATCACGTTATGTTATATAACGTAATACGTTATGTAACGTTATGTTATATAACGTAATGCGTTATAACGTTATACCATATAACGTTATGTTATATTACGTAATACGTTATAACGTTATACCATATAACGTATTACGTTATACCTTTATACCATATAACGTTATGTTATATAACGTATTACGTCATAACGTTATACCATAAAACGTTATGTTATATAACGTAATACGTTATAACGTTATGTTGTATAACGTAATACGTTATAACGTTATGTTACATAACGTAACACGTTATAACGTGTTGCCATATAACGTATTACGTTATAACGTTATGTTATATAACGTAATGCGTTATAATGTTATGTTATATTACGTAATACGTTATAACGTTATATCATATAACGTATTACGTTACAACGTTATACCATATAACGTTATGTTATATAACGTATTACGTTACAACGTTATACCATATAACGTATTACGTTATAATGCTATGTTATATAACGTATTACGTTATATAACGTTATGTTATATAACGTAATACGTTATAACGTTATACCATATAACGTATTACGTTACAACGTTATACCATATAACGTATTACGTTATCACGTTATGTTATATAACGTAACCCGCTATAACGTTATGTTATATAACGTAATACGTTATAACGTTATGTTATGTAACGTCATACGTCATAACGTGTAACCATATAACGTGTTACGTTATGACGTTGTACCATATAACGTTATATAATATAACGTAATACGTTATAACGTTATGTTATATTACGTATTACGTTATAACGTTAAACCATATAACGAATTAGGTTATAACGTTATACCATATAACGTTATGTTATATAGCGTATTACGTTACAACGTTATACCATATAACGAATTACGTTATAACGTTATGTTATATAACGTAAAACGTTATAAGGTTATGTTATATAACGTAGTACGATATAACGTTATACCATATAACGTATTACGTTATAACGTTATACCATATCACGTTATGTTATATAACGTATTAGGTTACAACGTTATACCATATAACGTATTACGATATAACGTTATGTTATATAACGTAATACGTTATAACGTTATGTTATGTAACGTAATACGTTATAACGTTGTACCGTATAACGTATTACGATATAACGTTATACCATATGACGCTATGTTATATGACGTATTACTTTATAACGTTATACCATATAACGTTATGTTATATTACGTAATACGTTATAACGATATACCATATAACGTATTACGTTATAACGTTATACCATATAACGTTATGTTATATAACGTATTACGTTACAACGTGTTACCATATAACTTATTACGTTATAACGTTATACCATATAACGTTATGTTATATAACGTATTACGTTACAACGTTATACCATATAACGTATTACATTATAACGTTATGTTATATAACGTAATACGTCATAACGTTATACCATATAACGTATTACGTTACAACGTTATACCATGTAACGTATTACGTTATAACGTTATGTTCTATAACGTAACACGTTATAACGTTATGTTATATAACGTAATACGTTATAACGTTATGTTATATAACGTCATACGTCATAACATGTTACCATATAACGTGTTACGTAATAACGTTGTACCATATAACGTTATGTAATATAACGTAATACGTTATAACGTTATGATACATAACGTAACACGATATAACGTGTTACCATATAACGTTTTACGTTATAACGTTACGTTATATAACGTAATACGTTATAACGTGTTACCATATAACTTATTACGTTATAACGTTATACCATATAACGTTATGTTATATAACGTAATACGTTATAACGTTATGTTATATAACGTCATACGTCATACCGTGTTACCATATAACGTGTTACGTAATAACGTTGTACCATATAACGTTATGTAATATAACGTACTACGTTATAACGTTATGATACATAACGTAACACGATATAACGTGTTACCATATAACGTATTACGTTATAACGTTACGTTATATTAGGTTAAGTAAAAAGTTCTGAGCGTTTTTCGCTAGATGTCTTTAGTGAGCCATATCTCACGATGTGCACATCGCATCGAGTCATAGTATACACCGATTTCAAGGTGATATTACGCATCAAAAAGGTTCTTTGTCAGTTTTGTGTTCGGTGAAGCCAGTTGTGTGTTACAGCGTTCGAAAATGGAGATAAAAAAAGAGAAAATTCGATACATTCTTCAGTACCACTACGACCAAGGTGAAAAGGCGGAGCAGGCGGCCAAAAAAATTTGTGCTGTTTATGGACCCAGTACAGTATCGAATGCAACAGCAAAGCGGTGGTTCCAACGATTCCGTTCTGGTAATATGGACGTCGAAGATGAGGCACGCTCTGGTAGGCCAATCGTCGAAAATGTGGATAAAATCATGGAAATCGTCGAGTCGGACCGGCATGTGAGCACTTATTCCATTGCCCAGGAACTGAAGATTAGCCAGAAAACCGTTTGGAACCATTTGCATAAGGCTGGTCTCAAGAAGAAGCTCGACGTATGGGTGCCACATGAATTGACGCAAAAGAACCTTTTGGACCGAATTGATGCCTGCGATTCTTTGTTGAGACGTAACGAAATCGACCCATTTTTGAAGCGGATGGTGACTGGCGATGAAAAATGGGTCACATACGAGAACAACAGCCGAAAAAGATCGTGGTCCAATCGCGGTGGGCCGGCCCAAACGATCGCCAAGCGTGGATTAACGGCCAAGAAGGTTTTATTGTGTGTTTGGTGGGATTGGAAGGGAATCATCCATTATGAGCTGCTCCCATCGGGGCAAACACTTAATTCGGACCTCTATTGTCAACAACTGACCAGACTGAAGCAGGCGATCGACCAGAAGCGGCCAGAATTGGCCAATAGGAAAGGTGTTGTGTTCCATCAAGACAACGCCAGGCCGCACACATCTTTAACGACGCGTCAGAAGCTCCGAGAGCTTGGCTGGGAGGTTCTATCGCATCCGCCGTACAGTCCAGACCTGGCACCAAGCGATTATCACCTTTTTAAGTTTTTGCAAAATTTTCTTGATGGTACAAAACTGGCCTCAAGAGAGGCTTGTGAAAATGAGCTGGTCAAGTTTTTTACCAATAGGGACGAGGACTTCTTCAACCGCGGAATTATGAAATTGCCTTCAAAATGGACAAAAGTAATCGAACAAAACGGCGCATATTTAATCTAAATCGAATAATCTTGACTATGTTAATTTCATCGTCGAAATAAAGCGAAAAAGCGCTCAGAACTTTTTACTTCACCTAATATAACGTAATACGTTATAACGTGTTACCATATAACTTATTACGTTATAACGTTATACCATATCACGTTATGTTATATAACGTATTAGGTTACAACGTTATACCATATAACGTATTACGATATAACGTTATGTTATATAACGTAATACGTTATAACGTTACGTTATGTAACGTAATACGTTATAACGTTGTACCGTATAACGTATTACGATATAACGTTATACCATATAGCGCTATGTTATATGACGTATTACTTTATAACGTTATACCATATAACGTTATGTTATATTACGTAATACGTTATAACGTTATACCATATAACGTATTACGTTATAACGTTATACCATATAACGTTATGTTATATAACGTATTACGTTACAACGTGTTACCATATAACTTATTACGTTATAACGTTGTACCATATCACGTTATGTTATATAACGTATTAGGTTACAACGTTATACCATATAACGTATTACGATATAACGTTATGTTATATAACGTAATACGTTATAACGTTATGTTATGTAACGTAACACGTTAAAACGTGTTACCATATAGCTTATTACGTTATAACGTTATACCATATCACGTTATGTTATATAACGTATTAGGTTACAACGTTATACCATATAACGTATTACGATATAACGTTATGTTATATAACGTAATACGTTATAACGTTATGTTATGTAACGTAATACGTTATAACGTTGTACCGTATAACGTATTACGATATAACGTTATACCATATAACGTTATGTTATATTACGTAATACGTTATAACGTTATACCATATAACGTTATGTTATATAAGGTATTTCGTTACAACGTTATACCATATAACGTATTACGTTATCACGTCATACCATATCACGTATTACGTTATAACGTTATGTTATATAACGTAATACGTTATAACGTTATGTTATATAACGCCATACGTTATAACGTGTTACCATATAACGTATTACCTTATAACGTTATACTATATAACGTTATGTTATATAACGTAATACGTTATAACGTTATGTTACATAACGCCATACGTTATAACGTGTTACCATATAACGTATTACCTTATAACGTTATACTATATAACGTTATGTTATATTACGTATTACGTTATAACGTTATACCATATAACGTTATGTTATATAAGGTATTTCGTTACAACGTTATACCATATAACGTATTACGTTATAACGTTATGTTATATAACGCAATACGTTATAACGTGTTACCATATAACCTCTTACGTTATAACGTTATACCATATAACGTATTACGTTATCACGTCATACCATATCACGTAATACGTTATAACGTTATGTTACATAACGTAACACGTTATAACGTGTTGCCATATAACATATTACGTTATAACGTTGTACCATATCACGTTATGTTATATAACGTATTAGGTTACAACGTTATACCATATAACGTATTACGATATAACGTTATGTTATATAACGTAATACGTTATAACGTTATGTTATATAACGCCATACGTTATAACGTGTTACCATATAACGTATTACCTTATAACGTTATACTATATAACGTTATGTTATATTACGTATTACGTTATAACGTTATACCATATAACGTTATGTTATATAAGGTATTTCGTTACAACGTTATACCATATAACGTATTACGTTATAACGTTATGTTATATAACGCAATACGTTATAACGTGTTACCATATAACCTCTTACGTTATAACGTTATACCATATAACGTATTACGTTATCACGTCATACCATATCACGTAATACGTTATAACGTTATGTTACATAACGTAACACGTTATAACGTGTTGCCATATAACGTATTACGTTATAACGTTATACCATATAACGTTATGTTATATAACGTATTACGTTATAACGTTATACCATAAAACGTTATGTTATATAACGTAATACGTTATAACGTTATGTTGTATAACGTAATACGTTATAACGTTATGTTACATAACGTAACACGTTATAACGTGTTGCCATATAACGTATTACGTTATAAGGTTATGTTATATAACGTAATGCGTTATAATGTTATGTTATATTACGTAATACGTTATAACGTTATATCATATAACGTATTACGTTACAACGTTATACCATATAACGTTATGTTATATAACGTATTACGTTGCAACGTTATACCATATAACGTATTACGTTATAACGTTATGTTATATAACGTTATGTTATATAACGTAATACGTTATAACGTTATACCATATAACGTAATACGTTACAACGTTATACCATATAACGTATTTCGTTATCACGTTATGTTATATAACGTAATACGTTATAACGTTATGTTATATAACGTAATACGTTATAACGTTTTACCATATAACTTATTACGGTATAACGTTATACCATATAACGTTGTGTTATATAACGTATTACGTTACAACGTTATACCATATAACGTATTACATTATAACGTTATGTTATATAACGTAATACGTTATAACGTTATACCATATAACGTATTACGTTACAACGTTATACCATGTAACGTATTACGTTATAACGTTATGTTCTATAACGTAACACGTTATAACGTTATGTTATATAACGTAATACGTTATAACGTTATGTTATATAACGTCATACGTCATAACGTGTTACCATATAACGTGTTACGTAATAACGTTGTACCATATAACGTTATGTAATATAACGTAATACGTTATAACGTTATGATACATAACGTAACACGATATAACGTGTTACCATATAACGTTTTACGTTATAACGTTACGTTATATAACGTAATACGTTATAACGTGTTACCATATAACTTATTACGTTATAACGTTATACCATATAGCGTTATGTTATATAACGTAATACGTTATAACGTTATGTTATATAACGTCATACGTCATACCGTGTTACCATATAACGTGTTACGTAATAACGTTGTACCATATAACGTTATGTAATATAACGTAATACGTTATAACGTTATGATACATAACGTAACACGATATAACGTGTTACCATATAACGTATTACGTTATAACGTTACGTTATATAACGTAATACGTTATAACGTGTTACCATATAACTTATTACGTTATAACGTTATACCATATCACGTTATGTTATATAACGTATTAGGTTACAACGTTATACCATATAACGTATTACGATATAACGTTATGTTATATAACGTAATACGTTATAACGTTACGTTATGAAACGTAATACGTTATAACGTTGTACCGTATAACGTATTACGTTACAACGTTATACCATGTAACGTATTACGTTATAACGTTATGTTCTATAACGTAACACGTTATAACGTTATGTTATATAACGTAATACGTTATAACGTTATGTTATATAACGTCATACGTCATAACGTGTTACCATATAACGTGTTACGTAATAACGTTGTACCATATAACGTTATGTAATATAACGTAATACGTTATAACGTTATGATACATAACGTAACACGATATAACGTGTTACCATATAACGTTTTACGTTATAACGTTACGTTATATAACGTAATACGTTATAACGTGTTACCATATAACTTATTACGTTATAACGTTATACCATATAGCGTTATGTTATATAACGTAATACGTTATAACGTTATGTTATATAACGTCATACGTCATACCGTGTTACCATATAACGTGTTACGTAATAACGTTGTACCATATAACGTTATGTAATATAACGTAATACGTTATAACGTTATGATACATAACGTAACACGATATAACGTGTTACCATATAACGTATTACGTTATAACGTTACGTTATATAACGTAATACGTTATAACGTGTTACCATATAACTTATTACGTTATAACGTTATACCATATCACGTTATGTTATATAACGTATTAGGTTACAACGTTATACCATATAACGTATTACGATATAACGTTATGTTATATAACGTAATACGTTATAACGTTATGTTATGTAACGTAATACGTTATAACGTTGTACCGTATAACGTATTACGATATAACGTTATACCATATAACGTTATGTTATATTACGTAATACGTTATAACGTTATACCATATAACGTTATGTTATATAAGGTATTTCGTTACAACGTTATACCATATAACGTATTACGTTATCACGTCATACCATATCACGTATTACGTTATAACGTTATGTTATATAACGTAATACGTTATAACGTTATGTTATATAACGCCATACGTTATAACGTGTTACCATATAACGTATTACCTTATAACGTTATACTATATAACGTTATGTTATATAACGTAATACGTTATAACGTTATGTTACATAACGCCATACGTTATAACGTGTTACCATATAACGTATTACCTTATAACGTTATACTATATAACGTTATGTTATATTACGTATTACGTTATAACGTTATACCATATAACGTTATGTTATATAAGGTATTTCGTTACAACGTTATACCATATAACGTATTACGTTATAACGTTATGTTATATAACGCAATACGTTATAACGTGTTACCATATAACCTCTTACGTTATAACGTTATACCATATAACGTATTACGTTATCACGTCATACCATATCACGTAATACGTTATAACGTTATGTTACATAACGTAACACGTTATAACGTGTTGCCATATAACATATTACGTTATAACGTTGTACCATATCACGTTATGTTATATAACGTATTAGGTTACAACGTTATACCATATAACGTATTACGATATAACGTTATGTTATATAACGTAATACGTTATAACGTTATGTTATATAACGCCATACGTTATAACGTGTTACCATATAACGTATTACCTTATAACGTTATACTATATAACGTTATGTTATATTACGTATTACGTTATAACGTTATACCATATAACGTTATGTTATATAAGGTATTTCGTTACAACGTTATACCATATAACGTATTACGTTATAACGTTATGTTATATAACGCAATACGTTATAACGTGTTACCATATAACCTCTTACGTTATAACGTTATACCATATAACGTATTACGTTATCACGTCATACCATATCACGTAATACGTTATAACGTTATGTTACATAACGTAACACGTTATAACGTGTTGCCATATAACGTATTACGTTATAACGTTATACCATATAACGTTATGTTATATAACGTATTACGTTATAACGTTATACCATAAAACGTTATGTTATATAACGTAATACGTTATAACGTTATGTTGTATAACGTAATACGTTATAACGTTATGTTACATAACGTAACACGTTATAACGTGTTGCCATATAACGTATTACGTTATAAGGTTATGTTATATAACGTAATGCGTTATAATGTTATGTTATATTACGTAATACGTTATAACGTTATATCATATAACGTATTACGTTACAACGTTATACCATATAACGTTATGTTATATAACGTATTACGTTGCAACGTTATACCATATAACGTATTACGTTATAACGTTATGTTATATAACGTTATGTTATATAACGTAATACGTTATAACGTTATACCATATAACGTAATACGTTACAACGTTATACCATATAACGTATTTCGTTATCACGTTATGTTATATAACGTAATACGTTATAACGTTATGTTATATAACGTAATACGTTATAACGTTTTACCATATAACTTATTACGGTATAACGTTATACCATATAACGTTGTGTTATATAACGTATTACGTTACAACGTTATACCATATAACGTATTACATTATAACGTTATGTTATATAACGTAATACGTTATAACGTTATACCATATAACGTATTACGTTACAACGTTATACCATGTAACGTATTACGTTATAACGTTATGTTCTATAACGTAACACGTTATAACGTTATGTTATATAACGTAATACGTTATAACGTTATGTTATATAACGTCATACGTCATAACGTGTTACCATATAACGTGTTACGTAATAACGTTGTACCATATAACGTTATGTAATATAACGTAATACGTTATAACGTTATGATACATAACGTAACACGATATAACGTGTTACCATATAACGTTTTACGTTATAACGTTACGTTATATAACGTAATACGTTATAACGTGTTACCATATAACTTATTACGTTATAACGTTATACCATATAGCGTTATGTTATATAACGTAATACGTTATAACGTTATGTTATATAACGTCATACGTCATACCGTGTTACCATATAACGTGTTACGTAATAACGTTGTACCATATAACGTTATGTAATATAACGTAATACGTTATAACGTTATGATACATAACGTAACACGATATAACGTGTTACCATATAACGTATTACGTTATAACGTTACGTTATATAACGTAATACGTTATAACGTGTTACCATATAACTTATTACGTTATAACGTTATACCATATCACGTTATGTTATATAACGTATTAGGTTACAACGTTATACCATATAACGTATTACGATATAACGTTATGTTATATAACGTAATACGTTATAACGTTACGTTATGAAACGTAATACGTTATAACGTTGTACCGTATAACGTATTACGATATAACGTTATACCATGTAACGTATTACGTTATAACGTTATGTTATATAACGTAATGCGTTATAACGTTATGTTGTATAACGTAATACGTTATAACGTTATGTTACATAACGTAACACGTTATAACGTGTTACCATATAACGTATTACGTTATAACGTTATGTTCTATAACGTAACACGTTATAACGTTATGTTATATAACGTAATACGTTATAACGTTATGTAATATAACGTCATACGTCATAACGTGTTACCATATAACGTGTTACGTAATAACGTTGTACCATATAACGTTATGTAATATAACGTAATACGTTATAACGTTATGATACATAACGTAACACGATATAACGTGTTACCATATAACGTTTTACGTTATAACGTTACGTTATATAACGTAATACGTTATAACGTGTTACCATATAACTTATTACGTTATAACGTTATACCATATAACGTTATGTTATATAACGTAATACGTTATAACGTTATGTTATATAACGTCATACGTCATACCGTGTTACCATATAACGTGTTACGTAATAACGTTGTACCATATAACGTTATGTAATATAACGTATTACGTTATAACGTTATGATACATAACGTAACACGATATAACGTGTTACCATATAACGTATTACGTTATAACGTTACGTTATATAACGTAATGCGTTATAACGTTATGTTGTATAACGTAATACGTTATAACGTTATGTTACATAACGTAACACGTTATAACGTGTTACCATATAACTTATTACGTTATAACGTTATACCATATCACGTTATGTTATATAACGTATTAGGTTACAACGTTATACCATATAACGTATTACGATATAACGTTATGTTATATAACGTAATACGTTATAACATTACGTTATATAACATAACGTTATATCGTAATACGTTATATGGTATAACGTTGTAACGTAATACGTTATATAACATAACGTTATATGGTATAACGTTATAACATAATAAGTTATATGGCAACACGTTATAACGTATTACGCTATATAACACAACGTTATAACGTATTCCGCTATATAACATAACGTTACAACGCAATACGTTATATGGTATAACGTTGTAACGTAATACGTTATATAACATAACGTTATATGGTATAACGTTGTAACGTATGGCGTTATATAACATAACGTTATAATGAATTACGTTATATAACATAACGTTATAACGTAATACGTTATATGGTATGACGTGATAACGTAATTCGTTATATGGTATAACGTTATAACGTAAGAGGTTATATGGTAACTCGTTATAACGTATTGCGTTATATAACATAACGTTATATTATATAACGTTATAACGTAATACGTAATATTACATAACGTTATAACGTATTACGTTATATAACATAACGTTATAACGTAATACGTTATATGGTATAACGTTATAACGTATTACGTAATATAACATAACGTTATATGGCATAACGTTATAAAGTAATACGTTATATGGTAACACGTTATATCGTATTACGTTATATAACATAACGTTATATGGTATAACGTTATAACGTAATAAGCTATATGGTAACACGTTATAACGTATTACGTTATATAACATAACGTTATAACGTATTCCGCTTTATAACATAACGTTATATGATATAACGTTATAACGTAATACGCCATATGGTATCACGTTATAACGTAATACGATATTTAACATAACGTTGTATGGTAGTTCTGCCCGAGCAGTCGAGCTATGCGGACGTGAGAACCAGTGCTTCCGTAAGTGCGACAAGTGGGAAAGAAAAGAGAAGAGAAAAGAAAAGTGAAGTGCAACACAACCAATATACTAAAACTAAAGGATGGAAAACATCCAAAAAATACCAACTATAAAAATCCTAAACAAAGGCGAAACATATGCCATAAACAGAGCAATAGACCAACAGAGCTCAAATAAATCAACAAGTGAAGTGGATTGCTCAGATACAAACGAAATAGCGATGGAAATTACGAAAAAAGATGAAGGAAAAAATAATACTAGCAATGTTCCACCACATTACAACGAAAGCTGGAAGACTGCAACTCCCAGCAAAAAACGAAGGATAAACACAAACACAAATGCTAAGAGGGCGATAGAACCAGAAGGACAAAAATGGCTACAGGAAATTCCTATACATAACTCTTTCAGCTCACTGCCAGAAGTGATGGATGTAGACCCAGCTGATAAACCAATAACAAACATTCCTAAACCTCCACCAATCTTCATTGATGCTAAAATAATAGACCCCCTCATCGAACTGCTAAACATCACGGCAGGAAAAGAAAATTACACCATAAAACAACTCAAACTAGAACAAGTAAAAGTACAAACCAATACCCCGGAAATATATAGAAAAGTAACAAAAGCGCTAAAGGAAAAAAACGCCGGGTATCATACCTACCAACCCAAATCTGATAAAAGCTACAAAGCAGTAATCAGAGGCTTACATCCTAAATCGAACACAAACAACATATGTGAGGAATTAGCCAAAATCGGACACCAGGTGAGAACGATTAACAACATAACCAGATTTGACACCAAGCAACCACTACCGCTATTTTTAATAGAATTAGAACCTAAAAATAATAACAAAGAAATTTTTGAAATTAAGAAAATTTTAAACACGATAATTACAGTTGAGCCACCCAGACAAAAAAAAGACATACCGCAATGTATGAGGTGTCAACAATATGGGCATACAAAAAACTACTGTAACAGAAACCCGGCGTGTGTCAAATGCGCAGGAAAGCACCTAACAGCTAACTGCCCACATACGGGAAAAATAAATAACGCAAAATGTTTCAATTGCGGTGGAAACCACCCAGCTAGTTACAAAGGCTGTTTAGTCAGAAAGCAACTACAAAAAAAACTTTTTCCGCCGCTTCGTAACAGGACATATAATAACTCTAACACTCAACAGGATAGCACAGTAACTGAAACATCAACAAACGTTCAGAATGTAATGAACCATAACAATACCAACACCCTTGGTAGCCGAAGCTACGCGCAAGTAGCCAAACAGTCAACACCTTTAGATAATCACAACCAGAACATTAACATCGACGACGCTGCAGAAATTAAAGAACTATTAAAGATATCCATCAAAAACACAGAATTCCTGGCAAAAATGATAAGTGAACAAAACGCAATCCTTAAACAGCAAACGCAACAAATCACACTCATGCTACAGCTACTTACAAACACGCTAACTAAAAAATAAAAATGGACACGCTTAAAATAGCAGCCTGGAACTCTAACGGCCTACAACAAAGGGCCCTAGAAACTAAAACATTCCTGTATAACAATAATATCGATATACTTCTTGTTTCAGAAACACACTTCACTATAAAAAACTATTTAAAAATACCGTACTACACCATATATGATACCAAGCATCCCTCAGGAAAAGCACACGGAGGAACCGCAGTAATAATAAGAAACGATATTAAACACCATCTACACAGTCAGGTTAGTAAAGAATATATCCAAGCAACCACCGTTACAGTACAAACTAGCAGCAACTATCTACAGCTGTCAGCAGTATATGTACCACCGCGACATAAAATTACATCTCAAATGTGGGAAGATTACTTTCAACATTTAGGTGATAAGTATATTGCAGCGGGAGACTATAATTCAAAGCACACACTATGGGGATCAAGAATCAATACACCTCGAGGTAGAACTTTGGAGAAATACATTAGAAACAATAACCTCAATATATTATCCACAGGAAGACCGACTTACTGGCCGACAGACTTGAGCAAAATACCTGACCTACTTGATTTTGCAGTTACAAAAGGACTAAATGCAAATAAACTAAATATAGAACCCAGCCTCGAGCTTAGCTCCGATCATACACCCATAATTATTACATACTTAAACAAACCAATAATTTATAAAAATTCAGAGACACTATGCAATAAAACCACCAAATGGCAAACATTTAAAGAAATAATTGAGAGCAAAATCAACTGCAACATCCCATTGAAAACACCCGAACATATCGAACAAGCAGTAATAACGCTTACAGAAACTATTCAGGAAGCAGCATGGGCAACCACCATACCTGAATCAAATAATAGACCAACAAAAATAATTCCGCCAGACATCCTTGAAAAAATTAGAGAAAAAAGAAAAGCGAAAGCAAAATGGCAAAAACATAGATCAAAAGAAAACAAAAAACACCTAAATAAACTTGCAAAGGAAATAAAAAACAAAATAAAAGAACACAATAACAATGAGTTCACAAAATTCATAGAGTCACTATCTGCACACGAGAACTCTAACTACTCCCTTTGGAAAGCCACAAAAAAAATAAAGAAGCCAATAAAACTAGTCCCAGCAATCAGAAAAGCAGATAATACATGGGCAAGAAGCAACGAAGAACAAGCTGAAGAATTTTCCAACCACCTAAGCAACATATTTACACCACATAATATCAATAATAGCAACCACAACTGTCATATGGATGAGGATGAGGTAATCACTAGTACTGCAACTGACAATCATTACATCATACCTAAAACAACAGCACATGAAATTAGAAACATAATCGAGAAAACAAAAAATAATAAGGCACCAGGAATTGACCTAATCAATGGTATAATCTTGAAAAACCTTCCTCCAAAAGCGATACGGCTAATTACAATAATCTTTAATGCAATATTAAGAATCCAATACTATCCTAAACTATGGAAACTAGCACAGATCATAATGTTACCTAAACCAGGCAAAGACCCACATCAAACAGTATCGTACAGACCAATATCACTACTTCCAGTATTCTCCAAAATACTGGAAAAAATAATTTACGCCCGCCTAAAACCAATAATAGAGAAGGAAAAACTAATACCAGATCACCAATTTGGATTCAGGAACAAACACTCCACGATAGAGCAAATGCACAGACTCACAAACGAAATAATACTAGCAATAGAAAACAAACAATACTGCACAGCCCTCTTTATGGACATCGAGAAAGCATTCGACAAAATAAATCACGATAGTCTACTTCAATCAATCAGAAAACAATTCCCGGAGCAGATATACCATTTAACTAAATCCTACTTAAGCAACAGAACCTTTACAGTAAAAATTAAAGATACATACTCTCAAGTTAAAGACATCAAGGCAGGGGTTCCGCAAGGAAGCGTCTTGGGACCAATTCTCTACACACTATACACGGCCAACATACCAACAACCACCAACAGCAAAATACTGACATTTGCGGATGACACTGTGGTACTAGTCAGGCACACTAACCCAGCAACAGCAGTCGCATTGCTACAAGAGCATATTGCAAAAATAGAAAAGTGGCTTCAAGTTAAACAAATTAAAGCAAACCCTGATAAATGCAACCACATTACATTCACACTGCGAAAACAGTTACCACCAAACATTACACTCAACGGCACGCACATAATACAAACAAGGCAAGTCAAATACCTAGGACTACACTTTGATACAAGATTCACATGGAAACAGCATATCAAATCAATAATAAGCAAAATACAGATAGCAAGGAGACAGATGTACTGGTTAACAAGTCGAAAATCCAAACTAAGCATAGAAAACAAATTAAAAATCTACAAAACCATCATAAAACCAATCTGGACGTACGGAATACCACTATGGGGAACAGCAGCAATGAGCCATATAACCAAACTAGAGGCAATGCAATCTAAAATACTTAGAACAATAGTAAACGCCCCATGGTACGTTAGAAACGAGGACATACGAAAAGACCTTGGAATACCAACGGTCAAGGAAGAGATTAGCAGATTCGCAAGAAGGTACAGAGAAAGATTAGCAACGCACCCGAACCGGCTGGCAGCGGAAACGATCACCACATTCATCGAAAGGAGATTAAAAAGGAAACATCCAGTAGATCTCATAAAGGATACACCCTAACAAGCACGAAGATGGAACCCCATTGGGGGTAGCCACCCACATGTTATATTAGTAAACAGCTATAACATTTTACCAAATGTCCTACTGGACAAATTGTAAAATTTAAAGCAAATAAATAAAAAAAAAAAAAAAATATAACGTATTACGTTATAACGTTATGTTATATAACGTAATGCGTTAGAACGTTATGTTGTATAACGTAATACGTTATAACGTTATGTTACATAACGTAACACGTTATAACGTGTTGCCATATAACGTATTACGTTATAACGTTATGTTATATAACGTAATGCGTTATAACGTTATGTTATATAACGTAATACGTTATAACCTTATACCATATAACGTATTACGTTACAACGTTATACCATATAACGTATTACGTTATCACGTTATGTTATATAACGTAATACGTTATATAACGTTATGTTATATAACGTAATGCGTTATAACGTTATACCATATAACGTTATGTTATATTACGTAATACGTTATAACGTTATACCATATAACGTATTACGTTATAACGTTATACCATATAACGTTATGTTATATAACGTATTACGTTATAACGTCATACCATAAAACGTTATGTTATATAACGTAATACGTTATAACGTTATGTTGTATAACGTAATACGTAATAACGATATTTTATATAACGTAATACGTTATATCCTAAGGTCATATAACGTAATACGCTATAACGTGTTACCATATAACGTATTACGTTGTAACGTCATACCGTATAACGTTATGTTATATAACGTATTACGTTACAACGTGTTACCATATAAACGAATTACGTTATAACGTTATACCATATAACGTTATGTTATATAACGTAGTACGATATAACGTTATACCATATAACGTATTACGTTATAACGTTATACCATATCACGTTATGTTATATAACGTATTAGGTTACAACGTTATACCATATAACGTATTACGATATAACGTTATGTTATATAACGTAATACGTTATAACGTTATGTTATGTAACGTAATACGTTATAACGTTGTACCGTATAACGGATTACGATATAACGTTATACCATATAACGCAATGTTATATGACGTGTTACTTTATAACGTTATACCATATAACGCATTACGTTATAACGTTATGTTATATAACGTAATACGTTATATAACGTTATGTTGTATAACGTAATAAGTTATAACGTTATACCATATAACGTATTACGTTACAACGTTATACCATGTAACGTATTACGTTATAACGTTATGTTATAAAACGTAACACGTTATAACGTTATGTTATATAACGTAATACGTTATAACGTTATGTTATATAGCGTAATACGTTATAACGTTATCCCATATAACGTATTACGTTACAACGTTATACCATATAACGTATTACGTTATAACGTTATGTTATATAACGTAACACGTTATAACGTTATGTTATATAACGTAATACGTTATAACGTTATACCATATAACGTATTACGTTATAACGTTATGCTATATAACGTAATACGTTATAACGTTATGTTATATTACGTATTACGTTATAACGTTAAACCATATAACTTATTACGTTATAACGTTATACCATATAACGTTATGTTATATAACGTAGTACGATATAACGTTATACCATATAACGTATTACGTTATAACGTTATTCCATATCACGTTATGTTATATAACGTATTAGGTTACAACGTTATACCATATAACGTATTACGATATAACGTTATGTTTTATAACGTATTACGTTATAACGTTATACCATATAACGTATTACGTTACAACGTTATACCATGTAACGTATTACGTTATAACGTTATGTTATATAACGTAACACGTTATAACGTTATGTTATATAACGCAATACGTTATAACGTGTTACCATATAACCTCTTACGTTATAACGTTATACCATATAACGTATTACGTTACAACGTTATACCATGTAACGTATTACGTTATAACGTTATGTTATATAACGTAACACGTTATAACGTTATGTTATATAACGTAATGCGTTATAACGTTATGTTATATAACGTCATACGTCATAACGTGGTACCGTATAACGTATTACTTTATAACGTTATGTTATATAACGTAATACGTTATAACGTGTTACCATATAACTTATTACGTTATAACGTTATACCATATAACGTTATGTTATATTACGTAATACGTTATAACGTTATACCATATAACGAATTACGTTATAACGTTATGTTATATAACGTAAAACGTTATAACGTTATGTTATATAACGTACTACGATATAACGTTATACCATATAACGTATTACGTTATAACGTTATACCATACAACGTTATGTTTTATAACGTATTACGTTATAGCGTTATACGATATAACGTATTACGTTATAATGTTATACCATGTAACGATATTTTTTATAACCTATTACGTTACAACGTTACACCATATTTCGTATTACGTTATAACGTTATACCATATAACGTTATGTTATATAACGTATTACGTTACGACGTTATACCATATAACGTATTACGTTACAACGGTATGTTATATAACGTAATACGTTAGAACGGTATGTTGCATAACGTAATACGTTATAATGTGTTACCATATAACGCATTACGTTATAACGTTATACCATATAACGTATTACGTTATAATGTGTTACCATATAGCGCATTACGTTATAACGTTATACCATATAACGTATTACGTTATAACGTTATGTTATATAACGTAATACGTTATAACGTTATGTTATATAACGTAATACGTTATATCGTTATGTTATATAACGTAATACGTTATAACGTTATACCATATAACGTATTACGTTATAACGTTATGTTATATAACGTAATACGTTATAACGTTATGTTAGATTACGTAATACGTTATACCGTGTTACCATTTAACGTATTACGTTATAAAGTTACACCATACAACGTTATGTTATATAACGGAATACGTTATAACGTGTTACCATATATCGTATTACGTTATAACGTTGTACCATACAACGTTATGTTATATAACGTAATACGTTATAACGTGTTACCATATAACGTTTTACGTTATAACGTTATACCATACAACGTTATGTTATATAACGTAATACGTTATAAAGTTATGTTATATAACGTAATACGTTATAACGTATTACCATATAACGTATTACGTTATAACGCTATACCATATAACGTTATGTTATATTACGTAATACGTTATAACGTTATGTTATATAACGTAATACGTTATAACGTAATACGTTATAAAACATAACGTTATATGGTATAACGTTATAACGTAATACGTTATATGGTTTAACGTTATATCGTAGTACGTTATATAACATAACGTTATAACGTTTTACGTTATATAACATAACGTTATAACGTAATTCGTTATATGGTATAACGTTATAACGTATTACGTAATATAACATAACGTTATATGGTATAACGTTATAACGTAATAAGTTATATGGTAACACGTTATAACGTATTACGTTATATAACATAACGTTATAAAGTAATACGTTATACGGTACCACGTTATGACGTATGACGTTATATAACATAACGTTATAACGCATTACGTTATATAACATAACGTTATAACGTGTTACGTTATATAACATAACGTTATAACGTAATACGTTACATGGTATAACGTTGTAACGTAATACGTTATATGGTATAACGTTATAACGTAAGAGGTTATATGGTAACACGTTATAACGTATTGCGTTATATAACATAACGTTATAACGTGTTACGTTATATAACATAACGTTATAACGTAATACGTTACATGGTATAACGTTGTAACGTAATACGTTATATGGTATAACGTTATAACGTAATACGTTATAAAACATAACGTTATATCGTAATACGTTATATGGTATAACGTTGTAACCTAATACGTTATATAACATAACGTGATATGGAATAACGTTATAACGTAATACGTTATATGGTATAACGTTATATCGTACTACGTTATATAACATAACGTTATATGGTATAACGTTATAACGTAATAAGTTATATGGTTTAACGTTATAACGTAATACGTAATATAACATAACGTTATAACGTATTACGTTATATAGCATAACGTTATAACGTAATACGTTATATGGTATAACGTTATAACGTAAGAGGTTATATGGTAACACGTTATAACGTATTGCGTTATATAACATAACGTTATAACGTATTACGTTATATAACATAACGTTATAACGTAATACGTTATATGGTATTACGTTATAACGTAATACGTTATATGGTATAACGTTATAACGTATTACGTAATATAACATAACGTTATATGGTATAACGTTATAAAGTAATACGTCATATAACATAGCGTTATATGGTATAACATTATATCGTAATACGTTATACGGTACAACGTTATAACGTATTACGTTACATAACATAACGTTATAACGTATTACGTTATATAACATAACGTTATATCGTAATACGTTATATGGTATAACGTTGTAACCTAATACGTTATATAACATAACGTGATATGGTTTAACGTTATAACGTAATAAGCTATATGGTAACACGTTATAACGTATTACGTTATATAACATAACGTTATAACGTATTACGTTATATAACATAACGTTATAACGTATTGCGTTATATAACATAACGTTATAACGTAATACGTTATATGGTATAACGTTATAACGTAATACGTCATATGGTATAACGTTATAACGTAATACGATATATAACATAACGTTGTATGGTGTAACCTTATAACGTAATACGTTATATGGTATAACGTTATAACGTATTACGTTATATAACATAACGTTATAACGTGTTACGTTATATAACATAACGTTATAACGTAATACGTTATATGGTATAACGTTGTAACGTAATACGTTATATGGGATAACGTTATAACGTATTACGTTATAAACATAACGTTATATAACGTATTACGTTATATAACATAACGTTATAACGTAATACGTTATATGGTATAACGTTGTAACGTAATACGTTATATAACATAACGTTATATGGTATAACGTTATAACGTAATAAGTTATATGGTAACACGTTGTAACGTAATACGTTATATAACATAACGTTATATGGTATAACGTTATAACGTAATACGTTATATGGTATAACGTTGGAACCTAATACGTTATATAACATAACGTGATATGGTATAACGTTATACCGTAATACGTTATATGGTATAACGTTATATCGTAGTACGTTATATAACATATCGTTATAACGTTTTACGTTATATAACATAACGTTATAACGTTTTACGTTATATAACATAACGTTATAACGTAATTCGTTATATGGTATAACGTTATAACGTATTACGTGATATAACATAACGTTATATGGTATAACGTTATAAAGTAATACGTTATATAGTAACACGTTATAACGTATTACGTTATATAACATAACGTTATATGGTATAACGTTATAACGTAATAAGTTATATGGTAACACGTTATAACGTATTACGTTATATAACATAACGTTATAACGTATTACGCTATATAACATAACGTTATAACGTATTACGTTATATAACATAACGTTATAACGTGTTACGTTTTATAACATAACGTTATAACGTAATAAGTTACATGGTATAACGTTGTAACGTAATACGTTATATGGTATAACGTTATAACTTATTACGTTATACAACATAACGTTATATAACGTATTACGTTATATAACATAACGTTATATGGTACAACGTTATAACGTAATAAGTTATATGGTATAATGTTATAACGTATTACGTAATATAACATAACGATATAACATAACGTTATAACGTAATACGTTATATGGCAACACGTTATAACGTGTTACGTTATGTAACATAACGTTATAACGTATTGCGTTATACAACATAACGTTATAACGCATTACGTTATATAACATAACGTTATAACGTAATACGTTATATGGTAACACGTTATAACGTGTTACGTTATGTAACATAACGTTATAACGTATTACGTTATACAACATAACGTTATAACGCATTACGTTATATAACATAACGTTATAACGTAATACGTTATATGGTAACACGTTATAACGTGTTACGTTATGTGACATAACGTTATAACGTAATAAGTTATATGGTAACACGTTGTAACGTAATACGTTATATAACATAACGTTATATGGTATAACGTTATAACGTAATACGTTATATGGTATAACGTTATAACGTATTACGTAATATAACATAACGTTATATGGTATAACGCTATAATGTAACACGTCATATAACATTGCGTTATATGGTACAACGTTATATCGTAATTCGTTATACGGTACAACGTTATAACGTATTACGTCACATAACATAACGTTATAACGTATTACGTTATATAACATAACGTTATATCGTAATACGTTGTATGGTATAACGTTGTAACCTAATACGTTATATAACATAACGTGATATGGTATAACGTTATAACGTAATACGTTATATGGTATAACGTTATATCGTACTACGTTATATAACATAACGTTATATGGTATAACGTTATAACGTAATTCGTTATATGGTAACACGTTATAGCGTATTACGTTATATGACCTTAGGATATAACGTATTACGTTATATAAAATATCGTTATAACGTATTACGTTATACAACATAACGTTATAACGTATTACGTTATATAACATAACGTTTTATGGTATAACGTTATAACGTAATACGTTATATAACATAACGTTATATGGTATAACGTTATAACATAATACGTTATATGGTATAACGTTATAACGTATTACGTAATATAACATAACGTTATATGGTATAACGTTATAACGCATTACGTTATATAACATAACGTTATATAACGTATTACGTTATATAACATAACGTGATAACGTAATACGTTATATGGTATAACGTTGTAACGTAATACGTTATATGGTATAACGTTATATCGTACTACGTTATATAACATAACGTTATATGGTATAACGTTATAACGTAATTCGTTATATGGTAACACGTTGTAACGTAATACGTTATATAACATAACGTTATACGGTATGACGTTACAACGTAATACGTTATATGGTAACACGTTATAGCGTATTACGTTATATGACCTTAGGACATAACGTATTACGTTATATAAAATATCGTTATTACGTATTACGTTATACAACATAACGTTATAACGTATTACGTTATATAACACAACGTTTTATGGTATAACGTTATAACGTAATACGTTATATAACGTAACGTTATATGGTATAACGTTATAACGTAATACGTTATATGGTATAACGTTATAACGTATTACGTAATATAACATAACGTTATATGGTATAACGTTATAACGCATTACGTTATATAACATAACGTTATATAACGTATTACGTTATATAACATAACGTGATAACGTAATACGTTATATGGTATAACGTTGCAACGTAATACGTTATATGGTATAAGGTTATAACGTATTACGTTATATAACATAACGTTATAACGCATTACGTTATATAACATAACGTTATAACGTAATACGTTATATGGCAACACGTTATAACGTGTTACGTTATGTAACATAACGTTATAACGTATTACGTTATACAACATAACGTTCTAACGCATTACGTTATATAACATAACGTTATAACGTAATACGTTATATGGTAACACGTTATAACGTGTTACGTTATGTAACATAACGTTATAACGTATTACGTTATACAACATAACGTTATAACGCATTACGTTATATAACATAACGTTATAACGTAATACGTTATATGGTAACACGTTATAACGTGTTACGTTATGTAACATAACGTTATAACGTATTACGTTATATAACATAACGTTATATAGTATAACGTTATAAGGTAATACGTTATATGGTAACACGTTATAACGTATGGCGTTATATAACATAACGTTATAACGTATTACGTTATATAACATAACGTTATAACGTAATACGTGATATGGTATGACGTGATAACGTAATACGTTATATGGTATAACGTTATAACGTAAGAGGTTATATGGTAACACGTTATAACGTATTGCGTTATATAACATAACGTTATAACGTAATACGTTATATGGTATAACGCTGTAACGAAATACCTTATATAACATAACGTTATATGGTATAACGTTATAACGTAATACGTAATATAACATAACGTTATAACGTATTACGTTATAACGTAATACGTTATATGGTATAACGTTATAACGTATTACGTAATATAACATAACGTTATATGGTATAACGTTATATCGTAATACGTTATACGGTACAACGTTATAACGTATTACGTTACATAACATAACGTTATAACGTATTACGTTATATAACATAACGTTATATCGTAATACGTTATATGGTATAACGTTATATCGTACTACGTTATATAACATAACGTGATATGGTACAACGTTATAACGTAATAAGTTATATGGTAACACGTTGTAACGTAATACGTTATATAACATAACGTTATATGGTATAACGTTATAACGTAATACGTTATATGGTATAACGTTATAACGTATTACGTAATATAACATAACGTTATATGGTATAACGTTATAAAGTAATACGTCATATAACATAGCGTTATATGGTATAACGTTATATCGTAATACGTTATACGGTACAACGTTATAACGTATTACGTTACATAACGTAACGTTATAACGTATTACGTTATATAACATAACGTTATATCGTAATACGTTATATGGTATAACGTTGTAACCTAATACGTTATATAACATAACGTGATATGGTATAACGTTATAACGTAATAAGTTATATGGTAACACGTTATAACGTATTACGTTATATAACGTAACGTTATAACGTAATACGTTATATGGTAACACGTTATATCGTGTTACGTTATGTATCATAACGTTATAACGTAGTACGTTATATTACATAACGTTATATGGTACAACGTTATTACGTAACACGTTATATGGTAACACGGTATGACGTATGACGTTATATAACATAACGTTATAACGTATTACGTTATATAACATAACGTTATATGGTATAACGTTATAACGTAATAAGTTATATGGTAACACGTTATAACGTATTACGTTATATAACGTAACGTTATAACGTAAAACGTTATATGGTAACACGTTATATCGTGTTACGTTATGTATCATAACGTTATAACGTATTACGTTATATTACATAACGTTATATGGTGCAACGTTATTACGTAACACGTTATAAGGTAACACGTTATGACGTATGACGTTATATAACATAACGTTATAACGTATTACGTTATATAACATAACGTTATAACGTGTTACGTTATAGAACATAACGTTATAACGTAATACGTTACATGGTATAACGTTGTAACGTAATACGTTATATGGTAACACGTTATAACGTATTACGTAATATAACATTACGTTATAACGTATTACGTTATATAACATAACGTTATATCGTATAACGTTATCACGTATTACGTTATATAACATAACGTTATATAACAACATTATAACGTAATACGTTATATGGTATAACGTTGTAGCGTAATACGTTATATAACATAACGTTGTATGGTACAACGTTATGTCGTAATACGTTATATGGTAACACGTTATAACGTATTACGTTACATAACATAACGTTATAACATATTACGTTAAATAACATAACGTTATATCGTATAACGTTATCACGTAATACGTTATATAACATAACGTTATACGGTATAACGTTATAACGTAATACGTTATATGGTAAAACGTTATAACGTATAACGTTATATAACATAACGATATAACGTAATACGTTATATGGTATAACGTTATAACGTAATACGATATATTACATAACGTTGTATGGTGTAACGTTATAACGTAATACGTTTAATGGTATAATGTTATAACGTATTACGTTAGATGGTGTAACGTTATAACGTATTACGTTATATAAGATAACGATATAACGTAATACGTTATATGGTAAAACGTTATAACGTATAACGTTATATAACATAACGATATAACGTAATACGTTATATGGTATAACGCTATAAAATATTACGTTATATAACATAATGTTGTATGGTATAGCATTATAACGTAATACCTTATATGGTATAACGTTATATCGTACTACGTTCTATAACATAACGTTATACGGTATAACATTATAACGTAATACGTTATATGGTATAACGTTATAACGTAATACGTTTAATGGTATAACGTTATAACGTAATACGTTATATGGTATAACGTTATAACGTAATACGATATATAACATAACGTTGTATGGTGTAACGTTATAACGTAAAACGTTTAAAGGTATAACGTTATAACGTAATACGATATATAACATAACGTTGTATGGTGTAACGTTATGACGTAAAACGTTTAATGGTATAACGTTATACCGCATTACGTTATATAAGATAACGATATAACGTAATACGTTATATGGTATAACGTTATAACGTAATACGTTAAATGGTATAACGTTATAACGTAATACGTTATATGGTATAACGCTATAACATATTACGTTATATAACATAATGTTGTTAGGTATAACATTATAACGTAATACGTTATATGGTATAACGTTATATCGTACTACGTTCTATAACATAACGTTATACGGTATAACATTATAACGTAATACGTTATATGGTATAACGTTATATCGTGCTAGGTTCTATAACATAACGTTATACGGTATAACGTTGTAACGTAATGCGTTATATGGTGTAACGTTATAACGTATTACGTAATATAACATAACGTTATATGGTATAACGTTATAACGTAATACGTTACATGGTAACACGTTATAACGTATTACGTTATATAACATAACGTCATAACGTATTACGTTATATAACATAACGTTATATGGTATAACGTTAAAACGTAATACGTTATTTGGTAACACGTTATAACGTATTACGTAATATAACATTACGATATAACGTATTACATTAAATAACTTAACGTTATATGGTATAACGTTATAACGTAATACGTTTAATGGTATAACGTTATAACGTAATACGTTATATGGTATAACGTTATAACGTAATACGATATATAACATAACGTTGTATGGTGTAACGTTATAACGTAAAACGTTTAAAGGTATAACGTTATAACGTAATACGATATATAACATAACGTTGTATGGTGTAACGTTATGACGTAAAACGTTTAATGGTATAACGTTATACCGCATTACGTTATATAAGATAACGATATAACGTAATACGTTATATGGTATAACGTTATAACGTAATACGTTAAATGGTATAACGTTATAACGTAATACGTTATATGGTATAACGCTATAACATATTACGTTATATAACATAATGTTGTTTGGTATAACATTATAACGTAATACGTTATATGGTATAACGTTATATCGTACTACGTTCTATAACATAACGTTATACGGTATAACATTATAACGTAATACGTTATATGGTATAACGTTATATCGTACTAGGTTCTATAACATAACGTTATACGGTATAACGTTGTAACGTAATACGTTATATGGTGTAACGTTATAACGTATTACGTAATATAACATAACGTTATATGGTATAACGTCATAACGTATTACGTAATATAACATAACGTTATATGGTATAACGTTATAACGTAATACGTTACATGGTAACACGTTATAACGTATTACGTTATATAACATAACGTTATAACGTATTACGTTATATAACATAACGTTATATGGTATAACGTTATAACGTAATACGTTACATGGTAACACGTTATTACGTATTACGTTATATAACATAACGTTATAACGTATTACGTTATATAACATAACGTTATATGGTATAACGTCATAACGTATTACGTTATATAACATAACGTTATATGGTATAACGTTAAAACGTAATACGTTATATGGTAACACGTTATAACGTATTACGTAATATAACATTACGATATAACGTATTACATTAAATAACATAACGTTATATGGTATAACGTTATAACGTAATACGTTTAATGGTATAACGTTATAACGTATTACGTTATATGGTGGGACGTTATAACGTATTACGTTATATAAGATAACGATATAACGTAATACGTTATATGGTATAACGTTATAACGTAATGCGTTAAATGGTATAACGTTATAATGTAATACGTTATATGGTATAACGTTATAACGAATTACGTTATATGACATAACATCATAACGTATTACGTTATCAAACATACCGTTATAACGTAATACGTTATATGGTATAACGTTATATAGTATTACGTTATATGGTATAACGTTATAACGTATTATGTTATATGGTGTAACGTTATAACGTATTACGTAATATAACATAACGTTATATGGTATAACGTCATAACGTATTACGTTATATAACATAACGTTATATGGTATAACGTTAAAACGTAATACGTTATATGGTAACACGTTATAACGTATTACGTAATATAACATTACGTTATAACGTATTACGTTATATAACATAACGTTATATCGTATAACGTTATCACGTAATACGTTATATAACATAACGTTATACGGTATAACGTTATAACGTAATACGTTATATGGTAAAACGTTATAACGTATAGCGTTATATAACATAACGATATAACGTAATACGTTATATGGTATAACGTTATAACGTAATACGATATATTACATAACGTTGTATGGTGTAACGTTATAACGTAATACGTTTAATGGTATAATGTTATAACGTATTACGTTAGATGGTGTAACGTTATAACGTATTACGTTATATAAGATAACGATATAACGTAATACGTTATATGGTAAAACGTTATAACGTATAACGTTATATAACATAACGATATAACGTAATACGTTATATGGTATAACGCTATAAAACATTACGTTATATAACATAATGTTGTATGGTATAGCATTATAACGTAATACGTTATATGGTATAACGTTATATCGTACTCCGTTCTATAACATAACGTTATACGGTATAACGTTATAACGTAATACGTTATATGGTAACACGTTATAACGTATTACATTATGTAACATAACGTTATAACGTATTACGTTATATCGTTATCTTATATAACGTAATACGTTATAACGTTACACCATCTAACGTAATACGTTATAACATTATACCATTAAACGTATTACGTTATAACGTTACACCATACAACGTTATGTAATATATCGTATTACGTTATAACGTTATACCATATAACGTATTACGTTATATCGTTATGTTATATAACGCTATACGTTATAACGTTAACTTAACGTTATACGGTATGACGTTATAACGTAGTACGTTATATGGTAACACGTTATAACGTATTACGTTATGTAACATAACGTTATAACGTATTACGTTATATAACTTAACGTTATATGGTATGACGTTATTACGTAATAAGTTATATGGTAACACGTTATAACGTATTACGTTATATAACATAACATTATATGGTATAACGTTAAAACGTAATACGTTATATGGTAACACGTTATAACGTATTACGTTATTAAACATATCGTTATAACGTAATACGTTATATGGAATAACGTTGTAACGTAATACGTTATATGGAATAACGTTGTAACGTAATACGTTATATAACATAACGTTATATGGTATAACATTATAACGTTATAACGTATTACGTAATATAACATAACGTTATATGGTATAACGTTATAACGTAATACGTTATATGGTAACACGTTATAACGTATTACGTTATGTAACATAACGTTATAACGTATTACGTTATACAACTTAACGTTATATGGTATAACGTTATAACATAATACGTTATACGGCAACACGTTATAACGTATTACGTTATATAACATAACGTTATAACGTAATACGTTATATGGTATAACGTTATGTAGCGGCACGCGAGCAGATCAATTCAAATCCTGTTATTGTTTTGTTCGGAGTATCATGACCGTTAGGTCATAGGTATGGTAAGGAGTAATAAACTCCGAGCAAAACAATGCTGCCGCTACTCTCAACCGTCGAACGCAGTCGAATTCGAATTTGCCGACTGTTCCCCGACCAGTATAAATAAACAAACCGTGTGCTGAGAAAAAGAGTATAACGTTCGCTATCATAGCCATCGCATGCACGAAGTATCCACAAGAATTCTCCGAACACACGCGTATTTATTCTCGAAGAATTGTACACGGTGACGAGTGTATTGTGACTACACATAATAAATTAATTATAAACTACCACGCATAATTAATTGTGGACCACTCCTCTACATTGGTGACCCCGACGTGATCATGATGTCGAAATCCAACGTGACATTATTAGGTCCCGCAACGTATCCGCGTTCCTACGATGAAGCCGCAGAAAATAACCTTCTGGTTCTCACTTCTGGAGAGACAATTTAGAGCAGCAGGGATCGAGACTGATAATGATAAAGCCCTCATCCTGCTTGGGAACCTCGAAGTGGAATATTTGGAACGAATGGAGGACGTGGATTTGGATTCCGCGGATGGCTGTCAGTATGACCGTCTGAAAGAAGAACTGATTCGAAGTTTAGTCGAGTCAGACAGCGAGAAGGTGAAACGGCTAGTAGAGAAAGAGGTGATGGGCGATCGCAAGCCATCACAATTCTACAACGATTTGAAGAGACTGGCCGGTCCCTTAGCGTCGGATCAGTTCATTCTGAATCTCTGGAAGAATCGTCTTCCGGACCGCATTCGGAGAGTTTTGGCCGTCTTCGATGATGAGCATCCGGACAGAATTTTCCAGGCCGCGGATCGAGTGGAGGAGGCATGCTCTGGAGGTGAGCAAGGGGCGTCAACCGTCGCCGGTATATCACGAAGTGAAGTCAAGGACGAGGCCGCACCGCAGTGGTGTAGAGATATACGCGAAGAGATGCGGCAATTACATCAGAAAATCAACGCGCTGAGTATCAGCGGCCGCCGACACGCGCGTTCGCGTTCGCGTTCCCCCAAGAGACGTCGACGCCGTTCGAGTTCACGGAACGGTTTGTGTTATTATCACGACCTGTATCGGGAGCGGGCGCGAAAATGTAGATCTCCGTGCCGGTGGAAGTCGGGAAACGCGTCCAGCCGTCCGTGAACGCGGCGAACGACGACGGCTTGGAGACCCGCCGCATTTACATCCGCGACCAACGAACGAATGTCGCTTTCTTAATTGACACCGGTGCGGACGCGTGTGTATATCCGCGAAGAATGGTGCGAGGCCACGCGAGTAAGTGCGCGTATGAATTATTTGCGGCGAATGGAACTCGTATCGCGACGTACGGGACGATCACGCTGTCCCTTGAACTGAATTTACGTCGCGACATTTAAGTGGCGTTTTGTAATCGCTGACGTAACAACGCCCATCATCGGCGTCGATTTCTTGAGCCACTACGGCTTACTCGTCGACCCGAGGAACAAGAGGCTCTTGGACAAGACAACCCGACTGTCCACGAGGGGATTCGTAGCCAGCACCGATCAAGGATCCATTAAGACCATCGATGATAAATCGCCGTATCATCGATTGTTGGCTGAATTTCCGGAGCTAACCCGACCACCTGTCTTCCGGCGATCTGCAGTGAAACATGGAGTGCAGCACCACATCTGCAGGACACCAGGAACCCCCGTCCACGCCAAACCACGCCGCCTGGCCCCCGATCGACTCAAGCTGGCCAAGGCGGAGTTCGAAATTATGATGCGACCATCGCGAAGTCCGTGGGCATCACCCTTGCACATTGTACCGAAGAAGGACGGAGGCATACGACCGTGCGGCGACTACCGGGCTCTCAATGCCCGCACAATACCGGATAGGTACACACCGCCGCACATCGAAGACTTTGCGCAGAATTTATATGGTAAGTGCATCTTTTCTAAAATCGATCTCGTTCGCGCTTACCATCAAATTCCGATCGCATCGGAAGACGTAGAAAAGACCGCGATAACGACACCCTTCGGTCTTTTCGAAGCGACCAATATGATGTTTGGGCTACGAAATGCTGCCCAGACGTGCCAAAGATTCGTGGACGAAATCACGAGAGGTCTCGATTTCGTCTACGCGTATATTGACGATTTCCTCATCGCGTCCGACAATGAGGAACAACACCGCGAGCACTTGCGGATTTTGTTCAAACGCCTCGACGAATATGGGGTCGTAATCAATCTCGCGAAATGCGAATTCGGCGTGCGCGAAATACGATTTCTCGGCTATACCGTTACCGCGGAGGGCATAAAACCCATGTCCGAACGCGTTGAAGCAATAACAAACGTACCGCGACCTTCAACTATCAAAGAACTACGAAGATACCTCGGTATGATTAACTTTTATCGACGTTTCATACCGGGAGTAGCGAAAATTTTGTAACCACTCAACGAATTGTTAAAAGGCACTACGAAGTGCAACGCGACCGTTGAGTGGTCCGACGAATCCGAAAGGAGCTTCCGCGAGTCGAAGCGCGCTTTAGCTAACGCGACGATGTTAGCGCATCCGATTCCTGGCGCGCCCATTAGCCTCGCGGTCGATGCGTCCGATTATGCGATAGGAGCGGTACTCCAACAACGCGTTAACGATAAATGGCAGCCTCTGGGTTTTATGACGAAATCCTTATCCCTCGCGCAACGAAAATACAGCGCGAATGACCGCGAACTTCTCGCGATGTACACGGCGGTAAAACGGTTTAGACACGCCGTCGAAGGAAGAGACTTCGTGATCTTCACGGATCATAAGCCCCTGATATATGCGTTTCAGCAGAATCCGGACAAGTGCTCTCCAAGACAATTCCGGTAATTAGATTTCGTGGGACAATTCACGACTGACATCCGACATATTAAGGGTATGGATAACACCGTGGCCGATACCCTATCTCGAATAGAGGCGATCGGGAAATCGGTCGACCATCGAATGTTAGCAGCAGCGCAAGCGACAGATGCAGAGTTAAAACAAATTATTAAGTCAGGCTCTAGCGCGCTGATATTAAGAAAAATACGATTTCCCGACCAGGATGTCGGTATATTCTGTGACCTTTCGCGCGAAACCCCGCGACCATACGTACCGGAACCGTTGCGTCGCGCTGTTTTTCAATCGTTGCATGGTCTTTCCCATCCCGGTATACGTGCCACCCAGAAACTGGTGACAACACGTTTCGTCTGGCCGTCCATTAATAAAGATTGTCGAAATTGGACGCGACAGTGTATTCCGTGCCAGCGTTGTAAAGTCACCAGGCACGTATCCTCGAAAGTTGGAATTTTTAAAACAGCACCGGGCCGGTTTGAGCACATACACTTAGACATTATCGTCATGCCGTATTCGCAAGGGTATCGATATTGTCTAACGTGTATCGATCGTTTCACGCGTTGGCCTGAAGCTATTCCCATTGTTGACATGGAAGCGGCAACCGTCGCGTCGGCCCTCCTTAACACTTGGATAGCACGCTTTGGCGTACCTATGAGAATCACGACCGACCGAGGACGCCAATTCGAATCGCGGTTGTTCGAAGAATTGTGCCAGTTGCTTGGCGCCAAACATTTACCCACGACCGCTTATCATCCCGCAGCTAACGGGATGGTAGAGCGGCTGCACAGACAGTTAAAGGCGGCGATAAAATGTCATGGCACGAGCAACTGGGTTGAAATTTTACCTATCGTGTTGTTAGGCATCCGAAACGCGATAAAGGAGGATTTAAACGCAACGGCTGCCGAAATGATCTATGGCACCGACATACGATTGCCGGCGGAATTTTTCGGTGCAACAGAGCAGCGAGTCAACACGGAGTTTGCGAACCGGCTTAAAGATCAGATGGGAAAGGTCAGGCCGCATCCGGCTACGCGTCATGGCGAAAGAAAAATTTTTGTTTTTAAGAATTTGGAATCGTCGCCTTACGTTTTCTTGCGTCATGACGCCATAGCAGGCCCTTTACAGCCTCAGTACGACGGACCGTATAAAGTAGTCAGTAGGGATGACAAAAATTTTGTCATCAAAATAAACGATCGAGACGCAACGGTTTCCATAGATCGTTTGAAACCGGCTTACGTGGTCCCGGACAATTTAGAAGAAAAGACTGCCGAGCCTCGGGACATACTTATTCCGGTGAAGCATGCGAAAGCACACGACGAAGATAGCGTAAACAACGGTAGACCAGAAGAAAATACCCGGGATGGGTATGTTACGAGGTACGGACGCAGAGTTCGCTTTCCGGACCGATTTCAGGCAGGACTTGACTAGGCGCCTTAATATGTCGGATCGGCGTGATGCGGAAAATAACGACGACAGGGAATTCTGGTAGATACTTCAAAATTTTAATGTAAACGCTATCACTGGAAGGGGGGTAATGTAGCGGCACGCGAGCAGATCAATTCAAATCCTGTTATTGTTTTGTTCGGAGTATCATGACCGTTAGGTCATAGGTATGGTAAGGAGTAATGAACTCCGAGCAAAACAATGCTGCCGCTACTCTCAACCGTCGAACGCAGTCGAATTCGAATTTGCCGACTGTTCCCCGACCAGTATAAATAAACAAACCGTGTGCTGAGAAAAAGAGTATAACGTTCGCTATCATAGCCATCGCATGCACGAAGTATCCACAAGAATTCTCCGAACACACGCGTATTTATTCTCGAAGAATTGTACACGGTGACGAGTGTATTGTGACTACACATAATAAATTAATTATAAACTACCACGCATAATTAATTGTGGACCACTCCTCTACAGTTATAACTGAACTACTAATAATCCAAATGAGCACAAAGGAAAATAGAATACACGACGTAACAACATTAAAACTAACTACTAACTAACCACACGATCAAACCAATTAACATTATGACTTGGAGAATTACGCACAGTAATTCTACCGTCCAGCATAAATATGTATAACCGCATCAAACATACAATAACCTAATATCAAAAACAAAACCTCCAATACTATGTTATCATATCACGAACATGAAATTAAATAATTGACACATCACGCCAAATACAATACATACATAAATAATATATATATATATATATATATATATATATATATATATATATATATATATATATATTAAATCGAACATAAAATGAGTAATTAAGATCAGCCAAATTTCGGTAATAAATTATATACACATGTACATATATATATATATGTCGGAGATGCAAGAAAGACCGGAGCCTTCCCTTCGCAATTTTGGGAAAAGTCCTCTAATGTTATAGTTTAGATTTTATCATAGCTGTAATTAAGCAATTTTTATCATCCGATCTGATTATAATTGTACGAGATTTGCGATAGCGAAATTGGGTTCGAGGTGACAACTGGTCGCCGAACGTAGCCACGGTCACGGGATAAACGTTTAGCTTGACGAAAGTGTAGAACGGTTGTGTGGTTTCCCTAGATATGTGGTATGTGGCGGCATACGGCCTCAAGAACGGGTCTAGTCACATATGATTGTATTTTGGAGGTGTCGATATTATGGGACACACGTTGTATTAAGAATCAAACTCCAGACAGAAATTGCTTAGCAACGGCGATTGGAACTTTCTCGATGCTTCCAACGAGTAAATAATAAACTTTTGGCAGAGAATGCTTAGCAACGGTGATTGGAACCTTCTCGATGCTTCCAGCGAGCATGTAACTAACAAAATGCAATCGTACAGCGAGAAAGAATTCCATCAGATTAGGCATTCGTGTGATCGTCTTGGAAAGTGACACATCGAGTAATATACAGAGCGTCTCAGTGAATAATTATCCCGTTGGCCGTGGATTCGTTTGAACCCAAAGAAAACATTGTTATTAGCGTATATTAAATTCATACTTCGTTAAATTTATTATTCGTTAATCTAATCATTCGTTAAACTTATTATTTGTTAAGCTCATTGTTCATTTAACACAATATTCATTAAACCTTTGTAAAATCGTGTGCATACGTGTAAATACAATCTCTGTTTTGATAAAACAATGACTAATTCAAACGAAGAAGCGTTAGACGCCCTCAAGTCTAATGTGAATCCGACATATATATATATATATATATATGATACCTATACTTCAAAATCTAACCACTGATGATCCAAATGAACAATAAAAGAAATAGAATACACAACACGATATTATTAAAAACAAAATTGTTCAGACAACTTTAAAGTAATTTTGTACGAAAATCCACGCCACCAATACATACGCATAGATGTATATATGTATGTGTATGAATATATATAGATATACATATATATATATATATATATATATATATATATATATATATATATATATATATCTGTACATTAAAATTACACGAGCAACACTATGGTCATTTCAATTTTAAACCGCACCAGAATAAAATAAATTTAGTGACGGGCGAATAATTATTTCAATATCAAAACCCGTCACTCTGCATTCACGAGCAGCCATCTCAGATTGTCAATAGCTCTTATACGTACACATCGGAATACATGCAATAACCATATAAATGCAAATTATATTATTCCCACTTTTATCATACGTCAAAGGTTAAAATAGGTCATAAATAATTAATAAACAATGAGATTTGATTTCAATAAAAAGTCACCATGTACTAGGGACATTCATAGGCGGCCATTTTGGATAATTAACACACATGGTAATTTTTACGCGTTACAAATAAGTTATATTTCCTATTTTACAAAAAAAAGAAAAAAAAATATAATATAAAGGAACAGTAAATACTTGATAAAAGTAGAAGATAAAAATATATATAAAAAAAATAATAAATTCAACATAACACATTATTGTAACAGGAAATGTTAGAAATTGATAAAAATCAGCCATAAGAAACACATCATGAAAACGCACTATTAACTAACACTTTTAAATTCTGAGTAAATCCTATGCGTAACTACATTATCGAATACAGATGTAAAAACAAAATATCTATATATATATATATATATATATATATATATATATATATATATATATATACACATATATATATATAGATATACATATACACATATATTGAACATGTAACAAAATTGTTAAACAGCGAACTAATATAAAGCAACTATACTAAATCGAAATCGAAACACGGAGCTCCAGGATAAAGCTCGCTAAACTTACACATGCACCAACGACGCACTACAGGGGAAATTCCCCTTTTTCCGGAAGTATAGTGACGAAGATGTGCTTCCAAAACTTCTTCAGGAACTTCATCGGGGAAACGCATCTTCACACATCGGTCGGTATCAACAACTTCGAGCAGAGGATCATCCCATTCGAGAATAATAGTTTCCGCATCGAAGAAGCTTTCATCAGCAGCAGAATTCGACTCTGACGAAAAATCCAAGGCATCGACATCAATATCAATATCAATATCAATATCGCATAACTCTTCCAACAACTCTGATACTTGTGGTTGGTCATAACACCTCGGGCGTTGATTCCGTTCGCACGGCTCCCTCACGGTTTCTTCGCAGTCTCTCTTCCTCTTGCGCTAAAATAATATAATATAATGAAACAAAACAGGATAAAATAAGCAGTCTAAAACAAGACAAAACGCACCAGGACAGACTGCATAGGAACCCCTGAAGAAAATGCCTCCGCGGCCATCGTTCAAGCGTCACAAACCAAAAACCACCGAAACCTACGGAACTAGCAAAATCAAATTTAACTGAATACTGAAAACAACCAGGATGTGGAAATGTTAATCAAAACCAAACTTACGCAAAATAACCCGGAGGAAACCCTTAGTACGGGAGAGCAGTGGACCACGCGTGTCGTCCGAGCGAACGTCGATATAATAATGAGACTCCAGTCGCCACCGAGGAATACAGACAATTCCCACAGCACTAACATAGAAGTTCTCGAGAAAACTAGATCAGCACGAAAGACTCCAAGTCTCCTAAACACTGCCTCAGCAGAAATACAAGAGCTAAGTTGAAATACGGAATATTGCAACCTCTCAGGTACCAACGACGGAAGTCTAGAAATTCAAGACAAGATAACGAAGCAGAAGAAATCACCAGCGATCACGGAATTTACATTCTCTCACGTACAATTCCAGAAATCCTAAACTTCGACATCCGGACTCCCACGGAAGCGGACTATCGGATAGTCTCCACCCTGCGGGGGATGCTATTATAAATAAACGCAGCAACAAAGAATTCGCGCATTATTTTGTCGTCCATTGTACGTTTCATTCTGCGGTCTTTGTCAGTAGCTAAGTCGTGCTAAGCTTTATAAGTATTCCTCTTCCATTGGCGGAATCAAGAGAAAATAAAACATACCAGTAACCGCGGTATAAGTTTTATTCGATGTATATTATACTTAGAATAAACCAGTAAAACGAAAGTTTTAATAATAATTATACCCGAATTCGAATATTAAATCCGATAATAAATACACCGACGGTCACCAACACCGACGAAGACATGGCTCCTGATAGCACGTTCTCTTCAAGGTAAGAAATATTAACTTTATAAAACTCCTTCTCCTTCGATAAATTCATTATAATTAAGAGGCGAATTAAATTCCTTTACCCCCAAGTAATACATCCGGTCTTATTTTCCTTTTACCCTGAAAGGGGTTCAAATCTAAACCATTAGTGTTGAACTTTAAACAAAGAGTCGTTCGCTGTGTGATCTTGTGCAACGGTGTTTTCATTTATTGAAACACTTATTGATCTTCGCATTCCTCCTCCCACTGTTGGCAAATATCGCCCGTCTTTGGGCAAGGCTTGCGAAATCACACAAATTTTACACAGAGAGGACTATTGAGCTCATTGTTGCAGATTAATAAAATATATAATACAAGACCGAACTCCTGCAGCAGGGTTGCACCATCACCGTCATTCGATTAATTGATATCTTTATCCTCGCCATCCTTGCATACAATCATTAAAAGGGAGAGAAGTTTCCTCCAGGATTTTAACTGAAGGATCATTCGCTGTGTCAGATTGTGAATAAAGGTGTTGTCGTTTGTCGGGGACACCCATTGATCTTCGCATTCCTTCTCCCACTGTTGGCAAATATCGCCCGTCTTTGGGCAAGGCTTGCGAAATCACACAAATCTCACACAGAGAGGATCGTTAAAGTCATTTGTTTAATTACTGAATTTGAGAGACGGGGAAATCGTAATGACGACACCACCCTAGCAGACAACCTGAGATTTAGTTGAAACAACAAATCCACTCACGAAACCTAGGGAAAGAAAAGGGGAAACGTAAAAGTAAATTTGTGTCAGACTAACAGAACCCCAAGCTCCTATCCGAACCCCAAACACGCAAATTTCATGTCCCGCTGGTTCCAATACTAACACATCAAGATACGTATATATATATATATATTCCCATACATCTATTTGAATAATTCAGTATTCAAATCTAAACAACCGGACATTTCAACCTAGTAAACTCTGCATGGCGAAACCAAATTTTGAAGATAATTCAATCCTCTAACCAATCACACGCGAACCATAAAATAGATATATATATATATATATCGTTAGTTAACCAATCTAATATCCGAATTCGAATAGATTCGGTGCGGCAGAATCGAATCTCGGAAATAATTGAATTCGCAAACCAACCATAAGCGAAGAAATATACTTATAAATATATATATATCCAATACGATTTAAACAACCAGATATTCAGACCTAACTAAATTCTGCGTAACGAGATCGAATTTCAAGGACAATTTAATTTTTAACTTGTTTACACACACACACACACACACATATATATATATATATTATAACATCTTAAACCAATATTAACCCTAAATAAACTCTGTGCAACAAAGTCAAATATTTATTTTATCCAACTTTAATCCTCTCCCGTGCCAGTATTCCTGCACATGGCAGGTTAGCCGAAAACGTGGAACTTATCTATCAATAGCCTAACGCTAACTAACGCTACCCATAACCAATAAATTCATCGGTAAACTATTTAAAGAAATCTCTCTAATCGAAACAGTCCTCAGACTGTTTCCGGAGGCAGTAACTACCGTGTAAATCATAGTTTTCGAGTGCTCATTTAAATATTCAAAATAGTATTGTCCAATAAAAGAAAATATATTTTGAAATAGCCCTTAGACTATTTCTGGTGGCAGCAACTACCGAATTCAAATTGGAAATTTTTAAACCAATATTTCCTTATACAAACATATCAAATTAAATCTTCCGACTAAATTCAAATCAACCAGAAATTTAATTTAAACAACATTCAAACTTAAATTTGATTTAAACGAGGACGTAACAATATTACTTAATACGTTATAACGTTATACCATATAACGTATTACGTTATAACGTTATGTTACTTAACGTAATACGTTATAACGTTTTACCATATAACGTATTACGTTATAACGTTGTACCATACAACGTTATGTTATATAACGTATTACGTTACAACGTTATACCATACAACGTAATACGTTATAACGTTATGTTATATAACGTAATACATCATAACGTTATACCATATAACGTTAAGTTATTTAACGTAATACGTTATAACGTGTTACCATATAACGTATTACGTTATAACGTTACACCATATAACGTTATGTTATATAACGTAATACGTTATAACGTTATACCATATAACGTTATGTTATATAACATAATACGTTATAACGCGTTACCATATAACGTATTACGTTATAACGTTATACCATATAACGTTATGTTATATAACGTATTAGATTACAACGTTAGGTTATATAACGTTATGTTATATAACGTAATACGTTATAACGTTATGTTATATGACGTAATACGTTATAACGTGTTACCATATAACGTATTACGTTATAACGTTAAAAAATATAACGTTATGTTATATTACGTAATACGTTATAACGTTATACCATATAACGTATTACGTTATAACGTTATGTTATTTAACGTAATACGTTATAACGTTTTACCATATAACTTACTACCTTATAACGTTATGGTATTTAACGTAATACGTTATAACGTGTTACCATATAACGTATTACGTTATAACGTAACACCATATAACGTTATGTTATATAACATAACACGTTATAACGTTATACCATATAACGTTATGTTATATAACGTATTACGTTGCGACGTTATACCATATAACGTATTACGTTATAACGTTATGTTATACAACGTAATACGTTATAACGTGTTACCATATAACGTATTACTTTATAACGTTATACCATATAACGTTATGTTATATAACGTAATACGTTATAATGTTATACCATATAACGTTATGTTATATAACATAATACGTTATAACGCGTTACCATATAACGTATTACGTTATAACGTTATACCATATAACGTTATGTTATATAACGTATTACATTACAACGTTATGTTATATAACGTTATGTTATATAACGTAATACGTTATAACGTTATGTGATATGACGTAAAACGTTATAACGTGTTACCATATAACGTATTACATTATAACGTTATACCATATAACGTATTACGTTATAACGTTATACCATATAACGTTATGTTATATAACGTAATACGTTATAACGTGTTACCATATAACGGATTACTTTATAACGTTATACCATATAACGTTATGTTATATAACGTAATACGATATAACGTTATACCATGTAACGTTGTGTTATATAACATAATACGTTATAACGCGTTACCATATAACGTATTACGTTATAACGTTATACAATATAACGTAATACGTTATAACGTTATGTTATATAACGTAATACATCATAACGTTATACCATAGAACGCTATGTTATTTAAAGTAATACGTTATAACGTGTTACCATATGACGTATTACGTTATAACGTTACACCATATAACGTTATGTTATATAACGTAATACGTTATAACGTTATACCATATAACGTTATGTTATATAACATAATACGTTATATCGCGTTACCATATAACGTATTACGTTATAACGTTATACCATACAACGTAATACGTTATAACGTTATGTTATATAACGTAATACATCATAACGTTATACCATAGAACGCTATGTTATTTAACGTAATACGTTATAACGTGTTACCATATAACGTATTACGTTATAACGTTATACCATATAACGTATTACGTTATAACGTTATACCATATAACGTTATGTTATATAACGTAATACGTTATAACGTGTTACCATATAACGTATTACTTTATAACGTTATACCATATAACGTTATGTTATTTAACGTAATACGATATAACGTTATACCATATAACGTTATGTTATATAACATAATACGTTATAACGCGTTACCATATAACGTATTACGTTATAACGTTATACCATATAACGTAATACGTTATAACGTTATGTTATATAACGTAATACATCATAACGTTATACCATAGAACGCTATGTTATTTAAAGTAATACGTTATAACGTGTTACCATATGACGTATTACGTTATAACGTTACACCATATAACGTTATGTTATATAACGTAATACGTTATAACGTTATACCATATATCGTTATGTTATATAACATAATACGTTATATCGCGTTACCATATAACGTATTACGTTATAACGTTATACCATACAACGTAATACGTTATAACGTTATGTTATATAACGTAATACATCATAACGTTATACCATAGAACGCTATGTTATTTAACGTAATACGTTATAACGTGTTACCATATAACGTATTACGTTATAACGTTATACCATATAACGTTATGTTATATAACGTAATACGTTATAACGTTATGTTATGTAACGTAATACGTTATAACGTTATGTTATGTAACGTATTACGTTATAACGTGTTACCATATAACGTATTACGATATAACGTTGTACCTTACAACGTTATGTTATATAACGTATTACGTTACAACGTTATACCATATAACGTATTACGTTATACCGTTATGTTATATATCGTAATACGTTATAACGTTACGTTATATAACGTAATACGTTATATCGTTATGACATATAACGTAATACGATATAACGTGTTTCCATATAACGTATTACGGTATAACGTTATACCATATAATGTTATGTTATATAACGTATTACGTTACAACGTTATGTTATATAACGTTATGTTATATAACATAATACGTTATAACGTTATGTTATATGACGTAATACGTTATAACCTGTTACCATATAACGTATTACTTTATAACGTTATACCATATAACGTTATGTTATATAACGTAATACGTTATAACGTTATGTCATATTACGTAATACGTTATAGCGTGTTACCATATAACTTATTACGTTATAACGTTATACCATATAACGTTATGTTATATTACGTAATACGTTATAACGTTATGTTATATAACGTAATACATCATAACGTTATACCATAGAACGCTATGTTATTTAACGTAATACGTTATAACGTGTTACCATATAACGTATTACGTTATAACGTTATACCATATAACGTTATGTTATATAACGTAATACGTTATAACGTTATGTTATGTAACGTAATAAGTTATAACGTTATGTTATGTAACGTATTACGTTATAACGTGTTACCATATAACGTATTACGATATAACGTTGTACCTTACAACGTTATGTTATATAACGTATTACGTTACAACGTTATACCATATAACGTATTACGTTATACCGTTATGTTATATATCGTAATACGTTATAACGTTACGTTATATAACGTAATACGTTATATCGTTATGACATATAACGTAATACGATATAACGTGTTTCCATATAACGTATTACGGTATAACGTTATACCATATAATGTTATGTTATATAACGTATTACGTTACAACGTTATGTTATATAACGTTATGTTATATAACGTAATACGTTATAACGTTATGTTATGTAACGTAATAAGTTATAACGTTATGTTATGTAACGTATTACGTTATAACGTGTTACCATATAACGTATTACTTTATAACGTTATACCATATAACGTTATGTTATATAACGTAATACGTTATAACGTTATGTCATATTACGTAATACGTTATAGCGTGTTACCATATAACGTATTACGTTATAACGTTATACCATATAACGTTATGTTATATTACGTAATACGTTATAACGTTATACCATATAACGTATTACGTTATAACGTTATACCATATAACGTTATGTTATATATCGTATTACGTTATATCGTTATGTTATATAACGTTATACGTTATAACGTTTTACCATATAACGTCTTGCGTTATAACGTTATACCGTATAACGTTATGTTATATAACGTATTACGTTATAACGTTATACCATATAACGTATTACGTTATAACGTTACACCATACAACGTTATGTTACATATCGTATTGCGTTTTAACGTTATACCATATTACTTATTACGTTATATCGTTATGATATATAACGTTATACGTTATAACGTTTTACCATATAACGTATTACGTTATAACGTTATACCATATAATGTTATGTTATATAACGTAATACGTTATAACGTTATACAATATAAGGTAATACGTTATAACGTTATACCATTAAACGTATTACGTTATAACGTTAAGTTATATAACGTAATACGTTATAACGTTATGTTATATAACGTTATGTTATATAACGTCTTACGTTATAACGTTATGTCATATAACGTTTTCTTATATAACGTAATACGTTATAACGTTATGTTATATAACGTAATACGTTATAACGTGTTACCATATAACGTATTACGTTATAACGTTATACCATATAACGTTATGTTATATAACGTAATACGTTATACCGTTATGTTATGTAACGTAATACGTTATAACGTGTTACCACATAACGTATTACGTTATAACGTTGTAACATATAACGTTATGTTATATAACGTAATACGGTATAACGTTATGTTATGTAACGTAATACGTTATAACGTTATGTTATGTAACGTAATACGTTATAACGTGTTACCATATAACGTATTACGATATAACGTTGTACCTTACAACGTTATGTTATATAACGTATTACGTTACAACGTTATACCATATAACGTATTACGTTATACCGTTATGTTATATATCGTAATACGTTATAACGTTACGTTATATAACGCAATACGTTATATCGTTATGACATATAACGTAAAACGTTATAACGTGTTTCCATATAACCTATTACGGTATAACGTTATACCGTATAATGTTATGTTATATAACGTATTACGTTACAACGTTATGTTATATAACGTTATGTTATATAACATAATACGTTATAACGTTATGTTATATGACGTAATACGTTATAACGTGTTACCATATAACGTATTACTTTATAACGTTATACCATATAACGTTATGTTATATAACGTAATACGTTATAACGTTATGTCATATTACGTAATACGTTATAGCGTGTTACCATATAACGTATTACGTTATAACGTTATACCATATAACGTTGTGTTATATTACGTAATACGTTATAACGTTATACCATATAACGTTATGTTATATATCGTATTACGTTATATCGTTATGTTATATAACGTTATACGTTATAACGTTTTACCATATAACGTCTTACGTTATAACGTTATACCGTATAACGTTATGTTGTATAACGTAATACGTTATAACGTTATGTCATATTACGTAATACGTTATAGCGTGTTACCATATAACGTATTACGTTATAACGTTATACCATATAACGTTATGTTATATTACGTAATACGTTATAACGTTATACCATATAACGTATTACGTTATAACGTTATACCATATAACGTTATGTTATATATCGTATTACGTTATATCGTTATGTTATATAACGTTATACGTTATAACGTTTTACCATATAACGTCTTGCGTTATAACGTTATACCGTATAACGTTATGTTATATAACGTATTACGTTATAACGTTATACCATATAACGTATTACGTTATAACGTTACACCATACAACGTTATGTTACATATCGTATTACGTTTTAACGTTATACCATATTACTTATTACGTTATATCGTTATGATATATAACGTTATACGTTATAACGTTTTACCATATAACGTATTACGTTATAACGTTATACCATATAATGTTATGTTATATAACGTAATACGTTATAACGTTATACAATATAAGGTAATACGTTATAACGTTATACCATTAAACGTATTACGTTATAACGTTAAGTTATATAACGTAATACGTTATAACGTTATGTTATATAACGTTATGTTATATAACGTCTTACGTTATAACGTTATGTCATATAACGTTATCTTATATAACGTAATACATTATAACGTTATGTTATATAACGTAATACGTTATAACGTGTTACCATATAACGTATTACGTTATAACGTTATACCATATAACGTTATGTTATATAACGTAATACGTTATAACGTTATGTTATATAACGTAATACGTTATAACGTGTTACCATAGAACGTATTACGTTATAACGTTATAACATATAACGTTATGTTATATAACGTAATACGTTATAACGTTATGTTATAAAACGTAATACGTTATAACGTTATGTTATATAACGTAATACGTTATAAAGTGTTACCATATAACGTATTACGATATAACGTTGTACCTTACAACGTTATGTTATATAACGTATTACGTTACAACGTTATACCATATAACGTATTACGTTATACCGTTATGTTATATATCGTAATACGTTATAACGTTACGTTATATAACGTAATACGTTATATCGTTATGACATATAACGTAAAACGTTATAACGTGTTTCCATATAACCTATTACGGTATAACGTTATACCGTATAATGTTATGTTATATAACGTATTACGTTACAACGTTATGTTATATAACGTTATGTTATATAACATAATACGTTATAACGTTATGTTATATGACGTAATACGTTATATCGTGTTACCATATAACGTATTACTTTATAACGTTATACCATATAACGTTATGTTATATAACGTAATACGTTATAACGTTATGTCATATTACGTAATACGTTATAGCGTGTTACCATATAACGTATTACGTTATAACGTTATACCATATAACGTTATGTTATATTACGTAATACGTTATAACGTTATACCATATAACGTTATGTTATATATCGTATTACGTTATATCGTTATGTTATATAACGTTATACGTTATAACGTTTTACCATATAACGTCTTACGTTATAACGTTATACCGTATAACGTTATGTTATATAACGTATTACGTTATAACGTTATACCATATAACGTATTACGTTATAACGTTACACCATACAACGTTATGTTACATATCGTATTACGTTTTAACGATATACCATATTACTTATTACGTTATATCGTTATGATATATAACGTTATACGTTACAACGTTTTACCATATAACGTATTACGTTATAACGTTATACCGTATAACGTTATGTTATATAACGTATTACGTTATAACGTTATACCATATAATGTTATGTTATATAACGTAATACGTTATAACGTTATACCATATAAGGTAATACGTTATAACGTTATACCATTAAACGTATTACTTTATAACGTTAAGTTATATAACGTAATACGTTATAACGTTATGTTATATAACGTTATGTTATATAACGTCTTACGTTATAACGTTATGTCATATAACGTTATCTTATATAACGTAATACGTTATAACGTTATGTTATATAACGTAATACGTTATAACGTGTTACCATATAACGTATTACGTTATAACGTTATACCATATAACGTTATGTTATATAACGTAATACGTTATACCGTTATGTTATGTAACGTAATACGTTATAACGTGTTACCACATAACGTATTACGTTATAACGTTGTACCATACAATGTTATGTTTTATAACGCATTACGTTACAACGTTATACCATACAACGTAATACGTTATAACGTTATGTTATATAACGTAATACATCATAACGATAGACCATATAACGTTATGTTATTTAACGTAATACGTTATAACGTTACACCATATAACGTTATGTTATTTAACGTAATAGGTTATAACGTGTTACCATATAACGTAGTACGTTATAACGTGTTACCAATTAACGTAGTACGTTACAACGTTACAACATATAACGTTATGTTATGTAACGTAATACGTTATAACGTTATACCATATAATGTTATGTTATATAACGTAATACGTTATAGCGTTATACCATATAACGTATTTCGTTATAACGTTACACCATATAACGTTATGTTATATAACGTAATACGTTATAACGTGTTACCATATAACGTATTACGTTATAACGTTGTAACATATAACGTTATGTTATATAACGTAATACGTTATAACGTTATGTTATATAACGTTATGTTATATAACGTCTTACGTTATAACGTTATGTCATATAACGTTATCTTATATAACGTAATACGTTATAACGTTATGTTATATAACGTAATACGTTATAACGTGTTACCATATAACGTATTACGTTATAACGTTGTACCTTACAACGTTATGTTATATAACGTATTACGTTACAACGTTATACCATATAACGTATTACGTTATACCGTTATGTTATATATCGTAATACGTTATAACGTTACGTTATATAACGTAATACGTTATATCGTTATGACATATAACGTAAAACGTTATAACGTGTTTCCATATAACCTATTACGGTATAACGTTATACCGTATAATGTTATGTTATATAACGTAATACGTTATAACGTTATGTTATATAACGTTATGTTATATAACGTCTTACGTTATAACGTTATGTCATATAACGTTATCTTATATAACGTAATACGTTATAACGTTATGTTATATAACGTAATACGTTATAACGTGTTACCATATAACGTATTACGTTATAACGTTATACCATATAACGTTATGTTATATAACGTAATACGTTATACCGTTATGTTATGTAACGTAATACGTTATAACGTGTTACCACATAACGTATTACGTTATAACGTTGTACCATACAATGTTATGTTTTATAACGTATTACGTTACAACGTTATACCATACAACGTAATACGTTATAACGTTATGTTATATAACGTAATACATCATAACGTTAGACCATATAAAGTTATGTTATTTAACGTAATACGTTATAACGTTACACCATATAACGTTATGTTATTTAACGCAATAGGTTATAACGTGTTACCATATAACGTAGTACGTTATAACGTGTTACCAATTAACGTAGTACGTTACAACGTTACACCATATAACGTTATGTTATGTAACGTAATACGTTATAACGTTATACCATATAATGTTATGTTATATAACGTAATACGTTATAACGTTATACCATATAGCGTTATGTTATATAACATAATACGTTATAACGCGTTACCATATAACGTATTACGATATAACGTTATACCATACAACGTTATGCTATATAACGTAATACGTTATAACGTTATACCATACAACGTTATGTTATATAACGTAATACGTTATAACGTGTTACCATATAACGTATTACGTTATAACGTTGTAACATATAACGTTATGTTATATAACGTAATACGTTATAACGTTATGTTATGTAACGTAATACGTTATAACGTTATGTTATGTAACGTAATACGTTATAACGTGTTACCATATAACGTATTACGATATAACGTTGTACCTTACAACGTTATGTTATATAACGTATTACGTTACAACGTTATACCATATAACGTATTACGTTATACCGTTATGTTATATATCGTAATACGTTATAACGTTACGTTATATAACGTAATACGTTATATCGTTATGACATATAACGTAAAACGTTATAACGTGTTTCCATATAACCTATTACGGTATAACGTTATACCGTATAATGTTATGTTATATAACGTATTACGTTACAACGTTATGTTATATAACGTTATGTTATATAACATAATACGTTATAACGTTATGTTATATGACGTAATACGTTATAACGTGTTACCATATAACGTATTACTTTATAACGTTATACCATATAACGTTATGTTATATAACGTAATACGTCATAACGTTATGTCATATTACGTAATACGCTATAGCGTGTTACCATATAACGTATTACGTTATAACGTTATACCATATAACGTTATGTTATATTAGGTAATACGTTATAACGTTATACCATATAACGTTATGTTATATATCGTATTACGTTATATCGTTATGTTATATAACGTTATACGTTATAAGGTTTTACCATATAACGTCTTACGTTATAACGTTATACCGTATAACCTTATGTTATATAACGTATTACGTTATAACGTTATACCATATAACGTATTACGTTATAACGTTACACCATACAACGTTATGTTACATATCGTATTACGTTTTAACGATATACCATATTACTTATTACGTTATATCGTTATGATATATAACGTTATACGTTATAACGTTTTACCATATAACGTATTACGTTATAACGTTATACCGTATAACGTTATGTTATATAACGTATTACGTTATAACGTTATACCATATAATGTTATGTTATATAACGTAATACGTTATAACGTTATACCATATAAGGTAATACGTTATAACGTTATACCATTAAACGTATTACGTTATAACGTTAAGTTATATAACGTAATACGTTATAACGTTATGTTATATAACGTAATACGTTATAACGTGTTACCATATAACGTATTACGTTATAACGTTATACCATATAACGTTATGTTATATAACGTAATACGTTATACCGTTATGTTATGTAACGTAATACGTTATAACGTGTTACCACATAACGCATTACGTTATAACGTTGTACCATACAATGTTATGTTTTATAACGCATTACGTTACAACGTTATACCATACAACGTAATACGTTATAACGTTATGTTATATAACGTAATACATCATAACGATAGACCATATAACGTTATGTTATTTAACGTAATACGTTATAACGTTACACCATATAACGTTATGTTATTTAACGTAATAGGTTATAACGTGTTACCATATAACGTAGTACGTTATAACGTGTTACCAATTAACGTAGTACGTTACAACGTTACAACATATAACGTTATGTTATGTAACGTAATACGTTATAACGTTATACCATATAATGTTATGTTATATAACGTAATACGTTATAGCGTTATACCATATAACGTATTACGTTATAACGTTATACCATAAAACGTTATGTTATATAACGTAATACGTTATAACGTTATGTTATGTAACGTAATACGTTATAACGTTATGTTATGTAACGTAATACGTTATAACGTGTTACCATATAACGTATTACGATATAACGTTGTACCATACAACGTTATGTTATATAGCGTATTACGTTACAACGTTATACCATAAAACGTATTACGTTATAACGTTATGTTATATATCGTAATACGTTATAACGTTACGTTATATAACGTAATACGTTATAACGTGTTTCCATATATCGTATTACGATATAACGTTATACCGTATAACGTTATGTTATATAACGTATTACATTGTATCGTAATATCAAATAACGTGACACGTTGTAACGTTATACCATATAACGTATTACGTTATAGCGTTACACCATACAACGTTATGTTATATACCGTATTACGTTACAACGTTATGTAATATAACGTTATGTTATATAACGTAATACGTTATAACGTTAAACCATACAACATTATGTTATATTACGTAATACGTTATAACGTTATACCATATAACGTATTACTTTATAACGTTATGTTATTTAACGTAATACGTTATAACGTTTTACCATATAACGTATTACGTTATAACGTTATGCTATTTAACGTAATACGTTATAACGTGTTACCATGTAACGTATTACGTTATAACGTAACACCATATAACGATATGTTATATAACATAACACGTTATAACGTTATACCATATAACGTTATGTTATATTACGTATTACGTAGCGACGTTATACCATATAACGTATTACGTTATAACGTTATGTTATATAACGTAATACGTTATAACCTGTTAACATATAACGTATTACGTTATAACGTTATACCATATAACGTTATGTTATATAACGTAATACGTTATAACGTTATGTTATATTACGTATGACGTTATAGCGTGTTACCATATAACGTATTACGTTATAACGATTTACCATATAACGTATTACGTTATAACGTTATGTTATATAACGTAATACATCATAACGTTATACCATATAACGTTATGTTATTTAACATAATACGTGATAACGTGTTACCATATAACGTATTACGTTATAACGTTAAACCATATAACGTTATGTTATATTACGTAATACGTTATAACGTTATACCATATAACGTATTACGTTATAACGTTATGTTATTTAACGTAATACGTTATAACGTTTTACCATATAACGTACTACGTTATAACGTTATGCTATTTAACGTAAAACGTTATAACGTCTTACCATATAACGTATTACGTTATAACGTAACACCATATAACGTTATGTTATATAACATAACACGTTATAACGTTATACCGTATAACGTTATGTTATATAACGTATTACGTTGCGACGTTATACCATATAACGTATTACGTTATAACGTTATGTTATATGACGTAATACGTTATAACGTGTTACCATATAACGTATTACGTTGTAACGTTAAACCATATAACGTTATGTTATATTACGTAATACGTTATAACGTTATACCATATAACGTTATGTTATATAACGTATTACGTTACAACGTTATGTTATATAACGTTATGTTATATAACGTAATACGTTATAACGTTATGTTATATGACGTAATACGTTATAACGTGTTACCATATAACGTATTACGTTATAACGTTAAACCATACAACGTTATGTTATATTACGTAATACGTTATAACGTTATACCATATAACGTATTACGTTATAACGTTATGTTATTTAACGTAATACGTTATAACGTTATGTTATGTAACGTAATACGTTATAACGTTATACCATATAACGATATGTTATATAACATAATACGTTATAACGCGTTACCATATAACGTATTACGTTATAACGTTATACCATACAACGTAATACGTTATAACGTTATGTTATATAACGTAATACATCATAACGTTATACCATAGAACGCTATGTTATTTATCGTAATACGTTATAACGTGTTACCATGTAACGTATTACGATATAACGTAACACCATATAACGATATGTTATATAACATTACACGTTATAACGTTATATCATATAACGTTATGTTATATTACGTATGACGTTATAGCGTGTTACCATATAACGTATTACGTTATAACGTTTTACCATTTAACGTATTACGTTATAACGTTATACCATATAACGTTATGTTATATAACGTATTACGTTACAACGTTATGTTATATAACGTTATGTTATACAACGTAATACGTTATAACGTTATGTTATATAACGTATTACGTTACAACGTTATGTTATATAACGTTATGTTATATGACTTAATACGTTATAACGTGTTACCATATAACGTATTACGTTATAACGTTAAACCATATAACGTTATGTTATATTACGTAATACGTTATAACGTTATACCATATAACGTATTACGTTATAACGTTATGTTATTTAACGTAATACGTTATAACGTTATGTTATATAACGTACTACATTATAACGTTATGCTATTTAACGTAATACGTTATAACGTGTTACCATATAACGTATTACGTTATAACGTAACACCATATAACGTTATGTTATATAACATAACACCTTATAACGTTATACCATATAACGATATGTTATATAACATAATACGTTATAACGCGTTACCATATAACGTATTACGTTATAACGTTATACCATACAACGTAATACGTTATAACGTTATGTTATATAACGTAATACATCATAACGTTATACCATAGAACGCTATGTTATTTATCGTAATACGTTATAACGTGTTACCATGTAACGTATTACGATATAACGTAACACCATATAACGATATGTTATATAACATTACACGTTATAACGTTATATCATATAACGTTATGTTATATTACGTATGGCGTTATAGCGTGTTACCATATAACGTATTACGTTATAACGTTTTACCATTTAACGTATTACGTTATAACGTTATACCATATAACGTTATGTTATATAACGTATTACGTTACAACGTTATGTTATATAACGTTATGTTATACAACGTAATACGTTATAACGTGTTACCATATAACGTATTACTTTATAACGTTATACCATATAACGTTATGTTATATAACGTAATACGTTATAATGTTATACCATATAACGTTATGTTATATAACATAATACGTTATAACGCGTTACCATATAACGTATTACGTTATAACGTTATACCATATAACGTTATGTTATAAAACGTATTACATTACAACGTTATGTTATATAACGTTATGTTATATAACGTATTACGTTACAACGTTATGTTATATAACGTTATGTTATATAACGTAATACGTTATAACGTTATGTTATATGACGTAATACGTTATAACGTGTTACCATATAACGTATTACGTTATAACGTTAAACCATACAACGTTATGTTATATTACGTAATACGTTATAACGTTATACTATATAACGTTATGTTATATAACGTAATACGTTATAACGTTATGTTATGTAACGTAATACGTTATAACGTTATGTTATGTAACGTAATACGTTATAACCTGTTACCATATAACGTATTACGATATAACGTTGTACCATACAACGTTGTGTTATATAGCGTATTACGTTACAACGTTACACCATACAACGTTATGTTATATATCGTATTACGTTATATCGTTATGTTATATAACGTTATACGTTATAACGTTTTACCATATAACGTATTACGTTATAACGTTATGCCATATAACGTTATGTTATATAACGTATTACGTTTCAACGTTATGTTATATGACGTTATGTTATGTAACGTAATACGTTATAACGTTATGTTATGCAACGTAATATGTTATAACGTGTTACCATATAACGTATTACGATATAACGTTGTACCATACAACGTTATGTTATATAACGTATTACGTTACAACGTTATACCATATAACGTATTACGTTATACCGTTATGTTATATATCGTAATACGTTATAACGTTACGTTATATAACGTACTACGTTATATCGTTATGACATATAACGTAATACGTTATAACGTGTTTCCATATAACGTATTACGGTATAACGTTATACCGTATAACGTTATGTTATATAACGTATTACGTTGTATCGTAATATCAAATAACGTGACACGTTGTAACGTTATACCATATAACGTATTACGTTATAGCGTTACACCATACAACGTTATGTTATATACCGTATTACGTTACACCGTTATGTAATATAACGTTATGTTATATAACGTAATACGTTATAACGTTAAACCATACAACATTATGTTATATTACGTAATACGTTATAACGTTATACCATATAACGTATTACTTTATAACGATATGTTATTTAACGTAATACGTTATAACGTTTTACCATATAACGTATTACGTTATAACGTTATGCTATTTAACGTAATACGTTATAACGTGTTACAATGTAACGTATTACGTTATAACGTTATACCATATAACGTTATGTTATATAACGTAATACGTTATAACGTTATGTTATATTACGTATGACGTTATAGCGTGTTACCATATAACGTATTACGTTATAACGTTTTACCATTTAACGTATTACGTTATAACGTTATACCATATAACGTTATGTTATATAACGTATTACGTTACAACGTTATGTTATATAACGTTATGTTATATAACATAATACGTTATAACGTTATGTTATATGACGTAATACGTTATAACGTGTTACCATATAACGTATTACGTTATAACGTGTTACCATATAACGTATTACGTTATAACGTGTTACCATATAACGTATTACGTTATAACGTTAAACCATATAATGTTATGTTATATTACGTAATACGTTATAACGTTATACCATATAACGTATTACGTTATAACGTTATGTTATTTAACGTAATACGTTATAACGTTTTACCATATAACGTATTACGTTATAACGTTATGCCATTTAACGTAATACGTTATAACGTGTTACCATATAACGTATTAAATTATAACGTAACACCATATAACGTTATGTTATATAACATAACACGTTATAACGTTATACCATATAACGTTATGTTATATCACGTATTACGTTACGACGTTATACCATATAACGTATTACGTTATAACGTTATACCATATAACGTTATGTTATATAACGTAATACGTTATAACGTGTTACCATATAACGTATTACTTTATAACGTTATACCATATAACGTTATGTTATATAACGTAATACGTTATAGCGTTATGTCATATTACGTAATACGTTATAGCGTGTTACCATATAACGTATTACGTTATAACGTTATACCATATAACGTTATGTTATATTACGTAATACGTTATAACGTTATACCATATAACGTATTACGTTATAACGTTATACCATATAACGTTATGTTATATATCGTATTACGTTATATCGTTATGTTATATAACGTTATACGTTATAACGTTTTACCATATAACGTCTTGCGTTATAACGTTATAACGTAATACGTTATATAACATAACGTTATACGGTATAACGTTATAACGCAAGACGTTATAACGTTATACCGTATAACGTTATGTTATATAACGTATTACGTTATAACGTTATACCATATAACGTATTACGTTATAACGTTACACCATACAACGTTATGTTACATATCGTATTACGTTTTAACGTTATACCATATTACTTATTACGTTATATCGTTATGATATATAACGTTATACGTTATAACGTTTTACCATATAACGTATTACGTTATAACGTTATACCATATAATGTTATGTTATATAACGTAATACGTTATAACGTTATACAATATAAGGTAATACGTTATAACGTTATACCATTAAACGTATTACGTTATAACGTTAAGTTATATAACGTAATACGTTATAACGTTATGTTATATAACGTTATGTTATATAACGTCTTACGTTATAACGTTATGTCATATAACGTTATCTTATATAACGTAATACATTATAACGTTATGTTATATAACGTAATACGTTATAACGTGTTACCATATAACGTATTACGTTATAACGTTATACCATATAACGTTATGTTATATAACGTAATACGTTATAACGTTATGTTATATAACGTAATACGTTATAACGTGTTACCATAGAACGTATTACGTTATAACGTTATAACATATAACGTTATGTTATATAACGTAATACGTTATAACGTTATGTTATAAAACGTAATACGTTATAACGTTATGTTATGTAACGTAATACGTTATAAAGTGTTACCATATAACGTATTACGATATAACGTTGTACCTTACAACGTTATGTTATATAACGTATTACGTTACAACGTTATACCATATAACGTATTACGTTATACCGTTATGTTATATATCGTAATACGTTATAACGTTACGTTATATAACGTAATACGTTATATCGTTATGACATATAACGTAAAACGTTATAACGTGTTTCCATATAACCTATTACGGTATAACGTTATACCGTATAATGTTATGTTATATAACGTATTACGTTACAACGTTATGTTATATAACGTTATGTTATATAACATAATACGTTATAACGTTATGTTATATGACGTAATACGTTATATCGTGTTACCATATAACGTATTACTTTATAACGTTATACCATATAACGTTATGTTATATAACGTAATACGTTATAACGTTATGTCATATTACGTAATACGTTATAGCGTGTTACCATATAACGTATTACGTTATAACGTTATACCATATAACGTTATGTTATATTACGTAATACGTTATAACGTTATACCATATAACGTTATGTTATATATCGTATTACGTTATATCGTTATGTTATATAACGTTATACGTTATAACGTTTTACCATATAACGTCTTACGTTATAACGTTATACCGTATAACGTTATGTTATATAACGTATTACGTTATAACGTTATACCATATAACGTATTACGTTATAACGTTACACCATACAACGTTATGTTACATATCGTATTACGTTTTAACGATATACCATATTACTTATTACGTTATATCGTTATGATATATAACGTTATACGTTACAACGTTTTACCATATAACGTATTACGTTATAACGTTATACCGTATAACGTTATGTTATATAACGTATTACGTTATAACGTTATACCATATAATGTTATCTTATATAACGTAATACGTTATAACGTTATACCATATAAGGTAATACGTTATAACGTTATACCATTAAACGTATTACTTTATAACGTTAAGTTATATAACGTAATACGTTATAACGTTATGTTATATAACGTTATGTTATATAACGTCTTACGTTATAACGTTATGTCATATAACGTTATCTTATATAACGTAATACGTTATAACGTTATGTTATATAACGTAATACGTTATAACGTGTTACCATATAACGTATTACGTTATAACGTTATACCATATAACGTTATGTTATATAACGTAATACGTTATACCGTTATGTTATGTAACGTAATACGTTATAACGTGTTACCACATAACGTATTACGTTATAACGTTGTACCATACAATGTTATGTTTTATAACGCATTACGTTACAACGTTATACCATACAACGTAATACGTTATAACGTTATGTTATATAACGTAATACATCATAACGATAGACCATATAACGTTATGTTATTTAACGTAATACGTTATAACGTTACACCATATAACGTTATGTTATATAACGTAATACGTTATAACGTGTTACCATATAACGTATTACGTTATAACGTTGTAACATATAACGTTATGTTATATAACGTAATACGTTATAACGTTATGTTATATAACGTTATGTTATATAACGTCTTACGTTATAACGTTATGTCATATAACGTTATCTTATATAACGTAATACGTTATAACGTTATGTTATATAACGTAATACGTTATAACGTGTTACCATATAACGTATTACGTTATAACGTTGTACCTTACAACGTTATGTTATATAACGTATTACGTTACAACGTTATACCATATAACGTATTACGTTATACCGTTATGTTATATATCGTAATACGTTATAACGTTACGTTATATAACGTAATACGTTATATCGTTATGACATATAACGTAAAACGTTATAACGTGTTTCCATATAACCTATTACGGTATAACGTTATACCGTATAATGTTATGTTATATAACGTAATACGTTATAACGTTATGTTATATAACGTTATGTTATATAACGTCTTACGTTATAACGTTATGTCATATAACGTTATCTTATATAACGTAATACGTTATAACGTTATGTTATATAACGTAATACGTTATAACGTGTTACCATATAACGTATTACGTTATAACGTTATACCATATAACGTTATGTTATATAACGTAATACGTTATACCGTTATGTTATGTAACGTAATACGTTATAACGTGTTACCACATAACGTATTACGTTATAACGTTGTACCATACAATGTTATGTTTTATAACGTATTACGTTACAACGTTATACCATACAACGTAATACGTTATAACGTTATGTTATATAACGTAATACATCATAACGTTAGACCATATAAAGTTATGTTATTTAACGTAATACGTTATAACGTTACACCATATAACGTTATGTTATTTAACGCAATAGGTTATAACGTGTTACCATATAACGTAGTACGTTATAACGTGTTACCAATTAACGTAGTACGTTACAACGTTACACCATATAACGTTATGTTATGTAACGTAATACGTTATAACGTTATACCATATAATGTTATGTTATATAACGTAATACGTTATAACGTTATACCATATAGCGTTATGTTATATAACATAATACGTTATAACGCGTTACCATATAACGTATTACGTTATAACGTTATACCATACAACGTTATGCTATATAACGTAATACGTTATAACGTTATACCATACAACGTTATGTTATATAACGTAATACGTTATAACGTGTTACCATATAACGTATTACGTTATAACGTTGTAACATATAACGTTATGTTATATAACGTAATACGTTATAACGTTATGTTATGTAACGTAATACGTTATAACGTTATGTTATGTAACGTAATACGTTATAACGTGTTACCATATAACGTATTACGATATAACGTTGTACCTTACAACGTTATGTTATATAACGTATTACGTTACAACGTTATACCATATAACGTATTACGTTATACCGTTATGTTATATATCGTAATACGTTATAACGTTACGTTATATAACGTAATACGTTATATCGTTATGACATATAACGTAAAACGTTATAACGATTTTCCATATAACCTATTACGGTATAACGTTATACCGTATAATGTTATGTTATATAACGTATTACGTTACAACGTTATGTTATATAACGTTATGTTATATAACATAATACGTTATAACGTTATGTTATATGACGTAATACGTTATAACGTGTTACCATATAACGTATTACTTTATAACGTTATACCATATAACGTTATGTTATATAACGTAATACGTTATAACGTTATGTCATATTACGTAATACGCTATAGCGTGTTACCATATAACGTATTACGTTATAACGTTATACCATATAACGTTATGTTATATTAGGTAATACGTTATAACGTTATACCATATAACGTTATGTTATATATCGTATTACGTTATATCGTTATGTTATATAACGTTATACGTTATAAGGTTTTACCATATAACGTCTTACGTTATAACGTTATACCGTATAACCTTATGTTATAAAACGTATTACGTTATAACGTTATACCATATAACGTATTACGTTATAACGTTACACCATACAACGTTATGTTACATATCGTATTACGTTTTAACGATATACCATATTACTTATTACGTTATATCGTTATGATATATAACGTTATACGTTATAACGTTTTACCATATAACGTATTACGTTATAACGTTATACCGTATAACGTTATGTTATATAACGTATTACGTTATAACGTTATACCATATAATGTTATGTTATATAACGTAATACGTTATAACGTTATACCATATAAGGTAATACGTTATAACGTTATACCATTAAACGTATTACGTTATAACGTTAAGTTATATAACGTAATACGTTATAACGTTATGTTATATAACGTAATACGTTATAACGTGTTACCATATAACGTATTACGTTATAACGTTATACCATATAACGTTATGTTATATAACGTAATACGTTATACCGTTATGTTATGTAACGTAATACGTTATAACGTGTTACCACATAACGTATTACGTTATAACGTTGTACCATACAATGTTATGTTTTATAACGCATTACGTTACAACGTTATACCATACAACGTAATACGTTATAACGTTATGTTATATAACGTAATACATCATAACGATAGACCATATAACGTTATGTTATTTAACGTAATACGTTATAACGTTACACCATATAACGTTATGTTATTTAACGTAATAGGTTATAACGTGTTACCATATAACGTAGTACGTTATAACGTGTTACCAATTAACGTAGTACGTTACAACGTTACAACATATAACGTTATGTTATGTAACGTAATACGTTATAACGTTATACCATATAATGTTATGTTATATAACGTAATACGTTATAGCGTTATACCATATAACGTATTACGTTATAACGTTATACCATAAAACGTTATGTTATATAACGTAATACGTTATAACGTTATGTTATGTAACGTAATACGTTATAACGTTATGTTATGTAACGTAATACGTTATAACGTGTTACCATATAACGTATTACGATATAACGTTGTACCATACAACGTTATGTTATATAGCGTATTACGTTACAACGTTATACCATAAAACGTATTACGTTATAACGTTATGTTATATATCGTAATACGTTATAACGTTACGTTATATAACGTAATACGTTATAACGTGTTTCCATATATCGTATTACGATATAACGTTATACCGTATAACGTTATGTTATATAACGTATTACATTGTATCGTAATATCAAATAACGTGACACGTTGTAACGTTATACCATATAACGTATTACGTTATAGCGTTACACCATACAACGTTATGTTATATACCGTATTACGTTACAACGTTATGTAATATAACGTTATGTTATATAACGTAATACGTTATAACGTTAAACCATACAACATTATGTTATATTACGTAATACGTTATAACGTTATACCATATAATGTATTACTTTATAACGTTATGTTATTTAACGTAATACGTTATAACGTTTTACCATATAACGTATTACGTTATAACGTTATGCTATTTAACGTAATACGTTATAACGTGTTACCATGTAACGTATTACGTTATAACGTAACACCATATAACGATATGTTATATAACATAACACGTTATAACGTTATACCATATAACGTTATGTTATATTACGTATTACGTAGCGACGTTATACCATATAACGTATTACGTTATAACGTTATGTTATATAACGTAATACGTTATAACCTGTTAACATATAACGTATTACGTTATAACGTTATACCATATAACGTTATGTTATATAACGTAATACGTTATAACGTTATGTTATATTACGTATGACGTTATAGCGTGTTACCATATAACGTATTACGTTATAACGATTTACCATATAACGTATTACGTTATAACGTTATGTTATATAACGTAATACATCATAACGTTATACCATATAACGTTATGTTATTTAACATAATACGTGATAACGTGTTACCATATAACGTATTACGTTATAACGTTAAACCATATAACGTTATGTTATATTACGTAATACGTTATAACGTTATACCATATAACGTATTACGTTATAACGTTATGTTATTTAACGTAATACGTTATAACGTTTTACCATATAACGTACTACGTTATAACGTTATGCTATTTAACGTAAAACGTTATAACGTCTTACCATATAACGTATTACGTTATAACGTAACACCATATAACGTTATGTTATATAACATAACACGTTATAACGTTATACCGTATAACGTTATGTTATATAACGTATTACGTTGCGACGTTATACCATATAACGTATTACGTTATAACGTTATGTTATATGACGTAATACGTTATAACGTGTTACCATATAACGTATTACGTTGTAACGTTAAACCATATAACGTTATATTATATTACGTAATACGTTATAACGTTATACCATATAACGTTATGTTATATAACGTATTACGTTACAACGTTATGTTATATAACGTTATGTTATATAACGTAATACGTTATAACGTTATGTTATATGACGTAATACGTTATAACGTGTTACCATATAACGTATTACGTTATAACGTTAAACCATACAACGTTATGTTATATTACGTAATACGTTATAACGTTATACCATATAACGTATTACGTTATAACGTTATGTTATTTAACGTAATACGTTATAACGTTATGTTATGTAACGTAATACGTTATAACGTTATACCATATAACGATATGTTATATAACATAATACGTTATAACGCGTTACCATATAACGTATTACGTTATAACGTTATACCATACAACGTAATACGTTATAACGTTATGTTATATAACGTAATACATCATAACGTTATACCATAGAACGCTATGTTATTTATCGTAATACGTTATAACGTGTTACCATGTAACGTATTACGATATAACGTAACACCATATAACGATATGTTATATAACATTACACGTTATAACGTTATATCATATAACGTTATGTTATATTACGTATGACGTTATAGCGTGTTACCATATAACGTATTACATTATAACGTTTTACCATTTAACGTATTACGTTATAACGTTATACCATATAACGTTATGTTATATAACGTATTACGTTACAACGTTATGTTATATAACGTTATGTTATACAACGTAATACGTTATAACGTTATGTTATATAACGTATTACGTTACAACGTTATGTTATATAACGTTATGTTATATGACTTAATACGTTATAACGTGTTACCATATAACGTATTACGTTATAACGTTAAACCATATAACGTTATGTTATATTACGTAATACGTTATAACGTTATACCATATAACGTATTACGTTATAACGTTATGTTATTTAACGTAATACGTTATAACGTTATGTTATATAACGTACTACATTATAACGTTATGCTATTTAACGTAATACGTTATAACGTGTTACCATATAACGTATTACGTTATAACGTAACACCATATAACGTTATGTTATATAACATAACACCTTATAACGTTATACCATATAACGATATGTTATATAACATAATACGTTATAACGCGTTACCATATAACGTATTACGTTATAACGTTATACCATACAACGTAATACGTTATAACGTTATGTTATATAACGTAATACATCATAACGTTATACCATAGAACGCTATGTTATTTATCGTAATACGTTATAACGTGTTACCATGTAACGTATTACGATATAACGTAACACCATATAACGATATGTTATATAACATTACACGTTATAACGTTATATCATATAACGTTATGTTATATTACGTATGGCGTTATAGCGTGTTACCATATAACGTATTACGTTATAACGTTTTACCATTTAACGTATTACGTTATAACGTTATACCATATAACGTTATGTTATATAACGTATTACGTTACAACGTTATGTTATATAACGTTATGTTATACAACGTAATACGTTATAACGTGTTACCATATAACGTATTACTTTATAACGTTATACCATATAACGTTATGTTATATAACGTAATACGTTATAATGTTATACCATATAACGTTATGTTATATAACATAATACGTTATAACGCGTTACCATATAACGTATTACGTTATAACGTTATACCATATAACGTTATGTTATAAAACGTATTACATTACAACGTTATGTTATATAACGTTATGTTATATAACGTATTACGTTACAACGTTATGTTATATAACGTTATGTTATATAACGTAATACGTTATAACGTTATGTTATATGACGTAATACGTTATAACGTGTTACCATATAACGTATTACGTTATAACGTTAAACCATACAACGTTATGTTATATTACGTAATACGTTATAACGTTATACTATATAACGTTATGTTATATAACGTAATACGTTATAACGTTATGTTATGTAACGTAATACGTTATAACGTTATGTTATGTAACGTAATACGTTATAACCTGTTACCATATAACGTATTACGATATAACGTTGTACCATACAACGTTGTGTTATATAGCGTATTACGTTACAACGTTATATTAGGTTAAGTAAAAAGTTCTGAGCGTTTTTCGCTAGATGTCTTTAGTGAGCCATATCTCACGATGTGCACATCGCATCGAGTCATAGTATACACCGATTTCAAGGTGATATTACGCATCAAAAAGGTTCTTTGTCAGTTTTGTGTTCGGTGAAGCCAGTTGTGTGTTACAGCGTTCGAAAATGGAGATAAAAAAAGAGAAAATTCGATACATTCTTCAGTACCACTACGACCAAGGTGAAAAGGCGGAGCAGGCGGCCAAAAAAATTTGTGCTGTTTATGGACCCAGTACAGTATCGAATGCAACAGCAAAGCGGTGGTTCCAACGATTCCGTTCTGGTAATATGGACGTCGAAGATGAGGCACGCTCTGGTAGGCCAATCGTCGAAAATGTGGATAAAATCATGGAAATCGTCGAGTCGGACCGGCATGTGAGCACTTATTCCATTGCCCAGGAACTGAAGATTAGCCAGAAAACCGTTTGGAACCATTTGCATAAGGCTGGTCTCAAGAAGAAGCTCGACGTATGGGTGCCACATGAATTGACGCAAAAGAACCTTTTGGACCGAATTGATGCCTGCGATTCTTTGTTGAGACGTAACGAAATCGACCCATTTTTGAAGCGGATGGTGACTGGCGATGAAAAATGGGTCACATACGAGAACAACAGCCGAAAAAGATCGTGGTCCAATCGCGGTGGGCCGGCCCAAACGATCGCCAAGCGTGGATTAACGGCCAAGAAGGTTTTATTGTGTGTTTGGTGGGATTGGAAGGGAATCATCCATTATGAGCTGCTCCCATCGGGGCAAACACTTAATTCGGACCTCTATTGTCAACAACTGACCAGACTGAAGCAGGCGATCGACCAGAAGCGGCCAGAATTGGCCAATAGGAAAGGTGTTGTGTTCCATCAAGACAACGCCAGGCCGCACACATCTTTAACGACGCGTCAGAAGCTCCGAGAGCTTGGCTGGGAGGTTCTATCGCATCCGCCGTACAGTCCAGACCTGGCACCAAGCGATTATCACCTTTTTAAGTTTTTGCAAAATTTTCTTGATGGTACAAAACTGGCCTCAAGAGAGGCTTGTGAAAATGAGCTGGTCAAGTTTTTTACCAATAGGGACGAGGACTTCTTCAACCGCGGAATTATGAAATTGCCTTCAAAATGGACAAAAGTAATCGAACAAAACGGCGCATATTTAATCTAAATCGAATAATCTTGACTATGTTAATTTCATCGTCGAAATAAAGCGAAAAAGCGCTCAGAACTTTTTACTTCACCTAATACCATAAAACGTATTACGTTATAACGTTATGTTATATATCGTAATACGTTATAACGTTACGTTATATAACGTAATACGTTATAACGTGTTTCCATATATCGTATTACGATATAACGTTATACCGTATAACGTTATGTTATATAACGTATTACGTTGTATCGTAATAGCAAATAACGTGACACGTTGTAACGTTATACCATATAACGTATTACGTTATAACGTTACACCATACAACGTTATGTTATATATCGTATTACGTTATATCGTTATGTTATATAACGTTATACGTTATAACGTTTTACCATATAACGTATTACGTTATAACGTTATGCCATATAACGTTATGTTATATAACGTATTACGTTTCAACGTTATGTTATATGACGTTATGTTATGTAACGTAATACGTTATAACGTTATGTTATGCAACGTAATATGTTATAACGTGTTACCATATAACGTATTACGATATAACGTTGTACCATACAACGTTATGTTATATAACGTATTACGTTACAACGTTATACCATATAACGTATTACGTTATACCGTTATGTTATATATCGTAATACGTTATAACGTTACGTTATATAACGTACTACGTTATATCGTTATGACATATAACGTAATACGTTATAACGTGTTTCCATATAACGTATTACGGTATAACGTTATACCGTATAACGTTATGTTATATAACGTATTACGTTGTATCGTAATATCAAATAACGTGACACGTTGTAACGTTATACCATATAACGTATTACGTTATAGCGTTACACCATACAACGTTATGTTATATACCGTATTACGTTACACCGTTATGTAATATAACGTTATGTTATATAACGTAATACGTTATAACGTTAAACCATACAACATTATGTTATATTACGTAATACGTTATAACGTTATACCATATAACGTATTACTTTATAACGATATGTTATTTAACGTAATACGTTATAACGTTTTACCATATAACGTATTACGTTATAACGTTATGCTATTTAACGTAATACGTTATAACGTGTTACAATGTAACGTATTACGTTATAACGTTATACCATATAACGTTATGTTATATAACGTAATACGTTATAACGTTATGTTATATTACGTATGACGTTATAGCGTGTTACCATATAACGTATTACGTTATAACGTTTTACCATTTAACGTATTACGTTATAACGTTATACCATATAACGTTATGTTATATAACGTATTACGTTACAACGTTATGTTATATAACGTTATGTTATATAACATAATACGTTATAACGTTATGTTATATGACGTAATACGTTATAACGTGTTACCATATAACGTATTACGTTATAACGTGTTACCATATAACGTATTACGTTATAACGTGTTACCATATAACGTATTACGTTATAACGTTAAACCATATAATGTTATGTTATATTACGTAATACGTTATAACGTTATACCATATAACGTATTACGTTATAACGTTATGTTATTTAACGTAATACGTTATAACGTTTTACCATATAACGTATTACGTTATAACGTTATGCCATTTAACGTAATACGTTATAACGTGTTACCATATAACGTATTAAATTATAACGTAACACCATATAACGTTATGTTATATAACATAACACGTTATAACGTTATACCATATAACGTTATGTTATATCACGTATTACGTTACGACGTTATACCATATAACGTATTACGTTATAACGTTATACCATATAACGTTATGTTATATAACGTAATACGTTATAACGTGTTACCATATAACGTATTACTTTATAACGTTATACCATATAACGTTATGTTATATAACGTAATACGTTATAGCGTTATGTCACATTACGTAATACGTTATAGCGTGTTACCATATAACGTATTACGTTATAACGTTATACCATATAACGTTATGTTATATTACGTAATACGTTATAACGTTATACCATATAACGTATTACGTTATAACGTTATACCATATAACGTTATGTTATATATCGTAGTACGTTATATCGTTATGTTATATAATGTTATACGTTATAACGTTTTACCATATAACGTCTTACGTTATAACGTTATACCGTATAACGTTATGTTATATAACGTATTACGTTATAACGTTATACCATATAATGTTATGTTATATAACGTAATACGTTATAACGTTATACCGTATAAGGTAATACGTTATAACGTTATACCATTAAACGTATTACGTTATAACGTTAAGTTATATAACGTAATACGTAATAACGTTATGTTATATAACGTTATGTTATATAACGTCTTACGTTATAACGTTATGTCATATAACGTTATCTTATATAACGTAATACGTTATAACGTTATGTTATATAACGTAATACGTTATAACGTGTTACCATATAACGTATTACGTTATAACGTTATACCATATAACGTTATGTTATATAACGTAATACGTTATACCGTTATGTTATGTAACGTAATACGTTATAACGTGTTACCACATAACGTATTACGTTATAACGTTGTACCATACAATGTTATGTTTTATAACGCATTACGTTACAACGTTATACCATACAACGTAATACGTTATAACGTTATGTTATATAACGTAATACATCATAACGTTAGACCATATAACGTTATGTTATTTAACGTAATACGTTATAACGTTACACCATATAACGTTATGTTATTTAACGTAATAGGTTATAACGTGTTACCATATAACGTAGTACGTTATAACGTGTTACCAATTAACGTAGTACGTTACAACGTTACACCATATAACGTTATGTTATGTAACGTAATACGTTATAACGTTATACCATATAATGTTATGTTATATAACGTAATACGTTATAGCGTTATACCATATAACGTATTACGTTATAACGTTACACCATATAACGTTATGTTATATAACATAATACGTTATAACGCGTTACCATATAACGTGTTACGTTATAACGTTGTACCATATAACGTTATGTTGTATAACGTAATACGTTATAACGTTATGTTATGTAACGTAATACGTTATAACGTTATGTTATGTAACGTAATACGTTATAACCTGTTACCATATAACGTATTACGATATAACGTTGTACCATACAACGTTGTGTTATATAGCGTATTACGTTACAACGTTATACCATAAAACGTATTACGTTATAACGTTATGTTATATATCGTAATACGTTATAACGTTACGTTATATAACGTAATACGTTATAACGTTATGTTATATGACGTAATACGTTATAACGTGTTACCATATAACGTATTACGTTATAACGTGTTACCATATAACGTATTACGTTATAACGTTAAACCATATAATGTTATGTTATATTACGTAATACGTTATATCGTTATACCATATAACGTATTACGTTATAACGTTATGTTATTTAACGTAATACGTTATAACGTTTTACCATATAACGTATTACGTTATAACGTTATGCTATTTAACGTAATACGTTATAACGTGTTACCATATAACGTATTAAATTATAACGTAACACCATATAACGTTATGTTATATAACATAACACGTTATAACGTTATACCATATAACGTTATGTTATATCACGTATTACGTTACGACGTTATACCATATAACGTATTACGTTATAACGTTATACCATATAACGTTATGTTATATAACGTAATACGTTATAACGTGTTACCATATAACGTATTACTTTATAACGTTATACCATATAACGTTATGTTATATAACGTAATACGTTATAACGTTATGTTATATTACATAATACGTTATGGCGTGTTACCATATAACGTATTACGTTATAACGTTTTATCATATAACGTATTACGTTATAACGTTATGCCATATAACGTTATGTTATATAACGTATTACGTTACAATGTTATGTTATATGACGTTATGTTATATAACGTAATACGTTATAACGTTATGTTATATGACGTAATACGTTATAACGTGTTACCATATAACGTACTACGTTATAACGTTAAACCATATAACGTTATGTTATATTACTTAATACGTTATAACGTTATACCATATAACGTATTACGTTATAACGTTATGTTATTTAACGTAATACGTTATAACGTTTTACCATATAACGTATTACGTTATAACGTTGTACCATACAACGTTATGTTATATAACGTATTACGTTACAACGATATACCATACAACGTATTACGTTATAACGTTATGTTATATAACGTAATACATCATAACGTTATACCATATAACGTTATGTTATTTAACGTAATACGTTATAACGTGTTACCATATAACGTATTACGTTATAACGTTACACCATATAACGTTATGTTATATAACGTAATACGTTAAAACGTTATACCATATAACGTTATGTTTTATAACATAATACGTTATAACGTATTACCATATAACGTATTACTTTATAACGTTATACCATATATCGTTATGTTATATAACGTAATACGTTTTAACGTTATACCATATAACGTTATGTTATATAACATAATACGTTATAACGCGTTACCATATAACGTATTACGTATTAACGTTATACCATATAACGTAATACGTTATAACGTTATGTTACATAACGTAATACATCATAACGTTATACCATAGAACGCTATGTTATTTAACGTAATACGTTATAACGTGTTACCATATAACGTATTACGTTATAACGTTACACCATATAACGTTATGTTATATAACGTAATACATTATAACGTTATACCATATAACGTTATGTTATATGACATAATACGTTATAACGCGTTACCATATATCGTATTACGTTATAACGTTATACCATACAACGTTACGTTATATAACGTAATACGTTATAACGTGTTACCATATAACGTATTACGTTATAACGTTATACCATATAACGTTATGTTATATAACGTAATACGTTATAACGTTATGTTATGTAACGTAATACGTTATAACGTTATGTTATGTAACGTAATACGTTATAACGTGTTACCATATAACGTATTACGATATAACGTTGTACCTTACAACGTTATGTTATATTACGTAGTACGCTATAACGTTATACCATATAACGTATTACGTTACAACGTTATACCATATAACGTTATGTTATATAACGTAATACGTTATAACGTTATGTCATATTACGTAATACGTTATAGCGTGTTACCATATAACGTATTACGTTATAACGTTATACCATATAACGTTATGTTATATTACGTAATACGTTATAACGTTATACCATATAACGTATTACGTTATAACGTTATACCATATAACGTTATGTTATATAACGTATTACGTTACAACGTTATGTCATATTACGTAATACGTTATATCGTTATTACATATAACGTAATACGTTATAACGTGTTTCCATATAACGTATTACGGTATAACGTTATACCGTATAACGTTATGTTATATAACGTATTACGTTACAACGTTATGTTATATAACGTTATGTCATATAACATAATACGTTCTAACGTTATGTTATATGACGTAATGCGTTATAACGTGTTACCATATAACGTATTACTTTATAACGTTATACCATATAACGTTATGTTATATAACGTAATACGTTATAACGTGTTACCATATAACGTAATACGTTATAACGATATACCATATAACGTTATGTTATATTACGTAGTACGCTATAACGTTATACCATATAACGTATTACGTTACAACGTTATACCATATAACGTTATGTTATATAACGTAATACGTTATAACGTTATGTCATATTACGTAATACGTTATAGCGTGTTACCATATAACGTATTACGTTATAACGTTATACCATATAACGTTATGTTATATTACGTAATACGTTATAACGTTATACCATATAACGTATTACGTTATAACGTTATACCATATAACGTTATGTTATATAACGTATTACGTTACAACGTTATGTCATATTACGTAATACGTTATAGCGTGTTACCATATAACGTATTACGTTATAACGTTATACCATATAACGTTATGTTATATTACGTAATACGTTATAACGTTATACCATATAACGTATTACGTTATAACGTTATACCATATAACGTTATGTTATATAACGTATTACGTTACAACGTTATACCATACAACGTATTACGTTATACCGTTATGTTATATAACGTAATACGTTATAACGTGTTACCATATAACGTACTATGTTATAACGTTATACCATATAACGTTATGTTATATAACGTAATACGTTATAATGTTATGTTATATAACGTAATACGTTGTAACGTTATGTTATATAACGTAATACGTTATAACGTGTTACCATATAACGTATTACGTTATAACGTTATTCCATATAACGTTTCGTTATATATCGTAATACGTTATAACGTTATGTTATATAACGTAATACGTTGTAACGTTATGTTATATAACGTAATACGTTATAACGTGTTACCATATAACGTACTATGATATAACGTTATACCATATAACGTTATGTTATATAACGTAATTCGTTATAACGTTATACCATATAAGGTATTACGTTATAACGTTATACCATATAACGTTTCGTTATATATCGTAATACGTTATAACGTTATGTTATATAACGTAATACGTTGTAATGTTATGTTATATAACGTATTCCGTTATAACGTTATACCATATAACGTATTACGTTATAATGTTATGTTATATAACGTAATACGTTATAACGTTATGTTATATAACGTAATACGTTGTAACGTTATGTTATATAACGTAATAAGTCATAAAGAGTTGCCATATAACGTAATACGTTATAACGATATACCATATAACGTTATGTTATATTACGTAGTACCCTATAACGATATACCATATAACGTATTACGTTACAACGTTATACCATATAACGTTATGTTATATAACGTAATACGTTATAACGTGTTACCATATAACGTATTACTTTATAACGTTATACCATATAACGTTATGTTATATAACGTAATACGTTTTAACGTTATACCATATAACGTTATGTTATATAACATAATACGTAATAACGCGTTACCATATAACGTATTACGTATTAACGTTATACCATATAACGTAATACGTTATAACGTTATGTTACATAACGTAATACATCATTACGTTATACCATAGAACGCTATGTTATTTAACGTAATACGTTATAACGTGTTACCATATAACGTATTACGTTATAACGTTACACCATATAACGTTATGTTATATAACGTAATACATTATAACGTTATACCATATAACGTTATGTTATATAACATAATACGTTATAACGCGTTACCATATAACGTATTACGTTATAACGTTATACCATACAACGTTACGTTATATAACGTAATACGTTATAACGTGTTACCATATAACGTATTACGTTCTAACGTTATACCATATAACGTTATGTTATATAACGTAATACGTTATAACGTTATGTTATGTAACGTAATACGTTATAACGTTATGTTATGTAACGTAATACGTTATAACGTGTTACCATATAACGTATTACGATATAACGTTGTACCTTACAACGTTATGTTATATAACGTATTACGTTACAACGTTATACCATATAACGTATTACGTTATACCGTTATGTTATATATCGTAATACGTTATAACGTTACGTTATATAACGTAATACGTTATATCGTTATGACATATAACGTAATACGTTATAACGTGTTTCCATATAACGTATTACGGTATAACGTTATACCGTATAACGTTATGTTATATAACGTATTACGTTACAACGTTATGTTATATAACGTTATGTTATATAACATAATACGTTCTAACGTTATGTTATATGACGTAATACGTTATAACGTGTTACCATATAACGTATTACTTTATAACGTTATACCATATAACGTTATGTTATATAACGTAATACGTTATAACGTTATGTCATATTACGTAATACGTTATAGCGTGTTACCATATAACGTATTACGTTATAACGTTATACCATATAACGTTATGTTATATTACGTAATACGTTATAACGTTATACCATATGACGTATTACGTTATAACGTTATACCATATAACGTTATGTTATATAACGTATTAAGTTACAACGTTATACCATACAACGTATTACGTTATACCGTTATGTTATATAACGTAATACGTTATAACGTGTTACCATATAACGTACTATGTTATAACGTTATACCATATAACGTTATGTTATATAACGTAATACGTTATAATGTTATGTTATATAACGTAATACGTTGTAACGTTATGTTATATAACGTAATACGTTATAACGTGTTACCATATAACGTATTACGTTATAACGTTATTCCAAATAACGTTTCGTTATATATCGTAATACGTTATAACGTTATGTTATATAACGTAATACGTTGTAACGTTATGTTATATAACGTAATACGTTATAACGTGTTACCATATAACGTACTATGTTATAACGTTATACCATATAACGTTATGTTATATAACGTAATACGTTATAACGTTATACCATATAAGGTATTACGTTATAACGTTATACCATATAACGTTTCGTTATATATCGTAATACGTTATAACGTTATGTTATATAACGTAATACGTTGTCACGTTATGTTATATAACGTATTCCGTTATAACGTTATACCATATAACGTATTACGTTATAATGTTATGTTATATAACGTAATACGTTATAACGTTATGTTATATAACGTGATACGTTGTAACGTTATGTTATATAACGTAATAAGTTATAAAGAGTTGCCATATAACGTAATACGTTATAACGATATACCATATAACGTTATGTTATATTACGTAGTACGCTATAACGTTATACCATATAACGTATTACGTTACAACGTTATACCATATAACGTTATGTTATATAACGTATTACGTTACAACGTTATACCATATAACGTTATGTTATATAACGTATTACGTTACAACGTTATGCCAGATAACGTATTACGTTACAACATTATACCATATAACGTAAGACGTTATAACGTTATACCATAAAACGTTATGTCATATAACGTAATGCGTTATAACGTTATACCATATAACGTATTACGTTATAACGTTATACCATATAACGTTATGTTATATTACGTATAACGTTATAACGTTATACCATATAACGTATTACGTTATAACGTTATGTTATATAAGGTAATACGTTATACCGTCATGTTATATAACGTAATACGTTATAACGTTATACCATATATCGTAATACTATATAACGTTATACCATATAACGTATTACGTTATAACGGTATGCTTGATAACGTAATACGTTATAATGTTATGTTATATAACGTAATACGGTATAACGTTATACCGTATGACGTATTACGTTATAACGTTATACCATATAACGTATTACGTTATATAGTTACACCATATAACGTTATGTTATATATCGTATTACGTTATAACGTTATATCATATAACGTAATACGTTATAACGTTATGTTATATGACGTAATACGTTATAACGTGTTACCATATATCGTATAACGTTATAACGTATTACGTTGTAACGTTATAACATATAACGTATTACGCTATAACGTTACACCATATAACGTATTACGTTATAACATTATGTTATATAACATAATACGTTACAACGTGTTACCGTATAACGTATTACGTTATAACGTTATATCATTTAACGTATTACGTTATAACGTTATACCATATAACGTATTGCGTTACAACGTTATGTTAAATAGCGGAATACGTTATCACGTTACGTTATATAACGTAATACGTTATAACGTGTTACCATATAACTTATTACGTTATACCGTTATACCATATAACGTTATGTTATATTACGTATTACGTTATAACGTAATACCATATAACGTATTACGTTATAACGGTATGCTTGATAACGTAATACGTTATAATGTTATGTTATATAACGTAATACGGTATAACATTATACCTTATGACGTATTACGTTATAACGTTATACCATATAACGTATTACGTTATATAGTTACACCATATAACGTTATGTTATATATCGTATTACGTTATAACGTTATATCATATAACGTAATACGTTATAACGTTATGTTATATGACGTAATACGTTATAACGTGTTACCATATATCGTATAACGTTATAACGTATTACGTTGTAACGTTATAACATATAACGTATTACGCTATAACGTTACTCCATATAACGAATTACGTTATAACATTATGTTATATCACGTAATACGTTACAACGTGTTACCGTATAACGTATTACGTTATAACGTTATACCATATAACGTATTACGTTATAAAGTTACACCATATAACGTATTACGTTATAACATTATGTTGTATAACGCAATACGTTATAACGTTCTGTTATATAACGTATTACGTTATAACGTTATGTTATATTACTTAATACGTTATAACGTTTTACCATATAACGTAATACGTTATAACGTTATGTTATATGACGTAATACGTTATAACGTGTTACCATATAACTTATTACGATATAACGTTATTCCATATAACGTTATATTATATAACGTAATACGTTATATCGTTGTGTTATATAACGTAATACGTTATAACGTTATACCATATAACGTTATGTTATATAACGTAATACGTTATAACGTTAAACCATACAACATTATGTTATATTACGTAATACGTTATAACGTTATACCATATAACGTATTACTTTATAACGATATGTTATTTAACGTAATACGTTATAACGTTTTACCATATAACGTATTACGTTATAACGTTATACCATATAACGTTATGTTATATAACGTATTACGTTACAACGTTATGTTATATAACGTTATGTTATATAACGTAATACGTTATAACGTTATGTTATATGACGTAATACGTTATAACGTGTTACCATATAACGTATTACGTTATAACGTGTTACCATATAACGTATTACGTTATAACGTTAAACCATATAATGTTATGTTATATTACGTAATACGTTATATCGTTATACCATATAACGTATTACGTTATAACGTTATGTTATTTAACGTAATACGTTATAACGTTTTACCATATAACGTATTACGTTATAACGTTATGCTATTTAACGTAATACGTTATAACGTGTTACCATATAACGTATTAAATTATAACGTAACACCATATAACGTTATGTTATATAACATAACACGTTATAACGTTATACCATATAACGTTATGTTATATCACGTATTACGTTACGACGTTATACCATATAACGTATTACGTTATAACGTTATACCATATAACGTTATGTTATATAACGTAATACGTTATAACGTGTTACCATATAACGTATTACTTTATAACGTTATACCATATAACGTTATGTTATATAACGTAATACGTTATAACGTTATGTTATATTACATAATACGTTATGGCGTGTTACCATATAACGTATTACGTTATAACGTTTTATCATATAACGTATTACGTTATAACGTTATGCCATATAACGTTATGTTATATAACGTATTACGTTACAATGTTATGTTATATGACGTTATGTTATATAACGTAATACGTTATAACGTTATGTTATATGACGTAATACGTTATAACGTGTTACCATATAACGTACTACGTTATAACGTTAAACCATATAACGTTATGTTATATTACTTAATACGTTATAACGTTATACCATATAACGTATTACGTTATAACGTTATGTTATTTAACGTAATACGTTATAACGTTTTACCATATAACGTATTACGTTATAACGTTGTACCATACAACGTTATGTTATATAACGTATTACGTTACAACGTTATACCATACAACGTATTACGTTATAACGTTATGTTATATAACGTAATACATCATAACGTTATACCATATAACGTTATGTTATTTAACGTAATACGTTATAACGTGTTACCATATAACGTATTACGTTATAACGTTACACCATATAACGTTATGTTATATAACGTAATACGTTAAAACGTTATACCATATAACGTTATGTTTTATAACATAATACGTTATAACGTATTACCATATAACGTATTACTTTATAACGTTATACCATATATCGTTATGTTATATAACGTAATACGTTTTAACGTTATACCATATAACGTTATGTTATATAACATAATACGTTATAACGCGTTACCATATAACGTATTACGTATTAACGTTATACCATATAACGTAATACGTTATAACGTTATGTTACATAACGTAATACATCATAACGTTATACCATAGAACGCTATGTTATTTAACGTAATACGTTATAACGTGTTACCATATAACGTATTACGTTATAACGTTACACCATATAACGTTATGTTATATAACGTAATACATTATAACGTTATACCATATAACGTTATGTTATATGACATAATACGTTATAACGCGTTACCATATATCGTATTACGTTATAACGGTATACCATACAACGTTACGTTATATAACGTAATACGTTATAACGTGTTACCATATAACGTATTACGTTATAACGTTATACCATATAACGTTATGTTATATAACGTAATACGTTATAACGTTATGTTATGTAACGTATTACGTTACAACGTTATACCATACAACGTATTACGTTATACCGTTATGTTATATGACGTAATGCGTTATAACGTGTTACCATATAACGTATTACGTTATAACGTTATACCATATAACGTTATGTTATATAACGTATTACGTTACAACGTTATACCATACAACGTATTACGTTATACCGTTATGTTATATGACGTAATGCGTTATAACGTGTTACCATATAACGTATTACTTTATAACGTTATACCATATAACGTTATGTTATATAACGTAATACGTTATAACGTGTTACCATATAACGTAATACGTTATAACGATATACCATATAACGTTATGTTATATTACGTAGTACGCTATAACGTTATACCATATAACGTATTACGTTACAACGTTATACCATATAACGTTATGTTATATAACGTAATACGTTATAACGTTATGTCATATTACGTAATACGTTATAGCGTGTTACCATATAACGTATTACGTTATAACGTTATACCATATAACGTTATGTTATATTACGTAATACGTTATAACGTTATACCATATAACGTATTACGTTATAACGTTATACCATATAACGTTATGTTATATAACGTATTACGTTACAACGTTATGTCATATTACGTAATACGTTATAGCGTGTTACCATATAACGTATTACGTTATAACGTTATACCATATAACGTTATGTTATATTACGTAATACGTTATAACGTTATACCATATAACGTATTACGTTATAACGTTATACCATATAACGTTATGTTATATAACGTATTACGTTACAACGTTATACCATACAACGTATTACGTTATACCGTTATGTTATATAACGTAATACGTTATAACGTGTTACCATATAACGTACTATGGTATAACGTTATACCATATAACGTTATGTTATATAACGTAATACGTTATAATGTTATGTTATATAACGTAATACGTTGTAACGTTATGTTATATAACGTAATACGTTATAACGTGTTACCATATAACGTATTACGTTATAACGTTATTCCATATAACGTTTCGTTATATATCGTAATACGTTATAACGTTATGTTATATAACGTAATACGTTGTAACGTTATGTTATATAACGTAATACGTTATAACGTGTTACCATATAACGTACTATGATATAACGTTATACCATATAACGTTATGTTATATAACGTAATTCGTTATAACGTTATACCATATAAGGTATTACGTTATAACGTTATACCATATAACGTTTCGTTATATATCGTAATACGTTATAACGTTATGTTATATAACGTAATACGTTGTAATGTTATGTTATATAACGTATTCCGTTATAACGTTATACCATATAACGTATTACGTTATAATGTTATGTTATATAACGTAATACGTTATAACGTTATGTTATATAACGTAATACGTTGTAACGTTATGTTATATAACGTAATAAGTCATAAAGGGTTGCCATATAACGTAATACGTTATAACGATATACCATATAACGTTATGTTATATTACGTAGTACCCTATAACGATATACCATATAACGTATTACGTTACAACGTTATACCATATAACGTTATGTTATATAACGTAATACGTTATAACGTGTTACCATATAACGTATTACTTTATAACGTTATACCATATAACGTTATGTTATATAACGTAATACGTTTTAACGTTATACCATATAACGTTATGTTATATAACATAATACGTAATAACGCGTTACCATATAACGTATTACGTATTAACGTTATACCATATAACGTAATACGTTATAACGTTATGTTACATAACGTAATACATCATTACGTTATACCATAGAACGCTATGTTATTTAACGTAATACGTTATAACGTGTTACCATATAACGTATTACGTTATAACGTTACACCATATAACGTTATGTTATATAACGTAATACATTATAACGTTATACCATATAACGTTATGTTATATAACATAATACGTTATAACGCGTTACCATATAACGTATTACGTTATAACGTTATACCATACAACGTTACGTTATATAACGTAATACGTTATAACGTGTTACCATATAACGTATTACGTTCTAACGTTATACCATATAACGTTATGTTATATAACGTAATACGTTATAACGTTATGTTATGTAACGTAATACGTTATAACGTTATGTTATGTAACGTAATACGTTATAACGTGTTACCATATAACGTATTACGATATAACGTTGTACCTTACAACGTTATGTTATATAACGTATTACGTTACAACGTTATACCATATAACGTATTACGTTATACCGTTATGTTATATATCGTAATACGTTATAACGTTACGTTATATAACGTAATACGTTATATCGTTATGACATATAACGTAATACGTTATAACGTGTTTCCATATAACGTATTACGGTATAACGTTATACCGTATAACGTTATGTTATATAACGTATTACGTTACAACGTTATGTTATATAACGTTATGTTATATAACATAATACGTTCTAACGTTATGTTATATGACGTAATACGTTATAACGTGTTACCATATAACGTATTACTTTATAACGTTATACCATATAACGTTATGTTATATAACGTAATACGTTATAACGTTATGTCATATTACGTAATACGTTATAGCGTGTTACCATATAACGTATTACGTTATAACGTTATACCATATAACGTTATGTTATATTACGTAATACGTTATAACGTTATACCATATGACGTATTACGTTATAACGTTATACCATATAACGTTATGTTATATAACGTATTAAGTTACAACGTTATACCATACAACGTATTACGTTATACCGTTATGTTATATAACGTAATACGTTATAACGTGTTACCATATAACGTACTATGTTATAACGTTATACCATATAACGTTATGTTATATAACGTAATACGTTATAATGTTATGTTATATAACGTAATACGTTGTAACGTTATGTTATATAACGTAATACGTTATAACGTGTTACCATATAACGTATTACGTTATAACGTTATTCCAAATAACGTTTCGTTATATATCGTAATACGTTATAACGTTATGTTATATAACGTAATACGTTGTAACGTTATGTTATATAACGTAATACGTTATAACGTGTTACCATATAACGTACTATGTTATAACGTTATACCATATAACGTTATGTTATATAACGTAATACGTTATAACGTTATACCATATAAGGTATTACGTTATAACGTTATACCATATAACGTTTCGTTATATATCGTAATACGTTATAACGTTATGTTATATAACGTAATACGTTGTCACGTTATGTTATATAACGTATTCCGTTATAACGTTATACCATATAACGTATTACGTTATAATGTTATGTTATATAACGTAATACGTTATAACGTTATGTTATATAACGTGATACGTTGTAACGTTATGTTATATAACGTAATAAGTTATAAAGAGTTGCCATATAACGTAATACGTTATAACGATATACCATATAACGTTATGTTATATTACGTAGTACGCTATAACGTTATACCATATAACGTATTACGTTACAACGTTATACCATATAACGTTATGTTATATAACGTATTACGTTACAACGTTATGCCAGATAACGTATTACGTTACAACATTATACCATATAACGTAAGACGTTATAACGTTATACCATAAAACGTTATGTCATATAACGTAATGCGTTATAACGTTATACCATATAACGTATTACGTTATAACGGTAAGCTTGATAACGTAATACGTTATAATGTTATGTTATATAACGTAATACGGTATAACGTTATACCGTATGACGTATTACGTTATAACGTTATACCATTTAACGTATTACGTTATAACGTTATACCATATAACGTATTGCGTTACAACGTTATGTTAAATAGCGGAATACGTTATCACGTTACGTTATATAACGTAATACGTTATAACGTGTTACCATATAACTTATTACGTTATACCGTTATACCATATAACGTTATGTTATATTACGTATTACGTTATAACGTAATACCATATAACGTATTACGTTATAACGGTATGCTTGATAACGTAATACGTTATAATGTTATGTTATATAACGTAATACGGTATAACATTATACCTTATGACGTATTACGTTATAACGTTATACCATATAACGTATTACGTTATATAGTTACACCATATAACGTTATGTTATATATCGTATTACGTTATAACGTTATATCATATAACGTAATACGTTATAACGTTATGTTATATGACGTAATACGTTATAACGTGTTACCATATATCGTATAACGTTATAACGTATTACGTTGTAACGTTATAACATATAACGTATTACGCTATAACGTTACTCCATATAACGAATTACGTTATAACATTATGTTATATAACGTAATACGTTACAACGTGTTACCGTATAACGTATTACGTTATAACGTTATACCATATAACGTATTACGTTATAAAGTTACACCATATAACGTATTACGTTATAACATTATGTTGTATAACGCAATACGTTATAACGTTCTGTTATATAACGTATTACGTTATAACGTTATGTTATATTACTTAATACGTTATAACGTTTTACCATATAACGTAATACGTTATAACGTTATGTTATATGACCTAATACGTTATAACGTGTTACCATATAACTTATTACGATATAACGTTATTCCATATAACGTTATATTATATAACGTAATACGTTATATCGTTGTGTTATATAACGTAATACGTTATAACGTTATACCATATAACGTTATGTTATATTACGTATTATGTTATAACGTTATACCATATAACGTATTACGTTATAACGTTATACCATACAGCGTTATGTTATATAACGTATTACGTTACAACGTTATACCATATAACGTATTACGTTATAACGTTATACCATATAACGTTATGTTATATAACGTAATGCGTTGTAACGTGTTACCATATAACGTATTACGTTATAACGTTATACCATATCACGTTATGTTATATTACGTATTACGTTATAACGTTATACCATATAACGTTATGTTATATTACGTATTATGTTATAACGTTATACCATATAACGTATTACGTTATAACGTTATACCATACAGCGTTATGTTATATAACGTATTACGTTACAACGTTATACCATATAACGTATTACGTTATAACGTTATACCATATAACGTTATGTTATATAACGTAATACGTTATAACGTTATGTTATATAACGTAATACGTTGTAACGTCATGTTATATAACATAATACGTTATAACGATATACCATATAACGTTATGTTATATAACATAATACGTTATAACGTTATACCATATGACGTATTACGTTATAAAGTTATACCATATAACGTATTACGTTATAAAGTTACACCATATAACGTATTACGTTATAACATTATGTTGTATAACGTAATACGTTATAACGTTATGTGATATAACGCATTGCGTTATAACGTTATGTTATATTACTTAATACGTTATAACGTTATAAAATATATCGTATTACGCTATAACGTTACACCATATAACGTATTACGTTATAACGTTATACCATGTAACGTTATGTTATATAACGTAATACGTTATAACGTTATGTTATATAACGTAATACGTTGTAACGTTATGTTATATAACGTAATACGTTATAAAGAGTTGCCATATGACGTAATACGTTATAACGATATACCATATAACGTTATGTTATATTACGTAGTACGCTATAACGTTATACCATATAACGTATTGCGTTACAACGTTATACCATATAACGTTATGTTATATAACGTATTACGTTACAACGTTATACCATATAACGTGTTACGTTACAACGTTATACCATATAACGTAAGACGTTATAACGTTATGTTATATAACGTTACGTTATATACCGTCATACGTTATAACGTGTTAACATATAACATATTACGTTATAACGTTATACCATATAACGTTATGTTATATAACGTAATACGTTATAACGTTATACCATATAACGTATTACGTTATAACGTTATGATATATAACATATTACGTTATAACGTTATACCATATAACGTAATACTATACAACGTTATACCATATAACGTTATGTTATATAACGTAATACGTTATAACGTTATACCATATAACGTATTACGTTATAACGTTACACCACATAACGTTATGATATATAACATAATACGTTATAACGTTATACCATATAACGTAATACGTTATAACGTTATACCATATAACGTTATGTTATATAATGTAATACGTTATAACGTTATGTTATGTAACGTAATGCGTTGTAACGTTATGTTATATAACGTAATACGTTATAAAGAGTTGCTATATAACGTAATACGTTATAACGATATACCATATAACGTTATGTTATATAACATAATACGTTATAACGTTATACCATATGACGTATTACGTTATAAAGTTATACCATATAACGTATTACGTTATAACGTTATGATATATAACATATTACGTTATAACGTTATACCATATAACGTAATACTATACAACGTTATACCATATAACGTTATGTTATATAACGTAATACGTTATAACGTTATACCATATAACGTATTACGTTATAACGTTACACCACATAACGTTATGATATATAACATAATACGTTATAACGTTACACCATATAACGTATTACGTTATAACGTTATGTCATATTACTTAATACGTTATAACGTTATACCATATAACGTAATACGTTATAACGTTATGTTATATGACGTAATACGTTATAACGTGTTACCATATATCGTATAACGTTATAACGTATTACGTTGTAACGTTATAACATATAACGTATTACGCTATAACGTCACACCATATAACGTATTACGTTATAACACTATGTGGTATAACGTAATACGTTATAACGTTATGTTATATAACGTATTACGTTATAAAGTTATGTTATATAACGCAATACGTTATAACGTTATGTTATATAACGTATTACGTTAAAACGTTATGTTATATAGCGTAATACGTTATAACGTTATACCATATGACGTATTACGTTATAACGTTACTCCATATAACGTATTACGCTATAACATTACACCATATAACGTATTACGTTATAAGATTATGTTATATAACGTAATACGTTACAACGTGTTACCGTATAACGTATTACGTTATAACGTTATATCATTTAACGTATTACGTTATAACGTTATACCATATAACGTATTGCGTTACAACGTTATGTTAAATAGCGGAATACGTTATCACGTTATGTTATATAACGTAATAGGTTATAACGTGTTACCATATAACTTATTACGTTATACCGTTATACCATATAACGTTATGTTATATTACGTATTACGTTATAACGTAATACCATATAACGTATTACGTTATAACGGTATGCTTGACAACGTAATACCTTATAATGTTATGTTATATAACGTAATACGGTATAACATTATACCTTATGACGTATTACGTTATAACGTTATACCATATAACGTATTACGTTATATAGTTACACCATATAACGTTATGTTATTTATCGTATTACGTTATAACGTTATATCATATAACGTAATACGTTATAACGTTATGTCATATGACGTAATACGTTATAACGAGTTACCATATATCGTATAACGTTATAACGTATTACGTTGTAACGTTATAACATATAACGTATTACGCTATAACGTTACACCATATAACAAATTACGTTATAACATTATCTTATATAACGTAATACGTTACAACGTGTTACCGTATAACGTATTACGTTATAACGTTATACCATATAACGTATTACGTTATAAAGTTACACCATATAACGTATTACGTTATAACATTATGTTGTATAACGCAATACGTTATAACGTTCTGTTATATAACGTATTACGTTATAACGTTATGTTATATTACTTAATACGTTATAACGTTATACCATATAACGTAATACGTTATAACGTTATGTTATATGACGTAATACGTTATAACGTGTTACCATATATCGTATAACGTTATAACGTATTACGTTGTAACGTTATAACATATAACGTATTACGCTATAACGTCACACCATATAACGTATTACGTTATAACATTATGTTGTATAACGTAATACGTTATAACGTTATGTTATATAACGTATTACGTTATAACGTTATGTTATATAACGCAATACGTTATAACGTTATGTATTATAACGTATTACGTTATAACGTTATGTTATATACCGTAATACGTTATAACGTTATACCATATGACGTATTACGTTATAACGTTATACCATATAACGTATTGCGTTATAACGTTATGTTATATAGCGGAATACGTTATAACGTTATCTTATATAACGTAATACGTTATATCGTTGTGTTATATAACGTAATACGTTATAACGTTATACCATATAACGTTATGTTATATAACGTAATACGTTATAACGTTATACCATATAACGTTATGTTATATAACGTAATACGTTATAACGTTATACCATATAACGTTATGTTATATTACGTATTATGTTATAACGTTATACCATATAACGTATTACGTTATAACGTTATACCATATAACGTTATGTTATATAACGTATTACGTTACAACGTTATACCATATAACGTATTACGTTATAACGTTATACCATATAACGTTATGTTATATAACGTAATACGTTATAACGTTATGTTATATTACGTAATACGTTGTAACGTCATGTTATATAACGTAATACGTTATAACGATATACCATATAACGTTATGTTATATAACATAATACGTTATAACGTTATACCATATAACGTATTGCGTTATAACGTTATGTTATATAGCGGAATACGTTATAACGTTATCTTATATAACGTAATACGTTATATCGTTGTGTTATATAACGTAATACGTTATAACGTTATACCATATAACGTTATGTTATATAACGTAATACGTTATAACGTTATACCATATAACGTATAACGTTATAACGTTACACCATATAACGTTATGATATATAACATAATACGTTATAACGTTATACCATATAACGTAATACTATATAACGTTATACCATATAACGTTATGTTATATAACGTAATGCGTTGTAACGTGTTACCATATAACGTATTACGTTATAACGTTATACCATATAACGTTATGTTATATTACGTATTACGTTATAACGTTATACCATGTAACGTTATGGTATATTACGTATTATGTTATAACGTTATACCATATAACGTATTACGTTATAACGTTATACCATGTAACGTATTACGTTATAACATTATGTTATATAACGTAATACGTTACAACGTGTTACCGTATAACGTATTACGTTATAACGTTATACCATGTAACGTTATGTTATATGACGTAATACGTTATAACGTTATGATATATAACGTAATACGTTGTAACGTTATGTTATATAACGTAATACGTTATAAAGAGTTGCCATATAACGTAATACGTTATAACGATATACCATATAACGTTATGTTATATTACGTAGTACGCTATGACGTTATACCATATAACGTATTACGTTACAACGTTATACCATATAACGTTATGTTATATAACGTAATAAGTTATAACGTTATACCATATAACGTATTACGTTATAACGTTACACCATATAACGTTATGATATATAACATAATACGTTATAACGTTATACCATATAACGTAATACTATATAACGTTATACCATATAACGTTATGTTATATAACGTAATACGTTACAACGTGTTACCGTATAACGTATTACGTTATAACGTTATACCATGTAACGTTATGTTATATAACGTAATACGTTATAACGTTATGTTATATAACGTAATACGTTGTAACGTTATGTTATATAACGTAATACGTTATAAAGAGTTGCCATATAACGTAATACGTTATAACGATATACCATATAACGTTATGTTATATTACGTAGTACGCTATAACGTTATACCATATAACGTATTACCTTACAACGTTATACCATATAACGTTATGTTATATAACGTATTACGTTACGACGTTATACCATATAACGTATTACGTTACAACGTTATACCATATAACGTAAGACGTTATAACGTTATGTTATATAACGTTACGTTATATAACGTCATACGTTATAACGTGTTAACATATAACGTATTGCGTTATAACGTTATACCATATAACGTTATGTTATATAACGTAATACGTTATAACGTTATACCATATAACGTATTACGTTATAACGTTACACCATATAACGTTATGATATATAACATAATACGTTATAACGTTATACCATATAACGTAATACTATACAACGTTATACCATATAACGTTATGTTATATAACGTAATACGTTATAACGTTATACCATATAACGTATTACGTTATAACGTTACACCATATAACGTTATGATATATAACATAATACCTTATAACGTTATACCATATAACGTAATACTATATAACGTTATACCATATAACGTTATGTTATATAACGTAATGCGTTGTAACGTGTTACCATATAACGTATTACGTTATAACGTTATTCCATATAACGTTATGTTATATTACGTATTACGTTATAACGTTATACCATATAACGTTATGTTATATTACGTATTACGTTATAACGTTATACCATATAACGTATTACGTTATAACGTTATACCATATAACGTATTACGTTATAACGTTATACCATATAACGTTATGTTATATAACGTATTACGTTACAACGTTATACCATATAACGTATTACGTTATAACGTTATACCATATAACGTTATGTTATCTAACGTAATACGTTATAACGTTATGTTATGTAACGTAATACGTTGTAACGTTATGTTATATATCGTAATACGTTATAAAGAGTTGCTATATAACGTAATACGTTATAACGATATACCATATAACGTTATGTTATATAACATAATACGTTATAACGTTATACCATATGACGTATTACGTTATAAAGTTATACCATATAACGTATTACGTTATAAAGTTACACCATATAACGTATTACGTTATAACGTTATGTCATATTACTTAATACGTTATAACGTTATACCATATAACGTAATACGTTATAACGTTATGTTATATGACGTAATACGTTATAACGTGTTACCATATATCGTATAACGTTATAACGTATTACGTTGTAACGTTATAACATATAACGTATTACGCTATAACGTCACACCATATAACGTATTACGTTATAACACTATGTTGTATAACGTAATACGTTATAACGTTATGTTATATAACGTAATACGTTACAACGTGTTACCGTATAACGTATTACGTTATAACGTGATACCATGTAACGTTATGTTATATGACGTAATACGTTATAAAGTTATGTTATATAACGCAATACGTTATAACGTTATGTTATATAACGTATTACGTTAAAACGTTATGTTATATAGCGTAATACGTTATAACGTTATACCATATGACGTATTACGTTATAACGTTACTCCATATAACGTATTACGCTATAACATTACACCATATAACGTATTACGTTATAAGATTATGTTATATAACGTAATACGTTACAACGTGTTACCGTATAACGTATTACGTTATAACGTTATATCATTTAACGTATTACGTTATAACGTTATACCATATAACGTATTGCGTTACAACGTTATGTTAAATAGCGGAATACGTTATCACGTTATGTTATATAACGTAATACGTTATAACGTGTTACCATATAACTTATTACGTTATACCGTTATACCATATAACGTTATGTTATATTACGTATTACGTTATAACGTAATACCATATAACGTATTACGTTATAACGGTATGCTTGATAACGTAATACCTTATAATGTTATGTTATATAACGTAATACGGTATAACATTATACCTTATGACGTATTACGTTATAACGTTATACCATATAACGTATTACGTTATATAGTTACACCATATAACGTTATGTTATATACCGTATTACGTTATAACGTTATATCATATAACGTAATACGTTATAACGTTATGTCATATGACGTAATACGTTATAACGAGTTACCATATATCGTATAACGTTATAACGTATTACGTTGTAACGTTATAACATATAACGTATTACGCTATAACGTTACACCATATAACAAATTACGTTATAACATTATCTTATATAACGTAATACGTTACAACGTGTTACCGTATAACGTATTACGTTATAACGTTATACCATATAACGTATTACGTTATAAAGTTACACCATATAACGTATTACGTTATAACATTATGTTGTATAACGCAATACGTTATAACGTTCTGTTATATAACGTATTACGTTATAACGTTATGTTATATTACTTAATACGTTATAACGTTATACCATATAACGTAATACGTTATAACGTTATGTTATATGACGTAATACGTTATAACGTGTTACCATATATCGTATAACGTTATAACGTATTACGTTGTAACGTTATAACATATAACGTATTACGCTATAACGTCACACCATATAACGTATTACGTTATAACATTATGTTGTATAACGTAATACGTTATAACGTTATGTTATATAACGTATTACGTTATAACGTTATGTTATATAACGCAATACGTTATAACGTTATGTTATATAACGTATTACGTTATAACGTTATGTTATATACCGTAATACGTTATAACGTTATACCATATGACGTATTACGTTATAACGTTATACCATATAACGTATTACGCTATAACGTTACACCATATAACGTATTACGTTATAAGATTATGTTATATAACGTAGTACGTTACAACGTGTTACCGTATAACGTACTACGTTATAACGTTATATCATTTAACGTATTACGTTATAACGTTATACCATATAACGTATTGCGTTACAACGTTATGTTAAATAGCGGAATACGTTATCACGTTGTGTTATATAACGTAATACGTTATAACGTGTTACCATATAACTTATTACGTTATACCGTTATACCATATAACGTTATGTTATATTACGTATTACGTTATAACGTTATACCATATAACGTATTACGTTATAACGGTATGCTTGATAAGGTAATACGTTATAATGTTATGTTATATAACGTAATACGTTGTAACGTTATGCTATATAACGTAATACGTTATAACGCGTTACCATATAACGTATTACGTTATAACGTTATACCATATAACGTTTCGTTATATATCGTAATACGTTATAACGTTATGTTATATAAAGTAATACGTCATAACGTTATACCATATAACGTTATGTTATATAACGTATTACGTTACAACGTTACACCATATAACGTATTGCGTTATAACGTAATGTTATATAGCGGAATACGTTATAACGTTATGTTATATAACGTAATACGTTATAACGTGTTACCATATAACTTATTACGATATAACGTTATTCCATATAACGTTATCTTATATAACGTAATACGTTATATCGTTGTGTTATATAACGTAATACGTTATAACGTTATACCATATAACGTTATGTTATATAACGTAATACGTTATAACGTTATACCATATAACGTATTACGTTATAACGTTACACCATATAACGTTATGATATATAACATAATACGTTATAACGTTATACCATATAACGTAATACTATATAACGTTATACCATATATCGTTATGTTATATAACATAATACGTTATAACGTTATACCATATAACGTATTGCGTTATAACGTTATGTTATATAGCGGAATACGTTATAACGTTATCTTATATAACGTAATACGTTATATCGTTGTGTTATATAACGTAATACGTTATAACGTTATACCATATAACGTTATGTTATATAACGTAATACGTTATAACGTTATACCATATAACGTTATGTTATATTACGTATTATGTTATAACGTTATACCATATAACGTATTACGTTATAACGTTATACCATATAACGTTATGTTATATAACGTATTACGTTACAACGTTATACCATATAACGTATTACGTTATAGCGTTATACCATATAACGTTATGTTATATAACGTAATACGTTATAACGTTATGTTATATAACGTAATACGTTGTAACGTCATGTTATATAACGTAATACGTTATAACGATATACCATATAACGTTATGTTATATAACATAATACGTTATAACGTTATACCATATAACGTATTGCGTTATAACGTTATGTTATATAGCGGAATACGTTATAACGTTATCTTATATAACGTAATACGTTATATCGTTGTGTTATATAACGTAATACGTTATAACGTTATACCATATAACGTTATGTTATATAACGTAATACGTTATAACGTTATACCATATAACGTATAACGTTATAACGTTACACCATATAACGTTATGATATATAACATAATACGTTATAACGTTATACCATATAACGTAATACTATATAACGTTATACCATATAACGTTATGTTATATAACGTAATGCGTTGTAACGTGTTACCATATAACGTATTACGTTATAACGTTATACCATATAACGTTATGTTATATTACGTATTACGTTATAACGTTATACCATATAACGTTATGGTATATTACGTATTATGTTATAACGTTATACCATATAACGTATTACGTTATAACGTTATACCATGTAACGTATTACGTTATAACATTATGTTATATAACGTAATACGTTACAACGTGTTACCGTATAACGTATTACGTTATAACGTTATACCATGTAACGTTATGTTATATGACGTAATACGTTATAACGTTATGTTATATAACGTAATACGTTGTAACGTGTTACCGTATAACGTATTACGTTATAACGTTATACCATGTAACGTTATGTTATATAACGTAATACGTTATAACGTTATGTTATATAACGTAATACGTTGTAACGTTATGTTATATAACGTAATACGTTATAAAGAGTTGCCATATAACGTAATACGTTATAACGATATACCATATAACGTTATGTTATATTACGTAGTACGCTATAACGTTATACCATATAACGTATTACCTTACAACGTTATACCATATAACGTTATGTTATATAACGTATTACGTTACGACGTTATACCATATAACGTATTACGTTACAACGTTATACCATATAACGTAAGACGTTATAACGTTATGTTATATAACGTTACGTTATATAACGTCATACGTTATAACGTGTTAACATATAACGTATTGCGTTATAACGTTATACCATATAACGTTATGTTATATAACGTAATACGTTATAACGTTATACCATATAACGTTATGTTATATAACGTAATACGTTATAACGTTATACCATATAACGTATTACGTTATAACGTTACACCATATAACGTTATGATATATAACATAATACGTTATAACGTTATACCATATAACGTAATACTATACAACGCTATACCATATAACGTTATGTTATATAACGTAATACGTTATAACGTTATACCATATAACGTATTACGTTATAACGTTACACCATATAACGTTATGATATATAACATAATACCTTATAACGTTATACCATATAACGTAATACTATATAACGTTATACCATATAACGTTATGTTATATAACGTAATGCGTTGTAACGTGTTACCATATAACGTATTACGTTATAACGTTATTCCATATAACGTTATGTTATATTACGTATTACGTTATAACGTTATACCATATAACGTTATGTTATATTACGTATTACGTTATAACGTTATACCATATAACGTATTACGTTATAACGTTATACCATATAACGTATTACGTTATAACGTTATACCATATAACGTTATGTTATATAACGTATTACGTTACAACGTTATACCATATAACGTATTACGTTATAACGTTATACCATATAACGTTATGTTATCTAACGTAATACGTTATAACGTTATGTTATGTAACGTAATACGTTGTAACGTTATGTTATATATCGTAATACGTTATAAAGAGTTGCTATATAACGTAATACGTTATAACGATATACCATATAACGTTATGTTATATAACATAATACGTTATAACGTTATACCATATGACGTATTACGTTATAAAGTTATACCATATAACGTATTACGTTATAAAGTTACACCATATAACGTATTACGTTATAACATTATGTTGTATAACGTAATACGTTATAACGTTATGTTATATAACGTATTACGTTATAACGTTATGTTATATTACTTAATACGTTATAACGTTATAAAATATAACGTATTACGCTATAACGTTACAACATACAACGTATTACGTTATAACATTATGGTATATAACGTAATACGTTACAACGTGTTACCGTATAACGTATTACGTTGTAACGTTATACCATATAACGTTATGTTATATTACGTAATACGTTATAAAGAGTTGCCATATAACGTAATACGTTATAACGATATACCATATAACGTTATGTTATATTACGTAGTACGCTATAACGTTATACCATATGACGTATTACGTTACAACGTTATACCATAAAACGTTATGTTATATATCGTATTACATTACAACGTTATACCATATAACGTATTACGTTACAACGTTATACCATATAACGTAAGACGTTATAACGTTATGTTATATAGCGTACGTTATATAACGTCATACGTTACAACGTGTTAACATATAACGTATTACGTTATAACGTTATACCATATAACGTATTACGTTATAACGTTACACCATATAACGTTATGATATATAACATAATACGTTATAACGTTATACCATATAACGTAATACTATACAATGTTATACCATATAACGTTATGTTATATAACGTAATACGTTATAACGCGTTACCATATAACGTATTACTATATAACGTTATGTTATATAACGTAATACGTTATAACGTTATGTTATATAACGTAATACGTTGTAACGTTATGTTATATAACGTAATACGTTATAAAGAGTTGCTATATAACGTAATACGTTATAACGATATACCATATAACGTTATGTTATATAACATAATACGTTATAACGTTATACCATATGACGTATTACGTTATAAAGTTATACCATATAACGTATTACGTTATAAAGTTACACTATATAACGTATTACGTTATAACATTATGTTGTATAACGTAATACGTTATAACGTTATGTTATATAACGTATTACGTTATAACGTTATGTTATATTACTTAATACGTTATAACGTTATAAAATATAACGTATTACGCTATAACGTTACACCATATAACGTATTGCGTTATAACATTATGTTATATAACGTAATACGTTACAACGTGTTACCGTATAACGTATTACGTTATAACGTTATACCATGCAACGTTATGTTATATAACGTAATACGTTATAAAGAGTTGCCATATAACGTAATACGTTATAGCGATATACCATATAACGTTATGTTATATTACGTAGTACGCTATAACGTTATACCATATAACGTATTACGTTACAACGTTATACCATATAACGTTATGTTATATAACGTATTACGTTACAACGTTATACCATATAACGTTATACGTTACAACGTTATACCATATAACGTAAGACGTTATAACGTTATGTTATATAACGTTACGTTATGTAACGTCATACGTTATAGCGTGTTAACATATAACGTATTACGTTATAACGTTATACCATATAACGTTATGTTATATAACGTAATACGTTATAACGTTATACCATATAACGTATTACGTTATAACGTTACACCATATAACGTTATGATATATAACATAATACATTATAACGTTATACCATATAACGTAATACTATACAACGTTATACCATATAACGTTATGTTATATAACGTAATACGTTATAACGTTATACCATATAACGTATTACGTTATAACGTTACACCATATAACGTTATGATATATAACATAATACGTTATGACGTTATACCATATAACGTAATACTATATAACGTTATACCATATAACGTTATGTTATATAACGTCATGCGTTGCAACGTGTTACCATGTAACGTATTACGTTATAACGTTATACCATATAACGTTATGTTATATTACGTATTACGTTATAACGTTATACCATATAACGTTATGTTATATTACGTATTACGTTATAACGTTATACCATATAACGTTATGTTATATTACGTATTACGTTATAACGTTATACCATATAACGTATTACGTTATAACGTTATACCATATAACGTTATGTTATATAACGTATTACGTTACAACGTTATACCATATAACGAATTACGTTATAACGTTATACCATATAACGTTATGTTATATAACGTAATACGTTATAACGTTATGTTATATAACGTAATACGTTATAAAGAGTTGCTATATAACGTAATATGTTATAACGATATACCATATAACGTTATGTTATATAACATAATACGTTATAACGTTATACCATATGACGTATTACGTTATAAAGTTATACCATATAACGTATTACGTTATAACATTATGTTGTATAACGTAATACGTTATAACGTTATGTTATATAACGTATTACGTTATTACGTTATGTTATATTACTTAATACGTTATAACGTTATAAAATATAACGTATTACGCTATAACGTTACAACATATAACGTATTGCGTTATAACGTTATACTATATAACGATATGTTATATAACGTAATACGTTATAACGTTATACCATATAACGTAATAAGTTATAACGTTATACCATATAACGTAATACGTTATAACGTTATACCATATAACGTAATAAGTTATAACGATATACCATATAACGTAATACGTTATAACGATATACCATAGAACGTTATGTTACGTAACGTATTACGTTATAACGTTATGTCATATTACTTAATACGTTATAACGTTATACCATATAACGTAATACGTTATAACGTTATGTTATATGACGTAATACGTTATAACGTGTTACCATATATCGTATAACGTTATAACGTATTACGTTGTAACGTTATAACATATAACGTATTACGCTATAACGTCACACCATATAACGTATTACGTTATAACACTATGTTGTATAACGTAATACGTTATAACGTTATGTTATATAACGTATTACGTTATAAAGTTATGTTATATAACGCAATACGTTATAACGTTATGTTATATAACGTATTACGTTAAAACGTTATGTTATATAGCGTAATACGTTATAACGTTATACCATATGACGTATTACGTTATAACGTTACTCCATATAACGTATTACGCTATAACATTACACCATATAACGTATTACGTTATAAGATTATGTTATATAACGTAATACGTTACAACGTGTTACCGTATAACGTATTACGTTATAACGTTATATCATTTAACGTATTACGTTATAACGTTATACCATATAACGTATTGCGTTACAACGTTATGTTAAATAGCGGAATACGTTATCACGTTATGTTATATAACGTAATACGTTATAACGTGTTACCATATAACTTATTACGTTATACCGTTATACCATATAACGTTATGTTATATTACGTATTACGTTATAACGTAATACCATATAACGTATTACGTTATAACGGTATGCTTGATAACGTAATACCTTATAATGTTATGTTATATAACGTAATACGGTATAACATTATACCTTATGACGTATTACGTTATAACGTTATACCATATAACGTATTACGTTATATAGTTACACCATATAACGTTATGTTATATATCGTATTACGTTATAACGTTATATCATATAACGTAATACGTTATAACGTTATGTCATATGACGTAATACGTTATAACGAGTTACCATATATCGTATAACGTTATAACGTATTACGTTGTAACGTTATAACATATAACGTATTACGCTATAACGTTACACCATATAAAAAATTACGTTATAACATTATCTTATATAACGTAATACGTTACAACGTGTTACCGTATAACGTATTACGTTATAACGTTATACCATATAACGTATTACGTTATAAAGTTACACCATATAACGTATTACGTTATAACATTATGTTGTATAACGCAATACGTTATAACGTTCTGTTATATAACGTATTACGTTATAACGTTATGTTATATTACTTAATACGTTATAACGTTATACCATATAACGTAATACGTTATAACGTTATGTTATATGACGTAATACGTTATAACGTGTTACCATATATCGTATAACGTTATAACGTATTACGTTGTAACGTTATAACATATAACGTATTACGCTATAACGTCACACCATATAACGTATTACGTTATAACATTATGTTGTATAACGTAATACGTTATAACGTTATGTTATATAACGTATTACGTTATAACGTTATGTTATATAACGCAATACGTTATAACGTTATGTTATATAACGTATTACGTTATAACGTTATGTTATATACCGTAATACGTTATAACGTTATACCATATGACGTATTACGTTATAACGTTATACCATATAACGTATTACGCTATAACGTTACACCATATAACGTATTACGTTATAAGATTATGTTATATAACGTAATACGTTACAACGTGTTACCGTATAACGTACTACGTTATAACGTTATATCATTTAACGTATTACGTTATAACGTTATACCATATAACGTATTGCGTTACAACGTTATGTTAAATAGCGGAATACGTTATCACGTTGTGTTATATAACGTAATACGTTATAACGTGTTACCATATAACTTATTACGTTATACCGTTATACCATATAACGTTATGTTATATTACGTATTACGTTATAACGTTATACCATATAACGTATTACGTTATAACGGTATGCTTGATAAGGTAATACGTTATAATGTTATGTTATATAACGTAATACGTTGTAACGTTATGCTATATAACGTAATACGTTATAACGCGTTACCATATAACGTATTACGTTATAACGTTATACCATATAACGTTTCGTTATATATCGTAATACGTTATAACGTTATGTTATATAACGTAATACGTCATAACGTTATACCATATAACGTTATGTTATATAACGTATTACGTTACAACGTTACACCATATAACGTATTGCGTTATAACGTAATGTTATATAGCGGAATACGTTATAACGTTATGTTATATAACGTAATACGTTATAACGTGTTACCATATAACTTATTACGATATAACGTTATTCCATATAACGTTATCTTATATAACGTAATACGTTATATCGTTGTGTTATATAACGTAATACGTTATAACGTTATACCATATAACGTTATGTTATATAACGTAATACGTTATAACGTTATACCATATAACGTATTACGTTATAACGTTACACCATATAACGTTATGATATATAACATAATACGTTATAACGTTATACCATATAACGTAATACTATATAACGTTATACCATATATCGTTATGTTATATAACATAATACGTTATAACGTTATACCATATAACGTATTGCGTTATAACGTTATGTTATATAGCGGAATACGTTATAACGTTATCTTATATAACGTAATACGTTATATCGTTGTGTTATATAACGTAATACGTTATAACGTTATACCATATAACGTTATGTTATATAACGTAATACGTTATAACGTTATACCATATAACGTTATGTTATATTACGTATTATGTTATAACGTTATACCATATAACGTATTACGTTATAACGTTATACCATATAACGTTATGTTATATAACGTATTACGTTACAACGTTATACCATATAACGTATTACGTTATAACGTTATACCATATAACGTTATGTTATATAACGTAATACGTTATAACGTTATGTTATATAACGTAATACGTTGTAACGTCATGTTATATAACGTAATACGTTATAACGATATACCATATAACGTTATGTTATATAACATAATACGTTATAACGTTATACCATATAACGTATTGCGTTATAACGTTATGTTATATAGCGGAATACGTTATAACGTTATCTTATATAACGTAATACGTTATATCGTTGTGTTATATAACGTAATACGTTATAACGTTATACCATATAACGTTATGTTATATAACGTAATACGTTATAACGTTATACCATATAACGTATAACGTTATAACGTTACACCATATAACGTTATGATATATAACATAATACGTTATAACGTTATACCATATAACGTAATACTATATAACGTTATACCATATAACGTTATGTTATATAACGTAATGCGTTGTAACGTGTTACCATATAACGTATTACGTTATAACGTTATACCATATAACGTTATGTTATATTACGTATTACGTTATAACGTTATACCATATAACGTTATGGTATATTACGTATTATGTTATAACGTTATACCATATAACGTATTACGTTATAACGTTATACCATGTAACGTATTACGTTATAACATTATGTTATATAACGTAATACGTTACAACGTGTTACCGTATAACGTATTACGTTATAACGTTATACCATGTAACGTTATGTTATATGACGTAATACGTTATAACGTTATGTTATATAACGTAATACGTTGTAACGTTATGTTATATAACGTAATACGTTATAAAGAGTTGCCATATAACGTAATACGTTATAACGATATACCATATAACGTTATGTTATATTACGTAGTACGCTATGACGTTATACCATATAACGTATTACGTTACAACGTTATACCATATAACGTTATGTTATATAACGTAATACGTTATAACGTTATACCATATAACGTATTACGTTATAACGTTACACCATATAACGTTATGATATATAACGTTATACCATATAACGTTATGTTATATAACGTAATACGTTACAACGTGTTACCGTATAACGTATTACGTTATAACGTTATACCATGTAACGTTATGTTATATAACGTAATACGTTATAACGTTATGTTATATAACGTAATACGTTGTAACGTTATGTTATATAACGTAATACGTTATAAAGAGTTGCCATATAACGTAATACGTTATAACGATATACCATATAACGTTATGTTATATTACGTAGTACGCTATAACGTTATACCATATAACGTATTACCTTACAACGTTATACCATATAACGTTATGTTATATAACGTATTACGTTACGACGTTATACCATATAACGTATTACGTTACAACGTTATACCATATAACGTAAGACGTTATAACGTTATGTTATATAACGTTACGTTATATAACGTCATACGTTATAACGTGTTAACATATAACGTATTGCGTTATAACGATATACCATATAACGTTATGTTATATTACGTAATACGCTATAACGTTATACCATATAACGTATTACGTTACAACGTTATACCATATAACGTTATGTTATATAACGTATTACGTTACAACGTTATACCATATAACGTTTTGTTATATATCGTAATACGTTATAACATTATGTCATATAACGTTATACTATATAACGTATTGCGTTATAACGTTATGTTATATAGCGGAATACGTTATAACGTTATGTTATATAACGTAATACGTTATAACGTGTTACCATATAACTTATTACGATATAACGTTATTCAATATAACGTTATCTTATATAACGTATTACGTTACAACTTTATACCATATAACGCATTACGATATAACAATATGATATATAACGTAACACGTTATAACGTTATGTTATATAACGTTATGTTATATAACGTAATACATTATAATGTTATGTTATATAACGTAATACGTTATATCGTTATGTTATATAACGTAATACGTTATAACGTTATACCATATAACGTAATGTTATATAACGTAATACGTTATAACGTTATACCATATAACGTATTACGTTATAACGTTACACCATATAACGTTATGTTATGTAACGTAATACGTTATTTACGTTATGTTATATAACGTAATACGTTGTAACGTTATGTTATATAACGTAATACGTTATAAAGAGTTGCCATATAACGTAATGCGTTATAACGATATACCATATAACGTTATGTTATATTACGTAATACGCTATAACGTTATACCATATAACGTATTACGTTACAACGTTATACCATATAACGTTATGTTATATAACGTATTACGTTACAACGTTATACCATATAACGTATTACGTTACAACGTTATACCATATAACGTAAGACGTTATAACGTTATCTTATATAACGTTATGTTATATAACGTCATACGTTATAATGTGTTACCACATAACGTATTACGTTATAACGTTATACTATATAACGTTATGTTATATAACGTAATACGTTATAACGTGTTACCATATAACGTATTACGTTATAACGTTATACCATATAACGTTTTGTTATATATCGTAATACGTTATAACATTATGTTATATAACGTTATACTATATAACGTATTGCGTTATAACGTTATGTTATATAGCGGAATACGTTATAACGTTATGTTATATAACGTAATACGTTATAACGTGTTACCATATAACTTATTACGATATAACGTTATTCCATATAACGTTATCTTATATAACGTATTACGTTACAACTTTATACCATATAACGCATTACGATAAAACGTTATGTTATATTGCGTAGTACGCTATAACGTTATACCATATAACGTATTACGTTACAACGTTATACCATATAACGTTATGTTATATAATGTATTACGTTACAACGTTATACCATATAACGTATTTTTTTTTTTTTAAATTTTACAATTTGTCCAGTAGGACATTTGGTAAAATGTTATAGCTGCTTAATAATATAACATGTGGGTGGCTACCCCCAGTGGGGTACCATCTTCGTCCTTGTTAGGGTATATCCTTTATGAGATCTGCTGGGTGTTTCCTTTTTAATCTCCTTTCAATGAATGTGATGATCGTTTCCGCTGCCAACCGGTTCGGGTGCGTTGCTATTCTTTCTTTGTATCTTCTTGCGAATCTGCTAATCTCTTCCTTGACCGTTGGTATTCCAAGGTCTTTCCTTATATCCTCGTTTCTAACGTACCATGGGGCGTTTACTATTGTTCTGAGTATTTTAGATTGCATTGCCTCTAATTTGGTTATATGGCTCATTGCTGCTGTTCCCCATAGTGGTATTCCGTACGTCCAGATTGGTTTTATAATGGTTTTGTAAATTTTTAATTTGTTTTCTATACTCAGTTTAGATTTTCGACTTGTTAACCAGTACATCTGTCTCCTTGCTATCTGTATTTTGCTTATTATTGATTTAATATGTTGTTTCCATGTGAATCGTGTATCAAAATGGAGTCCAAGGTATTTGACTTGCCTTGTTTGTATTATATGCGTGCCGTTGAGTGTAATGCTTGGTGGTATCTGTTTTCGCAGTGTGAATGTAATGTGGTTGCATTTATCAGGGTTCGCTTTAATTTGTTTAACTAGAAGCCACTTTTCTATTTTTACAATATGTTCTTGTAGTAATGTGACTGCTGTTGCAGGGTTATTGTGCCTGACTAGTACAACAGTGTCATCCGCAAATGTCAGTATTTTGCTATTGGTAGTTGTTGGTATGTTGGCCGTGTATAGTGTGTATAGAATTGGTCCCAAGACGCTTCCTTGCGGAACCCCTGCCTTGATGTCTTTAACTTGAGAGTATGTGTCTTTAATTTTTACTGAAAAAGTTCTGTTGCTTAAGTAAGATTTGATTAAATGGTATATCTGTTCCGGGAATTGTTTTCTGATTGATTGAAGTAGACTATTGTGGTTTATTTTGTCAAATGCTTTCTCGATATCCATAAAGAGGGCTGTGCAGTATTGTTTGTTTTCTAATGCTAGTATTATTTCATTTGTGAGTCTGTGCATTTGCTCTATCGTGGAGTGTTTGTTTCTGAATCCAAATTGGTGATCTGGTATTAATTTTTCCTTTTCTATTATTGGTTTTAAGCGGGCGTAAATTATTTTTTCTAGTATTTTGGAAAATACGGGAAGTAGTGATATTGGTCTGTAAGATGCTGATTGGTGTGGGTCTTTGCCTGGTTTAGGTAACATTATGATCTGTGCTAGTTTCCATAATTTAGGATAATATTGGATTCTTAATATTGCATTGAAAATTATTGTAATTAGCCGTATCGCTTTTGGAGGAAGGTTTTTCAAGATTATACCATTGATTAGGTCAATTCCTGGTGCCTTATTATTTTTTGTTTTCTCGATTATGTTTCTAATTTCATGTGCTGTTGTTTTAGGTATGATGTAATGATTGTCAGTTGCAGTACTAGTGATTACCTCATCCTCGTCCATATGACAGTTGTGGTTGCTATTATTGATATTATGTGGTGTAAATATGTTGCTTAGGTGGTTGGAAAATTCTTCAGCTTGTTCTTCGTTGCTTCTTGCCCATGTATTATCTGCTTTTCTGATTGCTGGGACTAGTTTTATTGGCTTCTTTATTTTTTTTGTGGCTTTCCAAAGGGAGTAGTTAGAGTTCTCGTGTGCAGATAGTGACTCTATGAATTTTGTGAACTCATTGTTATTGTGTTCTTTTATTTTGTTTTTTATTTCCTTTGCAAGTTTATTTAGGTGTTTTTTGTTTTCTTTTGATCTATGTTTTTGCCATTTTGCTTTCGCTTTTCTTTTTTCTCTAATTTTTTCAAGGATGTCTGGCGGAATTATTTTTGTTGGTCTATTAGTTGATTCAGGTATGGTGGTTGCCCATGCTGCTTCCTGAATAGTTTCTGTAAGCGTTATTACTGCTTGTTCGATATGTTCGGGTGTTTTCAATGGGATGTTGCAGTTGATTTTGTTCTCAATTATTTCTTTAAATGTTTGCCATTTGGTGGTTTTATTGCATAGTGTCTCTGAATTTTTATAAATTATTGGTTTGTTTAAGTATGTAATAATTATGGGTGTATGATCGGAGCTAAGCTCGAGGCTGGGTTCTATATTTAGTTTATTTGCATTTAGTCCTTTTGTAACTGCAAAATCAAGTAGGTCAGGTATTTTGCTCAAGTCTGTCGGCCAGTAAGTCGGTCTTCCTGTGGATAATATATTGAGGTTATTATTTCTAATGTATTTCTCCAAGGTTCTACCTCGAGGTGTATTGATTCTTGATCCCCATAGTGTGTGCTTTGAATTATAGTCTCCCGCTGCAATATACTTATCACCTAAATGTTGAAAGTAATCTTCCCACATTTGAGAGGTAATTTTATGTCGCGGTGGTACATATACTGCTGACAGCTGTAAATAGTTGCTGCTAGTTTGTACTGTAACGGTGATTGCTTGGATATATTCCTTACTAACCTGGCTGTGTAAATGGTGTTTAATATCGGTTCTTATTATTACTGCGGTTCCTCCGTGTGCTTTTCCTGAGGGATGCTTGGTATCATATATGGTGTAGTACGGTATTTTTAAATAGTTTTTTATAGTGAAGTGTGTTTCTGAAACAAGAAGTATATCGATATTATTGTTATACAGGAATGTTTTAGTTTCTAGGGCTCTTTGTTGTAGGCCGTTAGAGTTCCAGGCTGCTATTTTAAGCGTGTCCATTTTTATTTTTTAGTTAGCGTGTTTGTAAGTAGTTGTAGCATGAGTGTGATTTGTTGCGTTTGCTGTTTAAGGATTGCGTTTTGTTCACTTATCATTTTTGCCAGGAATTCTGTGTTTTTGATGGATATCTTTAATAGTTCTTTAATTTCTGTAGCGTCGTCGATGTTAATGTTCTGGTTGTGATTATCTAAAGGTGTTGACTGTTTGGCTACTTGCGCGTAGCTTCGGCTACCAAGGGTGTTGGTATTGTTATGGTTCATTACATGCTGAACGTTTGTTGATGTTTCAGTTACTGTGCTATCCTGTTGAGTGTTAGAGTTATTATATGTCCTGTTACGAAGCGGCGGAAAAAGTTTTTTTTTGTAGTTGCTTTCTGACTAAACAGCCTTTGTAACTAGCTGGGTGGTTTCCACCGCAATTGAAACACTTTGCGTTATTTATTTTTCCCGTATGTGGGCAGTTAGCTGTTAGGTGCTTTCCTGCGCATTTGACACACGCCGGGTTTCTGTTACAGTAGTTTTTTGTATGCCTATATTGTTGACACCTCATACATTGCGGTATGTCTTTTTTGTGTCTGGGTGGCTCAACTGTAATTATCGTGTTTAAAATTTTCTTAATTTCAAAAATTTCTTTGTTATTATTTTTAGGTTCTAGTTCTATTAAAAATAGCGGTAGTGGTTGCTTGGTGTCAAATCTGGTTATGTTGTTGATCGTTCTCACCTGGTGTCCGATTTTGGCTAATTCCTCACATATGTTGTTTGTGTTCGATTTAGGATGTAAGCCTCTGATTACTGCTTTGTAGCTTTTATCAGATTTGGGTTGGTAGGTATGATACCCGGCGTTTTTTTCCTTTAGCGCTTTTGTTACTTTTCTATATATTTCTGGGGTATTGGTTTGTACTTTTACCTGTTCTGGTTTGAGTTGTTTGATGGTGTAATTTTCTTTTCCTGCCGTGATATTTAGCAGTTCGATGAGGGGGTCTATTATTTTAGCATCAATGAAGATTGGTGGAGGTTTAGGAATGTTTGTTATTGGTTTATCAGCTGGGTCTACATCCATCTCTTCTGGCAGTGAGCTGAAAGAGTTATGTATAGGAATTTCCTGTAGCCATTTTTGTCCTTCTGGTTCTATCGTCCTCTTAGCATTTGTGTCTGTGTTTATCCTTCGTTTTTTGCTGGGAGTTGCAGTCTTCCAGCTTTCGTTGTAATGTGGTGGAACATTGCTAGTATTATTTTTTTCTTCATCTTTTTTCGTAATTTCCATCGCTATTTCGTTTGTATCTGAGCAATCCACTTCACTTGTTGATTTATTTGAGCTCTGTTGGTCTATTGCTCTGTTTATGGCATATGTTTCGCCTTTGTTTAGGATTTTTATAGTTGGTATTTTTTGGATGTTTTCCATCCTTTAGTTTTAGTATATTGGTTGTGTTGCACTTCACTTTTCTTTTCTCTTCTCTTTTCTTTCCCACTCGTCGCACTTACGGAAGCACTGGTTCTCACGTCCGCATAGCCCGACTGCTCGGGCAGAACTGATATAACGTATTACGTTACAACGTTATACCATATAACGTAAGACGTTATAACGTTATGTTATATAACGTTATGTTATATAACGTCATACGTTATAACGTGTTACCATACAACGTATTACGTTATAACGTTACACCATATAACGTTATGATATATAACATAATACGTTATAACGTTATACCATATAACGTAATACTATACAACGTTATACCATATAACGTTATGTTATATAACGTAATACGTTATAACGTGTTACCATATAACGTATTACGTTATAACGTTATACCGTATAACGTTATGCTATATAACGTAGTACGATATAACGTTGTACCATATAACGTTACACCATATAACGTTATGATATATAACATAATACGTTATAACGTTATACCATATAACGTAATACTATACAACGTTATACCATATAACGTTATGTTATATAACGTAATACGTTATATCGTGTTACCATATAACGTAATACGTTATAACGTTATGCTGCATAACGTAATACGTTATAACGTGTTACCATATAACGTATTACGTTATAACGTTATACCATATAACGTTATGTTATATAACGTAATACGTTATAACGTTATACCATATAACGTTATGTTATATAACGTAATACGTTATAACGTTATACCATATAACGTAATACGTTATAACGTTATACCATATAACGTATTACGTTATAACGATATGTTATATAACGTAATACGTTATAACGTTATACCATATAACGTAATACGCTATAACGTTATGTTATATAACGTAATACGTTATAACATGTTACCATATATCGTATAACGTTATAACGTATTACGTTGTAACGTTATACCATATAACGTATTACGTTATAACGTTATGTTATATAACGTAATACGTTATAACGTTATACCATATGACGTATTACGTTATAACCTTATACCATATAACGTATTACGTTATAAAGTTACACCATATAACGTATTACGTTATAACATTATGTTGTATAACGTAATACGTTATAACGTTATGTTATATAACGTATTACGTTATAACGTTATGTTATATTACTTAATACGTTAAAACGTTATACCATATAACGTATTACGTTATAACGTTATACCATATAACGTATTACGTTATAAAGTTACACCATATAACGTATTACGTTATAACATTATGTTGTATAACGTAATACGTTATAACGTTATGTTATATAACGTAATACGTTATATCGTCATGTTATATAACGTAATACGTTATAACGTTATACCATATAACGTCATGTTATATAACGTAATACGTTATAACGTTATGTTATATACCGTTATGTTATATAACGTAATACGTTATAACGTTATGTTGCATAACGTAATACGTTATAACGTGTTACCTTATAACGAATTACGTTATAACGTCATGTTATATAACGTAATACGTTATAACGTTATACCATATAACGTATTACGTTATAACGTTATACCATATAACGTTATGTTATATTACGTATTACGTTATAACGTTATACCGTTATAACGGATTACGTTATAACGTTATACCATATAACGTTATCTTATATAACGTATTAAGTTACAACGTTGTACCATATAACGTATTACGTTATAACGTTATACCATATAACGTTATGTTATATAACGTAATACGTTATAACGTTATGTTATATAACGTAATACGTTGTAACGTTATGTTATATAACGTAATACGTTATAAAGAGCTGCTATATAACGTAATACGTTATAACGATATACCATATAACGTTATGTTATATAACATAATACGTTATAACGTTATACCATATGACGTATTACGTTATAAAGTTATACCATATAACGTATTACGTTATAAAGTTACACCATATAACTTATTACGTTATAACATTATGTTGTATAACGTAATACGTTATAACGTTATGTTATATAACGTATTACGTTATAACGTTATGTTATATTACTTAATACGTTATAACGTTATAAAATATAACGTATTACGCTATAACGTTACACCATATAACGTATTACGTCATAACATTATGTTATATAACGTAATACGTTATAACGTTATACCATATAACGTATTACGTTCTAACGTTATACCATATGACGTTATGTTATATAACGTAATGCGTTATAATGTTATGTTATATAACGTAATACGTTGTAACGTTATGTTATATAACGTAATACGTTATAAAGAGTTGCCATATAACGTAATACGTTATAACGATATACCATACAACGTTATGTTATATTACGTAGTACGCTATAACGTTATACCATATAACGTATTACGTTACAACGTTATTCCATATAACGTAACACGTTATAACGTTATGTTATATAACGTTATGTTATATAACGTCATACGTTATAACGTGTTACCATATAACGTATTACGTTATAACGTTACACCGTATAACGTTATGCTATATAACGTAGTACGATATAACGTTATACCATATAACGTTACGATATAACGTTATACCATATAACGTTATCTTATATAACGTATTACGTTACAACTTTATACCATAGAACGCATTACGATATAACGTTATGTTATATAACGGAATACGTTATAACGTTATTTTATATAACGTAATACGTTATAACGTTATGTTATATAACGTAATACGTTATATCGTTATGTTATATAACGTAATACCTTATAATGTTATACCATATAACGTATTACGTTATAACGTTATACCATATAACGATATGTTATATAACGTAATACGTTATAACGTTATACCATATAACGAAATAAGATATAACGTTATACCATATAACGTAATACGTTATAACCTTATGTTATATAACGTAATACGTTATATCGTCATGTTATATAACGTAATACGTTATAACGTTATACCATATAACGTCATGTTATATAACGTAATACGTTATAACGTTATTTTATACAAGGTAATGCGTTATATCCTTATGTCATATAACGTAATACGTTATAACGTGTTACCATATAACGTATTACGTTATAACGTTATACCGTATAACGTTATGCTATATAACGTAGTACGATATAACGTTATACCATATAACGTATTACGATATAACGTTATACCATATAACGTTATATTACATAACGTATTACGTTACAACTTTATACCATATAACGCATTACTATATAACGTTATGTTATATAACGCAATACGTTATAACCTTATGTTATATAACTTTATGCTATATAACGTAATAAGATATAACGTGTTACCATATAACGTATTATGTTATAACGTTATGTTATATAACGTAATACGTTATAACGTTATGTTGCATAACGTAATACGTTATAACGTGTTACCATATAACGTATTACGTTATAACGTTATACCATATAACGTTATGTTATATAACGTAATACGTTATAACGTTATACCATATAACGTAATACGTTATAACGTTATGTTATATAACGTAATACGTTATATCGTCATGTTATATAACGTAATACGTTATATCGTTATACCATATAACGTCATGTTATATAACGTAATACGTTATAACGTTATGTTATATAACGTAATGTTATATAACGTAATACGTTATAACGTTATGTTATAGAACGTAATACGTTATAACGTTATACCATAGAGCGTTATGTTACATAACGTATTACGTTATATCGTGTTACCATATAACGTATTACGTTATAGCGTTATACCATATAACGTATTACGTTATAACGTTATGTTATATAACGTAATACGTTATAACGTTATACCATATGACGTATTACGTTATAACGTTATACCATATAACGTATTACGTTATAAAATTACACCATATAACGTATTACGTTATAACATTATGTTGTATAACGTAATACGTTATAACGTTATATCATATAACGTAATACGCTATAACGTTATGTTATATAACGTAATACGTTATAACATGTTACCATATATCGTATAACGTTATAACGTATTACGTTGTAACGTTATACCATATAACGTATTACGTTATAACGTTATGTTATATAACGTAATACGTTATAACGTTATACCATATGACGTATTACGTTATAACCTTATACCATATAACGTATTACGTTATAACGTTATACCATATAACGTATTACGTTATAAAGTTACACCATATAACGTATTACGTTATAACATTATGTTGTATAACGTAATACGTTATAACGTTATGTTATATAACGTAATACGTTATATCGTCATGTTATATAACGTAATACGTTATAACGTTATACCATATAACGTCATGTTATATAACGTAATACGTTATAACGTTATGTTATATACCGTTATGTTATATAACGTAATACGTTATAACGTTATGTTATATAACGTAATACGTTATAACGTTATACCGTATAACGTTATGCTATATAACGTAGTACGATATAACGTTATACCATATAACGTATTACGATATAACGTTATACCATATAACGTTATCTTATATAACGTATTACGTTACAACTTTATACCATATAACGCATTACTATATAACGTTATGTTATATAACGTAATACGTTGTAACGTTATGTTATATAACTTTATGCTATATAACGTAATACGATATAACGTGTTACCATATAACGTATTATGTTATAACGTTATGTTATATAACGTAATACGTTATAACGTTATGTTGCATAACGTAATACGTTATAACGTGTTACCATATAACGTATTACGTTATAACGTTATACCATATAACGTTATGTTATATAACGTAATACGTTATAACGTTATACCATATAACGTATTACGTAATAACGTTACACCATATAACGTTATGATATATAACATAATACGTTATAACGTTATACCATATAACGTAATACTATATAACGTTTTACCATATAACGTTATGTTATATAACGTAATGCGTTGTAACGTGTTACCATATAACGTATTACGTTATAACGTTATACCATATAACGTTATGTTATATTACGTATTACGCTATAACGTTATACCATATAACGTTATGTTATATTACGTATTACGTTATAACGTTATACCATATAACGTATTACGTTATAACGTTATACCATATAACGTTATGTTATATAACGTAATGCGTTGTAACGTGTTACCATATAACGTATTACGTTATAACGTTATACCATATAACGTTATGTTATATTACGTATTACGCTATAACGTTATACCATATAACGTTATGTTATATTACGTATTACGTTATAACGTTATACCATATAACGTATTACGTTATAACGTTATACCATATAACGTTATGTTATATAACGTATTACGTTACAACGTTATACCATATAACGTATTACGTTATAACGTTATACCATATAACGTTATGTTATATAACGTAATACGTTATAACGTTATACCTTATAACGTTAAGTTATATAACGTAATACGTGATATCGTAATGTTATATAACGTAATACGTTATAACGTTATACCATATAACGTATTACGTTATAAAGTTACACCATACAACGTTATGTTATATATCGTATTACGTTATAACGTTATAGCATATGACGTATTACGTTATAACGTTATACCATATAACGTTATGTTATATAACGTATTACGTTACAACGTTATACCATATAACGTATTACGTTATAACGGTATGCTTGATACCGTAATACGTTATAATGTTATGTTATATAACGTAATGCGATGTAACGTTATGTTATATAACGTAATACGTTATAACGTGTTACCATATAACGTATTACGTTATAACGTTATACCATATAACGTTATGTTATATAACGTATTACGTTACAACGTTATACCATATTACGTATTACATTATAACGGTATGCTTGATAACGTAATACGTTATAATGTTATGGTATATAACGTCAAGTTATATAACGTATTACGTTACAACGTTATACCATATAACGTATTGCGTTGTAACGTTATGTTATATAGGGGAATACGTTATAACGTGTTACCATATAACCTATTACGTTATAACGTTATACCATATAACGTGATGTTATATAACGTATTACGTTACAACGTTATACCATATAACGTATTACGTTATAACGTTTTGTTATATAACGTAACACGTTATAACGTTATGTTATATAACGTTATGTTATATAACGTAATACGTTATAAATTTATGTTATAAAACGTCATGCGTTATAACGAGTTACCATATAACGTATTACGTTATAACGTTATGTTATATAACGTAACACGTTATAACGTTATGTTATATAACGTAAAACGTTATAACGTTACGTTATATAACGTAATACGTTATATCGTTATGTTATGTAACGTAAAACGTTATAACGTGTTACCATATAACGTAATACTATATAACGTTATACCATATAACGTATTACGTTATAACGGTATGCTTGATAACGTAATACGTTGTAACGTTATGTTATATAACATAATACGTTATAACGTTATACCATATAACGTAATACGTTATAACGTTATTCCATATAACGTTATGATATACAACATAATACGTTATAACGTTATACAATATAACGTTATGTTATATGACGTAATACGTGATATCGTTATGTTATATAACGTAATACGTTATAACGTTATACCATATAACGTATTACGTTATAAAGTTACACCATACAACGTTATACCATATAACGTAATACGTTATAACGTTATACCATATAACGTATTACGTTATAAAGTTACACCATACAACGTTATGTTATATATCGTATTACGTTATAACGTTATACCATATGGCGTATTACGTTATAACGTTATACCATATAACTTATTACGTTATAACGTTATGTTATATAACGTAATACGTTATAACGTTATGTTATATAACGTAATACGTTATAACGTTATACCATATAACGTAATACGATATAACGTTATACCATATAACGTTAAGTTATATAACGTAATACGTTATAACGTTATACCATATAACGTACTACGTTATAAAGTTACTCCATGCAACGTTATGTTATATATCGTATTACGTTATAACGTTATACCGTATAACGTATTACGTTATAACGTTATGTTATATAACGTAATACGTGATATCGTTGTGTTATATAACGTAATACGTTATAACGTTATACCATATAACGTATTACGTTATAAAGTTACACCATACAACGTTATGTTAAATATCGTATTACGTTATAACGTTATACCATATGGCGTATTACGTTATAACGTTATACCATATAACGTAATGTTATATAACGTATTACGTTATAACTGTATGCTTGATAACGTAATACGTTATAATGTTATGTTATATAAAGTAATACGTTGTAACGTTATGTTATATAACGTAATACGTTCTAACGTGTTACCATATAACGTATTACGTTATAACGTTATATCATATAATGTTATGTTATGTATCGTAATACGTCATAACGTTATGTTATATAACGTAATACGTTATAACTAGTTACCATATAACGTCTTACGTTATAACGTTATACCATATAACGTTATGTTATATTACCTAAAACGTTATAACGTTATACCATATAACGAATTACGTTATCACGTCATACCATATAACGTATTACGTTACAACGTTATACCATATAACGTATTACGTTATAACGTTATGTTATATAACGCAATACGTTATAACGTGTTACCATATAACCTCTTACGTTATAACGTTATACCATATAACGAATTACGTTATCACGTCATACCATATAACGTATTACGTTATAACGTTATGTTATATAACGTAATACATTATAACGTTATGTTATATAACGCCATACGTTACAACGTTATACCATATAACGTATTACGTTACAACGTTATACCATATAACGTTATGTTATATAACGTATTACGTTACAACGTTATACCATATAACGTATTGCGTTGTAACGTTGTATTATATAGCGGAATACGTTATAACGTTATGTTATATAGCGTAATACGTTATAACGTGTTACCATATAACTTATTATGTTATAACGTTATACCATATAACGTTATGTTATATAACGTATTACGTTACAACGTTATACCATATAACGTATTACGATATAACGTTATGTTATATAACGTAATACGTTATAACGTTATGTTATATAACGTAATACGTTATAACGTTGTACCATATAACGTATTACGTTATAACGGTTTGTTATATAACGTAACACGTTATAACGTTATGTTATATAAAGTTACGTTATATAACGTAATACGTTATATCGTTATGTTATGTAACGTAAAACGTTATAACGTGTTACCATATAACGTATTACGTTATAACGTTATACCATATAACGTTATGTTATATAACGTAATACGTTATAACGTTATGTTGCATAACGTAATACGTTATAACGTGTTACCATATAACGTATTACGTTATAATGTTATAGCATATAACGTATACGTTATAACGTTGTGTTATATAACGTAATACGTTATAACGTTATGATATATAACGTTACGTTATATAACGTAATACGTTATATCGTTATGTTATGTAACGTAAAACGTTATAACGTGTTACCATACAACGTATTACGTTATAACGTTATACCATATAACGTTATGTTATATAACGTAATACGTTATATCGTTATGTTATATAACGTAATACGTTATAACGTTATACCTTATAACGCTATGTTATATAACGTAATACGTTATAACGTTATGCTACATAACGTAATACGTTATAACGTGTTACCACATAACGTATTACGTTATAACGTTATACCATATAACGTAATACGTTATAACTTGTTACCATATAACTTATTACGTTATAACGTTATGTTATATAACGTATTACGTTATAACGTTATGTTATATAACGTAATACGTTATAACGTTGTGTTATATAACGTAATACGTGATATCGTTATGTTATATAACGTAATACGTTATAACGTTATACCATATAACGTATTACGTTATAAAGTTACACCATACAACGTTATGTTATATATCGTATTACGTTATAACGTTATACCATATGGCGTATTACGTTATAACGTTATACCATATAACTTATTACGTTATAACGTTATGTTATATAACGTAATACGTTATAACGTTGTGTTATATAACGTAATACGTTATAACGTTATGTTATATAACGTAATACGTTATATCGTTATGTTATATAACGTAATACGTTATAACGTTATACCATATAGCGAAATACGTTATAACGTTATGTTATATAACGTAATACGTTATAACGTGTTACCATATAGCTTATTACGTTATAACGTTATACCATATACCGTTATGTTATATAACGTAATACGTTATAACGTGTTACCATACAACGTATTACGTTACAACGTTATACCATATAACGTATTACGTTATAACGTTTTGTTATATAACGTAACACGTTATAACGTTATGTTATATAACGTTACGTTATATAACGTAATACGTTATATCGTTATGTTATGTAACGTAAAACGTTATAACGTGTTACCATATAACGTATTACGTTATAACGTTATACCATATAACGTTATGTTATATAACGTAATACGTTATAACGTTATGTTGCAGAACGTAATACGTTATAACGTGCTACCATATAACGTATTACGTTATAACGTTATACCATATAACGTATTACGTTATAACGTTGTGTTATATAACGTAATGCGTTATAACGTTATGTTATATAACGTAATACGTTATACCGTTATGTTATATAACGTAATACGTTATAACGTTATACCATATAACGTAATACGTTATAACGTTATACCATATAACGTAAAACGTTATAACGTGTTACCATATAACGTATTACGTTATAACGTTATACCATATAACGTTATGTTATATAACGTAATACGTTATAACGTTATGTTGCAGAACGTAATACGTTATAACGTGCTACCATATAACGTATTACGTTATAACGTTATACCATATAACGTATTACGTTATAACGTTGTGTTATATAACGTAATGCGTTATAACGTTATGTTATATAACGTAATACGTTATACCGTTATGTTATATAACGTAATACGTTATAACGTTATACCATATAACGTAATACGTTATAACGTTATACCATATAACGTAATACGTTATAACTTGTTACCATATAACTTATTACGTTATAACGTTATACCATATAACGTTATGGTATATAACGTAATACGTTATAACGTTATGGTACATAACGTAATACGTTATAACGTGTTACCATATAACGTATTCAGTTATAACGTTATACCATATAACGTATTACGTTATAACGTAATGTTATATAACGTAATACGTTATAACGTTATACCATATATATATAACATAACGTTATAACGTAATACGTGATATCGTTATGTTATATAACGTAATACGTTATAACGTTATACCATATAACGTATTACTTTATAACGTTATGTTATATAACGTAATACGTTATAACGTTATGTTATATAACGTAATACGTTAGAACGTTATGTTATATAACGTAATACGTTATAACGTTATGGTACATAACGTAATACGTTATAACGTGTTACCATATAACGTATTCAGTTATAACGTTATACCATATAACGTATTACGTTATAACGTAATGTTATATAACGTAATACGTTATAACGTTATACCATATATATATAACATAACGTTATAACGTAATACGTGATATCGTTATGTTGTATAACGTAATACGTTATAACGTTATACCATATAACGTATTACTTTATAACGTTATGTTATATAACGTAATACGTTATAACGTTATGTTATATAACGTAATACGTTAGAACGTTATGTTATATAACGTAATACGTTATAACGTTATACTATATAACGTAATACGATATAACGTTATACCATATAACGTTAAGTTATATAACGTAATACGTTATAACGTTATGGTACATAACGTAATACGTTATAACGTGTTACCATATAACGTATTCAGTTATAACGTTATACCATATAACGTATTACGTTATAACGTTATGTTATATAACGTAATACGTTATAACGTTATACCATATAACGTATTACGTTATAAAGTTACACCATACAACGTTATGTTATATATCGTATTACGATATAACGTTATAACGTATAACGTATTACGTTATAACGTTATGTTATATAACTTAATACGTGATATCGTTGTGTTATATAACGTAATACGTTATAACGTTATACCATATAACGTATTACGTTATAAAGTTACACCATACAACGTTATGTTAAATATCGTATTACGTTATAACGTTATACCATATGGCGTATTACGTTATAACGTTATACCATATAACGTAATGTTACATAACGTATTACGTTATAACTGTATGCTTGATAACGCAATACGTTATAATGTTATGTTATATAAAGTAATACGTTGTAACGTTATGTTATATGACGTAATACGTTGTAACGTGTTACCATATAACGTATTACGTTATAACGTTATATCATATAACGTTATGTTATATATCGTAATACGTCATAACGTTATGTTATATAACGTAATACGTTATAACTAGTTACCATATAACGTATTACGTTATAACGTTATACCATGTAACGTTATGTTAAATTACGTAAAACGTTATAACGTTATACCATATAACGTATTACGTTACAACGTTATACCACATAACGTTATGTTATATAACGTATTACGTTACAACGTTATACCATATAATGTATTGCGTTGTAACGTAATGTTATATAGCGGAATACGTTATAACGTTATGTTATATAACGTAATACGTTATAACGTGTTACCATATAGCTTATTACGTTATAACGTTATACCATATAACGTTATGTTATATAACGTAATACGTTATAACGTGTTGCCATATAACGTATTAATTTATAACGTTTTACCATATAACGTTATGTTATATTACGTAATACGTTATAACGTTATACCATATAACGTATTACGTTTCAACGTTATACCATATAACGTATTACGTTATGACGTTATGTTGTATAACGTAATACGTTATAACGTTATGTTATATTAGGTGAAGTAAAAAGTTCTGAGCGCTTTTTCGCTTTATTTCGACGATGAAATTAACATAGTCAAGATTATTCGATTTAGATTAAATATGCGCCGTTTTGTTCGATTACTTTTGTCCATTTTGAAGGCAATTTCATAATTCCGCGGTTGAAGAAGTCCTCGTCCCTATTGGTAAAAAACTTGACCAGCTCATTTTCACAAGCCTCTCTTGAGGCCAGTTTTGTACCATCAAGAAAATTTTGCAAAAACTTAAAAAGGTGATAATCGCTTGGTGCCAGGTCTGGACTGTACGGCGGATGCGATAGAACCTCCCAGCCAAGCTCTCGGAGCTTCTGACGCGTCGTTAAAGATGTGTGCGGCCTGGCGTTGTCTTGATGGAACACAACACCTTTCCTATTGGCCAATTCTGGCCGCTTCTGGTCGATCGCCTGCTTCAGTCTGGTCAGTTGTTGACAATAGAGGTCCGAATTAAGTGTTTGCCCCGATGGGAGCAGCTCATAATGGATGATTCCCTTCCAATCCCACCAAACACACAATAAAACCTTCTTGGCCGTTAATCCACGCTTGGCGATCGTTTGGGCCGGCCCACCGCGATTGGACCACGATCTTTTTCGGCTGTTGTTCTCGTATGTGACCCATTTTTCATCGCCAGTCACCATCCGCTTCAAAAATGGGTCGATTTCGTTACGTCTCAACAAAGAATCGCAGGCATCAATTCGGTCCAAAAGGTTCTTTTGCGTCAATTCATGTGGCACCCATACGTCGAGCTTCTTCTTGAGACCAGCCTTATGCAAATGGTTCCAAACGGTTTTCTGGCTAATCTTCAGTTCCTGGGCAATGGAATAAGTGCTCACATGCCGGTCCGACTCGACGATTTCCATGATTTTATCCACATTTTCGACGATTGGCCTACCAGAGCGTGCCTCATCTTCGACGTCCATATTACCAGAACGGAATCGTTGGAACCACCGCTTTGCTGTTGCATTCGATACTGTACTGGGTCCATAAACAGCACAAATTTTTTTGGCCGCCTGCTCCGCCTTTTCACCTTGGTCGTAGTGGTACTGAAGAATGTATCGAATTTTCTCTTTTTTTATCTCCATTTTCGAACGCTGTAACACACAACTGGCTTCACCGAACACAAAACTGACAAAGAACCTTTTTGATGCGTAATATCACCTTGAAATCGGTGTATACTATGACTCGATGCGATGTGCACATCGTGAGATATGGCTCACTAAAGACATCTAGCGAAAAACGCTCAGAACTTGTTACTTAACCTAATATTACGTATTACGTTATAACGTTATACCATATAACGTTATGTTATATAAGGTATTACGTTACAGCGTTATATCATATAACGTATTACGTTATAACGTTATGTCATATAACGCAATACGTTATAACGTTATGTTATATAACGCCGTACGTTACAACGTTATACCATATAACGTATTACGTTACAACGTTATACCATATAACGTTATGTTATATAACGTAATATGTTATAACGTGTTACCATATAACCTCTTACGTTATAACGTTATACCATATAACGTATTACGTTATCACGTCATACCATATAACGTATTACGTTATAACGTTATGTTATATAACGTAATACGTTATAACGTTATGTTATATAACGCCGTACGTTACAACGTTATACCATATAGAGTATTACGTTACAACGTTATACCATATAACGTTATGTTATATGACGTATTACGTTACAACGTTATACCATATAACGTATTGCGTTGTAACGTTATGTTATATAGCGGAATACGTTATAACGTTATGTTATATAGCGTAATACGTTATAACGTGTTACCATATAACTTATTACGTTGTAACGTTATACCATATAACGTTATGTTATATAACGTATTACGTTACAACGTTATACCATATAACGTATTACGATATAACGTTATGTTATATAACGTAATCCGTTATAACGTTATGTTATATAACGTAATACGTTACAACGTTATACCATATAACGTATTACGTTATAATGTTATACCGTATAACGTTATGTTATATAACGTATTACGTTACATCGTTATACCATATAACGTATTGCGTTGTAACGTTGTGTTATATAGCGGAATACGTTATAACGTTATGTTATATGACGTAATACGTTATAACGAGTTACCATGTAACTTATAACGTTATAACGTTATACCATATAACGTTATGTTATATAACGTATTACGTTACAACGTTATACCGTATAACGTATTACGCTTTAACGTTTTGTTATATAACGTAATACGTTATAACGTTATGTTATATAACGCCATACGTTACAACGTTATACCATATAACGTATTACGTTACAACGTTATACCATATAACGTTATGTTATATAACGAATTACGTTACAACGTTATACCATATAACGTATTGCGTTGTAACGTTATGTTATATAGCGGAATACGTTATAACGTTATGTTATATAGCGTAATACGTTATAACGTGTTACCATATAACTTATTACGTTATAACGTTATACCATATAACGTTATGTTATATAACGTATTACGCTACAACGTTATACCATATAACGTATTACGATATAACGTTATGTTATATAACGTAATACGTTATAACGTTATGTTATATAACGTAATACGTTATAACGTTATACCATATAACGTATTACGTTATAACGTTATACCATATAACGTACTACGTTATAACGTTATACCGTATAACGTTATGTTATATAACGTATTACGTTACATCGTTATACCATATAACGTATTGCGTTGTAACGTTATGTTATATAGCGGAATACGTTATAACGTTATGTTGCATAAGGTAATACGTTATAACGTGTTACCATTAACGTATTACGTTATAACGTTATACCATATAACGTATTGCGTTGTAACGTTACGTTATATAGCGTAATACATTATAACGTTATGTTGTATAACGCCATACGTTACAACGTTATACCATATAACGTATTACGTTACAACGTTATACCATATAACGTTATGTTATATAACGTATTACGTTACAACGTTATACCATATAACGTATTGCGTTGTAACGTTATGTTATATAGCGGAATACGTTATAACGTTATGTTATATAGCGTAATACGTTATAACGTTATGTTATATAACGTCATACGTTATAACGTTATGTTATATAACGTAACACGTTATAACGTTATGTTATATAACGTAATACGTTATAACGTTATGTTATATAACGTAATACGTTATAACGTTATACCATATAACGCATTTCGTTATAAAGTTACACCATACAACGTTATATCATATATCGTAATACGTTATAACGTTATACCATATAACGTATTACGTTATAAAGTTATACCATACAACGTTATGTTATATATCGTATTACGTTATAACGTTATACCATATGGCGTATTACGTTATAACGTTATACCATATAACTTATTACGTTATAACGTTATGTTATATAACGTAATACGTTATAACGTTATGTTATATAACGTAATACGTTATAACGTTATACCATATAACGTAATACGATATAACGTTATACCATACAACGTAATACGATATAACGTTATACCATATAACGTTAAGTTATATAACGTAATACGTTATAACGTTATGTTACATAACGTAATACGTTATAACGTGTTACCATATAACGTATTCCGTTATAACGTTATACCATATAACGTATTACGTTATAAAGTTACACCATACAACGTTATGTTATATATCGTATTACGTTATAACGTTATACCGTATAACGTATTACGTTATAACGTTATGTTATATAACGTAATACGTGATATCGTTGTGTTATATAACGTAATACGTTATAACGTTATACCATATAACGTATTACGTTATAAAGTTACACCATACAACGTTATGTTAAATATCGTATTACGTTATAACGTGATACCATATGGCGTATTACGTTATAACGTTATACCATATAACGTATTACGTTATAACGTTATGTTATATAACGTAATACGTTATAACGTTATACCATATAACGTATTACGTTATAAAGTTACACCATACAACGTTATGTTAAATATCGTATTACGTTATAACGTGATAGCATATGGCGTATTACGTTATAACGTTATATCATATAACGTTATGTTATATATCGTAATACGTCATAACGTTACGTTATATAACGTAATACGTTATAACTAGTTACCATATAACGTATTACGTTATAACGTTATACCATATAACGTTATGTTATATTACGTAAAACGTTATAACGTTATACCATATAACTTATTACGTTACAACGTTATACCATATAACGTTATGTTATATAACGTATTACGTTACAACGTTATACCACATAACGTATTGCGTTGTAACGTTATGTCATAAAGCGGAATACGTTATAACGTTATGTTATATAACGTAATACGTTATAACGTGTTACCATATAGCTTATTACGTTATAACGTTATACCATATAACGTTATGTTATATAACGTAATACGTTATAACGTGTTACCACATAACGTATTACTTTATAACGTTATGCCATATAACGTTATGTTATATTACGTAATACGTTATAACGTTATACCATATAACGTATTACGTTATAACGTTATGTTATATAACGTAATACGTTATAACGTTATGTTATATTACGTATTACGTTATAACGTTATAAAATATAACGTTATGTTATATAAGGTATTACGTTACAACGTTATACCATATAACGTATTACGTTATAACGTTATGTTATATAACGCAATACGTTATAACGTGTTACCATATAACGTCTTACGTTATAACGTTATACCATATAACGAATTACGTTATCACGTCATACCATATAACGTATTACGTTATAACGTTATGTTATATAACGTAATACATTATAACGTTATGTTATATAACGCCATACGTTACAACGTTATACCATATAACGTATTGCGTTGTAACGTTATGTTATATAGCGGAATACGTTATAACGTTGTGTTATATAGCGTAATACGTTATAACGTGTTGCCATATAACTTATTACGTTATAACGTTATACCATATAACGTTATGTTATATAACGTATTACGTTACAACGTTATACCATATAACGTATTACGATATAACGTTATGTTATATAACGTAATACGTTATAACGTTATGTTATATAACGTAATACGTTATAACGTTATACCATATAACGTATTACGTTATAACGTTATACCGTATAACGTTATGTTTTATAACGTATTACGTTACATCGTTATACCATATAACGTATTGCGTTGTAACGTTATGTTATATAGCGGAATACGTTATAACGTTATGTTATATAACGTAATACGTTATAACGAGTTACCATGTAACTTATAACGTTATAACGTTATACCATATAACGTCATGTTATATAACGTATTACGTTACAACGTTATACCATATAACGTATTACGTTATAACGTTTTGTTATATAACGTAACACGTTATAACGTTATGTTATATAACGCCATACGTTACAACGTTATACCATATAACGTATTGCGTTGTAACGTTATGTTATATAGCGGAATACGTTATAACGTTGTGTTATATAGCGTAATACGTTATAACGTGTTGCCATATAACTTATTACGTTATAACGTTATACCATATAACGTTATGTTATATTACGTAAAACGTTATAACGTTATACCATATAACTTATTACGTTACAACGTTATACCATATAACGTTATGTTATATGACGTATTACGTTACAACGTTATACCATATAACGTATTGCGTTGTAACGTTATGTTATATAGCGGAATACGTTATAACGTTATGTTATATAGCGTAATACGTTATAACGTGTTACCATATAACTTATTACGTTGTAACGTTATACCATATAACGTTATGTTATATAACGTATTACGTTACAACGTTATACCATATAACGTATTACGATATAACGTTATGTTATATAACGTAATCCGTTATAACGTTATGTTATATAACGTAATACGTTACAACGTTATACCATATAACGTATTACGTTATAATGTTATACCGTATAACGTTATGTTATATAACGTATTACGTTACATCGTTATACCATATAACGTATTGCGTTGTAACGTTGTGTTATATAGCGGAATACGTTATAACGTTATGTTATATGACGTAATACGTTATAACGAGTTACCATGTAACTTATAACGTTATAACGTTATACCATATAACGTTATGTTATATAACGTATTACGTTACAACGTTATACCGTATAACGTATTACGCTTTAACGTTTTGTTATATAACGTAATACGTTATAACGTTATGTTATATAACGCCATACGTTACAACGTTATACCATATAACGTATTACGTTATAACGTTATACCATATAACGTTATGTTATATAACGTAATACGTTATAACGTTATGTTGCAGAACGTAATACGTTATAACGTGCTACCATATAACGTATTACGTTATAACGTTATACCATATAACGTATTACGTTATAACGTTGTGTTATATAACGTAATGCGTTATAACGTTATGTTATATAACGTAATACGTTATACCGTTATGTTATATAACGTAATACGTTATAACGTTATACCATATAACGTAATACGTTATAACGTTATACCATATAACGTAATACGTTATAACTTGTTACCATATAACTTATTACGTTATAACGTTATACCATATAACGTTATGTTATATAACGTAATACGTTATAACGTTATGGTACATAACGTAATACGTTATAACGTGTTACCATATAACGTATTCAGTTATAACGTTATACCATATAACGTATTACGTTATAACGTAATGTTATATAACGTAATACGTTATAACGTTATACCATATATATATAACATAACGTTATAACGTAATACGTGATATCGTTATGTTATATAACGTAATACGTTATAACGTTATACCATATAACGTATTACTTTATAACGTTATGTTATATAACGTAATACGTTATAACGTTATGTTATATAACGTAATACGTTAGAACGTTATGTTATATAACGTAATACGTTATAACGTTATGGTACATAACGTAATACGTTATAACGTGTTACCATATAACGTATTCAGTTATAACGTTATACCATATAACGTATTACGTTATAACGTAATGTTATATAACGTAATACGTTATAACGTTATACCATATATATATAACATAACGTTATAACGTAATACGTGATATCGTTATGTTGTATAACGTAATACGTTATAACGTTATACCATATAACGTATTACTTTATAACGTTATGTTATATAACGTAATACGTTATAACGTTATGTTATATAACGTAATACGTTAGAACGTTATGTTATATAACGTAATACGTTATAACGTTATACTATATAACGTAATACGTTATAACGTTATACCATATAACGTTAAGTTATATAACGTAATACGTTATAACGTTATGGTACATAACGTAATACGTTATAACGTGTTACCATATAACGTATTCAGTTATAACGTTATACCATATAACGTATTACGTTATAACGTTATGTTATATAACGTAATACGTTATAACGTTATACCATATAACGTATTACGTTATAAAGTTACACCATACAACGTTATGTTATATATCGTATTACGATATAACGTTATAACGTATAACGTATTACGTTATAACGTTATGTTATATAACTTAATACGTGATATCGTTGTGTTATATAACGTAATACGTTATAACGTTATACCATATAACGTATTACGTTATAAAGTTACACCATACAACGTTATGTTAAATATCGTATTACGTTATAACGTTATACCATATGGCGTATTACGTTATAACGTTATGCCATATAACGTAATGTTACATAACGTATTACGTTATAACTGTATGCTTGATAACGCAATACGTTATAATGTTATGTTATATAAAGTAATACGTTGTAACGTTATGTTATATGACGTAATACGTTGTAACGTGTTACCATATAACGTATTACGTTATAACGTTATATCATATAACGTTATGTTATATATCGTAATACGTCATAACGTTATGTTATATAACGTAATACGTTATAACTAGTTACCATATAACGTATTACGTTATAACGTTATACCATGTAACGTTATGTTAAATTACGTAAAACGTTATAACGTTATACCATATAACGTATTACGTTACAACGTTATACCACATAACGTTATGTTATATAACGTATTACGTTACAACGTTATACCATATAATGTATTGCGTTGTAACGTAATGTTATATAGCGGAATACGTTATAACGTTATGTTATATAACGTAATACGTTATAACGTGTTACCATATAGCTTATTACGTTATAACGTTATACCATATAACGTTATGTTATATAACGTAATACGTTATAACGTGTTGCCATATAACGTATTAATTTATAACGTTTTACCATATAACGTTATGTTATATTACGTAATACGTTATAACGTTATACCATATAACGTATTACGTTTCAACGTTATACCATATAACGTATTACGTTATGACGTTATGTTGTATAACGTAATACGTTATAACGTTATGTTATATTACGTATTACGTTATAACGTTATACCATATAACGTTATGTTATATAAGGTATTACGTTACAGCGTTATATCATATAACGTATTACGTTATAACGTTATGTCATATAACGCAATACGTTATAACGTTATGTTATATAACGCCGTACGTTACAACGTTATACCATATAACGTATTACGTTACAACGTTATACCATATAACGTTATGTTATATAACGTAATATGTTATAACGTGTTACCATATAACCTCTTACGTTATAACGTTATACCATATAACGTATTACGTTATCACGTCATACCATATAACGTATTACGTTATAACGTTATGTTATATAACGTAATACGTTATAACGTTATGTTATATAACGCCGTACGTTACAACGTTATACCATATAGAGTATTACGTTACAACGTTATACCATATAACGTTATGTTATATGACGTATTACGTTACAACGTTATACCATATAACGTATTGCGTTGTAACGTTATGTTATATAGCGGAATACGTTATAACGTTATGTTATATAGCGTAATACGTTATAACGTGTTACCATATAACTTATTACGTTGTAACGTTATACCATATAACGTTATGTTATATAACGTATTACGTTACAACGTTATACCATATAACGTATTACGATATAACGTTATGTTATATAACGTAATCCGTTATAACGTTATGTTATATAACGTAATACGTTACAACGTTATACCATATAACGTATTACGTTATAATGTTATACCGTATAACGTTATGTTATATAACGTATTACGTTACATCGTTATACCATATAACGTATTGCGTTGTAACGTTGTGTTATATAGCGGAATACGTTATAACGTTATGTTATATGACGTAATACGTTATAACGAGTTACCATGTAACTTATAACGTTATAACGTTATACCATATAACGTTATGTTATATAACGTATTACGTTACAACGTTATACCGTATAACGTATTACGCTTTAACGTTTTGTTATATAACGTAATACGTTATAACGTTATGTTATATAACGCCATACGTTACAACGTTATACCATATAACGTATTACGTTACAACGTTATACCATATAACGTTATGTTATATAACGAATTACGTTACAACGTTATACCATATAACGTATTGCGTTGTAACGTTATGTTATATAGCGGAATACGTTATAACGTTATGTTATATAGCGTAATACGTTATAACGTGTTACCATATAACTTATTACGTTATAACGTTATACCATATAACGTTATGTTATATAACGTATTACGCTACAACGTTATACCATATAACGTATTACGATATAACGTTATGTTATATAACGTAATACGTTATAACGTTATGTTATATAACGTAATACGTTATAACGTTATACCATATAACGTATTACGTTATAACGTTATACCATATAACGTACTACGTTATAACGTTATACCGTATAACGTTATGTTATATAACGTATTACGTTACATCGTTATACCATATAACGTATTGCGTTGTAACGTTATGTTATATAGCGGAATACGTTATAACGTTATGTTGCATAAGGTAATACGTTATAACGTGTTACCATTAACGTATTACGTTATAACGTTATACCATATAACGTATTGCGTTGTAACGTTACGTTATATAGCGTAATACATTATAACGTTATGTTGTATAACGCCATACGTTACAACGTTATACCATATAACGTATTACGTTACAACGTTATACCATATAACGTTATGTTATATAACGTATTACGTTACAACGTTATACCATATAACGTATTGCGTTGTAACGTTATGTTATATAGCGGAATACGTTATAACGTTATGTTATATAGCGTAATACGTTATAACGTTATGTTATATAACGTCATACGTTATAACGTTATGTTATATAACGTAACACGTTATAACGTTATGTTATATAACGTAATACGTGATATCGTTATGTTATATAACGTAATACGTTATAACGTTATACCATATAACGTATTACGTTATAACGTTACACCATACAACGTTATACCATATAACGTAATACGTTATAACGTTATACCATATAACGTATTACGTTATAAAGTTATACCATACAACGTTATGTTATATATCGTATTACGTTATAACGTTATACCATATGGCGTATTACGTTATAACGTTATACCATATAACTTATTACGTTATAACGTTATGTTATATAACGTAATACGTTATAACGTTATGTTATATAACGTAATACGTTATAACGTTATACCATATAACGTAATACGATATAACGTTATACCATACAACGTAATACGTTATAACGTTATACCATATAACGTTATGTTATATAACGTAATACGTTATAACGTTATGTTACATAACGTAATACGTTATAACGTGTTACCATATAACGTATTCCGTTATAACGTTATACCATATAACGTATTACGTTATAAAGTTACACCATACAACGTTATGTTATATATCGTATTACGTTATAACGTTATACCGTATAACGTATTACGTTATAACGTTATGTTATATAACGTAATACGTGATATCGTTGTGTTATATAACGTAATACGTTATAACGTTATACCATATAACGTATTACGTTATAAAGTTACACCATACAACGTTATGTTAAATATCGTATTACGTTATAACGTGATACCATATGGCGTATTACGTTATAACGTTATACCATATAACGTATTACGTTATAACGTTATGTTATATAACGTAATACGTTATAACGTTATACCATATAACGTATTACGTTATAAAGTTACACCATACAACGTTATGTTAAATATCGTATTACGTTATAACGTGATAGCATATGGCGTATTACGTTATAACGTTATATCATATAACGTTATGTTATATATCGTAATACGTCATAACGTTACGTTATATAACGTAATACGTTATAACTAGTTACCATATAACGTATTACGTTATAACGTTATACCATATAACGTTATGTTATATTACGTAAAACGTTATAACGTTATACCATATAACTTATTACGTTACAACGTTATACCATATAACGTTATGTTATATAACGTATTACGTTACAACGTTATACCACATAACGTATTGCGTTGTAACGTTATGTCATAAAGCGGAATACGTTATAACGTTATGTTATATAACGTAATACGTTATAACGTGTTACCATATAGCTTATTACGTTATAACGTTATAACATATAACGTTATGTTATATAACGTAATACGTTATAACGTGTTACCACATAACGTATTACTTTATAACGTTATGCCATATAACGTTATGTTATATTACGTAATACGTTATAACGTTATACCATATAACGTATTACGTTATAACGTTATGTTATATAACGTAATACGTTATAACGTTATGTTATATTACGTATTACGTTATAACGTTATAAAATATAACGTTATGTTATATAAGGTATTACGTTACAACGTTATACCATATAACGTATTACGTTATAACGTTATGTTATATAACGCAATACGTTATAACGTGTTACCATATAACGTCTTACGTTATAACGTTATACCATATAACGAATTACGTTATCACGTCATACCATATAACGTATTACGTTATAACGTTATGTTATATAACGTAATACATTATAACGTTATGTTATATAACGCCATACGTTACAACGTTATACCATATAACGTATTGCGTTGTAACGTTATGTTATATAGCGGAATACGTTATAACGTTGTGTTATATAGCGTAATACGTTATAACGTGTTGCCATATAACTTATTACGTTATAACGTTATACCATATAACGTTATGTTATATAACGTATTACGTTACAACGTTATACCATATAACGTATTACGATATAACGTTATGTTATATAACGTAATACGTTATAACGTTATGTTATATAACGTAATACGTTATAACGTTATACCATATAACGTATTACGTTATAACGTTATACCGTATAACGTTATGTTTTATAACGTATTACGTTACATCGTTATACCATATAACGTATTGCGTTGTAACGTTATGTTATATAGCGGAATACGTTATAACGTTATGTTATATAACGTAATACGTTATAACGAGTTACCATGTAACTTATAACGTTATAACGTTATACCATATAACGTCATGTTATATAACGTATTACGTTACAACGTTATACCATATAACGTATTACGTTATAACGTTTTATTATATAACGTAACACGTTATAACGTTATGTTATATAACGCCATACGTTACAACGTTATACCATATAACGTATTGCGTTGTAACGTTATGTTATATAGCGGAATACGTTATAACGTTGTGTTATATAGCGTAATACGTTATAACGTGTTGCCATATAACTTATTACGTTATAACGTTATACCATATAACGTTATGTTATATTACGTAAAACGTTATAACGTTATACCATATAACTTATTACGTTACAACGTTATACCATATAACGTTATGTTATATGACGTATTACGTTACAACGTTATACCATATAACGTATTGCGTTGTAACGTTATGTTATATAGCGGAATACGTTATAACGTTATGTTATATAGCGTAATACGTTATAACGTGTTACCATATAACTTATTACGTTGTAACGTTATACCATATAACGTTATGTTATATAACGTATTACGTTACAACGTTATACCATATAACGTATTACGATATAACGTTATGTTATATAACGTAATCCGTTATAACGTTATGTTATATAACGTAATACGTTACAACGTTATACCATATAACGTATTACGTTATAATGTTATACCGTATAACGTTATGTTATATAACGTATTACGTTACATCGTTATACCATATAACGTATTGCGTTGTAACGTTGTGTTATATAGCGGAATACGTTATAACGTTATGTTATATGACGTAATACGTTATAACGAGTTACCATGTAACTTATAACGTTATAACGTTATACCATATAACGTTATGTTATATAACGTATTACGTTACAACGTTATACCGTATAACGTATTACGCTTTAACGTTTTGTTATATAACGTAATACGTTATAACGTTATGTTATATAACGCCATACGTTACAACGTTATACCATATAACGTATTACGTTACAACGTTATACCATATAACGTTATGTTATATAACGAATTACGTTACAACGTTATACCATATAACGTATTGCGTTGTAACGTTATGTTATATAGCGGAATACGTTATAACGTTATGTTATATAGCGTAATACGTTATAACGTGTTACCATATAACTTATTACGTTATAACGTTATACCATATAACGTTATGTTATATAACGTATTACGCTACAACGTTATACCATATAACGTATTACGATATAACGTTATGTTATATAACGTAATACGTTATAACGTTATGTTATATAACGTAATACGTTATAACGTTATACCATATAACGTATTACGTTATAACGTTATACCATATAACGTACTACGTTATAACGTTATACCGTATAACGTTAGGTTATATAACGTATTACGTTACATCGTTATACCATATAACGTATTGCGTTGTAACGTTATGTTATATAGCGGAATACGTTATAACGTTATGTTGCATAAGGTAATACGTTATAACGTGTTACCATTAACGTATTACGTTATAACGTTATACCATATAACGTATTGCGTTGTAACGTTACGTTATATAGCGTAATACATTATAACGTTATGTTGTATAACGCCATACGTTACAACGTTATACCATATAACGTATTACGTTACAACGTTATACCATATAACGTTATGTTATATAACGTATTACGTTACAACGTTATACCATATAACGTATTGCGTTGTAACGTTATGTTATATAGCGGAATACGTTATAACGTTATGTTATATAGCGTAATACGTTATAACGTTATGTTATATAACGTCATACGTTATAACGTTATGTTATATAACGTAACACGTTATAACGTTATGTTATATAACGTAATACGTGATATCGTTATGTTATATAACGTAATACGTTATAACGTTATACCATATAACGTATTACGTTATAAAGTTACACCATACAACGTTATACCATATAACGTAATACGTTATAACGTTATACCATATAACGTATTACGTTATAAAGTTATACCATACAACGTTATGTTATATATCGTATTACGTTATAACGTTATACCATATGGCGTATTACGTTATAACGTTATACCATATAACTTATTACGTTATAACGTTATGTTATATAACGTAATACGTTATAACGTTATGTTATATAACGTAATACGTTATAACGTTATACCATATAACGTAATACGATATAACGTTATACCATACAACGTAATACGATATAACGTTATACCATATAACGTTAAGTTATATAACGTAATACGTTATAACGTTATGTTACATAACGTAATACGTTATAACGTGTTACCATATAACGTATTCCGTTATAACGTTATACCATATAACGTATTACGTTATAAAGTTACACCATACAACGTTATGTTATATAACGTATTACGTTATAACGTTATACCATATAACGTATTACGTTATAACGTTATGTTATATAACGTAATACGTGATATCGTTGTGTTATATAACGTAATACGTTATAACGTTATACCATATAACGTATTACGTTATAAAGTTACACCATACAACGTTATGTTAAATATCGTATTACGTTATAACGTGATACCATATGGCGTATTACGTTATAACGTTATACCATATAACGTATTACGTTATAACGTTATGTTATATAACGTAATACGTTATAACGTTATACCATATAACGTATTACGTTATAAAGTTACACCATACAACGTTATGTTAAATATCGTATTACGTTATAACGTGATAGCATATGGCGTATTACGTTATAACGTTATATCATATAACGTTATGTTATATATCGTAATACGTCATAACGTTACGTTATATAACGTAATACGTTATAACTAGTTACCATATAACGTATTACGTTATAACGTTATACCATATAACGTTATGTTATATTACGTAAAACGTTATAACGTTATACCATATAACTTATTACGTTACAACGTTATACCATATAACGTTATGTTATATAACGTATTACGTTACAACGTTATACCACATAACGTATTGCGTTGTAACGTTATGTCATAAAGCGGAATACGTTATAACGTTATGTTATATAACGTAATACGTTATAACGTGTTACCATATAGCTTATTACGTTATAACGTTATACCATATAACGTTATGTTATATAACGTAATACGTTATAACGTGTTACCACATAACGTATTACTTTATAACGTTATGCCATATAACGTTATGTTATATTACGTAATACGTTATAACGTTATACCATATAACGTATTACGTTATAACGTTATGTTATATAACGTAATACGTTATAACGTTATGTTATATTACGTATTACGTTATAACGTTATAAAATATAACGTTATGTTATATAAGGTATTACGTTACAACGTTATACCATATAACGTATTACGTTATAACGTTATGTTATATAACGCAATACGTTATAACGTGTTACCATATAACGTCTTACGTTATAACGTTATACCATATAACGAATTACGTTATCACGTCATACCATATAACGTATTACGTTATAACGTTATGTTATATAACGTAATACATTATAACGTTATGTTATATAACGCCATACGTTACAACGTTATACCATATAACGTATTGCGTTGTAACGTTATGTTATATAGCGGAATACGTTATAACGTTGTGTTATATAGCGTAATACGTTATAACGTGTTGCCATATAACTTATTACGTTATAACGTTATACCATATAACGTTATGTTATATAACGTATTACGTTACAACGTTATACCATATAACGTATTACGATATAACGTTATGTTATATAACGTAATACGTTATAACGTTATGTTATATAACGTAATACGTTATAACGTTATACCATATAACGTATTACGTTATAACGTTATACCGTATAACGTTATGTTTTATAACGTATTACGTTACATCGTTATACCATATAACGTATTGCGTTGTAACGTTATGTTATATAGCGGAATACGTTATAACGTTATGTTATATAACGTAATACGTTATAACGAGTTACCATGTAACTTATAACGTTATAACGTTATACCATATAACGTCATGTTATATAACGTATTACGTTACAACGTTATACCATATAACGTATTACGTTATAACGTTTTGTTATATAACGTAACACGTTATAACGTTATGTTATATAACGTTACGTTATATAACGTAATACGTTATATCGTTATGTTATATAACGTAATACGTTATAACTAGTTACCATATAACGTATTACGTTATAACGTTATACCATGTAACGTTATGTTATATAACGTAATACGTTGTAACGTGTTACCATATAACGTATTTCGTTATAACGTTATATCATATAACGTTATGTTATATATCGTAATAAGTCATAACGTTATGTTATATAACGTAATACGTTATAACTAGTTACCATATAACGTATTACGTTATAACGTTATACCATGTAACGTTATGTTATATTATGTAAAACGTTATAACGTTATACCATATAACGTATTACGTTACAACGTTATACCATATAACGTATTGCGTTGTAACGTTATGTTATATAGCGAAATACGTTATAACGTTATGTTATATAACGTAATACGTTATAACGTGTTACCATATAGCTTATTACGTTATAACGTTATACCATATACCGTTATGTTATATAACGTAATACGTTATAACGTGTTACCATATAACGTATTACTTTATAACGTTATACCATATAACGTTATGTTATATTACGTAATACGTTATAACGTTATGTTGCAGAACGTAATACGTTATAACGTGCTACCATATAACGTATTACGTTATAACGTTATACCATATAACGTATTACGTTATAACGTTGTGTTATATAATGTAATACGTTATAACGTTATGCTATATAACGTAATACGTTATATCGTTATGTTATATAACGTAATACGTTATAACGTTATACCATATAGCGAAATACGTTATAACGTTATGTTATATAACGTAATACGTTATAACGTGTTACCATATAGCTTGTTACGTTATAACGTTATACCATATACCGTTATGTTATATAACGTAATACGTTATAACGTGTTACCATATAACGTATTACGTTATAACGTTGTGTTATATAACGTAATACGTTATATCGTTATGTTATGTAACGTAAAACGTTATAACGTGTTACCATATAACGTATTACGTTATAACGTTATATCATATAACGTATTACGTTATAACGTTGTGTTATATAACGTAATACGTTATATCGTTATGTTATGTAACGTAAAACGTTATAACGTGTTACCATATAACGTATTACGTTATAACGTTATATCATATAACGTTATGTTATATATCGTAATAAGTCATAACGTTATGTTATATAACGTAATACGTTATAACTAGTTACCATATAACGTATTACGTTATAACGTTATACCATGTAACGTTATGTTATATTACGTAAAACGTTATAACGTTATACCATATAACGTATTACGTTACAACGTTATACCATATAACGTTATATTATATAACGTATTACGTTACAACGTTATACCATATAACGTATTGCGTTGTAACGTTATGTTATATAGCGAAATACGTTATAACGTTATGTTATATAACGCAATACGTTATAACGTGTTACCATATAGCTTATTACGTTATAACGTTATACCATATACCGTTATGTTATATAACGTAATACGTTATAACGTGTTACCATATAACGTATTACTTTATAACGTTATACCATATAACGTTATGTTATATTACGTAATACGTTATAACGTTATGTTGCAGAACGTAATACGTTATAACGTGTTACCATTAACGTATTACGTTATAACGTTATACCATATAACGTATTGCGTTGTAACGTTACGTTATATAGCGTAATACATTATAACGTTATGTTGTATAACGCCATACGTTACAACGTTATACCATATAACGTATTACGTTATAACGTTATGTTGCATAACGTAATACGTTATAACGTGTTACCATTAACGTATTACGTTATAACGTTATACCATATAACGTATTGCGTTGTAACGTTATGTTATATAGCGTAATACATTATAACGTTATGTTATATAACGCCATACGTTACAACGTTATACCATATAACGTATTACGTTGTAAAGTTATACCATGTAACGTTATGTTATCTAACGTAATACGTTATAATGTTATACCATATAACGTAATTCGTTATAACGATATACCATAAAACGTTATGTTATACAACGTAATACGTCATAACGTGTTACCATATAACGTATTACGTTATAACGTTATGTTATATAACGTAATACGTAATATCGTTATGTTATATAACGTAATACGTTATAACGTTATACCATATAACGTATTACGTTATAAAGTTACACCGTACAACGTTATGTTATATATCGTATTACGTTATAACGTTATACCATATGGCGTATTACGTTATAACGTTATACCATATAACTTATTACGTTATAACGTTATGTTATATAACGTCATACGTTATAACGTTATGTTATATAACGTAATACGTTATAACGTTATGTTATATAACGAAATACGTGATATCGTTATGTTATATAACGTAATACGTTATAACGTTATAACATATAACGTATTACGTTATAAAGTTACACCATACAACGTTATACCATATAACGTAATACGTTATAACGTTATACCATATAACGTATTACGTTATAAAGTTACACCATACAACGTTATGTTAAATATCGTATTACGTTATAACGTGATAGCATATGGCGTATTACGTTATAACGTTATATCATATAACGTTATGTTATATATCGTAATACGTCATAACGTTACGTTATATAACGTAATACGTTATAACTAGTTACCATATAACGTATTACGTTATAACGTTATACCATATAACGTTATGTTATATTACGTAAAACGTTATAACGTTATACCATATAACTTATTACGTTACAACGTTATACCATATAACGTTATGTTATATAACGTATTACGTTACAACGTTATACCACATAACGTATTGCGTTGTAACGTTATGTCATAAAGCGGAATACGTTATAACGTTATGTTATATAACGTAATACGTTATAACGTGTTACCATATAGCTTATTACGTTATAACGTTATACCATATAACGTTATGTTATATAACGTAATACGTTATAACGTGTTACCACATAACGTATTACTTTATAACGTTATGCCATATAACGTTATGTTATATTACGTAATACGTTATAACGTTATACCATATAACGTATTACGTTATAACGTTATGTTATATAACGTAATACGTTATAACGTTATGTTATATTACGTATTACGTTATAACGTTATAAAATATAACGTTATGTTATATAAGGTATTACGTTACAACGTTATACCATATAACGTATTACGTTATAACGTTATGTTATATAACGCAATACGTTATAACGTGTTACCATATAACGTCTTACGTTATAACGTTATACCATATAACGAATTACGTTATCACGTCATACCATATAACGTATTACGTTATAACGTTATGTTATATAACGTAATACATTATAACGTTATGTTATATAACGCCATACGTTACAACGTTATACCATATAACGTATTGCGTTGTAACGTTATGTTATATAGCGGAATACGTTATAACGTTGTGTTATATAGCGTAATACGTTATAACGTGTTGCCATATAACTTATTACGTTATAACGTTATACCATATAACGTTATGTTATATAACGTATTACGTTACAACGTTATACCATATAACGTATTACGATATAACGTTATGTTATATAACGTAATACGTTATAACGTTATGTTATATAACGTAATACGTTATAACGTTATACCATATAACGTATTACGTTATAACGTTATACCGTATAACGTTATGTTTTATAACGTATTACGTTACATCGTTATACCATATAACGTATTGCGTTGTAACGTTATGTTATATAGCGGAATACGTTATAACGTTATGTTATATAACGTAATACGTTATAACGAGTTACCATGTAACTTATAACGTTATAACGTTATACCATATAACGTCATGTTATATAACGTATTACGTTACAACGTTATACCATATAACGTATTACGTTATAACGTTTTGTTATATAACGTAACACGTTATAACGTTATGTTATATAACGTTACGTTATATAACGTAATACGTTATATCGTTATGTTATATAACGTAATACGTTATAACTAGTTACCATATAACGTATTACGTTATAACGTTATACCATGTAACGTTATGTTATATAACGTAATACGTTGTAACGTGTTACCATATAACGTATTTCGTTATAACGTTATATCATATAACGTTATGTTATATATCGTAATAAGTCATAACGTTATGTTATATAACGTAATACGTTATAACTAGTTACCATATAACGTATTACGTTATAACGTTATACCATGTAACGTTATGTTATATTATGTAAAACGTTATAACGTTATACCATATAACGTATTACGTTACAACGTTATACCATATAACGTATTGCGTTGTAACGTTATGTTATATAGCGAAATACGTTATAACGTTATGTTATATAACGTAATACGTTATAACGTGTTACCATATAGCTTATTACGTTATAACGTTATACCATATACCGTTATGTTATATAACGTAATACGTTATAACGTGTTACCATATAACGTATTACTTTATAACGTTATACCATATAACGTTATGTTATATTACGTAATACGTTATAACGTTATGTTGCAGAACGTAATACGTTATAACGTGCTACCATATAACGTATTACGTTATAACGTTATACCATATAACGTATTACGTTATAACGTTGTGTTATATAATGTAATACGTTATAACGTTATGCTATATAACGTAATACGTTATATCGTTATGTTATATAACGTAATACGTTATAACGTTATACCATATAGCGAAATACGTTATAACGTTATGTTATATAACGTAATACGTTATAACGTGTTACCATATAGCTTGTTACGTTATAACGTTATACCATATACCGTTATGTTATATAACGTAATACGTTATAACGTGTTACCATATAACGTATTACGTTATAACGTTGTGTTATATAACGTAATACGTTATATCGTTATGTTATGTAACGTAAAACGTTATAACGTGTTACCATATAACGTATTACGTTATAACGTTATATCATATAACGTATTACGTTATAACGTTGTGTTATATAACGTAATACGTTATATCGTTATGTTATGTAACGTAAAACGTTATAACGTGTTACCATATAACGTATTACGTTATAACGTTATATCATATAACGTTATGTTATATATCGTAATAAGTCATAACGTTATGTTATATAACGTAATACGTTATAACTAGTTACCATATAACGTATTACGTTATAACGTTATACCATGTAACGTTATGTTATATTACGTAAAACGTTATAACGTTATACCATATAACGTATTACGTTACAACGTTATACCATATAACGTTATATTATATAACGTATTACGTTACAACGTTATACCATATAACGTATTGCGTTGTAACGTTATGTTATATAGCGAAATACGTTATAACGTTATGTTATATAACGCAATACGTTATAACGTGTTACCATATAGCTTATTACGTTATAACGTTATACCATATACCGTTATGTTATATAACGTAATACGTTATAACGTGTTACCATATAACGTATTACTTTATAACGTTATACCATATAACGTTATGTTATATTACGTAATACGTTATAACGTTATGTTGCAGAACGTAATACGTTATAACGTGTTACCATTAACGTATTACGTTATAACGTTATACCATATAACGTATTGCGTTGTAACGTTACGTTATATAGCGTAATACATTATAACGTTATGTTGTATAACGCCATACGTTACAACGTTATACCATATAACGTATTACGTTATAACGTTATGTTGCATAACGTAATACGTTATAACGTGTTACCATTAACGTATTACGTTATAACGTTATACCATATAACGTATTGCGTTGTAACGTTATGTTATATAGCGTAATACATTATAACGTTATGTTATATAACGCCATACGTTACAACGTTATACCATATAACGTATTACGTTGTAAAGTTATACCATGTAACGTTATGTTATCTAACGTAATACGTTATAATGTTATACCATATAACGTAATTCGTTATAACGATATACCATAAAACGTTATGTTATATAACGTAATACGTCATAACGTGTTACCATATAACGTATTACGTTATAACGTTATGTTATATAACGTAATACGTAATATCGTTATGTTATATAACGTAATACGTTATAACGTTATACCATATAACGTATTACGTTATAAAGTTACACCGTACAACGTTATGTTATATATCGTATTACGTTATAACGTTATACCATATGGCGTATTACGTTATAACGTTATACCATATAACTTATTACGTTATAACGTTATGTTATATAACGTCATACGTTATAACGTTATGTTATATAACGTAATACGTTATAACGTTATGTTATATAACGAAATACGTGATATCGTTATGTTATATAACGTAATACGTTATAACGTTATAACATATAACGTATTACGTTATAAAGTTACACCATACAACGTTATACCATATAACGTAATACGTTATAACGTTATACCATATAACGTATTACGTTATAAAGTTACACCATACAACGTTATGTTAAATATCGTATTACGTTATAACGTTTTTTTTTTTTTTTTTATTTTTTTTTTTTTTTATTTATTTGCTTTAAATTTTACAATTTGTCCAGTAGGACATTTGGTAAAATGTTATAGCTGTTTTCTAATATAACATGTGGGTGGCTACCCCCAATGGGGTTCCATCTTCGTGCTTGTTAGGGTGTATCCTTTATGAGATCTACTGGATGTTTCCTTTTTAATCTCCTTTCGATGAATGTGGTGATCGTTTCCGCTGCCAGCCGGTTCGGGTGCGTTGCTAATCTTTCTCTGTACCTTCTTGCGAATCTGCTAATCTCTTCCTTGACCGTTGGTATTCCAAGGTCTTTTCGTATGTCCTCGTTTCTAACGTACCATGGGGCGTTTACTATTGTTCTAAGTATTTTAGATTGCATTGCCTCTAGTTTGGTTATATGGCTCATTGCTGCTGTTCCCCATAGTGGTATTCCGTACGTCCAGATTGGTTTTATGATGGTTTTGTAGATTTTTAATTTGTTTTCTATGCTTAGTTTGGATTTTCGACTTGTTAACCAGTACATCTGTCTCTTTGCTATCTGTATTTTGCTTATTATTGATTTGATATGCTGTTTCCATGTGAATCTTGTATCAAAGTGTAGTCCTAGGTATTTGACTTGCCTTGTTTGTATTATGTGCGTGCCGTTGAGTGTAATGTTTGGTGGTAACTGTTTTCGCAGTGTGAATGTAATGTGGTTGCATTTATCAGGGTTTGCTTTAATTTGTTTAACTTGAAGCCACTTTTCTATTTTTGCAATATGCTCTTGTAGCAATGCGACTGCTGTTGCTGGGTTAGTGTGCCTGACTAGTACCACAGTGTCATCCGCAAATGTCAGTATTTTGCTGTTGGTGGTTGTTGGTATGTTGGCCGTGTATAGTGTGTAGAGAATTGGTCCCAAGACGCTTCCTTGCGGAACCCCTGCCTTGATGTCTTTAACTTGAGAGTATGTATCTTTAATTTTTACTGTAAAGGTTCTGTTGCTTAAGTAGGATTTAGTTAAATGGTATATCTGCTCCGGGAATTGTTTTCTGATTGATTGAAGTAGACTATCGTGGTTTATTTTGTCGAATGCTTTCTCGATGTCCATAAAGAGGGCTGTGCAGTATTGTTTGTTTTCTATTGCTAGTATTATTTCGTTTGTGAGTCTGTGCATTTGCTCTATCGTGGAGTGTTTGTTCCTGAATCCAAATTGGTGATCTGGTATTAGTTTTTCCTTCTCTATTATTGGTTTTAGGCGGGCGTAAATTATTTTTTCCAGTATTTTGGAGAATACTGGAAGTAGTGATATTGGTCTGTACGATACTGTTTGATGTGGGTCTTTGCCTGGTTTAGGTAACATTATGATCTGTGCTAGTTTCCATAGTTTAGGATAGTATTGGATTCTTAATATTGCATTAAAGATTATTGTAATTAGCCGTATCGCTTTTGGAGGAAGGTTTTTCAAGATTATACCATTGATTAGGTCAATTCCTGGTGCCTTATTATTTTTTGTTTTCTCGATTATGTTTCTAATTTCATGTGCTGTTGTTTTAGGTATGATGTAATGATTGTCAGTTGCAGTACTAGTGATTACCTCATCCTCGTCCATATGACAGTTGTGGTTGCTATTAATGATATTATGTGGTGTAAATATGTTGCTTAGGTGGTTGGAAAATTCTTCAGCTTGTTCTTCGTTGCTTCTTGCCCATGTATTATCTGCTTTTCTGATTGCTGGGACTAGTTTTATTGGCTTCTTTATTTTTTTTGTGGCTTTCCAAAGGGAGTAGTTAGAGTTCTCGTGTGCAGATAGTGACTCTATGAATTTTGTGAACTCATTGTTATTGTGTTCTTTTATTTTGTTTTTTATTTCCTTTGCAAGTTTATTTAGGTGTTTTTTGTTTTCTTTTGATCTATGTTTTTGCCATTTTGCTTTCGCTTTTCTTTTTTCTCTAATTTTTTCAAGGATGTCTGGCGGAATTATTTTTGTTGGTCTATTAGTTGATTCAGGTATAGTGGTTGCCCATGCTGCTTCCTGAATAGTTTCTGTAAGCGTTATTACTGCTTGTTCGATATGTTCGGGTGTTTTCAATGGGATGTTGCAGTTGATTTTGCTCTCAATTATTTCTTTAAATGTTTGCCATTTGGTGGTTTTATTGCATAGTGTCTCTGAATTTTTATAAATTATTGGTTTGTTTAAGTATGTAATAATTATGGGTGTATGATCGGAGCTAAGCTCGAGGCTGGGTTCTATATTTAGTTTATTTGCATTTAGTCCTTTTGTAACTGCAAAATCAAGTAGGTCAGGTATTTTGCTCAAGTCTGTCGGCCAGTAAGTCGGTCTTCCTGTGGATAATATATTGAGGTTATTGTTTCTAATGTACTTCTCCAAAGTTCTACCTCGAGGTGTATTGATTCTTGATCCCCATAGTGTGTGCTTTGAATTATAGTCTCCCGCTGCAATATACTTATCACCTAAATGTTGAAAGTAATCTTCCCACATTTGAGATGTAATTTTATGTCGCGGTGGTACATATACTGCTGACAGCTGTAGATAGTTGCTGCTAGTTTGTACTGTAACGGTGGTTGCTTGGATATATTCTTTACTAACCTGACTGTGTAGATGGTGTTTAATATCGTTTCTTATTATTACTGCGGTTCCTCCGTGTGCTTTTCCTGAGGGATGCTTGGTATCATATATGGTGTAGTACGGTATTTTTAAATAGTTTTTTATAGTGAAGTGTGTTTCTGAAACAAGAAGTATATCGATATTATTGTTATACAGGAATGTTTTAGTTTCTAGGGCCCTTTGTTGTAGGCCGTTAGAGTTCCAGGCTGCTATTTTAAGCGTGTCCATTTTTATTTTTTAGTTAGCGTGTTTGTAAGTAGCTGTAGCATGAGTGTGATTTGTTGCGTTTGCTGTTTAAGGATTGCGTTTTGTTCACTTATCATTTTTGCCAGGAATTCTGTGTTTTTGATGGATATCTTTAATAGTTCTTTAATTTCTGCAGCGTCGTCGATGTTAATGTTCTGGTTGTGATTATCTAAAGGTGTTGACTGTTTGGCTACTTGCGCGTAGCTTCGGCTACCAAGGGTGTTGGTATTGTTATGGTTCATTACATTCTGAACGTTTGTTGATGTTTCAGTTACTATGCTATCCTGTTGAGTGTTAGAGTTATTATATGTCCTGTTACGAAGCGGCGGAAAAAGTTTTTTTTGTAGTTGCTTTCTGACTAAACAGCCTTTGTAACTAGCTGGGTGGTTTCCACCGCAATTGAAACACTTTGCGTTATTTATTTTTCCCGTATGTGGGCAGTTAGCTGTTAGGTGCTTTCCTGCGCATTTGACACACGCCGGGTTTCTGTTACAGTAGTTTTTTGTATGCCCATATTGTTGACACCTCATACATTGCGGTATGTCTTTTTTTTGTCTGGGTGGCTCAACTGTAATTATCGTGTTTAAAATTTTCTTAATTTCAAAAATTTCTTTGTTATCATTTTTAGGTTCTAATTCTATTAAAAATAGCGGTAGTGGTTGCTTGGTGTCAAATCTGGTTATGTTGTTAATCGTTCTTACCTGGTGTCCGATTTTGGCTAATTCCTCACATATGTTGTTTGTGTTCGATTTGGGATGTAAGCCTCTGATTACTGCTTTGTAGCTTTTATCAGATTTGGGTTGGTAGGTATGATACCCGGCGTTTTTTTCCTTTAGCGCTTTTGTTACTTTTCTATATATTTCCGGGGTATTGGTTTGTACTTTTACTTGTTCTAGTTTGAGTTGTTTTATGGTGTAATTTTCTTTTCCTGCCGTGATGTTTAGCAGTTCGATGAGGGGGTCTATTATTTTAGCATCAATGAAGATTGGTGGAGGTTTAGGAATGTTTGTTATTGGTTTATCAGCTGGGTCTACATCCATCACTTCTGGCAGTGAGCTGAAAGAGTTATGTATAGGAATTTCCTGTAGCCATTTTTGTCCTTCTGGTTCTATCGTCCTCTTAGCATTTGTGTTTGTGTTTATCCTTCGTTTTTTGCTGGGAGTTGCAGTCTTCCAGCTTTCGTTGTAATGTGGTGGAACATTGCTAGTATTATTTTTTCCTTCATCTTTTTTCGTAATTTCCATCGCCATTTCGTTTGTATCTGAGCAATCCACTTCACTTGTTGATTTATTTGAGCTCTGTTGGTCTATTGCTCTGTTTATGGCATATGTTTCGCCTTTGTTTAGGATTTTTATAGTTGGTATTTTTTGGATGTTTTCCATCCTTTAGTTTTAGTATATTGGTTGTGTTGCACTTCACTTTTCTTTTCTCTTCTCTTTTCTTTCCCACTTGTCGCACTTACGGAAGCACTGGTTCTCACGTCCGCATAGCTCGACTGCTCGGGCAGAACTGATATAACGTATTACGATATAACGTTATACCATATAACGCTATGTTATATGACGTATTACTTTATAACGTTATACCATATAACGTTATGTTATATTACGTAATACGTTATAACGTTATACCATATAACGTATTACGTTATAACGTTATACCATATAACGTTATGTTATATAACGTATTACGTTACAACGTTATACCATATAACGTATTACATTATAACGGTATATGGTATAACGTTATAACGTATTACGTTACAACGTTATACCATGTAACGTATTACGTTACAACGTTATACCATATAACGTTATGTTATATAACGAATTACGTTACAACGTTATACCATATAACGTATTGCGTTGTAACGTTATGTTATATAGCGGAATACGTTATAACGTTATGTTATATAGCGTAATACGTTATAACGTGTTACCATATAACTTATTACGTTATAACGTTATACCATATAACGTTATGTTATATAACGTATTACGTTACAACGTTATACCATATAACGTATTACGATATAACGTTATGTTATATAACGTAATACGTTATAACGTTATGTTATATAACGTAATACGTTATAACGTTATACCATATAACGTATTACGTTATAACGTTATACCATATAACGTACTACGTTATAACGTTATACCATATAACGTTATGTTATATAACGTATTACGTTACATCGTTATACCATATAACGTATTGCGTTGTAACGTTATGTTATATAGCGGAATACGTTATAACGTTATGTTGCATAACGTAATACGTTATAACGTGTTACCATATAACGTATTACGTTATAACGTTATACCATATAACGTATTGCGTTGTAACGTTATGTTATATAGCGGAATACGTTATAACGTTATGTTATATAGCGTAATACGTTATAACGTGTTACCATATAACTTATTACGTTATAACGTTATACCATATAACGTTATGTTATATAACGTATTACGTTACAACGTTATACCATATAACATATTGCGTTGTAACGTTGTGTTATATAACGTATTACGTTACAACGTTATACCGTATAACGTATTACGCTTTAACGTTTTGTTATATAACGTAATACGTTATAACGTTATGTTATATAACGTCATACGTTACAACGTTATACCATATAACGTATTTCGTTACAACGTTATACCATATAACGTTATGTTATATAACGAATTAGGTTACAACGTTATACCATATAACGTATTGCGTTGTAACGTTATGTTATATAGCGGAATACGTTATAACGTTATGTTATATAGCGTAATACGTTATAACGTGTTACCATATAACTTATTACGTTATAACGTTATACCATATAACGTTATGTTATATAACGTATTACGTTACAACGTTATACCATATAACGTATTGCCTTGTAACGTTATGTTATATAGCGGAATACGTTATAACGTTATGTTATATTACGTAGTACGCTATAACGTTGTACCATGTAACGTATTACGTTATAAAATTATACCATATAACGTTATGTTATATTACGTTATACGTTATAACGTTATACCATATAACGTATTACGTTACAACGTTATAACATATAACGTATTACGTTATAACGTTATGTTATATAACGTAATAGGTTATAACGTAATGTTTTATAACGTTATGTTATATAACGTAATACGTTATAATGTTATGTTACATAACGTAATACGTTGTAACGTATTACCATATAACGTATTACGTTATTACGTTATGTTATGTAACGTAATACGTTATAACGTTATGATGTATAACGTAATACGTTATAACGTTATGTTGTATAACGTAATACGTTATAACGTGTTACCATATCACGTATTACGTTATAAGGTTATACCATATAACGTATTACGTTGTAACGTTATACCATGTAACGTTATGTTATCTAACGTAATACGTTATAATGTTATACCATATAACGTAATTCGTTATAACGATATACCATAACACGTTATGTTATATAACGTAATACGTTATAACGTGTTACCATATAACGTATTACGTTATAACGTTATGTTATATAACGTAATACGTAATATCGTTATGTTATATAACGTAATACGTTATAACGTTATACCATATAACGTATTACGTTATAAAGTTACACCGTACAACGTTATGTTATATATCGTATTACGTTATAACGTTATACCATATGGCGTATTACGTTATAACGTTATACCATATAACTTATTACGTTATAACGTTATGTTGTATAACGTCATACGTTATAACGTTATGTTATATAACGTAATACGTTATAACGTTATGTTATATAACGTTATACGTGATATCGTTATGTTATATAACGTAATACGTTATAACGTTATACCATATAACGTATTACGTTATAAAGTTACACCATACAACGTTATACCATATAACGTAATACGTTATAACGTTATACCATATAACGTATTACGTTATAAAGTTATACCATACAACGTTATGTTATATATCGTATTACGTTATAACGTTATACCATATGGCGTATTACGTTATAACGTTATACCATATAACTTATTACGTTATAACGTTATGTTATATAACGTAATACGTTATAACGTTATGTTATATAACGTAATACGTTATAACGTTATACCATATAACGTAATACGATATAACGTTATACCATATAACGTAATACGATATAACGTTATACCATATAACGTTAAGTTATATAACGTAATACGTTATAACGTTATGTTACATAACGTAATACGTTATAACGTGTTACCATATAACGTATTCCGTTATAACGTTATACCATATAACGTATTACGTTATAACGTTATGTTATATAACGCAATACGTTATAACGTGTTACCATATAACCTCTTACGTTATAACGTTATACCATATAACGTAATACGTTATAACTTGTTACCATATAACTTATTACGTTATAACGCTACACCATATAACGTTATGTTATATAACGTAATACGTTATAACGTTATGGTACATAACGTAATACGTTATAACGTGTTACCATATAACGTATTCAGTTATAACGTTATACCATATAACGTATTACGTTATAGCGTAATGTTATATAACGTAATACGTTATAACGTTATACCATATAACGTATTACGTCATAACGTTATGTTATATAACGTAATACGTGATATCGTTATGTTATATAACGTAATACGTTATAACGTTATACCATATGGCGTATTACGTTATAACGTTATACCATATAACTTATTACGTTATAACGTTATGTTATATAACGTAATACGTTATAACGTTATGTTATATAACGTTATACGTGATATCGTTATGTTATATAACGTAATACGTTATAACGTTATACCATATAACGTATTACGTTATAAAGTTACACCATACAACGTTATACCATATAACGTAATACGTTATAACGTTATACCATATAACGTATTACGTTATAAAGTTATACCATACAACGTTATGTTATATATCGTATTACGTTATAACGTTATACCATATGGCGTATTACGTTATAACGTTATACCATATAACTTATTACGTTATAACGTTATGTTATATAACGTAATACGTTATAACGTTATGTTATATAACGTAATACGTTATAACGTTATACCATATAACGTAATACGATATAACGTTATACCATATAACGTAATACGATATAACGTTATACCATATAACGTTAAGTTATATAACGTAATACGTTATAACGTTATGTTACATAACGTAATACGTTATAACGTGTTACCATATAACGTATTCCGTTATAACGTTATACCATATAACGTATTACGTTATAACGTTATGTTATATAACGCAATACGTTATAACGTGTTACCATATAACCTCTTACGTTATAACGTTATACCATATAACGTAATACGTTATAACTTGTTACCATATAACTTATTACGTTATAACGCTACACCATATAACGTTATGTTATATAACGTAATACGTTATAACGTTATGGTACATAACGTAATACGTTATAACGTGTTACCATATAACGTATTCAGTTATAACGTTATACCATATAACGTATTACGTTATAGCGTAATGTTATATAACGTAATACGTTATAACGTTATACCATATAACGTATTACGTCATAACGTTATGTTATATAACGTAATACGTGATATCGTTATGTTATATAACGTAATACGTTATAACGTTATACCATATGGCGTATTACGTTATAACGTTATACCATATAACTTATTACGTTATAACGTTATGTTATATAACGTAATACGTTATAACGTTATGTTATATAACGTAATACGTTATAACGTTATAACATATAACGTATTACGTTATAACGTTATGTCATATAACGTAATAGGTTATAACGTAATGTTTTATAACGTTATGTTATATAACGTAATACGTTATAATGTTATGTTACATAACGTAATACGTTGTAACGTATTACCATATAACGTATTACGTTATTACGTTATGTTATGTAACGTAATACGTTATAACGTTATGATGTATAACGTAATACTTTATAACGTTATGTTGTATAACGTAATACGTTATAACGTGTTACCATATCACGTATTACGTTATAAGGTTATACCATATAACGTATTACGTTGTAACGTTATACCATGTAACGTTATGTTATCTAACGTAATACGTTATAATGTTATACCATATAACGTAATTCGTAATAACGATATACCATAAAACGTTATGTTATATAACGTAATACGTTATAACGTGTTACCATATAACGTATTACGTTATAACGTTATGTTATATAACGTAATACGTAATATCGTTATGTTATATAACGTAATACGTTATAACGTTATACCATATAACGTATTACGTTATAAAGTTACACCGTACAACGTTATGTTATATATCGTATTACGTTATAACGTTATACCATATGGCGTATTACGTTATAACGTTATACCATATAACTTATTACGTTATAACGTTATGTTGTATAACGTCATACGTTAAAACGTTATGTTATATAACGTAATACGTTATAACGTTATGTTATATAACGTAATACGTGATATCGTTATGTTATATAACGTAATACGTTATAACGTTATACCATATAACGTATTACGTTATAAAGTTACACCATACAACGTTATACCATATAACGTAATACGTTATAACGTTATACCATATAACGTATTACGTTATAAAGTTATACCATACAACGTTATGTTATATATCGTATTACGTTATAACGTTATACCATATGGCGTATTACGTTATAACGTTATACCATATAACTTATTACGTTATAACGTTATGTTATATAACGTAATACGTTATAACGTTATGTTATATAACGTAATACGTTATAACGTCATACCATATAACGTAATACGATATAACGTTATACCATATAACGTAATACGATATAACGTTATACCATATAACGTTAAGTTATATAACGTAATACGTTATAACGTTATGTTACATAACGTAATACGTTATAACGTGTTACCATATAACGTATTCCGTTATAACGTTATACCATATAACGTATTACGTTATAACGTTATGTTATATAACGCAATACGTTATAACGTGTTACCATATAACCTCTTACGTTATAACGTTATACCATATAACGTAATACGTTATAACTTGTTACCATATAACTTATTACGTTATAACGTTATACCATATAACGTTATGTTATATAACGTAATACGTTATAACGTTATGGTACATAACGTAATACGTTATAACGTGTTACCATATAACGTATTCAGTTATAACGTTATACCATATAACGTATTACGTTATAACGTAATGTTATATAACGTAATACGTGATATCGTTATGTTATATAACGTAATACGTTATAACGTTATACCATATAACGTATTACGTTATAACGTTATGTTATATAACGTAATACGTGATATCGTTACGTTATATAACGTAATACGTTATAACGTTATACCATATAACGTATTACGTTATAACGTTATGTTATATAACGTAATACGTTATAACTTTATGTTATATAACGTAATACGTTAGAACGTTATGTTATATAACGTAATACGTTATAACGTTATACTATATAAAGTAATACGATATAACGTTATACCATATAACGTTAAGTTATATAACGTAATACGTTATAACGTTATGGTACATAACGTAATACGTTATAACGTGTTACCATATAACGTATTCAGTTATAACGTTATTCCATATAACGTATTACGTTATAACGTTATGTTATATAACGTAATACGTTATAACTTTATGTTATATAACGTAATACGTTAGAACGTTATGTTATATAACGTAATACGTTATAACGTTATACTATATAAAGTAATACGATATAACGTTATACCATATAACGTTAAGTTATATAACGTAATACGTTATAACGTTATGGTACATAACGTAATACGTTATAACGTGTTACCATATAACGTATTCAGTTATAACGTTATACCATATAACGTATTACGTTATAACGTTATGTTATATAACGTCATACGTTATAACGTTATACCATATAACGTATTACGTTATAAAGTTACACCATACAACGTTATGTTATATATCGTATTACGTTATAACGTTATACCATATGGCGTATTACGTTATAACGTTATACCATATAGCGTAATACGTTATGACGTGTTACCATATAACTTATTACGTTATAACGTTATACCATATAACGTTATGTTATATAACGTATTACGTTATAACGTTATGTTATATAACGTAATACGTTATAACGTTATACCATATAACGTATTACGTTATAACGTTATACCGTATAACGTTATGTTATTTAACGTATTACGTTACATCGTTATACCAAATAACGTATTGCGTTGTAACGGTTTGTTATATAACGTAACACGTTATAACGTTATGTTATATAACGTTACGTTATATAACGTAATACGTTATATCGTTATGTTATGTAACGTAAAACGTTATAACGTGTTACCATATAACGTATTACGTTATAACGTTATACCATATAACGTTATGTTATATAACGTAATACGTTATAACGTTATGTTGCATAACGTAATACGTTATAACGTGTTACCATATAACGTATTACGTTATAATGTTATACCATATAACGTATTACGTTATAACGTTGTGTTATATAACGTAATACGTTATAACGTTATGATATATAACGTTACGTTATATAACGTAATACGTTATATCGTTATGTTATGTAACGTAAAACGTTATAACGTGTTACCATATAACGTATTACGTTATAACGTTATGTTATATAACGTAATACGTTATATCGTTATGTTATATAACGTAATACGTTATAACGTTATACCTTATAACGTTATGTTATACAACGTAATACGTTATAACGTTATGCTACATAACGTAATACGTTATAACGTGTTACCATATAACGTATTACGTTATAACGTTTTACCATATAACGTAATACGTTATAACGTTATACCATATAACGTAATACGTTATAACTTGTTACCATATAACTTATTACGTTATAACGTTATACCATATAACGTTATGTTATATAACGTAATACGTTATAACGTGTTACCATATAACGTATTACGTTATAACGTTATGTTATATAACGTAATACGTGATATCGTTATGTTATATAACGTAATACGTGATAACGTTATACCATATAACGTATTACGTTATAAAGTAACACCATACAACGTTATGTTATATATCGTATTACGTTATAACGTTATACCATATGGCGTATTACGTTATAACGTTATGCCATATAACTTATTACGTTATAACGTTATGTTATATAACGTAATACGTTAGAACGTTATGTTATATAACGTAATACGTTATAACGTTATGTTATATAACGTAATACGTGATATCGTTATGTTATATAACGTAATACGTTATAACGTTATACCATATGGCGTATTACGTTATAACGTTATACCATATAACGTAATACGATATAACGTTATACCATATAACGTAATACGATATAACGTTATACCATATAACGTTAAGTTATATAACGTACTACGTTATAACGTTATGTTACATAACGTAATACGTTATAACGTGTTACCATATAACGTATTCCGTTATAACGTTATACCATATAACGTATTACGTTATAACGTTATGTTATATAACGTAATACGTTATAACGTTATACCATATAACGTATTACGTTATAAAGTTACACCATACAACGTTATGTTATATATCGTATTACGTTATAACGTTATACCGTATAACGTATTACGTTATAACGTTATGTTATATAACGTAATACGTGATATCGTTGTGTTATATAACGTAATACGTTATAACGTTATACCATATAACGTTATGTTATATTACGTAAAACGTTATAACGTTATACCATATACCTTATTACGTTACAACGTTATACCATATAACGTTATGTTATATAACGTATTACGTTACAACGTTATACCATATAACGTATTGCGTTGTAACGTTATGTTATAAAGCGGAATACGTTATAACGTTATGTTATATAACGTAATACGTTATAACGTGTTACCGTATAGCTTATTACGTTATAACGTTATTCCATATAACGTATTACGTTATAACGTAATGTTATATTACGTATTACGCTATAACGTTATACCATATAACGTTATGTTATATAAGGTATTACGTTACAACGTTATACCATATAACGTATTACGTTATAACGTTATGTTATATAACGCAATACGTTATAACGTGTTACCATATAACCTCTTACGTTATAACGTTATACCATATAACGAATTACGTTATCACGTCATACCATATAACGTATTACGTTATAACGTTATGTTATATAACGTAATACATTATAACGTTATGTTATATAACGCCATACGTTACAACGTTATACCATATAACGTTATGTTATATAACGTATTACGTTACAACGTTATACCATATAACGTATTGCGTTGTAACATTATGTTATATAGCGGAATACGTTATAACGTTATGTTATATAGCGTAATACGTCATAACGTGTTGCCATATAACTTATTACGTTATAACGTTATACCATATAACGTTATGTTATATAACGTATTACGTTACAACGTTATACCATATAACGTATTACGATATAACGTTATGTTATATAACGTAGTACGTTATAACGTTATGTTATATAACGTAATACGTTATAACGTTATACCATATAACGTATTACGTTATAAAGTTACACCATACAACGTTATGTTATATATCGTATTACGTTATAACGTTATACCGTATAACGTATTACGTTATAACGTTATGTTATATAACGTAATACGTGATATCGTTGTGTTATATAACGTAATACGTTATAACGTTATACCATATAACGTTATGTTATATTACGTAAAACGTTATAACGTTATACCATATACCTTATTACGTTACAACGTTATACCATATAACGTTATGTTATATAACGTATTACGTTACAACGTTATACCATATAACGTATTGCGTTGTAACGTTATGTTATAAAGCGGAATACGTTATAACGTTATGTTATATAACGTAATACGTTATAACGTGTTACCGTATAGCTTATTACGTTATAACGTTATTCCATATAACGTATTACGTTATAACGTAATGTTATATTACGTATTACGCTATAACGTTATACCATATAACGTTATGTTATATAAGGTATTACGTTACAACGTTATACCATATAACGTATTACGTTATAACGTTATGTTATATAACGCAATACGTTATAACGTGTTACCATATAACCTCTTACGTTATAACGTTATACCATATAACGAATTACGTTATCACGTCATACCATATAACGTATTACGTTATAACGTTATGTTATATAACGTAATACATTATAACGTTATGTTATATAACGCCATACGTTACAACGTTATACCATATAACGTTATGTTATATAACGTATTACGTTACAACGTTATACCATATAACGTATTGCGTTGTAACATTATGTTATATAGCGGAATACGTTATAACGTTATGTTATATAGCGTAATACGTCATAACGTGTTGCCATATAACTTATTACGTTATAACGTTATACCATATAACGTTATGTTATATAACGTATTACGTTACAACGTTATACCATATAACGTATTACGATATAACGTTATGTTATATAACGTAGTACGTTATAACGTTATGTTATATAACGTAATACGTTATAACGTTATACCATATAACGTATTACGTTATAACGTTATACCGTATAACGTTATGTTTTATAACGTATTACGTTACATCGATATACCATATAACGTATTGCGTTGTAACGTTATGTTATATAGCGGAATACGTTATAACGTTATGTTATATAACGTAATACGTTATAACGAGTTACCATGTAACTTATAACGTTATAACGTTATACCATATAACGTTATGTTATATAACGTATTACGTTACAACGTTATACCATATAACGTATTACGTTATAACGTTTTGTTATATAACGTAACACGCTATAACGTTATGTTATATAACGTTACGTTATATAACGTAATACGTTATATCGTTATGTTATGTAACGTAAAACGTTATAACGTGTTACCATATAACGTATGCGTTATAACGTTATACCATATAACGTATTACGTTATAAAGTTACACCATACAGCGTTATGTTATATATCGTATTACGTTATAACGTTATACCATATGGCGTATTACGTTATAACGTTATACCATATAACGTAATGTTATATAACGTATTACGTTATAACCGTATGCTTGATATCGTAATACGTTATAATGTTATGTTATATAAAGTAATACGTTGTAACGTTATGTTATATAACGTAATATGTTGTAACGTGTTACCATATAACGTATTTCGTTATAACGTTATATCATATAACGTTATGTTATATATCGTAATAAGTCATAACGTTATGTTATACAACGTAATACGTTATAACTAGTTACCAGATAACGTATTACGTTATAACGTTATACCATGTAACGTTATGTTATATTACGTATAACGTTATAACGTTATACCATATAACGTATTACGTTACAACGTTATACCATATAACGTTATGTTATATAACGTATTACGTTACAACGTTATACCATATAACGTTATGTTATATAACGTATTACGTTACAACGTTATACCATATAACGTTATGTTATATAACGTATTACGTTACAACGTTATACCATATAACGTATTGCGTTGTAACGTTATGTTATATAGCGAAATACGTTATAACGTTATGTTATAAAACGTAATACGTTATAACGTGTTACCATATAGCTTATTACGTTATAACGTTATACCATATACCGTTATGTTATATAACGTAATACGTTATAACGTGTTACCATATAACGTATTACTTTATAACGTTATACCATATAACGTTATGTTATATTACGTAATACGTTATAACGTTATACCATATAACGTATTACGTTACAACGTTATACCATATAACGTATTACGTTATAACGTTTTGTTATATAACGTTACGTCATATAACGTAATACGTAATATCGTTATGTTATGTAACGTAAAACGTTATAACGTGTTACCATATAACGTATTACGTTATAACGTTATACCATATAACGTTATGTTATATAACGTAATACGTTATAACGTTATGTTGCAGAACGTAATACGTTATAACGTGCTACCATATAACGTATTACGTTATAACGTTATACCATATAACGTTAAGTTATATAACGTAATACGTTATAACGTTATGGTTCATAACGTAATACGTTATAACGTGTTACCATATAACGTATTCAGTTATAACGTTATATCATGTAACGTATTACGTTATAACGTTATGTTATATAACGTAATACGTTATAACGTTATACCATATAACGTATTACGTTATAAAGTTACACCATACAACGTTATGTTATATATCGTATTACGTTATAACGTTATACCGTATAACGTATTACGTTATAACGTTATGTTATATAACGTAATACGTGATATCGTTGTGTTATATAACGTAATACGTTATAACGTTATACCATATAACGTATTACGTTATTAAGTTACACCATACAACGTTATGTTAAATATCGTATTACGTTATAACGTTATACCATATAACGTATTACGTTATAACGTTATGTTATATAACGTAATGCGTTATAACGTTATGTTGTATAACGTAATACGTTATAACGTTATGTTATATAACGTCATACGTCATAACGTGTTACCATATAACGTGTTACGTAATAACGTTGTACCATATAACGTTATGTAATATAACGTAATACGTTATAACGTTATGATACATAACGTAACACGATATAACGTGTTACCATATAACGTATTACGTTATAACGTTACGTTATATAACGTAATACGTTATAACGTGTTACCATATAACTTATTACGTTATAACGTTATACCATATCACGTTATGTTATATAACGTATTAGGTTACAACGTTATACCATATAACGTATTACGATATAACGTTATGTTATATAACGTAATACGTTATAACGTTATGTTACGTAACGTAATACGTTATAACGTTGTACCGTATAACGTATTACGATATAACGTTATACCATATAACGTTATGGTATATTACGTAATACGTTATAACGTTATACCATATAACGTATTACGTTATAACGTAATACGTTATAACGTTATGTTATATTACGTATTACGTTATAACGTTATACCATATAACGTTATGTTATATAAGGTATTTCGTTACAACGTTATACCATATAACGTATTACGTTATAACGTTATGTTATATAACGCAATACGTTATAACGTGTTACCATATGACCTCTTACGTTATAACGTTATACCATATAACATATTACGTTATCACGTCATACCATATCACGTATTACGTTATAACGTTATGTTATATAACGTAATACGTTATAACGTTATGTTATATAACGCCATACGTTATAACGTGTTACCATATAACGTATTACCTTATAACGTTATACTATATAACGTTATGTTATATAACGTAATACGTTATAACGTGTTACCATATAACGTACTACGTTATAACGTTATGTTATATAACGTAATGCGTTATAACGTTATGTTGTATAACGTAATACGTTATAACGTTATGTTACATAACGTAACACGTTATAACGTGTTACCATATAACGTATTACGTTATAACGTTATGTTATATAACGTAATGCGTTATAACGTTATGTTGTATAACGTAATACGTTATAACGTTATGTTACATAACGTAACACGTTATAACGTGTTGCCATATAACGTATTACGTTATAACGTTATGTTATATAATGTAATGCGTTATAACGTTATGTTATATTACGTAATACGTTATAACATTATACCATATAACTTATTACGTTATAACGTTGTACCATATAACGTTATGTTATATAACGTATTACGTTACAACGTTATACCATATAACGTATTACGTTATAACGTTATGTTATATAACGTTATGTTATATAACGTAATACGTTATAACGTTATACCATATAACGAATTACGTTACAACGTTATACCATATAACGTATTACGTTATCACGTTATGTTATATAACGTAATACGTTATGTTATATAACGTTATGTTATATAACGTAATGCGTTATAACGTTATACCATATAACGTTATGTTATATTACGTAATACGTTATAACGTTATACCATATAACGTATTACGTTATAACGTTATACCATATAACGTTATGTTATATAACGTATTACGTTATAATGTTATACCACAAAACGTTATGTTATATAACGTAATACGTTATAACGTTATGTTGTATAACGTAATACGTAATAACGATATTTTATATAACGTAATACGTTATATCCTAAGGTCATATAACGTAATACGCTATAACGTGTTACCATATAACGTATTACGTTGTAACGTCATACCGTATAACGTTATGTTATATAACGTATTACGTTACAACGTGTTACCATATAACGAATTACGTTATAACGTTATACCATATAACGTTATGTTATATAACGTAGTACGATATAACGTTATACCATATAACGTATTACGTTATAACGTTATACCATATCACGTTATGTTATATAACGTATTAGGTTACAACGTTATACCATATAACGTATTACGATATAACGTTATGTTACATAACGTAATACGTTATAACGTTATGTTATGTAACGTAATACGTTATAACGTTGTACCGTATAACGTATTACGATATAACGTTATACCATATAACGCAATGTTATATGACGTGTTACTTTATAGCGTTATACCATATAACGTTATGTTATATTACGTAATACGTTATAACGTTATACCATATAACGAATTACGTTATAACGTTATACCATATAACGTTATGTTATATAACGTATTACGTTACAACGTGTTACCATATAACTTATTACGTTATAACGTAATACGTTATAACGTTATGTTACATAACGTAACACGTTATAACGTGTTACCATATAACGTATTACGTTATAACGTTATGTTATATAACGTAATGCGTTATAACGTTATGTTGTATAACGTAATACGTTATAACGTTATGTTACATAACGTAACACGTTATAACGTGTTACCATATAACGTATTACGTTATAACGTTATGTTATATAACGTAATGCGTTATAACGTTATGTTGTATAACGTAATACGTTATAACGTTATGTTACATAACGTAACACGTTATAACGTGTTGCCATATAACGTATTACGTTATAACGTTATGTTATATAACGTAATGCGTTATAACGTTATGTTATATTACGTAATACGTTATAACATTATACCATATAACTTATTACGTTATAACGTTGTACCATATAACGTTATGTTATATAACGTATTACGTTACAACGTTATACCATATAACGTATTACGTTATAACGTTATGTTATATAACGTTATGTTATATAACGTAATACGTTATAACGTTATACCATATAACGTATTACGTTACAACGTTATACCATATAACGTATTACGTTATCACGTTATGTTATATAACGTAATACGTTATATAACGTTATGTTATATAACGTAATGCGTTATAACGTTATACCATATAACGTTATGTTATATTACGTAATACGTTATAACGTTATACCATATAACGTATTACGTTATAACGTTATACCATATAACGTTATGTTATATAACGTATTACGTTATAATGTTATACCATAAAACGTTATGTTATATAACGTAATACGTTATAACGTTATGTTGTATAACGTAATACGTTATAACGTTATGTTACATAACGTAACACGTTATAACGTGTTGCCATAGAACGTATTACGTTATAACGTTATGTTATATAACGTAATGCGTTATAATGTTATGTTATATTACGTAATACGTTATAACGTTATATCATATAACGTATTACGTTACAACGTTATACCATATAACGTTATGTTATATAACGTATTACGTTACAACGTTATACCATATAACTTATTGCGTTGTAACGTTATGATATATAGCGGAATACGTTATAACGTTATGTTATATAACGTAATACGTTATAACGTTTTACCATATAACTTATTACGTTATAACGTTGTACCATATAACGTTATGTTATATAACGTATTACGTTACAACGTTATACCATATAACGTATTACGTTATAACGCTATGTTATATAACGTATTACGTTATATAACGTTATGTTATATAACGTAATACGTTATAACGTTATACCATATAACGTATTACGTTACAACGTTATACCATATAACGTATTACGTTATCACGTTATGTTATATAACGTAACACGCTATAACGTTATGTTATATAACGTAATACGTTATAACGTTATGTTATGTAACGTCATACGTCATAACGTGTAACCATATAACGTGTTACGTTATGACGTTGTACCATATAACGCTATATAATATAACGTAATACGTTATAACGTTATGATACATAACGTAACACGATATAACGTGTTACCATAAAACGTATTACGTTGCAACGTTATGTTATATAACGTAATGCGTTATAATGTCATGTTATATAACGTAATACTTCGTAACGTTATGTTATATAACGTAATACGTTATAACGTTATGTTGTATAACGTAATACGTAATAACGTTATTTTATATAACGTAATACGTTATATCCTAAGGTCGTATAACGTAATACGCTATAACGTGTTACCATTTGACGTATTACGTTATAACGTTATACCGTATAACGTGATGTTATACAACGTAGTACGATAATACGTTATACCATATAACGTATTACGTTATAACGTTATACCATATAACGTTATGTTATATAACGCATTACGTTACAACTTTATACCATATAACGTATTACGTTATAACGGTATGCTTGATAACGTAATACGTTATAATGTTATGTTATACAACGTTATGTTACATAGCGTATTACGTTACAACGTTATACCATATAACGTATTGCGTTGTAACGTTATGTTATATAGCGGAATACGTTATAACGTTATGTTATATAGCGTAATACGTTATAACGTGTTACCATATAACTTATTACGTTATAACGTTATACCATATAACGTTATGTTATATAACGTATTACGTTACAACGTTATACCATATAACGTATTACGTTATAACGTTATGCTATATAACGTAATACGTTATAACGTTATGTTATATTACGTATTACGTTATAACGTTAAACCATATAACGAATTACGTTATAACGTTATACCATATAACGTTATGTTATATAGCGTATTACGTTACAACGTTATACCATATAACGAATTACGTTATAACGTTATGTTATATAACGTAAAACGTTATAAGGTTATGTTACATAACGTAGTACGATATAACGTTATACCATATAACGTATTACGTTATAACGTTATACCATATCACGTTATGTTATATAACGTATTAGGTTACAACGTTATACCATATAACGTATTACGATATAACGTTATGTTATATAACGTAATACGTTATAACGTTATGTTATGTAACGTAATACGTTATAACGTTGTACCGTATAACGTTTTTTTTTTTTTATTTATTTGCTTTAAATTTTACAATTTGTCCAGTAGGACATTTGGTAAAATGTTATAGCTGTTTACTAATATAACATGTGGGTGGCTACCCCCAATGGGGTTCCATCTTCGTGCTTGTTAGGGTGTATCCTTTATGAGATCTACTGGATGTTTCCTTTTTAATCTCCTTTCGATGAATGTGGTGATCGTTTCCGCTGCCAGCCGGTTCGGGTGCGTTGCTAATCTTTCTCTGTACCTTCTTGCGAATCTGCTAATCTCTTCCTTGACCGTTGGTATTCCAAGGTCTTTTCGTATGTCCTCGTTTCTAACGTACCATGGGGCGTTTACTATTGTTCTAAGTATTTTAGATTGCATTGCCTCTAGTTTGGTTATATGGCTCATTGCTGCTGTTCCCCATAGTGGTATTCCGTACGTCCAGATTGGTTTTATGATGGTTTTGTAGATTATTAATTTGTTTTGTATGCTTAGTTTGGATTTTCGACTTGTTAACCAGTACATCTGTCTCCTTGCTATCTGTATTTTGCTTATTATTGATTTGATATGCTGTTTCCATGTGAATCTTGTATCAAAGTGTAGTCCTAGGTATTTGACTTGCCTTGTTTGTATTATGTGCGTGCCGTTGAGTGTAATGTTTGGTGGTAACTGTTTTCGCAGTGTGAATGTAATGTGGTTGCATTTATCAGGGTTTGCTTTAATTTGTTTAACTTGAAGCCACTTTTCTATTTTTGCAATATGCTCTTGTAGCAATGCGACTGCTGTTGCTGGGTTAGTGTGCCTGACTAGTACCACAGTGTCATACGCAAATGTCAGTATTTTGCTGTTGGTGGTTGTTGGTATGTTGGCCGTGTATAGTGTGTAGAGAATTGGTCCCAAGACGCTTCCTTGCGGAACCCCTGCCTTGATGTCTTTAACTTGAGAGTATGTATCTTTAATTTTTACTGTAAAGGTTCTGTTGCTTAAGTAGGATTTAGTTAAATGGTATATCTGCTCCGGGAATTGTTTTCTGATTGATTGAAGTAGACTATCGTGGTTTATTTTGTCGAATGCTTTCTCGATGTCCATAAAGAGGGCTGTGCAGTATTGTTTGTTTTCTATTGCTAGTATTATTTCGTTTGTGAGTCTGTGCATTTGCTCTATCGTGGAGTGTTTGTTCCTGAATCCAAATTGGTGATCTGGTATTAGTTTTTCCTTCTCTATTATTGGTTTTAGGCGGGCGTAAATTATTTTTTCCAGTATTTTGGAGAATACTGGAAGTAGTGATATTGGTCTGTACGATACTGTTTGATGTGGGTCTTTGCCTGGTTTAGGTAACATTATGATCTGTGCTAGTTTCCATAGTTTAGGATAGTATTGGATTCTTAATATTGCATTAAAGATTATTGTAATTAGCCGTATCGCTTTTGGAGGAAGGTTTTTCAAGATTATACCATTGATTAGGTCAATTCCTGGTGCCTTATTATTTTTTGTTTTCTCGATTATGTTTCTAATTTCATGTGCTGTTGTTTTAGGTATGATGTAATGATTGTCAGTTGCAGTACTAGTGATTACCTCATCCTCGTCCATATGACAGTTGTGGTTGCTATTATTGATATTATGTGGTGTAAATATGTTGCTTAGGTGGTTGGAAAATTCTTCAGCTTGTTCTTCGTTGCTTCTTGCCCATGTATTATCTGCTTTTCTGATTGCTGGGACTAGTTTTATTGGCTTCTTTATTTTTTTTGTGGCTTTCCAAAGGGAGTAGTTAGAGTTCTCGTGTGCAGATAGTGACTCTATGAATTTTGTGAACTCATTGTTATTGTGTTCTTTTATTTTGTTTTTTATTTCCTTTGCAAGTTTATTTAGGTGTTTTTTGTTTTCTTTTGATCTATGTTTTTGCCATTTTGCTTTCGCTTTTCTTTTTTCTCTAATTTTTTCAAGGATGTCTGGCGGAATTATTTTTGTTGGTCTATTAGTTGATTCAGGTATGGTGGTTGCCCATGCTGCTTCCTGAATAGTTTCTGTAAGCGTTATTACTGCTTGTTCAATATGTTCGGGTGTTTTCAATGGGATGTTGCAGTTGATTTTGCTCTCAATTATTTCTTTAAATGTTTGCCATTTGGTGGTTTTATTGCATAGTGTCTCTGAATTTTTATAAATTATTGGTTTGTTTAAGTATGTAATAATTATGGGTGTATGATCGGAGCTAAGCTCGAGGCTGGGTTCTATATTTAGTTTATTTGCATTTAGTCCTTTTGTAACTGCAAAATCAAGTAGGTCAGGTATTTTGCTCAAGTCTGTCGGCCAGTAAGTCGGTCTTCCTGTGGATAATATATTGAGGTTATTGTTTCTAATGTATTTCTCCAAAGTTCTACCTCGAGGTGTATTGATTCTTGATCCCCATAGTGTGTGCTTTGAATTATAGTCTCCCGCTGCAATATACTTATCACCTAAATGTTGAAAGTAATCTTCCCACATTTGAGATGTAATTTTATGTCGCGGTGGTACATATACTGCTGACAGCTGTAGATAGTTGCTGCTAGTTTGTACTGTAACGGTGGTTGCTTGGATATATTCTTTACTAACCTGACTGTGTAGATGGTGTTTAATATCGTTTCTTATTATTACTGCGGTTCCTCCGTGTGCTTTTCCTGAGGGATGCTTGGTATCATATATGGTGTAGTACGGTATTTTTAAATAGTTTTTTATAGTGAAGTGTGTTTCTGAAACAAGAAGTATATCGATATTATTGTTGTACAGGAATGTTTTAGTTTCTAGGGCCCTTTGTTGTAGGCTGTTAGAGTTCCAGGCTGCTATTTTAAGCGTGTCCATTTTTATTTTTTAGTTAGCGTGTTTGTAAGTAGCTGTAGCATGAGTGTGATTTGTTGCGTTTGCTGTTTAAGGATTGCGTTTTGTTCACTTATCATTTTTGCCAGGAATTCTGTGTTTTTGATGGATATCTTTAATAGTTCTTTAATTTCTGCAGCGTCGTCGATGTTAATGTTCTGGTTGTGATTATCTAAAGGTGTTGACTGTTTGGCTACTTGCGCGTAGCTTCGGCTACCAAGGGTGTTGGTATTGTTATGGTTCATTACATTCTGAACGTTTGTTGATGTTTCAGTTACTATGCTATCCTGTTGAGTGTTAGAGTTATTATATGTCCTGTTACGAAGCGGCGGAAAAAGTTTTTTTTGTAGTTGCTTTCTGACTAAACAGCCTTTGTAACTAGCTGGGTGGTTTCCACCGCAATTGAAACACTTTGCGTTATTTATTTTTCCCGTATGTGGGCAGTTAGCTGTTAGGTGCTTTCCTGCGCATTTGACACACGCCGGGTTTCTGTTACGGTAGTTTTTTGTATGCCCATATTGTTGACACCTCATACATTGCGGTATGTCTTTTTTTTGTCTGGGTGGCTCAACTGTAATTATCGTGTTTAAAATTTTCTTAATTTCAAAAATTTCTTTGTTATCATTTTTAGGTTCTAATTCTATTAAAAATAGCGGTAGTGGTTGCTTGGTGTCAAATCTGGTTATGTTGTTAATCGTTCTTACCTGGTGTCCGATTTTGGCTAATTCCTCACATATGTTGTTTGTGTTCGATTTGGGATGTAAGCCTCTGATTACTGCTTTGTAGCTTTTATCAGATTTGGGTTGGTAGGTATGATACCCGGCGTTTTTTTCCTTTAGCGCTTTTGTTACTTTTCTATATATTTCCGGGGTATTGGTTTGTACTTTTACTTGTTCTAGTTTGAGTTGTTTTATGGTGTAATTTTCTTTTCCTGCCGTGATGTTTAGCAGTTCGATGAGGGGGTCTATTATTTTAGCATCAATGAAGATTGGTGGAGGTTTAGGAATGTTTGTTATTGGTTTATCAGCTGGGTCTACATCCATCACTTCTGGCAGTGAGCTGAAAGAGTTATGTATAGGAATTTCCTGTAGCCATTTTTGTCCTTCTGGTTCTATCGTCCTCTTAGCATTTGTGTTTGTGTTTATCCTTCGTTTTTTGCTGGGAGTTGCAGTCTTCCAGCTTTCGTTGTAATGTGGTGGAACATTGCTAGTATTATTTTTTCCTTCATCTTTTTTCGTAATTTCCATCGCCATTTCGTTTGTATCTGAGCAATCCACTTCACTTGTTGATTTATTTGAGCTCTGTTGGTCTATTGCTCTGTTTATGGCATATGTTTCGCCTTTGTTTAGGATTTTTATAGTTGGTATTTTTTGGATGTTTTCCATCCTTTAGTTTTAGTATATTGGTTGTGTTGCACTTCACTTTTCTTTTCTCTTCTCTTTTCTTTCCCACTTGTCGCACTTACGGAAGCACTGGTTCTCACGTCCGCATAGCTCGACTGCTCGGGCAGAACTGATATAACGTATTACGATATAACGTTATACCATATAACGCTATGTTATATGACGTATTACTTTATAACGTTATACCATATAACGTTATGTTATATTACGTAATACGTTATAACGTTATACCATATAACGTATTACGTTATAACGTTATACCATATAACGTTATGTTATATAACGTATTACGTTACAACGTTATACCACATAACGTATTACATTATAACGGTATATGGTATAACGTTATAACGTATTACGTTACAACGTTATACCATGTAACGTATTACGTTACAACGTTATACCATATAACGTTATGTTATATAACGAATTACGTTACAACGTTATACCATATAACGTATTGCGTTGTAACGTTATGTTATATAGCGGAATACGTTATAACGTGTTACCATATAACTTATTACGTTATAACGTTATACCATATCACGTTATGTTATATAACGTATTAGGTTACAACGTTATACCATATAACGTATTACGATATAACGTTATGTTATATAACGTAATACGTTATAACGTTACGTTATGTAACGTAATACGTTATAACATGTTACCATATAACGTGTTACGTAATAACGTTGTACCATATAGCGTTATGTAATATAACGTAATACGTTATAACGTTATGATACATAACGTAACACGATATAACGTGTTACCATATAACGTGTTACGTAATAACGTTGTACCATATAGCGTTATGTAATATAACGTAATACGTTATAACGTTATGATACATAACGTAACACGATATAACGTGTTACCATATAACGCATTACGTTATAACGTTACGTTATATAACGTAATACGTTATAACGTGTTACCATATAACTTATTACGTTATAACGTTATACCATATCACGTTATGTTATATAACGTATTAGGTTACAACGTTATACCATATAACGTATTACGATATAACGTTATGTTATATAACGTAATACGTTATAACGTTACGTTATGTAACGTAATACGTTATAACGTTGTACCGTATAACGTATTACGATATAACGTTATACCATATAACGCTATGTTATATGACGTATTACTTTATAACGTTATACCATATAACGTTATGTTATATTACGTAATACGTTATAACGTTATACCATATAACGTATTACGTTATAACGTTATACCATATAACGTTATGTTATATTAGGTGAAGTAAAAAGTTCTGAGCGCTTTTTCGCTTTATTTCGACGATGAAATTAACATAGTCAAGATTATTCGATTTAGATTAAATATGCGCCGTTTTGTTCGATTACTTTTGTCCATTTTGAAGGCAATTTCATAATTCCGCGGTTGAAGAAGTCCTCGTCCCTATTGGTAAAAAACTTGACCAGCTCATTTTCACAAGCCTCTCTTGAGGCCAGTTTTGTACCATCAAGAAAATTTTGCAAAAACTTAAAAAGGTGATAATCGCTTGGTGCCAGGTCTGGACTGTACGGCGGATGCGATAGAACCTCCCAGCCAAGCTCTCGGAGCTTCTGACGCGTCGTTAAAGATGTGTGCGGCCTGGCGTTGTCTTGATGGAACACAACACCTTTCCTATTGGCCAATTCTGGCCGCTTCTGGTCGATCGCCTGCTTCAGTCTGGTCAGTTGTTGACAATAGAGGTCCGAATTAAGTGTTTGCCCCGATGGGAGCAGCTCATAATGGATGATTCCCTTCCAATCCCACCAAACACACAATAAAACCTTCTTGGCCGTTAATCCACGCTTGGCGATCGTTTGGGCCGGCCCACCGCGATTGGACCACGATCTTTTTCGGCTGTTGTTCTCGTATGTGACCCATTTTTCATCGCCAGTCACCATCCGCTTCAAAAATGGGTCGATTTCGTTACGTCTCAACAAAGAATCGCAGGCATCAATTCGGTCCAAAAGGTTCTTTTGCGTCAATTCATGTGGCACCCATACGTCGAGCTTCTTCTTGAGACCAGCCTTATGCAAATGGTTCCAAACGGTTTTCTGGCTAATCTTCAGTTCCTGGGCAATGGAATAAGTGCTCACATGCCGGTCCGACTCGACGATTTCCATGATTTTATCCACATTTTCGACGATTGGCCTACCAGAGCGTGCCTCATCTTCGACGTCCATATTACCAGAACGGAATCGTTGGAACCACCGCTTTGCTGTTGCATTCGATACTGTACTGGGTCCATAAACAGCACAAATTTTTTTGGCCGCCTGCTCCGCCTTTTCACCTTGGTCGTAGTGGTACTGAAGAATGTATCGAATTTTCTCTTTTTTTATCTCCATTTTCGAACGCTGTAACACACAACTGGCTTCACCGAACACAAAACTGACAAAGAACCTTTTTGATGCGTAATATCACCTTGAAATCGGTGTATACTATGACTCGATGCGATGTGCACATCGTGAGATATGGCTCACTAAAGACATCTAGCGAAAAACGCTCAGAACTTGTTACTTAACCTAATATAACGTATTACGTTACAACGTGTTACCATATAACTTATTACGTTATAACGTTATACCATATCACGTTATGTTATATAACGTATTAGGTTACAACGTTATACCATATAACGTATTGCGTTGTAACGTTATGTTATATAGCGGAATACGTTATAATGTTATGTTATATAGCGTAATACGTTATAACGTGTTACCATATAACTTATTACGTTATAACGTTATACCATATAACGTTATGTTATATAACGTATTACGTTACAACGTTATACCATATAACGTATTACGTTATAACGTTTGCTATATAACGTAATACGTTATAACGTTATGTTATATTACGTATTACGTTATAACGTTAAACCATATAACGAATTACGTTATAACGTTATACCATATAACGTTATGTTATAGAGCGTATTACGTTACAACGTTATACCATATAACGAATTACGTTATAACGTTATGTTATATAACGTAAAACGTTATAACGTTATGTTATATAACGTAGTACAATATAACGTTATACCATATAACGTATTACGTTATAACGTTATACCATATCACGTTATGTTATATAACGTATTAGGTTACAACGTTATACCATATAACGTATTACGATATAACGTTATGTTATATAACGTAATACGTTATAACGTTATGTTATGTCACGTAATACGTTATAACGTTGTACCGTATAACGTATTACGTTATAACGTTATATCATATAACGCTATGTTATATGACGTATTACTTTATAACGTTATACTATATAACGTTATGTTATATTACGTATTAGGTTACAACGTTATGTTATATAACGTAATACGTTATAACGTTATGTTATGTCACGTAATACGTTATAACGTTATACCATATAACGTATTACGATATAACGTTATGTTATATAACGTAATACGTTATAACGTTATGTTATGTCACGTATTACGTTATAACGTTATACCATATCACGTTATGTTATATAACGTATTAGGTTACAACGTTATACCATATAACGTATTACGATATAACGTTATGTTATATAACGTAATACGTTATAACGTTATGTTATGTCACGTAATACGTTATAACGTTATACCATATAACGTATTACGTTATAACGTTATACCATATAACGTTATGTTATATAACGTATTACGTTACAACGTGTTACCATATAACTTATTACGTTATAACGTTATACCATGTAACGTTATGTTATATAACGTATTACGTTACAACGTTATACCATATAACGTATTACGTTATAACGTTATGTTATATAACGTAATACGTTATATAACGTTATGTTATATAACGTAATAAGTTATAACGTTATACCATATAACGTATTACGTTACAACGTCATACCATGTAACGTATTACGTTATAACGTTATGTTATATAACGTAACACGTTATAACGTTATGTTATATAACGTAATACGTTATAACGTTATGTTATATAACGTCATACGTCATAACGTGTTACCATATAACGTGTTACGTAATAACGTTGTACCATATAACGTTATGTAATATAACGTAATACGTTATAACGTTATGATACATAACGTAACACCATATAACGTGTTACCATATAACGTATTACGTTATAACGTTATGTTATATAACGTAATACGTTATAACGTTATACCATATAACGAATTACGTTATAACGTTATGTTATATAACGTAAAACGTTATAACGTTATGTTATATAACGTACTACGATATAACGTTATACCATATAACGTATTACGTTATAACGTTATACCATATCACGTTATGTTATATAACGTATTAGGTTCCAACGTTATACCATATAACGTATTACGATATAACGTTATGTTATATAACGTAATACGTTATAACGTTATATTATTTAACGTAATACGTTATAACGTTGTACCGTATAACGTATTACGATATAACGTTATACCATATAACGTTATGTTATATGACGTATTACTTTATAACGTTATACCATATAACGTTATGTTATATTACGTAATACGTTATAACGTTATACCATATAACGTATTACGTTAAAACGTTATACCATATAACGTTATGTTATATAACGTATTACGTTACAACGTGTTACCATATAACTTATTACGTTATAACGTTATACCATATAACGTTATGTTATATAACGTATTACGTTACAACGTTATACCATATAACGTATTACGTTAAAACGTTATGTTATATAACGTAATACGTTATATAACGTTATGTTATATAACGTAATACGTTATAACGTTATCCCATATAACGTATTACGTTACAACGTTATACCATATAACGTATTACGTTATAACGTTATGTTATATAACGTAACACGTTATAACGTTATGTTATATAACGTAATTCGTTATAACGTTATACCATATAACGTATTACGTTATAAGGCTACACCATACAACGTTATGTTATATATCGTATTACGTTATAACGTTGTACCATATGGCGTATTACGTTATAACGTTATACCATATAGCGTATTACGTTATAACGTTATGTTATATAACGTAATACGTTATAACATTATGTTATATAACGTAATATGTTATAACATTATGTTATGTAACGTAATACGTTATAACGTTACACCATATAACGTAATACGATATAACGTTATACCATATAACGTTAAGATATATAACGTAATACGTTATAACTTTATGTTACATAACGTAATACGTTATAACGTGTTACCATACAACGTATTCCGTTATAACGTTATACCATATAACGTATTACGTTATAACGTTATGTTATATAACGTAATACGTTATAACGTTATACCATATAACGTATTACGTTATAAAGTTACACCATACAACGTTATGTTATATATCGTATTACGTTATAACGTTATACCATATGGCGTATTACGTTATAACGTTATACCATATAACGTAATGTTATATAAAGTATTACGTTATAACTGTATGCTTGATAACGTAATACGTTATAATGTTATGTTATATAAAGTAAGACGTTGTAACGTTATGTTATATAACGTAATACGTTGTAACGTGTTACGATATAACGTATTACGTTATAACGTTATACCATATAACGTTATATTATATTACGTAGAACGTTATAACGTTATACCACATAACGTATTACGTTACAACGTTATACCATATAACGTAATGTTATATAACGTATTACGTTACAACGTTATACCATATAACGTATTGCGTTGTAACGTTATGTTATATAGCGGAATACGTTATAACGTTATGTTATATAACGTAATACGTTATAACGTGTTACCATATAGCTTATTACGTTATAACGTTATACCATATAACGTTATGTTATATAACGTAATACGTTATAACGTGTTACCATATAACGTATTACTTTATAACGTTATACCATATAACGTTATGTTATATTACGTAATACGTTATAACGTTATACCATATAACGTATTACGTTATAACGTTATCTTATATAACGTAATGCGTTACAACGTTATGTTGTATAACGTAATACGTTATAACGTTATGTTACATAACGTAACACGTTATAACGTTATACCATATAACGTATTACGTTACAACGTTATACCATATAACGTTAAGATATATAACGTAATACGTTATAACGTTATGTTACATAACGTAATACGTTATAACGTGTTACCATACAACGTATTCCGTTATAACGTTATACCATATAACGTATTACGTTATAACGTTATGTTATATAACGTAATGCGTTATAACGTTATGTTGTATAACGTAATACGTTATAACGTTATGTTACATAACGTAACACGTTATAACGTGATACCATATATCGTATTACGTTATAACGTTATCTTATATAACGTAATGCGTTACAACGTTATGTTATATAACGTAATGCGTTATAACGTTATGTTGTATAACGTAATACGTTATAACGTTATGTTACATAACGTAACACGTTATAACGTGATACCATATATCGTATTACGTTATAACGTTATCTTATATAACGTAATGCGTTACAACGTTATGTTGTATAACGTAATACGTTATAACGTTATGTTACATAACGTAACACGTTATAACGTTATACCATATAACGTATTACGTTACAACGTTATACCATATAACGTTATGTTATATAACGTATTACGTTACAACGTTATACCATATAACTTATTGCGTTGTAACGTTATGTTATATAGCGGAATACGTTATAACGTTATGTTTTCATAACGTAATACGTAATAACGATATTTTATATAACGTAATACATTATATCCTAAGGTCATATAACGTAATACGCTATAACGTGTTACCATATAACGTATTACGTTGTAACGTCATACCGTATAGCGTTATGTTATATAACGTAGTACGATAAAACGTTATACCATATAACGTTATGTTATATAACGTATTACGTTACAACGTTATACCATATAATGTATTACGTTATAACGGTATGCTTGATAACGTAATACGTTATAATGTTATGTTATATGACGTTATGTTATATAACGTATTACGTTACAACGTTATACCATATAACGTATTGCGTAGTAACGTTATGTTATATAGCGCAATACGTTATAATGTTATGTTATATAGCGTAATACGTTATAACGTTATGTTATATAACGTAATACGATATAACGTTATACCATATAACGTATTACGTTATAACGTGATACCATATCACGCTATGTTATATAACGTATTAGGTTACAACGTTATACCATATAACGTATTACGACATAACGTTATGTTATATAACGTAATACGTTATAACGTTATGTTATGTAAAGTAATACGTTATAACGTTGTACCGTATAACGTATTACGATATAACATTATACCATATAACGTTATGTTATATGACGTATTACTTTATAACGTTATACCATATAACGTTATGTTATATTACGTAATACGTTATAACGTTATAACATATAACGTATTACGTTATAACGTTATACCATATAACGTTATGTTATATAACGTATTACGTTACAACGTTATATCGGTATGCTTGATAACGTAATGCGTTATGATGTCATGTTATATAACGTAATACTTCGTAACGTTATGTTATATAACGTAATACGTTATAGCGTTATGTTATATAAAGTAATACGTTATAACGTTATGTTGTATAACGTAATACGTAATAACGATATTTTATATAACGTAATACGTTATATCCTAAGGTCATATAACGTAATACGCTATAACGTGTTACCATATAACGTATTACGTTGTAACGTCATACCGTATAGCGTTATGTTATATAACGTAGTACGATAAAACGTTATACCATATAACGTATTACGTTATAACGTTATACCATATAACGTTATGTTATATATCGTATTACGTTACAACCTTATACCATATAACGTATTACGTTATAACGGTATGCTTGATAACGTAATACGTTATAATGTTATGTTATATGACGTTATGTTATATAACGTTATACCATATAACGTTAAGATATATAACGTAATACGTTATAACGTATTACGTTACATAACATAACGTTATAACGTATTACGTTATATAACATAACGTTATATCGTAATACGTTATATGGTATAACGTTGTAACCTAATACGTTATATAACATAACGTGATATGGTATAACGTTATAACGTAATACGTTATATGGTATAACGTTATATCGTACTACGTTATATAACATAACCTTCTAACGTTTTACGTTATATAACATAACGTTATAACGTAATTCGTTATATGGTATAACGTTGTAACGTAATACGCTATGTAACATAACGTTGTATAACATAACATTATAACGTATTACGTTATCAAGCATACCGTTATAACGTAATACGTTATATGGTATAACGTTGTAACGTAATGCGTTATATAACATAACGTTATATGGTATAACGTTATAACGTAATACGTTATATGGTATAACGTATTATCGTACTACGTTATATAACATCACGTTATACGGTATAACGTTATAACGTAATATGTCATATGGTAACACGTTATAGCGTATCACGTTATACGACCTTAGGATATAACGTATTACGTTATATAAAATAACGTTATTACGTATTACGTTATACAACATAACGTTATAACGTATTACGTTATATAACATAACTTTACGAAGTATTACGTTATATAACATGACATTATAACGCATTACGTTATATAACATAACGTTGCAACGTAATACGTTTTATGGTAACACGTTATATCGTGTTACGTTATGTATCATAACGTTATAAAGCATTACGTTATATAACATAACGTTATATAACGTATTACGTTATATAACATAACGTGATAACGTAATACGTTATATGGTATAACGTTGTAACGTAATACGTTATATGGTATAACGTTATAACGTATTACGTTATATAACATACCGTTATATAACATAACGTTATAATGTAATACGTTATATGATAACACGTTGTAACGTAATACGTTATATAACATAACGTTATATGGTACAACGTTATAACGTAATACGTTACATGGTATAACGTTGTAACGTAATACGTTATAACGTTATACCATATACCGTTATAATGTAATACGTTATATGGTATAACGTTGTAACGTAATACGTTATATAACATAACGTTATATGGTATAACGTTATAACGTAATACGTTATATGGTATAACGTTATAACGTATTACGTAATATAACATAACGTTATATGGTATAACGTTATAAAGTAATACGTCATATAACATAGCGTTATATGGTATAACGTTATATCGTAATACGTTATATCAGTTCTGCCCGAGCAGTCGAGCTATGCGGACGTGAGAACCAGTGCTTCCGTAAGTGCGACAAGTGGGAAAGAAAAGAGAAGAGAAAAGAAAAGTGAAGTGCAACACAACCAATATACTAAAACTAAAGGATGGAAAACATCTAAAAAATACCAACTATAAAAATCCTAAACAAAGGCGAAACATATGCCATAAACAGAGCAATAGACCAACAGAGCTCAAATAAATCAACAAGTGAAGTGGATTGCTCAGATACAAACGAAATGGCGATGGAAATTACGAAAAAAGATGAAGGAAAAAATAATACTAGCAATGTTCCACCACATTACAACGAAAGCTGGAAGACTGCAACTCCCAGCAAAAAACGAAGGATAAACACAAACACAAATGCTAAGAGGACGATAGAACCAGAAGGACAAAAATGGCTACAGGAAATTCCTATACATAACTCTTTCAGCTCACTGCCAGAAGTGATGGATGTAGACCCAGCTGATAAACCAATAACAAACATTCCTAAACCTCCACCAATCTTCATTGATGCTAAAATAATAGACCCCCTCATCGAACTGCTAAACATCACGGCAGGAAAAGAAAATTACACCATAAAACAACTCAAACTAGAACAAGTAAAAGTACAAACCAATACCCCGGAAATATATAGAAAAGTAACAAAAGCGCTAAAGGAAAAAAACGCCGGGTATCATACCTACCAACCCAAATCTGATAAAAGCTACAAAGCAGTAATCAGAGGCTTACATCCCAAATCGAACACAAACAACATATGTGAGGAATTAGCCAAAATCGGACACCAGGTGAGAACGATTAACAACATAACCAGATTTGACACCAAGCAACCACTACCGCTATTTTTAATAGAATTAGAACCTAAAAATAATAACAAAGAAATTTTTGAAATTAAGAAAATTTTAAACACGATAATTACAGTTGAGCCACCCAGACAAAAAAAAGACATACCGCAATGTATGAGGTGTCAACAATATGGGCATACAAAAAACTACTGTAACAGAAACCCGGCGTGTGTCAAATGCGCAGGAAAGCACCTAACAGCTAACTGCCCACATACGGGAAAAATAAATAACGCAAAGTGTTTCAATTGCGGTGGAAACCACCCAGCTAGTTACAAAGGCTGTGTAGTCAGAAAGCAACTACAAAAAAAACTTTTTCCGCCGCTTCGTAACAGGACATATAATAACTCTAACACTCAACAGGATAGCATAGTAACTGAAACATCAACAAACGTTCAGAATGTAATGAACCATAACAATACCAACACCCTTGGTAGCCGAAGCTACGCGCAAGTAGCCAAACAGTCAACACCTTTAGATAATCACAACCAGAACATTAACATCGACGACGCTGCAGAAATTAAAGAACTATTAAAGATATCCATCAAAAACACAGAATTCCTGGCAAAAATGATAAGTGAACAAAACGCAATCCTTAAACAGCAAACGCAACAAATCACACTCATGCTACAGCTACTTACAAACACGCTAACTAAAAAATAAAAATGGACACGCTTAAAATAGCAGCCTGGAACTCTAACGGCCTACAACAAAGGGCCCTAGAAACTAAAACATTCCTGTATAACAATAATATCGATATACTTCTTGTTTCAGAAACACACTTCACTATAAAAAACTATTTAAAAATACCGTACTACACCATATATGATACCAAGCATCCCTCAGGAAAAGCACACGGAGGAACCGCAGTAATAATAAGAAACGATATTAAACACCATCTACACAGTCAGGTTAGTAAAGAATATATCCAAGCAACCACCGTTACAGTACAAACTAGCAGCAACTATCTACAGCTGTCAGCAGTATATGTACCACCGCGACATAAAATTACATCTCAAATGTGGGAAGATTACTTTCAACATTTAGGTGATAAGTATATTGCAGCGGGAGACTATAATTCAAAGCACACACTATGGGGATCAAGAATCAATACACCTCGAGGTAGAACTTTGGAGAAGTACATTAGAAACAATAACCTCAATATATTATCCACAGGAAGACCGACTTACTGGCCGACAGACTTGAGCAAAATACCTGACCTACTTGATTTTGCAGTTACAAAAGGACTAAATGCAAATAAACTAAATATAGAACCCAGCCTCGAGCTTAGCTCCGATCATACACCCATAATTATTACATACTTAAACAAACCAATAATTTATAAAAATTCAGAGACACTATGCAATAAAACCACCAAATGGCAAACATTTAAAGAAATAATTGAGAGCAAAATCAACTGCAACATCCCATTGAAAACACCCGAACATATCGAACAAGCAGTAATAACGCTTACAGAAACTATTCAGGAAGCAGCATGGGCAACCACTATACCTGAATCAACTAATAGACCAACAAAAATAATTCCGCCAGACATCCTTGAAAAAATTAGAGAAAAAAGAAAAGCGAAAGCAAAATGGCAAAAACATAGATCAAAAGAAAACAAAAAACACCTAAATAAACTTGCAAAGGAAATAAAAAACAAAATAAAAGAACACAATAACAATGAGTTCACAAAATTCATAGAGTCACTATCTGCACACGAGAACTCTAACTACTCCCTTTGGAAAGCCACAAAAAAAATAAAGAAGCCAATAAAACTAGTCCCAGCAATCAGAAAAGCAGATAATACATGGGCAAGAAGCAACGAAGAACAAGCTGAAGAATTTTCCAACCACCTAAGCAACATATTTACACCACATAATATCAATAATAGCAACCACAACTGTCATATGGACGAGGATGAGGTAATCACTAGTACTGCAACTGACAATCATTACATCATACCTAAAACAACAGCACATGAAATTAGAAACATAATCGAGAAAACAAAAAATAATAAGGCACCAGGAATTGACCTAATCAATGGTATAATCTTGAAAAACCTTCCTCCAAAAGCGATACGGCTAATTACAATAATCTTTAATGCAATATTAAGAATCCAATACTATCCTAAACTATGGAAACTAGCACAGATCATAATGTTACCTAAACCAGGCAAAGACCCACATCAAACAGTATCGTACAGACCAATATCACTACTTCCAGTATTCTCCAAAATACTGGAAAAAATAATTTACGCCCGCCTAAAACCAATAATAGAGAAGGAAAAACTAATACCAGATCACCAATTTGGATTCAGGAACAAACACTCCACGATAGAGCAAATGCACAGACTCACAAACGAAATAATACTAGCAATAGAAAACAAACAATACTGCACAGCCCTCTTTATGGACATCGAGAAAGCATTCGACAAAATAAACCACGATAGTCTACTTCAATCAATCAGAAAACAATTCCCGGAGCAGATATACCATTTAACTAAATCCTACTTAAGCAACAGAACCTTTACAGTAAAAATTAAAGATACATACTCTCAAGTTAAAGACATCAAGGCAGGGGTTCCGCAAGGAAGCGTCTTGGGACCAATTCTCTACACACTATACACGGCCAACATACCAACAACCACCAACAGCAAAATACTGACATTTGCGGATGACACTGTGGTACTAGTCAGGCACACTAACCCAGCAACAGCAGTCGCATTGCTACAAGAGCATATTGCAAAAATAGAAAAGTGGCTTCAAGTTAAACAAATTAAAGCAAACCCTGATAAATGCAACCACATTACATTCACACTGCGAAAACAGTTACCACCAAACATTACACTCAACGGCACGCACATAATACAAACAAGGCAAGTCAAATACCTAGGACTACACTTTGATACAAGATTCACATGGAAACAGCATATCAAATCAATAATAAGCAAAATACAGATAGCAAAGAGACAGATGTACTGGTTAACAAGTCGAAAATCCAAACTAAGCATAGAAAACAAATTAAAAATCTACAAAACCATCATAAAACCAATCTGGACGTACGGAATACCACTATGGGGAACAGCAGCAATGAGCCATATAACCAAACTAGAGGCAATGCAATCTAAAATACTTAGAACAATAGTAAACGCCCCATGGTACGTTAGAAACGAGGACATACGAAAAGACCTTGGAATACCAACGGTCAAGGAAGAGATTAGCAGATTCGCAAGAAGGTACAGAGAAAGATTAGCAACGCACCCGAACCGGCTGGCAGCGGAAACGATCACCACATTCATCGAAAGGAGATTAAAAAGGAAACATCCAGTAGATCTCATAAAGGATACACCCTAACAAGCACGAAGATGGAACCCCATTGGGGGTAGCCACCCACATGTTATATTAGTAAACAGCTATAACATTTTACCAAATGTCCTACTGGACAAATTGTAAAATTTAAAGCAAATAAATAAAAAAAAAAAAAACGTTATAACGTATTACGTTATATAACATAACGTTATAACGTATTACGTAATATAACATAACGTTATATGGTATACCGCTATGACGTATTACGTTATATAACATAATGTTGTATGGTATAAAATTATAACGTAATACGATAAATGGTATAACGTTATAACGTATTACGTAATATAACATAACGTTATATGGTATAACGTTGTAACGTTATACGCTATATGGTATAACGGTATAACGTATACGTAATATAACATAACGTTATATGGCATAACGTTATAACGTATTACGTAATAAAACATAACGTTATATGTTACAACGTTATAACGTAATACGTTATATGGTAACACGTTATAACGTATTACGTAATATAACATAACGTTATAACGTATTACGGTATATAACATAACGTTATAACGTATTACGTTATATAACATAACGTTATAACGTAATACCTTATATGGTATAACGTCGTAACGTAATACGTTATATAACATAACGTTATATTGTATAACGTTATAACGTAATACGAAATATGGTGTACCGTTATAACGTATTACGTTATATAACATAACGTTATATGGTATACCGTAATAACGTAATACGTTCTATAACATAACGTTATACGGAATAACGTTATAACGTAGTACGTCATATGGTAACACGTTATAACGTACAACGTTATATAGCATAACGTTGTAGCGTAATACGTTATATGGTAACACGTTATAACGTATAACGTTATATAACATAACTTTACAGCGTAATACGTTATATGGTATAACGTTGTAACGTAATACGTTATATGGTATAACGTTGTAACGTAATACGTTATATAACATAACGTTGTATGGTATAACGTTATAACGTAATACGTTATAGGGTAACATGTTATAACGTATTACGTTATATCACATAACGTTGTATGGTATAACGTTATATCGTGATACGTTATATGGTATAACGCTATATCGTATTTCGTTAAATAACATAATGTTATATGGTATAACGTTATAACGTAATACGTTATATGGTAACACGTTATAACGTATTACGTTATGTAACATAACGTTATATGGTAATACGTTATAACGTATTACGTTATGTAACATAACGTTATAACGTATTACGTTATATAACATAACGTTATGTGGTATAACGATATTACGTAATAAGTTATATGGTAACACGTTATAACGTATTCAATTATATAACATAACGTTATATAGTATTACGTTATATGGTATAACGTTATAACGTAATACGTTATATAACATAACGTTATATGGTATAACGTTATAACGTAATACGTTATATGGTATAACGTTATAACTTAATTCGATATATAACATAACATTATATGGTATAGCGTTGTAACGTAATACGTTATATAACATAACGTTATATGGTATAACGTTATAACGCAATTTCGTTATATGGTATAACGCTATAACGTATTACGTTAAATAACATAATGTTATATGGTATAACATTGTAACGTAATACGTTATATTGTATATCGTTATATCGTACTACGTTATATAACATAACGTTATAAGATATAACGTTATAACGTAATACGTTATATGGTAACACGTTATAACGTATTACGTTATGTAACATAACTTTATAACGTATTCCGTTATATAACATAACGTAATATAGTACTACGTTATATGGTATAACGTTGTAACGTAATACGTTATATAACATAACGTTATATGGTATAAGGCTGTAACGTAATACGTTATATGGTATAAAGTTATAACGTATTACGTAATATAACATAACGTTATATGGTATAACGTTTTAACGTATTACGTTATATGGTAACACGTTATAACGTATTACGTTATATAACCCAACGTTATAACGTAATACGTTATATGGTATAACGTTATAATGTAATGCGTTATATGGTAACACATTATGACGTATTACGTTATGTAACATACCGTTATAACGTATTACGTTATATTACTTAACGCTATATGGTACAACGTTATAAAATAATACGTAATATGGTAACACGTTATAACGTATTACGTTATATAACATATCGTTATAACGTATTACGTTATATAACATACCGTTATAACGTAATGCGTTATATGGTATAACGTTGTAACGTAATACGTTATAAAAAATGTCGTTACATGGCATAACATTATAACGTAGTACGTTATATATTATAACGTTAGAACTTAATACGATATATAACATAACATTATATGGTGTAACGTTATAACGTAATACGTTATATGGTATAAAGTTATAACGTATTACGTAATATAACATAACGTTACATGGCACAACGCTATAACGTAATACGTCATATAACATAACGTTATATAACATAACGTTTTAACGTAATACGTTATATGGTATAACGTTATAACGTAATACGATATATAACATAACGTTGTATGGTGTAACTTTATAACGTAATACGTTATATGGTATAAAGTTATATCGTATTACGTTATATGGTATAACGTCATGACGTATTACGTTATATAACAAAACGTTATATGGTATAACGTTATAACGTAATACGTTAAATGGTAACACGGTATAACGTATTACGTAATATAACATAACGTTGTAGCGTATAACGTTATATATCATAGCGTTATATGGTATAACGTTATAACGTAATACGTTATATTATAACAGGTTATAACGTAGTACTTTATATAACATAACGTTATAACGTATTACGGTATATAACATAACTTTATAACGTATTACGTAACATAACATATCGTTATAACGTAATAAGTTATATGGTATAACGTCGTAACGTAATACGTTATATATCACAACGTTATATGGTTTAACGTTATAACGTAATACGTTATATGGTATAACGTTATAACGTATTACGTTATATAACATAACGTTATAACGTAATACGTTATATGGTATCACGTCGTAACGTAATACGTTATATAACATAACGTTATATGGCATAACGTTATAACGTATTACGTAATATAACATAACGTTATATGGTATAACGTTATAACGCAGTACGTTATATGGTAATACGTTATAACGTATTACGTTATAAAGCATAACGTTATGGCGTATTACGTTATATAACATAACGTTATATGGTATAACGTTATAACGTAATACGTTATATGCTAACACGTTATAACGTATTACGTTATATAACATAACGGTACAACGTATTACGTTATATAACATAACATTATAACGTATTACGTTATCAAACATACCGTTATAACGTAATACATTATATGGTATAACGATATATAGTATTACGGTATATGGTATAACGTTATAACGTATTATGTTATATAACATAACATTATATGGTGTAACGTTATAACGTAATACGTTATATGGTATAACGTTATAACGTATTACGTAATATAACATAACGTTATATGGTATAACGCTATGACGTATTACGTTATATAACATAATGTTGTATGGTATAAAATTATAACGTAATACGATAAATGGTATAACGTTATAACGTATCACGTTATATGGTATAACGTTATAGTGTAATTCGTTATATAACATAACGTATGGTATAACGTTATAACGTAATACGTTATATGGTAACGCGTTATAACGTATTACGTTATATAACATAACGTTATGTGGTATAACGTTATTACGTGATAAGTTATATGGTAACACGTTATAACGTATTACGTTATGTAACATAACTTTATAACGTATTCCGTTATATAACATATCGTTATAACGTATTACGTTATATAACATACCGTTATAACGTAATACGTTATATGGTATAACGTTGTAACGTAATACGTTATAAAAAATGTCGTTACATGGTATAACATTATAACGTAGTACGTTATATGGTATAACATTAGAACTTAATACGATATATAACATAACATTATATGGTGTAACGTTATAACGTAATACGTTATATGGTATAACGTTATAACGTATTACGTAATATAACATAACGTTACATGGCATAACGCTAAAACGTAATACGTCATATAACATAACGTTATATAACATAACGTTTTAACGTAATACGTTATATGGTATAACGTTATAACGTAATACGATATATAACATAACGTTGTATGGTGTAACTTTATAACGTAATACGTTATATGGTATAAAGTTATATCGTATTACGTTATATGGTATAACGTCATGACGTATTACGTTATATAACAAAACGTTATATGGTATAACGTTATAACGTAATACGTTAAATGGTAACACGGTATAACGTATTACGTAATATAACATAACGTTGTAGCGTATAACGTTATATATCATAGCGTTATATGGTATAACGATATAACGTAATACGTTATATGTTAACAGGTTATAACGTAGTACTTTATATAACATAACGTTATAACGAATTACGGTATATAACATAACGTTATAACGTATTACGTAACATAACATATCGTTATAACGTAATAAGTTATATGGTATAACGTCGTAACGTAATACGTTATATAACACAACGTTATATGGTTTAACGTTATAACGTAATACGTTATATGGTATAACGTTATAACGTATTACGTTATATAACATAACGTTATAACGTAATACGTTATATGGTATCACGTCGTAACGTAATACGTTATATAACATAACGTTATATGGCATAACGTTATAACGTATTACGTAATATAACATAACGTTATATGGTATAACGTTATAACGTAATACGTTACATGGTAACACGTTATAACGTATTACGTTATATAACATAACGTCATATCGTATTACGTTATATAACATAACGTTATATGGTATAACGTTATAACGTAATACGTTATATGGTAACACGTTATAACGTATTACGTTATATAACATAACGGTACAACGTATTACGTTATATAACATAACATTATAACGTATTACGTTATCAAACATACCGTTATAACGTAATACATTATATGGTATAACGATATATAGTATTACGGTATATGGTATAACGTTATAACGTATTATGTTATATAACATAACATTATATGGTGTAACGTTATAACGTAATACGTTATATGGTATAACGTTATAACGTATTACGTAATATAACATAACGTTATATGGTATAACGCTATGACGTATTACGTTATATAACATAATGTTGTATGGTATAAAATTATAACGTAATACGATAAATGGTATAACGTTATAACGTATCACGTTATATGGTATAACGTTATAATGTAATTCGTTATATAACATAACGTATGGTATAACGTTATAACGTAATACGTTATATGGTAACGCGTTATAACGTATTACGTTATATAACATAACGATGTAACGTAATACGTTATATGGTATACGTTATAACGTGATACGATATATATAACATAACGTTGTGTGGTGTAACGTTATAAGGTAATACGTTATATTGTATAACGTTATAACGTAATACGTTATATGGTAACACGTTATAACGTATTACGTTATGTAACATAACTTTATAACGTATTACGTTATATAACATAACGTTATGTGGTATAACGTTATTACGTGATAAGTTATATGGTAACACGTTATAACGTATTACGTTATGTAACATAACTTTATAACGTATTCCGTTATATAACATAACGTAATATAGTATTACGTTATATTGTATAACGTTGTAACGTATTACGTAATATAACATAACGTTATATGGTATAACGTTATAACGTATTACGTAATATAACATAACGTTATATGGTATAACGTTATCACGTATTACGTTATATAACATAACGTTATAACGTAATACGATATATAACATAACGTTGTATGGTTTAACGTTATAACGTGAAACGTTTAAAGGTATAACGTTATAACGTAATACGATATATAACATAACGTTGTATGGTGTAACGTTATGACGTAAAACGTTTAATGGTATAACGTTATACCGCATTACGTTATATAAGATAACGATATAACGTAATACGTTATATGGTATAACGTTATAACGTAATACGTTAAATGGTATAACGTTATAACGTAATACGTTATATGGTATAACGCTATAACATATTACGTTATATAACATAATGTTGTTTGGTATAACATTATAACGTAATACGTTATATGGTATAACGTTATATCGTACTACGTTCTATAACATAACGTTATACGGTATAACATTATAACGTAATACGTTATATGGTATAACGTTAAATCGTACTAGGTTCTATAACATAACGTTATACGGTATAACGTTGTAACGTAATACATTATATGGTGTAACGTTATAACGTATTACGTAATATAACATAACGTTATATGGTATAACGTTATAACGTATTACGTAATATAACATAACGTTATATGGTATAACGTTATAACGTAATACGTTACATGGTAACACGTTATAACGTATTACGTTATATAACATAACGTCATAACGTATTACGTTATATAACATAACGTTATATGGTATAACGTTAAAACGTAATACGATATATGGTAACACGTTATAACGTATTACGTAATATAACATTACGATATAACGTATTACATTAAATAACATAACGTTATATGGTATAACGTTATAACGTAATACGTTTAATGGTATAACGTTATAACGTAATACGTTATATGGTATAACGTTATAACGTAATACGATATATAACATAACGTTGTATGGTGTAACGTTATAACGTAAAACGTTTAAAGGTATAACGTTATAACGTAATACGATATATAACATAACGTTGTATGGTGTAACGTTATGACGTAAAACGTTTAATGGTATAACGTTATACCGCATTACGTTATATAAGATAACGATATAACGTAATACGTTATATGGTATAACGTTATAACGTAATACGTTAAATGGTATAACGTTATAACGTAATACGTTATATGGTATAACGCTATAACATATTACGTTATATAACATAATGTTGTTTGGTATAACATTATAACATAATACGTTATATGGTATAACGTTATATCGTACTACGTTCTATAACATAACGTTATATGGTATAACGTTATAACGTAATACGTTACATGGTAACACGTTATAACGTATTACGTTATATAACATAACGTCATAACGTATTACGTTATATAACATAACGTTATATGGTATAACGTTATAACGTAATACGTTACATGGTAACACGTTATAACGTATTACGTTATATAACATAACGTCATAACGTATTACGTTATATAACATAACGTTATATGGTATAACGTTAAAACGTAATACGATATATGGTAACACGTTATAACGTATTACGTAATATAACATTACGATATAACGTATTACATTAAATAACATAACGTTATATGGTATAACGTTATAACGTAATACGTTTAATGGTATAACGTTATAACGTAATACGTTATATGGTATAACGTTATAACGTAATACGATATATAACATAACGTTGTATGGTGTAACGTTATAACGTAAAACGTTTAAAGGTATAACGTTATAACGTAATACGATATATAACATAACGTTGTATGGTGTAACGTTATGACGTAAAACGTTTAATGGTATAACGTTATACCGCATTACGTTATATAAGATAACGATATAACGTAATACGTCATATGGTATAACGTTATAACGTAATACGTTAAATGGTATAACGTTATAACGTAATACGTTATATGGTATAACGCTATAACATATTACGTTATATAACATAATGTTGTTTGGTATAACATTATAACGTAATACGTTATATGGTATAACGTTATATCGTACTACGTTCTATAACATAACGTTATACGGTATAACATTATAACGAAATACGTTATATGGTATAACGTTATATCATACTAGGTTCTATAACATAACGTTATACGGTATAACGTTGTAACGTAATACGTTATATGGTGTAACGTTATAACGTATTACGTAATATAACATAACGTTATATGGTATAACGTTATAACGTATTACGTAATATAACATAACGTTATATGGTATAACGTTATAACGTAATACGTTATATGGTAACACGTTATAACGTATTACGTTATATAACATAACGTTATAACGTATTACGTTATATGGTGTGACGTTATAACGTATTACGTTATATAAGATAACGATATAACGTAATACGTTATATGGTATAACGTTATAACGTAATGCGTTAAATGGTATAACGTTATAATGTAATACGTTATATGGTGTAACGTTATAACGTATTACGTAATATAACATAACGTTATATGGTATAACGTTATAACGTATTACGTAATATAACATAACGTTATATGGTATAACGTTATAACGTAATACGTTACATGGTAACACGTTATAACGTATTACGTTATATAACATAACGTTATAACGTATTACGTTATATACCATAACGTTATATGGTATAACGTCATAACGTATTACGTTATATAACATAACGTTATATGGTATAACGTTAAAACGTAATACGTTATATGGTAACACGTTATAACGTATTACGTAATATAACATTACGATATAACGTATTACGTTAAATAACATAACGTTATATGGTATAACGTTATAACGTAATACGTTTAATGGTATAACGTTATAACGTATTACGTTATATGGTGTGACGTTATAACGTATTACGTTATATAACATAACGTTATATCGTATAACGTTATCACGTATTACGTTATATAACATAACGTTATATCGTATAACGTTATCACGTAATACGTTATATAACATAACGTTATACGGTATAACGTTATAACGTAATACGTTATATGGTAAAACGTTGTAACGTATAACGTTATATAACATAACGATATAACGTAATACGTTATATGGTATAACGTTATAACGAAATACGATATATTACATAACGTTGTATGGTGTAACGTTATAACGTAATACGTTTAATGGTATAATGTTATAACGTATTACGTTAGATGGTGTAACGTTATAACGTATTACGTTATATAAGATAACGATATAACGTAATACGTTATATGGTAAAACGTTATAACGTATAACGTTATATAACATAACGATATAACGTAATACGTTATATGGTATAACGCTATAAAATATTACGTTATATAACATAATGTTGTATGGTATAGCATTATAACGTAATACGTTATATGGTATAACGTTATATCGTACTCCGTTCTATAGCATAACGTTATACGGTATAACGTTATAACGTAATTCGTTATATGGTAACACGTTATAACGTATTACGTTATGTAACATAACGTTATAACGTATTACGTTATATAACTTAACGTTATACGGTATAACGTTATAACGTAGTACGTTATATGGTAACACGTTATAACGTATTACGTTATGTAACATAACGTTATAACGTATTACGTAATATAACTTAACGTTATATGGTATAACGTTATTACGTAATAAGTTATATGGTAACACATTATAACGTATTACGTTATATAACATAACATTATATGGTATAACGTTAAAACGTAATACGTTATATGGTAACACGTTATAACGTATTACGTAATATAACATTACGTTATAACGTATTACGTTATATAACATAACGTTATAACGTATTACGTTATATAACATAACGTTATAACGTATTACGTTATATAACATAACGTTATATGGTATAACGTCATAACGTATTACGTTATATAACATAACGTTATATGGTATAACGTTAAAACGTAATACGTTATATGGTAACACGTAATAACGTATTACGTAATATAACATTACGATATAACGTATTACATTAAATAACATAACGTTATATGGTATAACGTTATAACGTAATACGTTTAATGGTATAACGTTATAACGTATTACGTTATATGGTGTGACGTTATAACGTATTACGTTATATAAGATAACGATATAACGTAATACGTTATATGGTATAACGTTATAACGTAATGCGTTAAATGGTATAACGTTATAATGTAATACGTTATATGGTGTAACGTTATAACGGATTACGTAATATAACATAACGTTATATGGTATAACGTTATAACGTATTACGTAATATAACATAACGTTATATGGTATAACGTTATAACGTAATACGTTACATGGTAACACGTTATAACGTATTACGTTATATAACATAACGTTATAACGTATTACGTTATATAACATAACGTTATATGGTATAACGTCATAACGTATTACGTTATATAACATAACGTTATATGGTATAACGTTAAAACGTAATACGTTATATGGTAACACGTTATAACGTATTACGTAATATAACATTACGATATAACGTATTACGTTAAATAACATAACGTTATATGGTATAACGTTATAACGTAATACGTTTAATGGTATAACGTTATAACGTATTACGTTATATGGTGTGACGTTATAACGTATTACGTTATATAAGATAACGATATAACGTAATACGTTATATGGTATAACGTTATAACGTAATGCGTTAAATGGTATAACGTTATAATGTAATACGTTATATGGTATAACGTTATAACGAATTACGTTATATGACATAACATCATAACGTATTACGTTATCAAACATACCGTTATAACGTAATACGTTATATGGTATAACGTTATATAGTATTACGTTATATGGTATAACGTTATAACGTATTATGTTATATGGTGTAACGTTATAACGTATTACGTAATATAACATAACGTTATATGGTATAACGTCATAACTTATTACGTTATATAACATAACGTTATATGGTATAACGTTAAAACGTAATACGTTATATGGTAACACGTTATAACGTATTACGTAATATAACATTACGATATAACGTATTACATTAAATAACATAACGTTATATGGTATAACGTTATAACGTAATACGTTTAATGGTATAACGTTATAACGTATTACGTTATATGGTGTGACGTTATAACGTATTACGTTATATAACATAACGTTATATCGTATAACGTTATCACGTATTACGTTATATAGCATAACGTTATATAACAACATTATAACGTATTACGTTATATAACATAACGTTGTAACGTAATACGTTATATGGTATAACGTTGTAGCGTAATACGTTATATAACATAACGTTGTATGGTACAACGTTATGTCGTAATACGTTATATGGTAACACGTTATAACGTATTACGTTACATAACATAACGTTATAACGTATTACGTTATATAACATAACGTTATATCGTATAACGTTATCACGTAATACGTTATATAACATAACGTTATACGGTATAACGTTATAACGTAATACGTTATATGGTAAAACGTTGTAACGTATAACGTTATATAACATAACGATATAACGTAATACGTTATATGGTATAACGTTATAACGTAATACGATATATTACATAACGTTGTATGGTGTAACGTTATAACGTAATACGTTTAATGGTATAATGTTATAACGTATTACGTTAGATGGTGTAACGTTATAACGTATTACGTTATATAAGATAACGATATAACGTAATACGTTATATGGTAAAACGTTATAACGTATAACGTTATATAACATAACGATATAACGTAATACGTTATATGGTATAACGCTATAAAATATTACGTTATATAACATAATGTTGTATGGTATAGCATTATAACGTAATACGTTATATGGTATAACGTTATATCGTACTCCGTTCTATAACATAACGTTATACGGTATAACGTTATAACGTAATTCGTTATATGGTAACACGTTATAACGTATTACGTTATGTAACATAACGTTATAACGTATTACGTTATATAACTTAACGTTATACGGTATAACGTTATAACGTAGTACGTTATATGGTAACACGTTATAACGTATTACGTTATGTAACATAACGTTATAACGTATTACGTAATATAACTTAACGTTATATGGTATAACGTTATTACGTAATAAGTTATATGGTAACACATTATAACGTATTACGTTATATAACATAACATTATATGGTATAACGTTAAAACGTAATACGTTATATGGTAACACGTTATAACGTATTACGTAATATAACATTACGTTATAACGTATTACGTTATATAACATAACGTTATAACGTATTACGTTATATAACATAACGTTATAACGTATTACGTTATATAACATAACGTTATATGGTATAACGTCATAACGTATTACGTTATATAACATAACGTTATATGGTATAACGTTAAAACGTAATACGTTATATGGTAACACGTTATAACGTATTACGTAATATAACATTACGATATAACGTATTACGTTAAATAACATAACGTTATATGGTATAACGTTATAACGTAATACGTTTAATGGTATAACGTTATAACGTATTACGTTATATGGTGTGTCGTTATAACGTATTACGTTATATAAGATAACGATATAACGTAATACGTTATATGGTATAACGTTATAACGTAATGCGTTAAATGGTATAACGTTATAATGTAATACGTTATATGGTATAACGTTATAACGAATTACGTTATATGACATAACATCATAACGTATTACGTTATCAAACATACCGTTATAACGTAATAAGTTATATGGTATAACGTTATATAGTATTACGTTATATGGTATAACGTTATAACGTATTATGTTATATGGTGTAACGTTATAACGTATTACGTAATATAACATAACGTTATACGGTATAACGTTATAACGTAATACGTTATATGGTAAAACGTTATAACGTATAGCGTTATATAACATAACGATATAACGTAATACGTTATATGGTATAACGTTATAACGTAATACGATATATTACATAACGTTGTATGGTGTAACGTTATAACGTAATACGTTTAATGGTATAATGTTATAACGTATTACGTTAGATGGTGTAACGTTATAACGTATTGCGTTATATAAGATAACGATATAACGTAATACGTTATATGGTAAAACGTTATAACGTATAACGTTATATAACATAACGATATAACGTAATACGTTATATGGTATAACGCTATAAAACATTACGTTATATAACATAATGTTGTATGGTATAGCATTATAACGTAATACGTTATATGGTATAACGTTATATCGTACTCCGTTCTATAACATAACGTTATACGGTATAACGTTATAACGTAATACGTTATATGGTAACACGTTATAACGTATTACATTATGTAACATAACGTTATAACGTATTATGTTATATAACTTAACGTTATACGGTATGACGTTATAACGTAGTACGTTATATGGTAACACGTTATAACGTATTACGTTATGTAACATAACGTTATAACGTATTACGTTATATAACTTAACGTTATATGGTATGACGTTATTACGTAATAAGTTATATGGTAACACGTTATAACGTATTACGTTATATAACATAACATTATATGGTATAACGTTAAAACGTAATACGTTATATGGTAACACGTTATAACGTATTACGTTATTAAACATATCGTTATAACGTAATACGTTATATGGAATAACGTTGTAACGTAATACGTTATATGGAATAACGTTGTAACGTAATACGTTATATAACATAACGTTATATGGTATAACATTATAACGTTATAACGTATTACGTAATATAACATAACGTTATATGGTATAACGTTATAACGTAATACGTTATATGGTAACACGTTATAACGTATTACGTTATGTAACATAACGTTATAACGTATTACGTTATACAACTTAACGTTATATGGTATAACGTTATAACATGATACGTTATACGGCAACACGTTATAACGTATTACGTTATATAACATAACGTTATAACGTAATACGTTATATGGTATAACGTTATGTAGCGGCACGCGAGCAGATCAATTCAAATCCTGTTATTGTTTTGTTCGGAGTATCATGACCGTTAGGTCATAGGTATGGTAAGGAGTAATGAACTCCGAGCAAAACAATGCTGCCGCTACTCTCAACCGTCGAACGCAGTCGAATTCGAATTTGCCGACTGTTCCCCGACCAGTATAAATAAACAAACCGTGTGCTGAGAAAAAGAGTATAACGTTCGCTATCATAGCCATCGCATGCACGAAGTATCCACAAGAATTCTCCGAACACACGCGTATTTATTCTCGAAGAATTGTACACGGTGACGAGTGTATTGTGACTACACATAGTAAATTAATTATAAACTACCACGCATAATTAATTGTGGACCACTCCTCTACATTGGTGACCCCGACGTGATCATGATGTCGAAATCCAACGTGACATTATTAGGTCCCGCAACGTATCCGCGTTCCTCCGATGAAGCCGCAGAAAATAACCTTCTGGTTCTCACTTCTGGGGAGACAATTTAGAGCAGCAGGGATCGAGACTGATAATGATAAAGCCCTCATCCTGCTTGGGAACCTCGGAGCGGAATATTTGGAACGATTGGAGGACGTGGATTTGGATTCCGCGGATGGCTGTCAGTATGACCGTCTGAAAGAAGAACTGATTCGAAGTTTAGCCGAGTCAGACAGCGAGAAGGTGAAACGGCTAGTAGAGAAAGAGGTGATGGGCGATCGCAAGCCATCACAATTCTACAACGATTTGAAGAGACTGGCCGGTCCCTTAGCGTCGGATCAGTTCATTCTGAATCTCTGGAAGAATCGTCTTCCGGACCGCATTCGGAGAGTTTTGGCCGTCTTCGATGATGAGCATCCGGACAGAATTATCCAGGCCGCGGATCGAGTGGAGGAGGCATGCTCTGGAGGTGAGCAAGGGGCGTCAACCGTCGCCGGTATATCACGAAGTGAAGTCAAGGACGAGGCCGCACCGCAGTGGTGTAGAGATATACGCGAAGAGATGCGGCAATTACATCAGAAAATCAACGCGCTGAGTATCAGCGGCCGCCGACACGCGCGTTCGCGTTCGCGTTCCCCCAAGAGACGTCGACGCCGTTCGAGTTCACGGAACGGTTTGTGTTATTATCACGACCTGTATCGGGAGCGGGCGCGAAAATGTAGATCTCCGTGCCGGTGGAAGTCGGGAAACGCGTCCAGCCGTCCGTGAACGCGGCGAACGACGACGGCTTGGAGACCCGCCGCATTTACATCCGCGACCAACGAACGAATGTCGCTTTCTTAATTGACACCGGTGCGGACGCGTGTGTATATCCGCGAAGAATGGTGCGAGGCCACGCGAGTAAGTGCGCGTATGAATTATTTGCGGCGAATGGAACTCGTATCGCGACGTACGGGACGATCACGCTGTCCCTTGAACTGAATTTACGTCGCGACATTTAAGTGGCGTTTTGTAATCGCTGACGTAAAAACGCCCATCATCGGCGTCGATTTCTTGAGCCACTACGGCTTACTCGTCGACCCGAGGAACAAGAGGCTCTTGGACAAGACAACCCGACTGTCCACGAGGGGATTCGTAGCCAGCACCGATCAAGGATCCATTAAGACCATCGATGATAAATCGCCGTATCATCGATTGTTGGCTGAATTTCCGGAGCTAACCCGACCACCTGTCTTCCGGCGATCTGCAGTGAAACATGGAGTGCAGCACCACATCTGCACGACACCAGGAACCCCCGTCCACGCCAAACCACGCCGCCTGGCCCCCGATCGACTCAAGCTGGCCAAGGCGGAGTTCGAAATTATGATGCGACCATCGCGAAGTCCGTGGGCATCACCCTTGCACATTGTACCGAAGAAGGACGGAGGCATACGACCGTGCGGCGACTACCGGGCTCTCAATGCCCGCACAATACCGGATAGGTACACACCGCCGCACATCGAAGACTTTGCGCAGAATTTATATGGTAAGCGCATCTTTTCTAAAATCGATCTCGTTCGCGCTTACCATCAAATTCCGATCGCGCCGGAAGACGTAGAAAAGACCGCGATAACGACACCCTTCGGTCTTTTCGAAGCGACCAATATGATGTTTGGGCTACGAAATGCTGCCCAGACGTGCCAAAGATTCGTGGACGAAATCACGAGAGGTCTCGATTTCGTCTACGCGTATATTGACGATTTCCTCATCGCGTCCGACAATGAGGAACAACACCGCGAGCACTTGCGGATTTTGTTCAAACGCCTCGACGAATATGGGGTCGTAATCAATCTCGCGAAATGCGAATTCGGCGTGCGCGAAATACGATTTCTCGGCTATACCGTTACCGCGGAGGGCATAAAACCCATGTCCGAACGCGTTGAAGCAATAACAAACGTACCGCGACCTTCAACTATCAAAGAACTACGAAGATACCTCGGTATGATTAACTTTTATCGACGTTTCATACCGGGAGTAGCGAAAATTTTGCAACCACTCAACGAATTGTTAAAAGGCACTACGAAGTGCAACGCGACCGTTGAGTGGTCCGACGAATCCGAAAGGAGCTTCCGCGAGTCGAAGCGCGCTTTAGCTAACGCGACGATGTTAGCGCATCCGATTCCTGGCGCGCCCATTAGCCTCGCGGTCGATGCGTCCGATTATGCGATAGGAGCGGTACTCCAACAACGCGTTAACGATAAATGGCAGCCTCTGGGTTTTATGACGAAATCCTTATCCCTCGCGCAACGAAAATACAGCGCGTATGACCGCGAACTTCTCGCGATGTACACGGCGGTAAAACGGTTTAGACACGCCGTCGAAGGAAGAGACTTCGTGATCTTCACGGATCATAAGCCCCTGATATATGCGTTTCAGCAGAATCCGGACAAGTGCTCTCCAAGACAATTCCGGTAATTAGATTTCGTGGGACAATTCACGACTGACATCCGACATATTAAGGGTATGGATAACACCGTGGCCGATACCCTATCTCGAATAGAGGCGATCGGGAAATCGGTCGACCATCGAATGTTAGCAGCAGCGCAAGCGACAGATGCAGAGTTAAAACAAATTATTAAGTCAGGCTCTAGCGCGCTGATATTAAGAAAAATACGATTTCCCGACCAGGATGTCGGTATATTCTGTGACCTTTCGCGCGAAACCCCGCGACCATACGTACCGGAACCGTTGCGTCGCGCTGTTTTTCAATCGTTGCATGGTCTTTCCCATCCCGGTATACGTGCCACCCAGAAACTGGTGACAACACGTTTCGTCTGGCCGTCCATTAATAAAGATTGTCGAAATTGGACGCGACAGTGTATTCCGTGCCAGCGTTGTAAAGTCACCAGGCACGTATCCTCGAAAGTTGGAATTTTTAAAACAGCACCGGGCCGGTTTGAGCACATACACTTAGACATTATCGTCATGCCGTATTCGCAAGGGTATCGATATTGTCTAACGTGTATCGATCGTTTCACGCGTTGGCCTGAAGCTATTCCCATTGTTGACATGGAAGCGGCAACCGTCGCGTCGGCCCTCCTTAACACTTGGATAGCACGCTTTGGCGTACCTATGAGAATCACGACCGACCGAGGACGCCAATTCGAATCGCGGTTGTTCGAAGAATTGTGCCAGTTGCTTGGCGCCAAACATTTACCCACGACCGCTTATCATCCCGCAGCTAACGGGATGGTAGAGCGGCTGCACAGACAGTTAAAGGCGGCGATAAAATGTCATGGCACGAGCAACTGGGTTGAAATTTTACCTATCGTGTTGTTAGGCATCCGAAACGCGATAAAGGAGGATTTAAACGCAACGGCTGCCGAAATGATCTATGGCACCGACATACGATTGCCGGCGGAATTTTTCGGTGCAACAGAGCAGCGAGTCAACACGGAGTTTGCGAACCGGCTTAAAGATCAGATGGGAAAGGTCAGGCCGCATCCGGCTACGCGTCATGGCGAAAGAAAAATTTTTGTTTTTAAGAATTTGGAATCGTCGCCTTACGTTTTCTTGCGTCATGACGCCATAGCAGGCCCTTTACAGCCTCAGTACGACGGACCGTATAAAGTAGTCAGTAGGGATGACAAAAATTTTGTCATCAAAATAAACGATCGAGACGCAACGGTTTCCATAGATCGTTTGAAACCGGCTTACGTGGTCCCGGACAATTTAGAAGAAAAGACTGCCGAGCCTCGGGACATACTTATTCCGGTGAAGCATGCGAAAGCACACGACGAAGATAGCGTAAACAACGGTAGACCAGAAGAAAATACCCGGGATGGGTATGTTACGAGGTACGGACGCAGAGTTCGCTTTCCGGACCGATTTCAGGCAGGACTTGACTAGGCGCCTTAATATGTCGGATCGGCGTGATGCGGAAAATAACGACGACAGGGAATTCTGGTAGATACTTCAAAATTTTAATGTAAACGCTATCACTGGAAGGGGGGTAATGTAGCGGCACGCGAGCAGATCAATTCAAATCCTGTTATTGTTTTGTTCGGAGTATCATGACCGTTAGGTCATAGGTATGGTAAGGAGTAATGAACTCCGAGCAAAACAATGCTGCCGCTACTCTCAACCGTCGAACGCAGTCGAATTCGAATTTGCCGACTGTTCCCCGACCAGTATAAATAAACAAACCGTGTGCTGAGAAAAAGAGTATAACGTTCGCTATCATAGCCATCGCATGCACGAAGTATCCACAAGAATTCTCCGAACACACGCGTATTTATTCTCGAAGAATTGTACACGGTGACGAGTGTATTGTGACTACACATAATAAATTAATTATAAACTACCACGCATAATTAATTGTGGATCACTCCTCTACAGTTATAACTGAACTACTAATAATCCAAATGAGCACAAAGGAAAATAGAATACACGACGTAACAACATTAAAACTAACTACTAACTAACCACACGATCAAACCAATTAACATTATGACTTGGAGAATTACGCACAGTAATTCTACCGTCCAGCATAAATATGTATAACCGCATCAAACATACAATAACCTAATATCAAAAACAAAACCTCCAATACTATGTTATCATATCACGAACATGAAATTAAATAATTGACACATCACGCCAAATACAATACATACATAAATAATATATATATATATATATATATATATTAAATCGAACATAAAATGAGTAATTAAGATCAGCCAAATTTCGGTAATAAATTATATACACATGTACATATATATATGTCGGAGATGCAAGAAAGACCGGAGCCTTCCCTTCGCAATTTTGGGAAAAGTCCTCTAATGTTATAGTTTAGATTTTATCATAGCTGTAATTAAGCAATTTTTATCATCCGATCTGATTATAATTGTACGAGATTTGCGATAGCGAAATTGGGTTCGAGGTGACAACTGGTCGCCGAACGTAGCCACTGTCACGGGATAAACGTTTAGCTTGACGAAAGTGTAGAACGGTTGTGTGGTTTCCCTAGATATGTGGTATGTGGCGGCATACGGCCTCAAGAACGGGTCTAGTCACATATGATTGTATTTTGGAGGTGTCGATATTATGGGACACACGTTGTATTAAGAATCAAACTCCAGACAGAAATTGCTTAGCAACGGCGATTGGAACTTTCTCGATGCTTCCAACGAGTAAATAATAAACTTTTGGCAGAGAATGCTTAGCAACGGTGATTGGAACCTTCTCGATGCTTCCAGCGAGCATGTAAGTAACAAAATGCAATCGTACAGCGAGAAAGAATTCCATCAGATTAGGCATTCGTGTGATCGTCTTGGAAAGTGACACATCGAGTAATATACAGAGCGTCTCAGTGAATAATTATCCCGTTGGCCGTGGATTCGTTTGAACCCAAAGAAAACATTGTTATTAGCGTATATTAAATTCATTCTTCGTTAAATTTAGTATTCCTAAAATTTATTGTTCGTTAAACTTATTAATCGTTAGTTTTATTATTCGTTAAATTTATTATTCGTTAATCTAATCATTCGTTAAACTTATTATTTGTTAAGCTCATTGTTCATTTAACACAATATTTATTAAACCTTTGTAAAATCGTGTGCATACGTGTAAATACAATCTCTGTTTTGATAAAACAATGACTAATTCAAACGAAGAAGCGTTAGACGCCCTCAAGTCTAATGTGAATCCGACATATATATATATATATATATATATATATATATATATATATATATATATATATATATGATACCTATACTTCAAAATCTAACCACTGATAATCCAAATGAACAATAAAAGAAATAGAATACACAACACGATATTATTAAAAACAAAATTGTTCAGACAACTTTAAAGTAATTTTGTACGAAAATCCACGCCACCAATACATACGCATAGATGTATATATGTATGTGTATGAATATATATAGATATACATATATATATATATATATATATCTGTACATTAAAATTACACGAGCAACACTATGGTCATTTCAATTTTAAACCGCACCAGAATAAAATAAATTTAGTGACGGGCGAATAATTATTTCAATATCAAAACCCGTCACTCTGCATTCACGAGCAGCCATCTCAGATTGTCAATAGCTCTTATACGTACACATCGGAATACATGCAATAACCATATAAATGCAAATTATATTATTCCCACTTTTATCATACGTCAAAGGTTAAAATAGGTCATAAATAATTAATAAACAATGAGATTTGATTTCAATAAAAAGTCACCATGTACTAGGGACATTCATAGGCGGCCATTTTGGATAATTAACACACATGGTAATTTTTACGCGTTACAAATAAGTTATATTTCCTATTTCACAAAAAAAAAGAAAAAAAAATATAATATAAAGGAACAGTAAATACTTGATAAAAGTAGAAGATAAAAATATATATAAAAAAAAATAATAAATACAACATAACACATTATTGTAACAGGAAATGTTAGAAATTGATAAAAATCAGCCATAAGAAACACATCATGAAAACGCACTATTAACTAACACTTTTAAATTTTGAGTAAATCCTATGCGTAACTACATTATCGAATACAGATGTAAAAACAAAATATCTATATATATATATATATATACATATATAATAAAATATATATATACAGTAAGTATAAAAAGAAAAACATTACCTTATACTAGCAAAACAACAATCCGATAAAACTATATTATGAAACATGTATGCATATATATATATGTATATATATATATATAATATATATATATATACATATTATATATATATATACATATTATATATATATATATATACATATATATATATAGATATACATATACACATATATTGAACATGTAACAAAATTGTTAAACAGCGAACTAATATAAAGCAACTATACTAAATCGAAATCGAAACACGGAGCTCCAGGATAAAGCTCGCTAAACTTACACATGCACCAACGACGCACTACAAGGGAAATTCCCCTTTTTCCGGAAGTATGGTGACGAAGATGTGCTTCCAAAACTTCTTCAGGATCTTCATCGGGGAAACGCATCTTCACACATCGGTCGGTATCAACAACTTCGAGCAGAGGACCATCCCACTCGAAAATGATAGTTTCCGCATCGAAGAAGCTTTCATCAGCAGCAGAGTTCGACTCTGACGAAAAATCCAAGGCATCGACATCAATATCAATGTCAATATCAATATCGCATAACTCTTCCAACAACTCTGATACTTGTGGTTGGTCATAACACCTCGGGCGTTGATTCCGTTCGCACGACTCACTCACGGTTTCTTCGCAGTCTCTCTTCCTCTTGCGCTAAAATGATATAATATAATGAAACAAAACAGGATAAAATAAGCAGTCTAAAACAAGACAAAACGCACCAGGACAGACTGCATAGGAACCCCTGAAGAAAATGCCTCCGCGGCCATCGTTCAAGCGTCACAAACCAAAAACCACCGAAACCTACGGAACTAGCAAAATCAAATTTAACTGAATACTGAAAACAATCAGGATGCGAAAATACTAATCAAAACCAAACTTACGCAAAATAACCCGGAGGAAACCCTTAGTACGGGAGAGCAGTGGACCACGCGTGTCGTCCGAGCAAACGTCGATATAATAATGAGACTCCAGTCGCCACCGAGGAATACAGACAATTCCCACAGCACTAACATAGAAGTTCTCGAGAAAACTAGATCAGCACGAAAGACTCTAAGTCTCCTAAACACTGCCTCAGCAGAAATGCAAGAGCTAAGTTGAAATACAGAATATTGCAACTTCTCAGGTACCAACGACGGAAGTCTAGAAATTCAAGACAAGACAACGAAGCAGAAGAAATCACCAACGATCACGGAATTTACATTCTCTCACGTACAATTCCAGAAATCCTAAACTTCGACATCCGGACTCCCATGGAAGCGGACTATCGGATAGCCTCCACCCTGCGGGGGATGCTATTATAAATAAACGCAGCAACAAAGAATTCGCGCATTATTTTGTCGTCCATTGTACGTTTCATTCTGCGGTCTTTGTCAGTAGTTAAGTCGTGCTAAACTTTATAAGTATTTCTCTTCCATTAGCGAAATCGAGAGAAAATAAACATACCAGTAACCGCGGTATAAGTTTTATTCGATGTATATTATACTTAGAATAAACCAGTAAAACGAAAAGTTTTAATAATAATTATACCCGAATTCGAATACTAAATCCGATTATAAATACACCGACGGTCACCAACACCGACGAAGACATGGCTCCTGATAGCACATTCTCTTCAAGGTAAGATATATTAAACTTATAAAACTCCTTCCCCTTCGATAAATTCATTATAACTAAGAGGCGATTTAAATTCCTTTACCTCCACGTAATACATCCGGTCTTATTTTCCTTTCACCCTGAAGGGAGTTCAAATCTAAACCATTAGTGTTGAACTTTAAACAAAGAGTCGTTCGCTGTGTGATCTTGTGCAACGGTGTTTTCATTTATTGAAACACTTATTGATCTTCGCATTCCTCCTCCCACTGTTGGCAAATATCGCCCGTCTTTGGGCAAGGCTTGCGAAATCACACAAACTTTACGCAGAGAGGACTATTGAGCTCATTGTTGCAGATTAATAAAAAATATAATACAAGACCGAACTCCCGTAGCAGGGTTGCACCATCACCGTCATTCGATTAATTGATACCTTTATCCTCGCCATCCTTGCATACGATCATTAAAAGGGAGAGAAGTTTCCTCCAGGATTTTTAACTGAAGGATCATTCGCTGTGTCAGCTTGTGAATAAAGGTGTTGTCGTTTGTCGGGGACACCCATTGATCTTCGCATTCCTTCTCCCACTGTTGGCAACATCGCCCGTCTTTGGGCAAGGCTTGCGAAATCACACAAATCTCACACAGAGAGGATCGTTAAAGTCATTTGTTTAGTTACTGAATTTGAGAGACGGGGAAATCGTAATGACAAAACCACCCTAGCAGACAACCTGAGATTTAGTTGAAACAACAAATCCACTCACGAAACCTAGGGAAAGAAAAGGGGAAACGTAAAAGTAAATTTGTGTCAGACCAACAGAACCCCAAGCTCCTATCCGAACCCCCAAATACGCAAATTTCATGTCCCGCTGGTTCCAATACTAACACATCAAGATACGTATATATATATATATTCCCATACATCAATTTGAATAATTCAGTATTCAAATCTAAACAACCAGACATTTCAACCTGGTAAACTCTGCGTGGCGAAACCAAATTTTGAAGATTATTCAATCCTTTAACCAATCACACGCGAACCATAAAAATATATATATATATATATATATCTCGCTAGTTAACCAATCTAATATCCGAATTCGAATAGACTCGGTGCGGCAAAATCAAATCTCGGAAATAATTGAATTCTCAAACCAACCATACGCGAAGAAATATACTTATAAATATATATATATATCTAATACGATTTAAACAACCAGACATTCAGACCTAACTAAATTCTGCGTAACGAGATCGAATTTCAAGAACAATTTAATTTTTAACTTGTTTACACACACACATATATATATATATACATATATATGTATATATCTTATAACATCTTAAACCAATATTAACCCTAAATAAACTCTGTGCAACAAGTCAAATATTTATTTTATCCAACTTTAATCCTCTCCCGTGCCAGTATTCCTGCACATGGCAGGTTAGCCGAAAACGTGGAACTTATCTATCAATAGCCTAACGCTAACTAACGCTACCCATAAGCAATCAATTCATCGGTAAACTATTTATAGAAATCTCTCTAATCGAAACAGTCCTCAGACTGTTTCCGGAAGCAGTAACTACCGTGTAAATCATAGTTTTCGAGTGCTCATTTAAATATTCAAAATAGTACTGTCCAATAAAAGAAAATATATTTTGAAATAGCCCTTAGACTATTTCTGGTGGCAGCAACTACCGAATTCAAATTGGAAATTTTTAAACCAATATTTCCTTATACAAACATATCAAATTAAATCTTCCGACTAAATTCAAATCAACCAGAAATTTAATTTAAACAACATTCAAACTTAAATTTGATTTAAACGAGGACGTAACAATATAACGTATTACGTTAGAACGTTATACCATATAACGTATCACGTTATAACGTTATGTTAAATAACTTAATACATTATAAAGTTATTTTATATAACGTAATACGTTATAACGTTATACCATAAAACGTATTACGTTATAACGTTATAGCATGTAACGTAATAACTTATAACGTTATACCGTATAATGTTATGCTATATAACGTAATACGTTATAACGTTGTACAATATAACGTATTACGTTATAACGTTATGTTATATAACGTAATACATTATAACGTGTTACCATATAACGTAATTACTTTATAACGTTACACCATATAAGGTATTACGTTATAACGTTATACCATGTGACGCATTACGTTATAACGTTATATCATATAACGTTATGTTATATAACTTATTACGATATAAAGTTATACCATAGAACATATTACGTTATAACGTTATACCATATAACGTATTACCTTATAACGTTATACCATATAACGTTATGTTATATAACGTAATACGTTATAACGTTATACCATATAACGTATTACGTTATAACTTTATACCACATAACGTATTACGTTATAACGTTACACCATACAACGTTATGTTATATAACGTATTACGTTATAACGTTATACCATATAACGTTATGTTATATAACGTAATATGATATAACGTTATACCATGTAACGTTACGTTATATAACGTAATACATTATAACGGTATGTTATATAACGTAACACGTTATAACGTGGTACCATATAACGCATTACGTTATAACGTTACACCATACAACCTTATGTTATATAATGCGTAACGTTATAACGTTATACCATATAACGTATTATGTTTTATACCATATACCATCTTACGTTATAACGTTATAACATATAACGTTATGCTATATTACGTAATACGTTATAACGTTATAACATATACCGTTATGTTATATTACGTAATACGTTATAACGTTATACCATGTAACGTATTACGTTATAACGTTATATCATATATCGTATTACGTTATAACGTTATACCATATAACGTATTACGTTATAACGTTATACCATATAACATTATGCCATATAACGTAATACGTTATAACGTTATACCATATAACGTATTACGTTATAACTTTATACCACATAACGTATTACGTTATAAAGTTACACCATGCAACGTTATGTTTTATAACGTATTACGTTACAACGTTATACCATATAACGTATTACGTTATAACGTTACACAAGACAACGTTATGTTATATAACGCATTACGTTATAACGTTATACCATATAACGCATTACGTTATAACGTTACACCATACAACGTTGTGTTATATAACGTATTACGTTAGAACGTTATACCGTATAACGTATCACGTTATAACGTTATGTTAAGTAACTTAATACGTTGTAACGTTATGTTATATAACGTAATACGTTATAACGTTATACCATACAACGTTATGTTATATACCGTATTCCATTACAACGTTATACCATATATCGTGTTACGTTATAACGTTATGTTATATAACATATTACGTATAACGGTATACCATATAACGTATTACGTTATAACGTTATACCATATAACGTTATGTTATATAACGTAATACGTTATATCGGTATGTTATATAACGTAATACGTTATATCGGTATGTTATATAACGTAATACGTTATAACGTGGTACCATATAACGCATTACGTTATAACGTTACACCATATAACGTAATACGTTATAACGTTATACCATATAACGTATTACCTTATAACGTTATACCATATAAAGTTATACCATATAACGTAATACGTTATAACGTTATACCATATAACGCATTACGTTATAACGTTACACCATACAACGTGATGTAATATAACGTATTACGTTATAACGTTATACCATATAACGTATTACGTTATGACGTTATAGCATATAACGTAATACCTTATAACGTTATACCGTATAACGTTATGCTATATATCGTAATACGTTATAACGTGTTACCATATAACGTTATGTTATATAACGTAATACGTTATATCGGTATGTTATATAACGTAATACGTTATATCGGTATGTTATATAACGTAATACGTTATAACGTGGTACCATATAACGCATTACGTTATAACGTTACACCATATAACGTAATACGTTATAACGTTATACCATATAACGTATTACCTTATAACGTTATACCATATAAAGTTATACCATATAACGTAATACGTTATAACGTTATACCATATAACGCATTACGTTATAACGTTACACCATACAACGTGATGTAATATAACGTATTACGTTATAACGTTATACCATATAACGTATTAGGTTATAACGTGGTACCATATAACGCTTTATGTTATAACGTTACACCATACAACCTTATGTTTTATAATGCGTAACGTTATAACGTTATACCATATAACGTATTATGTTATATACCATATACCATATTACGTTATAACGTTATAACATATAAGGTTATGGTATATTACGTAATACGTTATAACGATATACTATAAAACGCATTACGTTATAAAGTTAAACCATACAACGTTATGTTATATAACGTATTACGTTATAACGTTATACCATATGACGTAATACGTTATGACGTTATATCATGTAACGTTATGTTATATAACGTAATACGTTATATCGGTATGTTATATAACGTAATACGTTATAACGTTATACCATATAACGTATTACGTTATATAACATAACTTTATAATGTATTAAGTTATTTAACATAACGTTATAACGTGATACGTTATATGGTATAACGTTCTAACGTAATACGTTATATAACACAACGTTGTATTGTGTAACGTTATAACGTAATGCGTTATATGGTATAACGTTATAACGTAATGCGTTATATAACATAACGTTGTCTTGTGTAACGTTATAACGTAATACGTTATATGGTATAACGTTGTAACGTAATACGTTATAAAACATAACGTTGCATGGTGTAACTTTATAACGTAATACGTTATGTGGTATAAAGTTATAACGTAATACGTTATATGGTATAACGTTATAACGTATTACGTTATATGGCATAATGTTATATGGTATAACGTTATAACGTAATACGTTATATGGTATAACGTTATAACGTAATACGATATATGATATAACGTTATAACGTAATACGTTACATGGTATAACGTTATAACGTATTACGTAATATAACATAACGGTATATGTTTTAACGTTATAACGTATTACGTAATATAGCATAACGTTATATGTTATAACGTTATAACGTAAGATGGTATATGGTATAAAACATAATACGTTATATGGTATAACGTTATAACGTTACGCATTATATAACATAAGGTTGTATGGTGTAACGTTATAACGTAATGCGTTATATGGTACCACGTTATAACGTGTTACGTTATATAACATACCGTTATAATGTATTACGTTATATAACGTAACGTTACATGGTATAACGTTATATCATATTACGTTATATAACATAACGTTATATGGTATAACGTTATAACGTAATACGTTATATAACATAACGTTGTATGGTGTAACGTTATAACGTAATACGTTATGTGGTATAAAGTTATAACGTAATACGTTATATGGTATAACGTTATAACGTATTACGTTATATAACATAACGTTATATGGTATAACGTTATAAGGTAATACGTTATATGGTATAACGTTATAACGTAATATGTTCTATGGTATAACTTTATATCGTAATAAGTTATATAACATAACGTTATATGATATAACGTTATAACGTAATGCGTCACATGGTATAACGTTATAACGTAATACCTTATATGGTGTAACGTTATAAAGTAATTACGTTATATGGTAACACGTTATAATGTATTACGTTATATAACATAACGTTATAACGTAATACGTTATATTGTACAACGTTATAACGTATTACGTTATATAGCATAACATTATACGGTATAACGTTATAAGTTATTACGTTACATGCTATAACGTTATAACGTAATACGTTTTATGGTATAACGTTATAACGTATTACGTTATATAAAATAACTTTATAATGTATTAAGTTATTTAACATAACGTTATAACGTGATACGTTATATGGTATAACGTTCTAACGTAATACGTTATATTGTTACGTCCTCGTTTAAATCAAATTTAAGTTTGAATGTTGTTTAAATTAAATTTCTGGTTGATTTGAATTTAGTCGGAAGATTTAATTTGATATGTTTGTATAAGGAAATATTGGTTTAAAAATTTCCAATTTGAATTCGGTAGTTGCTGCCACCAGAAATAGTCTAAGGGCTATTTCAAAATATATTTTCTTTTATTGGACAATACTATTTTGAATATTTAAATGAGCACTCGAAAACTATGATTTACACGGTAGTTACTGCTTCCGGAAACAGTCTGAGGACTGTTTCGATTAGAGAGATTTCTATAAATAGTTTACCGATGAATTGATTGCTTATGGGTAGCGTTAGTTAGCGTTAGGCTATTGATAGATAAGTTCCACGTTTTCGGCTAACCTGCCATGTGCAGGAATACTGGCACGGGAGAGGATTAAATTTGGATAAAATAAATATTTGACTTGTTGCACAGAGTTTATTTAGGGTTAATATTGGTTTAAGATGTTATAAGATATATACATATATATGTATATATATATATATGTGTGTGTGTAAACAAGTTAAAAATTAAATTGTTCTTGAAATTCGATCTCGTTACGCAGAATTTAGTTAGGTCTGAATGTCTGGTTGTTTAAATCGTATTAGATATATATATATATTTATAAGTATATTTCTTCGCGTATGGTTGGTTTGAGAATTCAATTATTTCCGAGATTTGATTTTGCCGCACCGAGTCTATTCGAATTCGGATATTAGATTGGTTAACTAGCGAGATATATATATATATATATATATATTTTTATGGTTCGCGTGTGATTGGTTAAAGGATTGAATAATCTTCAAAATTTGGTTTCGCCACGCAGAGTTTACCAGGTTGAAATGTCTGGTTGTTTAGATTTGAATACTGAATTATTCAAATTGATGTATGGGAATATATATATATATACGTATCTTGATGTGTTAGTATTGGAACCAGCGGGACATGAAATTTGCGTATTTGGGGGTTCGGATAGGAGCTTGGGGTTCTGTTGGTCTGACACAAATTTACTTTTACGTTTCCCCTTTTCTTTCCCTAGGTTTCGTGAGTGGATTTGTTGTTTCAACTAAATCTCAGGTTGTCTGCTAGGGTGGTTTTGTCATTACGATTTCCCCGTCTCTCAAATTCAGTAACTAAACAAATGACTTTAACGATCCTCTCTGTGTGAGATTTGTGTGATTTCGCAAGCCTTGCCCAAAGACGGGCGATGTTGCCAACAGTGGGAGAAGGAATGCGAAGATCAATGGGTGTCCCCGACAAACGACAACACCTTTATTCACAAGCTGACACAGCGAATGATCCTTCAGTTAAAAATCCTGGAGGAAACTTCTCTCCCTTTTAATGATCGTATGCAAGGATGGCGAGGATAAAGGTATCAATTAATCGAATGACGGTGATGGTGCAACCCTGCTACGGGAGTTCGGTCTTGTATTATATTTTTTATTAATCTGCAACAATGAGCTCAATAGTCCTCTCTGCGTAAAGTTTGTGTGATTTCGCAAGCCTTGCCCAAAGACGGGCGATATTTGCCAACAGTGGGAGGAGGAATGCGAAGATCAATAAGTGTTTCAATAAATGAAAACACCGTTGCACAAGATCACACAGCGAACGACTCTTTGTTTAAAGTTCAACACTAATGGTTTAGATTTGAACTCCCTTCAGGGTGAAAGGAAAATAAGACCGGATGTATTACGTGGAGGTAAAGGAATTTAAATCGCCTCTTAGTTATAATGAATTTATCGAAGGGGAAGGAGTTTTATAAGTTTAATATATCTTACCTTGAAGAGAATGTGCTATCAGGAGCCATGTCTTCGTCGGTGTTGGTGACCGTCGGTGTATTTATAATCGGATTTAGTATTCGAATTCGGGTATAATTATTATTAAAACTTTTCGTTTTACTGGTTTATTCTAAGTATAATATACATCGAATAAAACTTATACCGCGGTTACTGGTATGTTTATTTTCTCTCGATTTCGCTAATGGAAGAGAAATACTTATAAAGTTTAGCACGACTTAACTACTGACAAAGACCGCAGAATGAAACGTACAATGGACGACAAAATAATGCGCGAATTCTTTGTTGCTGCGTTTATTTATAATAGCATCCCCCGCAGGGTGGAGGCTATCCGATAGTCCGCTTCCATGGGAGTCCGGATGTCGAAGTTTAGGATTTCTGGAATTGTACGTGAGAGAATGTAAATTCCGTGATCGTTGGTGATTTCTTCTGCTTCGTTGTCTTGTCTTGAATTTCTAGACTTCCGTCGTTGGTACCTGAGAAGTTGCAATATTCTGTATTTCAACTTAGCTCTTGCATTTCTGCTGAGGCAGTGTTTAGGAGACTTAGAGTCTTTCGTGCTGATCTAGTTTTCTCGAGAACTTCTATGTTAGTGCTGTGGGAATTGTCTGTATTCCTCGGTGGCGACTGGAGTCTCATTATTATATCGACGTTTGCTCGGACGACACGCGTGGTCCACTGCTCTCCCGTACTAAGGGTTTCCTCCGGGTTATTTTGCGTAAGTTTGGTTTTGATTAGTATTTTCGCATCCTGATTGTTTTCAGTATTCAGTTAAATTTGATTTTGCTAGTTCCGTAGGTTTCGGTGGTTTTTGGTTTGTGACGCTTGAATGATGGCTGCGGAGGCATTCTCTTCAGAGGTTCCTATGCAGTCTGTCCTGGTGCGTCTTGTCTTGTTTTAGACTGCTTATTTTATCCTGTTTTGTTTCATTATATTATATTATTTTAGCGCAAGAGGAAGAGAGACTGCGAAGAAACCGTGAGTGAGCCGTGCGAACGGAATCAACGCCCGAGGTGTTATGACCAACCACAAGTATCAGAGTTGTTGGAAGAGTTATGCGATATTGATATTGATATTGATATTGATGTCGATGCCTTGGATTTTTCGTCAGAGTCGAATTCTGCTGCTGATGAAAGCTTCTTCGATGCGGAAACTATCATTTTCGAGTGGGATGGTCCTCTGCTCGAAGTTGTTGATACCGACCGATGTGTGAAGATGCGTTTCCCCGATGAAGTTCCTGAAGAAGTTTTGGAAGCACATCTTCGTCACCATACTTCCGGAAAAAGGGGAATTTCCCCTGTAGTGCGTCATTGGTGCATGTGTAAGTTTAGCGAGCTTTATCCTGGAGCTCCGTGTTTCGATTTCGACTTAGTATAGTTACTTTATATTAGTTCGCTGTTCAACAATGTTGTTACATGTTCAATATATGTGTATATGAATATCTATCTATATATATATATATGTCGGAGATGCAAGAAAGACCGGAGCCTCCCCTTCGCAATTTTGGGAAAAGTCCTCTAATGTTATAGTTTAGATTTTATCATAGCTGTAATTAAGCAATTTTTATCATCCGATTTGATTATAATTGTACGAGATTTGCGATAGCGAAATTGGGTTCGAGGTGACAACTGGTCGCCGAACGTAGCCACGGTCACGGGATAAACGTTTAGCTTGACGAAAGTGTAGAACGGTTGTGTGGTTTCCCTAGATATGTGGTATGTGGCGGCATACGGCCTCAAGAACGGGTCTAGTCACATATGATTGTATTTTGGAGGTGTCGATATTATGGGACACACGTTGTATTAAGAATCAAACTCCAGACAGAAATTGCTTAGCAACGGCGATTGGAACTTTCTCGATGCTTCCAACGAGTAAATAATAAACTTTTGGCAGAGAATGCTTAGCAACGGTGATTGGAACCTTCTCGATGCTTCCAGCGAGCATGTAACTAACAAAATGCAATCGTACAGCGAGAAAGAATTCCATCAGATTAGGCATTCGTGTGATCGTCTTGGAAAGTGACACATCGAGTAATATACAGAGCGTCTCAGTGAATAATTATCCCGTTGGCCGTGGATTCGTTTGAACCCAAAGAAAACATTGTTATTAGCGTATATTAAATTCATTCTTCGTTAAATTTAGTATTCCTAAAATTTATTGTTCGTTAAACTTATTAATCGTTAGTTTTATTGTTCGTTAAATTTATTATTCGTTAATCTAATCATTCGTTAAACTTATTATTTGTTAAGCTCATTGTTCATTTAACACAATATTCATTAAACCTTTGTAAAAATCGTGTGCATACGTGTAAATACAATCTCTGTTTTGATAAAACAATGACTAATTCAAACGAAGAAGCGTTAGACGCCCTCAAGTCTAATGTGAATCCGACATATATATATGTATATATGTGTGTATATATGCATACATGTTTCATAATATAGTTCCATCGGATTGTTGTTTTGTTAGTATAAGGTAATGTTTTCCTTTTTATACTTACTATATATATATATATATTTTATTATATATGTATGTATATATCTATATATATATATATATATACATACATATATATATATATATATATATATATATATATATATATATATAGATATCTGTATTCGAAAATGTGGTTACACATGGGATTTACTCAAAATTTAAAAGTGTTAGCTAATAGTGCGTTTTCATGATGTGTCTCTTATGGCTGATTTTTATCAATTTCTTTTACAATAATGTGTTATGTTGTATTTATTATTATATCTTTTTTTATATATGTTTTTATCTTGTATCAAGTATTTACTGTTCCTTTATATTATATTTTTTTTCCTTTTTTTTTTTTGTGAAAAAGAAAATATATCTTATTTGTAACGCGTAAAAATTACCATGTGTTGATTATCCAAAATGGCCGCCTATGAATGTCCCTAGTACATGGTGACTTTTTATTGATATCAGATCTCATTGTTTATTAATTACTTATGACCTATTTTAACCTTTGACGTATGATAAAAGTGAGAATAATATAATTTGCATTTATATGGTTATTGCATGTATTCCGACGTGTACGTGTAAGAGCTATTGACAATCTAAGATGGCTGCTCCTGAATGCAGAGTGACGGGTTTTCGATATTGAAATAATTATTCGCCCGTCACTAAATTTATTTCATTCTGGTGCGGTTTAAAATTGAAATGACCATAGTGTTGCTCGTGTAATTGTAATGTACAGATATACATACACATATACATATATATATATATGTATATCTATACATATTCATACATATATACATCCATGCGTATGTATTGGTGGTGTGGATTTTCGTACAAAATTACTTTAAAGTTGTCTGAACAATTTTGTTTTTAATAATATCGTGTTGTGTATTCTATTTCTTTTATTATTCGTTTGGATTATCAGTGGTTAGATTTTGAAGTATAGGTATCATATATATATACATATATATATGTACATATATATGTACGTGTGTATTTATTTCCGAAATTTGGCTGATCTTAATTACTCATTTTATGTTCAATTTAATATATATATATAGATATATGTGTGTGTGTATATATATTATTTTTTCGATAGTGTAGTATGATATTATATATTTGAGGTTATGTGTCAATTGTTTGATTTCATATATGTATTTTACAATATAATTGTAGTTCGTTTCTGATGTTTATAATTTGGTGTGATTATGCATATTTATACTGGATGGTAGAGTTACTGTGCGTAACTCTTCAAGTCGTTGCAGTGTTAATTTTGACCGGGTGATTAATTTATAGTTAGTTCTGATGCTGTTATGTTGTGTGTTCTATTTTATGTTCATTTAGATGCATGTACGTTCCGTAATGTAGTTTTCATATATAATTATTTACTGAGATTGTGCCTAGTTTAATTATGTATTTCGTGTTGCGTCTACTAGATTATCAATTTGGTTTTATAACATAGAACACGCACACACATATATATATATATATTTTCTGACAATATGATTTAAAGTAATGTTGTGTATTTGGGGTGATGTGTCAATTATTTGATTTCATGTTCGTGATATGATAACATAGTATTGGAGATTTTGTTCTTGATATTAGGTTATTGTATGTTTGATGCGGTTATACATATTTATGCTGGACGGTAGAATTACTGTGCGTAATTCTCCAAGTCATAATGTTAATTGCTTTGATAGTGTGGTTAGTTAGTAGTTAGTTTAATGTTGTTTGGGTTATTAGTAGTTCAATTTGAAATGTAGATTTTATGTATATACATGCATGTCTCGTAGCACAGCCATCATACATGATTCCCCGTTGGAGCATTGGCTGGTTTCCAATTATCGATTCAATTAATCATTAATTTGATAGAACACGCACACATATATATATATATTTCTAACAATGTGATTTTATGTAAATTCTTCAATATTGTGTATTTAAGGTTATGCATTCATTAGACTGTTAATCATTTGACTTCTTATATACATATATATATTTGTAGTTTGATAAGTTTGGATTTGTTACGTAGCACTGAGGACTTCGTCGCCAATATATTTATATTTGTATGTAGTTCTCTAAGTTATTGCGGTATTAATTGTTTTGATCATTTGATTTGTTAGTAGGTTTACTTAGTCGTTAATGTTTTATCCTTGCATTAAAATATTTATTCCTGTTGTCTTGATTATTTCCCTTCCATAGTCATTCTTGTTTGGTTCGTCGGGGCAGTTAGTGTACTGTTGGTTAATTAGTTTCTTCAGTCGTTTACATATTTCGTATTTGTAGATCAATTAACATAAGTTCTCCTATTGTTCTATTTATTTTCCTTTTATTTCTTGATTTATTTGTTTGGTTCGTGACTCAGTTGATTCGTTAGTTAGTTTTATTTGAATTCTTCCTTCTTGATATTGAGCCATATATTTTCAAATTAACTGAATGTTACATTCATATATTTTGTTTATTGGATGATTGAGCCATTGATTTCCAAATCACAAGTTGGTTATTGGTAGACTTATTTAATGTTATATTCATTTGTTTCGTGTATTGGTTGGTTTACACGGTACTGAGCCATGGGTTTTCAAATCGCGAATCAGTTATTGGTAGTTTTATTCAATGTTATATACATAGATTTTTGAACTATATATATATATATATATATTCGTCCTTATATGCGAGTCTATTAGTCGTCCCCTTATTTAATAATGTTTTATGTTAATTTCTTATTTAACTTCGTAGTAGCGTGCGTTGATTGGTGTGTTCGAGTCCTTTTCTCGCGTTAATTGGCGCATAGTAGTTTCGTTTCTTCGTTACGGCACGTGCGGAGCGCGGGACGTGACACCCCCGCCCTTGGAGTTCAAATTTCCGCCGGAAATTTGACTGATGGTGTCTCTGAGTTCGCTCAGGGCGGATGTAGATGCTGTTGGTGATTGAGTTATTGTAGCTGTTGGTGTTATTGATATTCCTTGAGGTTGTGCTGTTTGATCGTTGACATTTCGTCCCCTTTTTAGGTATAATAGCAGGTGGGTGACTGAGCCCCATATTGCTCCGAGTAGTGCGAGTCCGCATCCGTAAGTCTCGCGTAATTGATATCCATGTATAACTATGTCTACTATTGCTTTTATTATTTTTAGTATTATAAAGATTCCGAGTATCGCTGCGCTAACCGTTCCGAATTCCATAAAACCTGACCATATTTTCGATGCAGTATTCTTTGCTATTGTCGCTAGTGCGTTTTCATCCATGATTCCCAAGATATTTACCGTTCCAGGGACTATTACTTTTCCCGTTGCTCCTCTGGCCAGTGTGTTTAATATTGCTGTTTTCTCAGCTGGGAACATGACGTGGTCTCGTAGTGTATCCAGGTCCCGTTGGGTATATATTCCGCTTGTGGCCAATGATGCTGGTGCTGAATATTGCCATGTTTGGCGTGTGTCTGGACGGAGTTCTTGTGGTGCGATTGCCTCCATCGGTTTTGGTACGAACTTGTGCCAGAATCCGTCGATGTTGTATAGCGTGGGTAGAACTGCACTACATTCTCTATGATTTCCATGTTGAGTTAGGATGTGTGTTTTTGGTGTTAAAAATGCGGTACGATTTCCTTGCCAAACAGGTAGTTCCGAATAGCATTCCGTTGTATGTCGTATTTTTACCTGCACTGGAATACATTTGACTATATGGACTGCTTCTCCTGCGATCAATGCCATATGTCCTGGGGTTTTGGTTATTGTATAAGCGAATTCGTCGGGCAGAAGGGTTGCTAAACTTAAAGCATTTTCTATTACTTTCTTTTCAGTGGTGCACCTTTGTGTCAATACATCATGGTATAGTGCCGTCATTTGTCTTTTAATGTGCTTCTCTACATAAACGAATTTAGAATTGACGTATGTGAATATATCTAAATTTTCGACTGCTGTCTTGCGTTTGGATATTAACGTATTTCCTTTTGTTGTCTCCAACAGGAACAATTTAGGGTGCTCTGTGGATAGTAAAGTGTATCCGCACAGGGGTTGTTCTCCGGTTTTAGTCAATGCAAAGGTTACTTCTTGTGTAGTTAGTGCGTAGACTGGTTGTGCCGGTTCCCTATTGGTTTTTATTTCCTGGATCCTTGTGGCAGTTCCTTCATATAGCACATCATACTGATCGAATTTACATGGTAAAGGTGGTTGTGGTTGCCAATAGGTGTACCCGTCTTCAGCGTCCAGACAATTTCCTTCGCTGAAGGCACATGCCGTTCCTGATTTCAATAAAATTTTATTGGCTTCAATTCGTACTGGCACAACTCCTGATCTTAAACTTATCTTTATTGTGGCTTGTACGACGACACCTTCCCAGCTCCCGTATGGGTCTACGTACTGTGTCCCCTGGCAGCTGCCGTCGTTCGTTAGTTTGCCGGCTAGGACAAGTGATCTTGTTTCTGTTGCATTGTCCTTTAGGCCTACTATAAGGTTCTGTGGCCCGAGTGAAAACGTGCCATCTTGGTGCATCCTAGCGCATTGTTGAGCGGTCGTTTCATGGAGGTATTCGGCAAATCCGTTATGTACTGCAGCTGTGTGGGAGTGCATGCCACAGTAATATATAATTCGTGTTATTTGCACTTTGCATTGCCTCACACTGGTAAATTCGAATTCCGAGAGTTGCAGTAGTTGGATGTAAGTATCTTGGTTTTCTGTTATCACAGGTTGTATGCTGCAGTCCCCAATGGAGTTTAAGGAGATGGTTGTAACGTTGAGGTGATTGCCATTGCAGTCGTATCCTATCAGCCCATATGCTATTTTGATGAGGGTGAGTACGATGACCAGATGATTCATCTTCCTATTAACAATTTATTAATCGTTTCTTACTCTTGGATTTATTAATGTGAGTGAATAGAAAAGGGAATTTACGTATAAATGCAAGTTTGTGACTATTGTTTATTTGTAATTTTTATATGTATATGTTATCAGTAGGAGTAAATATAAATATATATTTATACGTGTACGTATTGGTAGGTATTATAAGTGGGATTTATTTTGTAATTATACATATATATATATGTGTATATATATTATCGATAGAAATAGGTATTACGAATGTTGCTTGTTTTATATGTGTGTGTGTCGATAAATGTGACGAACTTATTTTATAAGTCGTGCGCATTATCGATGGGAGTGCTATAGGTAGCGTTTGTTTTATAAACATGCATGTATATATATCGGTAACTATAGATGGAATTTGTATACTTTGCTGCAGGTGTTGGTTATTTTACAGTCGGATGGCATAGGTATTCATTTGTGTGTAACATACAAATATTTCTATAGTACAACAGCGCGGATTATTGTTCCTCGGACTAAGAAATCTCTTTCGAGGTGAGTTAGGTCGTCATAAACGTTCGTGCACCGAAGCCAAGATATAGCAGGTTGTAGTTCCGCTATATCTATGTCGCATATATTACAGTACGATATTCGGGTTCTTGCAGGTATTCCGCATAGGAAATGGCTTGGCTGGTCATCATATAAGTCCTGGTCGTCTGGATCTAAGAGGTCAAAACAATCTTGACAAATAAAATGGTTATCGGAATAATGGACGTTGAGCAACAGTTGAGCACAGAGGCAGGACTGAATTCCTTCCGTTTCCTCTGGATCGAATGCAAGCATGAGCATCTCTTGATTTTCTACGTGTGAATCGATGAATTCGCCATCCATTCTGTACATACATATGTAGCAGTTAGTAAAAATTATATATACATGTTTATTTATGTGTTTAAATTTTAAATTTAAATTTCCTAAGTTTAAATCTCTTTCACCCCTCTCTCTTCTCTCCCTTTATATATATATATATATAGCTGGTTATATATTTTTTTTTTTTTTTTTTTTTTTTTTTTTTTTTTTTTATTACGATGTTATGTCTCATTATATATATATATATTTATAGCCGACGTATAATCAAATGGGTTAAGTATGATTTCGTGTTTATGACGATATGCCTAATTATGATATGTGTTTCAGTGCATATATGTGAAGTGCGTGCGACGGGTTTCCAAAATGGTCGCTCGCATGTGTCTTTGTAAGGCGTTAGTTACTGTCAACGGTATCGTGTTGCTGAAATAACTAATTGTTTGTTGATCGTTGTGGTTTTGTTTACTGGGTGCCGTGTAGTTGAAGGGGAAACATGTTATTTGTGTTTATAATAATAATATGCGCCTCATAGCACATGCGCGAATATTATTTTGTGTTCGCCGGGAATTTTCAAATGGCTATTCGCGTGTATCTTAGTGAGGGTTCAGTTACCTGTTATGCAGGATTTACTTGTGTTAAATTGTGTTTAGTGAGGGATGAATAATATTGTTTTATGTTCATCGTAATGCGTGTACTAACTGTGTGTTATTTTAATGTAGTAGCGTGGATTATATTATTGTTGAATTTATTAGTTGCTAATAGAGTCGTTTTAATTAATCCATTTTGGTTAATTTCCAGCCTGTTTCCGTGATTATTGACTATTTTATTATTATTTTCTCTCTTTTCTTCCCCTCCTTTTGTGTTGCTTGTACCCGTTATTTGTTGTTACTTTGCGTATGGTACGTATGAATCTATGCATGGCTGATTAAAGTTTGTTAAGTTAATGTTGTAGTTTTCTGGTTTCATTTCCTTGATGCTACGTCGCTTACCTGGAACGTTCCTACAGCTTTACCTGGTTCTTTGTTATAATTGGGGTATTTGCTAGGGGTGTCTTCAATCGTCCTATAACTGTGAGCATAAGGTATTATTTAATTCATTTAGTTTAGTACATGTGCAATGCATTGTGTGAGTGGCCGCTCTTTGTGCTTACAACTCCATTTCAATATTACGTAGTATAATATTCTTTTATTCTGGTTATATTTATTATTAACCTCCGGTTCACCTATCTTAATTATTATTTAGTCACCTCCTATATTCCCTTTTCCCTCTCAAAATATATATATATATATATATCATATATTATATTTTTTTTTTTTCTCTCTCTCCCCCCTTTTTTTTTTTTTTTATCTTATAAATTAGAGTTTATCCCTTATATTATTGTTTATGGTTACCTAGTGCTTATTCTGCAGGTCTACGTCCTGTGCTGCTCATGCTAAACACCTATGCAGTATGCATTTGGCGGAACTGGGTTCTCCGACGCACCTTCGGTATTCGTCATGAGTGTTTTCCGCTATTGTAAGTATTAAGAGGGTTGGGGAAGGGATATTTAATCGATTTAAATCAATGGGTATTGTAAGGTGTCAGCGATCGCTGTTGTGTATTGTAGTGTTTTATTTCGTAATACAACATTTCAACAGTATTATATAAAGTAGCATAGTATGATACCTTTTATTATGGTCATTTATTTATGGTTTATATATGGTTATTTATTATCATTGATATTTGATCAACTTATTTCGTAACCTTTTCCATATTTGTTAACTAATTTTATCTCTTTTATACTGAGGCCACTGCGTCATCCCTGAACACGGGGTGGGTACATAATTTATTCCTGCGGGGTTCATGCATGTATGCTTCCTCGTATGGTGTTTTGGTTGTTCACAAGGTAACTTCCACTTTCACTGTTTTGTTAGTTATTGTATGAACACATCTTATAATCCGACACTAATCGGAGCACACATAATAGGTTTTCTTTTCCTTTTAGATCTCTACCGTTTGTATTGCTCGATGAATAGCGTCACACGTGCCTTTGGTATAACCACTGTATTGTTATGATTTCTAGTAATATTGCATTTCGTATTGAGACAATTGGAATTAATTCGTTTATTTATTTCAGCTGGCTGTCATACTTTATGGTCCGCGAATAGGGATACATAACCTATATTTGTACATACACTTCTTTATTCACAAGGTAACTTTCACTTTTAGTTATTTTATTTATTTATTGAATGAACATGGTTTATAGCTAAACACTAATCAGAGCACACATAGTAATTTTCCTTTTCCTTTTAGATCGCTACTGTCTGTATTACTCGGTGAATAGTGTCACACGTCCTTTTGGTTTAATCTCTGTATTGTTATGATTTTAGTAATATCGTATTTCGTATTGAGACAATTGGGATTAATTCATTTATTTATTTCAGCTGGCTGTCATACTTCATGCTCCGCGAATAGAGATACATAACCTATATTTGTACATACACTTCTTTATTCACAAGGTAACTTTCACTTTTAGTTATTTTATTTATTTATTGAATGAACATGGTTTATAACTAAACACTAATCAGAGCACACATAATAGTTTTCTTTCCTTTTAGGTCACTACTGTCTGTATTACTTGATGAGCGGCACTACAACACACTACTACAATACGTTGCCCACTGAAATTATTTTATTTATTATTTATTTCGGTTATGCGCTAGTTTTAACTTGTTTAAGTGCACTGTTCGCGGAATCTCTTTCACCTGAATCCTAACGTTTTGGTTTTCTAAGATTTCCAACACTCTGTGTGGTCCTGTATATTGATTAGAAAATTTTCCTTTGCTGGGTTCTTTTAGTAGATACACCAGATCTCCTACCTTGAAATTTTGCGGGTTGATATGTCTATCGTAATATTCTTTGGACCTCAACTTGGATTTCATCAAATTTTCTCTCGCTAACTGTTGCACAGTGTTGATTTTATCGAACAAGTCTCTGAGATATTCCGCATATGTAGATTCCATGTTTTCTTCAATTATCATTTCATCGGCGGGTTCTCTAGCTAAATGCCCGAAAACTAATTCATGTGGGGAAAATTTTGTTCCCTCGTGTACAGAGGTGTTATAAGAAAACATGGCTAATTCTACCCATTCATCCCAGTTCTTGGAATTTTCAATGTACAATTTGAGATATTCAATCAACACGTGGTGCGATCTTTCGATCGAACCATTACTTTGCGGGTGATATGCTGTCGTAGTGAATTGTTTTATACGAAATTTTTTTGCTACCTTTTTCATTAGGATGGATGTAAAATTCGTTCCTTGGTCGGTCAGGATTGCCCTTGGCGAGCCAAATCGACAAATAAATTGCTTTATGAAGGCGTCAGCTATTTCGGCTGAAGTGATTCTCCTGATCGGAATTCCGAGCGAGTACTTCGTTAGTAAATCTTGAATGGTTAATATATATTTATTTCCCTTTTGTGTGATTGGTAATGGGCCGACTATATCCATACTAATTTTATCAAAAGCTTTACCCGGTGTATCTGTGAGCACCATTGGTTGTTTAGTTTTTATTCTAGTAAGTTTCTTTAATTGGCACTCGTTACATGTTCTTATGTAATCTTGGATTTCCCTTTTCATGTTTTCCCAATAGTAGCGTTGTCGTATCCTTTGGTAGGTTTTCGTTACTCCTTTGTGTCCCGCTACGGATGACTCGTGCTTTTCCCGTATTATATTGCTTCGTATTTCTACTGGTGGGGTAATTACTTCTCCGGTGCAGATGGTAATAGTTATCGTTTTTTCTATAAAGACCTCTTTTAGTTTCCTGATTATGTGTCGCCAAGGTATTTCTTCCAAACTTCCTTTGCTAATGCTGAAGGACATTAATTGTTTCTCATTTACTACATCTAGCAAGGATCTTAGTGAATTTAGTAAATTCTCGGACGTTATTGGGATATGTCTATTTTCCTTCACAGGTAGAGATATTATTTGCTTTCCCGAGTCCCAATTTAGTCTAGCCCTTTCTAACGTCAGATCTTCGTAACGTGGTAATTTCCCCGTTTCCTTCATTTCCATGGCTCCCCTATCTACAGGATCTCCTTTTATGTCAATAAAAATTACTTTATTGTCGTTTACTTTTGCTATTGAGTCTCTTGTTTCGGAAATTTTTACTTCTGTAATTATTGTAGGTTTAGCTTTTCCTTCTTGTTGTTGTGGAGGCTCGGAACATGACAGGGAAGACTCTTCCTCGCTCGCTGTTTCGGCCTCACTTGTTTCTTGAACAGATGCTTAGTCGGTGTTTCCGGTTGTTTGGTCAAAATTCTCCACGGGGGGTTTGTTTATGGTAAAATGTTTTTGAATGAAAATTTTTTCCTTGTTTCTCAGTTCATGGGGTGGGGGTAATTTATGTGGTTTAAACTTAAGTACAGGAGAATTTTCTATTGAGGTATCTAATTCGAGTCGTTTTGGGGCAGGATACTGGATCGACGAGTCTTCTGCTCTTTTCCTGATTGGTAGGCAGACCTCCGGAGGGTTTCTAGACAATGCGTCCGCATTTGCGTTCGCCCTGCCTTCTTTATATATGATATCAAATTCAAAGTCCGATAATTTTAGCTTCCATTTCCAAATTCTCGAAGTAGGATCCTTGATGGAATGCATCCATACTAGGGGTTTATGGTCAGTCACAATAGTAAATTTTCTTCCATATAAATACGGTCGGAAGTGCATGGCGCTATAAACGATTGCCAAACACTCCTTCTCTATAGTAGAGTAGTTTTGCTCGGCGGAATTTAATAGTCTTGAGGCATATGCAATAGGTAAATCCTTTCCTATTGGTCCTTGACTCAGCACGCCGCTTATTGCATAACCTGATGCGTCTGTCGTCAGGTTAAAAGGTTTAGAAAAGTCTGGGTATTGCAGAATGGGGTTTGTCATTAGCGCTCTCTTTAAGTTGTTGAATGCATTTTCCTGATTTTCTGTCCATTTGAAGGGAGCGTCTTTCTTTAATAATTGTGTCAATGGTTTCGCGACTTTGGAAAAATCGGGTATAAACCTTCTATAGTATCCTGCTAGTCCCAAAAACTGTTTAATATTTTTTACCTTTTTAGGTCGTGGAAATTTCGATACGGCTTCGATTTTTTTTCGGATCGGGTTTTACGCCATCTTCACTAATTATGTGTCCCAAATAATTTACCTCATGTCGTAAAAACTCGCACTTATCGGGTTGTAGTCGTAATCTAGCTTTCCTTAGTCTTTCCATTAACTTGTTAAATTTTGCTTCATGTTCTTGAAGAGACCTCGAATAAATCACTATATCGTCCAGATAGACAAATAGTTCTATACCTTGCAATCCAGATGAGACTGAGTTCATCAGGCGCTGAAATGTTGCTGGGGCATTTTTTAGTCCAAAGGGCATTCTTTTGAATTGGAAGTGTCCGTATGGTGTCGAAAATGCAGTTTTATGGGCGTCTTCCGGGGACATACGGATCTGGTGAAAACCTGATGCTAAGTCAAATGTGGAAAAATATTTTGCACTTCCTAATTGATCCAATATTTCCGTGATGTTGGGGAGTGGGAAAGCATCACCGATCGTTTTATCATTCAATTTCCTATAATCAATGACTAATCTCCAACGTTTATTTCCTTGCGAATCGGGTTTTTTAGGTACAATCCATAGCGGGGAATTGTATGGAGATATTGATGGTTCTACGATGTCTGTGTCTAGTAATTCTTGGATTTGTCGATTTATTTCCTCTCGGTGTACTGGTGGGTAACGATACTGCTTAATATTGACTGGTATATCATCCGTCGTAATTATCCTATGTTCTAGAATTCCAGTGGCTTCCAGCGTTTCTCCTGGAATATGAAATCTATCTTGATTATTACGAATCAATTTTTCGGCGTTTTTCCTTTCCTCCTCGTTCAAGTGTTCAAGTCGTAGTAATTCAATTATTTTGTCAGATCTGCTTGCCTTTGTTTTTGAAATTGTGTTACACACCGTACTAGGAAGCGGGGTGGGGTTTTCGAATTCTTTGATTACCATTGTTGGTGTCGTAAATTCATAATCTCTTGAAGTAGTATTTATTACTCTCAAATAACTCTTTCCCTTATGATTTCTCACAACTGCATTACCAAAATAAATCCCCTTTATCGGCTCAATTCTGGGAATAAATCCCTCTTTTATCTCTGGATTTGCTATATTTATTGAGCATGTTATCGAACTTCGTTTCGGTATGATTATTCTATCTTTAGTATCGAAGGGAATATAAACATTTCCCCATTTGACATGCCTTTTCTCGTAATCTAAACGAGCCTTGCAACCTGCAAAAAATTCGGATCCTAAGATTCCGTCTTGATCGATCAGCAATGAATCATCAACAACATGAAAAATAACTGGATGGCCCGCAACCTGTATTACTGTCTGCCCTAGGGAGACCAGGCTCGTCGCCGTAATTCCTCGCACTTCGACTGATTCCTTTTCGTTGATGACAGCTGAATCGGGTAACGCGGGTTTCTTAATAATATTAATTTCTGATCCAGAGTCTAATAATAAGCTCGTTTTAGTTTTTAAATCTTGGGAAACTATTCGCGCAGTTGGAGTTGTTGGTGAATCATTTAGTTCTATTGAAATAATCCGCATAGGTCGTCTTCCGAATCTGAGTCCGACTCTTGGTGATTTTCCTTCGTCGGTTGTTTCCGCATTATTTTTTCCCTTTGGCTTTGAAATTCCGGATTTTCTGCTTGTGTTTTCGTATGACTGTGAGATGGCTCCCCCACGGTATTTAATGGTTGTTCCTTTGATTTTACTGTCTGCATTACGTTCGCTCTGTCTCTTATTGCGGGTTGTGAAATCGATCTCGTGGGGGTGGCTGGCCTTGATCTGTTTGTTACTGTAGGCACTGGCCTCCTTGTTGCTGCTTGCACTCTTGGGCGATTCGGGGTATCGTTCCTTCGAGGCTCGCCCCAATCTCTCGAAGGACGTGTTTGGTTTCCCGATTGTCTTGAAGCATAAGGTATGATTATTCCGGCATCTACTCGGGCTTTAAATTTATAGCAATCTCTTACTAGATGTCCAGGTTTTTTACAATAATTACATGTGATAGTGTTTTGTCTTGAATCGTTTGAATAATTCCGTGATGGAGGTACTGATCTTCGGTCTTGGCGGTTATTCCTGATATCGTTGTTAGTGTTCAAGGGACGCACACTGTCACGTTTGTAAATGTTCGGATGCGTCGGTCGTTGGGGTCGCGTTCTATCATTTACTTGCTTTAATTCTCGTGTTGCCTTTACGGCTTGACGATACGCGTCATCTAAGGTGTGATACCTTGCTATCTTTACTCGTGTATATACTTCATTCGGGAGTCCCTTAACGAAGGCTTCTCTCGTTTCCCAATCTATTGTATCTTGAATGTCGGGGGGTATAATGCCGTAGCCGCCTCTCTCTCCGTCCATTATCGCTAGCCTGAGATTTCGAACCCGATCCATATAGTCTAATATGTCCTCCCCGGGTTGTTGAAATATTGTTCCTAATTCTCCCCTATATTCGTTAAGGGATTTCTTCGGGCCGAACAGATCTTTTAATTTGTTCCCGAAATCATTTAAATTCACCAATTCTGTGTCTTCGACGGCGAGAAACGCGTGACCGCGAAGCTTATTTACTAGTAATTTTACTAACTGGGGTTCTTGATATCTACCAACCATGCTGCGTGCGCGTTCGCATGCTCTTAAAAATTGAAATACCGAGGGTCGATGTCCGTCGAACACTGGTACAGACTCGATCGCGTCTTTTAGTTTGATCGGTTGGGGATATCCGCCTGGCTGTACCGTCTCTTGTTGAGTTGTCGGTTGCGATATGGGTGAATCGGGTTCTCTTCTTGTTTTGAATTCGAGCATGTTGTTTTGTAATTCATTTTTGCACTCATATCGCGGAAATTCGCGTCCCATGCTTTAAGTTTTTCGGCTAATGTCAACACTACGTCTTCGTCCAATGATTCTAATTTAGTCGCCATTATTATTTAGGTATTTATTTGTCAATAACCGTAACAACTTTAATCCTCTGTGGAGCGTATCCCACCGCTGCCACCAAAAATTTATTTAAGAGTCTGTTACGTCCTCGTTTAAATCAAATTTAAATTTAAATGTTGTTTAAATTGAATTTCTGGTTGATTTGAATTTAGTCGGAAAATTTAATTTGATATGATTGTATAAGGAAATATTGGTTTAAAATTTCCAATTGAATTCGGTAGTTGCTGCCACCAGAAATAGTCTAAGGACTATTTCAAAAATATATTTTCTTTTATTGGACAATACTATTTTGAATATTTAAATATGCACTCGAGAACTACGATTTACACGGTAGTTACTGCCTCCGGAAACAGTCTGAGGACTGTTTCGATTAGAGAGATTTCTTTAAATAGTTTACCGATAAATTAATTACTTATGGGTAGCGTTAGCTAGTGTTTAGGCTATTGATAGATAAGTTCCACGTTTTTGGCTAACCTGCTATGTGCAGGAATACTGGCACGGGAGAGGATTAAAGTTGGATAAAATAAATATTTGATTTTGTTGCACAGAGTTTATTTAGGTTTAAATATTGATTTAAGATGTTATAATATATATATACATATATATATATATATATATATATATATATATATATATATATATATATATATATGTATAAACAGGTTGAAAATTAAATTGTCCTTGAAATTCGATCTCGTTACGCAGAATTTAGTTAGGTCTGAATATCTGGTTGTTTAAATCGTATTGGATATATATATATGTATATTTTTTCGCGTATGGTTGGTTTGAGAATTCAATTATTTCCGAGATTTGATTTTGCCGCACCGAGTCTATTCGAATTCGGATATTAGATTGGTTAACTAACGAGATATATATATATATGTCGGAGATGAAAGAACACCGGAGCTTTTGGAATTTTGAATAATAATCCCGCAACATTGTAACCTAGAGTCTACTACAGCTGTAATTAAACAATTGTAGTTATTCAATCCGATTTGTAATTGTTCGAGATTTGTGATAATGAGCTTGGGCTCGAGGCGACAGCCAGTCGCCGAACGTAGCCGCGGTCACGGGATGAACGCTTTGTCTAACAAAGGTATGGAGTAATTCTATAGCTCTCCTTAAAAGAAATATTCGTGGCGGCACGCGACAGTAAACATTCCAACGGTCTCTGTCCCGTAGCTCGCCACACGCAGACCCTATTCTTCGAGTAAGATGATTGCCAGATGTCGATGCGTCTCCGCAGTACATGTTCAGCTAGCCTGAGGGCCCGTTATAAATCTTAGGATTTAGTTGACTAAAGTCCTTCAAACAAACAGTCTTTGTCCCAGCTACGGGAAGATAGGAGAGACCTATTTTCAACGAACGGCGTCTCCCACTAGCAACTTTCCCCCGAGGGTGGCTAGCATCTTTTTCTAACCACCGATATGGAGATTAACCAATTAGCAGCAACGCCAATTTCCCTTACTTTCTGAACGAAGGCTTTCCTCGACGAATCCGATGATCTCGTGTCCTTAGACACACCCCATCATAGTTTTCCTCTGCAGCATCATCGCGACGGAGAGTCATTCTCTCGTGAGGTCGTATTAGCGAGTTACTTAGAGTCTGTACGCTCGGTGGATGTTTCACGTTTTAACCAAGAGTCCGACTTAGAATTTGCGAGCACGTTAATCTACCATCCCGTCGACCGCGGATTCGTTATGGAACCTAGGATCATTGTCATTAGTTTCTCGAGTAACTAATTACCGCGGTTACTTGTCCAGTTCTATGATAATCGTACTTGCACTAGTCGATGTCTTCTCTATTGCTTAACGACACGTGTAGACCAAACGAAGATTCGTTTCACGCCCCTAACTCTAATTCTAATGTAAACCCGACATCAGAAGTGGGATCAGTGCCGGTTATAACAGTGCAAGAGCTTATGACCATCGTGCGCGAGTTAATTCAGTCGCTAGTGCAAAATCGAGTGTGGAACCTAACAATTTTCGCCACCGCGTTTTAACCCTGAAGCCGCGGGCTTCGACTCCGCTGCACGACGCGCAGCTATCAATCTGATTATGGAGGAAAATCCCTTACGAAGCAGTGCCCTGAATATACTTTCAATAACGAGTATGAAATCGACTTCTACGTATTGGAGGCGCCAACTGGTAGATCAAGCCATCCGGGTGAGTCGTTTCCATTTTACCCCGATTTTGGAGCCGAGTGTTCATTAATTAAAGAACTCGTAGTCTTGAGATTTTCCGGCAAAGGAACGATTGATATAGTAGTAATGCGAGGAATAAGAAATATTTGTACTAAACGTACCTCTCAAATCTTGTTCGTTGCAGGTGTTAATGATTAAAGATAAATTTTTATATCCTCGTTGATAGTTATTTAAGGTATGATGTCGCGATTAATCGTGAGATTTTAAGTCAAGGTTTTAGCGTAATATTACACAAACTAGCCTCGCTATGTGTAAAACGAAAATAATTAATGCCTGTAATAAGACCGCTGAAAACGAGATCGATGTTAATGAAGTTGACAATGAGGTACGTGGTAGTGATAAAAGTCGATTAATTTTCTTTTCGAAGATTCAAAGATTCATCCGTTACGGGCTTCCTACGTACTCGCGTAAATACAGGCCAGTTAGAAGTACAATTAATTGATCCTAACATCACCGTACAAGGTGTCCTAATAGACTTCGCGGGGAGGAGCGCAGAATAGTACGTGAGAGAATAAGCGAATTAATTAGAGCCGAAAATCATAGGGCCTAGTAATTCACCGTTCGCGAGCCCTGTGTTACTCGTGAAGACGAACGATGGTTCAGATAGATGATTGGTAGATTTTCGAGAACTAAATGAAAATACGGTCGCGGATCGGTATCCTTTACCCTTTATTGCGGATCAAGTCGCGAGATTGCCAAAGCGAGATATTTTGTTAGTCTGGACATGGCCAGCGGGTTTCGCCAAATCCCTATTCATTCTAATTCTAGGAAATACACAGCATCGGCTACCCCCGTTGGACGATTTGGACAATAAGTTGTTGCTTTCTTCAAATTCCTGTGTGCCCTTGTTCGGTCCATTCGACGTCTTTTAATTGCATGGCATGGTTGCGTGCGCGTCTGGTGTTTCTTTCGGAATCGTTTTTCCGAACCGCGATATTACGCTGACTCCGTCGAAAACGGGGATTCTTGCATTTTCGGACAACCCTAATAATTCTGCAATTAATACTTGTCTGAATATTCTAATATTTGTGTTCTTCCTTGCTGTAATTTTGTAAACCATCAAAGCGTTTACCACGGAGATCCTCGGAAGGAGTCGCATGCCAAGTCATCTGTACCATTTGACCCTTTTTCTAATTGTAGTCACATAAGAAACCATTTGATCGGAGTGATCTGTACCACACTTTCCTTCATTGTATCCAGCAGCGGCTGGTGATTCTAATGTTACGAACAAACGAAACGAGAGATCATTCTTGAGGCTCCTTTGAAAACACGTATGGCAGCCAACGTGCCATTCGTACGTTGTTGTCTATTCGGATGATGTCCTAATTATTGCCGACTCAATAGATCCAGCTCTAAGAGGATTGCACACCGTGTTAGATACCCTCGTAAAAGCCGGAATCTCCTTTAACTTTTCAAAATGTTCTTCTCTAAAGACATCGGTACTCTATTTGGGATATGTAATTCACGACGGAGAAATTCGTTCCAGTCCTGGTAAAATACACGCCTTGAGTTCTTTACCTGCGTCAACGACCGTCACACAGCTCAGGCAGTTCATAGGTTTAACCTTTCATTTCCGAAAAATTCGTCCCTAAAGCTTCACGGGTAACGAAACCCATGTATGCACGTACTTCCGGTAATAAAAACACGACTTGGACGGATAGGCATGGAAAAATAACGCAAAAGGTAATTTCCGTCCTGATCGACGCGCCGGTGTTAATGGTATTTGACCCGAACTATCCGATAGGACTTCATACCGACGCTAGTTCGGATGGACACGAGGCTATTTTAACGCACAAGATTGAAGGTAAAAAGTAGAGTAATAGAATATTACAGTATAAGGAGTAGCCCTGCGGAATCTAGATATCATTCCTATGAACTAGAAACGTTAACGGTTGTAAACGCCGTCGAGCATTTCTGTCATTATCTACACGGACGAGAATTTCTTGTCGTCACCGATTGTAATTCTTTGAAGGCATCCAGTAGTAAAGTAAATTTAAAAGACAAGGTTCACAGGCGATGGGCTTACTTACAAACTTTTACTTTTGACGTTCTGTACCGGAAGGGTAAACGAGTGGCCCACGTAGATTTCTTCTCGCGAAATCCCGTAGACTTGGGTCACCGTACGATCAACGAAGTCATGGAGAGGGAAATCAACCCGACCGAAATCTCCGAAGATTGGCTATTAGCGGAATAACGTCGCGACCCACAAATTTCTGAGATCGTCAACAAATTGCAGAACGAAGAGCTCGCGGAAGACGTCGCGAATACGTACGAGTCACGGTCCGGTACCCTCCATCGTAAAATACAGAGAAAAGACAGAACTCTCTGCTTGCCCATTGTCCCGAGAGGTTTTAGGTGGTCTGTTATTAACCATGTGCAACAGTCAATTATGCACTTAGGTTGGGATAAAACGCTTGAGAAACTGTGCGAGTATAACTGGTTCGAAGGAATGGCGAAGTATGTTCGCAAATTCGTAGAGAACTGTCATGCTTGTCGAGTTTCGAAGGCCAGTTCAGGTAAAATACAAGCTGAATTACATCCTATACCTAAGACCAGCATACCTTGGCATACAGTTCACGTGGACATAACGGACAAACTAAGCGGTAAAAGTGGTTCGAAAGAATATGTCATTGTTTTGCTCGACAGCTTCACTAAATTCGCATATCTGCATCATACTCGTAAAATAGATTCTCCTAGTACCTTTCAAGCACTTAAGTATGCTATATTTTATTCGGCAGTCCTTGCTGGATGATAGCGGATCAAGAGAGGTGTCCTACGGGCAAAGAATTTCAAGATTATTGTCTAGATAGACACATTAAACTCTACTTAATCTCAACCGGTGCGAGTAGGGCCAACGGACAGGTAGAGCGTATCATGGGTACGCTAAAGAACATATTCACGACCATAGAAACGACCGGGCGATCTCGGCTAGACGCGATTGACAAAATACAGTTGGCTTCGAACTGCACCACCAACCGCGTGACTAAATCGAGTCCATTGGAACTATTAATTGGTAGAACAGCAAAGATCCTACGACTCGTTGATACTCGACGGTATTGAAGAAAGAAAAGTAGATATCTCCGATGTAAGGCAGCAGGCAATAGAGAATATAGAAACTAGTGCTAGGTACGACAGAGGTGGATTCGACAAAACCAAAGCTAAAGTAGGTAGGTTTAATCCCGGTGATTTTGCATTACGCAAGAATGAGGAAGTAAACCAAACGAGGTTAGATCCGAAATTCAGGAGTCCATTCCAGATAGCAAAAGTTTTGGAAGGAGATAGATATACTTTAAAAACCTTGGACGGCAAACGATCATATAAGGACAGACATGACAGACTGAGAAAATGCCGGAAAGTTGCGTCCCTGCTGAGTTGGACGTCTGCTGTGATGACAACGATAGTGATAATAACGATGCGAGTACACTGACCTCGGAGGATCATTAATACCACGCCTTTTGTAATATTCCCAGTGGGGCCCTGCGCTATGTCCACCGCGATGTACTGTGTTTTCTGATACGTCCACCGAGACAACGAGCGCACGTGTGATATACCCACTTTGATGTTTGTGCTGTTTTATGATATGTCCACCGCGACATACTGTATTTTCTGATACGTCCACCGCGACGATGAGCACACATGTAATATAACGCGCTATGTCCACCGCGATGTACTGTATTTTCTGATACGTCCACCGAGACAACGAGCGCACGTGTGATATACCCACTTTGATGTTTTGTGTTGTTTTATGATATGTCCACCGCGACGTACTGTGTTTTCTGATACGTCCACCGTGACAACGAGTGCACATGCTTTGTGCTGTTTTATGATATGTCCACCGCGACATACTGTATTTTCTGATACGTCCACCGCGACGACGAGCACACATGTAATATAACCAACGTAGTGGTATGATCCAACAAACCGAGATTCATCAGTGTACGAAATCGGAAAATGATCTGTCGTGTCATTACGGTCTGACTGGTAACTCACAGAATGCAACTAGTACTTTGAAGACAAATTAAAACGCTACTAATTTTATTTCTCTTTCATTTCCTTGCTTGTCAAACCTCCGAACAGAATTTTGTTGCCAAACTGGACCCTTGACTTATTTGGAACATTTAGTTGAACGGTAAATAATATCAGTTACATCGAGTCTAACGTTGGAAAAACGCAATATTTTAGTTACACACGAGGACGTGTGATAGTCAGGATGGCCGTGTCGGAGATGAAAGAACACCGGAGCTTTTGGAATTTTGAATAATAATCCCGCAACATTGTAACCTAGAGTCTACTACAGCTGTAATTAAACAATTGTAGTTATTCAATCCGATTTGTAATTGTTCGAGATTTGTGATAATGAGCTTGGGCTCGAGGCGACAGCCAGTCGCCGAACGTAGCCGCGGTCACGGGATGAACGCTTTGTCTAACAAAGGTATGGAGTAATTCTATAGCTCTCCTTAAAAGAAATATTCGTGGCGGCACGCGACAGTAAACATTCCAACGGTCTCTGTCCCGTAGCTCGCCACACGCAGACCCTATTCTTCGAGTAAGATGATTGCCAGATGTCGATGCGTCTCCGCAGTACATGTTCAGCTAGCCTGAGGGCCCGTTATAAATCTTAGGATTTAGTTGACTAAAGTCCTTCAAACAAACAGTCTTTGTCCCAGCTACGGGAAGATAGGAGAGACCTATTTTCAACGAACGGCGTCTCCCACTAGCAACTTTCCCCCGAGGGTGGCTAGCATCTTTTTCTAACCACCGATATGGAGATTAACCAATTAGCAGCAACGCCAATTTCCCTTACTTTCTGAACGAAGGCTTTCCTCGACGAATCCGATGATCTCGTGTCCTTAGACACACCCCATCATAGTTTTCCTCTGCAGCATCATCGCGACGGAGAGTCATTCTCTCGTGAGGTCGTATTAGCGAGTTACTTAGAGTCTGTACGCTCGGTGGATGTTTCACGTTTTAACCAAGAGTCCGACTTAGAATTTGCGAGCACGTTAATCTACCATCCCGTCGACCGCGGATTCGTTATGGAACCTAGGATCATTGTCATTAGTTTCTCGAGTAACTAATTACCGCGGTTACTTGTCCAGTTCTATGATAATCGTACTTGCACTAGTCGATGTCTTCTCTATTGCTTAACGACACGTGTAGACCAAACGAAGATTCGTTTCACGCCCCTAACTCTAATTCTAATGTAAACCCGACATATATATATATTTTTATGGTTCGCGTGTGATTGGTTAAAGGATTGAATAATCTTCAAAATTTGGTTTCGCCACGCAGAGTTTACCAGGTTGAAATGTCTGGTTGTTTAGATTTGAATACTGAATTATTCAAATTGATGTATGGGAATATATATATATATATATATATATATATATATATATATATATATATATATATATATATATATATATATATATATACGTATATATATATATATATATATATATATATATATATATATATATATATATATACGTATCTTGATGTGTTAGTATTGGAACCAGCGGGACATGAAATTTGCGTATTTGGAGTTCGGATACGAGCTTGGGGTTCTGTTGGTTTGACACAAATTTACTCTTACGTTTCCCTTCTTCTTTCCCTAGGTTTCGTGAGTGGATTTGTCGTTTCAACTAAATCTCAGGTTGTCTGCTAGGGTGGTTTTGTCATTACGATTTCCCCGTCTCTCAAATTCAGTAATTAAGCAAATGACTTTAACGATCCTCTCTGTGTGAGATTTGTGTGATTTCGCAAGCCTTGCCCAAAGACGGGCGATATTTGCCAACAGTGGGAGAAGGAATGCGAAGATCAATAGGTGTCCCCGACAAACGACAACACCTTTATTCACAAGCTGACACAGCGAATGATCCTTCAGTTAAAATCCTGGAGGAAACCTCTCTCCCTTTTAATGATCGTATGCAAGGATGGCGAGGATAAAGATATTATATCAATTAATCGAATGACGGTGATGGTGCAACCCTGCTGCGGGAGTTCGGTCTTGTATTATATATTTTATTAATCTGCAACAATGAGCTCAATAGTCCTCTCTGTGTAAAATTTGTGTGATTTCGCAAGCCTTGCCCAAAGACGGGCGATATTTGCCAACAGTGGGAGGAGGAATGCGAAGATCAATAAGTGTTTCAATAAATGAAAACACCGTTGCACAAGATCACACAGCGAACGACTCTTTGTTTAAAGTTCAATACTAATGGTTTAGATTTGAACCCCTTTCAGGGTAAAAGGAAAATAAGACCGGATGTATTACTTGGGGGTAAAGGAATTTAATTCGCCTCTTAATTATAATGAATTTATCGAAGGAGAAGGAGTTTTATAAAGTTAATATTTCTTACCTTGAAGAGAACGTGCTATCAGGAGCCATGTCTTCGTCGGTGTTGGTGACCGTCGGTGTATTTATTATCGGATTTAATATTCGAATTCGGGTATAATTATTATTAAAACTTTCGTTTTACTGGTTTATTCTAAGTATAATATACATCGAATAAAACTTATACCGCGGTTACTGGTATGTTTTATTTTCTCTTGATTCCGCCAATGGAAGAGGAATACTTATAAAGTTTTTAGCACGACTTAACTACTGACAAAGACCGCTGAATGAGACGTACAATAGACGACAAAATAATGCGCGAATTCTTTGTTGCTGCGTTTATTTATAATAGCATCCCCCGCAGGGTGGAGACTATCCGATAGTCCGCTTCCGTGGGAGTCCGGATGTCGAAGTTTAGGATTTCTGGAATTGTACGTGAGAGAATGTAAATTCCGTGATCGCTGGTGATTTCTTCTGCTTCGTTATCTTGTCTTGAATTTCTAGACTTCCGTCGTTGGTACCTGAGAGGTTGCAATATTCCGTATTTCAACTTAGCTCTTGTATTTCTGCTGAGGCAGTGTTTAGGAGACTTGGAGTCTTTCGTGCTGATCTAGTTTTCTCGAGAACTTCTATGTTAGTGCTGTGGGAATTGTCTGTATTCCTCGGTGGCGACTGGAGTCTCATTATTATATCGACGTTCGCTCGGACGACACGCGTGGTCCACTGCTCTCCCGTACTAAGGGTTTCCTCCGGGTTATTTTGCGTAAGTTTGGTTTTGATTAACATTTCCACATCCTGGTTGTTTTCAGTATTCAGTTAAATTTGATTTTGCTAGTTCCGTAGGTTTCGGTGGTTTTTGGTTTGTGACGCTTGAACGATGGCCGCGGAGGCATTTTCTTCAGGGGTTCCTATGCAGTCTGTCCTGGTGCGTTTTGTCTTGTTTTAGACTGCTTATTTTATCCTGTTTTGTTTCATTATATTATATTATTTTAGCGCAAGAGGAAGAGAGACTGCGAAGAAACCGTGAGGGAGCCGTGCGAACGGAATCAACGCCCGAGGTGTTATGACCAACCACAAGTATCAGAGTTGTTGGAAGAGTTATGCGATATTGATATTGATATTGATATTGATGTCGATGCCTTGGATTTTTCGTCAGAGTCGAATTCTGCTGCTGATGAAAGCTTCTTCGATGCGGAAACTATTATTCTCGAATGGGATGATCCTCTGCTCGAAGTTGTTGATACCGACCGATGTGTGAAGATGCGTTTCCCCGATGAAGTTCCTGAAGAAGTTTTGGAAGCACATCTTCGTCACTATACTTCCGGAAAAAGGGGAATTTCCCCTGTAGTGCGTCGTTGGTGCATGTGTAAGTTTAGCGAGCTTTATCCTGGAGCTCCGTGTTTCGATTTCGATTTAGTATAGTTGCTTTATATTAGTTCGCTGTTTAACAATTTTGTTACATGTTCAATATATGTGTATATGTATATCTATATATATATATGTATATATATATATATAATATGTATATATATATATAATATGTATATATATATATTATATATATATATATATATACATATATATATATGCATACATGTTTCATAATATAGTTTTATCGGATTGTTGTTTTGCTAGTATAAGGTAATGTTTTTCTTTTTATACTTACTGTATATATATATTTTATTATATATGTATATATATATATATATATATAGATATTTTGTTTTTACATCTGTATTCGATAATGTAGTTACGCATAGGATTTACTCAAAATTTAAAAGTGTTAGTTAATAGTGCGTTTTCATGATGTGTTTCTTATGGCTGATTTTTATCAATTTCTAACATTTCCTGTTACAATAATGTGTTATGTTGTATTTATTATTTTTTTTATATATATTTTTATCTTCTACTTTTATCAAGTATTTACTGTTCCTTTATATTATATTTTTTTTTCTTTTTTTTTGTGAAATAGGAAATATAACTTATTTGTAACGCGTAAAAATTACCATGTGTGTTAATTATCCAAAATGGCCGCCTATGAATGTCCCTAGTACATGGTGACTTTTTATTGAAATCAAATCTCATTGTTTATTAATTATTTATGACCTATTTTAACCTTTGACGTATGATAAAAGTGGGAATAATATAATTTGCATTTATATGGTTATTGCATGTATTCCGATGTGTACGTATAAGAGCTATTGACAATCTGAGATGGCTGCTCGTGAATGCAGAGTGACGGGTTTTGATATTGAAATAATTATTCGCCCGTCACTAAATTTATTTTATTCTGGTGCGGTTTAAAATTGAAATGACCATAGTGTTGCTCGTGTAATTTTAATGTACAGATATATATATATATATATATATATATATATATATATATGTCGAATCACTATCCGGTTCGCTATCACGATGGGGGCTTGAGATAGGTAATGACTCTTCACTAAAGCTGTCCATCTTCTTACTGAGGTGAATTTTCTTTATTGACACGAGAATATTACAAGGTCGACACTCACTCACAATATTCACACACTCGCGCCGCTAGTGACGAGGATCTGAGGCGCAATAACGAATCCGCGGTCGACGGAATGGTAGATGAACGTTCTCGCAGAATCTAAGTCTGTCTCTGAAATAATTACTGATCGTCAGGTCGTTACTCTCTAGTCGCGGAGATCGCAAAAAAAGGAATGAATCTCCGTCCCGATGATGCCACGGAGGAAAACTATGATGGGGTGTGCCTAAGGGCACGAGATCATCGGATTCGTCGAGGGCAGTCTTCGTTCGGAAGGTAAGGGAAATTGGCGTTGCTGCTAATTGGTCAATCTCCATATCGGTGGTTAGAAAAAGATGCTAGTGGGAGACGCCGTTCGTTGAAAAATAGGTTTCTCCTATCTTCCCGTAGCTGGGACAAAGACTGTTTGTTTGAAAGACTTTAGTCAACTAAATCCTAAGATTTATAGCGGGCCCTCAGGCTGGCTGAACATGTACTGCGAAGACGCATCGACATCTGGCAATCATCTTACTCGAAGAATAGGCTCTGCGTGTGGCGAGCTACGGGACAGAGACCGTTGGAATGTTTACTATCGAGTGTTACAGCTATTTCCTTTTCAAATCGAGATATAGAATTACTCCATGCCTTTGCTAAACAAAGCGTTCATCCCGTGACCGCGGCTACGTTCGGCGACAGACCGTCGCCTCGAGCCAAAGCTCACCGCCACTAGGCTCAAACCATAACAATCGGATCGCATAACTACAATTATTTAATTACAGCTATCGTAGACTCTAGATTGTAATGTTGCGAGACTATCCAGAATTCCAAGGGCTCCGGTGTCCTTTCATCTCCGACACGGCCATCCTGACTATCACACGTCCTCGTGTGTAACTAAAATATCGTGTATTCTTATATTAGACTCGATGTAACCGACATTATTTACAATTTAACTAAATGTCCAAGTAAGTCAGGGGTCCACTTCAACAACGAAATTTTGTTCTGAGGTTTGATAAGCAAGGAAATGAAAGGGAGCTAAAATTGGTAGCGTTATCGTTTGTGTTCCAAGTACTAGTTGTATCCTGCGGTTTATCAGTCGGATCGTAACGGCATGACGGACTTTTGCGATTTTGTACCCCGATGGATCTCGATTGTCTAGATTGCACGACCGCACAGAGTTTCATTACATTGTCACTAGTAGTGCGTGCGAATACATGACCGATTTAAGTTCGCAACATTGCAGCTGGCAGTGCGTGCGAATACACGACCGCTTCAGCTTCGTAGCATTGCCGCTGGCAGTGCGTGTGAATACACGACCGCTGCAGCTTCGTAGCATTGTCGCTGGCAGTGCGTGTGAATACACGACCGCTTCAGCTTCGTGGCATTGGTTTTCAAATGTTATGGGTATAGAGAGCTAATGACCCTCAGGGGTCGGGGTACTCATATCGCTCGGGTCACTGTCCTCGCCATCACTACAAACATCCAAATCCGCAGGAACGCGACTGTCTGGCATTTTCCTCAGCCTGTCGTGACTGTATTTGTAAGAGCGTTTGCCGTCTAACGTTTTTAAAATATACCTGTCGCCCTCCAAAATCTCTGCTATTATAAATGGACCCCTGAATTTCGGATCTAGTTTACATTGGTTTCTCTCTTCGATTTTCCGTAATACGAAATCACCGACGTTAAACCTGATCACTTTCGCTTTAGTTTTGTCGAATTTGTCCTTGTCGTATTTGGCATTAGTTTCTATATTTCTTATGGCTTGTCGTCTTACATCGGAGATATCTATTGCCTTTTCCTCTATATTGTCGGGTAGTATCAAGTCGTATGGTCTTGCTGCTTTACCGATCAATAGTTCTAGTGGGCTCGATTTAGTCACGCGGTTGGTGGTGCAATTTAGAGCCAATTGTATTTCCCCGATCGCGTCTTGCCAAGACCGCCCGGTCGTTTCTACCGTCGCGAACATATTCTTCAGCGTACCCATAATACGCTCTACCTGGCCATTGGCCCTACTAGCACCGGTTGCTATTAGGTGGAGTTTAATATTTCTATCTTGGCAAAAATCTTGGAACTCTTTGCCCGTAAAACATCTTCCCTGATCCGCTATTATCCGGCAGGGGCTGCCGAATAAAAATATAGCGGACTTCAGCGCTTTAATGGTATTAAGGGAATCTATCTTACGGGTATGATGCAAGTATACGAATTTGGTAAAGGCGTCAACTAACACAATGACATACTCCTTCGAGTCATTTTTACCGCTTAATTTGCCCGTTATGTCCATATGAACCGTATGCCAAGGTATGCTGGTCTTAGGTATAGGATGCAGTTCGGCTTGTATTTTACCTGAACTTGCCTTTGAAACTCGACAAGCATGACAGTTCTCTACGAATTTGCGAACATACTTCGCCATTCCTTCGAACCAGTAATACTCGTAGAGTTTCTCGAGCGTTTTATCCCAACCTAAGTGCATAATGGACTGGTGCACGTGGTTAATAACGGACCACCTAAAACCCCTTGGGACGATGGGCAAGCAGAGAGTTCTGCCTTTTCTCTGTATTCTACGATGAAGGATACCGGACCGTATTTCGTACGTATTCGCGACGTCTTCCGCGAGCTCTTCGCTCTGCAGTTTATCGACGATCTCAGAAATTTGCGGGTCACGACGCTGTTCCGCTAGTAGCCAATCGTCGGAGACTTCGGTCAGGTTAATTTCCTTTTCTACGATTTTATTGATCGCACGGTGATCCAAGTTTACGGGGTTTCGCGAGAAGAAGTCTACGTGGGCCATTCGTTTACCTTCCCGATACATAATGTCAAAGGTAAACGTTTGCAGGTAAGCCCACCACCTGTAAACCCTGTCGTTTAAGTGTACCTTATTACTGGATGCTTTCAAGGAGTTGCAATCAGTGACAACAAGAAATTCCCGTCCGTGTAGATAGTGGCGAAAGTGCTTGACGGCGTTTACAACTGCTAACGTTTCCAATTCGTAAGAATGATACCTAGATTCCGCAGGGCTAGTTCTTTTGCTGTAATACTCTACTACTCTGTTTTTACCTTCGACTCTATGCATCAAGATAGCCCCATATCCCTCCGCACTAGCGTCCGTGTGTAGTTCTATCGGATAATTGGGGTTAAATATCATTAGCACCGGCGCGTCAGTTAGGACGGAAATTACCTTTTGTCTTATTTGTTCGTGTCTATCCGTCCAAGTTATATCCTTGCTACTAGAAGTGAGTGCATACAGGGGTTTCATTACTTGTGAAAATTTAGGAATGAATTTTCGGAAGTACGAGGCCAAGCCTATAAATTGCCTAAGCTGCGTGACGGTCGACGGCGCAGGTAAAGAACTCAAGGCTTGTATCTTGCCCGGGTTTGGACGGGCTTCTCCGTTATGAATAACATATCCCAAATAGAGTACCGATGTCTTTAGGAATGAGCATTTCGAAAAGTTAAAAGAGAATCCGGCTTTTACGAGGGTATCTAGCACGGTATGCAATCTTTCTAGAGCTTGATCTATCGAGTCGGCAATAATTAGGACGTCATCCAAGTAAACAACAACGTACGAATAGGCGAGGTCGCCTAGGGCCTTGAGAATGGCCCTCTGAAAAACGGAGGGTGCATTTTTCAACCCAAACGGCATCGTTATGTATTCGTATTGGCCGTCGGGGGTAACGAACGCAGTATACTCCGTCGAGTTAGGGTGGATGGGAATTTGGTGGAACCCGCTGGCCATGTCCAGGCTAATAAAGTATCTCGCGCTTTGTAATCTCGCGATTTGGTCTGCAATGAGGGGTAAGGGATACCGATCCGCGACCGTGTTTTTATTCAGCGCTCGGAAATCTACGCACAATCTATCTGAGCCGTCCTTCTTTTTCACGAGTAACATGGGGCTCGCGAACGGCGAATTGCTAGGCCTTATGATTTTTGCTCTGATTAATTCGCCTATTCTTTCGCGCACTATCCTGCGCTCCTCCTCACTGAGTCGGTAGGGGCTTCTTTGCACGGTGACATTAGGATCAATTAGCCGTATTTCTAACTGGCCCGTACTTACGCGAGTACGCGGGAAACCCGTAATGAATGATTCTTTGAAATTTTCGAGAACAGAAATCAAGCGATCTTTATCGTTACCAACCACGTCGGTGTCAACCTCATTAATGTTGACCGCATCTTCCGAGATTTTACTACAGACGTTAACCACCTTGGCCTTGCAAATATCAACGCTGTTTTGTGTAATATTCACGTCGAAGCCTTGGCTCAAAATTTCACGACCAATCATGATATCGTATTTTAGGTTGCTATCCGCAAGGACATGAAAAGTTATCTCCAATGTAAAACCGTTAATACATACGGTAGACAAAATCTGAGATGTACTTTTGACACAAGTATTTCCTATCCCGCGCAGTACTACTACGTGAGTCGTTCTTTTGCCAGAAAGTCTCGAGGCTGCAGATTCTTTAACTAACGAACATTCGGCTCCAGAATCGAAATAGAATGGGAACGACTCACCCAGCTGACTTAATTTACCGGTCGGGGCTTCCGCCCTGCAGGCGTCGACACGATGCTCGTCCTCGGAACGATGTTTTCCCTCTCGCAGCAACGGGCAATGAGGCGCGATGTGTCCCTTCTTGTGGCATTTGAAGCACAATGCCTTTGGCGATGTGGCCGGTCGGCTTTCCTCTGGGCGTCGGGAGTCCTTCCTCGGTTCCAACTTCATCCTCTTGCGGCACTCAGATAATGTATGTCCGTAACTGCCGCAGTGGCGGCACTTGTTCCGGGGGACGGGTGACCTGCTTCGTTTATTCCCGGAGCTCGATGACGGCCTCCATGACGGAGACGTCCGCTTCTCTTCGTAGAGGAATGGCTTCATTTCGCTTTGGAATTGTTTCACCGACTTAATATCACTCGTGAGCGCTAATCGTTGGAAGCGTCGGTCGCGCGAGCCCATTAGATAGAGGACGGTGGCGGTAACTATTTCCTCCGTTGTTGAATTTCGCCACCTCGAATACAGGAGGGAAACAAGACGGTTTCCATACGCCCCTGATGTTTCGTTCTCCCGCTGTAGTTCCTTGGATACTTTTATCAGCGACGAGGCTGCTGTTTCTTGGCCACCGAAGCGCGCGATGAATTGCTCCTTAAAGGCCGGCCAGGTGACCCCTTTGTCGTCCATTATCTGCGTAAGCCAGTACGCTGCCGGACCCTCTAGTGCACGGTTCAATGCGGAATATAGCGCGCTGTCTTGCAGGGGGTGGTCTTTCATAAGCAGGCCAACGGCCGTGCACCAGGCGGCTGGATCTGCGTCCGCGGCTTCGGGGTTAAAGCGCGGTAACGATATCCTTGTTACCTTGCGTCCCTGCCTTTTCTTTGTTAGCGACCGGATTAGTCCACGCACGATGCTCCTGTGATCCCGCATCGACAACGTCTGTTCGGATCCCACTTCTGATGTCGAATCACTATCCGGTTCGCTATCACGATGGGGGCTTGAGATAGGTAATGACTCTTCACTAAAGCTGTCCATCTTCTTACTGAGGTGAATTTTCTTTATTGACACGAGAATATTACAAGGTCGACACTCACTCACAATATTCACACACTCGCGCCGCTAGTGACGAGGATCTGAGGCGCAATAACGAATCCGCGGTCGACGGAATGGTAGATGAACGTTCTCGCAGAATCTAAGTCTGTCTCTGAAATAATTACTGATCGTCAGGTCGTTACTCTCTAGTCGCGGAGATCGCAAAAAAAGGAATGAATCTCCGTCCCGATGATGCCACGGAGGAAAACTATGATGGGGTGTGCCTAAGGGCACGAGATCATCGGATTCGTCGAGGGCAGTCTTCGTTCGGAAGGTAAGGGAAATTGGCGTTGCTGCTAATTGGTCAATCTCCATATCGGTGGTTAGAAAAAGATGCTAGTGGGAGACGCCGTTCGTTGAAAAATAGGTTTCTCCTATCTTCCCGTAGCTGGGACAAAGACTGTTTGTTTGAAAGACTTTAGTCAACTAAATCCTAAGATTTATAGCGGGCCCTCAGGCTGGCTGAACATGTACTGCGAAGACGCATCGACATCTGGCAATCATCTTACTCGAAGAATAGGCTCTGCGTGTGGCGAGCTACGGGACAGAGACCGTTGGAATGTTTACTATCGAGTGTTACAGCTATTTCCTTTTCAAATCGAGATATAGAATTACTCCATGCCTTTGCTAAACAAAGCGTTCATCCCGTGACCGCGGCTACGTTCGGCGACAGACCGTCGCCTCGAGCCAAAGCTCACCGCCACTAGGCTCAAACCATAACAATCGGATCGCATAACTACAATTATTTAATTACAGCTATCGTAGACTCTAGATTGTAATGTTGCGAGACTATCCAGAATTCCAAGGGCTCCGGTGTCCTTTCATCTCCGACATATATATATATATATATATGTATATCTATATATATTCATACACATACATATATACATCTATGCGTATGTATTGGTGGCGTGGATTTTCGTACAAAATTACTTTAAAGTTGTCTGAACAATTTTGTTTTTAATAATATCGTGTTGTGTATTCTATTTCTTTTATTGTTCATTTGGATTATCAGTGGTTAGATTTTGAAGTATAGGTATCATATATATATATATATATATATATATATATATATATGTCGGATTCACATTAGACTTGAGGGCGTCTAACGCTTCTTCGTTTGAATTAGTCATTGTTTTATCAAAACAGAGATTGTATTTACACGTATGCACACGATTTTACAAAGGTTTAATAAATATTGTGTTAAATGAACAATGAGCTTAACAAATAATAAGTTTAACGAATGATTAGATTAACGAATAATAAATTTAACGAATAATAAAACTAACGATTAATAAGTTTAACGAACAATAAATTTTAGGAATACTAAATTTAACGAAGAATGAATTTAATATACGCTAATAACAATGTTTTCTTTGGGTTCAAACGAATCCACGGCCAACGGGATAATTATTCACTGAGACGCTCTGTATATTACTCGATGTGTCACTTTCCAAGACGATCACACGAATGCCTAATCTGATGGAATTCTTTCTCGCTGTACGATTGCATTTTGTTACTTACATGCTCGCTGGAAGCATCGAGAAGGTTCCAATCACCGTTGCTAAGCATTCTCTGCCAAAAGTTTATTATTTACTCGTTGGAAGCATCGAGAAAGTTCCAATCGCCGTTGCTAAGCAATTTCTGTCTGGAGTTTGATTCTTAATACAACGTGTGTCCCATAATATCGACACCTCCAAAATACAATCATATGTGACTAGACCCGTTCTTGAGGCCGTATGCCGCCACATACCACATATCTAGGGAAACCACACAACCGTTCTACACTTTCGTCAAGCTAAACGTTTATCCCGTGACCGTGGCTACGTTCGGCGACCAGTTGTCACCTCGAACCCAATTTCGCTATCGCAAATCTCGTACAATTATAATCAGATCGGATGATAAAAATTGCTTAATTACAGCTATGATAAAATCTAAACTATAACATTAGAGGACTTTTCCCAAAATTGCGAAGGGAAGGCTCCGGTCTTTCTTGCATCTCCGACATATATATATATATATATATATATATATATATATATATATATATATATATATATATATATGTACATGTGTATATAATTTATTACCGAAATTTGGCTGATCTTAATTACTCATTTTATGTTCGATTTAATATATATATATATATATATATATATATATATATATATATATATATTATTTATGTATGTATTGTATTTGGCGTGATGTGTCAATTATTTAATTTCATGTTCGTGATATGATAACATAGTATTGGAGGTTTTGTTTTTGATATTAGGTTATTGTATGTTTGATGCGGTTATACATATTTATGCTGGACGGTAGAATTACTGTGCGTAATTCTCCAAGTCATAATGTTAATTGGTTTGATCGTGTGGTTAGTTAGTAGTTAGTTTTAATGTTGTTACGTCGTGTATTCTATTTTCCTTTGTGCTCATTTGGATTATTAGTAGTTCAGTTATAACTGTAGAGGAGTGATCCACAATTAATTATGCGTGGTAGTTTATAATTAATTTATTATGTGTAGTCACAATACACTCGTCACCGTGTACAATTCTTCGAGAATAAATACGCGTGTGTTCGGAGAATTCTTGTGGATACTTCGTGCATGCGATGGCTATGATAGCGAACGTTATACTCTTTTTCTCAGCACACGGTTTGTTTATTTATACTGGTCGGGGAACAGTCGGCAAATTCGAATTCGACTGCGTTCGACGGTTGAGAGTAGCGGCAGCATTGTTTTGCTCGGAGTTCATTACTCCTTACCATACCTATGACCTAACGGTCATGATACTCCGAACAAAACAATAACAGGATTTGAATTGATCTGCTCGCGTGCCGCTACATTACCCCCCTTCCAGTGATAGCGTTTACATTAAAATTTTGAAGTATCTACCAGAATTCCCTGTCGTCGTTATTTTCCGCATCACGCCGATCCGACATATTAAGGCGCCTAGTCAAGTCCTGCCTGAAATCGGTCCGGAAAGCGAACTCTGCGTCCGTACCTCGTAACATACCCATCCTGGGTATTTTCTTCTGGTCTACCGTTGTTTACGCTACCTTCGTCGTGTGCTTTCGCATGCTTCACCGGAATAAGTATGTCCCGAGGCTCGGCAGTCTTTTCTTCTAAATTGTCCGGGACCACGTAAGCCGGTTTCAAACGATCTATGGAAACCGTTGCGTCTCGATCGTTTATTTTGATGACAAAATTTTTGTCATCCCTACTGACTACTTTATACGGTCCGTCGTACTGAGGCTGTAAAGGGCCTGCTATGGCGTCATGACGCAAGAAAACGTAAGGCGACGATTCCAAATTCTTAAAAACAAAAATTTTTCTTTCGCCATGACGCGTAGCCGGATGCGGCCTGACCTTTCCCATCTGATCTTTAAGCCGGTTCGCAAACTCCGTGTTGACTCGCTGCTCTGTTGCACCGAAAAATTCCGCCGGCAATCGTATGTCGGTGCCATAGATCATTTCGGCAGCCGTTGCGTTTAAATCCTCCTTTATCGCGTTTCGGATGCCTAACAACACGATAGGTAAAATTTCAACCCAGTTGCTCGTGCCATGACATTTTATCGCCGCCTTTAACTGTCTGTGCAGCCGCTCTACCATCCCGTTAGCTGCGGGATGATAAGCGGTCGTGGGTAAATGTTTGGCGCCAAGCAACTGGCACAATTCTTCGAACAACCGCGATTCGAATTGGCGTCCTCGGTCGGTCGTGATTCTCATAGGTACGCCAAAGCGTGCTATCCAAGTGTTAAGGAGGGCCGACGCGACGGTTGCCGCTTCCATGTCAACAATGGGAATAGCTTCAGGCCAACGCGTGAAACGATCGATACACGTTAGACAATATCGATACCCTTGCGAATACGGCATGACGATAATGTCTAAGTGTATGTGCTCAAACCGGCCCGGTGCTGTTTTAAAAATTCCAACTTTCGAGGATACGTGCCTGGTGACTTTACAACGCTGGCACGGAATACACTGTCGCGTCCAATTTCGACAATCTTTATTAATGGACGGCCAGACGAAACGTGTTGTCACCAGTTTCTGGGTGGCACGTATACCGGGATGGGAAAGACCATGCAACGATTGAAAAACAGCGCGACGCAACGGTTCCGGTACGTATGGTCGCGGGGTTTCGCGCGAAAGGTCACAGAATATACCGACATCCTGATCGGGAAATCGTATTTTTCTTAATATCAGCGCGCTAGAGCCTGACTTAATAATTTGTTTTAACTCTGCATCTGTCGCTTGCGCTGCTGCTAACATTCGATGGTCGACCGATTTCCCGATCGCCTCTATTCGAGATAGGGTATCGGCCACGGTGTTATCCATACCCTTAATATGTCGGATGTCAGTCGTGAATTGTCCCACGAAATCTAATTGCCGGAATTGTCTTGGAGAGCACTTGTCCGGATTCTGCTGAAACGCATATATCAGGGGCTTATGATCCGTGAAGATCACGAAGTCTCTTCCTTCGACGGCGTGTCTAAACCGTTTTACCGCCGTGTACATCGCGAGAAGTTCGCGGTCATACGCGCTGTATTTTCGTTGCGCGAGAGATAAGGATTTCGTCATAAAACCCAGAGGCTGCCATTTATCGTTAACGCGTTGTTGGAGTACCGCTCCTATCGCATAATCGGACGCATCGACCGCGAGGCTAATGGGCGCGCCAGGAATCGGATGCGCTAACATCGTCGCGTTAGCTAAAGCGCGCTTCGACTCGCGGAAGCTCCTTTCGGATTCGTCGGACCACTCAACGGTCGCGTTGCACTTCGTAGTGCCTTTTAACAATTCGTTGCGTGGTTACAAAATTTTCGCTACTCCCGGTATGAAACGTCGATAAAAGTTAATCATACCGAGGTATCTTCGTAGTTCTTTGATAGTTGAAGGTCGCGGTACGTTTGTTATTGCTTCAACGCGTTCGGACATGGGTTTTATGCCCTCCGCGGTAACGGTATAGCCGAGAAATCGTATTTCGCGCACGCCGAATTCGCATTTCGCGAGATTGATTACGACCCCATATTCGTCGAGGCGTTTGAACAAAATCCGCAAGTGCTCGCGGTGTTGTTCCTCATTGTCGGACGCGATGAGGAAATCGTCAATATACGCGTAGACGAAATCGAGACCTCTCGTGATTTCGTCCACGAATCTTTGGCACGTCTGGGCAGCATTTCGTAGCCCAAACATCATATTGGTCGCTTCGAAAAGACCGAAGGGTGTCGTTATCGCGGTCTTTTCTACGTCTTCCGACGCGATCGGAATTTGATGGTAAGCGCGAACGAGATCGATTTTAGAAAAGATGCACTTACCATATAAATTCTGCGCAAAGTCTTCGATGTGCGGCGGTGTGTACCTATCCGGTATTGTGCGGGCATTGAGAGCCCGGTAGTCGCCGCACGGTCGTATGCCTCCGTCCTTCTTCGGTACAATGTGCAAGGGTGATGCCCACGGACTTCGCGATGGTCGCATCATAATTTCGAACTCCGCCTTGGCCAGCTTGAGTCGATCGGGGGCCAGGCGGCGTGGTTTGGCGTGGACGGGGGTTCCTGGTGTCGTGCAGATGTGGTGCTGCACTCCATGTTTCACTGCAGATCGCCGGAAGACAGGTGGTCGGGTTAGCTCCGGAAATTCAGCCAACAATCGATGATACGGCGATTTATCATCGATGGTCTTAATGGATCCTTGATCGGTGCTGGCTACGAATCCCCTCGTGGACAGTCGGGTTGTCTTGTCCAAGAGCCTCTTGTTCCTCGGGTCGACGAGTAAGCCGTAGTGGCTCAAGAAATCGACGCCGATGATGGGCGTTTTTACGTCAGCGATTACAAAACGCCACTTAAATGTCGCGACGTAAATTCAGTTCAAGGGACAGCGTGATCGTCCCGTACGTCGCGATACGAGTTCCATTCGCCGCAAATAATTCATACGCGCACTTACTCGCGTGGCCTCGCACCATTCTTCGCGGATATACACACGCGTCCGCACCGGTGTCAATTAAGAAAGCGACATTCGTTCGTTGGTCGCGGATGTAAATGCGGCGGGTCTCCAAGCCGTCGTCGTTCGCCGCGTTCACGGACGGCTGGACGCGTTTCCCGACTTCCACCGGCACGGAGATCTACATTTTCGCGCCCGCTCCCGATACAGGTCGTGATAATAACACAAACCGTTCCGTGAACTCGAACGGCGTCGACGTCCCTTGGGGGAACGCGAACGCGAACGCGCGTGTCGGCGGCCGCTGATACTCAGCGCGTTGATTTTCTGATGTAATTGCCGCATCTCTTCGCGTATATCTCTACACCACTGCGGTGCGGCCTCGTCCTTGACTTCACTTCGTGATATACCGGCGACGGTTGACGCCCCTTGCTCACCTCCAGAGCATGCCTCCTCCACTCGATCCGCGGCCTGGATAATTCTGTCCGGATGCTCATCATCGAAGACGGCCAAAACTCTCCGAATGCGGTCCGGAAGACGATTCTTCCAGAGATTCAGAATGAACTGATCCGACGCTAAGGGACCGGCCAGTCTCTTCAAATCGTTGTAGAATTGTGATGGCTTGCGATCGCCCATCACCTCTTTCTCTACTAGCCGTTTCACCTTCTCGCTGTCTGACTCGGCTAAACTTCGAATCAGTTCTTCTTTCAGACGGTCATACTGACAGCCATCCGCGGAATCCAAATCCACGTCCTCCAATCGTTCCAAATATTCCGCATCGAGGTTCCCAAGCAGGATGAGGGCTTTATCATTATCAGTCTCGATCCCTGCTGCTCTAAATTGTCTCCCCAGAAGTGAGAACCAGAAGGTTATTTTCTGCGGCTTCATCGGAGGAACGCGGATACGTTGCGGGACCTAATAATGTCACGTTGGATTTCGACATCATGATCACGTCGGGGTCACCAATGTAGAGGAGTGATCCACAATTAATTATGCGTGGTAGTTTATAATTAATTTATTATGTGTAGTCACAATACACTCGTCACCGTGTACAATTCTTCGAGAATAAATACGCGTGTGTTCGGAGAATTCTTGTGGATACTTCGTGCATGCGATGGCTATGATAGCGAACGTTATACTCTTTTTCTCAGCACACGGTTTGTTTATTTATACTGGTCGGGGAACAGTCGGCAAATTCGAATTCGACTGCGTTCGACGGTTGAGAGTAGCGGCAGCATTGTTTTGCTCGGAGTTCATTACTCCTTACCATACCTATGACCTAACGGTCATGATACTCCGAACAAAACAATAACAGGATTTGAATTGATCTGCTCGCGTGCCGCTACATAACGTTATACCATATAACGTATTACGTTATAACGTTATGTTATATAACGTAATACGTTATAACGTGTTGCCGTATAACGTATCATGTTATAACGTTATACCATATAACGTTAAGTTGTATAACGTAATACGTTATAACGTTATGTTACATAACGTAATACGTTATAACGTGTTACCATATAACGTATTACGTTATAACGTTATACCATATAACGTTATGTTATATTACGTAATACGTTATAACGTTATAATGTTATACCATATAACGTTATGTTATATAACGTATTACGTTACAACGTTATTCCATATAACGTATTACGTTACAACGTTATTCCATATAACGTATTACGTTATAACGATATGTTTAATAACGTAATACGTTATAACGTGTTACCATATAACGTATTACGTTTTAACGTTATACCATATAATGTTATGTTATATAACGTAATACGTTATAACGTGTTACCATATAACTTATTACGTAATAACGTCATACCATATAACGTTAAGTTATATAACGTAATACGTTATAACGTTATGTTACATAACGTAATACGTTATAACGTGTTACCATATAATGTACTACGTTATAACGTCATACCGTATAACGTTAAGTTATATAACGTAATACGTTATAACGTTATGTTACATAATGTAATACGTTATAACGTGTTACCATATAACGTATTACGTTATAACGTTATACCGTATAACGTTATGTTATAGAACGGAGTACGATATAACGTTATACCATATAACGTATTACGTTATAATGCTATACCATACAACATTATGTTATATAACGTAATGTTTTATAGCGTTATACCATATAACGTATTACGTTATATCGTTATGTTATATAACGTTATACGTTATAACGTTTTACCATATAACGTATTACGTTATATCGTTATCTTATATAACGTAATACCTTATAACGTTACACCATCTAACGTAATACGTTATAACATTATACCATTAAACGTATTACGTTATAATGTTACACCATACAACGTTATGTAATATATCGTATTACGTTATAACGTTATACCATATAACGTATTACGTTATATCGTTATGTTATATAACGCTATACGTTATAACGTTTTACCTTATAACGTATTACGTTATAACGTTATACCGTATAACGTTATGTTATATTACGTAATACGTTATAACGTTACACCATATAACATAATACGTTATAACGTTATACCATATAACGTGATACTATATAACGTTATACCATATAACGTATTACGTTATAACGGTATGTTTGATAACGTAATACGTTATGATGTTATGTCATATAACGTAATTCGTTATAACGTTATACCATATAACATATTACATTATAACGTTATACCATTTAACGCATTACGTTATAACGTTATACCATATAACGTATTACGTTATATCGTTATCTTATATAACGTAATACGTTATAACGTCACACCATATAACGTAATACGTTATAACGTTATACCATTAAACGTATTACGTTATAACGTTATACCATATAACGTTATGTTATTTAACGTAATACGTTATATCGTAATGTTATATTACGTAATACGTTATGACGTGTTACCATATAACGTATTACGACATAACGTTGTACCATACAACGTTATGTTATATAACGTATTACGCTACAACGTTATACCATATAACGTATTACGTTATAACGTTATGTTATATAACGTAATACGTTATAACGTTATGTTATATAACGTAATACGTTATAACGTAATGTTATATTACGTAATACGTTATAACGTGTTACCATATAACGTATTACGTTTTAACGTTATACCATATAATGTTATGTTATATAACGTAATACGTTATAATGTGTTACCATATAACTTATTACGTAATAACGTTATACCATATAACGTTAAGTTATATAACGTAATACGTTATAACGTTATGTTACATAACGTAATACGTTATAACGTGTTACCATGTAACGTATTACGTTATAACGTTATACCATATAACGTTATGTTATATTACGTAATACGTTATAACGTTATACGATATAACGTTATGTTATATAACGTAATACGTTATAACGTAATGTTATATTACGTAATACGTTATAACGTGTTACCATATAACGTATTACGTTTTAACGTTATACCATATAACGTTATGTTATATAACGTAATAAGTTATGACGTTATACCATATAACGTTATGTTATATTACGTAATACGTTATAACGTTACACCATATAACATAATACGTTATAACGTTATACCATATAACGTAATACTATATAACGTTATACCATATAACGTATTACGTTATAACGGTATGTTTGATAACGTAATACGTTATGATGTTATGTCATATAACGTAATTCGTTATAACGTTATACCATATAACGTATTACATTATAACGTTATACCATTTAACGCATTACGTTATAACGTTATACCATATAACGTATTACGTTATATCGTTATCTTATATAACGTAATACGTTATAACGTCACACCATATAACGTAATACGTTATAACGTTATACCATTAAACGTATTACGTTATAACGTTATACCATATAACGTTATGTTATTTAACGTAATACGTTATATCGTAATGTTATATTACCTAATACGTTATAACGTGTTACCATATAACGTATTACGTTTTAACGTTATACCATATAACGTTATGTTATATAACGTAATACGTTATGACGTTATACCATATAACGTTATGTTATATAACGTAATACGTTATAACGTTATGTTATATAACGTAATACGTTATAACGTGTTACCATGTAACGTATTACGTTATAACGTTATACCATATAACGTTATGTTATATTACGTAATACGTTATAACGTTATACCATATAACGTTATCTTATATTACGTAATACGTTATAACGTTACACCATATAACGTATTACATTATAACGTTATACCATTTAACGCATTACGTTATGACGTTATACCATATAACGTATTACGTTATATCGTTATCTTATATAACGTAATACGTTATAACGTCACACCATATAACGTAATACGTTATAACGTTATACCATTAAACGTATTACGTTATAACGTTATACCATATAACGTTATGTTATTTAATGTAATACGTTATATCGTAATGTTATATTACGTAATACGTTATAACGTGTTACCATATAACGTATTACGTTTTAACGTTATACCATATAACGTTATGTTATATAACGTAATACGTTATGACGTTATACCATATAACGTTATGTTATATAACGTAATACGTTATAACGTTATGTTATATAACGTAATACGTTATAACGTGTTACCATGTAACGTATTACGTTATAACGTTATACCATATAACGTTATGTTATATTACGTAATACGTTATAACGTTATACCATATAACGTTATGTTATATTACGTAATACGTTATAACGTTACACCATATAACGTATTACGTTACAACGTTATACCGTATAACGTTATGTTATAGAACCTAGTACGATATAACGTTATACCGTATAACGTATTACGTTATAATGTTATACCGTATAACGTTATGTTATAGAACGTAGTACGATATAACGTTATACCATATAACGTATTACGTTATAATGTTATACCAAACAACATTATGTTATATAACGTAATATGTTATAGCGTTATACCATATAACGTATTACGTTATAACGTTATACCATTTAACGTATTACGTTATAACGTTATACCATATAACGTATTACGTTATATCGTTATCTTATATAACGTAATGCGGTATAACGTTATACCATTAAACGTTTTACGTCATAACGTTACACCATACAACGTTATGTTATATATCGTATTACGTTATAACGTTATACCATATAACGTATTACGTTATAACGTTATACCATTAAACGTATTACGTTATAACGTTATACCATATAACGTTATGTTATTTAATGTAATACGTTATATCGTAATGTTATATTACGTAATACGTTATAACGTGTTACCATATAACGTATTACGTTTTAACGTTATACCATATAACGTTATGTTATATAACGTAATACGTTATGACGTTATGTTATATATCGTAATACGTTATAACGTGTTACCATGTAACGTATTACGTTATAACGTTATACCATATAACGTTATGTTATATAACGTAATACGTTATGACGTTATGTTATATAACGTAATACGTTATAACGTGTTACCATGTAACGTATTACGTTATAACGTTATACCATATAACGTTATGTTATAGAACGTAGTACGATATAACGTTATACCATATAACGTATTACGTTATAATGTTATATCAAACAACGTTATGTTATATAACGTAATATGTTATAGCGTTATACCATATAACGTATTACGTTATAACGTTATACCATTTAACGTATTACGTTATAACGTTATACCATATAACGTATTACGTTATATCGTTATCTTATATAACGTAATGCGGCAAACGTTATACCATTAAACGTTTTACGTCATAACGAAACACCATACAACGTTATGTTATATATCGTATTACGTTATAACGTTATACCTTTAAACGTTTTACGTTATAACGTTACACCATACAACGTTATGTTATATATCGTATTACGTTACAACGTTATACCATATAACGTATTACGTTATAACGTTATACCATTAAACGTATTACGTTATAACGTTATACCATATAACGTTATGTTATTTAATGTAATACGTTATATCGTAATGTTATATTACGTAATACGTTATAACGTGTTACCATATAACGTATTACGTTTTAACGTTATACCATATAACGTTATGTTATATAACGTAATACGTTATGACGTTATGTTATATAACGTAATACGTTATAACGTGTTACCATGTAACGTATTACGTTATAACGTTATACCATATAACGTTATGTTGTATTACGTAATACGTTATAACGTTATACCATATAACGTTATGTTATATTACGTAATACGTTATAACGTTACACCATATAATGTATTACGTTACAACGTTATACCGTATAACGTTATGTTATAGAACCTAGTACGATATAACGTTATACCATATAACGTATTACGTTATAATGTTATACCGTATAACGTTATGTTATAGAACGTAGTACGATATAACGTTATACCATATAACGTATTACGTTATAATGTTATACCAAACAACATTATGTTATATAGCGTAATATGTTATAGCGTTATACCATATAACGTATTACGTTATAACGTTATACCATTTAACGTATTACGTTATAACGTTATACCATATAACGTATTACGTTATATCGTTATCTTATATAGCGTAATGCGGTATAACGTTATACCATTAAACGTTTTACGTCATAACGTTACACCATACAACGTTATGTTATATATCGTATTACGTTATAACGTTATACCTTTAAACGTTTCACGTTATAACGTTACACCATACAACGTTATGTTATATATCGTATTACGTTATAACGTTATACCATATAACGTATTACGTTATAACGTTATACTTATATATCGTAATACGTTATAACGTTATGTTATATAACGTAATACGTTATAACGCGTTACCATATAACGTATTACGTTATAACGCTATACCATACGTTATGTTATATAACGAATTACATTATAACGTTATACCATATAACGTGATACGATATAACGTTATACCATTTATCGTATTACGTTATAATTTTATACCATACAACATTATGTTATATAACGTAATACGTCATAGCGTTATACCATATAACGTTATGTTATATTACGTAATACGTTATAACGTTATACCATATAACGTATTACGTTATAACGTTACACCATATAATGTTATGTTATATAACATAATACGTTATAACGTTATACCATATACCGTAATACTATATATCGTTATACCATATAATGTATTACGTTATAACGGTATGTTTGATAACGTAATACGTTATAATGTTATGTTATATAACGTAATACGTTGTACCGTTATGTTATATAGCGTAATACGTTATAACTTGTTACCATATAACGTATTACGTTATATCGTTATCTTATATAACGTAATGAGGTATAACGTTATACCATTAAACGTTTTACGTCATAACGTTACACCATACAACGTTATGTTATATATCGTATTACGTTATAACGTTATACCTTTAAACGTTTTACGTTATAACGTTACACCATACAACGTTATGTTATATATCGTATTACGTTATAACGTTATACCATATAACGTATTACGTTATAACGTTATACCATTAAACGTATTACGTTATAACGTTATACCATATAACGTTATGTTATTTAATGTAATACGTTATATCGTAATGTTATATTACTTAATACGTTATAACGTGTTACCATATAACGTATTACGTTTTAACGTTATACCATATAACGTTATGTTATATAACGTAATACGTTATGACGTTATGTTATATAACGTAATACGTTATAACGTGTTACCATGTAACGTACTACGTTATAACGTTATACCATATAACGTTATGTTATATAACGTAATACGTTATGACGTTATGTTATATAACGTAATACGTTATAACGTGTTACCATGTAACGTATTACGTTATAACGTTATACCATATAACGTTATGTTATAGAACGTAGTACGATATAACGTTATACCATATAACGTATTACGTTATAATGTTATACCAAACAACATTATGTTATATAACGTAATATGTTATAGCGTTATACCATATAACGTATTACGTTATAACGTTATACCATTTAACGTATTACGTTATAACTTTATACCGTATAACGTATTACGTTATATCGTTATCTTATATAACGTAATGCGGTATAACGTTATACCATTAAACGTTTTACGTCATAACGTTACACCATACAACGTTATGTTATATATCGTATTACGTTGTAACGTTATACCTTTAAACGTTTTACGTTATAACGTTACACCATACAACGTTATGTTATATATCGTATTACGTTATAACGTTATACCATATAACGTATTACGTTATAACGTTATACCATTAAACGTATTACGTTATAACGTTATACCATATAACGTTATGTTATTTAATGTAATACGTTATATCGTAATGTTATATTACGTAATACGTTATAACGTGTTACCATATAACGTATTACGTTATAACGTTATACCATATAACGTTATGTTATATTACGTAATACGTTATAACGTTATACCATATAACGTTATGTTATATTACGTAATACGTTATAACGTTACACCATATAATGTATTACGTTACAACGTTATACCGTATAACGTTATGTTATAGAACCTAGTACGATATAACGTTATACCATATAACGTATTACGTTATAATGTTATACCGTATAACGTTATGTTATAGAACGTAGTACGATATAACGTTATACCATATAACGTATTACGTTATAATGTTATACCAAACAACATTATGTCATATAACGTAATATGTTATAGCGTTATACCATATAACGTATTACGTTATAACGTTATACCATTTAACGTATTACGTTATAACGTTATACCATATAACGTATTACGTTATATCGTTATCTTATATAACGTAATGCGGTATAACGTTATACCATTAAACGTTTTACGTCATAACGTTACACCATACAACGTTATGTTATATATCGTATTACGTTATAACGTTATACCTTTAAACGTTTCACGTTATAACGTTACACCATACAACGTTATGTTATATATCGTATTACGTTATAACGTTATACCATATAACGTATTACGTTATAACGTTATACTTATTTGTCGTAATACGTTATAATGTTATGTTATATAACGTAATACGCCATAACGTTATGTTATATAACGTAATACGTTATAACGTATTTCCATATAACGTACTACGTTATAACGTTATACCATATAACGTTATGTTATATTACGTAATACGTTATAACGTTATGCCATATAACGTTATGTTATATAACGTATTACGTTACGACGTGATACCATATAACGTATTACGTTATAACGTTATGTTATATAACGTAATACGTTATAACGTTATACCATATAACGTATTACGTTATAACGTTAAACCATATTACGTTGTGTTATATAACGTATTACGTTACGACGTTATACCATATAACTTATTACGTTATAACGATATGTTATGTTACGTAATACGTTATAACGTTATGTTATATACCGTAATACGTTATAACGTTATGTTATATAAAGTACTACGTTATAACCTGTTAACATATAACGTATTACGTTATATCGTTATACCATATAACGCTATGATATATAACGTTATACGCTACAACGTTATGTTATATTACGTAATACGTTATACCGTGTTACCATTTAACGTATTACGTTATAACGTTATACCATATAACGTTTTGTTATATAACGTAATACGTCATGACGTTATACCATATAACGTAATACGATATAACTTTATACCATATAACGTATTACGTTATAAAGTTACACCATACAACGTTATGTTATATATCGTATTACGTTATAACGTTATACCATATAACGTATTACGTTAAAACGTTATGTTATATAACGTTATGTTATATGACGTATTACGTTATAGCGTTGTGCCATGTAACGTTATGTTATATTACGTAATACGTTATAACGTTATACCATATAACGTATTACGTTATAACGTTACACCATATAATGTTATGTTATATATCGTATTAAGTTCTAACGTTATACCATATAACGTACTACGTTATAATGTTATGCCATGTAACGACATTTTTTATAACGTATTACGTTACAACGTTATACCATATAACGTATTTCGTTATAACGGTATGTTATATAACGTAATACGTTATAACGATATGTTATATAACGTAATACGTTATAACGTGTTACCATATTACGTATTATTTTATAACGTTGTACCATATAACGTTAAGTAATATAACGTAATACGTTATAACGGTATGTTACATAACGTAATACGTTATAATGTGTTACCATATAACGCATTACATTATAACGTTATACCATATAACGTATTACGTTATAACGTTGGGTTATATAACGTAATACGTTATAACGTGTTACCATATAACCTAATACGTTAAAACGTTATACCATATAACGTTATGTTATATTACGTAATACGTTATAACTTTATACCATATAACGTATTACGTTACAACCTTATACCATATAACGTTATGTTATATAACGTATTACGTTACAACGTTATACCATATAACGTAGTACTATATTACGTTATGTTATATAACGGAATACGTTATAAAGTTATGTTACATAACGTAATACGTTATAACGTGTTACCATATAACGTATTACGTTATAACGTTATACCTTATAACGTTATGTTATATAACGTAGTACGATATAACGATATACAATATAACGTATTACGTTACAATGTTATACCATATAACATTATGTTATTTAACGTAATACGTTATAGCGTTATACCATATAACGAAATTGCGTTATAACGTTATACCATATAACGTTATGTTATATAACGTATTACGTTACAACGTTATACCATATAATGTTATGTTATATATCGAATTAAGTTATTACGTTATACCATATAACGTATTACGTTACAACGTTATACCATATAACGTAATACTATATAACGTTATGTTATATAATTGAATACGTTATAACGTGTTACCATATAACTTATTACGTAATATCGTTATACCACATAACGTTATGTTATATAACGTAATACGTTATAACGTTATGTTACATAACGTAATACGTTATAACGTATTACCATATAACGTTATGTTACATAACGTAATTCGTTATAACGTGTTACCATATAACGTATTACGTTATAACGTTATACCATATAACATTATGTTATTTAACGAAATACGATATAGCGTTATACCATATAACGTATCACGTTATAACGTTATACCATACAACGTTATGTGATATAACGTAATACGTTATAACATGTTACCATATAACGTATTACGTTATAACGTTATACCATACAACGTTATGTTATAGAACGTATTACGTTATTACGGTATACCATATAACGTTATGTTATATAACGTAATACGTTATAACGGTACACCATATTTCGTATTACGTTATAACGTTATACAATATAACGTTATGTTATATAACGTATTACGTTACGACGTTATACCATATAAGGTATTACGTTATAACGTTATGTTATATAACGTAATACGTTATAACGTTATGTTATATACCGTAATACGTTATAACGTTATGTTATATTACGTAATACGTTATAACGTGTTACCATATAACGTGTTACGTTATAACGTTGTAACATATAACGTTATGTTATATTACGTAATACGTTATAACGTTATGCCATATAACGTTATGTTATATTACGTATACGTTATACCGTTATACCATATAGCGTATAACGTTACAACGTTATACCATATAACGTTATGTTATATTACGTAATACGTTATAACGTTATACCATTTATCGTATTACGTTATAATTTTATACCATACAACATTATGTTATATAACGTATTAAGTTATAACGTTATACCATATAACGTATTACGTTATAACGTTATACCATATAACGTTATGATATATAACGTTATACGTTATAACGTTATGTTATATTACGTAATACGTTATACCGTGTTACCATTTAACGTATTACGTTATAACGTAATACCATATAACTTTTGGTTATATAACGTAATACGTTATGACGTTATACCATATAACGTAATACGTTATAACTTTATACCATATAACGTATTACGTTATAAAGTTACACCATACAACGTCATGTTATATATCGTATTACGTTATAACGTTGTACCATATAACGTATTACCTTAAAACGTTACACCATATAATGTTATGTTATATATCGTATTAAGTTATAACGTTATACCATATAACGTATTACGTTATAACGTTATACCATACAACGTTATGTTTTATAACGTATTACGTTATAGCGTTATACAATATAACGTATTACGTTATAACGTTATACCATACAACGTTACGTTATATGACGTATTACGTTATAACATTATGCCATGTAACGTTATGTTATATTACGTAATACGTTATAACGTTATACCATATAACGTATTACGTTATAACGTTACACCATATAATGTTATGTTATATATCGTATTAAGTTATAACGTTATACCATATAACGTATTACGTTATAACGTTATACCATACAACGTTATGTTTTATAACGTATTACGTTATAGCGTTATACAATATAACGTATTACGTTATAATGTTATACCATGTAACGATATTTTTTATAACCTATTACGTTACAACGTTACACCATATTTCGTATTACGTTATAACGTTATACCATATAACGTTATGTTATATATCGTATTACGTTACGACGTGATACCATATAACGTATTACGTTACAACGTTATACCATACAACGTTATGTTATATAACGTATTACGTTATAACGTTATACAATATAACGTATTACGTTATAATGTTATACCATGTAACGATATTTTTTATAACGTATTACGTTACAACGGTACACCATATTTCGTATTACGTTATAACGTTATACCATATAACGTTAAGTTATATAACGTATTACGTTATATAACATAACGTTATAATGTAATACGTTATATGGTATAACGTTGTAACGTGATACGTTATATAACATAACGTTATATGGTATAACGTTGTAACGTGATACGTTATATAACTTAACGTTATATGGTATAACGTTATAACGTAATAAGTTATATGGTAACACGTTGTAACGTAATACGTTATATAACATAACGTTATATGGTATAACGTTATAACGTAATACGTTATATGGTATAACGTTATAACGTATTACGTAATATAACATAACGTTATATGGTATAACGTTATAAAGTAATACGTCATATAACATAACGTTATATGGTATAACGTTATATCGTAATACGTTATACGGTACAACGTTATAACGTATTACGTTACATAACATAACGTTATAACGTATTACGTTATATAACATAACGTTATATCGTAATACGTTATATGGTATAACGTTGTAACCTAATACGTTATACAACATAACGTGATATGGTATAACGTTATAACGTAATACGTTATATGCTATAACGTTATATCGTAGTACGCTATATAACATAACGTTATAACGTTTTACGTTATATGACATAACCTTATAACGTAATTCGTTATATGGTATAACGTTATAACGTATTACGTAATATAACATAACTTTATATGGTATAACGGTATAAAGTAATACGTTATATAGTAACACGTTATAACGTATTACGTTATATAACATAACGTTATATGGTATAACGTTATAACGTAATAAGTTATATGGTAACACGTTATAACGTATTACGTTATATAACATAACGTTATAACGTAATACGTTATATGGTAACACGTTATATCGTGTTACGTTATGTATCATAACGTTATAACGTATTACGTTATATTACATAACGTTATATGGTACAACGTTATTACGTAACACGTTATATGGTAACAGGTTATGACGTATGACGTTATATAACATAACGTTATAACGTATTACGTTATATAACATAACGTTATAACGTGTTACGTTATATAACATAACGTTATAACGTAATACGTTACATGGTATAACGTTATAACGTAATACGAAGCATGGTGTAACGTTATAACGTATTACGTTTTATAACATAACGTTATATGGTATAACGTTGTAACGTAATACGTTATATGGTATAACGTTATAACGTATTACGTAATATAACATAACGTTATATGGCATAACGTTATAACGTATAACGTAATATAACATAACGTTACATGGTATAACGTTATAACGTAATACGAAGCATGGTGTAACGTTATAACGTATTACGTTTTATAACATAACGTTATATGGTATAACGTTGTAACGTAATACGTTATATGGTATAACGTTATAACGTATTACGTAATATAACATAACGTTATATGGCATAACGTTATAACGTATAAGGTAATATAACATAACGTTATATGGTATAACGTTATAAAGTAATACGTCATATAACATAACGTTGTATGGTATAACGTTTTAACGTATTACGTTATATGGTATAAAGTTATAACGTATTACGTTATATAACATAACGTTGTATGGTATAACGTTATAACGTAATACGTTATATGGTATAAGGTTATAACCTATTACGTTATATAACATAACGTTATATGGTATAACGTTATAACGTATTACGTTATATGGTAACACGTTATAACGTATTACGTTATATAACATAGCGTAATAACGTATTACGTTATCAAACATAACGTCATAACGTAATGCTTTATATGGTATAACGTTATATCGTTATATCGTATTACGTTATATAACATAACGTTGTCTTGTGTAATGTTATAACGCAATAGGTTATATGGTATAACGTTATAACGTAAAACGTTATATAACATAACGTTATATGGTATAACGATATAACGAAATACGTTATATGGTAAACGTTATAACGTATTACGTTATATAACATAACGTTATAACGTATTACATTATCCAAACATAACGTCATAACGCAATGCATTATATGGTATAACGTTATAACGTAATAAATATATAACATAACCTTGTCTTGGGTAACGTTATAACGTAATACGTCATATGGTATAACGTTATAACGTAATACGTTATATAACATAACGTTATTTGGTATAACGTTATAACGTAATACGTTATATAACATAACTTTCTATGGTATAGCGATATAACGTAATACGTTATATGGTAACACGTTATAACGTATTACGTTATATAACATAACGTTATAACGTACTACGGTATATAACATATCGTTATAGCGTAATACGTTATATGCTATAAAGTTATAACGTCATACGTTATATAACTTAACGTTGTATGGTATAACGCTAAAACGTATTACGTTATATAACATAACGTTATAGCGTAATACGTTATATGGTATAAAGTTATAACGTAATACGTTATATAACATAACGTTGTATGGTATAACGTTAAAACTTAATACGTTATATGGTATAACGTTATAACGTAATACGTTATATAACATAACGTTGTGTTGTGTAACGTTATAACGTAATACGTTATATGGTATAACGTTATAAGGTAATTCGTTATATAACATAACGTTGTCTTGGGTAACGTTATAACGTAATACGTTATATGGTATAACGTTATAACGTAATACGTTATATAACATAACTTTGTATGGAGTAACGTTATAACGTACCGCGTTATATGGTATAAAGTTATAACGTAATACGTTGTATAACATAACGTTGTGTGGTATAACGTTATAACGTTATATCGTATTACGTTATATAACATAACGTTATATGGTATAACGTTATAACCTATTACGTTATAGAACATAACGTTATATGGTATAACGTTATAACGTATTACGTTAGATAACATAGCGTTGTATGGTGTAACGTTATAACGTAATGCGTTATATGGTATAAAGCTATAACGTAATGCGTTATATAACATATCGTTATATGGTATTACGATATAACGAAATACGTTATATGGTAACACGTTATAACGTATTACGTTATATAACATAACGTTATAACGTATTACATTATCAAACATAACGTCATAACGTAATGCATTATATGGTATAACGTTATAACGTAATACGTTATATAACATAACCTTGTCTTGGGTAACGTTATAACGTAATACGTCATATGGTATAACGTTATAACGTAATACGTTATATAACATAACGTTATTTGGTATAACGTTATAACGTAATACGTTATATAACATAACCTTCTATGGTATAGCGATATAACGTAATACGTTATATGGTAACACGTTATAACGTATTACGTTATATCACATAGCGTTATAACGTACTACGTTATATAACATACCGTTATAGCGTAATACGTTATATGGTATAAAGTTATAACGTAATACGTTATATAACTTAACGTTGTATGGTATAACGCTAAAACGTATTACGTTATATAACATAACGTTATAACGTACTACGTTATATAACATATCGTTATAGCGTAATACGTTATATGGTATAAAGTTATAACGTAATACGTTATATAACATAACGTTGTATGGTATAACGTTATAACGTAATACGTTATATGGTATAACGTTATAACGTAATACGTTATATAACATAACGTTGTCTTGTGTAACGTTATAACGTAATACGTTATATGGTATAACGTTATAAGGAAATACGTTATATAACATAACGTTGTATGGTATAACGTTATAACGTTATATCGTATTACTTTATATAACATAACGTTATATGGTATAGCGATATAACGTAATACGTTATATGGTAACACGTTATAACGTATTACGTTATATAACATAACGTTATAATGTACTACGTTACCAAACATAACGTCATAACGTAATGCGTTATATGGTATAACGTTATAACGTAATACGTTATATAACATAACGTTGCCTTGGGTAACGTTATAACGTAATACGTTATATGGTATAACGTTATAACGTATTACGTTATATAACATAACGTTATATGGTATAGCGATATAGCGTAATACGTTATATGGTATAAAGTTATAACGTAATACGTTATATAACATAAAGTTGTATGGTATAACGTTATAACGTAATACGTTATATGGTATAAGGCTATAACGCTATAACGTATTACGTTATATAACATAACGTTATATGGTATAACGATATAACGTAATACGCTATATGGTAACACGTTATAACGTATTACGTTATATAACATAACGTTATAACGTATTACATTATCAAACATAACGTCATAACGTAATGCTTTATATGGAACAACGTTATAACGTAATACGTTATATAACATAACGTTATATGATATAACGATATAACGAAATACGTTTTATGGTAACACGTTATAACGTATTACGTTTTATGGTAACACGTTATAACGTATTACGTTATATAACAAAACGTTATAACGTATTACATTATCAAACATAACGTCATAACGTAATGCGTTATATGGTATAACGTTATAACGTAATACGTTATATAACATAACCTTGTCTTGGGTAACGTTATAACGTAATACGTCATATGGTATAACGTTATAACGTAATACGTTATATAACAGAACGTTGTGCGGTATAACGTTATAACGTTATAACGTATTACGTTATATAACATAACGTTGTATGGTATAGCGATATAACGTAATACGCTATATGGTAACACGTTATAACGTATTAAGTTATATAACATAACGTTATAAAGTATTACATTATCAAACATAACGTCATAACGTAATGCGTTATATGGAACAACGTTATAACGTAATACGTTATATAACATAACGTTATATGATATAACGATATAACGAAATACGTTATATGGTAACACGTTAAAACGTATTACGTTATATACCAAAACGTTATAACGTATTACATTATCAAACATAACGTCATAACGTAATGCGTTATATGGTATAACGTTATAACGTAATACGTTATATAACATAACCTTGTCTTGGGTAACGTTATAACGTAATACGTCATATGGTATAACGTTATAACGTATTACGTTATATAACAGAACGTTGTGCGGTATAACGTTATAACGTTATAACGTATTACGTTATATAACATAACGTTAAACCGTATTACGTTATATGGTATAATGTTATAACGTAATACGTTATATGGTATAAAGTTATAACGTAATACGTTATATAACATAACGTTGTATGGTATAACGTTATAACGTTATAACGTATTACGTTTTATAACATAACGTTATAGCGTAATACGTTATATAACATAACGTTGTCTTGTGTAACGTTATAACGTAATACGTTAAATGGTATAACGTTATAACGTAATACGTTATATGGTATAACGTTATAACGTAATACGTTATATATCATAACGTTGTCTTGGGTAACGTTATAACGTAATACGTTATATGGTAACACGTTATAACGTATTACGTAGTATAACATAACGTTATAACGTATTACGTTATCAAACATAACGTCGTAACGTAATACGTTATATGGTATGACGTTATAACGTAATACGTTTCAGGTATAACGTTATAACGTAATACGTTATATAACATAACTTTGTATGGTGTAACGTTATAACGTAATGCGTTATATGGTATAACGTTATAACGTATTACGTTATATGGTATAACGTTATAACGCTATAACGTATTACGTTATATAACATAACGTTATATGGTATAACGATATAACGTAATACGCTATATGGTAACACGTTATAACGTATTACGTTATGTAACATAACGTTATAACGTATTACATTATCAAACATAACGTCATAACGTAATGCGTTATATGGAACAACGTTATAACGTAATACGTTATATAACATAACGTTATATGATATAACGATATAACGAATTACGTTATATGGTAACACGTTATAACGTATTACGTTATATAACAAAACGTTATAACGTATTACATTATCAAACATAACGTCATAACGTAATGCGTTATATGGTATAACGTTATAACGTAATACGTTATATAACATAACCTTGTCTTGGGTAACGTTATAACGTAATACGTCATATGGTATAACGTTATAACGTAATACGTTATATAACAGAACGTTGTGCGGTATAACGTTATAACGTTATAACGTATTACGTTATATAACATAACGTTATATGGTATAGCGATATAACGTAATACGTTATATGGTAACACCTTATAACGTATTACGTTATATAACATAACGTTAAACCGTATTACGTTATATGGTATAATGTTATAACGTAATACGTTAAATGGTATAACGTTATAACGTAATACGTTATATGGTATAACGTTATGACGTAATACGTTATATATCATAACCTTGTCTTGGGTAAAGTTATAACGTAATACGTTATATGGTAACACGTTATAACGTATTACGTAGTATAACATAACGTTATAACGTATTACGATATCAAACATAACGTCGTAACGTAATACGTTATATGGTATGACGTTATAACGTAATACGTTATATGGTATAACGTTATAACGTAATACGTTATATAACATAACTTTCTATGGTGTAACGTTATAACGTAATGCGTTATATGGTATAACGTTATAACGTATTACGTTATATGGTATAACGTTATTTGGTATAATGTTATAACGTAATACGTTATATGGTATATTGTTATAACGTAATACGTTGTATAACATAACGTTGTATGGTATAACGTTATAACGCAATACGTTATATAACATAACGTTATCTTGGGTAATGTTATAACGTAATACGTTATATTTTTTTTTTATTTATTTGCTTTAAATTTTACAATTTGTCCAGTAGGACATTTGGTAAAATGTTATAGCTGTTTACTAATATAACATGTGGGTGGCTACCCCCAATGGGGTTCCATCTTCGTGCTTGTTAGGGTGTATCCTTTATGAGATCTACTGGATGTTTCCTTTTTAATCTCCTTTCGATGAATGTGGTGATCGTTTCCGCTGCCAGCCGGTTCGGGTGCGTTGCTAATCTTTCTCTGTACCTTCTTGCGAATCTGCTAATCTCTTCCTTGACCGTTGGTATTCCAAGGTCTTTTCGTATGTCCTCGTTTCTAACGTACCATGGGGCGTTTACTATTGTTCTAAGTATTTTAGATTGCATTGCCTCTAGTTTGGTTATATGGCTCATTGCTGCTGTTCCCCATAGTGGTATTCCGTACGTCCAGATTGGTTTTATGATGGTTTTGTAGATTTTTAATTTGTTTTCTATGCTTAGTTTGGATTTTCGACTTGTTAACCAGTACATCTGTCTCCTTGCTATCTGCATTTTGCTTATAATTGATTTGATATGCTGTTTCCATGTGAATCTTGTATCAAAGTGTAGTCCTAGGTATTTGACTTGCCTTGTTTGTATTATGTGCGTGCCGTTGAGTGTAATGTTTGGTGGTAACTGTTTTCGCAGTGTGAATGTAATGTGGTTGCATTTATCAGGGTTTGCTTTAATTTGTTTAACTTGAAGCCACTTTTCTATTTTTGCAATATGCTCTTGTAGCAATGCGACTGCTGTTGCTGGGTTAGTATGCCTGACTAGTACCACAGTGTCATCCGCAAATGTCAGTATTTTGCTGTTGGTGGTTGTTGGTATGTTGGCCGTGTATAGTGTGTAGAGAATTGGTCCCAAGACGCTTCCTTGCGGAACCCCTGCCTTGATGTCTTTAACTTGAGAGTATGTATCTTTAATTTTTACTGTAAAGGTTCTGTTGCTTAAGTAGGATTTAGTTAAATGGTATATCTGCTCCGGGAATTGTTTTCTGATTGATTGAAGTAGACTATCGTGGTTTATTTTGTCGAATGCTTTCTCGATGTCCATAAAGAGGGCTGTGCAGTATTGTTTGTTTTCTATTGCTAGTATTATTTCGTTTGTGAGTCTGTGCATTTGCTCTATCGTGGAGTGTTTGTTCCTGAATCCAAATTGGTGATCTGGTATTAGTTTTTCCTTCTCTATTATTGGTTTTAGGCGGGCGTAAATTATTTTTTCCAGTATTTTGGAGAATACTGGAGGTAGTGATATTGGTCTGTACGATACTGTTTGATGTGGGTCTTTGCCTGGTTTAGGTAACATTATGATCTGTGCTAGTTTCCATAGTTCAGGATAGTATTGGATTCTTAATATTGCATTAAAGATTATTGTAATTAGCCGTATCGCTTTTGGAGGAAGGTTTTTCAAGATTATACCATTGATTAGGTCAATTCCTGGTGCCTTATTATTTTTTGTTTTCTCGATTATGTTTCTAATTTCATGTGCTGTTGTTTTAGGTATGATGTAATGATTGTCAGTTGCAGTACTAGTGATTACCTCATCCTCGTCCATATGACAGTTGTGGTTGCTATTATTGATATTATGTGGTGTAAATATGTTGCTTAGGTGGTTGGAAAATTCTTCAGCTTGTTCTTCGTTGCTTCTTGCCCATGTATTATCTGCTTTTCTGATTGCTGGTATATATGGTATAACGCTATACCGTATTACGTTATATAACATAATGTTGTATGGTATAACGTTATAACGTAATACGATATATGGTATAACGTTACAACTTAATACGTTATATGGTAACAGGTTATAACGTAGTACGTTATGTAACAAAACGTTATAGCGATTTACGTTATATAACATAACGTTATAACGTTTTACGTCATATAGCATAACGTTATAACGTAATAGGTTGTATGGTATAACGTTATAACGTAATACGTTATATGGTATAGCGTTATAACGTATTACGTTATATGGTATCACGTTATAACGTAATACGTTATATCACATAACATTGTATGGTACAACGTTATACCGTAATACGTTATATGGTATAACGTTATAACGTAATACGTTATATGGTAACACGTTATAACGTATTACGATATATAACATAACGTTATAACGTATTACGTTATATAACATAACGATATAACATAATACGTAATATGATATAACATTACAACGTAATACGTTATATGGTAACACGTTATAAGGTATTACGTTATATAACATAACGTTATAAAGTAATACGTTATATGGTATTACGCTATACCGTATTACATTATATAACATAATGTTGTATGGTATAACGTTATAACGCATTGCGATATATGGTATAACGTTATATCGTATTACGTTATATAACATAACGTTGAATGGTATAACGTTATAACGTAATACGATATATGGTATAACGTTATAACGTAATACGTTATATGTTGTCACGTTTAACGTATTACGTTATATAACATAACGTTGTATGGTGGAACTTTATAACGTAATACGTTATATGGTATAACGATGTAACGTAATACTTTATATAACCTAACGTCATGTGGTATAACGTTATAACGTAATACGTTATATGGTGTAACGTTATAACGTATTACCTACTATAACATAACGTTATATGGTATAACGTTACAACTTAATACGTTATATGGTAAGAGGTTATAACGTAGTACGTTATGTAACAAAACGTTATAGCGATTTACGTTATATAACATAACGTTATAACGTTTTACGTCATATAGCATAACGTTATAACGTAAAAGGTTGTATGGTATAACGTTATAACGTAATACGTTATATGGTATAACGTTATAACGTATTACGTTATATGGTATCACGCTATAACGTAATACGTTATATCACATAACATTGTATGGTATAACGTTATAACGTAATACGTTATATAACATAACGTTGTATGGATAACGTTGTAACGTAATACGTTATATGGTAACACGTTATAACGTATTACGGTATATAACATAACGTTATAACGTAATACGTTATATGGTATAACGTTATAACGTAATACGATATATAACATAACATTGTATGGTGTAACGTTATAACGTAGTACGTTATATGGTACAACGTTATACCGTAGTACGTTATATGGTATAACGTTATAACGTAATACGTTATATGGTACAACGTTATAACGTAATACGTTATATGGTACAACGTTATAACATAATACGTTATATGGTATAACGTTATAGCGTAATACGTTATATAACATAACATTGTATGGTATAACGTTATAACGTAATACGTTATATGGTAACACGTTATATGGTAACACGTTATAACGTATTACGTTATACAACATAACGTTGTACGGTGTTAACGTTATAACGTAATATGTTATATGGTATAACGTTATAACGTAATACGTTATATGGCATAACGCTGTAACGTATAACGTTATATAAGATAACGTTGTATGGTGTAACATTATAACGTGATACGTTATATGGTATGACGTTATAACGTAATACGTTATATGGTATAACGCTGTAACGTAATACGTTATGTGGTACAACGTTAGAACGTAAAACGATATATAACATAACGTTGTATGGTGTAACTTTATAACGTAATACGTTGTATGGTATAGCGTTATAACGTAATACGTTATATGGAATAACGTTATAACGTATTACGTTATATTGTATAGCGTTATAACGTTTTACGTTATATAACATAATGTTACATGGTATAACATTATAGCGTAATACGTTATATGGTATATCGTTATAACGTATTACGTTATATAACATAACGTTATACGATATAACGATATCACGAAATACGTTATATGGTAACACGTTATAACGTAATACGTTATATAAAATAACGTTGTATGGTATAACGTTACATGGTATAACGTTATAACGTATTACGTTAGATGGTATAACGTTATAACGAATTACGTTTTATGGTATAACGCTATAACGTATTACGTTATATGGTATAACGTTATAACGTATTCCGTTATATAACATAACGTTGAATGGTATAACGTTATAACGTAATACGTTATATGGTAACACGTTATATGGTAACACGTTATAACGTATTACGTTATATAACATAACGTTGTATGGTGTAACATTATAACGTAATACGTTATATGGTATAACGATGTAACGTAATACGTTATATAACCTAACGTCATATGGTATAACGTTATAACGTAATACGTTATATGGTGTAACGTTATAACGTATTACCTACTATAACATAACGTTATATGGTATAACGTTACAACTTAATACGTTATATGGTAACACGTTATAACGTAGTACGTTATGTAACAAAACGTTATATCGATTTACGTTATATAACATAACGTTATAACGTTTTACGTCATATAGCATAACGTTATAACGTAATAGGTTGAATGGTATAAAGTTATAACGTAATACGTTATATGGTATAACGTTATAACGTATTACGTTATATGGTATCACGTTATAACGTAATACGTTATATCACATAACATTGTATGGTATAACGTTATAACGTAATACGTTATATAACATAACGTTGTATGGATAACGTTATAACGTAATACGTTATATGGTAACACGTTATAACGTATTACGGTATATAACATAACGTTATAACGTAATACGTTATATGGTATAACGTTAAAACGTTATACGATATATAACATAACATTGTATGGTGTAACGTTATAACGTAGTACGCTATATGGTACAACGTTATACCGTTATACGTTATATGGTATAACGTCATAACGTAATACGTTATATGGTACAACGTTATAACGTAATACGTTATATGGTACAACGTTATAACATAATACGTTATATGGTATAACGTTATAGCGTAATACGTTATATAACATAACGTTTTATGGTATAACGTTATAACGTAATACGTTATATGGTAACACGTTATATGGTAACACGTTATAACGTATTACGTTATATAACATAACGTTGTACGGTGTTAACGTTATAACGTAATATGTTATATGGTATAACGTTATAACGTAATACGTTATATGGCATAACGTTATAACGTATTACGTTTTATAACATAACGTTGTTTGGTGTAACATAATAACGTAATACGTTGTATGGATAACGTTATAACGTAATACGTTATATGGTAACACGTTATAACGTATTACGGTATATAACATAACGTTATAACGTAATACGTTATATGGTATAATGTTAAAACGAAATACGATATATAACATAACATTGTATGGTGTAACGTTATAACGTAATACGTTGTATGGTATAGCGTTATAACGTAACACGTTATATGGAATAACGTTATAACGTATTACGTTATATTGTATAGCGTTATAACGTATTACGTTATATAACATAATGTTACATGGTATAACATTATAACGTAATACGTTATATGGTATAACGTTATAACGTATTACGTTATATAACATAACGTTATACGATATAACGATATAACGAAATGCGTTATATGGTATAACGTTATAACGTATTACGATATATAACATAACGTTATATCGTAATACGTTATATGGTAACACGTTATAACGTATTACGTTATATGGTAACACGTTATAACGTAATACGTTATATGGCATAACGATATAACGTAATACGTTATATAACATAACGTTGTATGGTCTAACGTTATATGGTATAACGTTATAACGTATTACGTTAGATGGTATAACGTTATAACGAATTACGTTTTATGGTATAACGTTATAACGCATTACGTTATATGGTATAACGTTCTAACGTAATACGTTATATAACATAACGTTGTATGGTATAACGTTATAACGTAATACGTTACATGGTAACACGTTATAACGTATTACGCTATATAACATAACGTTATACGATATAACGTTATAACGTAATAAGCTATATGGTAACACGTTATAACGTAATACGTTATATGGTATAACGCTATAACGTATTACCCACTATAACATAGCATTAAATGGTGTAACGTTACAACTTAATACGTCATATGGTAACATGTTATAACGTATTACGTTATATAACATAACGTTATAACGTAATACGTTATATGGTAACACGTTATAACGTTATTACGTTATATGGTAACACGTTATAACGTAATACGTTATATGGCATAACGTTGTAACGTAATACGTTATATAACATAACGTTGTATGGTATAACGTTATATGGTATAACGTTATAACGTATTACGTTATATAACATAACGTTATAACGTATTACGTTATATAACATAACGTTTTAACGTAATACGATATATGGTTGCACGTTATAACGTATTACGTTATATAACATAACGTTATAACGTATTACGTTATATAACATAACGTTTTAACGTAATACGTTATATGGTATAACGTCATAACGTATTACATTATATTTTATCACGTTATAATGAAATACGCTATATCACATATCGTTGTATGGTATAACTTTATAGCGTAATACGTTATATGGTAACACGTTATAACGTAATACGTTATATGGCATAACGTTATAACGTAATACGTTATATAACATAACGTTGTATGGTATATCGTTATATGGTATAACGTTATAACGTATTACGTTATATAACATAACGTTATAACGTATTACGTTATATAACATAACGTTTTAACGTAATACGTTATATGGTTGCACGTTATAACGTATTACGTTATATAACACAACGTTATAACGTATTACGTTATATAACATAACGTTTTAACGTAATACGTTATATGGTATAACGTCATAACGTATTACATTATATGGTATCACGTTATAATGAAATACGTTATATCACATATCGTTGTATGGTATAACTTTATAGCGTAATACGTTATATGGTACACGTTATAACGTAATACGTTATATGGCATAACGTTATAACGTAATACGTTATATAACATAACGTTGTATGGTATATCGTTATATGGTATAACGTTATAACGTATTACGTTATATAACATAACGTTATAACGTAATACGTTATATGGCATAACGCTGTAATGTAATACGTTATGTGGTATAACGTTATAACGTAAAACGATATATAACATAACGTTGTATGGAGTAACTTTATAACGTAATACGTTATATGGTATAGCGTTATAACGTAATACGTTATATAGTGCAACGTTACAACGTAATACGTTATATGGTAACACGTTATAACGTATTACGTTATATAACATAACGTTATAACGTATTACGTTATATGGTAACACGTTATAACGTATTACGCTAAATGGTAACACGTTATAACGTAATACGTTATATGGCATAACGTTATAACGTAATACGTTATATAACATAACGCTGTATGGTGTAACTTTATAACGTAATACGTTATATGGTATAGCGTTATAACGTAATACGTTATATGGTATAACGTTATAACGTATTACGTTGTATTGTATAGAGTTATAACGTATTACGTTATATAACATAATGTTATATGGTATAACATTATAACGTAATATCCTATATGGTATAACGTCATAACGTATTACGTTATATGGTATCACGCTATAACGAAATACGTTATATCACATATCGTTGTATGGTGTAACATTATATCGTAATACGTTATATGGTATGACGTTATAACCAAATACGTTATATGGTATAACGCTGTAACGTAATACGTTATGTGGTATAACGTTATAACGTAAAACATTATACAACATAACGTTGTATGGTGTAACGTTATAACGTAATACGTTATATGGTATGACGTTATAACGTATTACCTACTATAACATAACGTTAGATGGTATAACGTTAAAACTTAATACGTTATATGGTAACACGTTAGAACGTATTACGATATATAACATAACGTTATAACGATTTACGTTACATAACATAACGTTATAACGTTTTACGTTATATAGCACAACGTCATAACGTTTTACGTTATATAGTACAACGTTATAACGTAATAGGTTTTATGGTATAACGTTATAACGTAATACGTTATATGGTATAACGCTATAACGTAATACGATATATAACATAACGTTGTATGGTGTAACGTTATAACGTAATACGTTATATGGTAACACGTTATAACGTATTACGGTATATAACATAACGTTATAACGTAATACGTTATATGGTATAACGTTATAACGTAATACGATATATAACATAACATTGTATGGTGTAATGTTATAACGTAGTACGTTATATGGTATAACGTTATAACGTAATACGTTATATGGTATAACGTTATAACGTAATACGTTATATGGTACAACGTTATAACGTAATACGTTATATGGTATAACGTTATAACGTAATACGTTATATAGTGCAACGTTATAACGTAATTCGTTATATGGTAACACGTTATAACGTATTTCGTTATATAACATAACGTTGTATGGTGTAACGTTATAACGTAATATGATATATGGTATAACGTTATAACGTAATACGTTATATGGTATAACGTTACAACGTATTACGTTATATAAAATAACGTTATATGGTGTAGCGTTATAACGTAATACGTTGTATGGCATAACGTTATAACGTATTACGTTATATAACATAACGTTGTATGGTGTAACATTATAACGTAATACGTTATATGGTGTGACGTTATAACGTAATACGTTATATGGTATAGCGTTATAACGTAATACGTTATATGGTATAACGCTATGCCGTATTACGTTATATAACATAACGTTGTATGGTGTAGCATTATAACGTAATACGTTATATGGTATGACGTTATAACGTAATACGTTATATGGCGACACGTTAATACGTATTACGTTAAATAACATAACGTTATAACGTATTACGTTATATAACATAACGTTATATCGTAATACGTTATATGGTACAACGCTATAACGTATTACGTTATATAACATAACGTTATGTGGTATAAGGTTATAACGTAATACGTTATATGGTAACACGATATAACGTGTTACGTTATATAACATAACGTTATAACTTATTACGTTATATAACATAACGTTATAACATAATACGTAATATGATATAACGTTATAACGTAATACGTTATATGGTAACACGTTATAAGGTATTACGTTATATAACATAACGTTATATGGTGTAATGTTATAACGTAGTACGTTATATGGAATAACGTTATAAAGTATTATGTTATAAAACATAACGATGTATGGTCTAACGTTATAACGTATTACCTACTATAACATAACGTTATACGGTATAACGTCATAACGTAATACGTTATAGGGTATAACGCTATAACGTATTACGTTATATAACATAATGTTGTATGGTATAACGTTATAACGTAATACGATATATGGTATAACGTTATAACGTATTACGTTATATGGTATCACGTTATAACGTAATACGTTATATCACATATCGTTGTATGGTATAATGTTATAGCGTAATACGTTATATGGTAACACGTTATAACGTATTACGTTATATAACATAACGTTATATCGTAATACATTATATGGTGTAACGTTATAACGTAATACGATATATAACATAACATTGTATAGTGTAACGTTATAACGTAGTACGATATATGGTATAACGTTATAACGTATTACGTTATATAGTATAACGTTATAACGTAATACGCTATATGGTAACACGTTATAACGTAATACGTTATATAGTGCAAGGTTACAACGTAATTCGTTATATGGTAACACGTTATAACGTGTTACGTTATATAACATAACGTTATATCGTAATACGTTATATGGTATAACGCTATAACGTATTACGTTATATAACATAATGTTGTATGGTATAACGTTATAACGTAATACAATATATGGTATAACGTTATAACGTATTACGTTATATAGTATAACGTTATATGGTATAACGTTATAACGTAATACGTTATATGGCAACACGTTATAACGTAATACGTTGTATGGCAACACGTTAATACGTATTACGTTAAATAACATAACGTTACAACAATTTACGTTATATAACATAACGTTATAACGTAATACGTTATATAGTGCAAGGTTACAACGTAATACGTTATATGGTAACACGTTATAACGTATTACGTTATATAACATAACGTTATATCGCAATACATTATATGGTGTATCGTTATAACGTAATACGATATATAACATAGCGTTGTATTGTATAACGTTATAACGTAATACGTTATATGGTGTAACGTTATAACGTAGTACGATATATGGTATAACGTTACAACGTATTACGATATATAACATAACGTTATATGGTGTAGCGTTATAACGTAATACGTTGTATGGCATAACGTTATAACGTATTACGTTATATGGTATAACGTTATAACGTAATACGATATATAACATAGCGTTGTATTGTATAACGTTATAACGTAATACGTTATATGGTATAACGTTATAACGTAATACGTTATAAAACATAGCGTTGTATGGTGTCACTTTATAACGTAATGCGTTATATAGTATAACGTTATAATGTATTACGTTATATGGCATAACGTTATATGGTATAACGTTATAACGTAATACGTTATGTGGTATAACGTTATAACGTAATACGATATATGATATAACGTTATAACGTAATACGTTACATGGTATAACGTTATAACGTAATACGTTATATAACACAACGTTGTATGGTGTAACGTTATAACGTAATGCGTTATATGGTATAACGTTATAACGTAATACGATATATAACATAACGTTGTCTTGTGTAACGTTATAACGTAATACGTTATATGGTATAACGTTATAACGTAATACGTTATATAACACAACGTTGTATGGTGTAACGTTATAACGTAATGCGTTATATGGTATAACGTTATAACGTAATACGATATATAACATAACGTTGTCTTGTGTAACGTTATAACGTAATACGTTATATGGTATAACGTTATAACGTAATACGTTATAAAACATAGCGTTGTATGGTGTCACTTTATAACGTAATGCGTTATATAGTATAACGTTATAATGTATTACGTTATATGGCATAACGTTATATGGTATAACGTTATAACGTATTACGTTATATAGTATAACGTTATATGGTATAACGTTATAACGTAATACGCTATATGGTAACACGTTATAACGTAATACGTTATATGGCAACACGTTATAACGTAATACGTTATATGGCAACACGTTAATACGTATTACGTTAAATAACATAACGTTATAACAATTTACGTTATATAACATAACGTTATAACGTTTTACGTTATATAGCATAACGTTATAACGTAATACGTTATATGGTACAACGTTATAACGTAATACGTTATATGGTATAACGTTATAACGTTATACGATATATAACATAACGTTGTATGGTGTAACTTTATAACGTAATACGATATATGGTATAACGTTATAACGTATTACGTTGTATGGTGTAGCGTGATAACGTATTACGTTATATAACATATCGTTATATGGTATAACGTTATAACGTAATACGTTATATGGTGTAACGTTATAACGTAATACGATATAAAACATAAAATTGTATGCTGTATCGTTATAACGTAGTACGATATATGGTATAACGTTGTAACGAATTACGTTATATAGTATAACGTTATAACGTAATACGCTATATGGTAACACGTTATAACGTATTACGTTATATGGCAACACGTTAGTACGTATTACGTTAAATAACATAACGTTGTATGGTATAACGTTATAACGTAATACGTTATATGGTAACACGTTATAACGTATTATGATATATAACATAACGTTATAACGTATTACGTTATATAACATAACGTTATAACATAATACGTAATATGATATAACGTTATAAGGTAATACGTTATATGGTAACACGTTATAAGGTATTACGTTATATAACATAACGTTATATCGTAATACATTATATGGTGTAACGCTATAACGTAATACGATATATAACATAACATTGTATGGTGTAACGTTATAACGTAGTACGATATATGGTATAACGTTATAACGTATTACGTTATATAGTATAACGTTATAACGTAATACGTTATATAACATAACGATATAACGTAATACGTTATATGGCATAACGCTATACCGTATTACGTTATATATCATAATGTTGTATGGTATAACGTTATAACGTAATACAATATATGGTATAACGTTATAACGTATTACGTTATATGGTATAACGTTATAACGTAATACGTTATATAACATAGCGTTGTGTGGTATAACGTTATAACGTAATACGTTATATAACATAACGTTGTATGGTATAACGTTATAACGTAATACGTTATATGGTAACACGTTATAACGTGTTACGTTATATAACATAACGTTATGACGTATTACGTTAAATAACATAACGTTGTATGGTATAACGTTATAACGTAATACGTTAAATGGTAACCCGTTATAAAGTATTACGATATATAACATAACGTTATAACGTATTACGTTATATAACATAACGTTATAACATAATACGTAATATGATATAACGTTATAACGTAATACGTTATATGGTAACACGTTATAAGGTATTACGTTATATAACATAACGTTATATGGTGTAATGTTATAACGCAGTACGTTATATGGTATAACGTTATAAAGTATTATGTTATAAAACATAACGATGTATGGTCTAACGTTATAGCGTATTACGTTATATAACATAACATTATAACGTAATACGTTATATGGTATAACGCTATACCGTATTACGCTATACAACATAACATTGTATGGTGTAACGTTATAACGTAATATGTTATATGGTATAACGTTATAACGTATTACCTACTATAACATAACGTTATATGGTATAACGTTAAAACTTAATACGTTATATGGTAACACGTTATAACGCATTACGATACGTAACATAACGTTATAACGATTTACGTTATATAACATAACGTTATAACGTTTTACGTTATATAGCATAACGTTATAACGTAATACGTTATATGGTACAACGTTATAACGTAATACGTTATATGGTATAACGTTATAACGTAATACGTTATATAGTGCAACGTTACAACGTAATACGTTATATGGTAACACGTTATAACGTATTACGTTATATAACATAACGTTGTATGGTGTAACGTTATAACGTAATATGTTATATGGTATAAAGTTATAACGTAATACGTTATATGGTATAACGTTACAACGTATTACGTTATATAACATAACGTTATATGGTGTAACGTTATAACGTTGTATGGTGTAACATTATAACGTAATACGTTATAGGGTATAACGCTATAACGTATTACGTTATATAACATAACGTTGTATGGTATAACGTTATAACGTAATACGATATATGGTATAACGTTATAACGTATTACGTTATATGGTATCACGTTATAACGTAATACGATATATCACATATCGTTGTATGGTATAATGTTATAGCGTAATACGTTATATGGTAACACGTTATAACGTATTACGTTATATAACATAACGTTATATCGTAATACATTATATGGTGTAACGTTATAACGTAATACGATATATAACATAACATTGTATAGTGTAACGTTATAACGTAGTACGATATACGGTATAACGTTATAACGTACTACGTTATATAGTATAACGTTACAAGGAATTACGTTATATAACATAAAGATATAACGTAATACGTGATATGGTATTACGTTATAACGTAATACGCTATATAACATAACGTTGTATGGTGTAACGTCATAACGTATTACGTTATATAACATAACGTTATAACGTATTACGTTATATGGTATAACGCTATACCGTATTACGTTATATAACATAATGTTGTATGGTATAACGTTATAACGTAATACGTTATATGGTAACACGTTATAACGTATTACATTATATAACATAACATTGTATGGTGTAACGTTATAACGTAGTACGATATATGGTATAACGTTATAACGTATTACGTTATATAGTATAACGTTATAACGTATTACGTTATATAACATAACGATATAACGTAATACGTTATATGGTATAACGCTATACCGTATTACGTTATATAACATAATGTTGTATGGTATAACGTTATAACGTAATACAATATATGGTATAACGTTATAACGTATTACGTTATATGGTATAACGTAATAACGTAATACGTTATATGGTAACACGTTATAACGTATTACGGTATATAACATAACGTTATAACGTAATACGTTATATGGTATAACGTTATAACGTAATACGTTATATAGTGCAACGTTATAACGTAATTCGTTATATGGTAACACGTTATAACGTATTTCGTTATATAACATAACGTTGTATGGTGTAACGTTATAACGTAATATGATATATGGTATAACGTTATAACGTAATACGTTATATGGTATAACGTTACAACGTATTACGTTATATAACATAACGTTATATGGTGTAGCGTTATAACGTAATACGTTGTATGGCATAACGTTATAACGTATTACGTTATATAACATAACGTTGTATGGTGTAACATTATAACGTAATACGTTATATGGTATGACGTTATAACGTAATACGTTATATGGCGACACGTTAATACGTATTACGTTAAATAACATAACGTTATAACGTAATACGTTATATAACATAACGTTATAACGTAATACGTTATATAGTGCAAGGTTACAACGTAATTCGTTATATGGTAACACGTTATAACGTATTACGTTATATAACATAACGTTATATCGTAATACGTTATATGGTATAACGCTATAACGTATTACGTTATATAACATAACGTTATGTGGTATAAGGTTATAACGTAATGCGTTATATGGTAACACGATATAACGTGTTACGTTATATAACATAACGTTATAACGTATTACGTTATATAACATAACGTTATAACATAATACGTAATATGATATAACGTTATAACGTAATACGTTATATGGTAACACGTTATAAGGTATTACGTTATATAACATAACGTTATATGGTGTAATGTTATAACGTAGTACGTTATATGGAATAACGTTATAAAGTATTATGTTATAAAACATAACGATGTATGGTCTAACGTTATAACGTATTACCTACTATAACATAACGTTATACGGTATAACGTCATAACGTAATACGTTATAGGGTATAACGCTATAACGTATTACGTTATATAACATAATGTTGTATGGTATAACGTTATAACGTAATACGATATATGGTATAACGTTATAACGTATTACGTTATATGGTATCACGTTATAACGTAATACGTTATATCACATATCGTTGTATGGTATAATGTTATAGCGTAATACGTTATATGGTAACACGTTATAACGTATTACGTTATATAACATAACGTTATATCGTAATACATTATATGGTGTAACGTTATAACGTAATACGATATATAACATAACATTGTATAGTGTAACGTTATAACGTAGTACGATATATGGTATAACGTTATAACGTATTACGTTATATAGTATAACGTTATAACGTAATACGTTATATAACATAACGTTATAACGTAATACGTTATATAGTGCAAGGTTACAACGTAATTCGTTATATGGTAACACGTTATAACGTGTTACGTTATATAACATAACGTTATATCGTAATACGTTATATGGTATAACGCTATAACGTATTACGTTATATAACATAATGTTGTATGGTATAACGTTATAACGTAATACAATATATGGTATAACGTTATAACGTATTACGTTATATAGTATAACGTTATATGGTATAACGTTATAACGTAATACGCTATCTGGTAACACGTTATAACGTAATACGTTATATGGCAACACGTTATAACGTAATACGTTATATGGCAACACGTTAATACGTATTACGTTAAATAACATAACGTTATAGCGTAATCCGTTATATGGCAACACGTTAATACGTATTACGATATGTAACATAACGTTATAACAATTTACGTTATATAACATAACGTTATAACGTTTTACGTTATATAGCATAACGTTATAACGTAATACGTTATATGGTACAACGTTATAACGTAATACGTTATATGGTAAAACGTTATAACGTAAAACGATATATAACATAACGTTGTATGGTGTAACTTTATAACGTAATACGATATATGGTATAACGTTATAACGTATTACGTTATATGGTGTAGCGTGATAACGTATTACGTTATATAACATATCGTTATATGGTATAACGTTATAACGTAATACGTTATATGGTGTAACGTTATAACGTAATACGATATATAACATAAAATTCTATGCTGTATCGTTATACCGTAGTACGATATATGGTATAACGTTGTAACGAATTACGTTATATAGTATAACGTTAAATGGTATAACGTTATAACGTAATACGCTATATAACATAACGATATAACGTAATACGTTATATAACGCTATACCGTATTACGTTATATAACATAATGTTGTATGGTATAACGTTATAACGTAATACAATATATGGTATAACGTTATAACGTATTACGTTATATGGTATAACGTTATAACGTAATACGTTATATGGTGTAACGTAATAACGTAGTACGATATATGGTATAACGTTATAACCTATTACGTTATATAGTATAACGTTATAACGTAATACGTTATATGGTATAACGTTATAACGTAATACGCTATATAACATAACGTTGTATGGTGTAACGTCATAACGTATTACGTTATATAACATAACGTTATAACGTATTACGTTATATGGTATAACGCTATACCGTATTACGTTATATAACATAATGTTGTATGGTATAACGTTATAACGTAATACAATATATGGTATAACGATATAACGTAATACGTTATATGGTATAACGCTATACCGTATTACGTTATATAACATAATGTTGTATGGTATAACGTTATAACGTAATACAATATATGGTATAACGTTATAACGTAATACGTTATATGGTATAACGTTATAACGTATTACCTACTATAACATATCGTTATATGGTATAACGTTAAAACATTATAACGTATTACGTTATGTAACATAACGTTATAACGATTTACGCTATATAACATAACGTCATAACGTTTTACGTTATATAGTACAACGTTATAACGTAATAGGTTTTATGGTATAACGTTATAACGTAATACGTTATATGGTATAACGCTATAACGTAATACGATATATAACATAACGTTGCATGGTGTAACGTTATAACGTAATACGTTATATGGTAACACGTTATAACGTATTACGGTATATAACATAACGTTATAACGTAATACGTTATATGGTATAACGTTATAACGTAATACGATATATAACATAACATTGTATGGTGTAACATTATAACGTAGTACGTTATATGGTATGACGTTGTAACGTAATACGTTATATGGTATAGCGTTATAACGTAATACGTTATATGGTATAACGCTATGCCGTATTACGTTATATAACATAACGTTGTATGGTGTAGCATTATAACGTAATACGTTATATGGTATGACGTTATAACGTAATACGTTATATGGCGACACGTTAATACGTATTACGTTAAATAACATAACGTTATAACGTAATACGTTATATAACATAACGTTATAACGTAATACGTTATATAGTGCAAGGTTACAACGTAATTCGTTATATGGTAACACGTTATAACGTATTACGTTATATAACATAACGTTATATCGTAATACGTTATATGGTATAACGCTATAACGTATTACGTTATATAACATAACGTTATGTGGTATAAGGTTATAACGTAATACGTTATATGGTAACACGATATAAGGTGTTACGTTATATAACATAACGTTATAACGTAATACGTTATATAACATAACGTTATAACGTAATACGTTATATAGTGCAAGGTTACAACGTAATTCGTTATATGGTAACACGTTATAACGTATTACGTTATATAACATAACGTTATGTGGTATAAGGTTATAACGTAATACGTTATATGGTAACACGATATAACGTGTTACGTTATATAACATAACGTTATATCGTAATACGTTATATGGTATAACGCTATAACGTATTACGTTATATAACATAATGTTGTATGGTATAACGTTATAACGTAATACAATATATGGTATAACGTTATAACGTATTACGTTATATAGTATAACGTTATATGGTATAACGTTATAACGTAATACGCTATATGGTTACACGTTATAACGTAATACGTTATATGGAAGCACGTTATAACGTAATACGTTATATGGCAACACGTTAATACGTATTACGTTAAATAACATAACGTTATAGCGTAATCAGTTATATGGCAACACGTTAATACGTATTACGATATGTAACATAACGTTATAACAATTTACGTTATATAACATAACGTTATAACGTTTTACGTTATATAGCTTAACGTTATAACGTAATACGTAATATGGTACAACGTTATAACGTAATACGTTATATGGTATAACGCTATAACGTAATACGATATATAACATAACGTTGTATGGTGTAACTTTATAACGTAATACGATATATGGTATAACGTTATAACGTATTACGTTATATGGTGTAGCGTGATAACGTATTACGTTATATAACATATCGTTATATGGTATAACGTTATAACGTAATACGTTATATGGTGTAACGTTATAACGTAATACGATATATAACATAAAATTGTATGCTGTATCGTTATAACGTAGTACGATATATGGTATAACGTTGTAACGAATTACGTTATATAGTATAACGTTAAATGGTATAACGTTATAACGTAATACGCTATATGGTAACACGTTATAACGTATTACGTTATATGGCAACACGTTAATACGTATTACGTTAAATAACATAACGTTGTATGGTATAACGTTATAACGTAATACGTTATATGGTAACACGTTATACCGTATTACGATATATAACAACGTTATAACGTATTACGTTATATAACATAACGTTATAACATAATACGTAATATGATATAACGTTATAACGTAATACGTTATATGGTAACACGTTAGAACGTATTACGATACGTAACATAACGTTATAACGATTTACGTTACATAACATAACGTTATAACGTTTTACGTTATATAGCATAACGTTATAACGTAATACGTTATATGGTATAACGTTATAACGTAATACGTTATATGGTATAACGTTACAACGTATTACGTTATATAACGTAACGTTATATGGTGTAACGTTATAACGTTATATGGTGTAACATTATAACGTAATACGTTATAGGGTATAACGCTATAACGTATTACGTTATATAACATAATGTTGTATGGTATAACGTTATAACGTAATACGATATATGGTATAACGTTATAACGTATTACGTTATATGGTATCACGTTATAACGTAATACGTTATATCACATATCGTTGTATGGTATAATGTTATAGCGTAATACGATATATGGTAACACGTTATAACGTATTACGTTATATAACATAACGTTATATCGTAATACATTATATGGTGTAACATTATAACGTAATACGATATATAACATAACATTGTATAGTGTAACGTTATAACGTAGTACGATATATGGTATAACGTTATAACGTGTTACGTTATATAGTATAACGTTATAACGTAATACGTTATATAACATAACGATATAACGTAATACGTTATATGGTATAACGCTATACCGTATTACGTTATATAACATAATGTTGTATGGTATAACGTTATAACGTAATACAATATATGGTATAACGTTATAACGTATTACGTTATATGGTATAACGTTATAACGTAATGCGTTATATAACATAGCGTTGTATTGTATAACGTTATAACGTAATACGTTATATGGTATAACGCTATACCGTATTACGTTATATAACATAATGTTGTATGGTATAACGTTATAACGTAATCCGATATATGGTATAACGTTGTAACGTAATACGTAATATGTTATCACGTTTAACGTATTACGTTATATAACATAACGTTGTATGGTGTAACTGTATAACGTAATACGTTATATAACATAACGTTATAACGTAATACCTTATATGGTATAACGCTATACCGTATTACGTTGTATAACATAATGTTGTATGGTATAGCGTTATAACGTAATACGTTATATGGTAACACGGTATAACGTATTACATTATATAACATAACATTGTATGGTGTAACGTTATAACGTAGTACGATATATGGTATAACGTTATAACGTATTACGTTATATAGTATAACGTTATAACGTAATACGCTATATGGTAACACGTTATAACGTAATACGCTATATGGCAACACGTTAATACGTATTACGTTAAATAACATAACGTTATAACGTAATACGTTATATGGGAACACGTTAATACGTATTACGTTAAATAACATAACGTTATAACGTAATACGTTATATAACATAACGCTATAACGTAATACGTTATATGGTATAACGTTATAACATAATACGTCTTATAACATAACGTTGTATGGTGTAACGTTATAACGTAATACGTTATATGGTGTAACGTTATAACGTATTACGTTAAATAACATAACGTTATGACGTCTTACATTATATAACATAACGTTGTATGGTATAACGTTATAACGTAATACGATATATGGTATAACGTTATAACGTAATACGTTATATAGTGCAACGTTACAACGTAATACGTTATATGGTAACACGTTATAACGTATTACGTTATATAACATAACGTTGTATGGTGTAACGTTATAACGTAGTACGTTATATGGTATAACGTTATAAAGTATTATGTTATAAAACATAACGATGTATGGTCTAACGTTATAACGTTTTACCTACTATAACATAACGTTAGATGGTATAACGTTAAAACTTAATACGTTATATGGTAACACGTTATAACGTATTACGATATGTAACATAACGTTATAACGATTTACGTTATATAACATAACGTTATAACGTTTTACGTTATATAGCATAACGTTATAACGTAATACGTTATATGGTACAACGTTATAACGTAATACGTTATATGGTATAACGTTATAACGTAATACGTTATATAGTGCAACGTTACAACGTTATACGTTATATGGTAACACGTTTTAACGTATTACGTTATATAACATAACGTTGTATGGTGTAACGTTATAGCGTAATATGTTATATGGTATAACGTTATAACGTAATACGTTATATGGTATAACGTTACAACGTATTACGTTATATAACATAACGTTATATGGTGTAACGTTATAACGTTATATGGTGTAACATTATAACGTAATACGTTATAGGGTATAACGCTATAACGTATTACGTTATATATCATAACGTTATATGGTATAACGTCATAACGTAATACGTTTTAGGGTATCACTTTATAACGTAATACGTTGTATCACATATCGTTGTATGGTATAACGTTATAGCGTATTACGTTATATAACATAATGTTGTATGGTATAACGTTATAACGTATTGCGATATATGGTATAACGTTATAAAGTATTATGTTATAAAACATAACGATGTATGGTCTAACGTTATAACGTTTTACCTACTATAACATAACGTTAGATGGTATAACGTTAAAACATAATACGTTATATGGTAACACGTTATAACGTATTACGTTATGTAACATAACGTTATAACGATTTACGTTATATAACATAACGTCATAACGTTTTACGTTATATAGCACAACGTTATAACGTAATAGGTTGTATGGTATAACGTTATAACGTATTACGTTATATGGTATAACGCTATAACGTAATACGATATATAACATAACGTTGTATGGTGTAACGTTATAACATAATACGTTATATGGTAACACGTTATAACGTAATACGTTATATAGTGCAACGTTACAACGTAATTCGTTATATGGTATAACGTTATAACGTAATACGTTATATGGTACAACGTTATAACGTAATACGTTATATGGTATAACGTTATAACGTAATACGTTATATAGTGCAACGTTACAACGTAATTCGTTATATGGTAACACGTTATAACGTATTTCGTTATATAACATAACGTTGTATGGTGTAACGTTATAACGAAATACGATATATAACATAAAATTGCATGCTGTATCGTTATAACGTATTACGATATATAACATAACGTTATAACATATTACGTTATATAACATAACGTTATAACGTAATACGTTATATGGTATAACTTTATAAAGTAATACGTTATATGGTATAACGTTAGAACGTATTGCGTAATATAACATAACTTATTACGTTATATAACATAACGTTGTATCGTATAACGTTATAACGTAATACGTTATGTGGCAACACGTTATAACATATTACGTTACATAACATAACGTTATAACGTACTACGTTATAGAACATAACGTTGTATGGTATAACGTTATAACGTAATACGTTATATGGTATAACGTTATAACGTATTACGTTATATGGTATAACGTTATAACGTAATACGTTATATGGTATGACGTTATAACGTATTACGTTAAATAACATAACGTTATGACGTATTACGTTATATAACATAACGTTGTATGGTATAACGTTATAACGTAATACGATATATGGTATAACGTTATAACGTATTACGTTATATGGTATCACGTTATAACGTAATACGTTGTATCACATATCGTTGTATGGTATAACGTTATAGCGTAATACGTTATATGGTAACACGTTATAACGTATTACGTTATATAACATAACGTTATATCGTAATACGTTATATGGTGTAACGTTATAACGAAATACGATATATAACATAAAATTGTATGCTGTATCGTTATAACGTAGAACGATATATGGTATAACGTTATAACGTATTACGTTATATAGTATAACGTTATATGGTATAACGTTATAACGTAGTACGCTATATGGTAACACGTTATAACTGAATACGTTATATGGTAACACGTTATTACGTATTACGTTAAATAACATAACGTTATAACGTATTACGTTATATAACATAACGTCATAACGTAATACGTTATATGGTATAACGTTATAACGTAATACGTTTTATAACATAACGTTGTACGGTATAACGTTATAACGTAATACGTTATATGGTAACACGTTATAACGTATTACGTTAAATAACATAACGTTATAACGTAATACGTTATATGGTATAACGTTATAACGTAATACGTTATATGGTATAACGCTATGAGGTATTACGTTATATAACATAACGTTATATGGTATAACGTTATAACGTAATACGTTATATGGTAACACGTTATAACGTGTTACGTTATATAACATAACGTTATGACGTATTACGTTAAATAACATAACGTTGTATGGTGTAACGTTATAACGTAGTACGTTATATGGTAACACGTTATAACGTATTACGTTATATAACATAACGTTATATGGTGTAACGTTATAACGTAATACGTTATATGGTAACTCGTTATAACGTATTACCATATATAACATAACGTTATAACGTATTGCGTTATATAACATAACGTTATAACATAATACGTAATATGTAATAACGTTATAACGTAATACGTTATATGGTAACACGTTATAACGTAATACGTTATATAACATAACGTTGTATGGCATAACGATATAACGTAATACGTTATATGGTAACACGTTATAACGTATTACGTTATATAACATAACGTTATAACATATTACGTTATATAACATAACGTTATAACGTAATACCTTATATGGTATAACGTTATAACCAATTACGTTATATAACATAACGTTTTATGGTATAACGTTATAACGTATTACGTTAGATAACAAAACGCTATATGGTATAACGATATAACGTAATACGTTATATGGTATAACGTTATAACGTTATATGGTATAACGTTATAACGTTATAACGTATTACGTTATATAACATAACGTTATATGGTATACCGATGTAACGTAATACGTTATATGGTAACATGTTATAACGTATTACGTTATATAACATAACGTTATAACGTATTGCGTTATATAACATAACGTTATAACGTAATACGTTTTATGGTATAACGTTATAACGTAATACGTTATATGGTATAACGTTATAACGTTATAACGTAATACGTTATACAACATAACGTTGTATGGTATAACGTTATAACGTAATACGTTACATGGTATAACGTTATAACGTAATACGTTTTATGGTATAACGTTATAACGTAATACGTTATATGGTATAACGTTATAACGTTATAACGTAATACGTTATACAACATAACGTTGTATGGTATAACGTTATAACGTAATACGTTACATGGTATAACGTTATAACGTAATACGTTATATGGTATAACGTTATAACCAATTACGTTATATAACATAACGTTTTATGGTATAACGTTATAACGTATTACGTTAGATAACAAAACGCTATATGGTGTAACGATATAACGTAATACGTTATATGATAACACGATATAACGTATTACGTTATATAACATAACGTTATACCGTATTACGTTATATAACATAACGTTGTATGGTATAATGTTTTAACGTATTACGTTATATGGTATAAAGTTATAACACATTACGTTATATAACATTACGTTATAACGTAATACTTTATATGGTATAAAGTAATAACGTTATTTTATATAACGTAATACGTTATAACGTTATGTTATATAACGTAATACGTTATGACGTTATACCATATAACGTATTACGTTATAACGTTACACCATACAACGTTATGTTATATATCGTATTACGTTATAACATTATACCATATAACGTATTACGTTATAACGTTATGTTATATAACGCAATACGTTATAACGTTATGTTATATAACGTAATACGTTATAACGTGTTACCATATAACGTATTACGTAACATCGGTATACCATATAACGTTATGTTATATAACGTAATACATTATAACGTTATAACGTTATACCATATAACGTATTACGTAACATCGGTATACCATATAACGTTATGTTATATAACGTGATACGTTATAACGTTATGTTATATAACGTGATGCGTTATAACGTTCTACCATATATCGTATTACGTTATAACGTTATGCCACATAACCTTATGTGATATAACGTAATACGTTATAACGTTATACCATATAACGTTATACCATATAACGTAATACGTTTTAACGTTATACCATATAACGTTATGTTATATAACGTATTATGTTATAAAGTTATACCATATAACGTATTACGTTATAACTTTATGCCATTAAACGTAATACGTTAAAACGTTATACCATACAACGATATGTTATATAACGTATTGCGTTATAACGTTATACCATATAACGCATTACGTTATAACGTTACACAAGACAAGGTTATGTTATATAACGGATTACGTTATAACGTTATACCATATAACGTATTACGTTATGACGTTATGTTTGATAACGTAATACGTTATAACGTTATGTTATATTACGTAATACGTTATAACGTGTTACCATATAACGTATTGCGTTATATCGTTATACCATATAGCGTTATGTTATATAACGTAATACGTTATAACTTTGTACGATATAACGTAATACGTTAAAACGGTATACCATACAACGTTGTGTTATATAATGTAATACGGTATAACGTTATAACGTTATACCATACAACGTATTACGTTATAACGTTAAACCATGCAAAGTAATACGTTATAACGTTATCCCATATAACGGAATACATTACAACGTTATACCATGTAACGTTATGTTGTATAACGTAATACGATATAACGTTATACCATATAACGTTATGTTGTATAACGTAATACGATATAACGTTATACCATATAACGATATAGTATATAACGTAACACGTTATAACGTTATACCATATAACGTAATACGTTTTATCGTTATACCATATACCGTTATGTTATAAAAGTTGATACGTTATAACTTTATACCATGTAACGTGTTACGCTATAACGCAATACGTTATAACGTTATACCATATAACGTTATACTATATAATATAATACGTTATATCGTTATACCATATAACGTAATACGTTTTATCGTTATATCATAAAACGTTATACCATATAACGTAATTCGTTAGAACGTTATACCATATAACGTTATGTTGTATACCGTAATACGTTATAACGTTATACTGTTACGTCGGTTTGGGGTAATTTCACGTTCCGCACGTAAAGTGATAGATTCGTATTTTAGTTATTACAAAATTTATTAAAAACTGACAGAGTAACGATACAGAATGTTATGACAGAACAGAATACAATGTCGAGTGCTGACTTGGGAGGTATTTTATATCAAGGGTTTGGTTCCTGTGGAGGGGTTATCGCTGGATGCCGGTCACATAGAGATTCCGTTCCTGCTTAGTTGCTATTTCGACGGCTAAGGTATGTGAGATATAATTATCCTTTCGCTGCAATTTTGTCATGGCCATCGTGACATTCCCCCCTCCTTAGCTTCGCTATGCTCCGCTAAAGCGTAAGGCTCTAGTGGGGCTTCTAAGTTGAATGATCCCCTCATCTTCGTCTTCGGTGATATTTTGGAAGGTGACCGTCTTTGGTACTGTTGATGTTTGATCGATCCTGTTTACGCGAGCGGTAGGGCAGAGTATTTTGATACATACATTTTTAGGAAGTGATCGGCGTAGACATTCGAAAAGTTTACATTTGTACATTACATATATTGTTCCTAGTCCTAGGGCTACGATTCCTAATATTTGTAGTGTGGATATGCCATATTCTTTCAGTGAATTTATGCGTCGCTCAAATTGAAGGGTACTGATTTGTGTTTGTAATGTATCGAGGTTGGCTTTATATCGGTTAAAGTTGTGAGTTACCTTTGAACCTGTTTGTAATATTTTCTCTAATATTGGAACATCTGTTTCTTCGAAGCTGTATATACTATTCTTAAATTTGGTTTCGTAAGAGATATTTTTACGCGATCCTCCTATTTTCATGATATTATGATCGTATGTGATTATGCAACCGGTTTTACTGCTAATTAAGCTTGGTCGTCTAATTTCTAGGATTTTATGTGTCTTACATAACGCGTCGATTTGTACATTTTTCGCAGGAATAATAATATAATGGTTTTCCGTCTGCAAAGGTACGAACGTCAATTCTTCCAGCTTGAAAACAGCAGTCGGGCAAGTTTCGACTCTCTGTTGATTATTAATTAATTCTTATCTGCATTCAGGTGAATTGATTCTATTGTGACTCGGTTGAGTTATTTTACAAATGTGGATGATTGCTGTTCGTTTACAATATTTATTTAAGTAGTGACTATCGGCAAAGGTGTATTGTTCTGAGTCGGTTAGTATCAAGTCAGTTTCTATTACAGGCGCAATGAATACAGAGTTTTGTTTAGAAGGTATCGGATAAATTTTAGTTATTTTCCATTCATTGTTTTCCAAAAGCGGCACAGTTATTGTATATATAAGTTTGTCATCTCTTATCCATACCTTTAGTTTACTTAGATCTAGAATTAGTTGAAAGTTTTGAACTGAAGGTTCGAGATGGTTAATCATAAAGTTTTGTCTCGTTATTTGGTCAAGTGTTTTTAAGAATTGTTCAGGTTCTATAACTTGTGGGTTTATGATTCCTTGTTTCCCTAACATGACAGTGTTAAAAATTTCGTCGATGTTAATATGGAGTTCTGATATGGTAGATTCAGTTTGAATTAGTAGGGAGACTAATATTTCGTTTTTTTCATTGTGGTTTTCAATCTTGTGTATGTCGTTGGCTAAGTTTTCAAGTTGATTTGTTTTGATGTTGTCTAACACGCGTCTGATGAGTGCGGTTTGATTACTAAGGATTGTTTTTATTTTGTTGTTGGAATCAAATAATGTATCGATGTTTTTGTTAATGAGTTCTAGATCCTTTTCGTCGAGAGTTCCGAATAAAGTTTTGGATACTGACCCTATGACATTGAGCAATCCGCGTTTGCTTCTATAACGCAATAGTAATTTGAGTTGCCGAGTCAGGTTTTGAAGATTTCTGTACTTAAATTTTAGGCTGCTTATTTCTGGTATGTAAGCGCAAAGTGGTTTACATTGACGGTCTATTAAATCTATTACGCGTTGTAATCTATTAACTTGGTCAATTGGATCGTTAAGGCCTACTATAAGAGTGATGTCTATTTGTTCATTGTACAAATAGCAATCGTCGATATGTTCCAAGAATATGTTGGCGTAATTTAATGGTTTTACTACTAGATCGCTTTTAATGCACTCGAGTGTTATGATGATCCATATTACGGTCTTCTTCCTGAAAGGTAGGGTTTTAGTCTGTTACCGTGGATTCTTTGCGTGTGATCGTTGGAATATTCGATAAGATAGGTGGGTGGATTGGATGAGAGGATTTCTGCGGGTCCTAGTCATTCGTGGTCTAGTTTGTTAGTTTTGTGATCGTTGTGTACCCATACTTTATCTTTAACTCGGAGTATCGTCTGTGGTTTAATAATTTTTCGTACTTGATCTCTTTGATATCGCTTTTTGTTAGATTCGGTAATTCGTCTTGCTTTAGCTATATAGGCGTTATGCCGATTTTTCCAAAGGTTAAATAATTGTTCTTTAGTTAGGCTAGGAGTGGTTGATATTGAGGATGGCATGTTAGCTTGTCGTCCAAATGTTAATTCGAATGGGGTATGTCCGGTCGTCTCGTGTACTGAAGTATTATATCCCATGCATATTAATTTTAAGTTTTCATCCCAGTCGTTCTGTCGTTCGGTCGTACAAGTTCGAATAAGGTCTTTTACTACGGCATGCGTTCGTTCAAGGGATCCGTTAGATTGTGGATGGAAAGAAGTGGTTTTTATATGTCGGATTTTGAAAGCCTTTTCAAATGTGTCCATCAATTTACATACGAAATTTCGTCCCATGTCCGTGAGAATACTTTTTGGTGCGGAAAATATATACACATAGTGATCCAAAAGTTCGTTAATGATTGAGTTGGCTGTCTGGTCTTTTAAGGGTATGAAGATGAGATATTTGGTTAATTGACCTTGGATAGACAGGATAAACTGATTGCCCCGCTTGGTTTTGGTGAGAGTTCCGAATATGTCCATTGCGATTTTGTCGTTAGGATTAAGAGGTGTGTCAGTTATTATAGGTTGTTCTTTGGCCCTAATACGATTTAGCTTTTCTTGTTGGCAGGTTTCGCAGTTTCGTATGAATTCTGTAGCGTCTTGTTCTAGGTTTGTCCAGTGATGGTGCTCTTGTATTCGTTTCACGGTGCGATGTATACCTAAGTGTCCTACTAATTCGTTATGATTTTCGCGTAGTATCGTTTGTTTTTGTTCGTTATCGTAATCTACTGGCGGGTCTTGTCCAAAGATTAATTTAATTTGAGGGAATCTAGTTGTTAGAAACCTCAGCATGAGTTGGATATTTACCTTTTCTAATGTGCTAAAGCTATTGTTGTTTATTCCTATTTGTAAGCGTCCGGTTTGGTGTTTAATAAAGTATTTGGTTAATTGACGCAACCAGTGCTGTTCGTTAAAGTCTCCTAGTTCGGTCTTTGTAATTTGTTTAAAGTGTGGCCTGTTAGGTTTTTGAGTTATCGGAGCTGGGGTGATATTGATTTTCCAGTCTATATACTCGTCATAATAGTCCGGGTTTTCTACATTGGGTTGGATTTCTTCATTAGTGATAGGATACAATCGAGATAGAGCGTCTGCAGCTGTATTTTCTTTTCCTTTTTTGTATTCGATTTCATAATCGTACTCCTCGAGTCTCAAACGCCATCGCATGAGTCTCGATGAGGGATCTTTAACATTCTTTAACTATTTCAAAGCTTGATGATCACTTTGAATTTTAAATTTTCTACCCAGTAGGTATTGTCTTAGTCTTTTGATTGACCATACTATTGCTAATAACTCTTTCTCGGTCGTGGAATAATTTTTTTCAGGAGGGTTCAAAGTTCGGGATATATAACAGCATGGATGTCCGTCTTGGGAGAGTATTGCTCCTAACCCTTCGTTACTTGCGTCTGTTGTTAACGTGAATGTTTTGTCAAAGTCTGGATATTGTAGTACAGGGGCTTCGCAGAGTTTTTGTTTTAGTGTGTCAAATGCAAGTTGTTGTTTATCGGTCCAATGGAATGGAGTGTCCTTTTTTGTGAGATCTGTCAGTGGTTTCGCGATTTTAGAAAAATTACGTATAAATTTTCTATAGTATCCAACGAGTCCTAAGAATGATTTTATGTGGGTCGCGGTTTTTGGTGCTTTAAAGTCTTTCGCGGCCTGAATCTTTTTGGGATTAGGTTTTACTCCCTCTTTTGTTACTGCGTGTCCTAGGTATTCCAATTCTGGTTTCAAAAATTCGCATTTGTCCGGTTGTATTTTTAATCCTAAATTTTGTAGTCTGTCTAGTATAATAGCTAGATTTCGGTTATGTTCTTGGATGGTGCTCCCGAATATTATAATGTCATCTAGGTATACAAAGCAGTTATTTCCTATTAACCCCCGTAGCGCGGTATCCATCATACGTTGAAACGTCGCCGGTGCGTTTTTAAGGCCGAAGGGCATGCGATTATAGTGGAAGTGGCCTTGTGGGGTTGAGAATGCAGTATATCTTTTGGAATTTTGCTCCATAGGTATCTGCTGAAATCCTGATGAGAGGTCTAGAGCTGAGAAAAATTTAGCTTTGCCAAAGTGATCGAGTATTTCGTCCGAATTTGGTAAAGGATATGCGTCTTGGTCTGTTTACTCGTTTAATTTTCTAAAATCTATAACGATTCTCCATTTTTGTTTGCCTGATGCGTCTAATTTCTTTGGAACTACCCAAATTGGTGCGTTATATGGACTGTCCGATGGTTCTATGATTTGTTTGTTTAACATGTCGTTGATTTGAGTCTCAATTTCTTTTTTATGACATTCGGGCGGTCTATAAGATTTGATGTTTATAGGTTTGTCTGTCTTGAGTGTGATTGTATGTTCTGTCAAGTTAGTACATGGTAATAAGTTCGTTTCCATATTAAAAACGTCTAAGTAATTAATGAGGATTTTCTCAAGGGGTTCTCGAAGTTCTGGATCAGTATGTTTGGTACGTATTATTTGTGCGAATTTATTAATTTGGCTTAGTTTACCGGGTTTCTCTATTTCGTTTGTAATGTGACAGATTTGCTTACCAGTGTTGATGAAACATACTGCTGTGGGCGTCCCTTCTATGTATTGGGTTGAAATTAAAGTTTCGCCTGGTCTTATCTTGCGATCGGTCTTCTGGAATGGTAATACAATTTCGTCTAAGGTTAGTTTATTGTTAGTGAGGCTGTATTGGTACTTTGTAAGGAATGGGAGTCCGATTATTCCGTCTTCGATTAGAGGAAAGTTGTTAGGGACTACGTAGAATTGATGATTTTTCTTGAGCATGGTTAAATTGCAAATTTTGTTAGTTGTATGTTTATCACATCCCATTAGGACATTTAGTGAGGCCTTTTCTTTTATAAGGTTGATTCCTGCTCCGGTATCGATGAGGAATCTGGCTCTCCCTCCGTCTCTTCGTTGTAGTACGATCGATAATAGTCTTCCGGTGGTGGTGCAGTTGACTCGAGGTAAGCTTCCTCTGCGTTCTCCGTTGTTTGGTTTACTCGAGGTGGAATCTTTCCTTGGTTGGCGAATGGAAAATTTCGAGAGTAGCAGTTTTCGGCTGTGTGTCCGGTTCGTAAACACTTTTGACACTTCGGTTTCATGTGGTCGTCTAATGGTCGGTTACGTAGCTGAGCAAAAGTTCGTGGTTGTGGATCGGTAGTAGTTCGCTTGGATACTAATGTAGTGTTGTGAGATTGATTCTTTGGGCGGTTGGCGACACGATTTGCTTCTCGTAACCATTGTTCTCTATCAGCTGCTAGTTGTTGGGCAAGGTTCAGGTTCTTTGGATCGCTAGATATTACCATCTGTCCTATCTCGTATCGTAGGTTGAGCAAATATGTTTTAAGTGCTTCGCGTTCTTCAATATCTATAGCTACGCGTCGTTCTGTTGGTGTGCGGTTTTCGTTTTGAACTGCGTAATTTAATTCGTTCAGCTGTTGTCGGAATCTGGAGTTAAAAGACTGTACACTTTCTGTTGCCCCTTGTTTTAAATTCTTTAATTTGTCCCTACAATTGCTAATAGTAGTTGGTGTTAATACGTGTTGTCTTAAGCACGCATATAAGTCTTCGAACGAGTTGATTTTTAGATATCTTATGTTTCGTTTCGCGTTGTCGGTAATCCTTTCGATCAGTATGAGATCTAATAATAACTCTCTGTCACTTGCCTTGCACCTAGCTCTTGCTTTGCGTACCGATAAAATGAAGTCTTCAACGCCTACGTCATCTCGACCTCGTAGTGTCTCGACAGTTCGTATGGCTTTATCTGCTTCGAGGCCTTGATCTTCGTTGTAGTTGTTTCTTGGTTTAATCGCGGCGCGGTTAGATGCGGCTCGTGGTCTTTGTGAAGCATTCGGTCCGTCAGTTTCGTCATCCGTAACGTTATCAGCAGCGGTTTCTAATTGGGCGTTCATTTGCGACTGGTCGGTCTCGGTATCGTATTTTATTTCCATGGTTTTCGCAAGATCGCGTATTTCTTTGGACCGGTTTCTATCGCTAGTTTCCGCAAATTCCTTTATGTTTTTAATGTTTTGATCGGTGCTATTTCTAAAGCTTCTAAACTCGTGAGTTAGGCTTTCAAATTGTTCAATCAGGGTAGCGATTAGCTCGTTTTGTTTAGCGATACTCTTGTCAGTTGGGTTCATGTTGAAAGATATGACACTTTCGGCGGAAGAAGAGTCACTATCTTCAGAACGTGTTTCGGGTTTATGGTTTCGATAATGTAAAAAAGCCAGCTTACCGAGATTCTTTGTAGATCCTTCTTTTGATCAAGGAGGTGACCGTGGTCCTTCGCTGTAGAATCCGTAGAGTTCCCGTTGAAGTTTCCTCTTGATGCGATGAATGGATCCTGGCAGGATCGCCAATTTTGTCACGTCGATTAGGGGTAATTTCACGTTCCGCACGTAAAGTGATAGATTCGTATTTTAGTTATTACAAAATTTATTAATAACTGATAGAGTAACGATACAGAATGTTATGACAGAACAGAATACAATGTCGAGTGCTGACTTGGGAGGTATCTTATATCAAGGGTTTGGTTCCTGTGGAGGGGTTATCGCTGGATGCCGGTCACATAAGGATTCCGTTACTGCTTAGTTGCTATTTCGACGGCTAAGGTATGTGAGATATAATTACCCTTTCGCTGCAATTTTGTCACGGCCACCGTGACAATACCATATAACGTAATACACTATAACGTCATACCGTGTAACTTAATACGTCATAACGATATACCATATGACGTAAAACGTTAAAACGTTATACCATATAACGTTATGATATATAACGTAAAACGTTAAAACGTTATACCATATAACGTTATGATATATAACGTAAAACGTTAAAACGTTATACCATATAACGTTATGTTATATAACGTAATATGTTATAACGTTACACTATATAACGCAATACGCTATAACGTTAGACTATATAACGTAATACGTTATAACGTTTTACTATATATCGTAATACGTCATAACGATATACCATACAACGTAGAACGTTGAAACGTTATACCATATAACGTTATGTTATATAACGTAATACGTTATAATGTCCATACCATATAACGTTATGTTGTATTACGTTATACCATATAACGTTATGTTGTATTACGTTATACCATATAACGTAATACGTTATAACGTTATACCATATAATGCAACACGTTATAGCGTTATACCACATAAAGTAATACGTTATAACGTTATACCATATAACATAATACGTTATAACGTTATAACATCTAACGTTGTACTATATAACGTAACACGTTATAACGTTGTACCATATATCGTAACACGTTGTAACGTTACACCATATAACGTAATACGTTATAACGTTATACAATATAACGGAATGTTATATAACGTAATACGTTATAACGTTATACCATATAATGTTATGTTATATAACGTAATACGTTATGACGTTAAACCATATCACGTTATGTTATATAACGTAATACGTTATAACGATAAACCATATAACGTTATATTATATAACGTAATACGTTATAACGTGTTACCATATAACGGTATACTATATAACCTAACACGTTATAACGTTGTACCATATAACGTAACACGTTTTAACAGTGTACCATATAACGACATACTAAATAACGTAACACGTTATAACGTTACACCATATAACGTAATACGTTATAACGTTATACCATATAACGTAATGATATATAACGTAATACGTTATAACGTTATACCATACAACATTATGTTATATAACGTAACACCTTATAACGTTACTCCCTATAATGTAATACGTTATAACGTTACACCATATAACGTAATACGTTATAACCTTATATGGTAGAATATTATGTTATACAACGTAATAGGTTATAACGTTATACCATATAACGTTATGTTATATAACGTAATACGTTATGACGTGATAACATATTACGATATACTATGTATCTTAACACGTTATAACGTTATGCCATATAACGTCATGTTATATAACGTAATAAGTTATAACGTTGTACCATATAACGATATGCTATCTAACGTAACACGTTATAACGATACACCATATAACGTAATACATTGTAACGTTGTACCATATAACCTTATGTTATAAAACGTAATACCTTCTAACGTTATACCATATAACGTTTTGTGATATAATGTTATACGTTATAACGTTGCAGCATATAACGTAATACGTTATAACATTAAACCATATTACGTTATGTTATACAACGTAATGCGTTATAACGTGATTCCATATAACGATATACTATATAACGTAACACGTTATAACGTTATGCCATATAACGTCATGTTATATAACGTAATACGTTATAACGTTGTACTATATAACGATATGCCATGTAACGTTACACGTTATAACGTAACACCATGTAACGTAATACATTATAACGTTATACTATATAACCTTGTGTTATAAAACTTAATAATGTTATAACGTTATACCATATAACGTTTTGTTATATAATGTAATACGTTATAAAGTTACAGCATATAACGTAACACGTTATAACTTTAAACCATATAACGTTATGTTATATAACGTAATGCGTTATAACGTTACACCCTATAACGTAATAGGTTATAACTTTACACCATATAACGTAATACGTTATAACGTTATACCATATAACGTTATGTTATATAACGTAATACGTTATAACGATATACTATATAACGTAACACGTTGTAACGTTACACCATATAACGTAATACATTATAACGTTATACCATATAACCTTATCTTATAAAACGTAATACCATGTAACGTTATACCATGTAACGTTATGTTATATAATGTAATACGTTATAACGTTAAACCATATAACGTTATGCCATATAACGTCCTGTTATATAACGTAATAAGTTATAACGTTGTACCATATAACGATATGCTACATAACGTAACACGTTATAACGGTACACCATATAACGTAATACGTTATAACGTTATATGGTATAACATTATGTTATACATCGTAATACTTTATAACATTATACCATTTAACGTTATGTTATATATCGTAATACGTTATAACGTTAGAGCACAAATCGATATGCTATCTAGCGAAACACGTTATAATGTTACACCATACAACGTAATAAGTTATAATATTATACCTTATAACGTTATGTTATATAACGTAATATGTTATAACGTAATAGCACAGAACGATATACTATATAACGTAACACGTTATAACGTTACACCATATATCGTCACACATTATAACGTTATACCATATAACCTCATGTTTTAAAACATAATACCTTGTACGCTATACCATTTAACGTTATGTTATATAACGTAATACGTTATACTGTTAAACCATATCACGTTAAGTTATATAACGTAATACGTCATAACGTTATACCATATAACGTAATGTTATATAACGTAATACGTTATAACGTTACAGCATATAACGTAATACGTTATAACGTTAAACCATATAACGTAATACTTTATAACGTTATACCATATGACGATATACTATACAACGTAACGCGTTCTAACGTTATACAATGTCACGCAATACATTATAAAGTTATACCGCATATCCTTATGTTATAAAACGTAATACGTTACAACGTTATACCATATAATGTTATGTTATATAATGTATTACGTTATGACCTTAAACCATATCATGGTATGTTATATATCGTACTACGTTATAACGTTATAGCACAAAACGATATACTATATAACGTAACACGTTATAACGTTACACCATATAACGTAATACATTATAACGTTATACCATATTACCTTATGTTATAAAACGTAATACCTTGTAACGTTATAACATATTAGGTTAAGTAAAAAGTTCTGAGCGTTTTTCGCTAGATGTCTTTAGTGAGCCATATCTCACGATGTGCACATCGCATCGAGTCATAGTATACACCGATTTCAAGGTGATATTACGCATCAAAAAGGTTCTTTGTCAGTTTTGTGTTCGGTGAAGCCAGTTGTGTGTTACAGCGTTCGAAAATGGAGATAAAAAAAGAGAAAATTCGATACATTCTTCAGTACCACTACGACCAAGGTGAAAAGGCGGAGCAGGCGGCCAAAAAAATTTGTGCTGTTTATGGACCCAGTACAGTATCGAATGCAACAGCAAAGCGGTGGTTCCAACGATTCCGTTCTGGTAATATGGACGTCGAAGATGAGGCACGCTCTGGTAGGCCAATCGTCGAAAATGTGGATAAAATCATGGAAATCGTCGAGTCGGACCGGCATGTGAGCACTTATTCCATTGCCCAGGAACTGAAGATTAGCCAGAAAACCGTTTGGAACCATTTGCATAAGGCTGGTCTCAAGAAGAAGCTCGACGTATGGGTGCCACATGAATTGACGCAAAAGAACCTTTTGGACCGAATTGATGCCTGCGATTCTTTGTTGAGACGTAACGAAATCGACCCATTTTTGAAGCGGATGGTGACTGGCGATGAAAAATGGGTCACATACGAGAACAACAGCCGAAAAAGATCGTGGTCCAATCGCGGTGGGCCGGCCCAAACGATCGCCAAGCGTGGATTAACGGCCAAGAAGGTTTTATTGTGTGTTTGGTGGGATTGGAAGGGAATCATCCATTATGAGCTGCTCCCATCGGGGCAAACACTTAATTCGGACCTCTATTGTCAACAACTGACCAGACTGAAGCAGGCGATCGACCAGAAGCGGCCAGAATTGGCCAATAGGAAAGGTGTTGTGTTCCATCAAGACAACGCCAGGCCGCACACATCTTTAACGACGCGTCAGAAGCTCCGAGAGCTTGGCTGGGAGGTTCTATCGCATCCGCCGTACAGTCCAGACCTGGCACCAAGCGATTATCACCTTTTTAAGTTTTTGCAAAATTTTCTTGATGGTACAAAACTGGCCTCAAGAGAGGCTTGTGAAAATGAGCTGGTCAAGTTTTTTACCAATAGGGACGAGGACTTCTTCAACCGCGGAATTATGAAATTGCCTTCAAAATGGACAAAAGTAATCGAACAAAACGGCGCATATTTAATCTAAATCGAATAATCTTGACTATGTTAATTTCATCGTCGAAATAAAGCGAAAAAGCGCTCAGAACTTTTTACTTCACCTAATATAACGTTATGTTATATAATGTAATATGTTATACCGTTAGAGCATATAACGTAATACGTTATAAAGTTATACCATATAACGTTATGTTATATTACGTATTACGTTAGAATTTTAAACCATATCACGTTAAGTTATATAACGTAATACGTTATAACGTTATACCATATCACGTTAAGTTATATAACGTGATACCATATAACGATATACTATATAACGTAACACGTTTTAAGCTTACACCATATAATGTAATATGTTATATCGTTGTACCATATAACGTTATGTTATATAACCTAATACGTTATAACGTGATACCATATAACGATATACTACATAACGTAACACGTTATAACATTGTACCATATAACGTAGTGCGTTATAACATTGTTTCATATAACGATATACTATAGAACGTAACACGTTGTAAGGTTACACCATATAACGTAATACATTATAACATTATACCATACAACCTCATGTTTAAAACGTAAAAGCTTGTAACGTTATACCACATAACGTTATGTTATATAACGAAACACGTTATAACGTTATACCATATAACGTAACACGTTATAACGTTGTACCATATAACGATATACTATACAACGTAAGGCGTTATAATGTTATACCATGTCACGTAATACACTATAAAGTAATACCGTATATCCTTATGTTACAAAACGTAATACCTTGTAACGATATACCATATAACGTTATGGTATGTAACGTAAAACGTTAAAACGTTATACCATATAACGTTATGATATATAACGTAAAACGTTAAAACGTTATACCATATAACGTTATGATATATAACGTAAAACGTTAAAACGTTATACCATATAACGTTATGTTATATAACGTAATATGTTATAACGTTACACTATATAACGCAATACGCTATAACGTTAGACTATATAACGTAATATATTATAACGTTTTACTATATATCGTAATACGTCATAACGATATACCATACAACGTAGAACGTTGAAACGTTATACCATATAACGTTATGTTATATAACGTAATACGTTATAATGTCCATACCATATAACGTTATGTTGTATTACGTTATACCATATAACGTTATGTTGTATTACGTTATACCATATAACGTAATACGTTATAACGTTATACCATATAATGCAACACGTTATAGCGTTATACCACATAAAGTAATACGTTATAACGTTATACCATATAACATAATACGTTATAACGTTATAACATCTAACGTTGTACTATATAACGTAACACGTTATAACGTTGTACCATATATCGTAACACGTTGTAACGTTACACCATATAACGTAATACATTATAACCTTATACCATATAACCTTATGTTATAAAACGTAATAAGGTTATAACGATATACCATTAAACGTTATGTTATATAACGTAATACGTTATAATTTTAAACCATATCACGTTTAGTTATATAACGTAATACGTTATAACGTTATACAATATAACGGAATGTTATATAACGTAATACGTTATAACGTTATACCATATAATGTTATGTTATATAACGTAATACGTTATGACGTTAAACCATATCACGTTATGTTATCAGTTCTGCCCGAGCAGTCGAGCTATGCGGACGTGAGAACCAGTGCTTCCGTAAGTGCGACAAGTGGGAAAGAAAAGAGAAGAGAAAAGAAAAGTGAAGTGTAACACAACCAATATACTAAAACTAAAGGATGGAAAACATCCAAAAAATACCAACTATAAAAATCCTAAACAAAGGCGAAACATATGCCATAAACAGAGCAATAGACCAACAGAGCTCAAATAAATCAACAAGTGAAGTGGATTGCTCAGATACAAACGAAATAGCGATGGAAATTACGAAAAAAGATGAAGGAAAAAATAATACTAGCAATGTTCCACCACATTACAACGAAAGCTGGAAGACTGCAACTCCCAGCAAAAAACGAAGGATAAACACAAACACAAATGCTAAGAGGACGATAGAACCAGAAGGACAAAAATGGCTACAGGAAATTCCTATACATAACTCTTTCAGCTCACTGCCAGAAGTGATGGATGTAGACCCAGCTGATAAACCAATAACAAACATTCCTAAACCTCCACCAATCTTCATTGATGCTAAAATAATAGACCCCCTCATCGAACTGCTAAACATCACGGCAGGAAAAGAAAATTACACCATAAAACAACTCAAACTAGAACAAGTAAAAGTACAAACCAATACCCCGGAAATATATAGAAAAGTAACAAAAGCGCTAAAGGAAAAAAACGCCGGGTATCATACCTACCAACCCAAATCTGATAAAAGCTACAAAGCAGTAATCAGAGGCTTACATCCTAAATCGAACACAAACAACATATGTGAGGAATTAGCCAAAATCGGACACCAGGTGAGAACGATTAACAACATAACCAGATTTGACACCAAGCAACCACTACCGCTATTTTTAATAGAATTAGAACCTAAAAAAAATAACAAAGAAATTTTTGAAATTAAGAAAATTTTAAACACGATAATTACAGTTGAGCCACCCAGACAAAAAAAAGACATACCGCAATGTATGAGGTGTCAACAATATGGGCATACAAAAAACTACTGTAACAGAAACCCGGCGTGTGTCAAATGCGCAGGAAAGCACCTAACAGCTAACTGCCCACATACGGGAAAAATAAATAACGCAAAGTGTTTCAATTGCGGTGGAAACCACCCAGCTAGTTACAAAGGCTGTGTAGTCAGAAAGCAACTACAAAAAAAACTTTTTCCGCCGCTTCGTAACAGGACATATAATAACTCTAACACTCAACAGGATAGCATAGTAACTGAAACATCAACAAACGTTCAGAATGTAATGAACCATAACAATACCAACACCCTTGGTAGCCGAAGCTACGCGCAAGTAGCCAAACAGTCAACACCTTTAGATAATCACAACCAGAACATTAACATCGACGACGCTGCAGAAATTAAAGAACTATTAAAGATATCCATCAAAAACACAGAATTCCTGGCAAAAATGATAAGTGAACAAAACGCAATCCTTAAACAGCAAACGCAACAAATCACACTCATGCTACAGCTACTTACAAACACGCTAACTAAAAAATAAAAATGGACACGCTTAAAATAGCAGCCTGGAACTCTAACGGCCTACAACAAAGGGCCCTAGAAACTAAAACATTCCTGTATAACAATAATATCGATATACTTCTTGTTTCAGAAACACACTTCACTATAAAAAACTATTTAAAAATACCGTACTACACCATATATGATACCAAGCATCCCTCAGGAAAAGCACACGGAGGAACCGCAGTAATAATAAGAAACGATATTAAACACCATCTACACAGTCAGGTTAGTAAAGAATATATCCAAGCAACCACCGTTACAGTACAAACTAGCAGCAACTATCTACAGCTGTCAGCAGTATATGTACCACCGCGACATAAAATTACATCTCAAATGTGGGAAGATTACTTTCAACATTTAGGTGATAAGTATATTGCAGCGGGAGACTATAATTCAAAGCACACACTATGGGGATCAAGAATCAATACACCTCGAGGTAGAACTTTGGAGAAGTACATTAGAAACAATAACCTCAATATATTATCCACAGGAAGACCGACTTACTGGCCGACAGACTTGAGCAAAATACCTGACCTACTTGATTTTGCAGTTACAAAAGGACTAAATGCAAATAAACTAAATATAGAACCCAGCCTCGAGCTTAGCTCCGATCATACACCCATAATTATTACATACTTAAACAAACCAATAATTTATAAAAATTCAGAGACACTATGCAATAAAACCACCAAATGGCAAACATTTAAAGAAATAATTGAGAGCAAAATCAACTGCAACATCCCATTGAAAACACCCGAACATATCGAACAAGCAGTAATAACGCTTACAGAAACCATTCAGGAAGCAGCATGGGCAACCACCATACCTGAATCAACTAATAGACCAACAAAAATAATTCCGCCAGACATCCTTGAAAAAATTAGAGAAAAAAGAAAAGCGAAAGCAAAATGGCAAAAACATAGATCAAAAGAAAACAAAAAACACCTAAATAAACTTGCAAAGGAAATAAAAAACAAAATAAAAGAACACAATAACAATGAGTTCACAAAATTCATAGAGTCACTATCTGCACACGAAAACTCTAACTACTCCCTTTGGAAAGCCACAAAAAAAATAAAGAAGCCAATAAAACTAGTCCCAGCAATCAGAAAAGCAGATAATACATGGGCAAGAAGCAACGAAGAACAAGCTGAAGAATTTTCCAACCACCTAAGCAACATATTTACACCACATAATATCAATAATAGCAACCACAACTGTCATATGGACGAGGATGAGGTAATCACTAGTACTGCAACTGACAATCATTACATCATACCTAAAACAACAGCACATGAAATTAGAAACATAATCGAGAAAACAAAAAATAATAAGGCACCAGGAATTGACCTAATCAATGGTATAATCTTGAAAAACCTTCCTCCAAAAGCGATACGGCTAATTACAATAATCTTTAATGCAATATTAAGAATCCAATACTATCCTAAACTATGGAAACTAGCACAGATCATAATGTTACCTAAACCAGGCAAAGACCCACATCAAACAGTATCGTACAGACCAATATCACTACTTCCAGTATTCTCCAAAATACTGGAAAAAATAATTTACGCCCGCCTAAAACCAATAATAGAGAAGGAAAAACTAATACCAGATCACCAATTTGGATTCAGGAACAAACACTCCACGATAGAGCAAATGCACAGACTCACAAACGAAATAATACTAGCAATAGAAAACAAACAATACTGCACAGCCCTCTTTATGGACATCGAGAAAGCATTCGACAAAATAAACCACGATAGTCTACTTCAATCAATCAGAAAACAATTCCCGGAGCAGATATACCATTTAACTAAATCCTACTTAAGCAACAGAACCTTTACAGTAAAAATAAAAGATACATACTCTCAAGTTAAAGACATCAAGGCAGGGGTTCCGCAAGGAAGCGTCTTGGGACCAATTCTCTACACACTATACACGGCCAACATACCAACAACCACCAACAGCAAAATACTGACATTTGCGGATGACACTGTGGTACTAGTCAGGCACACTAACCCAGCAACAGCAGTCGCATTGCTACAAGAGCATATTGCAAAAATAGAAAAGTGGCTTCAAGTTAAACAAATTAAAGCAAACCCTGATAAATGCAACCACATTACATTCACACTGCGAAAACAGTTACCACCAAACATTACACTCAACGGCACGCACATAATACAAACAAGGCAAGTCAAATACCTAGGACTACACTTTGATACAAGATTCACATGGAAACAGCATATCAAATCAATAATAAGCAAAATACAGATAGCAAGGAGACAGATGTACTGGTTAACAAGTCGAAAATCCAAACTAAGCATAGAAAACAAATTAAAAATCTACAAAACCATCATAAAACCAATCTGGACGTACGGAATACCACTATGGGGAACAGCAGCAATGAGCCATATAACCAAACTAGAGGCAATGCAATCTAAAATACTTAGAACAATAGTAAACGCCCCATGGTACGTTAGAAACGAGGACATACGAAAAGACCTTGGAATACCAACGGTCAAGGAAGAGATTAGCAGATTCGCAAGAAGGTACAGAGAAAGATTAGCAACGCACCCGAACCGGCTGGCAGCGGAAACGATCACCACATTCATCGAAAGGAGATTAAAAAGGAAACATCCAGTAGATCTCATAAAGGATACACCCTAACAAGCACGAAGATGGAACCCCATTGGGGGTAGCCACCCACATGTTATATTAGTAAACAGCTATAACATTTTACCAAATGTCCTACTGGACAAATTGTAAAATTTAAAGCAAATAAAAAAAAAAAAAAAAAAAAAAAAAAAAACGTTATGTTATATAACGTAATACGTTATAACGATAAACCATATAACGTTATATTATATAACGTAATACGTTATAACGTGTTACCATATAACGGTATACTATATAACCTAACTCGTTATAACGTTGTACCATATAACGTAACACGTTTTAACAGTGTACCATGTAACGACATACTATATAACGTAACACGTTATAACGTTACACCATATAACGTAATACGTTATAACGTTATACCATACAACGTAATGTTATATAACGTAATACGTTATAACGTTACACCATATAACATTATGTTATATAACGTAACACCTTATAACGTTACTCCCTATAATGTAATACGTTATAACGTTACACCATATAACGTAATACGTTATAACCTTATATGGTAGAATATTATGTTATACAACGTAATACGTTATCACGTTATACCATATAACGTTATGTTATATAACGTAATACGTTATGACGTGATAACATATTACGATATACTATGTATCTTAACACGTTATAACGTTATGCCATATAACGTCATGTTATATAACGTAATAAGTTATAACGTTGTACCATATAACGATATGCTATCTAACGTAACACGTTATAACGATACACCATATAACGTAATACATTGTAACGTTGTACCATATAACCTTATGTTATAAAACATAATACCTTCTAACGTTATACCATATAACGTTTTGTGATATAATGTTATACGTTATAACGTTGCAGCATATAACGTAATACGTTATAACATTAAACCATATTACGTTATGTTATACAACGTAATGCGTTATAACGTGATTCCATATAACGATATACTATATAACGTAACACGTTATAACGTTATGCCATATAACGTCATGTTATATAGCGTAATACGTTATAACGTTGTACTATATAACGATATGCCATGTAACGTTACACGTTATAACGTAACACCATATAACGTAATACATTATAACGTTATACTATATAACCTTGTGTTATAAAACTTAATAATGTTATAACGTTATACCATATAACGTTTTGTTATATAATGTAATACGTTATAAAGTTACAGCATATAACGTAACACGTTATAACTTTAAACCATATAACGTTATGTTATATAACGTAATGCGTTATAACGTTACACCCTATAACGTAATAGGTTATAACTTTACACCATATAACGTAATACGTTATAACGTTATACCATATAACGTTATGTTATATAACGTAATACGTTATAACGATATACTATATAACGTAACACGTTGTAACGTTACACCATATAACGTAATACATTATAACGTTATACCATATAACCTTATCTTATAAAACGTAATACCATGTAACGTTATACCATGTAACGTTATGTTATATAATATAATACGTTATAACGTTAAACCATATAACGTTATGCCATATAACGTCCTGTTATATAACGTAATAAGTTATAACGTTGTACCATATAACGATATGCTATATAACGTAACACGTTATAACGGTACACCATATAACGTAATACGTTATAACGTTATATGGTATAACATTATGTTATACATCGTAATACTTTATAACATTATACCATTTAACGTTATGTTATATATCGTAATACGTTATAACGTTAGAGCACAAATCGATATGCTATCTAGCGAAACACGTTATAATGTTACACCATACAACGTAATAAGTTATAATATTATACCTTATAACGTTATGTTATATAACGTAATATGTTATAACGTAATAGCACAGAACGATATACTATATAACGTAACACGTTATAACGTTACACCATATATCGTCACACATTATAACGTTATACCATATAACCTCATGTTTTAAAACATAATACCTTGTACGCTATACCATTTAACGTTATGTTATATAACGTAATACGTTATACTGTTAAACCATATTACGTTAAGTTATATAACGTAATACGTCATAACGTTATACCATATAACGTAATGTTATATAACGTAATACGTTATAACGTTACAGCATATAACGTAATACGTTATAACGTTAAACCATATAACGTAATACTTTATAACGTTATACCATATGACGATATACTATACAACGTAACGCGTTCTAACGTTATACAATGTCACGCAATACATTATAAAGTTATACCGCATATCCTTATGTTATAAAACGTAATACGTTACAACGTTATACCATATAATGTTATGTTATATAATGTATTACGTTATGACCTTAAACCATATCATGGTATGTTATATATCGTACTACGTTATAACGTTATAGCACAAAACGATATACTATATAACGTAACACGTTATAACGTTACACCATATAACGTAATACATTATAACGTTATACCATATTACCTTATGTTATAAAACGTAATACCTTGTAACGTTATAACATATAACGTTATGTTATATAATGTAATATGTTATACCGTTAGAGCATATAACGTAATACGTTATAAAGTTATACCATATAACGTTATGTTATATTACGTATTACGTTAGAATTTTAAACCATATCACGTTAAGTTATATAACGTAATACGTTATAACGTTATACCATATCACGTTAAGTTATATAACGTGATACCATATAACGATATACTATATAACGTAACACGTTTTAAGCTTACACCATATAATGTAATATGTTATATCGTTGTACCATATAACGTTATGTTATATAACCTAATACGTTATAACGTGATACCATATAACGATATACTACATAACGTAACACGTTATAACATTGTACCATATAACGTAGTGCGTTATAACATTGTTTCATATAACGATATACTATAGAACGTAACACGTTGTAAGGTTACACCATATAACGTAATACATTATAACATTATACCATACAACCTCATGTTTAAAACGTAAAACCTTGTAACGTTATACCACATAACGTTATGTTATATAACGAAACACGTTATAACGTTATACCATATAACGTAACACGTTATAACGTTGTACCATATAACGATATACTATACAACGTAAGGCGTTATAATGTTATACCATGTCACGTAATACATTATAAAGTAATACCGTATATCCTTATGTTACAAAACGTAATACCTTGTAACGATATACCATATAACGTTATGATATATAACGTAAAACGTTAAAACGTTATACCATATAACGTTATGATATATAACGTAAAACGTTAAAACGTTATACCATATAACGTTATGATATATAACGTAAAACGTTAAAACGTTATACCATATAACGTTATGTTATATAACGTAATATGTTATAACGTTACACTATATAACGCAATACGCTATAACGTTAGACTATATAACGTAATATATTATAACGTTTTACTATATATCGTAATACGTCATAACGATATACCATACAACGTAGAACGTTGAAACGTTATACCATATAACGTTATGTTATATAACGTAATACGTTATAAAGTCCATACCATATAACGTTATGTTGTATTACGTTATACCATATAACGTTATGTTGTATTACGTTATACCATATAACGTAATACGTTATAACGTTATACCATATAATGCAACACGTTATAGCGTTATACCACATAAAGTAATACGTTATAACGTTATACCATATAACATAATACGTTATAACGTTATAACATCTAACGTTGTACTATATAACGTAACACGTTATAACGTTGTACCATATATCGTAACACGTTGTAACGTTACACCATATAACGTAATACATTATAACCTTATACCATATAACCTTATGTTATAAAACGTAATAAGGTTATAACGATATACCATTAAACGTTATGTTATATAACGCAATACGTTATAATTTTAAACCATATCACGTTTAGTTATATAACGTAATACGTTATAACGTTATACAATATAACGGAATGTTATATAACATAATGCGTTATAACGTTATACCATATAATGTTATGTTATACAACGTAATACGTTATCACGTTATACCATATAACGTTATGTTATATAACGTAATACGTTATGACGTGATAACATATTACGATATACTATGTATCTTAACACGTTATAACGTTATGCCATATAACGTCATGTTATATAACGTAATAAGTTATAACGTTGTACCATATAACGATATGCTATATAACGTAACACGTTATAACGATACACCATATAACGTAATACATTGTAACGTTGTACCATATAACCTTATGTTATAAAACGTAATACCTTCTAACGTTATACCATATAACGTTTTGTGATATAATGTAATACGTTATAACATTGTAGCATATAACGTAATACGTTATAACTTTAAACCATATAACGTTATGTTATACAACGTAATGCGTTATAACGTGATTCCATATAACGATATACTATATAACGTAACACGTTATAACGTTATGCCATATAACGTCATGTTATATAACGTAATACGTTATAACGTTGTACTATATAACGATATGCCATGTAACGTTACACGTTATAACGTAACACCATATAACGTAATACATTATAACGTTATACTATATAACCTTGTGTTATAAAACATAATAATGTTATAACGTTATACCATATAACGTTTTGTTATATAATGTAATACGTTATAAAGTTACAGCATATAACGTAACACGTTATAACTTTAAACCATATAACGTTATGTTATATAACGTAATGCGTTATAACGTTACACCCTATAACGTAATAGGTTATAACTTTACACCATATAACGTAATACGTTATAACGTTATACCATATAACGTGTTGTTATATAACGTAATACGTTATAACGATATACTATATAACGTAACACGTTGTAACGTTACACCATATAACGTATTACATTATAACGTTATACCATATAACCTTATCTTATAAAACGTAATACCATGTGACGTTATACCATGTAACGTTATGTTATATAATGTAATACGTTATAACGTTACAGCATATAACGAAATACGTTATAACGTTAAACCATATAACGTTATGCCATATAACGTCCTGTTATATAACGTATTAAGTTATAACGTTGTACCATATAACGATATGCTATATAACGTAACACGTTATAACGATACACCATATAACGTAATACGTTATAACGTTATACGGTATAACATTATGTTATACATCGTAATACTTTATAACATTATACCATATAACGTTATGTTATATATCGTAATACGTTATAACGTTAGAGCACAAATCGATATGCTATCTAGCGAAACACGTTATAATGTTACACCATACAACGTAATAAGTTATAATATTATACCTTATAACGTTATGTTATATAACGTAATATGTTATAACGTAATAGCACAGAACGATATACTATATAACGTAACACGTTATAACGTTACACCATATATCGTCACACATTATAACGTTATACCATATAACCTCATGTTTTAAAACATAATACCTTGTACACTATACCATTTAACGTTATGTTATATAACGTAATACGTTATACTGTTAAACCATATCACGTTAAGTTATATAACGTAATACGTCATAACGTTATACCATATAACGTAATGTTATATAACGTAATACGTTATAACGTTACAGCATATAAGGTAATACGTTATAACGTTAAACCATATAACGTAATACTTTATAACGTTATACCATATGACGATATACTATACAACGTAACGCGTTCTAACGTTATACAATGTCACGCAATACATTATAAAGTTATACCGCATATCCTTATGTTATAAAACGTAATACGTTACAACCTTATACCATATAATGTTATGTTATATAATGTATTACGTTATGACGTTAAACCATATCATGGTATGTTATATATCGTACTACGTTATAACGTTATAGCACAAAACGATATACTATATAACGTAACACGTTATAACGTTACACCATATAACGTAATACATTATAACGTTATACCATATTACCTTATGTTATAAAACGTAATACCTTGTAACGTTATAACATATAACGTTATGTTATATAATGTAATATGTTATATCGTTACAGCATACAACGTAATACGTTATAAAATTGTACCATATAACGTTATGTTATATTACGTATTACGTTATAATCTTAAACCATATCACGTTAAGTTATATAACGTAATACGTTATAACGTTATACCATATCACGTTAAGTTATATAACGTGATACCATATAACGATATACTATATAACGTAACACGTTTTAAGCTTACACCATATAATGTAATATGTTATATCGTTGTACCATATAACGTTATGTTATATAACCTAATACGTTATAACGTGAGACCATATAACGATATACTACATAACGTAACACGTTGTAAGGTTACACCATATAACGTAATACATTATAACATTATACCATACAACCTCATGCTTAAAACGTAAAACCTTGTAACGTTATACCACATAACGTTATGTTATATAAGGAAACACGTTATAACGTTATACCATATAACGTAACACGTTATAACGTTGTACCATATAACGATATACTATACAACGTAAGGCGTTATAATGTTATACCATGTCACGTAATACATTATAAAGTAATACCGTATATCCTTATGTTACAAAACGTAATACCTTGTAACGCTATACCATATATCGTTATGTTATATAACGTAATACGTTATAACGTGACTCCATATAGCGATATACTATATAACGTAACACGTTATATCGTCATGCCTTATAACGTAATATGTTATAACGTTATACCATATAACAATATACTATACAACGTAACGCGTTATAACGTTACACCCTATAACGTAATACACTATAACGTTACACCATATAACGTAATACGTTATAACGTTATAAGGTAGAACATTATGTTATACAACGTAATACCTTGTAACGTTATACCATATAACGTTATGTTATATATTATAATACGTTATAACGTTACAGCATATAACGTAATACGTTATAACGTTAAACCATATGACGCTTTGTTATACAACGTAACTCGTTATAACGTGATTCCATATTACGATATACTATATAATGTAACACGTTGTAACGTTGTACCATATAATGATATACTATATAACGTAACACGTTATGACGCTACACCATATAACATAATACACTACAACGTTACACCATATAACGTAATACGTTATAACGTTATAAGGTAGAACATTATGTTATACAACGTAATACCTTGTAACGTTATACCATATAACATTATGTTATATAACGTTACACGTTATAACGTTACACCGTATAACGTAATACGTTATAACGTTACACCATGTGACGTAATACATTATATCGTTATACCTTATAACCTTGTGTTATAAAACGTAATTCTTTGTAACGTTATACCATATAACGATATATTATATAACGTAATACGTTATGCGATATACTATATAACGTAACACCTTTTAACTTTAAACCATATCACGTTACGTTATATAACGTAATACGTTATAACGTTATACCATATAACGTAATACATTATAACGTTATACCATATAACCTTGTGTTATAAAACGTAATACCTTGTAACGTTATACCATATAACGTTATGTTATATAACGTAATACGTTATAACGATATTCTGTATAACGTAACACGTTATAACGTTAAACCATATCACGTTATGTTATATAACGTAAAACGTTATAACGTTGTACCATATAACGTAATACGTTAAAACGTTATAAGGTAGAACATTATGTTATACAACGTAATACCTTGTAACGTTATACCATATAACGTTATGTTATATATTGTAATACGTTATAACGTTACAGCACATAACGTAATACCTTATAACGATATACCATATAACGTTATGTTATATAGCGTAATACGGTATAACGTTATACCATATAACGTAATACGTTATAACGTTATACTATATAACGTAATACGTTATAACGTTATTCCATATAACGAAATACGTTATAACGTAACGCGTTATAACGTTACACCACATATCGTAATACGTTATAACGTTATACTATATAACGTTATACGCTATAACGTTATACCATATAACGTAATGTTATGTAACGTGATACGTTATAACGATATACCATATAACGTCATGTTATATTGCGTAATACGGTATAACGTTATACCATATAACATAATACGTTATAACGTTATTCCATATAACGTAATACGTTATAACGTAACGCGTTATAACGTTATACCACATAACGTAATACGTTATAACTTTATACCATATGACGCAGTACGTTATAACGTTATACCATATAACGTAATACGTTATAACGTTATACCGTATAACGTTATGTTATAAAGCGTAATACGTTATTACGTTATACTATATAACGTAATACGCTATAACGTTATGTTATATAACGCAATACGTTATATCATTATACCATATAACGTAATACGTTAATACGTTATACCATATAACGTTATGTTATGTAACCTAATACGTTATTACGTTATACTATATAACGTAATACGTTTAAACGTTAATCCATATAGCGTTATTTTATATGACGCAATACGTTATAACGTCATACCATGCAACGTGTTACGTTATAACGTAACACATTACAACGCAATACGTTATAACGTTATACCATATAACGTAATACGTTATAACGTTATACCATATGACGCAGTACGTTATAACGTTATACCATATAACGTAATACGTTATGACGTTGTAACATATAACGTTATACTGTATAACGTGACACGTTATAACGTTATACCACATAAAATAACACGTTATAACGTTATACCACATAACGTAATACGTTACAACGTTATACCATATGACTTAGTACGTTATAACGTTATACCATATAACGTAGTACGTTATAACGTTATAGCATACAACGTAATACGTTATAACGTCATACCATATAACGTAATACGTTATAACGCAACACGTTATAATGTTATACCACATAACGTAATACGTTATAACGATATACCATATAACGTAATACGTTATAACGTTAGACCACATAACGTAATACGTTATAACGATGTACCATATGATGTTATGTTATATAACGTAATACGTTATAATGTTATACTGTACAACGTAATACGCTATAACGTTATACCGTATAACGTTATACTATATATCGTAATACGTTTTATCGTTATACCATATAACGCAATACGTTATAACGTTATACCATACAACGTAATACGTTTTAACGTTATACCATATAGCGTTATTTTATATAACGCAATACGTTATAACGTTATACCATGCAACGTGTTTCGTTATAACGTAATACATTACAACGCAATACGTTATAACGTTATACCACAAAACGTAATATGTTATTACGTTATGCCATATAACGTAATATGTTATAACGTTATACCATATAACGTAATACGTTATAACGTTATACCATATACCGTTATGTTATGTAACGTAATACGTTATAACGTTATACTATCTAACGTAATACGCTGTGATGTTATACCGTACAATGATATACTATATAACGTAATACGTTATATCGTTATACCATAAAGCGCAATACGTTATAACGTTATACCACATAACGTAATACGTTATAACGATATGCCATATAACGTACTACGTTATAACGTTATACCATATAACGTAATACGTTATAACGTTGTAACATATAACGTTATACTGTATAACGTGACACGTTATAACGTTATACCACATAACATAACACGTTATAACGTTATACCACATAACGTAATACGTTATAACGTTATACCATATGACTTAGTACGTTATAACGTTATACCATCTAACGTAGTACGTTATAACGTTGTAGCATATAACGTAATACGTTATAACGTCATACCATATAACGTAATACGTTATAACGCAACACGTTATAATGTTATACCACATAACGTAATACGTTATAACGATATACCATATAACGTAATACGTTATAACGTTAGACCACATAAAGTAATACGTTATAACGATGTACCTGTTAAGGTAGTGAGAAGATTCGGAAATACAAATAGTTTATTTTATTTTATTCACAATAGCTATACATATATGTTGCACTCTGTAGACCTCGATAACCTTCTTACACGCACGCTTGTTGTCGACCGACTCTTTCCGAAACTTCTAGACATCTGGCAAACGTCTTTTGTCTCAACTAAGACCTGGACGCCCTCTCACCCTTACACACACATTGACATGTACAGTGTAAATGTATCATCTACTCAACACGCCTCCTTACATTTATACTGTACACTTAACTGTATTTACATTCCTCTTATTTTACGTTCATCCATGACCTAAACCTTTCGAATTTCTCCCTACACAGTGCCTTCGTAAAAATATCCGCAGTATTTTCGTCTGAACTTACTTTAATTATATTTTTCCTATTTTCCTTTACGCATTCGTGAACGTAGTGGTAGTGAACTTCAATGTGTTTAGAATTTTTTGTAAAATTTCCGTATTTTGCTATACTTATCGCTCCAGAGTTATCCTCATAAATTTTTACAGAGTTATCGTCTAGATTTACATTGAAGATTTTCATGAGTTCTCTGATAGACATTACTTCACTTACCGCTTCCGATAGTGCTACATACTCTGCATGCGTCGAGGCTTTTGTTACACACCTTTGTTTTTTAGACTTCCATCCAATTACATTTCCATACAGTCTAATTACATACCCAGAAGTCGATTTCCTATCTACATGATCTCCTGCCCAATCAGCGTCCACATAACAATCTATCGTTTCGCACTTTTCATTCCTTTTATAATGTAACCCTAAATCTCTAGTCCGGTACAAATATTTTAATATTCGTAAGGCATATTTAAAATGTGTCTCGTTACAACAATCTTGAAATCTACTCAGATAATTCACACTATAGCTTATATCAGGTCTGGTATTTATACTAATATACAACAATGCGCCAATTAAATTCTTGTATCCAATGTCCTCTCTATTTATCTCAGCTTTTTCAATTTTTAAGTTGGTCTCCATAGGTGTACAGTACAATTTGCTATTATGTAATTTATTATATATTTGTCTGCTAATGATTCTATGTATTTCTTTTGGCTTAATCTCATTTCATTTTTGAAATAATCATACTCTATATTTATTCCAAGATATTCTTTTACCTCACCTAAATCTTTCATTTCAAATTTATCAGTTAATAACTTTTTTACACTTTGTATCTTCCTTTTGTTTTTACTACAAATTAACAAATCGTCTACATATATTAACAGATAAACAACATTTTCTCCCTCTCCATGAGTATATAGGCACAGCTCTATGTTGTTCTTCTTAAAACCTAATCTCGTCACATACCTATCAAAACACTCATACCAATCTCTCGGACTTTCTTTTAACCCATAAAGCGCTTTCGATAGTTTACAAACTCTATTCGTTCCGTCCGCATATCCCTCTGGTTGATTTACATATACCTCCGAGGTTACTTCACCATTTAAAAAGGCAGTTTCTACATCCATTTGCTTAATGATTAATCCATTTTGGCAACAATATGATAGTAATATCTTAAAGGTCTGATTACTCGCTACTGGAGAATATATGTCATCGGCTACGTTTCTTTGTTGAAATCCCCTTACCACTAATCTAGCCTTATACCTGTCATCTGATTTTCTCGTGTAAACCCACTTTACATCTAATACTTCTTTGCCTTTTACCCTTTCTACCAATTTCCAAGTTTTATTCTTATAGAGACATTCTATTTCCCTATCCATAGCCTGTTTCCAATCATCATTATTTTCGCAACAAATCGCCTCCTCAAATGTACGAGGAATATCTACTTTACAATAATTTGCATGAATCTCGCTAATATTTTCCTTTTCTGGATACCTTACTGGAGTTCTTTTATTACGTGTAGATCTCCTAGGGATGTTTGAGCTTTCAGAACTATTATCATTTCCGTCTTCCCTACTTTCTGACTCTTCCTCGTTCATACCATCCATTAAGTAATTGTCTTTGCTATCATTTCTATCTACATTTAATGAATCCTCCTCAAAACCGATACATTTAATGTCTGCCTCTATGACCTCTACATGTCTAGCTATTGTTATTTTCCCACCTAATAAGACTCTGTATCCTACATCACTATATCCTAACAGAATTCCCATATCCGCCTTCTTGTCCCATTTAGAAACCCTTTTTTGTTCTGGCCTTCTTACAAAAACTTTACTACCATACAAATATAAATTTTTAACACTTGGTTTTCTCCCGAAAAATATTTCAAACGGAGTCCTTTTCTCTACAGTGTTTGCTAATATTCGATTTTTCAAGTATGCCGCTGTACATACTATTTCTGGCCAATATTTCCTATGTACTTTCGCTTCCATTAACAAACAACGCGCCATGTCCATCACTGTTCTATTATACCTTTCCGCTGTCCCGTTTAATTCATGTACGTATGTTGGGCAATTATTTATTCTTATACCTTTATCCCTAGCAAATTTATAAATTCGATTATTTAAATATTCTTTACCGTTATCGCATCTTAATATTTTTAACCTCTTGCCCGTTAAATTCTCAGCTTCATTTACGAACTGTACGAAAGTATCAAAGACCTCATCTTTTGATTTTATACAATAAATTCTAGCTACTTTACTATAATCATCGATGAATGAAATAACATATTTTTCTCCATTGAATCCGGTAGTTTTAAAGGGACCACATACGTCCGTATGAATAATTTCCATTATTTCCCTAGCCTTAGTTCGATTATTTTTGAAAGGTAAATTACGCATTTTGCTTTCTATACACACCTTACATTTCAAAAATTCCTTTTCAAATTCATTCGGTATGCCAGTCACTAGCTGCTCTTTACCCAAAATATCTAAGTATTAGGTTAAGTAAAAAGTTCTGAGCGTTTTTCGCTAGATGTCTTTAGTGAGCCATATCTCACGATGTGCACATCGCATCGAGTCATAGTATACACCGATTTCAAGGTGATATTACGCATCAAAAAGGTTCTTTGTCAGTTTTGTGTTCGGTGAAGCCAGTTGTGTGTTACAGCGTTCGAAAATGGAGATAAAAAAAGAGAAAATTCGATACATTCTTCAGTACCACTACGACCAAGGTGAAAAGGCGGAGCAGGCGGCCAAAAAAATTTGTGCTGTTTATGGACCCAGTACAGTATCGAATGCAACAGCAAAGCGGTGGTTCCAACGATTCCGTTCTGGTAATATGGACGTCGAAGATGAGGCACGCTCTGGTAGGCCAATCGTCGAAAATGTGGATAAAATCATGGAAATCGTCGAGTCGGACCGGCATGTGAGCACTTATTCCATTGCCCAGGAACTGAAGATTAGCCAGAAAACCGTTTGGAACCATTTGCATAAGGCTGGTCTCAAGAAGAAGCTCGACGTATGGGTGCCACATGAATTGACGCAAAAGAACCTTTTGGACCGAATTGATGCCTGCGATTCTTTGTTGAGACGTAACGAAATCGACCCATTTTTGAAGCGGATGGTGACTGGCGATGAAAAATGGGTCACATACGAGAACAACAGCCGAAAAAGATCGTGGTCCAATCGCGGTGGGCCGGCCCAAACGATCGCCAAGCGTGGATTAACGGCCAAGAAGGTTTTATTGTGTGTTTGGTGGGATTGGAAGGGAATCATCCATTATGAGCTGCTCCCATCGGGGCAAACACTTAATTCGGACCTCTATTGTCAACAACTGACCAGACTGAAGCAGGCGATCGACCAGAAGCGGCCAGAATTGGCCAATAGGAAAGGTGTTGTGTTCCATCAAGACAACGCCAGGCCGCACACATCTTTAACGACGCGTCAGAAGCTCCGAGAGCTTGGCTGGGAGGTTCTATCGCATCCGCCGTACAGTCCAGACCTGGCACCAAGCGATTATCACCTTTTTAAGTTTTTGCAAAATTTTCTTGATGGTACAAAACTGGCCTCAAGAGAGGCTTGTGAAAATGAGCTGGTCAAGTTTTTTACCAATAGGGACGAGGACTTCTTCAACCGCGGAATTATGAAATTGCCTTCAAAATGGACAAAAGTAATCGAACAAAACGGCGCATATTTAATCTAAATCGAATAATCTTGACTATGTTAATTTCATCGTCGAAATAAAGCGAAAAAGCGCTCAGAACTTTTTACTTCACCTAATATTTAAAATTCACGTGTCCTAGCATCCTATGCCATCTTTCCTTTTTACTCATAACACTACGTTCGGCTCTGTTTACTAAGTGCTCCTTCCCTTTCAATATACTTTTTATTTTGTATGTCCCATTCTCTTTGAACGCTACAGCTGTAAGCTTATTATCCTCATCTATTACTTTTGCAACATTTTCTGTTGAGATAACCGTATTCTTATTGTCTGTTAGTTTACCTAAACTAATCAAATTTGCGGACATTTCTTTCGCGTAAAATACTTTCCTCATATTTATTTTACTTTGTTTTCCAAATGCTTCGAAGTAGCTTATAACGTTCCCAACTTTTGTTGCTTTTACCGGTCTATTATTGCCTAAATATATATTTACCGGTTCCTTAAGGTCACTACATTTGTCGAAATAATCTATATTGTTAATTATGTGATCGGTACAACCGCTATCTAGTAGCCACACTATTTCGTTCCTACTTATCTCATTCATCTCACTGCTGTGTGCTGCGTGCGCCGTTGCCATCCATATGCCTGCTCCTGAGTTTCCATGCTGGCCCGTGCCGGTTGTTGATTGACGATGGAAGTTTCCACGTTCCCTGTTCGTATAGCTTTTGTTTCCTCTTCCTCTGCTGCGACCACGTGTTGACCCATGCCAATAGCCGTTACTGCTTCCCGCTTGGACGCCATTTTGACACTCTCTTGCAAAATGTCCTAATCTTCCGCATCTGAAGCATCCTTCCTTTTTTGCAGAAAAAGCGTTGGTTTGCCTTTCTCCTCGATTGGATTTATTTTTCTTCTCTGCTATTTCTATTTTATTTTTCACATACGCTACCGTTTGATTCCCTTCTTTCAATGCGTCTATTAGGTCTGCTATGTAGCTGTATTCTTCGGGTAACGTATTCAGCATGTAATTTAGCTTTTCTCTCTCACTCACTTGTGCGCCGGCACTTTTTAATTCGTTTATAAATTTTTCAAACTCACAAAAAAATGACTCTGAATCACTGTAGTTCTCCAGTCTTATGTTTTCCAATCTCCTTCTGCATACGATCTGCAGTGCGGTCGACTCTTTCAAGTACATTTCATCAAACCTTTTTATTATATTATACGCCGTTTTTTCTTCCCTAACATACTCCAATTGTCTATTTGTGATGGCACTGTAAATTATATTTATCGCCCTCAAATCCTTTTTGTCCCAATCTTCATTGTCTCTTTCGGTCTTCATTCTAGTTGTAACAACCTCGCATTCCTTATACCTGAGAAACATCGTGATTCTTTGCTTCCACATTCCATAATCCACACCATCGAATACAGGTATCATGATTTCCGATCTCTCCATTTTAATTGATTTTTTTTCTTTACTTAAGCGTTCCTATGTGCTTGAAGAATTTTTTTCTTTTCCTTTTATCCTCTGAACGTTTCGTCCCTTACTAAACTCTCTCGCAAGATCGTAATCGCGCACTCAATAGCTTGCAAAACTAGTAACCACGCTCTGCTACCATGTTAAGGTAATGAGAGGATTCGGAAATACAAATAGTTTATTTTATTTTATTCACAATAGCTATACATATATGTTGCACTCTGTAGACCTCGATAACCTTCTTACACGCACGCTTGTTGTCGACCGACTCTTTCCGAAACTTCTAGACATCTGGCAAACGTCTTTTGTCTCAACTAAGACCTGGACGCCCTCTCAACCTTACACACACATTCACATGTACAGTGTAAATGTATCATCTACTCAACAGTACCATATGATGTTATGTTATATAACGTAATACGTCATAATGTTATACTATACAACGTAATACGCTATAACGTTATACCGTATAACGTTATACTATATATCGTAATACGTTATATCGTTATACCATATAACGCAATACGTTATAACGTTATACCATATAACGTAATACGTTAAAACGATATACCATATAACGTTATGTTAAATAGCGTAATACGTTATAACGTTATACTATATATGGTAATACGCTATAACATTATGTTATATAACGCAATACGTTGTAACGTTATACCATACAACGTAATAGGTTTTAACGTTATACCATATAGCGTTATTTTATATAACGCAATACGTTATAACGTTATACCATGCAACGTGTTTCGTTACAACGTAATATATTACAACGCAATACGTTATAACGTTATACCACATAACGTAATACGTTATAACGTTATGCCATATAACGCAATACGTTATACCGTTACACCATATAACGTAATACGTTATAACGTTATACCATATACCGTTATGTTATATAACGCAATACGTTATAACGTTATACTATATAACGTAATACGCTATGATGTTATACCGTACAACGATATACTATATAACGTAATACGTTATATCGTTATACCATTAAGCGCAATACGTTATAACGTTATACCACATAACGTAGTACGTTATAACGTCACACCACATAACATAACACGTTATAACGTTATACAACATAACGTAATACGTTATAACGTTATACCTTATGACGTAGTACGTTATAACGTTATACCATATAACGTAATACGTTATAACGTCATACCATACAACGTAATACGTTATAACGCAACACGTTATAACGTTATACCACATAACGTAATACGTTATAACGTTATACCATGCGACGCAGTACGTTATAACGTTATACCATATAACGTAATACGTTATAACGTTGTAACATATATCGTTATACCATAAAGCGCAATACGTTATAACGTTATACCATATAACGTAATACGTTATGACGTTATACCATATGACGTAGTACGTTATAACGTTATAGCATATAACGTAATACGTTATAACGTCATACCATATAACGTAATACGTTACAACGCAACACGTTATAACGTTATACCACATAACGTAATACGCTATAACGATATACCATATAACGTAATACGTTATAACGTTGTACCATATGATGTTATGTTATATAACGTAACACGTCATAATATTATACTATACAACGTAATACGCTATAACGTTATACCGTATAACGTTATACTATATATCGAAATACGTTATATCGTTATACCATATAACGCAATACGTTATAACGTTATGCCATATAACGTAATACCTTGTAACGCTATACCATATATCGTTATGTTATATAACGTAATACGTTATAACGTGACTCCATATAACGATATACTATATAACGTAACACGTTATATCGTCATGCCTTATAACGTAATATGTTATAACGTTATACCATATAACGATATACTATACAACGTAACGCGTTATAACGTTATACCATGTCACGTAATACATTATACAGTTATACCGTATATCCTTATGTTATAAAACGTAACACGTTGTAACGTTACACCATATAACGTAATACATTATAACGTTTTACCATGTTACCTTATGTTATAAAACGTAATACCTTGTAACGTTATACCATATAACGTTATGTTATATAATGTAATACGTTATAACGTTACAGCATATAACGTAATACGTTATAACGTTAAACCATATGACGCTTTGTTATACAACGTAACTCGTTATAACGTGATTCCATATTACGATATACTATATAATATAACACGTTGTAACGTTGTACCATATAACGATATACTATATAACGTAACACGTTATAACGCTACACCACATAACATAATACACTATAACGTTACACCATATAACGTAATACGTTATAACGTTATAAGGTAGAACATTATGTTATACAACGTAATACCTTGTAACGTTATACCATATAACGTTATGTTATATATTGTAATACGTTATAACGTTACAGCACATAACGTAATACGTTATAACGTTAAACCATATAACGTTATGTTATATAACGTAATACGTTATAACGTTATACCACATAACATTATGTTATATAACGTTACACGTTATAACGTTACACCGTATAACGTAATACGTTATAACGTTACACCATGTAACGTAATACATTATATCGTTATACCATATAACCTTGTGTTATAAAACGTAATTCTTTGTAACGTTATTCCATATAACGTTATGTTATATAACGTAATACGTTATGCGATATACTATCTAACGTAACACGTTATAACTTTAAACCATATCACGGTATGTTATATAACGTAATACGTTATAACGCTATACCATATAGCATTATGATATATAACGTAACACGTTATAACGTAACACCGTATAACGTAATACATTATAACGATATACCATATAACCTTGTGTTATAAAACGTAATACCTTGTAACGTTATACCATATAACGTTATGTTATATAACGTAATACGTTATAACGATATACTATATAACGTAACACGTTATAACGTTAAACCATATCACGTTATGTTATATAACGAAAAACGTTATAACGTTGTACCATATAACGTAGTACGTTATAACGTTGTACCATAAAACGATATACTATATAACGTGACACGTTGTAACGTTACACCATATAAAGTAATACATTATAACGTTATACCATATAACGTAATACGTTATAACGTTATATGGTAGAACATTATGTTATACAACGTAATACGTTATAACGTTATACCATATAACGTTATGTTATATAACGTAATACGTTATATCGTTATACTATATAACGTAATACGCTATAACCCTAGACCATATAACGTTATGTTATATAACGTAATACGTTATAACGTTAAACCATATGACGCTTTGTTATATAACGTAACTCGTTATAACGTGATTCCATATTACGATATACTATATAATGTAACACGTTGTAACGTTGTACCATATAACGATATACTATATAACGTAACACGTTATAACGTTACACCCTATAACGTAATACACTATAACGTTACACCATATAACGTAATACGTTATAACGTTGTACCACATAACATTATGTTATATAACGTTACACGTTATAACGTTACACCGTATAACGTAATACGTTATAACGTTACACCATGTAACGTAATACATTATATCGTTATACCATATAACCTTGTGTTATAAAACGTAATTCCTTGTAACGTTATACCATATAACGTAATACGTTATAACGTTATACCATATGACGCAGTACGTTATAACGTTATACCATATAACGTAATAGGTTATAACGTACTAACATATAACGTTATACTGTATAACGTGACACGTTATAACGTTACACCACATAACATAACACGTTATAACGTTATACCACATAACGTAATACGTTATGACGTTATATCATATGACGTAGTACGTTATAACGTTATACCATATAACGTAATACGTTATAACGTCATACGATATAACGTAATACGTTATAACGCAACACGTTATAACGTTATACCACATAACGTAATACGTTATAACGTTATACCATGTGACGCAGTACGTTATAACGTTATAGCATATAACGTAATACGTTATAACGTCATACCATACAATGTAATACGTTATGACGCAACACGTTATAACGTTATACCACATAACGTAATATGTTATAACGATATACCATATAACGTAATACGTTATAACGATATACCATATAACGTTATGTTATATAGCGTAATACGTTATAACGTTATACTATATAACGTAATACGCTATAACATTATGTTATATAACGCAATACGTTATAACGTTATACCATACAACGTAATACGTTTTAACGTTATACCATATAGCGTTATTTTATATAACGCAATACGTTATAACGTTATACCATATAACGTAGTACGTTATAACGATATACCATATAACGTTATGTTATATAGCGTAATACGTTATAACGCTATACTATATAACGTAATACGCTATAACATTATGTTATATATCGCAATACGTTATAACGTAATACATTACAACGCAATACGTTATAACGTTATACCACATAACGTAATACGTTATAACGTTATGACATATAACGTAATGCGTTATAACGTTATACTATATAACGCAATACGTTATAACGTTATACCATATACCGTTATGTTATATAACGCAATACGTTATAACGATATACCATATAACGTAATACGTTATAACGATATACGATACAACGTTATGTTGTATAACGTAATACGTTATTACGTTATACTATATATCGTAATATGTTATATCGTTATACCATATAACGCAATACCTAGTAACGTTATACCATTTATTGTTATGTTATATAACGCAATACGTTATAACGTTATACCATATAACGTAATACGTTATAAGGTTAGACCATATAACGTAATACGCTATAACGTTACACCGTATAACGTAATACGCTATAACGTTGCACCGTATAACGTTATACTATATATCGTAATACGTTATATCGTTATACCATATAACGCAATACGTTATAACGTTATACCATATAACGTAATACGTTATAACGATATACCATATAACGATATGTTATATAGCGTAATACGTTATAACGTTATACCATATAACGTAATACGTTATAACGTTATACCATATAACGTAATACGTTATAACGTTATACCACATAACATAACACGTTATAACGTTATACCACATATCGTAATACGTTTTAACGTTATACCATATGACTTAGTACGTTATAACGTTATACCATATTACGTAGTACGTTATAACGTTATAGCATAAAACGTAATACGTTATAACGTCATACCATATAACGTAATTCGTTATAACGCAACACGTTATAACGTTATACCACATAACGTAATACGTTACAACGATATACCATATAACGTAATACGTTATAACGTTAGACCACATAACGTAATACGTTATAACGTTGTACCATATGATGTTATGTTATATAACGTAATACGTTATTACGTTATACCATATAACGTTATGTTATATAACGTAATACGTTATATCGTTATACTATATAACGTAATACGCTGTACCGTTATACCATACAACGTTATGTTATATAACGCAATACGTTATAACGTTATAGCATATAACGTAATACGTTATAACGATATACCATATAACGTTATGTTATATAGCGTAATACGTTATAACGTTATACTATATAACGTAATGCGTTATAACCTTATACCATATAACGTTATGTTATATAACGTAATACGTTATAACGTTATACTATATAACGTAATACGCTATAACCTTATACCATATAACGTTATGTTATATAGCGTAATACGTTATAACGTTATACTATATAACGTAATACGCTATAACATTGTGTTATATAACGCAATACGTTATGACGTTATACCATATAACGTAATACGTTTAAACGTTATTTCATGTAGCGTTATGTTATATAACGCAATACGTTATAACGTTATACCATGCAACGAGTTACGTTATAACGTAACACATTACAACGCAATACGTTATAACGTTATAGCATATAACGTAATACGTTATAACGATATACCATATAACGTTATGTTATATAGCGTAATACGTTATAACGTTATACTATATAACGTAATGCGTTATAACCTTATACCATATAACGTTATGTTATATAACGTAATACGTTATAACGTTATACTATATAACGTAATACGCTATAACCTTATACCATATAATGTTATGTTATATAACGTAATACGTTATAACGTTATGTTATATAACGTAATGCGATATAACGTTATACTATATAACGTAATACGTTATAACGTTATACGATGTAACGTAATACGCTATAACATTGTGTTATATAACGCAATACGTTATGACGTTATACCATATAACGTAATACGTTTAAACGTTATTTCATGTAGCGTTATGTTATATAACGCAATACGTTATAACGTTATACCATGCAACGTGTTACGTTATAACGTAACACATTACAACGCAATACGTTATAACGTTATACCATATAACGTAATACGTTATAACGATATACCATATAACGTTATGTTATATAGCGTAATACGTTATAACGTTATACTATATAACGTAATACGCTATAACATTATGTTATATAACGCAATACGTTATAACGTTAAACCATACAACGTAATACGTTTTAACGTTATACCATATAGCGTTATTTTATATAACGCAATACGTTATAACGTTATACCATGCAACGTGTTTCGTTATAACGTAATACATTACAACGCAATACGTTATAACGTTATACCATATAACGTAATACGTTATAACGATATACCATATAACGTTATGTTATATAACGTAATGCGTTATAACGTTATACTATATAACGTAATACGCTATAACATTATGTTATATAACGCAATACGTTATAACGTTATACCATACAACGTAATACGTTTTAACGTTATACCATATAGCGTTATTTTATATAACGCAATACGTTATAACGTTATACCATGCAACGTGTTTCGTTATAACGTAATACATTACAACGTAATACGTTATAACGTTATACCATATAACGTAATACGTTATAACGATATACCATATAACGTTATGTTATATAACGTAATGCGTTATAACGTTATACTATATAACGTAATACGTTATAACGTTATACCATATACCGTTATGTTATATAACGTAATACGTTATAACGTTATACTGTATAACGTAATACGCTATGATGTTATACCGTACAACGATATACAATATAACGTAATACGTTATATCGTTATACCATATAGCGCAATACGTTATAACGTTATACTATATAACGTAATACGTTATAACCTTATACCATATAACGTTATGTTATATAACGTAATACGTTATAACGTTATACTATATAACGTAATACGCTACAACCTTATACCATATAACGTTATGTTATATAACGTAATACGATATAACGTTATGTTATATAACGTAATACGTTATAACGTTATATTATATAACGTAATACGTTATAACGATATATCATATAACGTTATGTTATATAGCGTAATACGGTATAACGTAATACCATATAGCGTAATACGTTATTACGTTACACTATATAACGTAATACGTTATAACGTTATTCCATATAACGTAATACGTTATAACGTCATACCATATAACGTAATACGTTATAACGCAACACGTTATAACGTTATACCACATAACGTAATACGTTATAACGTTATACCATATGACGTAGTACGTTATAACGTCATACCATATAACGTAATTCGTTATAACGCAACACGTTATAACGTTATACCACATAACGTAATACGTTACAACGATATACCATATAACGTAATACGTTATAACGTTAGACCACATAACGTAATACGTTATAACGTTGTACCATATGATGTTATGTTATATAACGTAATACGTTATTACGTTATACCATATAACGTTATGTTATATAACGTAATACGTTATATCGTTATACTATATAACGTAATACGCTGTACCGTTATACCATACAACGTTATGTTATATAACGCAATACGTTATAACGTTATAGCATATAACGTAATACGTTATAACGATATACCATATAACGTTATGTTATATAGCGTAATACGTTATAACGTTATACTATATAACGTAATGCGTTATAACCTTATACCATATAACGTTATGTTATATAACGTAATACGTTATAACGTTATACTATATAACGTAATACGCTATAACCTTATACCATATAACGTTATGTTATATAGCGTAATACGTTATAACGTTATACTATATAACGTAATACGCTATAACATTGTGTTATATAACGCAATACGTTATGACGTTATACCATATAACGTAATACGTTTAAACGTTATTTCATGTAGCGTTATGTTATATAACGCAATACGTTATAACGTTATACCATGCAACGAGTTACGTTATAACGTAACACATTACAACGCAATACGTTATAACGTTATAGCATATAACGTAATACGTTATAACGATATACCATATAACGTTATGTTATATAACGTAATACGTTATAACGTTATACTATATAACGTAATGCGTTATAACCTTATACCATATAACGTTATGTTATATAACGTAATACGTTATAACGTTATACTATATAACGTAATACGCTATAACCTTATACCATATAACGTTATGTTATATAACGTAATACGTTATAACGTTATGTTATATAACGTAATGCGATATAACGTTATGTTATATAACGTAATACGTTATAACGTTATACGATGTAACGTAATACGCTATAACATTGTGTTATATAACGCAATACGTTATGACGTTATACCATATAACGTAATACGTTTAAACGTTATTTCATGTAGCGTTATGTTATATAACGCAATACGTTATAACGTTATACCATGCAACGTGTTACGTTATAACGTAACACATTACAACGCAATACGTTATAACGTTATACCATATAACGTAATACGTTATAACGATATACCATATAACGTTATGTTATATAGCGTAATACGTTATAACGTTATACTATATAACGTAATACGCTATAACATTATGTTATATAACGCAATACGTTATAACGTTAAACCATACAACGTAATACGTTTTAACGTTATACCATATAGCGTTATTTTATATAACGCAATACGTTATAACGTTATACCATGCAACGTGTTTCGTTATAACGTAATACATTACAACGCAATACGTTATAACGTTATACCATATAACGTAATACGTTATAACGATATACCATATAACGTTATGTTATATAACGTAATGCGTTATAACGTTATACTATATAACGTAATACGCTATAACATTATGTTATATAACGCAATACGTTATAACGTTAAACCATACAACGTAATACGTTTTAACGTTATACCATATAGCGTTATTTTATATAACGCAATACGTTATAACGTTATACCATGCAACGTGTTTCGTTATAACGTAATACATTACAACGCAATACGTTATAACGTTATACCATATAACGTAATACGTTATAACGATATACCATATAACGTTATGTTATATAACGTAATGCGTTATAACGTTATACTATATAACGTAATACGTTATAACGTTATACCATATACCGTTATGTTATATAACGTGATACGTTATAACGTTATACTGTATAACGTAATACGCTATGATGTTATACCGTACAACGATATACAATATAACGTAATACGTTATATCGTTATACCATATAGCGCAATACGTTATAACGTTATACTATATAACGTAATACGTTATAACCTTATACCATATAACGTTATGTTATATAACGTAATACGTTATAACGTTATACTATATAACGTAATACGCTACAACCTTATACCATATAACGTTATGTTATATAACGTAATACGATATAACGTTATGTTATATAACGTAATACGTTATAACGTTATATTATATAACGTAATACGTTATAACGATATATCATATAACGTTATGTTATATAGCGTAATACGGTATAACGTAATACCATATAGCGTAATACGTTATTACGTTACACTATATAACGTAATACGTTATAACGTTATTCCATATAACGTAATACGTTATAACGTCATACCATATAACGTAATACGTTATAACGCAACACGTTATAACGTTATACCACATAACGTAATACGTTATAACTATATACCATATAACGTAATACGTTATAACGCTAGACGACATAACGTAATACGTTATAACGATATACCATATAACGTTATGTTATATAGCGTAATACGTTATAACGTTATTCCATATAACGTAATACGCTATAACGTTGTACCATATAACGTTATGTTATATAATGTAATACGTAATATCGTTATACCATATAACGTAATACGTTATAACGATATACCATATAACGTTATGTTATATAGCGTAATACGTTTTAACGTTTTACCGTATAATGTAATACGTTATAACGTTATACCATATAACGTTATGTTATATAACGTAATACTTTATAACGTTATACTATATAACGTAATACGTTATAACGTTATTCCATATAACGTAATACGTTATAACCTAACGCGTTACAACGTTATACCACATAACGTAATACGTTATAACGCTATACCATATGACGCAGTACGTTATAACGTTATACCATATAACGTAATACGTTATAACTTTACCCCATATAACGTTATGTTATATAACGTATTACGTTATTACGTTATACTATATAACGTAAGACGCTATAACGTTATGTTATATAACGCAATATGTTATATCATTATACCATATAACGTAATACGTTAATACGTTATACCATATAACGTAATACGTTATAACGTACTAACATATAACGTTATACTGTATAACGTGACACGTTATAACGTTACACCACATAACATAACACGTTATAACGTTACACCGCATAACGTAATACGTTATGACGTTATATCATATGACGTAGTACGTTATAACGTTATACCATATAACGTAATACGTTATAACGTCATACGATATAACGTAATACATTATAACGCAACACGTTATAACGTTATACCACATAACGTAATACGTTATAACGTTATACCATGTGACGCAGTACGTTATAACGTTATAGCATATAACGTAATACGTTATAACGATATACCATATAACGTAATACGTTATAACGCTATACTATATAACGTAATACGCTATAACATTATGTTATATATCGCAATACGTTATAACGTAATACATTACAACGCAATACGTTATAACGTTATACCACATAACGTAATACGTTATAACGTTATGACATATAACGTAATGCGTTATAACGTTATACTATATAACGTAATACGTTATAACGTTATACCATATACCGTTATGTTATATAACGCAATACGTTATAACGATATACCATATAACGTAATACGTTATAACGATATACGATACAACGTTATGTTGTATAACGTAATACGTTATTACGTTATACTATATATCGTAATATGTTATATCGTTATACCATATAACGCAATACCTTGTAACGTTATACCATTTATTGTTATGTTATATAACGCAATACGTTATAACGTTATACCATATAACGTAATACGTTATAACGATATACCATATAACGATATGTTATATAGCGTAATACGTTATAACGTTATACCATATAACGTGATACGTTATAACGTTATACCATATAACGTAATACGTTATAACGTTATACCACATAACATAACACGTTATAACGTTATACCACATATCGTAATACGTTTTAACGTTATACCATATGTCTTAGTACGTTATAACGTTATACCACATAACGTAATACGTTACAACGATATACCATATAACGTAATACGTTATAACGTTAGACCACATAACGTAATACGTTATAACGTTGTACCATATGATGTTATGTTATATAACGTAATACGTTATTACGTTATACCATATAACGTTATGTTATATAACGTAATACGTTATATCGTTATACTATATAACGTAATAAGCTGTACCGTTATACCACACAACTTTATGTTATATAACGCAATACGTTATAACGTTATAGCATATAACGTAATACGTTATAACGATATACCATATAACGTTATGTTATATAGCGTAATACGTTATAACGTTATACTATATAACGTAATGCGTTATAACCTTATACCATATAACGTTATGTTATATAACGTAATACGTTATAACGTTATACTATATAACGTAATACGCTATAACCTTATACCATATAACGTTATGTTATATAACGTAATACCATGGAACGTTATGTTATATAACGTAATGCGATATAACGTTATGTTATATAACGTAATACGTTATAACGTTATACGATGTAACGTAATACGCTATAACATTGTGTTATATAACGCAATACGTTATGACGTTATACCATATAACGTAATACGTTTAAACGTTATTTCATGTAGCGTTATATTATATAACGCAATACGTTATAACGTTATACCATGCAACGTGTTACGTTATAACGTAACACATTACAACGCAATACGATATAACGTTATACCATATAACGTAATACATTATAACGATATACCATATAACGTTAATATATATACCGTAATACGTTATAACGTTATACTATATAACGTAATACGCTATAACATTATGTTATATAACGCAATACGTTATAACGTTAAACCATACAACGTAATACGTTTTAACGTTATACCATATAGCGTTATTTTATATAACGCAATACGTTATAACGTTATACCATGCAACGTGTTTCGTTATAACGTAATACATTACAACGCAATACGTTATAACGTTATACCATATAACGTAATACGTTATAACGATATACCATATAACGTTATGTTATATAACGTAATGCGTTATAACGTTATACTATATAACGTAATACGTTATAACGTTATACCATATACCGTTATGTTATATAACGTGATACGTTATAACGTTATACTGTATAACGTAATCCGCTATGATGTTATACCGTACAACGATATACAATATAACGTAATACGTTATATCGTTATACCATATAGCGCAATACGTTATAACGTTATACCACATAACGTAATACGTTATAACGTTATGCCATATAACGTAATACGGTATAACGTTATGCCATATAACGTAATACGTTATAACGTTATACCATATGACGCAGTACGTTATAACGTTATACCATATAACGTAATACGTTATAACGATATACCATATAACGTTAATATATATACCGTAATACGTTATAACGTTATACTATATAACGTAATACGCTATAACATTATGTTATATAACGCAATACGTTATAACGTTAAACCATACAACGTAATACGTTTTAGCGTTATACCATATAGCGTTATTTTATATAACGCAATACGTTATAACGTTATACCATGCAACGTGTTTCGTTATAACGTAATACATTACAACGCAATACGTTATAACGTTATACCATATAACGTAATACGTTATAACGATATACCATATAACGTTATGTTATATAACGTAATGCGTTATAACGTTATACTATATAACGTAATACGTTATAACGTTATACCACATACCGTTATGTTATATAACGTGATACGTTATAACGTTATACTGTAAAACGTAATACGCTATGATGTTATACCGTACAACGATATACAATATAACGTAATACGTTATATCATTATACCATATAGCGCAATACGTTATAACGTTATACCACATAACGTAATACGTTATAACGTTATGCCATATAACGTAATACGGTATAACGTTATGCCATATAACGTAATACGTTATAACGTTATACCATATGACGCAGTACGTTATAACGTTATACCATATAACGTAATACGTTATAACGTTGTAACATATAACGTTATACTGTATAACGTGACACGTTATAACGTTATACCACATAACATAACACGTTATAACGTTATACCACATACCGTAATACGTTTTAACGTTATACCACATAACGTAATACGTTATAACGATATACCATATAACGTAATACGTTATAACGTTAGACCACATAACGTAATACGTTATAACGTTGTACCATATGATGTTATGTTATATAACGTAATACGTCATAATGTTATACTACACAACGTAACACGCTATAACGTTATACCGTATAACGTTATACTATATATCGTAATACGTGATATCGTTATACCATATAACGCAATACGTTATAACGTTATACCATATAACGTAATACGTAATAACGTTATACCATATAACGTTATGTTATATAACGTAATACGTTATTACGTTATACCATATAACGTTATGTTATATAACGTAATACGTTATATCGTTATACTATATAACGTAATACGCTATACCGTTATACCATACAACGTTATGTTATATAACGCAATACGTTATAACGTTATAGCATATAACGTAATACGTTATAACGATATACCATATAACGTTATGTTATATAGCGTAATACGTTATAACGTTATACTATATAACGTAATACGTTATAACCTTATACCATATAACGTTATGTTATATAACGTAATACGTTATAACGTTATACTATATAACGTAATACGCTACAACCTTATACCATATAACGTTATGTTATATAACGTAATACGATATAACGATATGTTATATAACGTAATACGTTATAACGTTATATTATATAACGTAATACGTTATAACGATATATCATATAACGTTATGTTATATAGTGTAATACGGTATAACGTTATACCATATAGCGTAATACGTTATTACGTTATACTATATAACGTAATACGTTATAACGTTATTCCATATAACGTAATACGTTATAACGTCATACCATATAACGTAATACGTTATAACGCAACACGTTATAACGTTATACCACATAACGTAATACGTTATAACGTTATACCATATGACGTAGTACGTTATAACGTTATACCATATAACGGAGTACGTTATAACGTTCTAGCATATAACGTAATACGTTATAACGTCATACCATATAACGTAATACGTTATAACGCAACACGTTATAACGTTATACCACATAACGTAATACGTTATAACGATATACCATATAACGAAATACGTTATAACGCTAGACGACATAACGTAATACGTTATAACGATATACCATATAACGTTATGTTATATAGCGTAATACGTTATAACGTTATTCCATATAACGTAATACGCTATAACGTTGTACCATATAACGTTATGTTATATAATGTAATACGTAATATCGTTATACCATATAACGTAATACGTTATAACGATATACCATATAACGTTATGTTATATAGCGTAATACGTTTTAACGTTTTACCGTATAATGTAATACGCTATAACGTTATACCATATAACGTTATGTTATGTAACGTAATACCTTATAACGTTATACTATATAACGTAATACGTTATAACGTTATTCCATACAACGTAATACGTTATAACCTAACGCGTTACAACGTTATACCACATAACGTAATACGTTATAACGTTATACCATATGACGCAGTACGTTATAACGTTATACCATATAACGTAATACGTTATAACGTTACCCCATATAACGTTATGTTATATAACGTATTACGTTATTACGTTATACTATATAACGTAAGACGCTATAACGTTATGTTATATAACGCAATATGTTATATCATTATACCATATAACGTAATACGTTAATACGTTATACCATATAACGTTATGTTATATGACGAAATACGTTATTACGTTATACTATATAACGTAGTACTCTATAACATTGTGTTATATAACGCAATACGTTATAACTTTGTACCACATAACGTAATACGTTATAACGATATACCCTATAACGTAATACGTTATAACGTTAGACCACATAACGTAATACGTTATAACGTTGTACCATATGATATGTTATATAACGTAATACGTCATAATGTTATACTATACAACGTAATACGCTATAACGTTATACCGTATAACGTTATACTATATATCGTAATACGCTATAACATTATGTTATATAACGCAATACGTTATAACGTTAAACCAAACAACGTAATACGTTTTAACGTTATACCATATAGCGTTATTTTATATAACGCAATACGTTATAACGTTATACCATGCAACGTGTTTCGTTATAACGTAATACATTACAACGCAATACGTTATAACGTTATACCATATAACGTAATACGTTATAACGATATACCATATAACGTTATGTTATATAACGTAATGCGTTATAACGTTATACTATATAACGTAATACGTTATAACGTTATACCATATACCGTTATGTTATATAACGTGATACGTTATAACGTCATACTGTATAACGTAATACGCTATGATGTTATACCGTACAACGATATACAATATAACGTAATACGTTATATCGTTATACCATATAGCGCAATACGTTATAACGTTATACCACATAACGTAATTCGTTATAACGTTATGCCATATAACGTAATACGGTATAACGTTATGCCATATAACGTAATACGTTATAACGTTATACCATATGACGCAGTACGTTATAACGTTATACCATATAACGTAATACGTTATAACGTTGTAACATATAACGTTATACTGTATAACGTGACACGTTATAACGTTATACCACATAACATAACACGTTATAACGTTATACCACATACCGTAATACGTTATAACGTTATACCACATAACGTAATACGTTATAACGATATACCATATAACGTAATACGTTATAACGTTAGACCACATAACGTAATACGTTATAACGTTGTACCATATGATGTTATGTTATATAACGTAATACGTCATAATGTTATACTATACAACGTAACACGCTATAACGTTATACCGTATAACGTTATACTATATATCGTAATACGTGATATCGTTATACCATATAACGCAATACGTTATAACGTTATACCATATAACGTAATACGTTATAACGTTATACCATATAACGTTATGTTATATAACGTAATACGTTATTACGTTATACCATATAACGTTATGTTATATAACGTAATACGTTATATCATTATACTATATAACGTAATACGCTATACCGTTATACCATACAACGTTATGTTATATAACGCAATACGTTATAACGTTATAGCATATAACGTAATACGTTATAACGTTATACCATATAACGTTATGTTATATAACGTAATACGTTATAACGTTATACTATATAACGTAATACGTTATAACCTTATACCATATAACGTTATGTTATATAACGTAATACGTTATAACGTTATACTATATAACGTAATACGCTACAACCTTATACCATATAACGTTATGTTATAAAACGTAATACGATATAACGTTATGTTATATAACGTAATACGTTATAACGTTATATTATATAACGTAATACGTTATAACGATATATCATATAACGTTATGTTATATAACGTAATACGGTATAACGTTATACCATATAGCGTAATACGTTATTACGTTATACTATATAACGTAATACGTTAAAACGTTATTCCATATAACGTAATACGTTATAACGTCATACCATATAACGTAATACGTTATAACGCAACACGTTATAACGTTATACCACATAACGTAATACGTTATAACGTTATACCATATGACGTAGTACGTTATAACGTTATACCATATAACGTAATACGTTATAACGTTACCCCATATAACGTTATGACATATAACGTATTACGTTATTACGTTATACTATATAACGTAAGACGCTATAACGTTATGTTATATAACGCAATACGTTATATCTGTATACCATATAACGTAATACGTTAATACGTTATACCATATAACGTTATGTTATATGACGTAATACGTTATTACGTTATACTATATAACGTAGTACTCTATAACATTGTGTTATATAACGCAATACGTTATAACGTTGTACCACATAACGTAATACGTTATAACGATATACCCTATAACGTAATACGTTATAACGTTAGACCACATAACGTAATACGTTATAACGTTGTACCATATGATGTTAGGTTATATAACGTAATACGTCATAATGTTATACTATACAACGTAATACGCTATAACGTTATACCGTATAACGTTATACTATATATCGTAATGCGTTATATCGTTATACCATAGAACGCAATACGTTATAACGTTATACCATATAACGTAATACGTTATAACGATATACCATATAACGTTATGTTATATAGCGTAATACGTTATAACGTTATACTATATAACGTAATACGCTATAACATTATGTTATATAACGCAATACGTTATAACGTTATAGCATACAACGTAATACGTTTTAACGTTATACTATATAACGTAATACGCTATAACGTTGTACCATATAACGTTATGTTATATAATGTAATACGTAATATCGTTATACCATATAACGTAATACGTTATAACGTTATACCATATAGCGTAATACCTTATAACGTTATACCATCTGAAGTTATGTTATATAACGCAAAGCGTTATAACGTTATACCATATATCGATATACTGTCCAACGTAACACGTTATAACGTTATACCATATAACGTAATACCTTAGAACGTTATACCATCTAATGTTATGTTATATAACGCAATACGTTATAACGTAATACCATAAAACGTAATACGTGACAACGTTATACCATGTAACGTTATGTTATATAACGCCATGCGTTATAACGTTGTACCATATAACGTTATGTTATATAACGTAATTCGTTATAACGTTATACAATATAACGCAAAACGTTATAACGTTATACCGTATAACGTTATACTATATATCGTAATACGTGATATCGTTATACCATATAACGCAATACGTTATAACGTTATACCATATAACGTAATACGTTATAACGTTATACCATATAACGTTATGTTATATAACGTAATACGTTATTACGTTATACCATATAACGTTATGTTATATAACGTAATACGTTATATCATTATACTATATAACGTAATACGCTATACCGTTATACCATACAACGTTATGTTATATAACGCAATACGTTATAACGTTATAGCATATAACGTAATACGTTATAACGATATATTATATAACGTAATACGTTATAACGATATATCATATAACGTTATGTTATATAACGTAATACGGTATAACGTTATACCATATAGCGTAATACGTTATTACGTTATACTATATAACGTAATACGTTAAAACGTTATTCCATATAACGTAATACGTTATAACGTCATACCATATAACGTAATACGTTATAACGCAACACGTTATAACGTTATACCACATAACGTAATACGTTATAACGTTATACCATATGACGTAGTACGTTATAACGTTATACCATATAACGTAATACGTTATAACGTTACCCCATATAACGTTATGATATATAACGTATTACGTTATTACGTTATACTATATAACGTAAGACGCTATAACGTTATGTTATATAACGCAATACGTTATATCTGTATACCATATAACGTAATACGTTAATACGTTATACCATATAACGTTATGTTATATGACGTAATACGTTATTACGTTATACTATATAACGTAGTACTCTATAACATTGTGTTATATAACGCAATACGTTATAACGTTGTACCACATAACGTAATACGTTATAACGATATACCCTATAACGTAATACGTTATAACGTTAGACCACATAACGTAATACGTTATAACGTTGTACCATATGATGTTAGGTTATATAACGTAATACGTCATAATGTTATACTATACAACGTAATACGCTATAACGTTATACCGTATAACGTTATACTATATATCGTAATGCGTTATATCGTTATACCATAGAACGCAATACGTTATAACGTTATACCATATAACGTAATACGTTATAACGATATACCATATAACGTTATGTTATATAGCGTAATACGTTATAACGTTATACTATATAACGTAATACGCTATAACATTATGTTATATAACGCAATACGTTATAACGTTATAGCATACAACGTAATACGTTTTAACGTTATACCATATAGCGTTATTTTATATAACGCAATACGTTATAACGTTATACCATACAACGTAATACGTTATTACGTTATACTATATAACGTAATACGCTATAACGTTGTACCATATAACGTTATGTTATATAATGTAATACGTAATATCGTTATACCATATAACGTAATACGTTATAACGTTATACCATATAGCGTAATACCTTATAACGTTATACCATCTGAAGTTATGTTATATAACGCAAAGCGTTATAACGTTATACCATATATCGATATACTGTCCAACGTAACACGTTATAACGTTATACCATATAACGTAATACCTTAGAACGTTATACCATCTAATGTTATGTTATATAACGCAATACGTTATAACGTAATACCATAAAACGTAATACGTGACAACGTTATACCATGTAACGTTATGTTATATAACGCCATGCGTTATAACGTTGTACCATATAACGTTATGTTATATAACGTAATTCGTTATAACGTTATACAATATAACGCAAAACGTTATAACGCTATACCATATAACGTTATGTTATATAACGTAATACGTTATAACGTTATACCATATAACGCAATACGTTATAACGTTATACCACATAACGTAACACGTTATACCCTTATACCATATAACGTTATGTTATAGAATGTAGTACGTTATAGCGTTGTACTATATAACGTAATACGTTATAACGTTACACCATATAACGTTATGTTATATAACGTAATACGCTATAACGTTATACCATATGGCGTAATACGTGATAACATTTTACCATGTAACTTTATGTTATATAACGCAATACTTTATAAGGTTATACCATATAACGTTATGCTAAATAACGGAATACGTTATAACCTTATACCATATAATGTAATACCTTAGAACGTTATACCATCTAAAGTTATGTTATATAACGTTATTCCGTATAACGTAATACGGTATAACGTTATTCCGTATAACGTAATACGGTATAACGTTATACCATACAACGTAATACGATATAACGTTATACCATATAACGTTATGTTATATAACGTAATACGTTATAACGTAATACCATCTAACGTTATACGTAATAACGCTATACCATGTAATGTTATGTTATATAACGCAATAAGTTATAACGTTGTACCATATAACGTTATGTTATATAACGCAATATGTTATAACGTTATACCATATAAGGTAATACGTTATAACGTTATACCATATAACGTAATACGTTATAACGTTATACCATATAACGTAATACGTTATAACGTTATACCATAGAACGTTATGTTATATAACGTAATACGTTATAACGTTATACCATATAACGTAATACGTTATAACGTTATACCTTATATCGTAATACGTTATAACGTTATACCATGTAACGTTATGTTATATAACGCAATACGTTATGAGGTTATACCATATAACGTCATGCTAAATAACGCAATACGTTATAACCTTATACCATATAATGTAATACGTTATAACGTTATACCATATAGCGTAATACCTTATAACGTTATACCATCTGAAGTTATGTTATATAACGCAAAGCGTTATAACGTTATACCATATATCGATATACTGACCAACGTAACAGGTTATAACGTTATACCATATAACGTTATATCATATAACGCAATACGTTATAACGTCGTACCATATAACATTATGTTATATAACGTAATACGTTAGAACGTTATAACATATGTCGATATACTGTCCAACGTAACACGTTATAACGTTATACCATATAACGTAATACCTTAGAACGTTATACAATCTAAAGTTATGTTATATAACGCAATACGTAATAACGTTATACCATATAACGTAATACGTTATGACTTTATACCATATAACGTAATACGATATAACGTTATACCATCTAAAGTTATGTTATATAACGCAATACGTTATAACTTTATACCATCCATAGTTATGTTATATAACGCAATAAATTATAACGTTGTACCATGTAACGAACCACGTGATAACGTTATACCATGTAACGTTATGTTATATAACGCAATACGTTATAACGTTATACCATATAGCGCAATTCGTTATAATGTTATAGCATATAAAGTAATACGTTATAACGTTGTACCATATAACGTTATTTTATATACAGTAATATGATACAACGTCGTACCATATAACGTAATACGTTCTAACGTTATACCATATAATGTAATACGATATAACGTTATACCATATAACGTAATGTTATATAACGTAATACGTTATAACGTTATACCACATAACGTAATACGTTATAACGTTATACTATATAACGTAATACGTTAGAACGTTATTCTATATAGCGAAATACGTTCTACCATTATACCATATAATGTTATACCATATGACGTAATACGTTATAACGTTATACCATAAAATGTAATACGTTATAACGTTATACCATATAACGTAATACGATATAACGTTATACCATATAACGAAATGTTATATAACGTGAAACGTTATAACGATATACAATGCTAAGTAAAACGTTACAACGTTATATCCTATAACGTTATGATATATAACGTAATATCTTTTAACGCTATACCATATAACGTAATACGTTAGAACGTTATTCCATATAACGTTACATTGTATAACGTAATACGTTATAACGTTATACCGTTTAACATTATGTTATACAACGTAATACGTTATAACGGTGTACCATAACACGATATACTATATAACGTAACACGTTATAACGTTACACCATATAACGTAATACGTTATAACGTTATACCATATAACATTATGTTATATATCGTAATACGTTATAAATTTGTACCATAAAACCACATACTATATAACGTAGCACGATATAACGTTACAACATATAACGTAATACATTATAAAGTTATACAGTATAACCTTATGTTATATAACGTAATACGTTATAACGTTATAGCATATAACGTATTACGTTATAACGTTATACCACATAACATTATGTTATACAACGTAACACGTTATAAAGTTATACCATTCAACGTAATACGTTATAACGTTATACCATATAGCGTTATGTAATATAATGTAATACATTATAAAGTTATACCATATATCATTATGTTATATAACGTAACACGTTATGACGTTACACCACATAACGTAATAGGTTATAACGTTATTCCATATAACGACATGATATATAACGTAATACGTTATAAATTTGAACCATAAGACCACATACTATATAACGTAGCCCGATATAACGTTACAACATATAACTTAATACATTATAACGTTATACCATATAATGTTATGTTATATAACGTAATACGTTATAATGTTTAACCATATCACGTTAAGTTATATAACGTAATTAGTTGTAACGTCACACCATAGATCGTCACGTTATATAACTTAATAAGTTATAACGTTAAACCATATAACGTAATACATTATAACGTTATACCATGTAACGTTATGTTATATAACGTAATACGTTATAACATTATAGCATAAAAAGATATACTATACAACGTAACACGTTATAACGTTACACCATATATCGTAATACGTTATAACGTTGTGCCATATAACGATATACTATATAACGTAACACGTAATAGCGTTTACCATATAACGTAATACTTATAACGTTATACCATATAACTTTATTTTATAAAGCGTAATACGTTATAACGTTAAACCATATAACGTTATGTTACATAACGTAATACGTTATAACGTGATACCATATAACGATAAACTATATATCGTAACACGTCATAACGTTACGCCATATAACGTAATACGTTATAACGTCATTCCATATAACGATATACTATAAAACGTAACGCGTTATAACGTTAAACCATATAACGATATACTATATAACGTAACACGTTATAACGTTATACCATATAATCTTATGTTACATAACGTAATACGTTATAACGATAAACCATATAACGTCATGTTATATAACGTAATACGTTATAAATTTGTACCATATAACGATATACTATATAACGTAACACGTTATAACGTTACACCATATAACGGAATACATTATATCGTTATACCATTAATCCTTATGTTATATAACGTGATACCTTATGGCGTTATACCATATAATGTTATGTTCTATAACGTAATACGTTATAATGTTAAACCATATCACGTTAAGTTATATAACGTAATTAGTTGTAACGTTGTACCGTATAACGTCATGTTATATAACGTAATAAGTTATAACGTTAAACCATATAACGTATTACGTTTTAACGTTATGCCATATAACATTATGTTACAAAACGTAATACGTTATAACGTTATACCATATAACGATATGTTATATAACGTAATACGTTATAACGTTAAACCATATAACGTAATACATTATAGCGGTATACCATATAACCTTATGTTATAAAACGTGATACCTTGAAACGCTATACCATATAACGTAATTTGTTATAACGTTATACCATATAACGCTATGTTATATAACGTAATAAGTTATAACGTTAAACCATATAACGTATTACGTTATAACGTTATACCATATAACATTATGTTACAAAACGTAATACGTTATAACGTTATACCATATAACGATATGTTATATAACGTTATACGTTATAACGTTATACCATATAACGTAATACATTATAACGGTATACCATATAACCTTATGTTATAAAACGTGATACCTTGTAACGCTATACCAAATAACGTAATACGTTATAACGTTATACCATATAACGCTATGTTATATAACGTAATACGTTATAACGTTTTACCATATAACGTTACGTTATATAACGTAACACGTTATAACGTTGTACCATAGAACGATATAGTATATAACGTAACAAGTTATAACGCTACACCATATAACGTAATACGTTATAACGTGATACCATATAACCTTATGTTATAAAACGTGACACCTTGCAACGCTATACCATATAACGTAATACGTTATAACGTTGTACCATGTAACGATATACTATATAACGTAGCACGTTATAAAGTTACACCATATAACGTAATACGTTATAACGTTATACCATATAACGTCATGTTATATAACGTAATACGCAATAACGTTGTACCATATAACGATATACTATATAACGTAACGCGTTATAACGTTACACCATATAACGCAATACGTTATAACGTTATACCATATAACGTTATGTTATATAATGTAATACATAATAAAGTTATACCATATAACATTATGTTATATAACGTAACACTTTAAGACGTTACACCATATAACGTAATACGTTATAACGTTATCCCATATAACGTCATGTTATATAACGTAATACGTTATAAATTTGTACCATACAACGATATACTATATAACGTAACACGTTATAACGTTACACCGTATAACGTAACACGTTATAACGTTGTACCATATAACGATATAGTATATAACGTAACAAGTTATAACGCTACACCATATAACGTAATACGTTATAACGTGATACCATATAACCTTATGTTATAAAACGTGATACCTTATAACGTTATGCCATATAACATTATGTTATATAACCTAATTCGTCATAATGTTAAACCATATCACGTTAAGTTATATATCATAAAACGTTATATCGTTATACCATGTAACGTTATGTTATATAACGTAATACGTCATAACGTTATAGCATAAAAAGATATACTATATAACGTAACACGTTATAACGTTATACCATATAACGTAACACGTTATAACGTTGTACCATATAACGATATACTATATAACGTAACGCGTTATAACGTTAAACCATATAACGTTATGTTATATAACGCATTGCGCTATAACGTGATACCATATAACGATATACTATATAACGTAACATGGTATAACGTTGTACCATATAACTTAATACGTTACAACGTTATACCATATAACGATATACTATATAACGTTGTAACACGTTATAACGTTGTACCATATAACGAAATACTATATAACGTAACACGTTATAACGTTATACCATATAACCTTATGTTACATAACGTAATACGTTATGACGTTAAACCATATAACGTTATGTTATATAACGTAATACGCTATAACGCTGTACCATATAACGATATAATATATAACGTAACGGGTTATAACGTTACACCATATAACGCAATACGTTATAACGTTATACCACATAACGTTATGTTATATAATGTAATACATAATAAAGTAATACCATATAACATTATGTTATATAACGTAACACGTTATGACGTTACACCATATAACGTAATACGTTATAACGTTATTCCATATAACGTCATGTTATATAACGTAATACGTTATAAATTTGTTCCATATAACGATATACTATATAACGTAACACGTCGTAACGTTGTACCATATAACGTAATACGTTATAACGTTAAACCATATAACGTTATGTTACACAACGTAATACGTTATAACGTGATACCATACAACGATAAACTATATATCGTAATACGTCATAACGTTACGCCATATAACGTAATACGTTATAGCGTCATAGCATATAACGATATACTATATAACGTAACGCGTTATAATGTTGAACGATATAACATTATGTTATATAACGTAATGTTATATAACGTTATGTTATATAACGTTATGTTATATAACGTTATGTTGTATAGCGTAGTACGTTATAACGTGATACCATATAACGACATACTGTATAACGTAACACGTTACAACGTAGTACCATATAATGCAATTCGTTATAACGTTATACCATATAACGTTATGTTATATAACGCTACATGGTGTAATGTTATAACGTTCTAGCGTTATATGCGCTAGAACGTTATAGCATATAACGACATGCTATATAACGTATCACGTTATAACGATATATCAAATAACGTAACAGGTTATAATGTTGTACCATATAATGATATACACTATAACGTAACACGTTATAACGATATATCATATAACGTAACACGTTATAATTTTGTAGCATATAACGCAATTCGTTATAGCGTTAAACCATATAACGTTATGTTATATAACGTAATACGCTATAACCTTGTACCATATAACGATATACTATATAACGTAACGCGTTATAACGTTACACCATATAACGCAACACGTTATAACGTTATACCATATAACGTTATGTTATATAACGTTGTAACACGTTATAACGTTGTAGCATATATCGATATACTATATAACGTAACACGTTATATCGTTATACCATATAACATTATGTTACAAAACGTAATACGTTATAACGTTATACCATATAACGATATGTTATAAAACGTGATACCTTATAACGTTATACCATATAATGTTATGTTATATAACGTAATACGTTATAATGTTAAACCATATCACGTTAAGTTATATAACGTAATTAGTTGTAACGTTATACCGTATAACGTCATGTTGTATAATGTAATAAGTTATAACGTTAAACAATATAGCGTATTACGTTATAACGTTATACCATATAACGTAATGTTATATAACGTTGTAACACGTTATAACGTTGTAGCATATATCGATATACTATATAACGTAACACGTTATAACGTTATACCATATAACATTATGTTACAAAACGTAATACGTTATAACGTTATACCATATAACGATATGTTATAAAACGTGATACCTTATAACGTTATACCATATAATGTTATGTTATATAACGTAATACGTTATAATGTTAAACCATATCACGTTAAGTTATATAACATAATTAGTTGAAACGTTATACCGTATAACGTCAAGTTGTATAATGTAATAAGTTATAACGTTAAACCATATAGCGTATTACGTTATAACGTTATACCATATAACATTATGTTACAAAACGTAATACGTTATAACGTTATACCATATAACGATATGTTATATAACGTAATACGTTATAACGTTATACCATATAACATAACACGTTATGACGTTGTACCATATAACGATATACTATATAACGTAACACGTTATAAAGTTACACCATATAACGTAATACGTTATAACGTTATACCATACAACATCATGTTATATAACGTAAAACGCTATAACGTTGTACCATATAACGATATACTATATAACGTAACGCGTTATAACGTTACATCATATAACGCAATACATTATAACGTTATTCCATATAACGTCATGTTATATAACGTAATACGTTGTAAATTTTGTACCATATAAGGATATACTATATAACGTATCACGTTATAATGTTACACCATATAACGTAATACATTATAACGTTATACCATATAACGTAATACGTGACAACGTTATACCATATAACGTTATGTTATTTAATGTAATACGTTATGACGTTAAACAATATAACGGTATGTCATATAACGCAATGCGTTATAACGTGAAACCATATAACGTTATGTTACATAACGTAATACGTTATAATGTTAAACCATATCACGTTAAGGTATATAACATAATATGTTATAACGTTATACCATATAACGTATTACGTTATAACGTTATACCATATAACGTTATGCCATATAACGTAATACGTTATAACGTTATACTATATAACGCATTACGTTATAAAGTTACACCATACAACGTTATGTTATATAACGTATTACGTTATAACGTTATACCATATAACGTATTACGTTATAACGTTACACAAGACAACGTTATGTTATATAACTTGTTACGTTATAACGTTATACCATATAACGCATTACGTTATAACGTTACACCATACAACGTTGTGTTATATAACGTATTACGTTTGAACGTTATACCATATAACGTATCACGTTACAACGTTAAGTTAAATAACTTAATACGTTATAACGTTATGTTATATAACGTAATACGTTATAACGTTATACCATGTAACGTTACGTTATATAACGTAATACATTATAACGGTATGTTATATAACGTAATACGTTATAACGTGGTACCATATAACGCATTACGTTATAACGTTACACCATACAAGCTTATGTTATATAACGTAATACGTTATAACGTTATACTATATAACGCATTACGTTATAAAGTTACACCATACAACGTTATGTTATATAACGTATTACGTTATAACGTTATACCATATAACGTAATACGTTATAACGATATACCATATAACGAAATACGTTATAACGCTAGACGACATAACGTAATACGTTATAACGATATACCATATAACGTTATGTTATATAGCGTAATACGTTATAACGTTATTCCATATAACGTAATACGCTATAACGTTGTACCATATAACGTTATGTTATATAATGTAATACGTAATATCGTTATACCATATAACGTAATACGTTATAACGATATACCATATAACGTTATGTTATATAGCGTAATACGTTTTAACGTTTTACCGTATAATGTAATACGCTATAACGTTATACCATATAACGTTATGTTATGTAACGTAATACCTTATAACGATATACTATATAACGTAATACGTTATAACGTTATTCCATACAACGTAATACGTTATAACCTAACGCGTTACAACGTTATACCACATAACGTAATACGTTATAACGTTATACCATATGACGCAGTACGTTATAACGTTATACCATATAACGTAATACGTTATAACGTTACCCCATATAACGTTATGTTATATAACGTATTACGTTATTACGTTATACTATATAACGTAAGACGCTATAACGTTATGTTATATAACGCAATATGTTATATCATTATACCATATAACGTAATACGTTAATACGTTATACCATATAACGTTATGTTATATGACGAAATACGTTATTACGTTATACTATATAACGTAGTACTCTATAACATTGTGTTATATAACGCAATACGTTATAACTTTGTACCACATAACGTAATACGTTATAACGATATACCCTATAACGTAATACGTTATAACGTTAGACCACATAACGTAATACGTTATAACGTTGTACCATATGATGTTATGTTATATAACGTAATACGTCATAATGTTATACTATACAACGTAATACGCTATAACGTTATACCGTATAACGTTATACTATATATCGTAATACGCTATAACATTATGTTATATAACGCAATACGTTATAACGTTAAACCAAACAACGTAATACGTTTTAACGTTATACCATATAGCGTTATTTTATATAACGCAATACGTTATAACGTTATACCATGCAACGTGTTTCGTTATAACGTAATACATTACAACGCAATACGTTATAACGTTATACCATATAACGTAATACGTTATAACGATATACCATATAACGTTATGTTATATAACGTAATGCGTTATAACGTTATACTATATAACGTAATACGTTATAACGTTATACCATATACCGTTATGTTATATAACGTGATACGTTATAACGTCATACTGTATAACGTAATACGCTATGATGTTATACCGTACAACGATATACAATATAACGTAATACGTTATATCGTTATACCATATAGCGCAATACGTTATAACGTTATACCACATAACGTAATTCGTTATAACGTTATGCCATATAACGTAATACGGTATAACGTTATGCCATATAACGTAATACGTTATAACGTTATACCATATGACGCAGTACGTTATAACGTTATACCATATAACGTAATACGTTATAACGTTGTAACATATAACGTTATACTGTATAACGTGACACGTTATAACGTTATACCACATAACATAACACGTTATAACGTTATACCACATACCGTAATACGTTATAACGTTATACCACATAACGTAATACGTTATAACGATATACCATATAACGTAATACGTTATAACGTTAGACCACATAACGTAATACGTTATAACGTTGTACCATATGATGTTATGTTATATAACGTAATACGTCATAATGTTATACTATACAACGTAACACGCTATAACGTTATACCGTATAACGTTATACTATATATCGTAATACGTGATATCGTTATACCATATAACGCAATACGTTATAACGTTATACCATATAACGTAATACGTTATAACGTTATACCATATAACGTTATGTTATATAACGTAATACGTTATTACGTTATACCATATAACGTTATGTTATATAACGTAATACGTTATATCATTATACTATATAACGTAATACGCTATACCGTTATACCATACAACGTTATGTTATATAACGCAATACGTTATAACGTTATAGCATATAACGTAATACGTTATAACGATATACCATATAACGTTATGTTATATAACGTAATACGTTATAACGTTATACTATATAACGTAATACGTTATAACCTTATACCATATAACGTTATGTTATATAACGTAATACGTTATAACGTTATACTATATAACGTAATACGCTACAACCTTATACCATATAACGTTATGTTATAAAACGTAATACGATATAACGTTATGTTATATAACGTAATACGTTATAACGTTATATTATATAACGTAATACGTTATAACGATATATCATATAACGTTATGTTATATAACGTAATACGGTATAACGTTATACCATATAGCGTAATACGTTATTACGTTATACTATATAACGTAATACGTTATAACGTTATTCCATATAACGTAATACGTTATAACGTCATACCATATAACGTAATACGTTATAACGCAACACGTTATAACGTTATACCACATAACGTAATACGTTATAACGTTATACCATATGACGTAGTACGTTATAACGTTATACCATATAACGTAATACGTTATAACGTTACCCCATATAACGTTATGATATATAACGTATTACGTTATTACGTTATACTATATAACGTAAGACGCTATAACGTTATGTTATATAACGCAATACGTTATATCTGTATACCATATAACGTAATACGTTAATACGTTATACCATATAACGTTATGTTATATGACGTAATACGTTATTACGTTATACTATATAACGTAGTACTCTATAACATTGTGTTATATAACGCAATACGTTATAACGTTGTACCACATAACGTAATACGTTATAACGATATACCCTATAACGTAATACGTTATAACGTTAGACCACATAACGTAATACGTTATAACGTTGTACCATATGATGTTAGGTTATATAACGTAATACGTCATAATGTTATACTATACAACGTAATACGCTATAACGTTATACCGTATAACGTTATACTATATATCGTAATGCGTTATATCGTTATACCATAGAACGCAATACGTTATAACGTTATACCATATAACGTAATACGTTATAACGATATACCATATAACGTTATGTTATATAGCGTAATACGTTATAACGTTATACTATATAACGTAATACGCTATAACATTATGTTATATAACGCAATACGTTATAACGTTATAGCATACAACGTAATACGTTTTAACGTTATACCATATAGCGTTATTTTATATAACGCAATACGTTATAACGTTATACCATACAACGTAATACGTTATTACGTTATACTATATAACGTAATACGCTATAACGTTGTACCATATAACGTTATGTTATATAATGTAATACGTAATATCGTTATACCATATAACGTAATACGTTATAACGTTATACCATATAGCGTAATACCTTATAACGTTATACCATCTGAAGTTATGTTATATAACGCAAAGCGTTATAACGTTATACCATATATCGATATACTGTCCAACGTAACACGTTATAACGTTATACCATATAACGTAATACCTTAGAACGTTATACCATCTAATGTTATGTTATATAACGCAATACGTTATAACGTAATACCATAAAACGTAATACGTGACAACGTTATACCATGTAACGTTATGTTATATAACGCCATGCGTTATAACGTTGTACCATATAACGTTATGTTATATAACGTAATTCGTTATAACGTTATACAATATAACGCAAAACGTTATAACGCTATACCATATAACGTTATGTTATATAACGTAATACGTTATAACGTTATACCATATAACGCAATACGTTATAACGTTATACCACATAACGTAACACGTTTTACCCTTATACCATATAACGTTATGTTATAGAATGTAGTACGTTATAGCGTTGTACTATATAACGTAATACGTTATAACGTTACACCATATAACGTTATGTTATATAACGTAATACGCTATAACGTTATACCATATGACGTAATACGTGATAACATTTTACCATGTAACTTTATGTTATATAACGCAATACTTTATAAGGTTATACCATATAACGTTATGCTAAATAACGGAATACGTTATAACCTTATACCATATAATGTAATACCTTAGAACGTTATACCATCTAAAGTTATGTTATATAACGTTATTCCGTATAACGTAATACGGTATAACGTTATTCCGTATAACGTAATACGGTATAACGTTATACCATACAACGTAATACGATATAACGTTATACCATATAACGTTATGTTATATAACGTAATACGTTATAACGTAATACCATCTAACGTTATACGTAATAACGCTATACCATGTAATGTTATGTTATATAACGCAATAAGTTATAACGTTGTACCATATAACGTTATGTTATATAACGCAATATGTTATAACGTTATACCATATAAGGTAATACTTTATAACGTTATACCATATAACGTAATACGTTATAACGTTATACCATATAACGTAATACGTTATAACGTTATACCATAGAACGTTATGTTATATAACGTAATACGTTATAACGTTATACCATATAACGTAATACGTTATAACGTTATACCATATGACGTAATACGTCATAACGTTATACCATGTAACGTTATGTTATATAACGCAATACGTTATGAGGTTATACCATATAACGTCATGCTAAATAACGCAATACGTTATAACCTTATACCATATAATGTAATACGTTATAACGTTATACCATATAGCGTAATACCTTATAACGTTATACCATCTGAAGTTATGTTATATAACGCAAAGCGTTATAACGTTATACCATATATCGATATACTGACCAACGTAACAGGTTATAACGTTATACCATATAACGTTATATCATATAACGCAATACGTTATAACGTCGTACCATATAACATTATGTTATATAACGTAATACGTTAGAACGTTATAACATATGTCGATATACTGTCCAACGTAACACGTTATAACGTTATACCATATAACGTAATACCTTAGAACGTTATACAATCTAAAGTTATGTTATATAACGCAATACGTAATAACGTTATACCATATAACGTAATACGTTATGACTTTATACCATATAACGTAATACGATATAACGTTATACCATCTAAAGTTATGTTATATAACGCAATACGTTATAACTTTATACCATCCATAGTTATGTTATATAACGCAATAAATTATAACGTTGTACCATGTAACGAACCACGTGATAACGTTATACCATGTAACGTTATGTTATATAACGCAATACGTTATAACGTTATACCATATAGCGCAATTCGTTATAATGTTATAGCATATAAAGTAATACGTTATAACGTTGTACCATATAACGTTATTTTATATACAGTAATATGATACAACGTCGTACCATATAACGTAATACGTTCTAACGTTATACCATATAATGTAATACGATATAACGTTATACCATATAACGTAATGTTATATAACGTAATACGTTATAACGTTATACCACATAACGTAATACGTTATAACGTTATACTATATAACGTAATACGTTAGAACGTTATTCTATATAGCGAAATACGTTCTACCATTATACCATATAATGTTATACCATATGACGTAATACGTTATAACGTTATACCATAAAATGTAATGCGTTATAACGTTATACCATATAACGTAATACGATATAACGTTATACCATATAACGAAATGTTATATAACGTGAAACGTTATAACGATATACAATGCTAAGTAAAACGTTACAACGTTATATCCTATAACGTTATGATATATAACGTAATATCTTTTAACGCTATACCATATAACGTAATACGTTAGAACGTTATTCCATATAACGTTACATTGTATAACGTAATACGTTATAACGTTATACCGTTTAACATTATGTTATACAACGTAATACGTTATAACGGTGTACCATAACACGATATACTATATAACGTAACACGTTATAACGTTACACCATATAACGTAATACGTTATAACGTTATACCATATAACATTATGTTATATATCGTAATACGTTATAAATTTGTACCATAAAACCACATACTATATAACGTAGCACGATATAACGTTACAACATATAACGTAATACATTATAAAGTTATACCATATATCATTATGTTATATAACGTAACACGTTATGACGTTACACCATATAACGTAATAGGTTATAACGTTATTCCATATAACGACATGATATATAACGTAATACGTTATAAATTTGAACCATAAGACCACATACTATATAACGTAGCCCGATATAACGTTACAACATATAACGTAATACATTATAACGTTATACCATATAATGTTATGTTATATAACGTAATACGTTATAATGTTTAACCATATCACGTTAAGTTATATAACGTAATTAGTTGTAACGTCACACCATAGATCGTCACGTTATATAACTTAATAAGTTATAACGTTAAACCATATAACGTAATACATTATAACGTTATACCATGTAACGTTATGTTATATAACGTAATACGTTATAACATTATAGCATAAAAAGATATACTATACAACGTAACACGTTATAACGTTACACCATATATCGTAATAAGTTATAACGTTGTGCCATATAACGATATACTATATAACGTAACACGTAATAGCGTTTACCATATAACGTAATACTTATAACGTTATACCATATAACTTTATTTTATAAAGCGTAATACGTTATAACGTTAAACCATATAACGTTATGTTACATAACGTAATACGTTATAACGTGATACCATATAACGATAAACTATATATCGTAACACGTCATAACGTTACGCCATATAACGTAATACGTTATAACGTCATTCCATATAACGATATACTATAAAACGTAACGCGTTATAACGTTAAACCATATAACGATATACTATATAACGTAACACGTTATAACGTTATACCATATAATCTTATGTTACATAACGTAATACGTTATAACGATAAACCATATAACGTCATGTTATATAACGTAATACGTTATAAATTTGTACCATATAACGATATACTATATAACGTAACACGTTATAACGTTACACCATATAACGGAATACATTATATCGTTATACCATTAATCCTTATGTTATATAACGTGATACCTTATAGCGTTATACCATATAATGTTATGTTCTATAACGTAATACGTTATAATGTTAAACCATATCACGTTAAGTTATATAACGTAATTAGTTGTAACGTTGTACCGTATAACGTCATGTTATATAACGTAATAAGTTATAACGTTAAACCATATAACGTATTACGTTTTAACGTTATGCCATATAACATTATGTTACAAAACGTAATACGTTATAACGTTATACCATATAACGATATGTTATATAACGTAATACGTTATAACGTTAAACCATATAACGTAATACATTATAGCGGTATACCATATAACCTTATGTTATAAAACGTGATACCTTGAAACGCTATACCATATAACGTAATTTGTTATAACGTTATACCATATAACGCTATGTTATATAACGTAATAAGTTATAACGTTAAACCATATAACGTATTACGTTATAACGTTATACCATATAACATTATGTTACAAAACGTAATACGTTATAACGTTATACCATATAACGATATGTTATATAACGTTATACGTTATAACGTTATACCATATAACGTAATACATTATAACGGTATACCATATAACCTTATGTTATAAAACGTGATACCTTGTAACGCTATACCAAATAACGTAATACGTTATAACGTTATACCATATAACGCTATGTTATATAACGTAATACGTTATAACGTTTTACCATATAACGTTACGTTATATAACGTAACACGTTATAACGTTGTACCATAGAACGATATAGTATATAACGTAACAAGTTATAACGCTACACCATATAACGTAATACGTTATAACGTGATACCATATAACCTTATGTTATAAAACGTGACACCTTGCAACGCTATACCATATAACGTAATACGTTATAACGTTGTACCATGTAACGATATACTATATAACGTAGCACGTTATAAAGTTACACCATATAACGTAATACGTTATAACGTTATACCATATAACGTCATGTTATATAACGTAATACGCAATAACGTTGTACCATATAACGATATACTATATAACGTAACGCGTTATAACGTTACACCATATAACGCAATACGTTATAACGTTATACCATATAACGTTATGTTATATAATGTAATACATAATAAAGTTATACCATATAACATTATGTTATATAACGTAACACTTTATGACGTTACACCATATAACGTAATACGTTATAACGTTATCCCATATAACGTCATGTTATATAACGTAATACGTTATAAATTTGTACCATACAACGATATACTATATAACGTAACACGTTATAACGTTACACCGTATAACGTAACACGTTATAACGTTGTACCATATAACGATATAGTATATAACGTAACAAGTTATAACGCTACACCATATAACGTAATACGTTATAACGTGATACCATATAACCTTATGTTATAAAACGTGATACCTTATAACGTTATGCCATATAACATTATGTTATATAACCTAATTCGTCATAATGTTAAACCATATCACGTTAAGTTATATATCATAAAACGTTATATCGTTATACCATGTAACGTTATGTTATATAACGTAATACGTCATAACGTTATAGCATAAAAAGATATACTATATAACGTAACACGTTATAACGTTATACCATATAACGTAACACGTTATAACGTTGTACCATATAACGATATACTATATAACGTAACGCGTTATAACGTTAAACCATATAACGTTATGTTATATAACGCATTGCGCTATAACGTGATACCATATAACGATATACTATATAACGTAACATGGTATAACGTTGTACCATATAACTTAATACGTTACAACGTTATACCATATAACGATATACTATATAACGTTGTAACACGTTATAACGTTGTACCATATAACGAAATACTATATAACGTAACACGTTATAACGTTATACCATATAACCTTATGTTACATAACGTAATACGTTATGACGTTAAACCATATAACGTTATGTTATATAACGTAATACGCTATAACGCTGTACCATATAACGATATAATATATAACGTAACGGGTTATAACGTTACACCATATAACGCAATACGTTATAACGTTATACCACATAACGTTATGTTATATAATGTAATACATAATAAAGTAATACCATATAACATTATGTTATATAACGTAACACGTTATGACGTTACACCATATAACGTAATACGTTATAACGTTATTCCATATAACGTCATGTTATATAACGTAATACGTTATAAATTTGTTCCATATAACGATATACTATATAACGTAACACGTCGTAACGTTGTACCATATAACGTAATACGTTATAACGTTAAACCATATAACGTTATGTTACACAACGTAATACGTTATAACGTGATACCATACAACGATAAACTATATATCGTAATACGTCATAACGTTACGCCATATAACGTAATACGTTATAGCGTCATAGCATATAACGATATACTATATAACGTAACGCGTTATAATGTTGAACGATATAACATTATGTTATATAACGTAATGTTATATAACGTTATGTTATATAACGTTATGTTATATAACGTTATGTTGTATAGCGTAGTACGTTATAACGTGATACCATATAACGACATACTGTATAACGTAACACGTTACAACGTAGTACCATATAATGCAATTCGTTATAACGTTATACCATATAACGTTATGTTATATAACGCTACATGGTGTAATGTTATAACGTTCTAGCGTTATATGCGCTAGAACGTTATAGCATATAACGACATGCTATATAACGTATCACGTTATAACGATATATCAAATAACGTAACAGGTTATAATGTTGTACCATATAATGATATACACTATAACGTAACACGTTATAACGATATATCATATAACGTAACACGTTATAATTTTGTAGCATATAACGCAATTCGTTATAGCGTTAAACCATATAACGTTATGTTATATAACGTAATACGCTATAACCTTGTACCATATAACGATATACTATATAACGTAACGCGTTATAACGTTACACCATATAACGCAACACGTTATAACGTTATACCATATAACGTTATGTTATATAAAGTTGTAACACGTTATAACGTTGTAGCATATATCGATATACTATATAACGTAACACGTTATATCGTTATACCATATAACATTATGTTACAAAACGTAATACGTTATAACGTTATACCATATAACGATATGTTATAAAACGTGATACCTTATAACGTTATACCATATAATGTTATGTTATATAACGTAATACGTTATAATGTTAAACCATATCACGTTAAGTTATATAACGTAATTAGTTGTAACGTTATACCGTATAACGTCATGTTGTATAATGTAATAAGTTATAACGTTAAACCATATAGCGTATTACGTTATAACGTTATACCATATAACGTAATGTTATATAACGTTGTAACACGTTATAACGTTGTAGCATATATCGATATACTATATAACGTAACACGTTATAACGTTATACCATATAACATTATGTTACAAAACGTAATACGTTATAACGTTATACCATATAACGATATGTTATAAAACGTGATACCTTATAACGTTATACCATATAATGTTATGTTATATAACGTAATACGTTATAATGTTAAACCATATCACGTTAAGTTATATAACATAATTAGTTGAAACGTTATACCGTATAACGTCAAGTTGTATAATGTAATAAGTTATAACGTTAAACCATATAGCGTATTACGTTATAACGTTATACCATATAACATTATGTTACAAAACGTAATACGTTATAACGTTATACCATATAACGATATGTTATATAACGTAATACGTTATAACGTTATACCATATAACATAACACGTTATGACGTTGTACCATATAACGATATACTATATAACGTAACACGTTATAAAGTTACACCATATAACGTAATACGTTATAACGTTATACCATACAACATCATGTTATATAACGTAAAACGCTATAACGTTGTACCATATAACGATATACTATATAACGTAACGCGTTATAACGTTACATCATATAACGCAATACATTATAACGTTATTCCATATAACGTCATGTTATATAACGTAATACGTTGTAAATTTTGTACCATATAAGGATATACTATATTACGTATCACGTTATAATGTTACACCATATAACGTAATACATTATAACGTTATACCATATAACGTAATACGTGACAACGTTATACCATATAACGTTATGTTATTTAATGTAATACGTTATGACGTTAAACAATATAACGGTATGTCATATAACGCAATGCGTTATAACGTGAAACCATATAACGTTATGTTACATAACGTAATACGTTATAATGTTAAACCATATCACGTTAAGGTATATAACATAATATGTTATAACGTTATACCATATAACGTATTACGTTATAACGTTATACCATATAACGTATTACGTTATAACGTTATACCATATAACGTATTACGTTATAACGTTATACCATATAACGTTATGCCATATAACGTAATACGTTATAACGTTATACTATATAACGCATTACGTTATAAAGTTACACCATACAACGTTATGTTATATAACGTATTACGTTATAACGTTATACCATATAACGTATTACGTTATAACGTTATACCATACAACGTTATGTTATATACCGTATTCCATTACAACGTTATACCATATAACGTGTTACGTTATAACGTTATGTTATATAACTTATTACGTATAACGTTATACCATAAAACGTATTACGTTATAACGTCATACCATATAACGTTATGTTATATAACGTAATACGTTATAACGTTATACCATGTAACGTTACGTTATATAACGTAATACATTATAACGGTGTGTTATATAACGTAATACGTTATAACATGTTACCATATAACGTATTACGTTATAACGTCATACCATATAACGTTATGTTATATAACGTAATACGTTATAACGTTATACCATGTAACGTTACGTTATATAACGTAATACATTATAACGGTGTGTTATATAACGTAATACGTTATAACGTGGTACCATATAACGCATTACGTCATAACGTTACACCATACAATCTTATGTTATATAACGTAATACGTTATAACATGTTACCATATAACGTATTACGTTATATCCTTATACCTTATAACGTTATGTTATATAACGTAATACGTTATAACGTTATACCATGTAACGTTATGTTATATAACGTAATACGTTATATCGGTATGTTATATAACGTAATACGTTATAACGTGGTACCATATAACGCATTACGTTATAACGTTATACCATATAACGTATTACCTTATAACGTTATACCATATAACGTTATGTTACATAACGTAATACGTTATAACGTTATACCATATAACGTATTACGTTATAACTTTATACCACATAACGTATTACGTTATAACGTTACACCATACAACGTTATGTTATATAACGTACTACGTTATAACGTTATACCATACAACGTTATGTTATATACCGTATTCCATTACAACGTTATACCATATAACGTGTTACGTTATAACGTTATGTTATATAACGTAATACGTTATAACGTTATACCATATAACGTATTACGTTATAACTTTATACCATATAACGTATTACCTTATAACGTTATACCATATAACGTTATGTTATATAACGTAATACGTTATAACGTTATACCATATAACGTATTACGTTATAACTTTATACCACATAACGTATTACGTTATAACGTTATACCATATAACGTTATGTTATATAACGTAATATGTTATAACGTTATACCATGTAACGTTACGTTATATAACGTAATACATTATAACGGTATGTTATATAACGTAACACGTTATAACGTGGTACCATATAACGCATTACGTTATAACGTTACACCATACAACCTTATGTTATATAACGTAATACGTTATAACGTGTTACCATATAACGAATTACGTTAGAACGTTATACCATATAACGTTCTTTTATATAACGTAATACGTTATAACGTTATGTTATATAACGTAATACGTTATAACGTTATGTTATATAACGTAATACGTTATAACGTTATGTTGTATAACGTAATACGTTATAACGTGGTACCATATAACGCATTACGTTATAACGTTACACCATACAACCTTATGTTATATAATGCGTAACGTTATAACGTTATACCATATACCGTATTATGTTTTATACCATATACCACCTTACGTTATAACGTTATAACATATAACGTTATGCTATATTACGTAATACGTTATAACGTTATATCATATATCGTATGACGTTATAACGTTATACCATATAACGTATTACGTTATAACGTTATATCATATATCGTATGACGTTATAACGTTATACCATATAACGTATTACGTTATAACGTTATACCATATAACGTTATGCCATATAACGTAATACGTTATAACGTTATACTATATAACGCATTACGTTATAAAGTTACACCATACAACGTTATGTTTTATAACGCATTACGTTATAACGTTATACCATATAACGTATTACGTTATAACGTTATATCATATATCGTATGACGTTATAACGTTATATCATATATCGTATGACGTTATAACGTTATACCATATAACGTATTACGTTATAACGTTATATCATATATCGTATGACGTTATAACGTTATACCATATAACGTATTACGTTATAACGTTATACCATATAACGTTATGCCATATAACGTAATACGTTATAACGTTATACTATATAACGCATTACGTTATAAAGTTACACCATACAACGTTATGTTTTATAACGTATTACGTTATAACGTTATACCATATAACGTATTACGTTATAACGTTATATCATATATCGTATGACGTTATAACGTTATATCATATATCGTATGACGTTATAACGTTATACCATATAACGTATTACGTTATAACGTTATATCATATATCGTATGACGTTATAACGTTATACCATATAACGTATTACGTTATAACGTTATACCATATAACGTTATGCCATATAACGTAATACGTTATAACGTTATACTATATAACGCATTACGTTATAGCGTTACACAAGACAACGTTATGTTATATATCGTATTACGTTATAACGTTATACCATATAACTCATTACGTTATAACGTTACACCATACTACGTTGTGTTATATAACGTATTACGTTAGAACGTTATACCATATAACGTATCACGTTATAACGTTATACCATATAACGTATTACGTTATAACGTTATACCATATAACGTTATGCCATATAACGTAATACGTTATAACGTTATACTATATAACGCATTACGTTATAAAGTTACACCATACAACGTTATGTTATATAACGTATTACGTTATAACGTTATACCATATAACGTATTACGTTATAACGTTATATCATATATCGTATGACGTTATAACGTTATATCATATATCGTATGACGTTATAACGTTATACCATATAACGTATTACGTTATAACGTTATATCATATATCGTATGACGTTATAACGTTATACCATATAACGTATTACGTTATAACGTTATACCATATAACGTTATGCCATATAACGTAATACGTTATAACGTTATACTATATAACGCATTACGTTATAAAGTTACACCATACAACGTTATGTTTTATAACGTATTACGTTATAACGTTATACCATATAACGTATTACGTTATAACGTTATATCATATATCGTATGACGTTATAACGTTATATCATATATCGTATGACGTTATAACGTTATACCATATAACGTATTACGTTATAACGTTATATCATATATCGTATGACGTTATAACGTTATACCATATAACGTATTACGTTATAACGTTATACCATATAACGTTATGCCATATAACGTAATACGCTATAACGTTATACTATATAACGCATTACGTTATAAAGTTACACCATACAACGTTATGTTTTATAACGTATTACGTTATAACGTTATACCATATAACGTATTACGTTATAACGTTATATCATATATCGTATGACGTTATAACGTTATACCATGTAACGCATTATGTTATAACGTTACACCATACAACCTTATGTTATATAACGTAATACGTTATAACATGTTACCATATAACGTATCACGTTAAAACGTTATGTTAAATAACTTAATACGTTATAACGTTATCTTATATAACGTAATACGTTACACCATACAACCTTATGTTATATAACGTAATACGTTATAACATGTTACCATATAACGTATTACGTTATAACGTTATACCATATAACGTTATGTTATATAACGTAATACGTTATAACGTTATACCATGTAACGTTATGTTATACAACGTAATACGTTATATCGGTATGTTATATAACGTAATACGTTATAACGTGGTACCATATAACGCATTACGTTATAACGTTACACCATACAACCTTATGTTATATAACGTAATACCTTATAACATGTTACCATATAACGTATTACGTTATATCGTTATACCATATAACGTTATGTTATATAACGTAATACGTTATAACGTTATACCATGTAACGTTATGTTATATAGCGTAATACGTTATATCGGTATGTTATATAACGTAATACGTTATAACGTGGTACCATATAACGCATTACGTTATAACGTTACACCATACAACCTTATGTTATATAACGTAATACGTTATAACATGTTACCATATAACGTATTACGTTATAACGTTATACCATATAACGTTATGTTATATAACGTAATACGTTATAACGTTATACCATGTAACGTTATATTATATAACGTAATACGTTATATCGGTATGTTATATAACGTAATACGTTATAACGTGGTACCATATAACGCATTACGTTATAACGTTACACCATGCAACCTTATGTTATATAACGTAATACGTTATAACATGTTACCATATAACGTATTACGTTATGACGTTATACCATTTAACTTTATGTTATATAACGTAATACGTTATAACGTTATACCATGTAACGTTACGTTATATAACGTAATACATTATAACTGTATGTTATATAACGTAATACGTTATAACGTGGTACCATATAACGTTATTTTATATAACGTAATACGTTATAACGTTATGTTATATAACGCAATACGTTATAACGTTATGTTGTACAACGTAATACGTTATAACGTTATACCATATAACGTATTATGTTTTATACCATATACCATCTTACGTTATAACGTTATAACATATAACGTTATGCTATATTACGTAATACGTTATAACGTTATAACATATACCGTTATGTTATATTACGTAATACGTTATAACGTTATACCATGTAACGTATTACGTTATAACGTTATATCATATATCGTATGACGTTATAACGTTATACCATATAACGTATTACGTTATAACGTTATACCATATAACGTTATGCCATATAACGTAATACGTTATAACGTTATACTATATAACGCATTACGTTATAAAGTTACACCATACAACGTTATGTTTTATAACGTATTACGTTATAACGTTATACCATATAACGTATTACGTTATAACGTTATATCATATATCGTATGACGTTATAACGTTATATCATATATCGTATGACGTTATAACGTTATACCATATAACGTATTACGTTATAACGTTATATCATATATCGTATGACGTTATAACGTTATACAATATAACGTATTACGTTATAACGTTATACCATATAACGTTATGCCATATAACGTAATACGTTATAACTTTATACTATATAACGCATTACGTTATAGCGTTACACAAGACAACGTTATGTTATATATCGTATTACGTTATAACGTTATACCATATAACGTATCACGTTATAACGTTATGTTAAATAACTTAATACGTTGTAACGTTATGTTATATAACGTAATACGTTATAACGTTATACCATATAACGTAAAACGTTATAACGGTATACCATATAACGTAATACGTTATAACGGTATACCATATAACGTATTATGTTGTATACCATATACCATCTTACGTTATAACGTTATATCATATAACGTTATGCTATATTACGTAATACGTTATAACGTTATAACATTTACCGTTATGTTATATTACGTAATACGTTATAACGCTATACCATGTAACGTATTACATTATAACGTTATATCATATATCGTATGACGTTATAACGTTATACCATATAACGTATTACGTTATAACGTTATATCATATATCGTATGACGTTATAACGTTATACCATATAACGTATTACGTTATAACGTTATACCATAAAACGTTATGCCATATAACGTATCACGTTATAACGTTATACCATGTAACGTATTACGTTATAACGTTATGTTATATAACATATTACGTATAACGGTATACCATATAACGTATTACGTTATAACGTTATACCATATAACGTTATGCCATATAACGTAATACGTTATAACGTTATACTATATAACGCATTACGTTATAGCGTTACACAAGACAACGTTATGTTATATATCGTATTACGTTATAACGTTATACCATATAACTCATTACGTTATAACGTTACACCATACAACGTTGTGTTATATAACGTATTACGTTATAACGTTACACCATATAACGTAATACGTTATAACGTTATACCATATAACGTATTACCTTATAACGTTATACCATATAAAGTTATACCATATAACGTAATACGTTATAACGTTATACCATATAACGCATTACGTTATAACGTTACACCATACAACGTGATGTAATATAACGTATTACTTTATAACGTTATACCATATAACGTATTACGTTATGACGTTATAGCATATAACGTAATACTTTATAACGTTATACCGTATAACGTTATGCTATATATCGTAATACGTTATAACGTGTTACCATATAACGTTATGTTATATAACGTAATACGTTATATCGGTATGTTATATAACGTAATACGTTATAACGTTATGTTGTACAACGTAATACGTTATAACGTTATACCATATAACGTATTATGTTTTATACCATATACCATCTTACGTTATAACGTTATAACATATAACGTTATGCTATATTACGTAATACGTTATAACGTTATAACATATACCGTTATGTTATATTACGTAATACGTTATAACGTTATACCATGTAACGTATTACGTTATAACGTTATATCATATATCGTATGACGTTATAACGTTATACCATATAACGTATTACGTTATAACGTTATATCATATATCGTATGACGTTATAACGTTATACCATATAACGTATTACGTTATAACGTTATACCATATAACGTTATGCCATATAACGTAATACGTTATAACGTTATACTATATAACGCATTACGTTATAAAGTTACACCATACAACGTTATGTTTTATAACGTATTACGTTATAACGTTATACCATATAACGTATTACGTTATAGCGTTACACAAGACAACGCGATGTTATATATCGTATGACGTTATAACGTTATACCATATAACTCATTACGTTATAACGTTACACCATACAACGTTGTGTTATATAACGTATTACGTTAGAACGTTATACCATATAACGTATCACGTTATAACGTTATGTTAAATAACTTAATACGTTGTAACGTTATGTTATATAACGTAATACGTTATAACGTTATACCATATAACGTAAAACGTTATAACGGTATACCATATAACGTAATACGTTATAACGGTATACCATATAACGTATTATGTTTTATACCATATACCATCTTACGTTATAACGTTATAACATATAACGTTATGCTATATTACGTAATACGTTATAACGTTATAACATATACCGTTATGTTATATTACGTAATACGTTATAACGTTATACCATGTAACGTATTACATTATAACGTTATATCATATATCGTATGACGTTATAACGTTATACCATATAACGTATTACGTTATAACGTTATATCATATATCGTATGACGTTATAACGTTATACCATATAACGTATTACGTTATAACGTTATACCATAAAACGTTATGCCATATAACGTATCACGTTATAACGTTATACCATGTAACGTATTACGTTATAACGTTATGTTATATAACATATTACGTATAACGGTATACCATATAACGTATTACGTTATAACGTTATACCATATAACGTTATGCCATATAACGTAATACGTTATAACGTTATACTATATAACGCATTACGTTATAGCGTTACACAAGACAACGTTATGTTATATATCGTATTACGTTATAACGTTATACCATATAACTCATTACGTTATAACGTTACACCATACAACGTTGTGTTATATAACGTATTACGTTATAACGTTACACCATATAACGTAATACGTTATAACGTTATACCATATAACGTATTACGTTATAACGTTATACCATATAAAGTTATACCATATAACGTAATACGTTATAACGTTATACCATATAACGCATTACGTTATAACGTTACACCATACAACGTGATGTAATATAACGTATTACGTTATAACGTTATACCATATAACGTATTACGTTATGACGTTATAGCATATAACGTAATACTTTATAACGTTATACCGTATAACGTTATGCTATATATCGTAATACGTTATAACGTGTTACCATATAACGTTATGTTATATAACGTAATACGTTATATCGGTATGTTATATAACGTAATATGTTATATCGGTATGTTATATAACGTAATACGTTATAACGTTATGTTGTACAACGTAATACGTTATAACGTTATACCATATAACGTATTATGTTTTATACCATATACCATCTTACGTTATAACGTTATAACATATAACGTTATGCTATATTACGTAATACGTTATAACGTTATAACATATACCGTTATGTTATATTACGTAATACGTTATAACGTTATACCATGTAACGTATTACGTTATAACGTTATATCATACATCGTATGACGTTATAACGTTATACCATATAACGTATTACGTTATAACGTTATATCATATATCGTATGACGTTATAACGTTATACCATATAACGTATTACGTTATAACGTTATACCATATAACGTTATGCCATATAACGTAATACGTTATAACGTTATACTATATAACGCATTACGTTATAAAGTTACACCATACAACGTTATGTTTTATAACGTATTACGTTATAACGTTATACCATATAACGTATTACGTTATAGCGTTACACAAGACAACGTGATGTTATATATCGTATGACGTTATAACGTTATACCATATAACTCATTACGTTATAACGTTACACCATACAACGTTGTGTTATATAACGTATTACGTTAGAACGTTATACCATATAACGTATCACGTTATAACGTTATGTTAAATAACTTAATACGTTGTAACGTTATGTTATATAACGTAATACGTTATAACGTTATACCATATAACGTAAAACGTTATAACGGTATACCATATAACGTAATACGTTATAACGGTATACCATATAACGTATTATGTTTTATACCATATACCATCTTACGTTATAACGTTATAACATATAACGTTATGCTATATTACGTAATACGTTATAACGTTATAACATATACCGTTATGTTATATTACGTAATACGTTATAACGTTATACCATGTAACGTATTACGTTATAACGTTATATCATATATCGTATGACGTTATAACGTTATACCATATAACGTATTACGTTATAACGTTATATCATATATCGTATGACGTTATAACGTTATACCATATAACGTATTACGTTATAACGTTATACCATATAACGTTATGCCATATAACGTAATACGTTATAACGTTATACTATATAACGCATTACGTTATAAAGTTACACCATACAACGTTATGGTTTATAACGTATTACGTTATAACGTTATACCATATAACGTATTACGTTATAGCGTTACGCAAGACAACGTTATGTTATATATCGTATTACGTTATAACGTTATACCATATAACGCATTACGTTATAACGTTACACCATACAACGTTGTGTTATATAACGTATTACGTTAGAACGTTATACCGTATAACGTATCACGTTATAACGTTATGTTAAGTAACTTAATACGTTGTAACGTTATGTTATATAACGTAATACGTTATAACGTTATACCATACAACGTTATGTTATATACCGTATTCCATTACAACGTTATACCATATATCGTGTTACGTTATAACGTTATGTTATATAACATATTACGTATAACGGTATACCATATAACGTATTACGTTATAACGTTATACCATATAACGTTATGTTATATAACGTAATACGTTATATCGGTATGTTATATAACGTAATACGTTATATCGGTATGTTATATAACGTAATACGTTATAACGTGGTACCATATAACGCATTACGTTATAACGTTACACCATATAACGTAATACGTTACAACGTTATACCATATAATGTATTACCTTATAACGTTATACCATATAAAGTTATACCATATAACGTAATACGTTATAACGTTATACCATATAACGCATTACGTTATAACGTTACACCATACAACGTGATGTAATATAACGTATTACGTTATAACGTTATACCATATAACGTATTACGTTATGACGTTATAGCATATAACGTAATACCTTATAACGTTATACCGTATAACGTTATGCTATATATCGTAATACGTTATAACGTGTTACCATATAACGTTATGTTATATAACGTAATACGTTATATCGGTATGTTATATAACGTAATACGTTATATCGGTATGTTATATAACGTAATACGTTATAACGTGGTACCATATAACGCATTACGTTATAACGTTACACCATATAACGTAATACGTTATAACGTTATACCATATAACGTATTACCTTATAACGTTGTACCATATAAAGTTATACCATATAACGTAATACGTTATAACGTTATACCATATAACGCATTACGTTATAACGTTACACCATACAACGTGATGTAATATAACGTATTACGTTATAACGTTATACCATATAACGTATTAGGTTATAACGTGGTACCATATAACGCTTTATGTTATAACGTTACACCATACAACCTTATGTTTTATAATGCGTAACGTTATAACGTTATACCATATAACGTATTATGTTATATACCATATACCATATTACGTTATAACGTTATAACATATAAGGTTATGGTATATTACGTAATACGTTATAACGATATAACATATAACGTTATGTTATATTACGTAATACGTTATAACGTTATACCATGTAACGTATTACGTTATAACGTTATATCATTATACCATATAACGTATTACGTTATAACGTTATACCATATAACGTTATGCCATATAACGTATTACGTTATAACGTTATACTATATAACGCATTACGTTATAAAGTTACACCATACAACGTTATGTTATATAACGTATTACGTTATAACGTTATACCATATAACGTTATGTTACATAACGTAATACGTTATAACGTTATACCATATAACGTATTACGTTATAACGTTAGAACATACAACGTTATGTTATATACCGTATTCCTTTACAACGTTATACCGTATAATGTATTACGTTATAACGTTATACCATATAACGTTGTGTTATATAACGTAATAGGTTATAACGTTATACCATATAACGTATTACGTTATAACGTTATACCATATAACGTATTACGTTATAACGTTATACCATATAACGTATTACGTTATAACGTTATACCATATAACGTATTACGTTATAACGATATACCATACATCGTTATGTAATATAACGTATTACGTTATAACTTTATACCCTATAACGTATTACGTTATAACGTTATGTTATTTAACGAAATACGTTATAACGTTATGTTATATAACGTAATACGTTATAACGTTATACCATATAACGTTGTGTTATATAACGTAATAGGTTATAACGTTATACCATATAACGTATTACGTTATAACGTTATACCATATAACGTATTACGTTATAACGTTATACCATATAACGTATTACGTTATAACGTTATACCATATAACGTATTACGTTATAACGATATACCATACATCGTTATGTAATATAACGTATTACGTTATAACTTTATACCCTATAACGTATTACGTTATAACGTTATGTTATATAACGTAATACGTTAGAACGTTATACCATATAACGTTATGTTATGTAACGTAATACGTTACAACGTTATACCATATAACGTATTACGTTATAACGTTATGTATGATAACGTAATACGTTTTAACGTTATGTTATATAACGTAATACGTTATAACGTGTTAACATATAACGTATTACGTTATAACGTTACACCATACACCGTTATGTTATATTACGTATTACGTTATAACGTTATGTTATATAACGTAATACGTTATAACGTGTTACCATGTACCGTATTCCTTTACAACGTTATACCATATAACGTATAACGTCATAACGTTATGTTATAGAACTTTTTACGTTATAACGTTGTACCATATAACATATTACGTTATAACGTTATACCATATAACGTATTACGTTATAACGTTATACCATATAACGTTGTGTTATATCACGTAGAACGTTATAACGTTATGTTATATAACGTAATACGTTATAACGTTATACCATATAACGTATTACGTTATAACGTTATACCATATAACGTTGTGTTATATCACGTAGAACGTTATAACGTTATGTTATATAACGTAATACGTTATAACGTGTTACCACGTACCGTATTCCTTTACAACGTTATACCATATAACGTATTACGTCATAACGTTATGTTATAGAACTTTTTACGTTATAACGTTATACCATATAACATATTACGTTATAACGTTATACCATATAACGTATTACCTTATAACGTTACACCATATAACGTTATATTATATAACGTAATAGGTAATAACGTTATACCATATACGTTATAACGTTATGTTGTATAACGTAATACGTTATAACGTGGTACCATATAACGCATTACGTTATAACGTTACACCATACAACCTTATGTTATATAATGCGTAACGTTATAACGTTATAACATATAACGTTATGCTATATTACGTAATACGTTATAACGTTATAACATATACCGTTATGTTATATTACGTAATAAGTTATAACGTTATACCATGTAACGTATTACGTTATAACGTTATATCATATATCGTATTACGTTATAACGTTATACCATATAACGTATCACGTTATAACGTTATGTTAAATAACTTAATACGTTGTAACGTTATGTTATATAACGTATTACGTTATAACGTTACACAAGACAACGTTATGTTATATAACGTATTACGGAATAACGTTATACCATATAACGTATTACGTTATAACGTTACACAAGACAACGTTATGTTATATAACGTATTACGTTATAACGTTGTACCATATAACGTATTACGTTATGAAGTTATGTTTCATAACGTAATACGTTATAACGTGTTACCATATATCGTATCACGTTATAACGTTAGACCATACAACGTTATGTTATATAACGTAATACGTTACAACGTTATACCATATAACGTATTAAGTTATAACGTTAGACCATACAACGTTACGTTATATACCGTATTCCTTTACAGCGTTATACCATATAACGTATTACGTTATAACGTTATGTTATATAACTTATTACGTTATAACGTTATACCATATAATGTATTACGTTATAACGTTATACCATATAATGTATTACGTTATAACGTTATACCATATAACGTTATGTTATATAACGTATTACGTTATAACTTTATACCATATAACGTATTACGTTATAACGTTATGTATGATAACGTAATACGTTTTAACGTTATGTTATATAACGTAATACCTTATAACGTTGTACCGTATAACGTTATGCTATATAACGTAATACGTTATAACGTTATACCATATAACGTATTATGTTATAACGTTATGTTATATAACGTAATAAGTTATAACGTGTTACCATATAACGTTATTACTTTATAACGTTACACCATATAAGGTATTACGTTATAACGTTATACCATATGACGCATTACGTTATAACGTTATATCATATAACGTTATGTTATATAACGTATTACGTTATAACGTTATACCATATAACGCATTACGTTGTAACGTTACACCATACAACGTTGTGTTATATAACGTAATACGTTATAACGTTATACCATGTAACGTTATGTTATATAACGTAATACGTTATAACGTGGTACCATATACGGCATTACGTTATAACGTTACACCATATAACGTTATGTTATATAACGTAATACGTTATAACGTTATACCATGTAACGTTATGTTATATAACGTAATACGTTATATCGGTATGTTATATAACGTAATACGTTATAACGTGGTACCATATAACGCATTACGTTATAACGTTACACCATACAACCTTATGTTATATAACGTAATACGTTATAACATGTTACCATATAACGTATTACGTTATATCGTTACACCATACAACCTTATGTTATATAACGTAATACGTTATAACGTGTTACCATATAACGAATTACGTTAGAACGTTATACCATATAACGTTATTTTATATAACGTTTTGTTATATAACGTAATACGTTATATCGGTATGTTACATAACGTAATACGTTATAACGTGGTATATATAACGCATTACGTTATAACGTTATACCATATAACGTATTACGTTATAACGTTATACCATATAACGCATTTCGTTATAACGTTACACCATACAACGTTGTGTTATATAACGTATTACGTTAGAACGTTATACCATATAACGTATCACGTTATAACGTTATGTTAAATAACTTAATACATTATAAAGTTATGTTATATAACGTAATACGTTATAACGTTATACCATATAACGTATTACGTTATAACGTTATAGCATGTAACGTAATACCTTATAACGTTATACCGTATAATGTTATGCTATATAACGGAATACGTTATGACGTTATACCATATAACGTATTACGTTATAACGTTATGTTATATAACGTAATACATTATAACGTGTTACCATATAACGTAATTACTTTATAACGTTACACCATGTAAGGTATTACGTTATAACGTTATACCATGTGACGCATTACGTTATAACGTTATATCATACAACGTTATGTTATACACCGTATTCCATTACAACGTTATACCATATAACGTGTTACCTTATAACGTTATACCATATAACGTTATGTTATATAACGTAATACGTTATAACGTTATACCATATAACGTATTACGTTATAACGTTAGACCATACAACGTTATGTTATATACCGTATTCCGTTACAGCGTTATACCATATAACGTATTACGTTATAACGTTATACCATATAACGTATTACCATATAACGTTATACCATATAACGTTATGTTATATAACGTAATAGGTTATAACGTTATACCATATAACGTTACGTTATATAACGTAATAGGTTATAACGTTATACCACATAACGTTTTGCGTTACAACGTTACACCATACAACGTTATGTTATATCACGTATTCCGTTATAACGTTATACCATATAACGTATTACGTTATAACGTTATACCATATTACGTATTACCTTATAACGTTATACCATATAACGTTATGTTATATACAGTAATAAGTTATAACGTTATACCATATAACGTATAACGTTATAACGTTACACCATACAACCTTATGTTACGTAACGTAATACGTTATAACGATATGTTGTATAACGTAATACGTTATAACGTGTTACCATATAACGTATTACGTTATAACGTTATGTTATATAACTTATTACGTTATAGCGTTATACCATATAACGAATTACGTTATAACGTTATACCATATAACGCATTACTTCATTACGTTACACCATATAAGGTATTACGTTATAACGTTATACCATATGACGCATTACGTTATAACGTTAGACCATACAACGTTATGTTATATACCGTATTCCTTTACAAAGCTATACCATATAACGTATTGCGTTATAACGTCATGTTATATAACTTATTACGTTATAACGTTATACCATATAACGTATTACGTTATAACGTTATACCATATAACGTATTAGCTTCTAACGTTATACCATATAACGTTATGTTATATAACGTAATATTTTATAACGTTATACCATATAACGTATTACGTTATATCGTTATACCATATAACGTATTACGTTACAACGTTACACAAAACAACGTTATGTTATATAACGTATTGCGTTATAACGTTATACCTTATAACGTTATGTTATATAACGTAATACGTTATAACGATATACCATATAACGTATTACTTTATAACGTTACACCATATAAGGTATTACGTTATAACGTTATACCATATGACGCATTACGTTATAACGTTATACCATATAACGTTATGTCATATAAAGCAATACATTATAACGTTATACCAAATAACGTGTTACGTTATAACGTTGTGTTATATAACGAATTACGTTATAACGTTATACCATATAACGCATTACTTCATTACGTTACACCATATAAGGTATTACGTTATAACGTTATACCATATGACGCATTACGTTATAACGTTAGACCATACAACGTTATGTTATATACCGTATTCCTTTACAAAGCTATACAATATAACGTATTGCGTTATAACGTCATGTTATATAACTTATTACGTTATAACGTTATACCATATAACGTATTACGTTATAACGTTATACCATATAACGTATTAGCTTCTAACGTTATACCATATAACGTTATGTTATATAACGTAATATTTTATAACGTTATACCATATAACGTATTACTTTATAACGTTACACCATACAACGTTATGTTATATAACGTATTCCGTTATAACGTTATACCATATAACGTATTACGTTATAACGTTATACCATATAACGTATTACCTTATAACCTTATACCATACGTTTACGTTACAACGTTACACAAGACAACGTTATGTTATATAACGTATTACGTTATAACGTTATACCATATAACGTATTACGTTATGATGTTACGTTTGATAACGTAATACGTTATAACGTTACGTTGTATAACGTGTTACCATATATCGTATTACGTTATAACGTTATACCATATAACGTATTACGTTATAACGTTATGTTATATAACTTAATACGTTATAGCGTTATACCATATAACGTATTGCGTTATAACGTTATACCATATAACGTATTACCTTATAACCTTATACCATACGTTTACGTTACAACGTTACACCATACAACGTTATGTTATATGACGTATTCCGTCATAACGTTATACCGTATAACGTATTACGTTATAACGTTATGTTATAACGTTATGTTATAACGTTATGTTATAACGGAATACGTTATAACGTGTTACCATATAACGTATTACGTTATAACGTTACACCATATAAGATATTACGTTATAACTTTATACCATATGACGGATTACGTTATAACGTTATACCATATAACGTTATGTTATATACAGTAATAGGTTATAACGTTATACCATATAACGTATAACGTTATAACGTTATACCATATAGCGTTTTGTTATATAACGTAATACGTTATAACGCTATACCATATAACGTATTACGTTATAACGTTATACCATATAACGTATTATGTTATAACGTTATACCATATAACGTATTACGTTACAACGTTACACAAGACAACGTTATGTTATATAACGTATTACGTTATAACGTTATACCATATAACGTATTACGTTATGATGTTATGTTTGATAACGTAATACGTTATAACGTTATGTTGTATAAGGTAACACGTTATAACGTGTTACCATATAACGTATTACGTTATAACGTTATGTCATATAACTTATTACGTTATAGCGTTATACCATATAAGGTATTACGTTATAACGTTATACCATATAACGTATTACGTTATAACGTTATACCATATAACGTATTACGTTATAACGTTGTACCATATAACGTATTACCTTATAACCTTATACCATATGACGAATTACGTTATAACGTTATACCATATAACGTTATGTTATATACAGTAATAGGTTATAACGTTATACCATATAACGTATAACGTTATATCGTTATACCATGTAACGTATTCCGTTAGGACGTTATACCACATAACGTTATGTTATATAACGTAATACGTTATAACGTTATATCATATAACGTATAACGTTATAACGTCACACCATACAACGTTATGTTACGTAACGCAATACGTTATAACGATATGTTGTATAACGTAATACGTTATAACGTGTTACCATATAACGTATTACGTTATAACGTTATGTTATATAACTTATTACGTTATAACGTTATACCATATAACGTATTACGTTATAACGTTATACCATATAACGTATTACGTTATAACGTTATACCATATAATGTATTACCTTTTAACGTTATACCATATAGCGTTATGTTATATAACGTAATACGTTATAACGTTATACCATATAACGTATTACGTTATAACGTTATACCAAATAACGTAGTACGTTTCAACGTTATACCATAAAACGTTATGTTATATAACGTAATACGTTATAACGTTATACCATATAACGCATTACATTATAACGATACACCATACAACGTTATGTTATATAACGTATTACGTTATAACGTTATGTTGTATAACTTAATACGTTATAACGTTACCTTATATACCGTCTTCCATTACAACGCTATACCATATAACGTATTATGTTATAACGTTATACCATATAACGTATTACGTTACAACGTTACACAAGACAACGTTATGTTATATAACGTATTACGTTATAACGTTATACCATATAACGTATTACGTTATGATGTTATGTTTGATAACGTAATACGTTATAACGTTATGTTGTATAAGGTAACACGTTATAACGTGTTACCATATAACGTATTACGTTATAACGTTATGTCATATAACTTATTACGTTATAACGTTATACCATATAACGTATTACGTTATAGCGTTACACCTTATAACGTCAGTTCTGCCCGAGCAGTCGAGCTATGCGGACGTGAGAACCAGTGCTTCCGTAAGTGCGACAAGTGGGAAAGAAAAGAGAAGAGAAAAGAAAAGTGAAGTGTAACACAACCAATATACTAAAACTAAAGGATGGAAAACATCCAAAAAATACCAACTATAAAAATCCTAAACAAAGGCGAAACATATGCCATAAACAGAGCAATAGACCAACAGAGCTCAAATAAATCAACAAGTGAAGTGGATTGTTCAGATACAAACGAAGTAGCGATGGAAATTACGAAAAAAGATGAAGGAAAAAATAATACTAGCAATGTTCCACCACATTACAACGAAAGCTGGAAGACTGCAACTCCCAGCAAAAAACGAAGGATAAACACAAACACAAATGCTAAGAGGACGATAGAACCAGAAGGACAAAAATGGCTACAGGAAATTCCTATACATAACTCTTTCAGCTCACTGCCAGAAGTGATGGACGTAGACCCAGCTGATAAACCAATAACAAACATTCCTAAACCTCCACCAATCTTCATTGATGCTAAAATAATAGACCCCCTCATCGAACTGCTAAACATCACGGCAGGAAAAGAAAATTACACTATCAAACAACTCAAACTAGAACAGGTAAAAGTACAAACCAATACCCCTGAAATATATAGAAAAGTAACAAAAGCGCTAAAGGAAAAAAACGCCGGGTATCATACCTACCAACCCAAATCTGATAAAAGCTACAAAGCAGTAATCAGAGGCTTACATCCTAAATCGAACACAAACAACATATGTGAGGAATTAGCCAAAATCGGACACCAGGTGAGAACGATCAACAACATAACCAGATTTGACACCAAGCAACCACTACCGCTATTTTTAATAGAATTAGAACCTAAAAATAATAACAAAGAAATTTTTGAAATTAAGAAAATTTTAAACACGATAATCACAGTTGAGCCACCCAGACAAAAAAAAGACATACCGCAATGTATGAGGTGTCAACAATATGGGCATACAAAAAACTACTGTAACAGAAACCCGGCGTGTGTCAAATGCGCAGGAAAGCACCTAACAGCTAACTGCCCACATACGGGAAAAATAAATAACGCAAAGTGTTTCAATTGCGGTGGAAACCACCCAGCTAGTTACAAAGGCTGTTTAGTCAGAAAGCAACTACAAAAAAAACTTTTTCCGCCGCTTCGTAACAGGACATATAATAACTCTAACACTCAACAGGATAGCACAGTAACTGAAACATCAACAAACGTTCAGAATGTAATGAACCATAACAATACCAACACCCTTGGTAGCCGAAGCTACGCGCAAGTAGCCAAACAGTCAACACCTTTAGATAATCACAACCAGAACATTAACATCGACGACGCTGCAGAAATTAAAGAACTATTAAAGATATCCATCAAAAACACAGAATTCCTGGCAAAAATGATAAGTGAACAAAACGCAATCCTTAAACAGCAAACGCAACAAATCACACTCATGCTACAGCTACTTACAAACACGCTAACTAAAAAATAAAAATGGACACGCTTAAAATAGCAGCCTGGAACTCTAACGGCCTACAACAAAGGGCCCTAGAAACTAAAACATTCCTGTATAACAATAATATCGATATACTTCTTGTTTCAGAAACACACTTCACTATAAAAAACTATTTAAAAATACCGTACTACACCATATATGATACCAAGCATCCCTCAGGAAAAGCACACGGAGGAACCGCAGTAATAATAAGAAACGATATTAAACACCATCTACACAGTCAGGTTAGTAAAGAATATATCCAAGCAACCACCGTTACAGTACAAACTAGCAGCAACTATCTACAGCTGTCAGCAGTATATGTACCACCGCGACATAAAATTACATCTCAAATGTGGGAAGATTACTTTCAACACTTAGGTGATAAGTATATTGCAGCGGGAGACTATAATTCAAAGCACACACTATGGGGATCAAGAATCAATACACCTCGAGGTAGAACTTTGGAGAAATACATTAGAAACAATAACCTCAATATATTATCCACAGGAAGACCGACTTACTGGCCGACAGACTTGAGCAAAATACCTGACCTACTTGATTTTGCAGTTACAAAAGGACTAAATGCAAATAAACTAAATATAGAACCCAGCCTCGAGCTTAGCTCCGATCATACACCCATAATTATTACATACTTAAACAAACCAATAATTTATAAAAATTCAGAGACACTATGCAATAAAACCACCAAATGGCAAACATTTAAAGAAATAATTGAGAGCAAAATCAACTGCAACATCCCATTGAAAACACCCGAACATATCGAACAAGCAGTAATAACGCTTACAGAAACTATTCAGGAAGCAGCATGGGCAACCACCATACCTGAATCAACTAATAGACCAACAAAAATAATTCCGCCAGACATCCTTGAAAAAATTAGAGAAAAAAGAAAAGCGAAAGCAAAATGGCAAAAACATAGATCAAAAGAAAACAAAAAACACCTAAATAAACTTGCAAAGGAAATAAAAAACAAAATAAAAGAACACAATAACAATGAGTTCACAAAATTCATAGAGTCACTATCTGCACACGAGAACTCTAACTACTCCCTTTGGAAAGCCACAAAAAAAATAAAGAAGCCAATAAAACTAGTCCCAGCAATCAGAAAAGCAGATAATACATGGGCAAGAAGCAACGAAGAACAAGCTGAAGAATTTTCCAACCACCTAAGCAACATATTTACACCACATAATATCAATAATAGCAACCACAACTGTCATATGGACGAGGATGAGGTAATCACTAGTACTGCAACTGACAATCATTACATAATACCTAAAACAACAGCACATGAAATTAGAAACATAATCGAGAAAACAAAAAATAATAAGGCACCAGGAATTGACCTAATCAATGGTATAATCTTGAAAAATCTTCCTCCAAAAGCGATACGGCTAATTACAATAATCTTTAATGCAATATTAAGAATCCAATACTATCCTAAACTATGGAAACTAGCACAGATCATAATGTTACCTAAACCAGGCAAAGACCCACATCAAACAGTATCGTACAGACCAATATCACTACTTCCAGTATTCTCCAAAATACTGGAAAAAATAATTTACGCCCGCCTAAAACCAATAATAGAGAAGGAAAAACTAATACCAGATCACCAATTTGGATTCAGGAACAAACACTCCACGATAGAGCAAATGCACAGACTCACAAACGAAATAATACTAGCAATAGAAAACAAACAATACTGCACAGCCCTCTTTATGGACATCGAGAAAGCATTCGACAAAATAAACCACGATAGTCTACTTCAATCAATCAGAAAACAATTCCCGGAGCAGATATACCATTTAACTAAATCCTACTTAAGCAACAGAACCTTTACAGTAAAAATTAAAGATACATACTCTCAAGTTAAAGACATCAAGGCAGGGGTTCCGCAAGGAAGCGTCTTGGGACCAATTCTCTACACACTATACACGGCCAACATACCAACAACCACCAACAGCAAAATACTGACATTTGCGGATGACACTGTGGTACTAGTCAGGCACACTAACTCAGCAACAGCAGTCGCATTGCTACAAGAGCATATTGCAAAAATAGAAAAGTGGCTTCAAGTTAAACAAATTAAAGCAAACCCTGATAAATGCAACCACATTACATTCACACTGCGAAAACAGTTACCACCAAACATTACACTCAACGGCACGCACATAATACAAACAAGGCAAGTCAAATACCTAGGACTACACTTTGATACAAGATTCACATGGAAACAGCATATCAAATCAATAATAAGCAAAATACAGATAGCAAGGAGACAGATGTACTGGTTAACAAGTCGAAAATCCAAACTAAGCATAGAAAACAAATTAAAAATCTACAAAACCATCATAAAACCAATCTGGACGTACGGAATACCACTATGGGGAACTGCAGCAATGAGCCATATAACCAAACTAGAGGCAATGCAATCTAAAATACTTAGAACAATAGTAAACGCCCCATGGTACGTTAGAAACGAGGACATACGAAAAGACCTTGGAATACCAACGGTCAAGGAAGAGATTAGCAGATTCGCAAGAAGGTACAGAGAAAGATTAGCAACGCACCCGAACCGGCTGGCAGCGGAAACGATCACCACATTCATCGAAAGGAGATTAAAAAGGAAACATCCAGTAGATCTCATAAAGGATAAACCCTAACAAGCACGAAGATGGAACCCCATTGGGGGTAGCCACCCACATGTTATATTAGTAAACAGCTATAACATTTTACCAAATGTCCTACTGGACAAATTGTAAAATTTAAAGCAAATAAATAAAAAAAAAAAAAAAAAAAAAAAAAACCTTATAACGTATTTCCTTATAACGTTATACCTTATAACGTATTTCCTTATAACGTTATACCATATAACGTTATGTTATATAACGTAATAGCTTATAACGTTATACCATATAACGTATTATGTTATAACGTTATACCATATAACGTATTACGTTACAACGTTACACAAGACAACGTAATGTTCTATAACGTATTTCGTTATAACGTTATACCATATAACGTATTACGTTATGATGTTATGTTTGATAACGTAATACGTTATAACGTTATGTTGTATAACGTAATACGCTATAACGTGTTACCATATATCGTATTACGTTATAACGTTATACCATATAACGTATTACGTTACAACGTTACACCATACAACGTTATGTTATATGACGTATTCCGTTATAACGTTATACCGTATAACGTATTACGTTATAACATTATGTTATATGACGTAATACGGTATAACGTGTTACCATATAACGTATTACTTTATAACGTTACACCATATAAGGTATTGCGTTATAACGTTATACCATATGACGAATTACGTTATAACGTTATACCATATAACGTTATACCATATAACGTTATACCATATAACGTTATGATATATAACGTAATACGTTATAACGTTATACCATATAACGTATTATGTTATAACGTTATACCATATAACGTATTACGTTACAACGTTACACAAGACAACGTAATGTTCTATAACGTATTTCGTTATAACGTTATACCATATAACGTATTACGTTATAACGTTAGACCATACAACGTTATGTTATATACCGTATTCCGTTACAGCGTTATACCATATAACGTATTACGTTATAACGTTATACCATATAACGTATTACCATATAACGTTATACCATATAACGTATTACGTTATAACGTTATACCATATAACGTATTACGTTATAACGTTATACCATATTACGTATTACCTTATAACGTTATACCATATAACGTTATGTTATATACAGTAATAAGTTATAACGTTATACCATATAACGTATAACGTTATAACGTTACACCATACAACCTTATGTTACGTAACGTAATACGTTATAACGATATGTTGTATAACGTAATACGTTATAACGTGTTACCATATAACGTATTACGTTATAACGTTATGTTATATAACTTATTACGTTATAGCGTTATACCATATAACGAATTACGTTATAACGTTATACCATATAACGCATTACTTCATTACGTTACACCATATAAGGTATTACGTTATAACGTTATACCATATGACGCATTACGTTATAACGTTAGACCATACAACGTTATGTTATATACCGTATTCCTTTACAAAGCTATACCATATAACGTATTGCGTTATAACGTCATGTTATATAACTTATTACGTTATAACGTTATACCATATAACGTATTACGTTATAACGTTATACCATATAACGTATTAGCTTCTAACGTTATACCATATAACGTTATGTTATATAACGTAATATTTTATAACGTTATACCATATAACGTATTACGTTATATCGTTATACCATATAACGTATTACGTTACAACGTTACACAAAACAACGTTATGTTATATAACGTATTGCGTTATAACGTTATACCTTATAACGTTATGTTATATAACGTAATACGTTATAACGATATACCATATAACGTATTACGTTATAACGTTATGTCATATAACTTATTACGTTATAACGTTATACCATATGACGCATTACGTTATAACGTTATACCATATAACGTTATGTCATATAACGCAATACATTATAACGTTATACCAAATAACGTGTTACGTTATAACGTTGTGTTATATAACGTAATACGTTATAACGTTATCTTATATAACGTAATACGTTATAACGTTATACCATATAACGTATTACGTTAAAACGTTATACCCTATACGTAATACGTTATAACGTTATACCATATAACGCATTACGTTATAACGTTACACCATACAACGTTATGTTATATAACGTAATACGTTATAACGTTATAGCATATAACGTATTACGTTATAACGTTATAGCATATAACATTATGTTATACAACGTAACACGTTATAAAGTTATACCATACAACGTAATACGTTATAACGTTATACCATATAACGTTATGTTATATAACGTAACACGGTATAACGTTGTACCATATAATGTTATGTTATGTACCGTAATACGTTATAATGTTAAACCATATCACATTAAGTTATATAACGTAATTAGTTATAACGTTATACCATATAACGTCATGTTGTATAACGTAATAAGTTATAACGTTAAACCATATAACGTATTACGTTATAACGTTATACCATATAACATTATGTTATAAAACGTAACAAGGTTATAACGTTATACCATATAACCTTATGTTATAAAACGTAACAAGGTTATAACGTTATACCATATAGCGTTATGTTATATAATGTAATACATTATAAAGTTATACCATATAACATTACGTTATATAACGTAACACGTTATGACGTTACACCATATAACGTAATACGTTATAACGTTATTCCATATAACGACATGATATATAACGTAATACGTTATAAATTTGAACCATAAGACCACATACTATATAACGTAGCACGATATAACGTTACAACATATAACGTAATACATTATAACGTTATACCATATAATGTTATGTTATATAACGTAATACGTTATAATGTTTAACCATATCACGTTAAGTTATATAACGTAATTAGTTGTAACGTTACACCATATACCGTCATGTTATATAACGTAATAAGTTACAACGTTAAACCATATAACGTAATACATTATAACGTTATACCATGTTACGTTATGTTATATAACGTAATACGTTATAACATTATAGCATAAAATGATATACTATTCAACGTAACACGTTATAACTTTACACCATATATCATAATATCGTATATAATACGTTATAACGTTGTGCCATATAACGATATACTATATAACGTAACACGTTATAACGTTAGAAGATATAACGTTATGTTATATAACGTAACACGTTATAACGTTAAACCATATAACGTTATGTTATATAACGTAATACGTTATAACGTTACACCATATAACGTAATACGTTATAACGTTTTACAATATAACCTTATCTTATAAAACGTAATAAGGTTATAACGTTATACCACATAACGTTATGTTATACAACGTAATGCGTTATAACGTTATACTATATAACGTTATGCTGTAAAACGTAATACGTTATAGCTTTATACCATATAACGTTATGTTACATAACGTAATAAGTTATACGTTATAGCATAAAACGATATACTATATAACGTAACACATTATAACGTTATACCATATAACGCAACACGCTATAACGTTGTACCATATAACGATATACTATATAACGTAACACGTTAGAACGTTACACCATATAACGTAATACGTTATTACGTTATACCATATAACTATATGTTACATAACGTTTTACGTTATAACGTGATACCATATAACTATATACTATATATCGTAACACGTTATAACGTTGTACCACATAACGTAATACGTTATAACGTTATACCATATAACGTTATGTTATATAACGTAATACGTTATAACGTTAAACCATATAACGTTATGTTACATAACGTAATACGTTATAACGTGATACCATATAACGATATACTATATAACGTAACACGTTATAACGTTATACCATATAATCTTATGTTACATAACGTAATACGTTATAACTTGGTATATATAACGCATTACGATATAACGTTATACCATATAACGTATTACGTTATAACGTTATAGCATATAACGTAATACCTTATAACGTTGTACCGTATAACGTTATGCTACATAACGTAATACGTTATAACGTTACACCATATGACGCATTACGTTATAACGTTATATCATATAACGTTATGTTATATAACGTAATACGTTATAACTTTATACCATATAACGTATTACGTTATAACGTTATGTTATATAACTTATTACGTATAACGTTATACCATATAACGTATTCCGTTATAACGTTACACTATACAACGTTATGTTATATAACGTATTACGTTATAACGTTACACTATACAACGTTATGTTATATAACGTATTACGTTATAACGTTATACCACACAACGTTATGTTATATACCGTATTCCATTACAACGTCATACCATATAACGAGTTACGTTATAACGTTATGTTATATAACTTATTACGTATAACGTTATACCATATAACGTATTACGTTATAACGTTATACCATATAACGTTATGTTATATAACGTAATACGTTATAACGTTATGTTATACAACGTAATACGTTATAACGTTATGTTATATAACGTAATACGTTATAACGTTATGTTGTATAACGTAATACGTTATAACGTGGTACCATATATCGCATTACGTTATAACGTTACACCATACAACCTTATGTTATATAACGTAATACGTTATAACATGTTACCATATAACGAATTACGTTAGAACGATGTACCATATAACGTTATTTTATATAACGTAATACGTTATAACGTTATGTTATACAACGTAATACGTTATAACGTGGTACCATATAACGCATTACGTTATAACGTTACACCATACAACCTTATGTTATATAACGTAATACGTTATAACATGTTACCATATAACGTATTACGTTATAACATGTTACCATATAACGTATTACGTTATAAGGTTACACTAGACAACGTTATGTTATATAACGTAATACGTTATAACGTGGTACCATATAACGCATTACGTTATAACGTTACACCATACAACCTTATGTTATATAACGTAATACGTTATAACATGTTACCATATAACGTATTACGTTATAACGTTATACCATATAACGTTATGTTATATAACGTAATACGTTATAACGTTATACCATGTAATGCATTACGTTATAAAGTTACACCATACAACGTTATGTTTTATAACGTATTACGCTATAACGTTATACCATATAACGTATTACGTTATAACGTTACACAAGACAACGTTATGTTATATAACGTATTACGTTATAACGTTATACCATATAACGCATTACGTTATAACGTTACACCATACAACGTTGTGTTATATAACGTATTACGTTAGAACGTTATACCATATAACGTATCACGTTATAACGTTATGTTAAATAACTTAATACGTTATAACGTTATGTGATATAACGTAATACGTTATAACGTTACACCATACAACCTTATGTTATATAACGTAATACGTTATAACATGTTACCATATAACGTATTACGTTATATCGTTATACCATATAACGTTATGTTATATAACGTAATACGTTATAACGTGGTACCATATAACGCATTACGTTATAACGTTACACCATGCAACCTTATGTTATATAACGTAATACGTTATAACATGTTACCATATAACGTATTACGTTATAACATGTTACCATATAACGTATTACGTTATAACGTTACACTAGACAACGTTATGTTATATAACGTAATACGTTATAACGTGGTACCATATAACGCATTACGTTATAACGTTACACCATACAACCTTATGTTATATAACGTAATACGTTATAACATGTTACCATATAACGAATTACGTTAGAACGATGTACCATATAACGTTATTTTATATAACGTAATACGTTATAACGTTATGTTATACAACGTAATACGTTATAACGTTACACCATACAACGTTATGTTATATAACGTATTACGTTATAACGTTATACCACACAACGTTATGTTATATACCGTATTCCATTACATCGTTATACCATATAACGTGTTACGTTATAACGTTATGTTGTATAACGTAATACGTTATAACGTGGTACCATATAACGCATTACGTTATAACGTTACCCCATACAACCTTATGTTATATAATGCGTAACATTATAACGTTATACCATATAACGTATTATGTTATATACCATATACCATATTACGTTATAACGTTATAACATATAACGTATTACGTTATAACGTTATACCATATAACGTTATGCCATATAACGTAATACGTTATAACGTTATATCATATATCGTATTACGTTATAACGTTATACCATATAACGTATTACGTTATAACGTTATACCATATAACGTTATGCCATATAACGTAATACGTTATAACGTTATACTATATAACGCATTACGTTATAAAGTTACACCATACAACGTTGTGTTATATAACGTATTACGTTCGAACGTTATACCATATAACGTATCACGTTATAACGTTATGGTAAATAACTTAATACGTTATAACGTTATGTGATATAACGTAATACGTTATAACGTTACACCATACAACCTTATGTTATATAACGTAATACGTTATAACATGTTACCATATAACGTATTACGTTATATCGTTATACCATATAACGTTATGTTATATAACGTAATACGTTATATCGGTGTGTTATATAACGTAATACGTTATAACGTGGTACCTTATAACGCATTACGTTATAACGTTACACCATACAACCTTATGTTATATAACGTAATACGTTATAACATGTTACCATATAACGTATTACGTTATATCGTTATACCATATAACGTTATGTTATATAACGTAATACGTTATATCGGTATTTTATATAACGTAATACGTTATAACGTGGTACCATATAACGCATTACGTTATAACGTTACACCATACAACCTTATGTTATATAACGTAATACGTTATAACATGTTACCATATAACGTATTACGTTATAACATGTTACCATATAACGTATTACGTTATAACGTTACACTAGACAACGTTATGTTATATAACGTAATACGTTATAACGTGGTACCATATAACGCATTACGTTATAACGTTACACCATACAACCTTATGTTATATAACGTAATACGTTATAACATGTTACCATATAACGTATTACGTTATAACGTTATACCATATAACGTTATGTTATATAACGTAATACGTTATAACGATATTCCATGTAACGCATTACGTCATAAAGTTACACCATACAACGTTATGTTTTATAACGTATTACGTTATAACGTTATACCATATAACGTATTACGTTATAACGTTACACCATACAACCTTATGTTATATAACGTAATACGTTATAACATGTTACCATATAACGTATTACGTTATAACGTTATACCATATAACGTTATGTTATATAACGTAATACGTTATAACGTTATTCCATGTAACGCATTACGTTATAAAGTTACACCATACAACGTTATGTTTTATAACGTATTACGTTATAACGTTATACCATATAACGTATTACGTTATAACGTTACACAGGACAACGTTATGTTATATAACGTATTACGTTATAACGTTATACCATATAACGCATTACGTTATAACGTTACACCATACAACGTTGTGTTATATAACGTATTACGTTAGAACGTTATACCATATAACGTATCACGTTATAACGTTATGTTAAATAACTTAATACATTATAAAGTTACGTTATATAACGTAATACGTTATAACGTTATACCATATAACGTATTACGATATAACGTTATAGCATGTAACGTAATACCTTATAACGTTATACCGTATAATGTTATGCTATATAACGTAATACGTTATAACGTTATACCATATAACGTATTACGTTATAACGTTATGTTATATAACGTAATACATTATAACGTGTTACCATATAACGTAATTACTTTATAACGCTACACCATATAAGGTATTACGTTATAACGTTATACCATGTGACGCATTACGTTATAACGTTATATCATATAACGTTATGTTATTTAACTTATTACGATATAATGTTATACCATATAACATATTACGTTATAACGTTATACCATATAACGTATTACCTTATAACGTTATACCATATAACGTTATGTTATATAACGTAATACGTTATAACGTTATACCATATAACGTATTACGTTATAACTTTATACCACATAACGTATTACGTTATAACGTTACACCCTACAACGTTATGTTATATAACGTATTACGTTATAACGTTATACCATACAACGTTATGTTATATACCGTATTCCATTACAACGTTATACCATATAACGTGTTACGTTATAACGTTATGTTATATAACTTATTACGTATAACGTTATACCATATAACGTATTACGTTATAACGTTATACCATATAACGTTATGTTATGTGACGTAATATGTTATAACGTTATACCATGTAACGTTACGTTATATAACGTAATACATTATAACGGTATGTTATATAACGTAACACGTTATAACGTGGTACCATATAACGCATTACGTTATAACGTTACACCATACAGCCTTATGTTATATAACGTAATACGTTATAACGTGTTACCATATAACGAATTACGTTAGAACGTTATACCGTATAACGTTATGTTATATAACGTAATACGTTATAACGTTATACCATATAACGCATTACGTTATAACGTTACACCATACAACGTTGTGTTATATAACGTATTACGTTAGAACGTTATACCATATAACGTATCACGTTATAACGTTATGTTAAATAACTTAATACATTATAAAGTTACGTTATATAACGTAATACGTTATAACGTTATACCATATAACGTATTACGATATAACGTTATAGCATGTAACGTAATACCTTATAACGTTATAGCGTATAATGTTATGCTATATAACGTAATACGTTATAACGTTATACCATATAACGTATTACGTTATAACGTTATACCATATAACGTTATGTTATGTGACGTAATATGTTATAACGTTATACCATGTAACGTTACGTTATATAACGTAATACATTATAACGGTATGTTATATAACGTAACACGTTATAACGTGGTACCATATAACGCATTACGTTATAACGTTACACCATACAGCCTTATGTTATATAACGTAATACGTTATAACGTGTTACCATATAACGAATTACGTTAGAACGTTATACCGTATAACATTATTTTATATAACGTAATACGTTATAACGTTATGTTATATAACGTAATACGTTATAACGGTATGTTATATAACGTAATACGTTATAACGTTATGTTGTATAACGTAATACGTTATAACGTGGTACCATAAAACGCATTACGTTATAACGTTACACCATACAACCTTATGTTATATAATGCGTAACGTTATAACGTTATACCATATACCGTATTATGTTTTATACCATATACCACCTTACGTTATGACGTTATAACATATAACGTTATGCTATATTACGTAATACGTTATAACGTTATAACATATACCGTTATGTTATATTACGTAATACGTTATAACCTTATACCATATAACTTATTACGTTATAACGTTATACCATATAACGTTATGCCATATAACGTAATACGTTATAACGTTATACTATATAACGCATTACGTTATAAAGTTACACCATACAACGTTATGTTTTATAACGTATTACGTTATAACGTTATACCATATAACGTATTACGTTATAACGTTACACAAGACAACGTTATGTTATATAACGCATTACGTTATAACGTTATACCATATAACGCATTACGTTATAACGTTACACCATACAACGTTGTATTATATTGTCACGTCCCGCGCTCCGCACGTTTCGTAACGAAGAAACAAAACTACTATGCGCCAATTAACGCGAGAAAAGGACTCGAACACACCAATCAACGCACGCTACTACGAAGTTAAATAAGAAATTAACATAAAATATTATTAAATAAGGGGACGACTAATAGACTCGCATATAAGGACGAATATATATATATATATATATAGTTCAAAAATCTATGTATATAACATTGAATAAAACTACCAATAACTGATTCGCGATTTGAAAACCCATGGCTCAGTACCGTGTAAACCAACCAATACACGAAACAAATGAATATAACATTAAATTAGTCTACCAATAACCAACTTGTGATTTGGAAATCAATGGCTCAATCATCCAATAAACAAAATATATGAATGTAACATTCAGTGAATTTGAAAATACATGGCTCAATATCAAGAAGGAAGAATTTAAATAAAACTAACTAACGAATCAACTGAGTCACGAACCAAACAAATAAATCAAGAAATAAGAATAATCAGTAAAGGAAAATAAATAGAACAATAGGAGAACTTATGTTAATTGATCTACAAATATGAAATATGTAAACGACTGAAGAAACTAATTAACCAACAGTACACTAACTGCCCCGACGAACCAAACAAGAATGACTATGGAAGGGAAATAATCAAAACAACAGGAATAAACATTTTAATGCAAGGATAAAACATTAACGACTAAGTAAACCTACTAACAAATCAAAATGATCAAAACAATTAATACCGCAATAACTTAGAGAACTACATACAAATATAAATATATTGGCGACGAAATCCTCAGTGCTACGTAACAAATCCAAACTTGTCAAACTACAAATATATATATGTATATAAGAAACCAAATGATTAACAGTCGAACGAATGCATAACCTTAAATACACAATATCGAAGAATTTACATAAAATCACATTGTTAGAAATATACATATGTGTGCGTGTTCTATCAAATTAATGATTAATTGAATCGATAATTGGAAACCAGCCAATGCTCCAGCGGGGGAATCATGTATGATGGCTGTGCTACGAGACATGCATGTATATAAATAAAATCTACATTTCAAATTGAACTACTAATAATCGAAACAACATTAAACTAACTACTAACTAACCACACGATCAAAGCAATTAACATTATGACTTGGAGAATTACGCACAGTAATTCTACCGTCCAGCATAAATATGTATAACCGCATCAAACATACAATAACCTAATATCAAGAACAAAATCTCCAATACTATGTTATCATATCACGAACATGAAATCAAATAATTGACACATCACCCCAAATACCCAACATTACTTTAAATCATATTGTCAGAAAAATATATATATATATATATATATATATATATATATATATATATATATATATATGTGTGTGTGCGTGTTCTATGTTATAAAACCAAATTGATAATCTAGTAGACGCAACACGAAATACATAATTAAGCTAGGCACCATCTCAGTAAATAATTATATATGAAAACTACATTACGGAACGTACATGCATCTAAATGAACATAAAATAGAACACACAACATAACAGCATCAGAACTAACTATAAATTAATCACTCGATCAAAATTAACACTGCAACGACTTGGAGAGTTACGCACAGTAACTCTACCATCCAGTATAAATATGCATAATCACACCAAATTATAAACATCAGAAACAAACTACAATTATATTACAAAATACATATATGAAATCAAACAATTGACACATAACCTCAAATATATAATATCACACTACACTATCAAAAAAAAATAATATATATATACATATATATATATCCATATATATATATTAAATTGAACATAAAATGAGTAATTAAGATCAGCCAAATTTCGGAAATAAATACACATGTACATATATATATATATATATATATATATATATATATATATATATGATACCTATACTTCAAAATCTAATCACTGATAATCCAAATGAACAATAAAAGAAATAGAATACACAACACGATACTATTAAAAACAAAATTGTCCAGACAACTTTAAAGTAATTTTGCACGAAAATCCACACCACCAATACATACGCATAGATGTATATATGTATGAATATATATAGATATACATATATATATATATGTATATATATATATATATATATATATATATATGTCGGAGATGAAAGAACACCGGAGCTTTTGGAATTTTGAATAATCCCGCAACATTGTAACCTAGAGTCTACTATAGCTGTAATTAAACAATTGTAGTTATTCAATCCGATTTGTAATTGTTCGAGATTTGTGATAATGAGCTTGGGCTCGAGGCGACAGCCAGTCGCCGAACGTAGCCGCGGTCACGGGATGAACGCTTTGTCTAACAAAGGTATAGAGTAATTCTATAGCTCTCCTTAAAAGAAATATTCGTGGCGGCACGCGACAGTAAACATTCCAACGGTCTCTGTCCCGTAGCTCGCCACACGCAGACCCTATTCTTCGAGTAAGATGATTGCCAGATGTCGATGCGTCTCCGCAGTACATGTTCAGCTAGCCTGAGGGCCCGTTATAAATCTTAGGATTTAGTTGACTAAAGTCCTTCAAGCAAACAGTCTTTGTCCCAGCTACGGGAAGATAGGAGAGACCTATTTTTCAACGAACGGCGTCTCCCACTAGCAACTTTCCCCCGAAGGTGGCTAGCATCTTTTTCTAACCACCGATATGGAGATTGACCAATTAGCAGCAACGCCAATTTCCCTTACTTTCTGAACGAAGGCTTTCCTCGACGAATCCGATGATCTCGTGTCCTTAGATACACCCCATCATAGTTTTCCTCTGCAGCATCATCGCGACGGAGAGTCATTCTCTCGTGAGGTCGTATTAGCGAGTTACTTAGAGTCCGTACGCTCGGTGGATGTTTCACGTTTTAACCAAGAGCCCGACTTAGAATTTGCGAGCACGTTAATCTACCATCCCGTCGACCGCGGATTCGTTATGGAACCTAGGATCATTGTCATTAGTTCTCGAGTAACTAGTTACCGCGGTTACTTGTCCAGTTCTATGATAATCGTACTCGCACTAGTCAATGTCTTCCCTATTGCATATCGACACGTGTAATCCAAACGAAGATTCGTTTCACGCCCCTAACTCTAATTCTAATGTAAACCCGACATCAGAAGTGGGATCAGTGCCGGTTATAACAGTGCAAGAGCTTACGACCATCGTGCGCGAGTTAATTCAGTCGCTAGTGCAAAATCGAGTGTGGAACCTAACAATTTTCGCCACCGCGTTTTAACCCTGAAACCGCGGGCTTCGACTCCGCTGCACGACGCGCAGCTATCAATCTGATTATGGAGGAAAATCCCTTACAAAGTAGTGCCCTGAATATACTTTCAATAACGAGTATCAAATCGACTTCTACGTATTGGAGGCGCCAACTGGTAGATCAAGCCATCCGGGTGAGTCGTTTCCATTTTACCCCGATTTTGGAGCCGAGTGTTCATTAATTAAAGAACTCGTAGTCTTGAGATTTTCTGGCAAAGGAACGATTGATATAGTAGTAATGCGAGGAATAAGAAATATTTGTACTAAACGTACCTCTCAAATCTTGTTCGTTGCAGGTGTTAATGATTAAAGATAAATTTTTATATCCTCGCTGATAGTTATTTAAGGTATGATGTCGCGATTGATCGTGAGATTTTAAGTCAAGGTTTTAGCGTAATATTACACAAACTAGCCTCGCTATGTGTAAAACGAAAATAATTAATGCCTGTAATAAGACCGCTGAAAACGAGATCGATGTTAATGAAGTTGACAATGAGGTACGTGGTAGTGATAAAAGTCGATTAATTTTCTTTTCGAAGATTCAAAGATTCATCCGTTACGGGTTTCCTACGTACTCGCGTAAATACAGGCCAGTTAGAAGTACAATTAATTGATCCTAACATCACCGTACAAGGAGTCCTAATAGACTTCGCGGGGAGGAGCGCAGAATAGTACGTGAGAGAATACGCGAATTAATTAGAGCCGAAAATCATAAGGCCTAGTAATTCACCGTTCGCGAGCCCTGTGTTACTCGTGAAGACGAACGATGTTTCAGATAGATGATTGGTAGATTTTCGAGAACTAAATGAAAATACGGTCGCGGATCGGTATCCTTTACCCTTTATTGCGGATCAAGTCGCGAGATTGCCAAAGCGAGATATTTTGTTAGTCTGGACATGGCCAGCGGGTTTCGCCAAATCCCTATTCATTCTAATTCTAGGAAATACACAGCATCGGCGACCCCCGTCGGACGATTTGGACAATAAGTTGTTGCTTTCTTCAAATTCCTGTGTGCCCTTGTTCGGTCCATTCGACGTCTTTTAATTGCATGGCATGGTTGCGTGCGCGTCTGGTGTTTCTTTCGGAATCGTTTTTCCGAACCGCGATATTACGCTGACTCCGTCGAAAACGGGGATTCTTGCATTTTCGGACAAACTAAGCGGTAAAAGTGGTTCGAAAGAATATGTCATTGTTTTGCTCGACAGCTTCACTAAATTCGCATATCTGCATCATACTCGTAAAATAAATTCTCCTAGTACCGTTCAAGCACTTAAGTATGCTATATTTTATTCGGCAGTCTTTGCTGGATGATAGCGGATCAAGAGAGGTGTCCTACGGGCAAAGAATTTCAAGATTTTTGTCTAGATAGACACATTAAACTCCACTTAATCTCAACCGGTGCGAGTAGGGCCAACGGACAGGTAGAGCGTATCATGGGTACGCTAAAGAACATATTCACGACCATAGAAACGACCGGGCGATCTCGGCTAGACGCGATTGACAAAATACAGTTGACTTCGAACTGCACTACCAACCGCGTGACTAAATCGAGTCCATTGGAACTATTAATTGGTAGAACAGCAAAGATCCTACGACTCGTTGATACTCGACGGTATTGAAGAAAGAAAAGTAGATATCTCCGATGTAAGCCAGCAGGCAATAGAGAATATAGAAACTAGTGCTAGGTACGACACAGGTGGATTCGACAAAACCAAAGCTAAAGTAGGTAGGTTTAATCCCGGTGATTTTGCATTACGCAAGAATGAGGAAGTAAACCAAACGAGGTTAGATCCGAAATTCAGGAGTCCATTCCAGATAGCAAAAGTTTTGGAAGGAGATAGATATACTTTAAAAACCTTGGACGGCAAACGATCATATAAGGACAGACATGACAGACTGAGAAAAATGCCAGAAAGTTGCGTCCCTGCTGAGTTGGACGTCTGCTGTGATGACAACGATAGTGATAATAACGATGCGAGTACACTGACCTCGGAGGATCATTAATACCACGCCTTTTGTAATATTCCCAGTGGGGCCCTGCGCTATGTCCACCGCGATGTACTGTATTTTCTGATACGTCCACCGAGACAACGAGCGCACGTGTGATATACCCACTTTGATGCTTTGTGTTGTTTTATGATATGTCCACCGCGACGTACTGTGTTTTCTGATACGTCCACCGTGACAATGGGTGCACATGTAATATACCCACTTTGATGCTTTGTGTTGTTTTATGATATGTCCACCGCGACGTACTGTGTTTTCTGATACGTCCACCGTGACAATGGGTGCACATGTAATATACCCACTTTGATGCTTTGTGTTGTTTTATGATATGTCCACCGCGACGTACTGTGTTTTCTGATACGTCCACCGTGACAATGGGTGCACATGTAATATACCCACTTTGATGATTTGTGTTGTTTTATGATATGTCCACCGCGACGTACTGTGTTTTCTGATTCGCCCACCGTGACAACGAGTGCATATGCTTTGTGTTGTTTTATGATATGTCCACCGCGACGTACTGTATTTTCTGATACGTCCACCGTGACAACGAGCACACATGTAATATAACCAACGTAGTGGTACGATCCAACAAACCGAGATTCATCAGTGTACGAAATCGGAAAATGATCTGTCGTGTCATTACGGTCTGACTGGTAACTCACAGAATGCAACTAGCACTTTGAAGACAAATTAAAACGCTACTAATTTTATTTCTCTTTCATTTCCTTGCTTGTCAAACCTCCGAACAGAACTTTGTTGCCAAACTGGACCCTTGACTTATTTGGAACATTTAGTTGAACGGTAAATAATATCAGTTACGAGTCTGATGTTGGAAAACGCAATATTTTAGTTACACACGAGGACGTGTGATAGTCAGGATGGCCGTGTCGGAGATGAAAGAACACCGGAGCTTTTGGAATTTTGAATAATCCCGCAACATTGTAACCTAGAGTCTACTATAGCTGTAATTAAACAATTGTAGTTATTCAATCCGATTTGTAATTGTTCGAGATTTGTGATAATGAGCTTGGGCTCGAGGCGACAGCCAGTCGCCGAACGTAGCCGCGGTCACGGGATGAACGCTTTGTCTAACAAAGGTATAGAGTAATTCTATAGCTCTCCTTAAAAGAAATATTCGCGGCGGCACGCGACAGTAAACATTCCAACGGTCTCTGTCCCGTAGCTCGCCACACGCAGACCCTATTCTTCGAGTAAGATGATTGCCAGATGTCGATGCTTCTCCGCAGTACATGTTCAGCTAGCCTGAGGGCCCGTTATAAATCTTAGGATTTAGTTGACTAAAGTCCTTCAAACAAACAGTCTTTGTCCCAGCTACGGGAAGATAGGAGAGACCTATTTTTCAACGAACGGCGTCTCCCACTAGCAACTTTCCCCCGATAGTGGCTAGCATCTTTTTCTAACCACCGATATGGAGATTAACCAATTAGCAGCAACGCCAATTTCCCTTACTTACTGAACGAAGGCTTTCCTCGACGAATCCGATCATCTCGTGTCCTTAGACACACCCCATCATTGTTTTCCTCTGCAGCATCATCGCGACGGAGAGTCATTCTCTCGTGAGGTCGTATTAGCGAGTTACTTAGAGTCTGTACGCTCGGTGGATGTTTCACGTTTTAACCAAGAGTCCGACTTAGAATTTGCGAGCACGTTAATCTACCATCCCGTCGACCGCGGATTCGTTATGGAACCTAGGATCATTGTCATTAGTTTCTCGAGTAACTAATTACCGCGGTTACTTGTCCAGTTCTATGATAATCGTACTTGCACTAGTCGATGTCTTCTCTATTGCTTAACGACACGTGTAGACCAAGCGAAGATTCGTTTCACGCCCCTAACTCTAACTCTAATGTAAACCCGACATATATATATATATATATATATATATATATATATATATATATATATATATATATGTATATATCTGTACATTACAATTACACGAGCAACACTATGGTCATTTCAATTTTAAACCGCACCAGAACGAAATAAATTTAGTGACGGGCGAATAATTATTTCAATATCGAAACCCGTCACTCTGCATTCACGAGCAGCCATCTTAGATTGTCAATAGCTCTTATACGTACACATCGGAATACATGCAATAACCATATAAATGCAAATTATATTATTCTCACTTTTATCCTACGTCAAAGGTTAAAATAGGTCATAAGTAATTAATAAACAATGAGATCTGATATCAATAAAAAGTCACCATGTACTAGGGACATTCATAGGCGGCCATTTTGGATAATCAACACACACGGTAATTTTTACGCGTTACAAATAAGTTATATTTTCTTTTTCAAAAAAAAAAAGGAAAAAAATATAATATAAAGGAACAGTAAATACTTGATACAAGATAAAAAATATATATATATAAAAAAAAAATATATAATAATAAATACAACATAACACATTATTGTAACAGAAATGTTAGAAATTGATAAAAATCAGCCATAAGAAACACATCATGAAAACGCACTATTAGCTAACACTTTTAAATTTTGAGTAAATCCCATGCGTAACCACATTTTCGAATACAGATGTAAAAACAAAATATCTATATATATATATAATATATATATATATACATATATAATAAAATATATATATATAGTAAGTATAAAAAGGAAAACATTACCTTATACTAGCAAAACAACAATCCGATGAAACTATATTATGAAACATGTATGCATATATACACACGTATATACATATATATATATATATATATATATATATATATATATATATATATATATATATATATATATATATATATATATAGATATTCATATACACATGTAACAAAATTGTTGAACAGCGAACTAATATAAAGCAACTATACTAAGTCGAAATCGAAACACGGAGCTCCAGGATAAAGCTCGCTAAACTTACACATGCACCAATGACGCACTACAGGGGAAATTCCCCTTTTTCCGGAAGTATAGTGACGAAGATGTGCTTCCAAAACTTCTTCAGGAACTTCATCGGGGAAACGCATCTTCACACATCGGTCGGTATCAACAACTTCGAGCAGAGGATCATCCCACTCCAGAATGATAGTTTCCGCATCGAAGAAGCTTTCATCAGCAGCAGAATTCGACTCTGACGAAAAATCCAAGGCATCGACATCAATATCAATATCAATATCAATATCGCATAACTCTTCCAACAACTCTGATACTTGTGGTTGGTCATAACACCTCGGGCGTTGATTCCGTTCGCACGGCTCACTCACGGTTTCTTCGCAGTCTCTCTTCCTCTTGCGCTAAAATAATATAATATAATGAAACAAAACAGGATAAAATAAGCAGTCTAAAACAAGACAAAACGCACCAGGACAGACTGCATAGGAACCTCTGAAGAAAATGCCTCCGCAGCCATCATTCAAGCGTCACAAACCAAAAACCACCGGAACCTACGGAACTAGCAAAATCAAATTTAACTGAATACTGAAAACAACCAGGATGCGGAAATATTAATCAAAACCAAACTTACGCAAAATAACCCGGAGGAAACCCTTAGTACGGGAGAGCAGTGGACCACGCGTGTCGTCCGAGCAAACGTCGATATAATAATGAGACTCCAATCGCCACCGAGGAATACAGACAATTCCCACAGCACTAACATAGAAGTTCTCGAGAAAACTAGATCAGCACGAAAGACTCCAAGTCTCCTAAACACTGCCTCAGCAGAAATGCAAGAGCTAAGTTGAAATACGGAATATTGCAACCTCTCAGGTACCAACGACGGAAGTCTAGAAATTCGAGACAAGACAACGAAGCAGAAGAAATCACCAACGATCACGGAATTTACATTCTCTCACGTACAATTCCAGAAATCCTAAACTTCGACATCCGGACTCCCACGGAAGCGGACTATCGGATAGCCTCCACCCTGCGGGGGATGCTATTATAAATAAACGCAGCAACAAAGAATTCGTGCTTTATTTTGTCGTCCATTGTACGTTTCATTCTGCGGTCTTTGTCAGTAGCTAAGTTGTGCTAAGCATTATAAGTATTCCTCTTCCATTAGCGAAATCAAGAGAAAATAAACATATCAGTAACCGCGGTATAAGTTTTATTCGATGTATATTATACTTAGAATAAATCAGTAAAACGAAAAGTTTTAATAATAATTATACCCGAAATCGAATACTAAATCCGATTATAAATACACCGACGGTCACCAACACCGGCGAAGACATGGCTCCTGATAGCACGTTCTCTTCAAGGTAAGATATATTAAATTTATAAAACTCCTTCCCCTTCGATAAATCCATTATAATTAAGAGGCGAATTAAATTCCTTTACCTCCAAGTAAAACATCCGGTTTTATTTTCCTTTTACCCTGAAGGGAGTTCAAATCTAAACCATTAGTGTTGAACTTTAAACAAAGAGTCGTTCGCTGTGTGATCTTGTGCAACGGTGTTTTCATTTGTTGAAACACTTATTGATTTTCGCATTCCTCCTCCCACTGTTGGCAAATATCGCCCGTCTTTGGGCAAGGCTTGCGAAATCACACAAACTTTACGCAGAGAGGACTATTGAGCTCATTGTTGCAGATTAATAAAATATATAATACAAGACCGAACTCCCGCAGCAGGGTTGCACCATCACCGTCATTCGATTAATTGGTACCTTTATCCTCGCCATCCTTGCATACAATCATTAAAAGGGAGAGAAGTTTCCTCCAGGATTTTAACTGAAGGATCATTCGCTGTGTCAGCTTGTGAATAAAGGTGTTGTCGTTTGTCGGGGACACCCATTGATCTTCGCATTCCTTCTCCCACTGTTGGCAAATATCGCCCGTCTTTGGGCAAGGCTTGCGAAATCACACAAATCTCACACAGAGAGGATCGTTAAAGTCATTTGTTTAATTACTGAATTTGAGAGACGGGGAAATCGTAATGACAAAACCACCCTAGCAGACAACCTGAGATTTAGTTGAAACAACAAATCCACTCACGAAACCTAGGGAAAGAAAAGGGGGAAACGTAAAAGTAAATTTGTGTCAGACCAACAGAACCCCAAGATCCTATCCGAACCCCAACACGCAAATTTCATGTCCCGCTGGTTCCAATATTAACACATCAAGATATGTATATATATATATATTCCCATACATCTATTTGAATAATTCAGTATTCAAATCTAAACAATCAGACATTTCAACCTAGTAAACTGCATGGCGAAACCAAATTTTGAAGATAATTCAATCCTCTAACAAATCACACGCGAACCATAAAATAGATATATATATATATACCTCGTTAGTTAACCAATCTAATATCCGAATTCGAATAGATTCGGTGCGGCAGAATTGAATCTCGGAAATAATTGAATTCGCAAACCAACCATACGCGAAGAAATATACTTATAAATATATATATATCCAATACGATTTATACAACCAGATATTCAGACCTAACTAAATTCTGCGTAACGAGATCGAATTTCAAGGACAATTTAATTTTTAACTTGTTTACACACACACACACACACATATATATATAATATATATATATATATATATATATATATATATATATATATATATATATATATTATAACATCTTAAACCAATATTAACCCTAAATAAACTCTGTGCAACAAAGTCAAATATTTATTTTATCCAACTTTAATCCTCTCCCGTGCCAGTATTCCTGCACATGGCAGGTTAGCCGAAAACGTGGAACTTATCTATCAATAGCCTAACGCTAACTAACGCTACCCATAAGCAATCAATTCATCGGTAAACTATTTAAAGAAATCTCTCTAATCGAAACAGTCCTCAGACTGTTTCCGGAAGCAGTAACTACCGTGTAAATCATAGTTTTCGAGTGCTCATTTAAATATTCAAAATAGTATTGTCCAATAAAAGAAAATATATTTTGAAATAGCCCTTAGACTATTTCTGGTGGCAGCAACTACCGAATTCAAATTGGAAATTTTTAAACCAATATTTCCTTATACAAACATATCAAATTAAATCTTCCGACTAAATTCAAACCAACCAGAAATTTAATTTAAACAACATTCAAACTTAAATTTGATTTAAACGAGGACGTAACAGATTCTTAAATAAATTTTTGGTGGCAGCGGTGGGATACGCTCCACAGAGGATTAAAGTTGTTACGGTTATTGACAGACCAATACCTAAATAATAATGGCGACTAAATTAGAATCATTGGACGAAGACGTAGTGTTGACATTAGCCGAAAAACTTAAAGCATGGGACGCGAATTTCCGCGATATGAGTGCAAAAATGAATGAATTACAAAACAACATGCTCGAATTCAAAACAAGAAGGGAACCCGATTCACCCATATCGCAACCGACAACTCAACAAGAGACGGTACAGCCAGGTGGATATTCCCAACCGATTAAACTAAAAGACGCGATCGAGTCTGTACCAGTGTTCGACGGACATCGACCCTCGGTATTTCAATTTTTAAGAGCATGCGAGCGCGCACGCAGCATGGTTGGTAGATATCAAGAACCCCAGTTAGTAAAATTACTAGTAAATAAGCTTCGCGGTCACGCGTTTCTCGCCGTCGAAGACACAGAATTGGTGAATTTAAATGATTTCGGGAACAAATTAAAAGATCTGTTCGGCCCGAAGAAATCCCTTAACGAATATAGGGGAGAATTAGGAACAATATTTCAACAACCCGGGGAGGACATACTAGACTATATGGATCGGGTTCGAAATCTCAGGCTAGCGATAATGGACGGAGAGAGAGGCGGCTACGGCATTATACTCCCCGACATTCAAGATACAATAGATTGGGAAACGAGGGAGGCCTTCGTTAAGGGACTCCCGAATGAAGTATATATACGAGTAAAGATAGCAGGGTATCACACCTTAGATGACGCGTATCGTCAAGCCGTAAAGGCAACACGAGAATTAAAGCAAGTAAATGATAGAACGCGACCCCAACGACCGACGCACCCGAACATTTACAAACGTGACAGTGTGCGTTCCCTGAACACTAACAACGATATCAGGAATAACCGCCAAGACCGAAGATCAGTACCTCCATCACGGAATTATTCAAACGATTCGAGACAAAACACTATCACATGTAATTATTGTAAAAAACCTGGACATCTAGTAAGAGATTGCTATTAATTTAAAGCCCGAGTAGATGCCGGAATAATCATACCTTATGCTTCAAGACAATCGGGAAACCAAACACGTCCTTCGAGAGATTGGGGCGAGCCTCGAAGGAACGATACCCCGAATCGCCCAAGAGTGCAAGCAGCGACAAGGAGGCCAGTGCCTACCGTAACAAACAGATCAAGGCCAGCCACCCCCACGAGATCGATTTCACAACCCGCAATAAGAGACAGAGCGAACGTAATGCAGACAGTAAAATCAAAGGAACAACCATTGAATACCGTGGGGGAGTCATCTCACAGTCATACGAAAACGCAAGCAGAAAATCCGGAATTTCAAAGCCAAAGGGAAAAATTAATGCGGAAACAACCGACGAAGAAAAATCACCAGGAGTCGGACTCAGATTCGGAAGACGACCTCTCCGGATTATTTCAATAAAACTAAATGAATCACCAATAACTCCAACTGCGCGAATAGTTTCCCCGGATTTAAAAACTAAAACGACCTTATTATTAGACTCTGGATCAGAAATTAATATCATTAAGAAACCCGCGTTACCCGATTCAGCTGTCATCAACGAAAAGAAATCAGTCGAAGTGCGAGGAATTACGGCGACGAGCCTGGTCTCCCTAGGGCAGACAGTAATACAGGTTGCGGGCCATCCAGTTATTTTTCATGTAGTTGATGATTCGTTGCTGATCGATCAAGACGGAATCTTAGGATCCGAATTTTTTGCAGGTTGCAAGGCTCGTTTGGACTACGAGAAAAGGCATGTCAAATGGGGAAATGTTTATATTCCCTTCGATACTAAAGATAGAATAATCATACCGAAACGAAGTTCGATAACATGCTCAATAAATATAGCAAATCCAGAGATAAAAGAGGGATTTATTCCCAGAATTGAGCCGATCAAGGGGATTTATTTCGGTAATGCAGTTGTGAGAAATCATAAGGGAAAGGGTTATTTGAGAGTGATAAATACTACTTCAAGAGACTATGAATTTACAACACCAACAATGGCAATCAAGGAATTCGAAAACCCCTCCCCGCTCCCTAGTACGGTGTGTAACGCAATTTCAAAACCAAAGGAAAGCAGATCTGACAAAATAATTGAATTGCTACGACTTGAACACTTGAACGAAGAGGAAAGGAAAAACGTCGAAAAATTAGTTCGTAATAATCAAGATAGATTTCATATTCCAGGAGAAACGCTGGAAGCAACTGGAATTCTAGAACATAGAATAATTACGACGGATGATATACCAGTCAATACTAAGCAGTATCGTTACCCACCAGTACACCGAGAGGAAATAAATCGACAAATCCAGGAACTACTAGACACAGACATCGTGGAACCATCAATATCTCCATACAATTCACCGCTATGGATTGTACCTAAAAAACCCGATTCGCAAGGAAATAAACGTTGGAGATTAGTCATTGATTATAGGAAACTGAATGATAAAACGATTGGTGATGCTTTCCCACTCCCCAACATCACGGAAATATTGGATCAATTAGGAAGCGCAAAATATTTTTCCACATTTGACTTAGCATCAGGTTTTCACCAGATCCGTATGTCCCCGGAAGACGCCCATAAAACTGCATTCTCGACACCATACGGACACTTCCAATTCAAAAGAATGCCCTTTGGACTAAAAAATGCCCCAGCAACATTTCAACGCCTGATGAATTCAGTCTTATCTGGATTGCAAGGTATAGAACTATTTGTCTATTTGGACGATATAGTGATTTATTCGAGGTCTCTTCAAGAACATGAAACAAAATTTAATAAGTTAATGGAAAGACTAAGGAAAGCTAGATCACGACTACAGCCTGACAAGTGCGAGTTTCTACGACATGAGGTAAATTACTTGGGACACATAATTAGTGAAGATGGCGTAAAACCCGACCCGAAAAAGATCGAAGCCGTATCGAAATTTCCACGACCTAAAAAGGTAAAAAATATTAAACAGTTTTTGGGACTAGCAGGATACTATAGAAGGTTTATACCCGATTTTTCCAAAGTCGCGAAACCATTGACACAATTATTAAAGAAAGACACTCCCTTCAAATGGACAGAAAATCAGGAAAATGCATTCAACGACTTAAAGATAGCGCTAATGACAAAACCCATTCTGCAATATCCAGATTTTTCTAAACCTTTTAACCTAACGACAGACGCATCAGGTTATGCAATAAGCGGCGTGCTGAGTCAAGGACCAATAGGAAAGGATTTACCTATTGCATATGCCTCAAGACTATTAAATTCCGCCGAGCAAAATTACTCTACTATGGAGAAGGAGTGTTTGGCAATCGTTTATAGCGCCATGCACTTCCGACCGTATTTATATGGAAGGAAATTTACTATTGTAACTGACCATAAACCCCTAGTATGGATGCATTCTATCAAGGATCCTACTTCGAGAATTTGGAAATGGAAGCTAAAATTATCGGACTTTGAATTTGATATCGTATATAAGGAAGGCAGGGCGAACGCAAATGCGGACGCATTGTCTAGAAACCCCCCGGAGGTCTGCCTGCCAATCAGGAAAAGAGCAGAAGACTCGTCGATCCAGTATCCTGCCCCAAAACGGCTCGAATTAGATACCTCAATAGAAAATTCTCCTATACTTAAGGTTAAACCACATAAATTACCCCCACCCCACGAACTGAGAAACAAGGAAAAATTGTTCATTCAAAAACATTTTACCATAAACAAACTCCCCGTGGAAAATTTTGACCAAACAACCGGAAACACCGATGAAGCATCTGTTCAAGAAACAAGTGAGGCCGAAACAGCGAGCGAGGAAGAGTCTTCCCTGTCATGTTCCGAGCCTCCACAACAACAAGGAGGAAAAGCTAAATCTACAATAATTACAGAAGTAAAAATTTCCGAAACAAGAGACTCAATAGCAAAAGTAAACGACAATAAAGTAATTTTTATTGACATAAAAGGAGATCCTGTAGATAGGGGAGCCATGGAAATGACGGAAACGGGGAAATTACCACGTTACGAAGATCTGACGTTAGAAAGGGCTAGACTAAATTGGGACTCGGGAAAGCAAATAATATCTCTACCTGTGAAGGAAAACAGACATATCCCAATAACGTCCGAGAATTTACTAAATTCACTAAAATCCTTGCTAGATGTAGTAAATGAGAAACAATTAATGTCCTTCAGCATTAGCAAAGGAAGTTTGGAAGAAATACCCTGGCGACATATAATCAGGAAACTAAAAGAAGTCTTTTTAGAAAAAACGATAACTATTACCATCTGCACCGGAGAAGTAATTACCCCACCAGTAGAAATACGAAGTAATATAATACGGGAAAAGCACGAGTCATCCGTAGCGGGACACAAAGGAGTAACGAAAACCTACCAAAGGATACGACAACACTACTACTGGGAAAACATGAAAAGGGAAATCCAAGATTACATAAGAACATGTAACGAGTGCCAATTAAAGAAACTTACTAGAATAAAAACTAAACAACCAATGGTGCTCACAGATACACCGGGTAAAGCTTTTGATAAAATTAGTATGGATATAGTCGGCCCATTACCAATCACACAAAAGGGAAATAAATATATATTAACCATTCAAGATTTACTAACGAAGTACTCGCTCGGAATTCCGATCAGGAGAATCACTTCAGCCGAAATAGCTGACGCCTTCATAAAGCAATTTATTTGTCGATTTGGCTCGCCAAGGGCAATCCTGACCGACCAAGGAGCGAATTTTACATCCATCCTAATGAAAAAGGTAGCAAAAAAAATTCGTATAAAACAATTCACTACGACAGCATATCACCCGCAAAGTAATGGTTCGATCGAAAGATCGCATCACGTATTGATTGAATATCTCAAATTGTACATCGAAAATTCCAAGAACTGGGATGAATGGGTAGAATTAGCCATGTTTTCTTATAACACCTCTGTACACGAAGGAACAAAATTTTCCCCACATGAATTAGTTTTCGGTCATTTAGCCAGAGAACCCGCCGGTGAAATGATAATTGAAGAAAACATGGAATCCACATATGCGGAATATCTCAGAGACTTGTTCGATAAAATCAACACTGTGCAACAGTTAGCGAGAGAAAATTTGATGAAATCCAAGTTGAGGTCCAAAGAATATTACGATAGACATATCAACCCGCAAAATTTCAAGGTAGGAGACCTGGTGTATCTACTAAAAGAACCCAGTAAAGGAAAATTTTCTATTCAATATACAGGACCACACAGAGTGTTGGAAATCTTAGAAAACCAAAACGTTGGGATTCAGGTGAAAGAGATTCCGCGAACAGTGCACTTAAACAAGTTAAAACTAGCGCATAACCGAAATAAATAATAAATAAAATGATTTCAGTGGGCAACGTATTGCAGTAGTGTGTTGTAGTGCCGCTCATCAAGTAACACAGACAGTAGTGACCTAAAAGGAAAGAAAACTATTATGTGTGCTCTGATTAGTGTATAGTTATAAACCACGTTCATTCAATAAATAAATAAAATAACTAAAAGTGAAGGTTACCTTGTGAATAAGGAAGTGTATGTACAAATATAGGTTACGTATCTCTATTCGCGGAACATGAAGTATGACAGCCAGCTGAAATAAATAAATGAATTAATCCCAATTGTCTCAATACGAAATACGACATTACTAAAATCATAACGATACAGAGATTAAACCAATAGGACGTGTGACACTATTCACCGAGTAATACAGACAGTAGCAATCTAAAAGGAAAAGGAAAATTACTATGTATGCTCTGATTAGTGTTTAGTTATAAACCATGTTCATTCAATAAATAAATAAAATAACTAAAAGTGAAAGTTACCTTGTGAATAAAGAAGTGTATGTACAAATATAGGTTATGTATCCCTATTCGCGGAGCATGAAATATGACAGCCAGCTGAAATAAATAAATGAATTAATTCCAATTGTCTCAATACGAAATGCAATATTACTAGAAATCATAACAATACAGTGGTTATACCAAAGGGACGTGTGACGCTATTCATCGAGCAATACAAACAGTAGAGATCTAAAAGGAAAAGAAAAACTATTATGTGTGCTCCGATTAGTGTCGGATTATAAGATGTGTTCATACAATAACTAACAAAAACAGTAAAAGTGGAAGTTACCTTGTGAACAACCAAAACACCATACGAGGAAGCATACATGCATGAACCCCGCAGGAATAAATTATGTACCCACCCCGTGTTCAAGGATGACGCAGTGGCCTCAATATAAAAGAAATAAAATTAGTTAACAAATATGGAAAAGGTTATAAGATAAGTTGATCAAATATCAATGATAAATGTGACCATAATAAAAGGTATCATACTATGCTACTTTATATAATATTGTTAAAATATTGTATTATGAAATAAAACACTATAATACACAACAGCGATCGCTGACACCTTACAATACCCATTGACTTAAACCGATTAGATATCCCTTCTCCCCCCCCCCTTTTAATACTTACAATAGCGGAAAACACTCATAACGACTACCGAAGGTGCGTCGGAGAACCCAGTACCACCAAATGCATGCTACATAGGTGTTTAGCACAAGCAGCACAGGACGTAGACCTGCAGAATAAGCACTAGGTAACCATAAACAATAATATAATGGATAAACTCTAACTTATAAGATCTAGGTTTGCAAAAAAAAAAAAAAAAAAAAAAAAAAAAAAAAGGGGAGAAAAAAAAAATATAATATATGATATATATATATATATATTTTGAGAGGGAAAAGGGAATATAGGAAGTGATTAAATAATAATTAAGATAGGTGAACCGAAGGTTAATAATAAATATAACCAGAATAGAAGAATATTATACTACGTAATATCGAAATGGAGTTGTAAGCACAAAGAGCGGCCACTCACACAATGCATTGCACATGTACTAAACTAAATGAATTAAATAATACCTTATGCTCACAGATGCAAGACAATTGAAGACACCCCTAGCAAATACCCCAAGTATAACAAAGAACCAGGTAAAGCTGTAGGAACGTTCCAGGTTAGCGACGTAGCATCAAGGAAATGGAACCTGAAAACTACAACATTAATTTAACAAACTTTAATCAGCCATGCATAGATTCATACGTACCATACGCAAAGTAACAACAAATAACAGGTACAAGCAACACAAAAGGAGGGGAAGAAAAGAGAGAAAATAATAATAAAATAGTCAACAATCACGGAAACAGGCTGGAAATTAACCAAAATGGATTAATTAAAACGACCCTATTAGCAACTAATAAATTCAACAATAATATAATCCACGCTACTACATTAAAATAACACACAGTTAGTACACGCATTACGATGAACATAAAACAATATTATTCATCCCTCACTAAACACAATTTAACACAAGTAAATAATTATTTTGAAATCCTGCATAACAGGTAACTGAACCCTCACTAAGATACACGCGAATAGCCACTTGAAAATTCCCGGCGAACACAAAATAATATTCGCGCATGTGCTATGAGGCGCATATTATCATTATAAACACAAATAACATGTTTCCCCTTCAACTACACGGCACCCAGTAAACAAAACCACAACGATTAACAAACAATTAGCTATTTCAGCAACACGATACCGTCGACAGTAACTAACGCCTTATAAAGACACATGCGAGCGACCATTTTGGAAACCCGTCGCACGCACTTCACATATATGCACTGAAACACATATCATAATTAGGCATATCGTCATAAACACGAAATCAAACTTAATCCATTTGATTATACGTCGGCTATAAATATATATATAATGAGACATAACATCGTAATAAGAATATTAGGAAAAAAAAGAAAAAAAAAAAAAAATAATATCAGCTATATATATAAAGGGAGAGAAGAGAGAGGGGTGAAAGAGATTTAAACTTAGGAAATTTAAATTTAAAGTTTAAACACATAAATAAATATGTATATATAATTTTTACTAACTACTACATATGTATGTACAGAATGGATGGCGAATTCATCGATTCACACGTAGAAAATCAAGAGATGCTCATGCTTGCATTAGATCCAGAGGAAACGGAAGGAATTCAGTCCTGCCTCTGTGCTCAACTGTTGCTCAACGTCTATTATTCCGATAACCATTTTATTTGTCAAGATTGTTTCGACCTCTTAGATCCAGACGACCAGGACTTATATGATGACCAGCCAAACCATTTCCTATGCGGAATACCTGCAAGAACCCGAATATCGTACTGTAATATATGCGACATAGATATAGCGGAACTACAACCTGCTATATCTTGCATTCGGTGCACGAACGTTTATGACGACCTAACTCACCTCGAAAGAGATTTCTTAGTCCGAGGAACAATAACCCGCGCTGTTGTACTATAGAAATATTTGTATGTTACACACAAATGAATACCTATGCCATCCGACTGTAAAATAACCAACACCTACAGCAAAGTATACAAATTCCATCTATAGTTACCGATATATATACATGCATGTTTATAAAACAAACGCTACCTATAGCACTCCCATCGATAATGCGCACGACTTATAAAATAAGTTCGTCACATTTATCGACACACACACATATAAAACAAGCAGCATTCGCAATACCTATTTCTATCGATAATATATATACACATATATATATATGTATAATTACAAAACAAATCCCACTTATAATACCTACCAATACGTACACGTATAAATATATATTTATATTTACTCCTACTGATAACATATACATATAAAAATTACAAATAAACAATAGTCACAAGACTTGCATTTATACGTAAGTTCCCTTTTCTATTCACTCACATTAATAAATCCAAGAGTAAGAAACGATTTAATAAATTGTTAATAGGAAGATGAATCACCTGGTCATCGTACTTACCCTCATCAAAATAGCATATGGGCTGATAGGATACGACTGCAATGGCAATCACCTCAACGTTACAACCATCTCCTTAAACTCCATTGGAGACTGCAGCATACAACCCGTGATAACAGAAAACCAAGATACTTACATCCAACTACTGCAACTCTCGGAATTCGAATTTACCAGTGTGAGGCAATGCAAAGTGCAAATAACACGAATTATATATTACTGTGGCATGCACTCCCACACAGCAGCAGTACATAACGGATTTGCCGAATACCTCCATGAAACGACCGCTCAACAATGCGCTAGGATGCACCAAGATGGCACGTTCTCACTCGGGCCACAGAACCTTATAGTAGGCCTAAAGGACAATGCAACAGAAACAAGATCACTTGTCCTAGCCGGCAAACTAACGAACGACGGCAGCTGCCAGGGGACACAGTACGTAGACCCATACGGGAGCTGGGAAGGTGTCGTCGTACAAGCTACAATAAAGATAAGTTTAAGATCAGGAGTTGTGCCAGTACGAATTGAAGCCAATAAAATTTTACTGAAATCAGGAACGGCATGTGCCTTCAGCGAAGGAAATTGTCTGGACGCTGAAGACGGGTATACCTATTGGCAACCACAACCACCTTCACCATGTAAATTCGATCAGTATGATGTGCTATATGAAGGAACTGCCACAAGGATCCAGGAAATAAAAACCAATAGGGAACCGGCACAACCAGTCTACGCACTAACTACACAAGAAGTAACCTTTGCATTGACTAAAACCGGAGAACAACCCCTGTGCGGATACACTTTACTATCCACAGAGCACCCTAAATTGTTCCTGTTGGAGACAACAAAAGGAAATACGTTCATATCCAAACGCAAGACAGCAGTCGAAAATTTAGATATATTCACATACGTCAATTCTAAATTCGTTTATGTAGAGAAGCACATTAAAAGACAAATGACGGCACTATACCATGATGTATTGACACAAAGGTGCACCACTGAAAAGAAAGTAATAGAAAATGCTTTAAGTTTAGCAACCCTTCTGCCCGACGAATTCGCTTATACAATAACCAAAACCCCAGGACATATGGCATTGATCGCAGGAGAAGCAGTCCATATAGTCAAATGTATTCCAGTGCAGGTAAAAATACGACATACAACGGAATGCTATTCGGAGCTACCTGTTTGGCAAGGAAATCGTACCGCATTTTTAACACCAAAAACACACATCCTAACTCAACATGGAAATCATAGAGAATGTAGTGCAGTTCTACCCACGCTATACAACATCGACGGATTCTGGCACAAGTTCGTACCAAAACCGATGGAGGCAATCGCACCACAAGAACTCCGTCCAGACACACGCCAAACATGGCAATATTCAGCACCAGCATCATTGGCCACAAGCGGAATATATACCCAACGGGACCTGGATACACTACGAGACCACGTCATGTTCCCAGCTGAGAAAACAGCAATATTAAACACACTGGCCAGAGGAGCAACGGGAAAAGTAATAGTCCCTGGAACGGTAAATATCTTGGGAATCATGGATGAAAACGCACTAGCGACAATAGTAAAGAATACTGCATCGAAAATATGGACAGGTTTTATGGAATTCGGAACGGTTAGCGCAGCGATACTTGGAATCTTTATAATACTAAAAATAATAAAAGCAATAGTAGACATAGTTATACATGGATATCAATTACGCGAGACTTACGGATGCGGACTCGCACTACTCGGAGCAATATGGGGCTCAGTCACCCACCTGCTATTATACCTAAAAAGGGGACGAAATGTCAACGATCAAACAGCACAACCTCAAGGAATATCAATAACACCAACAACTACAATAACTCAATCACCAACAGCATCTACATCCGCCCTGAGCGAACTCAGAGACATCATCAGTCAAATTTCCGGCGGAAATTTGAACTCCAAGGGCGGGGGTGTCACGTCCCGCGCTCCGCACGTGCCGTAACGAAGAAACAAAACTACTATGCGCCAATTAACGCGAGAAAAGGACTCGAACACACCAATCAACGCACGCTACTACGAAGTTAAATAAGAAATTAACATAAAATATTATTAAATAAGGGGACGACTAATAGACTCGCATATAAGGACGAATATATATATATATATATATATGTCGGAGATGCAAGAAAGACCGGAGCCTTCCCTTCGCAATTTTGGGAAAAGTCCTCTAATGTTATAGTTTAGATTTTATCATAGCTGTAATTAAGCAATTTTTATCATCCGATCTGATTATAATTGTACGAGATTTGCGATAGCGAAATTGGGTTCGAGGTGACAACTGGTCGCCGAACGTAGCCACGGTCACGGGATAAACGTTTAGCTTGACGAAAGTGTAGAACGGTTGTGTGGTTTCCCTAGATATGTGGTATGTGGCGGCATATGGCCTCAAGAACGGGTCTAGTCACATATGATTGTATTTTGGAGGTGTCGATATTATGGGACACACGTTGTATTAAGAATCAAACTCCAGACAGAAATTGCTTAGCAACGGCGATTGGAACTTTCTCGATGCTTCCAACGAGTAAATAATAAACTTTTGGCAGAGAATGCTTAGCAACGGTGATTGGAACCTTCTCGATGCTTCCAGCGAGCATGTAACTAACAAAATGCAATCGTACAGCGAGAAAGAATTCCTTTAGATTAGGCATTCGTGTGATCGTCTTGGAAAGTGACACATCGAGTAATATACAGAGCGTCTCAGTGAATAATTATCCCGTTGGCCGTGGATTCGTTTGAACCCAAAGAAAACATTGTTATTAGCGTATATTAAATTCATTCTTCGTTAAATTTAGTATTCCTAAAATTTATTGTTCGTTAAACTTATTAATCGTTAGTTTTATTATTCGTTAAATTTATTATTCGTTAATCTAATCATTCGTTAAACTTATTATTTGTTAAGCTCATTGTTCATTTAACACAATATTCATTAAACCTTTGTAAAATCGTGTGCATACGTGTAAATACAATCTTTGTTTTGATAAAACAATGACTAATTCAAACGAAGAGCGTTAGACGCCCTCAAGTCTAATGTGAATCCGACATATATATATAGTTCAAAAATCTATGTATATAACATTGAATAAAACTACCAATAACTGATTCGCGATTTGAAAACCCATGGCTCAGTACCGTGTAAACCAACCAATACACGAAACAAATGAATATAACATTAAATAAGTCTACCAATAACCAACTTGTGATTTGGAAATCAATGGCTCAATCATCCAATAAACAAAATATATGAATGTAACATTCAGTTAATTTGAAAATACATGGCTCAATATCAAGAAGGAAGAATTTAAATAAAACTAACTAACGAATCAACTGAGTCACGAACCAAACAAATAAATCAAGAAATAAGAATAATCAGTAAAGGAAAATAAATAGAACAATAGGAGAACTTATGTTAATTGATCTACAAATATGAAATATGTAAACGACTGAAGAAACTAATTAACCAACAGTACACTAACTGCCCCGACGAACCAAACAAGAATGACTATGGAAGGGAAATAATCAAAACAACAGGAATAAACATTTTAATGCAAGGATAAAACATTAACGACTAAGTAAACCTACTAACAAATCAAAATGATCAAAACAATTAATACCGCAATAACTTAGAGAACTACATACAAATATAAATATATTGGCGACGAAATCCTCAGTGCTACGTAACAAATCCAAACTTGTCAAACTACAAATATATATATGTATATAAGAAACCAAATGATTAACAGTCGAACGAATGCATAACCTTAAATACACAATATCGAAGAATTTACATAAAATCACATTGTTAGAAATATACATATGTGTGCGTGTTCTATCAAATTAATGATTAATTGAATCGATAATTGGAAACCAGCCAATGCTCCAGCGGGGGAATCATGTATGATGGCTGTGCTACGAGACATGCATGTATATACATAAAATCTACATTTCAAATTGAACTACTAATAATCCAAACAACATTAAACTAACTACTAACTAACCACACGATCAAAGCAATTAACATTATGACTTGGAGAATTACGCACAGTAATTCTACCGTCCAGCATAAATATGTATAACCGCATCAAACATACAATAACCTAATATCAAGAACAAAATCTCCAACACTATGTTATCATATCACGAACATGAAATCAAATAATTGACACATCACCCCAAATACACAACATTACTTTAAATCATATTGTCAGAAAAATATATATATATATATGTGTGTGCGTGTTCTATGTTATAAAACCAAATTGATAATCTAGTAGACGCAACACGAAATACATAATTAAGCTAGGCACCATCTCAGTAAATAATTATATATGAAAACTACATTACGGAACGTACATGCATCTAAATGAACATAAAATAGAACACACAACATAACAGCATCAGAACTAACTATAAATTAATCACTCGATCAAAATTAACACTGCAACGACTTGGAGAGTTACGCACAGTAACTCTACCACCCAGTATAAATATGCATAATCACACCAAATTATAAACATCAGAAACAAACTACAATTATATTATAAAATACATATATGAAATCAAACAATTGACACATAACCTCAAATATATAATATCACACTACACTATCAAAAAAATAATATATATATACATATATATATATATATATATCCATATATATATATTAAATTGAACATAAAATGAGTAATTAAGATCAGCCAAATTTCGGAAATAAATACACATGTACATATATATATATATATATATATATATATATATATATATATATATATATATATATATATATATATATATATATATATATATGATATCTATACTTCAAAATCTAACCACTGATAATCCAAATGAACAATAAAAGAAATAGAATACACAACACGATATTATTAAAAACAAAATTGTTCAGACAACTTTAAAGTAATTTTGCACGAAAATCCACACCACCAATACATACGCATAGATGTATATATGTATGAATATATATAGATATACATATGTATATATATATATATATATATATATATATATATATATGTATATATCTGTACATTACAATTACACGAGCAACACTATGGTCATTTCAATTTTAAACCGCACCAGAACGAAATAAATTTAGTGACGGGCGAATAATTATTTCAATATCGAAACCCGTCACTCTGCATTCACGAGCAGCCATTTAGATTGTCAATAGCTCTTATACGTACACATCGGAATACATGCAATAACCATATAAATGCAAATTATATTATTCTCACTTTTATCCTACGTCAAAGGTTAAAATAGGTCATAAGTAATTAATAAACAATGAGATCTGATATCAATAAAAAGTCACCATGTACTAGGGACATTCATAGGCGGCCATTTTGGATAATCAACACACATGGTAATTTTTACGCGTTAAAAATAAGTTATATTTTCTTTTTCAAAAAAAAAAAAGGAAAAAAATATAATATAAAGGAACAGTAAATACTTGATACAAAATAAAAAATATATATATATAAAAAAAAAATATATAATAATAAATACAACATAACACATTATTGTAACAGAAATGTTAGAAATTGATAAAAATCAGCCATAAGAAACACATCATGAAAACGCACTATTAGCTAACACTTTTAAATTTTGAGTAAATCCCATGCGTAACCACATTTTCGAATACAGATGTAAAAACAAAATATCTATATATATATAAAATATATATATATACATATATAATAAAATATATATATATAGTAAGTATAAAAAGGAAAACATTACCTTATACTAGCAAAACAACAATCCGATGAAACTATATTATGAAACATGTATGCATATATACACACGTATATACATATATATATACCTATATATATATATATATATATATATATATAGATATTCATATACACATGTAACAAAATTGTTGAACAGCGAACTAATATAAAGCAACTATACTAAGTCGAAATCGAAACACGGAGCTCCAGGATAAAGCTCGCTAAACTTACACATGCACCAATGACGCACTACAGGGGAAATTCCCCTTTTTCCGGAAGTATAGTGACGAAGATGTGCTTCCAAAACTTCTTCAGGAACTTCATCGGGGAAACGCATCTTCACACATCGGTCGGTATCAACAACTTCGAGCAGAGGATCATCCCACTCGAGAATGATAGTTTCCGCATCGAAGAAGCTTTCATCAGCAGCAGAATTCGACTCTGACGAAAAATCCAAGGCATCGACATCAATGTCAATATCAATATCAATATCGCATAACTCTTCCAACAACTCTGATACTTGTGGTTGGTCATAACACCTCGGGCGTTGATTCCGTTCGCACGGCTCACTCACGGTTTCTTCGCAGTCTCTCTTCCTCTTGCGCTAAAATAATATAATATAATGAAACAAAACAGGATAAAATAAGCAGTCTAAAACAAGACAAAACGCACCAGGACAGACTGCATAGGAACCTCTGAAGAAAATGCCTCCGCAGCCATCATTCAAGCGTCACAAACCAAAAACCACCGGAACCTACGGAACTAGCAAAATCAAATTTAACTGAATACTGAAAACAACCAGGATGCGGAAATATTAATCAAAACCAAACTTACGCAAAATAACCCGGAGGAAACCCTTAGTACGGGAGAGCAGTGGACCACGCGTGTCGTCCGAGCAAACGTCGATATAATAATGAGACTCCAATCGCCACCGAGGAATACAGACAATTCCCACAGCACTAACATAGAAGTTCTCGAGAAAACTAGATCAGCACGAAAGACTCCAAGTCTCCTAAACACTGCCTCAGCAGAAATGCAAGAGCTAAGTTGAAATACGGAATATTGCAACCTCTCAGGTACCAACGACGGAAGTCTAGAAATTCGAGACAAGACAACGAAGCAGAAGAAATCACCAACGATCACGGAATTTACATTCTCTCACGTACAATTCCAGAAATCCTAAACTTCGACATCCGGACTCCCACGGAAGCGGACTATCGGATAGCCTCCACCCTGCGGGGGATGCTATTATAAATAAACGCAGCAACAAAGAATTCGTGCTTTATTTTGTCGTCCATTGTACGTTTCATTCTGCGGTCTTTGTCAGTAGCTAAGTTGTGCTAAGCATTATAAGTATTCCTCTTCCATTAGCGAAATCAAGAGAAAATAAACATACCAGTAACCGCGGTATAAGTTTTATTCGATGTATATTATACTTAGAATAAATCAGTAAAACGAAAAGTTTTAATAATAATTATACCCGAAATCGAATACTAAATCCGATTATAAATACACCGACGGTCACCAACACCGGCGAAGACATGGCTCCTGATAGCACGTTCTCTTCAAGGTAAGATATATTAAATTTATAAAACTCCTTCCCCTTCGATAAATCCATTATAATTAAGAGGCGAATTAAATTCCTTTACCTCCAAGTAAAACATCCGGTTTTATTTTCCTTTTACCCTGAAGGGAGTTCAAATCTAAACCATTAGTGTTGAACTTTAAACAAAGAGTCGTTCGCTGTGTGATCTTGTGCAACGGTGTTTTCATTTGTTGAAACACTTATTGATTTTCGCATTCCTCCTCCCACTGTTGGCAAATATCGCCCGTCTTTGGGCAAGGCTTGCGAAATCACACAATTTACGCAGAGAGGACTATTGAGCTCATTGTTGCAGATTAATAAAATATATAATACAAGACCGAACTCCCGCAGCAGGGTTGCACCATCACCGTCATTCGATTAATTGGTACCTTTATCCTCGCCATCCTTGCATACAATCATTAAAAGGGAGAGAAGTTTCCTCCAGGATTTTAACTGAAGGATCATTCGCTGTGTCAGCTTGTGAATAAAGGTGTTGTCGTTTGTCGGGGACACCCATTGATCTTCGCATTCCTTCTCCCACTGTTGGCAAATATCGCCCGTCTTTGGGCAAGGCTTGCGAAATCACACAAATCTCACACAGAGAGGATCGTTAAAGTCATTTGTTTAATTACTGAATTTGAGAGACGGGGAAATCGTAATGACAAAACCACCCTAGCAGACAACCTGAGATTTAGTTGAAACAACAAATCCACTCACGAAACCTAGGGAAAGAAAAGGGGGAAACGTAAAAGTAAATTTGTGTCAGACCAACAGAACCCCAAGATCCTATCCGAACCCCAACACGCAAATTTCATGTCCCGCTGGTTCCAATATTAACACATCAAGATATGTATATATATATATATATATTCCCATACATCTATTTGAATAATTCAGTATTCAAATCTAAACAATCAGACATTTCAACCTAGTAAACTGCATGGCGAAACCAAATTTTGAAGATAATTCAATCCTCTAACAAATCACACGCGAACCATAAAATAGATATATATATATATATACCTCGTTAGTTAACCAATCTAATATCCGAATTCGAATAGATTCGGTGCGGCAGAATTGAATCTCGGAAATAATTGAATTCGCAAACCAACCATACGCGAAGAAATATACTTATAAATATATATATATCCAATACGATTTATACAACCAGATATTCAGACCTAACTAAATTCTGCGTAACGAGATCGAATTTCAAGGACAATTTAATTTTTAACTTGTTTACACACACACACACACACACACACATATATATATATATATATATATATATATATATATATATATATATATATATATATATATATATATATATATATATATATATATATATATATATATATATATATATATATATTATAACATCTTAAACCAATATTAACCCTAAATAAACTCTGTGCAACAAAGTCAAATATTTATTTTATCCAACTTTAATCCTCTCCCGTGCCAGTATTCCTGCACATGGCAGGTTAGCCGAAAACGTGGAACTTATCTATCAATAGCCTAACGCTAACTAACGCTACCCATAAGCAATCAATTCATCGGTAAACTATTTAAAGAAATCTCTCTAATCGAAACAGTCCTCAGACTGTTTCCGGAAGCAGTAACTACCGTGTAAATCATAGTTTTCGAGTGCTCATTTAAATATTCAAAATAGTATTGTCCAATAAAAGAAAATATATTTTGAAATAGCCCTTAGACTATTTCTGGTGGCAGCAACTACCGAATTCAAATTGGAAATTTTTAAACCAATATTTCCTTATACAAACATATCAAATTAAATCTTCCGACTAAATTCAAATCAACCAGAAATTTAATTTAAACAACATTCAAACTTAAATATGATTTAAACGAGGACGTAACAATATAACGTATTACGTTAGAACGTTATACCATATAACGTATCACGTTATAACGTTATGTTAAATAACTTAATACATTATAAAGTTATTTTATATAACGTAATACGTTATAACGTTATACCATAAAACGTATTACGTTATAACGTTATAGCATGTAACGTAATACCTTATAACGTTATACCGTATAATGTTATGCTATATAACGTAATACGTTATAACGTTGTACCATATAACGTATTACGTTATAACGTTATGTTATATAACGTAATACATTATAACGTGTTACCATATAACGTAATTACTTTATAACGTTACACCATATAAGGTATTACGTTATAACGTTATACCATGTGACGCATTACGTTATAACGTTATATCATATAACGTTATGTTATATAACTTATTACGATATAAAGTTATACCATAGAACATATTACGTTATAACGTTATACCATATAACGTATTACCTTATAACGTTATACCATATAACGTTATGTTATATAACGTAATACGTTATAACGTTATACCATATAACGTATTACGTTATAACTTTATACCACATAACGTATTACGTTATAACGTTACACCATACAACGTTATGTTATATAACGTATTACGTTATAACGTTATATCATATAACGTTATGTTATATAACGTAATATGATATAACGTTATACCATGTAACGTTACGTTATATAACGTAATACATTATAACGGTATGTTATATAACGTAACACGTTATAACGTGGTACCATATAACGCATTACGTTATAACGTTACACCATACAACCTTATGTTATATAATGCGTAACGTTATAACGTTATACCATATAACGTATTATGTTTTATACCATATACCATCTTACGTTATAACGTTATAACATATAACGTTATGCTATATTACGTAATACGTTATAACGTTATAACATATACCGTTATGTTATATTACGTAATACGTTATAACGTTATACCATGTAACGTATTACGTTATAACGTTATATCATATATCGTATTACGTTATAACGTTATACCATATAACGTATTACGTTATAACGTTATACCATATAACATTATGCCATATAACGTAATACGTTATAACGTTATACTATATAACGCAGTACGTTATAAAGTTACACCATACAACGTTATGTTTTATAACGTATTACGTTATAACGTTATACCATATAACGTATTACGTCATAACGTTACACAAGACAACGTTATGTTATATAACGTATTACGCTATAACGTTATACCATATAACGCATTACGTTATAACGTTACACCATACAACGTTGTGTTATATACCGTATTCCATTAGAACGTTATACCATATATCGTGTTACGTTATAACGTTATGTTATATAACATATTACGTATAACGTTATACCATATAACCTTATGTTATATATCGTAATACGTTATAACGTGGTGCCACGTAACGTATTACGTTAGAACTTTATAAGATATAACGTTATGTTATATTACGTAATACGTTAAAACGTTATACCATGTAACGTATTACGTTATAACGTTATGTTATATAACGTAATACGTTATAACGTGTTACCATATAACGTATTACGTTATAACGTTATACCATATAACGTTGTGTTATATCATGTAGAACGTTATAACGTTATGTTATATAACGTAATACGTTATAACGTGTTACCATATAACGTATTACTTTATCACGTTACACCATATAAGGTATTACGTTATAACGTTATACGATATGACGAATTACGTTATAACGTTATACCATATAACGTTATGTAATATAACGTAAGACGTTATAACGTTATACCATATAACGTATTACGTTATAACGTTAGACCATACAACGTTATGTTATATAACGTAATAGGTTATAACGTTATACCATATAACGTATTACGTTATAACGTTATACCATATAACGTTGTGTTATATAACGAAGAACGTTATAACGTTATGTTATATAACGTAATACGTTATAACGTGTTACCATATACCGTATTCCTTTACAACGTTATACCATATAACGTATTACGTTTTAACGTTATGTTATATAACTTTTTACGTTATAACGTTATACCATATAACGTTATATTATATAACGTAATAGGTTATAACGTTATACCATATAACGTATTACGTTATAACGTTATACCGTATAACGTATTACGTTATAACGATATACTATACAACGTTATGTAATATAACGTATTACGTTATAACTTTATACCATATAACGTATTACGTTATAACGTTACGTTATTTAACGTAATACGTTATAATGTTATGTTATATAACGAAATACGTTATAACGTGGTACCATATAACGCAGTACGTTATATCGTTACACCATACAACCTTATATTATATAACATAATACGTTATACCGTGTTACCATATAAAGAATTACGTTACAACGTTATGTATGATAACGTAATACGTTTTAACGTTATGTTATATAATGTAATACGTTATAACGTGTTAACATATAACGTATTACGTTATAACGTTACACCATACACCGTTATGTTATATTACGTAATACGTTAAAACGTTATACCATATAACGTATTGCGTTATAACGTTATGTTATATAACGTAATACATTATAACGTCGTACCATATAACGTTATGTCATATAACGCAATACGTTACAACGTTATACCAAATAACGTGTTACGTTATAACGTTATGTTATATAACGTAATACGTTATAACGTTATCTTATATAACGTATTACGTTATAACGTTATACCATACAACGTTATGTTATATACCGTATTCCATTACAACGTTATACCATATAACGTGTTACGTTATAACGTTATGTTATGTACCTTATTACGTATAACGTTATACCATATAACGTATTACGTTATAACGTTATACCATATAACGTTATGTTAGATAACGTAATACGTTATAACGTTATACCATGTAACGTTACGTTATATAACGTAATACATTATAACGGTATGTTATATAACGTAATACGTTATAACGTGGTACCATATAACGCATTAAGTTATAACGTTACACCATACAACCTTATGTTATATAACGTAATACGTTATAACGTGTTACCATATAACGAATTACGCTAGAACGATGTACCATATAACGTTATTTTATATAACGTAATACGTTATAACGTTATGTTATATTACGTAATAAGTTATAACGTTATGTTGTATAACGTAATACGTTATAACGTGGTACCATATAACGCATTACGTTATAACGTTACACCATACAACCTTATGTTATATAATGCGTAACGTTATAACGTTATACCATATAACGTATTATGTTATATACCATATACCATATTACGTTATAACGTTATAACATATAAGGTTATGCTATATTACGTAATACGTTATAACGATATAACATATAACGTTATGTTATATTACCTAATACGTTATAACGTTATACCATGTAACGTATTACGTTATAACGTTATATCATTATACCATATAACGTATTACGTTATAACGTTATACCATATAACGTTATGCCATATAACGTATTACGTTATAACGTTATACCATATAACGTTATGCCATATAACGTAATACGTTATAACGTTATACTATATAACGCATTACGTTATAAAGTTACACCATACAACGTTATGTTATATAACGTATTACGTTATAACGTTATACCATATAACGTATTACGTTATAACGTTACACAAGATAACGTTATGTTATATAACGTATTACGTTATAACGTTATACCATATAACGCATTACGTTATAGCGTTACACCATACAACGTTGTGTTATATAACGTATTACGTTCGAACGTTATACCATATAACGTATTATGTTATATACCATATACCATATTACGTTATAACGTTATAACATATAACGATATGCTATATTACGTAATACGTTATAACGTTATACCATATAACGTATTACGTTATAACGTTATACCATATAACGTTATGCCATATAACGTAATACGTTATAACGTTGTACTATAAAACGCATTACGTTAAAAAGTTAAACCATACAACGTTATGTTATATAACGTATTGCGTTATAACGTTATGTTATATAACGTTATTACTTTATAACGTTACACCATATAAGGTATTACGTTATAACGTTATACCATATGACGCATTACGTAATAACGTTATATCATATAACGTTATGTTATATAACGTAATACGTTATAACGTTATACCATATAACGTATTACGTTATAACTTTATACCACATAACGTATTACGTTATAACGTTACACCATACAACATTATGTTATATTACGTAATACGTTATAACGTTATAACATATACCGTTATGTTATATTACGTAATACGTTATAACCTTATACCATGTAACGTATTACGTAAATTCGTTATATGATATATCGTATTACGTTATAACCATATACCATATAACGTATTACGTTATAACGTTATACCATATAACGTTATGCCATATAACGTAATACGTTATAACGTTATACTATATAACGCATTACGTTATAACGTTACACCATACAACGTTGTGTTATATAACGTATTACGTTAGAACGTTATACCATATAACGTATCACGTTATACCGTTATGTTAAATAACTTAATACATTATAAAGGTATGTTATATAACGTAATACGTTATAACGTTATACCATATAAGGTATTACGTTATAACGTTATACCATGTGACGCATTACGTTATAACGTTATATCATATAACGTTATGCTATATAACTTATTACGATATAACGTTATACCATATAACGTATTGCGTTATAACGTTATGTTATATAACGTAATACATTATAACGTCGTACCATATAACGTTATGTCATATAACGCAATACGTTACAACGTTATACCAAATAACGTGTTACGTTATAACGTTATGTTATATAACGTAATACGTTATAACGTTATCTTATATAACGTAATACGTTATAACGTGTTACCATATAACGTATTACGTTATATCGTTATACCATATAACCTTATGTTACATAACGTAATACGTTATAACTTTATACCATATAACCTATTGCGTTATAACGTTATACCATGTAACGTTACGTTATATAACGTAATACATTATAACGGTATGTTATATAACGTAATACGTTATAACGTGTTACCATATAACGCATTAAGTTATAACGTTACACTATACAACCATATGTTATAAAACGTAATACGTTATAACGTGTTACCATATAACGAATTACGCTAGAACGATGTACCATATAACGTTATTTTATAAAACGTAATACGTTATAACGTTATGTTATATTACGTAATACGTTATAACGTTATGTTGTATAATGTAATACGTTATAACGTGGTACCATATAACGCATTACGTTATAACGTTACACCATACAACCTTATGTTATATAATGCGTAAGGTTATAACGTTATACCATATAACGTATTATGTTATATACCATATACCATATTACGTTATAACGTTATAACATATAAGGTTATGCTATATTACGTAATACGTTATAACGATATAACATATAACGTTATGTTATATTACCTAATACGTTATAACGTTATACCATGTAACGTATTACGTTATAACGTTTTATCATTATACCATATAACGTATTACGTTATAACGTTATACCATATAACGTTATGCCATATAACGTATTACGTTATAACGTTATACCATATAACGTTACGCCATATAACGTAATACGTTATAACGTTATACTATATAACGCATTACGTTATAAAGTTACACCATACAACGTTATATTATATAACGTATTACGTTATAACGTTATGTTATATAACGTATTACTTTATAACGTTACACCATATAAGGTATTACGTTATAACGTTATACCATATGACGCATTACGTAATAACGTTATATCATATAACGTTATGTTATATAACGTAATACGTTATAACGTTATACCATATAACGTATTACATTATAACTTTAAACCACAAAACGTATTACGTTATAACGTTACACCATACAACGTTATGTTATATTACGTTATACGTTATAACGTTATAACATATACCGTTATGTTATATTACGTAATACGTTATAAAGTTATACCATGTAACGTATTACGTTATAACGTTATATGATATATCGTATTACGTTATAACCTTATACCATATAACGTATTACGTTATAACGTTATACCATATAACGTTATGCCATATAACGTAATACGTTATAACGTTATACTATATAACGCATTACGTTATAAAGTTACACCATACAACGTTATGTTTTATAACGTATTACGTTATAACGTTATACCATATAACGCATTACGTTATAGCGTTACTCCATACAACGTTGTGTTATATAACGTATTACGTTCGAACGTTATACCATATAACGTATTATGTTATATTCCATATACCATATTACGTTATAACGTTATAACGTATAACGTTATGCTATATTACGTAATACGTAATAACGTTATAACATATAACGTTATGTTATATTACGTAATACGTTATAACGTTATACCATATAACGTATTATGTTATATACCATATACCATATTCCGTTATAACGTTATAACATATAACGATATGCTATATTACGTAATACGTTATAACGTTATACCATATAACGTATTACGTTATAACGTTATACCATATAACGTTATGCCATATAACGTAATACGTTATAACGTTATACTATAAAACGTATTACGTTAAAAAGTTAAACCATACAACGTTATGTTATATAACGTATCACGTTATAACGTTATGTTATATAACGTTATTACTTTATAACGTTACACCATATAAGGTATTACGTTATAACGTTATACCATATGACGCATTACGTAATAACGTTATATCATATAACGTTATGTTATATAACGTAATACGTTATAACGTTATACCATATAACGTATTACGTTATAACTTTATACCACATAACGTATTACGTTATAACGTTACACCATACAACGTTATGTTATATTACGTTATACGTTATAACGTTATAACATATACCGTTATGTTATATTACGTAATACGTTATAAAGTTATACCATGTAACGTATTACGTTATAACGTTATATGATATATCGTATTACGTTATAACCTTATACCATATAACGTATTACGTTATAACGTTATACCATATAACGTTATGCCATATAACGTAATACGTTATAACGTTATACTATATAACGCATTACGTTATAAAGTTACACCATACAACGTTATGTTTTATAACGTATTACGTTATAACGTTATACCATATAACGTATTACGTTATAACGTTACACAAGACAACGTTATGTTATATAACGTATTACGTTATAACGTTATACCATATAACGCATTACGTTATAACGTTACACCATACAACGTTGTGTTATATAACGTATTACGTTAGAACGTTATACCATATGACGTATCACGTTATAACGTTATGTTAAATAACTTAATACATTATAAAGGTATGTTATATAACGTAATACGTTATAACGTTATACCATATAACGTATTACGTTATAACGTTATAGCATGTAACGTAATACCTTATAACGTTATACCGTATAATGTTATGCTATATAACGTAATACGTTATAACGTTATACCATATAACGTATTACGTTATAACGTTATGTTATATAACGTAATACATTATATCGTGTTACCATATAACGTAATTACTTTATAACGTTACACCATATAAGGTATTACGTTATAACGTTATACCATGTGACGCATTACGTTATAACGTTGTATCATATAACGTTATGCTATATAACTTATTACGATATAATGTTATACCATATAACATATTACGTTATAACGGTATACCATATAACGTATTACGTTATCACTTTATACCACATAACGTATTACGTTATAACGTTACACCATACAACGTTATGTTATATAACGTATTACGTTATAACGTTATACCATACAACGTTATGTTATATACCGTATTCCATTACAACGTTATACCATATAACGTGTTACGTTATAACGTTATGGTATATAACTTATTACGTATAACGTTATACCATATAACGTATTACGTTATAACGTTATACCATATAACGTTATGTTATATAACGTAATATGTTATAACGTTATAGCATGTAACGTTACGTTATATAACGTAATACATTATAACGGTATGTTATATAACGTAACACGTTATAACGTGGTACCATATAACGCATTACGTAATAACGTTACACCATACAACCTTATGTTATATAACGTAATACGTTATAACGTGTTACCATATAACGAATTACGTTAGAACGTTATACCATATAACGTTATTTTATATAACGTAATACGCTATAACGTTATGTTATATAACGTAATACGTTATAACATTATGTTATATAACGTAATACGTTAGAACGTTATGTTGTATAACGTAATACGTTATAACGTGGTACCATATAACGCATTATGTTATCACGTTACACCATACAACGTTATGTTATATTACGTTATACGTTATAACGTTATAACATATACCGTTATGTTATATTACGTAATACGTTATAAAGTTATACCATGTAACGTATTACGTTATAACGTTATATGATATATCGTATTACGTTATAACCTTATACCATATAACGTGTTACGTTATAACGTTATACCATATAACGTTATGCCATATAACGTAATACGTTATAACGTTATACTATATAACGCATTACGTTATAAAGTTACACCATACAACGTTATGTTTTATAACGTATTACGTTATAACGTTATACCATATAACGTATTACGTTATAACGTTACACAAGACAACGTTATGTTATATAACGTATTACGTTATAACGTTATACCATATAACGCAACACGTTATAACGTTACACCATACAACGTTGTGTTATATAACGTATTACGTTAGAACGTTATACCATATGACGTATCACGTTATAACGTTATGTTAAATAACTTAATACATTATAAAGGTATGTTATATAACGTAATACGTTATAACGTTATACCATATAACGTATTACGCTTTAACGTTATAGCATGTAACGTAATACCTTATAACGTTATACCGTATAATGTTATGCTATATAACGTAATACGTTATAACGTTATACCATATAACGTATTACGTTATAACGTTATGTTATATAACGTAATACATTATATCGTGTTACCATATAACGTAATTACTTTATAACGTTACACCATATAAGGTATTACGTTATAACGTTATACCATGTGACGCATTTCGTTATAACGTTGTATCATATAACGTTATGCTATATAACTTATTACGATATAATGTTATACCATATAACATATTACGTTATAACGGTATACCATATAACGTATTACGTTATCACTTTATACCACATAACGTATTACGTTATAACGTTACACCATACAACGTTATGTTATATAACGTATTACGTTATAACGTTATACCATACAACGTTATGTTATATACCGTATTCCATTACAACGTTATACCATATAACGTGTTACGTTATAACGTTATGGTATATAACTTATTACGTATAACGTTATACCATATAACGTATTACGTTATAACGTTATACCATATAACGTTATGTTATATAACGTAATATGTTATAACGTTATAGCATGTAACGTTACGTTATATAACGTAATACATTATAACGGTATGTTATATAACGTAACACGTTATAACGTGGTACCATATAACGCATTACGTAATAACGTTACACCATACAACCTTATGTTATATAACGTAATACGTTATAACGTGTTACCATATAACGAATTACGTTAGAACGTTATACCATATAACGTTATTTTATATAACGTAATACGCTATAACGTTATGTTATATAACGTAATACGTTATAACATTATGTTATATAACGTAATACGTTAGAACGTTATGTTGTATAACGTAATACGTTATAACGTGGTACCATATAACGCATTATGTTATCACGTTACACCATACAACCTTATGTTATATAATGCGTAACGTTATAACGTTATACCATATAACGTATTATGTTTTATACCATATACCATCTTACGTTATAACGTTATAACATATAACGTTATGCTATATTAGGTAATACGTTATAACGTTATAACATATACCGTTATGTTATATTACGTAATACGTTATAACGTTATACCATGTAACGTATTACGTTATAACGTTATATCATATATCGTATTACTATATAACGTTATACCATATAAGGTATTACGTTATAACGTTATACCATATGACGAATTACGTTATAACGTTATACCATATAACGTTATGTTACATAACGTAATACGTTATAACATTATACCATATAACCGATTACGTTATAACGTTAAACCATACAACGTTATGTTATATAACGTATTACGTTATAACGTTTTACCGTATAACGTATTACGTTATAACGTTACATCATACAACGTTATGTTATATAACGTATTCCGTTATAACGTTATGTTATATAACGTAATACGTTATAACGTGTTACCATATAACGTATTACTATATAACGTTATACCATATAAGGTATAACGTTATAACGTTATACCATATGACGAATTACGTTATAACGTTATACCATATAACGTTATGTTACATAACGTAATACGTTATAACATTATACCATATAACCGATTACGTTATAACGTTAAACCATACAACGTTATGTTATATAACGTATTACGTTATAACGTTTTACCGTATAACGTATTACGTTATAACGTTATACCATATAACGTTATGTTATATAACGTAATAGGTTATAACGTTATACCATATAACGTATTACGTTATAACGTTATACCATATAACGTATTACGTTATAACGTTATACCATATAACGTATTACGTTATAAGGATATACCATACATCGTTATGTAATATAACGTATTACGTTATAACTTTATACCATATAACGTTATGTTACATAACGTAATACGTTATAACGTTATACCATATAACGTATTACGTTATAACGTTAGAACATACAACGTTATGTTATATACCGTATTCCTTTACAACGTTATACCGTATAATGTATTACGTTATAACGTTATGTTATATAACGTATTACGTTATAACGTTTTACCGTATAACGTATTACGTTATAACGTTATACCATATAACGTTGTGTTATATCACGTAGAACGTTATAACGTTATGTTATATAACGTAATACGTTATAACGTGTTACCATATAACGTATTACTTTATCACGTTACACCATATAACGTATTACGTTATAACGTTATACGATATGACGAATTACGTTATAATGTTATACCATATAACGTTATGTAATATAACGTAAGACGTTATAACGTTATACCATATAACGTATTACGTTATAACGTTAGACCATACAACGTTATGTTATATAACGTAATAGGTTATAACGTTATACCATATAACGTATTACGTTATAACGTTATACCATATAACGTTGTGTTATATCACGTAGAACGTTATAACGTTATGTTATATAACGTAATACGTTATAACGTTATACCATATAACATATTACGTTATAACGTTATACCATATAACGTATTACCTTATAACGTTATACCATATAACGTTATATTATATAACGTAATAGGTAATAACGTTATACCATATAACGTATTACGTTATAACGTTATACCATATAACGTATTACGTTATAACGTTACGTTATTTAACGTAATACATTATAATGTTATGTTATATAACGGAATACGTTATAACGTGGTACCATATAACGCATTACGTTATAACGTTACACCATACAACCTTATATTATATAACATAATACGTTATACCGTGTTACCACATAAAGAATTACGTTACAACGTTATGTATGATAACGTAATACGTTTTAACGTTATGTTATATAATGTAATACGTTATAACGTGTTAACATATAACGTATTACGTTATAACGTTACACCATACACCGTTATGTTATGTTACGTAATACGTTATAACGTTATACCATATAACGTATTGCGTTATAACGTTATGTTATATAACGTAATACATTATAACGTGGTACCATATAACGTTATGTCATATAACGCAATACGTTATAACGTTATACCAAATAACGTGTTACGTTATAACGTTATGTTATATAACGTAATACGTTATAACGTTATCTTATATAACGTAATACGTTATAACGTGTTACCATATAACGTATTACGTTATATCGTTATACCACATATCCTTATGTTACATAACGTAATACGTTATAACTTTATACCATATAACCTATTGCGTTATAACGTTATACCATACAACGTTATGTTATATAATGCAATACGTTATAACGTTATAACGTTATACCATATATCGTATACGTTATAACGTTATACCACATAGCGCATTACGTTATAAGGTTACGCCACACAACGTTATGTTATATAACGTATTCCGTTATAACGTTATACCATATAACGTATTACGTTATAACGTTATACCATATTACGTATTACGTTATAACGTTATACCATATAACGTATTACGTTATAACGTTACACAAGACAACGTTATGTTATATAACGTATTACGTTATAACTTTATACCATATAACGTATTACGTTATAACGTTATGTATGATAACGTAATACGTTTTAACGTTATGTTATATAACGTAATACGTTATAACGTTATACCATGTAAAGTTAAGTTATATAACGTAATACGTTATAACGTGGTACCATATAACGCATTACGTTATAACGTTACACCATACAACCTTATGTTATATAACGTTATACCATATAACGTTATGTTATATAACGTATTACGTTAATATGTTATACCATATAACGTATTACGTTATAACTTTATACCACATAACGTATTACGTTATAACGTTACACCATACAACGTTATGTTATATAACGTATTACGTTATAATGTTATACCATACAACGTTATGTTATATACCGTATTCCATTACAACGTTATACCATATAACGTGTTACGTTATAACGTTATGTTATATAACTTATTACGTAAAACGTTATACCATATAACGTATTACGTTATAACGTTATACCATATAACGTTATGTTATATAACGTAATATGTTATAACGTTATACCATGTAACGTTACGTTATATAACGTAATACATTATTACGGTATGTTATATAACGTAACACGTTATAACGTGGTACCATATAACACATTACGTTATAACGTTACACCATACAACCTTATGTTATATAACGTAATACGTTATAACGTGTTACCATATAACGAATTACGTTAGAACGTTATACCATATAATGTTATTTTATATAACGTAATACGTTATAACGTTATGTTATATAACGTAATACGTTATAACGTTATGTTATATAACGTAATACGTTATAACGTTATGTTGTATAACGTAATACGTTATAACGTGGTACCATATAACGCATTACGTTATAACGTTACACCATACAACCTTATGTTATATAATGCGTAACGTTATAACGTTATAACATATACCGTTATGTTATATTACGTAATACGTTATAACGTTATACCATGTAACGTATTACGTTATAACGTTATATCATATATCGTATTACGTTATAACGTTATACCATATAACGTATTACGTTATAACGTTATACCATATAACGTTATGCCATATAACGTAATACGTTATAACGTTATACTATATAACGCATTACGTTATAAAGTTACACCATACAACGTTATGTTTTATAACGTATTACGTTATAACGTTATACCATATAACGTATTACGTTATAACGTTACACAAGACAACGTTATGTTATATATCGTATTACGTTATAACGTTATACCATATAACGCATAACGTTATAACGTTACACCATACAACGTTGTGTTATATAACGTATCACGTTAGAACGTTATACCATATAACGTATCACGTTATAACGTTATGTTAAATAACTTAATACGTTGTAACTTTATGTTATATAACGTATTACGTTATAACGTTACACAAGACAACGTTATGTTATATAACGTATTACGGAATAACGTTATACCATATAACGTATTACGTTATAACGTTACACAAGACAACGTTATGTTATATAACGTATTACGTTACAACGTTGTACCATATAACGTATTACGTTATGAAGTTATGTTTGATAACGTAATACGTTATAACGTTATGTTGTATAACGTAATACGTTATAACGTGTTACCATATATCGTATCACGTTATAACGTTAGACCATACAACGTTATGTTATATAACGTAATACGTTACATCGTTATACCATACAACGTTACGTTATATACCGTATTCCTTTACAGCGTTATACCATATAACGTATTACGTTATAACGTTATGTTATATAACTTATTACGTTATAACGTTATGTTATATAACTTATTACGTTATAACGTTGTACCATATAATGTATTACGTTATAACGTTATACCATATAACGTTATGTTATATAACGTATTACGTTATAACTTTATACCATATAACGTATTACGTTATAACGTTATGTATGATAACGTAATACGTTTTAACGTTATGTTATATAACGTAATACGTTATAACGTTATACCATGTAACGTTATGTTATATAACGTAATACGTTATATCGGTATGTTATATAACGTAATACGTTATAACGTGGTACCATATAACGCATTACGTTATAACGTTACACCATACAACCTTATGTTATATAACGTAATACGTTGTAACATGTTACCATATATCGTATTACGTTATATCGGTATACCATATAACGTTATGTTGTATAACGTAATACGTTATAACGTTATACCATGTAATGTTATGTTATATAACGTAATACGTTATATCGGTATATTATATAACGTAATACGTTATAACGTGGTACCATATAACGCATTTCGTTATAACGCTACACCATACAACCTTATGTTATGTAACGTTATACCATATAACGTTATGTTATATAACGTATTACGTTATAACGTTATACCATGTAACGTTATGTTATATAACGTCATACGTTATATCGGTATGTTATATAACGTAATACGTTATATCGTGGTACCATATAACGCATTACGTTATAACGTTACACCATACAACCTTATGTTATATAACGTAATACGTTATATCGGTACGTTACATGACGTAATACGTTAGAACGTGGTATATATAACGCATTACGATATAACGTTATACCACATAACGTATTACGTTATAACGTTATAGCATATAACGTAATACCTTATAACGTTGTACCGTATAACGTTATGCCATATAACGTAATACGTTATAACGTTATACCACATAACGTATTACGTTATAACGTTATAGCATATAACGTAATACCTTATAACGTTGTACCGTATAACGTTATGCCATATAACGTAATACGTTATAACGTTATACCATATAACGTTATTACTTTATAACGTTACACCATATAAGGTATTACGTTATAACGTTATACCATATAACGTATTACGTTATAACGTTATACCATATAACGTTATGTTATATAACGTTATTACTTTATAACGTTACACCATATAAGGTATTACGTTATAACGTTATGCCATATGACGCATTACGTTCTAACGTTATATCATATAACGTTATGTTATATAACTTATTACGATATAATGTTATACCATATAACATATTACGTTCTAACGTTATACCATATAACGTATTTCCTTATAACGTTATACCATATAACGAATTACGTTAGAATGTTATACCATATAACGTTATTTTATATAATAATATTAACGTTATTTTATATAATATATATAATAATAATATTTTATATAACGTTATGTTATATAACGTAATACGTTATAACGTTATGTTATATAACGTAATACGTTATATCGGTATGTTACATGACGTAATACGTTAGAACGTGGTATATATAACGCATTACGTTATAACGTTATACCACATAACGTATTACGTTATAACGTTATAGCATATAACGTAATACCTTATAACGTTGTACCGTATAACGTTATGCCATATAACGTAATACGTTATAACGTTATACCATATAACGTATTACGTTATAACGTTATGTTATATAACGTAATACGTTATAACGTGTTACCATATAACGTTATTACTTTATAACGTTACACCATATAAGGTATTACGTTATAACGTTATACCATATGACGCATTGCGTTATAACGTTATATCATATAACGTTATGTTATATAACGTAATACGTTAAAACGTTATACCATATAACGTATTACGTTATAACGTTATGTTATGTAACTTATTACGTATAACGTTATACCATATAACGTATTACGTTATAACGTTATACCATATAACGTATTACGTTATAACGTTATACCATATAACGTTATGTTATATAACGTTATTACTTTATAACGTTACACCATATTAGGTATTACGTTATAACGTTATGCCATATGACGCATTACGTTCTAACGTTATATCATATAACGTTATGTTATATAACTTATTACGATATAATGTTATACCATATAACATATTACGTTATAACGTTATACCATATAACGTATTTCCTTATAACGTTATACCATATAACATATTTCCTTATAACGTTATACCATATAACGTTATGTTATATAACGTAATACGTTATAACGTGGTACCATATAACGCATTACGTTATAACGTTACACCATACAACATTATGTTATATAACGTAATACGTTGTAACATGTTACCATATATCGTATTACGTTATATCGTTATACCATATAACGTTATGTTGTATAACGTAATACGTTATAACGTTATACCATGTAACGTTATGTTATATAACGTAATACGTTATATCGGTATGTTATATAACGTAACACGTTATAACGTGGTACCATATAACGCATTACGTTATAACGATACACCATACAACCTTATGTTATATAACGTAATACGTTGTAACATGTTACCATATATCGTATTACGTTATATCGTTATACCATATAACGTTATGTTGTATAACGTAATACGTTATAACGTTATAGCATGTAACGTTATGTTATATAACGTAATACGTTATATCGGTATGTTATATAACGTAATACGTTATAACGTGGTACCACATAATGCATTTCGTTATAACGCTACACCATACAACCTTATGTTATATAACGTTATACCATATAACGTTATGTTATATAACGTAATACGTTATAACGTTATACCATGTAACGTTATGTTATATAACGTCATACGTTATATCGGTATGTTATACAACGTAATACGTTATAACGTGGTACCATATAACGCATTACGTTATAACGTTACACCATACAACCTTATGTTATATAACGTAATACGTTATAACGTGTTACCATATAACGAATTACGTTAGAACGTTATACCATATAACGTTATTTTATATAACGTAATACGTTATAACGTTATGTTATATAACGTAATACGTTATAACGTTATGTTATATAACGTAATACGTTATATCGGTATGTTACATAACGTAATACGTTAGAACGTGGTATATATAACGCATTACGTTATAACGTTATACCACATAACGTATTACGTTATAACGTTATAGCATATAACGTAATACCTTATAACGTTGTACCATATAACGTATTACGTTATAACGTTATACCATATAACGCATTACGTTATAACGTTACACCATACAACGTTGTGTTATATAACGTATTACGTTAGAACGTTATACTATATAACGTATCACGTTATAACGTTATGTTAAATAACTTAATACATTATAAAGTTATGTTATATAACGTAATACGTTATAACGTTATGTTATATAACGTAATACGTTATAACGTTATGTTGTATAACGTAATACGTTATAACGTGTTACCATATAACGCATTACCTTATAACGTTACACCATACAACCTTATGTTATATAATGCGTAACGTTATAACGTTATAACATATAACGTTATGCTATATTACGTAATACGTTATAACGTTATAACATATACCGTTATGATATATTACGTAATACGTTATAACGTTATACCATGTAACGTATTACGTTATAATGTTATATCATATATCGTATTTCGTTATAACGTTATACCATATAACGTATTACGTTATAACGTTATACCATATAACGTAATACGTTAGAACGTTATACCATATAACGTATCACGTTATAACGTTATGTTAAATAACTTAATACGTTGTAACGTTATGTTATATAACGTAATACGTTATAACGTTATACCATATAACGTATTACGTTATAACGTTATACCATATAACGTTATGTTATATAACGTAATACGTTATATCGGTATGTTATATAACGTAATACGTTATAACGTGGTACCATATAACGCATTACGTTATAACGTTACACCATATAACGCATTACGTTATAACGGTATACCATATAACGTATTACGTTATAACGTTATACCATACAACGTTATGTTATATACCGTATTCCATTACAACGTTATACCATATATCGTGTTACGTTATAACGTCATGTTATATAACTTATTACGTATAACGTTATACCATATTACGTATTACGTTATAACGTTATACCATATAACGTTATGTTATATAACGTAATACGTTATATCGGTATGTTATATAACGTAATACGTTATAACGTGGTGCCATATAACGCATTACGTTATAACGTTACACCATATAACGCATTACGTTATAACTTTACACCATACAACCTTATGTTATATAATGCGTAACGTTATAACGTTATAACATATAACGCTATGCTATACTACGTAATACGTTATAACGTTATAACATATACCGTTATGTTATATTACGTAATACGTTATAACGTTATACCATGTAACGTATTACGTTATAACGTTATACTATATAACGCATTACGTTATAAAGTTACACCATACAACGTTATGTTTTATAACGTATTACGTTATAACGTTATACCATATATCGTATTACGTTATAACGTTATACCATATAACGTATTACGTTATAACGTTATACCATATAACGTATTACGTTATAACGTTACACAAGACAACGTTATGTTATATATCGTATTACGTTATAACGTTATACCATATAACGCATTACGTTATAACGTTACACCATACAACGTTGTGCTATATAACGTATTACGTTAGAACGTTATACCATATAACGTATCACGTTTTAACGTTAAGTTAAATAACTTAATACGTTGTAACGTTATGTTATATAACGTAATACGTTATAACGTTATACCATATAACGTATTACGTTATAACGTTATACCATATAACGTTATGTTATATAACGTAATACGTTATATCGGTATGTTATATAACGTAATACGTTATAACGTGGTACCATATAACGCATTACGTTATAACGTTACACCATATAACGCATTACGTTATAACGTTACACCATACAACGTTATGTAATATAACGTATTACGTTATAACGTTATACCATATAACGTATTACGTTATAACGTTATAGCATGTAACGTAATACCTTATAACGTTATACCGTATAATGTTATGCTATATAACGTAATACGTTATAACGTTATACCATATAACGTATTACGTTATAACGTTATGTTATATAACGTAATACATTATCACGTGTTACCATATAACGTAGTTACTTTATAACGTTAGACCATATAAGGTATTACGTTATAACGTTATACCATGTGACGCATTACGTTATAACGTTTTATAATCCAACGTTATGTTATATACCGTATTCCGTTACAACGTTATACCATATAACGTGTTACCTTATAACGTTATACCATATAACGTTATGTTATATAACGTAATACGTTATAACGTTATACCATATAACGTATTACGTTATAACTTTATACCACATAACGTATTACCTTATAACGTTACACCATACAACGTTATGTTATATAACGTATTACGTTATAACGTTATACCATACAACGTTATGTTATATACCGTATTCCATTACAACGTTATACCATATAACGTGTTACGTTATAACGTTATACCATATAACGTATTACCTTATAACGTTATACCATATAACGTTATGTTATATAACGTAATACGTTATAACGTTATACCATATTACGTATTACGTTAGAACTTTATACCACATAACGTATTACGTTATAACGTTACACCATACAACGTTAAGTTTTATAACGTATTACGTTATAACGTTATACCATATAACGTATTACGTTATAACGATACACAAGACAACGTTATGTTATATATCGTATTACGTTATAACGTTATACCATATAACGCATTACGTTATAACGTTACACCGTACAACGTTGTGTTATATAACGTAATACGTTATAACGTGTTACCATATAACGAATTACGCTAGAACGAAGTACCATATAACGTTATTTTATATAACGTAATACGTTATAACGTTATGTTATATAACGTAATACCTTATAACGTTATGTTGTATAACGTAATACGTTATAACGTGGTACCATATAACGCATTACGTTATAAAGTTACACAATACAACGTTATGTTATGTAACGTATTACGTTATAACGTTATACCATATAACGTACTACGTTATAACGTTACACAAGACAACGTTTCGTTATATAACGTATTACGTTATAACGTTACAGCAGACAACGTTATGTTATATAACGTATTACGGTATAACGTTATACCATATAACGTCATGTTATATTACGTAGAACGTTATAACGTAATACCACATAACGCAATACATTATAACGTTATACCAAATAACGTGTTACGTTATAACGTAATGCCATATAACGTAATACGTTATAACGTTATACTATATAACGCATTACGTTATAAAGTTACACCATACAACGTTATGTTATGTAACGTATTACGTTATAACGTTATACCATATAACGTACTACGTTATAACGTTACACAAGACAACGTTTCGTTATATAACGTATTACGTTATAACGTTACAGCAGACAACGTTATGTTATATAACGTATTACGGTATAACGTTATACCATATAACGTCATGTTATATTACGTAGAACGTTATAACGTAATACCACATAACGCAATACATTATAACGTCATACCAAATAACGTATTACGTTATAACGTTATACCATATAACGTAATACGTTATAACGTTATACCATATAACGTATTACGTTATAACGTTATGTTATATAACTTATTACGTTATAGCGTTATACCATATAACGTATTACGTTATAACGTTATGCTATATAACGTAATACATTATAACGTGGTACCATATAACGTACTACGTTATAACGTTACACAAGACAACGTTTCGTTATATAACGTATTACGTTATAACGTTACTGCAGACAACGTTATGTTATATAACGTATTACGGTATAACGTTATACCATATAACGTCATGTTATATTACGTAGAACGTTATAACGTAATACCACATAACGCAATACATTATAACGTTATACCAAATAACGTGTTACGTTATAACGTAATGCCATATAACTTAATACGTTATAACGTTATACTATATAACGCATTACGTTATAAAGTTACACCATACAACGTTATGTTATGTAACGTATTACGTTATAACGTTATACCATATAACGTACTACGTTATAACGTTACACAAGACAACGTTTCGTTATATAACGTATTACGTTATAACGTTACAGCAGACAACGTTATGTTATATAACGTATTACGGTATAACGTTATACCATATAACGTCATGTTATATTACGTAGAACGTTATAACGTAATACCACATAACGCAATACATTATAACGTCATACCAAATAACGTATTACGTTATAACGTTATACCATATAACGTAATACGTTATAGCGTTATACCATATAACGTATTACGTTATAACGTTATGTTATATAACTTATTACGTTATAGCGTTATACCATATAACGTATTACGTTATAACGTTATGCTATATAACGTAATACATTATAACGTGGTACCATATAACGTATCCCTTTATAACGTTACACAAGACAACGTTATGTTATATAACGTATTACGGTATAACGGTATACCATATAACGTATTACGTTATAACGTTACACAAGACAACGTTATGTTATATAACGTATTACGTTATAACGTTATACCATATAACGTATTACGTTATGAAGTTATGTTTGCTAACGTAATACCTTATAACGTTATGTTGTACAACGTAATACGTTATAACGTGTTACCATATATCGTATTACGTTATGACGTTATACCATATAACGTTTTACGTTACAACGTTACACCATACAACGTTATGTTATATAACGTAATCCGTTATAACGTTATACCGTATAACGTATTACGTTATAACGTTATGTTATATAACGTAATACGTTATAACGTGTTACCATATATGGTATTACTTTACAACGTTACACCATATAAGGTATTACGTTATAACGTTATACCATATGACGAATTACGTTATAACGTTACACCGTACAACGTTATGTTATATAACGTATTCCGGTATAACGTTATACCATATAACGTATTACGTTATAACGTTATGTTATATAACTTATTACGTTATAGCGTTATACCATATAACGTATTACATTATAACGTTATGCTATATAACGTAATACATTATAACGTGGTACCATATAACGTATCCCTTTATAACGTTACACAAGACAACGTTATGTTATATGACGTATTACGGTATAACGGTATACCATATAACGTATAACGTTATAACGTTACACATGACAACGTTATGTTATATAACGTATTATGTTATAACGTTATACCATATAACGTATTACGTTATAACGTTATACCATATAACGTATTACGTTATAACGTTATACCATATAACGTATTACGTTATGAAGTTATGTTTGATAACGTAATACCTTATATCGTTATGTTGTACAACGTAATACGTTATAACGTGTTACCATATATCGTATTACGTTATGACGTTATACCATATAACGTTTTACGTTACAACGTTACACCATACAACGTTATGTTATATAACATAATCCGTTATAACGTTATACCGTATAACGTATTACGTTATAACGTTATGTTATATAACGTAATACGTTATAACGTGTTACCATATATCGTAATACTTTACAACGTTACACCATATAAGGTATTACGTTATAACGTTATACCATATGACGAATTACGTTATAACGTTATACCATATAACGTTATGTTATATAACGTAATACGTTATAACGTTATACCATATAACGTATTACGTTATAACGTTATACAATATAACGTATTACCTTATAATTTTATACCATATAACGTTATGTTATATTACGTAGAACGTTATAACGTAATACCATATAACGTATTACGTTATAACGTTTTACCATATAACGTATTACGTTATAACGTTATACCATATAACGTATTACGTTACAACGTTACACCGTACAACGTTATGTTATATAACGTATTCCGGTATAACGTTATACCATATAACGTATTACGTTATAACGTTATGTTATATAACTTATTACGTTATAGCGTTAAACCATATAACGTATTACATTATAACGTTATGCTATATAACGTATTACGTTATGAAGTTATGTTTGATAACGTAATACCTTATATCGTTATGTTGTACAACGTAATACGTTATAACGTGTTACCATATATCGTATTACGTTATAACGGTATACCATATAACGTATAACGTTATAACGTTACACCATACAACGTTATGTTATATAACGTATTATGTTATAACGTTATACCATATAACGTATTACGTTATAACGTTATACCATATAACGTATTACGTTATAACGTTATACCATATAACGTATTACGTTATAACGTTATACCATATAACGTATTACGTTATGAAGTTATGTTTGATAACGTAATACCTTATATCGTTATGTTGTACAACGTAATACGTTATAACGTGTTACCATATATCGTATTACGTTATGACGTTATACCATATAACGTTTTACGTTACAACGTTACACCATACAACGTTATGTTATATAACGTAATCCGTTATAACGTTATACCGTATAACGTATTACGTTATAACGTTATGTTATATAACGTAATACGTTATAACGTGTTACCATATATCGTAATACTTTACAACGTTACACCATATAAGGTATTACGTTATAACGTTATACCATATGACGAATTACGTTATAACGTTATACCATATAACGTTATGTTATATAACGTAATACGTTATAACGTTATACCATATAACGTATTGCGTTATAACGTTAGACCATACAACGTTATGTTATAGACCGTATTCCTTTACAGCGTTATACCATATAACGTATTACGTTATAACGTTATGTTATATAACTTATTACGTTATAACGTTATAACATATAACGTATTACGTTATAACGTTATACCATATAACGTATTACGTTATAACGTTATGTTATATAGCGTAATACGTTATAACGTTATAACATATAACGTTATGTTATATTACGTAATACGTTATAACGTTATACCATATAACGTATTATGTTATATACCATATACCATATTACGTTATAACGTTATAACATATAACGTTATGCTATATTACGTAATACGTTATAAACGTTATACCTATAACGTATTACGTTATAACGTTATACCATACAACGTTATGTTATATAACGTATTACGCTATAACTTTATACCATATAACATATTACGTTATAACGTTATGTTATATAACGTAATACGTTATAACATTATACCATATAACGTTATTACTTTATAACGTTACACCATATAAGGTATTACGTTATAACGTTATACCATATGACGCATTACGTTATAACGTTATATCATATAACGTAATGTTATATAACTTATTACGATATATTGTTATACCATATAACGTAGTACATTATAACGTTATACCATATAACGTATTACCTTATAACGTTATACCATATGACGTTATGTTATATAACGTAATACGTTATAACGTTATACCATATAAAGTGTTACGTTATAACTATAGACCACATAACGTATTACGTTATAACGTGTTACCATGTAACGTATTACGTTATAACGTTATACCATATAACGTATTACGTTACAACGTATCACCATACAACGTTATGTTATATACCGTATTCCTTTACAACGATATACCATATAACGTATTTCGTTATAACGTTATGTTATATAACAGGTTACGTTATAACGTTATACCATATAACGTATTACGTTATATCGTTATAGCATATAACGTAATACCTTATAACGTTATACCGTATAACGTTATGCTATATAACGTAATACGTTATAACGTTATACCATATAACGTATTACGTTATAACGTTACGTTATATAACGTAATACGTTATAACGTTATACCATATAACGTATTACGTTATAACTTTATACCACCTAACGTATTACGTTATAACGTTACACCATACGACGTTATGTTATATTACGTAATACGTTATAACGTTATAACATATACCGTTATGTTATATTACGTAATACGTTATAACGTTATACCATGTAACGTATTACGTTATAACGTTACATCATATATCGTATTACGTTATAACCTTATACCATATAACGTATTACGTTATAACGTTATACCATATAACGTTATGCCATATAACGTAATACGTTATAACGTTAGACTATATAACGCATTACGTTATAAAGTTACACCATACAACGTTATGTTTTATAACGTATTACGTTATAACGTTATACCATATATCGTATTACGTTATAACGTTACACAAGACAACGTTATGTTATATAACGCATTACGTTATAACGTTATACCATATAACGCATTACGTTATAACGTTACACCATACAACGTTGTGTTATATTGTCACGTCCCGCGCTCCGCACGTGCCGTAACGAAGAAACAAAAGTACTATGCGCCAATTAACGCGAGAAAAGGACTCGAACACACCAATCAACGCACGCTACTACGAAGTTAAATAAGAAATTAACATAAAATATTATTAAATAAGGGGACAACTAATAGACTCGCATATAAGGACGAATATATATATATATATATAGTTCAAAAATCTATGTATATAACATTGAATAAAACTACCAATAACTGATTCGCGATTTGAAAACCCATGGCTCAGTACCGTGTAAACCAACCAATACACGAAACAAATGAATATAACATTAAATAAGTCTACCAATAACCAACTTGTGATTTGGAAATCAATGGCTCAATCATCCAATAAACAAAATATATGAATGTAACATTCAGTGAATTTGAAAATACATGGCTCAATATCAAGAAGGAAGAATTTAAATAAAACTAACTAACGAATCAACTGAGTCACGAACCAAACAAATAAATCAAGAAATAAGAATAATCAGTAAAGGAAAATAAATAGAACAATAGGAGAACTTATGTTAATTGATCTACAAATATGAAATATGTAAACGACTGAAGAAACTAATTAACCAACAGTACACTAACTGCCCCGACGAACCAAACAAGAATGACTATGGAAGGGAAATAATCAAAACAACAGGAATAAACATTTTAATGCAAGGATAAAACATTAACGACTAAGTAAACCTACTAACAAATCAAAATGATCAAAACAATTAATACCGCAATAACTTAGAGAACTACATACAAATATAAATATATTGGCGACGAAATCCCCAGTGCTACGTAACAAATCCAAACTTACCAAACTACAAATATATATATGTATATAAGAAACCAAATGATTAACAGTCGAACGAATGCATAACCTTAAATACACAATATCGAAGAATTTACATAAAATCACATTGTTGGAAATATACATATGTGTGCGTGTTCTATCAAATTAATGATTAATTGAATCGATAATTGGAAACCAGCCAATGCTCCAGCGGGGGAATCATGTATGATGGCTGTGCTACGAGACATGCATGTATATACATAAAATCTACATTTCAAATTGAACTACTAATAATCCAAACAACATTAAACTAACTACTAACTAACCACACGATCAAAGCAATTAACATTATGACTTGGAGAATTACGCACAGTAATTCTACCGTCCAGCATAAATATGTATAACCGCATCAAACATACAATAACCTAATATCAAGAACAAAATCTCCAATACTATGTTATCATATCACGAACATGAAATCAAATAATTGATACATCACCCCAAATACCCAACATTACTTTAAATCATATTGTCAGAAAAAAAAAATATATATATATATATATATATATATATATATATGTGTGTGTGCGTGTTCTATGTTATAAAACCAAATTGATAATCTAGTAGACGCAACACGAAATACATAATTAAGCTAGGCACCATCTCAGTAAATAATTATATATGAAAACTACATTACGGAACGTACATGCATCTAAATGAACATAAAATAGAACACACAACATAACAGCATCAGAACTAACTATAAATTAATCACTCGATCAAAATTAACACTGCAACGACTTGGAGAGTTACGCACAGTAACTCTACCATCCAGTATAAATATGCATAATCACACCAAATTATAAACATCAGAAACAAACTACAATTATATTACAAAATACATATATGAAATCAAACAATTGACACATAACCTCAAATATATAATATCACACTACACTATCAAAAAAAAATAATATATATATACATATATATATATATCCATATATATATATATATTAAATTGAACATAAAATGAGTAATTAAGATCAGCCAGATTTCGGAAATAAATACACATGTACATATATATATATATATATATATATATATATATATATATATATATGATACCTATACTTCAAAATCTAATCACTGATAATCCAAATGAACAATAAAAGAAATAGAATACACAACACGATATTATTAAAAACAAAATTGTCCAGACAACTTTAAAGTAATTTTGCACGAAAATCCACACCACCAATACATACGCATAGATGTATATATGTATGAATATATGTCGGATGAACATTAGGAGTAGGGTTGTGGGCGTTGAATGAATCTCCACGGGAGTTAGCCATTGGTGCGGTACACACAGGTGTAGTTTATTACAATAATAGAGTTGTTACAGTCTTGACTAATGATCACAGCGGTTTAGCACTCGCGACACTGGTGATAATGGCCTCAGGCCCGACAACGAATCCGCGGTCAGTCGAATGATACGGGAACGTGCTTTCTAAGTCTGAGTCTTTGTTGGCGAACGTGAACTAGTTACTGACCGTAAAGGTGCTACCCCTTTTCGATGAGATCGCGAGGGAGAGAATGACTTTCCCGTGCCGATGATGCCACGGAGGAAAACTATGTGGGCTGTGTCTAAGGGCACGGGATCCTCGGATTCGTCCAGAAAAGCCTTCGTTCAGAAAGTAAGGGAAATTGGCGTTGCTGCTAATTGGTCAATCTCCATATCGGTGGTTAGAAAAAGATGCTAGTCGCCCTCGAGGGAAAGTCGCTAGTGGGAGACGCCGTTCGTTAAAAAATAGGTCTCCCCTATCTTCCCATAGTTGGGACAAAGACTGTTTGTCTATTTGAAGGACTTTAGTCAACGAAGTCTTAAGATTTATAGCGGGCCCTCGGACTAGCTGAACATGTACTGCGGAGACGCATCGACATCTGGCAATCATCTTACTCGAAGAATAGGGTCTGCGTGTGGCGAGCTACGGGACCGAGACCGTTGGAATGTTTACTGTGGAGCGTTACAACTATTTTCTTTTCAAAGGAGAGATATAAAATTACTCCATGCCTTTGTTAGACAAAGCGTCCATCCGATGACCGCGGCTACGCTGGGCGACAGACTGTCGCCTCGAGTCAGGGCTCACTATCACCAGTCCCGAACGATTACAATCGGGTTGAATAACTACAATTGTTTCGTTATAGCTGTAGTAGGCTCTAAATTACAATGTTGCGGGATTATCCGGATATCCAGAGGCTCCGGTGTTCTTTCGTCCCCGACACGGCCATCCTGACTATCACACGTCCTCGTGTGTAACTAAAATATCGTGTTTCTTACGTTAGGTTCGAGGCAACTGACATTATTTACAATTTAATTAGATGTCCTAGTAAGTCAAGGATCCATTCCGACGGCGAAGTTTTGTTCGGAGGTTTGACAAGCAAGGAAATGAAAGAGAACTAAAATTAGTAGCGTTATAATTTGTCTTCAGAGTGCCAGTTGCATTCTGTGAGCCACCAGTCAGACCGTAATGGCGCGACGGGTCATATTCGATTTCGTACACCGATGGATCTCAGGTTGTTGGATCGTATTGCTACGTTGGGTATATGACAAGCGCGTAGAGTGTTGTAGTGGGTACATGCATCGCATGGAAGCGCAATGTCATAGTGGACATGTCACCAAGACACAAAACGTCGCAGTGGGTACATGCATCGCATGGAGCGCAATGTCATAGTGGACATATTACAAAGACACAAAACGTCGCAGTGGGTACATGCATCGCATGGAGCGCAATGTCATAGTGGACATATTACAAAGACACAAAACGTCGCAGTGGGTACATGCATCGCATGGAGCACAATGTCATAGTGGACATAGCGCGGGACACCACTGAACGTAATGCGGGAAGCGCGGGACACCACTGAACGTAATGCGGGAAGCGCGGGACACCACTGAACGTAATGCGGGAAGCGCGGGACACCACTGAACGGGTTACAGAAAACACAGAAAACCACTGAACGGGTTACAGAAAACACAGAAAACCACTGAACGGGTTACAGAAGGCGCAGAATGCTGCACTGGGTGTATTACTATGACCACAACGCGGTGTTAATGATCCTCTGAGGTCAGTGTACTCGCATCGTTATTATCACCGTCTTTGTCATCACCGCAGACGTCCAACTCAACAGGAACGCAACTTTCTGGCATTTTCCTCAGTCTGTCGTGTCTGTCCTTATATGATCGTTTGCCGTCTAAAGTTTTTAAGGTATATCTATCTCCTTCCAAAATCTCTGTTATCTCGAATGGACCCCTGAATTTCGGATCTAGTTTCGTCTGGTTTCTTTCCTCGTTTTTGCGTAGTACAAAATCGCCGAGGTTGAACCTAACTACTTTAGCTTTATTTTTGTCAAACCTATCCTTATCGTATTTGGCGCTTGCCTCTATATTCTTTATCGCCTGCTGTCTTACATGGGAGATATCCACTTCTCTTTCTTCGATATTGTCGGGTAGGGACAGACCGTAGGGTCTCGCTGCTTTACCGATTAGTAGTTCTAATGGGGTCGACTTAGTCACGCGGTTGGTGGTGCAATTCAAAGCTAGTTGTACTTCCCCGATCGCGTCTTGCCAAGACCGTCCGGTCGTTTCTATTGTCGTGAATATGTTCTTTAGCGTACCCATAATGCGCTCTACCTGCCCGTTGGCCCTGCTGGCACCGGTTGCTATTAAGTGGAGTTTAATATGTTTGTCCCGACAAAAATCTTGAAATTCTTTGCCCGTGAAACATCTTCCCTGGTCCGCTATTATCCGGCAGGGACTTCCGAATAAAAATATGGCGGACTTAAGCGCTTTAATAGTATTAAGGGAGTCTATCTTACGGGTATGATGCAAGTATACGAACTTGGTGAAGGCGTCGACTAACACAATGACATACTCCTTCGAGTCGCTTTTACCGCTTAGTTTGCCCGTTATGTCCATATGAACCGTATGCCAAGGTATGCTGGTCTTAGGTATAGGATGCAATTCGGCTTGTACTTTGCCTGAACTTGCCTTTGAAACTCGACAAGCATGACAGTTCTCTACGAATTTGCGAACATACTTCGCCATTCCTTCGAACCAGTAATACTCGTACAGTTTCTCAAGCGTTTTATCCCAACCTAAGTGCAAAGTGGACTGGTGCACGTGGTTAATAACGGACCACCTAAAGCCTCTCGGGACGATGGGCAAGCAGAGAGTTCTGCCCCTTCTCTGTATCTTACGATGGAGGGTGCCGGACCGTAACTCATACGTATTCGCGACGTCTTCCGCGAGCTCTTCGTTCTGTAATTTACTGACGATCTCAGAGATTTGTGGGTCGCGACGTTGTTCCGCTAGTAGCCAATCGTCGGAGATTTCAGTCAGGTTAATTTCTTTCTCTACAATTTTGCTGAACGTACGGTGCTCCAAGTCTACGGGGTTTCGCGAAAAGAAGTCTACATGGGCCATTCGTTTGCCTTCCCGATACATAATGTCAAAGGTAAAAGTTTGCAGGTAAGCCCACCACCTGTAAACCCTGTCGTTTAAGTGCACCTTATTACTGGATGCTTTCAAGGAGTTGCAATCAGTGACAACAAGAAATTCTCGCCCGTGTAGATAATGACGGAAGTGCTTGACGGCGTTTACAACTGCTAACGTTTCTAACTCGTAGGAATGATACCTGGATTCCGCGGGGCTAGTTCTTTTGCTGTAATACTCCACTACTCTATTCTTACCCTCGACCTTATGCATTAAGATAGCTCCGTATCCTTCCGAACTGGCGTCCGTATGTAGTTCTATCGGATAGTTGGGGTCAAATATCATTAGCACCGGCGCGTCAGTCAGGACGGAAATTACCTTTTGCCTTATTTGTTCGTGCCTATCCGTCCAAGTTATATTCTTGTTACTCGAAGTAAGTGCATACAGGGGTTTCATTACTTGTGAAAATTTAGGGATGAATTTTCGGAAGTAAGAGGCCAAACCTATGAATTGCCTAAGCTATGTGACGGTCGACGGTGCAGGTAAAGAACTCAAGGCTTGTATTTTACCCGGGTTTGGACGGGCTTCTCCGTTATGAATTACATATCCCAAATAGAGTACCGATGTTTTTAGAAAGGAACACTTCGAAAAGTTAAAGGAGAACCCGGCTTTCACGAGGGTATCTAATACGGTGTTCAATCTTTCTAGGGCTTGATCTACTGAGTCGGCAGTAATTAGGACGTCATCTAAGTAAACAACAACGTACGAATACGCGAGGTCACCTAGGGCGTTGAGAATGGCCCTCTGAAAGACAGATGGTGCATTTTTCAATCCGAACGGCATAGTTATGTACTCGTACTGTCCGTCGGGTGTAACGAACGCCGTATACTCCGTCGAGTCGGGGTGAATGGGGATCTGGTGGAACCCGCTGGCCATGTCTAAACTAATAAAGTATCTCGCGCTTCGCAATCTCGCGATTTGATCGGCAATGAGGGGTAAGGGGTACCGATCCGCGACCGTATTTTTGTTTAACGCTCGGAAGTCTACGCACAATCTATCCGAGCCGTCTTTCTTCTTCACAAGTAACATGGGGCTCGCGAACGGTGAATTGCTAGGCCTTACAATCTTTGCTCTGATTAACTCGTCTATTCTCTCACGCACTATCCTCCGCTCTTCTTCGCTAAGCCGGTAAGGGCTTCTTTGCACGGTGACATTAGGATCGATTAGCCGTATCTCTAACTGGCCCGTGGTCACGCGAGTACGTGGGAAGCCCGTAATGAACGAATTTTTGAATTTCTCGAGGACAGAAATTAACCGACTTTTATCGTTACCAACTATGTCAGTGTCGGCCGCATTAAGGTCGATCTCCTTTTCGGCGGCTTTATGGCAAGCGTTAACTAGCTTCGTTTTGCTAATATCGAGGCTATTGGGCGTAATATTCACATCGAATCCTTGGTCTAAGATATCGCGACCAATCATAATATCATACTTCAAGTAACTATCGGCGAGGACATGAAACTTTATCTCCAATGTAAGACCGTTAATATGTACGATGGACAGAATCTGCGACGTACTCTTAACGCAAAAATTCCCGATTCCTTGCATTACTATTATGTCGGTCGTTCTTTTACCGGAAAATCTCGGGGCTACGGATTCTTTAATTAGTGAGCATTCAGCTCCGGAATCGAAATAAAACGGGAACGACTCACCCTGATGATTTAAGTTACCGGCTGGGGGTTTCGCTGTGCAGAAGTCGGCTCGGAATTTGTTCTGGGGACCGGGTTTTCTGTCTTGTTGCGACGGACAATCAGGTGCGACGTGGCCCTCCTTCCGACACTTGAAGCAAACGACCTGGGATGATGAGGCTGCTCGTCTTCCTTCCGGGTGTTGTGTATTCTTCCTTGGCTGTTCTTTACGCAGCTTACGGCGGCACTCCGCTATTGTGTGGCCGCGGGAGCCACAGTAGCGGCACCTCACGTGGTGGGCCAGTGGCTTGTGTCGTTTGGCCGCAGGTTCCGCCGACAGGTCGCTCGACGGAAGTACTGGCCTCTTCGTCACTTGAGAGAAAGCCCGCATTTCCTTAAGGAATTGCTCTCGGGTCCGGATATCGTTCGTGAGTGCTACCTTTTCAAAGCGCCGGTCGTGCCAGATCAGTCGTAGAAAGATGACGGCGTTGATCAGTTCGGCGTTGGTTATATTTCCCCATTTCGCTGACAGAAGGGAGTGGAGACGACCACCAAAGGCCCCAGGGGACTCGTCCTCCAGTGGTGATTCGTTGAGCACCCTCATCAGTGTTGCGGTTGCCGTCTCCGTGCCACAATAACGCGCAAGAAATTCTCCCTTAAATTTTTCCCAAGTAAGGCCGTTGACTGTAATTTGCGTAAGCCACAGTGACGCTGCACCCTCTAGCGCGCGGCTGATAGCGAGATATATCTCGTAGTCTCGCAGAGGCATTTTGTCCATAATCGCACTCACGGTCGCGCACCACGCGGCTGCGACGGCGCCCTCGGCCTCGGGATTAAAACGCGGTAACACTATATTCGTAGCATCCGTATTCGGCCTTTGCATTAGCGTCTGGATTAGCTCCTGCATGGCGTCGATCTTCCCTTGCATCTCTTCAATCCGTTCGAATCCCACTTCTGATGTCGGATGAACATTAGGAGTAGGGTTGTGGGCGTTGAATGAATCTCCACGGGAGTTAGCCATTGGTGCGGTACACACAGGTGTAGTTTATTACAATAATAGAGTTGTTACAGTCTTGACTAATGATCACAGCGGTTTAGCACTCGCGACACTGGTGATAATGGCCTCAGGCCCGACAACGAATCCGCGGTCAGTAGAATGATACGGGAACGTGCTTTCTAAGTCTGAGTCTTTGTTGGCGAACGTGAACTAGTTACTGACCGTAAAGGTGCTACCCCTTTTCGATGAGATCGCGAGGGAGAGAATGACTTTCCCGTGCCGATGATGCCACGGAGGAAAACTATGTGGGCTGTGTCTAAGGGCACGGGATCCTCGGATTCGTCGAGAAAAGCCTTCGTTCAGAAAGTAAGGGAAATTGGCGTTGCTGCTAATTGGTCAATCTCCATATCGGTGGTTAGAAAAAGATGCTAGTCGCCCTCGAGGGAAAGTCGCTAGTGGGAGACGCCGTTCGTTAAAAAATAGGTCTCCCCTATCTTCCCATAGTTGGGACAAAGACTGTTTGTCTATTTGAAGGACTTTAGTCAACGAAGTCTTAAGATTTATAGCGGGCCCTCGGACTAGCTGAACATGTACTGCGGAGACGCATCGACATCTGGCAATCATCTTACTCGAAGAATAGGGTCTGCGTGTGGCGAGCTACGGGACCGAGACCGTTGGAATGTTTACTGTGGAGCGTTACAACTATTTTCTTTTCAAAGGAGAGATATAAAATTAATCCATGCCTTTGTTAGACAAAGCGTCCATCCGATGACCGCGGCTACGCTGGGCGACAGACTGTCGCCTCGAGTCAGGGCTCACTATCACCAGTCCCGAACGATTACAATCGGGTTGAATAACTACAATTGTTTCGTTATAGCTGTAGTAGGCTCTAAATTACAATGTTGCGGGATTATCCGGATATCCAGAGGCTCCGGTGTTCTTTCGTCCCCGACATATATATAGATATACATATATATATATATATATATATATATATATATATATATATATATATATATATATATGTCGGAGATGAAAGAACACCGGAGCTTTTGGAATTTTGAATAATAATCCCGCAACATTGTAACCTAGAGTCTACTATAGCTGTAATTAAACAATTGTAGTTATTCAATCCGATTTGTAATTGTTCGAGATTTGTGATAATGAGCTTGGGCTCGAGGCGACAGCCAGTCGCCGAACGTAGCCGCGGTCACGGGATGAACGCTTTGTCTAACAAAGGTATAGAGTAATTCTATAGCTCTCCTTAAAAGAAATATTCGTGGCGGCACGCGACAGTAAACATTCCAACGGTCTCTGTCCCGTAGCTCGCCACACGCAGACCCTATTCTTCGAGTAAGATGATTGCCAGATGTCGATGCGTCTCCGCAGTACATGTTCAGCTAGCCTGAGGGCCCGTTATAAATCTTAGGATTTAGTTGACTAAAGTCCTTCAAACAAACAGTCTTTGTCCCAGCTACGGGAAGATAGGAGAGACCTATTTTTCAACGAACGGCGTCTCCCACTAGCAACTTTCCCCCGATAGTGGCTAGCATCTTTTTCTAACCACCGATATGGAGATTAACCAATTAGCAGCAACGCCAATTTCCCTTACTTTCTGAACGAAGGCTTTCCTCGACGAATCCGATCATCTCGTGTCCTTAGACACACCCCATCATTGTTTTCCTCTGCAGCATCATCGCGACGGAGAGTCATTCTCTCGTGAGGTCGTATTAGCGAGTTACTTAGAGTCTGTACGCTCGGTGGATGTTTCACGTTTTAACCAAGAGTCCGACTTAGAATTTGCGAGCACGTTAATCTACCATCCCGTCGACCGCGGATTCGTTATGGAACCTAGGATCATTGTCATTAGTTTCTCGAGTAACTAATTACCGCGGTTACTTGTCCAGTTCTATGATAATCGTACTTGCACTAGTCGATGTCTTCTCTATTGCTTAACGACACGTGTAGACCAAACGAAGATTCGTTTCACGCCCCTAACTCTAATTCTAATGTAAACCCGACATCAGAAGTGGGATCAGTGCCGGTTATAACAGTGCAAGAGTTTACGACCATCGTGCGCGAGTTAATTCAGTCGCTAGTGCAAAATCGAGTGTGGAACCTAATAATTTTTCGCCACCGCGTTTTAATCCTGAAACCGCGGGCAATCATGAAACTCCTCTGCATGGCGCGCAGCTATCAATCTGATTATGGAGGAAAATCGCTTAGAAAGCAGTGCCCTGAATATACTTTCAATAACGAGTGTCAAATCGACTTCTACGCATTGGAGGCATCAATTGGTAGATCAAGCCATCCGGGTGAGTCGTTTCCATTTTACCCCGATTTTGGAGCCGAGTGTTCATTAATTAAAGAACTCGTAGTCTTGAGATTTTCTGGCAGAGGAACGATTGATACAGTAGTAATGCGAGGAATAAGAAATATTTGTACTAAACGTACCTCTCAAACCTTGTTCGTTGCAGGTGTTAATGATTAAAGATAAATTTTTATATCCTCGCTGATAGTTATTTAAAATATGATGTCGCGATTGATCGTGAAATTTTAAGTCAAGGTTTTAGCGTAATATTACACAAACTAGCCTCGCTACGTGTAAAACAAAAATAATTAATGCCTGTAATAAAACCGCTGAAAACAAGATCGATGTTAATGAAGTTGACAATGAGGTACGTGGTAATGGTAAAAGTCGATTAATTTTTCTTTTCGAAGATTCAAAGATTCATTCGTTACGGGTTTCCTACGTACTCGCGTAAATACAGGCCAGTTAGAAGTACAATTAACTGATCCTAACATCACCGTACAAGGAGACCTAATGGACTTCGCGAGGAAGAGCGCAGAATAGTACGTGAGAGAATAAGCGAATTAATTAGAGCCAAAAATCATAAGGCCTAGTAATTCACCGTTCGCGAGCCCTGTGTTACTCGTGAAGACGAACGATGGTTCAGATAGACGATTGGTAGATTTTCGAGAACTAAACGAAAATACGGTCGCGGATTGGTATCCTTTACCCTTTATTGCGGATCAAGTCGCGAGATTGCAAAAGCGAGATATTTTATTAGCCTGGACATGGCCAGCGGGCTTCGCCAAATCCCTATTCATCCTAATTTTAGGAAATACACAGCATCGGTTACGGCTGGACGATTTGGACAATAAGTTGTTGCTTCTTCGGATTCCTGTGTGCCCTCGTTCGGTCCATTCGACGTTTTTTTGGTTGCATGGCATGGTTGCGTGCGCGTCTGGTGTTTCTTTCGGAATCGTTTCCCCGAGCTGCGATATTGCGCTGACTCCGTCGAGAACGGGGATTCTTGCATTTTCGGACAACCCTAGTAACTCTGCAATTGATACTTGTCTGAATGTTCTAGTATTTGTGTTCTTCCTTGCTGTAGTTTTGTGAGCCGTCAAAGCGTTTGCCGCGGAGATCCTCGGAGGGAGTCGCATGCCAGGTCGTCTGTACCATTTGACCCTTTTTCTGATTGTAGTCACATGGGAGGCCGTTTGGTCGGAGTGATCTGTACCACACTTTCCTTCGTTGTACTCGGCAGCGGCTGGTGATTTTGGTGTTGCGAGCGGACGAGGAGAGAGATCATTCTTGAGACTCCTTTGAAAACGCGTATGGCAGCCAACGTGCTATTCGTACGTTGTTTATTTGGATGATGTCTTAATTATTGCCGACTCGATAGATCCAGCTCTAAGAGGATTGCACACCGTGTTAGATACCTTCGTAAAAGCCGGAATCTCCTTTAACTTTTCAAAATGTTCTTTTCTAAAGACATCGGTACTCTATTTGGGATATGTAATTCACGACGGATAAATTCGTTCCAGTCCTGGTAAAATACACGCCTTGAGTTTTTTACCTGCGTCAACGACCGTCACACAGCTCAGGCAGTTCATAGGTTTAACCTTTTATTTCCGAAAATTCGTCCCTAAAGCTTCACGGGTAACGAAACCCTTGTATGCACTTACTTCCGGTAATAAAAACACGACTTGGACGGATAGGCATGGAAAAATAAGGCAAAAGGTAATTTCCGTCCTGATCGACGCGCCGGTGTTAATGGTATTTGACCCGAACTATCCGATAGGACTTCATACCGACGCTAGTTCGGATGGACACGAGGCTATTTTAATGCACAAGATTGAAGGTAAAAAGTAGAGTAATAGAATATTACAGTATAAGGAGTAGCCCCGCGGAATCTAGATATCATTCCTATGAACTAGAAACGTTAGCGGTTGTAAACGCCGTCAAACATTGCCGTCATTATCTAAACGGACGAGAATTTCTTGTCGTCACCGATTGTAATTAATTGAAGGCATCCAGTAGTAAAGCAAATTTAAAAAGCAGGGTTCATAGGTGATGGGCTTACTTACAAACTTTTACTTTTGACATTCTGTACCGGAACGGTAAACGAGTGGCCCACGTAGATTTCTTCTCGCGAAATCCCGTAGGCTTGGATCACTACGATCAACGAAGTCATAGAGAAGGAAATCAATCCGACCGAAACCTCCGAAGGTTGGCTATTAGCGGAATAACGTCGCGACCCACAAATTTCTGAGGTCGTCAACAAATTGCAGAACGAAGAGCTCGCGGAAGACGTCGCGAATACGTACGAATTACGGTCCGGTACTCTTCATCGTAAAATACAGAGAAGAGGCAGAACTCTCTGCTTGCCCATTGTCCCAAGAGGTTTTAGGTGGTGCGTTATTAACCATGTGCAACAATCAATTATGCACTTAGGTTGGGATAAAACGCTTGAGAAACTGTGCGAGTATTACTGGTTCGAAGGAATGGCGAAGTATGTTCGTAAATTCATAGAGAACTGTCATGCTTGTCAAGTTTCGAAGGCCGATTCAGGTAAAATACAAGCTGAATTACATCCTATACCTAAGACCAGCATACCTTGGCATACAGTTTACGTGGACATAACGGACAAACTAAGCGGTAAAAGTGGTTCGAAAGAATATGTCATTGTTTTGGTCGACGTCTTTACTAAATTCGCATATCTGCATCATACTCGTAAAGTAGATTCTCTTAGTATCGTTAAAGCACTTAAGTATGCTATATTTTTATTCGACTGTCCTTGCCGGACAATAGCGGATCAAGAGAGGTGTTCTACGGGTAAAGAACCCCAAGATTTCTGTCATGGTAAACACCAAACTCCACTTAACCTCAAACGATGCGAGTAGTGCCAACAGACTGGTAGAGCGTACTATGGGTACGTTGAAAATTATGCTCATAATCATAAAAACGACCGGGCGATCGTGGCTAGACGCGATTGACAAAATACAGCTGGCTTCGAATTGCACCACCAACCGCATGACCAAATCGAGTCCATTGGAACTATCAATTGGTAGAACAGCAAAGACCTTACGACTCGTTGATACTCGATAATATCGACGAAAGAGAAGTAGATATCTCTGGTGTAAGACAGCAGGCAATAGAGAATATAGAAATTAGTGTCAGGTACGATAAAGGTGGATTCGGCAAAACCAAAGCTAAAGTAGTTAGGTTTAATCTTGGTGATTTTGCATTACGCGAAAACGAGGAAGAAAACCAAACGAGGTTAGATCCGAAATTCAGAAGTCCATTTATAATAGCAGAGATTTTGGAGGAAGACAGGTATATTCTAAAAACGTTAGACGGCAAACACTCTTACAAATACGGTCACGACAGGTTGAGGAAAATGCCAGATAGTCGCACTCCTGCGGATTTGGATGTTTGTAGTAATGGCGAGGACAGTGACCCGAGCGATATGAGTACCCCGACCCCTGAGGGTCATTAGCTCTCTATACCCATAACATTTGAAAACCAATGCCACGAAGCTGAAGCGGTCGTGTATTCACACGCACTGCCAGCGGCAATGCTACGAAGCTGAAGCGGTCGTGTATTCACACGCACTGCCAGCGGCAATGCTACGAAGCTGAAGCGGTCGTGTATTCACACGCACTGCCAGCGGCAATGTTACGAAGCTGAAGCGGTCGTGTATTCACACGCACTGCCAGCGGCAATGCTACGAAGCTGAAGCGGTCGTGTATTCGCACGCACTGCCAGCTGCAATGTTGCGAACTTAAATCGGTCATATATTCGCACGCACTACCAGTGACAATGTAATAAAACTCTGTGCGGTCGTGCAATCTAGACAATCGAGATCCATCTGGGTACAAAATCGCAAAAGTCCGTCATGCCGTTACGATTCGACTGATAAACCGCAGGATGCAACTAGCACTTTGAATACAAATTATAATGCTACAAATTCTTGTTCTCTTTTATTTTTCTGTTGTCAAACCTCCGAACGAAATTTCGTTGTTGAAATGGACCCTTGACTTATTTGGAACATTCAATTGAACGGTAAACGTTGGAAAAACGTAATATTTTAGTTACACAGAGGGACGTGTGATTGTCAGGATGGCCGTGTCGGAGATGAAAGGACATCGGAGCCTCCCCTTTGGAACTTCGGGAAAATCCCCTAACACCGTAATCTAGATTCTATCATAGGCGTAATTAAACAATTGTCGTCTTTCGATCCGATTGTATTTGTTCGAGATTTGTGATAGTGAGCTTTGTCTCGAGGCGACGGTCTGTCGCCGAACGTAGCCGCGGTCACGGGATGAACGCTTTGTTTAGCAAAGGCATGGAGTAATTCTATATCTCGATTTGAAAAGGAAATAGTTGTAACACTCGACAGTAAACATTCCAACGGTCTCCGTCCCGTAGCTCGCCACACGCAGAGCCTATTCTTCGAGTAAGATGATCGCCAGATGTCGATGCGTCTCCACAGTACATGTTCAGCTAGCCTGAGGGCCCGTTATAAATCTTAGGATTTAGTTGACTAAAGTCTCTCAAACAAACAGTCTTTGTCCCAGCTACGGGAAGATAGGAGAGACCTATTTTTCAACGAACGGCGTCTCCCACTAGCAACTGTCCCCCGAGGGTGGCTAGCATCTTTTTCTAACCACCGATATGGAGATTGACCAATTAGCAGCAACGCCAATTTCCTCGACGAATCCGATCATCTCGTGTCCTTAGACACACCCCATTATAGTTTTCCTCTGTAGCATCATCGCGACGGAGATTCATTCTCTCTCGTGAGGTCGTATTAGCGAGTTACTTAGAATCTGTACAAAGAGTCCGACTTAGAATTTGCCAGCACGTTAATCTATCATCCCGTCGACCGCGGATTCGTTATGGAAGCTAGGATCATTGTCATTAGTTTCTCGAGTAACTAATTACCGCGGTTACTTGTCCAGTTCTATGATAATCGTACTTGCACTAGTCAATGTCTTCTCTATTGCATATCGACGCGTGTAATCCAAACGAAGATTCGTTTCACGCCCCTTATTCTAATTCTAATGTAAACCCGACATATATATATATATAGATATTCATATACACATGTAACAAAATTGTTGAACAGCGAACTAATATAAAGCAACTATACTAAGTCGAAATCGAAACACGGAGCTCCAGGATAAAGCTCGCTAAACTTACACATGCACCAATGACGCACTACAGGGGAAATTCCCCTTTTTCCGGAAGTATAGTGACGAAGATGTGCTTCCAAAACTTCTTCAGGAACTTCATCGGGGAAACGCATTTTCACACATCGGTCGGTATCAACAACTTCGAGCAGAGGATCATCCCACTCGAGAATGATAGTTTCCGCATCGAAGAAGCTTTCATCAGCAGCAGAATTCGACTCTGACGAAAAATCCAAGGCATCGACATCAATGTCAATATCAATATCAATATCGCATAACTCTTCCAACAACTCTGATACTTGTGGTTGGTCATAACACCTCGGGCGTTGATTCCGTTCGCACGGCTCACTCACGGTTACTTCGCAGTCTCTCTTCCTCTTGCGCTAAAATAATATAATATAATGAAACAAAACAGGATAAAATAAGCAGTCTAAAACAAGACAAAACGCACCAGGACAGACTGCATAGGAACCTCTGAAGAAAATGCCTCCGCAGCCATCATTCAAGCGTCACAAACCAAAAACCACCGAAACCTACGGAACTAGCAAAATCAAATTTAACTGAATACTGAAAACAACCAGGATGCGGAAATATTAATCAAAACCAAACTTACGCAAAATAACCCGGAGGAAACCCTTAGTACGGGAGAGCAGTGGACCACGCGTGTCGTCCGAGCAAACGTCGATATAATAATGAGACTCCAGTCGCCACCGAGGAATACAGACAATTCCCACAGCACTAACATAGAAGTTCTCGAGAAAACTAGATCAGCACGAAAGACTCCAAGTCTCCTAAACACTGCCTCAGCAGAAATGCAAGAGCTAAGTTGAAATACGGAATATTGCAACCTCTCAGGTACCAACGACGGAAGTCTAGAAATTCAAGACAAGACAACGAAGCAGAAGAAATCACCAACTATCACGGAATTTACATTCTCTCACGTACAATTCCAGAAATCCTAAACTTCGACATCCGGACTCCCACGGAAGCGGACTATCGGATAACCTCCACCCTGCGGGGGATGCTATTATAAATAAACGCAGCAACAAAGAATTGGCGCATTTTTTTGTCGTCCATTGTACGTTTCATTCTGCGGTCTTTGTCAGTAGCTAAGTCGTGCTAACCTTTATAAGTATTCCTCTTCCATTAGCGAAATCAAGAGAAAATAAACATACCAGTAACCGCGGTATAAGTTTTATTCGATGTATATTATACTTAGAATAAACCAGTAAAACGAAAAGTTTTAATAATAATTATACCCGAATTCGAATACTAAATTCGATTATAAATACACCGACGGTCACCAACACCGACGAAGACATGGCTCCTGATAGCACGTTCTCTTCAAGGTAAGATATATTAAATTTATAAAACTCCTTCCCCTTCGATAAATTCATTATAATTAAGAGGCGTGAGGTGGGATGTCGTGATAGGCTTGGAAGAAAGAACTCGGTTGTATTCAAAGATAAATGTTTATTCACTATTAGATCGGTGAGTACATTTGCGCGAGGTTCGCGGTTGTTAAATTCGGTTTGCGATTACAAGTTCAAACTCGAGTAGGTATGACTCGATGTGCGCTACGAGTGCGGACTATGATTGCGCGAGATGTCGAAGGCTTAGATTAATAATTGACTCGCGCGGTTGTAACGACCGTTGTGTGTCGGCTGTGTGTACTAGACTCTACTTTTTGTCGCGATGCTGCTGCGAAGGAAAACTGTGTTGGGATGTGCCTAAAGATGCGAGGACATCGGATTCGTTGAGGGAAATGTCCGTTAATTTTTATTGGCTAATTCGTGTTGGACGTTGGAAAAGGATGCTAGCTGCCCTTGAGAGGGTGTTGCTAGCGGGAAGCGTCGTACGTGAGAGAAAGCAGATTTCTCGTGTGTTCCCGTAGTAGGTGGTAGACTTAGAAACTGATAGACAAAGGCTGTTTGTTTCTTTGGAGGTCCTTTGCTATAATAAATCTTAAGGTTTATGGCGGGTCCTTAGGCTAGCTAAAAAACTGTTCGGTACGAATGCATCGACATCTGGCAATCATCTTTCCGCAGGTATAGGGTTTTGTGTCGTGCGTCACGCGACGTAACTGTTGGAAAGTTTACTGTCGAGTGCCGCTACAGTACCCCCTTACCAGTGATAACGTTATAAAAAAAAATTTTGATAGATCTTACATGCTACTTATTTAAAAACCTGCCTGGAGATAATCGGGAAAGCGAACTCTCCTGCCCGAGCGCGTAGTGTACCGACTTCTTGAGTCGTCTTCGCGTTGCTGTGCCCGCTTGGCGTTTTGCGTAGTTGTGATTTTAAACGGTATAAGCCTGTCGTGAATTCTTGCGCTAGTTTCTAATTGTTGTTGTTCGATATCGTCGGATACAGTGAAAGCGGGTTTCAACCGATCTAGGGAGACTATTACATTTTTATTGTTTATTTTGATGGTAAAAGTCTTTTCTCCGCGCTGTATGACCTGGTAAGGTCCGTCGTAGGGTGGTTGTAAAGGGCCTCCGCTCGCGTCGTGGCGTACGAATACGTATGGTGCTGTTTCGAGCTCGCGAAACACGAAGGTTTTCTTTTCGCCGTGTCGCGTACTCGGGTGAGGCCTGATTTTCTCTATTTGCTTTTTTAGACGGTTCGCGAATTCCGTGTTGGCCTGATGCGTCGTAGGTACGAAAAATTCTGACGGTAATCGTATGCCGGTACCGTAAACCATTTCGGCTGCCGTCGCGTTCAGGTCCTCCTTGAAAGCGGTTCTTATGCCTAATAAGACGATTGGTAGGATGTCTACCCAGTTGCTTGTGTTGTGACATTTTATTGCTGCTTTTAGTTGTCGATGTAGGCGCTCTACCATTCCGTTGGACGCGGGGTGGTAGGCTGTTGTGCGTAAATGCTTGATGCCGAGTAATCGGCATAGTTCGTTGAATAAGTTAGATTCGAACTGGCGTCCTTGATCGGTCGTTATTTTTGAAGGTACGCCGAAACGAGCTATCCATGTGGAGAGGAGGGCTGAAGCGACGGTTGCTGCCTCCATGTCGGCGATGGGAATGGCTTCGGGCCAACGCGAAAAGCGGTCGACACACGTTAGACAATATCGGTAGCCCTGTGAGTAGGGCATCGCGATGATGTCTATGTGTACGTGTTCGAAACGGCCGGCTAATTCTCCGAATGTTCCGACGGGTGCGGATACGTGCCTGGTGACCTTGCATCGTTGACACGGGATACATTGTTGAGCCCAAGTCCGGCAATCTTTATTTATGGACGGCCAAACGAAACGCGACGTCACCAGTTTTTGAGTTGCGCGTATCCCTGGATGGGAAAGTCCGTGGAGCGAATTAAATACATCGCGTCGCAAGGGTTTCGGTACGTACGGTCTTACCATGCCGTTTGATACGTCGCAATATATTCCTGCGTCGTGATCGGGAAGGCGTATTTTCTGTAACCGTAGCGCGGTTGTGTTGAATTTTACGATGTCGCTGAGTTCATTGTCGTTTTCTTGCGCGACGACGAGAGTTTGGTGATCGACGGACTTTCCTATCGCGTCGATGCGTGACAGAGCGTCGGCTACGTTGTTGTCTAGCCCCTTTATGTATCTAATGTCGGTGGTGAATTGCCCTATGTAGTCTAAATGTCGGAATTGTCGCGGTGAACATTTTTCTAATTTTTGTTTGAACGCGAAGGTAAGAGGTTTATGGTCGGTATATATTGTAAAATTTCTGCCTTCTAAGGCGTGTCGAAAATGTTTGACTGCGGTGTATATTGCGAGTAGTTCGCGATCGTACGCGCTATATTTTTGCTGAGCGGGGGTCAGAGATTTCGTTGCGAATCCTAGCGGTTGTAATTCGTTATCCGCGCGTTGTTGTAGTACTGCCCCTATTGCGTAGTCGGACGCGTCTACCGTGAGGTTGATCGGCGCACCAGGTATCGGATGCGCCAGCATCGTGGCGTCCGCGAGAGCACGTTGCGATTCGCGAAAGCTGTTTTCCGACTGTTCTGACCATTCGATGGGCGCGTTGCCCTTTTTCGCGCCTTTTAACAGGTCGTTAAGTGGCTTGAATATTTTTGCGGCGCCCGGTATGAAACGTCGGTAAAAGTTTATCATACCGAGGTACCTACGTAGTTGTTTGGCGTTCGCAGGCTTCGATAAATTTACGATCGCTTCGACTCGCTCGGGCGGGGGCTTGATTCCGTCGGGGTTTACCGAGTATCCGAGGAACGTGATTTCATGCATGCCGAATTCGCATTTCGTGGGGTTTATCACAACCCCGTAATCGTTGAGACGGTTGAACAGGATTTTCAAATGTTCGCGGTGTTGGTTTTCGTCGTCCGAGGCTATGAGAAAGTCGTCGATGTACGCGTAGACGAAGTCGAGTCCGCGTGTGATTTCGTCGACGAAACGCTGACATGTTTGAGCGGCGTTCCGAAGTCCAAACATCATGTTTGTTGCTTCGAAAAGCCCGAAAGGCGTTGTTATCGCGGTTTTTTCGATGTCCTCGGGCGCAATCGGGATCTGGTGGTACGCGCGGACTAGGTCGATTTTTGAAAAGATACGCTTACCATGCAGATGTTGCGCGAAATCTTCGATATGTGGGGGTGAGTACCTGTCGGGAACGGTGCGGTCGTTCAACGCACGGTAGTCGCCGCATGGTCGCAGGTTTCCGTCCTTTTTCGGCACTACGTGCAAGGGTGATGCCCACGGGCTTTTCGATGGTCGCATCACGCCTTGCTCGATCATGCGTTCGAATTCCGCCTTTACCTGTTTGAGCCGATCAGGTGCGAGCCGACGCGGTTTGTTGTAGACTGGTGGACCGGGTGTAGTTTTGATGTGGTGTACCACGCTGTGTCGAATCCTCTCTCTTCTGAAGTTCGGTGGGCGGGTGAGGTCCGGGAATTCTGCCAAGAGTTGGTGATAAGGTGATTCGCCGATGATGGTCTTAACGGACACTTCGTCTGTTGTGGCGGTGTATCCCTTTGATGACATCTGGGTTGTCGAGTCGATGAGCCGTTTGTTACGTGGATCCACTAGCAGCCCGTAGTGGCTTAGAAAATCCATGCCGATGATGGGTGTTTTGACGTCGGCTACGGTGAAGTCCCATTTGAATGCTCTGCGTAGGGACAGGTTGAGGTTCATCGCGACGGTGCCGTATGTTGTGATTCGCGTGCCGTTGGCCGCGAACAGCTCGTACTCGCTTCTGTTCACGGGTCCGTGTAGCTTGTTGCGCGGGTATACGCAAACGTCGGCGCCGGTGTCGATGAGATAGGAAATCCGTGAGTTCTTGTCTGTTACGAATATGCGGCGAGTCGCCAAACCGTCGTCGTATGCCGCTTTTACGGACGGCTGGTCCCGTTTCCCGAATTCCACGAGCAAGGGAACGTGCACTTTCTCGCGTTTTCTCGGAACTGTGCGTGATAGTAACACAGTCCGTTTTGCCGCGGCTGTTCGCGGGGGCGCGAACGAGGGCGGAATTGTGTATCCGAGCGTGTTTGTGATCGCGCTCGCCGGTGCTCCTTAATTCTTAGTTCGGCTATTTGCGCTCGAAGTTCGTTTATCTGGACGTAAATCTCGTTTAGTGCGGCTGCCACTGCGTCGTTTGTTCCGCTGTTCTGGCCGGGTGGGTGGATTATCGTGGGAGGTCGGACCGTGCCGGCCGCGGCGATCTGCCCTTGTTCCGGGGAGGCTTCGTAAATGCTGTCGGCGATCTGGGTGCGGGTTTCCGGATCCCTGTTTTGTACGGAGGCTAGGATGCTCCGTACCCGCGACGGAAGTCGCCCTTCCCAAACTGTGAGGACAACGTCGTCCGCTAGCGAGTTGGTCGCTAGGCTTCTGAGATCGCGATAAAATTGGGAGGGTTTCCTGTCCCCCATTTGTTCGTTTTCAATTACCTGCCGCAGTCTCTGGGCGTCTGACTCCCCTAGTCTTTTGATGAGTGCCTCTTTGACGTGCTCGTAACGTCCGGTCGCCGGTGAGGCGTCGAATACGTCGCGAATTAGCCTCGCGTGGGCCCTGTCGAGATTCGCGATTACGGCTTGGTATTTTTCTTGATCGCTGGTGATCCGGGCCGTATCGAACTGCACTTCCAGCAACTTGAACCACAAGTCAACTTCCTCTGGCCAGAACGGTGGCACGCGGAGGTGTGCGATTATCGAGTCTGCATGGTCCGCTCCGGCCGTCGGACGTTCGGAATGTGCGTTCTTGTTCATTTCGAACTATTTCAAATACACTGTGTTATGTTTCACAAGCACTATCACGGTCACCTCTTTCACTAAATATCACGTCGGGGTCACCAATTTGAGGTGGGATGTCGTGATAGGCTTGGAAGGAAGAACTCGGTTGTATTCAAAGATAAATGTTTATTCACTATTAGATCGGTGAGTACATTTGCGCGAGGTTCGCGGTTGTTAAATTCGGTTTGCGATTACAAGTTCAAACTCGAGTAGGTATGACTCGATGTGCGCTACGAGTGCGGACTATGATTGCGCGAGATGTCGAAGGCTTAGATTAATAATTGACTCGCGCGGTTGTAACGACCGTTGTGTGTCGGCTGTGTGTACTAGACTCTACTTTTTGTCGCGATGCTGCTGCGAAGGAAAACTGTGTTGGGATGTGCCTAAAGATGCGAGGACATCGGATTCGTTGAGGGAAATGTCCGTTAATTTTTATTGGCTAATTCGTGTTGGACGTTGGAAAAGGATGCTAGCTGCCCTTGAGAGGGTGTTGCTAGCGGGAAGCGTCGTACGTGAGAGAAAGCAGATTTCTCGTGTGTTCCCGTAGTAGGTGGTAGACTTAGAAACTGATAGACAAAGGCTGTTTGTTTCTTTGGAGGTCCTTTGCTATAATAAATCTTAAGGTTTATGGCGGGTCCTTAGGCTAGCTAAAAAACTGTTCGGTACGAATGCATCGACATCTGGCAATCATCTTTCCGCAGGTATAGGGTTTTGTGTCGTGCGTCACGCGACGTAACTGTTGGAAAGTTTACTGTCGAGTGCCGCTACAGGCGAATTAAATTCCTTTACCTCCAAGTAAAACATCCGGTCTTATTTTCCTTTTACCCTGAAGGGAGTTCAAATCTAAACCATTAGTGTTGAACTTTAAACAAAGAGTCGTTCGCTGTGTGATCTTGTGCAACGGTGTTTTCATTTGTTGAAACACTTATTGATTTTCGCATTCCTCCTCCCACTGTTGGCAAATATCGCCCGTCTTTGGGCAAGGCTTGCGAAATCACACAAACTTTACGCAGAGAGGACTATTGAGCTCATTGTTGCAGATTAATAAAATATATAATACAAGACCGAACTCCCGCAGCAGGGTTGCACCATCACCGTCATTCGATTAATTGATACCTTTATCCTCGCCATCTTAGCATACGATCATTAAAAGGGAGAGAAGTTTCCTCCAGGATTTTAACTGAAGGATCATTCGCTGTGTCAGCTTGTGAATAAAGGTGTTGTCGTTTGTCGGGGACACCCATTGATCATCGCATTCCTTCTCCCACTGTTGGCAAATATCGCCCGTCTTTGGGCAAGGCTTGCGAAATCACACAAATCTCACACAGAGAGGATCGTTAAAGTCATTTGTTTAATTACTGAATTTGAGAGACGGGGAAATCGTAATGACAAAACCACCCTAGCAGACAACCTGAGATTTAGTTGAAACAACAAATCCACTCACGAAACCTAGGGAAAGAAAAGGGGAAACGTAAAAGTAAATTTGTGTCAGACCAACAGAACCCCAAGCTCCTATCCGAACCCCAAATACGCAAATTTCATGTCCCGCTGGTTCCAATACTAACACATCAAGATACGTATATATAATATATATGTCGGGTTTACATTAGAATTAGAGTTAGGGGCGTGAAACGAATCTTCGTTTGGTCTACACGTGTCGTTAAGCAATAGAGAAGACATCGACTAGTGCAAGTACGATTATCATAGAACTGGACAAGTAACCGCGGTAATTAGTTACTCGAGAAACTAATGACAATGATCCTAGGTTCCATAACGAATCCGCGGTCGACGGGATGGTAGATTAACGTGCTCGCAAATTCTAAGTCGGACTCTTGGTTAAACCGTGAAACATCCACCGAGCGTACAGACTCTAAGTAACTCGCTAATACGACCTCACGAGAGAATGACTCTCCGTCGCGATGATGCTGCAGAGGAAAACAATGATGGGTTGTGTCTAAGGACACGAGATCATCGGATTCGTCGAGGAAAGCCTTCGTTCAGAAAGTAAGGGAAATTGGCGTTGCTGCTAATTGGTTAATCTCCATATCGGTGGTTAGAAAAAGATGCTAGCCACCCTCGGGGGAAAGTTGCTAGTGGGAGACGCCGTTCGTTGAAAAATAGGTCTCTCCTATCTTCCCGTAGCTGGGACAAAGACTGTTTGTTTGAAGGACTTTAGTCAACTAAATCCTAAGATTTATAACGGGCCCTCAGGCTAGCTGAACATGTACTGCGGAGACGCATCGACATCTGGCAATCATCTTACTCGAAGAATAGGGTCTGCGTGTGGCGAGCTACGGGACAGAGACCGTTGGAATGTTTACTGTCGCGTGCCGCCACGAATATTTCTTTTAAGGAGAGCTATAGAATTACTCCATACCTTTGTTAGACAAAGCGTTCATCCCGTGACCGCGGCTACGTTCGGCGACTGGCTGTCGCCTCGAGCCCAAGCTCACTATCACAAATCTCGAACAATTACAAATCGGATTGAATAACTACAATTGTTTAATTACAGCTATAGTAGACTCTAGGTTACAATGTTGCGGGATTATTCAAAATTCCAAAAGCTCCGGTGTTCTTTCATCTCCGACACGGCCATCCTGACTATCACACGTCCTCGTGTGTAACTAGAATATTGCGTTTTCCAACATTAGACTCGTAACTGATATTATTTACCGTTCAACTAAATGTTCCAAATAAGTCAAGGGTCCAGTTTGGCAACAAAATTCTGTTCGGAGGTTTGACAAGCAAGGAAATGAAAGAGAGATAAAATTAGTAGCGTTTTAATTTGTCTTCAAAGTGCTAGTTGCATTCTGTGAGTTACCAGTCAGACCGTAATGACACGACAGATCATTTTCCGATTTCGTACACTGATGAATCTCGGTTTGTTGGATCGTACCACTACGTTGGTTATATTACATGTGTGCTCGTCGTCGCGGTGGACGTATCAGAAAATACAGTATGTCGCGGTGGACATATCATAAAACAGCACAAAGCATGTGCACTCGTTGTCACGGTGGACGTATCAGAAAACACAGTACGTCGCGGTGGACATATCATAAAACAACACAAACATCAAAGTGGGTATATCACACGTGCGCTCGTTGTCTCGGTGGACGTATCAGAAAATACAGTACATCGCGGTGGACATAGCGCGTTATATTACATGTGTGCTCATCGTCGCGGTGGACGTATCATAAAACAACACAAAACATCAAAGTGGGTATATTACATGTGCACCCATTGTCACGGTGGACGTATCAGAAAACACAGTACGTCGCGGTGGACATATCATAAAACAGCACAAACATCAAAGTGGGTATATCACACGTGCGCTCGTTGTCTCGGTGGACGTATCAGAAAATACAGTACATCGCGGTGGACATAGCGCAGGGCCCCACTGGGAATATTACAAAAGGCGTGGTATTAATGATCCTCCGAGGTCAGTGTACTCGCATCGTTATTATCACTATCGTTGTCATCGCCGCAGACGTCCAACTCAGCAGGGACGCAACTTTCTGGCATTTTTCTCAGTCTGTCATGTCTGTCCTTATACGATCGTTTGCCGTCCAAGGTTTTTAAAGTATATCTATCCCCTTCCAAAACTTCTGCTATCTGGAATGGACTCCTGAATTTCGGATCTAACCTCGTTTGGTTTACTTCCTCATTCTTGCGTAATGCAAAATCACCGGGATTAAACCTACCTACTTTAGCTTTGGTTTTGTCGAATCCACCTCTGTCGTACCTAGCACTAGTTTCTATATTCTCTATTGCCTGCTGCCTTACATCGGAGATATCTACTTTTCTTTCTTCAATACCGTCGAGTATCAACGAGTCGTAGGATCTTTCTTGTTCTACCAATTAATAGTTCCAATGGACTCGATTTAGTCACGCGGTTGGTGGTGCAGTTCGAAGCCAACTGTATTTTGTCAATCGCGTCTAGCCGAGATCGCCCGGTCGTTTCTATGGTCGTGAATATGTTCTTTAGCGTACCCATGATACGCTCTACCTGTCCGTTGGCCCTACTCGCACCGGTTGAGATTAAGTGGAGTTTAATGTGTCTATCTAGACAATAATCTTGAAATTCTTTGCCCGTAGGACACCTCTCTTGATCCGCTATCATCCAGCAAAGACTGCCGAATAAAATATAGCATACTTAAGTGCTTGAACGGTACTAGGAGAATCTTTTTTACGAGTATGATGCAGATATGCGAATTTAGTGAAGCTGTCGAGCAAAACAATGACATATTCTTTCGAACCACTTTTACCGCTTAGTTTGTCCGTTATGTCCACGTGAACTGTATGCCAAGGTATGCTGGTCTTAGGTATAGGATGTAATTCAGCTTGTATCTTACCTGAACTGGCCTTCGAAACTTGACAAGCATGACAGTTCTCTACGAATTTGCGAACATACTTCGCCATTCCTTCGAACCAGTTATACTCGCACAGTTTCTCAAGCGTTTTATCCCAACCTAAGTGCATAATTGACTGTTGCACATGGTCAATAACGGACCACCTAAAACCTCTCGGGACAATGGGCAAGCAGAGAGTTCTGTCTTTTCTCTGTATTTTACGATGAAGGGTACCGGACCGTGACTCGTACGTATTCGCGACGTCTTCCGCGAGCTCTTCGTTCTGCAATTTGTTGACGATCTCAGAAATTTGTGGGTCGCGACGTTATTTCGCTAATAGCCAATCTTCGGAGGTTTCGGTCGGGTTGATTTCCCTCTCCATGACTTCGTTGATCGTATGGTGACCCAAGTCTACGGGATTTCGCGAGAAGAAGTCTACGTGGGCCACTCGCTTACCCTTCCGGTACAGAACGTCAAAAGTAAAAGTTTGTAAGTAAGCCCATCGCCTGTGAACCTTGTCTTTTAAATTTACTTTACTACTGGATGCCTTCAAAGAATTACAATCGGTGACGACAAGAAATTCTCGTCCTTGTAGATAATGACAGAAATGCTCGACGGCGTTTACAACCGTTAACGTTTTTAGTTCATAGGAATGATATCTAGATTCCGCAGGGCTACTCCTTATACTGTAATATTCTATTACTCTACTTTTTACCTTCAATCTTGTGCGTTAAAATAGCCTCGTGTCCATCCGAACTAGCGTCGGTATGAAATCCTATCGGATAGTTCGGGTCAAATACCATTAACACCGACGCGTCGATCAGGACGGAAATTACCTTTTGCCTTATTTTTCCATGCCTATCCGTCCAAGTCGTGTTTTTATTACCGGAAGTACGTGCATACAAGGGTTTCGTTACCCGTGAAGCTTTAGGGACGAATTTTTCGGAAATGAAAGGTTAAACCTATGAACTGCCTGAGCTGTGTGACGGTCGTTGACGCAGGTAAAGAACTCAAGGCGTGTATTTTACCAGGACTGGAACGAAGTTCTCCGTCGTGAATTACATATCCCAAATAGAGTACCGATGTCTTTAGAAGAGAACATTTTGAAAAGTTAAAGGAGATTCCGGCTTTTACGAGGGTATCTAACACGGTGTGCAATCCTCTTAGAGCTGGATCTATTGAGTCGGCAATAATTAGGACATCATCCGAATAGACAACAACGTACGAATGGCACGTTGGCTGCCCCAAGAATGATCTCTCGTTTCATTTGTTCGCAACACCAAAATCGCCAGCCGCTGCTGGATACAACGAAGGAAAGTGTGGCACAGATCACTCCGATCAAATGGCCTCCTATGTGACTACAATTAGAAAAAGGGTCAAATGGTACAGATGACCTGGCATGCGACTCCTTCCGAGGATCTCCGTGGCAAACGCTTTGACGGTTTACAAAACTACAGCAAGGAAGAACACAAATACCAGAATATTCAGACAAGTATTAATTGCAGAATTACTAGGGTTGTCCGAAAACGCAAGAATCCCCGCCTTCGACGGAGTCAGCGTAATATCGCGGTTCGGAAAAACGATTCCGAAAGAAACACCAGACGCGCACGCAACCATGCCATGCAATTAAAAGACGTCGAATGGACCGAACAAGGGCACACAGGAATTTGAAGAAAGCGACAACTTATTGTCCAAATCGTCTGACGGGGGTAGCCGATGCTGTGTATTTCCTAGAATTAGAATGAATAGGGATTTGGCGAAACCCGCTGGCCATGTCCAGACTAACAAAATATCTCGCTTTGGCAATCTCGCGACTTGATCCGCAATAAAGGGTAAAGGATACCGATCCGCGACCGTATTTTCATTTAGTTCTCGAAAATCTACCAATCATCTATCTGAACCATCGTTCGTCTTCACGAGTAACACAGGGCTCGCGAACGGTGAATTACTAGGCCCTATGATTTTCGGCTCTAATTAATTCGCTTATTCTCTCACGTACTATTCTGCGCTCCTCCCCGCGAAGTCTATTAGGACTCCTTGTACGGTGATGTTAGGATCAATTAATTGTACTTCTAACTGGCCTGTATTTACGCGAGTACGTAGGAAGCCCGTAACGGATGAATCTTTGAATCTTCGAAAAGAAAATTAATCGACTTTTATCACTACCACGTACCTCATTGTCAACTTCATTAACATCGATCTCGTTTTCAGCGGTCTTATTACAGGCATTAATTATTTTCGTTTTACACATAGCGAGGCTAGTTTGTGTAATATTACGCTAAAACCTTGACTTAAAATCTCACGATCAATCGCGACATCATACCTTAATTAACTATCAACGAGGATATAAAAATTTATCTTTAATCATTAACACCTGCAACGAACAAGATTTGAGAGGTACGTTTAGTACAAATATTTCTTATTCCTCGCATTACTACTATATCAATCGTTCCTTTGCCGGAAAATCTCAAGACTACGAATTCTTTAATTAATGAACACTCGGCTCCAAAATCGGGGTAAAATGGAAACGACTCACCCGGATGGCTTGTTCTACCAGTTGGCGCCTCCAATACGTAGAAGTCGATTTGATACTCGTTATTGAAAGTATATTCAGGGCACTGCATTGTAAGGGATTTTCCTCCATAATCAGATTGATAGCTGCGCGTCGTGCAGCGGAGTCGAAGCCCGCGGTTTCAGGGTTAAAGCGCGGTGGCGAAAATTGTTAGGTTCCACACTCGATTTTGCACTAGCGACTGAATTAACTCGCGCACGATGGTCGTAAGCTCTTGCACTGTTATAACCGGCACTGATCCCACTTCTGATGTCGGGTTTACATTAGAATTAGAGTTAGGGGCGTGAAACGAATCTTCGTTTGGTCTACACGTGTCGTTAAGCAATAGAGAAGACATCGACTAGTGCAAGTACGACTATCATAGAACCGGACAAGTAACCGCGGTAATTAGTTACTCGAGAAACTAATGACAATGATCCTAGGTTCCATAACGAATCCGCGGTCGACGGGATGGTAGATTAACGTGCTCGCAAATTCTAAGTCGGACTCTTGGTTAAAACGTGAAACATCCACCGAGCGTACAGACTCTAAGTAACTCGCTAATACGACCTCACGAGAGAATGACTCTCCGTCGCGATGATGCTGCAGAGGAAAACTATGATGGGGTGTGTCTAAGGACACGAGATCATCGGATTCGTCGAGGAAAGCCTTCGTTCAGAAAGTAAGGGAAATTGGCGTTGCTGCTAATTGGTCAATCTCCATATCGGTGGTTAGAAAAAGATGCTAGCCACCCTCGGGGGAAAGTTGCTAGTGGGAGACGCCGTTCGTTGAAAAATAGGTCTCTCCTATCTTCCCGTAGCTGGGACAAAGACTGTTTGTTTGAAGGACTTTAGTCAACTAAATCCTAAGATTTATAACGGGCCCTCAGGCTAGCTGAACATGTACTGCGGAGACGCATCGACATCTGGCAATCATCTTACTCGAAGAATAGGGTCTGCGTGTGGCGAGCTACGGGACAGAGACCGTTGGAATGTTTACTGTCGCGTGCCGCCACGAATATTTCTTTTAAGGAGAGCTATAGAATTACTCCATACCTTTGTTAGACAAAGCGTTCATCCCGTGACCGCGGCTACGTTCGGCGACTGGCTGTCGCCTCGAGCCCAAGCTCACTATCACAAATCTCGAACAATTACAAATCGGATTGAATAACTACAATTGTTTAATTACAGCTATAGTAGACTCTAGGTTACAATGTTGCGGGATTATTCAAAATTCCAAAAGCTCCGGTGTTCTTTCATCTCCGACATATATATATATATATTCCCATACATCAATTTGAATAATTCAGTATTCAAATCTAAACAACCAGACATTTCAACCTAGTAAACTCTGCGTGGCGAAACCAAATTTTGAAGATAATTCAATCCTCTAACCAATCACACGCGAACCATAAAATAGATATATATATATATATACCTCGTTAGTTAACCAATCTAATATCCGAATTCGAATAGATTCGGTGCGGCAGAATCGAATCTCGGAAATAATTGAATTCTCAAACCAACCATACGCGAAGAAATATACTTAGGAATATATATATATCCAATACGATTTAAACAACCAGATATTCAGACCTAACTAAATTCTGCGCCACGAGATCGAATTTCAAGGACAATTTAATTTTTAACTTGTTCACACACACACACATATATATATATATATGTCGGAGATGAAATAACACCGGAGCTTTTGGAATTTTGAATAATAATCCCGCAACATTGTAACCTAGAGTCTACTATAGCTGTAATTAAACAATTGTAGTTATTCAATCCGATTTGTAATTGTTCGAGATTTGTGATAATGAGCTTGGGCTCGAGGCGACAGCCAGTCGCCGAACGTAGCCGCGGTCACGGGATGAACGCTTTGTCTAACAAAGGTATGGAGTAATTCTATAGCTCTCCTTAAAAGAAATATTCGTGGCGGCACGCGACAGTAAACATTCCAACGGTCTCTGTCCCGTAGCTCGCCACACGCAGACCCTATTCTTCGAGTAAGATGATTGCCAGATGTCGATGCGTCTCCGCAGTACATGTTCAGCTAGCCTGAGGGCCCGTTATAAATCTTAGGATTTAGTTGACTAAAGTCCTTCAAACAAACAGTCTTTGTCCCAGCTACGGGAAGATAGGAGAGACCTATTTTTCAACGAACGGCGTCTCCCACTAGCAACTTTCCCCCGAGGGTGGCTAGCATCTTTTTCTAACCACCGATATGGAGATTAACCAATTAGCAGCAACGCCAATTTCCCTTACTTTCTGAACGAAGGCTTTCCTCGACGAATCCGATGATCTCGTGTCCTTAGACACAACCCATCATTGTTTTCCTCTGCAGCATCATCGCGACGGAGAGTCATTCTCTCGTGAGGTCGTATTAGCGAGTTACTTAGAGTCTGTACGCTCGGTGGATGTTTCACGGTTTAACCAAGAGTCCGACTTAGAATTTGCGAGCACGTTAATCTACCATCCCGTCGACCGCGGATTCGTTATGGAACCTAGGATCATTGTCATTAGTTTCTCGAGTAACTAATTACCGCGGTTACTTGTCCAGTTCTATGATAATCGTACTTGCACTAGTCGATGTCTTCTCTATTGCTTAACGACACGTGTAGACCAAACGAAGATTCATTTCACGCCCCTAACCCTAATTCTAATGTAAACCCGACATCAGAAGTGGGATCAGTGCCGGTTATAACAGTGCAAGGGCTTATGACCATCGTGCGCGAGTTAATTCAGTCGCTAGTGCAAAATCGAGTGTGGAACCTAACAATTTTCGCCACCGCGTTTTAACCCTGAAACCGCGGGCTTCGACTCCGCTGCACGACGCGCAGCTATCAATCTGATTATGGAGGAAAATCCCTTACAAAGCAGTGCCCTGAATATACTTTCAATAACGAGTATCAAATCGACTTCTACGTATTGGAGGCGCCAACTGGTAGATCAAGCCATCCGGGTGAGTCGTTTCCATTTTACCCCGATTTTGGAGCCGAGTGTTCATTAATTAAAGAACTCGTAGTCTTGAGATTTTCTGGCAAAGGAACGATTGATATAGTAGTAATGCGAGGAATAAGAAATATTTGTACTAAACGTACCTCTCAAATCTTGTTCGTTGCAGGTGTTAATGATTAAAGATAAATTTTTATATCCTCGCTGATAGTTATTTAAGGTATGATGTCGCGATTGATCGTGAGATTTGAAGTCAAGGTTTTAGCGTAATATTACACAAACTAGCCTCGCTATGTGTAAAACGAAAATAATTAATGCCTGTAATAAGACCGCAGAAAACGAGATCGATGTTAATGAAGTTGACAATGAGGTACGTGGTAGTGATAAAAGTCGATTAATTTTCTTTTCGAAGATTCAAAGATTCATCCGTTACGGGTTTCCTACGTACTCGCGTAAATACAGGCCAGTTAGAAGTACAATTAATTGATCCTAACATCACCGTACAAGGAGTCCTAATAGACTTCGCGGGGAGGAGCGCAGAATAGTACGTGAGAGAATAAGCGAATTAATTAGAGCCGAAAATCATAGGGCCTTGTAATTCGCCGTTCGCGAGCCCTGTGTTACTCGTGAAGACGAACGATGGTTCAGATAGATGATTGGTAGATTTTCGAGAACTAAATGAAAATACGGTCGCGGATCGGTATCCTTTACCCTTTATTGCGGATCAAGTCGCGAGATTGCCAAAGCGAGATATTTTGTTAGTCTGGACATGGCCAGCGGGTTTCGCCAAATCCCTATTCATTCTAATTCTAGGAAATACACAGCATCGGCTACCCCCGTCGGACGATTTGGACAATAAGTTGTCGCTTTCTTCAAATTCCTGTGTGCCCTTGTTCGGTCCATTCGACGTACTGTGTTTTCTGATACGTCCACCGTGACAATGGGTGCACATGTAATATACCCACATTGATGCTTTGTGTTGTTTTATGATATGTCCACCGCGACGTACTGTGTTTTCTGATACGTCCACCGTGACAATGGGTGCACATGTAATATACCCACTTTGATGCTTTGTGTTGTTTTATGATATGTCCACCGCGACGTACTGTGTTTTCTGATACGTCCACCGTGACAACGAGTGCATATGCTTTGTGTTGTTTTATGATATGTCCACCGCGACGTATTGTATTTTCTGATACGTCCACCGCGACAACGAGCACACATGTAATATAACCAACGTAGTGGTACGATCCAACAAACCGAGATTCATCAGTGTACGAAATCGGAAAATGATCTGTCGTGTCATTACGGTCTGACTGGTAACTCACAGAATGCAACTAGCACTTTGAAGACAAATTAAAACGCTACTAATTTTATTTCTCTTTCATTTCCTTGCTTGTCAAACCTCCGAACAGAATTTTGTTGCCAAACTGGACCCTTGACTTATTTGGAACATTTAGTTGAACGGTAAATAATATCAGTTACATCGAGTCTAACGTTGGAAAAACGCAATATTTTAGTTACACACGAGGACGTGTGATAGTCAGGATGGCCGAGTCGGAGATGAAAGAACACCGGAGCTTTTGGAATTTTGAATAATAATCCCGCAACATTGTAACCTAGAGTCTACTATAGCTGTAATTAAACAATTGTAGTTATTCAATCCGATTTGTAATTGTTCGAGATTTGTGATAATGAGCTTGGGCTCGAGGCGACAGCCAGTCGCCGAACGTGGCCGCGGTCACGGGATGAACGCTTTGTCTAACAAAGGTATGGAGTAATTCTATAGCTCTCCTTAAAAGAAATATTCGTGGCGGCACGCGACAGTAAACATTCCAACGGTCTCTGTCCCGTGTGAATTACGTTATAACGTTATACCATATAATGTTATGTTATATAACGTAATACGTTATAACGTTATACCATATAACGTATTACGTTATAACGTTAGACCATACAACGTTATGTTATATACCGTATTCCTATACAGCGTTATACCATATAACGTATTACGTTATAACGTTATGTTATATAACTTACTACGTTATAACGTTATAACATATAACGTATTACGTTATAACGTTATACCATATAACGTATTACGTTATAACGTTAGATCATACAACGTTATGTTATATACCGTATTCCTTTACAGCGTTATACCATATAACGTATTACGTCATAACGTTATGTTATATAACTTATTACGTTATAACGTTATAACATATAACGTATTACGTTATAACGTTATACAATATAACGTATTACCTTATAACGTTATACCATATAACGTTATGTTATATTACGTAGAATGTTATAACGTAATACCATATAACGTATTACGTTATAACGTGTTACCATATAACATATTACGTTATAACGTTATACCATATAACGTATTACGTTACAACGTTACACCGTACAACGTTATGATATATAACGTATTCCGGTATAACGTTATACCATATAACGTATTACGTTAAAACGTTATACCATATAACGTTATACCATATAACGTAATACGTTATAACGTTATACCATATAACGCATAACGTTATAACGTTACACCATACAACGTTATGTTATATAACGTATTACGTTATAACGTTACCACAGACAACGTTATGTTATATAACGTATTACGGTATAACGTTATACCATATAACGTTATGTTATATTACGTAGAACGTTATAACGTAATACCATATAACGCATTACGTTATAACGTTATAACATATAACTATTACGTTATAACGTTATACAATATAACGTATTACCTTATAACGTTATACCATATAACGTTATGTTATATTACGTAGAACGTTATAACGTAATACCATATAACGCAATACATTATAACGTTATACCAAATAACGTGTTACGTTATAACGTTATGTTATATAACGTAATACGTTATAACGTTATCTTATATAACGTAATACGTTATAACGTGTTACCATATAATGTATTACGTTATATCGTTATACCATATAACGTTATGTTACATAACGTAATACGTTATAACTTTATACCATATAACCTATTACGTTATAACGTTATACCATATAACGTTATGTTATATTACGTAGAACGTTATAACGTAATACCATATAACGCAATACATTATAACGTTATTCCAAATAACGTGTTACGTTATAACGTTATGTTATATAACGTAATACGTTATACCGTTATCTTATATAACGTAATACGTTATAACGTGTTATCATATAACGTATTACGTTATAACGTCATATCATATATCGTATTACGTTATAACGTTATACCATATAACGTAATACGTTATAACGTTATACCATATAACGTATTACGTTATAACGTTATGTTATATAACTTATTACGTTATAGCGTTATACCATATAACGTATTACGTTATAGCGTTATGTTATATAACGTAATACATTATAACGTGGTACCATATAACGTATTCCTTTATAACGTTACACAAGACAACGTTATGTTATATAACGTATTACGGTATAACGTTATACCATATAACGTATTACGTTATAACGTTACACAAGACAACGTTATGTTATATAACGTATTACATTATAACGTTATACCATATAACGTATTACGTTATGAAGTTATGTTTGATAACGTAATACCTTATAACGTTATGTTGTACAACGTAATACGTTATAACGTGTTACCATATATCGTACTACGTTATGACGTTATACCATATAACGTTTTACGTTACAACGTTACACCATACAACGTTATGATATATAACGTAATCCGTTATAACGTTATACCGTATAACGTATTACGTTATAACGTTATGTTATATAACGTAATACGCTTTAACGTGTTACCATATAACGTATTACTTTACAACGTTACACCATATAAGGTATTACGTTATAACGTATACCATATAACGTATAACGTTATAACGTTACACCATACAACGTTATGTTACGTAACGTAATACGTTATAACGATATTTTGTATAACGTAATACGTTATAACGTGTTACCATATAACGTATTACGTTATAACGTTATGTTATATAACTTATTACGTTATAGCGTTATACCATATAACGTATTACGTTATAACGTTATACCATATAACGTATTACGTTATAACGTTATACCATATAACGTATTACGTTACAACGTTACACCATAGAACGTTATGTTATATGACGTATTCCGTCATAACGTTATACCATATAACGTATTACGTTATAACGTTACACCATACAACGTTATGTTACGTAACGTAATGCGTTATAACGATATGTTGTATAACGTAATACGTTATAACGTGTTACCATATAACGTATTACGTTATAACGTCATGTTATATAACTTATTACGTTATAACGTTATACCATATAACGTATTGCGTTATAACGTTATACCATATAGCGTTATGTTATATAACGTAATACGTTATAACGTTATACCATATAACGTATTACGTTATAACGTTATACCATATAACGTATTATGTTATAACGTTATACCATATAACGTCTTACGTTACACCGTTACACAAGACAACGTTATGTTATATAACGTATTACGTTATAACGTTATACCATATAACGTATTACGTTATGATGTTATGTTTGATAACGTAATACGTTATAACGTTATGTTGTATAACGTAATACGCTATAACGTGTTACCATATATCGTATTACGTTATAACGTTATACCATATAACGTATTACGTTACAACGTTACACCATACAACGTTATGTTATATGACGTATTCCGTTATAACGTTATACCGTATAACGTATTACGTTATAACATTATGTTATATAACGTAATACGTTATAACGTGTTACCATATAACGTATTACGTTATAACGTTATGTTATATAACTTATTACGTTATAGCGTTATACCATATAACGTATTACGTTAGAACGTTATACCATATAACGTATTACGTTATAACGTTATACCATATAACGTATTACGTTATAACGTTATACCATATAACGTATTACCTTATAACCTTATACCATACGTTTACGTTACAACGTTACACAAGACAACGTTATGTTATATGACGTATTCCGTCATAACGTTATACCGTATAACGTATTACGTTATAACGTTATGTTATAACGTTATGTTATAACGTAATACGTTATAACGTGTTACCATATAACGTATACGTTATAACGTTACACCATATAAGATATTACGTTATAACGTTATACCATATGACGAATTACGTTATAACGTTATACCATATAACGTTAGGTTATATACAGTAATAGGTTATAACGTTATACCATATAACGTATAACGTTATAACGTTACACCATACAACGTTATGTTACGTAACGTAATACGTTATAACGATATGTTGTATAACGTAATACGTTATAACGCTATACCATATAACGTAATACGTTATATCGTTATACCATGTAACGTATTCCGTTAGGACGTTATACCACATAACGTTATGTTATATAACGTAATACGTTATAACGTTATATCATATAACGTATAACGTTATAACGTTACACCATACAACGTTATGTTACGTACCGTAATACGTTATAACGATATGTTGTATAACGTAATACGTTATAACGCTATACCATATAACGTAATACGTTATATCGTTATACCATGTAACGTATTCCGTTAGGACGTTATACCATAAAACGTTATGTTATATAACGTAATACGTTATAACGTGTTACCATATAACGTATTACGTTATTTCGTTAGACCATATAACGTTATGTTATATAACGTAATACGTTAGAACGTTATGTTATATAACGTAATACGTTAGAACGTTATATTATATAACGTAATACGTTATAACGTATTACCATATAACTTATTGCGTAATAACGTAATACCATATAACATAATGTTATATAACGTAATACGTTATAACGTTATACGATATAACGTAATGTTATACAACGTAATACGTTATAACGTTATACCATATAACGTAATACGTTATAACGTTATACCATATAACGCATTACATTATAACGTTACACCATACAACGTTATGTTATATAACGTATTACGTTATAACGTTATGTTGTATAACTTAATACGTTATAACGTTACGTTATATACCGTCTTCCATTACAACGCTATACCATATAACGTATTACGTTATAACGTCATGTTATATAACTTATTACGTTATAACGTTATACCATATAACGTATTACGTTATAGCGTTATACCTTATAACGTATTTCCTTATAACGTTATACCTTATAACGTATTTCCTTATAACGTTATACCATATAACGTTATGTTATATAACGTAATAGGTTATAACGTTATACCATATAACGTATTATGTTATAACGTTATACCATATAACGTATTACGTTACAACGTTACACAAGACAACGTTATGTTATATAACGTATTACGTTATAACGTTATACCATATAACGTATTACGTTATAATGTTATGTTTGATAACGTAATACGTTATAACGTTATGTTGTATAACGTAATACGCTATAACGTGTTACCATATATCGTATTACGTTATAACGTTATACCATATAACGTATTACGTTACAACGTTACACCATACAACGTTATGTTATATGACGTATTCCGTTATAACGTTATACCGTATAACGTATTACGTTATAACATTATGTTATATAAATAAACCACGATAGTCTACTTCAATCAATCAGAAAACAATTCCCGGAGCAGATATACCATTTAACTAAATCCTACTTAAGCAACAGAACCTTTACAGTAAAAATTAAAGATACATACTCTCAAGTTAAAGACATCAAGGCAGGGGTTCCGCAAGGAAGCGTCTTGGGACCAATTCTCTACACACTATACACGGCCAACATACCAACAACCACCAACAGCAAGATACTGACATTTGCGGATGACACTGTGGTACTAGTCAGGCACACTAACCCAGCAACAGCAGTCGCATTGCTACAAGAGCATATTGCAAAAATAGAAAAGTGGCTTCATGTTAAACAAATTAAAGCAAACCCTGATAAATGCAACCACATTACATTCACACTGCGAAAACAGTTACCACCAAACATTACACTCAACGGCACGCACATAATACAAACGAGGCAAGTCAAATACCTAGGACTACACTTTGATACAAGATTCACATGGAAACAGCATATCAAATCAATAATAAGCAAAATACAGATAGCAAGGAGACAGATGTACTGGTTAACAAGTCGAAAATCCAAACTAAGCATAGAAAACAAATTAAAAATCTACAAAACCATCATAAAACCAATCTGGACGTACGGAATACCACTATGGGGAACTGCAGCAATGAGCCATATAACCAAACTAGAGGCAATGCAATCTAAAATACTTAGAACAATAGTAAACGCCCCATGGTACGTTAGAAACGAGGACATACGAAAAGACCTTGGAATACCAACGGTCAAGGAAGAGATTAGCAGATTCGCAAGAAGGTACAGAGAAAGATTAGCAACGCACCCGAACCGGCTGGCAGCGGAAACGATCACCACATTCATCGAAAGGAGATTAAAAAGGAAACATCCAGTAGATCTCATAAAGGATACACCCTAACAAGCACGAAGTTGGAACCCCATTGGGGGTAGCCACCCACATGTTATATTAGTAAACAGCTATAACATTTTACCAAATGTCCTACTGGACAAATTGTAAAATTTAAAGCAAATAAATAAAAAAAAAAAAAAAATTGTGTTATATAACGTAATACGGTATAACGTGTTACCATATAACGTATTATTTTATAACGTTACACCATATAAGGTATTACGTTATAACGTTATACCATATGACGAATTACGTTATAACGTTATACCATATAACGTTATACCATATAACGTTATGTTATATAACGTAATACGTTATAACTTTATACCATATAACGTATTACGTTATAACGTTATACCATACAACGTTATGTTATATACCGTATTCCGTTACAGCGTTATACCATATAACGTATTACGTTATAACGTTATACCATATAACGTATTACCATATAACGTTATACCACATAACGTTATGTTATATAACGTAATAGGTTATAACGTTATACCATATAACGTTATGTTATACAACGTAATAGGTTATAACGTTATACCATATAACGTTTTGCGTTACAACGTTACACCATACAACGTTATGTTATATAACGTATTCCGTTATAACGTTATACCATATAACGTATTACGTTATAACGTTATACCATATTACGTATTACCTTATAACGTTATACCATATAACGTTATGTTATATACAGTAATAAGTTATAACGTTATACCATATATCGTATAACGTTATAACGTTACACCATACAACGTTATGTTACGTAACGTAATACGTTATAACGATATGTTGTATAACGTAATACGTTATAACGTGTTACCATATAACGTATTACGTTATAACGTTATGTTATATAACTTATTACGTTATAGCGTTATACCATATAACGAATTACGTTATAACGTTAGACCATATAACGTATTACTTCATTACGTTACACCATATAAGGTATTACGTTATAACGTTATACCATATGACGCATTACGTTATAACGTTATACCATATAACGTTATGTCATATAACGCAATACATTATAACGTTATACCAAATAACGTGTTACGTTATAACGTTAGACCATACAACGTTATGTTATATACCGTATTCCTTTACAAAGCTATACCATATAACGTATTGCGTTATAACGTCATGTTATATAACTTATTACGTTATAACGTTATACCATATAACGTATTACGTTATAACGTTATACCATATAACGTATTACCTTCTAACGTTATACCATATAACGTTATGTTATATAACGTAATATTTTATAACGTTATACCCTATAACGTATTACGTCATATCGTTATACCATATAACGTATTACGTTACAACGTTACACAAAACAACGTTATGTTATATAACGTATTGCGTTATAACGTTATACCTTATAACGTTATGTTATATAACGTAATACGTTATAACGATATACCATATAACGTATTACGTTATAACGTTACACAAGACAACGTTATGTTATATAACGTATTACGTTATAACGTTATACCATATAACGTATTACGTTATAACGTTACACAAGACAACGTTATGTTATATAACGTATTACGGTATAACGTTATACCATACGTTATAACGTTAGACCATACAACCTTATGTTATATACCGTATTCCTTTACAGCGTTATACCATATAACGTATTACGTTATAACGTTATGTTATATAACTTATTACGTTATAACGTTATACCATATAACGTATTACGTTATGATGTTATGTTTGATAACGTAATACGTTATAACGTTATGTTGTATAACGTAATACGCTATAACGTGTTACCATATATCGTATTACGTTATAACGTTATACCATATAACGTATTACGTTACAACGTTACACTATACAACGTTATGTTATATGACGTATTCCGTTATCACGTTATACCGTATAACGTATTACGTTATAACATTATGTTATATAACGTAATACGGTATAACGTGTTACCATATAACGTATTACTTTATAACGTTACACCATATAAGGTATAACGTTATAACGTTATACCATATGACGCATTACGTTATAACGTTATACCATATAACGTTATGTCATATAACGCAATACATTATATCGTTATGTCATATAACGCAATACATTATAACGTTATACCAAATAAGGTGTTACGTTATAACGTTAGACCATACAACGTTATGTTATATACCGTATTCCTTTACAAAGCTAAACCATATAACGTATTACGTTATAACGTCATGTTATATAACTTATTACGTTATAACCTTATACCATATAACGTATTACGTTATAACGTTATACCACATAACGTATTACCTTATAACGTTATACCATATAACGTTATGTTACGTAACGTAATACGTTATAACGATATGTTGTATAACGTAATACGTTATAACGTGTTACCATATAACGTATCACGTTATAACGTGTTACCATATAACGTATTACGTTATAACGTTATGTTATATAACTTATTACGTTATAGCGTTATACCATATAACGAATTACGTTATAACGTTATACCATATAACGTATTACTTTATTACGTTACACCATATAAGGAATTACGTTATAACGTTATACCATATGACGCATTACGTTATAACGTTATACCATATAACGTTATGTCATATAACGCAATACATTATAACGTTATACCAAATAACGTGTTACGTTATAACGTTAGACCATACAACGTTATGTTATATACCGTATTCCTTTACAAAGCTATACCGTATAACGTATTACGTTATAACGTCATGTTATATAACTTATTACGTTATAACCTTATACCATATAACGTATTACGTTATAACGTTATACCACATAACGTATTACCTTATAACGTTATACCATATAACGTTATGTTATATAACGTAATATTTTATAACGTTATACCATATAACGTATTACGTTATATCGTTATACCATATAACGTATTACGTTACAACGTTACACAAAACAACGTTATGTTATATAACGTATTGCGTTATAACGTTATACCTTATAACGTTATGTTATATAACGTAATACGTTATAACGATGTACCATATAACGTATTACGTTATAACGTTACACAAGACAACGTTATGTTATATAACGTATTACGTTATAACGTTATACCATATAACGTATTACGTTATAACGTTATACCATATAACGTATTACGTTATAACGTTAGACCATACAACGTTATGTTATATACCGTATTCCTTTACAGCGTTATACCATATAACGTATTACGTTATAACGTTATGTTATATAACGTATTACGTTATAACGTTATACCATATAACGTATTACCTTATAATGATATACCATATAACGTCATGTTATATTACGTAGAACGTTATAACGTAATACCATATAACGTATTACGTTATAACGTGTTGCCATATAACGTATTACGTTATAACGTGGTACCATATAACGTATTACTTTATAACGTTACACCATATAAGGTATTACGTTATAACGTTATACCATATGACGCATTACGTTATAACGTTATACCATATAACGTTATGTCATATAACGCAATACATTATAACGTTATAGCAAATAACGTGTTACGTTATAACGTTATGATATATAACGTAATACGTTATACCGTTATCTTATATAACGTAATACGTTATAACGTTATACCATATAACGTATTACGTTAAAACGTTATACCCTATACGTAATACGTTATAACGTTATACCATATAACGCATTACGTTATAACGTTACACCATACAACGTTATGTTATATAACGTATTCCGTTATAACGTTATACAATATAACGTATTACGTTATAACGTTACACAGGACAACGTTATGGTATATAACGTATTACGTTATAACGTTATACCATATATCGTATTACGTTATGAAGTTATGTTTGATAACGTAATACCTTATAACGTTATGTTGTACAACCTAATACGTTATAACGTGTTACCATATATCGTATTACGTTATGACGTTATACCATATAACGTTTTACGTTACAACGTTACACCATACAACGTTATGTTATATAACGTAATCCGTTATAACGTTATACCGTATAACGTATTACGTTATTACGTTATGTTATAACGTTATGTTATAACGTAATACGTTATAACGTGTTAACATATAACGTATTACGTTATAACGTTACACCATATAAGGTATTACGTTATAACGTTATACCACATAACGTTATGTTATATAACGTAATAGGTTATAACGTTATACCATATAACGTTATGTTATATAACGTAATAGGTTATAACGTTATACCATATAACGTTATGTTATATAACGTAATAGGTTATAACGTTATACCATATAACGTTTTGCGTTACAACGTTACACCATACAACGTTATGTTATATAACGTAATACGTTATAACTTTATACCATATAACGTATTACGTTATAACGTTAGACCATACAACGTTATGTTATATACCGTATTCCGTTACAGCGTTATACCATATAACGTATTACGTTATAACGTTATACCATATAACGTATTACCATATAACGTTATACCACATAACGTTATGTTATATAACGTAATAGGTTATAACGTTATACCATATAACGTTATGTTATATAACGTAATAGGTTATAACGTTATACCATATAACGTTTTGCGTTACAACGTTACACCATACAACGTTATGTTATATAACGTAATACGTTATAACTTTATACCATATAACGTATTACGTTATAACGTTAGACCATACAACGTTATGTTATATACCGTATTCCGTTACGGCGTTATACCATATAACGTATTACGTTATAACGTTATACCATATAACGTATTACCATATAACGTTATACCATATAACGTTATGTTATATAACGTAATAGGTTATAACGTTATACCATATAACGTTATGTTATATAACGTAATAGGTTATAACGTTATACCATATAACGTTTTGCGTTACAACGTTACACCATACAACGTTATGTTATATAACGTATTCCGTTATAACGTTATACCATATAACGTATTACGTTATAACGTTATACCATATTACGTATTACCTTATAACGTTATACCATATAACGTTATGTTATATACAGTAATAAGTTATAACGTTATACCATATATCGTATAACGTTATAACGTTACACCATACAACGTTATGTTACGTAACGTAATACGTTATAACGATATGTTGTGTAACGTAATACGTTATAACGTGTTACCATATAACGTATTACGTTATAACGTTATGTTATATAACTTATTACGTTATAGCGTTATACCATATAACGAATTACGTTATAACGTTATACCATATAACGTATTACTTCATTACGTTACACCATATAAGGTATTACGTTATAACGTTATACCATATGACGCATTACGTTATAACGTTATACCATATAACGTTATGTCATATAACGCAATACATTATAACGTTATACCAAATAACGTGTTACGTTATAACGTTAGACCATACAACGTTATGTTATATACCGTATTCCTTTACAAAGCTATACCATATAACGTATTGCGTTATAACGTCATGTTATATAACTTATTACGTTATAACGTTATACCATATAACGTATTACGTTATAACGTTATACCATATAACGTATTACCTTCTAACGTTATACCATATAACGTTATGTTATATAACGTAATATTTTATAACGTTATACCCTATAACGTATTACGTCATATCGTTATACCATATAACGTATTACGTTACAACGTTACACAAAACAACGTTATGTTATATAACGTATTGCGTTATAACGTTATACCTTATAACGTTATGTTATATAACGTAATACGTTATAACGATATACCATATAACGTATTACGTTATAACGTTACACAAGACAACGATATGTTATATAACGTATTACGTTATAACGTTATACCATATAACGTATTACGTTATAACGTTACACAAGACAACGTTATGTTATATAACGTATTACGGTATAACGTTATACCATATAACGTATTACGTTATAACGTTATACCATATAACGTTATGTTATATAACGTAATACGTTACAACGGTATACCATATAACGTATTACGTTATAACGTTAGACCATACAACCTTATGTTATATACCGTATTCCTTTACAGCGTTATACCATATAACGTATTACGTTATAACGTTATGTTATATAACTTATTACGTTATAACGTTATACCATATAACGTATTACGTTATAACGTTATACCATATAACGTATTACCTTATAACGTTATACCATATAACGTCATGTTATACTACGTAGAACGTTATAACGTTGTACCATATAACGTATTACGTTATGATGTTATGTTTGATAACGTAATACGTTATAACGTTATGTTGTATAACGTAATACGCTATAACGTGTTACCATATATCGTATTACGTTATAACGTTATACCATATAACGTATTACGTTACAACGTTACACTATACAACGTTATGTTATATGACGTATTCCGTTATCACGTTATACCGTATAACGTATTACGTTATAACATTATGTTATATAACGTAATACGGTATAACGTGTTACCATATAACGTATTACTTTATAACGTTACACCATATAAGGTATAACGTTATAACGTTATACCATATGACGCATTACGTTATAACGTTATACCATATAACGTTATGTCATATAACGCAATACATTATAACGTTATGTCATATAACGCAATACATTATAACGTTATACCAAATAAGGTGTTACGTTATAACGTTAGACCATACAACGTTATGTTATATACCGTATTCCTTTACAAAGCTAAACCATATAACGTATTACGTTATAACGTCATGTTATATAACTTATTACGTTATAACGTTATACCATATAACGTATTACGTTATAACGTTATACCATATAACGTAGTACGTTTCAACGTTATACCATATAATGTACTACCTAATAACGTTATACCATATAACGTTATGTTACGTAACGTAATACGTTATAACGATATGTTGTATAACGTAATACGTTATAACGTGTTACCATATAACGTATCACGTTATAACGTGTTACCATATAACGTATTACGTTATAACGTTATGTTATATAACTTATTACGTTATAGCGTTATACCATATAACGAATTACGTTATAACGTTATACCATATAACGTATTACTTTATTACGTTACACCATATAAGGAATTACGTTATAACGTTATACCATATGACGCATTACGTTATAACGTTATACCATATAACGTTATGTCATATAACGCAATACATTATAACGTTATACCAAATAACGTGTTACGTTATAACGTTAGACCATACAACGTTATGTTATATACCGTATTCCTTTACAAAGCTATACCATATAACGTATTACGTTATAACGTCATGTTATATAACTTATTACGTTATAACCTTATACCATATAACGTATTACGTTATAACGTTATACCACATAACGTATTACCTTATAACGTTATACCATATAACGTTATGTCATATAACGTAATATTTTATAACGTTATACCATATAACGTATTACGTTATATCGTTATACCATATAACGTATTACGTTACAACGTTACACAAAACAACGTTATGTTATATAACGTATTGCGTTATAACGTTATACCTTATAACGTTATGTTATATAACGTAATACGTTATAACGATGTACCATATAACGTATTACGTTATAACGTTACACAAGACAACGTTATGTTATATAACGTATTACGTTATAACGTTATACCATATAACGTATTACGTTATAACGTTATACCATATAACGTATTACGTTATAACGTTACACAAGACAACGTTATGTTATGTAACGTATTACGGTATAACGTTATACCATATAACGTATTACGTTATAACGTTATACCATATAACGTTATGTTATATAACGTAATACGTTACAACGTTATACCATATAACGTATTACGTTATAACGTTAGACCATACAACGTTATGTTATATACCGTATTCCTTTACAGCGTTATACCATATAACGTATTACGTTATAACGTTATGTTATATAACGTATTACGTTATAACGTTATACCATATAACGTATTACCTTATAATGATATACCATATAACGTCATGTTATATTACGTAGAACGTTATAACGTAATACCATATAACGTATTACGTTATAACGTGTTACCATATAACGTATTACGTTATAACGTGGTACCATATAACGTATTACTTTATAACGTTACACCATATAAGGTATTACGTTATAACGTTATACCATATGACGCATTACGTTATAACGTTATACCATATAACGTTATGTCATATAACGCAATACATTATAACGTTATAGCAAATAACGTGTTACGTTATAACGTTATGATATATAACGTAATACGTTATACCGTTATCTTGTATAACGTAATACGTTATAACGTTATACCATATAACGTATTACGTTAAAACGTTATACCCTATACGTAATACGTTATAACGTTATACCATATAACGCATTACGTTATAACGTTACACCATACAACGTTATGTTATATAACGTATTACGTTATAACGTTATACAATATAACGTATTACCTTATAATGATATACCATATAACGTCATGTTATATTACGTAGAACGTTATAACGTAATACCATATAACGTATTACGTTATAACGTGTTACCATATAACGTATTACGTTATAACGTGGTACCATATAACGTATTACTTTATAACGTTACACCATATAAGGTATTACGTTATAACGTTATACCATATGACGCATTACGTTATAACGTTATACCATATAACGTTATGTCATATAACGCAATACATTATAACGTTATAGCAAATAACGTGTTACGTTATAACGTTATGATATATAACGTAATACGTTATACCGTTATCTTGTATAACGTAATACGTTATAACGTTATACCATATAACGTATTACGTTAAAACGTTATACCCTATACGTAATACGTTATAACGTTATACCATATAACGCATTACGTTATAACGTTACACCATACAACGTTATGTTATATAACGTATTACGTTATAACGTTATACAATATAACGTATTACGTTATAACGTTACACAGGACAACGTTATGGTATATAACGTATTACGTTATAACGTTATACCATATAACGTATTACGTTATGAAGTTATGTTTGATAACGTAATACCTTATAACGTTATGTTGTACAACCTAATACGTTATAACGTGTTACCATATATCGTATTACGTTATGACGTTATACCATATAACGCTTTACGTTACAACGTTACACCATACAACGTTATGTTATATAACGTAATCCGTTATATCGTTATACCGTATAACGTATTACGTTATTACGTTATGTTATAACGTTATGTTATAACGTAATACGTTATAACGTGTTAACATATAACGTATTACGTTATAACGTTACACCATATAAGGTATTACGTTATAACGTTATACCATATGACGAATTACGTTATAACGTTACTCAAGACAACGTTATGTTATATAACGTATTACGGTATAACGTTATACCATATAACGTATTCTGTTATAACGTTACACAAGACAACGTTATGTTATATAACGTATTACGTTATAACGTTATGTCATATAACGTAATACGTTATAACGTGTTACCATATAACGTTATACGTTATAACGTGTTACCATATAACGTATTGCGTAATAACGTAATACCATATAACATAATGTTATATAACGTAATACGTTATAACGTTATACGATATAACGTAATGTTATATAACGTAATACGTTATAACGTTATACCATATAACGTATTACGTTATAACGTTATGTCATAAAACGTAATACGTTATATCGTGTTACCATATAACGTATTACTTTATAACGTCACACCATACAACGTTATGTTATATGACGTATTCCGTTATAACGTTATACCGCATAACGTATTACGTTATATCGTTATAGCATACAACGTTATGCTATATAACGTAATACGTAATAACGTTATAACGTTATACCATATAACGTATTACATTACAACGTTATACCATATAACGTATTACCTTGTAACGTTATACCATATGACGTTATGTTATATTACGTAATACGTTATAACGTTATGTTATATAACGTAATGAGTTATAACGTGTTACCATATAACGTAGTACGTTATATCGAAATACCATATAACGTTATGTTATATAACGTAATACTTTATAACTTTATACCATATAACGTATTACGTTATAACGTTATAGCATACAACGTTATGCTATATAACGTAATACGTTATAACGTTATAACGTTATACCATATAACGTATTACGTTATAACGTTATACCATGCAACTTTATGTTATATAACGTATTACGTTATAACTTTATACCATTTAACTTATTACGTTATAACGTTATATCATATATCGTATTACGTTATAACGTTATACCATATAACGTATTACGATATAACGTTATACCATATAACGTTATACCATATAACGTATTACGTTATAACGTTATACCATGCAACTTTATGTTATATAACGTATTACGTTATAACTTTATACCATTTAACTTATTACGTTATAACGTTATATCATATATCGTATTACGTTATAACTTTATACCATATAACGTATTACGTTATAGCGTTATGTTATAAAACGTAATACGTTATAACGTTATGTTATATAACGTAATACGTTATATCGTGTTAGCATATAACGTATTACGTTATACCGTTATACCATATAACGTTATGTTACCTGACGTAATATGATATAACGTTATACCATATAACGTTATGTTATATAACGTAATAGGTTATAACGTTACACCATATAACGTATTACGTTATATCGTTATATCATATAACGTTATGTTATATAACGTAATACGTTATAACTTTATACCATATAACGTAATACGTTATAACGTTATAACGTTATACCATATAACGTATTACGTTATAACGTTATACCATGCAACTTTATGTTATATAACGTATTACGTTATAACTTTATACCATTTAACTTATTACGTTATAACGTTATATCATATATCGTATTACGTTATAACGTTATACCATATAACGTATTACGATATAACGTTATACCATATAACGTTATACCATATGACGTATTACGTTATAACGTTATACCATATAACGTCATTTTATATAACGTAATAAGTTATAACGTTATACCATATAACGTATTACGCTATGACGTTATCTTATATAACGTATTACGTTATAACTTTATACCATATAACATATTACGTTATAACGTTATGTTATATAACGTAATACGTTATACCGTTATGTTATATAACTTGATAGGTTATAACGTGTTACCATATAACGTATTACGCTATAACGTTATGCTATATAACGTATTACGTTATAACTTTATACCATATAACATATTACGTTATAACGTTATGTTATATAACGTAATACGTTATAACTTTATACAGTATAACGTATTACGATATGACGTTATAGCATACAACGTTATGCTATACAACGTAATACGTTATAACGTATTACGTTGTAACGTTATACCATACAACGTTATGTTATATAACGTATTACGTTATAACTTTATACCATATAACGTATTACGTTATAACGTTATATCATATATCGTATTACGTTATAACGTTATACCATATAACGTATTACGTTATAACGTTATACCATATAACGTTAAACCGTATAACGTATTACGTTGTATAACATTACGTTATATGGTTTAACGATATAACGTATTACGTTATATGGTATAACGTTATAACGTATTACATTATATAAACTAACGTTATATGGTATAACGCTATAACCTATTACGTTATATGGTGTAACGTTATAACGTGTTACGTTATATAGTATATCGTTACATGGTACAACGTTATAACGTGTTACGTTATATGGTTTAACGTTATAACGAATTACGTTACATAACATAACGTTATATGGTATAACGTTAAAACGTATTACGTTGTATAACATAATGTTATATGGTACAACGTTAGAACGTATTACGTTATGTGGTATAACAATATATCGTGATACGTTATATAGTACAACGTTATGCGGTTTAACGTTATAGCGAATTACGTTATATGGTATCACGTTATAACGTATTACGTTATATAACATAACGTTATATGGTTTAACGTTATAACGCGTTACGTTATATAGTATATCGTTATATTGTATGACGTTATAACGTATAACGTTATATAACATAACGTTATATGGTTTTACGTTACAACGCGTCACGTTATATAGTATATCGTTAAATCCTATCACCTTTATAACGTATTACGTTATGTAACATAACGTTATATGGTTTAACGTTATAACGTATTACGTTGTATATCATAATGTTATTTGGTACAACGTTATAACGTGTTACGATATATAGTATATCGTTATATGGTATCACGTTATAACGTATTACGTTATGTAACATAACGTTATATGGTTTAACGTTATAACGCATTACGTTATATTACATAACGTTATATGGTATAACGCTATAACGTACTACGTTGTATAACATAATGTTATTTGGTATATAGTTATAACGTATTATGTTATGTGGTACAACGTTATAACGTGTTACGATATATAGCATATCGTTATATGGTATCACGTTATAACGTATTACGTTATATGGTACAACGTTATAACGTGTTACGATATATAGTATATCGTCATATGGTATCACGTTATAACGTATTACGTTATGTAACATAACGTTATATGGTATAACGTTACAACGTATTACGTTGTATAACATAATGTTATATGGTATATAGTTATAACGTATTATGTTATATAACACAACGTTATATGGTTTAACGTTATAAGGCGTCACGGTATATAGTATACCGTTATATGGTACAACGTTATAACGTGTTACCATATAACGTATTACGTTATAACGTTACACCATACAACGTATTACGTTATACCGTTATACTGTATAACGTTATGTTAAATAACGTATAACGCTATGACGTTATGATTGATAACGTAATACGTTATAACGTTATATCATATATCGTATTACGCTATAACGTAATACCATATAACGTATTACGTAATGACGTTATACCATATAACGTATTACGTTATAACGTTATACTGTATAACGTATTACGTTATAACGTTATACCGTATAACGTTATGTTATATAACATATTACGCTATAACGTTATGTTTGATAACGTAATACGTTATAACGTTATGTCCTTTACCGTATTACGTTATAACGTAATACGTTATGTGGTATTACGTTATACCTAATAACGTATTATGTTATAACGTTATACCATATAACGTAATACGTTCTAACATTATACCATATAACTTTATGTTATATAACGTAATACGTAGTAACGTTACGTTATATGACGTGATACGTTATAACGTGTTACCATATAACGTATTACGTTATAGCGTGTTACCATATAACGTATTACGTTATAGCGTGTTACCATATAACGTATTACGTTATAACTTCAGTTCTGCCCGAGCAGACGAGCTATACGGTCGTGTGCATCAGTGCTTCCGTAAGTGAGACAAGTGGGAAAACACAGTGGCTATAACATAACCATTCGATAAATGATGGAAAACATACGTAAAATACCAGCAATAAAAATCCTAAACAGTGGCGAATCATTTTCTATAAACAGTGCTTTAGATAAAACAAACCCAAACAAACAAACAAGCGAAGTTCAAGATTGCTCAGTTGTAAATGAAATACAAATGGAAGTAGAAATTACACAAAATAATGACGATAAGGATAAAATCAGCAATGATCTACCACATCAGAAAGAAAGCTGGAAGACTGTAACTCCCAGCAAGAAACGAAAAATGACTTCAAACACAAATGTTAGGAGGGCTCTAGAAACAGTAAGACAACAATGGCTACAAGAAATTCCTTTACATAACTCTTACAGCTCACTACCAGAAGTGATGGATCCAAACCCAGTCGAAAAACCAGTAACACACATTCCTAAACCACCACCAATTTGTATAGATGCTAAAATAATAGATCCCCTCATTGATCTGCTAAACAGCACGGCAGGTAAGGAAAACTATACCATTAAACAACTCAAACTAGAACAGGTAAAAGTGCAAACCAATACCCCAGAAATATATAGAAAAGTAACAAAAGCGCTAAAGGAAAAAAACGCCGGGTATCATACCTACCAACCCAAATCTGATAAAAGCTACAAAGCAGTAATCAGAGGCTTACATCCTAAATCGAACACAAACAACATATGTGAGGAATTAGCCAAATTCGAACACCAGGTGAGAACGATCAACAACATAACCAGATTTGACACCAAGCAACCACTACCGCTATTTTTAATAGAACTAGAACCTAAAAATAATAACAAAGAAATTTTTGAAATTAAGAAAATTTTAAACACGATAATTACAGTTGAGCCACCCAGACACAAAAAAGACATACCGCAATGTATGACGTGTCAACAATATGGACATACAAAAAATTATTGTAATAGAAACCCGGCGTGTGTCAAATGCGCAGGTAAACACCTTACAATGAACTGCCCACACATGGGAAAAATAGATGATGTAAAATGCTACAATTGTGGTGGAAACCACCCAGCTAGTTACAAAGGCTGTTTAGTCAGAAAGCAACTACAAAATAAACTTTTTCCGCCGCTTCGTAACAGGACATATAATAATTCTAACACTCAACAGGATAGCACAGTAACTGAAACATCAACAAACGTTCAGAATGTAATGAACCATAACAATACCAACACCCTTGGTAGCCGAAGCTACGCGCAAGTAGCCAAACAGTCAACACCTTTAGATAATCACAACCAGAACATTAACATCGACGACGCTGCAGAAATTAAAGAACTATTAAAGATATCCATCAAAAACACAGAATTCCTGGCAAAAATGATAAGTGAACAAAACGCAATCCTTAAACAGCAAACGCAACAAATCACACTCATGCTACAGCTACTTACAAACACGCTAACTAAAAAATAAAAATGGACACGCTTAAAATAGCAGCCTGGAACTCTAACGGCCTACAACAAAGGGCCCTAGAAACTAAAACATTCCTGTATAACAATAATATCGATATACTTCTTGTTTCAGAAACACACTTCACTATAAAAAACTATTTAAAAATACCGTACTACACCATATATGATACCAAGCATCCCTCAGGAAAAGCACACGGAGGAACCGCAGTAATAATAAGAAACGATATTAAACACCATCTACACAGTCAGGTTAGTAAAGAATATATCCAAGCAACCACCGTTACAGTACAAACTAGCAGCAACTATCTACAGCTGTCAGCAGTATATGTACCACCGCGACATAAAATTACATCTCAAATGTGGGAAGATTACTTTCAACATTTAGGTGATAAGTATATTGCAGCGGGAGACTATAATTCAAAGCACACACTATGGGGATCAAGAATCAATACACCTCGAGGTAGAACTTTGGAGAAATACATTAGAAACAATAACCTCAATATATTATCCACAGGAAGACCGACTTACTGGCCGACAGACTTGAGCAAAATACCTGACCTACTTGATTTTGCAGTTACAAAAGGACTAAATGCAAATAAACTAAATATAGAACCCAGCCTCGAGCTTAGCTCCGATCATACACCCATAATTATTACATACTTAAACAAACCAATAATTTATAAAAATTCAGAGACACTATGCAATAAAACCACCAAATGGCAAACATTTAAAGAAATAATTGAGAGCAAAATCAACTGCAACATCCCATTGAAAACACCCGAACATATCGAACAAGCAGTAATAACGCTTACAGAAACTATTCAGGAAGCAGCATGGGCAACCACCATACCTGAATCAACTAATAGACCAACAAAAATAATTCCGCCAGACATCCTTGAAAAAATTAGAGAAAAAAGAAAAGCGAAAGCAAAATGGCAAAAACATAGATCAAAAGAAAACAAAAAACACCTAAATAAACTTGCAAAGGAAATAAAAAACAAAATAAAAGAACACAATAACAATGAGTTCACAAAATTCATAGAGTCACTATCTGCACACGAGAACTCTAACTACTCCCTTTGGAAAGCCACAAAAAAAATAAAGAAGCCAATAAAACTAGTCCCAGCAATCAGAAAAGCAGATAATACATGGGCAAGAAGCAACGAAGAACAAGCTGAAGAATTTTCCAACCACCTAAGCAACATATTTACACCACATAATATCAATAATAGCAACCACAACTGTCATATGGACGAGGATGAGGTAATCACTAGTACTGCAACTGACAATCATTACATCATACCTAAAACAACAGCACATGAAATTAAAAACATAATCGAGAAAACAAAAAATAATAAGGCACCAGGAATTGACCTAATCAATGGTATAATCTTGAAAAACCTTCCTCCAAAAGCGATACGGCTAATTACAATAATCTTTAATGCAATATTAAGAATCCAATACTATCCTAAACTATGGAAACTAGCACAGATCATAATGTTACCTAAACCAGGCAAAGACCCACATCAAACAGTATCGTACAGACCAATATCACTACTTCCAGTATTCTCCAAAATACTGGAAAAAATAATTTACGCCCGCCTAAAACCAATAATAGAGAAGGAAAAACTAATACCAGATCACCAATTTGGATTCAGGAACAAACACTCCACGATAGAGCAAATGCACAGACTCACAAACGAAATAATACTAGCAATAGAAAACAAACAATACTGCACAGCCCTCTTTATGGACATCGAGAAAGCATTCGACAAAATAAACCACGATAGTCTACTTCAATCAATCAGAAAACAATTCCCGGAGCAGATATACCATTTAACTAAATCCTACTTAAGCAACAGAACCTTTACAGTAAAAATTAAAGATACATACTCTCAAGTTAAAGACATCAAGGCAGGGGTTCCGCAAGGAAGCGTCTTGGGACCAATTCTCTACACACTATACACGGCCAACATACCAACAACCACCAACAGCAAAATACTGACATTTGCGGATGACACTGTGGTACTAGTCAGGCACACTAACCCAGCAACAGCAGTCGCATTGCTACAAGAGCATATTGCAAAAATAGAAAAGTGGCTTCAAGTTAAACAAATTAAAGCAAACCCTGATAAATGCAACCACATTACATTCACACTGCGAAAACAGTTACCACCAAACATTACAATCAACGGCACGCACATAATACAAACAAGGCAAGTCAAATACCTAGGACTACACTTTGATACAAGATTCACATGGAAACAGCATATCAAATCAATAATAAGCAAAATACAGATAGCAAGGAGACAGATGTACTGGTTAACAAGTCGAAAATCCAAACTAAGCATAGAAAACAAATTAAAAATCTACATAACCATCATAAAACCAATCTGGACGTACGGAATACCACTATGGGGAACTGCAGCAATGAGCCATATAACCAAACTAGAGGCAATGCAATCTAAAATACTTAGAACAATAGTAAACGCCCCATGGTACGTTAGAAACGAGGACATACGAAAAGACCTTGGAATACCAACGGTCAAGGAAGAGATTAGCAGATTCGCAAGAAGGTACAGAGAAAGATTAGCAACGCACCCGAACCGGCTGGCAGCGGAAACGATCACCACATTCATCGAAAGGAGATTAAAAAGGAAACATCCAGTAGATCTCATAAAGGATACACCCTAACAAGCACGAAGATGGAACCCCATTGGGGGTAGCCACCCACATGTTATATTAGTAAACAGCTATAACATTTTACCAAATGTCCTACTGGACAAATTGTAAAATTTAAAGCAAATAAATAAAAAAAAAAAAAAAAAAAAATTATAACGTTATACCATATAACGTATTACCTTGTAACATTATACCATATGACGTTATGTTATATAACGTAATACGTTATAACGTTATACCATACAACGTTATGTTATATTAGGTGAAGTAAAAAGTTCTGAGCGCTTTTTCGCTTTATTTCGACGATGAAATTAACATAGTCAAGATTATTCGATTTAGATTAAATATGCGCCGTTTTGTTCGATTACTTTTGTCCATTTTGAAGGCAATTTCATAATTCCGCGGTTGAAGAAGTCCTCGTCCCTATTGGTAAAAAACTTGACCAGCTCATTTTCACAAGCCTCTCTTGAGGCCAGTTTTGTACCATCAAGAAAATTTTGCAAAAACTTAAAAAGGTGATAATCGCTTGGTGCCAGGTCTGGACTGTACGGCGGATGCGATAGAACCTCCCAGCCAAGCTCTCGGAGCTTCTGACGCGTCGTTAAAGATGTGTGCGGCCTGGCGTTGCCTTGATGGAACACAACACCTTTCCTATTGGCCAATTCTGGCCGCTTCTGGTCGATCGCCTGCTTCAGTCTGGTCAGTTGTTGACAATAGAGGTCCGAATTAAGTGTTTGCCCCGATGGGAGCAGCTCATAATGGATGATTCCCTTCCAATCCCACCAAACACACAATAAAACCTTCTTGGCCGTTAATCCACGCTTGGCGATCGTTTGGGCCGGCCCACCGCGATTGGACCACGATCTTTTTCGGCTGTTGTTCTCGTATGTGACCCATTTTTCATCGCCAGTCACCATCCGCTTCAAAAATGGGTCGATTTCGTTACGTCTCAACAAAGAATCGCAGGCATCAATTCGGTCCAAAAGGTTCTTTTGCGTCAATTCATGTGGCACCCATACGTCGAGCTTCTTCTTGAGACCAGCCTTATGCAAATGGTTCCAAACGGTTTTCTGGCTAATCTTCAGTTCCTGGGCAATGGAATAAGTGCTCACATGCCGGTCCGACTCGACGATTTCCATGATTTTATCCACATTTTCGACGATTGGCCTACCAGAGCGTGCCTCATCTTCGACGTCCATATTACCAGAACGGAATCGTTGGAACCACCGCTTTGCTGTTGCATTCGATACTGTACTGGGTCCATAAACAGCACAAATTTTTTTGGCCGCCTGCTCCGCCTTTTCACCTTGGTCGTAGTGGTACTGAAGAATGTATCGAATTTTCTCTTTTTTTATCTCCATTTTCGAACGCTGTAACACACAACTGGCTTCACCGAACACAAAACTGACAAAGAACCTTTTTGATGCGTAATATCACCTTGAAATCGGTGTATACTATGACTCGATGCGATGTGCACATCGTGAGATATGGCTCACTAAAGACATCTAGCGAAAAACGCTCAGAACTTTTTACTTAACCTAATATAACGTACCACGTTACAACTTTATACCATATAACTTATTACGTTATAACGTTATATCGTATATCGTATTACGTTATAACGTTATACCATATAACGTATTACGTTATAACGTTTTAACGTTATACCATATAGCGTATTACGTTATAACGTTATACCATACAACGTTATGTTATATAACGTAATACGTTATAACGTTATGTTATATAACGTAATACGTTATAACGTTTTGTTATATAACGTAATACGTTATAACGTGTTACCATATAACGTATTACGTTATATCGTTATACCATATAACGAAATGTTATATAACCTAATACGTTTTAACGTTATACCATATAGCGTATTACGTTATAAAGGTATACCATACAACGTTATGTTATATAACGTAATACGTTATAACGTTATGTTATATAACGTAATACGTTATAACGTTTTACCATATAAGGTATTACGTTATATCGTTATACCATACAACGTTATGTTATATAACGTAATACGTTATAACGTTATGTTATATAATGTAATACGTTATAACGTTATGTTATATAACGTAATACGTTATAACGTGTTACCATATAACGTATGACGATATATCGTTATACCATATAACGTTATGTTATACGACGTAATATGTTATAACGTTATACCATATAACGTTATGTTATATAACGTAATAGGTTTTAACGTTACACCATATAACGTATTACGTTATAACGTTATACCATATAACGTTATGTTATACGACGTAATATGTTATAACGTTATACCATATAACGTTATGTTATATAACGTAATAGGTTTTAACGTTACACCATATAACGTATTACGTTATAACGTTATACCATATAACGTTATGTTATACGACGTAATATGTTATAACGTTATACCATACAACGTTATGTTATATAACGTAATACGTTAAAACGTTATGTTATATAACGTAATACGTTATAACGTTCTAACGTTAAACCATATAGCGTATTACGTTATAACATTTTAACGTTATACCATATAGCGTATTACGTTATAACGTTATACCATACAACGTTATGTTATATAACGTATTACGTTATAACGTTATACCATATAACGTATTACGTTATAACGTTATAGCATACGACGTTATGCTATATAACGTAATACGTTATAACGTTATAACGTTATACCATATAACGTATTACATTATAACGTTATACCATATAACGTATTACGTTATAACGTTATATCATATATCGTATTACGTTATAACGTTATACCATATAACGAATTACGTTATAACGTTATACCATATAACGTATTACGTTATAACGTTATGCCATATAACGTATTACGTTATAACGTTATACCATGTAACGTGTTACCTTGTAACGTTATACCATATGACGTTATGTTATATAACGTAATACGTTATAACTTTATACCATATAACGTAATACGTTATAACGTGTTACCATATAATGTAATACGTTATGTCGTTATACCATATAACGTTATGTTATACGACGTAATATGTTATAACGTTATACCATATAACGTTATGTTATATAACGTAATAGGTTTTAACGTTACACCATATAACGTATTACGTTATGACATTATACCATATAACGTTATGTTATATAACGTAATAAGTTATAACGTTATGTTATATAACGTAATACGTTATAACGTGTTACCATACAACGTATTACGTTATATCGTTATACCATATAACGCTATGTTATACGACGTAATATGCTATAACGTTATACCATATAACGTTATGTTATATAACGTAATAGGTTTTAACGTTACACCATATAACGTATTACGTTATGACATTATACCATATACGTTATGTTATATAACGTAATACGTTATAACGTTCTAACGTTATACCATATAGCGTATTACGTTATAGCGTATTAACGTTATACCATATAGCGTATTACGTTATAGCGTTATACCATACAACGTTATGTTATATAACGTAATACGTTATAACGTTATGTTATATAACGTGATACGTTATAACGTGTTACCATATAACGTATTACGTTATACCGTTATTCCATATAACGTTATGTTACACGACGTAATATGATATAACGTTACACCATATAACGTTATGTTATATAACGTAATAGGTTATAACGTTACACCACATAACGTATTACGTTATAACGTTATACCATATAACGTTATGTTATATAACGTAATACGTTATAACGTCCTGTTATATAACGTAATACGTTATAACGTGTTACCATATAACGTATTACGTTATATCGTTATACCATATAACGAAATGTTATATAACGTAATACGTTATAACTTTATACAATATAACGTATTACGATATAACGTTATAGCATACAACGTTATGCTATATAACGTAATACGTTATAACGTTCTGTTATATAACGTAATACGTTATAACGTTATACCATATAACGTATTACGTTGTAACGTTATACCATACAACGTTATGTTATATAACGTATTACGTTATAACTTTATACCATATAACGTTATGTTATATAACGTAATACGTTATAACGTTATGTTATATAACGTAATACGTTATAACGTGTTACCATATAACGTATTACGTTATATCGTTATACCATATAACGAAATGTTATATAACGTAATACGTTATAACTTTATACAATATAACGTATTACGATATAACGTTATAGCATACAACGTTATGCTATATAACGTAATACGTTATAACGTTATAACGTTATACCATATAACGTATTACGTTATAACGTTATACCATATAACGTATTACGTTATAACGTTATAGCATACAACGTTATGCTGTATAACGTAATACGTTATAACGTTATAACGTTATACCATACAACGTTATGTTATACGACGTATTACGTTATAACGTTATAGCATACAACGTTATGCTATATAACGTTATGTTATACGACGTAATATGTTATAACGTTATACCATATAACGTTATGTTATATAACGTAATAGGTTTTAACGTTACACCATATAACGTATTACGTTATGACATTATACCATATAACGTTATGTTATATAACGTAATACGTTATAACGTTCTAACGTTAAACCATATAGCGTATTATGTTATAACGTTTTAACGTTATACCATATAGCGTATTACGTTATAACGTTATACCATACAACGTTATGTTATATAACGTAATACGTTATAACGTTATATCATATATCGTATTACGTTATAACCTTATACCATATAACGTATTACGTTATAACGTTATGTTATATAACTTATTACGTTATAACGTTATACCATATAACGTATTACGTTGTAACGTTATATCATATATCGTATTACGTTATAACGTTATGTTATATAACTTATTACGTTATAACGTTATACAATATAACCTATTACGTTATAACGTTATGTTATATAACGTAATACGTTATAACGTGTTACCATATAACGTATTACGTTACATCGTTATACCATATAACGTTATATTATACGACGTAATATGTTATAACGTTATACCATATAACGTATTACGTTATAACGCTATACCATATAACGTTATGTTATATAACGTAATACGTTATAACGTTAAACCATATAACGTAGTACGTTATAACGTTAGACCATTCAACGTTATGTTATATAACGTATTACGTTATAACTTTATACTATATAACGTATTACGTTATAACATTATGTTATATAACGTAATACGTTATAACGTTGTGTTATATAACGTAATGCGTTATAACGTGTTACCATATAACGTTATGTTATATTACGTAATACGTTATAACGTTATACCATATAACGTTATGATATATAACTTAATAGGTCATAACTTTATACCATATAACGTAATACGTTATAACGTTATACCATATAACGTATTACGTTATAACGTTAGACCATACAACGTTATGTTATATAGTAATACGTTATAACTTTATACCATATAACGTATTACGTTATGACGTTATACCATACAACGTTATGTTATATAACGTAATACGTTATAACGAGTTACCGTATAACGTATTACGTTATATCGTTATACCATATAACGTTATGTTATATAACTTAATACGTTATAACGTTATACCATATAACATATTACGCTATAACGTTATGTTATATAACGTATAACGTTATAACTTTATACCATATAACATATTACGTTATAACGTTATGTTATATAACGTAATACGTTATAACTTTATACAATATAACGTATTACGATATAACGTTATTGCATACAACGTTATGCTATATAACGTAATACGTTATAACGTTATATCATACAACGTTAAGTTATATACCCTATTCCTTTACAACGTTATACCATATAACGTATTACGTTATAACGTTATGTTATATAACTTATTACGTTATAACGTTATACCATATAACGTATTACGTTGTAACGTTATATCATATATCGTATTACGTTATAACGTTATACCATATAACGGATTACGTTACAACGTTATACCATATAACGTTATACCATATAACGTATTACGTTATAACGTTATATCATACAACGTTAAGTTATATACCCTATTCCTTTACAACGTTATACCATATAACGTATTACGTTATTACGTTATGTTATATAACTTATTACGTTATAACGTTATACCATATAACGTATTACGTTGTATCGTCATACCATATAGCGTATTACGTTATAACGTTATACCATACAACGTTATGTTATATAACGTAATACGTTATAACGTTATGTTATATAACGTAATACGTTATAACGTTATGTTATATAACGTAATACGTTATAACGAGTTACCGTATAACGTATTACGTTATATCGTTATACCATATAACGTTATGTTATATAACGTAATATGTTATAACTTTATACCATATAACGTATTACGTTATAACGTTATAGCATACAACGTTATGTTATATAACGTAATACGTTATAACGTTATGTTATATAACGTAATACGTTATAACGTTATATCATACAACGTTAAGTTATATACCCTATTCCTTTACAACGTTATACCATATAACGTATTACGTTATAACGTTATGTTATATAACTTATTACGTTATAACGTTATACCATATAACGTATTACGTTGTAACGTTATATCATATATCGTATTACGTTATAACGTTATACCATATAACGGATTACGTTACAACGTTATACCATATAACGTTATACCATATAACGTATTACGTTATAACGTTATATCATACAACGTTAAGTTATATACCCTATTCCTTTACAACGTTATACCATATAACGTATTACGTTATTACGTTATGTTATATAACCTATTACGTTATAACGTTATACCATATAACGTATTACGTTGTATCGTTATACCATATAGCGTATTACGTTATAACGTTATACCATACAACGTTATGTTATATAACGTAATACGTTATAACGTTATGTTATATAACGTAATACGTTATAACGTTATGTTATATAACGTAATACGTTATAACGTTATGTTATATAACGTAATACGTTATAACGAGTTACCGTATAACGTATTACGTTATATCGTTATACCATATAACGTTATGTTATATAACGTAATATGTTATAACTTTATACCATATAACGTATTACGTTATAACGTTATAGCATACAACGTTAGTTATATAACGTAATACGTTATAACGTTGTAGCGTTATACCATATAACGTATTACATTATAACGTTATACCATATAACGTATTACCTTGTAACGTCATACGATATGACGTTATGTTATATAACGTAATACGTTATAACGTTATGTTATATAACGTAATACGTTATAATGTTACGCTATATAACGTAATACGTTATAACGTGTTACCATATAACGTTATGTTATATAACGTAATACGTTATAACTTTATACCATATAACGTATTACGTTATAACGTTATAGCATGCAACGTTATGCTATATAACGTAATACGTTATAAGTTATAACGTTATACCATATAGCGTATTACGTTATAACGTTATACCATACAACGTTATGGTCTATAACGTAATACGTTATAACTTTATACCTCATAACGTATTACGCTATAACGATATAGCATACAACGTTATGCTATATAACGTAATACGTTATAACGTTATAACGTTATACCATATAACTTATTACCTTGTAACATTATACCATATGACGATATGTTATATAACGTAATACGTTATAACGTTATGTTATATACCGTAATACGTTATAACGTGTTACCATATAACGTATTACGTTATATCGTTATACCATATAACGTTATATTATATAACGTATTTCGTTATAACTTTATACCTCATAACGCATTACGCTATAACGCTATAGCATACAACGTTATGCCATATAACGTAATACGTTATAACGTTATACCATATAACGCATTACGTTATAACGTTATACCATACAACGTTATGTTATATACCGTATTCCTTTACCACGTTATACCATATAACGTATTACGTTATAACGTCATGTTATATAACTTATTATGTTATAACGTTATACCATATAACGTATTACGTTATAACGTTATACCTTATAACGTATTACCTTGTAACGTTATACTATATGACCATATGTTATATAACGTAATACGTTATAACGTTATGTTATATAACGTAATATGTTATAACGTTTTACCATATAACGTATTACGTTATATCGTTATACCATACATCGTTATGTTATATAACGTAATACGTCATAACATTGTAACGATATACCATATAGCGTATTACGTTATAACGTTATACCATACAACGTTATGTTATATAACGTAATACGTTATAACGTTGTACCATATAACGTTATGTTATATAACGTATTACGTTATAACTTTATACCATATAACGTATTGCGTTATAACTTTATAGCATATTACGTATTACGTTATAACGTTATGTTATATAACGTAATACGTTACAACGTTATGTTATATAACGTCATACGTTATATCGTGTTACCATATAACGTATTACGTTATATCGTAATACCATATAACGTATTACGTTATATCGTTATACCATATAACGTTATGTTATCTAACGTAATACGTTATAACGTTATACGATACAACGTTATGTTATATAACGTATTACGTTATAACTTTATGCCATATAACGGATTACGCTATAACGCTATACCATACAACGTTATGTTATATAACGTATTACGTTATAACTTTATACCATATAACGTATTACGTTATACCGTTATGTTATATAACGTAATACGTTACAACGTTATGTTATATAACGTAATACGTTATATCGTGTTACCATATAACGTATTACGTTATATCGTTATACCATATAACGTTATGTTATATAATGTAATACGTTATAACGTTGTAACGTTATACCATATAACGTATTACGTTATAACGTTATACCATACAACGTTATGTTATATAACGTATTACGTTATAACTTTATACCATATAACGTATAACGTTATAACTTTATACCATATAACGTATTACGTTATAACGTTATGTTATATAACGCATTACGTTATAACGTTATACCATATAACGTATTACGTTATGACGTTATGTTTGAGAACGTAATACGTTATAACGTTATGTTATATAACGTAATACGTTATAACGTGTAGCCATATAACGTATTACGTTATATCGTTATACCATATAACGTTATGTTATATAACGTAATACGTTATAACGTTATACCATATAACTTTATGTTATATAACGTAATAGGTTATAACGTTATACCATATAACGTATTACGTTATAACGTAATACGTTATAACGTTATACCATATAACTTTATGTTATATAACGTAATAGGTTATAACGTTATACCATATAACGTATTACGTTATAACGTTATACCATATAACGTATTATCTTTTAACGTTATACCATACAACGTTATGTTATATAACGAATTACGTTATAACTTTATACCATATAACATATTACGCTATAACGTTATGTTAGATAATGTAATACGTTATAACGTTATGTTATATAACGTAATACGTCATAACGCTATATTAAATAACGTAATACGTTATAACGTGTTACCATATAACGTATTACGTTATAACGTTATAACTTATAACGTTATGTTATATTACGTAATACGTTAAAACGTTATACCATGTAACGTATTACGTTATAACGTTATACCATATATCGTATTACGTTATAACGTTACACCATATAACGTATTACGTTATAACGTTATACCATATAACGTTATACCATATAACGTAATACGTTATAACGTTATACCATATAACGCATTACGTTATAACCTTACTCCATGCAACGTTATGTTATATAACGTATTACGTTATAACGTTATGCCATATAACGTATTACGTTATAACGTTATACCATATAACGTATTACGTTATAGCGTTGCACAAGACAACGTTATGTTATACAACGTAGTACGTTATAACGTCTTGCCATATAACGTATTACGTTATAACGTTAGACAAGACAACGTTATGTTATATAACGCATTACGTTATAACGTTATACCATATAACGTATTACGTTATAACGTTATACCATATAACGTATTACGTTATAACGTTACACAAGACAACGTTATGTTATATAACGTATTACGTTATAACGTTATACCATATAACGTATTACGTTATAACGTTATACCATACAACGTTATGTTATATGACGTAATACGTTATAACGCGTTACCATATAACGTATTACGTTATAACGTCACACAAGACAACGTCATGTTATATAACGTATTACATTATAACGTTATACCATTTAATTATTACGTTATGACGTTATGTTTGATAACGTAATACGTTATAACGTTATGTTATATAACGTAATGCGTTATAACGTGTAGCCATATAACGTATTACGTTATATCGTTATGCCATATAACGTTATGTTATATAACGCAACATGTTATAACTTTATACCATGTAACGTATTACGTTATATCGTTATACCATATAACGTTATGTTATCTAACGTAATACGTTATAACGTTATACCATATAACGTTATGTTATATAACGTAATAGGTTATAACGTTATACCATATAACGTATTACGTTATAACGTTATACCATATAACGTATTACCTTTTAACGTTATACTATACAACGTTATGTTAAATAACGAATTACGTTATAACTTTATACCATATAACGGATTACGCTATAACGTTATGTTATATAACGTAATACGTTATAACGTGTAGCCATATAACGTATTACGCTATATCGTTATACCATATAACGTTGTGCTATATAACGCAACACGTTTTAACTTTATACCATATAACGTATTACGTTATATCGTTATACCATATAACGTTATGTTATCTAACGTAATACGTTATAACGTTATACCATATAACGTTATGTTATATAACGTAATAGGTTATAACGTTATACCATATAACGTATTACGTTATAACGTTATACCATATAACGTATTACCTTTTAACGTTATACCATACAACGTTATGTTATATAACGTATTACGTTATAACTTTATACCATATAACGTATTACGCTATAACGTTATGTTATATAACGTAGTACGTTACAACGTTATAACGTTATACCATACAACGTTATGTTATATAACGTATTACGTTATAACATTATACCATATAACGTATTACGTTACAACGTTATGTTATATAACGTATTACGTTATTACGTTATACCATATAACGTTATACCACATAACGTATTGCGTTATAACGTTACACCATACTACGTTATGTTATATAACGTATTACGTTATAACGTTATACAATATAACGTATTAAGTTATAACGTTACCCAAGACAACGTTATGTTATATAACGTATTACGATATAACGTTATACCATATAACGTATTACGTTATAACGTTATACCATATAACGTATTACGTTATAACGTTACACAAGACAACGATATGTTATATAACGTACTACGTTATAACGTTATACCATATAACGCCTTACGTTATAACGTTAGACAAGACAACGTTATGTTATATAACGCATTACGTTATAACGTTATGCCATATAACGTATTACGTTATAACGTTAGACAAGACAACGTTATGTTATATAACGCATTACGTTATAACGTTATACCATATAACGTATTACGTTATAACATTATACCATACAACGATATGTTATATAACGTAATACGTTATAACGCGTTACCATATAACGTATTACGTTATAACGTTACACAAGACAACGTTATGTTATATAACGTTTTGCGTTATAACGTTATACCATATAACGTATTAAGTTATAACGTTACTCAAGACAACGTTATGTTATATAACGTATTACGTTATAACGTTATACCATATAACGTATTACGTTACAACGTTAGACAAGACAACGTTATGTTATATAACGCATTACGTTATAACGTTATACCATATAACGTATTACGTTATAACGTTATACCATATAACGTATTACGTTACAACGTTCCACAAGACAACGTTATGTTATATAACGTATTACGTTATAACGTTATACCATATAACGTATTACGTTATAACATTATACCATACAACGATATGTTATATAACGTAATACGTTATAACGCGTTACCATATAACGTATTACGTTATAACGTTACACAAGACAACGTTATATTATATAACGTTTTGCGTTATAACTTTATACCATATAACGTATTACGTTATAACTTTATACCATATAACTTAGTACGTTATAACGTTATGTTATATAACGTAATACGTTATAACGTTATGTTATATAACGTATTACGTTATAACGTTATACCATATAACGCATTACGTTATAACGTTACACCATACAAAGTTATGTTATGTAACGTATTACGTTATAACGTTATACCATATAACGTGTTACGTTATAACGTTACCCAAGACAACGTTATGTTATATAACGTATTACGTTATAGCTTTATACCACATAACGCATTACGTTATAACGTTACACCATACAACGTTATGTTATATAACGTATTACGTTATAACGTTATACCATATAACGCAATACGATATAACGTTACACCATACATCGTTATATTCTACAACATATTACGTCATAACGTTATACCATATAACGTATTGCGTTATAACGTTACACCATACAACGTTATGTTATATAACGTATACGTTATAACGTTATACCATATAACGTATTACGTTATAACGTTACCCAAGACAACGTTATGTTATATAACGTATTACGTTATAACGTTATACCATATAACGTATTACGTTATAACGTTACCCAAGACAGCGTTATGTTATATAACGTATTACGTTATAACGTTATACCATATAACGTATTAAGTTATAACGTTACTCAAGACAACGTTATGTTATATAACGTATTACGTTATAACGTTATACCATATAACGTATTACGTTTTGACGTTATACCGTACACGGTTATGTTATATAAAGAATTACGTTATAACTTTATACCATATAACGTATTACGCTATAACGTTAAGTTATATAACGTAATACGTTATAACGTTATAACGTTATACCATACAACGTTATGTTATATAACGTATTACGTCATAACTTTATACCAGATAACGTATTACGTTATAACTTCATACCATATAACATATTACGTTATAACGTTATGTTATATAACGTAATACGTTATAACGTTATGTTATTTAACGTAATACGTTATAACGTTATGTTATATAACGTATTACGTTATATCGTGTTACCATATAACGTATTACCTTACATCGCTATACCATATAACGTATTACGTTATAACGTTACCCAAGACAACGTTATGTTATATAACGTACTACGTTATAACGTTATACCACATAACGTGTTACGTTTTAATGTTATACCATACAACGTTATGTTATATAACGTATTTCGTTATAACTTCATACCATATAAAGTATTACGCTATAACGTTATGTTATATAACGTAGTACGTTATAACGTTATGTTATATAACGTATTACGTTATAACGTGTTACCATATAACGTATTACCTTATATCGTTATACCATATAACGTTATGTAATATGACGTAATACGTTACAACGTTACACCATATAACGTTATGTTATATAACGTTTTACGTTATAACTTTATACCATACAACGTATTACGCTATAACGTTATGTTATATAACGTAGTACGTTACAACGTTATAACGTTATACCATACAACGTTATGTTATATAACGTATTACGTTATAACATTATACCATATAACGTACTACGTAATAACGTTACGTTATATAACGTATTACGTTATAACGTTATACCATATAACGCATTACGTTATAACGTTACACCATACAAAGTTATGTTATGTAACGTATTACGTTATAACGTTATACCATATAACGTGTTACGTTATAACGTTACCCAAGACAACGTTATGTTATATAACGTATTACGTTATAGCTTTATACCACATAACGCATTACGTTATAACGTTACACCATACAACGTTATGTTATATAACGTATTACGTTATAACGTTATACCATATAACGCAATACGATATAACGTTACACCATACATCGTTATATTCTACAACATATTACGTCATAACGTTATACCATATAACGTATTGCGTTATAACGTTACACCATACAACGTTATGTTATATAACGTATACGTTATAACGTTATACCATATAACGTATTACGTTATAACGTTACCCAAGACAACGTTATGTTATATAACGTATTACGTTATAACGTTATACCATATAACGTGTTACGTTATAACGTTATTCAAGACAACGTTATGTTATATAACGTATTACGTTACAACGTTGTACCATATAACGTATTACGTTTTGACGTTATACCATACACGGTTATGTTATATAACGTACTACGTTATAACTTTATACCATATAACGTATTACGTTATAACGTTAGGTTATATAACGTAATACGTTATAACGTTATAACGTTATACCATACAACGTTATGTTATATAACGTATTACGACATAACTTTATACCAGATAACGTATTACGTTATAACATTATACCATATATCGTATGACGTTATAACTTTATACCATATAACGTATTACGTTATAACGTTATGTTATATAACGTAATACGTTATAACGTTATGTTATATAACGTATTACGTTATAACGTGTTACCATATAACGTATTACCTTATTCCGTTATACCATATAACGTTAGGTTATCTAACGTAATACGTTATAACGTTATGCCATATAACGTTATGATATATAACGTAATAGGTTATAACGTTATACCATATAATGTATTACGTTATAACGTTATACCATATAACGTATTGCGTTTTAACGTTATACCATACAACGTTATGTTATATAACGTATTACGTTATAACTTTATACCATATAACGTATTACGCTATAACGTTATGTTATATAACGTAGTACGTTACAACGTTATGACGTTATACCATACAACGTTTTGTTATATAACGTATTACGTTATAACATTATACCATATAACGTATTTCGTTACAACGTTATGTTATATAACGTATTACGTTTTGACGTTATACCATACACGGTTATGTTATATAACGTATTACGTTATAACTTTATACCATATAACGTATTACGCTATAACGTTAAGTTATATAACGTAATACGTTATAACGTTATAACGTTATACCATACAACGTTATGTTATATAACGTATTACGTCATAACTTTATACCAGATAACGTATTACGTTATAACTTCATACCATATAACGTATTACGTTATAACGTTATGTTATATAACGTAATACGTTATAACGTTATGTTATTTAACGTAATACGTTATAACGTTATGTTATATAACGTATTACGTTATAACGTGTTACCATATAACGTATTACCTTACATCGCTATACCATATAACGTTATGTTATATAACGTAATACGATATAACGTTATAACGTTATACCATAAAACGCTATGTTATATAACGTATTACGTTATAAATTTATACCATATAACGCATTACGTTATAACGTTACACCATACAACGTTATGTTATATAACGAATTACGTTATAACGTTATACCATATAACGTATTACGTTTTGACGTTATACCATACACGGTTATGTTATATAACGTACTACGTTACAACTTTATACCATATAACGTATTACGCTATAACGTTAGGTTATATAACGTAATACGTTATAACGTTATAACGTTATACCATACAACGTTATGTTATATAACGTATTACGACATAACTTTATACCAGATAATGTATTACGTTATAACATTATACCATATAACGTATGACGTTATAACTTTATACCATATAACGTATTACGTTATAACGTTATGTTATATAACGTAATACGTTATAACGTTATGTTATATAACGTATTACGTTATAACGTGTTACCATATAACGTATTACCTTATTCCGTTATACCATATAACGTTAGGTTATCTAACGTAATACGTTATAACGTTATACCATATAACGTTATGATATATAACGTAATAGGTTATAACGTTATACCATATAATGTATTACGTTATAAAGTTATACCATATAACGTATTACGTTTTAACGTTATACCATACAACGTTATGTTATATAACGTATTACGTTATAACGTTATGTTATATAACGTAATACGTTATAACGTTATGTTATATAACGTATTACGTTATAACGTGTTACCATATAACGTATTACCTTACATCGCTATACCATATAACGTTATGTTATATAACGTAATACGATATAACGTTATAACGTTATACCATAAAACGTTATGTTATATAACGTATTACGTTATAAATTTATACCATATAACGCATTACGTTATAACGTTACACCATACAACGTTATGTTATATAACGAATTACGTTATAACGTTATTCCATATAACGTATTAGGTTATAACGTTACCCAAGACAACGTTATGTTATATAACGTACTACGTTATAACGTTATACCATATAACGTATTACGTTATAACGTTATACCATAAAACGTTATGATATATAACGTATTACGTTATAAATTTATACCATATAACGCATTACGTTATAACGTTACACCATACAACGTTATGTTATATAACGAATTACGTTATAACGTTATACCATATAACGTATTACGTTTTAACGTTATACCATACAACGTTATGTTATATAACGTATTACGTTATAACATCATACCATATAACGTATTACGTTATAACGTTATGTTATATAACGTAATACGTTATAACGTTATGTTATATAACGTATTACGTTATAACGTGTTACCATATAACGTATTACCTTACATCGCTATACCATATAACGTTATGTTATATAACGTAATACGATATAACGTTTTAATGTTATACCATACAACGTTATGTTATATAACGTATTTCGTTATAACTTCATACCATATAACGTATTACGCTACAACGTTATGTTATATAACGTAGTACGTTATAACGTTATGTTATATAACGTAATACGTTATAACGTTATAACGTTATACCATACAACGTTATGTTATATAACGTATTACGTTATAACTTTATACCATATAACGCATTACGTTATAACGTTACACCATACAACGTTATGTTATATAACGTATTACGTTATATCGTTATACCATATAACGTATTACGTTATAATGTTACCCAAGACAACGTTATGTTATATAACGTATTACGATATAACGTTATACCATATAACGTATTACGTTATAACGTTATACCATATAACTTATTACGTTATAACGTTACACTAGACAACGATATGTTATATAACGTACTACGTTATAACGTTATACCATATAACGTATTACGTTTTGACGTTATACCATACACGGTTATGTTATATAACGTATTACGTTATAACTTTATACCATATAACGTATTACGCTATAACGTTAAGTTATATAACGTAATACGTTATAACGTTATAACGTTATACCATACAACGTTATGTTATATAACGTATTACGTTATAACGTTATACCATATAACGTATTACGTTATAACGGTACCCAAGACAGCGTTATGTTATATAACGTATTACGTTATAACGTTATACCATATAACGTATTAAGTTATAACGTTACTCAAGACAACGTTATGTTATATAACGTATTACGTTATAAAGTTATACCATACAACGTATTACGTTTTGACGTTATACCATACACGGTTATGTTATATAACGTATTACGTTATAACTTTATACCATATAACGTATTACGCTATAACGTTAAGTTATATAACGTAATACGTTATAACGTTATAACGTTATACCATACAACGTTATGTTATATAACGTATTACGTCATAACTTTATACCAGATAACGTATTACGTTATAACTTCATACCATATAACGTATTACGTTATAACGTTATGTTATATAACGTAATACGTTATAACGTTATGTTATTTAACGTAATACGTTATAACGTTATGTTATATAACGTATTACGTTATAACGTGTTACCATATAACGTATTACCTTACATCACTATACCATATAACGTTATGTTATTTAACGTAATACGTTATAACGTTATGTTATATAACGTATTACGTTATAACGTGTTACCATATAACGTATTACCTAACATCGCTATACCATATAACGTTATGTTATATAACGTAATACGATATAACGTTATAACGTTATACCATAAAACGCTATGTTATATAACGTATTACGTTATAAATTTATACCATATAACGCATTACGTTATAACGTTACCCAAGACAACGTTATGTTATATAACGTATTACGATATAACGTTATACCATATAACGTATTACGTTATAACGTTATACATATAACGTATTACGTTATGACGTTACACAAGACAACGATATGTTATATAACGTACTACGTTATAACGTTATACCATATAACGTATTACGTTTTAATGTTATGCCATACAACGATATGTTATATAACGTATTACGTTATAACTTTATACCATATAACGTATTACGCTATAACGTTAAGTTATATAACGTAATACGTTATAACGTTATAACGTTATACCATACAACGTTATGTTATATAACGTATTACGTTATAACTTTATACCATATAACGCATTACGTTATAACGTTACACCATACAACGTTATGTTATATAACGTATTACGTTATAACGTTATACCATATAACGTATTACGTTATAACGTTATACATATAACGTATTACGTTATGACGTTACACAAGACAACGATATGTTATATAACGTACTACGTTATAACGTTATATCATATAACGTATTACGTTTTAATGTTATGCCATACAACGATATGTTATATAACGTATTACGTTATAACTTTATACCATATAACGTATTACGCTATAACGTTATGTTATATAACGTAGTACGTAATAACGTTATGTTATATAACGTAATACGTTATAACGTTATACCATATAACGTATTACGTTATAACGTTGCACAAGACAACGTTATGTTATATAACGTAGTACGTTATAACGTTAAGCCATATAACGTATTACGTTATAACGTTAGACAAGACAACGTTATGTTATATAACGCATTACGTTATAACGTTATACCATATAACGTATTACTTTATAACGTTATACCATATAACGTATTATGTTACAACGTTACACAAGACAACGTTATGTTATATAACGTATTACGTTATAACGTTATACCATATAACGTATTACGTTATAACATTATACCATACAACGATATGTTATATAACGTAATACGTTATAACGCGTTACCATATAACGAATTACGTTATAACGTTACACAAGACAACGTTATGTTATATAACGTATTACGTTATAACGTTATGTTATATAACGTAATACGTTATAACGTTATGTTATTTAACGTAATACGTTATAACGTTATGTTATATAACGTATTACGTTATAACGTGTTACCATATAACGTATTACCTTACATCGCTATACCATATAACGTTAAGTTATATAACGTAATACGTTATAACGTTATAACGTTATACCATACAACGTTATGTTATATAACGTATTACGTTATTACGTTATACCATATAACGTTATACCACATAACGTATTCCGTTATAACGTTACACCATACAACGTTATGTTATATAACGTATTACGTTATAACGTTATACCATATAACGTATTACGTTATAACGGTACCCAAGACAGCGTTCTGTTATATAACGTATTACGTTATAACGTTATACCATATAACGTATTAAGTTATAACGTTACTCAAGACAACGTTATGTTATATAACGTATTACGTTATAAAGTTATACCATATAACGTATTACGTTTTGACGTTATACCATACACGGTTATGTTATATAACGTATTACGTTATAACTTTATACCATATAACGTATTACGCTATAACGTTAAGTTATATAACGTAATACGTTATAACGTTATAACGTTATACCATACAACGTTATGTTATATAACGTATTACGTCATAACTTTATACCAGATAACGTATTACGTTATAACTTCATACCATATAACGTATTACGTTATAACGTTATGTTATATAACGTAATACGTTATAACGTTATGTTATTTAACGTAATACGTTATAACGTTATGTTATATAACGTATTACGTTATAACGTGTTACCATATAACATATTACCTTACATCACTATACCATATAACGTTATGTTATTTAACGTAATACGTTATAACGTTATGTTATATAACGTATTACGTTATAACGTGTTACCATATATCGTATTACCTAACATCGCTATACCATATAACGTTATGTTGTATAACGTAATACGATATAACGTTATAACGTTATACCATAAAACGCTATGTTATATAACGTATTACGTTATAAATTTATACCATATAACGCATTACGTTATAACGTTACCCAAGACAACGTTATGTTATATAACGTACTACGTTATAACGATATACCACATAACGTGTTACGTTTTAATGTTATACCATACAACGTTATGTTATATAACGTATTTCGTTATAACTTCATACCATATAAAGTATTACGCTATAACGTTATGTTATATAACGTAGTACGTTATAACGTTATGTTATATAACGTAATACGTTATAACGTTATAACGTTATACCATACAACGTTATGTTATATAACGTATTACGTTATAACTTTATACCATATAACGCATTACGTTATAACGTTACACCATACAACGTTATGTTATATAACGTATTACGTTATAACGTTATACCATATAACGTATTACGTTATAACGTTACCCAAGACAACGTTATGTTATATAACGTATTACGATATAACGTTATACCATATAACGTATTACGTTATAACGTTATACATATAACGTATTACGTTATGACATTACACAAGACAACGATATGTTATAAAGCGTACTACGTTATAACGTTATACCATATAACGTATTACGTTTTAATGTTATGCCATACAACGATATGTTATATAACGTATTACGTTATAACTTTATACCATATAACGTATTACGCTATAACGTTATGTTATATAACGTAGTACGTAATAACGTTATGTTATATAACGTAATACGTTATAACGTTATACCATATAACGTATTACGTTATAACGTTGCACAAGACAACGTTATGTTATATAACGTAGTACGTTATAACGTTAAGCCATATAACGTATTACGTTATAACGTTAGACAAGACAACGTTATGTTATATAACGCATTACGTTATAACGTTATACCATATAACGTATTACGTTATAACGTTATACCATATAACGTATTATGTTACAACGTTACACAAGACAACGTTATGTTATATAACGTATTACGTTATAACGTTATACCATATAACGTATTACGTTATAACGTTATACCATATAACGTATTACGTTATAACATTATACCATACAACGATATGTTATATAACGTAATACGTTATAACGCGTTACCATATAACGTATTACGTTATAACGTTACACAAGACAACGTTATATTATATAACGTATTACGTTATAACGTTATGTTATATAACGTAATACGTTATAACGTTATGTTATTTAACGTAATACGTTATAACGTTATGTTATATAACGTATTACGTTATAACGTGTTACCATATAACGTATTACCTTACATCACTATACCATATAACGTTATGTTATTTAACGTAATACGTTATAACGTTATGTTATATAACGTATTACGTTATAACGTGTTACCATATAACGTATTACCTAACATCGCTATACCATATAACGTTATGTTATATAACGTAATACGATATAACGTTATAACGTTATACCATAAAACGCTATGTTATATAACGTATTACGTTATAAATTTATACCATATAACGCATTACGTTATAACGTTACCCAAGACAACGTTATGTTATATAACGTACTACGTTATAACGATATACCACATAACGTGTTACATTTTAATGTTATACCATACAACGTTATGTTATATAACGTATTTCGTTATAACTTCATACCATATAAAGTATTACGCTATAACGTTATCTTATATAACGTAGTACGTTATAACGTTATGTTATATAACGTAATACGTTATAACGATATAACGTTATACCATACAACGTTATGTTATATAACGTATTACGTTATAACTTTATACCATATAACGCATTACGTTATAACGTTACACCATACAACGTTATGTTATATAACGTATTACGTTATAACGTTATACCATATAACGTATTACGTTATAACGTTACCCAAGACAACGTTATGTTATATAACGTATTACGATATAACGTTATACCATATAACGTATTACGTTATAACGTTATACATATAACGTATTACGTTATGACGTTACACAAGACAACGATATGTTATATAACGTACTACGTTATAACGTTATACCATATAACGTATTACGTTATAACATTATACCATACAACGATATGTTATATAACGTAATACGTTATAACGCGTTACCATATAACGTATTACGTTATAACGTTACACAAGACAACGTTATGTTATATAACGTATTACGTTATAACGTTATGTTATATAACGTAATACGTTATAACGTTATGTTATTTAACGTAATACGTTATAACGTTATGTTATATAACGTATTACGTTATAACGTGTTACCATATAACGTATTACCTTACATCGCTATACCATATAACGTTAAGTTATATAACGTAATACGTTATAACGTTATAACGTTATACCATAAAACGCTATGTTATATAACGTATTACGTTATAAATTTATACCATATAACGCATTACGTTATAACGTTACACCATACAACGTTTTGTTATATAACGAATTACGTTATAACGTTATACCATATAACGTATTACGTTATAACGTTACCCAAGACAACGTTATGTTATATAACGTACTACGTTATAACGATATACCACATAACGTGTTACGTTTTAATGTTATACCATACAACGTTATGTTATATAACGTATTTCGTTATAACTTCATACCATATAAAGTATTACGCTATAACGTTATGTTATATAACGTAGTACGTTATAACGTTATGTTATATAACGTAATACGTTATAACGTTATAACGTTATACCATACAACGTTATGTTATATAACGTATTACGTTATATCTTTATACCATATAACGCATTACGTTATAACGTTACACCATACATCGTTATGTTATATAACGTATTACGTTATAACGTTATACCATATAACGTATTACGTTATAACGTTACCCAAGACAACGTTATGTTATATAACGTATTACGATATAACGTTATACCATATAACGTATTACGTTATGACGTTATACATATAACGTATTACATTATGACGTTACACAAGACAACGATATGTTATATAACGTACTACGTTATAACGTTATACCATATAACGTATTACGTTTTAATGATATGCCATACAACGATATGTTATATAACGTATTACGTTATAACTTTATACCATATAACGTATTACGCTATAACGTTATGTTATATAACGTAGTACGTTATAACGTTATGTTATATAACGTAATACGTTATAACGCGTTACCATATAACGTATTACGTTATATCGTTATACCATATAACGTTATGTTATCTGACGTAATACGTTACAACGTTATACCATATAACGTATTACGTTTTAACGTTATACCATACAACGTTATGTTATATAACGTATTACGTTATAACTTTATACCATATAACGCATTACGTTATAACGTTACACCATACAACGTTATGTTATATAACGTATTACATTATAACGTTATACCATATAACGTATTACGTTATAACGTTACCCAAGACAACGTTATGTTATATAACGTATTACGATATAACGTTATACCATATAACGTATTACGTTATAACGTTATACATATAACGTATTACGTTATGACGTTACACAAGACAACGATATGTTATATAACGTACTACGTTATAACGTTATACCATATAACGTATTACGTTTTAATGTTATGCCATACAACGATATGTTATATAACGTATTACGTTATAACTTTATACCATATAACGTATTACGCTATAACGTTATGTTATATAACGTAGTACGTAATAACGTTATGTTATATAACGTTATACGTTATAACGTTATACCATATAACGTATTACGTTATAACGTTGCACAAGACAACGTTATGTTATATAACGTAGTACGTTATAACGTTAAGCCATATAACGTATTACGTTATAACGTTAGACAAGACAACGTTATGATATATAACGCATTACGTTATAACGTTATACCATATAACGTATTACGTTATAACGTTATACCATATAACGTATTATGTTACAACGTTACACAAGACAACGTTATGTTATATAACGTATTACGTTATAACGTTATACCATATAACGTATTACGTTATAACATTATACCATACAACGATATGTTATATAACGTATTACGTTATAACTTTATACCATATAACGTATTACGCTATAACGTTATGTTATATAACGTAGTACGTAATAACGTTATGTTATATAACGTAATACGTTATAACGTTATACCACATAACGCATTACGTTATAACGTTGCACAAGACAACGTTATGTTATATAACGTAGTACGTTATAACGTTAAGCCATATAACGTATTACGTTATAACGTTAGACAAGACAACGTTATGTTATATAACGCATTACGTTATAACGTTATACCATATAACGTATTACGTTATAACGTTATACCATATAACGTATTATGTTACAACGTTACACAAGACAACGTTATGTTATATAACGTATTACGTTATAACGTTATACCATATAACGTATTACGTTGTAACGTTACCCAAGACAACGTTATGTTATATAACGTACTACGTTATAACGATATACCACATAACGTGTTACGTTTTAATGTTATACCATACAACGTTATGTTATATAACGTATTTCGTTATAACTTCATACCATATAAAGTATTACGCTATAACGTTATGTTATATAACGTAGTACGTTATAACGTTATGTTATATAACGTAATACGTTATAACGTTATAACGTTATACCATACAACGTTATGTTATATAACGTATTACGTTATAACTTTATACCATATAACGCATTACGTTATAACGTTACACCATACAACGTTATGTTATATAACGTATTACGTTATAACGTTATACCATATAACGTATTACGTTATAACGTTACCCAAGTCAACGTTATGTTAAATAACGTATTACGATATAACGTTATACAGATATAACGTATTACGTTATGACGTTATACATATAACGTATTACATTATGACGTTACACAAGACAACGATATGTTATATAACGTACTACGTTATAACGTTATACCATATAACGTATTACGTTTTAATGATATGCCATACAACGATATGTTATATAACGTATTACGTTATAACTTTATACCATATAACGTATTACGCTATAACGTTATGTTATATAACGTAGTACGTTATAACGTTATGTTATATAACGTAATACGTTATAACGCGTTACCATATAACGTATTACGTTATATCGTTATACCATATAACGTTATGTTATCTGACGTAATACGTTACAACGTTATACCATATAACGTATTACGTTTTAACGTTATACCAAACAACGTTATGTTATATAACGTATTACGTTATAACTTTATACCATACAACGTATTACGCTATAACGTTATGTTATATAACGTAGTACGTTACAACGTTATAACGTTATACCATACAACGTTATGTTATATAACGTATTACGTTATAACATTATACCAGATAACGTATTACGTTATAACTTCATACCATATAACGTATTACGTTATAACGTTATGTTATATAACGTAATACGTTATAACGTTATGTTATTTAACGTAATACGTTATAACGTTATGTTATATAACGTATTACGTTATAACGTGTTACCATATAACGTATATTTACGCCCGCCTAAAACCAATAATAGAGAAGGAAAAACTAATACCAGATCACCAATTTGGATTCAGGAACAAACACTCCACGATAGAGCAAATGCACAGACTCACAAACGAAATAATACTAGCAATAGAAAACAAACAATACTGCACAGCCCTCTTTATGGACATCGAGAAAGCATTCGACAAAATAAACCACGATAGTCTACTTCAATCAATCAGAAAACAATTCCCGGAGCAGATATACCATTTAACTAAATCCTACTTAAGCAACAGAACCTTTACAGTAAAAATTAAAGATACATACTCTCAAGTTAAAGACATCAAGGCAGGGGTTCCGCAAGGAAGCGTCTTGGGACCAATTCTCTACACACTATACACGGCCAACATACCAACAACCACCAACAGCAAAATACTGACATTTGCGGATGACACTGTGGTACTAGTCAGGCACACTAACCCAGCAACAGCAGTCGCATTGCTACAAGAGCATATTGCAAAAATAGAAAAGTGGCTTCAAGTTAAACAAATTAAAGCAAACCCTGATAAATGCAACCACATTACATTCACACTGCGAAAACAGTTACCACCAAACATTACACTCAACGGCACGCACATAATACAAACAAGGCAAGTCAAATACCTAGGACTACACTTTGATACAAGATTCACATGGAAACAGCATATCAAATCAATAATAAGCAAAATACAGATAGCAAGGAGACAGATGTACTGGTTAACAAGTCGAAAATCCAAACTAAGCATAGAAAACAAATTAAAAATCTACAAAACCATCATAAAACCAATCTGGACGTACGGAATACCACTATGGGGAACAGCAGCAATGAGCCATATAACCAAACTAGAGGCAATGCAATCTAAAATACTTAGAACAATAGTAAACGCCCCATGGTACGTTAGAAACGAGGACATACGAAAAGACCTTGGAATACCAACGGTCAAGGAAGAGATTAGCAGATTCGCAAGAAGGTACAGAGAAAGATTAGCAACGCACCCGAACCGGCTGGCAGCGGAAACGATCACCACATTCATCGAAAGGAGATTAAAAAGGAAACATCCAGTAGATCTCATAAAGGATACACCCTAACAAGCACGAAGATGGAACCCCATTGGGGGTAGCCATCCACATGTTATATTAGTAAACAGCTATAACATTTTACCAAATGTCCTACTGGACAAATTGTAAAATTTAAAGCAAATAAATAAAAAAAAAAAAAAAAAATATAACGTATTAGCTTACATCGCTATACCATATAACGTTATGTTATATAACGTAATACGATATAACGTTATAACGTTATACCATAAAACGCTATGTTATATAACGTATTACGTTATAAATTTATACCATATAACGCACTACGTTATAACGTTACCCAAGACAACGTTATGTTATATAACGTACTACGTTATAACGATATACCACATAACGTGTTTCGTTTTAATGTTATACCATACAACGTTATGTTATATAACGTATTACGTTATAACTTTATACCATACAACGTATTACGCTATAACGTTATGTTATATAACGTAGTACGTTACAACGTTATAACGTTACACCATACAAAGTTATGTTATATAACGTATTACGTTATAACGTTATACCATATAACGTATTACGTTATAACGTTACCCAAGACAACGTTATGTTATATAACGTATTACGACATAACTTTATACCAGATAACGTATTACGTTATAACATTATACCACATAACGTATGACGTTATAACTTTATACCATATAACGTATTACGTTATAACGTGTTACCATATAACGTATTACCTTATTCCGTTATACCATATAACGTTATGTTATCTAACGTAATACGTTATAACGATATACCATATAACTTTATGATATATAACGTAATAGGTTATAACGTTATACCATATAATGTATTACGTTATAACGTTATACCATATAACGTATTACGTTTTAGCGTTATACCATACAACGTTATGTTATATAACGTATTACGTTATAACATCATACCATATAACGTATTACGTTATAACGTTATGTTATATAACGTAATACGTTATAACGTTATGTTATTTAACGTAATACGTTATAACGTTATGTTATATAACGTATTACGTTATAACGTGTTACCATATAACGTATTACCTTACATCGCTATACCATATAACGTTATGTTATATAACGTAATACGATATAACGTTATAACGTTATACCATAAAACGTTATGTTATATAACGTATTACGTTATAAATTTATACCATATAACGCATTACGTTATAACGTTACACCATACAACGTTATGTTATATAAAGAATTACGTTATAACGTTATACCATATAACGTATTAGGTTATAACGTTACCCAAGACAACGTTATGTTATATAACGTACTACGTTATAACGTTATACCGTATAACGTGTTACGTTTTAATGTTATACCATACAACGTTATGTTATATAACGTATTTCGTTATAACTTCATACCATATAACGTATTACGCTACAACGTTATGTTATATAACGTAGTACGTTATAACGTTATGTTATATAACGTAATACGTTATTACGTTATAACGTTATACCACACAATGCTATGTTATATAACGTATTACGTTATAACTTTATACCATATAACGCATTACGTTATAACGTTACACCATACAACGTTATGTTATATAACGTATTACGTTATAACGTTATACCATATAACGTATTACGTTATAACGTTACCCAAGACAACGTTATGTTATATAACGTATTACGATATAACGTTATACCATATAACTTATTACGTTTTGACGTTATACCATACACGATTATGTTATATAACGTATTACGTTCTAACTTTATACCATATATCGTATTACGCTATAACGTTAAGTTATATAACGTAATACGTTATAACATTATAATGTTATACCATACAACGTTATGTTATATAACGTATTATGTCATACCTTTATACCATATAACGTATTACGTTATAACATTATACCATATAACGTATTACGTTATAACTTTATACCATATAACGTATTACGTTATGACGTTATGTTGGATAACGTAATACGTTATAACGTTATGTTATATAACGTAATACGTTATAACGTGTTACCATATAACGTATTACGTTATATCGTTATACCATATAACGTATTACGTTATAACGTTACCCAAGACATCGTTATGTTATATAACGTACTACGTTATAACGTTATAACGTTATACCATACAACGTTATGTTATATAACGTATTACGTTATAACGTTACCCAAGACAACGTTATATTATATAACGTATTACGATATAACGATATACCATATAACGTATTACGTTATAACGTTATACCATATAACGTATTACGTTATAACGTTACACAAGACAACGATATGTTATATAACGTACTACGTTATAACGTTATACCATATAACGTATTACGTTTTAATGTTATGCCATACAACGATATGTTATATAACGTATTACGTTATAACTTTATACCATATAACGTATTACGCTGTAACGTTATGTTATATAACGTAGTACGTTATAACGTTATGTTATATAACGTAATACGTTATAACGTTATACCATATAACGTATTACGTTATAACGTTGCTCAAGACAACGTTATGTTATATAACGTAGTACGTTATAACGTTATGCCATATAACGTATTACGTTATAACGTTAGACAAGACAACGTTATGTTATATAACGCATTACGTTATAACGTTATACCATATAACGTATTACGTTATAACGTTATACCATATAACGTATTACGTTATAACGTTATACCATACAACGATATGTTATATAACGTAATACGTTATAACGCGTTACCATATAACGTATTACGTTATAACGTTACACAAGACAACGTTATGTTATATAACGTATTACGTTATAACTTTATACCATATAACGTATTACGTTTTAACGTTATACCATACAACGTTATGTTATATAACGCATTACGTTATAACGTTATACCATATAACGTATTACGTTATAACGTTATACCATATAACGTATTACGTTATAACGTTATACCATACAACGATATGTTATATAACGTAATACGTTATAACGCGTTACCATATAACGTATTACGTTATAACGTTACACAAGACAACGCTATGTTATATAACGTATTACGTTATAACTTTATACCATATAACTTATTACGTTATAACGTTATGTTATATAACGTAAGACGTTATAACGTTATGTTATATAACGTATTACGTTATAACGTGTTACCATATAACGTATTACCTTATATCGTTATACCATATAACGCTATGTTATCTGACGTAATACGTTACAACGTTATACCATATAACGTTATGTTATATAACGTAATAGATTATAACGTTATACCATATAACGTATTACGTTATAACGTTATACCATATAACGTATTACGTTTTAACGTTATACCATACAACGTTATGTTATATAACGTATTACGTTATAACTTTATACCATATAACGTATTACGCTATAACGTTATGTTATATAACGTAGTACGTTACAACGTTATAACGTTATACCATACTACGTTATGTTATATAACGTATTACGATATAACATTATACCATATAACGTATTACGTTACAACGTTATGTTATATAACGTATTACGTTATTACGTTATACCATATAACGTTATACCATACAACGTAATACGTTATAACGTTATACCATATAACGCAATACGATATAACGTTACCCAAGACAACGTTATGTTATATAACGTATTACGTTATAACGTTATACCATATAACGTGTTACGTTATAACGTTACTCAAGACAACGTTACGTTATATAACGTATTACGTTATAACGTCATACCATATAACGTATTACGTTTTGACGTTATACCATACACGGTTAAGTTATATAACGTATTACGTTTTAACTTTATACCATATAACGTATTACGCTATAACGTTAGGTTATATAACGTAATACGTTATAAGGTTATAACGTTATACCATACAACGTTATGTTATATAACGTATTACATCATAACTTTATACCAGATAACGTATTACGTCATAACATTATACCATATAACGTATTACGTTATATCTTTATACCATATAACATATTACGTTTTAACGTTATACCATACAACGTTATGTTATATAACGTATTACGTTATAACTTCATACCATATAACGTATTAAGTTATAACGTTACACAAGACAACGTTATGTTATATAACGTATTACGTTATAACTTTATACCATATAACGTATTACGTTATAACTTTATACCATATAACTTATTACGTTATAACGTTATGTTATATAACGTAATACGTTATAACGTTATGTTATATAACGTATTACGTTATAACATTATACCATATAACGTATTACGTTATAACTTTATACCATATAACTTATTACGTTATAACGTTATGTTATATAACGTTATACCATATAACGTTATGTTATATAACGTAATAGATTATAACGTTATACCATATTACGTTATACCATACAACGTAATACGTTATAACGTTATACCATATAACGCAATACGATATAACGTTACACCATACATCGTTATATTATACAACATATTACGTTATAACGTTATACCATATAACGTATTGCATTATAATGTTACACCATATAACGTTATGTTATCTGACGTAATACGTTACAACGTTATACCATATAACGTTATGTTATATAACGTAATAGATTATAACGTTATAACATATAACGTATTACGTTATAACGTTATACCATATAACGTATTACGTTTTAACGTTATACCATACAACGTTATGTTATATAACGTATTACGTTATAACTTTATACCATACAACGTATTACGCTATAACGTTATGTTATATAACGTAATACGTTACAACGTTATAACGTTATACCATACAACGTTATGTTATATAACGCATTACGTTATAACATTATACCATATAACGTATCACGTTATAACGTTACGTTATATAACGTATTACGTTATAACGTTATACCATATAACGCATTACGTTATAACGTTACACCATACAAAGTTATGTTATATAACGTATTACGTTATAACGTTATACCATATAACGTATTACGTTATAACGTTATACCATATAACGTATTACGTTATAACGTTACCCAAGACAACGTTATGTTATATAACGTATAACGACATAACTTTATACCAGATAACGTATTACGTTATAACATTATACCATATAACGTATGACGTTATAACTTTATACCATATAACGTATTACGTTATAACGTTATGTTATTTAACGTAATACGTTATAACGTTATGTTATTTAACGTAATACGTTATAACGTTATGTTATATAACGTATTACGTTATAACGTGTTACCATATAACGTATTACCTTACATCGCTATACCATATAACGTTATGTTATATAACGTAATACGATATAACGTTATAACGTTATACCATAAAACGTTATGTTATATAACGTATTACGTTATAACGTTATACCATATAACGTATTACGTTATAACGTTACACAAGGCAACGTTATGTTATATAACGTATTACGTTATAACGTTATACCATATAACGTATTACGTTATAACGTTATACCATACAACGTTATGTTATATAACGTATTACGTTATTACGTTATACCATATAACGTTATACCATACAACGTAATACGTTATAACGTTATACCATATAACGCAATACGATATAACGTTACACCATACATCGTTATATTATACAACATATTACGTTATAACGTTATACCATATACCGTATTGCGTTATAACGTTACACCATACAACGTTATGTTATATAACGTATTACGTTATAACGTTGTGCCATATAACGTATTACGTTATAACGTTACCCAAGACAACGTTATGTTATATAACGAATTACGTTATAACGTTATACCATATAACGTGTTACGTTATAACGTTACTCAAGACAACGTTGTTTTATATAACGTATTACGTTATAACGTTGTACCATATAACGTACTACGTTTTGACGTTATACCATACACGGTTATGTTATATAACGTATTACGTTATAACTTTATACCATATAACGTATTACGCTATAACGTTATGTTATATAACGTAATACGTTATAACGTTATAACGTTATACCATACAACGTTATGTTCTATAACGTATTACGTCATCACTTTATACCAGATAACGTATTACGTTATAACATTATACCATATAACGTATTACGTTATAAATTTATACCATATAACGTGTTACGTTATAACGTTATGTTATATAACGTAATACGTTATAACGTTATGTTATATAACGTATTACGTTATAACGTGTTACCATATAACGTATTACCTTATACCGTTATACCATATAACGTTATGTTATCTAACGTAATACGTTATAACGTTATACCATATAACGTTATGATATATAACGTAATAGGTTATAACGTTATACCATATAATGTATTACGTTATAACGTTATACCATATTACGTATTACGTTTTAACGTTATACCATACAACGTTATGTTATATAACGTATTACGTTATAACTTCATACCACGTAACGTATTACGTTATAACGTTATGTTATATAACGTAATACGTTATAACGTTATGTTATATAACGTATTACGTTATAACGTTATACCATATAAAGTATTACGTTATAACGTTACTCAAGGCAACGTTATGTTATATAACGTATTACGTTATAACGTTATACCATATAACGTATTACGTTATAACGTGTTACCATATAACGTATTACCTTACATCGCTATACCATATAACGTTATGTTATATAACGTAATACGATATAACGTTATAACGTTATACCATAAAACGTTATGTTATATAACGTATTACGTTATAAATTTATACCATATAACGCATTACGTAATAACGTTACACCATACAACGTTATGTTATATAACGAATTACGTTATAACGTTATACCATATAACGTATTAGGTTATAACGTTACCCAAGACAACGTTATGTTATATAACGTACTACGTTATAACGTTATACCATATAACGTGTTACGTTTTAATGTTATACCATACAACGTTATGTTATATAACGTATTTCGTTATAACTTCATACCATATAACGTATTACGCTACAACGTTATGTTATATAACGTATTACGTTATTACGTTATACCATATAACGTTATACCATACAACGTAATACGTTATAACGTTATACCATATAACGCAATACGATATAACGTTACACCATACATCGTTATATTATACAACATATTACGTTATAACGTTATACCATATAACGTATTGCGTTATAACGTTACACCATACAACGTTATGTTATATAACGTATTACGTTATAACGTTATACCATATAACGTATTACGTTATAACGTTACCCAAGACAACGTTATGTTATATAACGTATTACGTTATAACGTTATACCATATAAAGTATTACGTTATAACGTTACTCAAGGCAACGTTATGTTATATAACGTATTACGTTATAACGTTATACCATATAACGTATTACGTTACAACGTTATACCATATAACGTTATGTTATATAACGTAATAGATTATAACGTTATAACATATAACGTATTACGTTATAACGTTATACCATATAACGTATTACGTTTTAACGTTATACCATACAACGTTATGTTATATAACGTATTACGTTATAACTTTATACCATACAACGTATTACGCTATAACGTTATGTTATATAACGTAGTACGTTACAACGTTATAACGTTATACCATACAACGTTATGTTATATAACGCATTACGTTATAACATTATACCATATAACGTATCACGTTATAACGTTACGTTATATAACGTATTACGTTATAACGTTATACCATATAACGCATTACGTTATAACGTTACACCATACAAAGTTATGTTATATAACGTATTACGTTATAACGTTATACCATATAACGTATTACGTTATAACGTTATACCATATAACGTATTACGTTATAACGTTACCCAAGACAACGTTATGTTATATAACGTATAACGACATAACTTTATACCAGATAACGTATTACGTTATAACATTATACCATATAACGTATGACGTTATAACTTTATACCATATAACGTATTACGTTATAACGTTATGTTATTTAACGTAATACGTTATAACGTTATGTTATTTAACGTAATACGTTATAACGTTATGTTATATAACGTATTACGTTATAACGTGTTACCATATAACGTATTACCTTACATCGCTATACCATATAACGTTATGTTATATAACGTAATACGATATAACGTTATAACGTTATACCATAAAACGTTATGTTATATAACGTATTACGTTATAACGTTATACCATATAAAGTATTACGTTATAACGTTACTCAAGGCAACGTTATGTTATATAACGTATTACGTTATAACGTTATACCATATAACGTATTACGTTATAACGTTATACCATACAACGTTATGTTATATAACGTATTACGTTATTACGTTATACCATATAACGTTATACCATACAACGTAATACGTTATAACGTTATACCATATAACGCAATACGATATAACGTTACACCATACATCGTTATATTATACAACATATTACGTTATAACGTTATACCATATACCGTATTGCGTTATAACGTTACACCATACAACGTTATGTTATATAACGTATTACGTTATAACGTTGTGCCATATAACGTATTACGTTATAACGTTACCCAAGACAACGTTATGTTATATAACGAATTACGTTATAACGTTATACCATATAACGTGTTACGTTATAACGTTACTCAAGACAACGTTGTTTTATATAACGTATTACGTTATAACGTTGTACCATATAACGTACTACGTTTTGACGTTATACCATACACGGTTATGTTATATAACGTATTACGTTATAACTTTATACCATATAACGTATTACGCTATAACGTTATGTTATATAACGTAATACGTTATAACGTTATAACGTTATACCATACAACGTTATGTTCTATAACGTATTACGTCATCACTTTATACCAGATAACGTATTACGTTATAACATTATACCATATAACGTATTACGTTATAAATTTATACCATATAACGTGTTACGTTATAACGTTATGTTATATAACGTAATACGTTATAACGTTATGTAATATAACGTATTACGTTATAACGTGTTACCATATAACGTATTACCTTATACCGTTATACCATATAACGTTATGTTATCTAACGTAATACGTTATAACGTTATACCATATAACGTTATGATATATAACGTAATAGGTTATAACGTTATACCATATAATGTATTACGTTATAACGTTATACCATATTACGTATTACGTTTTAACGTTATACCATACAACGTTATGTTATATAACGTATTACGTTATAACTTCATACCACGTAACGTATTACGTTATAACGTTATGTTATATAACGTAATACGTTATAACGTTATGTTATATAACGTATTACGTTATAACGTTATACCATATAAAGTATTACGTTATAACGTTACTCAAGGCAACGTTATGTTATATAACGTATTACGTTATAACGTTATACCATATAACGTATTACGTTATAACGTGTTACCATATAACGTATTACCTTACATCGCTATACCATATAACGTTATGTTATATAACGTAATACGATATAACGTTATAACGTTATACCATAAAACGTTATGTTATATAACGTATTACGTTATAAATTTATACCATATAACGCATTACGTAATAACGTTACACCATACAACGTTATGTTATATAACGAATTACGTTATAACGTTATACCATATAACGTATTAGGTTATAACGTTACCCAAGACAACGTTATGTTATATAACGTACTACGTTATAACGTTATACCATATAACGTGTTACGTTTTAATGTTATACCATACAACGTTATGTTATATAACGTATTTCGTTATAACTTCATACCATATAACGTATTACGCTACAACGTTATGTTATATAACGTATTACGTTATTACGTTATACCATATAACGTTATACCATACAACGTAATACGTTATAACGTTATACCATATAACGCAATACGATATAACGTTACACCATACATCGTTATATTATACAACATATTACGTTATAACGTTATACCATATAACGTATTGCGTTATAACGTTACACCATACAACGTTATGTTATATAACGTATTACGTTATAACGTTATACCATATAACGTATTACGTTATAACGTTACCCAAGACAACGTTATGTTATATAACGTATTACGTTATAACGTTATACCATATAAAGTATTACGTTATAACGTTACTCAAGGCAACGTTATGTTATATAACGTATTACGTTATAACGTTATACCATATAACGTATTACGTTATAACGTTATACCATACAACGTTATGTTATATAACGTATTACGTTATTACGTTATACCATATAACGTTATACCATACAACGTAATACGTTATAACGTTATACCATATAACGCAATACGATATAAGGTTACACCATACATCGTTATATTATACAACATATTACGTTATAACGTTATACCATATACCGCATTGCGTTATAACGTTACACCATACAACGTTATGTTATATAACGTATTACGTTATAACGTTGTGCCATATAACGTATTACGTTATAACGTTACCCAAGACAACGTTATGTTATATAACGAATTACGTTATAACGTTATACCATATAACGTGTTACGTTATAACGTTACTCAAGACAACGTTATTTTATATAACGTATTACGTTATAACGTTGTACCATATAACGTACTACGTTTTGACGTTATACCATACACGGTTATGTTATATAACGTATTACGTTATAACTTTATACCATATAACGTATTACGCTATAACGTTATGTTATATAACGTAATACGTTATAACGTTATGTTATATAACGTATTACGTTATAACGTGTTACCATATAACGTATTACCTTATACCGTTATACCATATAACGTTATACCATATAACGCAATACGATATAACGTTACACCATACATCGTTATATTATACAACATGTTACGTTATAACTTCATACCATGTAACGTATTACGTTATAACGTTATGTTATATAACGTAATACGTTATAACGTTATGTTATATAACGTATTACGTTATTACGTTATACCATATAACGTTATACCATACAACGTAATACGTTATAACGTTATACCATATAACGCAATACGATATAACGTTACATCATACATCGTTATATTATACAACATATTACGTTATAACGTTATACCATATAACGTATTGCGTCATAACGTTACACCATACAACGTTATGTTATATAACGTATTACGTTATAACGTTGTACCATATAACGTGTTACGTTATAACGTTACTCAAGACAACGTTATTTTATATAACGTATTACGTTATAACGTTGTACCATATAACGTTATACCATATAACGCAATACGATATAACGTTACACCATACATCGTTATATTATACAACATGTTACGTTATAACTTCATACCATGTAACGTATTACGTTATAACGTTATGTTATATAACGTAATACGTTATAACGTTATGTTATATAACGTATTACGTTATTACGTTATACCATATAACGTTATACCATACAACGTAATACGTTATAACGTTATACCATATAACGCAATACGATATAAGGTTACACCATACATCGTTATATTATACAACATATTACGTTATAACGTTATACCATATACCGTATTGCGTTATAACGTTACACCATACAACGTTATGTTATATAACGTATTACGTCATAACTTTATACCAGATAACGTATTACGTTATAACATTATACCATATAACGGATTACGTTATAACTTTATACCATATAACTTATTACGCTATAACGTTATGTTATATAACGTTATACCATATAACGTTATGTTATATAACGTAATAGATTATAACGTTATACCATATAACGTTATACCATACAACGTAATACGTTATAACGTTATACCATATAACGCAATACGATATAACGTTACATCATACATCGTTATATTATACAACATATTACGTTATAACGTTATACCATATAACGTATTGCATTATAATGTTACACCATATAACGTTATGTTATCTGACGTAATACGTTACAACGTTATACCATATAACGTTATGTTATATAACGTAATAGATTATAACGTTATACCATATAACGTATTACGTTATAACGTTATACCATATAACGTAATACGTTTTAACGTTATACCATACAACGTTATGTTATATAACGTATTACGTTATAACATTATACCATATAACGTATTACGTTACAACGTTATGTTATATAACGTATTACGTTATTACGTTATACCATATAACGTTATACCATACAACGTAATACGTTATAACGTTATACCATATAACGCAATACGATATAACGTTACACCATACATCGTTATATTATACAACATATTACGTTATAACGTTATACCATATAACGTATTGCGTCATAACGTTACACCATACAACGTTATGTTATATAACGTATTACGTTATAACGTTATACCATATAACGTGTTACGTTATAACGTTACTCAAGACAACGTTATTTTATATAACGTATTACGTTATAACGTTGTACCATATAACGTACTACGTTTTGACGTTATACCATACACGGTTATGTTATATAACGTATTACGTTATAACTTTATACCATATAACGTATTACGCTATAACGTTATGTTATATAACGTAATACGTTATAACGTTATAACGTTATACCATACAACGTTATGTTATATAACGTATTACGTCATAACTTTATACCAGATAACGTATTACGTTATAACATTATACCATATAGCGTATTACGTTATAACTTTATACCATATAACGTATTACGTTATAACGTTATGTTATATAACGTAATACGTTATAACGTTATGTTATATAACGTATTACGTTATAACGTGTTACCATATAACGTATTACCTTATACCGTTATACCATATAACGTTATGTTATCTAACGTAATACGTTATAACGTTATACCATATAACGTTATGATATATAACGTAATAGGTTATAACGTTATACCATATAATGTATTACGTTATAACGTTATACCATATTACGTATTACGTTTTAACGTTATACCATACAACGTTATGTTATATAACGTATTACGTTATAACTTCATACCATATAACGTATTACGTTATAACGTTATGTTATATAACGTAATACGTTATAACGTTATGTTATTTAACGTAATACGTTATAACGTTATGTTATATAACGTATTACGTTATAAATTTATACCATATAACGCATTACGTTATAACGTTACACCATACAACGTTATACATATAACGAATTACGTTATAACGTTATACTATATAACGTATTATGTTATAACGTTACACCATACATCGTTATATTATACAACATATTACGTTATAACGTTATACCATATAACGTATTGCGTTATAACGTTACACCATACAACGTTATGTTATATAACTTATTACGTCATAACTTTATACCAGATAACGTATTACGTTATAACATTATACCATATAACGGATTACGTTATAACTTTATACCATATAACTTATTAGGTTATAACGTTATGTTATATAACGTTATACCATATAACGTTATGTTATATAACGTAATAGATTATAACGTTATACCATATAACGTTATGTTATATAACGTAATAGATTATAACGTTATACCATATAACGTTATGTTATATAACGTAATAGATTATAACGTTATACCATATAACGTTATACCATACAACGTAATACGTTATAACGTTATACCATATAATGCAATACGATATAACGTTACATCATACATCGTTATATTATACAACATATTACGTTATAACGTTATACCATATAACGTATTGCATTATAATGTTACACCATATAACGTTATGTTATCTGACGTAATAAGTTACAACGTTATACCATATAACGTTATGTTATATAACGTATTACGTTATAAATTTATACCATATAACGCATTACGTTATAACGTTACACCATACAACGTTATGTTATATAACGTATTACGTCATAACTTTATACCAGATAACGTATTACGTTATAACATTATACCATATAACGGATTACGTTATAACTTTATACCATATAACTTATTAGGTTATAACGTTATGTTATATAACGTTATACCATATAACGTTATGTTATATAACGTAATAGATTATAACGTTATACCATATAACGTTATACCATACAACGTAATACGTTATAACGTTATACCATATAATGCAATACGATATAACGTTACATCATACATCGTTATATCATACAACATATTACGTTATAACGTTATACCATATAACGTATTGCATTATAATGTTACACCATATAACGTTATGTTATCTGACGTAATACGTTACAACGTTATACCATATAACGTTATGTTATATGACGTAATAGATTATAACGTTATACCATATAACGTATTACGTTATAACGTTATACCATATAACGTAATACGTTTTAACGTTATACCATACAACGTTATGTTATATAACGTATTACGTTATAACGTTATACCATATAACGTAATACGTTTTAACGTTATACCATACAACGTTGTGTTATATAACGTATTACCTTATAACATTATACCATATAACGTATTACGTTACAACGTTATGTTATATAACGTATTACGTTATTACGTTATACCATATAACGTTATACCATACAACGTAATACGTTATAACGTTATACCATATAACGCAATACGATATAACGTTACACCATACATCGTTATATTATACAACATATTACGTTATAACGTTATACCATATAACGTATTGCGTCATAACGTTACACCATACAACGTTATGTTATATAACGTATTACGTTATAACGTTATACCATATAACGTATTACGTTATAACGTTACCCAAGACAACGTTATGTTATATAACGTATTACGTTATAACGTTATACCATATAACGTATTACGTTATAACGTTACTCAAGACAACGTTATGTTATATAACGTATTACGTTATAACGTTATACCATATAACGTATTACGTTATAACGTTATACCATACAACGTTATGTTATATAACGTATTACATTATAACTTTATACCATATAACGTATTACGTTATAACGTTACGTTATATAACGTATTACGTTATAACGTTATACCATATAACGCATTACGTTATAACGTTACACCATACAAAGTTATGTTATGTAACGTTTTACGTTATAACGTTATACCATATAACGTATTACGTTATAACGTTACCCAAGACAAAGTTATGATATATAACGTATTACGTTATAGCTTTATACCACATAACGCATTACGTTATAACGTTACACCATACAACGTTATGTTATATAACGTATTACGTTATAACGTTATACCATATAACGTATTACGTTATAACGTTACCCAAGACAACGTTATGTTATATAACGAATTACGTTACAACGTTATACCATATAACGTGTTACGTTATAACGTTACTCAAGACAACGTTATTTTATATAACGCAGTACGTTATAACGTTGTACCATATAACGTACTACGTTTTGACGTTATACCATACACGGTTATGTTATATAACGTTATACCATATAACGTTATGTTATATAACGTAATAGATTATAACGTTATACCATATAACGTTATACCATACAACGTAATACGTTATAACGTTATACCATATAATGCAATACGATATAACGTTACATCATACATCGTTATATTATACAACATATTACGTTATAACGTTATACCATATAACGTATTGCATTATAATGTTACACCATATAACGTTATGTTATCTGACGTAATACGTTACAACGTTATACCATATAACGTTATGTTATATAACGTAATAGATTATAACGTTATACCATATAACATATTACGTTATAACGTTATACCATATAACGTAATACGTTTTAACGTTATACCATACAACGTTATGTTATATAACGTATTCCGTTATAACGCTATACCATATAACGTAATACGTTTTAACGTTATACCATACAACGTTGTGTTATATAACGTATTACGTTATAACATTATACCATATAACGTATTACGTTACAACGTTATGTTATATAACGTATTACGTTATTACGTTATACCATATAACGTTATACCATACAACGTAATACGTTATAACGTTATACCATATAACGCAATACGATATAACGTTACACCATACATCGTTATATTATACAACATATTACGTTATAACGTTATACCATATGACGTATTGCGTCATAACGTTACACCATACAACGTTATGTTATATAACGTATTACGTTATAACGTTATACCATATAACGTATTACGTTATAACGTTACGTATTACGTTATAACGTTATACCATATAACGTATTACGTTATAACGTTACCCAAGACAACGTTATGTTATATAACGTATTACGCTATAACGTTATACCATATAAAGTATTACGTTATAACGTTACTCAAGACAACGTTATGTTCTACAACGTATTACGTTATAACGTTATACCATATAACGTATTACGTTATAACGTTATACCATACAACGTTATGTTATATAACGTATTACATTATAACTTTATACCATATAACGTATTACGTTATAACGTTACGTTATATAACGTATTACGTTATAACGTTATACCATATAACGCATTACGTTATAACGTTACACCATACAAAGTTATGTTATGTAACGTTTTACGTTATAACGTTATACCATATAACGTTATACCATACAACGTAATACGTTATAACGTTATACCATATAACGCAATACGATATAAGGTTACACCATACATCGTTATATTATACAACATATTACGTTATAACGTTATACCATATACCGCATTGCGTTATAACGTTACACCATACAACGTTATGTTATATAACGTATTACGTTATAACGTTGTGCCATATAACGTATTACGTTATAACGTTACCCAAGACAACGTTATGTTATATAACGAATTACGTTATAACGTTATACCATATAACGTGTTACGTTATAACGTTACTCAAGACAACGTTATTTTATATAACGTATTACGTTATAACGTTGTACCATATAACGTACTACGTTTTGACGTTATACCATACACGGTTATGTTATATAACGTATTACGTTATAACTTTATACCATATAACGTATTACGCTATAACGTTATGTTATATAACGTAATACGTTATAACGTTATGTTATATAACGTATTACGTTATAACGTGTTACCATATAACGTATTACCTTATACCGTTATACCATATAACGTTATACCATATAACGCAATACGATATAACGTTACACCATACATCGTTATATTATACAACATGTTACGTTATAACTTCATACCATGTAACGTATTACGTTATAACGTTATGTTATATAACGTAATACGTTATAACGTTATGTTATATAACGTATTACGTTATTACGTTATACCATATAACGTTATACCATACAACGTAATACGTTATAACGTTATACCATATAACGCAATACGATATAACGTTACATCATACATCGTTATATTATACAACATATTACGTTATAACGTTATACCATATAACGTATTGCGTCATAACGTTACACCATACAACGTTATGTTATATAACGTATTACGTTATAACGTTGTACCATATAACGTGTTACGTTATAACGTTACTCAAGACAACGTTATTTTATATAACGTATTACGTTATAACGTTGTACCATATAACGTTATACCATATAACGCAATACGATATAACGTTACACCATACATCGTTATATTATACAACATGTTACGTTATAACTTCATACCATGTAACGTATTACGTTATAACGTTATGTTATATAACGTAATACGTTATAACGTTATGTTATATAACGTATTACGTTATTACGTTATACCATATAACGTTATACCATACAACGTAATACGTTATAACGTTATACCATATAACGCAATACGATATAAGGTTACACCATACATCGTTATATTATACAACATATTACGTTATAACGTTATACCATATACCGTATTGCGTTATAACGTTACACCATACAACGTTATGTTATATAACGTATTACGTCATAACTTTATACCAGATAACGTATTACGTTATAACATTATACCATATAACGGATTACGTTATAACTTTATACCATATAACTTATTACGCTATAACGTTATGTTATATAACGTTATACCATATAACGTTATGTTATATAACGTAATAGATTATAACGTTATACCATATAACGTTATACCATACAACGTAATACGTTATAACGTTATACCATATAACGCAATACGATATAACGTTACATCATACATCGTTATATTATACAACATATTACGTTATAACGTTATACCATATAACGTATTGCATTATAATGTTACACCATATAACGTTATGTTATCTGACGTAATACGTTACAACGTTATACCATATAACGTTATGTTATATAACGTAATAGATTATAACGTTATACCATATAACGTATTACGTTATAACGTTATACCATATAACGTAATACGTTTTAACGTTATACCATACAACGTTATGTTATATAACGTATTACGTTATAACATTATACCATATAACGTATTACGTTACAACGTTATGTTATATAACGTATTACGTTATTACGTTATACCATATAACGTTATACCATACAACGTAATACGTTATAACGTTATACCATATAACGCAATACGATATAACGTTACACCATACATCGTTATATTATACAACATATTACGTTATAACGTTATACCATATAACGTATTGCGTCATAACGTTACACCATACAACGTTATGTTATATAACGTATTACGTTATAACGTTATACCATATAACGTGTTACGTTATAACGTTACTCAAGACAACGTTATTTTATATAACGTATTACGTTATAACGTTGTACCATATAACGTACTACGTTTTGACGTTATACCATACACGGTTATGTTATATAACGTATTACGTTATAACTTTATACCATATAACGTATTACGCTATAACGTTATGTTATATAACGTAATACGTTATAACGTTATAACGTTATACCATACAACGTTATGTTATATAACGTATTACGTCATAACTTTATACCAGATAACGTATTACGTTATAACATTATACCATATAGCGTATTACGTTATAACTTTATACCATATAACGTATTACGTTATAACGTTATGTTATATAACGTAATACGTTATAACGTTATGTTATATAACGTATTACGTTATAACGTGTTACCATATAACGTATTACCTTATACCGTTATACCATATAACGTTATGTTATCTAACGTAATACGTTATAACGTTATACCATATAACGTTATGATATATAACGTAATAGGTTATAACGTTATACCATATAATGTATTACGTTATAACGTTATACCATATTACGTATTACGTTTTAACGTTATACCATACAACGTTATGTTATATAACGTATTACGTTATAACTTCATACCATATAACGTATTACGTTATAACGTTATGTTATATAACGTAATACGTTATAACGTTATGTTATTTAACGTAATACGTTATAACGTTATGTTATATAACGTATTACGTTATAACGTGTTAGAATATAACGTATTACCTTACATCGCTATACCATATAACGTTATGTTATATAACGTAATACGATATAACGTTATAACGTTATACCATAAAACGTTATGTTATATAACGTATTACGTTATAAATTTATACCATATAACGCATTACGTTATAACGTTACACCATACAACGTTATACATATAACGAATTACGTTATAACGTTATACTATATAACGTATTATGTTATAACGTTACACCATACATCGTTATATTATACAACATATTACGTTATAACGTTATACCATATAACGTATTGCGTTATAACGTTACACCATACAACGTTATGTTATATAACTTATTACGTCATAACTTTATACCAGATAACGTATTACGTTATAACATTATACCATATAACGGATTACGTTATAACTTTATACCATATAACTTATTAGGTTATAACGTTATGTTATATAACGTTATACCATATAACGTTATGTTATATAACGTAATAGATTATAACGTTATACCATATAACGTTATGTTATATAACGTAATAGATTATAACGTTATACCATATAACGTTATGTTATATAACGTAATAGATTATAACGTTATACCATATAACGTTATACCATACAACGTAATACGTTATAACGTTATACCATATAATGCAATACGATATAACGTTACATCATACATCGTTATATTATACAACATATTACGTTATAACGTTATACCATATAACGTATTGCATTATAATGTTACACCATATAACGTTATGTTATCTGACGTAATACGTTACAACGTTATACCATATAACGTTATGTTATATAACGTATTACGTTATAAATTTATACCATATAACGCATTACGTTATAACGTTACACCATACAACGTTATGTTATATAACGTATTACGTCATAACTTTATACCAGATAACGTATTACGTTATAACATTATACCATATAACGGATTACGTTATAACTTTATACCATATAACTTATTAGGTTATAACGTTATGTTATATAACGTTATACCATATAACGTTATGTTATATAACGTAATAGATTATAACGTTATACCATATAACGTTATACCATACAACGTAATACGTTATAACGTTATACCATATAATGCAATACGATATAACGTTACATCATACATCGTTATATCATACAACATATTACGTTATAACGTTATACCATATAACGTATTGCATTATAATGTTACACCATATAACGTTATGTTATCTGACGTAATACGTTACAACGTTATACCATATAACGTTATGTTATATGACGTAATAGATTATAACGTTATACCATATAACGTATTACGTTATAACGTTATACCATATAACGTAATACGTTTTAACGTTATACCATACAACGTTATGTTATATAACGTATTACGTTATAACGTTATACCATATAACGTAATACGTTTTAACGTTATACCATACAACGTTGTGTTATATAACGTATTACCTTATAACATTATACCATATAACGTATTACGTTACAACGTTATGTTATATAACGTATTACGTTATTACGTTATACCATATAACGTTATACCATACAACGTAATACGTTATAACGTTATACCATATTTCGCAATACGATATAACGTTACACCATACATCGTTATATTATACAACATATTACGTTATAACGTTATACCATATAACGTATTGCGTCATAACGTTACACCATACAACGTTATGTTATATAACGTATTACGTTATAACGTTATACCATATAACGTATTACGTTATAACGTTACCCAAGACAACGTTATGTTATATAACGTATTACGCTATAACGTTATACCATATAAAGTATTACGTTATAACGTTACTCAAGACAACGTTATGTTATATAACGTATTACGTTATAACGTTATACCATATAACGTATTACGTTATAACGTTATACCATACAACGTTATGTTATATAACGTATTACATTATAACTTTATACCATATAACGTATTACGTTATAACGTTACGTTATATAACGTATTACGTTATAACGTTATACCATATAACGCATTACGTTATAACGTTACACCATACAAAGTTATGTTATGTAACGTTTTACGTTATAACGTTATACCATATAACGTATTACGTTATAACGTTACCCAAGACAAAGTTATGATATATAACGTATTACGTTATAGCTTTATACCACATAACGCATTACGTTATAACGTTACACCATACAACGTTATGTTATATAACGTATTACGTTATAACGTTATACCATATAACGTATTACGTTATAACGTTACCCAAGACAACGTTATGTTATATAACGAATTACGTTACAACGTTATACCATATAACGTGTTACGTTATAACGTTACTCAAGACAACGTTATTTTATATAACGCAGTACGTTATAACGTTGTACCATATAACGTACTACGTTTTGACGTTATACCATACACGGTTATGTTATATAACGTTATACCATATAACGTTATGTTATATAACGTAATAGATTATAACGTTATACCATATAACGTTATACCATACAACGTAATACGTTATAACGTTATACCATATAATGCAATACGATATAACGTTACATCATACATCGTTATATTATACAACATATTACGTTATAACGTTATACCATATAACGTATTGCATTATAATGTTACACCATATAACGTTATGTTATCTGACGTAATACGTTACAACGTTATACCATATAACGTTATGTTATATAACGTAATAGATTATAACGTTATACCATATAACATATTACGTTATAACGTTATACCATATAACGTAATACGTTTTAACGTTATACCATACAACGTTATGTTATATAACGTATTCCGTTATAACGCTATACCATATAACGTAATACGTTTTAACGTTATACCATACAACGTTGTGTTATATAACGTATTACGTTATAACATTATACCATATAACGTATTACGTTACAACGTTATGTTATATAACGTATTACGTTATTACGTTATACCATATAACGTTATACCATACAACGTAATACGTTATAACGTTATACCATATAACGCAATACGATATAACGTTACACCATACATCGTTATATTATACAACATATTACGTTATAACGTTATACCATATAACGTATTGCGTCATAACGTTACACCATACAACGTTATGTTATATAACGTATTACGTTATAACGTTATACCATATAACGTATTACGTTATAACGTTACGTATTACGTTATAACGTTATACCATATAACGTATTACGTTATAACGTTACCCAAGACAACGTTATGTTATATAACGTATTACGCTATAACGTTATACCATATAAAGTATTACGTTATAACGTTACTCAAGACAACGTTATGTTCTACAACGTATTACGTTATAACGTTATACCATATAACGTATTACGTTATAACGTTATACCATACAACGTTATGTTATATAACGTATTACATTATAACTTTATACCATATAACGTATTACGTTATAACGTTACGTTATATAACGTATTACGTTATAACGTTATACCATATAACGCATTACGTTATAACGTTACACCATACAAAGTTATGTTATGTAACGTTTTACGTTATAACGTTATACCATATAACGTGTTACGTTATAACGTTACCCAAGACAAAGTTATGTTATATAACGTATTACGTTATAGCTTTATACCACATAACGCTTTACGTTATAACGTTACACCATACAACGTTATGTTATATAACGTATTACGTTATAACGTTATACCATATAACGTATTACGTTATAACGTTATACCATATAACGTATTACGCTATAACGTTATGTTATAAAACGTAATACGTTATAACGTTATAACGTTATACCATACAACGTCATGTTATATAACGTATTACGTGATAACTTTATACCAGATAACGTATTACGTTATAACATTATACCATATAGCGTATTACGTTATAACTTTATACCATATAACGTATTACGTTATAACGTTATGTTATATAACGTAATACGTTATAACGTTATTTTATATAACGTATTACGTTATAACGTGTTACGATATAACGTATTACCTTATACCGTTATACCATATAACGTTATGTTATCTAACGTAATACGTTATAACGTTATACCATATAACGTTATGATATATAACGTAATAGGTTATAACGTTATACCATATAATGTATTACGTTATAACGTTATACCATATTACGTATTACGTTTTAACGTTATTCCATACAACGTTATGTTATATAACGTATTACGTTATAACTTCATACCATATAACGTATTACGTTATAACGTTATGTTATATAACGTAATACGTTATAACGTTATGTTATTTAACGTAATACGTTATAACGTTATGTTATATAACGTATTACGTTATAACGTGTTAGAATATAACGTATTACCTTACATCGCTATACCATATAACGTTATGTTATATAACGTAATACGATATAACGTTATAACGTTATACCATAAAACGTTATGTTATATAACGTATTACGTTATAAATTTATACCATATAACGCATTACGTTATAACGTTACACCATACAACGTTATGTTATATAACGAATTACGTTATAACGTTATACCATATAACGTATTATGTTATAACGTTACACCATACATCGTTATATTATACAACATATTACGTTATAACGTTATACCATATAACGTATTGCGTTATAACGTTACACCATACAACGTTATGTTATATAACGTATTACGAAAATAACTTTATACCAGATAACGTATTACGTTATAACATTATACCATATAACGGATTACGTTATAACTTTATACCATAAAACTTATTAGGTTATAACGTTATGTTATATAACGTTATACCATATAACGTTATGTTATATAACGTAATAGATTATAACGTTATACCATATAACGTTATACCATACAACGTAATACGTTATAACGTTATACCATGTAATGCAATACGATATATCGTTACATCATACATCGTTATATTGTACAACATATTACGTTATAACGTTATACCATATAACGTATTGCATTATAATCTTACACCATATAACGTTATGTTATCTGACGTAATACGTTACAACGTTATACCATATAACGTTATGTTATATAACGTAATAGATTATAACGTTATACCGTATAACGTATTACGTTATAACGTTATACCATATAACGTAATACGTTTTAACGTTATACCATAAAACGTTATGTTATATAACGTATTACGTTATAACGTTATACCATATAACGTAATACAATTTAACGTTATACCATACAACGTTGTGTTATATAACGTAATACCTTATGACATTATACCATATAACGTATTACGTTACAACGTTATGTTATATAACGTATTACGTTATTACGTTATACCATATAACGTTATACCATACAACGTAATACGTTATAACGTTATACCATATAACGCAATACGATATAACGTTACACCATACATCGTTATATTATACAACATATTACGTTATAACGTTATACCATATAACGTATTGCGTCATAACGTTACACCATACAACGTTATGTTATATAACGTAATACGTTATAACGTTATACCATATAACGTATTACGTTATAACGTTACCCAAGACAACGTTATGTTATATAACGTATTACGCTATAACGTTATACCATATAAAGTATTACGTTATAACGTTACTCAAGACAACGTTATGTTATATAACGTATTACGTTATAACGTTATACCATATAACGTATTACGTTATAACGTTATACCATACAACGTTATGTTATATAACGTATTACGTTATAGCTTTATACCATATAACGTATTACGCTATAACGTTATGTTATATAACGTAAAACGTTATAACGTTATAACGTTATACCATACAACGTTATGTTATATAACGTATTACGTTATAACGTTATACCATATAACGCATTACGTTATAACGTTACACCATACAAAGTTATGTTATGTAACGTTTTACGTTATAACGTTATACCATATAACGTGTTACGTTATAACGTTACCCAAGACAAAGTTATGTTATATAACGTATTACGTTATAGCTTTATACCACATAACGCATTACGTTATATCGTTACACCATACAACGTTATGTTATATAACGTATTACGCTATAACGTTATACCATATAACGTATTACGTTATAACGTTACCCAAGACAACGTTATGTTATATAACGAATTACGTTACAACGTTATACCATATAACGTGTTACGTTATAACGTTACTCAAGACAACGTTATTTTATATAACGCATTACGTTATAACGTTGTACCATATAACGTACTACGTTTTGACGTTATACCATACACGGTTATGTTATATAACGTATTACGTTATAACTTTATACCATATAACGTATTACGCTATAACGTTATGTTATATAACGTAAAACGTTATAACGTTATAACGTTATACCATACAACGTTATGTTATATAACGTATTACGTCATAACTTTATACCAGATAACGTATTACGTTATAACATTATACCATATAGCGTATTACGTTATAACTTTATACCATATAACGTATTACGTTATAACGTTATGTTATATAACGTAATACGTTATAACGTTATGTTATATAACGTATTACGTTATAACGTGTTACCATATAACGTATTACCTTATACCGTTATACCATATAACGTTATGTTATCTAACGTAATACGTTATAACGTTATACCATATAACGTTATGATATATAACGTAATAGGTTATAACGTTATACCATATAATGTATTACGTTATAACGTTATACCATATTACGTATTACGTTTTAACGTTATACCATACAACGTTATGTTATATAACGTATTACGTTATAACTTCATACCATATAACGTATTACGTTATAACGTTATGTTATATAACATAATACGTTATAACGTTATGTTATTTAATGTAATACGTTATAACGTTATGTTATATAACGTATTACGTTATAACGTGTTAGAATATAACGTATTACCTTACATCGCTATACCATATAACGTTATGTTATATAACGTAATACGATATAACGTTATAACGTTATACCATAAAACGTTATGTTATATAACGTATTACGTTATAAATTTATACCATATAACGCATTACGTTATAACGTTACACCATACAACGTTATGTTATATAACGAATTACGTTATAACATTATACCGTATAACGTATTATGTTATAACGTTACCCAAGACAACGTTATGTTATATAACGTACTACGTTATAACGTTATACCATATAACGTGTTACGTTTTAATGTTATACCATACAACGTTATGTTATATAACGTACTTCGTTATAACTTCATACCATATAACGTATTACGTTTTAATGTTATGCCATACAGCGATATGTTATATAACGTATTACGTTATAACTTTATACCATATAACGTAGTACGTTATAACGTTATGTTATATAACGTAATACGTTATAACGTTATAACGTTATACCATACAACGTTATGTTATATAACGTATTACGTTATAACTTTATACCATATAACGCATTACGTTATAACGTTAAAACATACAACGTTATGTTATATAACGTATTACGTTATAACGTTATACCATATAACGTATTACGTTATAACGTTACCCAAGACAACGTTATGTTATATAACGTATTACGATATAACGTTATACCATATAACGTATTACGTTATAACGTTATACCATATAACGCATTACGTTATAACGTTACAACATACAACGTTATGTTATATAACGTACTACGTTATAACGTTATACCATATAACGTATTACGTTTTGATGTTATGCCATACAACGATATGTTATATAACGTATTACGTTATAACTTTATACCATATAACGTATTACGCTATAACGTTATGTTATATAACGTAGTACGTTATAACGTTATGTTATATAACGTAATACGTCATAACGTTATACCATATAACGAATTACGTTATAACGTTGCACAAGACAACGTTATGTTATATAACGTAGTACGTTATAACGTTATGCCATATAACGTATTACGTTACAACGTTACACAAGACAACGTTATGATATATAACGTATTACGTTATAACGTTATACCATATAACGTATTACGTTATAACGATATACCATACAACGATATGTTATATAACGTAATTCGTTATAACGCGTTACCATATAACGAATTACGTTATAACGTTGCACAAGACAACGTTATGTTATATAACGTAGTACGTTATAACGTTATGCCATATAACGTATTACGTTACAACGTTAGACAAGACAACGTTATGTTATATAACGCATTACGTTATAACGTTATACCATATAACGTATTACGTTATAACGTTATACCATACAACGATATGTTATATAACGTAATACGTTATAACGCGTTACCATATAACGTATTACGTTATAACGTTACGCAAGACAACGTTATGTTATATAACGTATTACGGTATAACTTTATACCATATAACGTATTACGTTATAACTTTATACCATATAACTTATTACGTTATAACGTTATGTTATATAACGTAATACGTTATAACGTTACACAAGACAACGTTATGTTATATAACGTATTACGGTATAACTTTATACCATATAACGTATTACGTTATAACTTTATACCATATAACTTATTACGTTATAACGTTATGTTATATAACGTAATACGTTATTACGTTATGTTATATAACGTATTACGTTATAACGTGTTACCTTATAACGTATTACCTTATATCGTTATACCATATAACGTTATGTTATCTGACGTAATACGTTACAACCTTATACCATATAACGTTATGTTATATAACGTAATAGATTATAACGTTAAACCATATAACGTATTACGTTATAACGTTATACCATATAACGTGTTACGTTATAACGTTACCCAAGACAACGTTATGTTATATAACGTATTACGTTATAGCTTTATACCACATAACGCATTACGTTATAACGTTACACCATACAACGTTATGTTATATAACGTATTACGTTATAACGTTATACCATATACTGTGTTACGTTATAACGTTACGTTATATAACGTATTACGTTATAACGTTATACCATATAACGTGTTACGTTATAACGTTACCCAAGACAACGTTATGTTATATAACGTATTACGTTATAGCTTTATACCACATAACGCATTACGTTATAACGTTACACCATACAACGTTATGTTATATAACGTATTACGTTATAACGTTATACCATATAACTTATTACGTTTTGACGTTATGTTGGATAACGTAATACGTCATAACGTTATGTTATATAACGTAATACGTTATAACGTGTTACCATATAACGTATTACGTTATAACATTATACCATATAACGTATTACGTTATAACTTTATACCATATAACGGAATACTTTATGACGTTATGTTGGATAACGTAATACGTCATAACGTTATGTTATATAACGTAATACGTTATAACGTGTTACCATATAACGTATTACGTTATATCGTTATACCATATAACGTATTACGTTATAACGTTACCCAAGACAACGTTATGTTGTATAACGTACTACGTTATAACGTTATACCATATAACGTGTTACGTTTTAATGTTATACCATACAACGTTACGTTATATAACGTATTTCGTTATAACTTCATACCATATAACGTATTACGCTATAACGTTATGTTATATAACGTATTACGTTATAACGTTATACCATATAACGTAATACAATTTAACGTTATACCATACAACGTTGTGTTATATATCGTATTACCTTATAACATTATACCATATAACGTATTACGTTACAACGTTATGTTATATAACGTATTACGTTATTACGTTATACCATATAACGTTATACCATACAACGTAATACGTTATAACGTTATACCATATAACGCAATACGATATAACGTTACACCATACATCGTTATATTATACAACATATTACGTTATAACGTTATACCATATAACGTATTGCGTCATAACGTTACACCATACAACGTTATGTTATATAACGTATTACGTTATAACGTTATACCATATAACGTATTACGTTATAACGTTACCCAAGACAACGTTATGTTATATAACGTATTACGCTATAACGTTATACCATATAAAGTATTACGTTATAACGTTACTCAAGACAACGTTATGTTATATAACGTATTACGTTATAACGTTATACCATATAACGTATTACGTTATAACGTTATACCATACAACGTTATGTTATATAACGTATTACATTATAACTTTATACCATATAACGTATTACGTTATAACGTTACGTTATATAACGTATTACGTTATAACGTTATACCATATAACGCATTACGTTATAACGTTACACCATACAAAGTTATGTTATGTAACGTTTTACGTTATAACGTTATACCATATAACGTGTTACGTTATAACGTTACCCAAGACAAAGTTATGTTATATAACGTATTACGTTATAGCTTTATACCACATAACGCATTACGTTATAACGTTACACCATACAACGTTATGTTATATAACGTATTACGTTATAACGTTATACCATATAACGTATTACGTTATAACGTTACCCAAGACAACGTTATGTTATATAACGAATTACGTTACAACGTTATACCATATAACGTGTTACGTTATAACGTTACTCAAGACAACGTTATTTTATACAACGCATTACGTTATAACGTTGTACCATATAACGTACTACGTTTTGACGTTATACCATACACGGTTATGTTATATAACGTATTACGTTATAACTTTATACCATATAACGTATTACGCTATAACGTTATGTTATATAACGTAATACGTTATAACGTTATAACGTTATACCATACAACGTTATGTTATATAACGTATTACGTCATAACTTTATACCAGATAACGTATTACGTTATAACATTATACCATATAGCGTATTACGTTGTAACTTTATACCATATAACGTATTACGTTATAACGTTATGTTATATAACGTAATCCGTTATAACGTTATGTTATATAACGTATTACGTTATAACGTGTTACCATATAACGTATTACCTTATACCGTTATACCATATAACGTTATGTTATCTAACGTAATACGTTATAACGTTATACCATATAACGTTATGATATATAACGTAATAGGTTATAACGTTATACCATATAATGTATTACGTTATAACGTTATACCATATTACGTATTACGTTTTAACGTTATACCATACAACGTTATGTTATATAACGTATTCCGTTATAACGCTATACCATATAACGTAATACGTTTTAACGTTATACCATACAACGTTGTGTTATATAACGTATTACGTTATAACATTATACCATATAACGTATTACGTTACAACGTTATGTTATATAACGTATTACGTTATTACGTTATACCATATAACGTTATACCATACAACGTAATACGTTATAACGTTATACCATATAACGCAATACGATATAACGTTACACCATACATCGTTATATTATACAACATATTACGTTATAACGTTATACCATATAACGTATTGCGTCATAACGTTACACCATACAACGTTATGTTATATAACGTATTACGTTATAACGTTGTACCATATAACGTATTACGTTATAACGTTACGTATTACGTTATAACGTTATACCATATAACGTATTACGTTATAACGTTACCCAAGACAACGTTATGTTATATAACGTATTACGCTATAACGTTATACCATATAAAGTATTACGTTATAACGTTACTCAAGACAACGTTATGTTCTACAACGTATTACGTTATAACGTTATACCATATAACGTATTACGTTATAACGTTATACCATACAACGTTATGTTATATAACGTATTACATTATAACTTTATACCATATAACGTATTACGTTATAACGTTACGTTATATAACGTATTACGTTATAACGTTATACCATATAACGCATTACGTTATAACGTTACACCATACAAAGTTATGTTATGTAACGTTTTACGTTATAACGTTATACCATATAACGTGTTACGTTATAACGTTACCCAAGACAAAGTTATGTTATATAACGTATTACGTTATAGCTTTATACCACATAACGCTTTACGTTATAACGTTACACCATACAACGTTATGTTATATAACGTATTACGTTATAACGTTATACCATATAACGTATTACGTTATAACGTTATACCATATAACGTATTACGCTATAACGTTATGTTATAAAACGTAATACGTTATAACGTTATAACGTTATACCATACAACGTCATGTTATATAACGTATTACGTGATAACTTTATACCAGATAACGTATTACGTTATAACATTATACCATATAGCGTATTACGTTATAACTTTATACCATATAACGTATTACGTTATAACGTTATGTTATATAACGTAATACGTTATAACGTTATTTTATATAACGTATTACGTTATAACGTGTTACCATATAACGTATTACCTTATACCGTTATACCATATAACGTTATGTTATCTAACGTAATACGTTATAACGTTATACCATATAACGTTATGATATATAACGTAATAGGTTATAGCGTTATACCATATAATGTATTACGTTATAACGTTATACCATATTACGTATTACGTTTTAACGTTATTCCATACAACGTTATGTTATATAACGTATTACGTTATAACTTCATACCATATAACGTATTACGTTATAACGTTATGTTATATAACGTAATACGTTATAACGTTATGTTATTTAACGTAATACGTTATAACGTTATGTTATATAACGTATTACGTTATAACGTGTTAGAATATAACGTATTACCTTACATCGCTATACCATATAACGTTATGTTATATAACGTAATACGATATAACGTTATAACGTTATACCATAAAACGTTATGTTATATAACGTATTACGTTATAAATTTATACCATATAACGCATTACGTTATAACGTTACACCATACAACGTTATGTTATATAACGAATTACGTTATAACGTTATACCATATAACGTATTATGTTATAACGTTACACCATACATCGTTATATTATACAACATATTACGTTATAACGTTATACCATATAACGTATTGCGTTATAACGTTACACCATACAACGTTATGTTATATAACGTATTACGAAAATAACTTTATACCAGATAACGTATTACGTTATAACATTATACCATATAACGGATTACGTTATAACTTTATACCATAAAACTTATTAGGTTATAACGTTATGTTATATAACGTTATACCATATAACGTTATGTTATATAACGTAATAGATTATAACGTTATACCATATAACGTTATACCATACAACGTAATACGTTATAACGTTATACCATGTAATGCAATACGATATAACGTTACATCATACATCGTTATATTGTACAACATATTACGTTATAACGTTATACCATATAACGTATTGCATTATAATGTTACACCATATAACGTTATGTTATCTGACGTAATACGTTACAACGTTATACCATATAACGTTATGTTATATAACGTAATAGATTATAACGTTATACCGTATAACGTATTACGTTATAACGTTATACCATATAACGTAATACGTTTTAACGTTATACCATAAAACGTTATGTTATATAACGTTTTACGTTATAACGTTATACCATATAACGTAATACAATTTAACGTTATACCATACAACGTTGTGTTATATAACGTAATACCTTATGACATTATACCATATAACGTATTACGTTACAACGTTATGTTATATAACGTATTACGTTATTACGTTATACCATATAACGTTATACCATACAACGTAATACGTTATAACGTTATACCATATAACGCAATACGATATAACGTTACACCATACATCGTTATATTATACAACATATTACGTTATAACGTTATACCATATAACGTATTGCGTCATAACGTTACACCATACAACGTTATGTTATATAACGTAATACGTTATAACGTTATACCATATAACGTATTACGTTATAACGTTACCCAAGACAACGTTATGTTATATAACGTATTACGCTATAACGTTATACCATATAAAGTATTACGTTATAACGTTACTCAAGACAACGTTATGTTATATAACGTATTACGTTATAACGTTATACCATATAACGTATTACGTTATAACGTTATACCATACAACGTTATGTTATATAACGTATTACGTTATAGCTTTATACCATATAACGTATTACGCTATAACGTTATGTTATATAACGTATTACGTTATTACGTTATACCATATAACGTTATACCATACAACGTAATACGTTATAACGTTATACCATATAACGCAATACGATATAACGTTACACCATACATCGTTATATTATACAACATATTACGTTATAACGTTATACCATATAACGTATTGCATTATAATGTTACACCATATAACGTTATGTTATCTGACGTAATACGTTACAACGTTATACCATATAACGTATTACGTTATAACGTTATACCATATAACGCAATACGATATAACGTTACACCATACATCGTTATATTATACAACATATTACGTTATAACGTTATACCATATAACGTATTGCATTATAATGTTACACCATATAACGTTATGTTATCTGACGTAATACGTTACAACGTTATACCATATAACGTTATGTTATATAACGTAATAGATTATAACGTTATACCGTATAACGTATTACGTTATAACGTTATACCATATAACGTAATACGTTTTAACGTTATACCATAAAACGTTATGTTATATAACGTTTTACGTTATAACGTTATACCATATAACGTAATACAATTTAACGTTATACCATACAACGTTGTGTTATATAACGTAATACCTTATGACATTATACCATATAACGTATTACGTTACAACGTTATGTTATATAACGTATTACGTTATTACGTTATACCATATAACGTTATACCATACAACGTAATACGTTATAACGTTATACCATATAACGCAATACGATATAACGTTACACCATACATCGTTATATTATACAACATATTACGTTATAACGTTATACCATATAACGTATTGCGTCATAACGTTACACCATACAACGTTATGTTATATAACGTAATACGTTATAACGTTATACCATATAACGTATTACGTTATAACGTTACCCAAGACAACGTTATGTTATATAACGTATTACGCTATAACGTTATACCATATAAAGTATTACGTTATAACGTTACTCAAGACAACGTTATGTTATATAACGTATTACGTTATAACGTTATACCATATAACGTATTACGTTATAACGTTATACCATACAACGTTATGTTATATAACGTATTACGTTATAGCTTTATACCATATAACGTATTACGCTATAACGTTATGTTATATAACGTAAAACGTTATAACGTTATAACGTTATACCATACAACGTTATGTTATATAACGTATTACGTTATAACGTTATACCATATAACGCATTACGTTATAACGTTACACCATACAAAGTTATGTTATGTAACGTTTTACGTTATAACGTTATACCATATAACGTGTTACGTTATAACGTTACCCAAGACAAAGTTATGTTATATAACGTATTACGTTATAGCTTTATACCACATAACGCATTACGTTATAACGTTACACCATACAACGTTATGTTATATAACGTATTACGCTATAACGTTATACCATATAACGTATTACGTTATAACGTTACCCAAGACAACGTTATGTTATATAACGAATTACGTTACAACGTTATACCATATAACGTGTTACGTTATAACGTTACTCAAGACAACGTTATTTTATATAACGCATTACGTTATAACGTTGTACCATATAACGTACTACGTTTTGACGTTATACCATACACGGTTATGTTATATAACGTATTACGTTATAACTTTATACCATATAACGTATTACGCTATAACGTTATGTTATATAACGTAAAACGTTATAACGTTATAACGTTATACCATACAACGTTATGTTATATAACGTATTACGTCATAACTTTATACCAGATAACGTATTACGTTATAACATTATACCATATAGCGTATTACGTTATAACTTTATACCATATAACGTATTACGTTATAACGTTATGTTATATAACGTAATACGTTATAACGTTATGTTATATAACGTATTACGTTATAACGTGTTACCATATAACGTATTACCTTATACCGTTATACCATATAACGTTATGTTATCTAACGTAATACGTTATAACGTTATACCATATAACGTTATGATATATAACGTAATAGGTTATAACGTTATACCATATAATGTATTACGTTATAACGTTATACCATATTACGTATTACGTTTTAACGTTATACCATACAACGTTATGTTATATAACGTATTACGTTATAACTTCATACCATATAACGTATTACGTTATAACGTTATGTTATATAACATAATACGTTATAACGTTATGTTATTTAATGTAATACGTTATAACGTTATGTTATATAACGTATTACGTTATAACGTGTTAGAATATAACGTATTACCTTACATCGCTATACCATATAACGTTATGTTATATAACGTAATACGATATAACGTTATAACGTTATACCATAAAACGTTATGTTATATAACGTATTACGTTATAAATTTATACCATATAACGCATTACGTTATAACGTTACACCATACAACGTTATGTTATATAACGAATTACGTTATAACATTATACCATATAACGTATTATGTTATAACGTTACCCAAGACAACGTTATGTTATATAACGTACTACGTTATAACGTTATACCATATAACGTGTTACGTTTTAATGTTATACCATACAACGTTATGTTATATAACGTACTTCGTTATAACTTCATACCATATAACGTATTACGTTTTAATGTTATGCCATACAGCGATATGTTATATAACGTATTACGTTATAACTTTATACCATATAACGTAGTACGTTATAACGTTATGTTATATAACGTAATACGTTATAACGTTATAACGTTATACCATACAACGTTATGTTATATAACGTGTTACGTTATAACTTTATACCATATAACGCATTACGTTATAACGTTACAACATACAACGTTATGTTATATAACGTATTACGTTATAACGTTATACCATATAACGTATTACGTTATAACGTTACCCAAGACAACGTTATGTTATATAACGTATTACGATATAACGTTATACCATATAACGTATTACGTTATAACGTTATACCATATAACGCATTACGTTATAACGTTACAAAATACAACGTTATGTTATATAACGTACTACGTTATAACGTTATACCATATAACGTATTACGTTTTGATGTTATGCCATACAACGATATGTTATATAACGTATTACGTTATAACTTTATACCATATAACGTATTACGCTATAACGTTATGTTATATAACGTAGTACGTTATAACGTTATGTTATATAACGTAATACGTCATAACGTTATACCATATAACGAATTACGTTATAACGTTGCACAAGACAACGTTATGTTATATAACGTAGTACGTTATAACGTTATGCCATATAACGTATTACGTTATAACGTTAGACAAGACAACGTTATGTTATATAACGCATTACGTTATAACGTTATACCATATAACGTATTACGTTATAACGTTATACCATATAACGTATTACGTTACAACGTTACACAAGACAACGTTATGATATATAACGTATTACGTTATAACGTTATACCATATAACGTATTACGTTATAACGATATACCATACAACGATATGTTATATAACGTAATTCGTTATAACGCGTTACCATATAACGAATTACGTTATAACGTTGCACAAGACAACGTTATGTTATATAACGTAGTACGTTATAACGTTATGCCATATAACGTATTACGTTACAACGTTAGACAAGACAACGTTATGTTATATAACGCATTACGTTATAACGTTATACCATATAACGTATTACGTTATAACGTTATACCATACAACGATATGTTATATAACGTAATACGTTATAACGCGTTACCATATAACGTATTACGTTATAACGTTACGCAAGACAACGTTATGTTATATAACGTATTACGGTATAACTTTATACCATATAACGTATTACGTTATAACTTTATACCATATAACTTATTACGTTATAACGTTATGTTATATAACGTAATACGTTATAACGTTACACAAGACAACGTTATGTTATATAACGTATTACGGTATAACTTTATACCATATAACGTATTACGTTATAACTTTATACCATATAGCTTATTACGTTATAACGTTATGTTATATAACGTAATACGTTATTACGTTATGTTATATAACGTATTACGTTATAACGTGTTACCTTATAACGTATTACCTTATATCGTTATACCATATAACGTTATGTTATCTGACGTAATACGTTACAACCTTATACCATATAACGTTATGTTATATAACGTAATAGATTATAACGTTAAACCATATAACGTATTACGTTATAACGTTATACCATATAACGTGTTACGTTATAACGTTACCCAAGACAACGTTATGTTATATAACGTATTACGTTATAGCTTTATACCACATAACGCATTACGTTATAACGTTACACCATACAACGTTATGTTATATAACGTATTACGTTATAACGTTATACCATATACTGTGTTACGTTATAACGTTACGTTATATAACGTATTACGTTATAACGTTATACCATATAACGTGTTACGTTATAACGTTACCCAAGACAACGTTATGTTATATAACGTATTACGTTATAGCATTATACCACATAACGCATTACGTTATAACGTTACACCATACAACGTTATGTTATATAACGTATTACGTTATAACGTTATACCATATAACTTATTACGTTTTGACGTTATGTTGGATAACGTAATACGTCATAACGTTATGTTATATAACGTAATACGTTATAACGTGTTACCATATAACGTATTACGTTATATCGTTATACCATATAACGTATTACGTTATAACGTTACCCAAGACAACGTTATGTTATATAACGTATTATGTCATACCTTTATACCATATAACGTATTACGTTATAACATTATACCATATAACGTATTACGTTATAACTTTATACCATATAACGGAATACTTTATGACGTTATGTTGGATAACGTAATACGTCATAACGTTATGTTATATAACGTAATACGTTATAACGTGTTACCATATAACGTATTACGTTATATCGTTATACCATATAACGTATTACGTTATAACGTTACCCAAGACAACGTTATGTTGTATAACGTACTACGTTATAACGTTATACCATATAACGTGTTACGTTTTAATGTTATACCATACAACGTTACGTTATATAACGTATTTCGTTATAACTTCATACCATATAACGTATTACGCTATAACGTTATGTTATATAACGTATTACGTTATAACGTTATACCATATAACGTAATACAATTTAACGTTATACCATACAACGTTGTGTTATATATCGTATTACCTTATAACATTATACCATATAACGTATTACGTTACAACGTTATGTTATATAACGTATTACGTTATTACGTTATACCATATAACGTTATACCATACAACGTAATACGTTATAACGTTATACCATATAACGCAATACGATATAACGTTACACCATACATCGTTATATTATACAACATATTACGTTATAACGTTATACCATATAACGTATTGCGTCATAACGTTACACCATACAACGTTATGTTATATAACGTATTACGTTATAACGTTATACCATATAACGTATTACGTTATAACGTTACCCAAGACAACGTTATGTTATATAACGTATTACGCTATAACGTTATACCATATAAAGTATTACGTTATAACGTTACTCAAGACAACGTTATGTTATATAACGTATTACGTTATAACGTTATACCATATAACGTATTACGTTATAACGTTATACCATACAACGTTATGTTATATAACGTATTACATTATAACTTTATACCATATAACGTATTACGTTATAACGTTACGTTATATAACGTATTACGTTATAACGTTACGTTATATAACGTATTACGTTATAACGTTATACCATATAACGCATTACGTTATAACGTTACACCATACAAAGTTATGTTATGTAACGTTTTACGTTATAACGTTATACCATATAACGTGTTACGTTATAACGTTACCCAAGACAAAGTTATGTTATATAACGTATTACGTTATAGCTTTATACCACATAACGCATTACGTTATAACGTTACACCATACAACGTTATGTTATATAACGTATTACGTTATAACGTTATACCATATAACGTATTACGTTATAACGTTACCCAAGACAACGTTATGTTATATAACGAATTACGTTACAACGTTATACCATATAACGTGTTACGTTATAACGTTACTCAAGACAACGTTATTTTATACAACGCATTACGTTATAACGTTGTACCATATAACGTACTACGTTTTGACGTTATACCATACACGGTTATGTTATATAACGTATTACGTTATAACTTTATACCATATAACGTATTACGCTATAACGTTATGTTATATAACGTAATACGTTATAACGTTATAACGTTATACCATACAACGTTATGTTATATAACGTATTACGTCATAACTTTATACCAGATAACGTATTACGTTATAACATTATACCATATAGCGTATTACGTTGTAACTTTATACCATATAACGTATTACGTTATAACGTTATGTTATATAACGTAATCCGTTATAACGTTATGTTATATAACGTATTACGTTATAACGTGTTACCATATAACGTATTACCTTATACCGTTATACCATATAACGTTATGTTATCTAACGTAATACGTTATAACGTTATACCATATAACGTTATGATATATAACGTAATAGGTTATAACGTTATACCATATAATGTATTACGTTATAACGTTATACCATATTACGTATTACGTTTTAACGTTATACCATACAACGTTATGTTATATAACGTATTACGTTATAACTTCATACCATATAACGTATTACGTTATAACGTTATGTTATATAACGTAATACGTTATAACGTTATAACGTTATACCATACAACGTTATGTTATATAACGTATTACGTCATAACTTTATACCAGATAACGTATTACGTTATAACATTATACCATATAGCGTATTACGTTGTAACTTTATACCATATAACGTATTACGTTATAACGTTATGTTATATAACGTAATCCGTTATAACGTTATGTTATATAACGTATTACGTTATAACGTGTTACCATATAACGTATTACCTTATACCGTTATACCATATAACGTTATGTTATCTAACGTAATACGTTATAACGTTATACCATATAACGTTATGATATATAACGTAATAGGTTATAACGTTATACCATATAATGTATTACGTTATAACGTTATACCATATTACGTATTACGTTTTAACGTTATACCATACAACGTTATGTTATATAACGTATTACGTTATAACTTCATACCATATAACGTATTACGTTATAACGTTATGTTATATAACGTAATACGTTATAACGTTATGTTATTTAATGTAATACGTTATAACGTTATGTTATATAACGTATTACGTTATAACGTGTTAGAATATAACGTATTACCTTACATCGCTATACCATATAACGTTATGTTATATAACGTATTACGATATAACGTTATAACGTTATACCATAAAACGTTATGTTATATAACGTATTACGTTATAAATTTATACCATATAACGCATTACGTTATAACGTTACACCATACAACGTTATGTTATATAACGAATTACGTTATAACGTTATACCATATAACGTATTATGTTATAACGTTACCCAAAACAACGTTATGTTATATAACGTACTACGTTATAACGTTATACCATATAACGTGTTACGTTTTAATGTTATACCATACAACGTTATGTTATATAACGTATTTCGTTATAACTTCATACCATATAACGTATTACGTTTTAATGTTATGCCATACAGCGATATGTTATATAACGTATTACGTTATAACTTTATACCATATAACGTAGTACGTTATAACGTTATGTTATATAACGTAATACGTTATAACGTTATAACGTTAGACCATACAACGTTATGTTATATAACGTATTACGTTATAACTTTATACCATATAACGCATTACGTTATAACGTTACAACATACAACGTTATGTTATATAACGTATTACGTTATAACGTTATACCATATAACGTATTACGTTATAACGTTACCCAAGACAACGATATGTTATATAACGTATTACGATATAACGTTATACCATATAACGTATTACGTTATAACGTTATACCATATAACGTATTACGTTATAACGTTACACAAGACAACGATATGTTATATAACGTACTACGTTATAACGTTATACCATATAACGTATTACGTTTTAATGTTATGCCATACAACGATATGTTATATAACGTATTACGTTATAACTTTAAACCATATAACGTATTACGCTATAACGTTATGTTATATAACGTAGTACGTTATAACGTTATGTTATATAACGTAATACGTTATAACGTTGTACCATATAACGAATTACGTTATAACGTTGCACAAGACAACGTTATGTTATATAACGTAGTACGTTATAACGTTATGCCATATAACGTATTACGTTATAACGTTAGACAAGACAACGTTATGTTATATAACGCATTACGTTATAACGTTATACCATATAACGTATTACGTTATAACGTTATACCATATAACGTATTACGTTACAACGTTACACAAGACAACGTTATGATATATAACGTATTACGTTATAACGTTATACCATATAACGTATTACGTTATAACGTTATACCATACAACGATATGTTATATAACGTAATACGTTATAACGCGTTACCATATAACGAATTACGTTATAACGTTGCACAAGACAACGTTATGTTATATAACGTAGTACGTTATAACGTTATGCCATATAACGTATTACGTTACAACGTTAGACAAGACAACGTTATGTTATATAACGCATTACGTTATAACGTTATACCATATAACGTATTACGTTATAACGTTATACCATACAACGATATGTTATATAACGTAATACGTTATAACGCGTTACCATATAACGTATTACGTTATAACGTTACGCAAGACAACGTTATGTTATATAACGTATTACGGTATAACTTTATACCATATAACGTATTACGTTATAACGTTATACCATACAACGATATGTTATATAACGTAATACGTTATAACGCGTTACCATATAACGAATTACGTTATAACGTTGCACAAGACAACGTTATGTTATATAACGTAGTACGTTATAACGTTATGCCATATAACGTATTACGTTACAACGTTAGACATGACAACGTTATGTTATATAACGCATTACGTTATAACGTTATACCATATAACGTATTACGTTATAACGTTATACCATACACCGATATGTTATATAACGTAATACGTTATAACGCGTTACCATATAACGTATTACGTTATAACGTTACGCAAGACAACGTTATGTTATATAACGTATTACGGTATAACTTTATACCATATAACGTATTACGTTATAACTTTATACCATATAACTTATTACGTTATAACGTTATGTTATATAACGTAATACGTTATAACGTTACACAAGACAACGTTATGTTATATAACGTATTACGGTATAACTTTATACCATACAACGTATTACGTTATAACTTTATACCACATAACTTATTACGTTATAACGTTATGTTATATAACGTAATACGTTATAACGTTATGTTATATAACGTATTACGTTATAACGTGTTACCATATAACGTATTACCTTATATCGTTATACCATATAACGTTATGTTATCTGACGTAATACGTTACAACCTTATACCATATAACGTTATGTTATATAACGTAATATATTATAACGTTATACCATATAACGTATTACGTTATAACGTTATACCATATAACGTGTTACGTTATAACGTTACCCAAGACAACGTTATGTTATATAACGTATTACGTTATAGCTTTATACCACATAACGCATTACGTTATAACGTTACACCATACAACGTTATGTTATATAACGTATTACGTTATAACGTTATACCATATAACGTATTACGGTATAACGTTACCCAAGACAACCTTATGATATATAACGTATTACGTTATAACGTTATCCCATATAACGTATTACGTTATAACGTTACACAAGACAACGTTATGTTATATAACGAATTACGTTATAACGTTACACAAGACAAGGTTATGTTATATAACGTACTACGTTATAACGTTATACCATATAACGTATTACGTTTTGATGTTATGCCATACAACGATATGTTATATAACGTATTACGTTATAACTTTATACCATATAACGTATTACGCTATAACGTTATGTTATATAACGTAGTACGTTATAACGTTATGTTATATAACGTAATACGTCATAACGTTATACCATATAACGAATTACGTTATAACGTTGCACAAGACAACGTTATGTTATATAACGTAGTACGTTATAACGTTATGCCATATAACGTATTACGTTATAACGTTAGACAAGACAACGTTATGTTATATAACGCATTACGTTATAACGTTATACCATATAACGTATTACGTTATAACGTTATACCATATAACGTATTACGTTACAACGTTACACAAGACAACGTTATGATATATAACGTATTACGTTATAACGTTATACCATATAACGTATTACGTTATAACGATATACCATACAACGATATGTTATATAACGTAATTCGTTATAACGCGTTACCATATAACGAATTACGTTATAACGTTGCACAAGACAACGTTATGTTATATAACGTAGTACGTTATAACGTTATGCCATATAACGTATTACGTTACAACGTTAGACAAGACAACGTTATGTTATATAACGCATTACGTTATAACGTTATACCATATAACGTATTACGTTATAACGTTATACCATGCAACGATATGTTATATAACGTAATACGTTATAACGCGTTACCATATAACGTATTACGTTATAACGTTACGCAAGACAACGTTATGTTATATAACGTATTACGGTATAACTTTATACCATATAACGTATTACGTTATAACTTTATACCATATAACTTATTACGTTATAACGTTATGTTATATAACGTAATACGTTATAACGTTACACAAGACAACGTTATGTTATATAACGTATTACGGTATAACTTTATACCATATAACGTATTACGTTATAACTTTATACCATATAACTTATTACGTTATAACGTTATGTTATATAACGTAATACGTTATTACGTTATGTTATATAACGTATTACGTTATAACGTGTTACCTTATAACGTATTACCTTATATCGTTATACCATATAACGTTATGTTATCTGACGTAATACGTTACAACCTTATACCATATAACGTTATGTTATATAACGTAATAGATTATAACGTTATACCATATAACGTATTACGTTATAACGTTATACCATATAACGTGTTACGTTATAACGTTACCCAAGACAACGATATGTTATATAACGTATTACGTTATAGCTTTATACCACATAACGCATTACGTTATAACGTTACACCATACAACGTTATGTTATATAACGTATTACGTTATAACGTTATACCATATACTGTGTTACGTTATAACGTTACGTTATATAACGTATTACGTTATAACGTTATACCATATAACGTGTTACGTTATAACGTTACCCAAGACAACGTTATGTTATATAACGTATTACGTTATAGCTTTATACCACATAACGCATTACGTTATAACGTTACACCATACAACGTTATGTTATATAACGTATTACGTTATAACGTTATACCATATAACTTATTACGTTTTGACGTTATGTTGGATAACGTAATACGTCATAACGTTATGTTATATAACGTAATACGTTATAACGTGTTACCATATAACGTATTACGTTATATCGTTATACCATATAACGTATTACGTTATAACGTTACCCAAGACAACGTTATGTTATATAACGTATTATGTCATACCTTTATACCATATAACGTATTACGTTATAACATTATACCATATAACGTATTACGTTATAACTTTATACCATATAACGGAATACTTTATGACGTTATGTTGGATAACGTAATACGTCATAACGTTATGTTATATAACGTAATACGTTATAACGTGTTACCATATAACGTATTACGTTATATCGTTATATCATATAACGTATTACGTTATAACGTTACCCAAGACAACGTTATGTTGTATAACGTACTACGTTATAACGTTATACCATATAACGTGTTACGTTTTAATGTTATACCATACAACGGTACGTTATATAACGTATTTCGTTATAACTTCATACCATATAATGTATTACGCTATAACGTTATGTTATATAACGTATTACGTTATAACGTTATACCACATAACGTAATACAATTTAACGTTATACCATACAACGTTGTGTTATATAACGTATTACCTTATAACATTATACCATATAACGTATTACGTTACAACGTTATGTTATATAACGTATTACGTTATTACGTTATACCATATAACGTTATACCATACAACGTAATACGTTATAACGTTATACCATATAACGCAATACGATATAACGTTACACCATACATCGTTATATTATACAACATATTACGTTATAACGTTATACCATATAACGTATTGCGTCATAACGTTACACCATACAACGTTATGTTATATAACGTATTACGTTATAACGTTATACCATATAACGTATTACGTTATAACGTTACCCAAGACAACGTTATGTTATATAACGTATTACGCTATAACGTTATACCATATAAAGTATTACGTTATAACGTTACTCAAGACAACGTTATGTTATATAACGAATTACGTTACAACGTTATACCATATAACGTGTTACGTTATAACGTTACTCAAGACAACGTTATTTTATATAACGCATTACGTTATAACGTTGTACCATATAACGTACTACGTTTTGACGTTATACCATACACGGTTATGTTATATAACGTATTACCTTATAACTTTATACCATATAACGTATTACGCTATAACGTTATGTTATATAACGTAATACGTTATAACGTTATAACGTTATACCATACAACGTTATGTTATATAACGTATTACGTCATAACTTTATACCAGATAACGTATTACGTTATAACATTATACCATATAGCGTATTACGTTATAACTTTATACCATATAACGTATTACGTTATAACGTTATGTTATATAACGTAATCGGTTATAACGTTATGTTATATAACGTATTACGTTATAACGTGTTACCATATAACGTATTACCTTATACCGTTATTCCATATAACGTTATGTTATCTAACGTAATACGTTATAACGTTATACCATATAACGTTATGATATATAACGTAATAGGTTATAACGTTATACCATATAATGTATTACGTTATAACGTTATACCATATTACGTATTACGTTTTAACGTTATACCATACAACGTTATGTTATATAACGTATTACGTTATAACTTCATACCATATAACGTATTACGTTATAACGTTATGTTATATAACGTAATACGTTATAACGTTATGTTATATAACGTATTACGTTATAACGTGTTAGAATATAACGTATTACCTTACATCGCTATACCATATAACGTTATGTTATATAACGTAATACGATATAACGTTATAACGTTATACCATAAAACGTTATGTTATATAACGTATTACGTTATAAATTTATACCATATAACGCATTACGTTATAACGTTACACCATACAACGTTATGTTATATAACGAATTACGTTATAACGTTATACCATATAACGTATTATGTTATAACGTTACCCAAAACAACGTTATGTTATATAACGTACTACGTTATAACGTTATACCATATAACGTGTTACGTTTTAATGTTATACCATACAACGTTATGTTATATAACGTATTTCGTTATAACTTCATACCATATAACGTATTACGTTTTAATGTTATGCCATACAGCGATATGTTATATAACGTATTACGTTATAACTTTATACCATATAACGTAGTACGTTATAACGTTATGTTATATAACGTAATACGTTATAACGTTATAACCTTAGACCATACAACGTTATGTTATATAACGTATTACGTTATAACTTTATACCATATAACGCATTACGTTATAACGTTACAACATACAACGTTATGTTATATAACGTATTACGTTATAACGTTATACCATATAACGTATTACGTTATAACGTTACCCAAGACAACGATATGTTATATAACGTATTACGATATAACGTTATACCATATAACGTATTACGTTATAACGTTATACCATATAACGTATTACGTTATAACGTTACACAAGACAACGATATGTTATATAACGTACTACGTTATAACGTTATACCATATAACGTATTACGTTTTAATGTTATGCCATACAACGATATGTTATATAACGTATTACGTTATAACTTTAAACCATATAACGTATTACGCTATAACGTTATGTTATATAACGTAGTACGTTATAACGTTATGTTATATAACGTAATACGTTATAACGTTATACCATATAACGAATTACGTTATAACGTTGCACAAGACAACGTTATGTTATATAACGTAGTACGTTATAACGTTATGCCATATAACGTATTACGTTATAACGTTAGACAAGACAACGTTATGTTATATAACGCATTACGTTATAACGTTATACCATATAACGTATTACGTTATAACGTTATACCATATAACGTATTACGTTACAACGTTACACAAGACAACGTTATGATATATAACGTATTACGTTATAACGTTATACCATATAACGTATTACGTTATAACGTTATACCATACAACGATATGTTATATAACGTAATACGTTATAACGCGTTACCATATAACATATTACGTTATAACGTTGCACAAGACAACGTTATGTTATATAACGTAGTACGTTATAACGTTATGCCATATAACGTAGTACGTTATAACGTTATGCCATATAACGTATTACGTTACAACGTTAGACAAGACAACGTTATGTTATATAACGCATTACGTTATAACGTTATACCATATAACGTATTACGTTATAACGTTATACCATACAACGATATGTTATATAACGTAATACGTTATAACGCGTTACCATATAACGAATTACGTTATAACGTTGCACAAGACAACGTTATGTTATATAACGTAGTACGTTATAACGTTATGCCATATAACGTATTACGTTACAACGTTAGACAAGACAACGTTATGTTATATAACGCATTACGTTATAACGTTATACCATATAACGTATTACGTTATAACGTTATACCATACAACGATATGTTATATAACGTAATACGTTATAACGCGTTACCATATAACGTATTACGTTATAACGTTACGCAAGACAACGTTATGTTATATAACGTATTACGGTATAACTTTATACCATATAACGTATTACGTTATAACTTTATACCATATAACTTATTACGTTATAACGTTATGTTATATAACGTAATACGTTATAACGTTACACAAGACAACGTTATGTTATATAACGTATTACGGTATAACTTTATACCATACAACGTATTACGTTATAACTTTATACCACATAACTTATTACGTTATAACGTTATGTTATATAACGTAATACGTTATAACGTTATGTTATATAACGTATTACGTTATAACGTGTTACCATATAACGTATAACCTTATATCGTTATACCATATAACGTTATGTTATCTGACGTAATACGTTACAACCTTATACCATATAACGTTATGTTATATAACGTAATATATTATAACGTTATACCATATAACGTATTACGTTATAACGTTATACCATATAACGTGTTACGTTATAACGTTACCCAAGACAACGTTATGTTATATAACGTATTACGTTATAGCTTTATACCACATAACGCATTACGTTATAACGTTACACCATACAACGTTATGTTATATAACGTATTACGTTATAACGTTATACCATATAACGTATTACGGTATAACGTTACCCAAGACAACCTTATGATATATAACGTATTACGTTATAACGTTATCCCATATAACGTATTACGTTATAACGTTACACAAGACAACGTTATGTTATATAACGAATTACGTTATAACGTTACACAAGACAAGGTTATGTTATATAACGTATTACGTTATATCGTTATACCATATAACGTATTACGTTATGACGTTATGTTGGATAACGTAATGCGTTATAACGTTATGTTATATAACGTAATACGTTATAACGTGTTACCATATAACGTATTACGTTATATCGTTATACCATATAACGTATTACGGTATAACGTTACCCAAGACTACGTTATGTTATATAACGTATTACGTTATAACGTTATACCATATAACTTATTACGTTTTGACGTTATACCATACACGGTTATGTTATATAACGTATTACGTTCTAACTTTATACCATATAACGTATTACGCTATAACGTTAAGTTATATAACGTAATACGTTATAACATTATAATGTTATACCATACAACCTTATGTTATATAACGTATTATGTCATACCTTTATACCATATAACGTATTACGTTATAACATTATACCATATAACGTATTACGTTATAACTTTATACCATATAACGTATTACGTTATGACGATATGTTGGATAACGTAATACGTCATAACGTTATGTTATATAACGTAATACGTTATAACGTGTTACCATATAACGTATTACGTTATATCGTTATACCATATAACGTATTACGTTATAACGTTACCCAAGACAACGTTATGTTATATAACGTACTACGTTATAACGTTATACCATATAACGTGTTACGTTTTAATGTTATACCATACAACGTTATGTTATATAACGTATTTCGTTATAACTTCATACCATATAACGTATTACGCTATAACGTTATGTTATATAACGTAGTACGTTATAACGTTATAACGTTATATCATACAACGTTATGTTATATAACGTATTACGTTATAACGTTATACCATATAACGCATGACGTTATAACGTTACACCATACAACGTTATGTTATATAACGTATTACGTTATATCGTTATACCATATAACGTATTACGGTATAACGTTACCCAAGACAACGTTATGTTGTATAACGTACTACGTTATAACGTTATACCATATAACGTGTTACGTTTTAATGTTATACCATACAACGTTATGTTATATAACGTATTTCGTTATAACTTCATACCATATAACGTATTACGCTATAACGTTATGTTATATAACGTAGTACGTTATAACGTTATGTTATATAACGTAATACGTTATAACGTTATAACGTTATACCATACAACGTTATGTTATATAACGTATTACTTTATAACGTTATACCATATAACGCATGACGTTATAACGTTACACCATACAACGTTATGTTATATAACGTATTTCGTTATAACTTCATACCATATAACGTATTACGCTATAACGTTATGTTATATAACGTAGTACGTTATAACGTTATGTTATATAACGTAATACGTTATAACGTTATAACGTTATACCATACAACGTTATGTTATATAACGTATTACGTTATAACTTTATACCATATAACGCATTACGTTATTACGTTACACCATACAACGTTATGTTATATAACGTATTACGTTATAACGTTATACCATATAACGTTATGTTATATAACGTATTACATCATAACTTTATACCAGATAACGTATTACGTTATAACATTATACCATATAACGTATTACGTTATAACTTTATACCATATAACGTATTACGTTTTAACGTTATACCATACAACGTTATGTTATATAACGTATTACGTTATTACGTTATACCATATAACGTTATACCATACAACGTAATACGTTATAACGTTATACCATATAACGCAATACGATATAACGTTACACCATACATCGTTATATTATACAACATATTACGTTATAACGTTATACCATATAACCTATTGCGTTATAACGTTACACCATACAACGTTATGTTATATAACGTATTACGTTATAACGTTATACCATATAACGTATTACGTTATAACGTTACCCAAGACAACGTCATGTTATATAACGTATTACGTTATAACGTTATACCATATAACGTTATGTTATATAACGTATTACATCATAACTTTATACCAGATAACGTATTACGTTATAACATTATACCATATAACGTATTACGTTATAACTTTATACCATATAACGTATTACGTTTTAACGTTATGCCATACAACGTTATGTTATATAACGTATTACGTTATAACTTCATACCATATAACGTATTACGTTATAACGTTATGTTATATAACGTAATACGTTATAACGTGTTACCATATAACGTATTACGTTATATCGTTATACCATATAACGTATTACGTTATAACGTTACCCAAGACAACGTTATGTTATATAACGTATTTCGTTATAACTTCATACCATATAACGTATTACGCTATAACGTTATGTTATATAACGTAGTACGTTATAACGTTATGTTATATAACGTAATACGTTATAACGTTATAACGTTATACCATACAACGTTATGTTATATAACGTATTACGTTATAACTTTATACCATATAACGCATTACGTTATTACGTTACACCATACAACGTAATGTTATATAACGTATTACGTTATAACGTTATACCATATAACGTATTACGTTATAACGTTATGTTATATAACGTATTACGCTATAACGTTATGTTATATAACGTAGTACGTTATAACGTTATGTTATATAACGTAATACGTTATAACGTTATACCATATAACGTATTACGTTATAACGTTGCTCAAGACAACGTTATGTTATATAACGTAGTACGTTATAACGTTATGCCATATAACGTATTACGTTATAACGTTAGACAAGACAACGTTATGTTATATAACGCATTACGTAATAACGTTATACCATATAACGTATTACGTTATAACGTTATACCATATAACGTATTACGTTACAACGTTACACAAGACAACGTTATGTTATATAACGTATTACGTTATCACGTTATACCATACAACGATATGTTATATAACGTAATACGTTAAAGAGCGTTACCATATAACGTATTACGTTATAAAGTTACACAAGACAACGTTATGTTATATAACGTATTACGTTATAACTTTATACCATATAACGTATTTCGTTATAACTTTATACCATATAACTTATTACGTTATAACGTTATGTTATATAACGTAATACGTTATAACGTTATGTTATATAACGTATTACGTTATAACGTGTTACCATATAACGTATTACGTTATAACGTTATGTTATATAACGTATTACGCTATAACGTTATGTTATATAACGTAGTACGTTATAACGTTATGTTATATAACGTAATACGTTATAACGTTATGCCATATAACGTATTACGTTACAACGTTAGACAAGACAACGTTATGTTATATAACGCATTACGTTATAACGTTATACCATATAACGTATTACGTTATAACGTTATACCATACAACGATATGTTATATAACGTAATACGTTATAACGCGTTACCATATAACGTATTACGTTATAACGTTACGCAAGACAACGTTATTTTATATAACGTATTACGGTATAACTTTATACCATATAACGTATTACGTTATAACGTTATACCATACAACGATATGTTATATAACGTAATACGTTATAACGCGTTACCATATAACGAATTACGTTATAACGTTGCACAAGACAACGTTATGTTATATAACGTATTACGGTATAACTTTATACCATATAACGTATTACGTTATAACTTTATACCATATAACTTATTACGTTATAACGTTATGTTATATAACGTAATACGTTATAACGTTACACAAGACAACGTTATGTTATATAACGTATTACGGTATAACTTTATACCATACAACGTATTACGTTATAACTTTATACCACATAACTTATTACGTTATAACGTTATGTTATATAACGTAATACGTTATAACGTTATGTTATATAACGTATTACGTTATAACGTGTTACCATATAACGTATTACCTTATATCGTTATACCATATAACGTTATGTTATCTGACGTAATACGTTACAACCTTATACCATATAACGTTATGTTATATAACGTAATAGATTATAACGTTATACCATATAACGTATTACGTTATAACGTTATACCATATAACGTGTTACGTTATAACGTTACCCAAGACAACGTTATGTTATATAACGTATTACGTTATAGCTTTATACCACATAACGCATTACGTTATAACGTTACACCATACAACGTTATGTTATATAACGTATTACGTTATAACGTTATACCATATAACGTATTACGGTATAACGTTACCCAAGACAACCTTATGATATATAACGTATTACGTTATAACGTTATCCCATATAACGTATTACGTTATAACGTTACACAAGACAACGTTATGTTATATAACGAATTACGTTATAACGTTACACAAGACAAGGTTATGTTATATAACGTATTACGTTATATCGTTATACCATATAACGTATTACGTTATGACGTTATGTTGGATAACGTAATGCGTTATAACGTTATGTTATATAACGTAATACGTTATAACGTGTTACCATATAACGTATTACGTTATATCGTTATACCATATAACGTATTACGGTATAACGTTACCCAAGACAACGTTATGTTATATAACGTATTACGTTATAACGTTATACCATATAACTTATTACGTTTTGACGTTATACCATACACGGTTATGTTATATAACGTATTACGTTCTAACTTTATACCATATAACGTATTACGCTATAACGTTAAGTTATATAACGTAATACGTTATAACATTATAATGTTATACCATACAACCTTATGTTATATAACGTATTATGTCATACCTTTATACCATATAACGTATTACGTTATAACATTATACCATATAACGTATTACGTTATAACTTTATACCATATAACGTATTACGTTATGACGTTATGTTGGGTAACGTAATACGTCATAACGTTATGTTATATAACGTAATACGTTATAACGTGTTACCATATAACGTATTACGTTATATCGTTATACCATATAACGTATTACGTTATAACGTTACCCAAGACAACGTTATGTTATATAACGTACTACGTTATAACGTTATACCATATAACGTGTTACGTTTTAATGTTATACCATACAACGTTATGTTATATAACGTATTTCGTTATAACGTTATACCATATAACGTATTACGTTATAACGTTACCCAAGACAACGTTATGTTATATAACGTAATACGTTATAACGTTATACCATATACTGTGTTACGTTATAACGTTACGTTATATAACGTATTACGTTATAACGTTATACCATATAACGTGTTACGTTATAACGTTACCCAAGACAACGTTATGTTATATAACGTATTACGTTATAGCTTTATACCACATAACGCATTACGTTATAACGTTACACCATACAACGTTATGTTATATAACGTATTACGTTATAACGTTATACCATATAACTTATTACGTTTTGACGTTATGTTGGATAACGTAATACGTCATAACGTTATGTTATATAACGTAATACGTTATAACGTGTTACCATATAACGTATTACGTTATATCGTTATACCATATAACGTATTACGTTATAACGTTACCCAAGACAACGTTATGTTATATAACGTATTATGTCATACCTTTATACCATATAACGTATTACGTTATAACATTATACCATATAACGTATTACGTTATAACTTTATACCATATAACGGAATACTTTATGACGTTATGTTGGATAACGTAATACGTCATAACGTTATGTTATATAACGTAATACGTTATAACGTGTTACCATATAACGTATTACGTTATATCGTTATACCATATAACGTATTACGTTATAACGTTACCCAAGACAACGTTATGTTATATAACGTACTACGTTATAACGTTATACCATATAACGTGTTACGTTTTAATGTTATACCATACAACGTTATGTTATATAACGTATTTCGTTATAACTTCATACCATATAACGTATTACGCTATAACGTTATGTTATATAACGTAGTACGTTATAACGTTATAACGTTATACCATACAACGTTATGTTATATAACGTATTACGTTATAACGTTATACCATATAACGCATGACGTTATAACGTTACACCATACAACGTTATGTTATATAACGTATTACGTTATATCGTTATACCATATAACGTATTACGGTATAACGTTACCCAAGACAACGTTATGTTGTATAACGTACTACGTTATAACGTTATACCATATAACGTGTTACGTTTTAATATTATACCATACAACGTTATGTTATATAACGTATTTCGTTATAACTTCATACCATATAACGTATTACGCTATAACGTTATGTTATATAACGTAGTACGTTATAACGTTATAACGTTATACCATACAACGTTATGTTATATAACGTATTACGTTATAACGTTATACCATATAACGCATGACGTTATAACGTTACACCATACAACGTTATGTTATATAACATATTACGTTATAACGTTATACCATATAACCTATTGCGTTATAACGTTACACCATACAACGTTATGTTATATAACGTATTACGTTATAACGTTATACCATATAACGTATTACGTTATAACGTTACCCAAGACAACGTTATGTTATATAACGTATTACGTTATAACGTTATACCATATAACGTTATGTTATATAACGTATTACATCATAACTTTATACCAGATAACGTATTACGTTATAACATTATACCATATAACGTATTACGTTATAACTTTATACCATATAACGTATTACGTTTTAACGTTATACCATACAACGTTATGTTATATAACGTATTACGTTATAACTTCATACCATATAACGTATTACGTTATAACGTTATGTTATATAACGTAATACGTTATAACGTTATACCATATAACGTATTACGTTATAACGTTGCACAAGACAACGTTATGTTATATAACGTAGTACGTTATAACGTTATGCCATATAACGTATTACGTTATAACGTTAGACAAGACAACGTTATGTTATATAACGCATTACGTTATAACGTTATACCATATAACGTATTACGTTATAATGTTATACCATATAACGTATTACCGAGAACTCTAACTACTCCCTTTGGAAAGCCACAAAAAAAATAAAGAAGCCAATAAAACTAGTCCCAGCAATCAGAAAAGCAGATAATACATGGGCAAGAAGCAACGAAGAACAAGCTGAAGAATTTTCCAACCACCTAAGCAACATATTTACACCACATAATATCAATAATAGCAACCACAACTGTCATATGGATGAGGATGAGGTAATCACTAGTACTGCAACTGACAATCATTACATCATACCTAAAACAACAGCACATGAAATTAGAAACATAATCGAGAAAACAAAAAATAATAAGGCACCAGGAATTGACCTAATCAATGGTATAATCTTGAAAAACCTTCCTCCAAAAGCGATACGGCTAATTACAATAATCTTTAATGCAATATTAAGAATCCAATACTATCCTAAACTATGGAAACTAGCACAGATCATAATGTTACCTAAACCAGGCAAAGACCCACATCAAACAGTATCGTACAGACCAATATCACTACTTCCAGTATTCTCCAAAATACTGGAAAAAATAATTTACGCCCGCCTAAAACCAATAATAGAGAAGGAAAAACTAATACCAGATCACCAATTTGGATTCAGGAACAAACACTCCACGATAGAGCAAATGCACAGACTCACAAACGAAATAATACTAGCAATAGAAAACAAACAATACTGCACAGCCCTCTTTATGGACATCGAGAAAGCATTCGACAAAATAAACCACGATAGTCTACTTCAATCAATCAGAAAACAATTCCCGGAGCAGATATACCATTTAACTAAATCCTACTTAAGCAACAGAACCTTTACAGTAAAAATTAAAGATACATACTCTCAAGTTAAAGACATCAAGGCAGGGGTTCCGCAAGGAAGCGTCTTGGGACCAATTCTCTACACACTATACACGGCCAACATACCAACAACCACCAACAGCAAAATACTGACATTTGCGGATGACACTGTGGTACTAGTCAGGCACACTAACCCAGCAACAGCAGTCGCATTGCTACAAGAGCATATTGCAAAAATAGAAAAGTGGCTTCAAGTTAAACAAATTAAAGCAAACCCTGATAAATGCAACCACATTACATTCACACTGCGAAAACAGTTACCACCAAACATTACACTCAACGGCACGCACATAATACAAACAAGGCAAGTCAAATACCTAGGACTACACTTTGATACAAGATTCACATGGAAACAGCATATCAAATCAATAATAAGCAAAATACAGATAGCAAGGAGACAGATGTACTGGTTAACAAGTCGAAAATCCAAACTAAGCATAGAAAACAAATTAAAAATCTACAAAACCATCATAAAACCAATCTGGACGTACGGAATACCACTATGGGGAACAGCAGCAATGAGCCATATAACCAAACTAGAGGCAATGCAATCTAAAATACTTAGAACAATAGTAAACGCCCCATGGTACGTTAGAAACGAGGACATACGAAAAGACCTTGGAATACCAACGGTCAAGGAAGAGATTAGCAGATTCGCAAGAAGGTACAGAGAAAGATTAGCAACGCACCCGAACCGGCTGGCAGCGGAAACGATCACCACATTCATCGAAAGGAGATTAAAAAGGAAACATCCAGTAGATCTCATAAAGGATACACCCTAACAAGCACGAAGATGGAACCCCATTGGGGGTAGCCACCCACATGTTATATTAGTAAACAGCTATAACATTTTACCAAATGTCCTACTGGACAAATTGTAAAATTTAAAGCAAATAAATAAAAAAAAAAAAAAAAAAAAAAATATAACGTATTACGTTACAACGTTACACAAGACAACGTTATGTTATATAACGTATTACGTTATAACGTTATACCATATAACGTATTACGTTATAACGTTATACCATACAACGATATGTTATATAACGTAATACGTTATAACGCGTTACCATATAACGTATTACGTTATAACGTTACACAAGAAAACGTTATGTTATATAACGTATTAAGTTATTACGTTATACCATATAACGTTATACCATACAACGTAATACGCTATAACGTTATACCATATAACGCAATACGATATAACGTTACACCATTCATCGTTATATTATACAACATATTACGTTATAACGTTATACCATATAACGTATTGCGTTATAACGTTACACCATACAACGTTATGTAATATAACGTATTACGTTATAACGTTATACCATATAACGTGTTACGTTATAACGTTACTCAAGACAACGTTATGTTACACAACGTATTACGTTATAACGTTATACCTTATAACGTATTACGTTTTGACGTTATACCATACACGGTAATGTTATATAACGTATTACGTTATAACTTTATACCATATAACGTATTACGCTATAACGTTAGGTTATATAACGTAATACGTTATAACATTATACCATATAACGTATTACGTTATAACTTTATATCATATAACGTATTACGTTATAACGTTATGTTATGTAACGTAATACGTTATAACGATATGTTATATAACGTAATACGTTATATCGTGTTACCATATAACGTATTACGTTATATCGTTATACCATATAACGTTATGTTATCTAACGTAATACGTTATAAAGCTATACCATACAACGTTATGTTATATAACGTATTACGTCTTAACTTTATGCCATATAACGTATTACTTTATAACTTTATACCGTATAACGTATTACGTTATAACTTTATACCGTATAACGTATTACGTTATAACTTTATACCGTATAACGTATTACGTTATAACTTTATACCGTATAACGTATTACGTTATAACGTTATGTTATATAACGTAATACGTTATAACGTTATGTTATATAACCTAATACGTTATAACGTGTTACCATATAACGTATTACGTTATATCGTTATACCATATAACGTTATGTTATATAATGTAATACGTTATAACGTTATAACCTGTTACCATATAACGTATTACGTTATATCGTTATACCATATAACGTATTACGTTATATCGTTATACCATATAACGTTATGTTATATAATGTAATACGTTATAACGTTATAACGTTATACCATATGACATATTACGTTATAACTTTATAACATATAACGTATTACGTTATAACGTTATGTTCTATAACGTAATACGTTATAACATTATGTTATATAACGTAATACAATATAACGTTATGTTATATAACGTAATACGTTATAACGGTATGTTATATAAAGTAATACGTTATAACGTTATGTCATATAACGTATTACGTTATAACGTGTTACCATATAACGTATTACCTTATATCGTTATACCATATAACGTTATGTTATCTAACGTAATACGTTATAACGTTATACCATATAACGTTATGTTATATAACGTGTTACGTTATAACTTTATATCATATAACGTATTACGTTATAACGTTATGTTATATAACGTAATACGTTATAACGTTATGTTATTTAACGTAATACGTTATAACGTTATTTTATATAACGTATTACGTTATAACGTGTTACCATATAACGTGTTACCTTATATCGCTATACCATATAACGTTATGTTATATAACGTAATACGATATAACGTTAAAACGTTATACCATACAACGTTATGTTATATAACGTATTACGTTATAACTTTATACCATATATCGTATTACGTTATAACGTTATGTTATATAACGTAATACGTTATAACGGTATGTTATATAACGTAATACGTTATAACGTTATGTTATATAACGTAATACGTTATAACGGTATGTTATATAACGTAATACGTTATAACGTTATGTTATATAACGTAATACGATATAACGTTTTACAATATAACGTATTACGTTATATCGCTACACCATATAATGTTACGTTATATAACGTAATACGTTTTAACGTTATAACCTTATACCATACAACGTTATGTTATATAACGTATTATGTTATAACTTTATAGCATATAACGTATTACGTTATAGCATTATACCATATAACGTATTACGTTATAACGTTATATCACATATCGTACTACGTTATAACGTTATACCATATAACGTATTACGTTATAACGTTATACTATATAACGTAATACGTCATAACATTATACCATATAACATATTACGTTATAACGTTATACCATATAACGTATTACGTTTTAACGTTATACCATTCAACGTTATGTTATATAACGTGTTACGTTATAACTTTATATCATATAACGTATTACGTTATAACGTTATGTTATATAACGTAATACGTTATAACGTTATGTTATTTAACGTAATACGTTATAACGTTATTTTATATAACGTATTACGTTATAACGTGTTACCATATAACGTGTTACCTTATATCGCTATACCATATAACGTTATGTTATATAACGTAATACGATATAACGTTAAAACGTTATACCATACAACGTTATGTTATATAACGTATTACGTTATAACTTTATACCACATAACGTATTAGGTTATAAAATTATACCATATAACGTATTTCGTTATAACGTTATGTTATATAACGTATTACGTTGTAACGTCATGTTATATAACGTATTACGTTATAACGTAATGTTATATAATGTATTACGTTATAACGTTATACCATATAACGTTATGTTATATAACGTAATAGGTTATAACGTCATACCATATAATCAATTACGTTATATCGTTATACCATATAACGTTATGTTATATAACGTAATACGTTATAGCGTTATACCATATCACATTTTACGTTATAACTTTATTCCATATATCGTATTACGTTATAACGTTATGTTATATAACGTAATACGTTATAACGTTATGTTATATACCCTAATACGTTATAACGTTATGTTATATAACGTAATACGTTATAACGTGTTACCATATAACGTTATGTTATATAACGTAATAGGTTATAACGTTATACCATATAACGTATTACGTTATAACGTTATAGCATATAACGTATTACGTTTTGACGTTATACCATACAACGTTATGTTATAAAACGTGTTACGTTATAACTTTATACCATATAACGTATTACGCTATAACGTTATGATATGTAACGTAATACGTTATAACGTTATGTTATATAACGTAATACGATATAACGTTTTACAATATAACGTATTACGTTATATCGCTACACCATATAATGTTACGTTATATAACGTAATACGTTTTAACGTTATAACCTTATACCATACAACGTTATGTTATATAACGTATTATGTTATAACTTTATAGCATATAACGTATTACGTTATAGCATTATACCATATAACGTATTACGTTATAACGTTATATCACATATCGTACTACGTTATAACGTTATACCATATAACGTATTACGTTATAACGTTATACCATATAACGTAATACGTCATAACATTATACCATATAACGCATTACGCTAAAACGTTACAAAAGACAACGTTATGTTATATAACGTATTACGTTATATCGTTATACCATATAACGTATTACGTTATAACTTTATACCATATAACGTATTACGTTATAACGTTATGTTATATAACGTATTACGTTATAACGTGTTACCATATAACGTATTACCTTATATCGCTGTACCATATAACGTTATGTTACATAAAGTAATACGATATAACGTTATAACCTAATACCATACAACGTTATGTTATATAACGTATTACGTTATAACTTTATACCATATATCGTATTACGTTATAACGTTATGTTATATAACGTAATACGTTATAACGGTATGTTATATAACGTAATACGTTATAACGTTATGTTATATAACGTAATACGTTATAACGGTATGTTATATAACGTAATACGTTATAACGTTATGTTATATAACGTAATACGATATAACGTTTTACAATATAACGTATTACGTTATATCGCTACACCATATAATGTTACGTTATATAACGTAATACGTTTTAACGTTATAACCTTATACCATACAACGTTATGTTATATAACGTATTATGTTATAACTTTATAGCATATAACGTATTACGTTATAGCATTATACCATATAACGTATTACGTTATAACGTTATATCACATATCGTACTACGTTATAACGTTATACCATATAACGTATTACGTTATAACGTTATACCATATAACGTAATACGTCATAACATTATACCATATAACATATTACGTTATAACGTTATACCATATAACGTATTACGTTTTAACGTTATACCATTCAACGTTATGTTATATAACGTGTTACGTTATAACTTTATATCATATAACGTATTACGTTATAACGTTATGTTATATAACGTAATACGTTATAACGTTATGTTATTTAACGTAATACGTTATAACGTTATGTTATATAACGTATTACGTTATAACGTGTTACCATATAACGTGTTACCTTATATCGCTATACCATATAACGTTATGTTATATAACGTAATACGATATAACGTTAAAACGTTATACCATACAACGTTATGTTATATAACGTATTACGTTATAACTTTATACCACATAACGTATTAGGTTATAAAATTATACCATATAACGTATTACGTTATAACGTTATGTTATATAACGTATTACGTTGTAACGTCATGTTATATAACGTATTACGTTATAACGTTATGTTATATAATGTATTACGTTATAACGTTATACCATATAACGTTATGTTATATAACGTAATAGGTTATAACGTCATACCATATAATCAATTACGTTATATCGTTATACCATATAACGTTATGTTATATAACGTAATACGTTATAGCGTTATACCATATCACATTTTACGTTATAACTTTATTCCATATATCGTATTACGTTATAACGTTATGTTATATAACGTAATACGTTATAACGTTATGTTATATAACCTAATACGTTATAACGTTATGTTATATAACGTAATACGTTATAACGTGTTACCATATAACGTTATGTTATATAACGTAATAGGTTATAACGTTATACCATATAACGTATTACGTTATAACGTTATAGCATATAACGTATTACGTTTTGACGTTATACCATACAACGTTATGTTATAAAACGTGTTACGTTATAACTTTATACCATATAACGTATTACGCTATAACGTTATGATATGTAACGTAATACGTTATAACGTTATGTTATATAACGTAATACGATATAACGTTTTACAATATAACGTATTACGTTATATCGCTACACCATATAATGTTACGTTATATAACGTAATACGTTTTAACGTTATAACCTTATACCATACAACGTTATGTTATATAACGTATTATGTTATAACTTTATAGCATATAACGTATTACGTTATAGCATTATACCATATAACGTATTACGTTATAACGTTATATCACATATCGTACTACGTTATAACGTTATACCATATAACGTATTACGTTATAACGTTATACCATATAACGTAATACGTCATAACATTATACCATATAACGCATTACGCTAAAACGTTACAAAAGACAACGTTATGTTATATAACGTATTACGTTATATCGTTATACCATATAACGTATTACGTTATAACTTTATACCATATAACGTATTACGTTATAACGTTATGTTATATAACGTATTAAGTTATAACGTGTTACCATATAACGTATTACCTTATATCGTTATACCATATAACGTTATGTTATCTAACGTAATACGTTATAACGTTATACCATATAACGTTCTGTTATATAACGTAATAGGTTATAACGTTATACTATATAGCGTATTACGTTATAACGTTATAGCATATAACGTAATACGTTTTAACGTTATACCATACAACGTTATGTTATATAACGTATTACGTTATAACTTTAGACCATATAACGTATTACGCTATAAGGTTATATAATAAATCGTAATACGTTATAACCTTATAACGTTATACCATACTACGTTATGTTATATAACGTATTACGTCATAACTTTATACCATATAACGTATTACGTTATAACGTTATACCATATAACGTATTACGTTTTAACGTTATACCATACAACGTTATGGTATATAACGTATTACGTTATAATTTTATACCATATAACGTATTACGTCATAACATTATACCATATGACGAAATGCGTTACAACGTTAGGTTATATAACGTAATACGTTATACCGTGTAACCATATAACGTCTTACGTTATATCGCTATACCATACAACGTTATGTTATATAACGTATTACGTTATAACTTTATACCATATAACGTATTACGTTATAAAATTATACCATATAACGTATTACGTTATAACGTTATGTTATATAACGTAATAGGCTATAACGTTATACCATGTAACGTATTACGTTATAACGTTATACCATATAACGTATTACATTTTAACGTTATACCATACAACGTTAAGGTATATAACGTATTACGTTATAATTTTATACCATATAACGTATTACGTCATAACTTTATACCATATAACGTATTACGTTATAACGTTATGTTATATAACGTAATACGTTATTACGTTATGTTATATATCGTAATACGTTATAACGTGTGACCATATAACGTATTACGTTATATCGTTATACCATATAACGTTATGTTATATAACGTAATACGTTATAGCGTTATAACGTTATACCATATAACGTATTACGTTATAACGTTATACCATACCACGATATGTTATATAACGTGTTACGTTATAACTTTATACCATATCACGTTTTACGTTATAACTTTATTCCATATAACGTATTACGTTAAAACGTTATGTTATATAACATAATACGTTATAACGTTATGTTATATAACCTAATACGTTATAATGTTATGTTATATAACGTAATACGTTATAACGTGTTACCATATAACGTATTACGTTATATCGTTATACCATATAACGTTATGATATCTAACGTAATACGTTATAACGTTATACCATATAACGTTATGTTATATAACGTAATAGGTTATAACGTTATACCATATAACGTATTACGTTATAACGTTACACCATATAACGTATTACGTTATAACGTTATACCATATGACGTATTACGTTATAACGTTACCCAAGACAAGGTTATGTTATATAACGTATTACGTTATAACGTTATACCATATAACGCATTACGTTATGACGTTATGTTTGATAATGTAATACGTTATAACGTTATGTTATATAACGTAATACGTTATACCGTGCTACCAGATAACGTATTACGTTATATCGTTATACCATATAACGTTATGTTATATAACGTAATACGTTATAACGTTATAACGTATTAACATATAACGTATTATGTTATTACGTTATACCATATAACGTATTACGTTTTAACGTTATACCATACAACGTTATGTTATATAACGTATTAAGTTATAACGCTATACCATATAACGTACTACGTTATAAGGTTACCCAAGACAACGTTATGTTATATAACGTATTCCGTTATGACTTTATACCATATAACGTATTACGTTATAACACTATACCATATAACGAAATACGTTATAACGTTATGTTATATAACGTAATACGTTATACCGTGTAACCATACAACGTATTACGTTATATCGCTATACCATATAACGTTATGTTATATAACGTAATACGTTATAACGTTATAACGTTATACCATACAACGTTATGTTATATAACGTATTACGTTATAACTTTATACCTTATAACGTATTACGTTATAAAATAATACCATATAACGTATTACGTTATAACGTTATGTTATATAACGTATTACGATATAACGTTATGTTATATAACGTATTACGTTATAACGTTATACCATATAACGTTATGTTATATAACGTAATAGGCTATAACATTTTACCATGTAACGTATTACGTTATAACGTTATAGCATATAACGTATTACGTTTTGACGTTATACCATACAACGTTATGTTATAAAACGTGTTACGTTATAACTTTATACCATATAACGTATTACGCTATAACGTTATGATATGTAACGTAATACGTTATAACGTTATGTTATATAACGTAATACGATATAACGTTTTACAATATAACGTATTACGTTATATCGCTACACCATATAATGTTACGTTATATAACGTAATACGTTTTAACGTTATAACCTTATACCATACAACGTTATGTTATATAACGTATTATGTTATAACTTTATAGCATATAACGTATTACGTTATAGCATTATACCATATAACGTATTACGTTATAACGTTATATCACATATCGTACTACGTTATAACGTTATACCATATAACGTATTACGTTATAACGTTATACCATATAACGTAATACGTCATAACATTATACCATATAACGCATTACGCTAAAACGTTACAAAAGACAACGTTATGTTATATAACGTATTACGTTATATCGTTATACCATATAACGTATTACGTTATAACTTTATACCATATAACGTATTACGTTATAACGTTATGTTATATAACGTATTAAGTTATAACGTGTTACCATATAACGTATTACCTTATATCGTTATACCATATAACGTTATGTTATCTAACGTAATACGTTATAACGTTATACCATATAACGTTCTGTTATATAACGTAATAGGTTATAACGTTATACTATATAGCGTATTACGTTATAACGTTATAGCATATAACGTATTACGTTTTAACGTTATACCATACAACGTTATGTTATATAACGTATTACGTTATAACTTTAGACCATATAACGTATTACGCTATAAGGTTATGTTATAAATCGTAATACGTTATAACCTTATAACGTTATACCATACTACGTTATGTTATATAACGTATTAGGTCATAACTTTATACCATATAACGTATTACGTTATAACGTTATACCATATAACGTATTACGTTTTAACGTTATACCATACAACGTTATGGTATATAACGTATTACGTCATAACATTATACCATATGACGAAATGCGTTACAACGTTAGGTTATATAACGTAATACGTTATACCGTGTAACCATATAACGTCTTACGTTATATCGCTATACCATACAACGTTATGTTATATAACGTATTACGTTATAACTTTATACCATATAACGTATTACGTTATAAAATTATACCATATAACGTATTACGTTATAACGTTATGTTATATAACGTAATAGGCTATAACGTTATACCATGTAACGTATTACGTTATAACGTTATACCATATAACGTATTACGTTTTAACGTTCTACCATACACCGTTAAGGTATATAACGTATTACGTTATAATTTTATACCATATAACGTATTACGTCATAACTTTATACCATATAACGTATTACGTTATAACGTTATGTTATATAACGTAATACGTTATTACGTTATGTTATATAACTTAATACGTTATTACGTTATGTTATATATCGTAATACGTTATAACGTGTGACCATATAACGTATTACGTTATATCGTTATACCATATAACGTTATGTTATATAACGTAATACGTTATAGCGTTATAACGTTATACCATATAACGTATTACGTTATAACGTTATACCATACCACGATATGTTATATAACGTGTTACGTTATAACTTTATACCATATCACGTTTTACGTTATAACTTTATTCCATATAACGTATTACGTTATAACGTTATGTTATATAACGTAATACGTTATAACGTTATGTTATATAACCTAATACGTTATAATGTTATGTTATATAACGTAATACGTTATAACGTGTTACCATATAACGTATTACGTTATATCGTTATAGCATATAACGTTATGATATCTAACGTAATACGTTATAACGTTATACCATATAACGTTATGTTATATAACGTAATAGGTTATAACGTTATACCATATAACGTATTACGTTATAACGTTACACCATATAACGTATTACGTTATAACGTTATACCATATGACGTATTACGTTATAACGTTACCCAAGACAAGGTTATGTTATATAACGTATTACGTTATAACGTTATACCATATAACGCATTACGTTATGACGTTATGTTTGATAATGTAATACGTTATATCGTTATACCATATAACGTTATGATATCTAACGTAATACGTTATAACGTTATACCATATAACGTTATGTTATATAACGTAATACGTTATACCGTGTAACCATACAACGTATTACGTTATATCGCTATACCATATAACGTTATGTTATATAACGTAATACGTTATAACGTTATAACGTTATACCATACAACGTTATGTTATATAACGTATTACGTTATAACTTTATACCATATAACGTATTACGTTATAAAATAATACCATATAACGTATTACGTTATAACGTTATGTTATATAACGTATTACGATATAACGTTATGTTATATAACGTATTACGTTATATCGTTATACCATATAACGTTATGTTATATAACGTAATAGGCTATAACGTTTTACCATGTAACGTATTACGTTATAACGTTATACCATATAACGTTATGTTATATAACGTAATAGGTTATAACGTCATACCATATAATCAATTACGTTATATCGTTATACCATATAACGATATGTTATATAACGTAATACGTTATAGCGTTATACCATATCACATTTTACGTTATAACTTTATTCCATATATCGTATTACGTTATAACGTTATGTTATATAACGTATTACGTTATAACGTTATGTTATATAACCTAATACGTTATAACGTTACGTTATATAACGTAATACGTTATAACGTGTTACCATATAACGTTATGTTATATAACGTAATAGGTTATAACGTTATACCATATAACGTATTACGTTATAACGTTATAGCATATAACGTATTACGTTTTGACGTTATACGATACAACGTTATGTTATAAAACGTGTTACGTTATAACTTTATACCATATAACGTATTACGCTATAACGTTATGATATGTAACGTAATACGTTATAACGTTATGTTATATAACGTAATACGATATAACGTTTTACAATATAACGTATTACGTTATATCGCTACACCATATAATGTTACGTTATATAACGTAATACGTTTTAACGTTATAACCTTATACCATACAACGTTATGTTATATAACGTATTATGTTATAACTTTATAGCATATAACGTATTACGTTATAGCATTATACCATATAACGTATTACGTTATACCGTTATATCACATATCGTACTACGTTATAACGTTATACCATATAACGTATTACGTTATAACGTTATACCATATAACGTAATACGTCATAACATTATACCATATAACGCATTACGCTAAAACGTTACAAAAGACAACGTTATGTTATATAACGTAGTACGTTATATCGTTATACCATATAACGTATTACGTTATAACTTTATACCATATAACGTATTACGTTATAACGTTATGTTATATAACGTATTAAGTTATAACGTGTTACCATATAACGTATTACCTTATATCGTTATACCATATAACGTTATGTTATCTAACGTAATACGTTATAACGTTATACCATATAACGTTCTGTTATATAACGTAATAGGTTATAACGTTATACTATATAGCGTATTACGTTATAACGTTATAGCATATAACGTATTACGTTTTAACGTTATACCATACAACGTTATGTTATATAACGTATTACGTTATAACTTTAGACCATATAACGTATTACGCTATAAGGTTATGTTATAAATCGTAATACGTTATAACCTTATAACTTTATACCATACTACGTTATGTTATATAACGTATTACGTCATAACTTTATACCATATAACGTATTACGTTATAACGTTATACCATATAACGTATTACGTTTTAACGTTATACCATACAACGTTATGGTATATAACGTATTACGTTATAATTTTATACCATATAACGTATTACGTCATAACATTATACCATATGACGAAATGCGTTACAACGTTAGGTTATATAACGTAATACGTTATACCGTGTAACCATATAACGTCTTACGTTATATCGCTATACCATACAACGTTATGTTATATAACGTATTACGTTATAACTTTATACCATATAACGTATTACGTTATAAAATTATACCATATAACGTATTACGTTATAACGTTATGTTATATAACGTAATAGGCTATAACGTTATACCATGTAACGTATTACGTTACAACGTTATACCATATAACGTATTACGTTTTAACGTTATACCATACAACGTTAAGGTATATAACGTATTACGTTATAATTTTATACCATATAACGTATTACGTCATAACTTTATACCATATAACGTATTACGTTATAACGTTATGTTATATAACGTAATACGTTATTACGTTATGTTATATAACTTAATACGTTATTACGTTATGTTATATATCGTAATACGTTATAACGTGTGACCATATAACGTATTACGTTATATCGTTATACCATATAACGTTATGTTATATAACGTAATACGTTATAGCGTTATAACGTTATACCATATAACGTATTACGTTATAACGTTATACCATACCACGATATGTTATATAACGTATTACGTTATAATTTTATACCATATAACGTATTACGTCATAACTTTATACCATATAACGTATTACGTTATAACGTTATGTTATATAACGTAATACGTTATTACGTTATGTTATATAACCTAATACGTTATAATGTTATGTTATATAACGTAATACGTTATAACGTGTTACCATATAACGTATTACGTTATATCGTTATACCATATAACGTTATGATATCTAACGTAATACGTTATAACGTTATACCATATAACGTTATGTTATATAACGTAATAGGTTATAACGTTATACCATATAACGTATTACGTTATAACGTTACACCATATAACGTATTACGTTATAACGTTATACCATATGACGTATTACGTTATAACGTTACCCAAGACAAGGTTATGTTATATAACGTATTACGTTATATCGTTATACCATATAACGTTATGTTATATAACGTAATACGTTATAACGTTATAACGTATTAACATATAACGTATTATGTTATAACGCTATACCATATAACGTACTACGTTATAACGTTACCCAAGACAACGTTATGTTATATAACGTATTCCGTTATGACTTTATACCATATAACGTATTACGTTATAACACTATACCATATAACGAAATACGTTATAACGTTATGTTATATAACGTAATACGTTATACCGTGTAACCATACAACGTATTACGTTATATCGCTATACCATATAACGTTATGTTATATAACGTAATACGTTATAACGTTATAACGTTATACCACACAACGTTATGTTATATAACGTATTACGTTATAACTTTATACCATATAACGTATTACGTTATAAAATAATACCATATAACGTATTACGTTATAACGTTATGTTATATAACGTATTACGATATAACGTTATGTTATATAACGTATTACGTTATAACGTTATACCATATAACGTTATGTTATATAACGTAATAGGCTATAACGTTTTACCATGTAACGTATTACGTTATAACGTTATACCATATAACGTATTACGTTATAACGTTATGTTATATAACGTAATACGTTATAACGTTATGTTATATAACCTAATACGTTATAATGTTATGTTATATAACGTAATACGTTATAACGTGTTACCATATAACGTATTACGTTATATCGTTATACCATATAACGTTATGATATCTAACGTAATCCGTTATAACGTTATAGCATATAACGTTATGTTATATACCGTAATAGGTTATAACGTTATACCATATAACGTATTACGTTATAACGTTATACCATATAACGTATTACGTTTTAAGGTTATACCATACAACGTTATGTTATGAAGCGTATTACGTTCTAACTTTATACCATATAACGTATTACGATATAACGCTACACAAGACAACGTTATGTTATATAATGTATTGCGTTATAACGTTATACCATATAACGTATTACGTTATAACGTTACACAAGACAAGGTTATGTTATATAACGTAATAGGTTATAACGTTATACCATATAACGTATTACGTTATAACGTTATACCATATATCGTAATACGTTATAACGTTATACCAAATAACGTTATACCATATAACGTAATACGTTGTAACGTTATACCATATAACGCATTACGTTATAACGTTACACCATGCAAAGTTATGTTATATAACGTATTACGTTATAACGTTATACCATATAACGTATTACGTTATAACGTTACCCAAGACAACGTTATGTTATATAACGTATTACGTAATAACGTTATACCATATAACGTATTACGTTATAACGTTACACAAGACAACGTTATGTTATATAATGTATTGCGTTATAACGTTATACCATATAACGTATTACGTTATAACGTTTCACAAGACAAGGTTATGTTATATAACGTATTACGTTATAACTTTATACCATATAACGTATTACGTTATAACGTTATACCATATAACGTATTACGTTATAACGTTATACCATATAACGTTATGTTATATAACGTAATAGGCTATAACGTTTTACCATGTAACGTATTACGTTATAACGTTATACCATATAACGTTATGTTATATAACGTAATAGGTTATAACGTCATACCATATAATCAATTACGTTATATCGTTATACCATATGACGTTATGTTATATAACGTAATACGTTATAGCGTTATACCATATCACATTTTACGTTATAACTTTATTCCATATATCGTATTACGTTATAACGTTATGTTATATAACGTAATACGTTATAACGTTATGTTATATAACCTAATACGTTATAACGTTATGTTATATAACGTAATACGTTATAACGTGTTACCATATAACGTTATGTTATATAACGTAATAGGTTATAACGTTATACCATATAACGTATTACGTTATAACGTTATAGCATATAACGTATTACGTTTTGACGTTATACCATACAACGTTATGTTATAAAACGTGTTACGTTATAACTTTATACCATATAACGTATTACGCTATAACGTTATGATATGTAACGTAATACGTTATAACGTTATGTTATATAAGGTAATACGATATAACGTTTTACAATATAACGTATTACGTTATATCGCTACACCATATAATGTTACGTTATATAACGTAATACGTTTTAACGTTATAACCTTATACCATACAACGTTATGTTATATAACGTATTATGTTATAACTTTATAGCATATAACGTATTACGTTATAGCATTATACCATATAACGTATTACGTTATACCGTTATATCACATATCGTACTACGTTATAACGTTATACCATATAACGTATTACGTTATAACGTTATACCATATAACGTAATACGTCATAACATTATACCATATAACGCATTACGCTAAAACGTTACAAAAGACAACGTTATGTTATATAACGTATTACGTTATATCGTTATACCATATAACGTATTACGTTATAACTTTATACCATATAACGTATTACGTTGTAACGTTATGTTATATAACGTATTAAGTTATAACGTGTTACCATATAACGTATTACCTTATATCGTTATACCATATAACGTTATGTTATCTAACGTAATACGTTATAACGTTATACCATATAACGTTCTGTTATATAACGTAATAGGTTATAACGTTATACTATATAGCGTATTACGTTATAACGTTATAGCATATAACGTATTACGTTTTAACGTTATACCATACAACGTTATGTTATATAACGTATTACGTTATAACTTTAGACCATATAACGTATTACGCTATAAGGTTATGTTATAAATCGTAATACGTTATAACCTTATAACGTTATACCATACTACGTTATGTTATATAACGTATTACGTCATAACTTTATACCATATAACGTATTACGTTATAACGTTATACCATATAACGTATTACGTTTTAACGTTATACCATACAACGTTATGGTATATAACGTATTACGTTATAATTTTATACCATATAACGTATTACGTCATAACATTATACCATATGACGAAATGCGTTACAACGTTAGGTTATATAACGTAATACGTTATACCGTGTAACCATATAACGTCTTACGTTATATCGCTATACCATACAACGTTATGTTATATAACGTATTACGTTATAACTTTATACCATATTACGTATTACGTTATAAAATTATACCATATAACGTATTACGTTATAACGTTATGTTATATAACGTAATAGGCTATAACGTTATACCATGTAACGTATTACGTTATAACGTTATACCATATAACGTATTACGTTTTAACGTTATACCATACAACGTTAAGGTATATAACGTATTACGTTATAATTTTATACCATATAACGTATTACGTCATAACTGTATACCATATAACGTATTACGTTATAACGTTATGTTATATAACGTAATACGTTATTACGTTATGTTATATAACTTAATACGTTATTACGTTATGTTATATATCGTAATACGTTATAACGTGTGACCATATAACGTATTACGTTATATCGTTATACCATATAACGTTATGTTATATAACGTAATACGTTATAGCGTTATAACGTTATACCATATAACGTATTACGTTATAACGTTATACCATACCACGATATGTTATATAACGTGTTACGTTATAACTTTATACCATATCACGTTTTACGTTATAACTTTATTCCATATAACGTATTACGTTATAACGTTATGTTATATAACGTAATACGTTATAACGTGTTACCATATAACGTATTACGTTATAACGTTATGTTATATAACGTAATACGTTATAACGTTATGTTATATAACCTAATACGTTATAATGTTATGTTATATAACGTAATACGTTATAGCGTGTTACCATATAACGTATTACGTTATATCGTTATACCATATAACGTTATGATATCTAACGTAATCCGTTATAACGTTATACCATATAACGTTATGTTATATACCGTAATAGGTTATAACGTTATACCATATAACGTATTACGTTATAACGTTATACCATATAACGTATTACGTTTTAAGGTTATACCATACAACGTTATGTTATGAAGCGTATTACGTTCTAACTTTATACCATATAACGTATTACGATATAACGCTACACAAGACAACGTTATGTTATATAATGTATTGCGTTATAATGTTATACCATATAACGTATTACGTTATAACGTTACACAAGACAAGGTTATGTTATATAACGTAATAGGTTATAACGTTATACCATATAACGTATTACGTTATAACGTTATACCATATAACGTAATACGTTATAACGTTATACCAAATAACGTTATACCATATAACGTAATACGTTGTAACGTTATACCATATAACGCATTACGTTATAACGTTACACCATGCAAAGTTATGTTATATAACGTATTACGTTATAACGTTATACCATATAACGTATTGCGTTATAACGTTACCCAAGACAACGTTATGTTATATAACGTATTACGTAATAACGTTATACCATATAACGTATTACGTTATAACGTTATACCATATAACGTATTACGTTATAACGTTATACCATATAACGTATTACGTTATCACGTTGTACCATATAACGTATTACGTTATAACGTTACACAAGACAACGTTATGTTATATAACGTATTACGATATAACGTTATGTTATATAACGTATTACGTTATAACGTTATACCATATAACGTTATGTTATATATCGTAATAGGCTATAACGTTATACCATGTAACGTATTACGTTATAACGTTATACCATATAACGTATTACGTTATAACGTTATGTTATATAACGTAATACGTTATAACGTTATGTTATATAACCTAATACGTTATAATGTTATGTTATATAACGTAATACGTTATAACGTGTTACCATATAACGTATTACGTTATATCGTTATACCATATAACGTTATGATATCTAACGTAATACGTTATAACGTTATACCATATAACGTTATGTTATATAACGTAATAGGTTATAACGTTATACCATATAACGTATTACGTTATAACGTTATACCATATAACGTATTACGTTTTAAGGTTATACCATACAACGTTATGTTATAAAACGTATTACGTTCTAACTTTATACCATATAACGTATTACGATATAACGCTACACAAGACAACGTTATGTTATATAATGTATTGCGTTATAACGTCATACCATATAACGTATTACGTTATAACATTATACCCTATAACGTATTACGTTATAACGTTATGTTATATAACGTAATACGTTATAACGTTATACCAAATAACGTTATACCATATAACGTAATACGTTGTAACGTTATACCATATAACGCATTACGTTATAACGTTACACCATACAAAGTTATGTTATATAACGTATTACGTTATATCGTTATACCATATAACGTATTACGTTATAACGTTACACAAGACAACGTTATGTTATATAACGTATTACGCTATAACGTTGTGTTATAAAACGTAATACGTTATAACGTTATAACGTTCTACCATACAACGTTATGTTATATAACGTATTACAATATAACTTTATACCATATAACGTATTACGTTATAACGTTATACCATATAACGTATTACGTTATAACTTTATACCATATAACGTATTACGTTATAACGTTACACAAGACAACGTTATGTTATATAACGTATTACGCTATAACGTTATGATATAAAACGTAATACGTTATAACGTTATAACGTTCTACCATACAACGTTATGTTATATAACGTATTACAATATAACTTTATACCATATAACGTATTACGTTATAACGTTATACCATATAACGTATTACGTTATAACGTTACACAAGACAACGTTATGTTATATAACGTATTACGCTATAACATTATGTTATAAAACGTAATACGTTATAACGTTATAACGTTATACCATAGAACGTTATGTTATATAACGTATTACGTTATAACTTTATACCATATAAAGTATTACGTTATAACGTTATACCATATAACGTATTGCGTTATAACGTTATACCATATAACGTATTACGTTATCACGCTATACCATATAACGCATTACGTTATGACGTTATGTTTGATAATGTAATACGTTATAACGTTATGTTATATAACGTAATACGTTATACCGTGTTACCATATAACGTATTACGTTATATCGTTATACCATATAACGTTATGTTATATAACGTAATACGTTATAACGTTATAACTTTATACCATATAACGTATTACGTTATAACGTTATACCATATAACGTATTACGTTATAACGTTATACCATATAACGTATTACGTTATATCGTTATAACGTTATACCATATAACGTATTACGTTATCACGTTATACCATATAACGTATTACGTTATAACGTTACACAAGACAACGTTATGTTATATAACGTATTACGCTATAACGTTATGTTATAAAACGTAATACGTTATAACGTTATAACGTTATACCATAGAACGTTATGTTATATAACGTATTACGTTATAACTTTATACCATATAACGTGTTACGTTATAACATTATACCATATAACGTAAGACGTTTTAACGTTATGTTATATAACGTAATACGATATAACGTTATACCATATAACGTTATGTTGTATAACGTAATAGGTTATAACGTTATACCATATAACGTTTTACGCTATAACGTTATACCATATAACGTATTACGTTATAACGTTACGTTATATAACGTAATACGATATAACGTGTTACCATATAACGTATTACGTTATATCGTTATACCAAAGAACGTCATTTTATATAACGTAATACGTTATAACGTTATAACGTTATACCATACATCGTTATGTTATAACGTTATACCATATAACTATATACTATATAACGTAACGCGTTATAATGTTATACCATATAACGTAATACATTATAAAGTTATACCATATAACCTTATGTTATAAAACGCAATACGTTTTAACGTTATACCCTATAACGTTGTGTTATCTAACGTAATACGTTATGACGTTAAACCATATCACGTTATGTTGTTTAACGTAATACGTTATAGCGTGATACCATATAACGATTTACGCTATAACGTAACACGATATATCGTTGTACCATATAACGTAAGACGTTATAACGTTACACCATATAACGTAATACGTTATAACGCCATACCATATAACGATATACTATATAACCTAACACGTTATAACGTTGTACCATATAAAGAAATACGTTATGACGTTACACCATATAACGTAATACGTTTTAACGTTACACCATATAACGTAGTACGTTATAACGTTATATGGTATAACATTATGTTATACAACGTAACACGTTATAACGTTAAACCTTATCACGTTATGTTATATAACCTAATACGTTATAACGTGATACCATATAACGATATACTATATAACGAAACACGTTATAACTTTGTACCATATAACGTAGTACGTCATAACATTGTACCATATATGGATATACTATATAACGTAACACGTTGTAACGTGACACCATATAACGAAATACATTATAACGTTATACCATATAACATTGTTATAAAACGTAACAAGGTTATAACGTTATACCATATAATGTTATGTTACATAACGTAATACGTTATAATTTTAAACCATATCACGTTACGTTATATAACGTAATACGTTATAACGTTAAACCATGTTACAGGTATGTTATATAATCTAATACGTTATAACGTTATACCATATAACGTAATACGTTATAACGTTAAATCATATAACGTTATGTTATATAACGTAACTCGTTATAACGTGACTGAATATAACGATATACTATATAACGTAACACGTTGTAACGTGACACCATATAACGAAATACATTATAACGTTATACCATATAGCATTGTTATAAAACGTAACAAGGTTATAACGTTATACCATATAATGTTATGTTATATAACGTAATACGTTATAATTTTAAACCATATCACGTTACGTTATATAACGTAATACGTTATAACGTTATACCATGTTACGGTATGCTATATAACCTAATACGTTATAACGTTACACCATATAACGTAATACGTTATAACGTTAAATCATATAACGTCATGTTATATAACGTAACTCGTTATAACGTGACTCCATATAACGATATACTATATAACGTAATACGCTATGATGTTATACCGTACTACGATATACTATATAACGCAATACGTTATATCGTTATACCATATAGCGCAATACGTTATAACGTTTTACCACATAACGTAATACATTATAGCGTTATGCCATATAGCGTAATACGTTATAACGATATACCATATAACGTAATACGTTATAACGTAATACCATATGACGCAGTACGTTATAACGTTATACCATATATCGTAATACGTTTTAACGTTGTAACATATAACGTTATACTGTATAACGTGACACGTTATAACGATATACCACATAACGTGACACGTTATAACGTTATACCAAATAACATAACACGTTATAACGTTATACCACATAACGTAATACGTTATAACGTTATACCATATGACGTAGTACGTTATAACGTTATACCATATAACGTAGTACGCTACAACGTCATAGCATATAACGTAATACGTTATAACGTCATACCATATAACGTAATTCGTTATAACGCAACAGGTTATAACGTTATACCACATAACGTAATACGTTATATCGATATACCATATAACGTAATACGTTATAACGTTAGACCACATAACGTAATACGTTATAACGTTGTACCATATGATGTTATGTTATATAACGTAATACGTCATAATGTTATACTATACAACGTAATACGCTATAACGTTATACCGTATAACGTTATACTATATATCGTAATACGTAATATCGTTATACCATATAACGCAATACGTTATAACGTTATACATATATAACGTAATACGTTATAACGATATACCATATAACGCTATGTTATATAGAGTAATGCGTTATAACGTTATACTATATAACGTAATACGCTATAACATTATGTTATATAACGCAATACGTTATAACGTTATACCATACAACGTAATACGTTTTAACGTTATACCATATAGCGTTATTTTATATAAGGCAATACGTTATAACGTTATACCATGCAACGTGTTTCGTTATAACGTAATACATTACAACGCAATACGTTATAACGTTATACCACATAACGTAATACGTTATAACGTTATACCATATAACGTAATACGTTATAACGTTATACCATATGATGTTTTGTTTTATAACGTAATACGTCATAATGTTATACTATATAACGTAATACGCTATAACGTTATACCGTATAACGTTATACTGTATATCGTAATACGTTTTATCGTTATACCATATAACGCAATAGGTTGTACCGTTATACCATATAGCGTAACACGTTATAAGAATATATCATATAACGTTATGTTATATAGCGTAATACGTTATAACGTTATACCACATAACGTAATACGTTATAACGTTATACCATATTCCGTGTTACGTTATAACGTTATACCATATAACGTGTTACTTTATAACGTTATACCACATAACGTAATACTTTATATCGTTATGCCACATAACGTAATACTTTATATCGTTATGCCATATAACGTAATACGTTATAACGTTATACCATATAACGTAATACGTTATAACGTTATACCATATGATGTTTTGTTTTATAACGTAATACGTCATAATGTTATACTATATAACGTAATACGCTATAACGTTATACCGTATAACGTTATACTGTATATCGTAATACGTTTTATCGTTATACCATATAACGCAATAGGTTGTACCGTTATACCATATAGCGTAACACGTTATAAGAATATATCATATAACGTTATGTTATATAGCGTAATACGTTATAACGTTATACCACATAACGTAATACGTTATAACGTTATACCATATTCCGTGTTACGTTATAACGTTATACCATATAACGTGTTACTTTATAACGTTATACCACATAACGTAATACTTTATATCGTTATGCCATATAACGTAAGACGTTATAACGTTAGACTATATAATGTAATACGTTATAAAGTTATACCATATAACGATATGTTATGTAACGGAATACGTTATAACGTTATACCATATATCGTAATACGCTATAACCTTTTTCCGTAAAGTTATGTTATATAACGTAACACGTTATAACGTTATACCACATAACATAATACGTTATAACGTTATGCCATATAACGTAATACGTTATAACGTTATACTATATAACTTAATAAGCTATAACGTTATACCGTATAACGTTATACTATATATCGTAATACGTTATATCGTTATACCACATAACGCAATACGTCATAATGTTATACTATATAACGTAATACGCTATAACGTTATACCGTATAACGTTCTACTATATATCGTAATACGTTATATCGTTTTACCATATAACGCAATACGTTATAGCGTTATACCACATAACATAACACGTTACAACGTTATACCACATAACGTAATACGTTATAACGTTATACCATATGACGTAGTACGTTATAACGTTATACCATACAACGTAGTACGTTATAACGTTATAGCATATAACGTAATACGTTATAACGTCATACCATATAACGTAATACGTTATAACGCAACACGTTATAACGTTATACCACATAACGTAATACGTTATAACGATATACCATATAACGTAATACGTTATAACGTTAGACCACATAACGTAATACGTTATAACGTTGTACCATATGATGTTATGTTATATAACGTAATACGTCATAATGTTATACTATACAACGTAATACGCTATAACGTTATACCGTATAACGTTATACTATATATCGTAATACGTTATATCGTTATACCATATAACGCAATACGTTGTACCGTTATACCATATAGCGTAACACGTTATAAGGATATATCATATAACGTTATGTTATATAGCGTAATACGTTACAACGCTATACTATATATCGTAATACGTTATATCGTTATACCATATAACGCAATACGTTATAACGTTATACAATATAACGTTATGTTATATAACGCATTACGTTATAATGTTATACCACATAACGTAATACGTTATTACGTTATACCATATGACGTAGTACGTTATAACGTTGTACCATATAACGTAATACGTTATAACGTTAGACCATATAACGTAATACGCTATAACGTTATACCATATAACGTGATGTTATATAACGCAATACGTTATAACGGTATACCATCTAACGTAATACGTTATAACCTTATACCATATAACGTTATGTTATATTACGTAATACGTTATAACGTTATGCGTATATCGTAATACGTTATAACGTTATACCATATAACGTAATACGTTGTAACGTTAGACCATATAACGTAATACGCTATAACGGTATACCGTATAACTATACTATACTATACCGTTATGCTATATAACGTAATACGTTATATCGTTATACCATATATCGCAATACGTTATAACGTTATACCATATAACGTTATCTTATATAACGCAATACATTATAACATTATACCGAATAACGTAATACGTTACAACGTTATACTATATATCGTAATACGTTATATCGTTATACCTTATAACGCAATACGTTATAACGTTATACAATATAACGTTATGTTATATAACGCATTACGTTATAATGTTATACCACATAACGTAATACGTTATTACGTTATACCATATAACGTAATACGTTATAACGTCATACCATATAACGATATACTATATAACCTAACACGTTATAACGTTGTACCATATAACGAAATACGTTATAACCTTATACCATATAACGATATACTATATAACGGTATCACGTTATAACGTTATACCGTATAACGTAACACGTTGTAACGTTGTACCATATAACGATATACTATATAACGCAACACGTTATAACGTTACAACATATAATGTAATACGTTATAACGTTATACCATATAACGTTATGTTATATAACGTAATACGTTAAAACGATATACTATATAACGTAACACGTTATAACGTTAAACCATATCACGTTATGTTATATAACCTAATACGTTATAACGTGATACCATATAACGATATACTATATAACGAAACACGTTGTAACTTTGTACCATATAACGTAGTACGATATAACACTGTACCATATAACGATATACTATATAACGTAACACGTTGTAACGTTACACCATATAACGTAATATATTATAACGTTATACCATATAACCTTATGTCATGAAACATAATACCTTGTAACGTTATACCATATAACGTTATGTTATATAACGTAATACGTTATAACGATATACTATATAACGTAACACGTTATAACGTTAACCCATATCACGTTATGTTATATAACATAATACGTTATAACGTGATAATATATAACGATGTACTATATAACGTAACACGTTATAACGTGATACCATATAACGTCATGTTATATAACGTAATACGTTATAACGTTCTAACATATAACGATGTGCTATATAACGTAATACGTTATAACGTTATAGTACAAAACAATGTACTACATAACGTAACACGTTATAACGTTGTACCATATAACGTAGTACGTTATAACGTTGTACCATATAACGATATACTATATAACGTAACACGTTATAACGTTACACCATATAACGTAATACATTATAACGTTATACCATAAAACCTTATGTTATAAAACGTAATAACTTCAAGCGTTATACCATATAACGTTATGTTATATAAAGTAATACGTTATAACGTTACAGCATATAGCGTAATACGTTATAACGTTAAACCATATAACGTTATGTTATATAACGTAATACGTTATAACGTGATTCCATATAACGATATACTATATAACATAACACGTTATAACGTTATACCGTATAACGTCATGTTATATAACGTATTACGTTATAACGTCGTACCATATAACGATGTGCTATATAACGTAACACGTTATAACGTTACACCATATAACGTAACACATTATAACGCTATACCATATAACCTTATGTTATAAAACGTAATAAGGTTATACCGATATACCATAAAACGTTATGTTGTATAACGTAACACGTTATAACGTTATGCCATATAACGTAATATGTTATAACGTTATACCCTATAACGATATACCATACAATGTAACGCGCTATAACGTTATACCATATAACATCGTGTTATATAACGTAATACGTTATAACGTTGTACCATATAACGATATGTTTTATAACGTAACACGTTATAACGTTACACCATATAACGTTCTACATTATAACGTTATACCATTTAACATTATGTTATAAAACGTAATAAGGTTATAACGTTATACCATATAACGTTATGTTATATAACGTAATACGTTATAACCTTATACCATATAACGTAATACGTTATAACCTTAAACCATATAACTTTATGTTATATAACGTAATACGTTATAACGTTATACCATATAACGTAATACGTTATAACATTACACCATATAACGTAATACGTTATAACGTTATATGGAAGTACATTATGTTATAGAACGTAATATGTCATAACGTTATACCACATAACGTTATGTTATATAACGTAATACGTTATGACGTTATACCATATTACGTAATACGATATAACGTTACACCATATAACGTAATACATTATAACGTTATACCATATAACCTTATGTTATATTATATAACGTAATACGTTATAATGTTAAACCATATCACGCTAAGGTATATAACGTAATACGTTGTAACGTTACACCATATAACGTTATATGGTATAACATTATGTTATACAACGTAACACGTTATAACGTTAAACCATATAACGTTATGTTATATAACGTAATACGTTGTAAAGTTATACCATATAACGATATGTTATATTACGTAATACGTTATAACGTTATACCATATAACGTAGTACGTTATAACGTTATACCATATAACCTTATGTTATATAACGTAATACGTTATAATGTTAAAGCACATCACGTTAAGTTATATAAGGTTGTAAGTTATAACGTTATACCATATAACGTTATGTTATATAACGTAATACGTTATAACGTTATACCATATAACGTAATACGTTATAACGTTAAACCATATCACGTTATGTTAAATAACGTAATACGTCATAACGTGATACCATATAACGATATGTTCTATAACGTAATTCGTTATAACGCTATACCATATAACGTAATACGTTATAACGATACACCATATAACGTAATACGTTATAACGTTATATGGTAGAACATTATGTTCTACAACGTAATACGTTATAACGTTATACCATATAACGTAATACGTTATAACGTTACACCATATAACGTAATACGTTATAACGTTATATGGTAGAACATTATGTTATACAACGTAATACGTTATGACGTTATACCATATAACGTTATGTTATATAACGTAATACGTTATAACGTTATACCATATTACGTAATACGATATAACGTTACACCATATAACGTAATACATTATAACGTTATACCATATAACCTTATGTTATAAAACGTAATACCTTGTAACGTTATACCATATAACGATATGCTATATAACGTAACACGTTATAACGTTACACCATATATCGTAATACATTATAACGTTATACCATATAACCTTATGTTATAAAACGTAATAAGGTTATAACGTTATACCATATAACGTTATGTTATTTAACGTAATACGTTATAATGTTAAACCATATCACGTTAAGTTATATAACGTAACACGTTATAACGTTATACCATATGACGTTATGTTATATTACGTAATACGTTATAATTTTTAACCATATCACGTTAAGTTATATAACGAAATACGTTATAACGTTATACCATATATCGTTATGTTATATAACGTAATACGTTATGACGTTGTACCATATAACGTAACACGTTGTAACATTGTACCATATAACGATATGCTACATAACGTAACACGTTATAACGTTATGCCATATAACGTAATATGTTATCACGTTATACCATATAACGATATACTATACAACGTAACGCGATATAACGTTATACCATATAACGTTATGTTATATAACGTAATACGTTAAAATGTTAAACCATATCACGTTAAGTTATATAACGTAATACGTTATAATGTAATACCATATAACGTTATGTTATATAATGTAATACGTTATAACTTTACAGCATATAACGTAATACGTTATAACGTTAAAACATATAACGTTATGTCATATAACGTATAACGTTATAACGTGATTCCATATAACGTTATGTTACATAACGTAATACGTTATAACGTTGTAGCATAAAACGATATACTATATAACGTAACACGTTATAACGTTACACCATATAACGTAATCCGTTATAACCTTATACCATACAACGTTATGCTATATAACGTAATACGTTATAACGTTATACCGTATAACGTAATACGTTATTACGTTAAACCATATAACGTTATGTTATATAACGTAATACGTTATAACGTTATACCATATAACGAAATACGTTATAACATTACACCATATAACGTAATACGTTATAACGTTATATGGTAGAACATTGAGGCACAGAACGTAATATGTCATAACGTTATACCATATAACGTTATGTTATATAACGTAATACGTTATGACGTTAATCCATATCACGTTATGTTATATAACGTAATACGTTATAACGTGATACCATATAACGATATGTTATATAACGCAATACGTTATAACGTTATTCCATATAACGTAATACGTTATAACGTTACGCCATATAACGTAAAACGTTATAACGTTATATGGTATAACATTATGTTATACAACGTAATACGTTATAACGTTATACCATATTACGTAATACGATATAACCTTAAACCATATAACTTTATGTTATATAACGTAATACGTTATAACGTTATACCATATAACGTAATACGTTATAACCTTAAACCATATAACTTTATGTTATATAACGTAATACGTTATAACGTTATACCATATAACGTAATACGTTATAACGTTACACCATATAACGTAATTCGTTATAACGTTACACCATATAACGTAATTCGTTATAACGTTACACCATATAACGTAATTCGTTATAACGTTACACCATATAACGTAATTCGTTATAACGTTACACCATATAACGTAACACGTTATAACGTTACACCATATAACGTAATCCGTTATAACCTTATACCATACAACGTTATGCTATATAACGTAATACGTTATAACGTTATACCGTATAACGTAATACGTTATTACGTTAAACCATATAACGTTATGTTATATAACGTAATACGTTATAACGTTATACCGTATAACGTAATACGTTATTACGTTAAACCATATAACGTTATGTTATATAACGTAATACATTATAACGTTATACCATATAACGTAATACGTTATAACCTTAAACCATATAACTTTATGTTATATAACGTAATACGTTATAACGTTATACCATATAACGTAATACGTTATAACGTTACACCATATAACGTAATTCGTTATAACGTTACACCATATAACGTAATTCGTTATAACGTTACACCATATAACGTAATTCGTTATAACGTTATATGGTAGAACTTTATGTTATACAACGTAATACGTTATAACGTTATACTATATAACGTTATGTTATATTACGTAATACGTTATAATTTTTAACCATATCACGTTAAGTTATATAACGAAATACGTTATAACGTTATACCATATATCGTTATGTTATATAACGTAATACGTTATAACGTGATACCATATAACGATATGTTATATAACGCAATACGTTATAACGTTATTCCATATAACGTAATACGTTATAACGTTACGCCATATAACGTAAAACGTTATAACGTTATATGGTATAACATTATGTTATACAACGTAACGCGTTATAACGTTATACCATATAACGTAATACGTTATAACGTTACACCATATAACGTAATTCGTTATAACGTTATATGGTAGAACTTTATGTTATACAACGTAATACGTTATAACGTTATACTATATAACGTTATGTTATATAACGTAATACGTTATAACGTTATACCATATTACGTAATACGATATAACGTTACACCATATAACGTAATACATTATAACGTTATACCATATAACCTTATGTTATAAAACGTAATACCTTGTAACGTTATACCATATAACGTTATGTTATATAACGTAATACATTATAATGTTAAACCATATCACGCTAAGTTATATAACGTAATACGTTGTAACGTTACACCATATAACGTTATATGGTATAACATTATGTTATACAACGTAATACGTTAGAACGTTGTACCATATAACGATATGCTATATAACGTAACACGTTATAACGTTACACCATATATCGTAATACATTATAACGTTATACCATATAACCTTATGTTATAAAACGTAATAAGGTTATAACGTTATACCATATAACGTTATGTTATTTAACGTAATAAGTTATAATGTTAAACCATATCACGTTAAGTCATATAACGTTATACGTTATAACGTTATATCATATGACGTTATGTTATATTACGTAATACGTTATAATTTTTGACCAAATCACGTTAAGTTATATAACGAAATACGTTATAACGTTATACCATATAACGTTATGTTATATAACGTAATACGTTATAACTTTGTACCATATAACGATATGCTATTTAACGTAACACGTTATAACGTTACACCATATAACGTAATACATTATAACGTTATACCATATAACCTTATCTCATAAATCGTAATAAGGTTATATCGTTATACCATATAACGTTATGTTATTTAACGTAATACGTTATAATGTTAAACCATATCACGTTAAGTTATATAACGTAACACGTTATAACGTTATACCATATGACGTTATGTTATATTACGTAATACGTTATAATTTTTAACCATATCACGTTAAGTTATATAACGAAATACGTTGTAACGTTATACCATATATCGTTATGTTATATAACGTAATACGTTATGACGTTGGACCATATAACGTAACACGTTGTAACGTTGTACCATATAACGATATGCTACATAACGTAACACGTTATAACGTTATGCCATATAACGTAATATGTTATCACGTTATACCATATAACGATATACTATACAACGTAACGCGTTATAACGTTATACCATATAACGTTATGTTACATAACGTAATACGTTAAAATGTGAAACCATATCAGGTTAAGTTATATAACGTAATACGTTATAACGTTGCAGCATATAACGTAATACGTTATAACGTTAAACCATATAACGTTATGTTATAAAACGTAATACCTTGTAACTTTATACCATATAACGTTATGTTATATAACATAATACGTTATAATGTTAAACCGTATCACGTTAAGTTGTATAACGTAATACGCTGTAACGTTACACCACATAACGTAAAACGTTATAACGTTATATGGTATAACATTATGTTATACAACGTAACACGTTATAACGTTATACCATATAACATTATGTTATATAACGTAATACGTAATAATGTGAAACCATATCAGGTTAAGTTATATAACGTAATACGTTATAACGTTGCAGCATATAACGTAATACGTTATAACGTTAAACCATATAACGTTATGTTATAAAACGTAATACCTTGTAACGTTATACCATATAACTTTATGTTATATAACGTAATACGTTATAATGTTAAACCATATCACGTTAAGTTATATAACGTAATACGTTATAACGTTAAACCATATAACGTTATGTTATATAACGTAATACGTTATAATGTTAAACCATGAGGTGGTATGCGCGATAGGTGCGTAAGGAATACACAGAAGTTTAACTAACAATAGTTTATTAAGAACTAATTAACATATAAAATCAACAAATTACAAGTAACAGATGCGATCAAAAAATAACTAGTAACGATTAACAAGTAACAATAAACGCTCAAAGTTCAAACGATGCTTTGTTATGCAAAGAACTCAGGAGTTATTTATTTCACGGCTCAAGTCGGACTGAACTGTCCTTTTTGTTCCGGCTCGCACGGATTCTTCCCTTCGTTGCCCATCGATATCCCCCACTAGCGTGCATTCAGTAGATGTGCCGCCGCGACTGGCACGTGTATGCTCTTCCCAGAATTCGGCGACAAGAGTGTGAGGATATCGATGGCGCATTGGGCACGTCGGTGTTTCGCTTTGACGGCGTAGCGCTTTGTATCCAGAGCCGCAAGAAAGTTGCGTGGCACAATCCATGCCGCCACAACCATATAACGTTATGTTATATAACGTAATACGTTATAACGTGATTCCATATAACGTTATGTTACATAACGTAATACGTTATGACGTTGTACCATATAACGTAACACGTTGTAACGTTGTACCATATAACGATACGCTATATAACGTAACACGTTGTAACGTTGTACCATATAACGATACGCTATATAACGTAACACGTTATAACGTTTTTTTTATTTATTTGTTTTAAATTTTACAATTTGTCCAGTAGGACTTTTGTTAAAATGTTATAGCTGCTTAATAATATAACATGTGGGTGGCTACCCCCAGTGGGGTACCATCTTCCTGCTTGTTAGGGTATATCCTTTATGAGATCTACTGGATGTTTCCTTTTTAATCTCCTTTCGATGAATGTGATGACCGTTTCCGCTGCCAGCCGGTTCGGGTGCGTTGCTAATCTTTCTCTGTACCTTCTTGCGAATCTGCTAATCTCTTCCTTGACCGTTGGTATTCCAAGGTCTTTCCGTATGTCCTCGTTTCTAACGTACCATGGGGCGTTTACTATTGTTCTGAGTATTTTAGATTGCATTGCCTCTAGTTTGGTTATATGGCTCATTGCTGCTGTTCCCCATAGTGGTATTCCGTACGTCCAGATTGGTTTTATGATGGTTTTGTAGATTTTTAATTTGTTTTCTATGCTTAGTTTGAATTTTCGACTTGTTAACCGGTACATCTGTCTCCTTGCTATCTGTATTTGCTTATTATTGATTTGATATGCTGTTTCCATGTGAATCGTGTATCAAAGTGTAGTCCTAGGTATTTGACTTGCTTTGTTTGTATTATGTGCGTACCGTTGAGTGTAATGTTTGGTGGTAACTGTTTTCGCAGTGTGAATGTAATGTGGTTGCATTTATCAGGGTTCGCTTTAATTTGTTTAACTTGAAGCCACTTTTCTATTTTTACAATATGTTCTTGTAGTAATGTGACTGCTGTTGCAGGGTTAGTGTGCCTGACTAGTACAACAGTGTCATCCGCAAATGTCAGTATTTTGCTATTGGTAGTTGTTGGTATGTTGGCCGTGTATAGTGTGTATAGAATTGGTCCCAAGACGCTTCCTTGCGGAACCCCTGCCTTGATGTCTTTAACTTGAGAGTATGTGTCTTTAATTTTTACTGAAAAAGTTCTGTTGCTTAAGTAAGATTTGATTAAATGGTATATCTGTTCCGGGAATTGTTTTCTGATTGATTGAAGTAGACTATTGTGGTTTATTTTGTCAAATGCTTTCTCGATATCCATAAAGAGGGCTGTGCAGTATTGTTTGTTTTCTAATGCTAGTATTATTTCAATTGTGAGTCTGTGCATTTGCTCTATCGTGGAGTGTTTGTTTCTGAATCCAAATTGGTGATCTGGTATTAATTTTTCCTTTTCTATTATTGGTTTTAAGCGGGCGTAAATTATTTTTTCTAGTATTTTGGAAAATACGGGAAGTAGTGATATTGGTCTGTAAGATGCTGATTGGTGTGGGTCTTTGCCTGGTTTAGGTAACATTATGATCTGTGCTAGTTTCCATAATTTAGGATAATATTGGATTCTTAATATTGCATTGAAAATTATTGTAATTAGCCGTATCGCTTTTGGAGGAAGGTTTTTCAAGATTATACCATTGATTAGGTCAATTCCTGGTGCCTTATTATTTTTTGTTTTCTCGATTATGTTTCTAATTTCATGTGCTGTTGTTTTAGGTATGATGTAATGATTGTCAGTTGCAGTACTAGTGATTACCTCATCCTCGTCCATATGACAGTTGTGGTTGCTATTATTGATATTATGTGGTGTAAATATGTTGCTTAGGTAGTTGGAAAATTCTTCAGCTTGTTCTTCGTTGCTTCTTGCCCATGTATTATCTGCTTTTCTGATTGCTGGGACTAGTTTTATTGGCTTCTTTATTTTTTTTGTGGCTTTCCAAAGGGAGTAGTTAGAGTTCTCGTGTGCAGATAGTGACTCTATGAATTTTGTGAACTCATTGTTATTGTGTCCTTTTATTTTGTTTTTTATTTCCTTTGCAAGTTTATTTAGGTGTTTTTTGTTTTCTTTTGATCTATGTTTTTCCATTTTGCTTTCGCTTTTCTTTTTTCTCTAATTTTTTCAAGGATGTCTGGCGGGATTATTTTTGTTGGTCTATTAGTTGATTCAGGTATGGTGGTTGCCCATGCTGCTTCCTGAATAGTTTCTGTAAGCGTTATTACTGCTTGTTCGATATGTTCGGGTGTTTTCAATGGGATGTTGCATTTGATTTTGCTCTCAATTATTTCTTTAAATGTTTGCCATTTGGTGGTTTTATTGCATAGTGTCTCTGAATTGTTATAAATTATTGGTTTGTTTAAGTATGTAATAATTATGGGTGTATGATCGGAGCTAAGCTCGAGGCTGGGTTCTATATTTAGTTTATTTGCATTTAGTCCTTTTGTAACTGCAAAATCAAGTAGGTCAGGTATTTTGCTCAAGTCTGTCGGCCAGTAAGTCGGTCTTCCTGTGGATAATATATTGAGGTTATTGTTTCTAATGTATTTCTCCAAGGTTCTACCTCGAGGTGTATTGATTCTTGATCCCCATAGTGTGTGCTTTGAATTATAGTCTCCCGCTGCAATATACTTATCACCTAAATGTTGAAAGTAATCTTCCCACATTTGAGATGTAATTTTATGTCGCGGTGGTACATATACTGCTGACAGCTGTAAATAGTTGCTGCTAGTTTGTACTGTAACGGTGGTTGCTTGGATATATTCCTTACTAACCTGGCTGTGTAAATGGTGTTTAATATCGTTTCTTATTATTACTGCGGTTCCTCCGTGTGCTTTTCCTGAGGGATGCTTGGTATCATATATGGTGTAGTACGGTATTTTTAAATAGTTTTTTATAGTGAAGTGTGTTTCTGAAACAAGAAGTATATCGATATTATTGTTATACAGGAATGTTTTAGTTTCTAGGGCCCTTTGTTGTAGACCGTTAGTGTTCCAGGCTGCTATTTTAAGCGTGTCCATTTTTATTTTTTAGTTAGCGTGTTTGTAAGTAGTTGTAGCATGAGTGTGATTTGTTGCGTTTGCTGTTTAAGGACTGCGTTTTGTTCACTTATCATTTTTGCCAGGATTTCCATGTTTTTGATGGATATCTTTAATAGTTCTTTAATTTCTGTAGCGTCGTCGATGTTAATGTTCTGGTTGTGATTATCTAAAGGTGTTGACTGTTTGGCTACTTGCGCGTAGCTTCGGCTACCAAAGGTGTTGGTATTGTTATGGTTCATTACATGCTGAACGTTTGTTGATGTTTCAGTTACTGTGCTATCCTGTTGAGTGTTAGAGTTATTATATGTCCTGTTACGAAGCGGCGGAAAAAGTTTATTTTGTAGTTGCTTTCTGACTAAACAGCCTTTGTAACTAGCTGGGTGGTTTCCACCACAATTGTAGCATTTTACATCATCTATTTTTCCCATGTGTGGGCAGTTCATTGTAAGGTGTTTACCTGCGCATTTGACACACGCCGGGTTTCTATTACAATAATTTTTTGTATGTCCATATTGTTGACACGTCATACATTGCGGTATGTCTTTTTTGTGTCTGGGTGGCTCAACTGTAATTATCGTGTTTAAAATTTTCTTAATTTCAAAAATTTCTTTGTTATTATTTTTAGGTTCTAGTTCTATTAAAAATAGCGGTAGTGGTTGCTTGGTGTCAAATCTGGTTATGTTGTTGATCGTTCTCACCTGGTGTTCGAATTTGGCTAATTCCTCACATATGTTGTTTGTGTTCGATTTAGGATGTAAGCCTCTGATTACTGCTTTGTAGCTTTTATCAGATTTGGGTTGGTAGGTATGATACCCGGCGTTTTTTTCCTTTAGCGCTTTTGTTACTTTTCTATATATTTCTGGGGTATTGGTTTGCACTTTTACCTGTTCTAGTTTGAGTTGTTTAATGGTATAGTTTTCCTTACCTGCCGTGCTGTTTAGCAGATCAATGAGGGGATCTATTATTTTAGCATCTATACAAATTGGTGGTGGTTTAGGAATGTGTGTTACTGGTTTTTCGACTGGGTTTGGATCCATCACTTCTGGTAGTGAGCTGTAAGAGTTATGTAAAGGAATTTCTTGTAGCCATTGTTGTCTTACTGTTTCTAGAGCCCTCCTAACATTTGTGTTTGAAGTCATTTTTCGTTTCTTGCTGGGAGTTACAGTCTTCCAGCTTTCTTTCTGATGTGGTAGATCATTGCTGATTTTATCCTTATCGTCATTATTTTGTGTAATTTCTACTTCCATTTGTATTTCATTTACAACTGAGCAATCTTGAACTTCGCTTGTTTGTTTGTTTGGGTTTGTTTTATCTAAAGCACTGTTTATAGAAAATGATTCGCCACTGTTTAGGATTTTTATTGGTGGTATTTTACGTATGTTTTCCATCATTTATCGAATGGTTATGTTATAGCCACTGTGTTTTCCCACTTGTCTCACTTACGGAAGCACTGATGCACACGACCGTATAGCTCGTCTGCTCGGGCAGAACTGAAGTTGTAACGTAATACGTTATATGGTAACACGCTATAACGTAATACGTTATATGGTAACACGCTATAACGTAATACGTTATATGGTAACACGTTATAACGTATCACGTCATATAACGTAACGTTACTACGTATTACGTTATATAACATAACGTTATATGGTATAATGTTAGAACGTATTACGTTATATGGTATAACGTTATAACATAATACGTTATTAGGTATAACGTAATACCACATAACGTATTACGTTATAACGTAATACGGTATAGGACATAACGTTATAACGTATTACGTTATCAAACATAACGTTATAGCGTAATATGTTATATAACATAACGTTATACGGTATAACGTTATAACGTAATACGTTATACAGTATAACGTTATAACGTAATACGTTATATGGTATAACGTCATTACGTAATACGTTATATGGTATTACGTTATAGCGTAATACGATATATGATATAACGTTATAACGTATTACGTTATCAATCATAACGTCATAGCGTTATACGTTATTTAACATAACGTTATACAGTATAACGGTATAACGTAATACGTTGTATGGTGTAACGTTATAACGTAATACGTTATATGGTAACACGTTATAACGTTGTACCATATAACGGTATACTATATACCGTGACGCCTTATAACGTTAAACCATATAACGTTGTGTTATATAACATAATACGTTATAACTATATACCATATAACATTATGTTATACAACGTAATACGTTGTAACGTTATACCATATAACGTTATGTTACATAACGTAATACGTTATAACGTGATACCATATGACGATATACTATATATCGTATAACGTTATAACGTATTAAATTATATGGTATAACGTTATACCGTATGACGTAATGCGTTATGACGTTATACTATACAACGTAATACGTTATAACGTTATACCATATAACGTAATACCTTATAACGTTATACCACATAACGATATACTATATAACGTAATACGTTATGATGGTATACCATATAACGTAATACTATATAACGTAACACGTTATAACGTTATACCATATAACGATATACTATACAACGTAACACGTTATAACGTGATATCATATAACGAAATACGTTATAACGTTATACCATATAACGTTGTCTTACATAACGTAATGCGTTATAACGTTATACTATATAAAGTAATACGTTATAACGTTATACCACATAACGCAATACGTTATAACGTTATATTATATAACGTAACACGTTATAACTTTATACTATATAAAGTAATACGTTATAACATTATGCCATATAACGTAATACGTTGTAACGATATACCGTATAACATTATGTTATATTACGCAATACGTTGTAGCGTTATGTTATATAACGTAATACGTTATAACGTTGTTCCATATAACGTAATTCGTTATAACGTTATACCATATAACGATATACTCTATAACGTAATACGTTATAACGTTATACGGTATAACGATATACTATATAACGTAACACGTTATAGCGTTAAACCATATAGCGCAATACGTTATAACGTTGTACCATATAACGTTATGTTATATAACGTAATACGTTATAACGTTATACCACATTATTTAATACGTTATAACGTTATACCATATAACGTAATACGTTATAACGCTATACCATATAACGTAATACGTTAATGCGTTATACCATATAACGTAATACGTCATAACGATTTACCATATAACGTTCTACTATATAAAGTAATACGTTATAACATTATACCATATAACGTAATACATTGTAACGATATACCATATAACGTTATGTTATATAACGTAATAGCTTATAACGTTATACCATATAATGTTGTGTTATATAACGTAATACGTCATAACGATTTACCATATAACGTTATACTATATAAAGTAATACGTTATAACATTATACCAAATAATGTTGTGTTACATAACGTAATGCGTTATAACGTTATACTATATAAAGTAATACGTTATAACGTTATACCACATAACGCAATACGTTATAACGCTATACCATATAACGTAATACGTTGTAGCGATATACCATATAATATTATGTTATATAACGTAATACGTTATAACGTTATACCATATAACGTAATACGCTGTAACGTTATTCCATAAAACGATATACTATATAACGTAACACGTTATAACGTTGTACCATATAACGTAATACATTATAACGTTATACCATATAACGTTATGCTATATAACGTAATACATTATAACGTTATACCACATAATTTAATACGTTAAAACGTTATACCATAAAACGTAATACGATATAACGCTAAACCATATAACGTAATACGTTATAGCGTTATACCATATAACGTAATACGTCATAACGAATTAGCATATAACGTTATGTTATATAACGGAATACGATATAACGTTATACGATATAACGTTATACGTTATAACGCTATACCATATAACGTATTACGTTATAACGTTATACCACATAATTTAACACGTTATAACCTCATACCATATAACGTAATACGTTATAACGTTATACCATATAACGTTATGTTATATAAGGTAATACGTTATAACGTTAGGCCCCATAATTTAATACGTTATAACGTTATACCATATAATGTAATACGTTATAACGCTATACCATATAACGTAATACGTTATAGCGTTATACCATATAAAGTAATTCGTCATAACGATTTACCATATAACGTTATACTATATAAAGTAATACGTTATAACATTATACTATGTAACGTAATACGTTGTAACGATATACCATATAACGTTATGATATATAACGTAATACGTTATAACGTTATACCACATAATTTAATACGTTATAACGTTATACGATATAACGTCATACGTTATAACGTTATACCATATAACGTTATGTTATATAACGTAATACGTTATAACGTTATACCACATAATTTAATTCGTTATAACGTTATACCATAAAACGTAATACGATATAACGCTAAACCATATAACGTAATACGTTATAGCGTTATACCATATAACGTAATACGTCATAACGATATACCATATAACGTTATGTCATATAACGTAATACGTTATAACGTTATACTCTATATCGTAATACGTTATAACGTTATACCATATAACGATATACTCTATAACGTCACACGTTATAACGTTATACTATATAACGTAACACGTCATAACATTATGCCATATAACGTAATACGTTATAACGTTATACCATATAACGTTATATTATATAACGTAATGCGTTATAACGTTATACATCATAATTTAATACGTTATAACATTACACTATATAACGTAATACACTATTACGTTATACCGTATAACGTTATATTATATAACGTAATACGTCATAACGATATACCATATAACGTTATACTATATAAAGTAATACGTTATGACGTTATACTATACAACGTAATACGTTATAACGTTATACCATATAACGTAATACGTTATAACGTTATACCATATTACGTAATACCTTATAACGATATAACATATAACGTTATGTTATATAACGGAATACGTTATAACGTTATACCACATAACGATATACTATATAGCGTAATACGTTATGCCGTTATACCATATAACGTAATACGTTATAACGTTATACCACATAACGTAATACGTTATAACGTTATACCACATAATTTAATGCGTTATAACGTTATACCTTATAACGCAATACGTTATAACGCTATACCATTTAACGTAACACGTTATAACGTTATACCATGTAACGTTATGTTATTTAACGTAATACGTTATAACGTTATACCATATAACGTAATACGTTATGACGTTATACTATACAACGTAATACGTTATAACGCTATACCATATAACGTAATACCTTATAACGTTATACCACATAACGATATACTATGTAACGTAATACGTTATGATGGTATACCATATAACGTAATACTATATAACGTAACACGTTATAACGTTATACCATATAACGATATACAATATAACGTAACACGTTATAACGTTTTACCATATAACGTAATACGTTATAACGTTATACCATGTAACGTTGTGTTATATAACGTAATGCGTTATAACGTTATACTATATAAAGTAATACGTTATAAGGTTATACCATATAACGTAATACGTTATAACGCTATACCATATAACGTAATACGTTATAGCCTTATACCATATAACGTAATACGTCATAACGATTTACCATATAACGGAATAATATATAAAGTAATACGATATAACATTATACCATATAACGTAATACGTTGTAACGATATACCATATAACGTTATGTTATATAACGTAATACGTTATAACGTTATACTCTATATCGTAATACGTTATAACGTTATACGGTATAACGATATATTATATAACGTAACACGTTATAGCGTTAAACCATATAACGCAATACGTTATAACGTTATACCACATTATTTAATACGTTATAACGTTATACCATATAACGTAATACGTTATAACGTTATACCATATAACGATATACTCTATAACGTAACACGTTATAACGTTATACTATATAACGTAACACGTCATAACATTATGCCATATAACGTAATACGTTATAACGTTATACCATATAACGTTATATTATATAACGTAATGCGTTATAACGTTATACATCATAATTTAATACGTTATAACATTACACTATATAACGTAATACACTATTACGTTATACAGTATAACGTTATATTACATAACGTAATACGTCATAACGATGTACCATATAACGTTATACTATATAAAGTAATACCTCATAACGATACACCATATAACGTTATACTATGTAAAGTAATACGTTATAACGATATACCATATAACAATATGTTATATAACGCAATACGTTGTAACGTTATGTAATATAACGTAATACGTTATAACGTTGTACCATATAACGTAATACGTTATAACATTATACTATGTAACGTAATACGTTATAACGTTATACCATATAACGTAATACCTTATAACGATATAACATATAACGTTATGTTATATAACGTAGTACGTTGTAACGTTATACCATATTACGTTATGTTATATAACGTAATACGTTATAACGTTATATGACATAATTTAATACGTTATAACGTTATACCATATAACGCAATACGTTATAACGCTATACCATATAACGTAATACGTTATAAAATTATTCCATATATCGTAATACGTTGTAACGATATACCATATAACATTACGTTATATAACGCAATACGTTGTAACGTTATGTTATATACCGTAATACGTTATAACGTTGTACCATATAACGTAATACGTTATAACGTTATACCATATAACGGTATACTCCATAACGTAACACGTTATAACGTTATACTATATAACGTAACACGTCATAACGTTATACCATATAGCGTAATACGTTATAACGTTATACCACATAATTTAACACGTTATAACCTTATACCATATAACGTAATACGTTATAACGTTATACCATATAACGTTATGTTATGTAACGTAATGCGTTATAACGTTATACCCCGTAATTTAATACGTTATAACGTTATACCATATAACGTAATACGTTATAGGGTTATACCATATATCGTAATACGTCATAACGATTTACCATATAACGTTATACTATATAAAGTAATACGTTATATCGTTATACCATATAACGTAATACGTTATAACGTTATACCATGTAACGTTGTGTTATATAACGCAATGCGTTGTAACGTTATGTTATATACCGTAATACGTTATAACGTTGTACCATATAACGTTATACGTTATAACGCTATACCATATAACGTAATACGTTATAACGTTATACCATATAACTTTATGTTATGTAACGTAATGCGTTATAACGTTATACCCCGTAATTTAATACGTTATAACGTTATACCATATAACGTAATACGTTATAACGTTATACTATACAACGTAATACGTTATAGCGTTATACCATATAACGTAATACCTTATAACGTTATACCACATAACGATATACTATATAACGTAATACGTTATGATTATATACCATATAACGTAATACTATATATCGTAACACGTTATAACGTTATACCATATAACGATATACTATATAACGTAACACGTTATAACGTTATACCATATAACGTAATACGTTATAACGTTATACCATGTAACGTTGTGTTATATAACGTAATGCGTTATAACGTTATACTATATAAAGTAATACGTTATAAGGTTATACCACATAACGTAATACGTTATAACGCTATACCATATAACGTAATACGTTATAACGTTATACCATATAACGTAATACGTTATAGCATAACACGTTATAACGTTATACCACATAACGTAATACGTTATAACGTTATACCATATAACGTAATACGTTATAACGTTATACCATATGACGTTATGTTATATAACGTAATACGTCATAACTTTACACTATATAACGTTATACGCAATAACGTTATACCGTACAACGTTATAACATATATCGTAATACGTTATTACGTTATACCAAATAACGTAATACGTTATAACGTTATACTATTTTACACAATACGTTATAACGTTATGTTGTATAACGTAATACGTGATAACGTTATACCATATAACGTAACACGTTATAACGTTATACCACATAACGTAACACGTTATAACGTTATACCATATCACGTAATACGTTATAACCTTATACTATATAACGTAATACGTTATAACCTTATACCATATAACGTTATGATATATAACGTAATACGTTATAACGTAATACTATATAACGTAATACGCCATAACGTTATACCATATAACGTTATGATATATAACGTAATACGTTATTACGTGGTAATATAACGTAATACGTTATAACGTTATATTATATAACGTAATACGTTATAACGTTATGCTATATAACGTAATACGTTATAACCTTATACCATATAACGTTATGTTATATAACGTAATACGTTATAACGTAATACTATATAACGTAATACGCTATAACGTTATACCATATAACGTTATGTTATATAACGTAATACGCTATAACTTTATACTATATAACGTAATACGCCATAACGTTATACCATATAACGTTATGTTATATAACGTAATACGTTATAACGTAATACTATATAACGTAATACGCTATAACGTTATACCATATAACGTTATGTTATATAACGTAATACGCTATAACTTTATACTATATAACGTAATACGCTATAACGTAATACTATATAACGTAATACGTTATAGCCTTGTACCATATAACGTTATGTTATATAACGTAATACGTCATAATGTTATACTATATAACGTAATACGCTATAACCTTATGCCATATAACGTTATGTTATATAACGTAATACGTCATCATGTTATACTATATAACGTAATACGCTATAACCTTATGCCATATAACGTTATGTTATATAACGTAATACGTTATAATGTTATACTATATAACGAAATACGCTATAACCTTATACCATATAACGCTATGTTATATAGCGTAATACGTTATAACGTTATACCATATAACGTAATACTTTATAACGTTATACTATATATCGTAATACGTTATAACGTTATACCATATAACGTAATACGTTATAACATAACACGTTATAACGTTATACCACATAACGTAATACGTTATAACGTTATACCATATAACGTAATACGTTGTAACGTTAGACCATATAACGTAATACGCTATAACGTTATACCATATATCGTTATGTTATATAACGTAATACGTTATAACGTAATACTATATAACGTAATACGCAATAACGTTATACCGTACAACGTTATAATATATATTGTAATACGTTATAACGTTATACCAAATAACGTAATACGTTATAACGTTATACTATTTTACACAATACGTTATAACGTTATGTTGTATAACGTAATACGTGATAACGTTATACCATATAACGGAACACGTTATAACGTTAAACCACATAACGTAACACGTTATAACGTTATACCATATCACGTAATACGTTATAACGTAATACTATATAACGTAATACGTTATAACCTTATACCATATAACGTTATGATATATAACGTAATACGTTATAACGTAATACTATATAACGTAATACGCCATAACGTTATACCATATAACGTTATGTTATATAACGTAATACGTTATTACGTGGTACAATATAACGTAATACGTTATAACGTTATATTATATAACGTAATACGTTATAACGTTATACTATATAACGTAATACGTTATAACCTTATACCATATAACGTTATGTTATATAACGTAATACGTTATAACGTAATACTATATAACGTAATACGCTATAACGTTATACCATATAACGTTATGTTATATAACGTAATACGCTATAACTTTATACTATATAACGTAATACGTTATAACGTTATACTATATAACGTAATACGTTATAGCCTTGTACCATATAACGTTATGTTATATAACGTAATACGTCATAATGTTATACTATATAACGTAATACGCTATAACCTTATGCCATATAACGTTATGTTATATAACGTAATACGTTATAATGTTATACTATATAACGAAATACGCTATAACCTTATACCATATAACGCTATGTTATATAGCATAATACGTTATAACGTTATACTATATAACGTTATGATATATAACGTAATACGTTATAACGTTATACTATATATCGTAATACGTTATAACGTTATACCATATAACGTAATACGTTATAACATAACACGTTATAACGTTATACCACATAACGTAATACTTTATAACGTTATACCACATAACGTAATACGTTGTAACGTTAGACCATATAACGTAATACGCTATAACGTTATACCATATATCGTTATGTTATCTAACGTAATACGTTATAACGTAATACTATATAACGTAATACGCTATAACGTTATATCATATAACGTTATGTTATATAACGTAATACGTTATTATGTTATACTATATAACGTAATAGGTCATAACGTTTTGTTACATAACGCAATACGTTATAACATTATACCATATAACGTAATACGTTATAACGTTACACCATATAACGTAATACGATATAACGTTAGACCATGTAACGTAATACGTTATGACGTTATACCATATAACGTAATACTTTATAACGTTATACTATATATCGTAATACGTTATAACGTTATACCATATAACGTAATACGTTATAACATAACACGTTATAACGTTATACCACATAACGTAATACGTTATAACGTTATACCATATAACGTAATACGTTATAACCTTATACCATATAACGTTATATTATATAACGTAATACGTTATAACGTTATACTATATAACGTTATGTTATATAACGTAATACGTTATTATGTTATACTATATAACGTAATAGGTCATAACGTTTTGTTACATAACGCAATACGTTATAACATTATACCATATAACGTAATACGTTATAACGTTACACCATATAACGTAATACGTTATAACGTAGCACGTTATAACGTTATACCACATAACGTAATACGCTATAACGTTATACCATCTGACGCAGTACGTTATAACGATATACCATATAACGTAACACGTTATAACGTTATACCATATAACGTATTACGCTATAACGTTATACCGTGTAACGTTATACTATATTACGTAATACGTTATATCGTTATACCATATATAGCAATACGTTATAACGTAACACGTTATAACGTTATACCACATAACGTAATACGTTATAACGTTATACCATATAACGTAATACGATATAACGTTAGACCATGTAACGTAATACGTTATGACGTTATACCATATAACGTAATACTTTATAACGTTATACTATATATCGTAATACGTTATAACGTTATACCATATAACGTAATACGTTATAACATAACACGTTATAACGTTATACCACATAACGTAATACGTTATAACGTTATACCATATAACGTAATACGTTGTAACGTTAGACCATATAACGTAATACGCTATAACGTTATACCATATATCGTTATGTTATATAACGTAATACGTTATAACGTAATACTATATAACGTAATACGCTATAACGTTATATCATATAACGTTATGTTATATAACGTAATACGTTATTACGTGATAAAATATAACGTAATACGTTATAACGTTATACTATATAACGGATTACGTTATAACCTTATACCATATAACGTTATACTTTATAACGTAATACGTTATAACCTTATGCCATATAACGTTATGTTATATAAGGTAATACGTTATAATGTTATACTATATAACGTAATACGATATAACGTTAGACCATATAACGTAATACGTTATAACGTTATACCATATAACGTAATACGTTATAACGTAACACGTTATTACGTTATACTACATAACGTAACACGCTATAACGTTATACCATATCACGTAGTACGATATAACGTTATACCATATAACGTAACACGTTATAACGTTATACCACATAAGGTAATACGTTATAACGTTATACTATATTAGACAATACGTTATAACGTTATGTTATATAACGTAGTACGTGATAACGTTATACCGTATAACGTAACACGTTATAACGTTATACCACATAACGTAATACGTTATAACGTTATACCATATAATGTAATACGTTATAACGTAACACGTTATAACGTTATACCACATGATGTAATACGTTATAACGTTATACAATATAACGTAATACGTTATAACGTTAGACCATATAACGTAATGCGTTATAACGTAATACGTTATAACATAACACGTTATAACGTTATACCACATAACGTAACACGTTATAACGTTATACCATATAACGTATTACGCTATAACGTTATACCGTGTAACGTTATACTATATTACGTAATACGTTATATCGTTATACCATATATAGCAATACGTTATAACGTAACACGTTATATCGTTATACCACATAACGTAACACGTTATAGCGTTATACCATATCACGTAATACGTTACAACATTATACGATATGATGTAATACGTTATAATGTTATACCATATAACGCAATACGTTATACCGTTATACCATATAACGCAATACGTTATAACGTTATACCATATAACGTAATACGTTATAACATAACACGTTATAACGTTATACCACATAACGTAATACGTTATAACGTTATACCATATAACGTAATACGTTGTAACGTTAGACTATATAACGTAATACGCTATAACGTTATACCATATATCGTTATGTTATATAACGCAATACGTTATAACGTTATACAATATAACGTAATACGTTATAAAGATATAGCATATAACGCTATGTTATATAGCGTAATACGTTATAACGTTATACCATATAACGTAATACGTTATAACGTTATACCGTATAACGTAATACGTTGTAACGTTAGACCATATAACGTAATACGCTATAACGTTATACCATATATCGTCATGTTATATAACGCAATACGTTATAACGTTATACAATATAACGTAATACGTTATGAAGATATAACATATAACGCTATGTTATATAGCGTAATACGTTATAACGTTATACCATATAACGTAATACGTTATAACGTTATACTATATATCGTAATACGTTATAACGTTATACCATATAACGTAATACGTTATAACATAACACGTTATAACGTTATACCACATAACGTAATACGTTATAACGTTATACCATATAACGTAATACGTTGTAACGTTAGACCATATAACGTAATACGCTATAACGTTATACCATATATCGTTATGTTATATAACGTAATACGTTATAACGTAATACTATATAACGTAATACGCTATAACGTTATATCATATAACGTTATGTTATATAACGTAATACGTTATTACGTGATAAAATATAACGTAATACGTTATAACGTTATACTATATAACGTAATACGTTATAACCTTGTACCATATAACGTTATATTATATAACGTAATACGTCATAACGTTATACTATATAACGTTATGTTATATAACGTAATACGTTATTATGTTATACTATATAACGTAATACGTCATAACGTTTTGTTACATAACGCAATACGTTATAACATTATACCATATAACGTAATACGCTATAACGTTATACCATCTGACGCAGTACGTTATAACGATATACCATATAACGTAACACGTTATAACGTTATACCATATAACGTATTACGCTATAACGTTATACCGTGTAACGTTATACTATATTACGTAATACGTTATATCGTTATACCATATATAGCAATACGTTATAACGTAACACGTTATAACGTTATACCACATAACGTAATACGTTATAACGTTATACCATATAACGTAATACGATATAACGTTAGACCATGTAACGTAATACGTTATGACGTTATACCATATGACGTTATGTTGTATAACGTAATACGTCATAATCTTGTACTATATAACGTAATACGTTATAACGTTATACCATATAACGTAACACGTTATATCGTTATACCACATAACGTAACACGTTATAGCGTTATACCATATCACGTAATACGTTACAACATTATACGATATGATGTAATACGTTATAATGTTATACCATATACCGTTATGTTATATAACGTAATACGTTATAACGTTATACCACGTAACGTAATACGTTATAACGTTAGACCATAAAACGTAATATATTATAGCGTTATGCCATATGACGTTATGTTATATAACGTAATACGTCATAACGTTATACTATATAACGCAATACGCTATAACGTTATACCGTATTACGTTATACTATATATCGTAATACGTTATAACGTTATACCATATAACGTTATCTTATATGACGCAATACGTTATAACATTATACCATATAACGTAATACGTTATATCGTTATACCATATAGCGTAATACGTTATAACGTTATACCATATAACGTTATGTCATATAACGTAATACGTTATTACGTTATACTATATAGCGTAATACGCTATAACGTTATGTTATATAACGCAATACGTTATAACATTATACTATATAGCGTAATACGCTATAACGTTATGTTATATAACGCAATACGTTATAACATTATACAATATAACGTAATGCGTTATAACGATATACCATTTAACCTCACGTTATACAGCGTAATACGTTATAACGTTATACCATATAACGTAATACGCTATAACCTTATACAATATAACGTTATGTTATATAACGTAATAGGTTATAACCTTATACTGTATAACGTAATACGCTATAACGTTATACCACATAACGTTATGTTTTATAACGCAATACGTTATAACGTTATACAATATAACGTAATACGTTATCAAGATATACCGTATAACGCTATGTTATATAGCCTAATACGTTATAACGTTATACAATATAACGTAATGCGTTATAACGTTATACTATATAACGTTATACGTCATATCGTTAGACCATATAACGTAATTCGTTATAACGTTATACCATATAACGTAATACGTTATGACATAACACGTTATAACGTCATACCACATAACGTAATACGTTATAACGTTATACCATATAACGTAATACGTTGTAACGTTAGACTATATAGCGTAATACGCTATAACGTTATGTTGTATAAGGCAATACGTTATAACATTATACTATATAGCGTAATACGCTATAACGCTATGTTATATAACGCAATACGTTATAACATTATACCATATAACGTAATGCGTTATAACGATATACCATATAACGTCATGTTATACAGCGTAATGCGTTATAACGTTATACCATATAACGTAATACGTTATAACGTTATACTATATAACGTAATACGCTATAACCTTATACAATATAACGTTATGTTATATAACGTAATAGGTTATAACCTTATACTGTATAACGTAATACGCTATAACGTTATGCCGTGTAAAGTTATATTACATTACGTAATACGTTATATCGTTTTACCATATATAGCAATACGTTATAACGTTATACCATATAACGTTATCTTATATGACGCAATACGTTATAACATTATACCATATAACGTAATACGTTATATCGTTATACCATATAGCGTAATACGTTATAACGTTATACCATATAACGTTATGTTATATAACGTAATACGATTTACGTTATACTATATAGCGTAATACGCTATAACGTTATGTTATATAAGGCAATACGTTATAACATTATACTATATAGCGTAATACGCTATAACGTTATGTTATATAACGCAATACGTTATAACATTATACCATATAACGTAATGCGTTATAACGATATACCATATAACGTCATGTTATACAGCGTAATGCGTTATAACGTTATACCATATAACGTAATACGTTATAACGTTATACTATATAACGTAATACGTTATAACCTTATACCATATAACGTTATGTTATATTACGTAATACGTTATAATGTTATACTAAATAACGTAATACGCTATAACCTTATACAATATAAAGTTATGTTATATAACGTAATAGGTTATAACCTTATACTGTATAACGTAATACGCTATAACGTTATACCACATAACGTTATGTTTTATAACGCAATACGTTATAACGTTATACAATATAAGGTAATACGTTATAAAGATATAACATATAACGTAATACGCTATAACGTTATACCGTATAATGTTATACTATATATCGTAATACGTTATATCGTTATACCATATAACGTTATGTTATATATAGCGTAATACGTTTTTACGTTATACTATATAACGTAATACGCTATAACGTTATGTTATATAACGCAATACGTTATAACATTTTACCATATAACGTAATACGTTATAACGTTATACCATATAACGTAATACGTTATAACATAACACGTTATAACGTTATACCACATAACGTAATACGTTATAACGTTATACCATATAACGTAATACGTTCTAACGTTAGACCATATAACGTAATACGCTATAACGTTATACCATATATCGTTATGTTATATAACGCAATACGTTATAACGTTATACAATATAACGTAATACGTTATATAGATATAACATATAACGCTATGTTATATAGCGAAATACGTTATAACGTTATACCATATAACGTAATACGTTATAACGTTATACTATATACCGTAATACGTTATAACGTTATGCCATATAACGTAATACGATATAACGTAATACGTTATAAAGATATAACATATAACGTAATACGCTATAACGTTATACCGTATAATGTTATACTCTATATCGTAATACGTTATATCGTTATACCATATAACGTTATGTTATATATAGCGTAATACGTTTTTACGTTATACTATATAACGTAATACGCTATAACGTTATGTTATATAAGGCAATACGTTATAACATTATACTATATATCGTAATACGCTATAACGTTATGTTATATAACGCAATACGTTATAACATTATACCATATAACGTAATGCGTTATAACGATATACCATATAACGTCATGTTATACAGCGTAATGCGTTATGACGTTATACCATATCACGTAAAACGTTATAACGTTATACGATGTAACGTAATACGTTATAATGTTATACCATATGACGTTATGTTATATAACGTAATACGTCATAACGTTATACTATTTAACGTAATACGCTATAACGTTATACCGTACAACGTTGTACTATAAATCGTAATACGTTATAACGTTATACCTAATAACGTAATACGTTATAGCGTTATACTATATTACACAATACGTTATAACGTTATGTTATATAACGTAATACGTGATAACGTCATACCATATAACGTAACACGTTATATCGTTATACCACATAACGTAACACGTTATAGCGTTATACCATATCACGTAATACGTTACAACATTATACGATATGACGTAATACGTTATAATGTTATACCATATACCGTTATGTTATATAACGTAATACGTTATAACGTTACACCATATAACGTAATACGTTATATCGTTATACCATAAAGCGAAATACATTATAACGTTATACCATATGACGTTATGTTATATAACGTAATACGTCATAACGTTATACTATATAACGCAATACGCTATAACGTTATACCGTATAACGTTATACTATATATCGTAATACGTTATAACGTCATACCGTATAACGTTATACTATATATCGTAATAGGTTATATCGTTTTACCATATAACCCAATACGTTATAACGTTATGCCATATAACGTAAGACGCTATAACATTATACCATATAACGTTATGTTACATAACGTAATACGTTATAACGTCATACTATATAACGTAATACGCTATAACGTTATACCGTGTAACGTTATATTACATTACGTAATACGTTATATCGTTTTACCATATATACCAATACGTTATAGCGTTATACCATATAACGTTATCTTATATGACGCAATACGTTATAACATTATACCATATAACTTAATACGTTATATCGTTATATCATATAGCGTAATACGTTATAACGTTATACCATATAACGTTATGTTATATAACGTAATACGTTATTACGTTATACTATATAGCGTAATAAGCTATAACGTTATGTTGTATAAGGCAATACGTTATATCATTATACTATATAGCGTAATACGCTATAACGTCATGTTATATAACGCAATACGTTATAACATTATACCATATAACGTAATGCGTTATAACGATATACCATATAACGTCATGTTATACAGCGTAATGCGTTATAACGTTATACCATATAACGTAATACGTTATAACGTTATACTATATAACGTAATACGCTATAACCTTATACAATATAACGTTATGTTATATAACGTAATAGGTTATAACCTTATACTGTATAACGTAATAGGCTATAACGTTATGCCGTGTAAAGTTATATTACATTACGTAATACGTTATATCGTTTTACCATATATAGCAATACGTTATAACGTTATACCATATAACGTTATCTTATATGACGCAATACGTTATAACATTATACCATATAACGTAATACGTTATATCGTTATACCATATAGCGTAATACGTTATAACGTTATACCATATAACGTTATGTTATATAACGTAATACGATTTACGTTATACTATATAGCGTAATACGCTATAACGTTATGTTATATAAGGCAATACGTTATAACATTATACCATATAACGTAATGCGTTATAACGATATACCATATAACGTCATGTTATACAGCGTAATGCGTTATAACGTTATACCATATAACGTAATACGTTATAACGTTATACTATATAACGTAATACGTTATAACCTTATACCATTTAACGTTATGCCATATAACGTAAGACGCTATAACATTATACCATATAACGTTATGTTACATAACGTAATACGTTATAACGTCATACTATATAACGTAATACGCTATAACGTTATACCGTGTAACGTTATATTACATTACGTAATACGTTATATCGTTTTACCATATATACCAATACGTTATAACGTTATACCATATAACGTTATGTTATATAACGTAATACGTTATTACGTTATACTATATAGCGTAATAAGCTATAACGTTATGTTGTATAAGGCAATACGTTATATCATTATACTATATAGCGTAATACGCTATAACGTCATGTTATATAACGCAATACGTTATAACATTATACCATATAACGTAATGCGTTATAACGATATACCATATAACGTCATGTTATACAGCGTAATGCGTTATAACGTTATACCATATAACGTAATACGTTATAACGTTATACTATATAACGTAATACGCTATAACCTTATACAATATAACGTTATGTTATATAACGTAATAGGTTATAACCTTATACTGTATAACGTAATAGGCTATAACGTTATGCCGTGTAAAGTTATATTACATTACGTAATACGTTATATCGTTTTACCATATATAGCAATACGTTATAACGTTATACCATATAACGTTATCTTATATGACGCAATACGTTATAACATTATACCATATAACGTAATACGTTATATCGTTATACCATATAGCGTAATACGTTATAACGTTATACCATATAACGTTATGTTATATAACGTAATACGATTTACGTTATACTATATAGCGTAATACGCTATAACGTTATGTTATATAAGGCAATACGTTATAACATTATACCATATAACGTAATGCGTTATAACGATATACCATATAACGTCATGTTATACAGCGTAATGCGTTATAACGTTATACCATATAACGTAATACGTTATAACGTTATACTATATAACGTAATACGTTATAACCTTATACCATTTAACGTTATGTTATATAACGTAATACGTTATAATGTTATACTATATAACGTAATACGCTATAATTTTATACAATATAACGTTATGTTATATAACGTAATAGGTTATAACCTTATACTGTATAACGTAATACGCTATAACGTTATACCACATAACGTTATGTTTTATAACGCAATACATTATAACGTTATACAATATAAGGTAATACGTTATAAAGATATAACATATAACGTAATACGCTATAACGTTATACCGTATAATGTTATACTATATATCGTAATACGTTATATCGTTATACCATATAACGTTATGTTATATATAGCGTAATACGTTTTTACGTTATACTATATAACGTAATACGCTATAACATTATGTTATATAACGCAATACGTTATAACATTTTACCATATAACGTAATACGTTATAACGTTATACCATATAACGTAATACGTTATAACATAACACGTTATAACGTTATACCACATAACGTAATACGTTATAACGTTATACCATATAACGTAATACGTTGTAACGTTAGACCATATAACGCAATACGCTATAACGTTATACCATATATCGTTATGTTATATAACGCAATACGTTGTAACGTTATACAATATAACGTAATACGTTATAAAGATATAACATATAACGCTATGTTATATAGCGTAATACGTTATAACGTTATACCATATAACGTAAAACGTTATAACGTTATACTATAAACCGTAATACGTTATAACGTTATGCCATATAACGTAATACGATATAACGTAACGCGTTATAACGTTATACCACATAACGTAATACGTTATAAAGATATAACATATAACGTAATACGCTATAACGTTATACCGTATAACGTTATACTCTATATCGTAATACGTTATATCGTTATACCATATGACGTTATGTTATATAACGTAATACGTCATAATGTTATACTATATAACGTAATACGCTAAAACGTTATACCGTACATCGTTGTACTATATATCGTAATACGTTATAACGTTATACCTAATAACGTAATACGTTATAACGTTATACTATATTACACAATACGTTATAACGTTATGTTATATAACGTAATACGTGATAACGTTATACCATATAACGTAACACGTTATATCGTTATACCACATAACGTAACACGTTATAACGTTATACCATATCACGTAATACGTTACAACATTATACGATATGACGTAATACGTTATAATGTTATACCATATGACGTTATGTTATATAACGTAATACGTCATAACGTTATACTATATTACACAATACGTTATAACGTTATGTTATATAACGTAATACGTGATAACGTTATACCAAATAACGTAATACGTTATAACGTTATACTATATTACAAAATACGTTATATCGTTATGTTATATAACGTAATACGTGATAACGTTATACCACATAACGTAACACGTTATAACGTTATACCATATCACGTAATACGTTACAACATTATACGATATGACGTAATACGTTATAATGTTATACCATATGACGTTATGTTATATAACGTAATACGTCATAACGTTATACTATATTACACAATACGTTATAACGTTATGTTATATAACGTAATACGTCATAACGTTATACTATATAACGCAATACGCTATAACGTTATACCGTATAACGTTATACTATATATCGTAATACGTTATAACGTCATACCGTATAACGTTATACTATATATCGTAATAGGTTATATCGTTTTACCATATAACCCAATACGTTATAACGTTATGCCATATAACGTAAGACGCTATAACATTATACCATATAACGTTATGTTACATAACGTAATACGTTATAACGTCATACTATATAACGTAATACGCTATAACGTTATACCGTGTAACGTTATATTACATTACGTAATACGTTATATCGTTTTACCATATATACCAATACGTTATAACGTTATACCATATAACGTTATCTTATATGACGCAATACGTTATAACATTATACCATATAACTTAATACGTTATATCGTTATATCATATAGCGTAATACGTTATGACGTTATACCATATAACGTTATGTTATATAACGTAATACGTTATTACGTTATACTATATAGCGTAATAAGCTATAACGTTATGTTGTATAAGGCAATACGTTATATCATTATACTATATAGCGTAATACGCTATAACGTTATGTTATATAACGCAATACGTTATAACATTATACCATATAACGTAATGCGTTATAACGATATACCATATAACGTCATGTTATACAGCGTAATGCGTTATAACGTTATACCATATAACGTAATACGTTATAACGTTATACTATATAACGTAATACGCTATAACCTTATACAATATAACGTTATGTTATATAACGTAATAGGTTATAACCTTATACTGTATAACGTAATAGGCTATAACGTTATGCCGTGTAAAGTTATATTACATTACGTAATACGTTATATCGTTTTACCATATATAGCAATACGTTATACCGTTATACCATATAACGTTATCTTATATGACGCAATACGTTATAACATTATACCATATAACGTAATACGTTATATCGTTATACCATATAGCGTAATACGTTATAACGTTATACCATATAACGTTATGTTATATAACGTAATACGATTTACGTTATACTATATAGCGTAATACGCTATAACGTTATGTTATATAAGGCAATACGTTATAACATTATACCATATAACGTAATGCGTTATAACGATATACCATATAACGTCATGTTATACAGCGTAATGCGTTATAACGTTATACCATATAACGTAATACGTTATAACGTTATACTATATAACGTAATACGTTATAACCTTATACCATTTAACGTTATGTTATATAACGTAATACGTTATAATGTTATACTATATAACGTAATACGCTATAACCTTATACAATATAACGTTATGTTATATAACGTAATAGGTTATAACCTTATACTGTATAACGTAATACGCTATAACGTTATACCACATAACGTTATGTTTTATAACGCAATACGTTATAACGTTATACAATATAAGGTAATACGTTATAAAGATATAACATATAACGTAATACGCTATAACGTTATACCGTATAATGTTATACTATATATCGTAATACGTTATATCGTTATACCATATAACGTTATGTTATATATAGCGTAATACGTTTTTACGTTATACTATATAACGTAATACGCTATAACGTTATGTTATATAACGCAATACGTTATAACATTTTACCATATAACGTAATACGTTATAACGTTATACCATATAACGTAATACGTTATAACATAACACGTTATAACGTTATACCACATAACGTAATACGTTATAACGTTATACCATATAACGTAATACGTTGTAACGTTAGACCATATAACGCAGTACGCTATAACGTTATACCATATATCGTTATGTTATATAACGCAATACGTTGTAACGTTATACAATATAACGTAATACGTTATAAAGATATAACATATAACGCTATGTTATATAGCGTAATACGTTATAACGTTATACCATATAACGTAAAACGTTATAACGTTATACTATAAACCGTAATACGTTATAACGTTATGCCATATAACGTAATACGATATAACGTAACGCGTTATAACGTTATACCACATAATGTAATACGTTATAAAGATATAACATATAACGTAATACGCTATAACGTTATACCGTATAACGTTATACTCTATATCGTAATACGTTATATCGTTATACCATATAACGTTATGTTATATATAGCGTAATACGTTTTTACGTTATACTATATAACGTAATACGCTATAACGTTATGTTATATAAGGCAATACGTTATAACATTATACTATATATCGTAATACGCTATAACGTTATGTTATATAACGCAATACGTTATAACATTATACCATATAACGTAATGCGTTATAACGATATACCATATAACGTCATGTTATACAGCGTAATGCGTTATAACGTTATACCATATCACGTAAAAGGTTATAACGTTATACGATGTAACGTAATACGTTATAATGTTATACCATATGACGTTATGTTATATAACGTAATACGTCATAATGTTATACTATATAACGTAATACGCTAAAACGTTATACCGTACATCGTTGTACTATATATCGTAATACGTTATAACGTTATACCTAATAACGTAATACGTTATAACGTTATACTATATTACACAATACGTTATAACGTTATGTTATATAACGTAATACGTGATAACGTTATACCATATAACGTAACACGTTATATCGTTATACCACATAACGTAACACGTTATAACGTTATACCATATCACGTAATACGTTACAACATTATACGATATGACGTAATACGTTATAATGTTATACCATATGACGTTATGTTATATAACGTAATACGTCATAACGTTATACTATATTACACAATACGTTATAACGTTATGTTATATAACGTAATACGTGATAACGTTATACCAAATAACGTAATACGTTATAACGTTATACTATATTACAAAATACGTTATAACGTTATGTTATATAACGTAATACGTGATAACGTTATACCACATAACGTAACACGTTATAACGTTATACCATATCACGTAATACGTTACAACATTATACGATATGACGTAATACGTTATAATGTTATACCATATACCGTTATGTTATATAACGTAATACGTTATAACGTTATACCATATAACGTAATACGCTATAACGTTAGACCATAAAACGTAATACGTTATAACGTTATACCATATGTCGTTATGTTATATAACGTAATACGTCATAACGTTATACTATATAACGCATTACGCTATAACGTTATACCGTATAACGTTATACTATATATCGCAATACGTTATTACGTTATACCGTATAACGTTATACTATATAGCGTAATAGGTTATACCGTTTTACCATATAACCCAATACGTTATAACGTTATGCCATATAACGTAAGACGCTATAACCTTATACCATATAACGTTATGTTGCATAACGTAATACGTTATTACGTTATAGTATATAGCGTATTACGCTATAACGTTATGTTATATAACGCAATACGTTATTACGTTATAGTATATAGCGTATTACGCTATAACGTTATGTTATATAACGCAATACGTTATAACATTATACCGTATGACGTTCTACTATATATCGTAATAGGTTATAACGTTATACTATATAACACAATACGTTATCACGTTATACCATATAACGTAATACGTTATAACGTAAGACGTTATAACGTTATACCACATAATGTAATACGTTATAACGTTATGCCATATAACGTAATACGTTATAACGTTAGACCATATAACGTAATGCGTTATAACGTAACACGTTATAACGTTATACCACATAACGTAATACGTTATAACGTTAGACCATATAACGTAATATGTTATAACGTTATACCGTATGACGTTCTACTATATATCGTAATAGGTTATAACGTTATACTATATAACACAATACGTTATCACGTTATACCATATAACGTAATACGTTATAACGTAAGACGTTATAACGTTATACCACATAATGTAATACGTTATAACGTTATGCCATAAAACGTAATACGTCATAACGTTAGACCATATAACGTAATTCGTTATAACGTTATACCATATGACGTTATATTATAGAACGTAATACGTTATAACGTTATACTATATAACACAATACGTTATAACGTTATACCATATAACGTAATACGTTATAACGATAAACCATATAACGTTATGCCACATAATGTAATACGTTATAACGTTATACCATATAATGTAATACGTTATAACGTTATGCCATATTACGTAATACGTTATAACGTAACACGTTATAACGTTATACCGTATAACATTGTACTATATATCGTAATACGGTGTAACGTTATACCAAATAACGTAATACGTTATAACGGTATACTATATTACACAATACGTTATAACGTTATGTTATATAACGTAGTACGTGATAACGTTATACCATATAACGTAACACGTTATAACGTTATACCATATCACGTAATACGTTATAACGTTATACGATGTAACGTAATACGTTATAATTTTATACCATATGGCATTATGTTATATAACGCAATACGTCATAACGTTATACTATATAACGTAATACGCTATAACGTTATACCGTATAACGTTGTACTATATATCTAATACGTTATAACGTTATACCAAATAACGTAATACGTTATAACGTTATACTATATTACACAATACGTTATAACGTTATGTTATATAACGCAATACGTCATAACGTTATACTATATAACGTAATAAGCTATAACGTTATACCGTATAACGTTGTACTATATATCGTAATACTTTATAACGTTAGACCATATAACGTAATACGTTATAACGTTATACCGTATGACGTTCTACTATATATCGTAATAGGTTATATCGTTTTACCATATAACGCAGTACGTTATAACGTTATACCATATAACGTAACACGTTATAACGTTATACCACATAACGTAACACGTTATAACGTTATACCGTATAACGTTGTACTATATATCGTAATACGGTGTAACGTTATACCAAATAACGTAATACGTTATAACGGTATACTATATTACACAATACGTTATAACGTTATGTTATATAACGTAGTACGTGATAACGTTATACCATATAACGTAACACGTTATAACGTTATACCATATCACGTAATACGTTATAACGTTAGACCATAAAACGTAATACGTTATAATGTTATACCATATAACGTAATACGTTATAACGTTAGACCATATAACGTAATACGTTATAACGTTATACCGTATGACGTTCTACTATATACCTTAATAGGTTATATCGTTTTACCATATAACGCCGTACGTTATAACGTTATACCATATAACCTAATACGTTATAACGTTATACCGTGTAACGTTATATTAATTACGTAATACGTTATATCGTTTTACCATATATAGCAATACGTTATAACGTTATGCCATATAACGTTATCTTACATGGCGCAATACGTTATAACATTATACCATGTAACGTAATACGTTATATCGTTATACCATATAGCGTGATACGTTATAACGTTATACCATATAACGTTATGTTATATAACTTAATACGTTATTACGTTATACTATATAACGTAATACGTTATAACCTTATACCATATAACGTTATGTGATATAACGTAATACGTTATAATGTTGTACTATATAACGTAATATGCTATAACCTTATACAATATAACGTTATGTTATATAACGTAAAAGGTTATAACGTTATACTATATAACGTAATACGCTATAACGTTATACCACATAACGTTATGTTTTATAACGCAATACGTTATAACGTTATACAATATAACGTAATACGTTATCAAGATATACCATATAACGCTATGTTATATGGCGTAATATGTTATAACGTTATACCATATAACGTAATACGTTATAACGTTATACTATATAACGTAATACGTTATAACGTTATGCCATATAACGTAATACGTTATTATGTTATACTATATAATGTAATACGTTATTTTGTTATACTATATAACGTAATACGTTATAACGCTTTGTTAATGACGCATTACGTTATAACATTATACCATATATCGTAATACGATATAACGTAACGCGTTATAACGTTATACCACATAACGTAATACGTTATAACGTTATACCATATAACGTAATACGTTATAACGTTAGACCATATAACGTAATTCGTTATAACGTTATACCATATGACGTTATGTTATATAACGTAATACGTCATAATGTTATACTATATAACGTAATACGCTATAACGTTATACCGTATAACGTTATACTATATATCGTAATACGTTATATCGTTATACCATATGACGTAATACGTTATAACGATATACCATATAACGTTATGTTATATAGCGTAATACGTTATAACGTTATACTATATAACGTAATACGTTATAACCTTATACCATATTACGTTATATTATATAACGTAATACGTTATAACGTTATACTATATAACGTAATACGCTATAACGTTATACCATATAACGTTATGTTACATAACGTAATACGTTATTATGTTATACTAAATAACGTAATACGTTATAACGCTTTGTTATATAACGCAATACGTTATAACATTATACCATATAACGTAATACGTTATAACGTTACACCATATAACGTAATACGTTATAACGTGCTACCACATATACCACGTATACCACATAACGTAATACGTTATAACGTTAAACCATATAGCGTAATACGATATAACGTTAGACCATATAACGTAATACGTTATAACGTTATACCATATGACGTTATGTTATATAACGTAATACGTCATAATGTTATACTACATAACGTAATACGCTATAACGTTATACCGTATAACGTAATAGCGTATATACTATACGTATATACTATATATCGTAATACGTTATATCGATTTACCATATAACGCAATACGTTATAACGTTATACCACATAACGTAATACGTTATAACGTTATACCATATAGCGTAATACGTTATAACATTATACCATTTAACGTAATACGTTATATCGTTATACCATATAGCGTAATACGTTATAACATTATACCATATAACGTTATGTTATATAACGTAATACGTTATTACGTTATACTATATAGCGTAATACGCTATAACGTTATGTTATAGAACGCAATACGTTATAACGTTATACAATATAACGTTATGTTATATAACGTAATACGTTATTATGTTATACTATATAGCGTAATACGCTATAACGTTATATTATATAACGTAATACGTTATAACGTTATACTATATAACGTAATACGCTATAACGTTACATCATGTAACTTTATGTTATAGAACGCAACACGTTATAACATTATACTATATAGCGTAATACGCTATAACGTTATGTTATATAACGCAATACGTTATAACATTGTACCATATAACGTAATACGTTATATCGTTATACCCTATAGCGTAATACGTTATAACGTTATACCATATAACGTTATGTTATATAACGTAATACGTTATTACGTTATACTATATAGCGTAATACGCTATAACGTTATGTTATAGAACGCAATACGTTATAACGTTATACAATATAACGTTATGTTATATAACGTAATACGTTATTACGTTATACTATATAACGTAATACACTATAGCGTTATGTTATATAACGTAATACGTCATAATGTTATACTATATAACGTAATACGCTATAACGTTATACCGCGTAACGTTATACTATATATCGTAATACGTTATAACGTTATACCTTATAACGATATGTTATACAACGTAAGACGTTATATCGTTACACTATATAACGGAATACGCCATAACGTTATACCGTATAACGTTATACTATATATCGTAATACGTTATAACGTTATACCATATAACGATATGTTATATAACGTTATACGTTATATCGTTATACCATATAACGTTATGTTATAGAACGCAATACGTTATAACGTTATACAATATAACGTAATACGTTATAACGTAATACGTTATAACGTTATACCCTAAAACGTAATACGTTATAACGTTATAACATATAATGTTATACTATGTAACCTAACACGTTATAACGTTATACCATATAACTAAATACGTTATAACATTATACCATATAACGTAATAAGTTATACCGTTATACCATATAGCGTAATACGTTATAACGCTATACCATATAACGTTATGTTATATTACGCAATGGGTTATTACGTTATACTATATAACGTAATACGTTATAACGTTACACCATATAACGTAATACGTTATAACGTGCTACGTTATAACGTTATACCACATAACGTAATACGCTATAACGATGTACCATAAGACGCAGTACGTTATTACGTTATACCATATAACGTAATACGTTATAACGTTATATCATATAATGTAATACGCTATAACCTTATACCATATAACGTTATGTTATATAGCGTAACACGTTATAACGTTATACTATTTAACGTAACACGCTATAACGTTATACCATATAACGTTATGTTATATAACGCAATACGTTATTACGTTATAGTATATAACGTAATACTTTATAACGTTTTGATATATAACGTAATACGTTATAACGTTACACCATATAACGTAATACGTTATAACGTTACACCATATAACGTAATACGTTATAACGTAGCACGTTATAACGTTATACCACATAACGTAATACGCTATCACGTTATACCATATGACGCAGTACGTTATAACGTTATACCATATAACGTAATACGTTATAACGTTATACCATATAACGTAATACGCTACAACCTTATACCATATAACGTTATGTTATATAACGTAATACGTTATAACGTTATACCATATAACGTAATACGCTAAAACCTTATACCATATAACGTTATGTTATACATCGTAATACGTTATAACGTTATACCATATAACGTTATGTTATAGAAGGTAATACGTAATAACGTTATACTATATAACGTAACACGTTATAACGTTATACCACATAACGTAATACGTTATAACGTTATACCATATAACGTAATACCACATAACATAATACGTTATAACGTTATAACATATGACGTTATGTTATATAACGTATTACGTCATAAGGTTATACTATATAACGTAATACGCTATAAAGTTATACCGTATAACGTTACACTATATATCGTAATACGTTATATCGTTATACCATATAACGTTATGTTACATAACGTAATACGTTTTTACGTTATACTATATAACGTAATACGCTATATCGTTATGTATATATCACGCAATACGTTATAACATTATACCATATAACGTAATACGTTATAACGTTATACCATATAACGTAATACGTTATAACATAACACGTTATAACGTTATACCACATAACGTAATACGTTATAACGTTATACAATATAACGTAGTACGTTATAACGTTAGACCATATAACGTAATACGTTATAACGCTATACCATATGACGTTATGTTATATAACGTAATACGTCATAATGTTATAGTATATAACGTAATACGCTATAACGTTATACCGTATAACGTTATACTATCCATCGTAATACGTTATATCGTTATACCATATAACACAATACGTTATAACCTTATACCATATAACGTAATACGTTATAACGTAACACGTTATAACGTTATACCACATAACGTAACACGATATAACGTTATACCATGTCACGTAATACGTTATAACGTTCGACCATATAACGTAATACGTTATAACGTTATACCATTTGACGTTATGTTATATAACGTAATACGTCATAATGTTATGCTATATAACGTAATACGCTAAAACGTTATAGGGTACAACGTTCTGCTATATATCGTGATACGTTATATCGTTTTACCATATAACGTTATGCTATAGAAGGTAATTCGTAATAACGTTATACCATATAACGTAATACGTTATAACGATATACCATATAACGCTATGTTATATATCGTAATACGTTATAACGTTATGTTACATAACGCAATACGTTATAACATTAGACCTTATAACGTAATACGGTATAACGTTATACCCTATAACGTAACACGTTATAACGTTAGACCATATAACGTTATCTTATACATCGTAATACGTTATAACGTTATACCATATAACGTTATGTTATAGAAGGTAATACGTAATAACGTTATACTATATAACGTAACACGTTATAACGTTATACCACATAACGTAATACGTTATAACGTTATACCATATAACGTAATACCACATAACATAATACGTTATAACGTTATAACATATGACGTTATGTTATATAACGTAATACGTCATAATGATATACTATATGACGTAATACGCTATAACGTTATACCCTATAACGTTACACTATATATCGTAATACGTTATATCGTTATACCATATAACGTTATGTTACATAACGTAATACGTTTTTACGTTATACTATATAACGTAATACGCTAAATCGTTATGTATATATCACGCAATACGTTATAACATTATACCATATAACGTAATACGTTATAACGTTATACCATATAACGTAATACGTTATAACATAACACGTTATAACGTTATACTACATAACGTAATACGTTATACCGTTATACCATATAACGTAATACGTTATAACGTTAGACCATATTACGTAATACGTTATATCGCTATACCATATGACGTTATGTTATATAACGTAATACGTCATAATGTTATACTATATAACGTAATACGCTATAACGTTATACCGTATAACGTTATACTATACATCGTAATACGTTATATCGTTATACCATATAACACAATACGTTATAACGTTATACCATATAACGTAATACGTTATAACGTAACACGTTATAACGTTATACAACATAACGTAACACGATATAACGTTATACCATATCACGTAATACGTTATAACGTTGGACCATATAACGTAATACGTTATAACGTTATACCATTTGACGTTATGTTATATAACGTAATACGTCATAATGTTATGCTATATAACGTAATACGCTAAAACGTTATAGGGTACAACGTTCTGCTATATATCGTGATACGTTATATCGTTTTACCATATAACGTTATGCTATAGAAGGTAATTCGTAATAACGTTATACCATATAACGTAATACGTTATAACGATATACCATATAACGCTATGTTATATATCGTAATACGTTATAACGTTATGTTACATAACGCAATACGTTATAACATTAGACCTTATAACGTAATACGGTATAACGTTATACCCTATAACGTAACACGTTATAACGTTAGACCATATAACGTAATACGTTATAACGTTATACCATTTGACGTTATTTTATATAACGTAATACGTCATAATGTTATACTATATATCGTAATACGCTATAACGTTATACCGTATAACGTTACACTATATATCGTACTACGTTATATCGTTATACCATATAACGTTATGTTATAGAACGTAACACGTTATATCATTATTCTATATAGCGTAATACGCTGTAACGTTATGTTATATAACGCAATACGTTATAACATTATACCATATAACGTAATACGTTATATCGTTATACCATATAGCGTAATACGTTATAACGTTATACCATATATCGAAATACGTTATAACGTTATACCATATAACGTTATCTTATATGACGCAATACGTTATAACATTACACCATATAACGTAATACGTTATAACGATATACCATATAACGTAATACGTTATAACGTTATACCATATGAAGCAATACGTTATAACATTATAGTATATAACGTAATGCGCCATAACGTTATACCATATAACGTAATACGTTATAACGTTATACCACATGACGTAGTACGTTGTAACGTTATACCATATAACGTAATACGTTATAACGTTATACCACATGACGTAGTACGTTGTAACGTTATACCATATAATGTAATGCGTTATAACGTTATACCAAATAACGTAATACGTTATAACGTTATAGTTTATTACACAATACGTTATAACGTTATACCATATAACGTTATGTTATATAACGCAATACGTTATAACGTTATGCTATATTACACAATACGTTATATCGTTATACCAAATAACGTTATCTTATATGACGCAAAACGTTATAACATTACACCATATATCGTAATACGTTATATCGTTATACCATATAACGTAATACGTTTTAACGTTATACCATATAACGTTATGTTATAGAAGGTAATACGTTATAACGTTATACTATATAACGTAATACGTCATAACGTTATACCATATAACGTTATGTTATATAACGCAATACGTTATAACGTTATACCATATAACGTAATACGTTTTAACCTTTTACCATATAGCGTTATGTTATATAACGCAATACGTTATTACGTTATACTATATAACGTTGTGTTATATAACGTAATACGTTATAACGTTATACTATATAACGTAATGCGCTATAACGTTATACCATATAACGTAATACGTTATAACGTTATACTATATAACGTAATACGCTATAACGTTATACCAAATAACGTTATGTTATATTACGCAATGCGTTATCACGTTATACTATATAACGTAATACGTTATAACGTTACACCATATAACGTAATACGTTATAACGTAGCACGTTATAACGTTATACCACATAACGTAATACGCTATAACGTTATACCATATGACGCAGTACGTTATAACGTTATACCATATAACGTAATACGTTATAACGTTATATCATATAATGTAATACGCTATAACCTTATACCATATAACGTTATGTTATATAGCGTAACACGTTATAACGTTATACTATATAACGTAACACGCTATAACGTTATACCATATAACGTTATGTTATATAACGCAATACGTTATTACGTTATAGTATGTAACGTAATACGTTATAACGTTTTGATATATAACGCAATAGGTTATAACGTTACACCATATAACGTAATACGTTATAACGTTACACCATATAACGTAATACGTTATAACGTAGCACGTTATAACGTTATACCACATAACGTAATACGCTATAACGTTATACCATATGACGCAGTACGTTATAACGTTATACCATATAACGTAATACGTTTTAACGTTATACCATATAACGTAATACGCTACAACCTTATACCATATAACGATATGTTATATAACGTAATACGTTATAACGTTATACCATATAACGTAATACGCTATTACGTTATGTTATATAACGCAATACGTTATAACGTTATACCACATAACATAATACGTTATAACGTTAAGGCATATAACGTTATGTTATAGAAGGTAATACGTTATATCGTTATACTATATAACGTAATACGATATAACGTTATACCATACAACGTTATGTTATATAACGCAATACGTTATAACGTTACACCATATAACGTAATACGTTATAACGTTATACCATATATCGTTATGTTATATAACGTAATACGTTATTACGTTATACTATATAACGTAATACGCTATTACGTTATGTTATATAACGCAATACGTTATAACATTATACCATATAACGTAATACGTTCTAACGTTATACCATATAACGTAATACGTTATAACGTTAAACCATATGACGTTATGTTACATAACGTAATACGTCATAATGTTATACTATATAACGTAATACGCTATAACTTTGTACCGTATAACGTTATACTATATATCGTAATACGTTATAACGTTATACCATATAGCGTTATGTTATAGAAGGTAATACGTAATAACGTTATATTATATAACGTAACACGTTATAACGTTATACCACATAACGTAATACGTTATAACGTTATACCACATAACGTAACACGATATAACGTTATACCATATCACGTAATACGTTATAACGTTGGACCACATAACGTAATACGTTATAACGTTATACCATTTGACGTTATGTTATATAACGTAATACGTCATAACGTTATACCATATAACGTTATGTTATATAACGCAATACGTTATAACGTTATACCATATAACGTAATACGTTTTAACCTTTTACGATATAACGTTATGTTATATAACGCAATACGTTATTACGTTATACTATATAACGTTGTGTTATATAACGTAATACGTTATAACGTTATACTATATAACGTAATGCGCTATAACGTTATACCATATAACGTAATACGTTATAACGTTATACTATATAACGCAATACGCTATAACGTTATACCAAATAACGTTATGTTATATTACGCAATGCGTTATCACGTTATACTATATAACGTAATACGTTATAACGTTACACCATATAACGTAATACGTTATAACGTAGCACGTTATAACGTTATACCACATAACGTAATACGCTATAACGTTATACCATATGACGCAGTACGTTATAACGTTATACCATATAACGTAATACGTTATAACGTTATATCATATAATGTAATACGCTATAACCTTATACCATATAACGTTATGTTATATAGCGTAACACGTTATAACGTTATACTATATAACGTAACACGCTATAACGTTATACCATATAACGTTATGTTATATAACGCAATACGTTATTACGTTATAGTATGTAACGTAATACGTTATAACGTTTTGATATATAACGCAATAGGTTATAACGTTACACCATATAACGTAATACGTTATAACGTTACACCATATAACGTAATACGTTATAACGTAGCACGTTATAACGTTATACCACATAACGTAATACGCTATAACGTTATACCATATGACGCAGTACGTTATAACGTTATACCATATAACGTAATACGTTTTAACGTTATACCATATAACGTAATACGCTACAACCTTATACCATATAACGTTATGTTATATAACGTAATACGTTATAACGTTATACCATATAACGTAATACGCTATTACGTTATGTTATATAACGCAATACGTTATAACGTTATACCACATAACATAATACGTTATAACGTTAAGGCATATAACGTAATACGTTATAACGTTAAACCATATGACGTTATGTTATATAACGTACTACGTCATAATGTTATACTATATAACGTAATACGCTATAACGTTGTACCGTATAACGTTATACTATATATATCGTAATACGTTATAACGTTATACCATATAGCGTTATGTTATAGAAGGTAATACGTAATAACGTTATATTATATAACGTAACACGTTATAACGTTATACCACATAACGTAATACGTTATAACGTTATACCACATAACGTAACACGATATAACGTTATACCATATCACGTAATACGTTATAACGTTGGACCACATAACGTAATACGTTATAACGTTATACCATTTGACGTTATGTTATATAACGTAATACGTCATAATGCTATGCTATATAACGTAATACGCTAAAACGTTATAGGGTACAACGTTCTGCTATATATCGTGATACGTTATATCGTTTTACCATATAACGTTATGTTATAGAAGGTAATACGTAATAACGTTATACCATATAACGTAATACGTTATAACGATATACCATATAACGCTATGTTATATATCGTAATACGTTATAACGTTATGTTACATAACGCAATACGTTATAACATTAGACCATATAACGTAATACGGTATAACGTTATACCCTATAACGTAACACGTTATAACGTTAGACCATATAACGTAATACGTTAGAACGTTATTCCATTTGACGTTATTTTATATAACGTAATACGTCATAATGTTATACTATATAACGTAATACGCTATAACGTTATACCGTATAACGTTACACTATATATATTAATACGTTATATCGTTATACCATATAACGTTATGTTACATAACGTAATACGTTTTTACGTTATACTATATAACGTAATACGCTATAACGTTATGTTATATAACGCAATACGTTATAACATTATACCATATAACGTAATACGTTATAACGTTATACCATAAAACGTAATACGTTATAACATAACACGTTATAACGTTATACCACATAACGTAATACGTTATAACGTTATACCATATAACGTAATACGTTATAACGTTAGACCATATAACGTAATACGTTATAAAGCTATACCATATGACGTTATGTTATATAACGTAATACGTCATAATGTTATACTATATAACGTAATACGCTATAACGTTATACCGTATAACGTTATACTATACATCGTAATACGTTATATCGTTATACCATATAGCGTTATGTTATAGAAGGTAATACGTAATAACGTTATACTATATAACGTAATACGTTATAACGTTATACCATATAACATTATGTTATATAACGCAATACGTTATAACCTTATAAAGTATAAGGTGATACGTTGTAACCTTATACCATATAACGTAATACGTTATAACGTTAGACCATAAAACGTAATTCGTTATACCGTTATACCATATGACGTTATGTTATATAACGTAATACGTCATAATGTTGTACTATATAACGTAATACGCTATAACGTTATACCGTATAACGTTACACTATATATCGTAATACGTTATATCGTTATACCATATAACGTTATGTTATATAACGTAATACGTTTTTACGTTATACTATATATCGTAATTCGCTATAACGTTATGTTATATAACGCAATACGTTATAACATTATACCATATAACGTAATACGTTATAACGTTATACCATATAACGTAATACGTTATAACATAATACGTTATAACGTTATACCACATAACGTAAGACGTTATAACGTTATACCATATAACGTAATACGTTATAACGTTAGACCATATAACGTAATACGTTATAACGTTATACCATATGACGTTATGTTATATAACGTAATACGTCATAATGTTATACTATATAACGTAATACGCTATAACGTTACACCGTATAACGCCCTACTATATATCGTTATACGTTATGTCGTTTTACCATATAACGCAATATGTTATAACGTTATAACATATAACGTAATACGTTATAACGTTATACCATATAACGTAATACGCTATGATGTTATACCTTATAACGATATACTATATAACGTAATACGTCATATCGTTATACCATATAACGCAATACGTTATAACGTTATACAATATAACGTTATGTTATATGACGCATTACGTTATAACGTTATACCATGTAACGTGTTCCGTTATAACGTTATACAATATAACGTAATACGTTATATCGTTATGACATATAACGTAATACGTTATAACGTTATACCATATAACGTAATACGTTATAACGTTATACCATATAACGTAAGACGTTATAACGATATACCATATAACGCAATACGTTACAACGTAACACGTTATAACGTTATACCACATACCGTAATACGTTATAACGTTATACCATATAACATAATACGTTATAACGTTAGACCATATAACGTAATACGTTACAACGTTATACCATATGACGTTATGTTATGTAACGTAATACGTCAGAATGTTATACTATATAACGTAATACGCTATGACGTTACACCGCATAACGCCCTACTATATATCGTTATACGTTATGTCGTTTTACCATATAACGCAATACGTTATAACGTTATACCATATAACGTTATCTTATATGACGCAATACGTTATAACATTACACCATATAACGTAATACGTTATAACGTTATACCATATAACGTAATACGTTATAACATTATACCACATGACGTAGTACGTTGTAACGTTATACCATATAACGTAATACGTTATAACGTTATACCACATGACGTAGTACGTTGTAACGTTATACCATATAATGTAATGCGTTATAACGTTATACTATATAACGTAATGCGCTATAACGTTATACCATATAACGTAATACGTTATAACATTATACCACATGACGTAGTACGTTGTAACGTTATACCATATAACGTAATACGTTATAACGTTATACCACATGACGTAGTACGTTGTAACGTTATACCATATAATGTAATGCGTTATAACGTTATACCAAATAACGTAATACGTTATAACGTTATACCATATAAAGTTATGTTGTATAACATATTACATTATAACGTTATACCATATAACGTTATGTTATATAACGCAATACGTTATAACGTTATGCCATATAAAGTAATACGTTATAACGTTATACCATATATCGTTATGTTATAGAAGCTGATACGTTATAACGTTATACTATATAACGTAATACGTTATATCGTTATACAATATATCGTTATGTTATATAACGCAATACGTTCTGAAGTATACCTTGAAACGTAATATGTTATAACGTTACATCACATTACGGAATACGTTATAACGTTATACCTTATACCGTAATACGCTACAACGTTATACCATATAACGTTATGTTATATAACGCAATACGTTCTGCCGTATACCGTGTAACGTAATATGTTATAACGTTACACCACATAACGGAATACGTTATAACGTTATACCATATACCATAATACGCTATAACGTTATACCATATAACGTTATGTTATATAACGTAATACGTTATAACGTTATACCATATAACGTTATGTTATATAACGCAATACGTTATAACGTTATGCCAAATAAAGTAATACGTTATAACGTTATACCATATAACGTTATGTTATAGAAGCTAATACGTTATAACGTTTTACTATATAACGTAATACGTTATAACGTTATACAATATAACGTTATGTTATATAACGCAATACGTTATAACGTTATACCATATAACGTAAGACGTTATAACGTTATACCATATATCGTTATGTTATATAACGCAATACGTTATAACGTTATACCAAATAACGTAATACGTTATAAGGTTATACCATATAACGTTATGTTGTATAACGTAATACGTTATTACGTTATACCATATAACGTTGTGTTATATAGCGTAATACGTTATAACGTTATACTATATAACGTAATGCGTTATAACGTTATACTATATTACACAATACGTTATAACGTTATACCATACAACGTAATACGTTATAACGTTATACCATATGACGTAGTACGTTATAACGTTATACCATATAACGTTATGTTATAAAACGCAATACGTTATAACGTTATACCATATAACGAAATACGTTATAACCTTGTACCATATAACGTTGTGTTATATAACGTAATAGGTTATAACGTTATACTATATTACACAATACGTTATGTCGTTATACCATATAACGTAATACGTTATAACGTTATACCATATAACGTAATACGATATAAACTTATACCATATAACATTATGTCATATAACGTAATACGTTATAACGTTGTACTATATAACGCAATACGTTATAACGTTATTCCATATAACGTTATGTTGTATAACGTAATACGTTGTTACGTTATACTATATAACGTAATACGTTATATCGTTATACCATATACGTTATCTTATATGACGCAATACGTTATATCGTTATACCAAATAACGTAATACGTTATAACGTTATACTATATTACACAATACGTTATAACGTTATACCATATAGCGTTATGTTGTATAACGTAATACGTTGTTACGTTATACTATATAACGTAATACGTTATATCGTTATACCATATATCGTAATACGTTATAACGTTATACCATATGACGTAGTACGTTATAACGTTATACCATATAACGTTATGTTATAAAACGCAATACGTTATAACGTTATACCATATAACGAAATACGTTATAACCTTGTACCATATAACGTTGTGTTATATAACGTAATAGGTTATAACGTTATACTATATAACGCAATACGTAATAACGTTAGACCATATATCGTAATACGTTATAACGTTATACAATATAACGTAATGGGCTATAACGTTATACCGTATAACGTTATACTATATTACGTAATACGTTATATCGTTATACCATATATCGCAATACGTTATAACGTTATACCATATAACGTTATCTTATATAACGCAATACGTTATATCGTTATACCAAATAACGTAATACGTTATAACGTTATACTATATTACACAATACGTTATAACGTTATACCATATAGCGTTATGTTGTATAACGTAATACGTTGTTACGTTATACTATATAACGTAATACGTTATATCGTTATATCATATAATTGAATACCTTGTAACGTTATACCATATATTGTTATGTTATATAACATAATACGTTACAACGTTATACCATATATCGAAATACGTTATAACGTTATACCATATAACGTTATCTTATATGACGCAATACGTTATAACATTACACCATATAACGTAATACGTTATAACGATATACCATATAACGTAATACGTTATAACGTTATACCATATGACGCAATACGTTATAACATTATAGTACATAACGTAATGCGCCATAACGTTATACCATATAACGTAATACGTTATAACGTTATACCACATGACGTAGTACGTTGTAACGTTATACCATATAACGTAATACGTTATAACGTTATACCACATGACGTAGTACGTTGTAACGTTATACCATATAATGTAATGCGTTATAACGTTATACCAAATAACGTAATACGTTATAACGTTATAGTTTATTACACAATACGTTATAACGTTATACCATATAAAATTATTTTATATAACGCAATACGTTATAACGTTATAATATATTACACAATACGTTATAACGTTTTACCATATAACGGAATACGTTATAACGTTATGCCATATGACGTAGAACGTTATAACGTTATACCATATAACGTTATGTTATATAACGCAATACGTTATAACGTTATACCATATAACGAAATACATTATAACCTTGTACCATATAACGTTGTGTTATATAACGTAATAGGTTATAACGTTACACCATATATCGTAATACGTTATATCGTTATACCATATAACGTAATACGTTATAACGTTATACCATATGACGTAGTACGTTATAACGTTATACCATATGACGTAGTACGTTATAACGTTATACCATATAACGTTATGTTATATAACGCAATACGTTATAACGTTATACCATATAACGAAATACATTATAACCTTGTACCATATAACGTTGTGTTATATAACGTAATAGGTTATAACGTTATACCATATAACGTAATACGTTATAACGTTATACGATATAACGTTATGGTATATAACGCAATAGTTATAACGTTATGCCAATTAACGTAATACGTTATAACGTTATACTACATTACACAAAACGTTATAACGTTATACCATATAACATTATGTTATATAACGCAATACGTTATAACGTTATACTATATTACACAATACGTTATAACGTTATACCATATAACGGAATACGTTATAACGTTATGCCATATGACGTAGAACGTTATAACGTTATACCTTATAAGGTTATGTTATATAACGCAATACGTTATAACGTTATACCATATGACGTAGTACGTTGTAGCATTATACCATATAATGTAATGCGTTATAACGTTATACCAAATAACGTAATACGTTATAACGTTACACTATATTATACAATACGTTATAACGTTATACCATATAACATTAGTTTATATAACGCAATACGTTATAACGTTATAATATATTACACAATACGTTATAACGTTTTACCATATAACGGAATACGTTATAACGTTATGCCATATGACGTAGAACGTTATAACGTTATACCATATAAGGTTATGTTATATAACGCAATACGTTATAACGTTATACTATATTACACAATATGTTATAACGTTACACCACATAACGGAATACGTTATAACGTTATACCATATACCGTAATACGCTATAACGTTATACCATATAACGTTATGTTATATATCGTAATACGTTATAACATTATACCATACAGCGTTATGTTATATAACGCAATACGTTATAACGTTATGCCAAATAACGTAATACGTTATAACGTTATACTATATTACACAATACGTTATAACGTTATACCATATAACGTTATGTTATATAACGCAATACGTTATACCGTTATGCTATATTACACAATACGTTATATCGTTATACCAAATAACGTTATCTTATATGACGCAATACGTTATAACATTACACCATATATCGTAATACGTTATATCGTTATACCATATAACGTAATACGTTATAACGTTATACCATATGACGTAGTACGTTATAACGTTATACCATATAACGTTATGTTATATAACGCAATACGTTATAACGTTATACCATATAACGAAATACATTATAACCTTGTACCATATAACGTTGTGTTATATAACGTAATAGGTTATAACGTTATACCATATAACGTAATACGTTATAACGTTATACGATATAACGTTATGGTATATAACGCAATAGTTATAACGTTATGCCAAATAACGTAATACGTTATAACGTTATACTACATTACACAATACGTTATAACGTTATACCATATAACATTATGCTATATAACGCAATACGTTATAACGTTATACTATATTACACAATACGTTATAACGTTATACCATATAACGGAATACGTTATAACGTTATGCCATATGACGTAGAACGTTATAACGTTATACCTTATAAGGTTATGTTATATAACGCAATACGTTATAACGTTATACCATATGACGTAGTACGTTGTAACATTATACCATATAATGTAATGCGTTATAACGTTATACCAAATAACGTAATACGTTATAACGTTATACTATATTATACAATACGTTATAACGTTATACCATATAACATTATTTTATATAACGCAATACGTTATAACGTTATACTATATTACACAATACGTTATAACGTTTTACCATATAACGGAATACGTTATAACGTTATGCCATATGACGTAGAACGTTATAACGTTATACCATATAAGGTTATGTTATATAACGCAATACGTTATAACGTTATACTATATTACACAATACGTTCTAACGTTATTCCATATAACGTTATGTTATATAACGCAATACGTTATAACGTTATACTATATTACGCAATATGTTATAACGTTACACCACATAACGCAATACGTTATAACGTTATACCATATACCGTAATACGCTATAACGTTATACCATATAACGTTATGTTATATATCGTAATACGTTATAACATTATACCATACAGCGTTATGTTATATAACGCAATACGTTATAACGTTATGCCAAATAACGTAATACTTTATAACGTTATACTATATTACAAAATACGTTATAACGTTATACCATATAACGTTATGTTATATAACGCAATACGTTATAACGTTATACCATATAACGTAATACGTTATAACCTTATACCATGTAACGTTGTGTTATATAACGTAATACGTTATAATGTTATACTATATAACGTAATATGTTATAATGTTATACTATATAACGTAATACGTTATAATGTTATACTATATAACGTTCTACTATATAACGTAATGCGCTATAACGTTATGTTATATAACGCAACACGTTATAACGTTATACCATATAACGTAATACGTTATAACCTTATACCATGTAACGTTGTGTTATATAACGTAATACGTTATAACGTTATACCATATAACGTTATGTTATAGAACGTAATACGTTATAACGTTATACCATATAACGTTATGTTATATAACGTAATACGTTATAACGTTATACTATATAACGTAATGCGCTATAACGTTATACCATATAACGTTATGTTATATATCGTAATACGTTATAACATTATACCATACAGCGTTATGTTATTTAACGCAATACGTTATAACGTTATGCCAAGTAACGTAATACGTTATAGCGTTATACTATATTACACAATACGTTATAACGTTATACCATATAACGGAATACGTTATAACGTTATGCCATATGACGTAGAACGTTATAACGTTGTACCATATAACGTAATACATTATAACGTTATATCATATAACGTAATACGTTATAACATTATACTATATTACACAGTACGTTCTAACGTTATTCCATATAACGTTATGTTATATAACGCAATACGTTATAACGTTATACTATATTACACAATATGTTATAACGTTACACCACATAACGGATTACGTTATAACGTTATACCATATACCGTAATACGCTATAACGTTATACCATATAACGTTATGTTATATATCGTAATACGTTATAACATTATACCATACAGCGTTATGTTATATTACGCAATACGTTATATCGTTATACCATATAACGTTATGTTATATAACGCAATACGTTATAACGTTATACCATATAACGTAATACGTTATAACCTTATACCATATAACGGTGTGTTATATAACGTAATACGTTATAACGTTATACTATATAACGTAATGCGCTATAACGTTATACCATATAACGTAATACGTTATGAGGTTATACCATATGACGCAAAACGTTATAACATTATACCATATAACGTAATACGATATAACGTTATACCATATAACGTTATGTCATATAACGCAATACGTTATAACATTATGCCAAATAACGTAATACGTTATAACGTTATACTATATTACACAGTACGATATATCGTTATACCATATAACGTTATGTTATATAACGCAATACGTTATAACGTTATACCATATAGCGTAATACGTTATAACCTTATACCATATAACGTAATACGTTATGACGTTATACCATATGACGCAAAACGTTATAACATTATACCATATAACGTAATACGTTCTAACGTTATACCATATAACGTTTTGTTATATAACGCAATACGTTATAACGTTATGCCAAATAAGGTAATACGTTATAACGTTATACTATATTACACAATACGTTATAACGTTATACCATATAACGTTATGTTATATAACGCAATACGTTATAACGTTATACCATATAACGTAACACGTTATAACCTTATACCATATAACGGTGTGTTATATAACGTAATACGTTATAACGTTATACTATATAACGTAATGCGCTATAACGTTATACCATATAACGTAATACGTTATGACGTTATACCATATGACGTTATGTTATATATCGTAATACGTTATAACGTTATACCAAATATCGTTATCTTATATGACGCAATACGTTACAACATTACACCATATATCGTAATACGTTATAACCTTATACCATATAACGGTGTGTTATATAACGTAATACGTTATAACGTTATACTATATAACGTAATGCGCTATAACGTTATACCATATAACGTAATACGATACAACGTTATACCATCTAACGTTATGTCATATAACGCAATACGTTATAACGTTGTACCATATGACGTAGTACGTTGTAACATTATACCATATAATGTAATGCGTTATAACGTTATACCAAATAACGTAATACGTTATAACGTTATACTATATTACACAATACGTTATAACGTTATACCATATAACGTCATGTTATATAACGCAATACGTTATAACGTTATGCCAAATAAGGTAATACGTTATAACGTTATACTATATTACACAATACGTTATAACGTTATACCATATAACGTTATGTTATATAACGCAATACGTTATAACGTTATACCATATAACGTAACACGTTATAACCTTATACCATATAACGGTGTGTTATATAACGCAATACGTTATAACGTTATACTATATAACGTAATGCGCTATAACGTTATACCATATAACGTAATACGATACAACGTTATACCATCTAACGTTATGTCATATAACGCAATACGTTATAACGTTGTACCATATGACGTAGTACGTTGTAACATTATACCATATAATGTAATGCGTTATAACGTTATACCAAATAACGTAATACGTTATAACGTTATACTATATTACACAATACGTTATAACGTTATACCATATAACGTCATGTTATATAACGCAATACGTTATAACGTTATACTATATTACACAATATGTTATAACGTTACACCACATAACGGATTACGTTATAACGTTATACCATATACCGTAATACGCTATAACATTATACCATACAGCGTTATGTTATATAACGCAATACGTTATAACGTTATGTCAAATAACGTAATACGTTATAACGTTATACTATATTACACAATACGTTATACCGTTATACCATATAACGTTATGTTATATAACGCAATACGTTATAACGTTATACCATATAACGTAATACGTTATAACCTTATACCATATAACGTTGTGTTATATAACGTAATACGTTATAACCTTATACTATATAACGTTATACTATATAACGTAATGCGCTATAACGTTTTACCATATAACGTAATGCGTTATAACGTTATACCATATGACGTAGTACGTTGTAACGTTATACCATATAATGTAATGCGTTATAACGTTATACCAAATAACGTAATACGTTATAACGTTATACTATATTACACAATACGTTATAACGTTATACCATGTAACGTTATGTTATATAACACAATACGCTATAACGTTATACTATATTACACAATACGTTATAACGTTATACCATATAACGTTATGTTATATAACGCAATACGTTATAACGTTATGCTATATTACACAATACGTTATAACGTTATACCAAATAACGTTATCTTATATGACGCAATACGTTCTAACATTACACCATATATCGTAATACGTTATATCGCTATACCGTATAACGTAATACGTTATAACGTTATACCATATGACGTAGTACGTTATAACGTTATACCATATAACGTAATACGTTATAACGTTATACCACATGACGTACTACGTTATAACGTTATACGATATAACGTTATGGTATATAACGCAATACGTTATAACGTTATGCCAAATAACGTAATACGTTATAACGTTATACTACATTACACAATACGTTATAACGTTATACCATATAACATTATGTTATATAACGCAATACGTTATAACGTTATACTATATTACACAATACGTTATAACGTTATAGCATATAACGTTATGTTATATAACGCAATACGTTATAACGTTATACCATATAACGAAATACGTTATAACCTTGTACCATATAACGTTGTGTTATATAACGTAATAGGTTATAACGTTATGCCAAATAACGTAATACGTTATAACGTTATACTATATTACACAATACGTTATATCGTTATACCATATAACGTTATGTTATATAACGCAATACGTTATAACGTTATACCATATAACGTTATGTTATATAACGTAATACGTTATAACGTTATACCAAATATCGTTATCTTATATCACGCAATACGTTATAACATTACACCATATATCGTAATACGTTATATCGTTATACTATATAACGTAATACGTTATAACGTTATACCATATAACGTTATGTTATAGAAGGTAATACGTTATAACGTTATACTATATAACGTAATACGTCATAACGTTATACCATATAACGTTATGTTATATAACGCAATACGTTATAACGTCATACCATATAACGTAATACGTTTTAACCTTTTACCATATAACGTTATGTTATACAACGCAATACGTTATTACGTTATACTATATAACGTTGTGTTATATAACGTAATACGTTATAACGTTATACTATATAACGTAATGCGCTATAACGTTATACCATATAACGTAATACGTTATAACGTTATACCACATGACGTAGTACGTTATAACGTTATACGATATAACGTTATGGTATATAACGCAATACGTTATAACGTTATGCCAAATAACGTAATACGTTATAACGTTATACTACATTACACAATACGTTATAACGTTATACCATATAACATTATGTTATATAACGCAATACGTTATAACGTTATACTATATTACACAATACGTTATAACGTTATACCATATAACGGAATACGTTATAACGTTATGCCATATGACGTAGAACGTTATAACGATATACCATATAAGGTTATGTTATATAACGCAATACGTTATAACGTTATACCATATGACGTAGTACGTTGTAACATTATACCATATAATGTAATGCGTTATAACGTTATACCAAATAACGTAATACGTTATAACGTTATACTATATTACACAATACGTTATAACGTTATACCGTATAACGTTATGTTATATAACGCAATACGTTATAACGTTATACTATATTACACAATATGTTATAACGTTACACCACATAACGGAATACGTTATAACGTTATACCATATACCGTAATACGCTATAACGTTATACCATATAACGTTATGTTATATATCGTAATACGTTATAACATTATACCATACAGCGTAATGTTATATAACGCAATACGTTATAACGTTATGCCAAATAACGTAATTCGTTATAACGTTATACTATATTACACAATACGTTATAACGTTATACCATATAACGTTATGTTATATAACGCAATACGTTATAACGTTATACTGTATTACACAATATGTTATAACGTTACACCACATAACGCAATACGTTATAACGTTATACCATATACCGTAATACGCTATAACGTTATACCATGTAACGTTGTGTTATAGATCGTAATACGTTATAACATTATACCATACAGCGTTATGTTATATAACTCAATACGTTATAACGTTATGCCAAATAACGTAATACGTTATAACGTTATACTATATTAGGCAATACGTTATAACGTTATACCATATAACGTTATGTTATATAACGCAATACGTTATAACGTTATACCATATAACGTAATACGTTATAACCTTACACCATATAACGTTGTGTTATATAACGTAATACGTTATAATGTTATACTATATAACGTTATACTATATAACGTTATGCGCTATAACGTTATACCATATAACGTAATACGTTATAACGTTATACCAAATGACGTAGTACGTTGTAACGTTATACCATATAATGTAATGCGTTATAACGTTATACCAAATAACGTAATACGTTATAACGTTATAGTTTATTACACAATACGTTATAACGTTATACCATATAACGTTATGTTATATAACGCAATACGTTATAACGTTATGCTATATTACACAATACGTTATAACGTTATACCAAATAACGTTACCTTATACGACGCAATACGTTCTAACATTACACCATATATCGTAATACGTTATATCGTTATACCATATAACGTAATACGTTATAACGTTATACCATATGACGTAGTACGTTATAACGTTATACCATATAACGTTATGTTATATAACGCAATACGTTATAACGTTATACCATATAACGAAATACGTTATAACCCTGTACCATATAACGTTGTGTTATATAACGTAATAGGTTATAAGGTTATACCATATAACGTAATACGTTATAACGTTATACCATATGACGTAGTACGTTATAACGTTATACGATATAATGTTATGGTATATAACGCAATACGTTATAACGTTATGCCAAATAACGTAATACGTTATAACGTTATACTACATTACACAATACGTTATAACGTTATACCATATAACATTATGTTGTATAACGCAATACGTTATAACGTTATACTATATTACACAATACGTTATAACGGAATACGTTATAACGTTATGCCATATGAAGTAGAACGTTATAACGATATACCATATAAGGTTATGTTATATAACGCAATACGTTATAACGTTATAACATATGATGTAGTACGTTGTAACATTATACCATATAATGTAATGCGTTATAACGTTATACCAAATAACGTTATACGTTATAACGTTATACAATATTACACAATACGTTATAACGTTATACCATATAACGTTATGTTATATAACGCAATACGTTATAACGTTATGCTATATTACACAATACGTTATAACGTTATACCAAATAACGTTATCTTATATGACGTAATACGTTATAACATTACACCATATATCGTAATACGTTATATCGTTATACCATATAACGTAATACGTTATAACGTTATACCATATGACGTAATACGTTATAACGTTATACCATATAACGTTATGTTACATAACGCAATACGTTATAACGTTATACCATATAACGAAATACGGTATAACCTTGTACCATATAACGTTGTGTTATATAACGTAATACGTTATAACGTTATACCATATAACGTTATGTTATAGAACGTAATACGTTATAACGTTATACCTTAGAACGTTATACATTATAACGTTTTGTTATATAACGTAATACGTTATAACGTTATACCAAATATCGTTATCTTATATGACGCAATACGTTATAACATTACACCATATATCGTAATACGTTATATCGTTATACCATATAACGTAATACGTTATAACGTTATACCATATAACGTTATGTTATAGAAGGTAATGCGTTATAACGTTATACTATATAACGTAATACTTCATAACGTTATACCATATAACGTTATGTTATATAACGCATTACGTTATAACGTTATACCATATAACGTAATACGTTATAACCTTACACCATATAACGTTGTGTTATATAACGTAATACGTTATAATGTTATACTATATAACGTTATACTATATAACGTTATGCGCTATAACGTTATACCATATAACGTAATACGTTATAACGTTATACCAAATGACGTAGTACGTTGTAACGTTATACCATATAATGTAATGCGTTATAACGTTATACCAAATAACGTAATACGTTATAACGTTATAGTTTATTACACAATACGTTATAACGTTATACCATATAACGTTATGTTATATAACGCAATACGTTATAACGTTATGCTATATTACACAATACGTTATAACGTTATACCAAATAACGTTACCTTATACGACGCAATACGTTCTAACATTACACCATATATCGTAATACGTTATATCGTTATACCATATAACGTAATACGTTATAACGTTATACCATATGACGTAGTACGTTATAACGTTATACCATATAACGTTATGTTATATAACGCAATACGTTATAACGTTATACCATATAACGAAATACGTTATAACCCTGTACCATATAACGTTGTGTTATATAACGTAATAGGTTATAAGGTTATACCATATAACGTAATACGTTATAACGTTATACCATATGACGTAGTACGTTATAACGTTATACGATATAACGTTATGGTATATAACGCAATACGTTATAACGTTATGCCAAATAACGTAATACGTTATAACGTTATACTATATTAGGCAATACGTTATAACGTTATACCATATAACGTTATGTTATATAACGCAATACGTTATAACGTTATACCATATAACGTAATACGTTATAACCTTACACCATATAACGTTGTGTTATATAACGTAATACGTTATAATGTTATACTATATAACGTTATACTATATAACGTTATGCGCTATAACGTTATACCATATAACGTAATACGTTATAACGTTATACCAAATGACGTAGTACGTTGTAACGTTATACCATATAATGTAATGCGTTATAACGTTATACCAAATAACGTAATACGTTATAACGTTATAGTTTATTACACAATACGTTATAACGTTATACCATATAACGTTATGTTATATAACGCAATACGTTATAACGTTATGCTATATTACACAATACGTTATAACGTTATACCAAATAACGTTACCTTATACGACGCAATACGTTCTAACATTACACCATATATCGTAATACGTTATATCGTTATACCATATAACGTAATACGTTATAACGTTATACCATATGACGTAGTACGTTATAACGTTATACCATATAACGTTATGTTATATAACGCAATACGTTATAACGTTATACCATATAACGAAATACGTTATAACCCTGTACCATATAACGTTGTGTTATATAACGTAATAGGTTATAAGGTTATACCATATAACGTAATACGTTATAACGTTATACCATATGACGTAGTACGTTATAACGTTATACGATATAACGTTATGGTATATAACGCAATACGTTATAACGTTATGCCAAATAACGTAATACGTTATAACGTTATACTACATTACACAATACGTTATAACGTTATACCATATAACATTATGTTGTATAACGCAATACGTTATAACGTTATACTATATTACACAATACGTTATAACGGAATACGTTATAACGTTATGCCATATGAAGTAGAACGTTATAACGATATACCATATAAGGTTATGTTATATAACGCAATACGTTATAACGTTATAACATATGATGTAGTACGTTGTAACATTATACCATATAATGTAATGCGTTATAACGTTATACCAAATAACGTTATACGTTATAACGTTATACAATATTACACAATACGTTATAACGTTATACCATATAACGTTATGTTATATAACGCAATACGTTATAACGTTATGCTATATTACACAATACGTTATAACGTTATACCAAATAACGTTATCTTATATGACGTAATACGTTATAACATTACACCATATATCGTAATACGTTATATCGTTATACCATATAACGTAATACGTTATAACGTTATACCATATGACGTAATACGTTATAACGTTATACCATATAACGTTATGTTACATAACGCAATACGTTATAACGTTATACCATATAACGAAATACGGTATAACCTTGTACCATATAACGTTGTGTTATATAACGTAATACGTTATAACGTTATACCATATAACGTTATGTTATAGAACGTAATACGTTATAACGTTATACCATATAACGTTATGTTATATAACGTAATACGTTATAACGTTATACCAAATATCGTTATCTTATATGACGCAATACGTTATAACATTACACCATATATCGTAATACGTTATATCGTTATACCATATAACGTAATACGTTATAACGTTATACCATATAACGTTATGTTATAGAAGGTAATGCGTTATAACGTTATACTATATAACGTAATACTTCATAACGTTACACCATATAACGTTATGTTATATAACGCATTACGTTATAACGTTATACCATATAACGTAATACGTTTTAACCTTTTACCATATAACGTTATGTTATTTAACGCAATACGTTATTACGTTATATTATATAGAGTTGTGTTATATAACGTAATACGTCATAACGTTATACTATATAATGTAATGCGCTATAACGTTATACCATATAACGTAATACGTTATAACGTTATACCACATGACGTAGTACGTTATAACGTAATGCGCTATAACGTTATACCATATAACGTAATACGTTATAACGTTATACCACATGACGTAGTACGTTATAACGTTATACGATATAACGTTACGGTATATAACGCAATACGTTATAACGTTATGCCAAATAACGTAATAGGTTATAACGTTATACTACATTACACAATACGTTATAACGTTATACCATATAACGCAATACGTTATAACGTTATACTACATTACACAATACGTTATAACGTTATACCATATAACATTATGTTATATAACGCAATACGTTATAACGTTATACTATATTACACAATACGTTATAACGTTATAGCATATAACGTTATGTTATATAACGCAATACGTTATAACGTTATACCATATAACGAAATACGTTATAACCTTGTACCATATAACGTTGTGTTATATAACGTAATAGGTTATAACGTTATGCCAAATAACGTAATACGTTATAACGTTATACTATATTACACAATACGTTATATCGTTATACCATATAACGTTATGTTATATAACGCAATACGTTATAACGTTATACCATATAACGTTATGTTATATAACGTAATACGTTATAACGTTATACCAAATATCGTTATCTTATATCACGCAATACGTTATAACATTACACCATATATCGTAATACGTTATATCGTTATACTATATAACGTAATACGTTATAACGTTATACCATATAACGTTATGTTATAGAAGGTAATACGTTATAACGTTATACTATATAACGTAATACGTCATAACGTTATACCATATAACGTTATGTTATATAACGCAATACGTTATAACGTCATACCATATAACGTAATACGTTTTAACCTTTTACCATATAACGTTATGTTATACAACGCAATACGTTATTACGTTATACTATATAACGTTGTGTTATATAACGTAATACGTTATAACGTTATACTATATAACGTAATGCGCTATAACGTTATACCATATAACGTAATACGTTATAACGTTATACCACATGACGTAGTACGTTATAACGTTATACGATATAACGTTATGGTATATAACGCAATACGTTATAACGTTATGCCAAATAACGTAATACGTTATAACGTTATACTACATTACACAATACGTTATAACGTTATACCATATAACATTATGTTATATAACGCAATACGTTATAACGTTATACTATATTACACAATACGTTATAACGTTATACCATATAACGGAATACGTTATAACGTTATGCCATATGACGTAGAACGTTATAACGATATACCATATAAGGTTATGTTATATAACGCAATACGTTATAACGTTATACCATATGACGTAGTACGTTGTAACATTATACCATATAATGTAATGCGTTATAACGTTATACCAAATAACGTAATACGTTATAACGTTATACTATATTACACAATACGTTATAACGTTATACCGTATAACGTTATGTTATATAACGCAATACGTTATAACGTTATACTATATTACACAATATGTTATAACGTTACACCACATAACGGAATACGTTATAACGTTATACCATATACCGTAATACGCTATAACGTTATACCATATAACGTTATGTTATATATCGTAATACGTTATAACATTATACCATACAGCGTAATGTTATATAACGCAATACGTTATAACGTTATGCCAAATAACGTAATTCGTTATAACGTTATACTATATTACACAATACGTTATAACGTTATACCATATAACGTTATGTTATATAACGCAATACGTTATAACGTTATACTGTATTACACAATATGTTATAACGTTACACCACATAACGCAATACGTTATAACGTTATACCATATACCGTAATACGCTATAACGTTATACCATGTAACGTTGTGTTATAGATCGTAATACGTTATAACATTATACCATACAGCGTTATGTTATATAACTCAATACGTTATAACGTTATGCCAAATAACGTAATACGTTATAACGTTATACTATATTAGGCAATACGTTATAACGTTATACCATATAACGTTATGTTATATAACGCAATACGTTATAACGTTATACCATATAACGTAATACGTTATAACCTTACACCATATAACGTTGTGTTATATAACGTAATACGTTATAATGTTATACTATATAACGTTATACTATATAACGTTATGCGCTATAACGTTATACCATATAACGTAATACGTTATAACGTTATACCAAATGACGTAGTACGTTGTAACGTTATACCATATAATGTAATGCGTTATAACGTTATACCAAATAACGTAATACGTTATAACGTTATAGTTTATTACACAATACGTTATAACGTTATACCATATAACGTTATGTTATATAACGCAATACGTTATAACGTTATGCTATATTACACAATACGTTATAACGTTATACCAAATAACGTTACCTTATACGACGCAATACGTTCTAACATTACACCATATATCGTAATACGTTATATCGTTATACCATATAACGTAATACGTTATAACGTTATACCATATGACGTAGTACGTTATAACGTTATACCATATAACGTTATGTTATATAACGCAATACGTTATAACGTTATACCATATAACGAAATACGTTATAACCCTGTACCATATAACGTTGTGTTATATAACGTAATAGGTTATAAGGTTATACCATATAACGTAATACGTTATAACGTTATACCATATGACGTAGTACGTTATAACGTTATACGATATAATGTTATGGTATATAACGCAATACGTTATAACGTTATGCCAAATAACGTAATACGTTATAACGTTATACTACATTACACAATACGTTATAACGTTATACCATATAACATTATGTTGTATAACGCAATACGTTATAACGTTATACTATATTACACAATACGTTATAACGGAATACGTTATAACGTTATGCCATATGAAGTAGAACGTTATAACGATATACCATATAAGGTTATGTTATATAACGCAATACGTTATAACGTTATAACATATGATGTAGTACGTTGTAACATTATACCATATAATGTAATGCGTTATAACGTTATACCAAATAACGTTATACGTTATAACGTTATACAATATTACACAATACGTTATAACGTTATACCATATAACGTTATGTTATATAACGCAATACGTTATAACGTTATGCTATATTACACAATACGTTATAACGTTATACCAAATAACGTTATCTTATATGACGTAATACGTTATAACATTACACCATATATCGTAATACGTTATATCGTTATACCATATAACGTAATACGTTATAACGTTATACCATATGACGTAGTACGTTATAACGTTATACCATATAACGTTATGTTACATAACGCAATACGTTATAACGTTATACCATATAACGAAATACGGTATAACCTTGTACCATATAACGTTGTGTTATATAACGTAATACGTTATAACGTTATACCATATAACGTTATGTTATAGAACGTAATACGTTATAACGTTATACCATATAACGTTATGTTATATAACGTAATACGTTATAACGTTATACCAAATATCGTTATCTTATATGACGCAATACGTTATAACATTACACCATATATCGTAATACGTTATATCGTTATACCATATAACGTAATACGTTATAACGTTATACCATATAACGTTATGTTATAGAAGGTAATGCGTTATAACGTTATACTATATAACGTAATACTTCATAACGTTATACCATATAACGTTATGTTATATAACGCATTACGTTATAACGTTATACCATATAACGTAATACGTTATAACCTTACACCATATAACGTTGTGTTATATAACGTAATACGTTATAATGTTATACTATATAACGTTATACTATATAACGTTATGCGCTATAACGTTATACCATATAACGTAATACGTTATAACGTTATACCAAATGACGTAGTACGTTGTAACGTTATACCATATAATGTAATGCGTTATAACGTTATACCAAATAACGTAATACGTTATAACGTTATAGTTTATTACACAATACGTTATAACGTTATACCATATAACGTTATGTTATATAACGCAATACGTTATAACGTTATGCTATATTACACAATACGTTATAACGTTATACCAAATAACGTTACCTTATACGACGCAATACGTTCTAACATTACACCATATATCGTAATACGTTATATCGTTATACCATATAACGTAATACGTTATAACGTTATACCATATGACGTAGTACGTTATAACGTTATACCATATAACGTTATGTTATATAACGCAATACGTTATAACGTTATACCATATAACGAAATACGTTATAACCCTGTACCATATAACGTTGTGTTATATAACGTAATAGGTTATAAGGTTATACCATATAACGTAATACGTTATAACGTTATACCATATGACGTAGTACGTTATAACGTTATACGATATAACGTTATGGTATATAACGCAATACGTTATAACGTTATGCCAAATAACGTAATACGTTATAACGTTATACTATATTAGGCAATACGTTATAACGTTATACCATATAACGTTATGTTATATAACGCAATACGTTATAACGTTATACCATATAACGTAATACGTTATAACCTTACACCATATAACGTTGTGTTATATAACGTAATACGTTATAATGTTATACTATATAACGTTATACTATATAACGTTATGCGCTATAACGTTATACCATATAACGTAATACGTTATAACGTTATACCAAATGACGTAGTACGTTGTAACGTTATACCATATAATGTAATGCGTTATAACGTTATACCAAATAACGTAATACGTTATAACGTTATAGTTTATTACACAATACGTTATAACGTTATACCATATAACGTTATGTTATATAACGCAATACGTTATAACGTTATGCTATATTACACAATACGTTATAACGTTATACCAAATAACGTTACCTTATACGACGCAATACGTTCTAACATTACACCATATATCGTATTACGTTATATCGTTATACCATATAACGTAATACGTTATAAAGTTATACCATATAACGTAGTACGTTATAACGTTATACCATATAACGTTATGTTATATAACGCAATACGTTATAACGTTATACCATATAACGAAATACGTTATAACCCTGTACCATATAACGTTGTGTTATATAACGTAATAGGTTATAAGGTTATACCATATAACGTAATACGTTATAACGTTATACCATATGACGTAGTACGTTATAACGTTATACGATATAACGTTATGGTATATAACGCAATACGTTATAACGTTATGCCAAATAACGTAATACGTTATAACGTTATACTACATTACACAATACGTTATAACGTTATACCATATAACATTATGTTGTATAACGCAATACGTTATAACGTTATACTATATTACACAATACGTTATAACGGAATACGTTATAACGTTATGCCATATGAAGTAGAACGTTATAACGATATACCATATAAGGTTATGTTATATAACGCAATACGTTATAACGTTATAACATATGATGTAGTACGTTGTAACATTATACCATATAATGTAATGCGTTATAACGTTATACCAAATAACGTTATACGTTATAACGTTATACAATATTACACAATACGTTATAACGTTATACCATATAACGTTATGTTATATAACGCAATACGTTATAACGTTATGCTATATTACACAATACGTTATAACGTTATACCAAATAACGTTATCTTATATGACGTAATACGTTATAACATTACACCATATATCGTAATACGTTATATCGTTATACCATATAACGTAATACGTTATAACGTTATACCATATGACGTAGTACGTTATAACGTTATACCATATAACGTTATGTTACATAACGCAATACGTTATAACGTTATACCATATAACGAAATACGGTATAACCTTGTACCATATAACGTTGTGTTATATAACGTAATACGTTATAACGTTATACCATATAACGTTATGTTATAGAACGTAATACGTTATAACGTTATACCATATAACGTTATGTTATATAACGTAATACGTTATAACGTTATACCAAATATCGTTATCTTATATGACGCAATACGTTATAACATTACACCATATATCGTAATACGTTATATCGTTATACCATATAACGTAATACGTTATAACGTTATACCATATAACGTTATGTTATAGAAGGTAATGCGTTATAACGTTATACTATATAACGTAATACTTCATAACGTTATACCATATAACGTTATGTTATATAACGCATTACGTTATAACGTTATACCATATAACGTAATACGTTTTAACCTTTTACCATATAACGTTATGTTATTTAACGCAATACGTTATTACGTTATATTATATAGAGTTGTGTTATATAACGTAATACGTCATAACGTTATACTATATAATGTAATGCGCTATAACGTTATACCATATAACGTAATACGTTATAACGTTATACCACATGACGTAGTACGTTATAACGTAATGCGCTATAACGTTATACCATATAACGTAATACGTTATAACGTTATACCACATGACGTAGTACGTTATAACGTTATACGATATAACGTTACGGTATATAACGCAATACGTTATAACGTTATGCCAAATAACGTAATAGGTTATAACGTTATACTACATTACACAATACGTTATAACGTTATACCATATAACGCAATACGTTATAACGTTATACCATATAACGAAATACGGTATAACCTTGTACCATATAACGTTGTGTTATATAACGTAATACGTTATAACGTTATACCATATAACGTTATGTTATAGAACGTAATACGTTATAACGTTATACCATATAACGTTATGTTATATAACGTAATACGTTATAACGTTATACCAAATATCGTTATCTTATATGACGCAATACGTTATAACATTACACCATATATCGTAATACGTTATATCGTTATACCATATAACGTAATACGTTATAACGTTATACCATATAACGTTATGTTATAGAAGGTAATGCGTTATAACGTTATACTATATAACGTAATACTTCATAACGTTATACCATATAACGTTATGCTATATAACGCAATACGTTATGACGTTATACCATATAACGTAATACGTTTTAACCTTTTACCATATAACGTTATGTTATTTAACGCAATACGTTATTACGTTATATTATATAGAGTTGTGTTATATAACGTAATACGTCATAACGTTATACTATATAACGTAATGCGCTATAACGTTATACCATATAACGTAATACGTTATAACGTTATACCACATGACGTAGTACGTTATAACGTAATGCGCTATAACGTTATACCATATAACGTAATACGTTATAACGTTATACCACATGACGTGTACGTTATAACGTTATACGATATAACGTTACGGTATATAACGCAATACGTTATAACGTTATGCCAAATAACGTAATACGTTATAACGTTATACTACATTACACAATACGTTATAACGTTATACTATATAACGGAATACGTTATAACGTTATGCCATATGACGTAGAACGTTATAACGATATACCATATAAGGTTATGTTATATAACGCAATTCGTTATAACGTTATACCATATGACGTAGTACGTTGTAACATTATACCATATAATGTAATGCGTTATAACGTTATACCAAATAACGTAATACGTTATAACGTTATACTATATTACACAATACGTTATAACGTTATACCGTATAACGTTATGTTATATAACGCAATACGTTATAACGTTATACTATATTACACAATATGTTATAACGTTACACCACATAACGGAATACGTTAGAACGTTATACCATATACCGTAATACGCTATAACGTTATACCATATAACGTTATGTTATATATCGTAATACGTTATAACATTATACCATACAGCGTTATGTTATATAACGCAATACGTTATAACGTTATACTATATTACACAATACGTTATAACGTTATACCATATAACGGAATATGTTATAACGTTATGCCATATGACGTAGAACGTTATAACGATATACCATATAAGGTTATGTTATATAACGCAATACGTTATAACGTTATACCATATGACGTAGTACGTTGTAACATTATACCATATAATGTAATGCGTTATAACGTTATACCAAATAACGTAATACGTTATAACGTTACACTATATTACACAATACGTTATAACGTTATACCGTATAACGTTATGTTATATAACGCAATACGTTATAACGTTATACTATATTACACAATATGTTATAACGTTACACCACATAACGCAATACGTTATAACGTTATACCATATACCGTAATACGCTATAACGTTATACCATGTAACGTTGTGTTATAGATCGTAATACGTTATAACATTATACCATACAGCGTTATGTTATATAACGCAATACGTTATAACGTTACACCACATAACGCAATACGTTATAACGTTATACCATATACCGTAATACGCTATAACGTTATACCATGTAACGTTGTGTTATAGATCGTAATACGTTATAACATTATACCATACAGCGTTATGTTATATAACGCAATACGTTATAACGTTATACCATATGACGTAGTACGTTGTAACATTATACCATATAATGTAATGCGTTATAACGTTATACCAAATAACGTAATACGTTATAACGTTATAGTTTATTACACAATACGTTATAACGTTATACCATATAACGTTATGTTATATGACGCAATTCGTTATAACGTTATGCTATATTACACAATACGTTATAACGTTATACCAAATAACGTTATCTTATACGACGCAATACGTTCTAACATTACACCATATATCGTAATACGTTATATCGTTATACCATATAACGTAATACGTTATAACGTTATACCATATGACGTAGTACGTTATAACGTTATACCATATAACGTTATGTTATATAACGCAATACGTTATAACGTTATACCATATAACGAAATACGTTATAACCCTGTACCATATAACGTTGTGTTATATAACGTAATAGGTTATAAGGTTATACCATATAACGTAATACGTTATAACGTTATACCATATGACGTAGTACGTTATAACGTTATACGATATAACGTTATGGTATATAACGCAATACGTTATAACGTTATGCCAAATAACGTAATACGTTATAACGTTATACTACATTACACAATACGTTATAACGTTATACCATATAACATTATGTTGTATAACGCAATACGTTATAACGTTATACTATATTACACAATACGTTATAACGGAATACGTTATAACGTTATGCCATATGACGTAGAACGTTATAACGATATACCATATAAGGTTATGTCATATAACGCAATACGTTATAACGTTATAACATATGACGTAGTACGTTGTAACATTATACTATATAATGTAATACGTTATAACGTTATACCAAATAACGTTATACGTTATAACGTTATACAATATTACACAATACGTTATAACGTTATACCATATAACGTTATGTTATATAACGCAATACGTTATAACGTTATACCAAATATCGTTATCTTATATGACGCAATACGTTATAACATTACACCATATATCGTAATACGTTATATCGTTATACCATATAACGTAATACGTTATAACGTTATACCATATAACGTTATGTTACAGAAGGTAATGCGTTATAACGTTATACTGTATAACGTAATACTTCATAACGTTATACCATATAACGTTATGTTATATAACGCAATACGTTATAACGTTATACCATATAACGTAATACGTTTTAAGCTTTTACCATATAACGTTATGTTATTTAACGCAATACGTTATTACGTTATATTATATAGAGTTGTGTTATATAACGTAATACGTCATAACGTTATACTATATAATGTAATGCGCTATAACGTTATACCATATAACGTAATACGTTATAACGTTATACCATATAACGTTATGTTATAGAAGGTAATGCGTTATAACGTTATACTATATAACGTAATACTTCATAACGTTATACCATATAACGTTATGTTATATAACGCAATACGTTATAACGTTATACCATATAACGTAATACGTTTTAACCTTTTACCATATAACGTTATGTTATTTAACGCAATACGTTATTACGTTATATTATATAGAGTTGTGTTATATAACGTAATACGTCATAACGTTATACTATATAATGTAATGCGCTATAACGTTATACCATATAACGTAATACGTTATAACGTTATACCACATGACGTAGTACGTTATAACGTAATGCGCTATAACGTTATACCATATAACGTAATACGTTATAACGTTATACCACATGACGTAGTACGTTATAACGTTATACGATATAACGTTACGGTATATAACGCAATACGTTATAACGTTATGCCAAATAACGTAATACGTTATAACGTTATACTACATTACACAATACGTTATAACGTTATACCATATAACGCAATACGTTATAACGTTATACCATATAACGAATTACGGTATAACCTTGTACCATATAACGTTGTGTTATATAACGTAATACGTTATAACGTTATACCATATAACGATATGTTATAGAACGTAATACGTTATAACGTTATACCATATAACGTTATGTTATATAACGTAATACGTTATAACGTTATACCAAATATCGTTATCTTATATGACGCAATACGTTATAACATTACACCATATATCGTAATACGTTATATCGTTATACCATATAACGTAATACGTTATAACGTTATACCATATAACGTTATGTTATAGAAGGTAATGCGTTATAACGTTATACTATATAACGTAATACTTCATAACGTTATACCATATAACGTTATGTTATATAACGCAATACGTTATGACGTTATACCATATAACGTAATACGTTTTAACCTTTTACCATATAACGTTATGTTATTTAACGCAATACGTTATTACGTTATATTATAGAGAGTTGTGTTATATAACGTAATACGTCATAACGTTATACTATATAACGTAATGCGCTATAACGTTATACCATATAACGTAATACGTTATAACGTTATACCACATGACGTAGTACGTTATAACGTAATGCGCTATAACGTTATACCATATAACGTAATACGTTATAACGTTATACCACATGACGTAGTACGTTATAACGTTATACGATATAACGTTACGGTATATAACGCAATACGTTATAACGTTATGCCAAATAACGTAATACGTTATAACGTTATACTACATTACACAATACGTTATAACGTTATACCATATAACGGAATACGTTATAACGTTATGCCATATGACGTAGAACGTTATAACGATATACCATATAAGGTTATGTTATATAACGCAATTCGTTATAACGTTATTCCATATGACGTAGTACGTTGTAACATTATACCATATAATGTAATGCGTTATAACGTTATACCAAATAACGTAATACGTTATAACGTTATACTATATTACACAATACGTTATAACGTTATACCGTATAACGTTATGTTATATAACGCAATACGTTAAAACGTTATACTATATTACACAATATGTTATAACGTTACACCACATAACGCAATACGTTATAACGTTATACCATATACCGTAATACGCTATAACGTTATACCATGTAACGTTGTGTTATAGATCGTAATACGTTATAACATTATACCATACAGCGTTATGTTATATAACGCAATACGTTATAACGTTATGCCAAATAACGTAATACGTTATAACGTTATACTATATTACGCAATACGTTATAACCTTACACCATATAACGTTGTGTTATATAACGTAATACGTTATAATGTTATACTATATAACGTTATACTATATAACGTTATGCGCTATAACGTTATACCATATAACGTAATACGTTATAACGTTATACCAAATGACGTAGTACGTTGTAACGTTATACCATATAATGTAATGCGTTATAACGTTATACCAAATAACGTAATACGTTATAACGTTATAGTTTATTACACAATACGTTATAACGTTATACCATATAACGTTATGTTATATAACGCAATACGTTATAACGTTATGCTATATTACACAATACGTTATAACGTTATACCAAATAACGTTATCTTATACGACGCAATACGTTCTAACATTACACCATATATCGTAATACGTTATATCGTTATACCATATAACGTAATACGTTATAACGTTATACCATATGACGTAGTACGTTATAACGTTATACCATATAACGTTATGTTATATAACGCAATACGTTATAACGTTATACCATATAACGAAATACGTTATAACCCTGTACCATATAACGTTGTGTTATATAACGTAATAGGTTATAAGGTTATACCATATAACGTAATACGTTATAACGTTATACCATATGACGTAGTACGTTATAACGTTATACGATATAACGTTATGGTATATAACGCAATACGTTATAACGTTATGCCAAATAACGTAATACGTTATAACGTTATACTACATTACACAATACGTTATAACGTTATACCATATAACATTATGTTGTATAACGCAATACGTTATAACGTTATACTATATTACACAATACGTTATAACGGAATACGTTATAACGTTATGCCATATGACGTAGAACGTTATAACGATATACCATATAAGGTTATGTCATATAACGCAATACGTTATAACGTTATAACATATGACGTAGTACGTTGTAACATTATACCATATAATGTAATGCGTTATAACGTTATACCAAATAACGTTATACGTTATAACGTTATACAATATTACACAATACGTTATAACGTTATACCATATAACGTTATGTTATATAACGCAATACGTTATAACGTTATGCTATATTACACAATACGTTATAACGTTATACCAAATAACGTTATCTTATATGACGTAATACGTTATAACGTTATACCAAATATCGTTATCTTATATGACGCAATACGTTATAACATTACACCATATATCGTAATACGTTATATCGTTATACCATATAACGTAATACGTTATAACGTTATACCATATGACGTAGTACGTTATAACGTTATACCATATAACGTTATGTTATATAACGCAATACGTTATAACGTTATACCATATAACGAAATACGGTATAACCTTGTACCATATAACGTTGTGTTCTATAACGTAATACGTTATAACGTTATACCATATAACGTTATGTTATAGAACGTAATACGTTATAACGTTATACCATATAACGTTATGTTATATAACGTAATACTTTATAACGTTATACCAAATATCGTTATCTTATATGACGCAATACGTTATAACATTACACCATATATCGTAATACGTTATATCGTTATACCATATAACGTAATACGTTATAACGTTATACCATATAACGTTATGTTATAGAAGGTAATGCGTTATAACGTTATACTGTATAACGTAATACTTCATAACGTTATACCATATAACGTTATGTTATATAACGCAATACGTTATAACGTTATACCATATAACGTAATACGTTTTAACCTTTTACCATATAACGTTATGTTATTTAACGCAATACGTTATTACGTTATATTATATAGAGTTGTGTTATATAACGTAATACGTCATAACGTTATACTATATAATGTAATGCGCTATAACGTTATACCATATAACGTAATACGTTATAACGTTATACCACATGACGTAGTACGTTATAACGTAATGCGCTATAACGTTATACCATATAACGTAATACGTTATAACGTTATACCACATGACGTAGTACGTTATAACGTTATACGATATAACGTTGCGGTATATAACGCAATACGTTATAACGTTATGCCAAATAACGTAATACGTTATAACGTTATACTACATTACACAATACGTTATAACGTTATACCATATAACGCAATACGTTATAACGTTATACCATATAACGAAATACGGTATAACCTTGTACCATATAACGTTGTGTTATATAACGTAATACGTTATAACGTTATACCATATAACGTTATGTTATAGAACGTAATACGTTATAACGTTATACCATATAACGTTATGTTATATAACGTAATACGTTATAACGTTATACCAAATATCGTTATCTTATATGACGCAATACGTTATAACATTACACCATATATCGTAATACGTTATATCGTTATACCATATAACGTAATTCGTTATAACGTTATACCATATAACGTTATGTTATAGAAGGTAATGCGTTATAACGTTATACTATATAACGTAATACTTCATAACGTTATACCATATAACGTTATGTTACATAACGCAATACGTTATAACGTTATACCATATAACGTAATACGTTTTAACCTTTTACCATATAACGTTATGTTATTTAACGCAATACGTTATTACGTTATATTATATAGAGTTGTGTTATATAACGTAATACGTCATAACGTTATACTATATAACGTAATGCGCTATAACGTTATACCATATAACGTAATACGTTATAACGTTATACCACATGACGTAGTACGTTATAACGTAATGCGCTATAACGTTATACCATATAACGTAATACGTAATAACGTTATACCGCATGACGTAGTACGTTATAACGTTATACGATATAACGTTACGGTATATAACGCAATACGTTATAACGTTATGCCAAATAACGTAATACGTTATAACGTTATACTACATTACACAATACGTTATAACGTTATACCATATAACCGAATACGTTATAACGTTATGCCATATGACGTAGAACGTTATAACGATATACCATATAAGGTTATGTTATATAACGCAATTCGTTATAACGTTATACCATATGACGTAGTACGTTGTAACATTATACCATATAATGTAATGCGTTATAACGTTATACCAAATAACGCAATACGTTATAACGTTATGCCAAATAACGTAATACGTTATAACGTTATACTACATTACACAATACGTTATAACGTTATACCATATAACATTATGTTGTATAACGCAATACGTTATAACGTTATACTATATTACACAATACGTTATAACGGAATACGTTATAACGTTATGCCATATGACGTAGAACGTTATAACGATATACCATATAAGGTTATGTTATATAACGCAATACGTTATAACGTTATAACATATGACGTAGTACGTTGTAACATTATACCATATAATGTATTGCGTTATAACGTTATTCCAAATAACGTTATACGTTATAACGTTATACAATATTACACAATACGTTATAACGTTATACCATATAACGTTATGTTATATAACGCAATACGTTATAACGTTATGCTATATTACACAATACGTTATAACGTTATACCAAATAACGTTATCTTATATGACGTAATACGTTATAACGTTATACTACATTACACAATACGTTATAACGTTATACCATATAACATTATGTTATATAACGCAATACGTTATAACGTTATACTATATTACACAATACGTTATAACGTTATACCATATAACGGAATACGTTATAACGTTATGCCATATGACGTAGAACATTATAACGATATACCATATAAGGTTATGTTATATAACGCAATACGTTATAACGTTATACCATATGACGTAGTACGTTGTAACATTATACCATATAATGTAATGCGTTATAACGTTATACCAAATAACGTAATACGTTATAACGTTATACTATATTACACAATACGTTATAACGTTATACCGTATAACGTTATGTTATATAACGCAATACGTTATAACGTTATACTATATTACACAATATGTTATAACGTTACACCACATAACGGAATACGTTATAACGTTATACCATATACCGTAATACGCTATAACGTTATACCATATAACGTTATGTTATATATCGTAATACGTTATAACATTATAGCATACAGCGTTATGTTATATAACGCATTACGTTATAACGTTATGCCAAATAACGTAATTCGTTATAACGTTATACTATATTACACAATACGTTATAACGTTATACTATATAAGGTTATGTTATATAACGCAATACGTTATAACGTTATACCATATGACGTAGTACGTTGTAACATTATACCATATAATGTAATGCGTTATAACGTTATACCATATACCGCAATACGCTATAACGTTATACCATATAACGTTATGTTATATAACGCAATACGTTATGACGTTATACCATATAACGTAATACGTTATAACCTTACACCATATAACGTTGTGTTATATAACGTATTACGTTATAATGTTATACTATATAACGTTATACTATATAACGTTATGCGCTATAACGTTATACCATATAACGTAATACGTTATAACGTTATACCAAATGACGTAGTACGTTGTAACGTTATACCATATAATGTAATGCGTTATAACGTTATACCAAATAACGTAATACGTTATAACGTTATAGTTTATTACACAATACGTTATAACGTTATAGTTTATTACACAATACGTTATAACGTTATACCATATAACGTTATGTTATATAACGCAATACGTTATAACGTTATTCTATATTACACAATACGTTATAACGTTATACCAAATAACGTTATCTTATACGACGCAATGCGTTCTAACATTACACCATATATCGTAATACGTTATATCGTTATACCATATAACGTAATACGTTATAACGTTATACCATATGACGTAGTACGTTATAACGTTATACAATATAACGTTATGTTATATAACGCAATACGTTATAACGTTATACCATATAACGAAATACGTTATAACCCTGTACCATATAACGTTGTGTTATATAACGTAATAGGTTATAAGGTTATACCATATAACGTAATACGTTATTACGTTATACCATATGACGTAGTACGTTATAACGTTATACCATATAACGTTACGTTATATAACGCAATACGTTATAACGTTATGCTATATTACACAATACGTTATAACGTTATACCAAATAACGTTATCTTATATGACGTAATACGTTATAACATTACACCATATATCGTAATACGTTATATCGTTATACCATATAACGTAATACGTTATAACGTTATACCATATGACGTAGTACGTTATAACGTTATACCATATAACGTTATGTTATAGAACGTAATACGTTATAACGTTATACCATATAACGTTATGTTATATAACGTAATACGTTATAACGTTATACCAGATATCGTTATCTTATATGACGCAATACGTTATAACATTACACCATATATCGTAATACGTTATATCGTTATACCATATAACGTAATACGTTTTAACCTTTTACCATATAACGTTATGTTATTTAACGCAATACGTTATTACGTTATATTATATAGAGTTGTGTTATATAACGTAATACGTTATAACGTTATACTATATAACGTAATGCGCTATAACGTTATACCATATAACGTAATACGTTATAACGTTATACCACATGACGTAGTACGTTATAACGTTATACGATATAACTTTATGGTATATAACGCAATACGTTATAACGTTATTCCAAATAACGTAATACGTTATAACGTTATACTACATTACACAATACGTTATAACGTTATACCATATAACATTATGTTATATAACGCAATACGTTATAACGTTATACCATATACCGTAATACGCTATAACGTTATACCATATAACGTTATGTTATATATCGTAATACGTTATAACATTATAGCATACAGCGTTATGTTATATAACGCAATACGTTATAACGTTATGCCAAATAACGTAATTCGTTATAACGTTATACTATATTACACAATACGTTATAACGTTATATCATATAAGGTTATGTTATATAACGCAATACGTTATAACGTTATACCATATGACGTAGTACGTTGTAACATTATACCATATAATGTAATGCGTTATAACGTTATACCAAATAAGGTAATACGTTATAACGTTATACTATATTACACAATACGTTATAACGTTATACCGTATAACGTTATGTTATATAACGCAATACGTTATAACGTTATACTATATTACACAATATGTTATAACGTTACACCACATAACGGAATACGTTATAACGTTATACCATATACCGTAATACGCTATAACGTTATACCATATAACGTTATGTTATATATCGTAATACGTTATAACATTATACCATACAGCGTCATGTTATATAACGCAATACGTTATAACGTTATACCACATGACGTAGTACGTTATAACGTTATACGATATAACTTTATGGTATATAACGCAATACGTTATAACGTTATTCCAAATAACGTAATACGTTATAACGTTATACTACATTACACAATACGTTATAACGTTATACCATATAACATTATGTTATATAACGCAATACGTTATAACGTTATACCATATACCGTAATACGCTATAACGTTATACCATATAACGTTATGTTATATATCGTAATACGTTATAACATTATAGCATACAGCGTTATGTTATATAACGCAATACGTTATAACGTTATGCCAAATAACGTAATTCGTTATAACGTTATACTATATTACACAATACGTTATAACGTTATATCATATAAGGTTATGTTATATAACGCAATACGTTATAACGTTATACCATATGACGTAGTACGTTGTAACATTATACCATATAATGTAATGCGTTATAACGTTATACCAAATAAGGTAATACGTTATAACGTTATACTATATTACACAATACGTTATAACGTTATACCGTATAACGTTATGTTATATAACGCAATACGTTATAACGTTATACCATATGACGTAGTACGTTGTAACATTATACCATATAATGTAATGCGTTATAACGTTATACCAAATAAGGTAATACGTTATAACGTTATACTATATTACACAATACGTTATAACGTTATACCGTATAACGTTATGTTATATAACGCAATACGTTATAACGTTATACTATATTACACAATACGTTATAACGGAATACGTTATAACGTTATGCCATATGACGTAGAACGTTATAACGATATACCATATAAGGTTATGTTATATAACGCAATACGTTATAACGTTATAACATATGACGTAGTACGTTGTAACATTATACCATATAATGTATTGCGTTATAACGTTATTCCAAATAACGTTATACGTTATAACGTTATACAATATTACACAATACGTTATAACGTTATACCATATAACGTTATGTTATATAACGCAATACGTTATAACGTTATGCTATATTACACAATACGTTATAACGTTATACCAAATAACGTTATCTTATATGACGTAATACGTTATAACGTTATACTACATTACACAATACGTTATAACGTTATACCATATAACATTATGTTATATAACGCAATACGTTATAACGTTATACTATATTACACAATACGTTATAACGTTATACCATGTAACGGAATACGTTATAACGTTATGCCATATGACGTAGAACATTATAACGATATACCATATAAGGTTATGTTATATAACGCAATACGTTATAACGTTATACCATATGACGTAGTACGTTGTAACATTATACCATATAATGTAATGCGTTATAACGTTATACCAAATAACGTAATACGTTATAACGTTATACTATATTACACAATACGTTATAACGTTATACCGTATAACGTTATGTTATATAACGCAATACGTTATAACGTTATACTATATTACACAATATGTTATAACGTTACACCACATAACGGAATACGTTATAACGTTATACCATATACCGTAATACGCTATAACGTTATACCATATAACGTTATGTTATATATCGTAATACGTTATAACATTATAGCATACAGCGTTATGTTATATAACGCATTACGTTATAACGTTATGCCAAATAACGTAATTCGTTATAACGTTATACTATATTACACAATACGTTATAACGTTATACCATATAAGGTTATGTTATATAACGCAATACGTTATAACGTTATACCATATGACGTAGTACGTTGTAACATTATACCATATAATGTAATGCGTTATAACGTTATACCATATACCGCAATACGCTATAACGTTATACCATATAACGTTATGTTATATAACGCAATACGTTATGACGTTATACCATATAACGTAATACGTTATAACCTTACACCATATAACGTTGTGTTATATAACGTATTACGTTATAATGTTATACTATATAACGTTATACTATATAACGTTATGCGCTATAACGTTATACCATATAACGTAATACGTTATAACGTTATACCAAATGACGTAGTACGTTGTAACGTTATACCATATAATGTAATGCGTTATAACGTTATACCAAATAACGTAATACGTTATAACGTTATAGTTTATTACACAATACGTTATAACGTTATAGTTTATTACACAATACGTTATAACGTTATACCATATAACGTTATGTTATATAACGCAATACGTTATAACGTTATTCTATATTACACAATACGTTATAACGTTATACCAAATAACGTTATCTTATACGACGCAATGCGTTCTAACATTACACCATATATCGTAATACGTTATATCGTTATACCATATAACGTAATACGTTATAACGTTATACCATATGACGTAGTACGTTATAACGTTATACAATATAACGTTATGTTATATAACGCAATACGTTATAACGTTATACCATATAACGAAATACGTTATAACCCTGTACCATATAACGTTGTGTTATATAACGTAATAGGTTATAAGGTTATACCATATAACGTAATACGTTATTACGTTATACCATATGACGTAGTACGTTATAACGTTATACCATATAACGTTACGTTATATAACGCAATACGTTATAACGTTATGCTATATTACACAATACGTTATAACGTTATACCAAATAACGTTATCTTATATGACGTAATACGTTATAACATTACACCATATATCGTAATACGTTATATCGTTATACCATATAACGTAATACGTTATAACGTTATACCATATGACGTAGTACGTTATAACGTTATACCATATAACGTTATGTTATAGAACGTAATACGTTATAACGTTATACCATATAACGTTATGTTATATAACGTAATACGTTATAACGTTATACCAGATATCGTTATCTTATATGACGCAATACGTTATAACATTACACCATATATCGTAATACGTTATATCGTTATACCATATAACGTAATACGTTTTAACCTTTTACCATATAACGTTATGTTATTTAACGCAATACGTTATTACGTTATATTATATAGAGTTGTGTTATATAACGTAATACGTTATAACGTTATACTATATAACGTAATGCGCTATAACGTTATACCATATAACGTAATACGTTATAACGTTATACCACATGACGTAGTACGTTATAACGTTATACGATATAACTTTATGGTATATAACGCAATACGTTATAACGTTATTCCAAATAACGTAATACGTTATAACGTTATACTACATTACACAATACGTTATAACGTTATACCATATAACATTATGTTATATAACGCAATACGTTATAACGTTATACCATATACCGTAATACGCTATAACGTTATACCATATAACGTTATGTTATATATCGTAATACGTTATAACATTATAGCATACAGCGTTATGTTATATAACGCAATACGTTATAACGTTATGCCAAATAACGTAATTCGTTATAACGTTATACTATATTACACAATACGTTATAACGTTATATCATATAAGGTTATGTTATATAACGCAATACGTTATAACGTTATACCATATGACGTAGTACGTTGTAACATTATACCATATAATGTAATGCGTTATAACGTTATACCAAATAAGGTAATACGTTATAACGTTATACTATATTACACAATACGTTATAACGTTATACCATATGACGTAGTACGTTGTAACATTATACCATATAATGTAATGCGTTATAACGTTATACCAAATAAGGTAATACGTTATAACGTTATACTATATTACACAATACGTTATAACGTTATACCGTATAACGTTATGTTATATAACGCAATACGTTATAACGTTATACTATATTACACAATATGTTATAACGTTACACCACATAACGGAATACGTTATAACGTTATACCATATACCGTAATACGCTATAACGTTATACCATATAACGTAATACGTTATAACGTTATACCACATGACGTAGTACGTTATAACGTTATACGATATAACGTTGCGGTATATAACGCAATACGTTATAACGTTATGCCAAATAACGTAATACGTTATAACGTTATACTACATTACACAATACGTTATAACGTTATACCATATAACGCAATACGTTATAACGTTATACCATATAACGAAATACGGTATAACCTTGTACCATATAACGTTGTGTTATATAACGTAATACGTTATAACGTTATACCATATAACGTTATGTTATAGAACGTAATACGTTATAACGTTATACCATATAACGTTATGTTATATAACGTAATACGTTATAACGTTATACCAAATATCGTTATCTTATATGACGCAATACGTTATAACATTACACCATATATCGTAATACGTTATATCGTTATACCATATAACGTAATTCGTTATAACGTTATACCATATAACGTTATGTTATAGAAGGTAATGCGTTATAACGTTATACTATATAACGTAATACTTCATAACGTTATACCATATAACGTTATGTTACATAACGCAATACGTTATAACGTTATACCATATAACGTAATACGTTTTAACCTTTTACCATATAACGTTATGTTATTTAACGCAATACGTTATTACGTTATATTATATAGAGTTGTGTTATATAACGTAATACGTCATAACGTTATACTATATAACGTAATGCGCTATAACGTTATACCATATAACGTAATACGTTATAACGTTATACCACATGACGTAGTACGTTATAACGTAATGCGCTATAACGTTATACCATATAACGTAATACGTAATAACGTTATACCGCATGACGTAGTACGTTATAACGTTATACGATATAACGTTACGGTATATAACGCAATACGTTATAACGTTATGCCAAATAACGTAATACGTTATAACGTTATACTACATTACACAATACGTTATAACGTTATACCATATAACCGAATACGTTATAACGTTATGCCATATGACGTAGAACGTTATAACGATATACCATATAAGGTTATGTTATATAACGCAATTCGTTATAACGTTATACCATATGACGTAGTACGTTGTAACATTATACCATATAATGTAATGCGTTATAACGTTATACCAAATAACGCAATACGTTATAACGTTATGCCAAATAACGTAATACGTTATAACGTTATACTACATTACACAATACGTTATAACGTTATACCATATAACATTATGTTGTATAACGCAATACGTTATAACGTTATACTATATTACACAATACGTTATAACGGAATACGTTATAACGTTATGCCATATGACGTAGAACGTTATAACGATATACCATATAAGGTTATGTTATATAACGCAATACGTTATAACGTTATAACATATGACGTAGTACGTTGTAACATTATACCATATAATGTATTGCGTTATAACGTTATTCCAAATAACGTTATACGTTATAACGTTATACAATATTACACAATACGTTATAACGTTATACCATATAACGTTATGTTATATAACGCAATACGTTATAACGTTATGCTATATTACACAATACGTTATAACGTTATACCAAATAACGTTATCTTATATGACGTAATACGTTATAACGTTATACTACATTACACAATACGTTATAACGTTATACCATATAACATTATGTTATATAACGCAATACGTTATAACGTTATACTATATTACACAATACGTTATAACGTTATACCATATAACGGAATACGTTATAACGTTATGCCATATGACGTAGAACATTATAACGATATACCATATAAGGTTATGTTATATAACGCAATACGTTATAACGTTATACCATATGACGTAGTACGTTGTAACATTATACCATATAATGTAATGCGTTATAACGTTATACCAAATAACGTAATACGTTATAACGTTATACTATATTACACAATACGTTATAACGTTATACCGTATAACGTTATGTTATATAACGCAATACGTTATAACGTTATACTATATTACACAATATGTTATAACGTTACACCACATAACGGAATACGTTATAACGTTATACCATATACCGTAATACGCTATAACGTTATACCATATAACGTTATGTTATATATCGTAATACGTTATAACATTATAGCATACAGCGTTATGTTATATAACGCATTACGTTATAACGTTATGCCAAATAACGTAATTCGTTATAACGTTATACTATATTACACAATACGTTATAACGTTATACCATATAAGGTTATGTTATATAACGCAATACGTTATAACGTTATACCATATGACGTAGTACGTTGTAACATTATACCATATAATGTAATGCGTTATAACGTTATACCATATACCGCAATACGCTATAACGTTATACCATATAACGTTATGTTATATAACGCAATACGTTATGACGTTATACCATATAACGTAATACGTTATAACCTTACACCATATAACGTTGTGTTATATAACGTATTACGTTATAATGTTATACTATATAACGTTATACTATATAACGTTATGCGCTATAACGTTATACCATATAACGTAATACGTTATAACGTTATACCAAATGACGTAGTACGTTGTAACGTTATACCATATAATGTAATGCGTTATAACGTTATACCAAATAACGTAATACGTTATAACGTTATAGTTTATTACACAATACGTTATAACGTTATAGTTTATTACACAATACGTTATAACGTTATACCATATAACGTTATGTTATATAACGCAATACGTTATAACGTTATTCTATATTACACAATACGTTATAACGTTATACCAAATAACGTTATCTTATACGACGCAATGCGTTCTAACATTACACCATATATCGTAATACGTTATATCGTTATACCATATAACGTAATACGTTATAACGTTATACCATATGACGTAGTACGTTATAACGTTATACAATATAACGTTATGTTATATAACGCAATACGTTATAACGTTATACCATATAACGAAATACGTTATAACCCTGTACCATATAACGTTGTGTTATATAACGTAATAGGTTATAAGGTTATACCATATAACGTAATACGTTATTACGTTATACCATATGACGTAGTACGTTATAACGTTATACCATATAACGTTACGTTATATAACGCAATACGTTATAACGTTATGCTATATTACACAATACGTTATAACGTTATACCAAATAACGTTATCTTATATGACGTAATACGTTATAACATTACACCATATATCGTAATACGTTATATCGTTATACCATATAACGTAATACGTTATAACGTTATACCATATGACGTAGTACGTTATAACGTTATACCATATAACGTTATGTTATAGAACGTAATACGTTATAACGTTATACCATATAACGTTATGTTATATAACGTAATACGTTATAACGTTATACCAGATATCGTTATCTTATATGACGCAATACGTTATAACATTACACCATATATCGTAATACGTTATATCGTTATACCATATAACGTAATACGTTTTAACCTTTTACCATATAACGTTATGTTATTTAACGCAATACGTTATTACGTTATATTATATAGAGTTGTGTTATATAACGTAATACGTTATAACGTTATACTATATAACGTAATGCGCTATAACGTTATACCATATAACGTAATACGTTATAACGTTATACCACATGACGTAGTACGTTATAACGTTATACGATATAACTTTATGGTATATAACGCAATACGTTATAACGTTATTCCAAATAACGTAATACGTTATAACGTTATACTACATTACACAATACGTTATAACGTTATACCATATAACATTATGTTATATAACGCAATACGTTATAACGTTATACCATATACCGTAATACGCTATAACGTTATACCATATAACGTTATGTTATATATCGTAATACGTTATAACATTATAGCATACAGCGTTATGTTATATAACGCAATACGTTATAACGTTATGCCAAATAACGTAATTCGTTATAACGTTATACTATATTACACAATACGTTATAACGTTATATCATATAAGGTTATGTTATATAACGCAATACGTTATAACGTTATACCATATGACGTAGTACGTTGTAACATTATACCATATAATGTAATGCGTTATAACGTTATACCAAATAAGGTAATACGTTATAACGTTATACTATATTACACAATACGTTATAACGTTATACCGTATAACGTTATGTTATATAACGCAATACGTTATAACGTTATACTATATTACACAATATGTTATAACGTTACACCACATAACGGAATACGTTATAACGTTATACCATATACCGTAATACGCTATAACGTTATACCATATAACGTTATGTTATATATCGTAATACGTTATAACATTATACCATACAGCGTCATGTTATATAACGCAATACGTTATAACGTTATACTATATTACACAATATGTTATAACGTTACACCACATAACGCAATACGTTATAACGTTATACCATATAACGTAATACGTTATAACCTTACACCATATAACGTTGTGTTATATTACGTAATACGTTATAATGTTATACTATATAACGTTATACTATATAACGTTATGCGCTATAACGTTATACCATATAACGTAATACGTTATAACGTTATACCAAATGACGTAGTACATTGTAACGTTATACCATATAATGTAATGCGTTATAACGTTATACAAAATAACGTAATACGTTATAACGTTATAGTTTATTACACAATACGTTATAACGTTATACCATATAACGTTATGTTATATAACGCAATACGTTATAACGTTATACTACATTACACAATACGTTATAACGTTATACCATATAACATTATGTTATATAACGCAATACGTTATAACGTTATACTATATTACACAATACGTTATAACGTTATGCCAAATAACGTAATTCGTTATAACGTTATACTATATTACACAATACGTTATAACGTTATACCATATAAGGTTATGTTATATAACGCAATACGTTATAACGTTATACCATATGACGTAGTACGTTGTAACATTATACCATATAATGTAATGCGTTATAACGTTATACCAAATAAGGTAATACGTTATAACGTTATACTATATTACACAATACGTTATAACGTTATACCGTATAACGTTATGTTATATAACGCAATACGTTATAACGTTATACTATATTACACAATATGTTATAACGTTACACCACATAACGGAATACGTTATAACGTTATACCATATACCGTAATACGCTATAACGTTATACCATATAACATTATGTTATATATCGTAATACGTTATAACATTATACCATACAGCGTTATGTTATATAACGCAATACGTTATAACGTTATGCCAAATAACGTAATTCGTTATAACCTTATACTATATTACACAATACGTTATAACGTTATACCATATAACGTTATGTTATATAACGCAATACGTTATAACGTTATACTATATTACACAATATGTTATAACGTTACACCACATATCGCAATACGTTATAACGTTATACCATATACCGTAATACGCTATAACGTTATACCATGTAACGTTGTGTTATATATCGTAATACGTTACAACATTATACCATACAGCGTTATGTTATATAACGCAATACGTTATAACGTTATGCCAAATAACGTAATACGTTATAAAGTTATACTATATTACGCAATACGTTATAACGTTATACCATATAACGTTATGTTATATAACGCAATACGTTATAACGTTATACCATATGACGTAGTACGTTGTAACATTATACCATATAATGTAATGCGTTATAACGTTATACCAAATAAGGTAATACGTTATAACGTTATACTATATTACACAATACGTTATAACGTTATACCGTATAACGTTATGTTATATAACGCAATACGTTATAACGTTATACTACATTACACAATATGTTATAACGTTACACCACATAACGGAATACGTTATAACGTTATACCATATACCGTAATACGCTATAACGTTATACCATATAACATTATGTTATATATCGTAATACGTTATAACATTATACCATACAGCGTTATGTTATATAACGCAATACGTTATAACGTTATGCCAAATAACGTAATTCGTTATAACCTTATACTATATTACACAATACGTTATAACGTTATACCATATAACGTTATGTTATATAACGCAATACGTTATAACGTTATACTATATTACACAATATGTTATAACGTTACACCACATAACGCAATACGTTATAACGTTATACCATATACCGTAATACGCTATAACGTTATACCATGTAACGTTGTGTTATATATCGTAATACGTTATAACATTATACCATACAGCGTTATGTTATATAACGCAATACGTTATAACGTTATGCCAAATAACGTAATACGTTATAACGTTATACTATATTACGCAATACGTTATAACGTTATACCATATAACGTTATGTTATATAACGCAATACGTTATAACGTTATACCATATAACGTAATACGTTATAACCTTACACCATATAACGTTGTGTTATATAACGTATTACGTTATAATGTTATACTATATAACGTTATACTATATAACGTTATGCGCTATAACGTTATACCATATAACGTAATGCGTTATAACGTTATACCAAATGACGTAGTACGTTGTAACGTTATACCATATAATGTAATGCGTTATATCGTTATACCAAATAACGTAATACGTTATAACGTTATAGTTTATTACACAATACGTTATAACGTTATACCATATAACGTTATGTTATATAACGCAATTCGTTATAACCTTATTCTATATTACACAATACGTTATAACGTTATACCAAATAACGTTATCTTATACGACGCAATACGTTCTAACATTACACCATATATCGTAATACGTTATATAGTTATACCATATAACGTAATACGTTATAACGTTATACCATATGACGTAGTACGTTATAACGTTATACCATATAACGTTATGTTATATAACGCAATACGTTATAACGTTATACCATATAACGTTATGTTATATAACGTAATACGTTATAACGTTATACCAAATATCGTTATCTTATATGACGCAATACGTTATAACATTACACCATATATCGTAATACGTTATATCGTTATACCATATAACGTAATACGTTTTAACCTTTTACCATATAACGTTATGTTATTTAACGCAATACGTTATTACGTTATATTATATAGAGTTGTGTTATATAACGTAATACGTTATAACGTTATACTATATAACGTAATGCGCTATAACGTTATACCATATAACGTAATACGTTATAACGTTATACCACATGACGTAGTACGTTATAACGTTATACAATATAACTTTATGGTATATAACGCAATACGTTATAACGTTATTCCAAATAACGTAATACGTTATAACGTTATACTACATTACACAATACGTTATAACGTTATACCATATAACATTATGTTATATAACGCAATACGTTATAACGTTATACTATATTACACAATACGTTATAACGTTATACCATATAACGGAATACGTTATAACGTTATGCCATATGACGTAGAACATTATAACGATATACCATATAAGGTTATGTTATATAACGCAATACGTTATAACGTTATACCATATGACGTAGTACGTTGTAACATTATACCATATAATGTAATGCGTTATAACGTTATACCAAATAACGTAATACGTTATAACGTTATACTATATTACACAATACCTTATAACGTTATACCGTATAACGTTATGTTATATAACGCAATACGTTATAACGTTATACTATATTACACAATATGTTATAACGTTACACCACATAACGGAATACGTTATAACGTTATACCATATACCGTAATACGCTATAACGTTATACCATATAACGTTATGTTATATATCGTAATACGTTATAACATTATAGCATACAGCGTTATGTTATATAACGCAATACGTTATAACGTTATGCCAAATAACGTAATTCGTTATAACGTTATACTATATTACACAATACGTTATAACGTTATACCATATAAGGTTATGTTATATAACGCAATACGTTATAACGTTATACCATATGACGTAGTACGTTGTAACATTATACCATATAATGTAATGCGTTATAACGTTATACCAAATAAGGTAATACGTTATAACGTTATACTATATGACACAATACGTTATAACGTTATACCGTATAACGTTATGTTATATAACGCAATACGTTATAACGTTATACTATATTACACAATATGTTATAACGTTACACCACATAACGGAATACGTTATAACGTTATACCATATACCGTAATACGCTATAACGTTATACCATATAACGTTATGTTATATATCGTAATACGTTATAACATTATACCATACAGCGTTATGTTATATAACGCAATACGTTATAACGTTATGCCAAATAACGTAATTCGTTATAACCTTATACTATATTACACAATACGTTATAACGTTATACCATATAACGTTATGTTATATAACGCAATACGTTATAACGTTATACCATATGACGTAGTACGTTGTAACATTATACCATATAATGTAATGCGTTATAACGTTATACCAAATAAGGTAATACGTTATAACGTTATACTATATGACACAATACGTTATAACGTTATACCGTATAACGTTATGTTATATAACGCAATACGTTATAACGTTATACTATATTACACAATATGTTATAACGTTACACCACATAACGGAATACGTTATAACGTTATACCATATACCGTAATACGCTATAACGTTATACCATATAACGTTATGTTATATATCGTAATACGTTATAACATTATACCATACAGCGTTATGTTATATAACGCAATACGTTATAACGTTATGCCAAATAACGTAATTCGTTATAACGTTATACTATATTACACAATACGTTATAACGTTATACCATATAACGTTATGTTATATAACGCAATACGTTATAACGTTATACTATATTACACAATATGTTATAACGTTACACCACATAACGCAATACGTTATAACGTTATACCATATACCGTAATACGCTATAACGTTATACCATGTAACGTTGTGTTATAGATCGTAATACGTTATAACATTATACCATACAGCGTTATGTTATATAACGCAATACGTTATAACGTTATGCCGAATAACGTAATACGTTATAACGTTATACTATATTACACAATACGTTATAACGTTATACAATATAACGTTATGTTATATAACGCAATACGTTATAACGTTATACCATATAACGTAATACGTTATAACCTTACACCATATAACGTTGTGTTATATAACGTAATACGTTATAACGTTATACCAAATGACGTAGTACGTTGTAACGTTATACCATATAATGTAATGCGTTATAACGTTATACAAAATAACGTAATACGTTATAACGTTATAGTTTATTACACAATACGTTATAACGTTATACCATATAACGTAATACGTTATAACGTTATAACATATGACGCAGTACGTTATAACGTTATACGATATAACGTTATGGTATATAACGCAATACGTTATAACGTTATGCCAAATAACGTAATACGTTATAACGTTATACTATATTACACAATACGTTATAACGTTATACCATATAACATTATGTTGTATAACGCAATACGTTATAACGTTATACTATATTACACAATACGTTATAACGTTATACCATATAACGGAATACGTTATAACGTTATGCCATATGACGTAGAACGTTATATCGATATACCATATAAGGTTATGTTATATAACGCAATACGTTATAACGTTATAACATATGACGTAGTACGTTGTAACATTATACCATATAATGTAATGAGTTATAACGTTATACCAAATAACGTAATACGTTATAACGTTATACAATATTACACAATACGTTATAACGTTATACCAAATAACGTTATCTTATATGACGTAACACGTTATAACATTACACCATATATCGTAATACGTTATAACCTTGTACCATATAACGTTGTGTTATATAACGTAATAGGTTATAACGTTATACCATATAACGTAATACGTTTTAACGTTATACCATATAACGTTATGTTATAGAACGTAATACGTTATAACGTTATACCATATAACGTTGGATTATATAACGCAATACGTTATAACGTTATGCTATATTACACAATACGTTATAACGTTATACCAAATAACGTTATCTTATATGACGTAACACGTTATAACATTACACCATATATCGTAATACGTTATAACCTTGTACCATATAACGTTGTGTTATATAACGTAATAGGTTATAACGTTATACCATATAACGTAATACGTTTTAACGTTATACCATATAACGTTATGTTATAGAACGTAATACGTTATAACGTTATACCATATAACGTTATGTTATATAACGTAATACGTTATAACGTTATACCAAATATCGTTATCTTATATGACGCAATACGTTATAACATTACACCATATATCGTAATACGTTATATCGTTATACCATATAACGTAATACGTTATAACGTTATACCATATAACGTTATGTTATAGAAGGTAATACGTTATAACGTTATACTATATAACGTAATACGTCATAACGTTATACCATATAACGTTATGTTATATAACGCAATACGTTATAACGTTATGCTATATTACACAATACGTTATAACGTTATACCAAATAACGTTATCTTATATGACGTAATACGTTATAACATTACACCATATATCGTAATACGTTATAACCTTGTACCATATAACGTTGTGTTATATAACGTAATAGGTTATAACGTTATACCATATAACGTAATACGTTTTAACGTTATACCATATAACGTTATGTTATAGAACGTAATACGTTATAACGTTATACCATATAACGTTATGTTATATAACGTAATACGTTATAACGTTATACCAAATATCGTTATCTTATATGACGCAATACGTTATAACATTACACCATATATCGTAATACGTTATATCGTTATACCATATAACGTAATACGTTATAACGTTATACCATATAACGTTATGTTATAGAAGGTAATACGTTATAACGTTATACTATATAACGTAATACGTCATAACGTTATACCATATAACGTTATGTTATATAACGCAATACGTTATAACGTTATGCTATATTACACAATACGTTATAACGTTATACCAAATAACGTTATCTTATACGACGCAATACGTTCTAACATTACACCATATATCGTAATACGTTATATCGTTATACCATATAACGTAATACGTTATAACGTTATAACATATGACGTAGTACGTTATAACGTTATACCATATAACGTTATGTTATATAACGCAATACGTTATAACGTTATACCATATAACGAAATACGTTATAACATTGTACCATATAACGATGTGTTATATAACGTAATAGGTTATAAGGTTATACCATATAACGTAATACGTTATAACGTTATACCATATGACGTAGTACGTTATAACGTTATACGATATAACGTTATGGTTTATAACGCAATACGTTATAACGTTATGCCAAATAACGTAATACGTTATAACGTTATACTATATTACACAATACGTTATAACGTTATACCATATAACATTATGTTATATAACGCAATACGTTATAACGTTATACTATATTACACAATACGTTATAACGTTATACCATATAACGGAATACGTTATAACGTTATGCCATATGACGTAGAACGTTATAACGATATACCATATAAGGTTATGTTATATAACGCAATACGTTATAAAGTTATACCATATGACGTAGTACGTTGTAACATTATACCATATAATGTAATGCGTTATAACGTTATACCAAATAACGTAATACGTTATAACGTTATACTATATTACACAATACGTTATAACGTTATACCGTATAACGTTATTTTATATAACGCAATACGTTATAACGTTATACTATATTACACAATATGTTATAACGTTACACCACATAACGGAATACGTTATAACGTTATACCATATACCGTAATACGCTATAACGTTATACCATATAACGTTATGTTATATATCGTAATACGTTATAACATTATACCATACAGCGTCATGTTATATAACGCAATACGTTATAACGTTATGCCAAGTAACGTAATACGTTATAACGTTATACTATATTACACAATACGTTATAACGTTATACCATATAACGTTATGTTATAGAACGCAATACGTTATAACGTTATACCATATAACGTAATACGTTATAACCTTATACCAAATAACGTTATCTTATATGACGTAATACGTTATAACATTACACCATATATCGTAATACGTTATATCGTTATACCACATAACGTAATACGTTATAACGTTATACCATATGACGTAGTACGTTATAACGTTATACCATATAACGTTATGTTATATAACGCAATACGTTATAACGTTATACCATATAACGAAATACGGTATAACCTTGTACCATATAACGTTGTGTTCTATAACGTAATACGTTATAACGTTATACCATATAACGTTATGTTATAGAACGTAATACGTTATAACGTTATACCATATAACGTTATGTTATATAACGTAATACTTTATAACGTTATACCAAATATCGTTATCTTATATGACGCAATACGTTATAACATTACACCATATATCGTAATACGTTATATCGTTATACCATATAACGTAATACGTTATAACGTTATACCATATAACGTTATGTTATAGAAGGTAATGCGTTATAACGTTATACTGTATAACGTAATACTTCATAACGTTATACCATATAACGTTATGTTATATAACGCAATACGTTATAACGTTATACCATATAACGTAATACGTTTTAACCTTTTACCATATAACGTTATGTTATTTAACGCAATACGTTATTACGTTATATTATATAGAGTTGTGTTATATAACGTAATACGTCATAACGTTATACTATATAATGTAATGCGCTATAACGTTATACCATATAACGTAATACGTTATAACGTTATACCACATGACGTAGTACGTTATAACGTAATGCGCTATAACGTTATACCATATAACGTAATACGTTATAACGTTATACCACATGACGTAGTACGTTATAACGTTATACGATATAACGTTGCGGTATATAACGCAATACGTTATAACGTTATGCCAAATAACGTAATACGTTATAACGTTATACTACATTACACAATACGTTATAACGTTATACCATATAACGCAATACGTTATAACGTTATACCATATAACGAAATACGGTATAACCTTGTACCATATAACGTTGTGTTATATAACGTAATACGTTATAACGTTATACCATATAACGTTATGTTATAGAACGTAATACGTTATAACGTTATACCATATAACGTTATGTTATATAACGTAATACGTTATAACGTTATACCAAATATCGTTATCTTATATGACGCAATACGTTATAACATTACACCATATATCGTAATACGTTATATCGTTATACCATATAACGTAATTCGTTATAACGTTATACCATATAACGTTATGTTATAGAAGGTAATGCGTTATAACGTTATACTATATAACGTAATACTTCATAACGTTATACCATATAACGTTATGTTACATAACGCAATACGTTATAACGTTATACCATATAACGTAATACGTTTTAACCTTTTACCATATAACGTTATGTTATTTAACGCAATACGTTATTACGTTATATTATATAGAGTTGTGTTATATAACGTAATACGTCATAACGTTATACTATATAACGTAATGCGCTATAACGTTATACCATATAACGTAATACGTTATAACGTTATACCACATGACGTAGTACGTTATAACGTAATGCGCTATAACGTTATACCATATAACGTAATACGTAATAACGTTATACCACATGACGTAGTACGTTATAACGTTATACGATATAACGTTACGGTATATAACGCAATACGTTATAACGTTATGCCAAATAACGTAATACGTTATAACGTTATACTACATTACACAATACGTTATAACGTTATACCATATAACGGAATACGTTATAACGTTATGCCATATGACGTAGAACGTTATAACGATATACCATATAAGGTTATGTTATATAACGCAATTCGTTATAACGTTATACCATATGACGTAGTACGTTGTAACATTATACCATATAATGTAATGCGTTATAACGTTATACCAAATAACGCAATACGTTATAACGTTATGCCAAATAACGTAATACGTTATAACGTTATACTACATTACACAATACGTTATAACGTTATACCATATAACATTATGTTGTATAACGCAATACGTTATAACGTTATACTATATTACACAATACGTTATAACGGAATACGTTATAACGTTATGCCATATGACGTAGAACGTTATAACGATATACCATATAAGGTTATGTTATATAACGCAATACGTTATAACGTTATAACATATGACGTAGTACGTTGTAACATTATACCATATAATGTATTGCGTTATAACGTTATTCCAAATAACGTTATACGTTATAACGTTATACAATATTACACAATACGTTATAACGTTATACCATATAACGTTATGTTATATAACGCAATACGTTATAACGTTATGCTATATTACACAATACGTTATAACGTTATACCAAATAACGTTATCTTATATGACGTAATACGTTATAACGTTATACTACATTACACAATACGTTATAACGTTATACCATATAACATTATGTTATATAACGCAATACGTTATAACGTTATACTATATTACACAATACGTTATAACGTTATACCATATAACGGAATACGTTATAACGTTATGCCATATGACGTAGAACATTATAACGATATACCATATAAGGTTATGTTATATAACGCAATACGTTATAACGTTATACCATATGACGTAGTACGTGGTAACATTATACCATATAATGTAATGCGTTATAACGTTATACCAAATAACGTAATACGTTATAACGTTATACTCTATTACACAATACGTTATAACGTTATACCGTATAACGTTATGTTATATAACGCAATACGTTATAACGTTATACTATATTACACAATATGTTATAACGTTACACCACATAACGGAATACGTTATAACGTTATACCATATACCGTAATACGCTATAACATTATACCATATAACGTTATGTTATATATCGTAATACGTTATAACATTATAGCATACAGCGTTATGTTATATAACGCATTACGTTATAACGTTATGCCAAATAACGTAATTCGTTATAACGTTATACTATATAACACAATACGTTATAACGTTATACCATATAAGGTTATGTTATATAACGCAATACGTTATAACGTTATACCATATGACGTAGTACGTTGTAACATTATACCACATAATGTAATGCGTTATAACGTTATACCATATACCGCAATACGCTATAACGTTATACCATATAACGTTATGTTATATAACGCAATACGTTATGACGTTATACCATATAACGTAATACGTTATAACCTTACACCATATAACGTTGTGTTATATAACGTATTACGTTATAATGTTATACTATATAACGTTATACTATATAACGTTATGCGCTATAACGTTATACCATATAACGTAATACGTTATAACGTTATACCAAATGACGTAGTACGTTGTAACGTTATACCATATAATGTAATGCGTTATAACGTTATACCAAATAACGTAATACGTTATAACGTTATAGTTTATTACACAATACGTTATAACGTTATAGTTTATTACACAATACGTTATAACGTTATACCATATAACGTTATGTTATATAACGCAATACGTTATAACGTTATTCTATATTACACAATACGTTATAACGTTATACCAAATAACGTTATCTTATACGACGCAATGCGTTCTAACATTACACCATATATCGTAATACGTTATATCGTTATACCATATAACGTAATACGTTATAACGTTATACCATATGACGTAGTACGTTATAACGTTATACAATATAACGTTATGTTATATAACGCAATACGTTATAACGTTATACCATATAACGAAATACGTTATAACCCTGTACCATATAACGTTGTGTTATATAACGTAATAGGTTATAAGGTTATACCATATAACGTAATACGTTATTACGTTATACCATATGACGTAGTACGTTATAACGTTATACCATATAACGTTACGTTATATAACGCAATACGTTATAACGTTATGCTATATTACACAATACGTTATAACGTTATACCAAATAACGTTATCTTATATGACGTAATACGTTATAACATTACACCATATATCGTAATACGTTATATCGTTATACCATATAACGTAATACGTTATAACGTTATACCATATGACGTAGTACGTTATAACGTTATACCATATAACGTTATGTTATAGAACGTAATACGTTATAACGTTATACCATATAACGTTATGTTATATAACGTAATACGTTATAACGTTATACCAAATATCGTTATCTTATATGACGCAATACGTTATAACATTACACCATATATCGTAATACGTTATATCGTTATACCATATAACGTAATACGTTTTAACCTTTTACCATATAACGTTATGTTATTTAACGCAATACGTTATTACGTTATATTATATAGAGTTGTGTTATATAACGTAATACGTTATAACGTTATACTATATAACGTAATGCGCTATAACGTTATACCATATAACGTAATACGTTATAACGTTATTCCAAACAACGTAATACGTTATAACGTTATACTACATTACACAATACGTTATAACGTTATACCATATAACATTATGTTATATAACGCAATACGTTATAACGTTATACCATATACCGTAATACGCTATAACGTTATACCATATAACGTTATGTTATATATCGTAATACGTTATAACATTATAGCATACAGCGTTATGTTATATAACGCAATACGTTATAACGTTATGCCAAATAACGTAATTCGTTATAACGTTATACTATATTACACAATACGTTATAACGTTATATCATATAAGGTTATGTTATATAACGCAATACGTTATAACGTTATACCATATGACGTAGTACGTTGTAACATTATACCATATAATGTAATGCGTTATAACGTTATACCAAATAAGGTAATACGTTATAACGTTATACTATATTACACAATACGTTATAACGTTATACCGTATAACGTTATGTTATATAACGCAATACGTTATAACGTTATACTATATTACACAATATGTTATAACGTTACACCACATAACGGAATACGTTATAACGTTATACCATATACCGTAATACGCTATAACGTTATACCATATAACGTTATGTTATATATCGTAATACGTTATAACATTATACCATACAGCGTCATGTTATATAACGCAATACGTTATAACGTTATACTATATTACACAATATGTTATAACGTTACACCACATAACGCAATACGTTATAACGTTATACCAAATGACGTAGTACATTGTAACGTTATACCATATAATGTAATGCGTTATAACGTTATACAAAATAACGTAATACGTTATAACGTTATAGTTTATTACACAATACGTTATAACGTTATACCATATAACGTTATGTTATATAACGCAATACGTTATAACGTTATACTACATTACACAATACGTTATAACGTTATACCATATAACATTATGTTATATAACGCAATACGTTATAACGTTATACTATATTACACAATACGTTATAACGTTATGCCAAATAACGTAATTCGTTATAACGTTATACTATATTACACAATACGTTATAACGTTATACCATATAAGGTTATGTTATATAACGCAATACGTTATAACGTTATACCATATGACGTAGTACGTTGTAACATTATACCATATAATGTAATGCGTTATAACGTTATACCAAATAAGGTAATACGTTATAACGTTATACTATATTACACAATACGTTATAACGTTATACCGTATAACGTTATGTTATATAACGCAATACGTTATAACGTTATACTATATTACACAATATGTTATAACGTTACACCACATAACGGAATACGTTATAACGTTATACCATATACCGTAATACGCTATAACGTTATACCATATAACATTATGTTATATATCGTAATACGTTATAACATTATACCATACAGCGTTATGTTATATAACGCAATACGTTATAACGTTATGCCAAATAACGTAATTCGTTATAACCTTATACTATATTACACAATACGTTATAACGTTATGCCATATAACGTTATGTTATATAACGCAATACGTTATAACGTTATACTATATTACACAATATGTTATAACGTTACACCACATAACGCAATACGTTATAACGTTATACCATATACCGTAATACGCTATAACGTTATACCATGTAACGTTGTGTTATATATCGTAATACGTTACAACATTATACCATACAGCGTTATGTTATATAACGCAATACGTTATAACGTTATGCCAAATAACGTAATACGTTATAACGTTATACTATATTACGCAATACGTTATAACGTTATACCATATAACGTTATGTTATATAACGCAATACGTTATAACGTTATACCATATGACGTAGTACGTTGTAACATTATACCATATAATGTAATGCGTTATAACGTTATACCAAATAAGGTAATACGTTATAACGTTATACTATATTACACAATACGTTATAACGTTATACCGTATAACGTTATGTTATATAACGCAATACGTTATAACGTTATACTACATTACACAATATGTTATAACGTTACACCACATAACGGAATACGTTATAACGTTATACCATATACCGTAATACGCTATAACGTTATACCATATAACATTATGTTATATATCGTAATACGTTATAACATTATACCATACAGCGTTATGTTATATAACGCAATACGTTATAACGTTATGCCAAATAACGTAATTCGTTATAACCTTATACTATATTACACAATACGTTATAACGTTATACCATATAACGTTATGTTATATAACGCAATACGTTATAACGTTATACTATATTACACAATATGTTATAACGTTACACCACATAAACCAATACGTTATAACGTTATACCATATACCGTAATACGCTATAACGTTATACCATGTAACGTTGTGTTATATATCGTAATACGTTATAACATTATACCATACAGCGTTATGTTATATAACGCAATACGTTATAACGTTATGCCAAATAACGTAATACGTTATAACGTTATACTATATTACGCAATACGTTATAACGTTATACCATATAACGTTATGTTATATAACGCAATACGTTATAACGTTATACCATATAACGTAATACGTTATAAACTTACACCATATAACGTTGTGTTATATAACGTATTACGTTATAATGTTATACTATATAACGTTATACTATATAACGTTATGCGCTATAACGTTATACCATATAACGTAATGCGTTATAACGTTATACCAAATGACGTAGTACGTTGTAACGTTATACCATATAATGTAATGCGTTATATCGTTATACCAAATAACGTAATACGTTATAACGTTATAGTTTATTACACAATACGTTATAACGTTATACCATATAACGTTATGTTATATAACGCAATTCGTTATAACCTTATTCTATATTACACAATACGTTATAACGTTATACCAAATAACGTTATCTTATACGACGCAATACGTTCTAACATTACACCATATATCGTAATACGTTATATAGTTATACCATATAACGTAATACGTTATAACGTTATACCATATGACGTAGTACGTTATAACGTTATACCATATAACGTTATGTTATATAACGCAATACGTTATAACGTTATACCATATAACGTTATGTTATATAACGTAATACGTTATAACGTTATACCAAATATCGTTATCTTATATGACGCAATACGTTATAACATTACACCATATATCGTAATACGTTATATCGTTATACCATATAACGTAATACGTTTTAACCTTTTACCATATAACGTTATGTTATTTAACGCAATACGTTATTACGTTATATTATATAGAGTTGTGTTATATAACGTAATACGTTATAACGTTATACTATATAACGTAATGCGCTATAACGTTATACCATATAACGTAATACGTTATAACGTTATACCACATGACGTAGTACGTTATAACGTTATACAATATAACTTTATGGTATATAACGCAATACGTTATAACGTTATTCCAAATAACGTAATACGTTATAACGTTATACTACATTACACAATACGTTATAACGTTATACCATATAACATTATGTTATATAACGCAATACGTTATAACGTTATACTATATTACACAATACGTTATAACGTTATACCATATAACGGAATACGTTATAACGTTATGCCATATGACGTAGAACATTATAACGATATACCATATAAGGTTATGTTATATAACGCAATACGTTATAACGTTATACCATATGACGTAGTACGTTGTAACATTATACCATATAATGTAATGCGTTATAACGTTATACCAAATAACGTAATACGTTATAACGTTATACTATATTACACAATACGTTATAACGTTATACCGTATAACGTTATGTTATATAACGCAATACGTTATAACGTTATACTATATTACACAATATGTTATAACGTTACACCACATAACGGAATACGTTATAACGTTATACCATATACCGTAATACGCTATAACGTTATACCATATAACGTTATGTTATATATCGTAATACGTTATAACATTATAGCATACAGCGTAATGTTATATAACGCAATACGTTATAACGTTATGCCAAATAACGTAATTCGTTATAACGTTATACTATATTACACAATACGTTATAACGTTATACCATATAAGGTTATGTTATATAACGCAATACGTTATAACGTTATACCATATGACGTAGTACGTTGTAACATTATACCATATAATGTAATGCGTTATAACGTTATACCAAATAAGGTAATACGTTATAACGTTATACTATATGACACAATACGTTATAACGTTATACCGTATAACGTTATGTTATATAACGCAATACGTTATAACGTTATACTATATTACACAATATGTTATAACGTTACACCACATAACGGAATACGTTATAACGTTATACCATATACCGTAATACGCTATAACGTTATACCATATAACGTTATGTTATATATCGTAATACGTTATAACATTATACCATACAGCGTTATGTTATATAACGCAATACGTTATAACGTTATGCCAAATAACGTAATTCGTTATAACCTTATACTATATTACACAATACGTTATAACGTTATACCATATAACGTTATGTTATATAACGCAATACGTTATAACGTTATACTATATTACACAATATGTTATAACGTTACACCACATAACGCAATACGTTATAACGTTATACCATATACCGTAATACGCTATAACGTTATACCATGTAACGTTGTGTTATAGATCGTAATACGTTATAACATTATACCATACAGCGTTATGTTATATAACGCAATACGTTATAACGTTATGCCGAATAACGTAATACGTTATAACGTTATACTATATTACACAATACGTTATAACGTTATACAATATAACGTTATGTTATATAACGCAATACGTTATAACGTTATACCATATAACGTAATACGTTATAACCTTACACCATATAACGTTGTGTTATATAACGTAATACGTTATAATGTTATACTATATAACGTTATACTATATAACGTTATGCGCTATAACGTTATACCATATAACGTAATACGTTATAACGTTATACCAAATGACGTAGTACGTTGTAACGTTATACCATATAATGTAATGCGTTATAACGTTATACAAAATAACGTAATACGTTATAACGTTATAGTTTATTACACAATACGTTATAACGTTATACCATATAACGTAATACGTTATAACGTTATAACATATGACGCAGTACGTTATAACGTTATACGATATAACGTTATGGTATATAACGCAATACGTTATAACGTTATGCCAAATAACGTAATACGTTATAACGTTATACTATATTACACAATACGTTATAACGTTATACCATATAACATTATGTTGTATAACGCAATACGTTATAACGTTATACTATATTACACAATACGTTATAACGTTATACCATATAACGGAATACGTTATAACGTTATGCCATATGACGTAGAACGTTATATCGATATACCATATAAGGTTATGTTATATAACGCAATACGTTATAACGTTATAACATATGACGTAGTACGTTGTAACATTATACCATATAATGTAATGAGTTATAACGTTATACCAAATAACGTAATACGTTATAACGTTATACAATATTACACAATACGTTATAACGTTATACCATATAACGTTGGATTATATAACGCAATACGTTATAACGTTATGCTATATTACACAATACGTTATAACGTTATACCAAATAACGTTATCTTATATGACGTAACACGTTATAACATTACACCATATATCGTAATACGTTATAACCTTGTACCATATAACGTTGTGTTATATAACGTAATAGGTTATAACGTTATACCATATAACGTAATACGTTTTAACGTTATACCATATAACGTTATGTTATAGAACGTAATACGTTATAACGTTATACCATATAACGTTATGTTATATAACGTAATACGTTATAACGTTATACCAAATATCGTTATCTTATATGACGCAATACGTTATAACATTACACCATATATCGTAATACGTTATATCGTTATACCATATAACGTAATACGTTATAACGTTATACCATATAACGTTATGTTATAGAAGGTAATACGTTATAACGTTATACTATATAACGTAATACGTCATAACGTTATACCATATAACGTTATGTTATATAACGCAATACGTTATAACGTTATGCTATATTACACAATACGTTATAACGTTATACCAAATAACGTTATCTTATATGACGTAATACGTTATAACATTACACCATATATCGTAATACGTTATAACCTTGTACCATATAACGTTGTGTTATATAACGTAATAGGTTATAACGTTATACCATATAACGTAATACGTTTTAACGTTATACCATATAACGTTATGTTATAGAACGTAATACGTTATAACGTTATACCATATAACGTTATGTTATATAACGTAATACGTTATAACGTTATACCAAATATCGTTATCTTATATGACGCAATACGTTATAACATTACACCATATATCGTAATACGTTATATCGTTATACCATATAACGTAATACGTTATAACGTTATACCATATAACGTTATGTTATAGAAGGTAATACGTTATAACGTTATACTATATAACGTAATACGTCATAACGTTATACCATATAACGTTATGTTATATAACGCAATACGTTATAACGTTATGCTATATTACACAATACGTTATAACGTTATACCAAATAACGTTATCTTATACGACGCAATACGTTCTAACATTACACCATATATCGTAATACGTTATATCGTTATACCATATAACGTAATACGTTATAACGTTATAACATATGACGTAGTACGTTATAACGTTATACCATATAACGTTATGTTATATAACGCAATACGTTATAACGTTATACCATATAACGAAATACGTTATAACATTGTACCATATAACGATGTGTTATATAACGTAATAGGTTATAAGGTTATACCATATAACGTAATACGTTATAACGTTATACCATATGACGTAGTACGTTATAACGTTATACGATATAACGTTATGGTATATAACGCAATACGTTATAACGTTATGCCAAATAACGTAATACGTTATAACGTTATACTATATTACACAATACGTTATAACGTTATACCATATAACATTATGTTATATAACGCAATACGTTATAACGTTATACTATATTACACAATACGTTATAACGTTATACCATATAACGGAATACGTTATAACGTTATGCCATATGACGTAGAACGTTATAACGATATACCATATAAGGTTATGTTATATAACGCAATACGTTATAAAGTTATACCATATGACGTAGTACGTTGTAACATTATACCATATAATGTAATGCGTTATAACGTTATACCAAATAACGTAATACGTTATAACGTTATACTATATTACACAATACGTTATAACGTTATACCGTATAACGTTATTTTATATAACGCAATACGTTATAACGTTATACTATATTACACAATATGTTATAACGTTACACCACATAACGGAATACGTTATAACGTTATACCATATACCGTAATACGCTATAACGTTATACCATATAACGTTATGTTATATATCGTAATACGTTATAACATTATACCATACAGCGTCATGTTATATAACGCAATACGTTATAACGTTATGCCAAGTAACGTAATACGTTATAACGTTATACTATATTACACAATACGTTATAACGTTATACCATATAACGTTATGTTATAGAACGCAATACGTTATAACGTTATACCATATAACGTAATACGTTATAACCTTATACCATATAACGTTGTATTATATAACGTAATACGTTATAACCGTATACTATATAACCTTATACTATATAACGTAATGCGCTATAACGTTTTACCATATAACGTAATACGTTATAACGTTATACCAAATAACGTTATACGTTATAACGTTATACAATATTACACAATACGTTATAACGTTATACCATATAACGTTATGTTATATAACGCAATACGTTATAACGTTATGCTATATTACACAATACGTTATAACGTTATACCAAATAACGTTATCTTATATGACGTAATACGTTATAACATTACACCATATATCGTAATACGTTATATCGTTATACCACATAACGTAATACGTTATAACGTTATACCATATGACGTAGTACGTTATAACGTTATACCATATAACGTTATGTTATATAACGCAATACGTTATAACGTTATACCATATAACGAAATACGGTATAACCTTGTACCATATAACGTTGTCTTATATAACGTAATACGTTATAACGTTATGCCATATAACGTTATGTTATAGAACGTAATACGTTATAACGTTATACCATATAACGTTATGTTATATAACGTAATACGTTATAACGTTATACCAAATATCGTTATCTTATATGACGCAATACGTTATAACATTACACCATATATCGTAATACGTTATATCGTTATACCATATAACGTAATACGTTATAACGTTATACCATATAACGTTATGTTATAGAAGGTAATGCGTTATAACGTTATACTATATAACGTAATACTTCATAACGTTACACCATATAACGTTATGTTATATAACGCAATACGTTATAACGTTATACCATATAACGTAATACGTTTTAACCTTTTACCATATAACGTTATGTTATTTAACGCATTACGTTATTACGTTATATTATATAGAGTTGTGTTATATAACGTAATACGTCATAACGTTATACTATATAATGTAATGCGCTATAACGTTATACCATATAACGTAATACGTTATAACGTTATACCACATGACGTAGTACGTTATAACGTTATACGATATAACGTTACGGTATATAACGCAATACGTTATAACGTTATGCCAAATAACGTAATACGTTATAACGTTATACTACATTACACAATACGTTATAACGTTATACCATATAACGCAATACGTTATAACGTTATACCATATAACGAAATACGGTATAACCTTGTACCATATAACGTTGTGTTATATAACGTAATACGTTATAACGTTATACCATATAACGTTGTGTTATAGAACGTAATACGTTATAACGTTATACCATATAACGTTATGTTATATAACGTAATACGTTATAACGTTATACCAAATATCGTTATCTTATATGACGCAATACGTTATAACATTACACCATATATCGTAATACGTTATATCGTTATACCATATAACGTAATACGTTATAACGTTATACCATATAACGTAATACGTTATAACGTTATACCACATGACGTAGAACGTTATAACGTAATGCGCTATAACGTTATACCATATAACGTAATACGTTATAACGTTATACCACATGACGTAGTACGTAATAACGTTATACGATATAACGTTACGGTATATAACGCAATACGTTATAACGTTATGCCAAATAACGTAATACGTTATAACGTTATACTACATTACACAATACGTTATAACGTTATACCATATAACGGAATACGTTATAACGTTATGCCATATGACGTAGAACGTTATAACGATATACCATATAACGTTATGTTATATATCGTAATACGTTATAACATTATACCATACAGCGTTATGTTATATAACGCAATACGTTATAACGTTATGCCATATAACGTAATACGTTATAACCTTACACCATATAACGTTGTGTTATATAACGTATTACGTTATAATGTTATACTATATAACGTTATACTATATAACGTTATAATATATAACGTTATGCGCTATAACGTTATACCATATAACGTAATACGTTATAACGTTATACCAAATGACGTAGTACGTTGTAACGTTATACCATATAATGTAATGCGTTATAACGTTATACCAAATAACGTAATAAGTTATAACGTTATAGTTTATTACACAATACGTTATAACGTTATACCATATAACGTTATGTTATATAACGCAATGCGTTATAACGTTATTCTATATTACACAATACGTTATAACGTTATACCAAATAACGTTATCTTATACGACGCAATACGTTCTAACATTACACCATATATCGTAATACGTTATATCGTTATACCATATAACGTAATACGTTATAACGTTATACTACATTACACAATACGTTATAACGTTATACCATATAACATTATGTTATATAACGCAATACGTTATAACGTTATACTATATTACACAATACGTTATAACGTTATACCATATAACGGAATACGTTATAACGTTATGCCATATGACGTAGAACGTTATAACGATATACCATATAAGGTTATGTTATATAACGCAATACGTTATAAAGTTATACCATATGACGTAGTACGTTGTAACATTATACCATATAATGTAATGCGTTATAACGTTATACCAAATAACGTAATACGTTATAACGTTATACTATATTTCACAATACGTTATAACGTTATACTATATTACACAATACGTTATAACGTTATACCGTATAACGTTATTTTAAATAACGCAATACGTTATAACGTTATACTATATTACACAATATGTTATAACGTTACACCACATAACGGAATACGTTATAACGTTATACCATATACCGTAATACGCTATAACGTTATACCATATAACGTTATGTTATATATCGTAATACGTTATAACATTATACCATACAGCGTCATGTTATATAACGCAATACGTTATAACGTTATGCCAAGTAACGTAATACGTTATAACGTTATACTATATTACACAATACGTTATAACGTTATACCATATAACGTTATGTTATAGAACGCAATACGTTATAACGTTATACCATATAACGTAATACGTTATAACCTTATACCATATAACGTTGTATTATATAACGTAATACGTTATAACCGTATACTATATAACCTTATACTATATAACGTAATGCGCTATAACGTTTTACCATATAACGTAATACGTTATAAAGTTATACCATATGACGTAGTACGTTGTAACATTATACCATATAATGTAATGCGTTATAACGTTATACCAAATAACGTAATACGTTATAACGTTATACTATATTACACAATACGTTATAACGTTATACTATATTACACAATACGTTATAACGTTATACCGTATAACGTTATTTTATATAACGCAATACGTTATAACGTTATACTATATTACACAATATGTTATAACGTTACACCACATAACGGAATACGTTATAACGTTATACCATATACCGTAATACGCTATAACGTTATACCATATAACGTTATGTTATATATCGTAATACGTTATAACATTATACCATACAGCGTCATGTTATATAACGCAATACGTTATAACGTTATGCCAAGTAACGTAATACCTTATAACGTTATACTATATTACACAATACGTTATAACGTTATACCAGATAACGTTATGTTATAGAACGCAATACGTTGTAACGTTATACCATATAACGTAATACGTTATAACCTTATACCATATAACGTTGTATTATATTACGTAATACGTTATAACCGTATACTATATAACCTTATACTATATAACGTAATGCGCTATAACGTTTTACCATATAACGTAATACGTTATAACGTTATACCATATGACGTAGTACGTTATAACCTTATACGATATAACGTTATGGTATATAACGCAATACGTTATAACGTTATGCCAAATAATGTAATACGTTATAACGTTATACTATATTACACAATACGTTATAACGTTATACCATATAACATTATGTTATATAACGCAATACGTTATAACGTTATGCTATATTACACAAAACGTTATAACGTTATACCAAATAACGTTATCTTATACGACGCAATACGTTCTAACATTACACCATATATCTTAATACGTTATATCGTTATACCATATAACGTAATACGTTATAACGTTATAACATATGACGTAGTACGTTATAACGTTATACCATATAACGTTATGTTATATAACGCAATACGTTATAACGTTATACCATATAACGGAATACGTTATAACGTTATGCCATATGACGTAGAACGTTATAACGATATACCATATAAGGTTATGTTATATAACGCAATACGTTATAACGTTATAACATGACGTAGTACGTTGTAACATTATACCATATAATGTAATGCGTTATAACGTTATACCAAATAACGTAATACGTTATAACGTTATACAATATTACACAATACGTTATAACGTTATACCATATAACGATATGTTATATAACGCAAAACGTTATAACGTTATGCTATATTACACAATACGTTATAACGTTATGCCAAATAACGTAATACGTTATAACGTTATACTATATTACACAATACGTTATAACGTTATACCATATAACATTATGTTATATAACGCAATACGTTATAACGTTATACTATATTACACAATACGTTATAACGTTATACCATATAACGGAATACGTTATAACGTTATGCCATATGACGTAGAACGTTATAACGATATACCATATAAGGTTATGTTATATAACGCAATACGTTATAAAGTTATACCATATGACGTAGTACGTTGTAACATTATACCATATAATGTAATGCGTTATAACGTTATACCAAATAACGTAATACGTTATAACGTTATACTATATTACACAATACGTTATAACGTTATACCGTATAACGTTATTTTATATAACGCAATACGTTATAACGTTATACTATATTACACAATATGTTATAACGTTACACCACATAACGGAATACGTTATAACGTTATACCATATACCGTAATACGCTATAACGTTATACCATATAACGTTATGTTATATATCGTAATACGTTATAACATTATACCATACAGCGTCATGTTATATAACGCAATACGTTATAACGTTATGCCAAGTAACGTAATACGTTATAACGTTATACTATATTACACAATACGTTATAACGTTATACCATATAACGTTATGTTATAGAACGCAATACGTTATAACGTTATACCATATAACGTAATACGTTATAACCTTATACCATATAACGTTGTATTATATAACGTAATACGTTATAACCGTATACTATATAACCTTATACTATATAACGTAATGCGCTATAACGTTTTACCATATAACGTAATACGTTATAAAGTTATACCATATGACGTAGTACGTTGTAACATTATACCATATAATGTAATGCGTTATAACGTTATACCAAATAACGTAATACGTTATAACGTTATACTATATTACACAATACGTTATAACGTTATACTATATTACACAATACGTTATAACGTTATACCGTATAACGTTATTTTATATAACGCAATACGTTATAACGTTATACTATATTACACAATATGTTATAACGTTACACCACATAACAGAATACGTTATAACGTTATACCATATACCGTAATACGCTATAACGTTATACCATATAACGTTATGTTATATATCGTAATACGTTATAACATTATACCATACAGCGTCATGTTATATAACGCAATACGTTATAACGTTATGCCAAGTAACGTAATACCTTATAACGTTATACTATATTACACAATACGTTATAACGTTATACCAGATAACGTTATGTTATAGAACGCAATACGTTGTAACGTTATACCATATAACGTAATACGTTATAACCTTATACCATATAACGTTGTATTATATTACGTAATACGTTATAACCGTATACTATATAACCTTATACTATATAACGTAATGCGCTATAACGTTTTACCATATAACGTAATACGTTATAACGTTATACCATATGACGTAGTACGTTATAACCTTATACGATATAACGTTATGGTATATAACGCAATACGTTATAACGTTATGCCAAATAATGTAATACGTTATAACGTTATACTATATTACACAATACGTTATAACGTTATACCATATAACATTATGTTATATAACGCAATACGTTATAACGTTATGCTATATTACACAAAACGTTATAACGTTATACCAAATAACGTTATCTTATACGACGCAATACGTTCTAACATTACACCATATATCTTAATACGTTATATCGTTATACCATATAACGTAATACGTTATAACGTTATAACATATGACGTAGTACGTTATAACGTTATACCATATAACGTTATGTTATATAACGCAATACGTTATAACGTTATACCATATAACGGAATACGTTATAACGTTATGCCATATGACGTAGAACGTTATAACGATATACCATATAAGGTTATGTTATATAACGCAATACGTTATAACGTTATAACATGACGTAGTACGTTGTAACATTATACCATATAATGTAATGCGTTATAACGTTATACCAAATAACGTAATACGTTATAACGTTATACAATATTACACAATACGTTATAACGTTATACCATATAACGATATGTTATATAACGCAAAACGTTATAACGTTATGCTATATTACACAATACGTTATAACGTTATGCCAAATAACGTAATACGTTATAACGTTATACTATATTACACAATACGTTATAACGTTATACCATATAACATTATGTTATATAACGCAATACGTTATAACGTTATACTATATTACACAATACGTTATAACGTTATACCATATAACGGAATACGTTATAACGTTATGCCATATGACGTAGAACGTTATAACGATATACCATATAAGGTTATGTTATATAACGCAATACGTTATAAAGTTATACCATATGACGTAGTACGTTGTAACATTATACCATATAATGTAATGCGTTATAACGTTATACCAAATAACGTAATACGTTATAACGTTATACTATATTACACAATACGTTATAACGTTATACCGTATAACGTTATTTTATATAACGCAATACGTTATAACGTTATACTATATTACACAATATGTTATAACGTTACACCACATAACGGAATACGTTATAACGTTATACCATATACCGTAATACGCTATAACGTTATACCATATAACGTTATGTTATATATCGTAATACGTTATAACATTATACCATACAGCGTCATGTTATATAACGCAATACGTTATAACGTTATGCCAAGTAACGTAATACGTTATAACGTTATACTATATTACACAATACGTTATAACGTTATACCATATAACGTTATGTTATAGAACGCAATACGTTATAACGTTATACCATATAACGTAATACGTTATAACCTTATACCATATAACGTTGTATTATATAACGTAATACGTTATAACCGTATACTATATAACCTTATACTATATAACGTAATGCGCTATAACGTTTTACCATATAACGTAATACGTTATAACGTTATACCAAATAACGTTATACGTTATAACGTTATACAATATTACACAATACGTTATAACGTTATACCATATAACGTTATGTTATATAACGCAATACGTTATAACGTTATGCTATATTACACAATACGTTATAACGTTATACCAAATAACGTTATCTTATATGACGTAATACGTTATAACATTACACCATATATCGTAATACGTTATATCGTTATACCACATAACGTAATACGTTATAACGTTATACCATATGACGTAGTACGTTATAACGTTATACCATATAACGTTATGTTATATAACGCAATACGTTATAACGTTATACCATATAACGAAATACGGTATAACCTTGTACCATATAACGTTGTCTTATATAACGTAATACGTTATAACGTTATGCCATATAACGTTATGTTATAGAACGTAATACGTTATAACGTTATACCATATAACGTTATGTTATATAACGTAATACGTTATAACGTTATACCAAATATCGTTATCTTATATGACGCAATACGTTATAACATTACACCATATATCGTAATACGTTATATCGTTATACCACATAACGTAATACGTTATAACGTTATACTATATAACGTAATACTTCATAACGTTATACCATATAACGTTATGTTATATAACGCAATACGTTATAACGTTATACCATATAACGTAATACGTTTTAACCTTTTACCATATAACGTTATGTTATTTAACGCATTACGTTATTACGTTATATTATATAGAGTTGTGTTATATAACGTAATACGTCATAACGTTATACTATATAATGTAATGCGCTATAACGTTATACCATATAACGTAATACGTTATAACGTTATACCACATGACGTAGTACGTTATAACGTAATGCGCTATAACGTTATACCATATAACGTAATACGTTATAACGTTATACCACATGACGTAGTACGTTATAACGTTATACGATATAACGTTACGGTATATAACGCAATACGTTATAACGTTATGCCAAATAACGTAATACGTTATAACGTTATACTACATTACACAATACGTTATAACGTTATACCATATAACGCAATACGTTATAACGTTATACCATATAACGAAATACGGTATAACCTTGTACCATATAACGTTGTGTTATATAACGTAATACGTTATAACGTTATACCATATAACGTTGTGTTATAGAACGTAATACGTTATAACGTTATACCATATAACGTTATGTTATATAACGTAATACGTTATAACGTTATACCAAATATCGTTATCTTATATGACGCAATACGTTATAACATTACACCATATATCGTAATACGTTATATCGTTATACCATATAACGTAATACGTTATAACGTTATACCATATAACGTTATGTTATAGAAGGTAATGCGTTATAACGTTATACTATATAACGTAATACTTCATAACGTTATACCATATAACGTTATGTTATATAACGCAATACGTTATAACGTTATACCATATAACGTAATACGTTTTAACCTTTTACCATATAACGTTATGTTATTTAACGCAATACGTTGTTACGTTATATTATATAGAGTTGTGTTATATAACGTAATACGTCATAACGTTATACTATATAACGTAATGCGCTATAACGTTATACCATATAACGTAATACGTTATAACGTTATACCACATGACGTAGTACGTTATAACGTAATGCGCTATAACGTTATACCATATAACGTAATACGTTATAACGTTATACCACATGTCGTAGTACGTAATAACGTTATACGATATAACGTTACGGTATATAACGCAATACGTTATAACGTTATGCCAAATAACGTAATACGTTATAACGTTATACTACATTACACAATACGTTATAACGTTATACCATATAACGGAATACGTTATAACGTTATGCCATATGACGTAGAACGTTATAACGATATACCATATAACGTTATGTTATATATCGTAATACGTTATAACATTATACCATACAGCGTTATGTTATATAACGCAATACGTTATAACGTTATGCCATATAACGTAATACGTTATAACCTTACACCATATAACGTTGTGTTATATAACGTATTACGTTATAATGTTATACTATATAACGTTATACTATATAACGTTATAATATATAACGTTATGCGCTATAACGTTATACCATATAACGTAATACGTTATAACGTTATACCAAATGACGTAGTACGTTGTAACGTTATACCATATAATGTAATGCGTTATAACGTTATACCAAATAACGTAATACGTTATAACGTTATAGTTTATTACACAATACGTTATAACGTTATACCATATAACGTTATGTTATATAACGCAATGCGTTATAACGTTATTCTATATTACACAATACGTTATAACGTTATACCAAATTACGTTATCTTATACGACGCAATACGTTCTAACATTACACCATATATCGTAATACGTTATATCGTTATACCATATAACGTAATACGTTATAACGTTATACTACATTACACAATACGTTATAACGTTATACCATATAACATTATGTTATATAACGCAATACGTTATAACGTTATACTATATTACACAATACGTTATAACGTTATACCATATAACGGAATACGTTATAACGTTATGCCATATGACGTAGAACGTTATAACGATATACCATATAAGGTTATGTTATATAACGCAATACGTTATAAAGTTATACCATATGACGTAGTACGTTGTAACATTATACCATATAATGTAATGCGTTATAACGTTATACCAAATAACGTAATACGTTATAACGTTATACTATATTACACAATACGTTATAACGTTATACTATATTACACAATACGTTATAACGTTATACCGTATAACGTTATTTTATATAACGCAATACGTTATAACGTTATACTATATTACACAATATGTTATAACGTTACACCACATAACGGAATACGTTATAACGTTATACCATATACCGTAATACGCTATAACGTTATACCATATAACGTTATGTTATATATCGTAAAACGTTATAACATTATACCATACAGCGTCATGTTATATAACGCAATACGTTATAACGTTATGCCAAGTAACGTAATACGTTATAACGTTATACTATATTACACAATACGTTATAACGTTATACCATATAACGTTATGTTATAGAACGCAATACGTTATAACGTTATACCATATAACGTAATACGTTATAACCTTATACCATATAACGTTGTATTATATAACGTAATACGTTATAACCGTATACTATATAACCTTATACTATATAACGTAATGCGCTATAACGTTTTACCATATAACGTAATACGTTATAAAGTTATACCATATGACGTAGTACGTTGTAACATTATACCATATAATGTAATGCGTTATAACGTTATACCAAATAACGTAATACGTTATAACGTTATACTATATTACACAATACGTTATAACGTTATACTATATTACACAATACGTTATAACGTTATACCGTATAACGTTATTTTATATAACGCAATACGTTATAACGTTATACTATATTACACAATATGTTATAACGTTACACCACATAACGGAATACGTTATAACGTTATACCATATACCGTAATACGCTATAACGTTATACCATATAACGTTATGTTATATATCGTAATACGTTATAACATTATACCATACAGCGTCATGTTATATAACGCAATACGTTATAACGTTATGCCAAGTAACGTAATACCTTATAACGTTATACTATATTACACAATACGTTATAACGTTATACCATATAACGTTATGTTATAGAACGCAATACGTTGTAACGTTATACCATATAACGTAATACGTTATAACCTTATACCATATAACGTTGTATTATATTACGTAATACGTTATAACCGTATACTATATAACCTTATACTATATAACGTAATGCGCTATAACGTTTTACCATATAACGTAATACGTTATAACGTTATACCATATGACGTAGTACGTTATAACCTTATACGATATAACGTTATGGTATATAACGCAATACGTTATAACGTTATGCCAAATAATGTAATACGTTATAACGTTATACTATATTACACAATACGTTATAACGTTATACCATATAACATTATGTTATATAACGCAATACGTTATAACGTTATGCTATATTACACAATACGTTATAACGTTATACCAAATAACGTTATCTTATACGACGCAATACGTTCTAACATTACACCATATATCGTAATACGTTATATCGTTATACCATATAACGTAATACGTTATAACGTTATAACATATGACGTAGTACGTTATAACGTTATACCATATAACGTTATGTTATATAACGCAATACGTTATAACGTTATACCATATAACGGAATACGTTATAACGTTATGCCATATGACGTAGAACGTTATAACGATATACCATATAAGGTTATGTTATATAACGCAATACGTTATAACGTTATAACATATGACGTAGTACGTTGTAACATTATACCATATAATGTAATGCGTTATAACGTTATACCAAATAACGTAATACGTTATAACGTTATACAATATTACACAATACGTTATAACGTTATACCATATAACGATATGTTATATAACGCAAAACGTTATAACGTTATGCTATATTACACAATACGTTATAACGTTATATCAAATAACGTTATCTTATATGACGTAATACGTTATAACATTACACCATATATCGTAATACGTTATATCGTTATACCATATAACGTAATACGTTATAACGTTATACCATATGACGTAGTACGTTATAACGTTATACCATATAACGTTATGTTATATAACGCAAAACGTTACAACGTTATACCATATAACGAAATACGTTATAACCTTGTACCATATAACGTTGTGTTATATAACGTAATAGGTTCTAACGTTATACCATATAACGTTATGTTATATAACGCAATACGTTATGACGTTATACCATATAACGGAATACGTTATAACGTTATGCCATATGACGTAGAACGTTATAACGATATACCATATAAGGTTATGTTATATAACGCAATACGTTATAACGTTATAACATATGACGTAGTACGTTATCACATTATACCATATAATGTAATGCGTTATAACGTTATACCAAATAACGTAATACGTTATAACGTTATACAATATTATACAATACGTTATAACGTTATACCATGTAACGATATGTTATATAACGCAAAACGTTATAACGTTATGCTATATTACACAATACGTTATAACGTTATACCAAATAACGTTATCTTATACGACGCAATACGTTCTAACATTACACCATATATCGTAATACGTTATATCGTTATACCATATAACGTAATACGTTATAACGTTATACCATACGACGTAGTACGTTATAACGTTATACCATATAACGTTATGTTATATAACGCAATACGTTATAACGTTATACCATATAACGAAATACGTTATAACCCTGTACCATATAACGTTGTGTTATATAACGTAATAGGTTATAAGGTTATACCATATAACGTAATACGTTATAACGTTATACCATATGACGTAGTACGTTATAACGTTATACGATATAACGTTATGGTATATAACGCAATACGTTATAACGTTATGCCAAATAACGTAATACGTTATAACGTTATACTACATTACACAATACGTTATAACGTTATACCATATAACATTATGTTGTATAACGCAATACGTTATAACGTTATACTATATTACACAATACGTTATAACGGAATACGTTATAACGTTATGCCATATGACGTAGAACGTTATAACGATATACCATATAAGGTTATGTTATATAACGCAATACGTTATAACGTTATAACATATGACGTAGTACGTTGTAACATTATACCATATAATGTAATGCGTTATAGCGTTATACCAAATAACGTTATACGTTATAACGTTATACAATATTACACAATACGTTATAACGTTATACCATATAACGTTATGTTATATAACGCAATACGTTATAACGTTATGCTATATTACACAATACGTTATAACGTTATACCAAATAACGTTATCTTATATGACGTAATACGTTATAACATTACACCATATATCGTAATACGTTATATCGTTATACCATATAACGTAATACGTTATAACGTTATACCATATGACGTAGTACGTTATAACGTTATACCATATAACGTTATGTTATATAACGCAATACGTTATAACGTTATAGCATATAACGAAATACGGTATAACCTTGTACCATATAACGTTGTGTTATATAACGTAATACGTTATAACGTTATACCATATAACGTTATGTTATAGAACGTAATACGTTATAACGTTATACCATATAACGTTATGTTATATAACGTAATACGTTAGAACGTTATACCAAATATCGTTATCTTATATGACGCAATACGTTATAACATTACACCATATATCGTAATACGTTATATCGTTATACCATATAACGTAATACGTTATAACGTTATACCATATAACGTTATGTTATAGAAGGTAATGCGTTATAACGTTATACTATATAACGTAATACTTCATAACGTTATACCATATAACGTTATGTTATATAACGCAATACGTTATAACGTTATACCATATAACGTAATACGTTTTAACCTTTTACCATATAACGTTATGTTATTTAACGCAATACGTTATTACGTTATATTATATAGAGTTGTGTTATATAACGTAATACGTCATAACGTTATACTATATAATGTAATGCGCTATAACGTTATACCATATAACGTAATACGTTATAACGTTATACCACATGACGTAGTACGTTATAACGTAATGCGCTATAACGTTATACCATATAACGTAATACGTTATAACGTTATACCACATGACGTAGTACGTTATAACGTTATACGATATAACGTTACGGTATATAACGCAATACGTTATAACGTTATGCCAAATAACGTAATACGTTATAACGTTATACTACATTACACAATACGTTATAACGTTATACCATATAACGCAATACGTTATAACGTTATACCATATAACGAAATACGGTATAACCTTGTACCATATAACGTTGTGTTATATAACGTAATACGTTATAACGTTATACCATATAACGTTATGTTATAGAACGTAATACGTTATAACGTAATGCGCTATAACGTTATACCATATAACGTAATACGTTATAACGTTATACCACATGACGTAGTACGTTATAACGTTATACGATATAACGTTACGGTATATAACGCAATACGTTATAACGTTATGCCAAATAACGTAATACGTTATAACGTTATACTACATTACACAATACGTTATAACGTTATACCATATAACGGAATACGTTATAACGTTATGCCATATGACGTAGAACGTTATAACGATATACCATATAAGGTTATGTTATATAACGCAATTCGTTATAACGTTATACCATATGACGTAGTACGTTGTAACATTATACCATATCATGTAATGCGTTATAACGTTATACCAAATGACGTAATACGTTATAACGTTATACTATATTACACAATACGTTATAACGTTATACCGTATAACGTTATGTTATATAACGCAATACGTTATAACGTTATACTATATTACACAATATGTTATAACGTTACACCACATAACGGAATACGTTATAACGTTATACCATATACCGTAATACGCTATAACGTTATACCATATAACGTTATGTTATATATCGTAATACGTTATAACATTATACCATACAGCGTTATGTTATATAACGCAATACGTTATAACGTTATGCCAAATAACGTAATTCGTTATAACCTTATACTATATTACACAATACGTTATAGCGTTATACCATATAACGTTATGTTATATAACGCAATACGTTATAACGTTATACTATATTACACAATATGTTATAACGTTACACCACATAACGCAATGCGTTATAACGTTATACCATATACCGTAATACGCTATAACGTTATACCATGTAACGTTGTGTTATAGATCGTAATACGTTATAACATTATACCATACAGCGTTATGTTATATAACGCAGTACGTTATAACGTTATGCCAAATAACGTAATACGTTATAACGTTATACTATATTACGCAATACGTTATAACGTTATACCATATAACGTTATGTTATATAACGCAATACGTTATAACGTTATACCATATAACGTAATACGTTATAACCTTACACCATATAACGTTGTGTTATATAACGTATTACGTTATAATGTTATACTATATAACGTTATACTATATAACGTTATGCGCTATAACGTTATACCATATAACGTAATACGTTATAACGTTATACCAAATGACGTAGTACGTTGTAACGTTATACCATATAATGTAATGCGTTATAACGTTATACCATATAACGTTATGTTATATAACGCAATGCGTTATGACGTTATTCTATATTACACAATACGTTATAACGTTATACCAAATAACGTTATCTTATACGACGCAATACGTTCTAACATTACACCATATATCGTAATACGTTATATCGTTATACCATATAACGTAATACGTTATAACGTTATACTACATTACACAATACGTTATAACGTTATACCATATAACATTATGTTATATAACGCAATACGTTATAACGTTATACTATATTACACAATACGTTATAACGTTATACCATATAACGGAATACGTTATAACGTTATGCCATATGACGTAGAACGTTATAACGATATACCATATAAGGTTATGTTATATAACGCAATACGTTATAAAGTTATACCATATGACGTAGTACGTTGTAACATTATACCATATAATGTAATGCGTTATAACGTTATACCAAATAACGTAATACGTTATAACGTTATACTATATTACACAATACGTTATAACGTTATACCGTATAACGTTATTTTATATAACGCAATACGTTATAACGTTATACTATATTACACAATATGTTATAACGTTACACCACATAACGGAATACGTTATAACGTTATACCATATACCGTAATACGCTATAACGTTATACCATATAACGTTATGTTATATATCGTAATACGTTATAACATTATACCATACAGCGTCATGTTATATAACGCAATACGTTATAACGTTATGCCAAGTAACGTAATACGTTATAACGTTATACTATATTACACAATACGTTATAACGTTATACCATATAACGTTATGTTATAGAACGCAATACGTTATAACGTTATACCATATAACGTAATACGTTATAACCTTATACCATATAACGTTGTATTATATAACGTAATACGTTATAACCGTATACTATATAACCTTATACTATATAACGTAATGCGCTATAACGTTTTACCATATAACGTAATACGTTATAACGTTATACCATATGACGTAGTACGTTATAACGTTATACGATATAACGTTATGGTATATAACGCAATACGTTATAACGTTATGCCAAATAACGTAATACGTTATAACGTTATACTATATTACACAATACGTTATAACGTTATACCATATAACATTATGTTATATAACGCAATACGTTATAACGTTATGCTATATTACACAATACGTTATAACGTTATACCAAATAACGTTATCTTATACGACGCAATACGTTCTAACATTACACCATATATCGTAATACGTTATATCGTTATACCATATAACGTAATACGTTATAACGTTATAACATATGACGTAGTACGTTATAACGTTATACCATATAACGTTATGTTATATAACGCAATACGTTATAACGTTATACCATATAACGGAATACGTTATAACGTTATGCCATATGACGTAGAACGTTATAACGATATACCATATAAGGTTATGTTATATAACGCAATACGTTATAACGTTATAACATATGACGTAGTACGTTGTAACATTATACCATATAATGTAATGCGTTATAACGTTATACCAAATAACGTAATACGTTATAACGTTATACAATATTACACAATACGTTATAACGTTATACCATATAACGATATGTTATATAACGCAAAACGTTATAACGTTATGCTATATTACACAATACGTTATAACGTTATACCAAATAACGTTATCTTATATGACGTAATACGTTATAACATTGCACCATATATCGTAATACGTTATATCGTTATACCATATAACGTAATACGTTATAACGTTATACCATATGACGTAGTACGTTATAACGTTATACCATATAACGTTATGTTATATAACGCAAAACGTTATAACGTTATACCATATAACGGAATACGTTATAACCTTGTACCATATAACGTTGTGTTATATAACGTAATAGGTTCTAACGTTATACCATATAACGTTATGTTATATAACGCAATACGTTATAACGTTATACCATATAACGGAATACGTTATAACGTTATGCCATATGACGTAGAACGTTATAACGATATACCATATAAGGTTATGTTATATAACGCAATACGTTATAACGTAATAACATATGACGTAGTACGTTGTAACATTATACCATATAATGTAATGCGTTATAACGTTATACCAAATAACGTAATACGTTATAACGTTATACAATATTATACAATACGTTATAACGTTATACCATATAACGATATGTTATATAACGCAAAACGTTATAACGTTATGCTATATTACACAATACGTTATAACGTTATACCAAATAACGTTATCTTATACGACGCAATACGTTCTAACATTACACCATATATCGTAATACGTTATATCGTTATACCATATAACGTAATACGTTATAACGTTATACCATACGACGTAGTACGTAATAACGTTATACCATATAACGTTATGTTATATAACGCAATACGTTATAACGTTATACCATATAACGAAATACGTTATAACCCTGTACCATATAACGTTGTGTTATATAACGTAATAGGTTATAAGGTTATACCATATAACGTAATACGTTATAACGTTATACCATATGACGTAGTACGTTATAACGTTATACGATATAACGTTATGGTATATAACGCAATACGTTATAACGTTATGCCAAATAACGTAATTCGTTATAACGTTATACTACATTACACAATACGTTATAACGTTATACCATATAACATTATGTTGTATAACGCAATACGTTATAACGTTATACTATATTACACAATACGTTATAACGGAATACGTTATAACGTTATGCCATATGACGTAGAACGTTATAACGATATACCATATAAGGTTATGTTATATAACGCAATACGTTATAACGTTATAACATATGACGTAGTACGTTGTAACATTATACCATATAATGTAATGCGTTATAACGTTATACCAAATAACGTTATACGTTATAACGTTATACAATATTACACAATACGTTATAACGTTATACCAGATAACGTTATGTTATATAACGCAATACGTTATAACGTTATGCTATATTACACAATACGTTATAACGTTATACCAAATAACGTTATCTTATATGACGTAATACGTTATAACATTACACCATATATCGTAATACGTTATATCGTTATACCATATAACGTAATACGTTATAACGTTATACTATATTACACAATACGTTATAACGTTATACCGTATAACGTTATGTTATATAACGCAATACGTTATAACGTTATACCGTATAACGTTATGTTATATAACGCAATACGTTATAACGTTATACTATATTACACAATACGTTATAACGTTATACCATATAACGGAATACGTTATAACGTTATGCCATATGACGTAGAACGTTATAACGATATACCATATAAGGTTATGTTATATAACGCAATACGTTATAAAGTTATACCATATGACGTAGTACGTTGTAACATTATACCATATAATGTAATGCGTTATAACGTTATACCAAATAACGTAATACGTTATAACGTTATACTATATTACACAATACGTTATAACGTTATACCGTATAACGTTATTTTATATAACGCAATACGTTATAACGTTATACTATATTACACAATATGTTATAACGTTACACCACATAACGGAATACGTTATAACGTTATACCATATACCGTAATACGTTATAACGTTATACTATATTACACAATATGTTATAACGTTACACCACATAACGGAATACGTTATAACGTTATACCATATACCGTAATACGCTATAACGTTATACCATATAACGTTATGTTATATATCGTAATACGTTATAACATTATACCATACAGCGTCATGTTATATAACGCAATACGTTATAACGTTATGCCAAGTAACGTAATACGTTATAACGTTATACTATATTACACAATACGTTATAACGTTATACCATATAACGTTATGTTATAGAACGCAATACGTTATAACGTTATACCATATAACGTAATACGTTATAACCTTATACCATATAACGTTGTATTATATAACGTAATACGTTATAACCGTATACTATATAACCTTATACTATATAACGTAATGCGCTATAACGTTTTACCATATAACGTAATACGTTATAACGTTATACCATATGACGTAGTACGTTATAACGTTATACGATATAACGTTATGGTATATAACGCAATACGTTATAACGTTATGCCAAATAACGTAATACGTTATAACGTTATACTATATTACACAATACGTTATAACGTTATACCATATAACATTATGTTATATAACGCAATACGTTATAACGTTATGCTATATTACACAATACGTTATAACGTTATACCAAATAACGTTATCTTATACGACGCAATACGTTCTAACATTACACCATATATCGTAATACGTTATATCGTTATACCATATAACGTAATACGTTATAACGTTATAACATATGACGTAGTACGTTATAACGTTATACCATATAACGTTATGTTATATAACGCAATACGTTATAACGTTATACCATATAACGGAATACGTTATAACGTTATGCCATATGACGTAGAACGTTATAGCGATATACCATATAAGGTTATGTTATATAACGCAATACGTTATAACGTTATAACATATGACGTAGTACGTTGTAACATTATACCATATAATGTAATGCGTTATAACGTTATACCAAATAACGTAATACGTTATAACGTTATACAATATTACACAATACGTTATAACGTTATACCATATAACGATATGTTATATAACGCAAAACGTTATAACGTTATGCTATATTACACAATACGTTATAACGTTATACCAAATAACGTTATCTTATATGACGTAATACGTTATAACATTGCACCATATATCGTAATACGTTATATCGTTATACCATATAACGTAATACGTTATAACGTTATACCATATGACGTAGTACGTTACAACGTTATACCATATAACGTTATGTTATATAACGCAAAACGTTATAACGTTATACCATATAACGGAATACGTTATAACCTTGTACCATATAACGTTGTGTTATATAACGTAATAGGTTCTAACGTTATACCATATAACGTTATGTTATATAACGCAATACGTTATAACGTTATACCATATAACGGAATACGTTATAACGTTATGCCATATGACGTAGAACGTTATAACGATATACCATATAAGGTTATGTTATATAACGCAATACGTTATAACGTAATAACATATGACGTAGTACGTTGTAACATTATACCATATAATGTAATGCGTTATAACGTTATACCAAATAACGTAATACGTTATAACGTTATACAATATTATACAATACGTTATAACGTTATACCATATAACGATATGTTATATAACGCAAAACGTTATAACGTTATGCTATATTACACAATACGTTATAACGTTATACCAAATAACGTTATCTTATACGACGCAATACGTTCTAACATTACACCATATATCGTAATACGTTATATCGTTATACCATATAACGTAATACGTTATAACGTTATACCATACGACGTAGTACGTAATAACGTTATACCATATAACGTTATGTTATATAACGCAATACGTTATAACGTTATACCATATAACGAAATACGTTATAACCCTGTACCATATAACGTTGTGTTATATAACGTAATAGGTTATAAGGTTATACCATATAACGTAATACGTTATAACGTTATACCATATGACGTAGTACGTTATAACGTTATACGATATAACGTTATGGTATATAACGCAATACGTTATAACGTTATGCCAAATAACGTAATACGTTATAACGTTATACTACATTACACAATACGTTATAACGTTATACCATATAACATTATGTTGTATAACGCAATACGTTATAACGTTATACTATATTACACAATACGTTATAACGGAATACGTTATAACGTTATGCCATATGACGTAGAACGTTATAACGATATACCATATAAGGTTATGTTATATAACGCAATACGTTATAACGTTATAACATATGACGTAGTACGTTGTAACATTATACCATATAATGTAATGCGTTATAACGTTATACCAAATAACGTTATACGTTATAACGTTATACAATATTACACAATACGTTATAACGTTATACCAGATAACGTTATGTTATATAACGCAATACGTTATAACGTTATGCTATATTACACAATACGTTATAACGTTATACCAAATAACGTTATCTTATATGACGTAATACGTTATAACATTACACCATATATCGTAATACGTTATATCGTTATACCATATAACGTAATACGTTATAACGTTATACCATATGACGTAGTATGTTATAACGTTATACCATATAACGTTATGTTATATAACGCAATACGTTATAACGTTATACCATATAACGAAATACGGTATAACCTTGTACCATATAACGTTGTGTTATATAACGTAATACGTTATAACGTTATACCATATAACGGAATACGTTATAACCTTGTACCATATAACGTTGTGTTATATAACGTAATAGGTTCTAACGTTATACCATTTAACGTTATGTTATATAACGCAATACGTTATAACGTTATACCATATAACGGAATACGTTATAACGTTATGCCATATGACGTAGAACGTTATAACGATATACCATATAAGGTTATGTTATATAACGCAATACGTTATAACGTAATAACATATGACGTAGTACGTTGTAACATTATACCATATAATATAATGCGTTATACCGTTATACCAAATAACGTAATACGTTATAACGTTATACAATATTATACAATACGTTATAACGTTATACCATATAACGATATGTTATATAACGCAAAACGTTATAACGTTATGCTATATTACACAATACGTTATAACGTTATACCAAATAACGTTATCTTATACGACGCAATACGTTCTAACATTACACCATATATCGTAATACGTTATATCGTTATACCATATAACGTAATACGTTATAACGTTATACCATACGACGTAGCACGTAATAACGTTATACCATATAACGTTATGTTATATAACGCAATACGTTATAACGTTATACCATATAACGAAATACGTTATAACCCTGTACCATATAACGTTGTGTTATATAACGTAATAGGTTATAAGGTTATACCATATAACGTAATACGTTATAACGTTATACCATATGACGTAGTACGTTATAACGTTATACGATATAACGTTATGGTATATAACGCAATACGTTATAACGTTATGCCAAATAACGTAATACGTTATAACGTTATACTACATTACACAATACGTTATAACGTTATACCATATAACATTATGTTGTATAACGCAATACGTTATAACGTTATACTATATTACACAATACGTTATAACGGAATACGTTATAACGTTATGCCATATGACGTAGAACGTTATAACGATATACCATATAAGGTTATGTTATATAACGCAATACGTTATAACGTTATAACATATGACGTAGTACGTTGTAACATTATACCATATAATGTAATACGTTATAACGTTATGCTATATTACACAATACGTTATAACGTTATACCAAATAACGTTATCTTATATGACGTAATACGTTATAACATTACACCACATATCGTAATACGTTATATCGTTATACCATATAACGTAATACGTTATAACGTTATACCATATGACGTAGTACGTTATAACGTTATACCATATAACGTTATGTTATATAACGCAATACGTTATAACGTTATACCATATAACGAAATACGGTATAACCTTGTACCATATAACGTTGTGTTATATAACGTAATACGTTATAACGTTATACCATATAACGGAATACGTTATAACCTTGTACCATATAACGTTGTGTTATATAACGTAATAGGTTCTAACGTTATACCATTTAACGTTATGTTATATAACGCAATACGTTATAACGTTATACCATATAACGGAATACGTTATAACGTTATGCCATATGACGTAGAACGTTATAACGATATACCATATAAGGTTATGTTATATAACGCAATACGTTATAACGTAATAACATATGACGTAGTACGTTGTAACATTATACCATATAATGTAATGCGTTATAACGTTATACCAAATAACGTAATACGTTATAACGTTATACAATATTATACAATACGTTATAACGTTATACCATATAACGATATGTTATATAACGCAAAACGTTATAACGTTATACTATATTACACAATACGTTATAACGTTATACCGTATAACGTTATTTTATATAACGCAATACGTTATAACGTTATACTATATTACACAATATGTTATAACGTTACACCACATAACGGAATACGTTATAACGTTATACCATATACCGTAATACGCTATAACGTTATACCATATAACGTTATGTTATAGAAGGTAATGCGTTATAACGTTATACTATATAACGTAATACTTCATAACGTTATACCATATAACGTTATGTTATATAACGCAATACGTTATAACGTTATACCATATAACGTTATGTTATAGAACGTAATACGTTATAACGTTATACCATATAACGTTATGTTATAGAAGGTAATGCGTTATAACGTTATACTATATAACGTAATACTTCATAACGTTATAACATATAACGTTATGTTATATAACGCAATACGTTATAACGTTATACCATATAACGTAATACGTTTTAACCTTTTACCATATAACGTTATGTTATTTAACGCAATACGTTATTACGTTATATTATATAGAGTTGTGTTATATAACGTAATACGTCATAACGTTATACTATATAACGTAATGCGCTATAACGTTATACCATATAACGTAATACGTTATAACGTTATACCACATGACGTAGTACGTTATAACGTAATGCGCTATAACGTTATACCATATAACGTAATACGTTATAACGTTATACCACATGACGTAGTACGTTATAACGTTATACGATATAACGTTATGGTATATAACGCAATACGTTATAACGTTATGCCAAATAACGTAATACGTTATAACGTTATACTACATTACACAATACGTTATAACGTTATACCATATAACATTATGTTGTATAACGCAATACGTTATAACGTTATACTATATTACACAATACGTTATAACGGAATACGTTATAACGTTATGCCATATGACGTAGAACGTTATAACGATATACCATATAAGGTTATGTTATATAACGCAATACGTTATAACGTTATAACATATGACGTAGTACGTTGTAACATTATACCATATAATGTAATGCGTTATAACGTTATACCAAATAACGTTATACGTTATAACGTTATACAATATTACACAATACGTTATAACGTTATACCAGATAACGTTATGTTATATAACGCAATACGTTATAACGTTATGCTATATTACACAATACGTTATAACGTTATACCAAATAACGTTATCTTATATGACGTAATACGTTATAACATTACACCATATATCGTAATACGTTATATCGTTATACCATATAACGTAATACGTTATAACGTTATACCATATGACGTAGTATGTTATAACGTTATACCATATAACGTTATGTTATATAACGCAATACGTTATAACGTTATACCATATAACGAAATACGGTATAACCTTGTACCATATAACGTTGTGTTATATAACGTAATACGTTATAACGTTATACCATATAACGGAATACGTTATAACCTTGTACCATATAACGTTGTGTTATATAACGTAATAGGTTCTAACGTTATACCATTTAACGTTATGTTATATAACGCAATACGTTATAACGTTATACCATATAACGGAATACGTTATAACGTTATGCCATATGACGTAGAACGTTATAACGATATACCATATAAGGTTATGTTATATAACGCAATACGTTATAACGTAATAACATATGACGTAGTACGTTGTAACATTATACCATATAATATAATGCGTTATAACGTTATACCAAATAACGTAATACGTTATAACGTTATACAATATTATACAATACGTTATAACGTTATACCATATAACGATATGTTATATAACGCAAAACGTTATAACGTTATGCTATATTACACAATACGTTATAACGTTATACCAAATAACGTTATCTTATACGACGCAATACGTTCTAACATTACACCATATATCGTAATACGTTATATCGTTATACCATATAACGTAATACGTTATAACGTTATACCATACGACGTAGCACGTAATAACGTTATACCATATAACGTTATGTTATATAACGCAATACGTTATAACGTTATACCATATAACGAAATACGTTATAACCCTGTACCATATAACGTTGTGTTATATAACGTAATAGGTTATAAGGTTATACCATATAACGTAATACGTTATAACGTTATACCATATGACGTAGTACGTTATAACGTTATACGATATAACGTTATGGTATATAACGCAATACGTTATAACGTTATGCCAAATAACGTAATACGTTATAACGTTATACTACATTACACAATACGTTATAACGTTATACCATATAACATTATGTTGTATAACGCAATACGTTATAACGTTATACTATATTACACAATACGTTATAACGGAATACGTTATAACGTTATGCCATATGACGTAGAACGTTATAACGATATACCATATAAGGTTATGTTATATAACGCAATACGTTATAACGTTATAACATATGACGTAGTACGTTGTAACATTATACCATATAATGTAATACGTTATAACGTTATGCTATATTACACAATACGTTATAACGTTATACCAAATAACGTTATCTTATATGACGTAATACGTTATAACATTACACCACATATCGTAATACGTTATATCGTTATACCATATAACGTAATACGTTATAACGTTATACCATATGACGTAGTACGTTATAACGTTATACCATATAACGTTATGTTATATAACGCAATACGTTATAACGTTATACCATATAACGAAATACGGTATAACCTTGTACCATATAACGTTGTGTTATATAACGTAATACGTTATAACGTTATACCATATAACGGAATACGTTATAACCTTGTACCATATAACGTTGTGTTATATAACGTAATAGGTTCTAACGTTATACCATTTAACGTTATGTTATATAACGCAATACGTTATAACGTTATACCATATAACGGAATACGTTATAACGTTATGCCATATGACGTAGAACGTTATAACGATATACCATATAAGGTTATGTTATATAACGCAATACGTTATAACGTAATAACATATGACGTAGTACGTTGTAACATTATACCATATAATGTAATGCGTTATAACGTTATACCAAATAACGTAATACGTTATAACGTTATACAATATTATACAATACGTTATAACGTTATACCATATAACGATATGTTATATAACGCAAAACGTTATAACGTTATACTATATTACACAATACGTTATAACGTTATACCGTATAACGTTATTTTATATAACGCAATACGTTATAACGTTATACTATATTACACAATATGTTATAACGTTACACCACATAACGGAATACGTTATAACGTTATGCCATATACCGTAATACGCTATAACGTTATACCATATAACGTTATGTTATAGAAGGTAATGCGTTATAACGTTATACTATATAACGTAATACTTCATAACGTTATACCATATAACGTTATGTTATATAACGCAATACGTTATAACGTTATACCATATAACGTTATGTTATAGAACGTAATACGTTATAACGTTATACCATATAACGTTATGTTATAGAAGGTAATGCGTTATAACGTTACACTATATAACGTAATACTTCATAACGTTATACCATATAACGTTATGTTATATAACGCAATACGTTATAACGTTATACCATATAACGTAATACGTTTTAACCTTTTACCATATAACGTTATGTTATTTAACGCAATATGTTATTACGTTATATTATATAGAGTTGTGTTATATAACGTAATACGTCATAACGTTATACTATATAACGTAATGCGCTATAACGTTATACCATATAACGTAATACGTTATAACGTTATACCACATGACGTAGTACGTTATAACGTAATGCGCTATAACGTTATACCATATAACGTAATACGTTATAACGTTATACCACATGACGTAGTACGTTATAACGTTATACGATATAACGTTACGGTATATAACGCAATACGTTATAACGTTATGCCAAATAACGTAATACGTTATAACGTTATACTACATTACACAATACGTTATAACGTTATACCATATAACGGAATACGTTATAACGTTATGCCATATAACGTAATACGTTATAACCTTACACCATATAACGTTGTGTTATATAACGTATTACGTTATAATGTTATACTATATAACGTTATACTATATAACGTTATGCGCTATAACGTTATACCATATAACGTAATACGTTATAACGTTATACCAAATGACGTAGTACGTTGTAACGTTATACCATATAATGTAATGCGTTATAACGTTATACCAAATAACGTAATACGTTATAACGTTATAGTTTATTACACAATACGTTATAACGTTATACCATATAACGTTATGTTATATAACGCAAAACGTTATAACGTTATACCATATAACGAAATACGTTATAACCTTGTACCATATAACGTTGTGTTATATAACGTAATAGGTTCTAACGTTATACCATATAACGTTATGTTATAGAACGTAATACGTTATAACGTTATACCATATAACGTTATGTTATAGAACGTAATACGTTATAACGTTATACCATATAACGCAATACGTTATAACGTTATACCATATAACGTAATATGTTATAACGTTATACCATATAACGTTATGTTATAGAAGGTAATACGTTATAACGTTATACTATATAACGTAATACGTCATAACGTTATACCATATAACGTTATGTTATATAACGCAATACGTTATAACGTTATACCATATAACGTAATACGTTTTAACCTTTTACCATATAACGTTATGTTATTTAACGCAATACGTTATTACGTTATATTATATAGAGTTGTGTTATATAACGTAATACGTTATAACGTTATACTACATAACGTAATGCGCTGTAACGTTATACCATATAACGTAATACGTTATAACGTTATACCACATGACGTAGTACGTTATAACGTTATGCGATATAACGTTATGGTATATAACGCAATACGTTATAACGTTATGCCAAATAACGTAATACGTTATAACGTTATACTACATTACACAATACGTTATAACGTTATACCATATAACGGAATACGTTATAACGTTATGCCATATGACGTAGAACGTTATAACGATATACCATATAAGGTTATGTTATATAACGCAATACGTTATAAAGTTATACCATATGACGTAGTACGTTGTAACATTATACCATATAATGTAATGCGTTATAACGTTATACCAAATAACGTAATACGTTATAACGTTATACTATATTACACAATACGTTATAACGTTATACCGTATAACGTTATTTTATATAACGCAATACGTTATAACGTTATACTATATTACACAATATGTTATAACGTTACACCACATAACGGAATACGTTATAACGTTATACCATATACCGTAATACGCTATAACGTTATACCATATGACGTAGTACGTTATAACGTTATACGATATAACGTTATGGTATATAACGCAATACGTTATAACGTTATGCTATATTACACAATACGTTATAACGTTATACCAAATAACGTTATCTTATACGACGCAATACGTTCTAACATTACACCATATATCGTAATACGTTATATCGTTATACCATATAACGTAATACGTTATAACGTTATAACATATGACGTAGTACGTTATAACGTTATACCATATAACGGAATACGTTATAACGTTATGCCATATGACGTAGAACGTTATAACGATATACCATATAAGGTTATGTTATATAACGCAATACGTTATAACGTTATAACATATGACGTAGTACGTTGTAAAATTATATCATATAATGTAATGCGTTATAACGTCATACCAAATAACGTAATACGTTATAACGTTATACAATATTACACAATACGTTATAACGTTATACCATATAACGATATGTTATATAACGCAAAACGTTATAACGTTATGCTATATTACACAATACGTTATAACGTTATACCAAATAACGTTATCTTATATGACGTAATACGTTATAACATTACACCATATATCGTAATACGTTATATCGTTATACCATATAACGTAATACGTTATAACGTTATACCATATGACGTAGTACGTTATAACGTTATACCATATAACGTTATATTATATAACGCAAAACGTTATAACGTTATACCATATAACGAAATACGTTATAACCTTGTACCATATAACGTTGTGTTATATAACGTAATAGGTTCTAATGTTATACCATATAACGTTATGTTATATAACGCAATACGTTATAACGTTATACCATATAACGGAATACGTTATAACGTTATGCCATATGACGTAGAACGTTATAACGATATACCATATAAGGTTATGTTATATAACGCAATACGTTATAACGTTATAACATATGACGTAGTACGTTGTAACATTATACCATATAATGTAATGCGTTATAACGTTATACCAAATAACGTAATACGTTATAACGTTATACAATATTACACAATACGTTATAACGTTATACCATATAACGATATGTTATATAACGCAAAACGTTATAACGTTATGCTATATTACACAATACGTTATATCGTTATACCAAATAACGTTATCTTATACGACGCAATACGTTCTAACATTACACCATATATCGTAATACGTTATATCGTTATACCATATAACGTAATACGTTATAACGTTATACCATATGACGTAGTACGTTATAACGTTATACCATATATCGTTATGTTATATAACGCAATACGTTATAACGTTATACCATATAACGAAATACGTTATAACCCTGTACCATATAACGTTGTGTTATATAACGTAATAGGTTATAAGGTTATACCATATAACGTAATACGTTATAACGTTATACCAAATAACGTAGTACGTTATAACGTTATACGATATAACGTAATACTTCATAACGTTATACCATATAACGTTATGTTATATAACGCAATACGTTATAACGTTATACCATATAACGTAATACGTTTTAACCTTTTACCATATAACGTTATGTTATTTAACGCAATACGTTATTACGTTATGCCAAATAACGTAATACGTTATAACGTTATACTACATTACACAATACGTTATAACGTAATACCATATAACGCAATACGTTATAACGTTATACCATATAACGAAATACGGTATAACCTTGTACCATATAACGTTGTGTTATATAACGTAATACGTTATAACGTTATACCATATAACGTTATGTTACAGAACGTAATACGTTATAACGTTATACCATATAACGTTATGTTATATAACGTAATACGTTATAACGTTATACCAAATATCGTTATCTTATATGACGCAATACGTTATAACATTACACCATATATCGTAATACGTTATATCGTTATACCATATAACGTAATACGTTATAACGTTATACCATATAACGTTATGTTATAGAAGGTAATGCGTTATAACGTTATACTATATAACGTAATACTTCATAACGTTATACCATATAACGTTATGTTATATAACGCAATACGTTATAACGTTATACCATATAACGTAATACGTTTTAACCTTTTACCATATAACGTTATGTTATTTAACGCAATACGTTATTACGTTATATTATATAGAGTTGTGTTATATAACGTAATACGTCATAACGTTATACTATATAACGTAATGCGCTATAACGTTATACCATATAACGTAATACGTTATAACGTTATACCACATGACGTAGTACGTTATAACGTAATGCGCTATAACGTTATACCATATAACGTAATACGTTATAACGTTATACCACATGACATAGTACGTTATAACGTTATACGATATAACGTTACGGTATATAACGCAATACGTTATAACGTTATGCCAAATAACGTAATACGTTATAACGTTATACTATATTACACAATACGTTATAACGTTATACCATATAACGGAATACGTTATAACGTTATGCCATATGACGTAGAACGTTATAACGATATACCATATAAGGTTATGTTATATAACGCAATTCGTTATAACGTTATACCATATGACGTAGTACGTTGTAGCATTATACCATATAATGTAATGCGTTATAACGTTATACCAAATAACGTAATACGTTATAACGTTATACTATATTACACAATACGTTATAACGTTATACCGTATAACGTTATGTTATATAACGCAATACGTTATAACGTTATACTATATTACACAATATGTTATAACGTTACACCACATAACGGAATACGTTATAACGTTATACCATATACCGTAATACGCTATAACGTTATACCATATAACGTTATGTTATATATCGTAATACGTTATAACATTATACCATACAGCGTTATGTTATATAACGCAATACGTTATAACGTTATGCCAAATAACGTAATTCGTTATAACCTTATACTATATTACACAATACGTTATAACGTTATACCATATAACGTTATGTTATATAACGCAATACGTTATAACGTTATACTATATTACACAATATGTTATAACGTTACACCACATAACGCAATACGTTATAACGTTATACCATATACCGTAATACGCTATAACGTTATACCATGTAACGTTGTGTTATAGATCGTAATACGTTATAACATTATACCATATAACGTTATGTTATATAACGCAATACGTTATAACGTTATACCATATAACGTAATACGTTATAACCTTACACCATATAACGTTGTGTTATATAACGTATTACGTTATAATGTTATACTATATAACGTTATACTATATAACGTTATGCGCTATAACGTTATACCATATAACGTAAAACGTTATAACGTTATACCAAATGACGTAGTACGTTGTAACGTTATACCATATAATGTAATGCGTTATAACGTTATACCAAATAACGTAATACGTTATAACGTTATAGTTTATTACACAATACGTTATAACGGTATACCATATAACGTTATGTTATATAACGCAATACGTTATAACGTTATTCTATATTACACAATACGTTATAACGTTATACCAAATAACGTTATCTTATACGACGCAATACGTTCTAACATTACACCATATATCGTAATACGTTGTATCGTTATACCATATAACGTAATACGTTATAACGTTATACCATATGACGTAGTACGTTATAACGTTATACCATATAACGTTATGTTATATAACGCAATACGTTATAACGTTATACCATATAACGAAATACGTTATAACCCTGTACCATATAACGTTGTGTTATATAACGTAATAGGTTATAAGGTTATACCATATAACGTAATACGTTATAACGTTATACCATATGACGTAGTACGTTATAACGTTATACCATATAACGTTATGGTATATAACGCAATACGTTATAACGTTATGCCATATAACGAAATACGTTATAACCTTGTACCATATAACGTTGTGTTATATAACGTAATAGGTTATAACGTTATACCATATAACGTAATACGTTTTAACGTTATACCATATAACGTTATGTTATAGAACGTAATACGTTATAACGTTATACCAAATATCGTTATCTTATATGACGCAATACGTTATAACATTACACCATATATCGTAATACGTTATATCGTTATACCATATAACGTAATACGTTATAACGTTATACCATATAACGTTATGTTATAGAAGGTAATACGTTATAACGTTATACTATATAACGTAATACGTCATAACGTTATACCATATAACGTTATGTTATATAACGCAATACGGTATAACGTTATACCATATAACGTAATACGTTTTAACCTTTTACCATATAACGTTATGTTATTTAACGCAATACGTTATTACGTTATATTATATAGAGTTGTGTTATATAACGTAATACGTTATAACGTTATACTATATAACGTAATGCGCTATAACGTTATACCATATAACATTATGTTATATAACGCAATACGTTATAACGTTATACTATATTACACAATACATTATAACGTTATACCATATAACGGAATACGTTATAACGTTATGCCATATGACGTAGAACGTTGTAACATTATACCATATAATGTAATGCGTTATAACGTTATACCAAATAACGTAATACGTTATAACGTTATACTATATTACACAATACGTTTTAACGTTATACCATATAACGTTATGTTATAGAACGTAATACGTTATAACGTTATACCATATAACGTTATGGTATATAACGCAATACGTTATAACGTTATGCCATATAACGAAATACGTTATAACCTTGTACCATATAACGTTGTGTTATATAACGTAATAGGTTATAACGTTATACCATATAACGTAATACGTTTTAACGTTATACCATATAACGTTATGTTATAGAACGTAATACGTTATAACGTTATACCATATAACGTTATGGTATATAACGCAATACGTTATAACGTTATGCCAAATAACGTAATACGTTATAACGTTATACTACATTACACAATACGTTATAACGTTATACCATATAACATTATGTTATATAACGCAATACGTTATAACGTTATACTATATTACACAATACGTTATAACGTTATACCATATAACGGAATACGTTATAACGTTATGCCATATGACGTAGAACGTTATAACGGTATACCATATAAGGTTATGTTATATAACGCAATACGTTATAAAGTTATACCATATGACGTAGTACGTTGTAACATTATACCATATAATGTAATGCGTTATAACGTTATACCAAATAACGTAATACGTTATAACGTTATACTATATTACACAATACGTTATAACGTTATACCGTATAACGTTATTTTATATAACGCAATACGTTATATCGTTATACTATATTACACAATATGTTATAACGTTACACCACATAACGGAATACGTTATAACGTTATACCATATACCGTAATACGCTATAACGTTATACCATATAACGTTATGTTATAGAACGTAATACGTTATAACGTTATACCATATAACGCAATACGTTATAACGTTATACCATATAACGCAATACGTTATAACGTTATACCATATAACGTAATACGTTTTAACCTTTTACCATATAACGTTATGTTATTTAACGCAATACGTTATTACGTTATATTATATAGAGTTGTGTTATATAACGTAATACGTTATAACGTTATACTATATAACGTAATGCGCTATAACGTTATACCATATAACGTAATACGTTATAACGTTATACCACATGACGTAGTACGTTACAACGTTATACGATATAACGTTATGGTATATAACGCAATACGTTATAACGTTATGCCAAATAACGTAATACGTTATAACGTTATACTACATTACACAATACGTTATAACGTTATACCATATAACGGAATACGTTATAACGTTATGCCATATGACGTAGAACGTTATAACGATATACCATATAAGGTTATGTTATATAACGCAATACGTTATAAAGTTATACCATATGACGTAGTACGTTGTAACATTATACCATATAATGTAATGCGTTATAACGTTATACCAAATAACGTAATACGTTGTAACGTTATACCATATAACGTAATATGTTTTAACGTTATACCATATAACGTTATGCCATATAACGTAATACGCTATAACGTAATACCGTATAACGTAATACGTTATAGCGTTATACCACATGACGTAATAAGTTATAACGTTATGGCATATAACGTAATACGTTATAACGTTACACCATATAACGCAATGGTATATATCGCAATTCGTTATAACGTTATACAATATAGCGTAATACGTTATAACGTTATACCTCATAACGTAATACATTACATCGTTATACCATCTAACGTAATACGTTGTAACGTTATACCATATAACGTAATACGTTATAACGTTACACCATATATCGTTATGTTATATAACGTAATAATTTATAACGTTATACTATATAACGTAAGACGCTATAACGTTATAACGTATAACGTTATACTATATAACGTAATACGTTATACTATATAACGTAATACGTTATATAGTTATAGCATGTAACGCAATCCGTTATAACGTTAGACCATATAACGCTATGGTATATAACGCAATACGTTATAGCGTTATACAATATAGCGTAATACGTTATAACGTTATACCCTATAACGTAATACGTTATAACGTTATGCCACATAACGTAATACGTTATAACGTTATGCCACATAACGCAATACGTTATAACGTTATGCCATATAACGTAATACGTTATAACGTTATGCCATATAACGTAATACGTTATAACGTTATGCCATATAACGTAATACGTTATAACGTTATACCATATAACGTAATACGTTGTAACGTTATACCACGTAACGTAATACGTTATCACATTACGCCATATAACGTAATACATTATACCGTTATACCACATAACGTAATACGTTATAACGTTATGCCATATGACGTAATACGTTATAAAGTTATACCATATACGGTAATACGTTATAACGTTATACCATATAACGTAATACGTTATAACGTTATGCCATATAACACAGTACGTTTTAACGTTATACCATATAACGTAATACGATATAACGCTATACCATGTCACGTAATGTTACATAACGTAATACTTTATAACGTTATACCATAGAACGTAAGACGTTATAACGTTATGCCATATAACGTAATACTTTATAACGTTATGCCATATATCGTAACATGTTTTAACGTTATACCATATAACGTTATGATATATAACGTAATACGTTAAAACGTTGAACCATATAACGACATACCATATAACGTAATACGTTATAACGTTATACCATATAACGTAATACGTTGTAACGTTATACCATATAACGCAATATGTTTTAACGTTATACCATATATCTTTATGCCATAAAACGTAATTACGTTATAACGTTATACCACATAACGTAATACGTTATAATGTTATACCGTATAACGTAATACGTTATAACGTTATACCGTATAACGTAATACGTTATAACGTTATACCGTATAACGTAATACGTTATAACGTTATACCATATGACGTAATACGTTACAAAGTTATACCGTATAACGTAATGCGCTATAACGTTATACCATATAACGTTATACCATATAACGCATTACGCTATAACGTTATACCATATAACGTAATATGTTTTATCGTTATACCATATAACGTTATGCCATATAACGTAATACGTTATAACGTTATACCATATAACGTAATACGTTATAACGTTATACCTCATAACGTAATACATTACATCGTTATACCATCTAACGTAATACGTTGTAACGTTATACCATATAACGTAATATGTTTTAACGTTATACCGTATAACGTTATGCCATATAACGTAATACGTTATAACGTAATACCGTATAACGTAATACGTTATAGCGTTATACCACATGACGTAATAAGTTATAACGATATGCCATATAACGTAATACGTTATAACGTTACACCATATAACGTTATGTTATATAACGTAATACGTTGTAACGTTATACTATATAACCTAATACGCTATAACGTTATACCGTATAACGTTATACTATATAACGTAATACGTTATATAGTTATACCATGTAACGCAATCCGTTATAACGTTACACCATATAACGCTATGGTATATATCGCAATTCGTTATAACGTTATACAATATAGCGTGATACGTTATAACGTCATACCTCATAACGTAATACATTACATCGTTATACCATCTAACGTAATACGTTGTAACGTTATACCATATAACGTAATACGTTATAACGTTACACCATATATCGTTATGTTATATAACGTAATACGTTATAACGTTATACTATATAACGTAAGACGCTATAACGTTATAACGTATAACGTTATACTATATAACGTAATACGTTATATAGTTATACCATGTAACGCAATCCGTTATAACGTTAAACCATATAACGCTATGGTATATAACGCAATACGTTATAACGTTATACAATATAGCGTCATACGTTATAACGTTATACCCTATAACGTAATACGTTATAACGTTATGCCACTTAACGTAATACGTTATAACGTTATGCCATATAACGTAATACGTTATAACGTTATGCCATATAACGTAATACGTTATAACGCTATGGTATATAACGCAATACGTTATAACGTTATACAATATAGCGTAATACGTTATAACGTTATACCCTATAACGTAATACGTTATAACGTTATGCCACATAACGTAATACGTTATAATGTTATGCCATATAACGTAATACGTTATAACGTTATGCCATATAACACAGTACGTTTTAACGTTATACCATATAACGTAATACGATATAACGCTATACCATGTCACGTAATGTTACATAACGTAATACTTTATAACGTTAGACCATAGAACGTAAGACGCTATAACGTTATGCCATATAACGTAATACGTTATAACGTTATGCCATATAACGTAACATGTTTTAACGTTACACCATATAACGTTATGATATATAACGTAATACGTTAAAACGTTATACCATATAACGACATACCATATAACGTAATACGTTATAACGTTATACCATATAACGTAATACGTTATAACGTTATAATATATAACCTAATACGCTATAACGTTATACCGTATAACGTTATACTATATAACGTTATACGTTATATATTTATACCATGTAACGCAATCCGTTATAACGTTACACCATATAACGCTATGGTATATATCGCAATACGTTATAACGTCATACAATAAAGCGTAATACGTTATAACGTTATACCTCATAACGAAATACATTACATCGTTATACCATCTAACGTAATACGTTGTTACGTTATACCATATAACGTAATACGTTATAACGTTACACCATATATCGTTATGTTATATAACGTAATACGTTATAATGTTATACTATATAACGTAATACGTTATACTATATAACGTAATACGTTATATAGTTATAGCATGTAACGCAATCCGTTATAACGTTAAACCATATAACGCTATGGTATATATCGCAATACGTTATACCGTTATACCACATAACGTAATACGTTATAACGCTATGCCATATGACGTAACACGTTATAAAGTTATACCGTATAACGTAATACGTTATAACGTTATACCATATACCGTTACACCATATAACGCATTACGCTATAACGTTATACCATATAACGTAATATGTTTTATTGTTATACCACATACTGTTATGCCATATAACGTAATACGTTATAACTTTATACCGTATAACGTAATACGTTATAGCGTTATACCACATGACGTAATAAGTTATAACGTTATGCCATATAACGTAATACGTTATAACGTTACACCATATAACGTTATGTTATATAACGTAATACGTTATAACGTTATACTATATAACCTAATACGCTATAACGTTATAGCGTAAAACGTTATACGATATAACGTAATACGTTATATAGTTATACCATGTAACGCAATCCGTTATAACGTTACACCATATTACGCTATGGTATATATCGCAATACGTTATAACGTCATACAATAAATCTTAATACGTTATAACGTTATACCTCATAACGAAATACATTACATCGTTATACCATCTAACGTAATACGTTGTTACGTTATACCATATAACGTAATACGTTATAACGTTACACCATATATCGTTATGTTATATAACGTAATACGTTATAATGTTATACTATATAACGTAATACGTTATACTATATAACGTAATACGTTATATAGTTATAGCATGTAACGCAATCCGTTATAACGTTAAACCATATAACGCTATGGTATATAACGCAATACGTTATAGCGTTATACAATATAGCGTAATACGTTATAACGTTATACCCTATAACGTAATACGTTATAACGTTATGCCACATAACGTAATACGTTATAACGTTATGCCACATAACGCAATACGTTATAACGTTATGCCATATAACGTAATACGTTATAACGTTATGCCATATAACGTAATACGTTATAACGTTATGCCATATAACGTAATACGTTATAACGTTATACCATATAACGTAATACGTTGTAACGTTATACCACGTAACGTAATACGTTATCACATTACGCCATATAACGTAATACATTATACCGTTATACCACATAACGTAATACGTTATAACGTTATGCCATATGACGTAATACGTTATAAAGTTATACCATATACGGTAATACGTTATAACGTTATACCATATAACGTAATACGTTATAACGTTATGCCATAAAACACAGTACGTTTTAACGTTATACCATATAACGTAATACTTTATAACGTTATGCCATATATCGTAACATGTTTTAACGTTATACCATATAACGTTATGATATATAACGTAATACGTTAAAACGATGAACCATATAACGACATACCATATAACGTAATACGTTATAACGTTATACCATATAACGTAATACGTTATAACTTTATGCCATATAACGTTAGACGTAATAACGTTATACCATGTAACGTAATACGTTACAACGTTATACCATATAACGTAATACGTTATAACGTTAAACCATATAACGTAATACGTTATAACGTTATACCATGTCACGTTATGTTATATAACGTAATACGTTATAACGTTATACCATATAAAGTAATACGTTATAACGTTATACCATATAACGGAATTCGTTTTAACGTTATACCATATATCGCATCACGTTTTAACGTGATACCATATAACGCAATACGTTTTAACGTTATACCATATAACGTTATGTTATATTACGTAATACGTTATAACGTTATACCATATAACGTTATGTTATACAACGCAATACGTTATAACGATATACTATATATCGTAATGCGTTATAGCCTTATAGCATCTAACGCAATACGTTTTAACGCTATACCTTAAAACGTAATACGTTATAACGCTTTACCATGTCACGTTATGTTATATAACGAAATACTTTATAACGTTATACCATATAACATAATACGTTATAACGTTATACCACATATCGTTATGTTATATAACGTAATACGTTATAACGTTATACCATATAACGTAATAAGTTATAACGTTATACCATATAACGTAATACGTTATAACGTTATACGATATAACGTTAGACGTTATAACGTTATACCATATAACGTAATACGTTACAACGTTATACCATATAACGTAATACGTTATAACGTTAAACCATATAACGTAATACGTTATAACGTTATACCATGTCACGTTATGTTATATAACGTAATACGTTATAACGTTATACCATATAAAGTAATACGTTATAACGTTATACCATATAACGGAATTCGTTTTAACGTTATACCATATATCGCAACACGTTTTAACGTTATACCATATAACGCAATACGTTTTAACGTTATACCATATAACGTTATGTTATATAACGTAATACGTTATAACGTTATACCATACAACGTAATACGTTATAACGTTATACCGTATAACGTAATACGTTATAACGTTATACCTCATAACGTAATTCGTTACATCGTTATACCACATAACGCAATACGTTATAACATTGTGCCATATAACGTAATACATTATAACGTTATACCTTCTAACGTAATACGTCATAACGTTACACTATATAACGTTATGTTATATAACGTAAGACGTTATAGGCTTATACCCCATAACGTAATACGTTACATCGTTATGCCATATAACGTAATACGTTATAACGTTATACCATATAACGTAATACGTTATAACGTTATACCATATAACGTAATACGTTATAACTTTATGCCATATAACGTAATACATTATAACGTTATACCATATAACGTAATACGTTATAATGTTATACCATATAACGTTATACCATATAACGTAAGACGTTATAACATTATACCATATAACGTAATACGTTATAAGGTTATACCATATAACACAATACGTTCTAACGTTATACCATATAACGTAATACGTTATAACGCTATACCATGTCACGTTACGTTATATAACGTAATACTTTATAACGTTATACCATAGAACGTAAGACGTTATAACGTTATACCATATAACGTAAGACGTTATAACGTTATACCATATAATGAAATACGTTTTAACGTTATACCATATAACGGAATACGTTTTAACGTTATACCATATAACGTTATGTTATATAACGTAATACGTTAGTACGTTATACCATGTCACGTTATGTTATATAACGCAATACGTTTTAACGTTATACCATATAACGCAATACGTTTTAACGTTATACCATATAAAGTTATGTTATATAACGTAATGCGTTATAACGTTAAACCATATAACGTAATATGATATACCGTTATACCGTATTACGTTATGTTATATTTTTTTTTTTTTTTTTTTTTTATTTATTTGCTTTAAATTTTACAATTTGTCCAGTAGGACATTTGGTAAAATGTTATAGCTGTTTACTAATATAACATGTGGGTGGCTACCCCCAATGGGGTACCATCTTCGTGCTTGTTAGGGTATATCCTTTATGAGATCTACTGGATGTTTCCTTTTTAATCTCCTTTCGATGAATGTGATGATCGTTTCCGCTGCCAGCCGGTTCGGGTGCGTTGCTAATCTTTCTCTGTACCTTCTTGCGAATCTGCTAATCTCTTCCTTGACCGTTGGTATTCCAAGGTCTTTTCGTATGTCCTCGTTTCTAACGTACCATGGGGCGTTTACTATTGTTCTAAGTATTTTAGATTGCATTGCCTCTAGTTTGGTTATATGGCTCATTGCTGCAGTTCCCCATAGTGGTATTCCGTACGTCCAGATTGGTTTTATGATGGTTTTGTAGATTTTTAATTTGTTTTCTATGCTTAGTTTGGACTTTCGACTTGTTAACCAGTACATCTGTCTCCTTGCTATCTGTATTTTGCTTATTATTGATTTGATATGCTGTTTCCATGTGAATCTTGTATCAAAGTGTAGTCCTAGGTATTTGACTTGCCTTGTTTGTATTATGTGCGTGCCGTTGAGTGTAATGTTTGGTGGTAACTGTTTTCGCAGTGTGAATGTAATGTGGTTGCATTTATCAGGGTTTGCTTTAATTTGTTTAACTTGAAGCCACTTTTCTATTTTTGCAATATGCTCTTGTAGCAATGCGACTGCTGTTGCTGGGTTAGTGTGCCTGACTAGTACCACAGTGTCATCCGCAAATGTCAGTATTTTGCTGTTGGTGGTTGTTGGTATGTTGGCCGTGTATAGTGTGTAGAGAATTGGTCCCAAGACGCTTCCTTGCGGAACCCCTGCCTTGATGTCTTTAACTTGAGAGTATGTATCTTTAATTTTTACTGTAAAGGTTCTGTTGCTTAAGTAGGATTTAGTTAAATGGTATATCTGCTCCGGGAATTGTTTTCTGATTGATTGAAGTAGACTATCGTGGTTTATTTTGTCGAATGCTTTCTCGATGTCCATAAAGAGGGCTGTACAGTATTGTTTGTTTTCTATTGCTAGTATTATTTCGTTTGTGAGTCTGTGCATTTGCTCTATCGTGGAGTGTTTGTTCCTGAATCCAAATTGGTGATCTGGTATTAGTTTTTCCTTCTCTATTATTGGTTTTAGGCGGGCGTAAATTATTTTTTCCAGTATTTTGGAGAATACTGGAAGTAGTGATATTGGTCTGTACGATACTGTTTGATGTGGGTCTTTGCCTGGTTTAGGTAACATTATGATCTGTGCTAGTTTCCATAGTTTAGGATAGTATTGGATTCTTAATATTGCATTAAAGATTATTGTAATTAGCCGTATCGCTTTTGGAGGAAGGTTTTTCAAGATTATACCATTGATTAGGTCAATTCCTGGTGCCTTATTATTTTTTGTTTTCTCGATTATGTTTCTAATTTCATGTGCTGTTGTTTTAGGTATGATGTAATGATTGTCAGTTGCAGTACTAGTGATTACCTCATCCTCGTCCATATGACAGTTGTGGTTGCTATTATTGATATTATGTGGTGTAAATATGTTGCTTAGGTGGTTGGAAAATTCTTCAGCTTGTTCTGCGTTGCTTCTTGCCCATGTATTATCTGCTTTTCTGATTGCTGGGACTAGTTTTATTGGCTTCTTTATTTTTTTTGTGGCTTTCCAAAGGGAGTAGTTAGAGTTCTCGTGTGCAGATAGTGACTCTATGAATTTTGTGAACTCATTGTTATTGTGTTCTTTTATTTTGTTTTTTATTTCCTTTGCAAGTTTATTTACGTGTTTTTTGTTTTCTTTTGATCTATGTTTTTGCCATTTTGCTTTCGCTTTTCTTTTTTCTCTAATTTTTTCAAGGATGTCTGGCGGAATTATTTTTGTTGGTCTATTATTTGAATCAGGTATGGTGGTTGCCCATGCTGCTTCCTGAATAGTTTCTGTAAGCGTTATTACTGCTTGTTCGATATGTTCGGGTGTTTTCAATGGGATGTTGCAGTTGATTTTGCTCTCAATTATTTCTTTAAATGTTTGCCATTTGGTGGTTTTATTGCATAGTGTCTCTGAATTTTTATAAATTATTGGTTTGTTTAAGTATGTAATAATTATGGGTGTATGATCGGAGCTAAGCTCGAGGCTGGGTTCTATATTTAGTTTATTTGCATTTAGTCCTTTTGTAACTGCAAAATCAAGTAGGTCAGGTATTTTGCTCAAGTCTGTCGGCCAGTAAGTCGGTCTTCCTGTGGATAATATATTGAGGTTATTGTTTCTAATGTATTTCTCCAAAGTTCTACCTCGAGGTGTATTGATTCTTGATCCCCATAGTGTGTGCTTTGAATTATAGTCTCCCGCTGCAATATACTTATCACCTAAATGTTGAAAGTAATCTTCCCACATTTGAGATGTAATTTTATGTCGCGGTGGTACATATACTGCTGACAGCTGTAGATAGTTGCTGCTAGTTTGTACTGTAACGGTGGTTGCTTGGATATATTCTTTACTAACCTGACTGTGTAGATGGTGTTTAATATCGTTTCTTATTATTACTGCGGTTCCTCCGTGTGCTTTTCCTGAGGGATGCTTGGTATCATATATGGTGTAGTACGGAATTTTTAAATAGTTTTTTATAGTGAAGTGTGTTTCTGAAACAAGAAGTATATCGATATTATTGTTATACAGGAATGTTTTAGTTTCTAGGGCCCTTTGTTGTAGGCCGTTAGAGTTCCAGGCTGCTATTTTAAGCGTGTCCATTTTTATTTTTTAGTTAGCGTGTTTGAAAGTAGCTGTAGCATGAGTGTGATTTGTTGCGTTTGCTGTTTAAGGATTGCGTTTTGTTCACTTATCATTTTTGCCAGGAATTCTGTGTTTTTGATGGATATCTTTAATAGTTCTTTAATTTCTGCAGCGTCGTCGATGTTAATGTTCTGGTTGTGATTATCTAAAGGTGTTGACTGTTTGGCTACTTGCGCGTAGCTTCGGCTACCAAGGGTGTTGGTATTGTTATGGTTCATTACATTCTGAACGTTTGTTGATGTTTCAGTTACTATGCTATCCTGTTGAGTGTTAGAGTTATTATATGTCCTGTTACGAAGCGGCGGAAAAAGTTTTTTTTGTAGTTGCTTTCTGACTAAACAGCCTTTGTAACTAGCTGGGTGGTTTCCACCGCAATTGAAACACTTTGCGTTATTTATTTTTCCCGTATGTGGGCAGTTAGCTGTTAGGTGCTTTCCTGCGCATTTGACACACGCCGGGTTTCTGTTACAGTAGTTTTTTGTATGCCCATATTGTTGACACCTCATACATTGCGGTATGTCTTTTTTTTGTCTGGGTGGCTCAACTGTAATTATCGTGTTTAAAATTTTCTTAATTTCAAAAATTTCTTTGTTATTATTTTTAGGTTCTAATTCTATTAAAAATAGCGGTAGTGGTTGCTTGGTGTCAAATCTGGTTATGTTGTTAATCGTTCTCACCTGGTGTCCGATTTTGGCTAATTCCTCACATATGTTGTTTGTGTTCGATTTAGGATGTAAGCCTCTGATTACTGCTTTGTAGCTTTTATCAGATTTGGGTTGGTAGGTATGATACCCGGCGTTTTTTTCCTTTAGCGCTTTTGTTACTTTTCTATATATTTCCGGGGTATTGGTTTGTACTTTTACTTGTTCTAGTTTGAGTTGTTTTATGGTGTAATTTTCTTTTCCTGCCGTGATGTTTAGCAGTTCGATGAGGGGGTCTATTATTTTAGCATCAATGAAGATTGGTGGAGGTTTAGGAATGTTTGTTATTGGTTTATCAGCTGGGTCTACATCCATCACTTCTGGCAGTGAGCTGAAAGAGTTATGTATAGGAATTTCCTGTAGCCATTTTTGTCCTTCTGGTTCTATCGTCCTCTTAGCATTTGTGTTTGTGTTTATCCTTCGTTTTTTGCTGGGAGTTGCAGTCTTCCAGCTTTCGTTGTAATGTGGTGGAACATTGCTAGTATTATTTTTTCCTTCATCTTTTTTCGTAATTTCCATCGCCATTTCGTTTGTATCTGAGCAATCCACTTCACTTGTTGATTTATTTGAGCTCTGTTGGTCTATTGCTCTGTTTATGGCATATGTTTCGCCTTTGTTTAGGATTTTTATAGTTGGTATTTTTTGGATGTTTTCCATCCTTTAGTTTTAGTATATTGGTTGTGTTGCACTTCACTTTTCTTTTCTCTTCTCTTTTCTTTCCCACTTGTCGCACTTACGGAAGCACTAGTTCTCACGTCCGCATAGCTCGACTGCTCGGGCAGAACTGACGTTATGTTATATGGCGCAATACGTTATAACGTTATACCATATAACGTAATACGTTATAACGTTATACCATATAACGTAATACGTTATAACGTTATACCTCATAACGTAATACGTTACATCGTTGTACCATATAACGTAATACGTTATAACATTTGCCACATAACGTAATACGTTATAATGTTATTCCATATAACGTTATACCATATAACGTAAGACGTTATAACGTTATACCATATAACGTAATACGTTATAACGTTATACCATATAACACAATACGTTCTAACGTTATACCATATAACGTAATACGTTATAACGTTGTAGCATGTCATGTTATGTTATATAACGTAATACTTTATAACGTTATACCATATAACATAATACGTTATAACGTTATACCATGTAACGCAATCCGTTATAACGTTACACCATATAACGTTATGTTATATAACGTAATACGTTATAACGTTATACTATATAACGTAATACGTCATAACGTTACACCATATAACGTTATGTTATATAACGTAATACGTTATAACGTTATACCTGATAACGTAATACGTTATATCGTTATACCTTATAACGTAATACGTTATAACGTTATACCATGTAAGGTTATGTTATATAACGTAATGCGTTATAACGTTAAACCATATAACGTAATATGTTATACCGTTATACCGTATTACGTTATGTTATATGGCGCAATACGTTATAACGTTATACCATATAACGTAATACGTTATAACGTTATACCATATAACGTAATACGTTATAACGTTATACCTCATAACGTAATACGTTACATCGTTGTACCATATAACGTAATACGTTATAACATTTGCCACATAACGTAATACGTTATAATGTTATTCCATATAACGTTATACCATATAACGTAAGACGTTATAACGTTATACCATATAACGTAATACGTTATAACGTTATACCATATAACACAATACGTTCTAACGTTATACCATATAACGTAATACGTTATAACGTTGTAGCATGTCATGTTATGTTATATAACGTAATACTTTATAACGTTATACCATATAACATAATACGTTATAACGTTATACCATGTAACGCAATCCGTTATAACGTTACACCATATAACGTTATGTTATATAACGTAATACGTTATAACGTTATACTATATAACGTAATACGTCATAACGTTACACCATATAACGTTATGTTATATAACGTAATACGTTATAACGTTATACCTGATAACGTAATTCGTTACATCGTTATACCTTATAACGTAATACGTTATAACGTTATACCATGTCACGTTATGTTATATAACGTAATGCGTTATAACGTTAAACCATATAACGTAATATGTTATACCGTTATACCGTATTACGTTATGTTATATGGCGCAATACGTTATAACGTTATACCATATAACGTAATACGTTATAACGTTATACCATATAACGTAATACGTTATAACGTTATACCTCATAACGTAATACGTTACATCGTTGTACCATATAACGTAATACGTTATAACATTTGCCACATAACGTAATACGTTATAATGTTATTCCATATAACGTTATACCATATAACGTAAGACGTTATAACGTTATACCATATAACGTAATACGTTATAACGTTATACCATATAACACAATACGTTCTAACGTTATACCATATAACGTAATACGTTATAACGTTGTAGCATGTCATGTTATGTTATATAACGTAATACTTTATAACGTTATACCATATAACATAATACGTTATAACGTTATACCATGTAACGCAATCCGTTATAACGTTACACCATATAACGTTATGTTATATAACGTAATACGTTATAACGTTATACTATAAAACGTAATACGTCATAACGTTATACGATATAACGTTATGTTATATAACGTAATACGTTATAACGTTATACCTGATAACGTAATACGTTACATCGTTATACCATATAACGTAATACGTTATAACGTTATACCATGTCACGTTATGTTATATAACGTAATACGTTATAACGTTATACCTCATAACGTAATACATTACTTCTTTATACCATGTAACGTAATACGTTATAACGTTACACTATATAACGTAATACGCTATAACGTTATACCATATAACGTAATACGTCATAACGTTGCACCATATAACGTTATGTTATATAACGTAATACGTTATAACGTTATACTATATAACGTAATACGCTATAACGTTATACCATATAACGTTATACTATATAACGTAATACGTTAAATCGTTATACCATGTAACGCAATCCGTTATAACATTACACCATATAACGCCATGTTATATAACGCAACACGTTATAACGTTATACAATATAACGTAATACGTTATAACGTTATACCCAATAACGTAATACGTTACATCGTTATACCACATAACGTAATACGTTATAACATTGTGCCATATAACGTAATACATTATAACGTTATACCTTATAACGTAATACGTCATAACGTTACACCATATCACGTTATGTTACATAACGTAATACGTTATATCATTATGCCATATGACGCAAAACGTTATAAAGTTATACCATATAACGTTATGTTATATAAGGTAATACGTTATCACGTTATGCCTTATAGCGATATTCTATATGAATAATACGTTTTAAAGTAATACCATATAACGTTATGCCATATAACGTAATACGTTATAACGTCATACCATATAACGTAATACGTTATAACGTTATACCGTATAACGTAATACGTTATAACGTTATACCTCATAACGTAATACGTTACATCGTTATACCACTTAACGTAATACGTTATAACATTATGCCATATAACGTAATACATTATAACGTTATACCATATAACGTAATACGTCATAACGTTGCACCATATAACGTTATGTTATATAACGTAATACGTTATAACGTTATACTATATAACGTAATACGTTAAATCGTTATACCATGTAACGCAATCCGTTATAACGTTACACCATATAACGCCATGTTATATAACGCAACACGTTATAACGTTATACAATATAACGTAATACGTTATAACGTTATACCCAATAACGTAATACGTTACATCGTTATACCACATAACGTAATACGTTATAACATTGTGCCATATAACGTAATACATTATAACGTTATACCTTATAACGTAATACGTCATAACGTTACACCATATAACGTTATGTTATATAACGTAATACGTTATAACGTTATACCTCATAACGTAATACGTTACATCGTTATACCATATAACGTAATACGTTATAACGTTATACCATGTCACGTTATGTTATATAACGTAATACGTTATAACGTTATACCTCATAACGTAATACATTACTTCTTTATACCATGTAACATAATACGTTATAACGTTACACTATATAACGTAATACGCTATAACGTTATAACGTATAACGTTATACAATATAACGTAATACGTTATAACGTTATACCATATAACGTAATATGTTTTAACGTTATACCATATATCGTAATGATATATCACGTAGTACGTTATAACGTTATACCATATTACGACATACCATGTGACGTAATACGTTATAACGTTATGCCATATAACGTAATACGATATAACGTTATACCATATAACGCAATACGTTGTAACGTTATACCATATAACGTAATATGTTTTGACATTATACCATATGACGTTATTGCATATAACGTAATACGTTATAACGTTATACCATATACGTAAAACTCTATAACGTTATACCATATAACGTAATACGTTATAACGTTATACGATATAACGTAATACGTTATAAAGCTATACCACATAACGTAAGACGTTTTAACGTTATACCATATAACGTAATACGTTATAACGTTATACCTCATAACGTAATACGTTACATCGTTATACCATATAACGTAATACGTTATAACATTTGCCACATAACGTAATACGTTATAATGTTATTCCATATAACGTTATACCATATAACGTAAGACGTTATAACGTTATACCATATAACGTAATACGTTATAACGTTAAACCATATAACACAATAGGTTCTAACGTTATACCATATAACGCAATACGTTATAACGCTGTAGCATGTCACGTTATGTTATGTAACGTAATACTTTATAACGTTATACCATAGAACGTAATACGTTGTAACGCTATACCATGTCACGTTATGTTACATAACGTAATACTTTATAACGTTATACCATAGAACGTAAGACGTTATAACGTTACACCATATAATGTAATACGTTATAACGTTATACCGTATAACACAATACGTTCTAACGTTATACCATATAACGTAATACGTTATAACGTTGTAGCATGTCACGTTATGTTATATAACGTAATACTTTATAACGTTATACCATATAACATAATACGCTATAACGTTATACCATATAACGTTATGTTATATAACGTAACACGTTATAACGTTATACCATATCACGTTATGTTACATAACGTAATACGTTATAACTTTATGCCATATAACGTAATACATTATAACGTTATACCATATAACGTAATACGTTATAATGTTATACCATATAACGTTATACCATATAACGTAAGACGTTATAACATTATACCATATAACGTAATACGTTATAAGGTTATACCATATAACACAATACGTTCTAACGTTATACCATATAACGTAATACGTTATAACGCTATACCATGTCACGTTACGTTATATAACGTAATACTTTATAACGTTATACCATAGAACGTAAGACGTTATAACGTTATACCATATAACGTAAGACGTTATAACGTTATACCATATAATGAAATACGTTTTAACGTTATACCATATAACGGAATACGTTTTAACGTTATACCATATAACGTTATGTTATATAACGTAATACGTTAGTACGTTATAGCATGTCACGTTATGTTATATAACACAATACGTTCTAACGTTATACCATATAACGTAATACGTTATAACGCTATACCATGTCACGTTACGTTATATAACGTAATACTTTATAACGTTATACCATAGAACGTAAGACGTTATAACGTTATACCATATAACGTAATACGTTATAACGTTATACCATATAACGTAATACGTTATAACTTTATGCCATATAACGTAATACATTATAACGTTATACCATATAACGTAATACGTTATAATGTTATACCATATAACGTTATACCATATAACGTAAGACGTTATAACATTATACCATATAACGTAATACGTTATAAGGTTATACCATATAACACAATACGTTCTAACGTTATACCATATAACGTAATACGTTATAACGCTATACCATGTCACGTTACGTTATATAACGTAATACTTTATAACGTTATACCATAGAACGTAAGACGTTATAACGTTATACCATATAACGTAAGACGTTATAACGTTATACCATATAATGAAATACGTTTTAACGTTATACCATATAACGGAATACGTTTTAACGTTATACCATATAACGTTATGTTATATAACGTAATACGTTAGTACGTTATACCATGTCACGTTATGTTATATAACGCAATACGTTTTAACGTTATACCATATAACGCAATACGTTTTAACGTTATACCATATAAAGTTATGTTATATAACGTAATGCGTTATAACGTTAAACCATATAACGTAATATGATATACCGTTATACCGTATTACGTTATGTTATATTTTTTTTTTTTTTTTTTTTTATTTATTTGCTTTAAATTTTACAATTTGTCCAGTAGGACATTTGGTAAAATGTTATAGCTGTTTACTAATATAACATGTGGGTGGCTACCCCCAATGGGGTACCATCTTCGTGCTTGTTAGGGTATATCCTTTATGAGATCTACTGGATGTTTCCTTTTTAATCTCCTTTCGATGAATGTGATGATCGTTTCCGCTGCCAGCCGGTTCGGGTGCGTTGCTAATCTTTCTCTGTACCTTCTTGCGAATCTGCTAATCTCTTCCTTGACCGTTGGTATTCCAAGGTCTTTTCGTATGTCCTCGTTTCTAACGTACCATGGGGCGTTTACTATTGTTCTAAGTATTTTAGATTGCATTGCCTCTAGTTTGGTTATATGGCTCATTGCTGCAGTTCCCCATAGTGGTATTCCGTACGTCCAGATTGGTTTTATGATGGTTTTGTAGATTTTTAATTTGTTTTCTATGCTTAGTTTGGACTTTCGACTTGTTAACCAGTACATCTGTCTCCTTGCTATCTGTATTTTGCTTATTATTGATTTGATATGCTGTTTCCATGTGAATCTTGTATCAAAGTGTAGTCCTAGGTATTTGACTTGCCTTGTTTGTATTATGTGCGTGCCGTTGAGTGTAATGTTTGGTGGTAACTGTTTTCGCAGTGTGAATGTAATGTGGTTGCATTTATCAGGGTTTGCTTTAATTTGTTTAACTTGAAGCCACTTTTCTATTTTTGCAATATGCTCTTGTAGCAATGCGACTGCTGTTGCTGGGTTAGTGTGCCTGACTAGTACCACAGTGTCATCCGCAAATGTCAGTATTTTGCTGTTGGTGGTTGTTGGTATGTTGGCCGTGTATAGTGTGTAGAGAATTGGTCCCAAGACGCTTCCTTGCGGAACCCCTGCCTTGATGTCTTTAACTTGAGAGTATGTATCTTTAATTTTTACTGTAAAGGTTCTGTTGCTTAAGTAGGATTTAGTTAAATGGTATATCTGCTCCGGGAATTGTTTTCTGATTGATTGAAGTAGACTATCGTGGTTTATTTTGTCGAATGCTTTCTCGATGTCCATAAAGAGGGCTGTACAGTATTGTTTGTTTTCTATTGCTAGTATTATTTCGTTTGTGAGTCTGTGCATTTGCTCTATCGTGGAGTGTTTGTTCCTGAATCCAAATTGGTGATCTGGTATTAGTTTTTCCTTCTCTATTATTGGTTTTAGGCGGGCGTAAATTATTTTTTCCAGTATTTTGGAGAATACTGGAAGTAGTGATATTGGTCTGTACGATACTGTTTGATGTGGGTCTTTGCCTGGTTTAGGTAACATTATGATCTGTGCTAGTTTCCATAGTTTAGGATAGTATTGGATTCTTAATATTGCATTAAAGATTATTGTAATTAGCCGTATCGCTTTTGGAGGAAGGTTTTTCAAGATTATACCATTGATTAGGTCAATTCCTGGTGCCTTATTATTTTTTGTTTTCTCGATTATGTTTCTAATTTCATGTGCTGTTGTTTTAGGTATGATGTAATGATTGTCAGTTGCAGTACTAGTGATTACCTCATCCTCGTCCATATGACAGTTGTGGTTGCTATTATTGATATTATGTGGTGTAAATATGTTGCTTAGGTGGTTGGAAAATTCTTCAGCTTGTTCTGCGTTGCTTCTTGCCCATGTATTATCTGCTTTTCTGATTGCTGGGACTAGTTTTATTGGCTTCTTTATTTTTTTTGTGGCTTTCCAAAGGGAGTAGTTAGAGTTCTCGTGTGCAGATAGTGACTCTATGAATTTTGTGAACTCATTGTTATTGTGTTCTTTTATTTTGTTTTTTATTTCCTTTGCAAGTTTATTTACGTGTTTTTTGTTTTCTTTTGATCTATGTTTTTGCCATTTTGCTTTCGCTTTTCTTTTTTCTCTAATTTTTTCAAGGATGTCTGGCGGAATTATTTTTGTTGGTCTATTATTTGAATCAGGTATGGTGGTTGCCCATGCTGCTTCCTGAATAGTTTCTGTAAGCGTTATTACTGCTTGTTCGATATGTTCGGGTGTTTTCAATGGGATGTTGCAGTTGATTTTGCTCTCAATTATTTCTTTAAATGTTTGCCATTTGGTGGTTTTATTGCATAGTGTCTCTGAATTTTTATAAATTATTGGTTTGTTTAAGTATGTAATAATTATGGGTGTATGATCGGAGCTAAGCTCGAGGCTGGGTTCTATATTTAGTTTATTTGCATTTAGTCCTTTTGTAACTGCAAAATCAAGTAGGTCAGGTATTTTGCTCAAGTCTGTCGGCCAGTAAGTCGGTCTTCCTGTGGATAATATATTGAGGTTATTGTTTCTAATGTATTTCTCCAAAGTTCTACCTCGAGGTGTATTGATTCTTGATCCCCATAGTGTGTGCTTTGAATTATAGTCTCCCGCTGCAATATACTTATCACCTAAATGTTGAAAGTAATCTTCCCACATTTGAGATGTAATTTTATGTCGCGGTGGTACATATACTGCTGACAGCTGTAGATAGTTGCTGCTAGTTTGTACTGTAACGGTGGTTGCTTGGATATATTCTTTACTAACCTGACTGTGTAGATGGTGTTTAATATCGTTTCTTATTATTACTGCGGTTCCTCCGTGTGCTTTTCCTGAGGGATGCTTGGTATCATATATGGTGTAGTACGGAATTTTTAAATAGTTTTTTATAGTGAAGTGTGTTTCTGAAACAAGAAGTATATCGATATTATTGTTATACAGGAATGTTTTAGTTTCTAGGGCCCTTTGTTGTAGGCCGTTAGAGTTCCAGGCTGCTATTTTAAGCGTGTCCATTTTTATTTTTTAGTTAGCGTGTTTGAAAGTAGCTGTAGCATGAGTGTGATTTGTTGCGTTTGCTGTTTAAGGATTGCGTTTTGTTCACTTATCATTTTTGCCAGGAATTCTGTGTTTTTGATGGATATCTTTAATAGTTCTTTAATTTCTGCAGCGTCGTCGATGTTAATGTTCTGGTTGTGATTATCTAAAGGTGTTGACTGTTTGGCTACTTGCGCGTAGCTTCGGCTACCAAGGGTGTTGGTATTGTTATGGTTCATTACATTCTGAACGTTTGTTGATGTTTCAGTTACTATGCTATCCTGTTGAGTGTTAGAGTTATTATATGTCCTGTTACGAAGCGGCGGAAAAAGTTTTTTTTGTAGTTGCTTTCTGACTAAACAGCCTTTGTAACTAGCTGGGTGGTTTCCACCGCAATTGAAACACTTTGCGTTATTTATTTTTCCCGTATGTGGGCAGTTAGCTGTTAGGTGCTTTCCTGCGCATTTGACACACGCCGGGTTTCTGTTACAGTAGTTTTTTGTATGCCCATATTGTTGACACCTCATACATTGCGGTATGTCTTTTTTTTGTCTGGGTGGCTCAACTGTAATTATCGTGTTTAAAATTTTCTTAATTTCAAAAATTTCTTTGTTATTATTTTTAGGTTCTAATTCTATTAAAAATAGCGGTAGTGGTTGCTTGGTGTCAAATCTGGTTATGTTGTTAATCGTTCTCACCTGGTGTCCGATTTTGGCTAATTCCTCACATATGTTGTTTGTGTTCGATTTAGGATGTAAGCCTCTGATTACTGCTTTGTAGCTTTTATCAGATTTGGGTTGGTAGGTATGATACCCGGCGTTTTTTTCCTTTAGCGCTTTTGTTACTTTTCTATATATTTCCGGGGTATTGGTTTGTACTTTTACTTGTTCTAGTTTGAGTTGTTTTATGGTGTAATTTTCTTTTCCTGCCGTGATGTTTAGCAGTTCGATGAGGGGGTCTATTATTTTAGCATCAATGAAGATTGGTGGAGGTTTAGGAATGTTTGTTATTGGTTTATCAGCTGGGTCTACATCCATCACTTCTGGCAGTGAGCTGAAAGAGTTATGTATAGGAATTTCCTGTAGCCATTTTTGTCCTTCTGGTTCTATCGTCCTCTTAGCATTTGTGTTTGTGTTTATCCTTCGTTTTTTGCTGGGAGTTGCAGTCTTCCAGCTTTCGTTGTAATGTGGTGGAACATTGCTAGTATTATTTTTTCCTTCATCTTTTTTCGTAATTTCCATCGCCATTTCGTTTGTATCTGAGCAATCCACTTCACTTGTTGATTTATTTGAGCTCTGTTGGTCTATTGCTCTGTTTATGGCATATGTTTCGCCTTTGTTTAGGATTTTTATAGTTGGTATTTTTTGGATGTTTTCCATCCTTTAGTTTTAGTATATTGGTTGTGTTGCACTTCACTTTTCTTTTCTCTTCTCTTTTCTTTCCCACTTGTCGCACTTACGGAAGCACTAGTTCTCACGTCCGCATAGCTCGACTGCTCGGGCAGAACTGACGTTATGTTATATGGCGCAATACGTTATAACGTTATACCATATAACGTAATACGTTATAACGTTATACCATATAACGTAATACGTTATAACGTTATACCTCATAACGTAATACGTTACATCGTTGTACCATATAACGTAATACGTTATAACATTTGCCACATAACGTAATACGTTATAATGTTATTCCATATAACGTTATACCATATAACGTAAGACGTTATAACGTTATACCATATAACGTAATACGTTATAACGTTATACCATATAACACAATACGTTCTAACGTTATACCATATAACGTAATACGTTATAACGTTGTAGCATGTCATGTTATGTTATATAACGTAATACTTTATAACGTTATACCATATAACATAATACGTTATAACGTTATACCATGTAACGCAATCCGTTATAACGTTACACCATATAACGTTATGTTATATAACGTAATACGTTATAACGTTATACTATATAACGTAATACGTCATAACGTTACACCATATAACGTTATGTTATATAACGTAATACGTTATAACGTTGTACTTTATAACGTAATACGTTATATCGTTATACCTTATAACATAATGCGTTATAACGTTATATCATGTAAGGTTATGTTATATAACGTAATGCGTTATAACGTTAAACCATATAACGTAATATGTTATACCGTTATACCGTATTACGTTATGTTATATGGCGCAATACGTTATAACGTTATACCATATAACGTAATACGTTATAACGTTATACCATATAACGTAATACGTTATAACGTTATACCTCATAACGTAATACGTTACATCGTTGTACCATATAACGTAATACGTTATAACATTTGCCACATAACGTAATACGTTATAATGTTATTCCATATAACGTTATACCATATAACGTAAGACGTTATAACGTTATACCATATAACGTAATACGTTATAACGTTATACCATATAACACAATACGTTCTAACGTTATACCATATAACGTAATACGTTATAACGTTGTAGCATGTCATGTTATGTTATATAACGTAATACTTTATAACGTTATACCATATAACATAATACGTTATAACGTTATACCATGTAACGCAATCCGTTATAACGTTACACCATATAACGTTATGTTATATAACGTAATACGTTATAACGTTATACTATATAACGTAATACGTCATAACGTTACACCATATAACGTTATGTTATATAACGTAATACGTTATAACGTTATACCTGATAACGTAATTCGTTACATCGTTATACCTTATAACGTAATACGTTATAACGTTATACCATGTCACGTTATGTTATATAACGTAATGCGTTATAACGTTAAACCATATAACGTAATATGTTATACCGTTATACCGTATTACGTTATGTTATATGGCGCAATACGTTATAACGTTATACCATATAACGTAATACGTTATAACGTTATACCATATAACGTAATACGTTATAACGTTATACCTCATAACGTAATACGTTACATCGTTGTACCATATAACGTAATACGTTATAACATTTGCCACATAACGTAATACGTTATAATGTTATTCCATATAACGTTATACCATATAACGTAAGACGTTATAACGTTATACCATATAACGTAATACGTTATAACGTTATACCATATAACACAATACGTTCTAACGTTATACCATATAACGTAATACGTTATAACGTTGTAGCATGTCATGTTATGTTATATAACGTAATACTTTATAACGTTATACCATATAACATAATACGTTATAACGTTATACCATGTAACGCAATCCGTTATAACGTTACACCATATAACGTTATGTTATATAACGTAATACGTTATAACGTTATACTATAAAACGTAATACGTCATAACGTTACACCATATAACGTTATGTTATATAACGTAATACGTTATAACGTTATACCTGATAACGTAATACGTTACATCGTTATACCATATAACGTAATACGTTATAACGTTATACCATGTCACGTTATGTTATATAACGTAATACGTTATAACGTTATACCTCATAACGTAATACATTACTTCTTTATACCATGTAACGTAATACGTTATAACGTTACACTATATAACGTAATACGCTATAACGTTATACCATATAACGTAATACGTCATAACGTTGCACCATATAACGTTATGTTATATAACGTAATACGTTATAACGTTATACTATATAACGTAATACGCTATAACGTTATACCATATAACGTTATACTATATAACGTAATACGTTAAATCGTTATACCATGTAACGCAATCCGTTATAACATTACACCATATAACGCCATGTTATATAACGCAACACGTTATAACGTTATACAATATAACGTAATACGTTATAACGTTATACCCAATAACGTAATACGTTACATCGTTATACCACATAACGTAATACGTTATAACATTGTGCCATATAACGTAATACATTATAACGTTATACCTTATAACGTAATACGTCATAACGTTACACCATATCACGTTATGTTACATAACGTAATACGTTATATCATTATGCCATATGACGCAAAACGTTATAAAGTTATACCATATAACGTTATGTTATATAAGGTAATACGTTATCACGTTATGCCTTATAGCGATATTCTATATGAATAATACGTTTTAAAGTAATACCATATAACGTTATGCCATATAACGTAATACGTTATAACGTCATACCATATAACGTAATACGTTATAACGTTATACCGTATAACGTAATACGTTATAACGTTATACCTCATAACGTAATACGTTACATCGTTATACCACTTAACGTAATACGTTATAACATTATGCCATATAACGTAATACATTATAACGTTATACCATATAACGTAATACGTCATAACGTTGCACCATATAACGTTATGTTATATAACGTAATACGTTATAACGTTATACTATATAACGTAATACGTTAAATCGTTATACCATGTAACGCAATCCGTTATAACGTTACACCATATAACGCCATGTTATATAACGCAACACGTTATAACGTTATACAATATAACGTAATACGTTATAACGTTATACCCAATAACGTAATACGTTACATCGTTATACCACATAACGTAATACGTTATAACATTGTGCCATATAACGTAATACATTATAACGTTATACCTTATAACGTAATACGTCATAACGTTACACCATATAACGTTATGTTATATAACGTAATACGTTATAACGTTATACCTCATAACGTAATACGTTACATCGTTATACCATATAACGTAATACGTTATAACGTTATACCATGTCACGTTATGTTATATAACGTAATACGTTATAACGTTATACCTCATAACGTAATACATTACTTCTTTATACCATGTAACATAATACGTTATAACGTTACACTATATAACGTAATACGCTATAACGTTATAACGTATAACGTTATACAATATAACGTAATACGTTATAACGTTATACCATATAACGTAATATGTTTTAACGTTATACCATATATCGTAATGATATATCACGTAGTACGTTATAACGTTATACCATATTACGACATACCATGTGACGTAATACGTTATAACGTTATGCCATATAACGTAATACGATATAACGTTATACCATATAACGCAATACGTTGTAACGTTATACCATATAACGTAATATGTTTTGACATTATACCATATGACGTTATTGCATATAACGTAATACGTTATAACGTTATACCATATACGTAAAACTCTATAACGTTATACCATATAACGTAATACGTTATAACGTTATACGATATAACGTAATACGTTATAAAGCTATACCACATAACGTAAGACGTTTTAACGTTATACCATATAACGTAATACGTTATAACGTTATACCTCATAACGTAATACGTTACATCGTTATACCATATAACGTAATACGTTATAACATTTGCCACATAACGTAATACGTTATAATGTTATTCCATATAACGTTATACCATATAACGTAAGACGTTATAACGTTATACCATATAACGTAATACGTTATAACGTTAAACCATATAACACAATAGGTTCTAACGTTATACCATATAACGCAATACGTTATAACGCTGTAGCATGTCACGTTATGTTATGTAACGTAATACTTTATAACGTTATACCATAGAACGTAATACGTTGTAACGCTATACCATGTCACGTTATGTTACATAACGTAATACTTTATAACGTTATACCATAGAACGTAAGACGTTATAACGTTACACCATATAATGTAATACGTTATAACGTTATACCGTATAACACAATACGTTCTAACGTTATACCATATAACGTAATACGTTATAACGTTGTAGCATGTCACGTTATGTTATATAACGTAATACTTTATAACGTTATACCATATAACATAATACGCTATAACGTTATACCATATAACGTTATGTTATATAACGTAACACGTTATAACGTTATACCATATCACGTTATGTTACATAACGTAATACGTTATAACTTTATGCCATATAACGTAATACATTATAACGTTATACCATATAACGTAATACGTTATAATGTTATACCATATAACGTTATACCATATAACGTAAGACGTTATAACATTATACCATATAACGTAATACGTTATAAGGTTATACCATATAACACAATACGTTCTAACGTTATACCATATAACGTAATACGTTATAACGCTATACCATGTCACGTTACGTTATATAACGTAATACTTTATAACGTTATACCATAGAACGTAAGACGTTATAACGTTATACCATATAACGTAAGACGTTATAACGTTATACCATATAATGAAATACGTTTTAACGTTATACCATATAACGGAATACGTTTTAACGTTATACCATATAACGTTATGTTATATAACGTAATACGTTAGTACGTTATAGCATGTCACGTTATGTTATATAACGCAATACGTTTTAACGTTATACCATATAACGCAATACGTTTTAACGTTATACCATATAACGTTATGTTATATAACGTAATACGTTATAACGTTAAACCATATAACGTAATATGTTATACCGTTATACCGTATTACGTTATGTTATATGGCGCAATACGTTATAACGTTATACCATATAACGTAATACGTTATAACGTTATACCATATAACGTAATACGTTATAACGTTATACCATATAACGTTATGTTATATCACGCAATACGTTATAACGTTATAACGTTATACCATGTAACGTTATGTTATATCACGCAATACGTTATAACGTTATATCACATAACATAATACGTTATAACGTTATACCATATAACGTAATACGTTATAGCGTTGTACCTTATAACGTTATGTTATATAACATCATACGTTATAACGTTATACCACGTCACGTTATGTTATATAACGTAATACGTTATAACGTTATACAAAATAATGTAATACGTTATAACTTTATACCATATAACATATTACGTTATAACGTAATACCACGTAACGTTATGTTATATAAAGTAACACGATATTACGTTATACCATGTCACGTTATGTTATATAACGTAATACGTTATAACGTTATACCATATAACGTAATACGTTATAACGCTAAACCATATAACGTAATACGTTATAACGTTATACCATATAACGACATGTTATATGGCGCAATACGTTATAACGTTATACCATATAACGTAATACGTTATAACGTTATACCATATAACGTAAAACGTTATAACGTTGTACCATATAACGTTATGTTATATGACGCAATACGTTATAACGTTATACCATATAACGTGATACGTTATAACGTTACACCATGTCACGTTATGTTATATAACGTAATACGTTATAACGTTAAACCATATAACGTAATACGTTATAATGTTATACCATATAACGTTATGTTATATGGCGCAATACGTTATAACGTTATACCATATAACGTAATACGTTATAACGTTATACCATATAACGTAAAACGTTATAACGTTATACCATATAACGTTATACCATATAACGTAATACGTTATAACGTTATACCATATAACGTTATGTTATATGGCGCAATACGTTATAACGTTATACCATATAACGTAATACGTTATAACGTTAAACCATATAAAGTAATACGTTATAACGTTATACCATATAACGGAATACGTTTTAACGTTATACCATATAACGCAACACGTTTTAACGTCATACCATATAACGCAATACGTTTTAACGTTATACCATATAGCGTTATGTTATATTACGTAATACGTTATAACGTTATACCAGGGTCACGTTATGTTATATAACGTAATACGTTATAACGTTATACCATATAACGTAATACGTTATAACGTTAAACCATATAACGTAATACGTTATAACGTTATACCATATAACGTTATGTTATATGGCGCAATACGTTATAACGTTATACCATATAACGTAATTCGTTATAACGTTATACCATATAACGTAAAACGTTATAACGTTATACCATATAACGTATTGTTATATGACGCAATACGTTATATCGTTATACCATATAACGTAATACGTTATAACGTTATACCATGTCACGTTAAGCTATATAACGTAATACGTTATAATGTTAAACCATGTCACGTTATGTTATATAACGTAATACGTTATAACGTTATACCATATAACGTAATACGTTATAACGTTAAACCATATAACGTAATACGTTATAACGTTATACCATATAACGTTATGTTATATGGCGCAATACGTTATAACGTTATACCATATAACGTAATTCGTTATAACGTTATACCATATAACGTAAAACGTTATAACGTTATACCATATAACGTATTGTTATATGACGCAATACGTTATATCGTTATACCATATAACGTAATACGTTATAACGTTATACCATGTCACGTTAAGCTATATAACGTAATACGTTATAATGTTAAACCATGTCACGTTATGTTATATAACGCAATACGTTTTAACGTTATACCATATAACGCAATACGTTTTAACGTTATACCATATACGTAAAACGTTATAACGTTATACCATATAACGTAATACGTTATAACGTTATACGATATAACGTAATACGTTATAAAGCTATACCACATAACGTAAGACGTTTTAACGTTATACCATATAACGTAATACGTTATAACGTTATACCTCATAACGTAATACGTTACATCGTTATACCATATAACGTAATACGTTATAACATTTGCCACATAACGTAATACGTTATAATGTTATTCCATATAACGTTATACCATATAACGTAAGACGTTATAACGTTATACCATATAACGTAATACGTCATAACGTTATACCATATAACACAATAGGTTCTAACGTTATACCATATAACGCAATACGTTATAACGCTGTAGCATGTCACGTTATGTTAGGTAACGTAATACTTTATAACGTTATACCATAGAACGTAATACGTTATAACGCTATACCATGTCACGTTATGTTACATAACGTAATACTTTATAACGTTATACCATAGAACGTAAGACGTTATAACGCTATACCATATAATGTAATACGTTATAACGTTATACCATATAACACAATACGTTCTAACGTTATACCATATAACGTAATACGTTATAACGTTGTAGCATGTCATGTTATGTTATATAACGTAATACTTTATAACGTTATACCATATAACATAATACGTTATAACGTTATACCATGTAACGCAATCCGTTATAACGTTACACCATATAACGTTATGTTATATAACGTAGTACGTTATAACGTTATACTATATAACGTAATACGTCATAACGTTACACCATATAACGTTATGTTATATAACGTAATACGTTATAACGTTATACCTCATAACGTAATACGTTACATCGTTATACCATATAACGTAATACGTTATAACGTTATACCATGTCACGTTATGTTATATAACGTAATACGTTATAACGTTATACCATATAACGTAATACGTTATAACGTTAAACCATATAACGTAATACGTTATAACGTTATGCCATATAACGTAATACGTTATAACGTAATACCGTATAACGTAATACGTTATAACGTTATACCTCATAACGTGATACGTTACATCGTTATGCCATATAACGTAATACGTTATAGCGTTAGACCATATAACGTAATACGTTATAACGTTATACCATATAACGTAATACGTTATAACTTTATGCCACATAACGCAATACATTATAACGTTATACCATATAACGTAATACGTTATAATGTTATACCATATAACGTTATACCATATAACGCAAGACGTTATAACGTTATACCATATAACGTAATACGTTATAACGTTATACCATATAACACAAAACGTTCTAACGATATACCATATAACGTAATACGTTATAACGTTATACCATGTCACGTTAAGCTATATAACGTAATACGTTATAATGTTAAACCATGTCACGTTATGTTATATAACGCAATACGTTTTAACGTTATACCATATAACGCAATCCGTTTTAACGTTATACCAGATACGTAAAACGTTATAACGTTATACCATATAACGTAATACGTTATAACGTTATACCATATAACTTTATGTTATATTACGTAATACGTTATAACGTTATACCAGGGTCACGTTATGTTATATAACGTAATACGTTATAACGTTATACCATATAACGTAATACGTTATAACGTTAAACCATATAACGTAATTCGTTATAACGTTATACCATATAACGTTATGTTATATGGCGCAATACGTTATAACGTTATACCATATAACGTAATACGTTATAACGTTATACCATATAACGTAAAACGTTATAACGTTATAGCATATAACGTATTGTTATATGACGCAATACGTTATATCGTTATACCATATAACGTAATACGTTATAACGTTATACCATATAACACAAAACGTTCTAACGATATACCATATAACGTAATACGTTATAACGCTATACCATGTCACGTTACGTTATATAACGTAATACTTTATATCGTTATACCATAGAACGTAAGACGTTATAACGTTATACCATATAACGTTATACCATATAACGTAAGACGTCATAACGTTGCACCATATAACGTTATGTTATATAACGTAATACGTTATAACGTTATACTATATAACGTAATACGCTATAACGTTATACCATATAACGTTATACTATATAACGTAATACGTTAAATCGTTATACCATGTAACGCAATCCGTTATAACGTTACACCATATAACGCCATGTTATATAACGCAACACGTTATAACGTTATACAATATAACGTAATACGTTAAAACGTTATACCCAATAACGTAATACGTTACATCGTTATACCACATAACGTAATACGTTATAACATTGTGCCATATAACGTAATACATTATAACGTTATACCTTATAACGTAATACGTCATAACGTTACACCATATAACGTTATGTTATATAACGTAATACGTTATAACGTTATACCTCATAACGTAATACGTTACATCGTTATACCATATAACGTAATACGTTATAACGTTATACCATGTCACGTTATGTTATATAACGTAATACGTTATAACGTTATACCTCATAACGTAATACATTACATCTTTATACCATGTAACGTAATACGTTATAACGTTACACTATATAACGTAATACGCTATAACGTTATAACGTATAACGTTATACAATATAACGTAATACGTTATAACGTTATACCATATAACGTAATATGTTTTAACGTTATACCATATATCGTAATGATATATAACGTAGTACGTTATAACGTTATACCATATAACGTTATGTTATACAACGCAATACGTTATAACGATATACTATATATCGTAATACGTTATATCATTATACCATATAACGCAAATCGTTATAAAGTTATACCATATAACGTTATGTTGTATAACGCTATACCTTATAACGATATACTATATAACGTAACACGTTATAGCGTTATACCCTATAACGTTATATTATATAACGTAATACGTTATAACGTTATACCATGTCACGTTATGTTATATGGCGCAATACGTTATAACGTTATACCATACAACGTAATACGTTATAACGTTATACCATATAACGTAAAACGTTATAACGTTATACCATATAACGTTATACCATATAACGTTATGTTATATGACGTAATACGTTATAACGTTATACTATATAACACAATACGTCCTATCGTTATACCATATAACATAATACGTTTTAACGCTATACCATGTCACGTTATGTTATATAACGTAATACTTTATAACGTTATACCATAGAACGTAAGACGTTATAACGTAATACGTTATAACGTTATACCATAAAACGTAATATGTTTTAACGTTATACCATATAACGTAATGATATATAACGTAGTACGTTATAACATTATACCATATTACGACATACCATGTAACGTAATACGTTATAACGTTATGCCATATAACGTAATACGTTATAACGTTATACCATATAACGCAATACGTTGTAACGTTATACCATATAACGTAATATGTTTTGACGTTATACCATATGACGTTATGCCATATATCGTAATACGTTATAACGTTATACCATATAACGTAAAACGTTATAACGTTATACCGTATAACGTAATATGTTGTAACGTTACACCTCATAACGTAATACGTTACATCGTTATACCACATAACGTAATACGTTATAACATTGTGCCATATAACGTAATACATTATAACGTTATACCATATAACGTAAGACATTTTAACGTTATACCATATAACACAATACGTCCTAACGTTATACCATATAACATAATACGTTACAACGCTATACCATGTCACGTTATGTTATATAACGTAATACTTTATAATGTTATACCATAGAACGTAATACATTACATCGTTATACCATGTAACGTAATACGTTATAACGTTACACTATATAACGTAATACGCTATAACGTTATAGCGTATAACGTTATACTATATAACGTAATGGGTTATATCGTTATACCATGTAACGCAATCCGTTATAACCTTACACCATTAACGCTATGTTATATAACGCAATACGTTATAGCGTTATACAATATAGCGTAATACGTTATAACGTTATTCCCTATAACGTAATACGTTATAACGTTATGCCATATAACGTAATACGTTATAACGTTATACCATTTAACGTAATACGTTATAACGTTATACCATATAACGTAATAGGTTTTAACGTTATACCATATAACGTAATGATATATAACGTAAGACGTTATAACGTTATACCATATAACGTAATACGTTATTACGTTATACCATATAACACAATACGTTCTAACGTTATACCATATAACGTAATACGTTATAACGCTATACCATGTCACGTTATGTTATATAACGTAATACTTTATAACGTTATACCATAGAACGTAAGACGTTATAACGTTATACCATATAACGTTATACCATATAACGTAAAACGTTATAACGTTATACCATATAACGTTATGTTATATGACGCAATACGTTATAACGTTATACCATATAACGTAATACGTTTTAACGTTATACCATGTCACGTTATGTTATATAACGTAATACGATATAACGTTATACCATATAATGTATTACGTTATAACGTTAAACCATATAACGTAATACGTTATAACGTTATAACATGTCACGTTATGTTATATAACGTAATACGTTATAACGTTATACCATATAACGTAATACGTTATAACGTTAAACCATATAACGTAATACGTTATAACGTTATACCATGTCACGTTATGTTATATCGTAATACATTATAACGTTATACCACATAACGTAATACGTTATAACGTTAAACCATACAACGTAATACGATATAACGTTATACCATATAATGTCATGTTATATGGCGCAATACGTTATAACGTTGAACCGTATAACGTAATAAGTTATAACGTGATGCCATATAACGTAATACGTTATAACGTAATACCGTATAACGTAATACGTTATAACGTTATACCTCATAACGTAATACGTTACATCGTTATGCCATATAACGTAATACGTTATAGCGTTAGACCATATAACGTAATACGTTATAACGTTATACCATATAACGTAATACGTTATAACTTTATGCCACATAACGCAATACATTATAACGTTATACCATATAACGTAATACGTTATAATGTTATACCATATAACGTTATACCATATAACGCAAGACGTTATAACGTTATACCATATAACGTAATACGTTATAACGTTATACCATATAACACAAAACGTTCTAACGATATACCATATAACGTAATACGTTATAACGCTATACCATGTCACGTTACGTTATATAACGTAATACTTTATATCGTTATACCATAGAACGTAAGACGTTATAACGTTATACCATATAACGTTATACCATATAACGTAAGACGTTATAACGTTATGCCATATAACGGAATACGTTTTAACTTTATACCATATAACGGCATACGTTTTAACGTTATACCATATATCGGAATACGTTTTAACGTTATACCATATAACGTTATGTTATATAACGTAATACGTTAGCTCGTTATGCCTTATAGCGATATACTATATGATGTAAGACGTTATAAAGTTATACCATAGAACGTAAGACGTTATAACGTTATACCATATAACGTAATACGTTATAACGTTATACCATATAACGGAATACGTTTTAACGTTATACCATATAGCGTTATGTTATATAACGTTTTACGTTATAACGTTATACCATATAACGTTATGTTATATAACGTAATACGTTATAACGTTATACCATATAACGTTATGTTATATAACGTAACACGTTATAACTTTATACCATAGAACGTAAAACGTTATAACGTTATACCATATAACGTAATACGTTATAACGTTATACCATATAACACAAAACGTTCTAATGTTATACCATATACCGTAATACGTTATAACGCTATAGCATGTCACGTTATGTTATATAACGTAATACTTTACAACGTTATACAATATAACGTAAGACGTTATAACGTTATACCATATAATGAAATACGTTTTAACGTTATACCATATAACGTAAAACGTTATAACGTTATACCATATAACGTATTGTTATATGACGCAATACGTTATATCGTTATACCATATAACGTAATACGTTATAACGTTATACCATGTCACGTTAAGCTATATAACGCAATACGTTATAATGTTAAACCATGTCACGTTATGTTATATAACGCAATACGTTTTAACGTTATACCATATAACGCAATACGTTTTAACGTTATACCATATAGCGTTATGTTATATAACGTTTTACGTTATAACGTTATACCATATAACGTTATGTTATATAACGTAATACGTTAGGACGTTATACCATGTCACGTTATGTTATATAACGCAATACGTTTTAACGTTATACCATATAACGCAATACGTTTTAACGTTATACCATATAACGCAATACGTTTTAACGTTATACCATATAACGCAATACGTTTTAACGTTATACCATATAACGTTATGTTATATAACGTAATACGTTATAACGTTAAACCATATAACGTAATATGTTATACCGTTATACCGTATTACGTTATGTTATATGGCGCAATACGTTATAACGTTATACCATATAACGTAATACGTTATAACGTTATACCATATAACGTAATACGTTATAACGTTATACCATATAACGTTATGTTATATAACGCAATACGTTATAACGTTATAACGTTATACCATATAACGTTATGCTATATCACGCAATACGTTATAACGTTATATCACATAACATAATACGTTATAACGTTATACCATATAACGTAATACGTTATAGCGTTGTACCTTATAACGTTATGTTATATAACATCATACGTTATAACGTTATACCACGTCACGTTATGTTATATAACGTAATACGTTATAACGTTATACAAAATAATGTAATACGTTATAACTTTATACCATATAACATATTACGTTATAACGTAATACCACGTAACGTTATGTTATATAAAGTAACACGATATTACGTTATACCACGTCACGTTATGTTATATAACGTAATACGTTATAACGTTATACAAAATAATGTAATACGTTATAACGTTATACCATATAACGTAATACGTTATAACGTTATACCATATACGTAAAACGTTATAACGTTATACCATATAACGTAATACGTTATAACGTTATACCATATAACTTTATGTTATATTACGTAATACGTTATAACGTTATACCAGGGTCACGTTATGTTATATAACGTAATACGTTATAACGTTATAACATATAACGTAATACGTTATAACGTTAAACCATATAACGTAATACGTTATAACGTTATACCATATAACGTTATGTTATATGGCGCAATACGTTATAACGTTATACCATATAACGTAATACGTTATAACGTTATACCATACAACGTAAAACGTTATAACGTTATACCATATAACGTATTGTTATATGACGCAATACGTTATATCGTTATACCATATAACGTAATACGTTATAACGTTATACCATGTCACGTTAAGCTATATAACGCAATACGTTATAATGTTAAACCATGTCACGTTATGTTATATAACGCAATACGTTTTAACGTTATACCATATAACGCAATACGTTTTAACGTTATACCATATACGTAAAACGTTATAACGTTATACCATATAACGTAATACGTTATAACGTTATACCATGTCACGTTACGATATATAACGTAATACGTTATAACGTTATACCATGTCACGTTATGTTATATAACGCAATACGTTTTAACGTTATTCCATATAACGCAATACGTTTTAACGTTATACCATATAACGTTATATTATATAACGTAATACGTTATAACGTTAAACCATATAACGTAATACGTTATACCGTTATACCGTATTACGTTATGTTATATGGCGCAATACGTTATAACGTTATAACGTTATACGATATAACGTTATGTTATATCACGCAATACGTTATAACGTTATATCACATAACATAATACGTTATAACGTTATACCATATAACGTAATACGTTATAACGTTGTACCTTATAACGTTATGTTATATAACATCATACGTTATAACCTTATACCACGTCACGTTATGTTATATAACGTAATACGTTATAACGTTATACCATATAACGTAATACGTTATAACGTTATACCATATAACGTAAAACGTTATAACGTTATACCATATAACGTTATACCATATAACGTAATACGTTATAACGTTATACCATGTCACGTTATGTTATATAACGTAATACTTTATAACGTTATACCATATAACGTAAGACGTTATAACGTTATACCATATAACGTTATACCATATAACGTAAAACGTTATAACGTTATACCATATAACGTAATACGTTATAACGTTAAACCATATAAAGTAATAAGTTATAACGTTATACCATATAAGGGAATTCGTTTTAACGTTATACCATATATCGCAACACGTTTTAACGTTATACCATATAACGCAATAAGTTTTAACGTTATACCATATAACGTTATGTTATATTACGTAATACGTTATAACGTTATACCATATAACGTTATGTTATACAACGCAATACGTTATAACGATATACTGTATATCGTAATACGTTATAACGTTATACCAGGGTCACGTTATGTTATATAACGTAATACGTTATAACATTAAACCATATAACGTAATACGTTATAACGTTATACCATATAACGTTATGTTATATGGCGCAATACGTTATAACGTTATACCATATAACGTAATACGTTATAACGTTAAACCATATAAAGTAATACGTTATAACGTTATACCATATAAGAGAATTCGTTTTAACGTTACACCATATATCGCAACAAGTTTTAACGTTATACCATATAACGCAATACGTTTTAACGTTATACCATATAACGTTATGTTATATTACGTAATACGTTATAACGTTATACCATATAACGTTATGTTATGCAACGCAATACGTTATAACGATATACTATATATCGTAATACGTTATATCATTATACCATATAAAGCAAATCGTTATAAAGTTATACCATATAACGTTATGTTATATAACGTTATACTTTATAACGATATACTATATAACGTAACACGTTATAGCGTTATACCTTATAACGTTATATTATATAACGTAATACGTTATAACGTTATACCATCTCACGTTATGTTATATTGCGCAATACGTTATAACGTTATACCATACAACGTAATACGTTATAACGTTATACCATATAACGTAATACGTTATAACGTTATACTATATAACGTTATGTTATATGACGCAATACGTTATAACGTTATACCATAAAACGTAACACGTTATAACGTTATACCATATAACACAATACGTCCTAACGTTATACCATATAACATAATACGTTATAACGCTATACCATGTCACGTTATGTTATATAACGTAATACTTTATAACGTTATACCATAGAACGTAATACATTACATCGTTATACCATGTAACGCAATACGTTATAACGTTAAACCATATAACGTTATACGTTATACCGTTATACCGTATTACGTTACGTTATATGGCGCAATACGTTATAACGTTATGCCATATAACGTAATACGTTATAACGTTATACCATATAACGTAACACGTTATAACGTTATACCATATAACGTTATGTTATATCACGCAATACGTTATAATGTTATATCACATAACATAATACGTTATAACGTTATACCATATAACGTAATACGTTATAACGTTGTACCTTATAACGTTATGTTATATAACATCATACGTTATAACGTTATACCACGTCACGTTATGTTATATAACGTAATACCACGTCACGTTATGTTATATAACGTAATACGTTATAACGTTATACAAAATAGTGTAATACGTTATAACTTTATACCATATAACATATTACGTTATAACGTAATACCACGTAACGTTATGTTACATAAAGTAACACGATATAACGATATACCATGTCACGTTATGTTATATAACGTAATACATTATAACGTTATACCATATAACGTAAGAGGTTATAACGTTAGCCATATAAAGTAATACGTTATAACGTTGTACCATATAACGGAATACGTTTTATCGTTATACCATATAACGCAACACGATTTAACGTTATACCATATAACGCAATACGTTTTAACGATATACCATATAACGTTATGTTATATTACGTAATACGTTATAACGTTATACCATATAACGTTATGTTATACAACGCAATACGTTATAACGATATACTATATATCGTAATACGTTATATCATTATACCATATAACGCAAATCGTTATAAAGTTATACCATATAACGTTATGTTATATAACGTTATACCTTATAACGATATACTATATAACGTAACACGTTATAGCGTTATACCTTATAACGTTATATTATATAACGTAATACGTTATAACGTTATACCATGTCACGTTATGTTATATGGCGCAATACGTTATAACGTTATACCATACAACGTAATACGTTATAAAGTTATACCATATAACGTTATGTTATATAACGTTATACCTTATAACGATATACTATATAACGTAACACGTTATAGCGTTATACCTTATAACGTTATATTATATAACGTAATACGTTATAACGTTATACCATATAACGTAATGTTATATGACGCAATACGTTATAACGTTATGCCAAATAACGTAATACGTTATAACGTCATGCCATGTCACGTTATGTTATATAACGTAATACGTTATAACGTTATACCATAAAACGTAATACGTTATAACGTTATACCATGTCTCGTTATGTTATACAACGCAATACGTTATAACGATGTACTATATATCGTAATACGTTATATCATTATATCATATAACGCAAATCGTTATAAAGTTATACCATATAACGTTATGTTATATAACGTTATACCTTATAACGATATACTATATAACGTAACACGTTATAGCGTTATCCCTTATAACGTTATATTATATAACGTAATACGTTATAACGTTATACCATGTCACGTTATGTTATATGGCGCAATACGTTATAACGTTATACCATACAACGTAATACGTTATAACGTTATACCATAGAACGTAAACGTTACAACGTTATACTATATAACGTTATGTTATATGACGCAATACGTTATAACGTTATACCATATATCGTAATACGTTATAACGTTATGCCATGTCACGTTATGTTATATCGTAATACATTATAACGTTATACCACATAACGTAATACGTTATAACGTTATACCATATAACGTAATACGCTATAACGTTATACCAGGGTCACGTTATGTTATATAACGTAATACGTTATAACGTTATACCATATAACGTTATGTTATACAACGCAATACGTTATAACGATATACTATATATCGTAATACGTTATATCATTATATCATATAACGCAAATCGTTATAAAGTTATACCATATAACGTTATGTTATTACGTTATACCTTATAACGATATACTATATAACGTAACACGTTATAGCGTTATACCTTATAACGTTATATTATATAACGTAATACGTTATTACGTTATACCATGTCACGTTATGTTATATGGCGCAATACGTTATACCGTTATACCATACAACGTAATACGTAATAACGTTATACCATAGAACGTAATACGTTATAACGTTATACTATATAACATAATACGTTATAACGCTATACCATGTCACGTTATGTTATATAACGTAATAATTTATAACGTTATACCATAGAACGTAATACATTACATCGTTATACCATGTAACGTAATACGTTATAACGTTACACTATATAACGTAATACGCTATAACGTTATAACGTATAACGTTATACTATATAACGTAATGGGTCATATCGTTATACCATGTAACGCAATCCGTTATAACCTTACACCATTAACGCTATGTTATATAACGCAATACGTTATAGCGTTATACCATATAACGCAACACGTTTTAACGTTATACCATATAACGTAATACGTTATAACGTTATGCCATATAACGTAAAACGTTATAACGTTGTACCATATAACGTTATGTTATATGACGCAATACGTTATAACTTTATACCATATAACGCAACACGTTTTAACGTTATACCATATAACGCAATACGTTTTAACGTTATACCATATAACGTTATGTTATATTACGTAATACGTTATAACGTTATACCAGGGTCACGTTATGTTATATGGCGCAATACGTTATAACGTTATACCATACAACGTAATACGTTATAACGTTATACCATAGAACGTAAACGTTACAACGTTATACTATATAACGTTATGTTATATGACGCAATACGTTATAACGTTATACCATATATCGTAATACGTTATAACGTTTTGCCATGTCACGTTATGTTATATCGTAATACATTATAACGTTATACCACATAACGTAATACGTTATAACGTTATACCATATAACGTAATACGCTATAACGTTATACCAGGGTCACGTTATGTTATATAACGTAATACGTTATAACGTTATACCATATAACGTTATGTTATACAACGCAATACGTTATAACGATATACTATATATCGTAATACGTTATATCATTATATCATATAACGCAAATCGTTATAAAGTTATACCATATAACGTTATGTTATTTAACGTTATACCTTATAACGATATACTATATAACGTAACACGTTATAGCGTTATACCTTATAACGTTATATTATATAACGTAATACGTTATTACGTTATACCATGTCACGTTATGTTATATGGCGCAATACGTTATACCGTTATACCATACAACGTAATACGTAATAACGTTATACCATAGAACGTAATACGTTATAACGTTATACTATATAACATAATACGTTATAACGCTATACCATGTCACGTTATGTTATATAACGTAATAATTTATAACGTTATACCATAGAACGTAATACATTACATCGTTATACCATGTAACGTAATACGTTATAACGTTACACTATATAACGTAATACGCTATAACGTTATAACGTATAACGTTATACTATATAACGTAATGGGTTATATCGTTATACCATGTAACGCAATCCGTTATAACCTTACACCATTAACGCTATGTTATATAACGCAATACGTTATAGCGTTATACAATATTGCGTAATACGTTATAACGTTATTCCCTATAACGTAATACGTTATAACGTTATGGCATATAACGTAATACGTTATAACGTTATGCCATATAACGTAATACGTTATAACGTTATACCATATAATGTAATATGTTTTAACGTTATACCATATAACGTAATGATATATAACGTAGTACGTTATAACGTTATACCATATTACGACATACCATGTAACGTAATACGTTATAACGTTATGCCATATAACGTAATACGTTATAACGTTATACCATATAACGTAATACGTTGTGACGTTATACCATATAACGTAATATGTTTTGACGTTATACCATATGACGTTATGCCATATAACGTAAGACGTTATAACGTTATACCATATAACGTAATACGTTATAACGTTATTCCATATAACACAATACGTTCTAACGTTTTACCATATAACGTAATACGTTATAACGTTAAACCATATAACGTAATACGTTATAACGTTATACCATATAACGTTATGTTATATGGCGCAATACGTTATAACGTTATACCATATAACGTAATACGTTATAACGTTATACCATATAACGTAAAACGTTATAACGTTATACCATATAACGTTATGTTATATGACGCAATACGTTATAACGTTATACCATATAACGCAACACGTTTTAACGTTATACCATATAACGCAATACGTTTTAACGTTATACCATATAACGTTATGTTATATTACGTAATACGTTATAACGTTATACCAGGGTCACGTTATGTTATATAACGTAATACGTTAGCACGTTATGCCTTATAGCGATATACTATATGACGTAATACGTTATAAAGTTATACCATATAACGTAATACGTTATAACGTTATACCATATAACGGAATACGTTTTAACGTTATACCATATAACGTTATGTTATATAACGTACTACGTTAGCACGTTATGCCATATAACGTAATAAGTTATAACGTTATACCATATAACGTAATACGTTATAACGTTATGCCATATAACGTAAAACGTTATAACGTTGTACCATATAACGTTATGTTATATGACGCAATACGTTATAACTTTATACCATATAACGCAACACGTTTTAACGTTATACCATATAACGCAATACGTTTTAACGTTATACCATATAACGTTATGTTATATTACGTAATACGTTATAACGTTATACCATATAACGTTATGTTATATAACGGAATACGTCATAACGTTATACCATAAAACGTAATACGTTATAACGTTATTCCATATAACACAATACGTTCTAACGTTATACCATATAACGTAATACGTTATAACGTTAAACCATATAACGTAATACGTTATAACGTTATACCATATAACGTTATGTTATATCACGCAATAAGATATAACGTTATATCATATAACGTAATACGTTATAACGTTATGCCATATAACGTTATGTTATATCACGCAATAAGATATAACGTTATATCATATAACATAATACGTTATAACGTTATACCATATAACGTAATATGTTATAACGTTGTACCTTATAACGTTATGTTATATAACATCATACGTTATAACGTTATACCACGTCACTTTATGTTATATAACGTAATACGTTACAACGTTATACAATATAATGTAATACGTTATAACTTTATACCATATAACATATTACGTTGTACCGTTATACCACGTAACGTTATTTTATATATAGTAACACGATATAACGTTATACCGTGTCACGTTTTGTTATAAAGTATTACGTTATATAACGTTATACCATATAACGTAAGACGTTATAATGTTAAACCATATAAAGTAATACGTTATAACGTTATACCATATAACGGAATACGTTTTAACGTTATACCATATAACGCAACACGTTTTAACGTTATACCATATAACGCAATACGTTTTAACGTTATACCATATAACGTTATGTTATAATACGTAATACGTTATAACGTTATACCAGGGTCACGTTATGTTATATAACGTAATACGTTATAACGTTATACCATATAACGTTATGTTATATGACGCAATACGTTATAACGTTATACCATATAACGTAATACGTTATAACGTTACACCATGTCACGTTATGCTGTATAACGTAATACGTTATAACGTTATACCATATAACGTAATACGTTATAACGTTATTCCATATAACACAATACGTTCTAACGTTTTACCATATAACGTAATACGTTATAACGTTAAACCATATAACGTAATACGTTATAACGTTATACCATATAACGTTATGTTATATGGCGCAATACGTTATAACGTTATACCATATAACGTAATACGTTATAACGTTATACCATATAACGTAAAACGTTATAACGTTATACCATATAACGTTATGTTATATGACGCAATACGTTATAACGTTATACCATATAACGCAACACGTTTTAACGTTATACCATATAACGCAATACGTTTTAACGTTATACCATATAACGATATGTTATATTACGTAATACGTTATAACGTTATACCAGGGTCACGTTATGTTATATAACGTAATACGTTAGCACGTTATGCCTTATAGCGATATACTATATGACGTAATACGTTATAAAGTTATACCATATAACGTAATACGTTATAACGTTATACCATATAACGGAATACGTTTTAACGTTATACCATTTAACGTTATGTTATATAACGTACTACGTTAGCACGTTATGCCTTATAGCGATATACTATATGACGTAATACGTTATAAAGTTATACCATATAACGTTGTGTTATATAACGTTTTACGTTATAACGTTATACCATATAACGTTATGTTATATAACGTAATACGTTATAACGTTATACCATATAACGTAATAAGTTATAACGTTATACCATATAACGTAATACGTTATAACGTTATGCCATATAACGTAAAACGTTAGAACGTTGTACCATATAACGTTATGTTATATGACGCAATACGTTATAACTTTATACCATATAACGCAACACGTTTTAACGTTATACCATATAACGCAATACGTTTTAACGTTATACCATATAACGTTATGTTTTATTACGTAATACGTTATAACGTTATACCAGGGTCACGTTATGTTATATAACGTAATACGTCATAACGTTATACGATATAACGTAAGACGTTATAACGTTAAACCATATAAAGTAATACGTTATAACGTTATACCATATAACGTAATACTTTATAACGTTATACCATAGAACGTAAGACTTTACAACGTTATGCCATATAACGTAATACGTTATAAAGCTAAACCATATAACGTAATACGTTATAACGTTATACCATATATCGTTATGTTATATGGCGCAATACGTTATCGTTATACCATATAACGTAATACGTTATAACGTTATACCAGGGTCACGTTATGTTATATAACGTAATATGTTATAACGTTATACCATTTAACATAATACGTTATAACGTTATACCATATAACGCAATACGTTTGAACGTTATACCATATAACGTTATGTTATATTACGTAATACGTTATAACGTTATACCATATAACGTTATGTTATATGGCGCAATACGTTATAACGTTATACCATATAACGTAATACGTTATAACGTTATACCATATAACGTAAAACGTTATAACGTTATACCATATAACGTTATGTTATATGACGCAATACGTTATAACGTTATACCATATAACGCAACACGTTTTAACGTTATACCATATAACGCAATACGTTTTAACGTTATACCATATAACGATATGTTATATTACGTAATACGTTATAACGTTATACCAGGGTCACGTTATGTTATATAACGTAATACGTTAGCACGTTATGCCTTATAGCGATATACTATATGACGTAATACGTTATAAAGTTATACCATATAACGTAATACGTTATAACGTTATACCATATAACGGAATACGTTTTAACGTTATACCATTTAACGTTATGTTATATAACGTACTACGTTAGCACGTTATGCCTTATAGCGATATACTATATGACGTAATACGTTATAAAGTTATACCATATAACGTTGTGTTATATAACGTTTTACGTTATAACGTTATACCATATAACGTTATGTTATATAACGTAATACGTTATAACGTTATACCATATAACGTAATAAGTTATAACGTTATACCATATAACGTAATACGTTATAACGTTATGCCATATAACGTAAAACGTTAGAACGTTGTACCATATAACGTTATGTTATATGACGCAATACGTTATAACTTTATACCATATAACGCAACACGTTTTAACGTTATACCATATAACGCAATACGTTTTAACGTTATACCATATAACGTTATGTTATATTACGTAATACGTTATAAAGTTATACCAGGGTCACGTTATGTTATATAACGTAATACGTCATAACGTTATACGATATAACGTAAGACGTTATAACGTTAAACCATATAAAGTAATACGTTATAACGTTATACCATATAACGTAATACTTTATAACGTTATACCATAGAACGTAAGACTTTACAACGTTATGCCATATAACGTAATACGTTATAAAGCTAAACCATATAACGTAATACGTTATAACGTTATACCATATATCGTTATGTTATATGGCGCAATACGTTATCGTTATACCATATAACGTAATACGTTATAACGTTATACCAGGGTCACGTTATGTTATATAACGTAATATGTTATAACGTTATACCATTTAACATAATACGTTATAACGTTATACCATATAACGCAATACGTTTGAACGTTATACCATATAACGTTATGTTATATTACGTAATACGTTATAACGTTATACCATATAACGTTATGTTATACAACGCAATACGTTATAACGATATACTATATATCGTAATACGTTATATCATTATATTATATAACGCAAATCGTTATAAAGTTATACCATATAACGTTATGTTATATAACGTTATACCTTATAACGATATACTATATAACGTAACACGTTATAGCGTTATACCTTATAACGTTATATTATATAACGTAATACGTTATAACGTTATACCATGTCACGTTATGTTATATGGCGCAATACGTTATAACGTTATACCATACAACGTAATACGTTATAACGTTATACCATAGAACGTAATACGTTATAACGTTATACTATATAACGTTATGTTATATGACGCAATACGTTATAACGATATACCATATATCGTAATACGTTATAACGTTATGCCATGTCACGTTATGTTATATAACGTAATACGTTATAACGTTATACCATAAAACGTAATACGTTATAACGTTATTCCATATAACACAATACGTCCTAACGTTATACCATATAACATAATACGTTATAACGCTATACCATGTCACGTTATGTTATATAACGTAATAATTTATAACGTTATACCATAGAACGTAATACATTACATCGTTCTACCATGTAACGTAATACGTTATAACGTTACACTATATAACGTAATACGCTATAACGTTATAACGTATAACGTTATACTATATAACGTAATGGGTTATATCGTTATACCATGTAACGCAATCCGTTATAACCTTACAACATTAACGCTATGTTATATAACGCAATACGTTATAGCGTTATACAATATTGCATAATACGTTATAACGTTATTCCCTATAACGTAATACGTTATAACGTTATGGCATATAACGTAATACGTTATAACGTTATGCCATATAACGTAATTCGTTATAACGTTATACCATTTAACGTAATACGTTATAACGTTATACCATATAACGTAATATGTTTTAACGTTATACCATATAACGTAATGATATATAACGTAGTACGTTATAACGTTATACCATATTACGACATACCATGTAACGTAATACGTTATAACGTTATGCCATATAACGTAATACGTTATAACGATATACCATATAACGTAATACGTTGTGACGTTATACCATATAACGTAATATGTTTTGACGTTATACCATATGACGTTATGCCATATAACGTAAGACGTTATAACGTTATACCATATAACGTAATACGTTATAACGTTATTCCATATAACACAATACGTTCTAACGTAATACCATATAACGTAATACGTTATAACGTTATACCAGGGTCACGTTATGTTATATAACGTAATACGTTATAACGTTATACCATATTACGACATACCATGTAACGTAATACGTTATAACGTTATGCCATATAACGTAATACGTTATAACGTTATACCATATAACGTAATACGTTGTGACGTTATACCATATAACGTAATATGTTTTGACGTTATACCATATGACGTTATGCCATATAACGTAAGACGTTATAACGTTATACCATATAACGTAATACGTTATAACGTTATTCCATATAACACAATACGTTCTAACGTTATACCTAATAACGTAATACGTTATAACGTTATACCAGGGTAACGTTATGTTATATAACGTAATACGTTATAACGTTATACCATATAACGTAAGACGTTATAACGTTAAACCATATAAAGTAATACGTTATAACGTTATACCATATAACGTAATACTTTATAACGTTATACCATAGATCGTAAGACTTTATAACGTTATGCCATATAACGTAATACGTTATAACGCTAAACCATATAACGTAATACGTTATAACGTTATACCATATATCGTTATGTTATATGGCGCAATACGTTATAACGTTATACCATATAACGTAATACGTTATAACGTTATACCAGGGTCACGTTATGTTATATAACGTAATACGTTATAACGTTATACCATTTAACATAATACGTTATAACGTTATACCATATAACGCAATACGTTTGAACGTTATACCATATAACGTTATGTTATATTACGTAATACGTTATAACGTTATACCATATAACGTTATGTTATACAACGCAATACGTTGTAACGATATACTATATATCGTAATACGTTATATCATTATATTATATAACGCAAATCGTTATAAAGTTATACCATATAACGTTATGTTATATAACGTTATACCTTATAACGATATACTATATAACGTAACACGTTATAGCGTTATACCTTATAGCGTTATATTATATAACGTAATACGTTATAACGTTATACCATGTCACGTTATGTTATATGGCGCAATACGTTATAACGTTATACCATACAACGTAATACGTTATAACGTTATACCATAGAACGTAATACGTTATAACGTTATACTATATAACGTTATGTTATATGACGCAATACGTTATAACGTTATACCATATATCGTAATACGTTATAACGTTATGCCATGTCACGTTATGTTATATAACGTAATACGTTATAACGTTATACCATAAAACGTAATACGTTATAACGTTATACCATATAACACAATACGTCCTAACGTTATACCATATAACATAAAACGTTATAACGCTATACCATGTCACGTTATGTTATATAACGTAATAATTTATAACGTTATACCATAGAACGTAATACATTACATCGTTATACCATATAACGTAATACGTTATAACGTTACACTATATAACGTAATACGCTATAACGTTATAACGTATAACGTTATACTATATAACGTAATGGGTTATATCGTTATACCATGTAACGCAATCCGTTATAACCTTACACCATTAACGCTATGTTATATAACGCAATACGTTATAGCGTTATACAATATTGCGTAATACGTTATAACGTTATTCCCTATAACGTAATACGTTATAACGTTATGGCATATAACGTAATACGTTATAGCGTTATGCCATATAACGTAATACGTTATAGCGTTATGCCATATAACGTAATACGTTATAACGTTATACCATTTAACGTAATACGTTATAACGTTATACCATATAACGTAATACGTTGTGACGTTATACCATATAACGTAATATGTTTTGACGTTATATCATATGACGTTATGCCATATAACGTAAGACGTTATAACGTTATACCATATAACGTAACACGTTATAACGTTATTCCATATAACACAATACGTTCTAACGTTATACCATATAACGTAATACGTTGTGACGTTATACCATATAACGTAATATGTTTTGACGTTATACCATATGACGTTATGCCGTATAACGTAAGACGTTATAACGTTATACCATATAACGTAATACGTTATAACGTTATTCCATATAACACAATACGTTCTAACGTTATACCATATAACGTAATACGTTATAACGTTAAACCATATAACGTAATACGTTATAACGTTATACCATATAACGTTATGTTATATGGCGCAATACGTTATAACGTTATACCATATAACGTAATACGTTATAACGTTATGCCATATAACGTTATGTTATATCACGCAATAAGATATAACGTTATATCATATAACATAATACGTTATAACGTTATACCATATAACGTAATATGTTATAACGTTGTACCTTATAACGTTATGTTATATAACATCATACGTTATAACGTTATACCACGTCACTTTATGTTATATAACGTAATACGTTACAACGTTATACAATATAATGTAATACGTTATAACTTTATACCATATAACATATTACGTTGTACCGTTATACCACGTAACGTTATTTTATATATAGTAACACGATATAACGTTATACCGTGTCACGTTTTGTTATAAAGTATTACGTTATATAACGTTATACCATATAACGTAAGACGTTATAATGTTAAACCATATAAAGTAATACGTTATAACGTTATACCATATAACGGAATACGTTTTAACGTTATACCATATAACGCAACACGTTTTAACGTTATACCATATAACGCAATACGTTTTAACGTTATACCATATAACGTTATGTTATAAAACGTAATACGTTATAACGTTATACCAGGGTCACGTTATGTTATATAACGTAATACGTTATAAAGTTATACCATATAACGTTATGTTATATGACGCAATACGTTATAACGTTATACCATATAACGTAATACGTTATAACGTTACACCATGTCACGTTATGCTGTATATCGTAATACGTTATAATGTTAAACCATATAACGTAATACATTATAACGTTATACCATATAACGTTATGTTATATGACACAATACGTTCTAACGTTATACCATATAACGTAATACGTTATAACGTTATACCAGGGTCACGTTATGTTATATAACGTAATACGTTATAACGTTATACCATATAACGTAAGACGTTATAACGTTAAACCATATAAAGTAATACGTTATAACGTTATACCATATAACGTAATACTTTATAACGTTATACCATAGATCGTAAGACTTTATAACGTTATGCCATATAACGTAATACGTTATAACGCTAAACCATATAACGTAATACGTTATAGCGTTATGCCATATAACGTTATGTTATATCACGCAATAAGTTATAACGTTATATCATATAACATAATACGTTATAACGTTATACCATATAACGTAATACGTTATAACGTTGTACCTTATAACGTTATGTTATATCACGCAATAAGATATAACGTTATATCATATAACATAATACGTTATAACGTTATACCATATAACGTAATATGTTATAACGTTGTACCTTATAACGTTATGTTATATAACATCATACGTTATAACGTTATACCACGTCACTTTATGTTATATAACGTAATACGTTACAACGTTATACAATATAATGTAATACGTTATAACTTTATACCATATAACATATTACGTTGTACCGTTATACCACGTAACGTTATTTTATATATAGTAACACGATATAACGTTATACCGTGTCACGTTATGTTATAAAGTATTACGTTATATAACGTTATACCATATAACGTAAGACGTTATAATGTTAAACCATATAAAGTAATACGTTATAACGTTATACCATATAACGGAATACGTTTTAACGTTATACCATATAACGCAACACGTTTTAACGTTATACCATATAACGCAATACGTTTTAACGTTATACCATATAACGTTATGTTATAATACGTAATACGTTATAACGTTATACCAGGGTCACGTTATGTTATATAACGTAATACGTTATAACGTTATACCATATAACGTTATGTTATATGACGCAATACGTTATAACGTTATACCATATAACGTAATACGTTATAACGTTACACCATGTCACGTTATGCTGTATAGCGTAATACGTTATAATGTTAAACCATATAACGTAATACGTTATAACGTTATACCATATAACGTTATGTTATATGGCGCAATACGTTATAACGTTATACCATATAACGTAATACGTTATAACGTTATAGCATATAACGTAAACCGTTATAACGTTATACCATATAAAGTAATACGTTATAACGTTATACCATGTGACGTTACGATATATAACGTAATACGTTGTAACGTTATACTATGTCACGTTATGTTATATAACGCAATACGTTTTAACGTTATACCATATAACGCAATACGTTTTAACGTTATACCATATAACGTTATGTTATATAACGTAATACGTTATAACGTTAAACCATATAACGTAATACATTATACCGTTATACCGTATTACGTTATGTTATATGGCGCAATACGTTATAACGTTATGCCATATAACGTTATGTTATATCACGCAATAAGTTATAACGTTATATCATATAACATAATACGTTATAACGTTATACCATATAACGTAATATGTTATAACGTTGTACCTTATAACGTTATGTTATATCACATCATACGTTATAACGTTATACCACGTCACTTTATGTTATATAACGTAATACGTTACAACGTTATACAATATAATGTAATACGTTATAACTTTATACCATATAACATATTACGTTGTAACGTTATACCACGCAACGTTATTTTATATATAGTAACGCGATATAACGTTATACCGTGTCACGTTATGTTATAAAGTATTACGTTATATAACGTTAAACCATATAAAGTAATACGTTATAACGTTATACCATATAACGTAAAACGTTATAACGTTATACCATATAACGTTATGTTATATGACGCAATACGTTATAACGTTATACCATATAACGCAACACGTTTTAACGTTATACCATATAACGCAATACGTTTTAACGTTATACCATATAACGTTATGTTATATTACGTAATACGTTATAACGTTATACCAGGGTCACGTTATGTTATATAACGTAATACGTTAGCACGTTATGCCTTATAGCGATATACTATATGACGTAATACGTTATAAAGTTATACCATATAACGTAATACGTTATAACGTTATACCATATAACGGAATACGTTTTAACGTTATACCATATAACGTTATGTTATATAACGTACTACGTTAGCACGTTATGCCTTATAGCGATATACTATATGACGTAATACTTTATAAAGTTATACCATATAACGTTGTGTTATATAACGTTTTACGTTATAACGTTATACCATATAACGTTATGTTATATAACGTAATACGTTATAACGTTATACCATATAACGTAATAAGTTATAACGTTATACCATATAACGTAATACGTTATAACGTTATGCCATATAACGTAAAACGTTATAACGTTGTACCATATAACGTTATGTTATATGACGCAATACGTTATAACTTTATACCATATAACGCAACACGTTTTAACGTTATACCATATAACGCAATACGTTTTAACGTTATACCATATAACGTTATGTTATATTACGTAATACGTTATAACGTTATACCAGGGTCACGTTATGTTATATGGCGCAATACGTTATAACGTTATACCATACAACGTAATACGTTATAACGTTATACCATAGAACGTAAACGTTACAACGTTATACTATATAACGTTATGTTATATGACGCAATACGTTATAACGTTATACCATATATCGTAATACGTTATAACGTTTTGCCATGTCACGTTATGTTATATCGTAATACATTATAACGTTATACCACATAACGTAATACGTTATAACGTTATACCATATAACGTAATACGCTATAACGTTATACCAGGGTCACGTTATGTTATATAACGTAATACGTTATAACGTTATACCATATAACGTTATGTTATACAACGCAATACGTTATAACGATATACTATATATCGTAATACGTTATATCATTATATCATATAACGCAAATCGTTATAAAGTTATACCATATAACGTTATGTTATTTAACGTTATACCTTATAACGATATACTATATAACGTAACACGTTATAGCGTTATACCTTATAACGTTATATTATATAACGTAATACGTTATTACGTTATACCATGTCACGTTATGTTATATGGCGCAATACGTTATACCGTTATACCATACAACGTAATACGTAATAACGTTATACCATAGAACGTAATACGTTATAACGTTATACTATATAACATAATACGTTATAACGCTATACCATGTCACGTTATGTTATATAACGTAATAATTTATAACGTTATACCATAGAACGTAATACATTACATCGTTATACCATGTAACGTAATACGTTATAACGTTACACTATATAACGTAATACGCTATAACGTTATAACGTATAACGTTATACTATATAACGTAATGGGTTATATCGTTATACCATGTAACGCAATCCGTTATAACCTTACACCATTAACGCTATGTTATATAACGCAATACGTTATAGCGTTATACAATATTGCGTAATACGTTATAACGTTATTCCCTATAACGTAATACGTTATAACGTTATGGCATATAACGTAATACGTTATAACGTTATGCCATATAACGTAATACGTTATAACGTTATACCATATAATGTAATATGTTTTAACGTTATACCATATAACGTAATGATATATAACGTAGTACGTTATAACGTTATACCATATTACGACATACCATGTAACGTAATACGTTATAACGTTATGCCATATAACGTAATACGTTATAACGTTATACCATATAACGTAATACGTTGTGACGTTATACCATATAACGTAATATGTTTTGACGTTATACCATATGACGTTATGCCATATAACGTAAGACGTTATAACGTTATACCATATAACGTAATACGTTATAACGTTATTCCATATAACACAATACGTTCTAACGTTTTACCATATAACGTAATACGTTATAACGTTAAACCATATAACGTAATACGTTATAACGTTATACCATATAACGTTATGTTATATGGCGCAATACGTTATAACGTTATACCATATAACGTAATACGTTATAACGTTATACCATATAACGTAAAACGTTATAACGTTATACCATATAACGTTATGTTATATGACGCAATACGTTATAACGTTATACCATATAACGCAACACGTTTTAACGTTATACCATATAACGCAATACGTTTTAACGTTATACCATATAACGTTATGTTATATTACGTAATACGTTATAACGTTATACCAGGGTCACGTTATGTTATATAACGTAATACGTTAGCACGTTATGCCTTATAGCGATATACTATATGACGTAATACGTTATAAAGTTATACCATATAACGTAATACGTTATAACGTTATACCATATAACGGAATACGTTTTAACGTTATACCATATAACGTTATGTTATATAACGTACTACGTTAGCACGTTATGCCATATAACGTAATAAGTTATAACGTTATACCATATAACGTAATACGTTATAACGTTATGCCATATAACGTAAAACGTTATAACGTTGTACCATATAACGTTATGTTATATGACGCAATACGTTATAACTTTATACCATATAACGCAACACGTTTTAACGTTATACCATATAACGCAATACGTTTTAACGTTATACCATATAACGTTATGTTATATTACGTAATACGTTATAACGTTATACCATATAACGTTATGTTATATAACGGAATACGTCATAACGTTATACCATAAAACGTAATACGTTATAACGTTATTCCATATAACACAATACGTTCTAACGTTATACCATATAACGTAATACGTTATAACGTTAAACCATATAACGTAATACGTTATAACGTTATACCATATAACGTTATGTTATATCACGCAATAAGATATAACGTTATATCATATAACGTAATACGTTATAACGTTATGCCATATAACGTTATGTTATATCACGCAATAAGATATAACGTTATATCATATAACATAATACGTTATAACGTTATACCATATAACGTAATATGTTATAACGTTGTACCTTATAACGTTATGTTATATAACATCATACGTTATAACGTTATACCACGTCACTTTATGTTATATAACGTAATACGTTACAACGTTATACAATATAATGTAATACGTTATAACTTTATACCATATAACATATTACGTTGTACCGTTATACCACGTAACGTTATTTTATATATAGTAACACGATATAACGTTATACCGTGTCACGTTTTGTTATAAAGTATTACGTTATATAACGTTATACCATATAACGTAAGACGTTATAATGTTAAACCATATAAAGTAATACGTTATAACGTTATACCATATAACGGAATACGTTTTAACGTTATACCATATAACGCAACACGTTTTAACGTTATACCATATAACGCAATACGTTTTAACGTTATACCATATAACGTTATGTTATAATACGTAATACGTTATAACGTTATACCAGGGTCACGTTATGTTATATAACGTAATACGTTATAACGTTATACCATATAACGTTATGTTATATGACGCAATACGTTATAACGTTATACCATATAACGTAATACGTTATAACGTTACACCATGTCACGTTATGCTGTATAACGTAATACGTTATAACGTTATACCATATAACGTAATACGTTATAACGTTATTCCATATAACACAATACGTTCTAACGTTTTACCATATAACGTAATACGTTATAACGTTAAACCATATAACGTAATACGTTATAACGTTATACCATATAACGTTATGTTATATGGCGCAATACGTTATAACGTTATACCATATAACGTAATACGTTATAACGTTATACCATATAACGTAAAACGTTATAACGTTATACCATATAACGTTATGTTATATGACGCAATACGTTATAACGTTATACCATATAACGCAACACGTTTTAACGTTATACCATATAACGCAATACGTTTTAACGTTATACCATATAACGATATGTTATATTACGTAATACGTTATAACGTTATACCAGGGTCACGTTATGTTATATAACGTAATACGTTAGCACGTTATGCCTTATAGCGATATACTATATGACGTAATACGTTATAAAGTTATACCATATAACGTAATACGTTATAACGTTATACCATATAACGGAATACGTTTTAACGTTATACCATTTAACGTTATGCTATATAACGTACTACGTTAGCACGTTATGCCTTATAGCGATATACTATATGACGTAATACGTTATAAAGTTATACCATATAACGTTGTGTTATATGACGTTTTACGTTATAACGTTATACCATATAACGTTATGTTATATAACGTAATACGTTATAACGTTATACCATATAACGTAATAAGTTATAACGTTATACCATATAACGTAATACGTTATAACGTTATGCCATATAACGTAAAACGTTAGAACGTTGTACCATATAACGTTATGTTATATGACGCAATACGTTATAACTTTATACCATATAACGCAACACGTTTTAACGTTATACCATATAACGCAATACGTTTTAACGTTATACCATATAACGTTATGTTATATTACGTAATACGTTATAACGTTATACCAGGGTCACGTTATGTTATATAACGTAATACGTCATAACGTTATACGATATAACGTAAGACGTTATAACGTTAAACCATATAAAGTAATACGTTATAACGTTATACCATATAACGTAATACTTTATAACGTTATACCATAGAACGTAAGACTTTACAACGTTATGCCATATAACGTAATACGTTATAAAGCTAAACCATATAACGTAATACGTTATAACGTTATACCATATATCGTTATGTTATATGGCGCAATACGTTATCGTTATACCATATAACGTAATACGTTATAACGTTATACCAGGGTCACGTTATGTTATATAACGTAATATGTTATAACGTTATACCATTTAACATAATACGTTATAACGTTATACCATATAACGCAATACGTTTGAACGTTATACCATATAACGTTATGTTATATTACGTAATACGTTATAACGTTATACCATATAACGTTATGTTATACAACGCAATACGTTATAACGATATACTATATATCGTAATACGTTATATCATTATATTATATAACGCAAATCGTTATAAAGTTATACCATATAACGTTATGTTATATAACGTTATACCTTATAACGATATACTATATAACGTAACACGTTATAGCGTTATACCTTATAACGTTATATTATATAACGTAATACGTTATAACGTTATACCATGTCACGTTATGTTATATGGCGCAATACGTTATAACGTTATACCATACAACGTAATACGTTATAACGTTATACCATAGAACGTAATACGTTATAACGTTATACTATATAACGTTATGTTATATGACGCAATACGTTATAACGATATACCATATATCGTAATACGTTATAACGTTATGCCATGTCACGTTATGTTATATAACGTAATACGTTATAACGTTATACCATAAAACGTAATACGTTATAACGTTATTCCATATAACACAATACGTCCTAACGTTATACCATATAACATAATACGTTATAACGCTATACCATGTCACGTTATGTTATATAACGTAATAATTTATAACGTTATACCATAGAACGTAATACATTACATCGTTCTACCATGTAACGTAATACGTTATAACGTTACACTATATAACGTAATACGCTATAACGTTATAACGTATAACGTTATACTATATAACGTAATGGGTTATATCGTTATACCATGTAACGCAATCCGTTATAACCTTACAACATTAACGCTATGTTATATAACGCAATACGTTATAGCGTTATACAATATTGCATAATACGTTATAACGTTATTCCCTATAACGTAATACGTTATAACGTTATGGCATATAACGTAATACGTTATAACGTTATGCCATATAACGTAATACGTTATAACGATATACCATATAACGTAATACGTTGTGACGTTATACCATATAACGTAATATGTTTTGACGTTATACCATATGACGTTATGCCATATAACGTAAGACGTTATAACGTTATACCATATAACGTAATACGTTAAAACGTTATTCCATATAACACAATACGTTCTAACGTAATACCATATAACGTAATACGTTATAACGTTATACCAGGGTCACGTTATGTTATATAACGTAATACGTTATAACGTTATACCATATTACGACATACCATGTAACGTAATACGTTATAACGTTATGCCATATAACGTAATACGTTATAACGTTATACCATATAACGTAATACGTTGTGACGTTATACCATATAACGTAATATGTTTTGACGTTATACCATATGACGTTATGCCATATAACGTAAGACGTTATAACGTTATACCATATAACGTAATACGTTATAACGTTATTCCATATAACACAATACGTTCTAACGTTATACCTAATAACGTAATACGTTATAACGTTATACCAGGGTAACGTTATGTTATATAACGTAATACGTTATAACGTTATACCATATAACGTAAGACGTTATAACGTTAAACCATATAAAGTAATACGTTATAACGTTATACCATATAACGTAATACTTTATAACGTTATACCATAGATCGTAAGACTTTATAACGTTATGCCATATAACGTAATACGTTATAACGCTAAACCATATAACGTAATACGTTATAACGTTATACCATATATCGTTATGTTATATGGCGCAATACGTTATAACGTTATACCATATAACGTAATACGTTATAACGTTATACCAGGGTCACGTTATGTTATATAACGTAATACGTTATAACGTTATACCATTTAACATAATACGTTATAACGTTATACCATCTAACGCAATACGTTTGAACGTTATACCATATAACGTTATGTTATATTACGTAATACGTTATAACGTTATACCATATAACGTTATGTTATACAACGCAATACGTTGTAACGATATACTATATATCGTAATACGTTATATCATTATATTATATAACGCAAATCGTTATAAAGTTATACCATATAACGTTATGTTATATAACGTTATACCTTATAACGATATACTATATAACGTAACACGTTATAGCGTTATACCTTATAGCGTTATATTATATAACGTAATACGTTATAACGTTATACCATGTCACGTTATGTTATATGGCGCAATACGTTATAACGTTATACCATACAACGTAATACGTTATAACGTTATACCATAGAACGTAATACGTTATAACGTTATACTATATAACGTTATGTTATATGACGCAATACGTTATAACGTTATACCATATATCGTAATACGTTATAACGTTATGCCATGTCACGTTATGTTATATAACGTAATACGTTATAACGTTATACCATAAAACGTAATACGTTATAACGTTATACCATATAACACAATACGTCCTAACGTTATACCATATAACATAAAACGTTATAACGCTATACCATGTCACGTTATGTTATATAACGTAATAATTTATAACGTTATACCATAGAACGTAATACATTACATCGTTATACCATATAACGTAATACGTTATAACGTTACACTATATAACGTAATACGCTATAACGTTATAACGTATAACGTTATACTATATAACGTAATGGGTTATATCGTTATACCATGTAACGCAATCCGTTATAACCTTACACCATTAACGCTATGTTATATAACGCAATACGTTATAGCGTTATACAATATTGCGTAATACGTTATAACGTTATTCCCTATAACGTAATACGTTATAACGTTATGGCATATAACGTAATACGTTATAGCGTTATGCCATATAACGTAATACGTTATAGCGTTATGCCATATAACGTAATACGTTATAACGTTATACCATTTAACGTAATACGTTATAACGTTATACCATATAACGTAATACGTTGTGACGTTATACCATATAACGTAATATGTTTTGACGTTATATCATATGACGTTATGCCATATAACGTAAGACGTTATAACGTTATACCATATAACGTAACACGTTATAACGTTATTCCATATAACACAATACGTTCTAACGTTATACCATATAACGTAATACGTTGTGACGTTATACCATATAACGTAATATGTTTTGACGTTATACCATATGACGTTATGCCGTATAACGTAAGACGTTATAACGTTATACCATATAACGTAATACGTTATAACGTTATTCCATATAACACAATACGTTCTAACGTTATACCATATAACGTAATACGTTATAACGTTAAACCATATAACGTAATACGTTATAACGTTATACCATATAACGTTATGTTATATGGCGCAATACGTTATAACGTTATACCATATAACGTAATACGTTATAACGTTATGCCATATAACGTTATGTTATATCACGCAATACGTTATAACGTTATACCATATAACGTAATACGTTATAACGTTACACCATGTCACGTTATGCTGTATAACGTAATACGTTATAATGTTAAACCATATAACGTAATACATTATAACGTTATACCATATAACGTTATGTTATATGACACAATACGTTCTAACGTTATACCATATAACGTAATACGTTATAACGTTATACCAGGGTCACGTTATGTTATATAACGTAATACGTTATAACGTTATACCATATAACGTAAGACGTTATAACGTTAAACCATATAAAGTAATACGTTATAACGTTATACCATATAACGTAATACTTTATAACGTTATACCATAGATCGTAAGACTTTATAACGTTATGCCATATAACGTAATACGTTATAACGCTAAACCATATAACGTAATACGTTATAGCGTTATGCCATATAACGTTATGTTATATCACGCAATAAGTTATAACGTTATATCATATAACATAATACGTTATAACGTTATACCATATAACGTAATACGTTATAACGTTGTACCTTATAACGTTATGTTATATCACGCAATAAGATATAACGTTATATCATATAACATAATACGTTATAACGTTATGCCATATAACGTAATATGTTATAACGTTGTACCTTATAACGTTATGTTATATAACATCATACGTTATAACGTTATACCACGTCACTTTATGTTATATAACGTAATACGTTACAACGTTATACAATATAATGTAATACGTTATAACTTTATACCATATAACATATTACGTTGTACCGTTATACCACGTAACGTTATTTTATATATAGTAACACGATATAACGTTATACCGTGTCACGTTATGTTATAAAGTATTACGTTATATAACGTTATACCATATAACGTAAGACGTTATAATGTTAAACCATATAAAGTAATACGTTATAACGTTATACCATATAACGGAATACGTTATAACGTTATACCATATAACGCAACACGTTTTAACGTTATACCATATAACGCAATACGTTTTAACGTTATACCATATAACGTTATGTTATAATACGTAATACGTTATAACGTTATACCAGGGTCACGTTATGTTATATAACGTAATACGTTATAACGTTATACCATATAACGTTATGTTATATGACGCAATACGTTATAACGTTATACCATATAACGTAATACGTTATAACGTTACACCATGTCACGTTATGCTGTATAACGTAATACGTTATAATGTTAAACCATATAACGTAATACGTTATAACGTTATACCATATAACGTTATGTTATATGGCGCAATACGTTATAACGTTATACCATATAACGTAATACGTTATAACGTTATAGCATATAACGTAAACCGTTATAACGTTATACCATATAAAGTAATACGTTATAACGTTATACCATGTGACGTTACGATATATAACGTAATACGTTGTAACGTTATACTATGTCACGTTATGTTATATAACGCAATACGTTTTAACGTTATACCATATAACGCAATACGTTTTAACGTTATACCATATAACGTTATGTTATATAACGTAATACGTTATAACGTTAAACCATATAACGTAATACATTATACCGTTATACCGTATTACGTTATGTTATATGGCGCAATACGTTATAACGTTATGCCATATAACGTTATGTTATATCACGCAATAAGTTATAACGTTATATCATATAACATAATACGTTATAACGTTATACCATATAACGTAATATGTTATAACGTTGTACCTTATAACGTTATGTTATATCACATCATACGTTATAACGTTATACCACGTCACTTTATGTTATATAACGTAATACGTTACAACGTTATACAATATAATGTAATACGTTATAACTTTATACCATATAACATATTACGTTGTAACGTTATACCACGTAACGTTATTTTATATATAGTAACACGATATAACGTTATACCGTGTCACGTTATGTTATAAAGTATTACGTTATATAACGTTATACCATATAACGTAAGACGTTATAACGTTAAACCATATAAAGTAATACGTTATAACGTTATACCATATAACGGAATACGTTTTAACGTTATACCATATAACGCAACACGTTTTAACGTTATACCATATAACGCAATACGTTTTAACGTTATACCATATAACGTTATGTTATAATACGTAATACGTTATAACGTTATACCAGGGTCACGTTATGTTATATAACGTAATACGTAATAACGTTATACCATATAACGGTATTTTATATGACGCAATACGTTATAACGTTATACCATATAACGTAATACGTTATAACGTTAACCATGTCACGTTATGCTGTATAACGTAATACGTTATAATGTTAAACCATATAACGTAATACGTTATAACGTTATACCATATAACGTTATGTTATATGGCGCAATACGTTATAACGTTATACCATATAACGTAATATGTTATAACGTTATAGCATGTAACGTAAAATGTTATAACGTTATACCATATAAAGTAATACGTTATAACGTTATACCATGTGACGTTACGATATATAACGTAATACGTTATAACGTTATACCATGTCACGTTATGTTATATAACGCAATACGTTTTAACGTTATACCATATAACGCAATACGTTTTAACGTTATACCATATAACGTTATGTTATATAACGTAATACGTTATAACGTTAAACCATATAACGTAATACATTATACCGTTATACCGTATTACGTTATGTTATATGGCGCAATACGTTATAACGTTATGCCATATAACGTTATGTTATATCACGCAATAAGTTATAACGTTATATCATATAACATAATACGTTATAACGTTATACCATATAACGTAATATGTTATAACGTTGTACCTTATAACGTTATGTTATATAACATCATACGTTATAACGTTATACCACGTCACTTTATGTTATATAACGTAATACGTTACAACGTTATACAATATAATGTAATACGTTATAACTTTATACCATATAACATATTACGTTGTAACGTTATACCACGTAACGTTATTTTATATATAGTAACACGATATAACGTTATACCGTGTCACGTTATGTTATAAAGTATTACGTTATATAACGTTATACCATATAACGTAAGACGTTATAACGTTAAACCATATAAAGTAATACGTTATAACGTTATACCATATAACGGAATACGTTTTAACGTTATACCATATAACGCAACACGTTTTAACGTTATACCATATAACGCAATACGTTTTAACGTTATACCATATAACGTTATGTTATAATACGTAATACGTTATAACGTTATACCAGGGTCACGTTATGTTATATAACGTAATACGTAATAACGTTATACCATATAACGGTATTTTATATGACGCAATACGTTATAACGTTATACCATATAACGTAATACGTTATAACGTTAACCATGTCACGTTATGCTGTATAACGTAATACGTTATAATGTTAAACCATATAACGTAATACGTTATAACGTTATACCATATAACGTTATGTTATATGGCGCAATACGTTATAACGTTATACCATATAACGTAATACGTTATAACGATATAGCATGTAACGTAAAACGTTATAACGTTATACCATATAAAGTAATACGTTATAACGTTATACCATGTCACGTTACGATATATAACGTGATACGTTATAACGTTATACCATGTCACGTTATGTTATATAACGCAATACGTTTTAACATTATACCATATAACGCAATACGTTTTAACGTTATACCATATAACGTTATGTTATATAACGTAATACGTTATAACGTTAAACCATATAACGTAATACATTATACCGTTGTACCGTATTACGTTATGTTATATGGCGCAATTCGTTATAACGTTATACCATATAACGTAATACGTTATAACGTTATACCATATAACGTAATACGTTATAACGTTATACCATATAACGTTATGTTATATCACGCAATACGTTATAACGTTATAACGTTATACCATATAACGTTATGTTATATGGCGCAATACGTTATAACGTTATACCATATAACGTAATACGTTATAACGTTATACCAGGGTCACGTTATGTTATATAACGTAATACGTTATAACGTTATACCATATAACGTAATACGTTATAACGCTAAACTATATAACGTAATACGTTATAACGTTGTACCACATAACGTTATGTTATATGGCGCAATACGTTATAACGTTATACCATATAACGTAATGTTATATGACGCAATACGTTATAACGTTATACCATATATCGTAATACGTTATAACGTTATGCCATGTCACGTTATGTTATATAACGTAATACGTTATAACGTTATACCATAAAACGTAATACGTTATAACGTTATACCATATAACACAATACGTCCTAACGCTATACCATATAACATAATACGTTATAACGCTATACCATGTCACGTTATGTTATATAACGTAATACTTTATAACGTTATACCATAGAACGTAATACATTACATCGTTATACCATGTAACGTAATACGTTATAACGTTACACTATATAATGTAATACGCTATAACGTTATAACGTATAACGTTATACTATATAACGTAATGGGTTATATCGTTATACCATGTAACGCAATCCGTTATAACCTTACACCATTAACGCTATGTTATATAACGCAATACGTTATAGCGTTATACAATATAGCGTAATACGTTATAACGTTATTCCCTATAACGTAACACGATATAACGTTATGGCATATAACGTAATACGTTATAACGTTATGCCATATAACGTAATACGTTATAACGTTATACCATTTAACGTAATACGTTATAACGTTATACCATATAACGTAATATGTTTTAACGTTATACCATATAACGTAATGATATATAACGTAGTACGTTATAACGTTATACCATATAACGATATACGTTATAACGTTATACCATATAACGCAATACGTTTTAACGTTATACCATATAACGTTATGTTATATTACGTAATACGTTATAACGTTATACCAGGGTCACGTTATGTTATATAACGTAATACGTTATAACGTTATACCATATAACGTAAGACGTTATAACGTTAAACCATATAAAGTAATACGTTATAACGTTATACCATATAACGTAATACTTTATAACGTTATACCATAGAACGTAAGACTTTATAACGTTATGCCATATAACGTAATACGTTATAAAGCTAAACCATAAAACGTAATACGTTATAACGTTATACCATATATCGTTATGTTATATGGCGCAATACGTTATAACGTTATACCATATAACGTAATACGTTATAACGTTATACCAGGGTCACGTTATGTTATATAACGTAATACGTTATAACGTTATACCATTTAACATAATACGTTATAACGTTATACCATATAACGCAATACGTTTGAACGTTATACCATATAACGTTATGTGATATTACGTAATACGTTATAACGTTATACCATATAACGTTATGTTATACAACGCAATACGTTATAACGATATACTATATATCGTAATACGTTGTATCATTATATCATATAACGCAAATCGTTATAAAGTTATACCATATAACGTTATGTTATATAACGTTATACCTTATAACGATATACTATATAACGTAACACGTTATAGCGTTATACCTTATAACGTTATATTATATAACGTAATACGTTATAACGTTATACCATGTCACGTTATGTTATATGGCGCAATACGTTATAACGTTATACCATACAACGTAATACGTTATAACGTTATACCATAGAACGTAATACGTTATAACGTTATACTATATAACGTTATGTTATATGACGCAATACGTTATAATGTTATACCATATATCGTAATACGTTATAACGTTATGCCATGTCACGTTATGTTATATGGCGCAATACGTTCTAACGTTATACCATATAACGTAATACGTTATAACGTTAAACCATATAACGTAATACGTTATAACGTTATACCATATAACGTTATGTTATATGGCGCAATACGTTATAACGTTATACCATATAACGTAATACGTTATAACGTTATACCATATAACGTAAAACGTTATAACGTTATACCATATAACGTTATGTTATATGACGCAATACGTTATAACGTTATACCATATAACGCAACACGTTTTAACGTTATACCATATAACGCAATACGTTTTAACGTTATACCATATAACGTTATGTTATATTACGTAATACGTTATAACGTTATACCAGGGTCACGTTATGTTATATAACGTAATACGTTAGCACGTTATGCCTTATAGCGATATACTATATGACGTAATACGTTATAAAGTTATACCATATAACGTAATACGTTATAACGTTATACCATATAACGTTATGTTATACAACGCAATACGTTATAACGATATACTATATATCGTAATACGTTATAACGTTATACCAGGGTCACGTTATGTTATATAACGTAATACGTTATAACGTTATACCATATAACGTAATACGTTATAACGCTTAACCATATAACGTAATACGTTATAACGTTATACCATATAACGTTATGTTATATGGCGCAATACGTTATAACGTTATACCATATAACGTAATACGTTATAACGTTATACCATATAACGTAAAACGTTATAACGTTGTACCAAATAACGTTATGTTATATGACGCAATACGTTATAACGTTATACCATATAACGTTATGTTATATGGCGCAATACGTTATAACGTTATACCATATAAGGTAATACGTTATAACGTTATACCATATAACGTAAAACGTTATAACGTTGTACCATATAACGTTATGTTATATGACGCAATACGTTATAACGTTATACCATATAACGTAATACGTTATAACGTTACACCATGTCACGATATGTTATATAACGTAATACGTTATAACGTTAAACCATATAACGTAATACGTTATAACGTTATACCATATAACGTTATGTTATATGGCGCAATACGTTATGACGTTATACCATATAACGTAATACGTTATAACGTTATACCATATAACGTAAAACGTTATAACGTTATGCCATATAACGTTATACCATATAACGTAATACGTTGTAACGTTATACCATGTCACGTTATGTTATATAACGTAATACTTTATAACGTTATACCATATAACGTAAGACGTTATAACGTTAAACCATATAAAGTAATACGTTATAACGTTATACCATATAACGGAATACGTTTTATCGTTATACCATATAACGTAATGATATATAACGTAGTACGTTATAACGTTATACCATATAACGTAATACGTTGTGACGTTATACCATATAACGTAATATGTTTTGACGTTATACCATATGACGTTATGCCATATAACGTAAGACGTTATAACGTTATACCATTTAACGTAATACGTTATAACGTTATACCATATAACGTAATATGTTTTAACGTTATACCATATAACGTAATGATATATAACGTAGTACGTTATAACGTTATACCATATTACGACATACCATGTAACGTAATACGTTATAACGTTATGCCATATAACGTAATACGTTATAACGTTATACCATATAACGTAATACGTTGTGACGTTATACCATATAACGTAATATGTTATAACGTTAAACCATATAACGTAATACGTTATAACGTTATACCATATAACGTTATGTTATATGGCGCAATACGTTATAACATTATACCATATACCGTAATACGTTATAACGTTATTCCATATAACACAATACGTTCTAACGTTATACCATATAACGTAATACGTTATAACGTTAAACCATATAACGTAATACGTTATAACGTTATACCATATAACGTTATGTTATATGGCGCAATACGTTATAACGTTATACCATATAACGTAATACGTTATAACGTTATACCATATAACGTAAAACGTTATAACGTTATACCATATAACGTTATGTTATATGACGCAATACGTTATAACGTTATACCATATAACGCAACACGTTTTAACGTTATACCATATAACGCAATACGTTTTAACGTTATACCATATAACGTTATGTTATATTACGTAATACGTTATAACGTTATACCAGGGTCACGTTATGTTATATAACGTAATACGTTAGCACGTTATGCCTTATAGCGATATACTATATGACGTAATACGTTATAAAGTTATACCATATAACGTAATACGTTATAACGTTATACCATATAACGTTATGTTATACAACGCAATACGTTATAACGATATACTATATATCGTAATACGTTATAACGTTATACCAGGGTCACGTTATGTTATATAACGTAATACGTTATAACGTTATACCATATAACGTAATACGTTATAACGCTTAACCATATAACGTAATACGTTATAACGTTATACCATATAACGTTATGTTATATGGCGCAATACGTTATAACGTTATACCATATAACGTAATACGTTATAACGTTATACCATATAACGTAAAACGTTATAACGTTGTACCAAATAACGTTATGTTATATGACGCAATACGTTATAACGTTATACCATATAACGTAATACGTTAACACGCTAAACCATATAACGTAATACGTTATAACGTTATACCATATAACGTTATGTTATATGGCGCAATACGTTATAACGTTATACCATATAAGGTAATACGTTATAACGTTATACCATATAACGTAAAACGTTATAACGTTGTACCATATAACGTTATGTTATATGACGCAATACGTTATAACGTTATACCATATAACGTAATACGTTATAACGTTACACCATGTCACGATATGTTATATAACGTAATACGTTATAACGTTAAACCATATAACGTAATACGTTATAACGTTATACCATATAACGTTATGTTATATGGCGCAATACGTTATAACGTTATACCATATAACGTAATACGTTATAACGTTATACCATATAACGTAAAACGTTATAACGTTATGCCATATAACGTTATACCATATAACGTAATACGTTGTAACGTTATACCATGTCACGTTATGTTATATAACGTAATACTTTATAACGTTATACCATATAACGTAAGACGTTATAACGTTAAACCATATAAAGTAATACGTTATTACGTTATACCATATAACGGAATACGTTTTATCGTTATACCATATAACGCAACACGATTTAACGTTATACCATATAACGCAATACGTTTTAACGTTATACCATATAACGTTATGTTATATTACGTAATACGTTATAACGTTATACCATATAACGTTATGTTATACAACGCAATACGTTATAACGATATACTATATATCGTAATACGTTATAACGTTATACCAGGGTCACGTTATGTTATATAACGTAATACGTTATAACGTTATACCATATAACGTAATACGTTATAACGTTATTCCATATAACACAATACGTTCTAACGTTATACCATATAACGTAATACGTTATAACGTTAAACCATATAACGTAATACGTTATAACGTTATACCATATAACGTTATGTTATATGGCGCAATACGTTATAACGTTATACCATATAACGTAATACGTTATAACGTTATACCATATAACGTAAAACGTTATAACGTTATACCATATAACGTTATGTTATATGACGCAATACGTTATAACGTTATACCATATAACGCAACACGTTTTAACGTTATACCATATAACGCAATACGTTTTAACGTTATACCATATAACGTTATGTTATATTACGTAATACGTTATAACGTTATACCAGGGTCACGTTATGTTATATAACGTAATACGTTAGCACGTTATGCCTTATAGCGATATACTATATGACGTAATACGTTATAAAGTTATACCATATAACGTAATACGTTATAACGTTATACCATATAACGTTATGTTATACAACGCAATACGTTATAACGATATACTATATATCGTAATACGTTATAACGTTATACCAGGGTCACGTTATGTTATATAACGTAATACGTTATAACGTTATACCATATAACGTAATACGTTATAACGCTTAACCATATAACGTAATACGTTATAACGTTATACCATATAACGTTATGTTATATGGCGCAATACGTTATAACGTTATACCATATAACACAATACGTCCTAACGTTATACCATATAACATAATACGTTATAACGCTATACCATGTCACGTTATGTTATATAACGTAATAATTTATAACGTTATACCATAGAACGTAATACATTACATCGTTATACCATGTAACGTAATACGTTATAACGTTACACTATATAACGTAATACGCTATAACGTTATACCATATAACGTAATGATATATAACGTAGTACGTTATAACGTTATACCATATAACGTAATACGTTGTGACGTTATACCATATAACGTAATATGTTTTGACGTTATACCATATGACGTTATGCCATATAACGTAAGACGTTATAACGTTATACCATTTAACGTAATACGTTATAACGTTATACCATATTACGATATACCATGTAACGTAATACGTTATAACGTTATGCCATATAACGTAATACGTTATAACGTTATACCATATAACGTAATACGTTGTGACGTTATACCATATAACGTAATATGTTATAACGTTAAACCATATAACGTAATACGTTATAACGTTATACCATATAACGTTATGTTATATGGCGCAATACGTTATAACGTTATACCATATACCGTAATACGTTATAACGTTATTCCATATAACACAATACGTTCTAACGTTATACCATATAACGTAATACGTTATAACGTTAAACCATATAACGTAATACGTTATAACGTTATACCATATAACGTTATGTTATATGGCGCAATACGTTATAACGTTATACCATATAACGTAATACGTTATAACGTTATACCATATAACGTAAAACGTTATAACGTTATACCATATAACGTTATGTTATATGACGCAATACGTTATAACGTTATACCATATAACGCAACACGTTTTAACGTTATACCATATAACGCAATACGTTTTAACGTTATACCATATAACGTTATGTTATATTACGTAATACGTTATAACGTTATACCAGGGTCACGTTATGTTATATAACGTAATACGTTAGCACGTTATGCCTTATAGCGATATACTATATGACGTAATACGTTATTAAGTTATACCATATAACGTAATACGTTATAACGTTATACCATATAACGTTATGTTATACAACGCAATACGTTATAACGATATACTATATATCGTAATACGTTATAACGTTATACCAGGGTCACGTTATGTTATATAACGTAATACGTTATAACGTTATACCATATAACGTAATACGTTATAACGCTTAACCATATAACGTAATACGTTATAACGTTATACCATATAACGTTATGTTATATGGCGCAATACGTTATAACGTTATACCATATAACGTAATACGTTATAACGTTATACCATATAACGTAAAACGTTATAACGTTGTACCAAATAACGTTATGTTATATGACGCAATACGTTATAACGTTATACCATATAACGTAATACGTTATAACGCTAAACCATATAACGTAATACGTTATAACGTTATACCATATAACGTTATGTTATATGGCGCAATACGTTATAACGTTATACCATATAACGCAATACGTTTTAACGTTATACCATATAACGTTATGTTATATTACGTAATACGTTATAACGTTATACCAGGGTCACGTTATGTTATATAACGTAATACGTTAGCACGTTATGCCTTATAGCGATATACTATATGACGTAATACGTTATTAAGTTATACCATATAACGTAATACGTTATAACGTTATACCATATAACGTTATGTTATACAACGCAATACGTTATAACGATATACTATATATCGTAATACGTTATAACGTTATACCAGGGTCACGTTATGTTATATAACGTAATACGTTATAACGTTATACCATATAACGTAATACGTTATAACGCTTAACCATATAACGTAATACGTTATAACGTTATACCATATAACGTTATGTTATATGACGCAATACGTTATAACGTTATACCATATAACGTAATACGTTTTAACGTTATACCATATAACGTTATGTTATATTACGTAATACGTTATAACGTTATACCAGGGTCACGTTATGTTATATAACGTAATACGTTAGCACGTTATGCCTTATAGCGATATACTATATGACGTAATACGTTATTAAGTTATACCATATAACGTAATACGTTATAACGTTATACCATATAACGTTATGTTATACAACGCAATACGTTATAACGATATACTATATATCGTAATACGTTATAACGTTATACCAGGGTCACGTTATGTTATATAACGTAATACGTTATAACGTTATACCATATAACGTAATACGTTATAACGCTTAACCATATAACGTAATACGTTATAACGTTATACCATATAACGTTATGTTATATGGCGCAATACGTTATAACGTTATACCATATAACGTAATACGTTATAACGTTATACCATATAACGTAAAACGTTATAACGTTGTACCAAATAACGTTATGTTATATGACGCAATACGTTATAACGTTATACCATATAACGTAATACGTTATAACGCTAAACCATATAACGTAATACGTTATAACGTTATACCATATAACGTTATGTTATATGGCGCAATACGTTATAACGTTATACCATATAAGGTAATACGTTATAACGTTATACCATATAACGTAAAACGTTATAACGTTGTACCATATAACGTTATGTTATATGACGCAATACGTTATAACGTTATACCATATAACGTAATACGTTATAACGTTACACCATGTCACGATATGTTATATAACGTAATACGTTATAACGTTAAACCATATAACGTAATACGTTATAACGTTATACCATATAACGTTATGTTATATGGCGCAATACGTTATAACGTTATACCATATAACGTAATACGTTATAACGTTATACCATATAACGTAAAACGTTATAACGTTATGCCATATAACGTTATACCATATAACGTAATACGTTGTAACGTTATACCATGTCACGTTATGTTATATAACGTAATACTTTATAACGTTATACCATATAACGTAAGACGTTACAACGTTAAACCATATAAAGTAATACGTTATAACGTTATACCATATAACGGAATACGTTTTGTCGTTATACCATATAACGCAACACGATTTAACGTTATACCATATAACGCAATACGTTTTAACGTTATACCATATAACGTTATGTTATATTACGTAATACGTTATAACGTTATACCATATAACGTTATGTTATACAACGCAATACGTTATAACGATATACTATATATCGTAATACGTTATAACGTTATACCAGGGTCACGTTATGTTATATAACGTAATACGTTATAACGTTATACCATATAACGTAATACGTTATAACGCTTAACCATATAACGTAATACGTTATAACGTTATACCATATAACGTTATGTTATATGGCGCAATACGTTATAACGTTATACCATATAACGTAATACGTTATAACGTTATACCATATAACGTAAAACGTTATAACGTTGTACCATATAACGTTATGTTATATGACGCAATACGTTATAACGTTATACCATATAACGTTATGTTATATGGCGCAATACGTTATAACGTTATACCATATAACGTAATACGTTATAACGTTATACCATATAACGTAAAACGTTATAACGTTGTACCAAATAACGTTATGTTATATGACGCAATACGTTATAACGTTATACCATATAACGTAATATGTTATAACGCTAAACCATATAACGTAATACGTTATAACGTTATACCATATAAAGTTATGTTATATGGCGCAATACGTTATAGCGTTATACCATATAACGTAATACGTTATAACGTTATACCATATAACGTAAAACGTTATAACGTTGTACCATATAACGTTATGTTATATGACGCAATACGTTATAACGATATACTATATATCGTAATACGTTATAACGTTATACCAGGGTCACGTTATGTTATATAATGTAATACGTTATAACGTTATACCATATAACGTTATGTTATATGGCGCAATACGTTTTAACGTTATACCATATAACGTTATGTTATATTACGTAATACGTTATAACGTTATACCATATAACGTTATGTTATACAACGCAATACGTTATAACGATATACGATGTATCGTAATACGTTTTATCATTATACCATATAACGCAATTCGTTATGAAGTTATACCATATAACGTTATGTTGTATAACGTTATACCATATAACGATATACTATGTAATTTTTTTTTTATTTAATATTTCCTATTCACAATTTGTCCAATTTGGACATTTGGTAGAATTTTTTAGCTGTTTGATTATCATGTGGGTGGCTACCCCCAATGGGGTACCATCTTCGGGCTTGTTAGGGTATATCGTTTATGAGATCTGCTGGAAGTTTCCTTTTTAATCTCCTTTCAATGAAAGTGATGATCGTTTCCGCTGCCAGCCAGTTCGGGTGCGTTGCTATTCTTTCTTTGTATCTTCTTGCGAATCTGCTAATCTCTTCCTTGACCGTTGGTATTCCAAGGTCTTTCCTTATATCCTCGTTTCTAACGTACCTTGGGGTGTTTACTATTGTTCTAAGTATTTTGGATTGCATTGCCTCTAATTTGGTTATATGGCTCGTTGCTGCTGTTCCCCATAGTGGTATTCCGTACGTCCAGATTGGTTTTATAATGGTTTTATAAATTTTTAATTTGTTCTCTATACTCAGTTTAGATTTTCGACTTGTTAACCAGTACATCTGTCTCGTTGCTATCTGTATTTTGCTTATTATTGATTTAATATGTTGTTCCCATGTGAATCGTGTATCAAAGTGGAGTCCAAGGTAGTTGACTTGCCTTGTTTGTATTATTTGCGTGCCGTTGAGTGTAATGTTTGGTGGTATCTGTTTTCGCAGTGTGAATGTAATGTGGTTGCATTTATCAGGGTTCGCTTTAATTTGTTTAACTTGAAGCCACTTTTCTATTTTTACAATATGTCCTTGTAGTAATGTGACTGCTGTTGCAGGGTTAGTGTGCCTGACTAGTACAACAGTGTCATCCGCAAATGTCAGTATTTTGCTATTGGTAGTTGTTGGTATGTTGGCCGTGTATAGTGTGTATAGAATTGGTCCCAAGACGCTTCCTTGCGGAACCCCTGCATTGATATCTTTAACTTGAGAGTATGTGTCTTTAATTTTTACTGAAAAAGTTCTGTTGCTTAAGTATGATTTGATTAAATGGTATATCTGTTCCGGGAGTTGTTTTCTGATTGATTGAAGTAGACTATTGTGGTTTATTTTGTCAAATGTTTTCTCGATATCCATAAAGAGGGCTGTGCAGTATTGTTTGTTTTCTAATGCTAGTATAATTTCACTTGTGAGTCTGTGCATTTGCTCTATCGTGGAGTGTTTGTTTCTGAATCCAAATTGGTGATCTGGTATTAATTTTTCCTTCTCTATTATTGGTTTTAAGCGGTCGTAAATTATTTTCTCTAGTATTTTGGAAAATACGGGAAGTAGTGATATTGGTCTGTAAGATGCTGATTGGTGTGGGTCATTGCCTGGTTTAGGTAACATTATGATCTGTGCTAGTTTCCATAATTTAGGATAATATTGGATTCTTAATATTGCATTGAAAATTATTGCAATTAGTCGTATCGCTTTTGGAGGAAGGTTTCTCAAGATTATACCATTGATTAGCTCAATTCCTGGTGCCTTATTATTTTTTGTTTTCTCGATTATGTTTCTAATTTCATATATACTATGTAATGTAACACGTTATAGCGTTATACCTTATAACGTTATATTATATAACGTAATAAGTTATAACGTTATACCAGGGTCACGTTATGTTATATAACGTAATACGTTATAACGTTATACCATATAACGTAAAACGTTGTAACGCTAAACCATATAACGTAATACGTTATAACGTTATACCAGATAACGTTATGTTATATGGCGCAATACGTTATAACGTTATACCATATAACGTAATACGTTATAACGTTATACCATGTCACGTTATGTTATATAACGTAATACGTTATAACGTTATCCCATATAACGTAATACGTTATAACGTTAAACCATATAACGTAATACGATATAACGTTATACCATATAACGTCATGCTATATGGCGCAATACGTTATAACGTTATACCATATAACGTAATACGTTATAACGTTATACCATATAACGTAATACGTTATAACGTAATACCATACAACGTAATACGTTATAACATTATACCATATAACGTAAAACGTTATAACATTATGCCATATAACGTAATACATTATAACGTTATACCATATAACGTAATACGTTATAACGTTATACCATATAACGTAAGACGTTATAATGTTAAACCATATAACGCAATAAATTACAACGTTATACCATATTACGTAATACGTTATAACGTTATACCATATAACGTTATGTTATATGACGCAATACGTTATAACGTTATACCATATAACGTAATACGTTATAACGTTATACCATATGACGCAATACGTTTTAACGTTATACCATGTCACGTTATGTTATATAACGTAATAGGTTATAATGTTATACCATATAACGTAATACGTTATAACGTTAAACCATATAACGTAATAAGTTATAACGTTATACCATGTCACGTTATGTTATATAACGTAATACGTTATAAAGTTATCCCATATAACGTAATACGTTATAACGTTAAACCATATAACGTAATACGATATAACGTTATACCATATAACGTCATGTTATATGGCGCAATACGTTATAACGTTATACCATATAACGTAAGACGTTATAACGCTATGGCATGTCACGTTATGTTATATAACGTAATACTTTATAACGTTATACCATATAACGTAATACGTTATAACGTTAAACCATATAACGTAATACGATATAACGTTATACCATCTAACGTCTTGTTATATGGCGCAATACGTTATAACGTTATACCATATAACACAATACGTTCTAACGTTATGTCATATAAAGTAACACGTTATAACGTTACACCATGTCGCGTTATGTTATATAACGTAATACCTTATAACGTTATACCACAGAACGTAAGACGTTATAACGTTATACCATATAACGTAATACGTTATAACGTTATACCATATAACACAATACGTTCTAACGTTATACCATATAACGTAATACGTTATAACGCTATGGCATGTCACGTTATGTTATATAACGTAATACTTTATAACGTTGTACCATAGAACGTAAGACGTTATAACGTAATACCATATAACGAAATACGCTTTAACGTTGTACCATATAACGTTATGTTATATAACGTAATACGTTTGCACGTTATGCCTTATAGCGATATACTATATAACGTAATACGTTATAACGTTATACCATATAACGTAAAACGTTATAACGTTATACATGTAACGTTATGTTATATAAAGAAACACGTTATAACGTTATACCATGTCACGTTATGTTATATAACGTAATACTTTATAACGATATATCATATAACATAATACGTTATAACGTTAAACCATATAACGTAATACGATATAACGTTATACCATATAACGCAATACGTTTTAACGTTATACCATGTCACGTTATGTTATATAACGTAATAGGTTATAATGTTATACCATATAACGTAATACGTTATAACGTTAAACCATATAACGTAATAAGTTATAACGTTATACCATGTCACGTTATGTTATATAACGTAATACGTTATAAAGTTATCCCATATAACGTAATACGTTATAACGTTAAACCATATAACGTAATACGATATAACGTTATACCATCTAACGTCTTGTTATATGGCGCAATACGTTATAACGTTATACCATATAACACAATACGTTCTAACGTTATGTCATATAAAGTAACACGTTATAACGTTATACCATGTCACGTTATGTTATATGACGCAATACGTTATAACGTTATACCATATAACGTAATACGTTATAACGTTATACCATATGACGCAATACGTTTTAACGTTATAGCATGTCACGTTATGTTATATAACGTAATACGATATAACGTTATACCATATAATGTATTACGTTATAACGTTAAACCATAGAACGTAATACGTTATAACGTTATACCATGTCACGTTATGTTATATAACGTAATACGTTATAATGTTATACCATATAACGTAATACGTTATAACGTTAAACCATATAACGTAATACGTTATAACGTTATACCATGTCACGTTATGTTATATAACGTAATACGTTATAACGTTATCCCATATAACGTAATACGTTATAACGTTAAACCATATAACGTAATACGATATAACGTTATACCATATAACGTCATGCTATATGGCGCAATACGTTATAACGTTATACCATGTCACGTTATGTTATATAACGTAATACGTTATAACGTTATACCATATAACGTAATACGTTATAACGTTATGCCATATAACGTAATACGTTATAACGTAATACCGTATAACGTAATACGTTATAACGTTATACCTCATAACGTAATACGTTACATCGTTATACCATATAACGTAATACGTTATAACGTAATACCATATAACGTAATACGTTACAACATTATACCATATAACGTAATACGTTATAACATTATGCCATATAACGTAATACATTATAACGTTATACCATATAACGTAATACGTTATAACGTTATACCATATAACGTAAGACGTTATAATGTTAAACCATATTACGTAATACGTTATAACGCTATACCATGTCACGTTATGTTATATAACGCAATACGTTTTAACGTTATACCATATAACGCAATACGTTTTAACGTTATACCATATAACGTTATGTTATATAACGTAAAACGTTATAACGTTAAACCATATAACGTAATACGTTACAACGTTATACCATATTACGTAATACGTTATAACGTTATACCATATAACGTTATGTTATATGACGCAATACGTTATAACGTTATACCATATAACGTAATACGTTATAACGTTATACCATATGACGCAATACGTTTTAACGTTATAGCATGTCACGTTATGTTATATAACGTAATACGATATAACGTTATACCATATAATGTATTACGTTATAACGTTAAACCATAGAACGTAATACGTTATAACGTTATACCATGTCACGTTATGTTATATAACGTAATACGTTATAATGTTATACCATATAACGTAATACGTTATAACGTTAAACCATATAACGTAATACGTTATAACGTTATACCATGTCACGTTATGTTATATAACGTAATACGTTATAACGTTATCCCATATAACGTAATACGTTATAACGTTAAACCATATAACGTAATACGATATAACGTTATACCATATAACGTCATGCTATATGGCGCAATACGTTATAACGTTATACCATATAACGTAATACGTTATAACGTTATACCATATAACGTAATACGTTATAACGTAATACCATACAACGTAATACGTTATAACATTATACCATATAACGTAAAACGTTATAACATTATGCCATATAACGTAATACATTATAACGTTATACCATATAACGTAATACGTTATAACGTTATACCATATAACGTAAGACGTTATAATGTTAAACCATATAACGCAATACGTTACAACGTTATACCATATTACGTAATACGTTATAACGTTATACCATATAACGTTATGTTATATGACGCAATACGTTATAACGTTATACCATATAACGTAATACGTTATAACGTTATACCATATGACGCAATACGTTTTAACGTTATACCATGTCACGTTATGTTATATAACGTAATAGGTTATAATGTTATACCATATAACGTAATACGTTATAACGTTAAACCATATAACGTAATAAGTTATAACGTTATACCATGTCACGTTATGTTATATAACGTAATACGTTATAAAGTTATCCCATATAACGTAATACGTTATAACGTTAAACCATATAACGTAATACGATATAACGTTATACCATATAACGTCATGTTATATGGCGCAATACGTTATAACGTTATACCATATAACGTAAGACGTTATAACGCTATGGCATGTCACGTTATGTTATATAACGTAATACTTTATAACGTTATACCATATAACGTAATACGTTATAACGTTAAACCATATAACGTAATACGATATAACGTTATACCATCTAACGTCTTGTTATATGGCGCAATACGTTATAACGTTATACCATATAACACAATACGTTCTAACGTTATGTCATATAAAGTAACACGTTATAACGTTACACCATGTCGCGTTATGTTATATAACGTAATACCTTATAACGTTATACCACAGAACGTAAGACGTTATAACGTTATACCATATAACGTAATACGTTATAACGTTATACCATATAACACAATACGTTCTAACGTTATACCATATAACGTAATACGTTATAACGCTATGGCATGTCACGTTATGTTATATAACGTAATACTTTATAACGTTGTACCATAGAACGTAAGACGTTATAACGTAATACCATATAACGAAATACGCTTTAACGTTGTACCATATAACGTTATGTTATATAACGTAATACGTTTGCACGTTATGCCTTATAGCGATATACTATATAACGTAATACGTTATAACGTTATACCATATAACGTAAAACGTTATAACGTTATACATGTAACGTTATGTTATATAAAGAAACACGTTATAACGTTATACCATGTCACGTTATGTTATATAACGTAATACTTTATAACGATATATCATATAACATAATACGTTATAACGTTAAACCATATAACGTAATACGATATAACGTTATACCATATAACGCAATACGTTTTAACGTTATACCATGTCACGTTATGTTATATAACGTAATAGGTTATAATGTTATACCATATAACGTAATACGTTATAACGTTAAACCATATAACGTAATAAGTTATAACGTTATACCATGTCACGTTATGTTATATAACGTAATACGTTATAAAGTTATCCCATATAACGTAATACGTTATAACGTTAAACCATATAACGTAATACGATATAACGTTATACCATCTAACGTCTTGTTATATGGCGCAATACGTTATAACGTTATACCATATAACACAATACGTTCTAACGTTATGTCATATAAAGTAACACGTTATAACGTTATACCATGTCACGTTATGTTATATGACGCAATACGTTATAACGTTATACCATATAACGTAATACGTTATAACGTTATACCATATGACGCAATACGTTTTAACGTTATAGCATGTCACGTTATGTTATATAACGTAATACGATATAACGTTATACCATATAATGTATTACGTTATAACGTTAAACCATAGAACGTAATACGTTATAACGTTATACCATGTCACGTTATGTTATATAACGTAATACGTTATAATGTTATACCATATAACGTAATACGTTATAACGTTAAACCATATAACGTAATACGTTATAACGTTATACCATGTCACGTTATGTTATATAACGTAATACGTTATAACGTTATCCCATATAACGTAATACGTTATAACGTTAAACCATATAACGTAATACGATATAACGTTATACCATATAACGTCATGCTATATGGCGCAATACGTTATAACGTTATACCATATAACGTAATACGTTATAACGTTATACCATATAACGTAATACGTTATAACGTAATACCATACAACGTAATACGTTATAACATTATACCATATAACGTAAAACGTTATAACATTATGCCATATAACGTAATACATTATAACGTTATACCATATAACGTAATACGTTATAACGTTATACCATATAACGTAAGACGTTATAATGTTAAACCATATAACGCAATACGTTACAACGTTATACCATATTACGTAATACGTTATAACGTTATACCATATAACGTTATGTTATATGACGCAATACGTTATAACGTTATACCATATAACGTAATACGTTATAACGTTATACCATATGACGCAATACGTTTTAACGTTATACCATGTCACGTTATGTTATATAACGTAATAGGTTATAATGTTATACCATATAACGTAATACGTTATAACGTTAAACCATATAACGTAATAAGTTATAACGTTATACCATGTCACGTTATGTTATATAACGTAATACGTTATAAAGTTATCCCATATAACGTAATACGTTATAACGTTAAACCATATAACGTAATACGATATAACGTTATACCATATAACGTCATGTTATATGGCGCAATACGTTATAACGTTATACCATATAACGTAAGACGTTATAACGCTATGGCATGTCACGTTATGTTATATAACGTAATACTTTATAACGTTATACCATATAACGTAATACGTTATAACGTTAAACCATATAACGTAATACGATATAACGTTATACCATCTAACGTCTTGTTATATGGCGCAATACGTTATAACGTTATACCATATAACACAATACGTTCTAACGTTATGTCATATAAAGTAACACGTTATAACGTTACACCATGTCGCGTTATGTTATATAACGTAATACCTTATAACGTTATACCACAGAACGTAAGACGTTATAACGTTATACCATATAACGTAATACGTTATAACGTTATACCATATAACACAATACGTTCTAACGTTATACCATATAACGTAATACGTTATAACGCTATGGCATGTCACGTTATGTTATATAACGTAATACTTTATAACGTTGTACCATAGAACGTAAGACGTTATAACGTAATACCATATAACGAAATACGCTTTAACGTTGTACCATATAACGTTATGTTATATAACGTAATACGTTTGCACGTTATGCCTTATAGCGATATACTATATAACGTAATACGTTATAACGTTATACCATATAACGTAAAACGTTATAACGTTATACATGTAACGTTATGTTATATAAAGAAACACGTTATAACGTTATACCATGTCACGTTATGTTATATAACGTAATACTTTATAACGATATATCATATAACATAATACGTTATAACGTTAGACCATATTACGTTATGTTGTATAACGTAATACGTTATTACGTTATACCATGTAACGTTATGTTATATAACGTAATACGTTATAACATTGTACCATATCACGTTATGTTACATAACGTAATACGTTATATCATTATACCATATAACGTAATAAGCTATAACGTCATACCATATAACGTAATACGTTATAACGTTATACCATATAACGTAATACGTTATATCGTTATACCATATAACACAATACGATATAACGTTATACCATATAACGTTATGTTATATAACGCAATACGTTGTAACGTTATACCATGTAACGTGTTACGTTATAACGTAATTCGTTATAACTATATACCATATAAAAGAATACGTTCTAACGCTATACCAAATAACGTAATACGTTATAACGTTATAACATATAACGTTATACCATATGCCGTAATACGTTATAACGCTACAGCATATAGCGTTATACCATATAACGTTATGTTATATAACGTAATATGCTATAACGTTATACCGTATAACGTTATACTATGTAACGTAATACGTTATAACGATATACCATACAAAATAATACGTTATAACGATATACCATATAACTGAATACATTACAAAGTTATACCATATAACGTTGTGCTGAATGACGTAATAAGTTATAACGTTATACCATATAACGATATACTATCTATCGTAACACGTTATAACGTTATACCATATAACGTAATACGTTATATCGTTATACCACATAACGCAATACGGTATAACGTTATACCATATAAGGTTATGTTTTGTAATGCAATACGTTGTAACGTTATACCATGTAACGTGTTACATTATAACGTAATTCCTTATAACCATATACCATATAAAGGAACACGTTATAACGCTATACCAAATAACGTAATACGTTATAACGTTATAACATACAACGTTATAGTATACAACGTAATACGTTATAACGTTATACCACATAGCGTAATACGTTATAACGTCATACCATATAACGTTATGTTATATAGCGTAATAAGTTATAACGTTGTACTATATATCGTAACACGCTATAACGTTATACCATATAACGCTATGGTATATAACGTAATACGCTATAACCTTATACCGTATAACGTTATACTATATAACGTAATTCGTTATAACGTTACACGACATAAAGTAATACGTTATAACGTTATAACATATAACTGAATACAAGACAACATTATACCATATAATGTTGTGTTGAATAACGTAATACGTTATAACGTTATACCATATAACGATGTACTATCTAGCGTAACACGTTATAACGTTATACCATATAACGTAATACGTTATAACGTTATACCATATAACGTAATATGTTATAATGTTATATCATCTAACGTAATACGTTATAACGTTATACATATAACGTAATACGTTATAACGTTATACCATATAACGTAATAGGTTATAACGTTATACCATATAACGTAATACGTTATAACGTTATGCCACATGACGTAATACGTTATGACGTTATACCATATAACGTTATGTTATATGACGCAATACGTTATAACGTTATACCTTATAACGTCATACGTTATAACGCTGTACCTTATAACGATATGTTATATAACGTAATACGTTATAACGTTATACCATGTCACGTTATGTTCTATAACGTAATACGTTATAACGTTATACCATATAATGTAATACGTTATAACGTTATACCATATAACGTAATACGTGATATCGTTACACCATATAACGTAATACGTTATAACGTTATATCATATAACGGATTACGTTTTAACGTTATACCATATAACGCAATACGTTTCAACGTTATACCATATAACGCAATACGTTTTAACGTTATACCATATAACGCAATACGTTTTAACGTTATACCATATAACGAAATACGTTACAACGTTATACCATATAACGAAATACGTTTTAACGATATACCATATAACGTAATATGTTATAACTTTGTGCTACATAACGTAATACGTTATAACGTTATACCATATAACTGAATACATGACAACGTTATTCCATATAACGTTGTGTTGAATAACGTAATACGTTATAACGTTATACCATATAACGTAATATGTTATAATGTTATACCATCTAACGTAATACGTTATAACGTTGTACATATAACGTAATACGTTATAACGTTATACCATATAACGTAATAGGTTATAACGTTATACCATATAACGCAATACGTTATAACGTTATGCCACATGACGTAATACGTTATGACGTTATACCATATAACGTTATGTTATATGACGCAATGCGTTATAACGTTATACCTTATAACGTCATACGTTATAACGCTGTACTTTATAACGATATGTTATATAACGTAATACGTTATAACGTTATACCATGTCACGTTATTTTATATAAAGTAACGCGTTATACCGTTATCCCTTATAACGTTATGTTGTATAACGTAATACGTTATAACGTTATATCATATAAGGCTATGTTATATAACGTAATACGTTATAACGTTATACAATGTCACGTTATGTTATATAACGTAATACGTTATAACGTTATACCATATAACGTAATACGTTATAACTTTATACCATATAACACAATACGTTATAACTTTATACCATGTAACGCTATGTTATATAACGTAATACTTTACAGCGTTATACCATATAACGTAATACGTTATAACGTTATGCCATATAACGTAAAAAGTTATAACGTTATACCATATAACGTTATGTTATATGACGCAATACGTTATAACATTATACCATATAACGTAATACGTTGTAACGTTATACCATGTCACGATATGTTATATAACGTAATACGTTATAAAGCTTTACCATATAACGTAATACGTTATAACGTTATACCACATAACGTAATACGTTATAACGTTATACCTTATAACGTTATGTTATATAACGTAATACGTTATAATGTTATACCATGTCACGTTATGTTATATAACGTAATACGTTTTAAGGTTATACCATATAACGTAATACGTTATAGCGTTGTACCATATAACGTAATAGGTTCTAACGTTACACCATATAACGTAATACGTTGCAACGTTATACCGCATAACGTAATACGTTATAACGTTAAACCATATAACGTTATGTTATATGACGCAATACGTTATAACGTTATACCTTATAACGTCATACGTTATAACGCTGTACCTTATAACGATATGTTATATAACGTAATACGTTATAACGTTATACCATGTCACGTTATGTTCTATAACGTAATACGTTATGACGTTATACAATGTCACGTTATGTTATATAACGTAATACGGTATAACGTTGTACCATATAACGTAATACGTTATAACGTTATACCATATAAGGTAATACGTTATAACGTTATACCATATAACGTCATACGTTATAACGTTGTACCTTATAACGTTATGTTATATAACGTAATACGTTATAACGTTATACCATGTCACGTTATATTATGTAACGTAATACGTTATAACGTTATCCCATATAACGTAATACGTTATAACGTTATACAATATGACGTAATCCGTTATAACGTTATACCATATAACGTTATGTTATATAACGTTATACCTTATAACGCTATGTTATATAACGTTATACCTTATAACGTTATAACTTATCACATTATGTAATATAACGTAATACGTTATAACGTTATACCATGTCACGTTATGTTCTATAACGTAATACGTTGTAACGTTCTACCATATAACGTAATACGTTATAACGTTATACCATAAAACGTTACGTTATATGACGCAATTCGTTATAACGTTATAACATATAACGTAATACGTTATAACTTTATACCTTATAACGTTAAGTTATATAACGGAATTCGTTATAACGTTATACCTTGTCACGCTATGTTATATAACGGAATACGTTATAACGTTATACCATATAACGTTATTTTATATAAAGTAACGCGTTATACCGTTATCCCTTATAACGTTATGTTGTATAACGTAATACGTTATAACGTTATATCATATAAGGCTATGTTATATAACGTAATACGTTATAACGTTATACAATGTCACGTTATGTTATATAACGTAATACGTTATAACGTTATACCATATAACGTAATACGTTATAACTTTATACCATATAACACAATACGTTATAACTTTATACCATGTAACGCTATGTTATATAACGTAATACGTTATAACGTTATACAATGTCACGTTATGTTATATAACGTAATACGTTATAACGTTATACCATATAACGTAATACGTTATAACTATATACCATATAACACAATACGTTATAACTTTATACCATGTAACGCTATGTTATATAACGTAATACTTTACAGCGTTATACCTTATAACGTAATACGTTATAACGTTATACCATATAACGTAAAAAGTTATAACGTTATACCATATAACGTTATGTTATATGACGCAATACGTTATAACATTATACCATATAACGTAATACGTTGTAACGTTATACCATGTCACGATATGTTATATAACGTAATACTTTATAAGGTTATACCATGTCACGTTGTGTTATATAACGCAATAAGTTTTAACGTTATACCATATAACGCAATACGTTTTAACGTTATACCATATAACGTTATGTTATATAACGTAATACGTTATAACGTTATACCATATAACGTAATACGTTATAGTGTTGTACCATATAACGTAATACGTTATAAAGCTTTACCATATAACGTAATACGTTATAACGTTATACCACATAACGTAATACGTTATAACGTTATACCTTATAACGTTATGTTATATAACGTAATACGTTATAACGTTATACCATGTCACGTTATGTTATATAACGTAATACGCTATAAGGTTATACCATATAACGTAATACGTTATAGCGTTGTACCATATAACGTAATACGTTATAACGTTATACCATATAACGTAATACGTTATAACGTTATACCACATAACGTAATACGTTATAACGTTATACCTTATAACGTTATGTTATATAACGTAATACGTTATAACGTTATACCATGTCACGTTATGTTATATAACGTAATACGTTATAAAGTTATAACATGTCACGTTATGTTGTATAACGTAATACGTTATAACGTTATACAATGTCACGTTATGTTATATAACGTAATACGGTATAACGTTGTACCATATAACGCAATACGTTATAACGTTATACCATATAAGGTAATACGTTATAACGTTATACCATATAACGTTATGTTATATGACGCAATACGTTATAACGTTATACCATATAACGTCATACGTTATAACGTTGTACCTTATAACGTTATGTTATATAACGTAATACGTTATAACGTTATACCATGTCACGTTATATTATGTAACGTAATACGTTATAACGTTATCCCATATAACGTAATACTTTATAACGTTATACAATACGACGTAATCCGTTATAACGTTATACCATATAACGTTATGTTATATAACGTTATACCTTATAACGTTATAACTTATCACATTATGTAATATAACGTAATACGTTATAACGTTATACCATGTCACGTTATGTTCTATAACGTAATACGTTGTAACGTTATACCATATAACGTAATACGTTATAACGTTATACCATAAAACGTTACGTTATATGACGCAATTCGCTATAACGTTATAACATATAACGTAATACGTTATAACTTTATACCTTATAACGTTAAGTTATATAACGGAATTCGTTATAACGTTATACCTTGTCACGCTATGTTATATAACGGAATACGTTATAACGTTATACCATATAACGTTATTTTATATAAAGTAACGCGTTATACCGTTATCCCTTATAACGTTATGTTGTATAACGTAATACGTTATAACGTTATATCATATAAGGCTATGTTATATAACGTAATACGTTATAACGTTATACAATGTCACGTTATGTTATATAACCTAATACGTTATAACGTTATACCATATAACGTAATACGTTATAACTTTATACCATATAACACAATACGTTATAACTTTATACCATGTAACGCTATGTTATATAACGTAATACTTTACAGCGTTATACCATATAACGTAATACGTTATAACGTTATACCATATAACGTAAGAAGTTATAACGTTATACCATATAACGTTATGTTATATGACGCAATACGTTATAACATTATACCATATAACGTAATACGTTGTAACGTTATACCATGTCACGATATGTTATATAACGTAATACGTTATAACGTTATACCATGTCACGTTGTGTTATATAACGCAATAAGTTTTAACGTTATACCATATAACGCAATACGTTTTAACGTTATACCATATAACGTTATGTTATATAACGTAATACGTTATAACGTTATACCATATAACGTAATACGTTCTAGTGTTGTACCATATAACGTAATACGTTATAAAGCTTTACCATATAACGTAATACGTTATAACGTTATACCACATAACGTAATACGTTATAACGTTATACCTTATAACGTTATGTTATATAACGTAATACGTTATAACGTTATACCATGTCACGTTATGTTATATAACGTAATACGTTATAAGGTTATATCATATAACGTAATACGTTATAGCGTTGTACCATATAACGTAATACGTTATAACGTTATACCATATACCGTAATAGGTTGTAACGTTATACCATATAACGCAATACGTTTTAACGTTATACCATAAAACGTTATGTTATATAACGTAATACGTTATAACGTTATACCATATAATGTAATACGTTATAACGTTATACCATATAACGTAATACGTTATATCGTTACACCATATAACGTAATACGTTATAACGTTATATCATATAACGGATTACGTTTTAACGTTATACCATATAACGCAATACGTTTCAACGTTATACCATATAACGCAATACGTTTTAACGTTATACCATATAACGTTATACCATATAACGTGAATCGTTATAACGTTATACCATATAACGTTATGTTATATAACGTAATACGTTATAAAGTTATAACATGTCACGTTATGTTATATAACGTAATACGTTATAACGTTATACAATGTCACATTATGTTATATAACGTAATACGGTATAACGTTGTACCATATAACGTAATACGTTATAACGTTATACCATGTCACGTTATATTATGTAACGTAATACGTTATAACGTTATCCCATATAACGTAATACGTTATAACGTTATACAATATGACGTAATCCGTTATAACGTTATACCATATAACGTTATGTTATATAACGTTATACCTTATAACGTTATAACTTATCACATTATGTAATATAACGTAATACGTTATAACGTTATACCATGTCACGTTATGTTCTATAACGTAATACGTTGTAACGTTATACCATATAACGTAATACGTTATAACGTTATACCATAAAACGTTACGTTATATGACGCAATTCGTTATAACGTTATAACATAATACGTAATACGTTATAACTTTATACCTTATAACGTTAAGTTATATAACGGAATTCGTTATAACGTTATACCTTGTCACGCTATGTTATATAACGGAATACGTTATAACGTTATACCATATAACGTTATTTTATATAAAGTAACGCGTTATACCGTTATCCCTTATAACATTATGTTGTATAACGTAATACGTTATAACGTTATATCATATAAGGCTATGTTATATAACGTAATACGTTATAACGTTATACAATGTCACGTTATGTTATATAACGTAATACGTTATAACGTTATACCATATAACGTAATACGTTATAACTTTATACCATATAACACAATACGTTATAACTTTATACCATGTAACGCTATGTTATATAACGTAATACTTTACAGCGTTATACCATATAACGTAATACGTTATAACGTTATGCCATATAACGTAAAAAGTTATAACGTTATACCATATAACGTTATGTTATATGACGCAATACGTTATAACATTATACCATATAACGTATTACGTTGTAACGTTATACCATGTCACGATATGTTATATAACGTAATACGTTATAAAGCTTTACCGTATAACGTAATACGTTATAACGTTATACCACATAACGTAATACGTTATAACGTTATACCTTATAACGTTATGTTATATAACGTAATACGTTATAACGTTATACCATGTCACGTTATGTTATATAACGTAATACGTTATAATGTTATACCATATAACGTAATACGTTTTAGTGTTGTACCATATAACGTAATACGTTATAAAGCTTTACCATATAACGTAATACGTTATAACGTTATACCATATAACGTAATAGGTTATAACGTTATACCATATAACGTAATACGTTATAACGTTATGCCACATGACGTAATACGTTATGACGTTATACCATATAACGTTATGTTATATGACGCAATACGTTATAACGTTATACCTTATAACGTCATACGTTATAACGCTGTACCTTATAACGATATGTTATATAACGTAATACGTTATAACGTTATACCATGTCACGTTATGTTCTATAACGTAATACGTTATAACGTTATACCATATAATGTAATACGTTATAACGTTATACCATATAACGTAATACGTTATATCGTTACACCATATAACGTAATACGTTATAACGTTATATCATATAACGGATTACGTTTTAACGTTATACCATATAACGCAATACGTTTCAACGTTATACCATATAACGCAATACGTTTTAACGTTATACCATATAACGCAATACGTTTTAACGTTATACTATATAACGAAATACGTTACAACGTTATACCATATAACGAACTACGTTTTAACGATATACCATATAACGTAATATGTTATAACGTTGTGCTACATAACGTAATACGTTATAACGTTGTACCATATAACTGAATACATGACAACGTTATACCATACAACGTTGTGTTGAATAACGTAATACGTTATAACTTTATACCATATAACGATGTACTATCTAGCGTAACACGTTATAACATTATACCATATAACGTAATACGTTATAACGTTATACCATATAACGTAATATGTTATAATGTTATACCATCTAACGTAATACGTTATAACGTTGTACATATAACGTAATACGTTATAACGTTATACCATATAACGTAATAGATTATAACGTTATACCATATAACGTAATACGTTATAACGTTATGCCACATGACGTAATACGTTATGACGTTATACCATATAACGTTATGTTATATGACGCAATACGTTATAACGTTATACCTTATAACGTCATACGTTATAACGCTGTACTTTATAACGATATGTTATATAACGTAATACGTTATAACGTTATACCATGTCACGTTATGTTCTATAACGTAATACGTTATAACGTTATACCATATAATGTAATACGTTATAACGTTATACCATATAACGTAATACGTTATATCGATACACCATATAACGTAATACGTTATAACGTTATATCATATAACGGATTACGTTTTAACGTTATACCATATAACGCAATACGTTTCAACGTTATACCATATAACGCAATACGTTTTAACGTTATACCATATAACGCAATACGTTTTAACGTTGTACCATATGACGTTATACCATATAACGTGAATCGTTATAACGTTATACCATATAACGTTATGTTATATAACGTAATGCGTTATAAAGTTATAACATGTCACGTTATGTCATATAACGTAATACGTTATAACGTTATACAATGTCACGTTATGTTATATAACGTAATACGGTATAACGTTGTACCATATAACGTAATACGTTATAACGTTATACCATATAAGGTAATACGTTATAACGTTATACCATATAACGTTATGTTATATGACGCAATACGTTATAACGTTATACCATATAACGTCATACGTTATAACGTTGTACCTTATAACGTTATGTTATATAACGTAATACGTTATAACGTTATACCATGTCACGTTATATTATGTAACGTAATACGTTATAACGTTATCCCATACAACGTAATACGTTATAACGTTATACAATATGACGTAATCCGTTATAACGTTATACCATATAACGTTATGTTATATAACGTTATACCTTATAACGTTATAACTTATCACATTATGTAATATAACGTAATACGTTATAACGTTATACCATGTCACGTTATGTTCTATAACGTAATACGTTGTAACGTTATACCATATAACGTAATACGTTATAACGTTATACCATAAAACGTTACGTTATATGACGCAATTCGTTATAACGTTATAACATATAACTTAATACGTTATAACTTTATACCTTATAACGTTAAGTTATATAACGGAATTCGTTATAACGTTATACCTTGTCACGCTATGTTATATAACGGAATACGTTATAACGTTATACCATATAACGTTATTTTATATAAAGTAACGCGTTATACCGTTATCCCTTATAACGTTATGTTGTATAACGTAATACGTTATAACGTTATATCATATAAGGCTATGGTATATAACGTAATACGTTATAACGTTATACAATGTCACGTTATGTTATATAACGTAATACGTTATAACGTTATACGATATAACGTAATACGTTATAACTTTATACCATATAACACAATACGTTATAACTTTATACCATGTAACGCTATGTTATATAACGTAATACTTTACAGCGTTATACCATATAACGTAATACGTTATAACGTTATGCCATATAACGTAAAAAGTTATAACGTTATACCATATAACGTTATGTTATATGACGCAATACGTTATAACATTATACCATATAACGTAATACGTTGTAACGTTATACCATGTCACGATATGTTATATAACGTAATACGTTATAAAGCTTTACCATATAACGTAATACGTTATAACGTTATACCACATAACGTAATACGTTATAACGTTATACCTTATAACGTTATGTTATATAACGTAATACGTTATAACGTTATACCATGTCACGTTATGTTATATAACGTAATACGTTATAAGGTTATACCATATAACGTAATACGTTATAGCGTTGTACCATATAACGTAATACGTTATAACGTTATACCATGTACCGTAATAGGTTGTAACGTTATACCATATAACGCAATACGTTTTAACGTTATACCATATAACGTTATGTTATATAACGTAATACGTTATAACGTTATACCATATAACGTAATACGTTTTAGTGTTGTACCATATAACGTAATACGTTATAAAGCTTTACCATATAACGTAATACGTTATAACGTTATACCACATAACGTAATACGTTATAACGTTATACCTTATAACGTTATGTTATATAACGTAATACGTTATAACGTTATACCATGTCACGTTATGTTATATAACGTAATACGTTATAACGTTATACCATATAAGGTAATAGGTCATAATGTAATACCATATAACGTAATACGTTATAACGTTATACCATATAACGTAATACGTTATAACGTTATACAATATAACGTAATACGTTATAACTTTATACCATATAACGTAATACGTTAGAGTGTTGTACCATATAACGTAATACGTTATAACGTTATACCATATACCGTAATAGGTTGTAACGTTATACCATATAACGCAATATGTTTTAACGTTATACCATATAACGTTATGTTATATAAAGTAATACGTTATAACGTTATACCATATAACGTAATACGTTTTAGTGTTGTACCATATAACGTAATACGTTATAAAGCTTTACCATATAACGTAATACGTTATAACGTTATACCACATAACGTAATACGTTATAACGTTATACCTTATAACGTTATGTTATATAACGTAATACGTTATAACGTTATACCATGTCACGTTATGTTCTATAACGTAATACGTTATAACGTTATACCATATAATGTAATACGTTATAACGTTATACCATGTCACGTTATGTTATATAACGTAATACGTTATAAGGGTGTACCATATAACGTAATACGTTATAGCGTTGTACCATATAACGTAATACGTTATAACGTTATACCATATACCGTAATAGGTTCTAACGTTATACCATATAACGTAATACGTTACAACGTTATACCGCATAACGTAATACGTTATAACGTTAAACCATATAACGTTATGTTATATGACGCAATACGTTATAACGTTATACCTTATAACGTCATACGTTATAACGCTGTACCTTATAACGATATGTTATATAACGTAATACGTCATAACGTTATACCATGTCACGTTATGTTCTATAACGTAATACGTTATAACGTTATACCATATAACGTAATACGTTATAACGTTATGCCACATGACGTAATACGTTATGACGTTATACCATATAACGTTATGTTATATGACGCAATACGTTATAACGTTATACCTTATAACGTCATACGTTATAACGCTGTACTTTATAACGATATGTTATATAACGTAATACGTTATAACGTTATACCATGTCACGTTATGTTCTATAACGTAATACGTTATAACGTTATACGATATAATGTAATACGTTATAACGTTATACCATATAACGTAATACGTTATATCGATACACTATATAACGTAATACGTTATAACGTTATATCATATACCGGATTACGTTTTAACGTTATACCATATAACGCAATACGTTTCAACGTTATACCATATAACGCAATACGCTTTAACGTTATACCATATAACGTTATGTTCTATAACGTAATACGTTATAACGTTATACCATATAATGTAATACGTTATAACGTTATACCATATAACGTAATACGTTATATCGTTACACAATATAACGTAATACGTTATAACGTTATATCATATAACGGATTACGTTTTAACGTTATACCATATAACGCAATACGTTTCAACGTTATACCATATAACGCAATACGTTTTAACGTTATACCATATAACGCAATACGTTTTAACGTTATACCATATAACGCAATACGTTTTAACGTTATACCATAGATGGCAATACGTTTTAACGTTATACCATATAACGTTATGTTAGATAACGTAATACGTTATAACGTTATACCATATAACGTAATACGTTATAGCGTTGTACCATATAACGTAATACGTTATAACGTTATACCATATACCCGTAATACATTATAACGTTATACCATATAACGTAATACGTTATAACGTTATACCATATCACGTTATGTTATATAACGCAATACGTTATAACGTTATACCATATAACGTTATGTTATATGACGCAATACGTTATAACGTTATACCATATAACGTCATACGTTATAACGTTGTACCTTATAACGTTATGTTATATAACGTAATACGTTATAAAGTTATACCATGTCACGTTATATTATGTAACGTAATACGTTATAAGGTTATACCATATAACGTAATACGTTATAGCGTTGTACCATATAACGTAATACGTTATAACGTTATACCATATACCGTAATAGGTTGTAACATTATACCATATAACGCAATACGTTTTAACGTTATACCATATAACGTTATGTTATATAACGTAATACGTTATAACGTTATACCATATAACGTAATACGTTTTAGTGTTGTACCATGTAACGTAATACGTTAGAAAGCTTTACCATATAACGTAATACGTTATAACGTTATACCACATAACGTAATACGTTATAACGTTATACCTTATAACGTTATGTTATATAACGTAATACGTTATAACGTTATACCATGTCACGTTATGTTATATAACGTAATACGTTATAACGTTATACCATATAACGTAATAGGTCATAATGTAATACCATATAACGTAATACGTTATAACGTTATACCATATAACGTAATACGTTATAACGTTATACAACACAACGTAATACGTTATAACTTTATACCATATAACGTAATACGTTATAGTGTTGTACCATATAACGTAATACGTTATAACGTTATACCACATAATGTAATACGTTATAACGTTATACGTTATAACGTTATGTTATATAACGTAATACGTTATAACGTTATACCATGTCACGTTATGTTATATAACGAAATACGTTATAAGGTTATACCATATAACGTAATACGTTATAGCGTTGTACCATATAACGTAATACGTTATAACGTTATACCATATACCGTAATAGGTTCTAACGTTATACCATATAACGTAATACGTTACAACGTTATACCGCATAACGTAATACGTTATAACGTTAAACCATATAACGTTATGTTATATGACGCAATACGTTATAACGTTATACCATATAACGTAATAAGTTATCACGTTATACAATATAACGTAATACGTTACAACGTTGTACCTTATAACGTTATGTTATATAACGTAATACGTTATACCGTTATACCATGCCACGTTATGTTATATAACGTAATACGTTATAACGTTATACAATATAACGTAATACGTTATAACTTTATACCATATAACGCAATACGTTTTAACGTTATACCATATAACGCAATACGTTTTAACGTTATACCATAGATGGCAATACGTTTTAACGTTATACCATATAACGTTATGTTAGATAACGTAATACGTTATAACGTTATACCATATAACGTAATACGTTACAACGTTATACCATATAACGTAAAAAGTTATAACGTTATACCATATAACGTAATACGTTATAAAGTTATACCATATAACGTAACATGTTTCAACGTTATACAATATAACGTTATGCCATATAACGTAATACGTTATAACGTTATACCATGTCACGTTATGTTATATAACCTAATACGTTATAACGTTATACCATATAACGTAATACGTTATAACGTTATACCATATATCGTAATACGTTATAACGTTATACCATATAAAGCAATACGTTTTAACGTTATACCATATAACGTTATGTTATATAACGTAATACGTTAAAACGTTATACCACATAACGTTATGTTATATAGCGTTATACGTTATACGTTATAACGTTATACCTTATAACGCCAGTTCTGCCCGAGCAGTCGAGCTATGCGGACGTGAGAACTAGTGCTTCCGTAAGTGCGACAAGTGGGAAAGAAAAGAGAAGAGAAAAGAAAAGTGAAGTGCAACACAACCAATATACTAAAACTAAAGGATGGAAAACATCCAAAAAATACCAACTATAAAAATCCTAAACAAAGGCGAAACATATGCCATAAACAGAGCAATAGACCAACAGAGCTCAAATAAATCAACAAGTGAAGTGGATTGCTCAGATACAAACGAAATGGCGATGGAAATTACGAAAAAAGATGAAGGAAAAAATAATACTAGCAATGTTCCACCACATTACAACGAAAGCTGGAAGACTGCAACTCCCAGCAAAAAACGAAGGATAAACACAAACACAAATGCTAAGAGGACGATAGAACCAGAAGGACAAAAATGGCTACAGGAAATTCCTATACATAACTCTTTCAGCTCACTGCCAGAAGTGATGGATGTAGACCCAGCTGATAAACCAATAACAAACATTCCTAAACCTCCACCAATCTTCATTGATGCTAAAATAATAGACCCCCTCATCGAACTGCTAAACATCACGGCAGGAAAAGAAAATTACACCATAAAACAACTCAAACTAGAACAAGTAAAAGTACAAACCAATACCCCGGAAATATATAGAAAAGTAACAAAAGCGCTAAAGGAAAAAAACGCCGGGTATCATACCTACCAACCCAAATCTGATAAAAGCTACAAAGCAGTAATCAGAGGCTTACATCCTAAATCGAACACAAACAACATATGTGAGGAATTAGCCAAAATCGGACACCAGGTGAGAACGATTAACAACATAACCAGATTTGACACCAAGCAACCACTACCGCTATTTTTAATAGAATTAGAACCTAAAAATAATAACAAAGAAATTTTTGAAATTAAGAAAATTTTAAACACGATAATTACAGTTGAGCCACCCAGACAAAAAAAAGACATACCGCAATGTATGAGGTGTCAACAATATGGGCATACAAAAAACTACTGTAACAGAAACCCGGCGTGTGTCAAATGCGCAGGAAAGCACCTAACAGCTAACTGCCCACATACGGGAAAAATAAATAACGCAAAGTGTTTCAATTGCGGTGGAAACCACCCAGCTAGTTACAAAGGCTGTTTAGTCAGAAAGCAACTACAAAAAAAACTTTTTCCGCCGCTTCGTAACAGGACATATAATAACTCTAACACTCAACAGGATAGCATAGTAACTGAAACATCAACAAACGTTCAGAATGTAATGAACCATAACAATACCAACACCCTTGGTAGCCGAAGCTACGCGCAAGTAGCCAAACAGTCAACACCTTTAGATAATCACAACCAGAACATTAACATCGACGACGCTGCAGAAATTAAAGAACTATTAAAGATATCCATCAAAAACACAGAATTCCTGGCAAAAATGATAAGTGAACAAAACGCAATCCTTAAACAGCAAACGCAACAAATCACACTCATGCTACAGCTACTTACAAACACGCTAACTAAAAAATAAAAATGGACACGCTTAAAATAGCAGCCTGGAACTCTAACGGCCTACAACAAAGGGCCCTAGAAACTAAAACATTCCTGTATAACAATAATATCGATATACTTCTTGTTTCAGAAACACACTTCACTATAAAAAACTATTTAAAAATACCGTACTACACCATATATGATACCAAGCATCCCTCAGGAAAAGCACACGGAGGAACCGCAGTAATAATAAGAAACGATATTAAACACCATCTACACAGTCAGGTTAGTAAAGAATATATCCAAGCAACCACCGTTACAGTACAAACTAGCAGCAACTATCTACAGCTGTCAGCAGTATATGTACCACCGCGACATAAAATTACATCTCAAATGTGGGAAGATTACTTTCAACATTTAGGTGATAAGTATATTGCAGCGGGAGACTATAATTCAAAGCACACACTATGGGGATCAAGAATCAATACACCTCGAGGTAGAACTTTGGAGAAATACATTAGAAACAATAACCTCAATATATTATCCACAGGAAGACCGACTTACTGGCCGACAGACTTGAGCAAAATACCTGACCTACTTGATTTTGCAGTTACAAAAGGACTAAATGCAAATAAACTAAATATAGAACCCAGCCTCGAGCTTAGCTCCGATCATACACCCATAATTATTACATACTTAAACAAACCAATAATTTATAAAAATTCAGAGACACTATGCAATAAAACCACCAAATGGCAAACATTTAAAGAAATAATTGAGAGCAAAATCAACTGCAACATCCCATTGAAAACACCCGAACATATCGAACAAGCAGTAATAACGCTTACAGAAACTATTCAGGAAGCAGCATGGGCAACCACCATACCTGAATCAAATAATAGACCAACAAAAATAATTCCGCCAGACATCCTTGAAAAAATTAGAGAAAAAAGAAAAGCGAAAGCAAAATGGCAAAAACATAGATCAAAAGAAAACAAAAAACACCTAAATAAACTTGCAAAGGAAATAAAAAACAAAATAAAAGAACACAATAACAATGAGTTCACAAAATTCATAGAGTCACTATCTGCACACGAGAACTCTAACTACTCCCTTTGGAAAGCCACAAAAAAAATAAAGAAGCCAATAAAACTAGTCCCAGCAATCAGAAAAGCAGATAATACATGGGCAAGAAGCAACGAAGAACAAGCTGAAGAATTTTCCAACCACCTAAGCAACATATTTACACCACATAATATCAATAATAGCAACCACAACTGTCATATGGACGAGGATGAGGTAATCACTAGTACTGCAACTGACAATCATTACATCATACCTAAAACAACAGCACATGAAATTAGAAACATAATCGAGAAAACAAAAAATAATAAGGCACCAGGAATTGACCTAATCAATGGTATAATCTTGAAAAACCTTCCTCCAAAAGCGATACGGCTAATTACAATAATCTTTAATGCAATATTAAGAATCCAATACTATCCTAAACTATGGAAACTAGCACAGATCATAATGTTACCTAAACCAGGCAAAGACCCACATCAAACAGTATCGTACAGACCAATATCACTACTTCCAGTATTCTCCAAAATACTGGAAAAAATAATTTACGCCCGCCTAAAACCAATAATAGAGAAGGAAAAACTAATACCAGATCACCAATTTGGATTCAGGAACAAACACTCCACGATAGAGCAAATGCACAGACTCACAAACGAAATAATACTAGCAATAGAAAACAAACAATACTGTACAGCCCTCTTTATGGACATCGAGAAAGCATTCGACAAAATAAACCACGATAGTCTACTTCAATCAATCAGAAAACAATTCCCGGAGCAGATATACCATTTAACTAAATCCTACTTAAGCAACAGAACCTTTACAGTAAAAATTAAAGATACATACTCTCAAGTTAAAGACATCAAGGCAGGGGTTCCGCAAGGAAGCGTCTTGGGACCAATTCTCTACACACTATACACGGCCAACATACCAACAACCACCAACAGCAAAATACTGACATTTGCGGATGACACTGTGGTACTAGTCAGGCACACTAACCCAGCAACAGCAGTCGCATTGCTACAAGAGCATATTGCAAAAATAGAAAAGTGGCTTCAAGTTAAACAAATTAAAGCAAACCCTGATAAATGCAACCACATTACATTCACACTGCGAAAACAGTTACCACCAAACATTACACTCAACGGCACGCACATAATACAAACAAGGCAAGTCAAATACCTAGGACTACACTTTGATACAAGATTCACATGGAAACAGCATATCAAATCAATAATAAGCAAAATACAGATAGCAAGGAGACAGATGTACTGGTTAACAAGTCGAAAATCCAAACTAAGCATAGAAAACAAATTAAAAATCTACAAAACCATCATAAAACCAATCTGGACGTACGGAATACCACTATGGGGAACTGCAGCAATGAGCCATATAACCAAACTAGAGGCAATGCAATCTAAAATACTTAGAACAATAGTAAACGCCCCATGGTACGTTAGAAACGAGGACATACGAAAAGACCTTGGAATACCAACGGTCAAGGAAGAGATTAGCAGATTCGCAAGAAGGTACAGAGAAAGATTAGCAACGCACCCGAACCGGCTGGCAGCGGAAACGATCACCACATTCATCGAAAGGAGATTAAAAAGGAAACATCCAGTAGATCTCATAAAGGATACACCCTAACAAGCACGAAGATGGAACCCCATTGGGGGTAGCCACCCACATGTTATATTAGTAAACAGCTATAACATTTTACCAAATGTCCTACTGGACAAATTGTAAAATTTAAAGCAAAAAAAAAAAAAAAAAAAAAAAAAAAAAAAACCTTATAACGTTATGTTATATAACGTAATACGTTATAACGTTATACCACATAACGTAATACGTTATAACGTTATGCCATATAACGGAATAAGTTTTAACGTTATACCATATAATGCAATATGTTTTAACGTTATACCATATAACGCAATACGTTTTAACGTTATACCATATAACGTTATGTTATATAACGTAATACGTTATAACGTTATACCATATAACGTCATGTTATAAAACGCAATACGTTATAACGATGTACTATATATCGTAATACGTTATATCATTATACCATATAACGTCATGTTATATAACGTTATACCTTATAACGATATACTATATAACGTAACACGTTATAACGTTATACCTTATAACGTTATATTATATAACGTAATACGTTATAACGTTATACCATGTCACGTTATGTTATATAACGTAATACGTTATAACGTTATACCTTATAACGTTATATTATATAACGTAATACGTTATAACGTTATACCGTGTCACGTTATGTTATATAACGTAAGACGTTATAACGTTATACCATATAACGTAATACGTTATAACGTTATACCATAAAACGTAATACGTTATAACACTATACCATATAACGTTATGTTATATGACGCAATACGTTATAACGTTATACCATATAACGTTATAACATATAACGTAAAACGTTATAACGTTATACCATATAACGTTATGTTATATGACGCAATACGTCATAACGTTATACCATATAACGTAATACGTTATAACGTTATACCATGTCACGTTATATTATATAACGTAATACGTTATAACGATATACCATATAACGTAATACGTTATAACGTTACCCCATATAACGTTATGTTATTTGACGCAATACGTTATAACGTTATATCATATAACGTAATACGTTATAACGTTGTACCTTACAACGTTATGTTATATAACGTAATACGTTATAACGTTATACCATATAACGTAATACGTTATAAAGTTATACCATGTCACGTTATGTTATATAACGTAATACGATTTAACGTTATACCATGTCACGTTATGTTATATAACGTAATACGTTATAACGTTATACCATATAACGTAATACGTTATAACGTTATACCACATAACGTAATACGTTATAACGTTATGCCATATAACGGAATAAGTTTTAACGTTATACCATATAATGCAATACGTTTTAACGTTATACCATATAACGCAATACGTTTTAACGTTATACCATATAACGTTATGTTGTATAACGTAATACGTTATAACGTTATACCATATAACGTCATGTTATAAAACGCAATACGTTATAACGATGTACGATATATCGTAATACGTTATATCATTATACCATATAACGTCATGTTATATAACTTTATACCTTATAACGATATACTATATAACGTAACACGTTATAACGTTATACCCTATAACGTTATGTTATATAACGTAATACGTTATAACGTTATACCATATAACGTTATGTTATATAATGTTATACGTTATAACGTTATACCTTATAACGTTATATTATATAACGTAATACGTTATAACGTTATACCCCATAACGTAATACATTACATCGTTATACCATGTAACGTTATACGTTATAACGCTATACCATATAACGTAATACGTTATAACGTTATACCATATAACGTAATATGTTTTAACGTCATACCATATAACGTTATGCCATATAACGTAATACGTTATAACGTTATACCATATAACGTAATACGTTATAACGTTATACCCCATAACGTAATACATTACATCGTTATACCATGTAACGTTATACGTTATAACGCTATACCATATAACGTAATACGTTATAACGTTATACCATATAAGGTAATATGTTTGAACGTTATACCATATAACGTTATGCCATATAACGTAATACGTTATAACGTTATACCCCATAACGTAATACATTACATCGTTATACCATGTAACGTAATACGTTATAACGTTATACCATATAACGTATTACGTTACAACGTTATACCACAAAACGTAACACGTTATAACGTTATACCTTATAACGTTATGTTACATAACGTAATACGTTGTAACGTTATACCATATAACGTAATACGTTATGACGTTATACCATATAACGTAATACGTTATAACGTTATACCACATAACGTAATACGTTATAACGTTATGCCATATAACGGAATTGTTTTAACGTTATACCATATAATGCAATACGTCATAACGTTATACCATATAACGTAATACGTTATAACGTTATACCATGTCACGTTATGTTATATAACCTAATACGATATAACGTTATACCATATAACGTAATACGTTATAACGTTATACCATATAACGTAATACGTTATAACGTTACCCCATATAACGGTATGTTATATGACGCAATACGTCATAACGTTAAACCATATAACGTAATACGTTTCAACGTTATACAATATAACGTTATGCCATATAACGTAATACGTTAAATAACGTAATACGTTATAACGTTATACCATATATCGTAATACGTTATAACGTTAAGTCATATAACGTAATACGTTATGACGTTATACCATATAACGTAATACGTTATAACGTTATACCACATAACGTAATACGTTATAACGTTATGCCATATAACGGAATTGTTTTAACGTTATACCATATAATGCAATACGTCGTAACGTTATACCATATAACGTAATACGTTATAACGTTATACCATGTCACGTTATGTTATATAACCTAATACGATATAACGTTATACCATATAACGTAATACGTTATAACGTTATACCATATAACGTAATACGTTATAACGTTACCCCATATAACGGTATGTTATATGACGCAATACGTCATAACGTTAAACCATATAACGTAATACGTTATAACGTTGTACCTTACAACGTTATGTTATATAACGTAATACGTTATAACGTTATACCATATAACGTAATACGTTATAACGTTGTACCTTACAACGTTATGTTATATAACATAATACGATATAACGTTATACCATGTAACATTATGTTATATAAAGTAACACGTTATAACGTTATACCATGTTACGTTATGTTATATAACGTAATACTTTATAACGTTATACCATATAACGTAATACGTTACAACGTTATACCATATAACGTAAAAAGTTATAACGTTATACCATATAACGTAATACGTTATAAAGTTATACCATATAACGTAATATGTTTCAACGTTATACAATATAACGTTATGCCATATAACGTAATACGTTATAACGTTATACCATATAACGTAATACGTTATAACGTTATACCCCATAACGTAATACATTACATCGTTATACCATGTAACGTAATACGTTATAACGTTATACCATATAACGTAATACGTTACAACGTTATACCACAAAACGTAACACGTTATAACGTTAAGTCATATAACGTAATACGTTATGACGTTATACCATATAACGTAATACGTTATAAGGTTATACCACATTACGTAATACGTTATAACGTTATGCCATATAACGGAATTGTTTTAACGTTATACCATATAATGCAATACGTCATAACGTTATACCATATAACGTAATACGTTATAACTTTATACCATGTCACGTTATGTTATATAACCTAATACGATATAACGTTATACCGTATAACGTAATACGTTATAACGTTATACCATATAACGTAATACGTTATAACGTTACCCCATATAACGGTATGTTATATGACGCAATACGTCATAACGTTAAACCATATAACGTAATACGTTATAACGTTGTACCTTACAACGTTATGTTATATAACGTAATACGTTATAACGTTATACCATATAACGTAATACGTTATAACGTTGTACCTTACAACGTTATGTTATATAACATAATACGATATAACGTTATACCATGTCACGTTATGTTATATAACGTAATACTTTATAACGTTATACCATATAACGTAATACGTTATAAAGTTATACCATATAACGTAATATGTTTCAACGTTATACAATATAACGTTATACCATATAACGCAATACGTTTTAACGTTATACCATATAACGTTATGTTATATAACGTAATACGTTAAAACGTTATACCACATAACGTTATGTTACATAGCGTTATACGTTATACGTTATAACGTTATACCTTATAACGTTATATTATATAACGTAATACGTTATAACGTTATACCATGTCACGTTATGTTATATAACGTAATACGTTATAACGTTATACCTTATAACGTTATATTATATAACGTAATACGTTATAACGTTATACCGTGTCACGTTATGTTATATAACGTAAGACGTTATAACGTTATACCATATAACGTAATACGTTATAACGTTATACCATAAAACGTAATACGTAATAACATTATACCATATAACGTTATGTTATATGACGCTATACGTTATAACGTTATACCATATAACGTTATAACATATAACGTTATACGTTATAACGCTATACCATATAACGTAATACGTTATAACGTTATACCATATAAGGTAATATGTTTGAACGTTATACCATATAACGTTATGCCATATAACGTAATACGTTATAACGTTATACCATGTAACGTTATACGTTATAACGCTATACCATATAACGTAATACGTTATAACGTTATACCATATAACGTAATACGTTATAACGTTATACCATATAACGTAATACGTTATAACGTTATACTACATAACGTAATACGTTATAACGTTATGCCATACAACGGAATACGTTTTAACGTTATACCATATAATGCAATTCGTTTTAACGTTATACCATATAACGCAATACTTTTTAACGTTATACCATGTAACTTTATGTTATATAACGTAATACGTTGTAACGTTATACCATAAAACGTAATACGTTATAACGTTATACCATATAACGTAATACGTTATAGCGTTACCCCATATAACGTTATGTTATATGACGCAATACGTTATAACGTTATACCATATAACGTTATAACATATAACGTAAAACGTTATAACGTTATACCATATAACGTTATGTTATATGACGCAATACGTCATAACGTTATACCATATAACGTAATACGTTATAACGTTGTACCATGTCATGTTATGTACTATAACCTAATACGTTATAACGTTATACCATATAACGTAGTACGTTATAACGTTATACCATATAACGTAATACGTTATAGCGTTACCCCATATAACGTTATGTTATATGACGCAATACGTCATAACGTTATACCATATAACGTAATACGTTATAACGTTGTACCTTACAACGTTATGTTATATAACGTAATACGTTATAACGTTATACCATATAACGTAATACGTTATAACGTTATACCATATAACGTAATACGTTATAACGTTATACCATGTAACGTTATACGTTATAACGTTATACCATATAACGTAATACGTTATAACGTTATACCATATAACGTAATACGTTATAACGTTATACCACATAACGTAATACATTATAACGTTATACCTTATAACGTTATGTTACATGACGTAATACGTTGTAACGTTATACCATGTCACGTTATGTTATATAACGTAATACGTTATAACGTTATACCATATAACGTAATACGTTATAACGTTATACCATATAACGTAATACGTTATAACGATACACCATATATCGTTATGTTACATAACGTAATACGTTGTAACGTTATACCATATAACGTAATACGTTATAACGTTATACCATATAACGTATTACGTTACAACGTTATACCACAAAACGTAACACGTTATAACGTTATACCTTATAACGTTATGTTACATAACGTAATACGTTGTAACGTTATACCATATAACGTAATACGTTATAACGTTATACCATATAACGTAATACGTTATAACGTTATACCATATAACGTAATATGTTATAGCGTTATACCACATAACGTAATACATTATAACGTTAAGTCATATAACGTAATACGTTATGACGTTATACCATATAACGTAATACGTTATAACGTTATACTACATAACGTAATACGTTATAACGTTATGCCATACAACGGAATACGTTTTAACGTTATACCATATAATGCAATTCGTTTTAACGTTATCCCATATAACGCAATACTTTTTAACGTTATACCATGTAACTTTATGTTATATTAGGTGAAGTAAAAAGTTCTGAGCGCTTTTTCGCTTTATTTCGACGATGAAATTAACATAGTCAAGATTATTCGATTTAGATTAAATATGCGCCGTTTTGTTCGATTACTTTTGTCCATTTTGAAGGCAATTTCATAATTCCGCGGTTGAAGAAGTCCTCGTCCCTATTGGTAAAAAACTTGACCAGCTCATTTTCACAAGCCTCTCTTGAGGCCAGTTTTGTACCATCAAGAAAATTTTGCAAAAACTTAAAAAGGTGATAATCGCTTGGTGCCAGGTCTGGACTGTACGGCGGATGCGATAGAACCTCCCAGCCAAGCTCTCGGAGCTTCTGACGCGTCGTTAAAGATGTGTGCGGCCTGGCGTTGTCTTGATGGAACACAACACCTTTCCTATTGGCCAATTCTGGCCGCTTCTGGTCGATCGCCTGCTTCAGTCTGGTCAGTTGTTGACAATAGAGGTCCGAATTAAGTGTTTGCCCCGATGGGAGCAGCTCATAATGGATGATTCCCTTCCAATCCCACCAAACACACAATAAAACCTTCTTGGCCGTTAATCCACGCTTGGCGATCGTTTGGGCCGGCCCACCGCGATTGGACCACGATCTTTTTCGGCTGTTGTTCTCGTATGTGACCCATTTTTCATCGCCAGTCACCATCCGCTTCAAAAATGGGTCGATTTCGTTACGTCTCAACAAAGAATCGCAGGCATCAATTCGGTCCAAAAGGTTCTTTTGCGTCAATTCATGTGGCACCCATACGTCGAGCTTCTTCTTGAGACCAGCCTTATGCAAATGGTTCCAAACGGTTTTCTGGCTAATCTTCAGTTCCTGGGCAATGGAATAAGTGCTCACATGCCGGTCCGACTTGACGATTTCCATGATTTTATCCACATTTTCGACGATTGGCCTACCAGAGCGTGCCTCATCTTCGACGTCCATATTACCAGAACGGAATCGTTGGAACCACCGCTTTGCTGTTGCATTCGATACTGTACTGGGTCCATAAACAGCACAAATTTTTTTGGCCGCCTGCTCCGCCTTTTCACCTTGGTCGTAGTGGTACTGAAGAATGTATCGAATTTTCTCTTTTTTTATCTCCATTTTCGAACGCTGTAACACACAACTGGCTTCACCGAACACAAAACTGACAAAGAACCTTTTTGATGCGTAATATCACCTTGAAATCGGTGTATACTATGACTCGATGCGATGTGCACATCGTGAGATATGGCTCACTAAAGACATCTAGCGAAAAACGCTCAGAACTTTTTACTTAACCTAATATAACGTAATACGTTGTAACGTTATACCATAAAACGTTATACGTTATAACGTTATACCATATAACGTTATGTTATATGACGCAATACGTTATAACGTTATACCATATAACGTTATAACATATAACGTAAAACGTTATAACGTTATACCATATAACGTTATGTTATATAACGTAATACGTCATAACGTTATACCATATAACGTAATACGTTATAACGTTATACCATGTCATGTTATGTACTATAACCTAATACGTTATAACGTTATACCACATAACGTAGTACGTTATAACGTTATACCATATAACGTAATACGTTATAGCGTTACCCCATATAACGTTATGTTATATGACGCAATACGTCATAACGTTATACCATATAACGTAATATGTTTGAACGTTATACCATATAACGTTATGCCATATAACGTAATACATTATAACGTTATACCATATAACGTAATACGTTATAACGTTATACCATATAACGTAATACGTTATAACGTTATACCATGTAACGTTATACGTTATAACGTTATACCATATAACGTAATACGTTATAACGTTATACCATATAACGTAATATGTTTGAACGTTATAGCATACAACGTTATGCCATATAACGTAATACGTTATAACGTTATACCACATAACGTAATACGTTATAACGTTATGCCGTATAACGGAATTCGTTTTAACGTTATACCATATAATGCAATACGTTTTAACGTTATACCATATAACGTAATACGTTATAACGTTATACCACATAACGTAATACGTTATAACGTTATACCATATAACGTAATATGTTTGAACGTTATACCATATAACGTTATGCCATATAACGTAATACGTTATAACGTTATACCACATAACGTAATACGTTATAACGTTATGCCGTATAACGGAATTCGTTTTAACGTTATACCATATAATGCAATACGTTTTAACGTTATACCATATAACGCAATACGTTTTAACGTTATACCATGTAACGTTATACGTTATAACGTTGTACCATATAACGTAATACGTTATAACGTTATACCATATAAGGTAATATGTTTGAACGTTATACCATATAACGTTATGCCATATAACGTAATACGTTATAACGTTATACCATATAACGCAATACGTTATAACGTTATACCATATAACGTAATGCGTTATAACGTTATACCCCATAACGTAATACATTACATCGTTATACCATGTAACGTAATACGCTATAACGTTATACCATATAACTTATTACGTTACAACGTTATACCACAAAACGTAACACGTTATAACGTTATGCCATATAACGTAATACGTTATAACGTTATACCATATAACGTAATACGTTATAACGATACACCATATATCGTTATGTTATATAACGTAACACGTTATAACGTTATACCTTATAACGTTATGTTATATAACATAATACGTTATAACGTTATAACATATAACGTTATGTTATATAATGTTATACGTTGTAACGTTATACCTTATAACGATATATTATATAACGTAATACGTTATAACGTCATACCATGTCACGTTATGTTATATAACGTAATACGTTATAACGTTATACCATATAACGTAATACGTTATAACGTTATACCATATAACGTAATACGTTATAACGTTATACCATATAACGTAATACGTTATAACGTTATACCTTATAACGTAATACGTTATAACGTTATACTACATAACGTAATACGTTATAACGTTATGCCATACAACGGAATACGTTTTAACGTTATACCATATAATGCAGTTCGTTTTAACGTTATACCATATAACGCAATACTTTTTAACATTATACCATGTAACGTTATGTTATATAACGTAATACGTTGTAACGTTATACCATAAAACGTAATACGTTATAACGTTATACCATATAACGTAATACGTTATAGCGTTACCCCATATAACGTTATGTTATATGACGCAATACGTCATATCGTTATACCATATAACGTAATACGTTATAACGTTGTACCTTACAACGTTATGTTATATAACGTAATACGTTATAACGTTATACCATATAACGTAATACGTTATAACATTATACCATATAACATAATACGATATAACGTTATACCATGTAACATTATGTTATATAAAGTAACACGTTATAACGTTATACCATGTCACCTTATGTTATATAACGTAATACTTTATAACGTTATACCATATAACGTAATACGTTATAACTTTATACCATATAACGTAAAAAGTTATAACGTTATACCATATAACGTAATACGTTATAACGTTATACCACATAACGTAATACGTTATAACGTTATACCATATAACGTAATATGTTTGAACGTTATACCATATAACGTTATGCCATATAACGTAATACGTTATAACGTTATACCATATAACGTAATACGTTATAACGTTATACCATATAACGTAATACGTTATAACGTTATACCATGTAACGTTATACGTTATAACGTTATACCATATAACGTAATACGTTATAACGTTATACCATATAACGTAATATGTTTGAACGTTATACCATATAACGTTATGCCATATAACGTAATACGTTATAACGTTATACCATATAACGTAATACGTTATAACGTTATGCCATATAACGGAATTCGTTTTAACGTTATACCATATAATGCAATACGTTTTAACGCTATACCATATAACGGAATACGTTTTAACGTTATACCATGTAACGTAATACGTTTTAACGTTATACCATATAACGTAATACGTTTTAACGTTATACCATATAACGTAATACGTTATAACGTTATACCATATAACGTAATACGTTATAACGTTATACCATATAACGTAATACGTTATAACGTTATACCATATAACGTAATATGTTTTAACGTCATACCATATAACGTAATACGTTATAACGTTATACCATGTCACGTTATATTATATAACGTAATACGTTATAACGATATACCATATAACGTAATACGTTATAACGTTACCCCATATAACGTTATGTTATTTGACGCAATACGTTATAACGTTATATCATATAACGTAATACGTTATAACGTTGTACCTTACAACGTTATGTTATATAACGTAATACGTTATAACGTTATACCATATAACGTAATACGTTATAAAGTTATACTATGTCACGTTATGTTATATAACGTAATACGATTTAACGTTATACCATGTCACGTTATGTTATATAACGTAATACGTTATAACGTTATACCATATAACGTAATACGTTATAACGTTATACCACATAACGTAATACGTTATAACGTTATGCCATATAATGCAATACGTTTTAACGTTATACCATATAACGTTATGTTATATTATATAACGTAATACGTTATAACGTTATACCATATAACGTCATGTTATAAGACGCAATACGTTATAACGATGTACTATATATCGTAATTCGTTATATCATTATACCATATAACGTAATACGTTATAACGTTATACCCCATAACGTAATACACTACATCGTTATACCATGTAACGTTATACGTTATAACGCTATACCATATAACGTAATACGTTATAACGTTATACCATATAAGGTAATATGTTTGAACGTTATACCATATAACGTTATGCCATATAACGTAATACGTTATAACGTTATACCCCATAACGTAATACATTACATCGTTATACCATGTAACGTAATACGCTATAACGTTATACCATATAACGTATTACGTTACAACGTTATACCACAAAACGTAACACGTTATAACGTTATACCTTATAACGTTATGTTACATAACGTAATACGTTGTAACGTTATACCATATATCGTAATACGTTATAACGTTATACCGTATAACGTAATACGTTATAACGTTATGCCATATAACGGAATAAGTTTTAACGTTATACCATATAATGCAATACGGTTTAACGTTATACCATATAACGCAATACGTTTTAACGTTATACCATATAACGTTATTTTATATAACGTAATACGTTATAACGTTATACCATATAACGTCATGTTATAAAACGCAATACGTTATAACGATGTACTATATATCGTAATTCGTTATATCATTATACCATATAACGTCATGTTATATAACGTTATACCTTATAACGATATACTATATATCGTAACACGTTATAACGTCATACCTTATAACGTTATGTTATATAACGTAATACGTTATAACGTTATACCATATAACGTTATGTTATATAATGTTATACGTTATAACGTTATACCTTATAACGTTATATTATATAACGTAATACGTTATAACGTTATACCGTGTCACGTTATGTTATATAACGTAAGACGTTACAACGTTATACCATATAACGTAATACGTTATAACGTTATACCGTAAAACGTAATACGTTATAACGCTATACCATATAACGTAATATCTTTTAACGTCATACCATATAACGTTATGCCATATAACGTAATACGTTATAACGTTATACCATATAACGTAACACGTTATAACGTTATACCCCATAACGTAATACATTACATCGTTATACCATGTAACGTTATACGTTATAACGTTATACCCCATAACGTAATACATTACATCGTTATACCATGTAACGTTATACGTTATAACGTTATACCATATAACGTAATATGTTTTAACGTCATACCATATAACGTCATGCCATATAACGTAATACGTTATAACGTTATACCATATAACGTAATACGTTATAACGTTATACCCCATAACGTAATACACTACATCGTTATACCATGTAACGTTATACGTTATAACGCTATACCATATAACGTAATACGTTATAACGTTATACCATATAAGGTAATATGTTTGAACGTTATACCATATAACGTTATGCCATATAACGTAATACGTTATAACGTTATACCCCATAACGTAATACATTACATCGTTATACCATGTAACGTAATACGCTATAACGTTATACCATATAACGTATTACGTTACAACGTTATACCACAAAACGTAACACGTTATAACGTTATACCTTATAACGTTATGTTACATAACGTAATACGTTGTAACGTTATACCATATATCGTAATACGTTATAACGTTATACCATATAACGTAATGCGTTATAACGTTATACCCCATAACGTAATAGATTACATCGTTATACCATGTAACGTAATACGTTATAACGTTATACCATATAACGTAATACGTTACAACGTTATACCACAAAACGTAACACGTTATAACGTTAAGTCATATAACGTAATACGTTATGACGTTATACCATATAACGTAATACGTTATAAGGTTATACCACATAACGTAATACGTTATAACGTTATGCCATATAACGGAATTGTTTTAACGTTATACCATATAATGCAATACGTCATAACGTTATACCATATAACGTAATACGTTATAACGTTATACCATGTCACGTCATGTTATATAACCTAATACGATATAACGTTATACCATATAACGTAATACGTTATAACGTTATACCATATAACGTAATACGTTATAACGTTACCCCATATAACGGTATGTTATATGACGCAATACGTCATAACGTTAAACCATATAACGTAATACGTTATAACGTTGTACCTTACAACGTTATGTTATATAACGTAATACGTTATAACGTTATACCATACAACGTAATACGTTATAACGTTGTACCTTACAACGTTATGTTATATAACATAATACGATATAACGTTATACCATGTAACATTATGTTATATAAAGTAACACGTTATAACGTTATACCATGTCACGTTATGTTATATAACGTAATACTTTATAACGTTATACCATATAACGTAATACGTTATAAAGTTATACCATATAACGTAATATGTTTCAACGTTATACAATATAACGTTATGCCATATAACGTAATACGTTATAACGTTATACCATATAGCGTAATACGTTATAACGTTATACCATATAACGTAATACGTTATAACGTTATACCATATATCGTAATACGTTATAACGTTATACCATATAACGGAATACGTTTTAACGTTATACCATATAACGTTATGTTATATAACGTAATACGTTAAAACGTTATACCACATAACGTTATGTTATATAGCGTTATACGTTATACGTTATAACGTTATACCTTATAACGTTATATTATATAACGTAATACGTTATAACGTTATACCATGTCACGTTATGTTATATAACGTAATACGTTATAACGTTATACCTTATAACGTTATATTATATAACGTAATACGTTATAACGTTATACCGTGTCACGTTATGTTATATAACGTAAGACGTTATAACGTTATACCATATAACGTAATACGTTATAACGTTATACCATAAAACGTAATACGTTATAACATTATACCATATAACGTTATGTTATATGACGCTATACGTTATAACGTTATACCATATAACGTAATAACATATAACGTAAAACGTTATAACGTTATAACATATAACGTAAGACGTTATAACGTTATACCATATAACGTTATGTTATATGACGCAATACGTCATAACGTTATACCATATAACGTAATACGTTATAACGTTATACCATGTCACGTTATATTATATAACGTAATACGTTATAACGATATACCACATAACGTAATACGTTATAACGTTACCCCATATATCGTTATGTTATTTGACGCAATACGTTATAACGTTATATCATATAACGTAATACGTTATAACGTTGTACCTTACAACGTTATGTTATATAACGTAATACGATTTAACGTTATACCATGTCACGTTATGTTATATAACGTAATACGTTATATCGTTATACCATGTAACGTAATACGTTATAACGTTATACCATATAACGTAATACGTTATAACGTTACCCCATATAACGTTATGTTATATGACGCAATACGTCATAACGTTATACCATATAACGTAATACGTTGTAACGTTGTACCTTACAACGATATGTTATATAACTTAATACGTTATAACGTTATACCATATAACGTAATACGTTATAACTTTATACCATATAACGTAATACGTTATAACGTTACCCCATATAACGTTATGTTATGACGCAATACGTCATAACGTTATACCATATAACGTAATACGTTATAACGTTGTACCTTGCAACGTTATGTTATATAACGTAATACGTTGTAACGTTATACCATATAACGTAATACGTTATAACGTTATACCATAAAACGTAATACGTTATAACGTTATACCATATAACGTTATGCCATATAACGTAATACGTTATAACGTTATACCCCATAACGTAATACATAACATCGTTATACCATGTAACGTAATACGTTATAACGTTATACCATATAACGTATTACGTTACAACGTTATACCACAAAACGTAACACGTTATAACGTTATGCCATATAACGTAATACGTTATAACGTTATACCATATAACGTAATACGTTATAACGTTATACTACATAACGTAATACGTTATAACGTTATGCCATATAACGGAATACGTTTTAACGTTATACCGTATAATGCAATTCGTTTTAACGTTATACCATATAACGCAATACTTTTTAACGTTATACCATATAACGTTATGTTATATAACGTAATACGTTATAACGTTATACCATATAACGTCATGTTATATGACGCAATACATCATAACGTTATACCATATAACGTAATACGTTATAACGTTATACCATGTCACGTTATATTATATAACGTAATACGTTATAACGTTATACCATATAACGTAATACGTTATATCGTTATACCATGTAACGTAATACGTTATAACGTTATACCATATAACGTAATACGTTATAAGGTTGTACCTTACAAAGATATGTTATATAACGTAATACGTTATAACGTTATACCATATAACGTAATACGTTATAACTTTATACCATATAACGTAATACGTTATAACGTTACCCCATATAACGTTATGTTATATGACGCAATACGTCATAACGTTATACCATATAACGTAATACGTTATAACGTTATACCATGTCACGTTATATTATATAACGTAATACGTTATAACGTTATACCATATAACGTAATACGTTATATCGTTATACCATGTAACGTAATACGTTATAACGTTATACCATATAAAGTAATACCTTATAACGTTACCCCATATAACGTTATGTTATATGACGCAATACGTCATAACGTTATACCATATAACGTAATACGTTATAACGTTGTACCTTACAACGTTATGTTATATAACGTAATACGTTATAACGTTATACCATATAACGTAATACGTTATAACTTTATACCATATAACGTAATACGTTATAACGTTACCCCATATAACGTTATGTTATATGACGCAATACGTCATAACGTTATACCATATAACGTAATACGTTATAACGTTGTACCTTACAACGTTATGTTATATAACGTAATACGTTATAACGTTATACCATATAACGTAATACGTTATATCGTTATACCATGTAACGTAATACGTTATAACGTTATACCATATAACGTAATACGTTATAACGTTACCCCATATAACGTTATGTTATATGACGCAATACGTCATAACGTTATACCATACAACGTAATACGTTATAACGTTGTACCTTGCAACGTTATGTTATATAACGTAATACGTTGTAACGTTATACCATATAACGTAATACGTTATAACGTTATACCATAAAACGTAATACGTTATAACGTTATACCATATAACGTTATGCCATATAACGTAATACTTTATAACGTTATACCCCATAACGTAATACATTACATCGTTATACCATGTAACGTAATACGTTATAACGTTATACCATATAACGTATTACGTTACAACGTTATACCACAAATGTAACACGTTATAACGTTATACCATAAAACGTAATACGTTATAACGTTATACCATATAACGTTATGCCATATAACGTAATACTTTATAACGTTATACCCCATAACGTAATACGTTATAACGTTATACCATATAACGTAATACGTTATAACGTTATTCCATATAACGTAATACGTCATAGCGTTATACCACATAACGTAATACATTATAACGTTAAGTCATATAACGTAATACGTTATGACGTTATACCATATAACGGAATACGTTTTAACGTTATACCGTATAATGCAATTCGTTTTAACGTTATACCATATAACGCAATACTTTTTAACGTTATACCATATAACGTTATGTTATATAACGTAATACGTTATAACGTTATACCATATAACGTCATGTTATATGACGCAATACATCATAACGTTATACCATATAACGTAATACGTTATAACGTTATACCATGTCACGTTATATTATATAACGTAATACGTTATAACGTTATACCATATAACGTAATACGTTATATCGTTATACCATGTAACGTAATACGTTATAACGTTATACCATATAACGTAATACGTTACAACGTTACCCCATATAACGTTATGTTATATGACGCAATACGTCATAACGTTATACCATATAACGTAATACGTTATAACGTTGTACCTTACAACGATATGTTGTATAACTTAATACGTTATAACGTTATACCATATAACGTAATACGTTATAACTTTATACCATATAACGTAATACGTTATAACGTTACCCCATATAACGTTATGTTATATGACGCAATACGTCATAACGTTATACCATATAACGTAATACGTTATAACGTTGTACCTTACAACGTTATGTTATATAACGTAATACGTTATAACGTTATACCATATAACGTAATACGTTATATCGTTATACCATGTAACGTAATACGTTATAACGTTACCCCATATAACGTTATGTTATATGACGCAATACGTCATAACGTTATACCATATAACGTAATACGTTATAACGTTGTACCTTGCAACGTTATGTTATATAACGTAATACGTTGTAACGTTATACCATATAACGTAATACGTTATAACGTTATACCATAAAACGTAATACGTTATAACGTTATACCATATAACGTAATACGTTATAACGTTATACCATGTCACGTTATATTATATAACGTAATACGTTATAACGTTATACCATATAACGTAATACGATATATCGTTATACCATGTAACGTAATACGTTATAACGTTATACCATATAAAGTAATACCTTATAACGTTACCCCATATAACGTTATGTTATATGACGCAATACGTCATAACGTTATACCATATAACGTAATACGTTATAACGTTATACCATGTCACGTTATATTATATAACGTAATACGTCATAACGTTATACCATATAACGTAATACGTTATAACGTTGTACCTTACAACGTTATGTTATATAACGTAATACGTTATAACGTTATACCATATAACGTAATACGTTATAACTTTATACCATATAACGTAATACGTTATAACGTTACCCCATATAACGTTATGTTATATGACGCAATACGTCATAACGTTATACCATATAACGTAATACGTTATAACGTTACCCCATATAACGTTATGTTATATGACGCAATACGTCATAACGTTATACCATATAACGTAATACGTTATAACGTTGTACCTTGCAACGTTATGTTATATAACGTAATACGTTGTAACGTTATTCCTTATAACGTTATGTTATATAACGTAATACGTTATAACGTTATACCATATAACGTAATACGTTATAACGTTATACCATATAACGTAATACGTTATAACGTTATTCCATATAACGTAATACGTTATAGCGTTATACCACATAACGTAATACATTATAACGTTAAGTCATATAACGTAATACGTTATGACGTTATACCATATAATGTAATAAGTTATAACGTTATACTACATAACGTAATACGTTACAACGTTATGCCATATAACGGAATACGTTTTAACGTTATACCGTATAATGCAATTCGTTTTAACGTTATACCATATAACGCAATACTTTTTAACGTTATACCATATAACGTTATGTTATATAACGTAATACGTTATAACGTTATACCATATAACGTTATGTTATATGACGCAATACACCATAACGTTATACCATATAACGTAATACGTTATAACGTTATACCATGTCACGTTATATTATATAACGTAATACGTTATAACGTTATACCATATAACGTAATACGTTATATCGTTATACCATGTAACGTAATACGTTATAACTTTATACCATATAACGTAATACGTTATAACGTTACCCCATATAACGTTATGTTATATGACGCAATACGTCATAACGTTATACCATATAACGTAATACGTTATAACGTTGTACCTTACAACGATATGTTATATAACGTAATACGTTATAACGTTATACCATATAACGTAATACGTTATAACTTTATACCATATAACGTAATACGTTATAACGTTACCCCATATAACGTTATGTTATATGACGCAATACGTCATAACGTTAGACCATATAACGTAATACGTTATAACGTTATACCATGTCACGTTATATTATATAACGTAATACGTTATAACGTTATACCATATAACGTAATACGTTATATCGTTATACCATGTAACGTAATACGTTATAACGTTATACCATATAACGTAATACGTTATATCGTTATACCATGTAACGTAATACGTTATAACGTTACCCCATATAACGTTATGTTATATGACGCAATACGTCATAACGTTATACCATATAACGTAATACGTTATAACGTTGTACCTTGCAACGTTATGTTATATAACGTAATACGTTGTAACGTTATACCATATAACGTAATACGTTATAACGTTATACCATAAAACGTAATACGTTATAACGTTATACCATATAACGTAATACGTTATAACGTTATACCATGTCACGTTATATTATATAACGTAATACGTTATAACGTTATACCATATAACGTAATACGTTATATCGTTATACCATGTAACGTAATACGTTATAACGTTATACCATATAAAGTAATACCTTATAACGTTACCCCATATAACGTTATGTTATATGACGCAATACGTCATAACGTTATACCATATAACGTAATACGTTATAACGTTATACCATGTCACGTTATATTATATAACGTAATACGTCATAACGTTATACCATATAACGTAATACGTTATAACGTTGTACCTTACAACGTTATGTTATATAACGTAATACGTTATAACGTTATACCATATAACGTAATACGTTATAACTTTATACCATATAACGTAATACGTTATAACGTTACCCCATATAACGTTATGTTATATGACGCAATACGTCATAACGTTATACCATATAACGTAATACGTTATAACGTTACCCCATATAACGTTATGTTATATGACGCAATACGTCATAACGTTATACCATATAACGTAATACGTTATAACGTTGTACCTTGCAACGTTATGTTATATAACGTAATACGTTGTAACGTTATTCCTTATAACGTTATGTTATATAACGTAATACGTTATAACGTTATACCATATAACGTAATACGTAATAACGTTATACCATATAACGTAATACGTTATAACGTTATTCCATATAACGTAATACGTTATAGCGTTATACCACATAACGTAATACATTATAACGTTAAGTCATATAACGTAATACGTTATGACGTTATACCATATAATGTAATAAGTTATAACGTTATACTACATAACGTAATACGTTACAACGTTATGCCATATAACGGAATACGTTTTAACGTTATACCGTATAATGCAATTCGTTTTAACGTTATACCATATAACGCAATACTTTTTAACGTTATACCATATAACGTTATGTTATATAACGTAATACGTTATAACGTTATACCATATAACGTTATGTTATATGACGCAATACACCATAACGTTATACCATATAACGTAATACGTTATAACGTTATACCATGTCACGTTATATTATATAACGTAATACGTTATAACGTTATACCATATAACGTAATACGTTATATCGTTATACCATGTAACGTAATACGTTATAACTTTATACCATATAACGTAATACGTTATAACGTTACCCCATATAACGTTATGTTATATGACGCAATACGTCATAACGTTATACCATATAACGTAATACGTTATAACGTTGTACCTTACAACGATATGTTATATAACGTAATACGTTATAACGTTATACCATATAACGTAATACGTTATAACTTTATACCATATAACGTAATACGTTATAACGTTACCCCATATAACGTTATGTTATATGACGCAATACGTCATAACGTTAGACCATATAACGTAATACGTTATAACGTTATACCATGTCACGTTATATTATATAACGTAATACGTTATAACGTTATACCATATAACGTAATACGTTATATCGTTATACCATGTAACGTAATACGTTATAACGTTATACCATATAACGTAATACCTTATAACGTTACCCCATATAACGTTATGTTATATGACGCAATACGTCATAACGTTATACCATATAACGTAATACGTTATAACGTTGTACCTTACAACGTTATGTTATATAACGTAATACGTTATAACGTTACACCATATGACGTAATACGTTATAACTTTATACCATATAACGTAATACGTTATAACGTTACCCCATATAAGGTTATGTTATATGACGCAATACGTCATAACGTTATACCATATAACGTAATACGTTATAACGTTGTACCTTACAACGTTATGTTATATAACGTAATACGTTATAACGTTATACCATATAACGTAATACGTTATAACTTTACACCATATAACATAACACGATATAACGTTATACCATGTAACATTATGTTATATAACGTAATACTTTATAACGTTATACCATATAACGTAATACGTTATAACGTTATACCATATAACGTAAAAAGTTATAACGTTATAGAATATAACGTAATACGTTATAAAGTTATACCATATAACGTAATATGTTTTAACCTTATACCATATAACGTTATGCCATATAACGTAATTCGTTATAACGTTATATTAGGTGAAGTAAAAAGTTCTGAGCGCTTTTTCGCTTTATTTCGACGATGAAATTAACATAGTCAAGATTGTTCGATTTAGATTAAATATGCGCCGTTTTGTTCGATTACTTTTGTCCATTTTGAAGGCAATTTCATAATTCCGCGGTTGAAGAAGTCCTCGTCCCTATTGGTAAAAAACTTGACCAGCTCATTTTCACAAGCCTCTCTTGAGGCCAGTTTTGTACCATCAAGAAAATTTTGCAAAAACTTAAAAAGGTGATAATCGCTTGGTGCCAGGTCTGGACTGTACGGCGGATGCGATAGAACCTCCCAGCCAAGCTCTCGGAGCTTCTGACGCGTCGTTAAAGATGTGTGCGGCCTGGCGTTGTCTTGATGGAACACAACACCTTTCCTATTGGCCAATTCTGGCCGCTTCTGGTCGATCGCCTGCTTCAGTCTGGTCAGTTGTTGACAATAGAGGTCCGAATTAAGTGTTTGCCCCGATGGGAGCAGCTCATAATGGATGATTCCCTTCCAATCCCACCAAACACACAATAAAACCTTCTTGGCCGTTAATCCACGCTTGGCGATCGTTTGGGCCGGCCCACCGCGATTGGACCACGATCTTTTTCGGCTGTTGTTCTCGTATGTGACCCATTTTTCATCGCCAGTCACCATCCGCTTCAAAAATGGGTCGATTTCGTTACGTCTCAACAAAGAATCGCAGGCATCAATTCGGTCCAAAAGGTTCTTTTGCGTCAATTCATGTGGCACCCATACGTCGAGCTTCTTCTTGAGACCAGCCTTATGCAAATGGTTCCAAACGGTTTTCTGGCTAATCTTCAGTTCCTGGGCAATGGAATAAGTGCTCACATGCCGGTCCGACTCGACGATTTCCATGATTTTATCCACATTTTCGACGATTGGCCTACCAGAGCGTGCCTCATCTTCGACGTCCATATTACCAGAACGGAATCGTTGGAACCACCGCTTTGCTGTTGCATTCGATACTGTACTGGGTCCATAAACAGCACAAATTTTTTTGGCCGCCTGCTCCGCCTTTTCACCTTGGTCGTAGTGGTACTGAAGAATGTATCGAATTTTCTCTTTTTTTATCTCCATTTTCGAACGCTGTAACACACAACTGGCTTCACCGAACACAAAACTGACAAAGAACCTTTTTGATGCGTAATATCACCTTGAAATCGGTGTATACTATGACTCGATGCGATGTGCACATCGTGAGATATGGCTCACTAAAGACATCTAGCGAAAAACGCTCAGAACTTTTTACTTAACATAATACCATATAGCGTAATACGTTATAACGTTATACCCCATAACGTAATACATTACATCGTTATACCATGTAACGTTATACGTTATAACGTTATACCATATAACGTAATACGTTGCAACGTTATACCACAAAACGTAACACGTTATAACGTTATGCCATATAACGTAATACCTTATAACGTTATACCATATAACGTAATACGTTATAACGTTACTCCATATATCGTTATGTTATATAACGTAACACGTTATAACGTTATACCTTATAACGTTATGTTATATAACGTAATACGTTATAACGTTATACCATATAACGTTATGTTATATAACGTTATACGTTGTAACGTTATTCCTTATGACGTTATATTATATAACGTAATACGTTATAACGTTATACCATGTCACGTTATGTTATATAACGTAATACGTTATAACGTTATACCATATAACGTTATGTTATATGACGCAATACGTCATAACGTTATACCATATAACGTAATACGTTATAACGTTATACCATGTCACGTTATATTATATAACGTAATACGTTATAACGTTATACCATATAACGTAATACGTTATTTCGTTATACCATGTAACGTAATACGTTATAACGTTATACCATATAACGTTATACGTTATAACGTTATCCCATATAACGTTATGTTATATGACGCAATACGTCATAACGTTATACCATATCACGTAAAACGTTATAACGTTGTACATTACAACGTTATGATATATAACGTAATACGTTGTAACGTTATACCATATAACGTAATACGTTATAACGTTATACCATAAAACGTAATACGTTATAACGTTATACCATATAACGTTATGCCATATTACGTAATACGTTATAACGTTATACCCCATAACGTAATACATTACATCGTTATACCATGTAACGTAATACGTTATAACGCTATACCATATAACGTATTACGTTACAACGTTATACCACAAAACGTAACACGTTATAACGTTATGCCATATAACGTAATACGTTATAACGTTATACCATATAACGTAATACGTTATAACGATACACCATATATCGTTATGTTATATAACGTAACACGTTATAACGTTATACCATATAACGTAATATGTTTGAACGTTACACCATATAACGTTATGCCATATAACGTAATACGTTATAACGTTATACCATATAACGTAATACGTTATAAAGTTATACCCCATAACGTAATACATTACATCGTTATACCATGTAACGTAATACGTTATAACGTTATACCATATAACGTAATACGTTACAACGTTATACCACAAAACGTAACACGTTATAACGTTATGCCATATAACGTAACACGTTATAACGTTATACCTTATAACGTTATGTTATATAACGTAATACGTTATAACGTTATACCATATAACGTTATGTTATATAACGTTATACGTTGTAACGTTATTCCTTATGACGTTATATTATTTAACGTAATACGTTATAACGTTATACCATGTCACGTTATGTTATATAACGTAATACGTTATAACGTTATACCATATAACGTAATACATTATAACGTTATACCATATAACGCAATACGTTTTATCGTTATACCATATAACGTTATGTTATATAACGTAATACGTTATAACGTTATACCATATAACGTTATGTTATATGACGCAATACGTCATAACGTTATACCATATAACGTTATACGTTATAACGTTATACCATGTCACGTTATATTATATAACGTAATACGTTATAACGTTATACCATGTCACATTATGTTATATAACGTAATCCTTTATAACGTTATACCATATAACGTAATACGTTATAACGTTATACCATATAATGTAAAAAGTTATAACGTTATACAATATAAGGTAATACGTTATAAAGTTATACCATATAACGTATTATGTTTTAACGTTATACCATATAACGTTATGCCATATAACGTAATACGTTATAACGTTATACCATATAGCGTAATGCGTTATAACGTTATACCCCATAACGTAATACATTACATCGTTATACGTTATAACGTTATACCTCATAACGTAATACGTTACATCGTTATACCACATAACGTAATACGTTACAACGTTATACCACAAAACGTAGCACGTTATATCGTTATGCCATATAACGTAATACGTTATAACGTTATGTTATATGACGCAATACGTCGTAACGTTATACCATATAACGAAATACGTTATAACGTTATACCATGTCACGTTATATTATATAACGTAATACGTTATATCGTTATACCATGTAACGTCATGTTATATAACGTTATACCTTATAACGATATACTATATAACGTAACACGTTATAACGTTATACCGTGTCACGTTATGTTATATAACGTAAGACGTTATAACGTTATACCATATAACGTAATACGTTAAAACGTTATAACATAAAACGTAATAAGTTATAACATTATACCATATAACGTTATGTTATATGACGCAATACGTCATAACGTTATACCATATAACGTAATACGTTATAACGTTATACCATGTCACGTTATATTATATAACGTAATACGTTATAACGTTATACCATATAATGTAATACGTTATAACGTTACCCCATATAACGTTATGTTATATGACGCAATACGTTATAACTTTATACCATATAACGTAATACGTTATAACGTTGTACCTTACAACGTTATGTTATATAACGTAATACGTTATAACGTTATACCATATAACGTAATACGTTATAACTTTATACCATATAACGTAATACGTTATAACGTTATACCATATAACGTAATACGTTATAACGTTATACCATATAACGTAATACGTTATAACGTTATACCATATAACGTAATACGTTATAACGTTATACCATATAACGTAATACGTTATAGCGTTATACCATATAACGTAAAAAGTTATAACGTTCTACCATATAACGTAATACGTTATAAAGTTATACCATGTCACGTTATGTTATATAACGCAATATGTTCTAACGTTACACCATATAACGCAATACGTTTTAACGTTATACCATATAACGTTATATTATATAACGTAATACGTTATAACGTTATACCACATAACGTAATACGTTATAACGTTATGCCATATAACGGAATACGTGTTAACGTTATACCATATAATGCAATACGTTTTAACGTTATACCATATAACGCAATACGTTTTAACGTTATACCATATAAGGTTATGTTATTTAACGTATTACGTTATAACGTTAAACCATATAACGGTATGTTATACAACGCAATACGTTATATCGATATACTATATATCGTAATACGTTATATCATTATACCATATAACGCAATATGTTCCTACGTTATACCATATAACGCAATTAGTTTTTAACGTTATACCATATAACGTAATACGTTATAACGTTATACCATATAACGTTATGTTATATGACGCAATACGTCATAACGTTATACCATATAACGTAATACGTTATAACGTTATACCATGTCACGTTATATTATATAACGTAATACGTTATAACGTTATACCATGTCACATTATGTTATATAACGTAATCCTTTATAACGTTATACCATATAACGTAATACGTTATAACGTTATACCATATAATGTAAAAAGTTATAACGTTATACAATATAAGGTAATACGTTATAACGTTATGCCATATAACGGAATACGTGTTAACGTTATACCATATAATGCAATACGTTTTAACGTTATACCATATAACGCAATACGTTTTAACGTTATACCATATAAGGTTATGTTATTTAACGTATTACGTTATAACGTTATACCATATAACGTAATACGTTATAACGTTATACCATATAACGTAATACGTTATAACGTTATACCATATAACGTAATAAGTTATAACGTTATACCATATAACGTAATACGTTATAACGTTATACCATATAACGTAATACGTTATAACGTTATACCATATAACGTAATACGTTATAGCGTTATACCACATAACGTAATACGTTATAACGTTAAGTCATATAACGTAATACGTTATGACGTTATACCATATAACGTAATACGTTATAACGTTATACCATATAACGTAATACGTTATAACGTTATACCCCATAACGTAATACATTACATCGTTATACCATGTAACGTAATACGTTATAACGTTATACCATATAACGTAATACGTTACAACGTTATACCACAAAACGTAACACGTTATAACGTTATGCCATATAACGTAATACGTTATAACGTTATACCATATAACGTAATACGTTATAACGTTACACCATATATCGTTATGTTATATAACGTAACACGATATAACGTTATACCTTATAACGTTATGTTATATAACGTAATACGTTATAACGTTATACCATATAACGTTATGTTATATAACGTTATACGTTGTAACGTTATACCTTATAACGTTATATTATTTAACGTAATACGTTATAACGTTATACCATATAACCTAATACGTTATAACGTTATACCATATAACGTAATACGTTATAGCGTTATACCACAGAACGTAATACATTATAACGTTAAGTCATATAACGTAATACGTTATGACGTTATACCATATAACGTAATTCGTTATAACGTTATACCATATAACGTAAAAAGTTATACCGTTATACCATATAACGTAATACGTTATGAAGTTGTACCATGTAACGTAATATGTTTTAACGTTATACCATGTCACGTTATGTTATATAACGCAATACGTTCTAACGTTATACCATATAACGCAATACGTTATAACGTTATACCCCATAACGTAATACATTACATCGTTATACCATGTAACGTTATACGTTATAACGTTATAACGTTATACCATATAACGTAATATGTTTGAACGTTATACCATATAACGTTATGCCATATAACGTAATACGTTATAACGTTATACCATATAACATAATACGTTATAACGTTATACCACATAACGTAATACATTACATCGTTATACCATGTACCGTAATACGTTATAACGTTATACCATATAACGTAATACGTTATAACGTTACCCCATATAACGTTATGTTATATGACGCAATACGTTATAACGTTATACCATATAACGTAATACGTTATAACGTTGTGCCTTACATCGTTATGTTATATAACGTAGTACGTTATAACGTTATACCATATAACGTAATACGTTATAACTTTATACCATATAACATAATACGATTTAACGTTATACCATGTAACGGTATGTTATATAAAGTAACACGTTATAACGTTATACCATGTCACGTTATGTTATATAACGTAATACTTTATAACGTTATACCATATAACGTAATACGCTATAACGTTATACCATATAACGTAAAAAGTTATAACGTTACACCATATAACGTAATACGTTATAACGTTATACCATGTCACGTCATGTTATATAACGTAATACGCTATAACGTTATACCATATAACGCAATACGTTATAACGTTATACCATATAACGTAATACGTTATAGCGTTATACCACAAAACGTAATACATTATAACGTTAAGTCACATAACGTAATACGTTATGACGTTATACCATATAACGTAATTCGTTATAACGTTATACCATATAACGTAAAAAGTTATAACGTTATACCATATAACGTAATACGTTATGAAGTTATACCATATAACGTAATATGTTTTAACGTTATACCATGTCACGTTATGTTATATAACGCAATACGTTCTAACGTTATACCATATAACGCAATACGTTATAACGTTATACCCCATAACGTAATACATTACATCGTTATACCATGTAACGTTATACGTTATAACGTTATACCATATAACGTAATACGTTATAACGTTATACCATTTAACGTAATATGTTTGAACGTTATACCATATAACGTTATGCCATATAACGTAATACGTTATAACGTTATACCATATTGCGTAATACGTTATAACTTTATACCATATAACATAATACGATTTAACGTTATACCATGTAACGGTATGTTATATAATGTAACACGTTATAACGTTATACCATGTCACGTTATGTTATATAACGTAATACTTTATAACGTTATACCATATAACGTAATACGTTATAACCTTATACCATATAACGTAAAAAGTTATAACGTTACACCATATAACGTAATACGTTATAACGTTATACCATGTCACGTTATGTTATATAACGTAATACGTTATAACGTTATACCATATAACGTAATACGTTATAACGTTATACCATATAACGTAATACGTTATAACGTTATACCATATAACGTAATACGTTATAACGTTATACCATATAACGTAATACGTTATAACCTTATACCATATAACGTAAAAAGTTATAACGTTACACCATATAACGTAATACGTTATAACGTTATACCATGTCACGTTATGTTATATAACGTAATACGTTATAACGTTATACCATATAACGTAATACGTTATAACGTTATACCATATAACGTAATACGTTATAACGTTATACCATATAACGTAATACGTTATAACGTTATACCATATAACGTAATACGTTATAGCGTTATACCACAAAACGTAATACATTATAACGTTAAGTCATATAACGTAATACGTTATGACGTTATACCATACAACGTAATTCGTTATAACGTTATACCATATAACGTAAAAAGTTATAACGTTATACCATATAACGTAATACGTTATGAAGTCATACCATATAACGTAATATGTTTTAACGTTATACCATGTCACGTTATGTTATATAACGCAATACGTTCTAACGATGTACCATATAACGCAATACGTTATAACGTTATACCCCATAACATAATACATTTCATCGTTATACCATGTAACGTTATACGTTATAACGTTATACCATATAACGTAATACATTATAACGTTATACCATATAACGTAATATGTTTGAACGTTATACCATATAACGTTATGCCATATAACGTTATGTTACATGACGCAATACGTCATAACGTTATACCATTTAACGTAATACGTTATAACGTTACCCCATATAATATTATGTTATATGACGCAATACGTTATAACGTTATACCATATAACGTAATACGTTATTACGTTCTGCCTTACAACGTTATGTTATATAACGTAGTACGTTATAACGTTATGCCATATAACGTAATACGTTATAACGTTATACCATATAACGTAATACGTTATAACGTTACACCATATATCGTTATGTTATATAACGTAACACGTTATAACGTTATACCTTATAACGTTATGTTATATAACGTAATACGTTATAACGTTATACCATATAACGTTATGTTATATAACGTTATACGTTGTAACGTTATACCTTATAACGTTATACCATATAACGTTATGTTACGTGACGCAATACGTCATAACGTTATACCATATAACGTAATACGTTATAACGTTATACCATGTCACGTTATATTACATAACGTAATACGTTATAACGTTATACCATATAACGTAATACGTTATAACGTTACCCCATATAAGATTATGTTATATGACGCAATACGTTATAACGTTATACCATATAACGTAATACGTTATAACTTTATACCATATAACATAATACGACTTAACGTTATACCATGCAACGGTATGTTATATAAAGTAACACGTTATAACGTTATACCATGTCACGTTATGTTATATAACGTAATACTTTATAACGTTATACCATATAACGTAATACGCTATAACGTAATACTTTATAACGTTATACCATATAACGTAATACGCTATAACGTTATACCATATAACGTAAAAAGTTATAACGTTACACCATATAACGCAATACGTTTTAACGTTATACCATATAACGTTATGTTATATAACGTAATACGTTAAAACGTTATACCACATAACGTAATACGTTATAACGTTATGCCATATAACGTTTTTTTTTTTTTTTTTTTTTTTTATTTATTTGCTTTAAATTTTACAATTTGTCCAGTAGGACATTTGGTAAAATGTTATAGCTGTTTACTAATATAACATGTGGGTGGCTACCCCCAATGGGGTTCCATCTTCGTGCTTGTTAGGGTGTATCCTTTATGAGATCTACTGGATGTTTCCTTTTTAATCTCCTTTCGATGAATGTGGTGATCGTTTCCGCTGCCAGCCGGTTCGGGTGCGTTGCTAATCTTTCTCTGTACCTTCTTGCGAATCTGCTAATCTCTTCCTTGACCGTTGGTATTCCAAGGTCTTTTCGTATGTCCTCGTTTCTAACGTACCATGGGGCGTTTACTATTGTTCTAAGTACATATAACGTAATACGTTATAACATTATACCCTATAACGTAATACGTTATAGCGTTATACCACATAACGTAATACGTGATAACGTTAAGTCATATAACGTAATACGTTATGACGTTATACCATATAACGTAATACGTTATAACGTTATACCATATAACGTAATACGTTATAACGTTATACCACATAACGTAATACGTTATAATGTTATGCCATATAACGTAATACGTTATAACATTATACCATATAACATAATACGTTATAACGTTAAGTCATATAACGTAATACGTTATGACGTTACACCATATAACGTAATACGTTATAACGTTATACCATATAACGTAATACGTTGTAACGTTATACCTCATAACGTAATACGTTATAATGTTATGCCATATAACGTAATACGTTATAACGTTACCCCATATAACGTTATGTTATATGACGCAATACGTTATAACGTTATACCATATAACGTAATACGTTATAACGTTGTTCCTTACAACGTTATGTTATATAACGTAATACGTTATAACGTTATACCATATAACGTAATACGTTATAACGTTATACCATATAACGTAATACGTTATAACGTTATACCCCATAACGTAATACATTACATCGTTATACCATGTAACGTAATACGTTATAACGTTATACCATATAACGTAATACGTTACAACGTTATACCACAAAACTTAACACGTTATAACGTTATGCCATATAACGTAATACGTTATAACGTTATACCATATAACTTAATACGTTATAACGTTACACCATATATCGTTATGTTATATAACGTAACACGATATAACGTTATACCTTATAACGTTATGTTATATAACGTAATACGTTATAACGTTATACCATATAACGTTATGTTATATAACGTTATACGTTGTAACGTTATACCTTATAACGTTATATTATTTAACGTAATACGTTATAACGTTATACCATATAACCTAATACGTTATAACGTTATACCATATAACGTAATACGTTATAGCGTTATACCACAAAACGTAATACATTATAACGTTAAGTCATATAACGTAATACGTTATGACGTTATACCATATAACGTAATTCGTTATAACGTTATACCATATAACGTAAAAAGTTATAACGTTATGCCATATAACGTAATACGTTATGAAGTTATACCATGTAACGTAATATGTTTTAACGTTATACCATGTCACGTTATGTTATATAACGTAATACTTTATAACGTTATACCATATAACGTAATACGTTATAAAGTTATACCATGTCACGTTATGTTATATAACGTAATACGTTATAACGTTATACCATGTCACGTTATGTTATATAACGCAATACGTTTTAACGTTATACCATAAAACGTAATACGTTATAACATTATACCATATAACGTTATGTTATATGACGCAATACGTTATAACGTTACACCATATAACGCAATACGTTTTAACGTTATACCATATAACGTTATGTTATATAACGTAATACGCTAAAACGTTATACCACATAACGTAATACGTTATAACGTTATGCCATATAACGTAATACGTTATAACATTATACCGTATAACGTAATACGTTATAGCGTTATATCACATAACGTAATACATTATAACGTTAAGTCATATAACGTAATACGTTATGACGTTATACCATATAACGTAATACGTTATAACGTTATACCATATAACGTAATACGTTGTAACGTTATACCTCATAACGTAATACGTTATAATGTTATGCCATATAACGTAATACGTTATAACGTTGCCCCATATAACGTAAAAAGTTATAACGTTATACCATATAACGTAATACGTTATGAAGTTATACCATGTAACGTAATATGTTTTAACGTTATACCCTGTCACGTTATGTTATATAACGCAATACGTTCTAACGTTATACCATATAACGCAATACGTTATAACGTTATACCCCATAACGTAATACATTACATCGTTATACCATGTAACGTTATACGTTATAACGTTATACCATATAACGTAATACGTTATAACGTTATACCATATAACGTAATATGTTTGAACGTTATACCATATAACGTTATGCCATATAACGTAATACGTTATAACGTTATACCATATAACGTAATACGTTATAACGTTATACCACATAACGTAATACATTACATCGTTATACCATGTACCGTAATACGTTATAACGTTATACCATATAACGTAATACGTTATAACGTTACCCCATATAACGTTATGTTATATGACGCAATACGTTATAACGTTATACCATATAACGTAATACGTTATAACGTTGTGCCTTACATCGTTATGTTATATAACGTAGTACGTTATAACGTTATACCATATAACGTAATACGTTATAACTTTATACCATATAACATAATACGATTTAGCGTTATACCATGTAACGGTATGTTATATAAAGTAACACGTTATAACGTTATACCATGTCACGTTATGTTATATAACGTAATACGTTATAACGTTATACCATATAACGTAATACGTTATAACGTTATACCATATAACGTAATACGTTATAACGTTATACCATATAACGTAATACGTTATAGCGTTATACCACAAAACGTAATGCATTATAACGTTAAGTCACATAACGTAATACGTTATGACGTTATACCATATAACGTAATTCGTTATAACGATATACCATATAACGTAAAAAGTTATAACGTTATACCATATAACGTAATACGTTATGAAGTTATACCATATAACGTAATATGTTTTAACGTTATTCCATGTCACGTTATGTTATACAACGCAATACGTTCTAACGTTATACCATATAACGCAATACGTTATAACGTTATACCCCATAACGTAATACATTACATCGTTATACCATGTAACGTTATACGTTATAACGTTATACCATATAACGTAATACGTTATAACGTTATACCATATAACGTAATATGTTTGAACGTTATACCATATAACGTTATGCCATATAACGTAATACGTTATAACGTTATACCATATAACGTAATACGTTATGAAGTTATACCATGTAACGTAATATGTTTTAACGTTATACCCTGTCACGTTATGTTATATAACGCAATACGTTCTAACGTTAAACCATATAACGCAATACGTTATAACGTTATACCCCATAACGTAATACATTACATCGTTATACCATGTAACGTTATACGTTATAACGTTATACCATATAACGTAATACGTTATAACGTTATACCATATAACGTAATATGTTTGAACGTTATACCATATAACGTTATGCCATATAACGTAATACGTTATAACGTTATACCATATAACGTAATACGTTATAACGTTATACCACATAACGTAATACATTACATCGTTATACCATGTACCGTAATACGTTATAACGTTATACCATATAACGTAATACGTTATAGCGTTATACCACAAAACGTAATACATTATAACGTTAAGTCATATAACGTAATACGTTATGACGTTATACCATACAACGTAATTCGTTATAACGTTATACCATATAACGTAAAAAGTTATAACGTTATACCATATAACGTAATACGTTATGAAGTTATACCATATAACGTAATATGTTTTAACGTTATACCATGTCACGTTATGTTATATAACGCAATACGTTCTAACGATGTACCATATAACGCAATACGTTATAACGTTATACCCCATAACATAATACATTACATCGTTATACCATGTAACGTTATGCGTTATAACGTTATACCATATAACGTAATACATTATAACGTTATACCATATAACGTAATATGTTTAAACGTTATACCATATAACGTTATGCCATATAACGTAATACGTTATAACGTTATACCATATAACGTAATACGTTATAACGTTACACCATATATCGTTATGTTATATAACGTAACACGTTATAACGTTATACCATATAACGTTATGTTATATAACGTTATACGTTGTAACGTTATACCTTATAGCGTTATACCATATAACGTTATGTTAAATGACGCAATACGTCATAACATTACACCATATAACGAAATACGTTATAACGTTATACAATGTCACGTTATATTACATAACGTAATACGTTATAACGTTATACCATATAACGTAATACGTTATAACGTTACCCCATATAACATTATGTTATATGACGCAATACGTTATAACGTTATACCATATAACGTAATACGTTATAGCGTTATACCACAAAACGTAATACATTATAACGTTAAGTCACATAACGTAATACGTTATGACGTTATACCATATAACGTAATTCGTTATAACGTTATACCATATAACGTAAAAAGTTATAACGTTATACCATATAACGTAATACGTTATGAAGTTATACCATATAACGTAATATGTTTTAACGTTATTCCATGTCACGTTATGTTATACAACGCAATACGTTCTAACGTTATACCATATAACGCAATACGTTATAACGTTATACCCCATAACGTAATACATTACATCGTTATACCATGTAACGTTATACGTTATAACGTTATACCATATAACGTAATACGTTATAACGTTATACCATATAACGTAATATGTTTGAACGTTATACCATATAACGTTATGCCATATAACGTAATACGTTATAACGTTATACCATATTACGTAATACGTTATAACTTTATACCATATAACATAATACGATTTAACGTTATACCATGTAACGGTATGTTATATAAAGTAACACGTTATAACGTTATACCATGTCACGTTATGTTATATAACGTAATACTTTATAACGTTATACCATATAACGTAATACGCTATAACCTTATACCATATAACGTAACAAGTTATAACGTTACACCATATAACGTAATACGTTATAACGTTATACCATGTCACGTTATGTTATATAACGTAATACGTTATAACGTTATACCATATAACGTAATACGTTATAACGTTATACCATATAACGTAATACGTTATAACGTTATACCATATAACGTAATACGTTATAGCGTTATACCACAAAACGTAATACATTATAACGTTAAGTCATATAACGTAATACGTTATGACGTTATACCATACAACGTAATTCGTTATAACGTTATACCATATAACGTAAAAAGTTATAACGTTATACCATATAACGTAATACGTTATGAAGTTATACCATATAACGTAATATGTTTTAACGTTATACCATGTCACGTTATGTTATATAACGCAATACGTTCTAACGATGTACCATATAACGCAATACGTTATAACGTTATACCCCATAACATAATACATTACATCGTTATACCATGTAACGTTATGCGTTATAACGTTATACCATATAACGTAATACATTATAACGTTATACCATATAACGTAATATGTTTAAACGTTATACCATATAACGTTATGCCATATAACGTAATACGTTATAACGTTATACCATATAACGTAATACGTTATGAAGTTATACCATGTAACGTAATATGTTTTAACGTTATACCCCGTCACGTTATGTTATATAACGCAATACGTTCTAACGTTATACCATATAACGCAATACGTTATAACGTTATACCCCATAACGTAATACATTACATCGTTATACCATGTAACGTTATACGTTATAACGTTATACCATATAACGTAATACGTTATAACGTTATACCATATAACGTAATATGTTTGAACGTTATACCATATAACGTTATGCCATATAACGTAATACGTTATAACGTTATACCATATAACGTAATACGTTATAACGTTATACCACATAACGTAATACATTACATCGTTATACCATGTACCGTAATACGTTATAACGTTATACCATATAACGTAATACGTTATAACGTTACCCCATATAACGTTATGTTATATGACGCAATACGTTATAACGTTATACCATATAACGTAATACGTTATAACGTTGTGCCTTACATCGTTATGTTATATAACGTAGTACGTTATAACGTTATACCATATAACGTAATACGTTATAACTTTATACCATATAACATAATACGATTTAGCGTTATACCATGTAACGGTATGTTATATAAAGTAACACGTTATAACGTTATACCATGTCACGTTATGTTATATAACGTAATACTTTATAACGTTATACCATATAACGTAATACGCTATAACGTTATACCATATAACGTAAAAAGTTATAACGTTACACCATATAACGTAATACGTTATAACGTTATACCATGTCACGTTATGTTATATAACGTAATACGTTATAACGTTATACCATATAACGTAATACGTTATAACGTTATACCATATAACGTAATACGTTATAACGTTATACCATATAACGTAATACGTTATAGCGTTATACCACAAAACGTAATACATTATAACGTTAAGTCACATAACGTAATACGTTATGACGTTATACCATATAACGTAATTCGTTATAACGTTATACCATATAACGTAAAAAGTTATAACGTTATACCATATAACGTAATACGTTATGAAGTTATACCATATAACGTAATATGTTTTAACGTTATTCCATGTCACGTTATGTTATACAACGCAATACGTTCTAACGTTATACCATATAACGCAATACGTTATAACGTTATACCCCATAACGTAATACATTACATCGTTATACCATGTAACGTTATACGTTATAACGTTATACCATATAACGTAATACGTTATAACGTTATACCATATAACGTAATATGTTTGAACGCTATACCATATAACGTTATGCCATATAACGTAATACGTTATAACGTTATACCATATTACGTAATACGTTATAACTTTATACCATATAACATAATACGATTTAACGTTATACCATGTAACGGTATGTTATATAAAGTAACACGTTATAACGTTATACCATGTCACGTTATGTTATATAACGTAATACTTTATAACGTTATACCATATAACGTAATACGCTATAACCTTATACCATATAACGTAACAAGTTATAACGTTACACCATATAACGTAATACGTTATAACGTTATACCATGTCACGTTATGTTATATAACGTAATACGTTATAACGTTATACCATATAACGTAATACGTTATAACGTTATACGATATAACGTAATACGTTATAACGTTATACCATATAACGTAATACGTTATAGCGTTATACCACAAAACGTAATACATTATAACGTTAAGTCATATAACGTAATACGTTATGACGTTATACCATACAACGTAATTCGTTATAACGTTATACCATATAACGTAAAAAGTTATAACGTTATACCATATAACGTAATACGTTATGAAGTTATACCATATAACGTAATATGTTTTAACGTTATACCATGTCACGTTATGTTATATAACGCAATACGTTCTAACGATGTACCATATAACGCAATACGTTATAACGTTATACCCCATAACATAATACATTACATCGTTATACCATGTAACGTTATGCGTTATAACGTTATACCATATAACGTAATACATTATAACGTTATACCATATAACGTAATATGTTTAAACGTTATACCATATAACGTTATGCCATATAACGTAATACGTTATAACGTTATACCATATAACGTAATACGTTATGAAGTTATACCATGTAACGTAATATGTTTTAACGTTATACCCTGTCACGTTATGTTATATAACGCAATACGTTCTAACGTTATACCATATAACGCAATACGTTATAACGTTATACCCCATAACGTAATACATTACATCGTTATACCATATAACGCAATACGTTATAACGTTATACCCCATAACGTAATACATTACATCGTTATACCATGTAACGTTATACGTTATAACGTTATACCATATAACGTAATACGTTATAACGTTATACCATATAACGTAATATGTTTGAACGTTATACCATATAACGTTATGCCATATAACGCAATACGTTCTAACGTTATACCATATAACGCAATACGTTATAACGTTATACCCCATAACGTAATACATTACATCGTTATACCATGTAACGTTATACGTTATAACGTTATACCATATAACGTAATACGTTATAACGTTATACCATATAACGTAATATGTTTGAACGTTATACCATATAACGTTATGCCATATAACGTAATACGTTATAACGTTATACCATATAACGTAATACGTTATAACGTTATACCACATAACGTAATACATTACATCGTTATACCATGTACCGTAATACGTTATAACGTTATACCATATAACGTAATACGTTATAACGTTACCCCATATAACGTTATGTTATATGACGCAATACGTTATAACGTTATACCATATAACGTAATACGTTATAACGTTGTGCCTTACATCGTTATGTTATATAACGTAGTACGTTATAACGTTATACCATATAACGTAATACGTTATAACTTTATACCATATAACATAATACGATTTAGCGTTATACCATGTAACGGTATGTTATATAAAGTAACACGTTATAACGTTATACCATGTCACGTTATGTTATATAACGTAATACTTTATAACGTTTTACCATATAACGTAATACGCTATAACGTTATACCATATAACGTAAAAAGTTATAACGTTACACCATATAACGTAATACGTTATAACGTTATACCATGTCACGTTATGTTATATAACGTAATACGTTATAACGTTATACCATATAACGTAATACGTTATAACGTTATACCATATAACGTAATACGTTATAACGTTATACCATATAACGTAATACGTTATAGCGTTATACAACAAAACGTAATACATTATAACGTTAAGTCACATAACGTAATACGTTATGGCGTTATACCATATAACGTAATTCGTTATAACGTTATACCATATAACGTAAAAAGTTATAACGTTATACCATATAACGTAATACGTTATGAAGTTATACCATATAACGTAATATGTTTTAACGTTATTCCATGTCACGTTATGTTATACAACGCAATACGTTCTAACGTTATACCATATAACGCAATACGTTATAACGTTATACCCCATAACGTAATACATTACATCGTTATACCATGTAACGTTATACGTTATAACGTTATACCATATAACGTAATACGTTATAACGTTATACCATATAACGTAATATGTTTGAACGTTATACCATATAACGTTATGCCATATAACGTAATACGTTATAACGTTATACCATATTACGTAATACGTTATAACTTTATACCATATAACATAATACGATTTAACGTTATACCATGTAACGGTATGTTATATAAAGTAACACGTTATAACGTTATACCATGTCACGTTATGTTATATAACGTAATACTTTATAACGTTATACCATATAACGTAATACGCTATAACCTTATACCATATAACGTAACAAGTTATAACGTTACACCATATAACGTAATACGTTATAACGTTATACCCTGTCACGTTATGTTATATAACGTAATACGTTATAACGTTATACCATATAACGTAATACGTTATAACGTTATACCATATAACGTAATACGTTATAACGTTATACCATATAACGTAATACGTTATAGCGTTATACCACAAAACGTAATACATTATAACGTTAAGTCATATAACGTAATACGTTATGACGTTATACCATACAACGTAATTCGTTATAACGTTATACCATATAACGTAAAAAGTTATAACGTTATACCATATAACGTAATACGTTATGAAGTTATACCATATAACGTAATATGTTTTAACGTTATACCATGTCACGTTATGTTATATAACGCAATACGTTCTAACGATGTACCATATAACGCAATACGTTATAACGTTATACCCCATAACATAATACATTACATCGTTATACCATGTAACGTTATGCGTTATAACGTTATACCATATAACGTAATACATTATAACGTTATACCATATAACGTAATATGTTTAAACGTTATACCATATAACGTTATGCCATATAACGTAATACGTTATAACGTTATACCATATAACGTAATACGTTAAAACGTTACACCATATATCGTTATGTTATATAACGTAACACGTTATAACGTTATACCATATAACGTTATGTTATATAACGTTATACGTTGTAACGTTATACCTTATAGCGTTATACCATATAACGTTATGTTACATGACGCAATACGTCATAACATTACACCATATAACGAAATACGTTATAACGTTATACAATGTCACGTTATATTACATAACGTAATACGTTATAACGTTATACCATATAACGTAATACGTTATAACGTTACCCCATATAACATTATGTTATATGACGCAATACGTTATAACGTTATACCATATAACGTAATACGTTATAACGTTGTGCCTTACAACGTTATGTTATATAACGTAGTACGTTATAACGTTATGCCATATAACGTAATACGTTATAACGTCATACCATATAACGTAATACGTTATAACGTTACACCATATATCGTTATGTTATATAACGTAACACGTTATAACGTTATACCTTATAACGTTATGTTATATAACGTAATACGTTATAACGTTATACCATATAACGTTATGTTATATAACGTTATACGTTGTAACGTTATACCTTATAACGTTATACATTATAACGTTAAGTCATATAACGTAATACGTTATGACGTTATACCATATAACGTAATTCGTTATAACGTTATACCATATAACGTAAAAAGTTATAACGTTATGCCATATAACGTAATACGTTATGAAGTTATACCATGTAACGTAATATGTTTTAACGTTATACCATGTCACGTTATGTTATATAACGTAATACTTTATAACGTTATACCATATAACGTAATACGTTATAAAGTTATACCATGTCACGTTATGTTATATAACGTAATACGTTATAACGTTATACCATGTCACGTTATGTTATATAACGCAATACGTTTTAACGTTATACCATAAAACGTAATACGTTATAACATTATACCATATAACGTTATGTTATATGACGCAATACGTTATAACGTTACACCATATAACGCAATACGTTTTAACGTTATACCATATAACGTTATGTTATATAACGTAATACGCTAAAACGTTATACCACATAACGTAATACGTTATAACGTTATGCCATATAACGTAATACGTTATAACATTATACCGTATAACGTAATACGTTATAGCGTTATATCACATAACGTAATACATTATAACGTTAAGTCATATAACGTAATACGTTATGACGTTATACCATATAACGTAATACGTTATAACGTTATACCATATAACGTAATACGTTGTAACGTTATACCTCATAACGTAATACGTTATAATGTTATGCCATATAACGTAATACGTTATAACGTTGCCCCATATAACGTAAAAAGTTATAACGTTATACCATATAACGTAATACGTTATGAAGTTATACCATGTAACGTAATATGTTTTAACGTTATACCCTGTCACGTTATGTTATATAACGCAATACGTTCTAACGTTATACCATATAACGCAATACGTTATAACGTTATACCCCATAACGTAATACATTACATCGTTATACCATGTAACGTTATACGTTATAACGTTATACCATATAACGTAATACGTTATAACGTTATACCATATAACGTAATATGTTTGAACGTTATACCATATAACGTTATGCCATATAACGTAATACGTTATAACGTTATACCATATAACGTAATACGTTATAACGTTATACCACATAACGTAATACATTACATCGTTATACCATGTACCGTAATACGTTATAACGTTATACCATATAACGTAATACGTTATAACGTTACCCCATATAACGTTATGTTATATGACGCAATACGTTATAACGTTATACCATATAACGTAATACGTTATAACGTTGTGCCTTACATCGTTATGTTATATAACGTAGTACGTTATAACGTTATACCATATAACGTAATACGTTATAACTTTATACCATATAACATAATACGATTTAGCGTTATACCATGTAACGGTATGTTATATAAAGTAACACGTTATAACGTTATACCATGTCACGTTATGTTATATAACGTAATACGTTATAACGTTATACCATATAACGTAATACGTTATAACGTTATACCATATAACGTAATACGTTATAACGTTATACCATATAACGTAATACGTTATAGCGTTATACCACAAAACGTAATGCATTATAACGTTAAGTCACATAACGTAATACGTTATGACGTTATACCATATAACGTAATTCGTTATAACGATATACCATATAACGTAAAAAGTTATAACGTTATACCATATAACGTAATACGTTATGAAGTTATACCATATAACGTAATATGTTTTAACGTTATTCCATGTCACGTTATGTTATACAACGCAATACGTTCTAACGTTATACCATATAACGCAATACGTTATAACGTTATACCCCATAACGTAATACATTACATCGTTATACCATGTAACGTTATACGTTATAACGTTATACCATATAACGTAATACGTTATAACGTTATACCATATAACGTAATATGTTTGAACGTTATACCATATAACGTTATGCCATATAACGTAATACGTTATAACGTTATACCATATAACGTAATACGTTATGAAGTTATACCATGTAACGTAATATGTTTTAACGTTATACCCTGTCACGTTATGTTATATAACGCAATACGTTCTAACGTTAAACCATATAACGCAATACGTTATAACGTTATACCCCATAACGTAATACATTACATCGTTATACCATGTAACGTTATACGTTATAACGTTATACCATATAACGTAATACGTTATAACGTTATACCATATAACGTAATATGTTTGAACGTTATACCATATAACGTTATGCCATATAACGTAATACGTTATAACGTTATACCATATAACGTAATACGTTATAACGTTATACCACATAACGTAATACATTACATCGTTATACCATGTACCGTAATACGTTATAACGTTATACCATATAACGTAATACGTTATAGCGTTATACCACAAAACGTAATACATTATAACGTTAAGTCATATAACGTAATACGTTATGACGTTATACCATACAACGTAATTCGTTATAACGTTATACCATATAACGTAAAAAGTTATAACGTTATACCATATAACGTAATACGTTATGAAGTTATACCATATAACGTAATATGTTTTAACGTTATACCATGTCACGTTATGTTATATAACGCAATACGTTCTAACGATGTACCATATAACGCAATACGTTATAACGTTATACCCCATAACATAATACATTACATCGTTATACCATGTAACGTTATGCGTTATAACGTTATACCATATAACGTAATACATTATAACGTTATACCATATAACGTAATATGTTTAAACGTTATACCATATAACGTTATGCCATATAACGTAATACGTTATAACGTTATACCATATAACGTAATACGTTATAACGTTACACCATATATCGTTATGTTATATAACGTAACACGTTATAACGTTATACCATATAACGTTATGTTATATAACGTTATACGTTGTAACGTTATACCTTATAGCGTTATACCATATAACGTTATGTTAAATGACGCAATACGTCATAACATTACACCATATAACGAAATACGTTATAACGTTATACAATGTCACGTTATATTACATAACGTAATACGTTATAACGTTATACCATATAACGTAATACGTTATAACGTTACCCCATATAACATTATGTTATATGACGCAATACGTTATAACGTTATACCATATAACGTAATACGTTATAGCGTTATACCACAAAACGTAATACATTATAACGTTAAGTCACATAACGTAATACGTTATGACGTTATACCATATAACGTAATTCGTTATAACGTTATACCATATAACGTAAAAAGTTATAACGTTATACCATATAACGTAATACGTTATGAAGTTATACCATATAACGTAATATGTTTTAACGTTATTCCATGTCACGTTATGTTATACAACGCAATACGTTCTAACGTTATACCATATAACGCAATACGTTATAACGTTATACCCCATAACGTAATACATTACATCGTTATACCATGTAACGTTATACGTTATAACGTTATACCATATAACGTAATACGTTATAACGTTATACCATATAACGTAATATGTTTGAACGTTATACCATATAACGTTATGCCATATAACGTAATACGTTATAACGTTATACCATATTACGTAATACGTTATAACTTTATACCATATAACATAATACGATTTAACGTTATACCATGTAACGGTATGTTATATAAAGTAACACGTTATAACGTTATACCATGTCACGTTATGTTATATAACGTAATACTTTATAACGTTATACCATATAACGTAATACGCTATAACCTTATACCATATAACGTAACAAGTTATAACGTTACACCATATAACGTAATACGTTATAACGTTATACCATGTCACGTTATGTTATATAACGTAATACGTTATAACGTTATACCATATAACGTAATACGTTATAACGTTATACCATATAACGTAATACGTTATAACGTTATACCATATAACGTAATACGTTATAGCGTTATACCACAAAACGTAATACATTATAACGTTAAGTCATATAACGTAATACGTTATGACGTTATACCATACAACGTAATTCGTTATAACGTTATACCATATAACGTAAAAAGTTATAACGTTATACCATATAACGTAATACGTTATGAAGTTATACCATATAACGTAATATGTTTTAACGTTATACCATGTCACGTTATGTTATATAACGCAATACGTTCTAACGATGTACCATATAACGCAATACGTTATAACGTTATACCCCATAACATAATACATTACATCGTTATACCATGTAACGTTATGCGTTATAACGTTATACCATATAACGTAATACATTATAACGTTATACCATATAACGTAATATGTTTAAACGTTATACCATATAACGTTATGCCATATAACGTAATACGTTATAACGTTATACCATATAACGTAATACGTTATGAAGTTATACCATGTAACGTAATATGTTTTAACGTTATACCCCGTCACGTTATGTTATATAACGCAATACGTTCTAACGTTATACCATATAACGCAATACGTTATAACGTTATACCCCATAACGTAATACATTACATCGTTATACCATGTAACGTTATACGTTATAACGTTATACCATATAACGTAATACGTTATAACGTTATACCATATAACGTAATATGTTTGAACGTTATACCATATAACGTTATGCCATATAACGTAATACGTTATAACGTTATACCATATAACGTAATACGTTATAACGTTATACCACATAACGTAATACATTACATCGTTATACCATGTACCGTAATACGTTATAACGTTATACCATATAACGTAATACGTTATAACGTTACCCCATATAACGTTATGTTATATGACGCAATACGTTATAACGTTATACCATATAACGTAATACGTTATAACGTTGTGCCTTACATCGTTATGTTATATAACGTAGTACGTTATAACGTTATACCATATAACGTAATACGTTATAACTTTATACCATATAACATAATACGATTTAGCGTTATACCATGTAACGGTATGTTATATAAAGTAACACGTTATAACGTTATACCATGTCACGTTATGTTATATAACGTAATACTTTATAACGTTATACCATATAACGTAATACGCTATAACGTTATACCATATAACGTAAAAAGTTATAACGTTACACCATATAACGTAATACGTTATAACGTTATACCATGTCACGTTATGTTATATAACGTAATACGTTATAACGTTATACCATATAACGTAATACGTTATAACGTTATACCATATAACGTAATACGTTATAACGTTATACCATATAACGTAATACGTTATAGCGTTATACCACAAAACGTAATACATTATAACGTTAAGTCACATAACGTAATACGTTATGACGTTATACCATATAACGTAATTCGTTATAACGTTATACCATATAACGTAAAAAGTTATAACGTTATACCATATAACGTAATACGTTATGAAGTTATACCATATAACGTAATATGTTTTAACGTTATTCCATGTCACGTTATGTTATACAACGCAATACGTTCTAACGTTATACCATATAACGCAATACGTTATAACGTTATACCCCATAACGTAATACATTACATCGTTATACCATGTAACGTTATACGTTATAACGTTATACCATATAACGTAATACGTTATAACGTTATACCATATAACGTAATATGTTTGAACGCTATACCATATAACGTTATGCCATATAACGTAATACGTTATAACGTTATACCATATTACGTAATACGTTATAACTTTATACCATATAACATAATACGATTTAACGTTATACCATGTAACGGTATGTTATATAAAGTAACACGTTATAACGTTATACCATGTCACGTTATGTTATATAACGTAATACTTTATAACGTTATACCATATAACGTAATACGCTATAACCTTATACCATATAACGTAACAAGTTATAACGTTACACCATATAACGTAATACGTTATAACGTTATACCATGTCACGTTATGTTATATAACGTAATACGTTATAACGTTATACCATATAACGTAATACGTTATAACGTTATACGATATAACGTAATACGTTATAACGTTATACCATATAACGTAATACGTTATAGCGTTATACCACAAAACGTAATACATTATAACGTTAAGTCATATAACGTAATACGTTATGACGTTATACCATACAACGTAATTCGTTATAACGTTATACCATATAACGTAAAAAGTTATAACGTTATACCATATAACGTAATACGTTATGAAGTTATACCATATAACGTAATATGTTTTAACGTTATACCATGTCACGTTATGTTATATAACGCAATACGTTCTAACGATGTACCATATAACGCAATACGTTATAACGTTATACCCCATAACATAATACATTACATCGTTATACCATGTAACGTTATGCGTTATAACGTTATACCATATAACGTAATACATTATAACGTTATACCATATAACGTAATATGTTTAAACGTTATACCATATAACGTTATGCCATATAACGTAATACGTTATAACGTTATACCATATAACGTAATACGTTATGAAGTTATACCATGTAACGTAATATGTTTTAACGTTATACCCTGTCACGTTATGTTATATAACGCAATACGTTCTAACGTTATACCATATAACGCAATACGTTATAACGTTATACCCCATAACGTAATACATTACATCGTTATACCATATAACGCAATACGTTATAACGTTATACCCCATAACGTAATACATTACATCGTTATACCATGTAACGTTATACGTTATAACGTTATACCATATAACGTAATACGTTATAACGTTATACCATATAACGTAATATGTTTGAACGTTATACCATATAACGTTATGCCATATAACGCAATACGTTCTAACGTTATACCATATAACGCAATACGTTATAACGTTATACCCCATAACGTAATACATTACATCGTTATACCATGTAACGTTATACGTTATAACGTTATACCATATAACGTAATACGTTATAACGTTATACCATATAACGTAATATGTTTGAACGTTATACCATATAACGTTATGCCATATAACGTAATACGTTATAACGTTATACCATATAACGTAATACGTTATAACGTTATACCACATAACGTAATACATTACATCGTTATACCATGTACCGTAATACGTTATAACGTTATACCATATAACGTAATACGTTATAACGTTACCCCATATAACGTTATGTTATATGACGCAATACGTTATAACGTTATACCATATAACGTAATACGTTATAACGTTGTGCCTTACATCGTTATGTTATATAACGTAGTACGTTATAACGTTATACCATATAACGTAATACGTTATAACTTTATACCATATAACATAATACGATTTAGCGTTATACCATGTAACGGTATGTTATATAAAGTAACACGTTATAACGTTATACCATGTCACGTTATGTTATATAACGTAATACTTTATAACGTTTTACCATATAACGTAATACGCTATAACGTTATACCATATAACGTAAAAAGTTATAACGTTACACCATATAACGTAATACGTTATAACGTTATACCATGTCACGTTATGTTATATAACGTAATACGTTATAACGTTATACCATATAACGTAATACGTTATAACGTTATACCATATAACGTAATACGTTATAACGTTATACCATATAACGTAATACGTTATAGCGTTATACAACAAAACGTAATACATTATAACGTTAAGTCACATAACGTAATACGTTATGGCGTTATACCATATAACGTAATTCGTTATAACGTTATACCATATAACGTAAAAAGTTATAACGTTATACCATATAACGTAATACGTTATGAAGTTATACCATATAACGTAATATGTTTTAACGTTATTCCATGTCACGTTATGTTATACAACGCAATACGTTCTAACGTTATACCATATAACGCAATACGTTATAACGTTATACCCCATAACGTAATACATTACATCGTTATACCATGTAACGTTATACGTTATAACGTTATACCATATAACGTAATACGTTATAACGTTATACCATATAACGTAATATGTTTGAACGTTATACCATATAACGTTATGCCATATAACGTAATACGTTATAACGTTATACCATATTACGTAATACGTTATAACTTTATACCATATAACATAATACGATTTAACGTTATACCATGTAACGGTATGTTATATAAAGTAACACGTTATAACGTTATACCATGTCACGTTATGTTATATAACGTAATACTTTATAACGTTATACCATATAACGTAATACGCTATAACCTTATACCATATAACGTAACAAGTTATAACGTTACACCATATAACGTAATACGTTATAACGTTATACCCTGTCACGTTATGTTATATAACGTAATACGTTATAACGTTATACCATATAACGTAATACGTTATAACGTTATACCATATAACGTAATACGTTATAACGTTATACCATATAACGTAATACGTTATAGCGTTATACCACAAAACGTAATACATTATAACGTTAAGTCATATAACGTAATACGTTATGACGTTATACCATACAACGTAATTCGTTATAACGTTATACCATATAACGTAAAAAGTTATAACGTTATACCATATAACGTAATACGTTATGAAGTTATACCATATAACGTAATATGTTTTAACGTTATACCATGTCACGTTATGTTATATAACGCAATACGTTCTAACGATGTACCATATAACGCAATACGTTATAACGTTATACCCCATAACATAATACATTACATCGTTATACCATGTAACGTTATGCGTTATAACGTTATACCATATAACGTAATACATTATAACGTTATACCATATAACGTAATATGTTTAAACGTTATACCATATAACGTTATGCCATATAACGTAATACGTTATAACGTTATACCATATAACGTAATACGTTAAAACGTTACACCATATATCGTTATGTTATATAACGTAACACGTTATAACGTTATACCATATAACGTTATGTTATATAACGTTATACGTTGTAACGTTATACCTTATAGCGTTATACCATATAACGTTATGTTACATGACGCAATACGTCATAACATTACACCATATAACGAAATACGTTATAACGTTATACAATGTCACGTTATATTACATAACGTAATACGTTATAACGTTATACCATATAACGTAATACGTTATAACGTTACCCCATATAACATTATGTTATATGACGCAATACGTTATAACGTTATACCATATAACGTAATACGTTATAACGTTGTGCCTTACAACGTTATGTTATATAACGTAGTACGTTATAACGTTATGCCATATAACGTAATACGTTATAACGTCATACCATATAACGTAATACGTTATAACGTTACACCATATATCGTTATGTTATATAACGTAACACGTTATAACGTTATACCTTATAACGTTATGTTATATAACGTAATACGTTATAACGTTATACCATATAACGTTATGTTATATAACGTTATACGTTGTAACGTTATACCTTATAACGTTATACCATATAACGTTATGTTACATGACGCAATACGTCATAACGTTATACCATATAACGTAATACGTTATAACGTTATACCATGTCACGTTATATTACATAACGTAATACGTTATAACGTTATACCATATAACGTAATACGTTATAACGTTATACCATATAACGTAATACGCTATAACGTTATACCACATAACGTAATACGTTATAATGTTATGCCATATAACGTAATACGCTATAACCTTATACCATATAACGTAAAAAGTTATAACGTTACACCATATAACGTAATACGTTATAACGTTATACCATGTCACGTTATGTTATATAACGTAATACGTTATAACGTTATACCATATAACGTAATACGTTATAACGTTATACCATATAACGTAATACGTTATAACGTTATACCATATAACGTAATACGTTATAGCGTTATACCACAAAACGTAATACATTATAACGTTAAGTCATATAACGTAATACGTTATGACGTTATACCATACAACGTAATTCGTTATAACGTTATACCATATAACGTAATACGTTATAACGTTATACCATATAACGTAATACGTTGTAACGTTATACCTCATAACGTAATACGTTATAATGTTATGCCATATAACGTAATACGTTATAACGTTACCCCATATAACGTTATGTTATATGACGCAATACGTTATAACGTTATACCATATTACGTAATACGTTATAACGTTGTTCCTTACAACGTTATGTTATATAACGTAATACGTTATAACGTTATACCATATAACGTAATACGTTATAACGTTATACCATATAACGTAATACGTTATAACGTTATACCCCATAACGTAATACATTACATCGTTATACCATGTAACGTAATACGTTATAGCGTTATACCACAAAACGAAATACATTATAACGTTAAGTCATATAACGTAATACGTTATGACGTTATACCATATAACGTAATTCGTTATAACGTTATACCATATAACGTAATATGTTTGAACGTTATGCCATATAACGTTATGCCATATAACGTAATACGTTATAACGTTATACCATATAACGTAATACGTTATAACGTTATACCACATAACGTAATACATTACATCGTTATACCATGTACCGTAATACGTTATAACGTTATACCATATAACGTAATACGTTATAACGTTACCCCATATAACGTTATGTTATATGACGCAATACGTTATAACGTTATACCATATAACGTAATACGTTATAACGTTGTGCCTTACATCGTTATGTTATATAACGTAGTACGTTATAACTTTATACCATATAACGTAATACGTTATAACTTTATACCATATAACATAATACGATTTAACGTTATACCATGTAACGGTATGTTATATACAGTAACACGTTATAACGTTATACCATGTCACGTTATGTTATATAACGTAATACTTTATAACGTTATACCATATAACGTAATACGCTATAACGTTATACCATACAACGTAAAAAGTTATAACGTTACACCATATAACGTAATACGTTATAACGTTATACCATGTCACGTTATGTTATATAACGTAATACGTTATAACGTTATACCATATAACGTAATACGTTATAACGTTATACCATATAACGTAATACGTTATAACGTTATACCATATAACGTAATACGTTATAGCGTTATACCACAAAACGTAATACATTATAACGTTAAGTCACATAACGTAATACGTTATGACGTTATACCATATAACGTAATTCGTTATAACGTTATACCATATAACGTAAAAAGTTATAACGTTATACCATATAACGTAATACGTTATGAAGTTATACCATATAACGTAATATGTTTTAACGTTATACCATGTCACGTTATGTTATATAACGCAATACGTTCTAACGTTATACCATGTAACGCAATACGTTATAACGTTATACCCCATGACGTAATACATTACATCGTTATACCATGTAACTTTATACGTTATAACGTTATACCATATAACGTAATACGTTATAACGTTACCCCATATAACATTATGTTATATGACGCAATACGTTATAACGTTATACCATATACCGTAATACGTTATAACGTTGTGCCTTACAACGTTATGTTATATAACGTAGTACGTTATAACGTTATGCCATATAACGTAATACGTTATAACGTCATACCATATAACGTAATACGTTATAACGTTACACCATATATCGTTATGTTATATAACGTAACACGTTATAACGTTATACCTTATAACGTTATGTTATATAACGTAATACGTTATAACGTTATACCATACAACGTTATGTTATATAACGTTATACGTTGTAACGTTATACCTTATAACGTTATACCATATAACGTTATGTTACATGACGCAATACGTCATAACGTTATACCATATAACGTAATACGTTATAACGTTATACCATGTCACGTTATATTACATAACGTAATACGTTATAACGTTATACCATATGACGTAATACGTTATAACGTTACCCCATATAACATTATGTTATATGACGCAATACGTTATAACGTTATACCATTTAACGTAATACGTTATAACTTTATACCATATGACATAATACGACTTAACGTTATACCATGCAACGGTATGTTATATTAAGTAACACGTTATAACGTTATACCATGTCACGTTATGTTATATAACGAAATACTTTATAACGTTATACCATATAACGTAATACGCTATAACGTAATACTTTTAACGTTATACCATATAACGTAATACGCTATAACGTTATACCATATAACGTAAAAAGTTATAACATTACACCATATAACACAATACGTTATAACGTTATACCATATAACGTTATGTTATATAACGTAATACGTTAAAACGTTATACCACATAACGTAATACGTTATAACGTTATGCCATATAACGTAATACGTTATAACATTATACCCTATAACGTAATACGTTATAGCGTTATACCACATAACGTAATACGTGATAACGTTAAGTCATATAACGTAATACGTTATGACGTTATACCATATAACGTAATACGTTATAACGTTATACCATATAACGTAATACGCTATAACGTTATACCACATAACGTAATACGTTATAATGTTATGCCATATAACGTAATACGCTATAACCTTATACCATATAACGTAAAAAGTTATAACGTTACACCATATAACGTAATACGTTATAACGTTATACCATGTCACGTTATGTTATATAACGTAATACGTTATAACGTTATACCATATAACGTTATACGTTATAACGTTATACCATATAACGTAATACGTTATAACGTTATACCATATAACGTAATACGTTATAGCGTTATACCACAAAACGTAATACATTATAACGTTAAGTCATATAACGTAATACGTTATGACGTTATACCATACAACGTAATTCGTTATAACGTTATACCATATAACGTAATACGTTATAACGTTATACCATATAACGTAATACGTTGTAACGTTATACCTCATAACGTAATACGATATAATGTTATGCCATATAACGTAATACGTTATAACGTTACCCCATATAACGTTATGTTATATGACGCAATACGTTATAACGTTATACCATATTACGTAATACGTTATAACGTTGTTCCTTACAACGTTATGTTATATAACGTAATACGTTATAACGTTATACCATATAACGTAATACGTTATAACGTTATACCATATAACGTAATACGTTATAACGTTATACCCCATAACGTAATACATTACATCGTTATACCATGTAACGTAATACGTTATAGCGTTATACCACAAAACGTAATACATTATAACGTTAAGTCATATAACGTAATACGTTATGACGTTATACCATATAACGTAATTCGTTATAACGTTATACCATATAACGTAATATGTTTGAACGTTATGCCATATAACGTTATGCCATATAACGTAATACGTTATAACGTTATACCATATAACGTAATACGTTATAACGTTATACCACATAACGTAATACATTACATCGTTATACCATGTACCGTAATACGTTATAACGTTATACCATATAACGTAATACGTTATAACGTTACCCCATATAACGTTATGTTATATGACGCAATACGTTATAACGTTATACCATATAACGTAATACGTTATAACGTTGTGCCTTACATCGTTATGTTATATAACGTAGTACGTTATAACGTTATACCATATAACGTAATACGTTATAACTTTATACCATATAACATAATACGATTTAACGTTATACCATGTAACGGTATGTTATATAAAGTAACACGTTATAACGTTATACCATGTCACGTTATGTTATATAACGTAATACTTTATAACGTTATACCATATAACGTAATACGCTATAACGTTATACCATACAACGTAAAAAGTTATAACGTTACACCATATAACGTAATACGTTATAACGTTATACCATGTCACGTTATGTTATATAACGTAATACGTTATAACGTTATACCATATAACGTAATACGTTATAACGTTATACCATATAACGTAATACGTTGTAACGTTATACCATATAACGTAATACGTTATAGCGTTATACCACAAAACGTAATACATTATAACGTTAAGTCACATAACGTAATACGTTATGACGTTATACCATATAACGTAATTCGTTATAACGTTATACCATATAACGTAAAAAGTTATAACGTTATACCATATAACGTAATACGTTATGAAGTTATACCATATAACGTAATATGTTTTAACGTTATACCATGTCACGTTATGTTATATAACGCAATACGTTCTAACGTTATACCATGTAACGCAATACGTTATAACGTTATACCCCATGACGTAATACATTACATCGTTATACCATGTAACTTTATACGTTATAACGTTATACCATATAACGTAATACGTTATAACGTTACCCCATATAACATTATGTTATATGACGCAATACGTTATAACGTTATACCATATACCGTAATACGTTATAACGTTGTGCCTTACAACGTTATGTTATATAACGTAGTACGTTATAACGTTATGCCATATAACGTAATACGTTATAACGTCATACCATATAACGTAATACGTTATAACGTTACACCATATATCGTTATGTTATATAACGTAACACGTTATAACGTTATACCTTATAACGTTATGTTATATAACGTAATACGTTATAACGTTATACCATACAACGTTATGTTATATAACGTTATACGTTGTAACGTTATACCTTATAACGTTATACCATATAACGTTATGTTACATGACGCAATACGTCATAACGTTATACCATATAACGTAATACGTTATAACGTTATACCATGTCACGTTATATTACATAACGTAATACGTTATAACGTTATACCATATGACGTAATACGTTATAACGTTACCCCATATAACATTATGTTATATGACGCAATACGTTATAACGTTATACCATTTAACGTAATACGTTATAACTTTATACCATATGACATAATACGACTTAACGTTATACCATGCAACGGTATGTTATATTAAGTAACACGTTATAACGTTATACCATGTCACGTTATGTTATATAACGAAATACTTTATAACGTTATACCATATAACGTAATACGCTATAACGTAATACTTTTAACGTTATACCATATAACGTAATACGCTATAACGTTATACCATATAACGTAAAAAGTTATAACATTACACCATATAACACAATACGTTATAACGTTATACCATATAACGTTATGTTATATAACGTAATACGTTAAAACGTTATACCACATAACGTAATACGTTATAACGTTATGCCATATAACGTAATACGTTATAACATTATACCCTATAACGTAATACGTTATAGCGTTATACCACATAACGTAATACGTGATAACGTTAAGTCATATAACGTAATACGTTATGACGTTATACCATATAACGTAATACGTTATAACGTTATACCATATAACGTAATACGCTATAACGTTATACCACATAACGTAATACGTTATAATGTTATGCCATATAACGTAATACGCTATAACCTTATACCATATAACGTAAAAAGTTATAACGTTACACCATATAACGTAATACGTTATAACGTTATACCATGTCACGTTATGTTATATAACGTAATACGTTATAACGTTATACCATATAACGTTATACGTTATAACGTTATACCATATAACGTAATACGTTATAACGTTATACCATATAACGTAATACGTTATAGCGTTATACCACAAAACGTAATACATTATAACGTTAAGTCATATAACGTAATACGTTATGACGTTATACCATACAACGTAATTCGTTATAACGTTATACCATATAACGTAATACGTTATAACGTTATACCATATAACGTAATACGTTGTAACGTTATACCTCATAACGTAATACGATATAATGTTATGCCATATAACGTAATACGTTATAACGTTACCCCATATAACGTTATGTTATATGACGCAATACGTTATAACGTTATACCATATTACGTAATACGTTATAACGTTGTTCCTTACAACGTTATGTTATATAACGTAATACGTTATAACGTTATACCATATAACGTAATACGTTATAACGTTATACCATATAACGTAATACGTTATAACGTTATACCCCATAACGTAATACATTACATCGTTATACCATGTAACGTAATACGTTATAGCGTTATACCACAAAACGTAATACATTATAACGTTAAGTCATATAACGTAATACGTTATGACGTTATACCATATAACGTAATTCGTTATAACGTTATACCATATAACGTAATATGTTTGAACGTTATGCCATATAACGTTATGCCATATAACGTAATACGTTATAACGTTATACCATATAACGTAATACGTTATAACGTTATACCACATAACGTAATACATTACATCGTTATACCATGTACCGTAATACGTTATAACGTTATACCATATAACGTAATACGTTATAACGTTACCCCATATAACGTTATGTTATATGACGCAATACGTTATAACGTTATACCATATAACGTAATACGTTATAACGTTGTGCCTTACATCGTTATGTTATATAACGTAGTACGTTATAACGTTATACCATATAACGTAATACGTTATAACTTTATACCATATAACATAATACGATTTAACGTTATACCATGTAACGGTATGTTATATAAAGTAACACGTTATAACGTTATACCATGTCACGTTATGTTATATAACGTAATACTTTATAACGTTATACCATATAACGTAATACGCTATAACGTTATACCATACAACGTAAAAAGTTATAACGTTACACCATATAACGTAATACGTTATAACGTTATACCATGTCACGTTATGTTATATAACGTAATACGTTATAACGTTATACCATATAACGTAATACGTTATAACGTTATACCATATAACGTAATACGTTATAACGTTATACCATATAACGTAATACGTTATAGCGTTATACCACAAAACGTAATACATTATAACGTTAAGTCACATAACGTAATACGTTATGACGTTATACCATATAACGTAATTCGTTATAACGTTATACCATATAACGTAAAAAGTTATAACGTTATACCATATAACGTAATACGTTATGAAGTTATACCATATAACGTAATATGTTTTAACGTTATACCATGTCACGTTATGTTATATAACGCAATACGTTCTAACGTTATACCATGTAACGCAATACGTTATAACGTTATACCCCATGACGTAATACATTACATCGTTATACCATGTAACTTTATACGTTATAACGTTATACCATATAACGTAATACGTTATAACGTTATACCATATATCGTAATATGTTTGAACGTTATACCATATAACGCTATGCCATATAACGTAATACGTTATAACGTTATACCATATAACGTAATACGTTATAACTTTATACCATATAACATAATACGATTTAACGTTATACCATGTAACGGTATGTTATATAAAGTAACACGTTATAACGTTATACCATGTCACGTTATGTTATATAACGTAATACTTTATAACGTTCTACCATATAACGTAATACGCTATAACGTTATACCATATAACGTAAAAAGTTATAACGTTACACCATATAACGTAATACGTTATAACGTTATACCATGTCACGTTATGTTATATAACGTAATACGTTATAACGTTATACCATATAACGTAATACGTTATAAAGTTATACCATATAACGTAAAAAGTTATAACGTTATACCATATAACGTAATACGTTATGAAGTTATACCATATAACGTAATATGTTTTAACGTTATACCATGTCACGTTATGTTATAAAACGTAATACGTTATAACGTAATACCATATAACGTAATACGTTATAACGTTATACCATATAACGTAATACGTTATAACGTTATACCATATAACGTAATACGTTATAGCGTTATACCACAAAACGTAATACATTATAACGTTAAGTCACATAACGTAATACGTTATGACGTTATACCATATAACGTAATTCGTTATAACGTTATACCATGTCACGTTATGTTATATAACGTAACACGTTATAACGTTATACCTTATAACGTTATGTTATATAACGTAATACGTTATAACGTTATACCATATAACGTTATGTTATATAACGTTATACGTTGTAACGTTATACCTTATAACGTTATACCATATAACGTTATGTTACATGACGCAATACGTCATAACGTTATACCATATAACGTAATACGTTATAACGTTATACCATGTCACGTTATATTACATAACGTAATACGTTATAACGTTATACCATATGACGTAATACGTTATAACGTTACCCCATATAACATTATGTTATATGACGCAATACGTTATAACGTTATACCATTTAACGTAATACGTTATAACTTTATACCATATGACATAATACGACTTAACGTTATACCATGCAACGGTATGTTATATTAAGTAACACGTTATAACGTTATACCATGTCACGTTATGTTATATAACGAAATACTTTATAACGTTATACCATATAACGTAATACGCTATAACGTAATACTTTTAACGTTATACCATATAACGTAATACGCTATAACGTTATACCATATAACGTAAAAAGTTATAACATTACACCATATAACACAATACGTTTTAACGTTATACCATATAACGTTATGTTATATAACGTAATACGTTAAAACGTTATACCACATAACGTAATACGTTATAACGTTATGCCATATAACGTAATACGTTATAACATTATACCCTATAACGTAATACGTTATAGCGTTATACCACATAACGTAATACGTGATAACGTTAAGTCATATAACGTAATACGTTATGACGTTATACCATATAACGTAATACGTTATAACGTTATACCATATAACGTAATACGCTATAACGTTATACCACATAACGTAATACGTTATAATGTTATGCCATATAACGTAATACGCTATAACCTTATACCATATAACGTAAAAAGTTATAACGTTACACCATATAACGTAATACGTTATAACGTTATACCATGTCACGTTATGTTATATAACGTAATACGTTATAACGTTATACCATATAACGTTATACGTTATAACGTTATACCATATAACGTAATACGTTATAACGTTATACCATATAACGTAATACGTTATAGCGTTATACCACAAAACGTAATACATTATAACGTTAAGTCATATAACGTAATACGTTATGACGTTATACCATACAACGTAATTCGTTATAACGTTATACCATATAACGTAATACGTTATAACGTTATACCATATAACGTAATACGTTGTAACGTTATACCTCATAACGTAATACGATATAATGTTATGCCATATAACGTAATACGTTATAACGTTACCCCATATAACGTTATGTTATATGACGCAATACGTTATAACGTTATACCATATTACGTAATACGTTATAACGTTGTTCCTTACAACGTTATGTTATATAACGTAATACGTTATAACGTTATACCATATAACGTAATACGTTATAACGTTATACCATATAACGTAATACGTTATAACGTTATACCCCATAACGTAATACATTACATCGTTATACCATGTAACGTAATACGTTATAGCGTTATACCACAAAACGTAATACATTATAACGTTAAGTCATATAACGTAATACGTTATGACGTTATACCATATAACGTAATTCGTTATAACGTTATACCATATAACGTAATATGTTTGAACGTTATGCCATATAACGTTATGCCATATAACGTAATACGTTATAACGTTATACCATATAACGTAATACGTTATAACGTTATACCACATAACGTAATACATTACATCGTTATACCATGTACCGTAATACGTTATAACGTTATACCATATAACGTAATACGTTATAACGTTACCCCATATAACGTTATGTTATATGACGCAATACGTTATAACGTTATACCATATAACGTAATACGTTATAACGTTGTGCCTTACATCGTTATGTTATATAACGTAGTACGTTATAACGTTATACCATATAACGTAATACGTTATAACTTTATACCATATAACATAATACGATTTAACGTTATACCATGTAACGGTATGTTATATAAAGTAACACGTTATAACGTTATACCATGTCACGTTATGTTATATAACGTAATACTTTATAACGTTATACCATATAACGTAATACGCTATAACGTTATACCATACAACGTAAAAAGTTATAACGTTACACCATATAACGTAATACGTTATAACGTTATACCATGTCACGTTATGTTATATAACGTAATACGTTATAACGTTATACCATATAACGTAATACGTTATAACGTTATACCATATAACGTAATACGTTATAACGTTATACCATATAACGTAATACGTTATAGCGTTATACCACAAAACGTAATACATTATAACGTTAAGTCACATAACGTAATACGTTATGACGTTATACCATATAACGTAATTCGTTATAACGTTATACCATATAACGTAAAAAGTTATAACGTTATACCATATAACGTAATACGTTATGAAGTTATACCATATAACGTAATATGTTTTAACGTTATACCATGTCACGTTATGTTATATAACGCAATACGTTCTAACGTTATACCATGTAACGCAATACGTTATAACGTTATACCCCATGACGTAATACATTACATCGTTATACCATGTAACTTTATACGTTATAACGTTATACCATATAACGTAATACGTTATAACGTTATACCATATATCGTAATATGTTTGAACGTTATACCATATAACGCTATGCCATATAACGTAATACGTTATAACGTTATACCATATAACGTAATACGTTATAACTTTATACCATATAACATAATACGATTTAACGTTATACCATGTAACGGTATGTTATATAAAGTAACACGTTATAACGTTATACCATGTCACGTTATGTTATATAACGTAATACTTTATAACGTTCTACCATATAACGTAATACGCTATAACGTTATACCATATAACGTAAAAAGTTATAACGTTACACCATATAACGTAATACGTTATAACGTTATACCATGTCACGTTATGTTATATAACGTAATACGTTATAACGTTATACCATATAACGTAATACGTTATAACGTTATACCATATAACGTAAAAAGTTATAACGTTATACCATATAACGTAATACGTTATGAAGTTATACCATATAACGTAATATGTTTTAACGTTATACCATGTCACGTTATGTTATAAAACGTAATACGTTATAACGTTATACCATATAACGTAATACGTTATAACGTTATACCATATAACGTAATACGTTATAACGTTATACCATATAACGTAATACGTTATAGCGTTATACCACAAAACGTAATACATTATAACGTTAAGTCACATAACGTAATACGTTATGACGTTATACCATATAACGTAATTCGTTATAACGTTATACCATGTCACGTTATGTTATATAACGTAACACGTTATAACGTTATACCTTATAACGTTATGTTATATAACGTAATACGTTATAACGTTATACCATATAACGTTATGTTATATAACGTTATACGTTGTAACGTTATACCTTATAACGTTATACCATATAACGTTATGTTACATGACGCAATACGTCATAACGTTATTCCATACAACGTAATACGTTATAACGTTATACCATGTCACGTTATATTACATAACGTAATACGTTATAACGTTATACCATATAAAGTAACACGTTATAACGTTATACCATGTCACGTTATGTTATATAACGTAATACTTTATAACGTTATACCATATAACGTAATACGCTATAACGTAATACTTTATAACGTTATACCATATAACGTAATACGCTATAACGTTATACCATATAACGTAAAAAGTTATAACGTTACACCATATAACGCAATACGTTTTTTCGTTATACCATATAACGTTATGTTATATAACGTAATACGTTAAAACGTTATACCACATAACGTAATACGTTATAACGTATGCCATATAACGTAATACGTTATAACATTATACCCTATAACTTAATACGTTATAGCGTTATACCACATAACGTAATACGTGATAACGTTAAGTCATATAACGTAATACGTTATGACGTTATACCATATAACGTAATACATTATAACGTTATACCATATAACGTAATACGTTATAACGTTATACCACATAACGTAATACGTTATAATGTAATGCCATATAACGTAATACGTTATAACATTATACCATATAACATAATACGTTATAACGTTATACCATATTACCTAATATGCTTCAACAATATACCATATAACGTTATGTTATATCGTCATTCGTTATAACGTTATACCATATAACGACATACCATATAACGTAATACGTGATAACGTTATGCCATATAACGTAATACGTTATAACGTTATACCATATAACGTAATACGTTATAACGTTATTCCATATAACGTAGTACGTTATAACGTTATACCATGTAACGTAATACGTTATAACGTTATACCATATAACGTAACACGTTACAACGTTATACCACAAAACGTAACACGTTATAACGTTATGCCATATAACGTAATACGTTATAACGTTATGCCATATAACGTAATACGTGATAACGTTATACCATATAACGTAATACGTTATAACGTTATACCATATAACGTAATACGTTATAGCGTTATACCACAAAACGTAATACATTATAACGTTAAGTCATATAACGTAATACGTTATGACGTTATACCATACAACGTAATTCGTTATAACGTTATACCATATAACGTAATACGTTATAACGTTATACCATATAACGTAATACGTTGTAACGTTATACCTCATAACGTAATACGTTATAATGTTATGCCATATAACGTAATACGTTATAACGTTACCCCATATAACGTTATGTTATATGACGCAATACGTTATAACGTTATACCATATTACGTAATACGTTATAACGTTGTTCCTTACAACGTTATGTTATATAACGTAATACGTTATAACGTTATACCATATAACGGAATACGTTATAACGTTATACCATATAACGTAATACGTTATAGCGTTATACCACAAAACGTAATACATTATAACGTTAAGTCATATAACGTAATACGTTATGACGTTATACCATATAACGTAATTCGTTATAACGTTAGACCATATAACGTAAAAAGTTATAACGTTATACCATATAACGTAATACGTTAGGAAGTTATACCATATAACGTAATATGTTTTAACGTTATACCATGTCACGTTATGTTATATAACGCAATACGTTCTAACGATATACCATATAACGCAATACGTTATAACGTTGTACCCCATAACATAATACATTACATCGTTATACCATGTAACGTGATACGTTATAACGTTATACCATATAACGTAATACGTTATAACATTATACCATATAACGTAATATGTTTGAACGTTATACCATATAACGTAATACGTTATAACGTTATACCATATAACGTAATACGTTATAACGTTATACCCCATAACGTAATACATTACATCGTTATACCATGTAACGTAATACGTTATAACGTTATACCATATAACGTAATACGTTACAACGTTATACCACAAAACGTAACACGTTATAACGTTATGCCATATAACGTAATACGTTATAACGTTATACCATATAACGTAATACGTTATAATGTTACACCATATATCGTTATGTTATATAACGTAACACGTTATAACGTTATACCTTATAACGTTATGTTATATAACGTAATACGTTATAACGTAATACCATATAACGTAATGATATATAACGTTATACGTTGTAACGTTATACCTTATAACGTTATACCATATAACGTTATGTTACATGACGCAATACGTCATAACGTTATACGATATAACGTAATACGTTATAACGTTATACAATGTCACGTTATATTACATAACGTAATACGTTATAACGTTATACAATGTCACGTTATATTACATAACGTAATACGTTATAACGTTATACCATATAACGTAATACGTTATAACGTTACCCCATATAACATTATGTTATATGACGCAATACGTTATAACGTTATACCATATAACGTAATACGTTATAACGTTGTGCCTTACAACGTTATGTTATATAACGTAGTACGTTATAACGTTATGCCATATAACGTAATACGTTATAACGTTATACCATATAACGTAATACGTTATAACGTTACACCATATATCGTTATGTTATATAACGTAACACGTTATAACGTTATACCATATAACGTTATGTTACATGACGCAATACGTCATAACGTTATACCATATAACGTAATACGTTATAACGTTATACCATGTCACGTTATATTACATAACGTAATACGTTATAACGTTATACCATATAACGTAATACGTTATAACGTTACCCCATATAACATTATGTTATATGACGCAATACGTTATAACGTTATACCATATAACGTAATACGTTATAACTTTATACCATATAACATAATACGACTTAACGTTATACCATGCAACGGTATGTTATATAAAGTAACACGTTATAACGTTATACCATGTCACGTTATGTTATATAACGTAATACTTTATAACGTTATACCATATAACGTAATACGCTATAACGTAATACTTTATAACGTTATACCATATAACGTAATACGCTATAACGTTATACCATATAACGTAATACGTGATAACGTTATGCCATATAACGTAATACGTTATAACGTTATACCATATAACGTAATACGTTATAACGTTATTCCATATAACGTAATACGTTATAACGTTATACCATATAACGTAATACGTTATAATGTTACACCATATATCGTTATGTTATATAACGTAACACGTTATAACGTTATACCTTATAACGTTATGTTATATAACGTAATACGTTATAACGTAATACCATATAACGTAATACGTTATAACGTTACCCCATATATCGTTATGTTATATAACGTAACACGTTATAACGTTATACGTTGTAACGTTATACCTTATAACGTTATACCATATAACGTTATGTTACATGACGCAATACGTCATAACGTTATACGATATAACGTAATACGTTATAACGTTATACAATGTCACGTTATATTACATAACGTAATACGTTATAACGTTATACAATGTCACGTTATATTACATAACGTAATACGTTATAACGTTATACCATATAACGTAATACGTTATAACGTTACCCCATATAACATTATGTTATATGACGCAATACGTTATAACGTTATACCATATAACGCAATACGTTTTTTCGTTATACCATATAACGTTATGTTATATAACGTAATACGTTAAAACGTTATACCACATAACGTAATACGTTATAACGTATGCCATATAACGTAATACGTTATAACATTATACCCTATAACGTAATACGTTATAGCGTTATACCACATAACGTAATACGTGATAACGTTAAGTCATATAACGTAATACGTTATGACGTTATACCATATAACGTAATACGTTATAACGTTATACCATATAACGTAATACGTTATAACGTTATTCCATATAACGTAGTACGTTATAACGTTATACCATGTAACGTAATACGTTATAACGTTATACCATATAACGTAACACGTTACAACGTTATACCACAAAACGTAACACGTTATAACGTTATGCCATATAACGTAATACGTTATAACGTTATGCCATATAACGTAATACGTTATAACGTTATACCATATAACGTAATACGTTATAACGTTATACCATATAACGTAATACGTTATAGCGTTATACCACAAAACGTAATACATTATAACGTTAAGTCATATAACGTAATACGTTATGACGTTATACCATACAACGTAATTCGTTATAACGTTATACCATATAACGTAATACGTTATAACGTTATACCATATAACGTAATACGTTGTAACGTTATACCTCATAACGTAATACGTTATAATGTTATGCCATATAACGTAATACGTTATAACGTTACCCCATATAACGTTATGTTATATGACGCAATACGTTATAACGTTATACCATATTACGTAATACGTTATAACGTTGTTCCTTACAACGTTATGTTATATAACGTAATACGTTATAACGTTATACCATATAACGTAATACGTTATAACGTTATACCATATAACGTAATACGTTATAACGTTATACCCCATAACGTAATACATTACATCGTTATACCATGTAACGTAATACGTTATAGCGTTATACCACAAAACGTAATACATTATAACGTTAAGTCATATAACGTAATACGTTATGACGTTATACCATATAACGTAATTCGTTATAACGTTATACCATATAACGTAATATGTTTGAACGTTATGCCATATAACGTTATGCCATATAACGTAATACGTTATAACGTTATACCATATAACGTAATACGTTATAACGTTATACCACATAACGTAATACATTACATCGTTATACCATGTACCGTAATACGTTATAACGTTATACCATATAACGTAATACGTTATAACGTTACCCCATATAACGTTATGTTATATGACGCAATACGTTATAACGTTATACCATATAACGTAATACGTTATAACGTTGTGCCTTACATCGTTATGTTATATAACGTAGTACGTTATAACGTTATACCATATAACGTAATACGTTATAACTTTATACCATATAACGTAATACGTTATAACGTTATACCATATAACGTAATACGTTATAGCGTTATACCACAAAACGTAATACATTATAACGTTATACCATATAACGTAATACGTTATAGCGTTATACCACAAAACGTAATACATTATAACGTTAAGTCACATAACGTAATACGTTATGACGTTATACCATATAACGTAATACGTTATAACGTTATACCATATAACGTAATACGTTATAACGTTATACCATATAACGTAATACGTTATAGCGTTATACCACAAAACGTAATACATTATAACGTTAAGTCACATAACGTAATACGTTATGACGTTATACCATATAACGTAATACATTATAACGTTAAGTCACATAACGTAATACGTTATGACGTTATACCATATAACGTAATTCGTTATAACGTTATACCATATAACGTAAAAAGTTATAACGTTATACCATATAACGTAATACGTTATGAAGTTATACCATATAACGTAATATGTTTTAACGTTATACCATGTCACGTTATGTTATATAACGCAATACGTTCTAACGTTATACCATGTAACGCAATACGTTATAACGTTATACCCCATGACGTAATACATTACATCGTTATACCATGTAACTTTATACGTTATAACGTTATACCATATAACGTAATACGTTATAACGTTATACCATATATCGTAATATGTTTGAACGTTATACCATATAACGCTATGCCATATAACGTAATACGTTATAACGTTATACCATATAACGTAATACGTTATAACTTTATACCATATAACATAATACGACTTAACGTTATACCATGCAACGGTATGTTATATAAAGTAACACGTTATAACGTTATACCATGTCACGTTATGTTATATAACGTAATACTTTATAACGTTATACCATATAACGTAATACGCTATAACGTAATACTTTATAACGTTATACCATATAACGTAATACGCTATAACGTTATACCATATAACGTAAAAAGTTATAACGTTACACCATATAACGCAATACGTTTTTTCGTTATACCATATAACGTTATGTCTTATAACGTAATACGTTAAAACGTTATACCACATAACGTTATACGTTATAACGTATGCCATATAACGTAATACGTTATAACATTATACCCTATAACGTAATACGTTATAGCGTTATACCACATAACGTAATACGTGATAACGTTAAGTCATATAACGTAATACGTTATGACGTTATACCATATAACGTAATACATTATAACGTTATACCATATAACGTAATACGTTATAACGTTATACCACATAACGTAATACGTTATAATGTAATGCCATATAACGTAATACGTTATAACATTATACCATATAACATAATACGTTATAACGTTATACCATATTACCTAATATGTTTCAACAATATACCATATAACGTTATGTTATATCGTCATTCGTTATAACGTTATACCATATAACGACATACCATATAACGTAATACGTGATAACGTTATGCCATATAACGTAATACGTTATAACGTTATACCATATAACGTAATACGTTATAACGTTATTCCATATAACGTAGTACGTTATAACGTTATACCATGTAACGTAATACGTTATAACGTTATACCATATAACGTAACACGTTACAACGTTATACCACAAAACGTAACACGTTATAACGTTATGCCATATAACGTAATACGTTATAACGTTATGCCATATAACGTAATACGCTATAACGTTATACCATATAACGTAATACGTTATAACGTTACACCATATATCGTTATGTTATATAACGTAACACGTTATAACGTTATACCTTATAACGTTATGTTATATAACGTAATACGTTATAACGTTATACCATATAACGTTATGTTATATAACGTTATACGTTGTAACGTTATACCTTATAACGTTATACCATATAACGTTATGTTACATGACGCAATACGTCATAACGTTATACCATATAACGTAATACGTTATAACGTTATACCATATAACGTAATACGTTATAACGTTATTCCATATAACGTAGTACGTTATAACGTTAAGCCATATAACGTAATACGTTATGACGTTATACCATATATCGTAATTCGTTATAACGTTATACCATATAACGACATACCATGTATCGTAATACGTGATAACGTTATGCCATATTACGTAATACGCTATAACGTTAAACCATATAACGTAAAAAGTTATAACGTTACACCATATAACGCAATACGTTTTAACGTTATACCATATAACGTTATGTTATATAACGTAATACGTTAAAACGTTATACCCCATAACGTAATACATTACATCGTTATACCATGTAACGTAATACGTTATAACGTTATACCATGTAACGTAATACGTTATAACGTTATACCATATAACGTAACACGTTACAACGTTATACCACAAAACGTAACACGTTATAACGTTATGCCATATAACGTAATACGTTATAACGTTATGCCATATAACGTAATACGCTATAACGTTATACCATATAACGTAATACGTTATAACGTTACACCATATATCGTTATGTTATATAACGTAACACATTATAACGTTATACCTTATAACGTTATGTTATATAACGTAGTACGTTATAACGTTATACCATATAACGTTATGTTATATAACGTTATACGTTGTAACGTTATACCTTATAACGTTATACCATATAACGTTATGTTACATGACGCAATACGTCATAACGTTATACCATATAACGTAATACGTTATAACGTTATACCATATAACGTAATACGTTATAACGTTATTCCATATAACGTAGTACGTTATAACGTTAAGCCATATAACGTAATACGTTATGACGTTATACCATATATCGTAATTCGTTATAACGTTATACCATATAACGACATACCATGTATCGTAATACGTGATAACGTTATGCCATATTACGTAATACGTTATAACGTTATAACATATAACGTAATACGTTATAACGTTATACCATATAACGTAATACGTTATAACGTTATACCATATAACGTAATATGTTATAACGTTATACCACAAAACGTAGCACGTTATAACGATATGCCATACAACGTAATACGTTATAACGTTATACCATATAACGTAATACGTTATAACGTTACACCATATACCGTTATGATATATAACGTAATACGTTATAACGTTATACCATGTCACGTTATGTTATATAACGCAATAAGTTTTAACGTTATACCATATAACGCAATACGTTTTAACGTTATACCATATAACGTTATGTTGTATAACGTAATACGTTATAACGCAATACGTTTTAAGGTTATACCATATAACGTTATGTTGTATAACGTAATACGTTATAACGTTATACCATATAACGTTATGTTATACAACGCAATAGGTTATAACGATATACTATATATCGTAATACGTTATATCATTATACCATATAACGCAAATCGTTAGAAGGTTATACCATATAACGATATGCTATATAACGTTATACCTTATAACGATATACTATACAACGTAACACGTTATAACGTTATACCTTGCAACGTTATGTTATATAACGTAGTACGTTATAACGTTATACCATATAACGTTATACGTTGTAACGTTATACCTTATAACGTTATATTATATAACGTAATACGTTATAACGTTATACCATGTCACGTTATTATATATAACGTAATACGTTATAACGTTATACCATATAACGTAATACGTTATAACCTTATACCATATAACGTAATACGTTGTAACGTTATTCCATATAACGTAATACGTTACAGCGTTATACCACATAACGTAATACATTATAACGTCTAGTCATATAACGTAATACGTTATGACGTTATACCATATAACGTAATACGTTATAACGTTATACCATATAACGTAATACGTTATAACGTTATACCACATAACGTAATACGTTATAACGTTATACCATATAACGTAATACGTTATGAAGTTATACCATATAACGTAATATGTTTTAACGTTATACCATGTCACGTTATGTTATATAACGCAATACGTTCTAACGATATACCATATAACGCAATACGTTATAACGTTATACCCCATAACATAATACATTACATCGTTATACCATGTAACGTTATACGTTATAACGTTATACCATATAACGTAATACGTTATAACGTTATACCATATAACGTAATATGTTTGAACGTTATACCATATAACGTTATGCCATATAACGTAATACGTTATAACGTTATACCATATAACGTAATACGTTATAACGTTATACCCCATAACGTAATACATTACATCGTTATACCATGTAACGTAATACGTTATAACGTTATACCATATAACGTAATACGTTACAACGTTATACCACAAAACGTAACACGTTATAACGTTATGCCATATAACGTAATACGTTATAACTTTATACCATATAACGTAATACGTTATAACGTTACACCATATATCGTTATGTTATATAACGTAACACGTTATAACGTTATACCTTATAACGTTATGTTATATAACGCAATACGTTATTACGTTATACCATATAACGTTGTGTTATATAACGTTATACGTTGTAACGTTATACCTTATAACGTTATACCATATAACGTTATGTTACATGACGCAATACGTCATAACGTTATACCATATAACGTAATACGTTATAACGTTATACCATGTCACGTTATATTACATAACGTAATACGTTATAACGTTATACCATATAACGTAATACGTTATAACGTTACCCCATATAACATTATGTTATATGACGCAATACGTTATAACGTTATACCATATAACGTAATACGTTATAACTTTATACCATATAACATAATACGACTTAACGTTATACCATGCAACGGTATGTTATATAAAGTAACACGTTATAACGTTATACCATGTCACGTTATGTTATATAACGTAATACTTTATAACGTTATACCATATAACGTAATACGCTATAACGTAATACTATATAACGTTATACCATATAACGTAATACGCTATAACGTTATACCATATAACGTAAAAAGTTATAACGTTACACCATATAACGCAATACGTTTTTTCGTTATACCATATAACGTTATGTTATATAACGTAATACGTTAAAACGTTATACCACATAACGTAATACGTTATAACGTATGCCATATAACGTAATACGTTATAACATTATACCCTATAACGTAATACTTTATAGCGTTATACCACATAACGTAATACGTGATAACGTTAAGTCATATAACGTAATACGTTATGACGTTATACCATATAACGTAATACGTTATAACGTTATACCATATAACGTAATACGTTATAACGTTATACCACATAACGTAATACGTTATAATGTTATGCCATATAACGTAATACGTTATAACATTATACCATATAACATAATACGTTATAACGTTATACCATATTACCTAATATGTTTCAACAATATACCATATAACGTTATGTTATATCGTCATTCGTTATAACGTTATACCATATAACGACATACCATATAACGTAATACGTGATAACGTTATGCCATATAACGTAATACGTTATAACGTTATACCATATAACGTAATACGTTATAACGTTATTCCATATAACGTAGTACGTTATAACGTTATACCATGTAACGTAATACGTTATAACGTTATACCATATAACGTAACACGTTACAACGTTATACCACAAAACGTAACACGTTATAACGTTATGCCATATAACGTAATACGTTATAACGTTATGCCATATAACGTAATACGCTATAACGTTATACCATATAACGTAATACGTTATAACGTTACACCATACATCGTTATGTTATATAACGTAACACGTTATAACGTTATACCTTATAACGTTATGTTATATAACGTAATACGTTATAACGTTATACCATATAACGTTATGTTATATAACGTTATACGTTGTAACGTTATACCTTATAACGTTATACCATATAACGTTATGTTACATGACGCAATACGTCATAACGTTATACCATATAACGTAATACGTTATAACGTTATACCATATAACGTAATACGTTATAACGTTATTCCATATAACGTAGTACGTTATAACGTTAAGCCATATAACGTAATACGTTATGACGTTATACCATATATCGTAATTCGTTATAACGTTATACCATATAACGACATACCATGTATCGTAATACGTGATAACGTTATGCCATATTACGTAATACGCTATAACGTTAAACCATATAACGTAAAAAGTTATAACGTTACACCATATAACGCAATACGTTTTAACGTTATACCATATAACGTTATGTTATATAACGTAATACGTTAAAACGTTATACCCCATAACGTAATACATTACATCGTTATACCATGTAACGTAATACGTTATAACGTTATACCATGTAACGTAATACGTTATAACGTTATACCATATAACGTAACACGTTACAACGTTATACCACAAAACGTAACACGTTATAACGTTATGCCATATAACGTAATACGTTATAACGTTATGCCATATAACGTAATACGCTATAACGTTATACCATATAACGTAATACGTTATAACGTTACACCATATATCGTTATGTTATATAACCTAACACGTTATAACGTTATACCTTATAACGTTATGTTATATAACGTAATACGCTATAACGTTATACCATATAACGTTATGTTATATAACGTTATACGTTGTAACGTTATACCTTATAACGTTATACCATATAACGTTATGTTACATGACGCAATACGTCATAACGTTATACCATATAACGTAATACGTTATAACGTTATACCATATAACGTAATACGTTATAACGTTATTCCATATAACGTAGTACGTTATAACGTTAAGCCATATAACGTAATACGTTATGACGTTATACCATATATCGTAATTCGTTATAACGTTATACCATATAACGACATACCATGTATCGTAATACGTGATAACGTTATGCCATATTACGTAATACGTTATAACGTTATAACATATAACGTAATACGTTATAACGTTATACCATATAACGTAATACGTTATAACGTTATACCATATAACGTAATATGTTATAACGTTATACCACAAAACGTAACACGTTATAACGATATGCCATACAACGTAATACGTTATAACGTTATACCATATAACGTAATACGTTATAACGTTACACCATATACCGTTATGTTATATAACGTAATACGTTATAACGTTATACCATGTCACGTTATGTTATATAACGCAATAAGTTTTAACGTTATACCATATAACGCAATACGTTTTAACGTTATACCATATAACGTTATGTTGTATAACGTAATACGTTATAACGTTATACCATATAACGTTATGTTATACAACGCAATAGGTTATAACGATATACTATATATCGTAATACGTTATATCATTATACCATATAACGCAAATCGTTAGAAGGTTATACCATATAACTTTATGCTATATAACGTTATACCTTATAACGATATACTATACAACGTAACACGTTATAACGTTATACCTTACAACGTTATGTTATATAACGTAGTACGTTATAACGTTATACCATATAACGTTATACGTTGTAACGTTATACCTTATAACGTTATATTATATAACGTAATACGTTATAACGTTATAGCATATAACGTAACACGTTACAACGTTATACCACAAAACGTAACACGTTATAACGTTATGCCATATAACGTAATACGTTACAACTTTATACCACAAAACGTAACACGTTATAACGTTATGCCATATAACGTAATACGTTATAACGTTATACCATATAACGTAATCCGTTATAACGTTACACCATAAATCGTTATGTTATATCGTTATACCTTATAACTTTATGTTATATAACGTAGTACGTTATAACGTTATACCATATAACGTTATACGTTGTAACGTTATACCTTATAACGTTATATTATATAACGTAATACGTTATAACGTTATAGCATGTCACGTTATTATATATAACGTAATACGTTATAACGTTATACCATATAACGTAATACGTTATAACCTTATACCATATAACGTAATACGTTGTAACGTTATTCCATATAACGTAATACGTTACAGCGTTATACCACATAACGTAATACATTATAACGTCTAGTCATATAACGTAATACGTTATGACGTTATACCATATAACGTAATACGTTATAACGTTATACCATATAACGTAATACGTTATAACGTTATACCACATAACGTAATACGTTATAACGTTATGCCATATAACGGAATTTGTTTTAACGTTATACCATATAATGCAATACGTTTTAACGTTGTACCATATAACGCAATACGTTTTAACGTTATACCATATAACGCAATACGTTTTAACGTTATACCATATAACGTAACACGTTATAACGTTATACCATATAACGTAATATGTTTGAACGTTATACCATATAAAGTTATGCCATATAACGTAATACGTTATAACGTTATACCATATAACGTAATACGTTACAACGTTATACCACAAAACGTAACACGTTATAACGTTATGCCATATAACGTAATACGTTATAACGTTATACCATATAACGTAATCCGTTATAACGTTACACCATAAATCGTTATGTTATATCGTTATACCTTATAACTTTATGTTATATAACGCAATACGTCTTAACGTTATACCATGTAACGCAATACGTTTTAACGTTATACCATATAACGTAACACGTTATAACGTTATACCATATAACGTAATATGTTTGAACGTTATACCATATAACGTTATGCCATATAACGTAATACGAATATAACGTTATACCATATAACGTAATACGTTATAACCTTATACCATATAACGTAATACGTTGCAACGTTATTCCATATAACGTAATACGTTACAGCGTTATACCACATAACGTAATACATTATAACGTCTAGTCATATAACGTAATACGTTATGACGTTATACCATATAACGCAATACGTTTTAACGTTATACCATATAACGTAACACGTTATAACGTTATACCATATAACGTAATATGTTTGAACGTTATACCATATAACGTTATGCCATATAACGTAATACGTTATAACGTTATACCATATAACGTAATACGTTATAACGTTATACCACAAAACGTAACACGTTATAACGTTATACCATATAACGTAATCCGTTATAACGTTACACCGTAAATCGTTATGTTATATAACGTAACACGTTATAACGTTATGCCTTATAACTTTATGTTATATAACGTAATACGTTATAACGTTATACCATATAACGTAATACGTTATAACGTTACCCCATATAACGTTATGTTATATGACGCAATACGTCATAACGTTATACCATATAACGTAATACGTTATAACGTTGTACCTTACAACGTTATGTTATATAACGTAATACGTTATAACGTTATACGATATAACGTAATACGTTATAACTTTATACCATATAGCATAATACGATATAACGTTATACCATGTAACATTATGTTATATAAAGTAACACATTATAACGTTATACCATGTCACGTTATGTTGTATAACGTAATACTTTATAACGTTATGCCATATAACGTAATACGTTATAACGTTATACCATATAACGTAATACGTTATAACGTTATACCCCATAACGTAATACATTACATCGTTATACCATGTAACGCAATACGTTATAAGGTTATACCATATAACGTAATACGTTATAACGTTACACCATATATCGTTATGTCATATATCGTAACACGTTATAACGTTATACCTTATAACGTTATGTTATATAACGTTATACGTTGTAACGTTATACCTTATAACGTTATATTATATAACGTTATACGTTATAACGTTATACCATATAACGTAATACGTTATAACTTTATACCATATAACATAATTCGATTTAACGTTATACCATATAAAGTAATATGTTTGAACGTTATACCATATAACGTTATGCCATATAACGTAATACGTTATAACGTTATAACATATAACGTAATACGTTATAACGTTATACCCCATAACGTAATACATTACATCGTTATACCATGTAACGTAATACGTTATAACGTTATACCATATAACGTAATAGGTTACAGCGTCATACCACAAAACGTAACACGTTATAACGTTATGCCATATAACGTAATACGTTATAACGCAATACGTTTTAAGGTTATACCATATAACGTTATGTTGTATAACGTAATACGTTATAACGTTATACCATATAACGTTATGTTATACAACGCAATAGGTTATAACGATATACTATATATCGTAATACGTTATATCATTATACCATATAACGCAAATCGTTAGAAGGTTATACCATATAACGATATGCTATATAACGTTATACCTTATAACGATATACTATACAACGTAACACGTTATAACGTTATACCTTGCAACGTTATGTTATATAACGTAGTACGTTATAACGTTATACCATATAACGTTATACGTTGTAACGTTATACCTTATAACGTTATATTATATAACGTAATACGTTATAACGTTATACCATGTCACGTTATTATATATAACGTAATACGTTATAACGTTATACCATATAACGTAATACGTTATAACCTTATACCATATAACGTAATACGTTGTAACGTTATTCCATATAACGTAATACGTTACAGCGTTATACCACATAACGTAATACATTATAACGTCTAGTCATATAACGTAATACGTTATGACGTTATACCATATAACGTAATACGTTATAACGTTATACCATATAACGTAATACGTTATAACGTTATACCACATAACGTAATACGTTATAACGTTATACCATATAACGTAATACGTTATGAAGTTATACCATATAACGTAATATGTTTTAACGTTATACCATGTCACGTTATGTTATATAACGCAATACGTTCTAACGATATACCATATAACGCAATACGTTATAACGTTATACCCCATAACATAATACATTACATCGTTATACCATGTAACGTTATACGTTATAACGTTATACCATATAACGTAATACGTTATAACGTTATACCATATAACGTAATATGTTTGAACGTTATACCATATAACGTTATGCCATATAACGTAATACGTTATAACGTTATACCATATAACGTAATACGTTATAACGTTATACCCCATAACGTAATACATCACATCGTTATACCATGTAACGTAATACGTTATAACGTTATACCATATAACGTAATACGTTACAACGTTATACCACAAAACGTAACACGTTATAACGTTATGCCATATAACGTAATACGTTATAACTTTATACCATATAACGTAATACGTTATAACGTTACACCATATATCGTTATGTTATATAACGTAACACGTTATAACGTTATACCTTATAACGTTATGTTATATAACGCAATACGTTATAACGTTATACCATATAACGTTGTGTTATATAACGTTATACGTTGTAACGTTATACCTTATAACGTTATACCATATAACGTTATGTTACATGACGCAATACGTCATAACGTTATACCATATAACGTAATACGTTATAACGTTATACCATGTCACGTTATATTACATAACGTAATACGTTATAACGTTATACCATATAACGTAATACGTTATAACGTTACCCCATATAACATTATGTTATATGACGCAATACGTTATAACGTTATACCATATAACGTAATACGTTATAACTTTATACCATATAACATAATACGACTTAACGTTATACCATGCAACGGTATGTTATATAAAGTAACACGTTATAACGTTATACCATGTCACGTTATGTTATATAACGTAATACTTTATAACGTTATACCATATAACGTAATACGCTATAACGTAATACTATATAACGTTATACCATATAACGTAATACGCTATAACGTTATACCATATAACGTAAAAAGTTATAACGTTACACCATATAACGCAATACGTTTTTTCGTTATACCATATAACGTTATGTTATATAACGTAATACGTTAAAACGTTATACCACATAACGTAATACGTTATAACGTATGCCATATAACGTAATACGTTATAACATTATACCCTATAACGTAATACTTTATAGCGTTATACCACATAACGTAATACGTGATAACGTTAAGTCATATAACGTAATACGTTATGACGTTATACCATATAACGTAATACGTTATAACGTTATACCATATAACGTAATACGTTATAACGTTATACCACATAACGTAATACGTTATAATGTTATGCCATATAACGTAATACGTTATAACATTATACCATATAACATAATACGTTATAACGTTATACCATATTACCTAATATGTTTCAACAATATACCATATAACGTTATGTTATATCGTCATTCGTTATAACGTTATACCATATAACGACATACCATATAACGTAATACGTGATAACGTTATGCCATATAACGTAATACGTTATAACGTTATACCATATAACGTAATACGTTATAACGTTATTCCATATAACGTAGTACGTTATAACGTTATACCATGTAACGTAATACGTTATAACGTTATACCATATAACGTAACACGTTACAACGTTATACCACAAAACGTAACACGTTATAACGTTATGCCATATAACGTAATACGTTATAACGTTATGCCATATAACGTAATACGCTATAACGTTATACCATATAACGTAATACGTTATAACGTTACACCATATATCGTTATGTTATATAACGTAACACGTTATAACGTTATACCTTATAACGTTATGTTATATAACGTAATACGTTATAACGTTATACCATATAACGTTATGTTATATAACGTTATACGTTGTAACGTTATACCTTATAACGTTATACCATATAACGTTATGTTACATGACGCAATACGTCATAACGTTATACCATATAACGTAATACGTTATAACGTTATACCATATAACGTAATACGTTATAACGTTATTCCATATAACGTAGTACGTTATAACGTTAAGCCATATAACGTAATACGTTATGACGTTATACCATATATCGTAATTCGTTATAACGTTATACCATATAACGACATACCATGTATCGTAATACGTGATAACGTTATGCCATATTACGTAATACGCTATAACGTTAAACCATATAACGTAAAAAGTTATAACGTTACACCATATAACGCAATACGTTTTAACGTTATACCATATAACGTTATGTTATATAACGTAATACGTTAAAACGTTATACCCCATAACGTAATACATTACATCGTTATACCATGTAACGTAATACGTTATAACGTTATACCATGTAACGTAATACGTTATAACGTTATACCATATAACGTAACACGTTACAACGTTATACCACAAAACGTAACACGTTATAACGTTATGCCATATAACGTAATACGTTATAACGTTATGCCATATAACGTAATACGCTATAACGGTATACCATATAACGTAATACGTTATAACGTTACACCATATATCGTTATGTTATATAACCTAACACGTTATAACGTTATACCTTATAACGTTATGTTATATAACGTAATACGCTATAACGTTATACCATATAACGTTATGTTATATAACGTTATACGTTGTAACGTTATACCTTATAACGTTATACCATATAACGTTATGTTACATGACGCAATACGTCATAACTTTATACCATATAACGTAATACGTTATAACGTTATACCATATAACGTAATACGTTATAACGTTATTCCATATAACGTAGTACGTTATAACGTTAAGCCATATAACGTAATACGTTATGACGTTATACCATATATCGTAATTCGTTATAACGTTATACCATATAACGACATACCATGTATCGTAATACGTGATAACGTTATGCCATATTACGTAATACGTTATAACGTTATAACATATAACGTAATACGTTATAACGTTATACCATATAACGTAATACGTTATAACGTTATACCATATAACGTAATATGTTATAACGTTATACCACAAAACGTAACACGTTATAACGATATGCCATACAACGTAATACGTTATAACGTTATACCATATAACGTAATACGTTATAACGTTACACCATATACCGTTATGTTATATAACGTAATACGTTATAACGTTATACCATGTCACGTTATGTTATATAACGCAATAAGTTTTAACGTTATACCATATAACGCAATACGTTTTAACGTTATACCATATAACGTTATGTTGTATAACGTAATACGTTATAACGTTATACCATATAACGTTATGTTATACAACGCAATAGGTTATAACGATATACTATATATCGTAATACGTTATATCATTATACCATATAACGCAAATCGTTAGAAGGTTATACCATATAACTTTATGCTATATAACGTTATACCTTATAACGATATACTATACAACGTAACACGTTATAACGTTATACCTTACAACGTTATGTTATATAACGTAGTACGTTATAACGTTATACCATATAACGTTATACGTTGTAACGTTATACCTTATAACGTTATATTATATAACGTAATACGTTATAACGTTATAGCATATAACGTAACACGTTACAACGTTATACCACAAAACGTAACACGTTATAACGTTATGCCATATAACGTAATACGTTACAACTTTATACCACAAAACGTAACACGTTATAACGTTATGCCATATAACGTAATACGTTATAACGTTATACCATATAACGTAATCCGTTATAACGTTACACCATAAATCGTTATGTTATATCGTTATACCTTATAACTTTATGTTATATAACGTAGTACGTTATAACGTTATACCATATAACGTTATACGTTGTAACGTTATACCTTATAACGTTATATTATATAACGTAATACGTTATAACGTTATAGCATGTCACGTTATTATATATAACGTAATACGTTATAACGTTATACCATATAACGTAATACGTTATAACCTTATACCATATAACGTAATACGTTGTAACGTTATTCCATATAACGTAATACGTTACAGCGTTATACCACATAACGTAATACATTATAACGTCTAGTCATATAACGTAATACGTTATGACGTTATACCATATAACGTAATACGTTATAACGTTATACCATATAACGTAATACGTTATAACGTTATACCACATAACGTAATACGTTATAACGTTATGCCATATAACGGAATTTGTTTTAACGTTATACCATATAATGCAATACGTTTTAACGTTGTACCATATAACGCAATACGTTTTAACGTTATACCATATAACGCAATACGTTTTAACGTTATACCATATAACGTAACACGTTATAACGTTATACCATATAACGTAATATGTTTGAACGTTATACCATATAAAGTTATGCCATATAACGTAATACGTTATAACGTTATACCATATAACGTAATACGTTACAACGTTATACCACAAAACGTAACACGTTATAACGTTATGCCATATAACGTAATACGTTATAACGTTATACCATATAACGTAATCCGTTATAACGTTACACCATAAATCGTTATGTTATATCGTTATACCTTATAACTTTATGTTATATAACGCAATACGTTTTAACGTTATACCATGTAACGCAATACGTTTTAACGTTATACCATATAACGTAACACGTTATAACGTTATACCATATAACGTAATATGTTTGAACGTTATACCATATAACGTTATGCCATATAACGTAATACGAATATAACGTTATACCATATAACGTAATACGTTATAACCTTATACCATATAACGTAATACGTTGTAACGTTATTCCATATAACGTAATACGTTACAGCGTTATACCACATAACGTAATACATTATAACGTCTAGTCATATAACGTAATACGTTATGACGTTATACCATATAACGCAATACGTTTTAACGTTATACCATATAACGTAACACGTTATAACGTTATACCATATAACGTAATATGTTTGAACGTTATACCATATAACGTTATGCCATATAACGTAATACGTTATAACGTTATACCATATAACGTAATACGTTATAACGTTATACCACAAAACGTAACACGTTATAACGTTATACCATATAACGTAATCCGTTATAACGTTACACCGTAAATCGTTATGTTATATAACGTAACACGTTATAACGTTATGCCTTATAACTTTATGTTATATAACGTAATACGTTATAACGTTATACCATATAACGTAATACGTTATAACGTTACCCCATATAACGTTATGTTATATGACGCAATACGTCATAACGTTATACCATATAACGTAATACGTTATAACGTTGTACCTTACAACGTTATGTTATATAACGTAATACGTTATAACGTTATACGATATAACGTAATACGTTATAACTTTATACCATATAGCATAATACGATATAACGTTATACCATGTAACATTATGTTATATAAAGTAACACATTATAACGTTATACCATGTCACGTTATGTTGTATAACGTAATACTTTATAACGTTATGCCATATAACGTAATACGTTATAACGTTATACCATATAACGTAATACGTTATAACGTTATACCCCATAACGTAATACATTACATCGTTATACCATGTAACGCAATACGTTATAAGGTTATACCATATAACGTAATACGTTATAACGTTACACCATATATCGTTATGTCATATATCGTAACACGTTATAACGTTATACCTTATAACGTTATGTTATATAACGTTATACGTTGTAACGTTATACCTTATAACGTTATATTATATAACGTTATACGTTATAACGTTATACCATATAACGTAATACGTTATAACTTTATACCATATAACATAATTCGATTTAACGTTATACCATATAAAGTAATATGTTTGAACGTTATACCATATAACGTTATGCCATATAACGTAATACGTTATAACGTTATAACATATAACGTAATACGTTATAACGTTATACCCCATAACGTAATACATTACATCGTTATACCATGTAACGTAATACGTTATAACGTTATACCATATAACGTAATAGGTTACAGCGTCATACCACAAAACGTAACACGTTATAACGTTATGCCATATAACGTAATACGTTATAACGTTATACCATATAACGTAATACGTTATAACGTTACACCATATATCGTTATGTTATATAACGTAACACGATATAACGTTATACCTTATAACGTTATGTTATATAACGTAATACGTTATAACGTTATACCATATAACGTTATGTTATATAACGTTATACGTTATAACGTTATACCATGTCACGTTATGTTATATAACGTAACACGTTATAACGTTATACCATATAACGTTATGTTATATAACGTTATACGTTGTAACGTTATACCTTATAACGTTATATTATATAACGTAATACGTTATAACATTATACCATTTCACGTTATGTTGTATAACATAATACGTTATAACGTTATACCATATAACGTAATACGTTATAACGTTATACCATATAACGTAATACGTTATAACGTTATACCATATAACGTAATACGTTATAACGTTATACCATATAACGTAATACGTTATAACGTTATACCATATAACGTAATATGTTTGAACGTTATACCATATGACGTTATGCCATATAACGTAATACGTTATAACGTTATACCATATAACGTAATACGTTATAACGTTATACCCCATAACGTAATACATTACATCGTTATACCATGTAACGTAATACGTTATAACGTTATACCATATAACGTAATACGTTATAACGTTACACCATATATCGTTATGTTATATAACGTAACGCGCTATAACGTTATACCTTATAACGTTATGTTATATAACGTAATACGTTATAACGTTATACCATATAACGTTATGTTATATAACGTTATACGTTGTAACGTTATACCTTATAACGTTATACCATATTACGTTATGTTATATGACGCAATACGTCATAACGTTATACCATATAACGTAATACGTTATAACGTTATACCATGTGACGTTATATTACATAACGTAATACGTTATAACGTTATACCATATAACGTAATACGTTATAACGTTACCCCATATAACGTTATGTTATATGACGCAATACGTTATAACGTTATACCATATAACGTTATGTTATATAACGTAACACGTTATAACGTTATACCATATAACGTTATGTTATATAACGTTATACGTTGTAACGTTATACCTTATAACGTTATATTATATAACGTAATACGTTATAACATTATACCATGTCACGTTATGTTATATAACGTAATACGTTATAACGTTATACCATATAACGTAATACGTTACAGCGTTATACCACATAACGTAATACATTATAACGTCTAGTCATATAACGTAATACGTTATGACGTTATACCATATAACGTAATACGTTATAACGTTATACCATATAACGTAATACGTTATAACGTTATACCACATAACGTAATACGTTATAACGTTATGCCATATAACGGAATTTGTTTTAACGTTATACCATATAATGCAATACGTTTTAACGTTGTACCATATAACGCAATACGTTTTAACGTTATACCATATAACGCAATACGTTTTAACGTTATACCATATAACGTAATACGTTATAACGTTATACCATATAACGTAATATGTTTGAACGTTATACCATATAACGTTATGCCATATAACGTAATACGTTATAACGTTATACCATATAACGTAATACGTTACAACGTTATACCACAAAACGTAACACGTTATAACGTTATGCCATATAACGTAATACGTTGTAACGTTATACCATATAACGTAATACGTTATAACGTTACCCCATATAACGTTATGTTATATGACGCAATACGTCATAACGTTATACCATATAACGTAATACGTTATAACGTTGTACCTTACAACGTTATGTTATATAACGTAATACGTTATAACGTTATACGATATAACGTAATACGTTATAACTTTATACCATATAGCATAATACGATATAACGTTATACCATGTAACATTATGTTATATAAAGTAACACATTATAACGTTATACCATGTCACGTTATGTTGTATAACGTAATACTTTATAACGTTATGCCATATAACGTAATACGTTATAACGTTATACCATATAACGTAATACGTTATAACGTTATACCCCATAACGTAATACATTACCTCGTTATACCATGTAACGTAATACGTTATAACGTTATACCATATAACGTAATACGTTACAACGTTATACCACAAAACGTAACACGTTATAACGTTATGCCATATAACGTAATACGTTATAACGTTATACCATATAACGTAATACGTTATAACGTTACACCATATATCGTTATGTTATATAACGTAACGCGCTATAACGTTATACTTTATAACGTTATGTTATATAACGTAATACATTATAACGTTATACCATATAACGTTATGTTATATAACGTTATACGTTGTAACGTTATACCTTATAACGTTATACCATATAACGTTATGTTATATGACGCAATACGTAATAACGTTATACCATATAACGTAATACGTTATAACGTTATACCATGTGACGTTATATTACATAACGTAATACGTTATAACGTTATACCATATAACGTAATACGTTATAACGTTACCCCATATAACGTTATGTTATATGACGCAATACGTTATAACGTTATACCATATAACGTAATACGTTATAACGTTATACCATATAACGTAATACGTTATAACGTTATACCATATAACGTAATATGTTTGAACGTTATACCATATAACGTTATGCCATATAACGTAATACGTTTTAACGTTATACCATATAACGTAATACGTTATAACGTTATACCCCATAACGTAATACATTACATCGTTATACCATGTAACGTAATACGTTATAACGTTATACCATATAACGTAATACGTTACAACGTTATACCACAAAACGTAACACGTTATAACGTTATGCCATATAACGTAATACATTATAACGTTATACCATATAACGTAATACGTTATAACGTTACACCATATATCGTTATGTTATATAACGTAACGCGTTATAACGTTATACCTTATAACGTTATGTTATATAACGTAATACGTTATAACGTTATACCATATAACGTTATGTTATATAACGTTATACGTTGTAACGTTATACCTTATAACGTTATACCATATAACGTTATGTTATATGACGCAATACGTCATAACGTTATACCATATAACGTAATACGTTATAACGTTATACCATATAACGTAATACGATATAACATTACCCCATATAACGTTATGTTATATGACGCAATACGTCATAACGTTATACCATATAACGTAATACGTTATAGCGTTATACCATATAACGTAATACGTTATAACGTTATACCATATAACGTAATACGTTATAACGTTATACCCCATAACGTAATACATTACATCGTTATACCATGTAACGTAATACGTTATAACGTTATACCATATAACGACATACCATGTATCGTAATACGTGATAACGTTATGCCATATTACGTAATACGTTATAACGTTATAACATATAACGTAATACGTTATAACGTTATACCATATAACGTAATACGATATAACGTTATTCCATATAACGTAGTACGTTATAACGTTAAGCCATATAACGTAATACGTTATGACGTTATACCATATATCGTAATTCGTTATAACGTTATACCATATAACGACATACCATGTATCGTAATACGTGATAACGTTATGCCATATTACGTAATACGTTATAACGTTATAACATATAACGTAATACGTTATAACGTTATACCATATAACGTAATACGTTATAACGTTATACCATATAACGTAATATGTTATAACGTTATACCACAAAACGTAACACGTTATAACGATATGCCATACAACGTAATACGTTATAACGTTATACCATATAACGTAATACGTTATAACGTTACACCATATACCGTTATGTTATATAACGTAATACGTTATAACGTTATACCATGTCACGTTATGTTATATAACGTAGTACGTTATAACGTTATACCATATAACGTTATACGTTGTAACGTTATACCTTATAACGTTATATTATATAACGTAATACGTTATAACGTTATACCATGTCACGTTATTATATATAACGTAATACGTTATAACGTTATACCATATAACGTAATACGTTGTAACGTTATTCCATATAACGTAATACGTTACAGCGTTATACCACATAACGTAATACATTATAACGTCTAGTCATATAACGTAATACGTTATGACGTTATACCATATAACGTAATACGTTATAACGTTATACCATATAACGTAATACGTTATAACGTTATACCACATAACGTAATACGTTATAACGTTATACCATATAACGTAATACGTTATGAAGTTATACCATATAACGTAATATGTTTTAACGTTATACCATGTCACGTTATGTTATATAACGCAATACGTTCTAACGATATACCATATAACGCAATACGTTATAACGTTATACCCCATAACATAATACATTACATCGTTATACCATGTAACGTTATACGTTATAACGTTATACCATATAACGTAATACGTTATAACGTTATACCATATAACGTAATATGTTTGAACGTTATACCATATAACGTTATGCCATATAACGTAATACGTTATAACGTTATACCATATAACGTAATACGTTATAACGTTATACCCCATAACGTAATACATTACATCGTTATACCATGTAACGTAATACGTTATAACGTTATACCATATAACGTAATACGTTACAACGTTATACCACAAAACGTAACACGTTATAACGTTATGCCATATAACGTAATACGTTATAACGTTATACCATATAACGTAATACGTTATAATGTTACACCATATATCGTTATGTTATATAACGTAACACGTTATAACGTTATTCCTTATAACGTTATGTTATATAACGTAATACGTTATAACGTTATACCATATAACGTAATGATATATAACGTTATACGTTGTAACGTTATACCTTATAACGTTATACCATATAACGTTATGTTATATGACGCAATACGTTATAACGTTATACCATATAACGTAATACGTTATAACGTTGTGCCTTACAACGTTATGTTATATAACGTAGTACGTTATAACGTTATGCCATATAACGTAATACGTTATAACGTTATACCATATAACGTAATACGTTATAACGTTACACCATATATCGTTATGTTATATAACGTAACACGTTATAACGTTATACCTTATAACGTTATGTTATATAACGCAATACGTTATAACGTTATACCATATAACGTTATGTTATATAACGTTATACGTTGTAACGTTATACCTTATAACGTTATACCATATAACGTTATGTTACATGACGCAATACGTCATAACGTTATACCATATAACGTAATATGTTTTAACGTTATACCATGTCACGTTATGTTATATAACGCAATACGTTCTAACGATATACCATATAACGCAATACGTTATAACGTTATACCCCATAACGTAATACATTACATCGTTATACCATGTAACGTAATACGTTATAACGTTATACCATATAACGTAATACGTTACAACGTTATACCACAAAACGTAACACGTTATAACGTTATGCCATATAACGTAATACGTTATAACGTTATACCATATAACGTAATACGTTATAATGTTACACCATATATCGTTATGTTATATAACGTAACACGTTATAACGTTATTCCTTATAACGTTATGTTATATAACGTTATACCATATAACGTAATACGTTATAACGTTACACCATATATCGTTATGTTATATAACGTAACGCGTTATAACGTTATACCTTATAACGTTATGTTATATAACGTAATACGTTATAACGTTATACCATATAACGTTATGTTATATAACGTTATACGTTGTAACGTTATACCTTATAACGTTATACCATATAACGTTATGTTATATGACGCAATACGTCATAACGTTATACCATATAACGTAATACGTTATAACGTTATACCATATAACGTAATACGATATAACATTACCCCATATAACGTTATGTTATATGACGCAATACGTCATAACGTTATACCATATAACGTAATACGTTATAGCGTTATACCATATAACGTAATACGTTATAACGTTATACCATATAACGTAATACGTTATAACGTTATACCCCATAACGTAATACATTACATCGTTATACCATGTAACGTAATACGTTATAACGTTATACCATATAACGACATACCATGTATCGTAATACGTGATAACGTTATGCCATATTACGTAATACGTTATAACGTTATAACATATAACGTAATACGTTATAACGTTATACCATATAACGTAATACGATATAACGTTATTCCATATAACGTAGTACGTTATAACGTTAAGCCATATAACGTAATACGTTATGACGTTATACCATATATCGTAATTCGTTATAACGTTATACCATATAACGACATACCATGTATCGTAATACGTGATAACGTTATGCCATATTACGTAATACGTTATAACGTTATAACATATAACGTAATACGTTATAACGTTATACCATATAACGTAATACGTTATAACGTTATACCATATAACGTAATATGTTATAACGTTATACCACAAAACGTAACACGTTATAACGATATGCCATACAACGTAATACGTTATAACGTTATACCATATAACGTAATACGTTATAACGTTACACCATATACCGTTATGTTATATAACGTAATACGTTATAACGTTATACCATGTCACGTTATGTTATATAACGTAGTACGTTATAACGTTATACCATATAACGTTATACGTTGTAACGTTATACCTTATAACGTTATATTATATAACGTAATACGTTATAACGTTATACCATGTCACGTTATTATATATAACGTAATACGTTATAACGTTATACCATATAACGTAATACGTTATAACCTTATACCATATAACGTAATACGTTGTAACGTTATTCCATATAACGTAATACGTTACAGCGTTATACCACATAACGTAATACATTATAACGTCTAGTCATATAACGTAATACGTTATGACGTTATACCATATAACGTAATACGTTATAACGTTATACCATATAACGTAATACGTTATAACGTTATACCACATAACGTAATACGTTATAACGTTATACCATATAACGTAATACGTTATGAAGTTATACCATATAACGTAATATGTTTTAACGTTATACCATGTCACGTTATGTTATATAACGCAATACGTTCTAACGATATACCATATAACGCAATACGTTATAACGTTATACCCCATAACATAATACATTACATCGTTATACCATGTAACGTTATACGTTATAACGTTATACCATATAACGTAATACGTTATAACGTTATACCATATAACGTAATATGTTTGAACGTTATACCATATAACGTTATGCCATATAACGTAATACGTTATAACGTTATACCATATAACGTAATACGTTATAACGTTATACCCCATAACGTAATACATTACATCGTTATACCATGTAACGTAATACGTTATAACGTTATACCATATAACGTAATACGTTACAACGTTATACCACAAAACGTAACACGTTATAACGTTATGCCATATAACGTAATACGTTATAACGTTATACCATATAACGTAATACGTTATAATGTTACACCATATATCGTTATGTTATATAACGTAACACGTTATAACGTTATTCCTTATAACGTTATGTTATATAACGTAATACGTTATAACGTTATACCATATAACGTAATGATATATAACGTTATACGTTGTAACGTTATACCTTATAACGTTATACCATATAACGTTATGTTATATGACGCAATACGTTATAACGTTATACCATATAACGTAATACGTTATAACGTTGTGCCTTACAACGTTATGTTATATAACGTAGTACGTTATAACGTTATGCCATATAACGTAATACGTTATAACGTTATACCATATAACGTAATACGTTATAACGTTACACCATATATCGTTATGTTATATAACGTAACACGTTATAACGTTATACCTTATAACGTTATGTTATATAACGCAATACGTTATAACGTTATACCATATAACGTTATGTTATATAACGTTATACGTTGTAACGTTATACCTTATAACGTTATACCATATAACGTTATGTTACATGACGCAATACGTCATAACGTTATACCATATAACGTAATACGTTATAACGTTATACCATGTCACGTTATATTACATAACGTAATACGTTATAACGTTATACCATATAACGTAATACGTTATAACGTTACCCCATATAACATTATGTTATATGACGCAATACGTTATAACGTTATACCATATAACGTAATACGTTATAACTTTATACCATATAACATAATACGACTTAACGTTATACCATGCAACGGTATGTTATATAAAGTAACACGTTATAACGTTATACCATGTCACGTTATGTTATATAACGTAATACTTTATAACGTTATACCATATAACGTAATACGCTATAACGTAATACTTTATAACGTTATACCATATAACGTAATACGCTATAACGTTATACCATATAACGTAAAAAGTTATAACGTTACACCATATAACGCAATACGTTTTTTCGTTATACCATATAACTTTATGTTATATAACGTAATACGTTAAAACGTTATACCACATAACGTAATACGTTATAACGTATGCCATATAACGTAATACGTTATAACATTATACCCTATAACGTAATACGTTATAGCGTTATACCACATAACGTAATACGTGATAACGTTAAGTCATATAACGTAATACGTTATGACGTTATACCATATAACGTAATTCGTTATAACGTTATACCATATAACGTAATACGTTATAACGTTATACCACATAACGTAATACGTTATAATGTTATGCCATATAACGTAATACGTTATAACATTATACCATATAACATAATACGTTATAACGTTATACCATATTACCTAATATGTTTCAACAATATACCATATAACGTTATGTTATATCGTCATTCGTTATAACATTATACCATATAACGACATACCATATAACGTAATACGTGATAACGTTATGCCATATAACGTAATACGTTATAACGTTATACCATATAACGTAATACGTTATAACGTTATTCCATATAACGTAGTACGTTATAACGTTATACCATGTAACGTAATACGTTATAACGTTATACCATATAACGTAACACGTTACAACGTTATACCACAAAACGTAACACGTTATAACGTTATGCCATATAACGTAATACGTTATAACGTTATGCCATATAACGTAATACGCTATAACGTTATACCATATAACGACATACCATGTATCGTAATACGTGATAACGTTATGCCATATTACGTAATACGCTATAACGTTAAACCATATAACGTAAAAAGATATAACGTTACACCATATAACGCAATACGTTTTAACGTTATACCATATAACGTTATGTTATATAACGTAATACGTTAAAACGTTATACCCCATAACGTAATACATTACATCGTTATACCATGTAACGTAATACGTTATAACGTTATACCATGTAACGTAATACGTTATAACGTTATACCATATAACGTAACACGTTACAACGTTATACCACAAAACGTAACACGTTATAACGTTATGCCATATAACGTAATACGTTATAACGTTATGCCATATAACGTAATACGCTATAACGTTATACCATATAACTTAATACGTTATAACGTTACACCATATATCGTTATGTTATATAACGTAACACGTTATAACGTTATACCTTATAACGTTATGTTATATAACGTAATACGCTATAACGTTATACCATATAACGTTATCTTATATAACGTTATACGTTGTAACGTTATACCTTATAACGTTATACCATATAACGTTATGTTACATGACGCAATACGTCATAACGTTATACCATATAACGTAATACGTTATAACGTTATACCATATAACGTAATACGTTATAACGTTATTCCATATAACGTAGTACGTTATAACGTTAAGCCATATAACGTAATACGTTATGACGTTATACCATATATCGTAATTCGTTATAACGTTATACCATATAACGACATACCATGTATCGTAATACGTGATAACGTTATGCCATATTACGTAATACGTTATAACGTTATAACATATAACGTAATACGTTATAACGTTATACCATATAACGTAATACGTTATAACGTTATACCATATAACGTAATATGTTATAACGTTATACCACAAAACGTAACACGTTATAACGATATGCCATACAACGTAATACGTTATAACGTTATACCATATAACGTAATACGTTATAACGTTACACCATATACCGTTATGTTATATAACGTAATACGTTATAACGTTATACCATGTCACGTTATGTTATATAACGCAATAAGTTTTAACGTTATACCATATAACGCAATACGTTTTAACGTTACACCATATAACGTTATGTTGTATAACGTAATACGTTATAACGTTATACCATATAACGTTATGTTATACAACGCAATAGGTTATAACGATATACTATATATCGTAATACGTTATATCATTATACCATATAACGCAAATCGTTAGAAGGTTATACCATATAACTTTATGCTATATAACGTTATAGCTTATAACGATATACTATACAACGTAACACGTTATAACGTTATACCTTACAACGTTATGTTATATAACGTAGTACGTTATAACGTTATACCATATAACGTTATACGTTGTAACGTTATACCTTATAACGTTATATTATATAACGTAATACGTTATAACGTTATAGCATATAACGTAACACGTTACAACGTTATACCACAAAACGTAACACGTTATAACGTTATGCCATATAACGTAATACGTTACAACGTTATACCACAAAACGTAACACGTTATAACGTTATGCCATATAACGTAATACGTTATAACGTTATACCATATAACGTAATCCGTTATAACGTTACACCATAAATCGTTATGTTATATCGTTATACCTTATAACTTTATGTTATATAACGTAGTACGTTATAACGTTATACCATATAACGTTATACATTGTAACGTTATACCTTATAACGTTATATTATATAACGTAATACGTTATAACGTTATAGCATGTCACGTTATTATATATAACGTAATACGTTATAACGTTATACCATATAACGTAATACGTTATAACCTTATACCATATAACGTAATACGTTGTAACGTTATTCCATATAACGTAATACGTTACAGCGTTATACCACATAACGTAATACATTATAACGTCTAGTCATATAACGTAATACGTTATGACGTTATACCATATAACGTAATACGTTATAACGTTATACCATATAACGTAATACGTTATAACGTTATACCACATAACGTAATACGTTATAACGTTATGCCATATAACGGAATTTGTTTTAACGTTATACCATATAATGCAATACGTTTTAACGTTGTACCATATAACGCAATACGTTTTAACGTTATACCATATAACGCAATACGTTTTAACGTTATACCATATAACGTAATACGTTATAACGTTATACCATATAACGTAATATGTTTGAACGTTATACCATATAACGTTATGCCATATAACGTAATACGTTATAACGTTATACCATATAACGTAATACGTTACAACGTTATACCACAAAACGTAACACGTTATAACGTTATGCCATATAACGTAATACGTTATAACGTTATACCATATAACATAATACGTTATAACGTTACCCCATATAACGTTATGTTATATGACGCACTACGTCATAACGTTATACCATATAACGTAATACGTTATAACGTTGTACCTTACAACGTTATGTTATATAACGTAATACGTTATAACGTTATACGATATAACGTAATACGTTATAACTTTATACCATATAGCATAATACGATATAACGTTATACCATGTAACATTATGTTATATAAAGTAACACATTATAACGTTATACCATGTCACGTTATGTTGTATAACGTAATACTTTATAACGTTATGCCATATAACGTAATACGTTATAACGTTATACCATATAACGTAATACGTTATAACGTTATACCCCATAACGTAATACATTACATCGTTATACCATGTAACGCAATACGTTATAAGGTTATACCAGATAACGTAATACGTTATAACGTTACACCATATATCGTTATGTCATATATCGTAACACGTTATAACGTTATACCTTATAACGTTATGTTATATAACGTTATACGTTGTAACGTTATACCTTATAACGTTATATTATATAACGTTATACGTTGTAACGTTATACCATATAACGTAATACGTTATAACTTTATACCATATAACATAATTCGATTTAACGTTATACCATATAAAGTAATATGTTTGAACGTTATACCATATAACGTTATGCCATATAACGTAATACGTTATAACGTTATAACATATAACGTAATACGTTATAACGTTATACCCCATAACGTAATACATTACATCGTTACACCATGTAACGTAATACGTTATAACGTTATACCATATAACGTAATACGTTACAACGTCATACCACAAAACGTAACACGTTATAACGTTATGCCATATAACGTAATACGTTATAACGTTATACCATATAACGTAATACGTTATAACGTTACACCATATATCGTTATGTTATATAACGTAACACGATATAACGTTATACCTTATAACGTTATGTTATATAACGTAATACGTTATAACATTATACCATGTCACGTTATGTTATATAACGTAATACGTTATAACGTTATACCATATAACGTAATACGTTACAGCGTTATACCACATAACGTAATACATTATAACGTCTAGTCATATAACGTAATACGTTATGACGTTATACCATATAACGTAATACGTTATAACGTTATACCATATAACGTAATACGTTATAACGTTATACCACATAACGTAATACGTTATAACGTTATGCCATATAACGGAATTTGTTTTAACGTTATACCATATAATGCAATACGTTTTAACGTTGTACCATATAACGCAATACGTTTTAACGTTATACCATATAACGCAATACGTTTTAACGTTATACCATATAACGTAATACGTTATAACGTTATACCATATAACGTAATATGTTTGAACGTTATACCATATAACGTTATGCCATATAACGTAATACGTTATAACGTTATACCATATAACGTAATACGTTACAACGTTATACCACAAAACGTAACACGTTATAACGTTATGCCATATAACGTAATACGTTATAACGTTATACCATATAACGTAATACGTTATAACGTTACCCCATATAACGTTATGTTATATGACGCAATACGTCATAACGTTATACCATATGACGTAATACGTTATAACGTTGTACCTTACAACGTTATGTTATATAACGTAATACGTTATAACGTTATACGATATAACGTAATACGTTATAACTTTATACCATATAGCATAATACGATATAACGTTATACCATGTAACATTATGTTATATAAAGTAACACATTATAACGTTATACCATGTCACGTTATGTTGTATAACGTAATACTTTATAACGTTATGCCATATAACGTAATACGTTATAACGTTATACCATATAACGTAATACGTTATAACGTTATACCCCATAACGTAATACATTACATCGTTATACCATGTAACGCAATACGTTATAAGGTTATACCATATAACGTAATACGTTATAACGTTACACCATATATCGTTATGTCATATATCGTAACACGTTATAACGTTATACCTTATAACGTTATGTTATATAACGTTATACGTTGTAACGTTATACCTTATAACGTTATATTATATAACGTTATACGTTATAACGTTATACCATATAACGTAATACGTTATAACTTTATACCATATAACATAATTCGATTTAACGTTATACCATATAAAGTAATATGTTTGAACGTTATACCATATAACGTTATGCCATATAACGTAATACGTTATAACGTTATAACATATAACGTAATACGTTATAACGTTATACCCCATAACGTAATACATTACATCGTTATACCATGTAACGTAATACGTTATAACGTTATACCATATAACGTAATACGTTACAACGTCATACCACAAAACGTAACACGTTATAACGTTATGCCATATAACGTAATACGTTATAACGTTATACCATATAACGTAATACGTTATAACGTTACACCATATATCGTTATGTTATATAACGTAACACGATATAACGTTATACCTTATAACGTTATGTTATATAACGTAATACGTTATAACGTTATACCATATAACGTTATGTTATATAACGTTATACGTTATAACGTTATACCATGTCACGTTATGTTATATAACGCAACACGTTATAACGTTATACCATATAACGTTATGTTATATAACGTTATACGTTGTAACGTTATACCTTATAACGTTATATTATATAACGTAATACGTTATAACATTATACCATGTCACGTTATGTTATATAACGTAATACGTTATAACGTTATACCATATAACGTAATACGTTATAACGTTATACCATATAACGTAATACGTTATAACGTTATACCATATAACGTAATACGTTATAACGTTATACCATATAACGTAATACGTTATAACGTTATACCATATAACGTAATACGTTATAACGTTATACCATATAACGTAATACGTTATAACGTTATACCATATAACGTAATACGTTATAACGTTATACCATATAACGTAATACGTTATAACGTTATACCATATAACGTAATACGTTATAACGTTATACCATATAACGTAATATGTTTGAACGTTATACCATATAACGTTATGCCATATAACGTAATACGTTATAACGTTATACCATATAACGTAATACGTTACAACGTTATACCACAAAACGTAACACGTTATAACGTTATGCCATATAACGTAATACGTTATAACGTTATACCATATAACGTAATCCGTTATAACGTTACACCATAAATCGTTATGTTATATCGTTATACCTTATAACTTTATGTTATATAACGCAAAACGTTATAACATTATACCATATAACGTTATGTTATATGACGCAATACGTCATAACGTTATACCATATAACGTAATACGTTATAACGTTATACCACAAAACGTAACACGTTATAACGTTATACCATATAACGTAATCCGTTATATCGTTACACCATAAATCGTTATGTTATATAACGTAACACGTTATAACGTTATACCTTATAACTTTATGTTATATAACGTAATACGTTATAACGTTATACCATATAACGTAATACGTTATAACGTTACCCCATATAACGTTATGTTATATGACGCAATACGTCATAACGTTATACCATATAACGTAATACGTTATAACGTTGTACCTTACAACGTTATGTTATATAACGTAATACGTTATAACGTTATACAATATAACGTAATACGTTATAACTTTATACCATATAGCATAATACGATATAACGTTATACCATGTAACATTATGTTATATAAAGTAACACATTATAACGTTATACCATGTCACGTTATGTTGTATAACGTAATACTTTATAACGTTATGCCATATAACGTAATACGTTATAACGTTATACCATATAACGTAATACGTTATAACGTTATACCCCATAACGTAATACATTACATCGTTATACCATGTAACGCAATACGTTATAAGGTTATACCATATAACGTAATACGTTATAACGTTACACCATATATCGTTATGTCATATATCGTAACACGTTATAACGTTATACCTTATAACGTTATGTTATATAACGTTATACGTTGTAACGTTATACCTTATAACGTTATATTATATAACGTTATACGTTATAACGTTATACCATATAACGTAATACGTTATAACTTTATACCATATAACATAATTCGATTTAACGTTATAACATATAAAGTAATATGTTTGAACGTTATACCATATAACGTTATGCCATATAACGTAATACGTTATAACGTTATAACATATAACGTAATACGTTATAACGTTATACCCCATAACGTAATACATTACATCGTTATACCATATAACGTAATACGTTATAACGTTATTCCATATAACGTAATACGTTACAACGTCATACCACAAAACGTAACACGTTATAACGTTATACCATATAACGTAATACGTTATAACGTTATACCATATAACGTAATACGTTATAACGTTATACCATATAACGTAATACGTTATAACGTTATACCATATAACGTAATACGTTATAACGTTATACCATATAACGTAATATGTTTGAACGTTATACCATATGACGTTATGCCATATAACGTAATACGTTATAACGTTATACCATATAACGTAATACGTTATAACGTTATACCCCATAACGTAATACATTACATCGTTATACCATGTAACGTAATACGTTATAACGTTATACCATATAACGTAATACGTTACAACGTTATACCACAAAACGTAACACGTTATAACGTTATGCCATATAACGTAATACGTTATGACGTTATACCATATAACGTAATACGTTATAACGTTACACCATATATCGTTATGTTATATAACGTAACGCGCTATAACGTTATACCTTATAACGTTATGTCATATAACGAAATACGTTATAACGTTATACCATATAACGTTATGTTATATAACGTTATACGTTGTAACGTTATACCTTATAACGTTATACCATATAACGTTATGTTATATGACGCAATACGTCATAACGTTATACCATATAACGTAATACGTTATAACGTTATACCATGTGACGTTATATTACATAACGTAATACCTTATAACGTTATGTTATATAACCTAATACGTTATAACGTTATACCATATAACGTTATGTTATATAACGTTATACGTTATAACGTTATACCATGTCACGTTATGTTATATAACGTAACACGTTATAACGTTATACCATATAACGTTATGTTATATAACGTTATACGTTGTAACGTTATACCTTATAACGTTATATTATATAACGTAATACGTTATAACATTATACCATGTCACGTTATGTTATATAACGTAATACGTTATAACGTTATACCATATAACGTAATACGTTATAACGTTATACCATATAACGTAATACGTTATAACGTTATACCATATAACGTAATACGTTATAACGTTATACCATATAACGTAATACGTTATAACGTTATACCATATAACGTAATATGTTTGAACGTTATACCATATGACGTTATGCCATATAACGTAATACGTTATAACGTTATACCATATAACGTAATACGTTATAACGTTATACCCCATAACGTAATACATTACATCGTTATATCATGTAACGTAATACGTTATAACGTTATACCATATAACGTAATACGTTACAACGTTATACCACAAAACGTAACACGTTATAACGTTATGCCATATAACGTAATACGTTATAACGTTATACCATATAACGTAATACGTTATAACGTTACACCATATATCGTTATGTTATATAACGTAACGCGCTATAACGTTATACCTTATAACGTTATGTTATATAACGTAATACGTTATAACGTTATACCATATAACGTTATGTTATATAACGTTATACGTTGTAACGTTATACCTTATAACGTTATACCATATAACGTTATGTTATATGACGCAATACGTCATAACGTTATACCATATAACGTAATACGTTATAACGTTATACCATGTGACGTTATATTACATAACGTAATACGTTATAACGTTATACCATATAACGTAATACGTTATAACGTTATACCATATAACGTAATACGTTATAACGTTATACCCCATAACGTAATACATTACATCGTTATACCATGTAACGTAATACGTTATAACGTTATACCATATAACGTAATACGTTACAACGTTATACCACAAAACGTAACAGGTTATAACGTTATGCCATATAACGTAATACGTTATAACGTTATACCATATAACGTAATACGTTATAACGTTACACCATATATCGTTATGTTATATAACGTAACGCGTTATAACTTTATACCTTATAACGATATGTTATATAACGTAATACGTTATAACGTTGTACCATATAACGTTATGTTATATAACGTTATACGTTGTAACGTTATACCTTATAACGTTATACCATATAACGTTATGTTATATGACGCAATACGTCATAACGTTATACCATATAACGTAATACGTTATAACGTTATACCATATAACGTAATACGTTATAACGTTACCCCATATAACGTTATGTTATATGACGCAATACGTTATAACGTTATACCATATAACGTAATACGTTATAACGTTGTGCCTTACAACGTTATGTTATATAACGTTATACGTTGTAACGTTATACCTTATAACGTTATATTATATAACGTTATACGTTATAACGTTATACCATATAACGTAATACGTTATAACTTTATACCATATAACATAATTCGATTTAACGTTATACCATATAAAGTAATATGTTTGAACGTTATACCATATAACGTTATGCCATATAACGTAATACGTTATAACGCTATAACATATAACGTAATACGTTATAACGTTATACCCCATAACGTAATACATTACATCGTTATACCATGTAACGTAATACGTTATAACGTTATACCATATAACGTAATACGTTACAACGTCATACCACAAAACGTAACACGTTATAACGTTATGCCATATAACGTAATACGTTATAACGTTATACCATATAACGTAATACGTTATAACGTTACACCATATATCGTTATGTTATATAACGTAACACGATATAACGTTATACCTTATAACGTTATATTATATAACGTAATACGTTATAACGTTATACCATATAACGTTATGTTATATAACGTTATACGTTATAACGTTATACCATGTCACGTTATGTTATATAACGTAATACGTTATAACGTTATATTAGGTGAAGTAAAAAGTTCTGAGCGCTTTTTCGCTTTATTTCGACGATGAAATTAACATAGTCAAGATTATTCGATTTAGATTAAATATGCGCCGTTTTGTTCGATTACTTTTGTCCATTTTGAAGGCAATTTCATAATTCCGCGGTTGAAGAAGTCCTCGTCCCTATTGGTAAAAAACTTGACCAGCTCATTTTCACAAGCCTCTCTTGAGGCCAGTTTTGTACCATCAAGAAAATTTTGCAAAAACTTAAAAAGGTGATAATCGCTTGGTGCCAGGTCTGGACTGTACGGCGGATGCGATAGAACCTCCCAGCCAAGCTCTCGGAGCTTCTGACGCGTCGTTAAAGATGTGTGCGGCCTGGCGTTGTCTTGATGGAACACAACACCTTTCCTATTGGCCAATTCTGGCCGCTTCTGGTCGATCGCCTGCTTCAGTCTGGTCAGTTGTTGACAATAGAGGTCCGAATTAAGTGTTTGCCCCGATGGGAGCAGCTCATAATGGATGATTCCCTTCCAATCCCACCAAACACACAATAAAACCTTCTTGGCCGTTAATCCACGCTTGGCGATCGTTTGGGCCGGCCCACCGCGATTGGACCACGATCTTTTTCGGCTGTTGTTCTCGTATGTGACCCATTTTTCATCGCCAGTCACCATCCGCTTCAAAAATGGGTCGATTTCGTTACGTCTCAACAAAGAATCGCAGGCATCAATTCGGTCCAAAAGGTTCTTTTGCGTCAATTCATGTGGCACCCATACGTCGAGCTTCTTCTTGAGACCAGCCTTATGCAAATGGTTCCAAACGGTTTTCTGGCTAATCGTCAGTTCCTGGGCAATGGAATAAGTGCTCACATGCCGGTCCGACTCGACGATTTCCATGATTTTATCCACATTTTCGACGATTGGCCTACCAGAGCGTGCCTCATCTTCGACGTCCATATTACCAGAACGGAATCGTTGGAACCACCGCTTTGCTGTTGCATTCGATACTGTACTGGGTCCATAAACAGCACAAATTTTTTTGGCCGCCTGCTCCGCCTTTTCACCTTGGTCGTAGTGGTACTGAAGAATGTATCGAATTTTCTCTTTTTTTATCTCCATTTTCGAACGCTGTAACACACAACTGGCTTCACCGAACACAAAACTGACAAAGAACCTTTTTGATGCGTAATATCACCTTGAAATCGGTGTATACTATGACTCGATGCGATGTGCACATCGTGAGATATGGCTCACTAAAGACATCTAGCGAAAAACGCTCAGAACTTTTTACTTAACCTACCATATAACGTAATACGTTATAACGTTATACCATATAACGTAATACGTTATAACGTTATACCATATAATGTAATACGTTATAACGTTATACCATATAACGTAATATGTTTGAACGTTATACCATATGACGTTATGCCATATAACGTAATACGTTATAACGTTATACCATATAACGTAATACGTTATAACGTTATACCCCATAACGTAATACATTACATCGTTATACCATGTAACGTAATACGTTATAACGTTATACCATATAACGTAATACGTTACAACGTTATACCACAAAACGTAACACGTTATAACGTTATGCCATATAACGTAATACGTTATAACGTTATACCATATAACGTAATACGTTATAACGTTACACCATATATCGTTATGTTATATAACGTAACGCGCTATAACTTTATACCTTATAACGTTATGTTATATAACGTAATACGTTATAACGTTATACCATACAACGTAATACGTTACAACGTTATACCACAAAACGTAACACGTTATAACGTTATGCCATATAACGTAATACGTTATAACGTTATACCATATAACGTAATACGTTATAACGTTACACCATATATCGTTATGTTATATAACGTAACGCGTTATAACGTTATACCTTATAACGTTATGTTATATAACGTAATACGTTATAACGTTATACCATATAACGTTATGTTATATAACGTTATACGTTGTAACGTTATACCTTATAACGTTATACCATATAACGTTATGTTATATGACGCAATACGTCATAACGTTATACCATATAACGTAATACGTTATAACGTTATACCATATAACGTAATACATTACATCGTTATACCATGTAACGTTATGTTATATGACGCAATACGTCATAACGTTACACCATATAACGTAATACGTTATAACGTTATACCATATAACGTAATACGTTATAACGTTATACCATATAACGTAATACGTTATAACGTTATACCCCATAACGTAATACATTACATCGTTATACCATGTAACGTAATACGTTATAACGTTATACCATATAACGTAATACGTTATAACGATATATTATATAACGTAATACGTTTTAACGTTATGTTATGTAACGTAATACGTTATAACTTTATACCATATAACGTATTACGTTATAACGTTATAACATATAACGTTATGTTATATTACGTAATACGTTATAACGTAATACGTTATGTAACTTAACGTTGCCTTGTATAACGTTATAACGTAATACGTTATATGGAATGACGTTATAACGTAATATGTTATATGGTATAACGTTATAACGTAATACGATATATGATATAACGATATAACGTAATACGTTACATGGTATAACGTTATAACGTTACACCATACAACGTTATGATATATAACGTAATACGTTATATCGTTATGTTATATTACGTATTACGTTATAACGTTATGTTATATAACGTAATACGTTATAACGTTATGTTATTTAACGTAATACTTTATAACGTGTTACCATATAACGTATTACGTTATAACGTTATACCATACAACGTTATGCTATATAACGTATTACGTAATAACATTATACCATATAACGCATTACGTTATAACTTTATATCATATAACGTATTACGTTATAACGTTATGTTATATAACGTAATACGTTATAACGTTATGTTATGTAACGTAATAAGTTATATCGATATGTTATATAACGTAATACGTTATAACGTTATGTTATGTAACGTAATACGTTATAACGATATGTTATATAACGTAATACGTTATAACGTGTTACCATATAACGTTATGTTATATAACGTAATAAGTTATAACGTTATGTTATATAACGTAATACGTTATAACGTGTTACCATATAACGTATTACGTTATAACGTTATGTTTGATAACGTAATACGTTATAACGTTATATCATATATCGTATTACGTTATAACGTTATAACATGTAACGTATTACGTTATAGCGTTATACCATATAACGTTATGTTATATAACGTATTACGCTATAACGTTATGTTTGATAACGTAATACGTTATAACGTTATGTTATATAACGTATTACGTTATAATGGTATACCATATATCGTGTTACGTTATAACTTTATACCATATAACATTATGTTATATAACCTAATACGTTATAACGTTATACCATATAACGTATTACGTTATAACGTTACGTTATATAACGTAATACGTTATAACGTGTTACCATATAACGTATTACGTTATAGCGTGTTACCATATAACGCATTACGTTATAACCTTATACCATATAACGTAATACGTTCTAACGTTATGTAATATAACGTAATACGTTATAACGTTACGTTATATAACGTAATACGTTATGTAACATAACGTTGTCTTGTGTAACGTTATAACGTAATACGTTATATGGTATAACGTTATATGGTATAACGTTATAACGTATTACGTTATTTAGCATAACGATATATGGTATAACATTATAACGTAATACGATATATGGTATACCGTTACAACGCATTACGATATATAACATAACGTTATAAGGTATAACGTTATAACGTAATACGTTATATGTTACCACGTTATAACGTATTACGTTATATAACATAACGTTATAACGTAATACGTCATGTACCATAACGTTGTATGGTGTAACGATATAACGTAATGCGTTATATGGTATAACGTTAAAACGTATTACGTTATATGGTATAACGTTATATGGAATAACGTTATACCGTATTACGTTATATGGTACCACGATATAACGTATTACGTTATATAACATAACGTTATATGGTATAACGTTATAACGTAATACGTTATATGGCAACACGTTGCCAGTATTACGTTATATAACACTACGTTATAACGTATTATGTTATCAAACATAACGTCATAAAGTAATACGTTATATGGTATAACGTTATAACGTAACACATTATATAACATAACGTTGTCTTGTGTAACGTTTAAACGTAATACGTTTTATGGTATAACGTTATAACGTAACACGTTATATAACATAACGTTGTCTTGTGTAACGCTACAACGTAATACGTCATATGGTATAACGTTGTAACGTAATACGTTATATGACATAACGTTGTATGGTGTAACGTTATAACGTAATGCGTTATGTGGTATAACGATTTAACGTATTACGTTATATGGTATAACGTTATAACGTAATACGATATATGATATAACGTTATAACGTAATACGTTAAATGGTATATCGTTTTAATGTATTACGTAATATAACATAACGTTATATATTATAACGTTATAACGTAATACGTTATATGGTATAACGATATAACGTAATACGTTATATAACATACCGTTGTATGGTATAACGTTATAACGTAATACGTTATATGGTATAAGGTTATAACGTTATAACGTATTACAATATATAACATAACGTTATATGGTATAACGATATAACATAACGTTATATGGTATAACGATATAACGTAATACGTTATATGGTATGACGTTATACCGTTATAACGTATTACGTTGTATAACATAACGTTGTATGGTATAACGATATAACGTAATACGTTATATGGTAACACGTTATAACGTATTACGTTATATAACATAACGTTATAACGTAATACGTTATATGGTAACACGTTATAACGAATTACGTTATATAACATAGCGTTATAACGTGTTACGTTCTCAAACATAACGTCATAACGTAATACGTTATATGGTATAACGTTATAACGTATTATGTTAGATAACATAACGTTATATGGTATAACGATATAACGTAATACGTTATATGGTATAACGTTATAACGTTATAACGTTATATAACATAACGTTATATGGTATAACGTTATAACGTTATAACGTTATTTAACATAACGTTATATGGTATAACGTTATAACGAAATTCGTTATATGGTAACACGTTATAACGTATTACGTTATATAACATAACGTTATAACGTATTACGTTATATAACATAACGTTATAACGTAATACGTTATATGGTATAACGTTATAACGTTATAACGTTATATAACATAACGTTATATGGTATAACGTTATAACGTTATAACGTTATTTAACATAACGTTATATGGTATAACGTTATAACGAAATTCGTTATATGGTAACACGTTATAACGTATTACGTTATATAACGTAACGTTATAACGTATTACGTTATATAACATAACGCTATAACGTATTACGTTATATAAAATAACGTTATAACGTGATACGTTATATGGTATAACGTTATAACCTAATACGTTATATGGTAACGCGTTATAACCTAATACGTTATATGGTATGACGTTATAACGTTATAACGAATTACGTTATATAACATAACGTTATATGGTATAACGATATAACGTAATACGTTATATGGTAACACGTTATAACGTATTACGTTATATAACGTAACGTTATAACGTATTACGTTATATAACATAACGCTATAACGTATTACGTTATATAAAATAACGTTATAACGTGATACGTTATATGGTATAACGTTATAACCTAATACGTTATATGGTATGACGTTATAACGTTATAACGTATTACGTTATATAACATAACGTTATATGGTATAACGATATAACGTAATACGTTATGTGGTAACACGTTATAACCTAATACGTTATATGGTATGACGCTATAACGTTATAACGTATTACGTTATATAACATAACGTTATAACGTATTACGTTATATAACATAACGTAGTATGGTATAACGTTTTAACGTATTACGTTATATGGTATAAAGTTATAACGTATTACGTTATATAACATAACGTTATATGGTATAACGATATAACGTAATACGTTATATGGTAACACGTTATAACGTATTACGTTATATAACATAACGTTATAACGTATTACGTTATCAAACATAACCTCATAACGTAATACGTTATATGGTATAACGTTATAACGTAATACGTTATATAACATAACCTTATCATCTGTAACGTTATTACGTAATACGTTATATGGTATAACGTTATAACGTATTACGGTATATAACATAACGTTGTGTGGTATAACGTTTTGACGTATTACGTTTAATGGTATAAAGTTATAACGTAATACGTTATATGGTATAACTTTATAACGTAATACGTTATATAACATAACGTTATATGGTATAACGTTATAACGTATTACGTTATATAACATAACGTTTATGGGGTAACGTTATAACGTATTACGTTATATAACATAACGTTATATGGTATAACGTTATAACGTATTACTTTATATAACCTGACGTTATAAGGTACAACGTTATAACATATTACGTTATATGGTATAACGTTATAACGTATTACGTTATATGGTATAACGTTATAACGTATTGCGTCATAAAACATAACGTTATATGGTATAACGTTATAACGTATTACGTTATATGTTATAACGTTATAACGTGTTACGTTATATAACATAACGTGACATGGGATAACGTTATAACGTATTACGTTATATGGTATAACGTTATAACGTATTGCGTCATAAAACATAACGTTATATGGTATATGGTATATACGTTATGACGTATCACGTTTTATAACATAACGTTATAACGTATAACGTTATAAAACATAACGTTATATGATATAACCTTATTACGTATTACGTTATATAACATAACGTCATAAGGTATAACGTTATAACGTGGTACGTTATATAGTATATCGTCATAAGGGATAACGTTATATAACATAACGTTATATGGTATAACTTTATAACGATTTGCGTTATATGGTATAATGATATAGCGTATTACGATTTATAGTATATCATTATAACGTATTGCGTTGTATAACATATCGTGATATGGTATAACGTTATAACGAATTACGTTATATAACATAACGTTATATGGTATAACGTTAAAACGTATTGCGTTATATGGTTTAACGTTAAAACGTATTGCGTTATACGCTATAACGTTAAAACGTATTCCGTTATATGGTATAACGTTATAACGTATTACGTTATATGGTTTAACGTTATGACGTATTACGTTATATTGTATAACATTATAAGGTATTACGTTATATAACATAACGTGACATGGTATAACGTTATAACGTATTACGTTATATAACATGACGTTATAAGGGATAACGTTATAACGTGTTACATTAGATAACATAACGTTATATGGTATAACCTTATAACGTATTATGTTATATGACATAACGTTATAACGTATTACGTTATGTGGTATAACGTTATAACGTATTACGTTATATGGTAAAGCTTTATAACGCTTTGCGTTATATGGTATAATGATGTAACGTATTACGTTATATAGTATATCGTTATAAGGTATTGCGTTATATACCATAACGTTACATTGTATAACGTTATAACGTATTGCGCTATATGGTATAACGTTATAACGTATTACGTTATATGGTATAACGTTATATGGTATAACGTTATAACGTATTACGTTATATGGTATAACGTTATAACGTATTACGTTATATAACATAACGTTATATGGTATAACGTTTAAACGTATTGCGTTATATGGTATAATGTTCAAACGCATTGCGTTATATGGTATATCGTTATAAGGTATAACGTAATATAACATAACGTTATATGGTATAACTTTATAACGATTTGCGTTATTTGGTATAATGATATAACGTATTACGATATATAGTATATCGTTATAACGTATTGCGTTGTATAACATAATGTTATATGGTATAACGTTATAACGTATTACGTTATATAACATAACGTTAAACGGTATAACGTTATAACGTATTACGTTATATGGTATAACGTTATCACGTATCACGTTATATGGTATAACGTTATAACGTATTACGTTATATGGTATATCGTTATAAGGTATAACGTAATATAACATAACGTTATATGGTATAACTTTATAACGATTTGCGTTATATGGTATAATGATATAACGTATTACGTTATATGGTATAACGTTATAACGTATTACGTTATATGGTATAACGTTATAACGTATTGCGTCATAAAACATAACATTATATGGTATAACGTTATAACGTATTACGTTATATGTTATAACGTTATAACGTGTTACGTTATATAACATAACGTGTCATGGTATAACGTTATACCGTATTACGTTATATGGTATAACGTTATAACGTATTGCGTCATAAAACATAACGTTATATGGTATATGGTATATATGTTATAACGTATTACGTTATATGGTATAACGATATAACGTGTTACGTTATATAACATAACGTGACATGGTATAACGTTATAACGTATCACGTTTTATAACATAACGTTATAACGTATAACGCTATAAAACATAACGTTATATGATATAACGTTATTACGTATTACGTTATATAACATAACGTCATAAGGTATAACGTTATAACGTGTTACGTTATATAGTATATCGTCATAAGGGATAACGATATATAACATAACGTTATATGGTGTAACTTTATAACGATTTGCGTTATATGGTATAATGATATAGCGTATTACGATATATAGCATATCATTATAACGTATTGCGTTGTATAACATATCGTGATATGGTATAACGTTATAACGAATTACGTTATATAACATAACGTTATATGGTATAACGTTAAAACGTATTGCGTTATATGGTTTAACGTTAAAACGTATTACGTTATATGGTTTAACGTTATGACGTATTACGTTATATTGTATAACATTATAAGGTATTACGTTATATAACATAACGTGACATGGTATAACGTTATAACGTATTACGTTATATAACATGACGTTATAAGGGATAACGTTATAACGTGTTACATTACATAACATAACGTTATATGGTATAACCTATTAACGTATTATGTTATATGACATAACGTTATAACGTATTATATTATATGGTATAACGTTATATCGTATTACGTTGTATAACATAACGTTATAAGGTATAACGTTATAACGTATTACGTTATGTGGTATAACGTTATAACGTATTACGTTATATGGTAAAGCTTTATAACGCTTTGCGTTATATGGTATAATGATGTAACGTATTACGTTATATAGTATGTCGTTATAAGGTATAGCGTTATATACCATAACGTTACATTGTATAACGTTATAACGTATTGCGCTATATGGTATAACGTTATAACGTATTACGTTATATGGTATAACGTTATATGGTATAACGTTATAACGTATTACGTTATATGGTATAACGTTATAACGTATTACGTTATATAACATAACGTTATATGGTATAACGTTTAAACGTATTGCGTTATATGGTATAACGTTCAAACGCATTGCGTTATATGGTATATCGTTATAAGGTATAACGTAATATAACATAACGTAATATGGTGTAACTTTATAACGATTTGCGTTATATGGTATAATGATATAACGTATTACGATATATAGTATATCGTTATAACGTATTGCGTTGTATAACATAACGTTATATGGTATAACGTTATAACGTATTACGTTATATAACATAACGCGACATGGTATAAGGTTATAAGGTATTACGTTATATAACATAACGTTATAAGGTATATCGTTATAACGTATAACGTTATATAACGTAACGTTATATGGTATAACGTTATAACATATTAAGTTATATATCATAACGTGACATGGTATAGCGTTATAACGTATTACGTTATATAACATAACGTTATAAGGTATAACGTTATAACGTATTACGTTATGTGGTATAACGTTATAACGTATTACGTTATATAACATAACGTGACATAGTATAACGTTATAACATATTACTTTATATAACATGACGTTATAATGTATAACGTTATAACGTATTACGTTATATGGTATAACGTTATAACGTATTACGTTATATGGTATAACGTTATAACGTATTACGTTATATAACATAACGTTATACCTTATAACGTATAAGGTATAACGTTATAACGTATAACGTTTTATAACATAACGTTATTTGGTATAACGTTATAACGTATTACGTTATATGGTATAACGTTATAACGTATTACGTTATATAACATAACGTGACATAGTATAACGTTATAACATATTACTTTATATAACATGACGTTATAATGTATAACGTTATAACGTATTACGTTATATGGTATAACGTTATAACGTATAACGTTATATAACGTAACGTGACATGGTATAACGTTATAACGTATTACGTTATATGGTATAACGTTATAACGTGTTACGTTATATAACATAACGTGACATGGTGTAACGTTATGACGTATTACGTTTTATAACATAACGTTATTTGGTATAACGTTATAACGTATTACGTTATGTGGTATAACGTTATAACGTATTACGTTATATAACATAACGTTATACCTTATAACGTATAAGGTATAACGTTATAACGTATAACGTTTTATAACATAACGTTATTTGGTATAACGTTATAACGTATTACGTTATATGGTATAACGTTATAACGTATTACGTTATATAACATAACGTGACATAGTATAACGTTATAACATATTACTTTATATAACATGACGTTATAATGTATAACGTTATAACGTATTACGTTATATGGTATAACGTTATAACGTATAACGTTATATAACGTAACGTTATATGGTATAACGCTATAACGGATTGCGTCATATTGTATAACGTTATAACGTATCACGTTATATGGTATAACGTTATAACGTATTACGTTATATAACATAACGTGACATGGTATAACGTTATAACGTATTACGTTATATAACATAACGCGACATGGTATAAGGTTATAAGGTATTACGTTATATAACATAACGTTATAAGGTATATCGTTATAACGTATAACGTTATATAACGTAACGTTATATGGTATAACGTTATAACATATTAAGTTATATATCATAACGTGACATGGTATAGCGTTATAACGTATTACGTTATATAACATAACGTTATAAGGTATAACGTTATAACGTATTACGTTATGTGGTATAACGTTATAACGTATTACGTTATATGGTATACCGTTACAACGCATTACGTAATATAACATAACGTTATATGTTATAACGTTATAACGTAATACGTTATATGTTACCACGTTATAACGTATTACGTTATATAACAAAACGTTATAACGTAATACGTTATGTAACATAACGTTGTATGGTGTAACGTTATAACGTAATGCGTTATATGGTATGACGTTAAAACGTATTACGTTATATGGTATAACGATATAACGTAATACGTTATATAACATAACGTTGTATGGTATAACGTTATAACGTAATACGTTATATGGTATACCGTTACAACGCATTACGTTATATAACATAACGTTATATGGTATAACGTTATAACGTAATACGTTATATGTTACCACGTTATAACGTATTACGTTATATAACAAAACGTTATAACGTAATACATTATGTAACATAACGTTGTATGGTGTAACGTTATAACGTAATGCGTTATATGGTATGACGTTAAAACGTATTACGTTATATGGTATAACGTTATAACGTATTACGTTATATAACATAACGTTGTATGGTGTAACGTTATGACGTATTACGTTACATAACATAACGTTATAACGTATTTCGTTATATAACATAACGTTGTATGGTGTAACGTTATAACGTTATACGTTATATGGTATTACGTTATAACCTATTACGTTATATGGTATAACGTTATAACTTATTACGTTATTTAACATAACGTTATATGGTATAACGATATAAGGTATTACGTTATATAACATAACGTTATATGGTATAACGATATAACGTAATACGTTATATGGTAACACGTTATAACGTATTACGTTATATAACATAGCGTATAACTTATTACGTTATTAAACATAACGTTATAACGTATTACGTTATATAACATAACGTAGTATGGTGTATAGTTATAACGTTATACGTTATATGGTATTACGTTATAACGCATTACGTTATATGGTATAACGTTACAACCTATTACGTTATATAACATAACGTTATATGGTATAACATTATAACGTACTACGTTATATAACACAACGTTATATATTATAACGTTATAACGTAATACGTTATATGGTAACACGTTATAACGTATTACGTTATATAACATATCGTTATAACGTAATACGTTATATGGTATAACGATATAACGTAATACGTTATATAACATAACGTTGTATGGTTTAACGTTATAACGTAATACGTTATATGGTATAACGTTATAACGTTATAACGTATTACAATATATAACATAACGTTATATGGTATAACGATATAACATAACGTTATATGGTATAACGATATAACGTAATACGTTATATGGTAACACGTTATAACGTATTACGTTATATAACATAACGTTATAACGTAATACAATATATGGTATAAAGTTATATCGTAATACGTTATGTGGTATAAAGTTATAACGTAATACGTTATATGACATGGCGTTGTATGGTATAACGTTATAACGTATTACGTTATATAACATAGCGTATAACTTATTACGTTATTTAACATAACGTTATAACGTATTACGTTATATAACATAACGTTGTATGGTGTATAGTTATATCGTTATACGTTATATGGTATTACGTTATATAACATAACGTTGTATGGTATAACGATATAACGTAATACGTTATATGGTAACACGTTATAACGTATTACGTTATATAACATAACGGTATAACTTATTACGTTATTTAACATAACGTTATAACGTCTTACGTTATATAACATAACGTTATATGGTATAACGTTATAACCTATTGCGTTAAATAACATAACGTTATATGGTATATCGTTATAACGTATTACGTTAAATAACATAACGTTACATAGTATAACGATATAACGTAATACGTTATATGGTAACACGTTATAACGAATTACGTTATATAACATAGCGTTATAACGTGTTACGTTCTCAAACATAACGTCATAACGTAATACGTTATATGGTACAACGTTATAATGTACTACGTTATATAACATAACGTTATATGGTATAACGATATAACGTAATACGATATATGGTAACACGATATAACGGAATACTTTATATGATATAACGTTATAACGCATTACGTTATATAACATAAGGTTATATGGAATAACGTTATAACGTAATACGTTATATGGCAACACGTTATGACGTATTACGTTAAATAACATTACGTTATAACGTATTACGTTATCAAACATAACGTCATAACGTAATACGTTATATGGTATAACGTTATAACGTTATAACGTATTACAATATATAACATAACGTTATATGGTATAACGATATAACATAACGTTATATGGTATAACGATATAACGTAATACGATATATGGTAACACGTTATAACGTATTACGTTATATAACATAACGTTATAAGGTATAACGTTATAACGTATTACGTTATGTGGTATAACGTTATAACGTATTACGTTATATGGTATACCGTTACAACGCATTACGTAATATAACATAACGTTATATGTTATAACGTTATAACGTAATACGTTATATGTTACCACGTTATAACGTATTACGTTATATAACAAAACGTTATAACGTAATACGTTATGTAACATAACGTTGTATGGTGTAACGTTATAACGTAATGCGTTATATGGTATGACGTTAAAACGTATTACGTTATATGGTATAACGATATAACGTAATACGTTATATAACATAACGTTGTATGGTATAACGTTATAACGTAATACGTTATATGGTATACCGTTACAACGCATTACGTTATATAACATAACGTTATATGGTATAACGTTATAACGTAATACGTTATATGTTACCACGTTATAACGTATTACGTTATATAACAAAACGTTATAACGTAATACATTATGTAACATAACGTTGTATGGTGTAACGTTATAACGTAATGCGTTATATGGTATGACGTTAAAACGTATTACGTTATATGGTATAACGTTATAACGTATTACGTTATATAACATAACGTTGTATGGTGTAACGTTATGACGTATTACGTTACATAACATAACGTTATAACGTATTTCGTTATATAACATAACGTTGTATGGTGTAACGTTATAACGTTATACGTTATATGGTATTACGTTATAACCTATTACGTTATATGGTATAACGTTATAACTTATTACGTTATTTAACATAACGTTATATGGTATAACGATATAAGGTATTACGTTATATAACATAACGTTATATGGTATAACGATATAACGTAATACGTTATATGGTAACACGTTATAACGTATTACGTTATATAACATAACGTTATAACGTATTACGTTATATAACATAACGTTATAACGTAATACGTTATATGGTATAACGTTATAACGTATTACGTTATTTTGTATAACGTTATAACGTATTACGTTATATAACATAACGTGACATGGTATAACGTTATAACGTATTACTTTATATAACCTGACGTTATAAGGTACAACGTTATAACGTATTACGTTATATATCATAACGTTATATGGTATGACTTTATAACGTTTTGCGTTATATGGTACAATGATATAACGTATTACGTTATAAGGTATAACGTTATAACGTATTGCGTCATATAACATAACGTTATATGGTTTAACGTTATAACGTGTTACGTTATATAGTATATCGTCATAAGGTATAACGTTATATAACATAACGTTATGTGGTATAACTTTATAACGATTTGCGTTATATGGTATAATGATATAGCGTATTACGATATATAGTATATCATTATAACGTATTGCGTTGTATAACATATCGTTATATGGTATAACGTTATAACGTATTACGTTATATAACATAAAGTTATACGGTATAACGTTAAAACGTATCGCGTCATATAACATAACGTTATATGCTATAACGTTATAACGTATTGCGTTATATGGTATAACGTTATAACGTATTACGTTATATAACAAAACGTTATATGCTATAACGTTATAACGTGTTACGTTATATAACATAACGTGACATGGTGTAACGTTATGACGTATTACGTTTTATAACATAACGTTATTTGGTATAACGTTATAACGTATTATGTTATATGGTATAACGTTATAACGTATTACATTATATAACATAACGTGACATAGTATAACGTTATAACATATTACTTTATATAACATGACGTTATAAGGTACAACGTTATAACGAATTACGTTATATGGTATAACGTTATAACGTATAACGTTATATAACGTAACGTTATATGGTATAACGCTATAACGGATTACGTCATATTGCATAACGTTATAACGTATCACGTTATATGGTATAACGTTATAACGTATTACGTTATATAACATAACGTGACAAGGTATAACGTTATAACGTATTACGTCATATAACATAACGTGACATGGTATAACGTTATAACGTATTACGTTAAATAACATGACGATATAAGGTACAACGTTATAACGTATTACGTTATAAAGTATAATGTTATATAACATAACGCGACATGGTATAAGGTTATAACGTATTACGTTATATAACATAACGTTATAAGGTATAACGTTATAACGTATTAGGTGAAGTAAAAAGTTCTGAGCGCTTTTTCGCTTTATTTCGACGATGAAATTAACATAGTCAAGATTATTCGATTTAGATTAAATATGCGCCGTTTTGTTCGATTACTTTTGTCCATTTTGAAGGCAATTTCATAATTCCGCGGTTGAAGAAGTCCTCGTCCCTATTGGTAAAAAACTTGACCAGTTCATTTTCACAAGCCTCTCTTGAGGCCAGTTTTGTACCATCAAGAAAATTTTGCAAAAACTTAAAAAGGTGATAATCGCTTGGTGCCAGGTCTGGACTGTACGGCGGATGCGATAGAACCTCCCAGCCAAGCTCTCGGAGCTTCTGACGCGTCGTTAAAGATGTGTGCGGCCTGGCGTTGTCTTGATGGAACACAACACCTTTCCTATTGGCCAATTCTGGCCGCTTCTGGTCGATCGCCTGCTTCAGTCTGGTCAGTTGTTGACAATAGAGGTCCGAATTAAGTGTTTGCCCCGATGGGAGCAGCTCATAATGGATGATTCCCTTCCAATCCCACCAAACACACAATAAAACCTTCTTGGCCGTTAATCCACGCTTGGCGATCGTTTGGGCCGGCCCACCGCGATTGGACCACGATCTTTTTCGGCTGTTGTTCTCGTATGTGACCCATTTTTCATCGCCAGTCACCATCCGCTTCAAAAATGGGTCGATTTCGTTACGTCTCAACAAAGAATCGCAGGCATCAATTCGGTCCAAAAGGTTCTTTTGCGTCAATTCATGTGGCACCCATACGTCGAGCTTCTTCTTGAGACCAGCCTTATGCAAATGGTTCCAAACGGTTTTCTGGCTAATCTTCAGTTCCTGGGCAATGGAATAAGTGCTCACATGCCGGTCCGACTCGACGATTTCCATGATTTTATCCACATTTTCGACGATTGGCCTACCAGAGCGTGCCTCATCTTCGACGTCCATATTACCAGAACGGAATCGTTGGAACCACCGCTTTGCTGTTGCATTCGATACTGTACTGGGTCCATAAACAGCACAAATTTTTTTGGCCGCCTGCTCCGCCTTTTCACCTTGGTCGTAGTGGTACTGAAGAATGTATCGAATTTTCTCTTTTTTTATCTCCATTTTCGAACGCTGTAACACACAACTGGCTTCACCGAACACAAAACTGACAAAGAACCTTTTTGATGCGTAATATCACCTTGAAATCGGTGTATACTATGACTCGATGCGATGTGCACATCGTGAGATATGGCTCACTAAAGACATCTAGCGAAAAACGCTCAGAACTTTTTACTTAACCTAATATAACGTTATATAACGTAACGTTATATGGTATAACGTTATAACATATTAAGTTATATATCATAACGTGACATGGTATAGCGTTATAACGTATTACGTTATATAACATAACGTTATAAGGTATAACGTTATAACGTATTACGTTATGTGGTATAACGTTATAACGTATGACGTTATATGGTAAAGCTTTATAACGCTTTGCGTTATATGGTATAATGATGTAACGTATTACGTTATATAGTATATCGTTATAAGGTATAGCGTTACATACCATAACGTTACATTGTATAACGTTATAACGTATTGCGCTATATGGTATAACGTTATAACGTATTACGTTATATGGTATAACGTTATAACGTATTACGTTACATAACATAACGTTATATGGTATAACGTTTAAACGTATTGCGTTATATGGTATAACGTTAAAACGCATTGCGTTATATGGTATATCGTTATAAGGTATAACGTAATATAACATAACGTTATATGGTATAACTTTATAACGATTTGCGTTATATGGTATAATGATATAACGTATTACGATATATAGTATATCGTTATAACGTATTGCGTTGTATAACATAACGTTATATGGTATAACGTTATAACGTATTACGTTATATAACATGACGTTAAATGGTATAACGTTATAACGTATTACGTTATATGGTATAACGAAATAACGTATCACGTTATATGGTATAACGTTATAACGTATTACCTTATATAATATAACGTGACAAGGTATAACGTTATAACGTATTACCTTATATAACATAACGTTATAAGGTATAACGTTATAACGTATAACGTTATATAACGTAACGTTATATGGTATAACGCTATAACGGATTACGTCATATTGTATAACGTTATAACGTATCACGTTATATGGTATAACGTTATAACGTATTACGTTATATAACATAACGTGACATGGTATATCGTTATAACGTATTACGTTATATAACATAACGTGACATGGTTTAACGTTATAACGTATTACGTTAAATAACATGACGATATAAGGTACAACGTTATAACGTATTACGTTATAAAGTATAACGTTATATAACATAACGCGACATGGTATAATGTTATAACGTATTACGTTATGTAACATAACGTGACATGGTATAACGTTATAACGTATCACGTTTTATAACATAACGTTATAACGTATAACGTTATAAAACATAACGTTATATGATATAACGTTATTACGTATTACGTTATATAACATAACGTCATAAGGTATAACGTTATAACGCGTTACGTTATATAGTATATCGTCATAGGGGATAACGTTATATAACATAACGTTATATGGTATAACTTTATAACGATTTGCGTTATATGGTATAATGATATAGCGTATTACGATATATAGTATATCATTATAACGTATTGCGTTGTATAACATATCGTTATATAGAATAACGTTATAATGTATTACGTTATATAACATAACGTTATACGGTATAACTTTAAAACGTATCGCGTCATATAACATAACGTTATATGCTATAACGTTATAACGTATTGCGTTATATGGTATAACGTTATAACGTATTACGTTATATAACATAACGTGACATGGTATAACGTTATAACGTATTACGTTATATGGTATAACGTTATAACGTGTTACGTTATATAACATAACGTGACATGGTGTAACGTTATGACGTATTACGTTTTATAACATAACGTTATAATTTATAACGTTATAAGGTATAACGTTAAAAACGTATAACGTTTTATAACATAATGTTATTTGGTATAACGTTATAACGTATTATGTTATATGGTATAACGTTATAACGTATTACGTTATATAACATAACGTGACATAGTATAACGTTATAACATATTACTTTATATAACATGACGTTATAAGGTACAACGTTATAACGTATTACGTTATATGGTATAACGTTATATAACGTAACGTTATATGGTATAACGCTATAACGGATTACGTCATATTGTATAACGTTATAACGTATCACGTCATATGGTATAACGTTATAACGTATTACGTTATATAACATAACGTGACATGGTATAACGTTATAACGTATTACGTTATATAACATAACGTGACATGGTATAACGTTATAACGTATTACGTTAAATAACATGACGATATAAGGTACAACGTTATAACGTATTACGTTATAAAGTATAACGTTATATAACATAACGCGACATGGTATAAGGTTATAACGTATTACGTTATATAACATAACGTTATAAGGTATAACATTATAACGTATAACGTTATATAACGTAACGTTATATGGTATAACGTTATAACATATTAAGTTATATATCATAACGTGACATGGTATAGCGTTATAACGTATTACGTTATATAACATAACGTTATAAGGTATAACGTTATAACGTATTACGTTATGTGGTATAACGTTATAACGTATTACGTTATATGGTAAAGCTTTATAACGGTTTGCGTTATATGGTATAATGATGTAACGTATTACGTTATATATAATAGTATATCGTTATAAGGTATAGCGTTATATACCATAACGTTACATTGTATAACGTTATAACGTATTGCGCTATATGGTATAACGTTATAACGTATTACGTTATATGGTATAACGTTATAACGTATTACGTTACATAACATAACGTTATATGGTATAACGTTTAAACGTATTGCGTTATATGGTATAACGTTAAGACGCATTGCGTTATATGGTATATCGTTATAAGGTATAACGTAATATAACATAACGTTATATGGTATAACTTTATAACGATTTGCGTTATATGGTATAATGATATAACGTATTACGATATATAGTATATCGTTATAACGTATTGCGTTGTATAACATAACGTTATATGGTATAACTTTATAACGTATTACGTTATATAACATAACGTTAAATGGTATAACGTTATAACGTATTACGTTATATGGTATAACGTTATAACCTATCACGTTATATGGTATAACGTTATAACGTATTACGTTATATAACATAACGTGACATGGTATAACGTTATAACGTATTACGTTATATGGTATAACGAAATAACGTATCACGTTATATGGTATAACGTTATAACGTATTACCTTATATAACATAACGTGACAAGGTATAACGTTATAACGTATTACCTTATATAACATAACGTTATAAGGTATAACGTTATAACGTATAACGTTATATAACATAACGTTATATGGTATATCGTTATAACGTATTACGTTAAATAACATAACGTTACATAGTATAACGATATAACGTAATACGTTATATGGTAACACGTTATAACGAATTACGTTATATAACATAACGGTATAACTTATTACGTTATTTAACATAACGTTATAACGTCTTACGTTATATAACATAACGTTATATGGTATAACGTTATAACCTATTGCGTTAAATAACATAACGTTATATGGTATATCGTTATAACGTATTACGTTAAATAACATAACGTTACATAGTATAACGATATAACGTAATACGTTATATGGTAACACGTTATAACGAATTACGTTATATAACATAGCGTTATAACGTGTTACGTTCTCAAACATAACGTCATAACGTAATACGTTATGTAACATAACGTTGTATGGTGTAACGTTATAACGTAATACGTTATATGGTAACACGTTATAACGTATTACGTTATATAACATAACGGTATAACTTATTACGTTATTTAACATAACGTTATAACGTCTTACGTTATATAACATAACGTTATATGGTATAACGTTATAACCTATTGCGTTAAATAACATAACGTTATATGGTATATCGTTATAACGTATTACGTTAAATAACATAACGTTACATAGTATAACGATATAACGTAATACGTTATATGGTAACACGTTATAACGAATTACGTTATATAACATAGCGTTATAACGTGTTACGTTCTCAAACATAACGTCATAACGTAATACGTTATATGGTACAACGTTATAATGTACTACGTTATATAACATAACGTTATATGGTATAACGATATAACGTAATACGATATATGGTAACACGATATAACGGAATACTTTATATGATATAACGTTATAACGCATTACGTTATATAACATAAGGTTATATGGAATAACGTTATAACGTAATACGTTATATGGCAACACGTTATGACGTATTACGTTATATAACATTACGTTATAACGTATTACGTTATCAAACATAACGTCATAACGTAATACGTTATATGGTATAACGTTATAACGTTATAACGTATTACAATATATAACATAACGTTATATGGTATAACGATATAACATAACGTTATATGGTATAACGATATAACGTAATACGATATATGGTAACACGTTATAACGTATTACGTTATATAACATAACGTTATAACGTATTACGTTATATAACATAACGTTATAACGTATTACGTTATATAACATAACGTTATAACGTAATACAATATATGGTATAAAGTTATATCGTAATACGTTATACAACATGGCGTTGTATGGTATAACGTTATAACGTAATACGTTATATGGTATAACGTTATATCGTTATAAGGTTATATAACAAAACGCTATATGGTATAACGTTATAACGTAATACGTTATATGGTATAACGTTATAACGTTATAAGGTTATATAACATAACGTTATATGGTATAACGTTATAACGAAATACGTTATATGGTAACACGTTATCACGTATTACGTTATATAACATAACGTTATAACGTATTACGTTATATAACATAACGTTATAACGTATTACGTTATATAACATAACGTTATAACGTAATACGTTATATGGTATAACGTTATAACGTTATAACGTAATACGTGATACAACATGGCGTTGTATGGTATAACGTTATAACGTAATACGTTATATGGTATAACGTTATAACGTTATAAGGTTATATAACACAACGTTATATGGTATAACGTTATAACGAAATACGTTATATGGTAACACGTTATCACGTATTACGTTATATAACATAACGTTATAACGTATTACGTTATATAACATAACGTTATAACGTAATACGTTATATGGTATAACGTTATAACGTATTATGTTATATAACATAACGTTATATGGTATAACTATCTAACGTAATACGTTATATGGTAACGCGTTATAACCTAATACGTTATATGGTATGACGTTATAACGTTATAACGAATTACGTTATATAACATAACGTTATATGGTATAACGTTATAACGTAATACGTTATATGGTATAACGTTATAACGTTATAAGGTTATATAACATAACGTTATATGGTATAACGTTATAACGAAATACGTTATATGGTAACACGTTATAACGTATTACGTTATATAACGTAACGTTACAACGTATTACGTTATATAACATAACGCTATAACGTATTACGTTATATAACATAACGTTATAACGTAATACGTTATATGGTATAACGTTATAACATAATACGTTATATGGTATGACGTTATAACGTTATAACGTATTTCGTTATATAACATAACGTTATATGGTATAACGATATAACGTAATACGTTATGTGGTAACACGTTATAACCTAATCCGTTATATGGTATGACGTTATAACGTTATAACGTATTACGTTATATAACAAAACGTTATATGGTATAACGTTATAACGTTATACCGTATTACGTTATAACGTTATACCGTATTACGTTATATAACATAACGTTTATGGTGTAACGTTATAACGTATTACGTTACATAACATAACGTTATAACGTATTACGTTATATAACCTTACATTGTATGGTGTAACGTTATAACGTATTACGTTATTTTGTATAACGTTATAACGTATTACGTTATATAACATAACGTGACATGGTATAACGTTATAACGTATTACTTTATATAACCTGACGTTATAAGGTACAACGTTATAACGTATTACGTTATATATCATAACGTTATATGGTATGACTTTATAACGTTTTGCGTTATATGGTACAATGATATAACGTATTACGTTATAAGGTATAACGTTATAACGTATTGCGTCATATAACATAACGTTATATGGTTTAACGTTATAACGTGTTACGTTATATAGTATATCGTCATAAGGTATAACGTTATATAACATAACGTTATGTGGTATAACTTTATAACGATTTGCGTTATATGGTATAATGATATAGCGTATTACGATATATAGTATATCATTATAACGTATTGCGTTGTATAACATATCGTTATATGGTATAACGTTATAACGTATTACGTTATATAACATAAAGTTATACGGTATAACGTTAAAACGTATCGCGTCATATAACATAACGTTATATGCTATAACGTTATAACGTATTGCGTTATATGGTATAACGTTATAACGTATTACGTTATATAACAAAACGTTATATGCTATAACGTTATAACGTGTTACGTTATATAACATAACGTGACATGGTGTAACGTTATGACGTATTACGTTTTATAACATAACGTTATTTGGTATAACGTTATAACGTATTATGTTATATGGTATAACGTTATAACGTATTACGTTATATAACATAACGTGACATAGTATAACGTTATAACATATTACTTTATATAACATGACGTTATAAGGTACAACGTTATAACGTATTACGTTATATGGTATAACGTTATAACGTATAACGTTATATAACGTAACGTTATATGGTATAACGCTATAACGGATTACGTCATATTGCATAACGTTATAACGTATCACGTTATATGGTATAACGTTATAACGTATTACGTTATATAACATAACGTGACAAGGTATAACGTTATAACGTATTACGTCATATAACATAACGTGACATGGTATAACGTTATAACGTATTACGTTAAATAACATGACGATATAAGGTACAACGTTATAACGTATTACGTTATAAAGTATAATGTTATATAACATAACGCGACATGGTATAAGGTTATAACGTATTACGTTATATAACATAACGTTATAAGGTATAACGTTATAACGTATAACGTTATATAACGTAACGTTATATGGTATAACGTTATAACATATTAAGTTATATATCATAACGTGACATGGTATAGCGTTATAACGTATTACGTTATATAACATAACGTTATAAGGTATAACGTTATAACGTATTACGTTATGTGGTATAACGTTATAACGTATGACGTTATATGGTAAAGCTTTATAACGCTTTGCGTTATATGGTATAATGATGTAACGTATTACGTTATATAGTATATCGTTATAAGGTATAGCGTTACATACCATAACGTTACATTGTATAACGTTATAACGTATTGCGCTATATGGTATAACGTTATAACGTATTACGTTATATGGTATAACGTTATAACGTATTACGTTACATAACATAACGTTATATGGTATAACGTTTAAACGTATTGCGTTATATGGTATAACGTTAAAACGCATTGCGTTATATGGTATATCGTTATAAGGTATAACGTAATATAACATAACGTTATATGGTATAACTTTATAACGATTTGCGTTATATGGTATAATGATATAACGTATTACGATATATAGTATATCGTTATAACGTATTGCGTTGTATAACATAACGTTATATGGTATAACGTTATAACGTATTACGTTATATAACATGACGTTAAATGGTATAACGTTATAACGTATTACGTTATATGGTATAACGTTATAACCTATCACGTTATATGGTATAACGTTATAACGTATTACGTTATATAACATAACGTGACATGGTATAACGTTATAACGTATTACGTTATATGGTATAACGAAATAACGTATCACGTTATATGGTATAACGTTATAACGTATTACCTTATATAATATAACGTGACAAGGTATAACGTTATAACGTATTACCTTATATAACATAACGTTATAAGGTATAACGTTATAACGTATAACGTTATATAACGTAACGTTATATGGTATAACGCTATAACGGATTACGTCATATTGCATAACGTTATAACGTATCACGTTATATGGTATAACGTTATAACGTATTACGTTATATAACATAACGTGACATGGTATATCGTTATAACGTATTACGTTATATAACATAACGTGACATGGTATAACGTTATAACGTATTACGTTAAATAACATGACGATATAAGGTACAACGTTATAACGTATTACGTTATAAAGTATAACGTTATATAACATAACGCGACATGGTATAATGTTATAACGTATTACGTTATATAACATAACGTTATAAGGTATAACATTATAACGTATAACGTTATATAACGTAACGTTATATGGTATAACGTTATAACATATTAAGTTATATATCATAACGTGACATGGTATATCGTTATAACGTATTACGTTAAATAACATAACGTTACATAGTATAACGATATAACGTAATACGTTATATGGTAACACGTTATAACGAATTACGTTATATAACATAGCGTTATAACGTGTTACGTTCTCAAACATAACGTCATAACGTAATACGTTATGTAACATAACGTTGTATGGTGTAACGTTATAACGTAATACGTTATATGGTAACACGTTATAACGTATTACGTTATATAACATAACGGTATAACTTATTACGTTATTTAACATAACGTTATAACGTCTTACGTTATATAACATAACGTTATATGGTATAACGTTATAACCTATTGCGTTAAATAACATAACGTTATATGGTATATCGTTATAACGTATTACGTTAAATAACATAACGTTACATAGTATAACGATATAACGTAATACGTTATATGGTAACACGTTATAACGAATTACGTTATATAACATAGCGTTATAACGTGTTACGTTCTCAAACATAACGTCATAACGTAATACGTTATATGGTACAACGTTATAATGTACTACGTTATATAACATAACGTTATATGGTATAACGATATAACGTAATACGATATATGGTAACACGATATAACGGAATACTTTATATGATATAACGTTATAACGCATTACGTTATATAACATAAGGTTATATGGAATAACGTTATAACGTAATACGTTATATGGCAACACGTTATGACGTATTACGTTATATAACATTACGTTATAACGTATTACGTTATCAAACATAACGTCATAACGTAATACGTTATATGGTATAACGTTATAACGTTATAACGTATTACAATATATAACATAACGTTATATGGTATAACGATATAACATAACGTTATATGGTATAACGATATAACGTAATACGATATATGGTAACACGTTATAACGTATTACGTTATATAACATAACGTTATAACGTATTACGTTATATAACATAACGTTATAACGTAATACAATATATGGTATAAAGTTATATCGTAATACGTTATACAACATGGCGTTGTATGGTATAACGTTATAACGTAATACGTTATATGGTATAACTTTAAAACGTATCGCGTCATATAACATAACGTTATATGCTATAACGTTATAACGTATTGCGTTATATGGTATAACGTTATAACGTATTACGTTATATAACATAACGTGACATGGTATAACGTTATAACGTATTACGTTATATGGTATAACGTTATAACGTGTTACGTTATATAACATAACGTGACATGGTGTAACGTTATGACGTATTACGTTTTATAACATAACGTTATAATTTATAACGTTATAAGGTATAACGTTATAACGTATAACGTTTTATAACATAATGTTATTTGGTATAACGTTATAACGTATTATGTTATATGGTATAACGTTATAACGTATTACGTTATATAACATAACGTGACATAGTATAACGTTATAACATATTACTTTATATAACATGACGTTATAAGGTACAACGTTATAACGTATTACGTTATATAACCTTACATTGTATGGTGTAACGTTATAACGTATTACGTTATTTTGTATAACGTTATAACGTATTACGTTATATAACATAACGTGACATGGTATAACGTTATAACGTATTACTTTATATAACCTGACGTTATAAGGTACAACGTTATAACGTATTACGTTATATATCATAACGTTATATGGTATGACTTTATAACGTTTTGCGTTATATGGTACAATGATATAACGTATTACGTTATAAGGTATAACGTTATAACGTATTGCGTCATATAACATAACGTTATATGGTTTAACGTTATAACGTGTTACGTTATATAGTATATCGTCATAAGGTATAACGTTATATAACATAACGTTATGTGGTATAACTTTATAACGATTTGCGTTATATGGTATAATGATATAGCGTATTACGATATATAGTATATCATTATAACGTATTGCGTTGTATAACATATCGTTATATGGTATAACGTTATAACGTATTACGTTATATAACATAAAGTTATACGGTATAACGTTAAAACGTATCGCGTCATATAACATAACGTTATATGCTATAACGTTATAACGTATTGCGTTATATGGTATAACGTTATAACGTATTACGTTATATAACAAAACGTTATATGCTATAACGTTATAACGTGTTACGTTATATAACATAACGTGACATGGTGTAACGTTATGACGTATTACGTTTTATAACATAACGTTATTTGGTATAACGTTATAACGTATTATGTTATATGGTATAACGTTATAACGTATTACGTTATATAACATAACGTGACATAGTATAACGTTATAACATATTACTTTATATAACATGACGTTATAAGGTACAACGTTATAACGTATTACGTTATATGGTATAACGTTATAACGTATAACGTTATATAACGTAACGTTATATGGTATAACGCTATAACGGATTACGTCATATTGCATAACGTTATAACGTATCACGTTATATGGTATAACGTTATAACGTATTACGTTATATAACATAACGTGACAAGGTATAACGTTATAACGTATTACGTCATATAACATAACGTGACATGGTATAACGTTATAACGTATTACGTTAAATAACATGACGATATAAGGTACAACGTTATAACGTATTACGTTATAAAGTATAATGTTATATAACATAACGCGACATGGTATAAGGTTATAACGTATTACGTTATATAACATAACGTTATAAGGTATAACGTTATAACGTATAACGTTATATAACGTAACGTTATATGGTATAACGTTATAACATATTAAGTTATATATCATAACGTGACATGGTATAGCGTTATAACGTATTACGTTATATAACATAACGTTATAAGGTATAACGTTATAACGTATTACGTTATGTGGTATAACGTTATAACGTATGACGTTATATGGTAAAGCTTTATAACGCTTTGCGTTATATGGTATAATGATGTAACGTATTACGTTATATAGTATATCGTTATAAGGTATAGCGTTACATACCATAACGTTACATTGTATAACGTTATAACGTATTGCGCTATATGGTATAACGTTATAACGTATTACGTTATATGGTATAACGTTATAACGTATTACGTTACATAACATAACGTTATATGGTATAACGTTTAAACGTATTGCGTTATATGGTATAACGTTAAAACGCATTGCGTTATATGGTATATCGTTATAAGGTATAACGTAATATAACATAACGTTATATGGTATAACTTTATAACGATTTGCGTTATATGGTATAATGATATAACGTATTACGATATATAGTATATCGTTATAACGTATTGCGTTGTATAACATAACGTTATATGGTATAACGTTATAACGTATTACGTTATATAACATGACGTTAAATGGTATAACGTTATAACGTATTACGTTATATGGTATAACGTTATAACCTATCACGTTATATGGTATAACGTTATAACGTATTACGTTATATAACATAACGTGACATGGTATAACGTTATAACGTATTACGTTATATGGTATAACGAAATAACGTATCACGTTATATGGTATAACGTTATAACGTATTACCTTATATAATATAACGTGACAAGGTATAACGTTATAACGTATTACCTTATATAACATAACGTTATAAGGTATAACGTTATAACGTATAACGTTATATAACGTAACGTTATATGGTATAACGCTATAACGGATTACGTCATATTGCATAACGTTATAACGTATCACGTTATATGGTATAACGTTATAACGTATTACGTTATATAACATAACGTGACATGGTATATCGTTATAACGTATTACGTTATATAACATAACGTGACATGGTATAACGTTATAACGTATTACGTTAAATAACATGACGATATAAGGTACAACGTTATAACGTATTACGTTATAAAGTATAACGTTATATAACATAACGCGACATGGTATAATGTTATAACGTATTACGTTATATAACATAACGTTATAAGGTATAACATTATAACGTATAACGTTATATAACGTAACGTTATATGGTATAACGTTATAACATATTAAGTTATATATCATAACGTGACATGGTATATCGTTATAACGTATTACGTTAAATAACATAACGTTACATAGTATAACGATATAACGTAATACGTTATATGGTAACACGTTATAACGAATTACGTTATATAACATAGCGTTATAACGTGTTACGTTCTCAAACATAACGTCATAACGTAATACGTTATGTAACATAACGTTGTATGGTGTAACGTTATAACGTAATACGTTATATGGTAACACGTTATAACGTATTACGTTATATAACATAACGGTATAACTTATTACGTTATTTAACATAACGTTATAACGTCTTACGTTATATAACATAACGTTATATGGTATAACGTTATAACCTATTGCGTTAAATAACATAACGTTATATGGTATATCGTTATAACGTATTACGTTAAATAACATAACGTTACATAGTATAACGATATAACGTAATACGTTATATGGTAACACGTTATAACGAATTACGTTATATAACATAGCGTTATAACGTGTTACGTTCTCAAACATAACGTCATAACGTAATACGTTATATGGTACAACGTTATAATGTACTACGTTATATAACATAACGTTATATGGTATAACGATATAACGTAATACGATATATGGTAACACGATATAACGGAATACTTTATATGATATAACGTTATAACGCATTACGTTATATAACATAAGGTTATATGGAATAACGTTATAACGTAATACGTTATATGGCAACACGTTATGACGTATTACGTTATATAACATTACGTTATAACGTATTACGTTATCAAACATAACGTCATAACGTAATACGTTATATGGTATAACGTTATAACGTTATAACGTATTACAATATATAACATAACGTTATATGGTATAACGATATAACATAACGTTATATGGTATAACGATATAACGTAATACGATATATGGTAACACGTTATAACGTATTACGTTATATAACATAACGTTATAACGTATTACGTTATATAACATAACGTTATAACGTAATACAATATATGGTATAAAGTTATATCGTAATACGTTATACAACATGGCGTTGTATGGTATAACGTTATAACGTAATACGTTATATGGTATAACTTTAAAACGTATCGCGTCATATAACATAACGTTATATGCTATAACGTTATAACGTATTGCGTTATATGGTATAACGTTATAACGTATTACGTTATATAACATAACGTGACATGGTATAACGTTATAACGTATTACGTTATATGGTATAACGTTATAACGTGTTACGTTATATAACATAACGTGACATGGTGTAACGTTATGACGTATTACGTTTTATAACATAACGTTATAATTTATAACGTTATAAGGTATAACGTTATAACGTATAACGTTTTATAACATAATGTTATTTGGTATAACGTTATAACGTATTATGTTATATGGTATAACGTTATAACGTATTACGTTATATAACATAACGTGACATAGTATAACGTTATAACATATTACTTTATATAACATGACGTTATAAGGTACAACGTTATAACGTATTACGTTATATGGTATAACGTTATATAACGTAACGTTATATGGTATAACGCTATAACGGATTACGTCATATTGTATAACGTTATAACGTATCACGTTATATGGTATAACGTTATAACGTATTACGTTATATAACATAACGTGACATGGTATAACGTTATAACGTATTATGTTATATGGTATAACGTTATAACGTATTACGTTATATAACATAACGTGACATAGTATAACGTTATAACATATTACTTTATATAACATGACGTTATAAGGTACAACGTTATAACGTATTACGTTATATGGTATAACGTTATATAACGTAACGTTATATGGTATAACGCTATAACGGATTACGTCATATTGTATAACGTTATAACGTATCACGTTATATGGTATAAGGTTATAACGTATTACGTTATATAACATAACGTTATAAGGTATAACATTATAACGTATAACGTTATATAACGTAACGTTATATGGTATAACGTTATAACATATTAAGTTATATATCATAACGTGACATGGTATAGCGTTATAACGTATTACGTTATATAACATAACGTTATAAGGTATAACGTTATAACGTATTACGTTATGTGGTATAACGTTATAACGTATTACGTTATATGGTAAAGCTTTATAACGGTTTGCGTTATATGGTATAATGATGTAACGTATTACGTTATATAGTATATCGTTATAAGGTATAGCGTTATATACCATAACGTTACATTGTATATCGTTATAACGTATTGCGCTATATGGTATAACGTTATAACGTATTACGTTATATGGTATAACGTTATAACGTATTACGTTACATAACATAACGTTATATGGTATAACGTTTAAACGTATTGCGTTATATGGTATAACGTTAAAACGCATTGCGTTATATGGTATATCGTTATAAGGTATAACGTAATATAACATAACGTTATATGGTATAACTTTATAACGATTTGCGTTATATGGTATAATGATATAACGTATTACGATATATAGTATATCGTTATAACGTATTGCGTTGTATAACATAACGTTATATGGTATAACTTTATAACGTATTACGTTATATAACATAACGTTAAATGGTATAACGTTATAACGTATTACGTTATATGGTATAACGTTATAACCTATCACGTTATATGGTATAACGTTATAACGTATTACGTTATATAACATAACGTGACATGGTATAACGTTATAACGTATTACGTTATATGGTATAACGAAATAACGTATCACGTTATATGGTATAACGTTATAACGTATTACCTTATATAACATAACGTGACAAGGTATAACGTTATAACGTATTACCTTATATAACATAACGTTATAAGGTATAACGTTATAACGTATAACGTTATATAACGTAACGTTATATGGTATAACGCTATAACGGATTACGTCATATTGTATAACGTTATAACGTATCACGTTATATGGTATAACGTTATAACGTATTACGTTATATAACATAACGTGACATGGTATATCGTTATAACGTATTACGTTATATAACATAACGTGACATGGTATAACGTTATAACGTATTACGTTAAATAACATGACGATATAAGGTACAACGTTATAACGTATTACATTATAAAGTATAACGTTATATAACATAACGCGACATGGTATAATGTTATAACGTATTACGTTATGTAACATAACGTGACATGGTATAACGTTATAACGTATCACGTTTTATAACATAACGTTATAACGTATAACGTTATAAAACATAACGTTATATGATATAACGTTATTACGTATTACGTTATATAACATAACGTCATAAGGTATAACGTTATAACGTGTTACGTTATATAGTATATCGTCATAGGGGATAACGTTATATAACATAACGTTATATGGTATAACTTTATAACGATTTGCGTTATATGGTATAATGATATAGCGTATTACGATATATAGTATATCATCATAACGTATTGCGTTGTATAACATATCGTTATATGGTATAACGTTATAATGTATTACGTTATATAACGTAACGTTATACGGTATAACTTTAAAACGTATCGCGTCATATAACATAACGTTATATGCTATAACGTTATAACGTATTGCGTTATATGGTATAACGTTATAACGTATTACGTTATATAACATAACGTGACATGGTATAACGTTATAACGTATTACGTTATATGGTATAACGTTATAACGTGTTACGTTATATAACATAACGTGACATGGTGTAACGTTATGACGTATTACGTTTTAGAACATAACGTTATAAGGTATAACGTTATAAGGTATAACGTTATAACGTATAACGTTTTATAACATAATGTTATTTGGTATAACGTTATAACGTATTATGTTATATGGTATAACGTTATAACGTATTACGTTATATAACATAACGTGACATAGTATAACGTTATAACATATTACTTTATATAACATGACGTTATAAGGTACAACGTTATAACGTATTACGTTATATGGTATAACGTTATATAACGTAACGTTATATGGTATAACGCTATAACGGATTACGTCATATTGTATAACGTTATAACGTATCACGTTATATGGTATAACGTTATAACGTATTACGTTATATAACATAACGTGACATGGTATAACGTTATAACGTATTACGTTATATAACATAACGTGACATGGTATAACGTTATAACGTATTACGTTAAATAACATGACGATATAAGGTACAACGTTATAACGTATTACGTTATAAAGTATAACGTTATATAACATAACGCGACATGGTATAAGGTTATAACGTATTACGTTATATAACATAACGTTATAAGGTATAACATTATAACGTATAACGTTATATAACGTAACGTTATATGGTATAACGTTATAACATATTAAGCTATATATCATAACGTGACATGGTATAGCGTTATAACGTATTACGTTATATAACATAACGTTATAAGGTATAACGTTATAACGTATTACGTCATGTGGTATAACGTTATAACGTATTACGTTATATGGTAAAGCTTTATAACGGTTTGCGTTATATGGTATAATGATGTAACGTATTACGTTATATAGTATATCGTTATAAGGTATAGCGTTATATACCATAACGTTACATTGTATAACGTTATAACGTATTGCGCTATATGGTATAACGTTATAACGTATTACGTTATATGGTATAACGTTATAACGTATTACCTTATATAACATAACGTGACAAGGTATAACGTTATAACGTATTACCTTATATAACATAACGTTATAAGGTATAACGTTATAACGTATAACGTTATATAACGTAACGTTATATGGTATAACGCTATAACGGATTACGTCATATTGTATAACGTTATAACGTATCACGTTATATGGTATAACGTTATAACGTATTACGTTATATAACATAACGTGACATGGTATATCGTTATAACGTATTACGTTATATAACATAACGTGACATGGTATAACGTTATAACGTATTACGTTAAATAACATGACGATATAAGGTACAACGTTATAACGTATTACATTATAAAGTATAACGTTATATAACATAACGCGACATGGTATAATGTTATAACGTATTACGTTATGTAACATAACGTGACATGGTATAACGTTATAACGTATCACGTTTTATAACATAACGTTATAACGTATAACGTTATAAAACATAACGTTATATGATATAACGTTATTACGTATTACGTTATATAACATAACGTCATAAGGTATAACGTTATAACGTGTTACGTTATATAGTATATCGTCATAGGGGATAACGTTATATAACATAACGTTATATGGTATAACTTTATAACGATTTGCGTTATATGGTATAATGATATAGCGTATTACGATATATAGTATATCATTATAACGTATTGCGTTGTATAACATATCGTTATATGGTATAACGTTATAATGTATTACGTTATATAACATAACGTTATACGGTATAACTTTAAAACGTATCGCGTCATATAACATAACGTTATATGCTATAACGTTATAACGTATTGCGTTATATGGTATAACGTTATAACGTATTACGTTATATAACATAACGTGACATGGTATAACGTTATAACGTATTACGTTATATGGTATAACGTTATAACGTGTTACGTTATATAACATAACGTGACATGGTGTAACGTTATGACGTATTACGTTTTATAACATAACGTTATAAGGTATAACGTTATAAGGTATAACGTTATAACGTATAACGTTTTATAACATAATGTTATTTGGTATAACGTTATAACGTATTATGTTATATGGTATAACGTTATAACGTATTACGTTATATAACATAACGTGACATAGTATAACGTTATAACATATTACTTTATATAACATGACGTTATAAGGTACAACGTTATAACGTATTACGTTATATGGTATAACGTTATATAACGTAACGTTATATGGTATAACGCTATAACGGATTACGTCATATTGTATAACGTTATAACGTATCACGTTATATGGTATAACGTTATAACGTATTACGTTATATAACATAACGTGACATGGTATAACGTTATAACGTATTACGTTATATAACATAACGTGACATGGTATAACGTTATAACGTATTACGTTAAATAACATGACGATATAAGGTACAACGTTATAACGTATTACGTTATAAAGTATAACGTTATATAACATAACGCGACATGGTATAAGGTTATAACGTATTACGTTATATAACATAACGTTATAAGGTATAACATTATAACGTATAACGTTATATAACGTAACGTTATATGGTATAACGTTATAACATATTAAGTTATATATCATAACGTGACATGGTATAGCGTTATAACGTATTACGTTATATAACATAACTTTATAAGGTATAACGTTATAACGTATTACGTCATGTGGTATAACGTTATAACGTATTACGTTATATGGTAAAGCTTTATAACGGTTTGCGTTATATGGTATAATGATGTAACGTATTACGTTATATAGTATATCGTTATAAGGTATAGCGTTATATACCATAACGTTACATTGTATAACGTTATAACGTATTGCGCTATATGGTATAACGTTATAACGTATTACGTTATATGGTATAACGTTATAACGTATTACGTTACATAACATAACGTTATATGGTATAACGTTTAAACGTATTGCGTTATATGGTATAACGTTAAAACGCATTGCGTTATATGGTATATCGTTATAAGGTATAACGTAATATAACATAACGTTATATGGTATAACTTTATAACGATTTGCGTTATATGGTATAATGATATAACGTATTACGATATATAGTATATCGTTATAACGTATTGCGTTGTATAACATAACGTTATATGGTATAACTTTATAACGTATTACGTTATATAACATAACGTTAAATGGTATAACGTTATAACGTATTACGTTATATGGTATAACGTTATAACCTATCACGTTATATGGTATAACGTTATAACGTATTACGTTATATAACATAACGTGACATGGTATAACGTTATAACGTATTACGTTATATGGTATAACGAAATAACGTATCACGTTATATGGTATAACGTTATAACGTATTACCTTATATAACATAACGTGACAAGGTATAACGTTATAACGTATTACCTTATATAACATAACGTTATAAGGTATAACGTTATAACGTATAACGTTATATAACGTAACGTTATATGGTATAACGCTATAACGGATTACGTCATATTGTATAACGTTATAACGTATCACGTTATATGGTATAACGTTATAACGTATTACGTTATATAACATAACGTGACATGGTATATCGTTATAACGTATTACGTTATATAACATAACGTGACATGGTATAACGTTATAACGTACTACGTTAAATAACATGACGATATAAGGTACAACGTTATAACGTATTACATTATAAAGTATAACGTTATATAACATAACGCGACATGGTATAATGTTATAACGTATTACGTTATGTAACATAACGTGACATGGTATAACGTTATAACGTATCACGTTTTATAACATAACGTTATAACGTATAACGTTATAAAACATAACGTTATATGATATAACGTTATTACGTATTACGTTATATAACATAACGTCATAAGGTATAACGTTATAACGTGTTACGTTATATAGTATATCGTCATAGGGGATAACGTTATATAACATAACGTTATATGGTATAACTTTATAACGATTTGCGTTATATGGTATAATGATATAGCGTATTACGATATATAGTATATCATTATAACGTATTGCGTTGTATAACATATCGTTATATGGTATAACGTTATAATGTATTACGTTATATAACGTAACGTTATACGGTATAACTTTAAAACGTATCGCGTCATATAACATAACGTTATATGCTATAACGTTATAACGTATTGCGTTATATGGTATAACGTTATAACGTATTACGTTATATAACATAACGTGACATGGTATAACGTTATAACGTATTACGTTATATGGTATAACGTTATAACGTGTTACGTTATATAACATAACGTGACATGGTGTAACGTTATGACGTATTACGTTTTAGAACATAACGTTATAAGGTATAACGTTATAAGGTATAACGTTATAACGTATAACGTTTTATAACATAATGTTATTTGGTATAACGTTATAACGTATTATGTTATATGGTATAACGTTATAACGTATTACGTTATATAACATAACGTGACATAGTATAACGTTATAACATATTACTTTATATAACATGACGTTATAAGGTACAACGTTATAACGTATTACGTTATATGGTATAACGTTATATAACGTAACGTTATATGGTATAACGCTATAACGGATTACGTCATATTGTATAACGTTATAACGTATCACGTTATATGGTATAACGTTATAACGTATTACGTTATATAACATAACGTGACATGGTATAACGTTATAACGTATTACGTTATATAACATAACGTGACATGGTATAACGTTATAACGTATTACGTTAAATAACATGACGATATAAGGTACAACGTTATAACGTATTACGTTATAAAGTATAACGTTATATAACATAACGCGACATGGTATAAGGTTATAACGTATTACGTTATATAACATAACGTTATAAGGTATAACATTATAACGTATAACGTTATATAACGTAACGTTATATGGTATAACGTTATAACATATTAAGCTATATATCATAACGTGACATGGTATAGCGTTATAACGTATTACGTTATATAACATAACGTTATAAGGTATAACGTTATAACGTATTACGTCATGTGGTATAACGTTATAACGTATTACGTTATATGGTAAAGCTTTATAACGGTTTGCGTTATATGGTATAATGATGTAACGTATTACGTTATATAGTATATCGTTATAAGGTATAGCGTTATATACCATAACGTTACATTGTATAACGTTATAACGTATTGCGCTATATGGTATAACGTTATAACGTATTACGTTATATGGTATAACGTTATAACGTATTACCTTATATAACATAACGTGACAAGGTATAACGTTATAACGTATTACCTTATATAACATAACGTTATAAGGTATAACGTTATAACGTATAACGTTATATAACGTAACGTTATATGGTATAACGCTATAACGGATTACGTCATATTGTATAACGTTATAACGTATCACGTTATATGGTATAACGTTATAACGTATTACGTTATATAACATAACGTGACATGGTATATCGTTATAACGTATTACGTTATATAACATAACGTGACATGGTATAACGTTATAACGTATTACGTTAAATAACATGACGATATAAGGTACAACGTTATAACGTATTACATTATAAAGTATAACGTTATATAACATAACGCGACATGGTATAATGTTATAACGTATTACGTTATGTAACATAACGTGACATGGTATAACGTTATAACGTATCACGTTTTATAACATAACGTTATAACGTATAACGTTATAAAACATAACGTTATATGATATAACGTTATTACGTATTACGTTATATAACATAACGTCATAAGGTATAACGTTATAACGTGTTACGTTATATAGTATATCGTCATAGGGGATAACGTTATATAACATAACGTTATATGGTATAACTTTATAACGATTTGCGTTATATGGTATAATGATATAGCGTATTACGATATATAGTATATCATTATAACGTATTGCGTTGTATAACATATCGTTATATGGTATAACGTTATAATGTATTACGTTATATAACATAACGTTATACGGTATAACTTTAAAACGTATCGCGTCATATAACATAACGTTATATGCTATAACGTTATAACGTATTGCGTTATATGGTATAACGTTATAACGTATTACGTTATATAACATAACGTGACATGGTATAACGTTATAACGTATTACGTTATATGGTATAACGTTATAACGTGTTACGTTATATAACATAACGTGACATGGTGTAACGTTATGACGTATTACGTTTTATAACATAACGTTATAAGGTATAACGTTATAAGGTATAACGTTATAACGTATAACGTTTTATAACATAATGTTATTTGGTATAACGTTATAACGTATTATGTTATATGGTATAACGTTATAACGTATTACGTTATATAACATAACGTGACATAGTATAACGTTATAACATATTACTTTATATAACATGACGTTATAAGGTACAACGTTATAACGTATTACGTTATATGGTATAACGTTATATAACGTAACGTTATATGGTATAACGCTATAACGGATTACGTCATATTGTATAACGTTATAACGTATCACGTTATATGGTATAACGTTATAACGTATTACGTTATATAACATAACGTGACATGGTATAACGTTATAACGTATTACGTTATATAACATAACGTGACATGGTATAACGTTATAACGTATTACGTTAAATAACATGACGATATAAGGTACAACGTTATAACGTATTACGTTATAAAGTATAACGTTATATAACATAACGCGACATGGTATAAGGTTATAACGTATTACGTTATATAACATAACGTTATAAGGTATAACATTATAACGTATAACGTTATATAACGTAACGTTATATGGTATAACGTTATAACATATTAAGTTATATATCATAACGTGACATGGTATAGCGTTATAACGTATTACGTTATATAACATAACTTTATAAGGTATAACGTTATAACGTATTACGTCATGTGGTATAACGTTATAACGTATTACGTTATATGGTAAAGCTTTATAACGGTTTGCGTTATATGGTATAATGATGTAACGTATTACGTTATATAGTATATCGTTATAAGGTATAGCGTTATATACCATAACGTTACATTGTATAACGTTATAACGTATTGCGCTATATGGTATAACGTTATAACGTATTACGTTATATGGTATAACGTTATAACGTATTACGTTATATAACATAACGTTATATGGTATAACGTTTAAACGTATTGCGTTATATGGTATAACGTTAAAACGCATTGCGTTATATGGTATATCGTTATAAGGTATAACGTAATATAACATAACGTTATATGGTATAACTTTATAACGATTTGCGTTATATGGTATAATGATATAACGTATTACGATATATAGTATATCGTTATAACGTATTGCGTTGTATAACATAACGTTATATGGTATAACTTTATAACGTATTACGTTATATAACATAACGTTAAATGGTATAACGTTATAACGTATTACGTTATATGGTATAACGTTATAACCTATCACGTTATATGGTATAACGTTATAACGTATTACGTTATATAACATAACGTGACATGGTATAACGTTATAACGTATTACGTTATATGGTATAACGAAATAACGTATCACGTTATATGGTATAACGTTATAACGTATTACCTTGTATAACATAACGTGACATGGTATAACGTTATAACGTATTACCTTATATAACATAACGTTATAAGGTATAACGTTATAACGTATAACGTTATATAACGTAACGTTATATGGTATAACGCTATAACGGATTACGTCATATTGTATAACGTTATAACGTATCACGTTATATCTTATAACGTTATAACGTATTACGTTATATAACATAACGTGACATGGTATATCGTTATAACGTATTACGTTATATAACATAACGTGACATGGTATAACGTTATAACGTATTACGTTAAATAACATGACGATATAAGGTACAACGTTATAACGTATTACGTTATAAAGTATAACGTTATATAACATAACGCGACATGGTATAAGGTTATAACGTATTACGTTATATGGTATAACGTTATAACGTATAACGTTATCTAACATAACGTGACATGGTATAACGTTATAACGTATTCCGTTAGATAACATAACGTGACATAGTATGACGTTATAACATATTACTTTATATAACATGACGTTATAAGGTACAACGTTATAACGTATTACGTTATGTGGTATAACGTTATAACGTTTTACGCTATATGCTATAACGTTAAAACGTATTCCGTTATATGGTATATCGTTATAACGTATTACGTTGTATGGTATAACGTTATAACGTCTTACGTTCTATGGTATAACGTTATAAAGTAATACGTCATATACCATAACGTGACATGGTATAACGCTATATCGTGTTACTTTATATGGTATAAAGTTATAACGATTTACGTTATATGGTACAACGTTAAAACGTATTACGTTATATGGTATAACTTTATAACGTATTGCGTCATATAACATAACGTTATATGGTATAACGTCATAACGTATTACGTTATTTGGGGTAACGTTATAACGTATTACGTTATATGGTATAAAGTCATAACGTTTTACGTTATATGGTACAACGTTATAACGTATTACGTTATATGGTATAACGCTATAACGTATTGCGTCATATACCATAACGTTATATGGTATAACGTCATAACGTATTACGTTATATGGTATAACGTTATAACGTATAACGTTATATAACATAACGTTATATGGTATAACGTTATTACGTATTACGTTATATAACATAACGTTATAAGGTATAACGTTATAACGTGTTACGTTATATAGTATATCGTCATAAGGTATAACGTTATATAACATAACGTTATGTGGTATAACTTTATAACGATTTGCGTTATATGGTATAATGATATAGCGTATTACGATATATAGTATATCATTATAACGTATTGCGTTGTATAACATATCGTTACATGGTATAACGTTATAACGTGTTACTTTATATAACATAACGTTATATGGTATAACGTTATAACGTATTATGTTATATGGTATAACGTTATAACGTATTACGTTATATAACATAACGTGACCTGGTATAACGTTATAACGTATTACGTTAAATAATATAACGATATAAGGTACAACGTTATAACGTATTACGTTATATGGTATAACGTTATAGCGTAATGCCTTATATGTTATAACGTTATATGGTATAACGTTATAACGTATTACGTTATGTGCCATAGCGTTATAACGTATTACGTTATATGGTATAACGTTATATCGTATTACGTTATATAACATAACGTAACATGGTATAACGTTATAACGTATTACGTTATATATCATAATGTTATATGGTATAACGTTGAACGTATTGCGTTATGAGGTATAACGTTATAACGTATTACTTTATATGGTATAACGTTATAACGTATTACGTCATATGGTATAACGTTATAACGTATTACATTATGTGGTGTAACGTTATAACGTATTACGTTATATGGCACAACGTTATAACGTATTACGTTACAGGGTATAACGTTATAGCGTATTACGCTTTATTGTATAACGTATAACGTATTACGTTATGTGGCATAACGTTATAACGTATTACGTTATGTGCCATAGCGTTATAACGTATTACGTCATATGGTATAACGTTATAACGTATTACATTATGTGGTATAACGTTATAACGTATTACGTTATATGATATAACGTTATAACGTATTACGTTATATGGCATAACGTTATATGGTATAACGTTAAAACATATTACGTTATATGGTATAACGGTATAGAGTAATGCGTTATATGGTATAACGTTATATGGCATAACGTTATAACGTATTACGTTATGTGGCATAGCGTTATAACGTATTTCATTATATGGTATAACGTTATAACGTATTATGTTATATGGTATAACGTTATAACGTATTACGTTATATAACATAACGTGACCTGGTATAACGTTATAACGTATTACGTTAAATAACATAACGATATAAGGTACAACGTTATAACGTATTACGTTATATGGTATAACGTTATAGCGTAATGCCTTATATGTTATAACGTTATATGGTATAACGTTATAACGTATTACGTTATGTGCCATAGCGTTATAACGTATTACGTCATATGGTATAACGTTATAACGTATTACATTATGTGGTATAACGTTATAACGTATTACGTTATATGATATAACGTTATAACGTATTACGTTAGATGGTATAACGATGTAATGTATTACGTTATGGGGTATAACGTTATAACGTATTACGTTATATGGTATAACGTTATAACGTATTACGTTATATGGCATAACGTTATATGGTATAACGTTAAAACATATTACGTTATATGGTATAACGGTATAGAGTAATGCGTTATATGGTATAACGTTATATGGCATAACGTTATAACGTATTACGTTATGTGGCATAGCGTTATAACGTATTTCATTATATGGTATAACGTTATAACGTCTTACGTTCTATGGTATAACGTTATAACGTATTATGTTATACGGTATAAAGTTCTAACTTATTACGTTATATGGTATAACGTTATAACGTATTACGTCATATAACATAACGTAATATGGTATAACGTTATAACGTATTACGTTAAATAACAGAACGATATAACGTATTACGTCATATGGTATAACGTTATAACGTATTACGTTATGTGGTATAACGCTATAACGTATTACGTTATATGGTATAACGTTATAACGTACTACGTCATATGGTATAACGTTATAACGTTTTACGTTATGTGGTATAACCTTATAACGTGTTACATTATGTGGTATAACGTTATAACGTATTACGTTATATGGTGTAACGTTATAACGTATTACGTTATATGGTATAACGTTATAAGGTATAACGTAATATAACATAACGTTATATGGTATAACTTTATAACGATTTGCGTTATATGGTATAATGATATAACGTATTACGATATATAGTATATCGTTATAACGTATTGCGTTGTATAACATAACGTTATATGGTATAACGTTATAACGTATTACGTTATATAACATAACATTAAATGGTATAACGTTATAACGTATTACGTTATATGGTATAACGTTATAACCTATCACGTTATATGGTATAACGTTATAACGTATTACGTTATATAACATAACGTGACATGGTATAACGTTATAACGTATTACGTTATATGGTATAACGAAATAACGTGTCACGTTATATGGTATAACGTTATAACGTATTACCTTGTATAACATAACGTGACATGGTATAACGTTATAACGTATTACCTTATATAACATAACGTTATAAGGTATAACGTTATAACGTATAACGTTATATAACGTAACGTTATATGGTATAACGCTATAACGGATTACGTCATATTGTATAACGTTATAACGTATCACGTTATATCTTATAACGTTATAACGTATTACGTTATATAACATAACGTGACATGGTATATCGTTATAACGTATTACGTTATATAACATAACGTGACATGGTATAACGTTATAACGTATTACGTTAAATAACATGACGATATAAGGTACAACGTTATAACGTATTACGTTATAAAGTATAACGTTATATAACATAACGCGACATGGTATAAGGTTATAACGTATTACGTTATATGGTATAACGTTATAACGTATAACGTTATCTAACATAACGTGACATGGTATAACGTTATAACGTATTCCGTTAGATAACATAACGTGACATAGTATGACGTTATAACATATTACTTTATATAACATGACGTTATAAGGTACAACGTTATAACGTATTACGTTATGTGGTATAACGTTATAACGTTTTACGCTATATGCTATAACGTTAAAACGTATTCCGTTATATGGTATATCGTTATAACGTATTACGTTGTATGGTATAACGTTATAACGTCTTACGTTCTATGGTATAACGTTATAAAGTAATACGTTATATACCATAACGTGACATGGTATAACGCTATATCGTGTTACTTTATATGGTATAAAGTTATAACGATTTACGTTATATGGTACAACGTTAAAACGTATTACGTTATATGGTATAACTTTATAACGTATTGCGTCATATAACATAACGTTATATGGTATAACGTCATAACGTATTACGTTATTTGGTGTAACGTTATAACGTATTACGTTATATGGTATAAAGTCATAACGTTTTACGTTATATGGTACAACGTTATAACGTATTACGTTATATGGTATAACGCTATAACGTATTGCGTCATATACCATAACGTTATATGGTATAACGTCATAACGTATTACGTTATATGGTATAACGTTATAACGTATTACGTTATATAACATAACGTGACATGGTATAACGTTATAACGTATTACGTTACATAACAAAACGTTAGAAGGTATAACGTTATAACGTATAACGTTATATAACATAACGTTATATGGTATAACGTTATTACGTATTACGTTATATAACATAACGTTATAAGGTATAACGTTATAACGTGTTACGTTATATAGTATATCGTCATAAGGTATAACGTTATATAACATAACGTTATGTGGTATAACGTTATAACGATTTGCGTTATATGGTATAATGATATAGCGTATTACGATATATAGTATATCATTATAACGTATTGCGTTGTATAACATATCGTTACATGGTATAACGTTATAACGTGTTACTTTATATAACATAACGTTATATGGTATAACGTTATAACGTATTATGTTATATGGTATAACGTTATAACGTATTACGTTATATAACATAACGTGACGTGGTATAACGTTATAACGTATTACGTTAAATAACATAACGATATAAGGTACAACGTTATAACGTATTACGTTATATGGTATAACGTTATAGCGTAATGCCTTATATGTTATAACGTTATATGGTATAACGTTATAACGTATTACGTTATGTGGCATAGCGTTATAAGGTATTACGTTATATGGTATAACGTTATATCGTATTACGTTATATAACATAACGTAACATGGTATAACGTTATAACGTATTACGTTATATATCATAATGTTATATGGTATAACGTTGAACGTATTGCGTTATGAGGTATAACGTTATAACGTATTACTTTATATGGTATAACGTTATAACGTATTACGTCATATGGTATAACGTTATAACGTATTACATTATGTGGTGTAACGTTATAACGTATTACGTTATATGGCACAACGTTATAACGTATTACGTTACAGGGTATAACGTTATAGCGTATTACGCTTTATTGTATAACGTATAACGTATTACGTTATGTGGCATAACGTTATAACGTATTACATTATGTGGTATAACGTTATAACGTATTACGTTATATGGTATAACGTTATAACGTATTACGTTAGATGGTATAACGATGTAATGTATTACGTTATGGGGTATAACGTTATAACGTATTACGTTATATGGTATAACGTTATAACGTATTACGTTATATGGCATAACGTTATATGGTATAACGTTAAAACATATTACGTTATATGGTATAACGGTATAGAGTAATGCGTTATATGGTATAACGTTATATGGCATAACGTTATTACGTATTACGTTATGTGGCATAGCGTTATAACGTATTTCATTATATGGTATAACGTTATAACGTCTTACGTTCTATGGTATAACGTTATAAAGTATTACGTTATATAACATAACGTGACATGGTGTAACGTTATAACGTGTTACTTTATATAACATAACGTTATATGGTATAACGTTATAACGTATTATGTTATACGGTATAAAGTTCTAACTTATTACGTTATATGGTATAACGTTATAATGTATTACGTCATATAACATAACGTAATATGGTATAACGTTATAACGTATTACGTTAAATAACAGAACGATATAACGTATTACGTCATATGGTATAACGTTATAACGTATTACGTTATGTGGTATAACGCTATAACGTATTACGTTATATGGTATAACGTTATAACGTACTACGTCATATGGTATAACGTTATAACGTTTTACGTTATGTGGTATAACCTTATAACGTGTTACATTATGTGGTATAACGTTATAACGTATTACGTTATATGGTATAACGTTATAACGTATTACGTTATATGGTATAACGTTATAACGTATTACGTTATATGGTATAACGTTATAACGTATTACATTATATGGTATAACATTGTAACGTATTACCTTATATGGTATATCGTCATAACGTATTACGTTATATGGTATAACGTTATAACGTATTACGTTGCATGGTATAACGATGTAATGTATTACGTTATGAGGTATAACGTTATAACGTATTACATTACATGGTATAACGTTATAGCGTACTACGTTATATGGCATAACGTTATATGGTATAACGTTAAAACATATTACGTTGTATGGTATAACGTTATAACGTATTACGTTATATGGCATAACGTTATCACGTATTACGATATATGGTATAGCGTTATAACGTATTACGTTATATGGTATAACGTTATAACGTATTACTTTATATGGCATAACGTTAACACGTATTACGTTACATGGTATGTCGTTATATGGTATAACGTTATAACGAATTACGATATATGGTATAACGTCATAACCTATTACGTTATATAACATAACGTTATATGGTATAACGTTATAACGTATTACGATATATAGAATAACGTTATAACGTATTACGTTATATAACATAACGTTATATGGTATAACGTTATAACGTATTACGTTATATGGCATAACGTTATCACGTATTACGTTATATGGTATAACCATCATAACGTAATGCGTCATACAACATAACGTTATATGGGGTAACGTTATAACGTATTACGTTATATGGTATAACGTTATAACGTATTACGTTATATAACATAGTGTTATATGGTATAACGTTAAAACGTATTGCGTTATATGGTATAACGTTAAAACGTATTACATTATATGGTATAACGTTAAAACGTATTTCGTTATATGGCATAACGTTATAACGTACTACGTTATATGGTATAACGTTATAACGTATTATGTTATATGGTATAACGTTATAACGTATTACGTTATATAACATAACGTGACGTGGTATAACGTTATAACGTATTACGTTAAATAACATAACGATATAAGGTACAACGTTATAACGTATTACGTTATATGGTATAACGTTATAGCGTAATGCCTTATATGTTATAACGTTATATGGTATAACGTTATAACGTATTACGTTATGTGGCATAGCGTTATAAGGTATTACGTTATATGGTATAACGTTATATCGTATTACGTTATATAACATAACGTAACATGGTATAACGTTATAACGTATTACGTTATATATCATAATGTTATATGGTATAACGTTGAACGTATTGCGTTATGAGGTATAACGTTATAACGTATTACTTTATATGGTATAACGTTATAACGTATTACGTCATATGGTATAACGTTATAACGTATTACATTATGTGGTGTAACGTTATAACGTATTACGTTATATGGCACAACGTTATAACGTATTACGTTACAGGGTATAACGTTATAGCGTATTACGCTTTATTGTATAACGTATAACGTATTACGTTATGTGGCATAACGTTATAACGTATTACATTATGTGGTATAACGTTATAACGTATTACGTTATATGGTATAACGTTATAACGTATTACGTTAGATGGTATAACGATGTAATGTATTACGTTATGGGGTATAACGTTATAACGTATTACGTTATATGGTATAACGTTATAACGTATTACGTTATATGGCATAACGTTATTACGTATTACGTTATGTGGCATAGCGTTATAACGTATTTCATTATATGGTATAACGTTATAACGTCTTACGTTCTATGGTATAACGTTATAAAGTATTACGTTATATAACATAACGTGACATGGTGTAACGTTATAACGTGTTACTTTATATAACATAACGTTATATGGTATAACGTTATAACGTATTATGTTATACGGTATAAAGTTCTAACTTATTACGTTATATGGTATAACGTTATAATGTATTACGTCATATAACATAACGTAATATGGTATAACGTTATAACGTATTACGTTAAATAACAGAACGATATAACGTATTACGTCATATGGTATAACGTTATAACGTATTACGTTATGTGGTATAACGCTATAACGTATTACGTTATATGGTATAACGTTATAACGTACTACGTCATATGGTATAACGTTATAACGTTTTACGTTATGTGGTATAACCTTATAACGTGTTACATTATGTGGTATAACGTTATAACGTATTACGTTATATGGTATAACGTTATAACGTATTACGTTATATGGTATAACGTTATAACGTATTACGTTATATGGTATAACGTTATAACGTATTACATTATATGGTATAACATTGTAACGTATTACCTTATATGGTATATCGTCATAACGTATTACGTTATATGGTATAACGTTATAACGTATTACGTTGCATGGTATAACGATGTAATGTATTACGTTATGAGGTATAACGTTATAACGTATTACATTACATGGTATAACGTTATAGCGTACTACGTTATATGGCATAACGTTATATGGTATAACGTTAAAACATATTACGTTGTATGGTATAACGTTATAACGTATTACGTTATATGGCATAACGTTATCACGTATTACGATATATGGTATAGCGTTATAACGTATTACGTTATATGGTATAACGTTATAACGTATTACTTTATATGGCATAACGTTAACACGTATTACGTTACATGGTATGTCGTTATATGGTATAACGTTATAACGAATTACGATATATGGTATAACGTCATAACCTATTACGTTATATAACATAACGTTATATGGTATAACGTTATAACGTATTACGATATATAGTATATCGTTATAACGTATTACGTTATATAACATAACGTTATATGGTATAACGTTATAACGTATTACGTTATATGGCATAACGTTATCACGTATTACGTTATATGGTATAACCATCATAACGTAATGCGTCATACAACATAACGTTATATGGGGTAACGTTATAACGTATTACGTTATATGGTATAACGTTATAACGTATTACGTTATATAACATAGTGTTATATGGTATAACGTTAAAACGTATTGCGTTATATGGTATAACGTTAAAACGTATTACATTATATGGTATAACGTTAAAACGTATTTCGTTATATGGCATAACGTTATAACGTACTACGTTATGTGGTATAACGTTATAACGTATTACGTTATATGGTATAACGTTATAACGTATTACGTTATATGGTATAACGTTATAACGTGTTACGTTATATACTATACCGTTATAAGGTATAACGTTATATTACATGACGTTATATGGTATAATGATATAACGTATTACGATAAATAGTACATCGTTATATCGTATCATGTTATATAACATAACGTTATATGGTATAACGTTATATCGTATTATGTTATATGGTATAAAGTTATAACGTATTACGTTATATGGTATAACGTTATAACGTATTACGTTATATAACATAACGTTATATGGTATAACGTTATAACGTATTAGGTTATATGGCATAACGTTATCACGTATTACGTTATATGGTATAACGTTATAACGTAATGCGTCATACAACATATCGTTATATGGGGTAACGTTATGACGTATTACGTTATATGGTATAACGTTATAACGTATTACGTTATATGGTATAACGTTATAACGTGTTACGTTATATACTATACCGTTATAAGGTATAACGTTATATTACATGACGTTATATGGTATAATGATATAACGTATTACGATAAATAGTACATCGTTATATCGTATCATGTTATATAACATAACGTTATATGGTATAACGTTATAACGTATTATGTTATACGGTATAAAGTTCTAACTTATTACGTTATATGGTATAACGTTATAACGTATTACGTCATATAACATAACGTAATATGGTATAACGTTATAACGTATTACGTTAAATAACAGAACGATATAACGTATTACGTCATATGGTATAACGTTATAACGTATTACGTTATGTGGTATAACGCTATAACGTATTACGTTATATGGTATAACGTTATAACGTACTACGTCATATGGTATAACGTTATATCGTATTATGTTATATGGTATAAAGTTATAACGTATTACATTACATAGTACATCGTTATATCGTATTACGTTATATAACATAATGTTATATGGTATAACGTTAAAACGTATTGCGTTATATGGTATAACGTTAAAACGTATTGCATTATATGATATAACGTCATAACGTATTACGTTATATAACATAATGTTATATGGTATAACGTTAAAACGTATTGCGTTATATGGTATAACGTTAAAACGTATTACATTATATGGTATAACGTTAAAACGTATTCCGTTAAATGGCATAACGTTATAACGTACTACGTTATGTGGTATAACGTTATAACGTATTACGTTATATGGTATAACGATATAACGTATTACGTTATATGGTATAACGTCATAACGTATTACGTAATATGACTTAACGTTATAACGTATTACGTTATGTGGTATTACGTTATATCGTATTACGTTATATGGTATAACGTTATAACGTATTACGTTGTATGGTATAACGTTATAACGTATTACGTTATATATCATAACGTTATATGGTATAACGTTAAAACATATTACGTTACATGGTATAACGTTATAACGTATTACGTTATATGGTATAACGTCATAACGTATTACGTAATATGACTTAACGTTATAACGTATTACGTTATATGGCAGAACGTTATAACGTATTACGTTATGTGGTATAACGTTATAACGTATTACGTTATATGGTATAACGTTATAACATATTACGTTATGTGGTGTAACGTTATGCCATATAACGTAATACGCTATAACGTTAAAACATATTACGTTATATGGTATAACGATGTAATGTATTACGTTATGATGTATAACGTTATAACGTATTACGTTATATGGTATAACGTTATAACGTATTACGTTATATGGTATAACGTTATAACATATTACGTTACATGGTATAACGATGTAATGTATTACGTTATGAGGTATAACGTTATAACGTATTACATTACATGGTATAACGTTGTAACGTATTACCTTATATGGTATATCGTCATAACGTATTACATTATATGGTATAACGTTATAGCGTATTATGTTATATGGCATAACGTTATATGGTATAACGTTAAAACATATTACGTTATATGGTATAACGTTATAACGTATTACGTTATATGGCATATCGTTGTAACGTATTACGTTATGTGGTATAACGTTGTAACGTATTACGTTATATGGTATAACGTTACAACGTATTACGTTACATAACATAACGTTATATGGTGTAACGTTAAAACGTATTGCGTTATATGGTATAACGTTAGAACGCATTGCGTTATATGGAATAATGATATAACGTATTACGATATATAGTATATCGTTATAACGTATTGCGTTGTATAACATAACGTTATATGGTATAACGTTATATCGTATTATGTTATATGGTATAAAGTTATAACGTATTACGTTATATGGTATAACGTTATAACGTATTACGTTATATAACATAACGTTATATCGTATTACGTTATATGGTATAACGTTATAACGTATTACGTTATATGGTATAACGTTATAATGTATTACGTTATATGGAATAACGTTATAACGTATTACGTTATATGGTATAACGTTATAACGTATTACGTTATATGGTGTAACGTTATAACGTATTACGTTATGTGGTGTAACGCTATAACGTATTACGTTATATGGTATAACGTTATAACATATTACGTTATGTGGTGTAACGTTATAACGTATTACGTTATATGGTATAACGTTATAACGTATTACGTTATATGGTCTAATGATATAACGTATTACGATAAATAGTACATCGTTATATCGTATTACGTTATATAACATAACGTTATATGGTATAACGTTAAAACGTATTGCGTTATATGGTATAACGTTATAACGTATTACGTTATATGGTATAACGTAATAACGTGTTACGTTATATACTATATCGTTATAAGGTATAACGTTATATTACATGACGTTATATGGTATAATGATATAACGTATTACGATAAATAGTACATCGTTATATCGTATTATGTTATATAACATAACGTTATATGGTATAACGTTATATCGTATTATGTTATATGGTATAAAGTTATAACGTATTACGTTATATGGTATAACGTTATAACGTATTACGTTATATAACATAACGTTATATGGTATAACGTTATAACGTATTAGGTTATATGGCATAACGTTATCACGTATTACGTTATATGGTATAACGTTATAACGTAATACGTCATACAACATATCGTTATATGGGGTAACGTTATGACGTATTACGTTATATGGTATAACGTTATAACGTATTACGTTATATGGTATAACGCTATAACGTATTACGTTATATAACATAATGTTATATGGTATAACGTTAAAACGTATTGCGTTATATGGTATAACGTTAAAACGTATTACATTATATGGTATAACGTTAAAACGTATTCCGTTATATGGCATAACGTTATAACGTACTACGTTATGTGGTATAACGTTATAACGTATTACGTTATATGGTATAACGTTATGACGTATTACGTTATATAACATAACGTTATATGGTATAACGTTATAACGTATTAGGTTATATGGCATAACGTTATCACGTATTACGTTATATGGTATAACGTTATAACGTAATACGTCATACAACATATCGTTATATGGGGTAACGTTATGACGTATTACGTTATATGGTATAACGTTATAACGTATTACGTTATATGGTATAACGTTATAATGTATTACGTTATATGGAATAACGTTATAACGTATTACGTTATATGGTATAACGTTATAACGTATTCCGTTATATGGTGTAACGTTATAACGTATTACGTTATGTGGTGTAACGCTATAACGTATTACGTTATATGGTATAACGTTATAACATATTACGTTATGTGGTGTAACGTTATAACGTATTACGTTATATGGTATAACGTTATAACGTATTACGTTATATGGTCTAATGATATAACGTATTACGATAAATAGTACATCGTTATATCTTATTACGTTATATAACATAACGTTATATGGTATAACGTTAAAACGTATTGCGTTATATGGTATAACGTTATAACGTATTACGTTATATGGTATAACGTAATAACGTGTTACGTTATATACTATATCGCTATAAGGTATAACGTTATATTACATGACGTTATATGGTATAATGATATAACGTATTACGATAAATAGTACATCGTTATATCGTATTATGTTATATAACATAACGTTATATGGTATAACGTTATATCGTATTATGTTATATGGTATAAAGTTATAACGTATTACGTTATATGGTATAACGTTATAACGTATTACGTTATATAACATAACGTTATATGGTATAACGTTATAACGTATTAGGTTATATGGCATAACGTTATCACGTATTACGTTATATGGTATAACGTTATAACGTAATACGTCATACAACATATCGTTATATGGGGTAACGTTATGACGTATTACGTTATATGGTATAACGTTATAACGTATTACGTTATATGGTATAACGCTATAACGTATTACGTTATATAACATAATGTTATATGGTATAACGTTAAAACGTATTGCGTTATATGGTATAACGTTAAAACGTATTACATTATATGGTATAACGTTAAAACGTATTCCGTTATATGGCATAACGTTATAACGTACTACGTTATGTGGTATAACGTTATAACGTATTACGTTATATGGTATAACGTTATGACGTATTACGTTATATGGTATAACGTTATAAGGTATAACGTTATAACGTGTTACGTTATATACTATATCGTTATAAGGTATAACGTTATATAACATGACGTTATATGGTATAATGATATAACGTATTACAATACATAGTACATCGTTATATCGTATTACGTTATATAACATAACGTTATATGGTATAACGTTAAAACGTATTGCGTTATATGGTATAACGTTAAAACGTATTGCATTATATGATATAACGTCATAACGTATTACGTTATATAACATAATGTTATATGGTATAACGTTAAAACGTATTGCGTTATATGGTATAACGTTAAAACGTATTACATTATATGGTATAACGTTAAAACGTATTCCGTTATATGGCATAACGTTATAACGTATTACGTTATGTGGTATAACGTTATATCGTATTACGTTATATGGTATAACGTTATAACGTATTACGTTGTATGGTATAACGTTATAACGTATTACGTTATATATCATAACGTTATATGGTATAACGTTAAAACATATTACGTTACATGGTATAACGTTATAACGTATTACGTTATATGGTATAACGTCATAACGTATTACGTAATATGACTTAACGTTATAACGTATTACGTTATATGGCAGAACGTTATAACGTATTACGTTATGTGGTATAACGTTATAACGTATTACGTTATATGGTATAACGTTATAACATATTACGTTATGTGGTGTAACGTTATAACGTATTACGTTATATGGTATAACGTTATAACATATTACGTTATGTGGTGTAACGTTATAACGTATTACGTAATATGACTTAACGTTATAACGTATTACGTTATATGGCAGAACGTTATAACGTATTACGTTATGTGGTATAACGTTATAACGTATTACGTTATATGGTATAACGTTATAACATATTACGTTATGTGGTGTAACGTTATAACGTATTACGTTATATGGTATAACGTTATAACGTATGACGTTATATGGTTTAACGTCATAACGTATTACGTTACATGGTATAACGTTATAACGTATTACGTTATATGGTATAACGTTATAACGTATTACGTTATATGGTATAACGTTATAGCGTATTACGTTATATGGCATAACGTTATATGGTATAACGTTAAAACATATTACGTTATATGGTATAACGATGTAATGTATTACGTTATGATGTATAACGTTATAACGTATTACGTTATATAACATAACGATATATGGTATAACATTAAAACATATTACGTTATATGGTATAAAGTTATAACGTATTACGTTACATGGTATAACGTTATAACGTATTACGTTATATGGTATAACGTTATAACGGATTACGTTATATGGTATAACGTTATAACGTATTACGTTATATGGTATAACGTTATAACGTATTACGTTATATGGTATAACGTTATAACATATTACGTTACATGGTATAACGATGTAATGTATTACGTTATGAGGTATAACGTTATAACGTATTACATTACATGGTATAACGTTGTAACGTATTACCTTATATGGTATATCGTCATAACGTATTACATTATATGGTATAACGTTATAGCGTATTATGTTATATGGCATAACGTTATATGGTATAACGTTAAAACGTATTCCGTTATATGGCATAACGTTATAACGTATTACGTTATATGGTATAACGTTATAACATATTACGTTACATGGTATAACGATGTAATGTATTACGTTATGAGGTATAACGTTATAACGTATTACATTACATGGTATAACGTTGTAACGTATTACCTTATATGGTATATCGTCATAACGTATTACATTATATGGTATAACGTTATAGCGTATTATGTTATATGGCACAACGTTATATGGTATAACGTTAAAACATATTACGTTATATGGTATAACGTTATAACGTATTACGTTATATGGCATAACGTTGTAACGTATTACGTTATGTGGTATAACGTTATAACGTATTACGTTATATGGTATATCGTTATAACGTATTACGTTATATGGTATAACGTCATAACGTATTACGTTATATGGCTTAACGTTATGACGTATTACGTTATGTGGTATAATGCTATAACGTATTACGTTATATGGTATAACGTTATAAGGAATTACGTTATATGGTATAACGTTATAACGTATTACGTTATATGGTATAACGTTATAACGTATTACGTTATATGGCATAACGTTATCACGTATTACGTTATATGGTATGTCGTTATATGGTATGTCGTTATATGGTATAACGTTATAACGAATTACGATATAAGATAACGTTATATGGTATATCGTTGAAACATATTTCGTAATATGGTATAACGTTATAACGTATTACGTTATATGGTATAATGATATAACGTATTACGATATATAGTATATCGTTATAACGTATTGCGTTGTATAACATAACGCTATATGGTATAACGTTATGACGTATTACGTTATATGGTATAACGTCAAAACGTATTACGTTATATGGAATAACGTCATAACGTATTCCGTTATATGGTATAACGTTATAACGTATTACGTTATATGGTATAACGTTACAACGTATTACGTTACATAACATAACGTTATATGGTATAACGTTAAAACGTATTGCGTTATATGGTATAACGTTAGAACGTATTGCGTTATATGGAATAATGATATAACGTATTACGATATATAGTATATCGTTATAACGTATTGCGTTGTATAACATAACGTTATATGGTATAACGTTATAACGTATTACGTTATATAACATAACGTTATATGGTATAACGTTAAAACGTATTGCGTTATATGGTATAACGTTATATCGTATTACGTTATATGGTATAACGTTATAACGTATTACGTTATATGGTATAACGTTATAACGTATTACGTTATATGGAATAACGTTATAACGTATTACGTTATATGGTATAACGTTATAACGTATTACGTTATATGGGGTAACGTTATAACGTATTACGTTATGTGGTGTAACGTTATAACGTATTACGTTATATGGTATAACGTTATAACATATTACGTTATGTGGTGTAACGTTATAACGTATTACGTTATATGGTATAACGTTATAACGTATTACGTTATATGGTCTAATGATATAACGTATTACGATAAATAGTACATCGTTATATCGTATTACGTTATATAACATAACGTTATATGGTATAACGTTAAAACGTATTGCGTTATATGGTATAACGTTATAACGTATTACGTTATATGGTATAACGTTATAACGTGTTACGTTATATACTATATCGTTATAAGGTATAACGTTATATTACATGACGTTATATGGTATAATGATATGACGTATTACGATAAATAGTACATCGTTATATCGTATTATGTTATATAACATAACGTTATATGGTATAACGTTATATCGTATTATGTTATATGGTATAAAGTTATAACGTATTACGTTATATGGTATAACGTTATAACGTATTACGTTATATAACATAACGTTATATGGTATAACGTTATAACGTATTAGGTTATATGGTATAACGTTATAACGTGTTACGTTATATACTATATCGTTATAAGGTATAACGTTATATTACATGACGTTATATGGTATAATGATATGACGTATTACGATAAATAGTACATCGTTATATCGTATTATGTTATATAACATAACGTTATATGGTATAACGTTATATCGTATTATGTTATATGGTATAAAGTTATAACGTATTACGTTATATGGTATAACGTTATAACGTATTACGTTATATAACATAACGTTATATGGTATAACGTTATAACGTATTAGGTTATATGGCATAACGTTATCACGTATTACGTTATATGGTATAACGTTATAACGTAATGCGTCATACAACATATCGTTATATGGGGTAACGTTATGACGTATTACGTTATATGGTATAACGTTATAACGTATTACGTTATATGGTATAACGCTATAACGTATTACGTTATATAACATAATGTTATACGGTATAACGTTAAAACGTATTGCGTTATATGGTATAACGTTAAAACGTATTACATTATATGGTATAACGTTAAAACGTATTCCGTTATATGGCATAACGTTATAACGTACTACGTTATGTGGTATAACGTTATAACGTATTACGTTATATGGTATAACGTTATGACGTATTACGTTATATGGTATAACGTTATAAGGTATAACGTTATAACGTGTTACGTTATATACTATATCGTTATAAGGTATAACGTTATATAACATGACGTTATATGGTATAATGATATAACGTATTACAATACATAGTACATCGTTATATCGTATTACGTTATATATCATAACGTTATATGGTATAACGTTAAAACGTATTGCGTTATATGGTATAACGTTAAAACGTATTGCATTATATGATATAATGTCATAACGTATTACGTTATATAACATAATGTTATATGGTATAACGTTAAAACGTATTGCGTTATATGGTATAACGTTAAAACGTATTACATTATATGGTATAACGTTAAAACGTATTCCGTTATATGGCATAACGTTATAACGTACTACGTTATGTGGTATAACGTTATAACGTATTACGTTATATGGTATAACGTTATAACGTATTACGTTATATGGTATAACGTCATAACGTATTACGTAATATGACTTAACGTTATAACGTATTACGTTATGTGGTATTACGTTATATCGTATTACGTTATATGGTATAACGTTATAACGTATTACGTTGTATGGTATAACGTTATAACGTATTACGTTATATATCATAACGTTATATGGTATAACGTTAAAACATATTACGTTACATGGTATAACGTTATAACGTATTACGTTATATGGTATAACGTCATAACGTATTACGTAATATGACTTAATGTTATAACGTATTACGTTATATGGCAGAACGTTATAACGTATTACGTTATGTGGTATAACGTTATAACGTATTACGTTATATGGTATAACGTTATAACATATTACGTTATGTGGTGTAACGTTATAACGTATTACGTTATATGGTATAACGTTATAACGTATGACGTTATATGGTTTAACGTCATAACGTATTACGTTACATGGTATAACGTTATAACGTATTACGTTATATGGTATAACGTTATAACGTATTACGTTATATGGTATAACGTTATAGCGTATTACGTTATATGGCATAACGTTATATGGTATAACGTTAAAACATATTACGTTATATGGTATAACGATGTAATGTATTACGTTATGATGTATAACGTTATAACGTATTACGTTATATAACATAACGATATATGGTATAACATTAAAACATATTACGTTATATGGTATAAAGTTATAACGTATTACGTTACATGGTATAACGTTATAACGTATTACGTTATATGGTATAACGTTATAACGGATTACGTTATATGGTATAACGTTATAACGTATTACGTTATATGGTATAACGTTATAACATATTACGTTACATGGTATAACGATGTAATGTATGACGTTATGAGGTATAACGTTATAACGTATTACATTACATGGTATAACGTTGTAACGTATTACCTTATATGGTATATCGTCATAACGTATTACATTATATGGTATAACGTTATAGCGTGTTATGTTATATGGCATAACGTTATATGGTATAACGTTAAAACATATTACGTTATATGGTATAACGTTATAACGTATTACGTTATATGGTATAACGTTATAACGTACTACGTTATATGGCATAACGTTATCACGTATTACGTTATATGGTATGTCGTTATATGGTATGTCGTTATATGGTATAACGTTATAACGAATTACGATATAAGATAACGTTATATGGTATATCGTTGAAACATATTTCGTAATATGGTATAACGTTATAACGTATTACGTTATATGGTATAATGATATAACGTATTACGATATATAGTATATCGTTATAACGTATTGCGTTGTATAACATAACGCTATATGGTATAACGTTATGACGTATTACGTTATATGGTATAACGTCATAACGTATTACGTTATATGGAATAACGTCATAACGTATTCCGTTATATGGTATAACGTTATAACGTATTACGTTATATGGTATAACGTTACAACGTATTACGTTACATAACATAACGTTATATGGTATAACGTTAAAACGTATTGCGTTATATGGTATAACGTTAGAACGTATTGCGTTATATGGAATAATGATATAACGTATTACGATATATAGTATATCGTTATAACGTATTGCGTTGTATAACATAACGTTATATGGTATAACGTTATAACGTATTACGTTATATAACATAACGTTATATGGTATAACGTTAAAACGTATTGCGTTATATGGTATAACGTTATATCGTATTACGTTATATGGTATAACGCTATAACGTATTACGTTATATGGCATAACGTTATAACGTATTACGTTATGTGGTATAACGTTATAACGTATTACGTTATATGGTATAACGTTATAACATATTACGTTATGTGGTGTAACGTTATAACGTATTACGTTATATGGTATAACGTTATAACGTATTACGTTATATGGTTTATCGTCATAACGTATTACGTTACATGGTATAACGTTATAACGTATTACGTTATATGGTATAACGTTATAACGTATTACGTTATATGGTATAACGTTATAACGTATTACGTTATATGGTATAACGTTATAGCGTATTACGTTATATGGCATAACGTTATATGGTATAACGTTAAAACATATTACGTTATATGGTATAACGATGTAATGTATTACGTTATATGGTATAACGTTATAGCGTATTACGTTATATGGCATAACGTTATATGGTATAACGTTAAAACATATTACGTTATATGGTATAACGATGTAATGTATTACGTTATGAGGTATAACATTATAACGTATTATATTATATGGTATAACGTCATAACGTATTACGTTATATGGCTTAACGTTATGACGAATTACGTTATGTGGTATACTGCTATAACGTGTTACGTTATATGGTATAACGTTATAAGGAATTACGTTATATCGTATAACGTTATAACGTATTACGTTATGTGGTATAACGTTATATCGTATTACGTTATATGGTATAACGTTATAACGTATTACGTTATATAACATAACGATATATGGTATAACATTAAAACATATTACGATATATGGTATAAAGTTATATCGTATTACGTTACATGGTATAACGTTATAACGTATTACGTTATATGGTATAACGTTATAACGGATTACGTTATATGGTATAACGTTATAACGTATTACGTTATATGGTATAACGTTACAACGTATTACGTTACATGGTATTATGTTATAACGTATGACGTTACATGGTATAATGTTATAACGTATTACGATATATGGCATAACGTTATAACGTATTACGTTATGTGGTATAATGTTATAACGTATTACGTTATATGGCATAACGTTATAACGTATTACGTTATGTGGTATAACGTTATAACGTATTACGTTATATATATAACGTTATAACGTATTACGTTATATGGTATAACGTTATAACGTATTACGTTATATGGTATAACGTCATAACGTATTACGTTATATAACTTAACGTTATAGCGTATTACGTTATGTGGTATAACTCTATAACGTATTACGTTATATGGTATAACGTTATAACGTATTACGTTATATGGTATAATGTTATAACGTATTATGTTATATGGTATAACGTTATAACGTATTACGTTATATGGCATAACGTTATCACGTATTACGTTATATGGCATAACGTTTTATGGTATAACGTTAAAACATATTACGTTATATGTTATAACGTTATAACGTATTACGTTATATGGTATAACGTTATAACGTATTACGTTATATGGTATAACGTTATAACGTATTACGTTATATGGTATAACGTTATAACGTATTACGTTATATGGTATAACGTTGTAACGTATTACGTTACATGGTATAACGATGAAATGTATTACGTTATGAGGTATAACGTTATAACGTATTACATTATATGGTATAACGTTATAGCGTATTACGTTATATGGCATAACGTTATATGGTATAACGTTACAACATATTACGTTACATGTTATAACGTTATAACGTATTACGTTATATGGCATAACGTTATCACGTATTACGATATATGGTATATCGTTATAACGTATTACGTTATATGGTATAACGTCATAACGTATTACGTTATATGGCTTAACGTTATGACGTATTACGTTATGTGGTTTAATTCTATAACGCATTACGTTATATGGAATAACGTTATAAGGAATTACGTTATATGGTATAACGTTATAACGTATTACGTTATATGGTATAACGTTATAACGTATTACGTTATATGGCATAACGTTATCACGTATTACGTTATATGGCATAACGATATATGGTATAACGTTGAAACATATTACGTTATATGTTATAACGTTATAACGTATTACGTTATATGGCATAACGTTATCACGTATTACGATATATGGTATAGCGTTATAACGTACTACGTTATATGGTATAACGTTATAACGTATTACTTTGTATGGCATACCGTTAACACGTATTACGTTACACGGTATGTCGTTATATGGTATAACGTTAAAACGAATTTCGATATATGGTATAACGTCATAACGTATTGCGTTATATGGCAAACGTTATAACGTATTACGTTATATGGAATAACGTCATAACGTATTCCGTTATATGGTATAACGTTATAACGTATAACGTTATATGGCATAACGTTATCACGTATAACGTTATATGGTATGTCGTTATATGGTATAACGTTATAACGAATTACGATATAACATAACGTTATATGGTATATCGTTGAAACATATTTCGTAATATGGTATAACGTTATAACGTATTACGTTATATGGTATAATGATATAACGTATTACGATATATAGTATATCGTCATAACGTATTGCGTTGTATAACATAACGTTATATGGAATAACGTTATGACGTATTAGGTTATATGGTATAACGTCATAACGTATTATGTTATATGACTTAACGTTATAACGTATTACGTTATGTGGTATAATGATATAACGTATTACGATATATAGTATATCGTTATAACGTATTGCGTTGTATAACATAACGTTATATGGTATAACGTTACAACGTATTACGTTACATAACATAACGTTATATGGTATAACGTTAAAACGTATTGCGTTATATGGTATAACGTTAGAACGTATTGCGTTATATGGTATAATGATATAACTTATTACGATATATAGTATATCGTTATAACGTATTGCGTTGTATAACACAACGTTATATGGTATAACGTTATAACGTATTACGTTATATAACATAACGTTACATGGTATAACGTTAAAACGTATTGCGTTATATGGTATAACGTTAGAACGTATTGCGTTATATGGTATAATAATATAACGTATTACGATATATAGTATATCGTTATAACGTATTGCGTTGTATAACATAACGTTATATGGTATAACGTTAAAACGTATTGCGTTATATGGTATAACGTTATAACGTATTACGTTATATAACATAACGTGACATGGTAGAACGTTATAACGTATTACGTTATATGGAATAACGTTATAAGGTATAACGTTATAACGTGTAACGTTATATAGTATATCGTTATAAGGTATAACGTTATATAACATAACGTTATATGGTACAACGTTAAAACGTATTGCGTTATATGGTATAACGTTAAAACGTATTACATTATATGGTATAACGTCAAAACGTATTCCGTTATATGGCATAACGTTATAACGTACTACGTTATTTGGTATAACGTTATAACGTATTACGTTATATGGTATAACGTTATAACGTATTACGTTACATGGTATTACGATGTAATGTATTACGTTATGGGGTATAACGTTATAACGTATTACGTTACATGGTATAACGTTATAACGTATTACGTTATATGGTATAACGTTATAACGTATTACGTTATATGGTATAAAGTTACAACGTATTACGTTACATGGTATTATGTTATAACGTATGACGTTACATGGTATAATGTTATAACGTATTACGATATATGGCATAACGTTATAACGTATTACGTTATGTGGTATAATGTTATAACGTATTACGTTATATGGCATAACGTTATAACGTATTACGTTATGTGGTATAACGTTATAACGTATTACGTTATATATATAACGTTATAACGTATTACGTTATATGGTATAACGTTATAACGTATTACGTTATATGGTATAACGTCATAACGTATTACGTTATATAACTTAACGTTATAGCGTATTACGTTATGTGGTATAACGCTATAACGTATTACGTTATATGGTATAACGTTATAACGTATTACGTTATATGGTATAATGTTATAACGTATTATGTTATATGGTATAACGTTATAACGTATTACGTTATATGGCATAACGTTATCACGTATTACGTTATATGGCATAACGTTTTATGGTATAACGTTAAAACATATTACGTTATATGTTATAACGTTATAACGTATTACGTTATATGGTATAACGTTATAACGTATTACGTTATATGGTATAACGTTATAACGTATTACGTTATATGGTATAACGTTATAACGTATTACGTTATATGGTATAACGTTGTAACGTATTACGTTACATGGTATAACGATGAAATGTATTACGTTATGAGGTATAACGTTATAACGTATTACATTATATGGTATAACGTTATAGCGTATTACGTTATATGGCATAACGTTATATGGTATAACGTTACAACATATTACGTTATATGTTATAACGTTATAACGTATTACGTTATATGGCATAACGTTATCACGTATTACGATATATGGTATATCGTTATAACGTATTACGTTATATGGTATAACGTCATAACGTATTACGTTATATGGCTTAACGTTATGACGTATTACGTTATGTGGTTTAATTATATAACGCATTACGTTATATGGAATAACGTTATGAGGAATTACGTTATATGGTATAACGTTATAACGAATTACGTTATATGGTATAACGTTATAACGTATTACGTTATATGGCATAACGTTATCACGTATTACGTTATATGGCATAACGTTATATGGTATAACGTTGAAACATATTACGTTATATGTTATAACGTTATAACGTATTACGTTATATGGCATAACGTTATCACGTATTACGATATATGGTATAGCGTTATAACGTACTACGTTATATGGTATAACGTTATAACGTATTACTTTGTATGGCATACCGTTAACACGTATTACGTTACACGGTATGTCGTTATATGGTATAACGTTATAACGAATTACGATATAACATAACGTTATATGGTATATCGTTGAAACATATTACGTAATATGGTATAACGTTATAACGTATTACGTTATATGGTATAATGTTATAACGTATTACGTTATATGGCATAACGTTATAACGTATTACGTTATGTGTTATAACGTTAAAACGTATTACGTTATATATATAACGTTATAACGTATTACGTTATATGGTCTAACGTTATAACGTATTACATTATATGGTATAACGTTACAGCGTATTACGTTATATGGCATAACGTTATATGGTATAACGTTAAAACATATTACGTTATATGTTATAACGTTATAACGTATTACGTTATATGGCATAACGTTATCACGTATTACGATATATGGTATAGCGTTATAACGTACAACGTTATATGGTATAACGTTATAACGTATTACTTGTATGGCATACCGTTAACACGTATTACGTTACACGGTATGTCGTTATATGGTATAACGTTATAACGAATTACGATATATGGTATAACGTCATAACGTATTGCGTTATATGGCTTAACGTTATAACGTATTACGTTATATGGAATAACGTCATAACGTATTCCGTTATATGGTATAACGTTATAACGTATTACGTTATATGGCATAACGTTATCACGTATTACGTTATATGGTATGTCGTTATATGGTATAACGTTATAACGAATTACGATATAACATAACGTTATATGGTATATCGTTGAAACATATTTCGTAATATGGTATAACGTTATAACGTATTACGTTATATGGTATAATGATATAACGTATTACGATATATAGTATATCGTCATAACGTATTGCGTTGTATAACATAACGTTATATGGAATAACGTTATGACGTATTAGGTTATATGGTATAACGTCATAACGTATTATGTTATATGACTTAACGTTATAACGTATTACGTTATGTGGTATAATGATATAACGTATTACGATATATAGTATATCGTTATAACGTATTGCGTTGTATAACATAACGTTATATGGTATAACGTTACAACGTATTACGTTACATAACATAACGTTATATGGTATAACGTTAAAACGTATTGCGTTATATGGTATAACGTTAGAACGTATTGCGTTATATGGTATAATGATATAACTTATTACGATATATAGTATATCGTTATAACGTATTGCGTTGTATAACACAACGTTATATGGTATAACGTTATAACGTATTACGTTATATAACATAACGTTACATGGTATAACGTTAAAACGTATTGCGTTATATGGTATAACGTTAGAACGTATTGCGTTATATGGTATAATAATATAACGTATTACGATATATAGTATATCGTTATAACGTATTGCGTTGTATAACATAACGTTATATGGTATAACGTTAAAACGTATTGCGTTATATGGTATAACGTTATAACGTATTACGTTATATAACATAACGTGACATGGTAGAACGTTATATCGTATTACGTTATATGGAATAACGTTATAAGGTATAACGTTATAACGTGTAACGTTATATAGTATATCGTTATAAGGTATAACGTTATATAACATGACGTTATATGGTATAATGATATAACGTATTACGATAAATAGTACATCGTTATATCGTATTACGTTATATAACATAACGTTATATGGTATAACGTAAAAACGTATTGCGATATATGGTATATCGTTAAAACATATTGCATTATATGGTATAACGTCATAACGTATTACGTTATATAACATAACGTTATATGGTACAACGTTAAAACGTATTGCGTTATATGGTATAACGTTAAAACGTATTACATTATATGGTATAACGTCAAAACGTATTCCGTTATATGGCATAACGTTATAACGTACTACGTTATTTGGTATAACGTTATAACGTATTACGTTATATGGTATAACGTTATAACGTATTACGTTACATGGTATTACGATGTAATGTATTACGTTATGGGGTATAACGTTATAACGTATTACGTTACATGGTATAACGTTATAACGTATTACGTTATATGGTATAACGTTATAACGTATTACGTTATATGGTATAAAGTTACAACGTATTACGTTACATGGTATTATGTTATAACGTATGACGTTACATGGTATAATGTTATAACGTATTACGATATATGGCATAACGTTATAACGTATTACGTTATGTGGTATAATGTTATAACGTATTACGTTATATGGCATAACGTTATAACGTATTACGTTATGTGGTATAACGTTATAACGTATTACGTTATATATATAACGTTATAACGTATTACGTTATATGGTATAACGTTATAACGTATTACGTTATATGGTATAACGTCATAACGTATTACGTTATATAACTTAACGTTATAGCGTATTACGTTATGTGGTATAACGCTATAACGTATTACGTTATATGGTATAACGTTATAACGTATTACGTTATATGGTATAATGTTATAACGTATTATGTTATATGGTATAACGTTATAACGTATTACGTTATATGGTATAACGTTATAACGTATTACGTTATATGGCATAACGTTTTATGGTATAACGTTAAAACATATTACGTTATATGTTATAACGTTATAACGTATTACGTTATATGGTATAACGTTATAACGTATTACGTTATATGGTATAACGTTATAACGTATTACGTTATATGGTATAACGTTATAACGTATTACGTTATATGGTATAACGTTGTAACGTATTACGTTACATGGTATAACGATGAAATGTATTACGTTATGAGGTATAACGTTATAACGTATTACATTATATGGTATAACGTTATAGCGTATTACGTTATATGGCATAACGTTATATGGTATAACGTTACAACATATTACGTTATATGTTATAACGTTATAACGTATTACGTTATATGGCATAACGTTATCACGTATTACGATATATGGTATATCGTTATAACGTATTACGTTATATGGTATAACGTCATAACGTATTACGTTATATGGCTTAACGTTATGACGTATTACGTTATGTGGTTTAATTATATAACGCATTACGTTATATGGAATAACGTTATGAGGAATTACGTTATATGGTATAACGTTATAACGAATTACGTTATATGGTATAACGTTATAACGTATTACGTTATATGGCATAACGTTATCACGTATTACGTTATATGGCATAACGTTATATGGTATAACGTTGAAACATATTACGTTATATGTTATAACGTTATAACGTATTACGTTATATGGCATAACGTTATCACGTATTACGATATATGGTATAGCGTTATAACGTACTACGTTATATGGTATAACGTTATAACGTATTACTTTGTATGGCATACCGTTAACACGTATTACGTTACACGGTATGTCGTTATATGGTATAACGTTATAACGAATTACGATATAACATAACGTTATATGGTATATCGTTGAAACATATTACGTAATATGGTATAACGTTATAACGTATTACGTTATATGGTATAATGTTATAACGTATTACGTTATATGGCATAACGTTATAACGTATTACGTTATGTGTTATAACGTTAAAACGTATTACGTTATATATATAACGTTATAACGTATTACGTTATATGGTCTAACGTTATAACGTATTACATTATATGGTATAACGTTACAGCGTATTACGTTATATGGCATAACGTTATATGGTATAACGTTAAAACATATTACGTTATATGTTATAACGTTATAACGTATTACGTTATATGGCATAACGTTATCACGTATTACGATATATGGTATAGCGTTATAACGTACAACGTTATATGGTATAACGTTATAACGTATTACTTGTATGGCATACCGTTAACACGTATTACGTTACACGGTATGTCGTTATATGGTATAACGTTATAACGAATTACGATATATGGTATAACGTCATAACGTATTGCGTTATATGGCTTAACGTTATAACGTATTACGTTATATGGAATAACGTCATAACGTATTCCGTTATATGGTATAACGTTATAACGTATTACGTTATATGGCATAACGTTATCACGTATTACGTTATATGGTATGTCGTTATATGGTATAACGTTATAACGAATTACGATATAACATAACGTTATATGGTATATCGTTGAAACATATTTCGTAATATGGTATAACGTTATAACGTATTACGTTATATGGTATAATGATATAACGTATTACGATATATAGTATATCGTCATAACGTATTGCGTTGTATAACATAACGTTATATGGAATAACGTTATGACGTATTACGTTATATGGTATAACGTCATAACGTATTATGTTATATGACTTAACGTTATAACGTATTACGTTATGTGGTATAATGATATAACGTATTACGATATATAGTATATCGTTATAACGTATTGCGTTGTATAACATAACGTTATATGGTATAACGTTACAACGTATTACGTTACATAACATAACGTTATATGGTATAACGTTAAAACGTATTGCGTTATATGGTATAACGTTAGAACGTATTGCGTTATATGGTATAATGATATAACTTATTACGATATATAGTATATCGTTATAACGTATTGCGTTGTATAACACAACGTTATATGGTATAACGTTATAACGTATTACGTTATATAACATAACGTTATATGGTATAACGTTAAAACGTATTGCGTTATATGGTATAACGTTAGAACGTATTGCGTTATATGGTATAATAATATAACGTATTACGATATATAGTATATCGTTATAACGTATTGCGTTGTATAACATAACGTTATTTGGTATAACGTTAAAACGTATTGCGTTATATGGTATAACGTTATAACGTATTACGTTATATAACATAACGTGACATGGTAGAACGTTATAACGTATTACGTTATATGGAATAACGTTATAAGGTATAACGTTATAACGTGTAACGTTATATAGTATATCGTTATAAGGTATAACGTTATATAACATGACGTTATATGGTATAATGATATAACGTATTACGATAAATAGTACATCGTTATATCGTATTACGTTATATAACATAACGTTATATGGTATAACGTAAAAACGTATTGCGATATATGGTATAACGTTAAAACGTATTGCATTATATGGTATAACGTCATAACGTATTACGTTATATAACATAACGTTATATGGTATAACGTTAAAACGTATTGCGTTATATGGTATAACGTTAAAACGTATTACATTATATGGTATAACGTCAAAACGTATTCCGTTATATGGCATAACGTTATAACGTACTACGTTATTTGGTATAACGTTATAACGTATTACGTTATATGGTATAACGTTATAACGTATTACGCTATATGGCATAACGTTATATGGTATAACGTTAAAACATATTACGTTACATGGTATAACGTTAAAACGTATTCCGTTATATGGCATAACGTTATAACGTACTACGTTATGTGGTATAACGTTATAACGTATTACGCTATATGGCATAACGTTATATGGTATAACGTTAAAACGTATTACGTTATATGGTATAACGTTAAAACTTATTACATTATATGGTATAACGTCAAAACGTATTCCGTTATATGGCATAACGTTATAACGTACTACGTTATTTGGTATAATGTTATAACGTATTACGTTATATGGTATAACGTTATAACATATTACGTTATGTGGTGTAACGTTATAACGTGTTACGTTATATGGTATAACGTTATAACGTATTACGATATATGGTTTAACGTCATAACGTATTACGTTACATGGTATAACGTTATAACGTATTACGTTATATGGTATAACGTTATAACGTATTACATTATCTGGTATAACGTTATAACGTATTACGTTATATGGTATAACGTTATAGCGTATTACGTTATATGGCATAACGTTATATGGTATAACGTTAAAACATATTACGTTATATGGTATAACGATGTAATGTATTACGTTATGAGGTATAACGTTATAACGTATTATATTATATGGTATAACGTCATAACGTATTACCGTATATGGCTTAACGTTATGACGAATTACGTTATGTGGTATACTGCTATAACGTATTACGTTATATGGTATAACGTTATAAGGAATTACGTTATGTGGTATACTGCTATAACGTATTACGTTATATGGTATAACGTTATAAGGAATTACGTTATATCGTATAACGTTATAACGTATTACGTTATGTGGTACAACGTTATATCGTATTACGTCATATGGTATAACGTTATAACGTATTACGTTATATAACATAACGATATATGGTATAACATTAAAACATATTACGTTATATGGTATAAAGTTATATCGTATTACGTTACATGGTATAACGTTATAACGTATTACGTTATATGGTATAATGATATAACGTATTACGATATATAGTATATCGTCATAACGTATTGCGTTGTATAACATAACGTTATATAGTATAACGTTATAACGTATTACGTTATATGGTATAACGTTATAACGTATTACGTTATATGGTATAACGTTATAACGTATTACGTTATATGGTATAACGTTATAACGTATTACGTTATATGGTATAACGTTGTAACGTATTACGTTACATGGTATAACGATGAAATGTATTACGTTATGAGGTATAACGTTACAACATATTACGTTATATGTTATAACGTTATAACGTATTACGTTATATGGCATAACGTTATCACGTATTACGATATATGGTATATCGTTATAACGTATTACGTTATATGGTATAACGTCATAACGTATTACGTTATATGGCTTAACGTTATGACGTATTACGTTATGTGGTTTAATTATATAACGCATTACGTTATATGGAATAACGTTATGAGGAATTACGTTATATGGTATAACGTTATAACGAATTACGTTATATGGTATAATGTTATAACGTATTACGTTATATGGCATAACGTTATCACGTATTACGTTATATGGCATAACGTTATATGGTATAACGTTGAAACATATTACGTTATATGTTATAACGTTATAACGTATTACGTTATATGGCATAACGTTATCACGTATTACGATATATGGTATAGCGTTATAACGTACTACGTTATATGGTATAACGTTATAACGTATTACTTTGTATGGCATACCGTTAACACGTATTACGTTACACGGTATGTCGTTATATGGTATAACGTTATAACGAATTACGATATAACATAACGTTATATGGTATATCGTTGAAACATATTACGTAATATGGTATAACGTTATAACGTATTACGTTATATGGTATAATGTTATAACGTATTACGTTATATGGTATAACGTCATAACGTATTACGTTATATGGCTTAACGTTATGACGTATTACGTTATGTGGTTTAATTATATAACGCATTACGTTATATGGAATAACGTTATGAGGAATTACGTTATATGGTATAACGTTATAACGAATTACGTTATATGGTATAACGTTATAACGTATTACGTTATATGGCATAACGTTATCACGTATTACGTTATATGGCATAACGTTATATGGTATAACGTTGAAACATATTACGTTATATGTTATAACGTTATAACGTATTACGTTATATGGCATAACGTTATCACGTATTACGATATATGGTATAGCGTTATAACGTACTACGTTATATGGTATAACGTTATAACGTATTACTTTGTATGGCATACCGTTAACACGTATTACGTTACACGGTATGTCGTTATATGGTATAACGTTATAACGAATTACGATATAACATAACGTTATATGGTATATCGTTGAAACATATTACGTAATATGGTATAACGTTATAACGTATTACGTAATATGGTATAACGTTATAACGTATTACGTTATATGGTATAATGTTATAACGTATTACGTTATATGGCATAACGTTATAACGTATTACGTTATGTGTTATAACGTTAAAACGTATTACGTTATATATATAACGTTATAACGTATTACGTTATATGGTCTAACGTTATAACGTATTACATTATATGGTATAACGTTACAGCGTATTACGTTATATGGCATAACGTTATATGGTATAACGTTAAAACATATTACGTTATATGTTATAACGTTATAACGTATTACGTTATATGGCATAACGTTATCACGTATTACGATATATGGTATAGCGTTATAACGTACAACGTTATATGGTATAACGTTATAACGTATTACTTGTATGGCATACCGTTAACACGTATTACGTTACACGGTATGTCGTTATATGGTATAACGTTATAACGAATTACGATATATGGTATAACGTCATAACGTATTGCGTTGTATGGCTTAACGTTATAACGTATTACGTTATATGGAATAACGTCATAACGTATTCCGTTATATGGTATAACGTTATAACGTATTACGTTATATGGCATAACGTTATCACGTATTACGTTATATGGTATGTCGTTATATGGTATAACGTTATAACGAATTACGATATAACATAACGTTATATGGTATATCGTTGAAACATATTTCGTAATATGGTATAACGTTATAACGTATTACGTTATATGGTATAATGATATAACGTATTACGATATATAGTATATCGTCATAACGTATTGCGTTGTATAACATAACGTTATATGGAATAACGTTATGACGTATTACGTTATATGGTATAACGTCATAACGTATTATGTTATATGACTTAACGTTATAACGTATTACGTTATGTGGTATAATGATATAACGTATTACGATATATAGTATATCGTTATAACGTATTGCGTTGTATAACATAACGTTATATGGTATAACGTTACAACGTATTACGTTACATAACATAACGTTATATGGTATAACGTTAAAACGTATTGCGTTATATGGTATAACGTTAGAACGTATTGCGTTATATGGTATAATGATATAACTTATTACGATATATAGTATATCGTTATAACGTATTGCGTTGTATAACACAACGTTATATGGTATAACGTTATAACGTATTACGTTATATAACATAACGTTATATGGTATAACGTTAAAACGTATTGCGTTATATGGTATAACGTTAGAACGTATTGCGTTATATGGTATAATAATATAACGTATTACGATATATAGTATATCGTTATAACGTATTGCGTTGTATAACATAACGTTATTTGGTATAACGTTAAAACGTATTGCGATATATGGTATAACGTTAAAACGTATTGCATTATATGGTATAACGTCATAACGTATTACGTTATATAACATAACGTTATATGGTATAACGTTAAAACGTATTGCGTTATATGGTATAACGTTAAAACGTATTACATTATATGGTATAACGTCAAAACGTATTCCGTTATATGGCATAACGTTATAACGTACTACGTTATTTGGTATAACGTTATAACGTATTACGTTATATGGTATAACGATATAACGTATTACGTTACATGGTATTACGATGTAATGTATTACGTTATGGGGTATAACGTTATAACGTATTACGTTATATGGTATAACGTTATAACGTATTACGCTATATGGCATAACGTTATATGGTATAACGTTAAAACATATTACGTTACATGGTATAACGTTAAAACGTATTCCGTTATATGGCATAACGTTATAACGTACTACGTTATGTGGTATAACGTTATAACGTATTACGCTATATGGCATAACGTTATATGGTATAACGTTAAAACGTATTACGTTATATGGTATAACGTTAAAACTTATTACATTATATGGTATAACGTCAAAACGTATTCCGTTATATGGCATAACGTTATAACGTACTACGTTATTTGGTATAATGTTATAACGTATTACGTTATATGGTATAACGTTATAACATATCACGTTATGTGGTGTAACGTTATAACGTGTTACGTTATATGGTATAACGTTATAACGTATTACGTTATATGGTTTAACGTCATAACGTATTACGTTACATGGTATAACGTTATAACGTATTACGTTATATGGTATAACGTTATAACGTATTACATTATATGGTATAACGTTATAACGTATTACGTTATATGGTATAACGTTATAGCGTATTACGTTATATGGCAGAACGTTATATGGTATAACGTTAAAACATATTACGTTATATGGTATAACGATGTAATGTATTACGTTATGAGGTATAACGTTATAACGTATTATATTATATGGTATAACGTCATAACGTATTACCGTATATGGCTTAACGTTATGACGAATTACGTTATGTGGTATACTGCTATAACGTATTACGTTATATGGTATAACGTTATAAGGAATTACGTTATGTGGTATACTGCTATAACGTATTACGTTATATGGTATAACGTTATAAGGAATTACGTTATATCGTATAACGTTATAACGTATTACGTTATGTGGTACAACGTTATATCGTATTACGTCATATGGTATAACGTTATAACGTATTACGTTATATAACATAACGATATATGGTATAACATTAAAACATATTACGTTATATGGTATAAAGTTATATCGTATTACGTTACATGGTATAACGTTATAACGTATTACGTTATATGGTATAATGATATAACGTATTACGATATATAGTATATCGTCATAACGTATTGCGTTGTATAACATAACGTTATATAGTATAACGTTATGACGTATTACATTATATGGTATAACGTCAAAACGTATTCCGTTATATGGCATAACGTTATAACGTACTACGTTATGTGGTATAACGTTATAACGTATTACGTTACATGGTATTACGATGTAATGTATTACGTTATGGGGTATAACGTTGTAACGAATTACGATATATGGTATAACGTCATAACGTATTACGTTATATGGCTTAACGTTATAACGTATTACGTTATATGGAATAACGTCATAACGTATTCCGTTATATGGTATAACGTTATAACGTATTACGTTATATGGCATAACGTTATCACGTATTACGTTATATGGTATGTCGTTATATGGTATAACGTTATAACGAATTACGATATAACATAACGTTATATGGTATATCGTTGAAACATATTTCGTAATATGGTATAACGTTATAACGTATTACGTTATATGGTATAATGATATAACGTATTACGATATACAGTATATCGTCATAACGTATTGCGTTGTATAACATAACGTTATATGGTATAACGTTATGACGTATTACGTTATATGGTATAACGTCATAACGTATTATGTTATATGACTTAACGTTATAACATATTACGTTATGTGGTATAATGATATAACGTATTACGATATATAGTATATCGTTATAACGTATTGCGTTGTATAACATAACGTTATATGGTATAACGTTGAAACATATTACGTTATATGTTATAACGTTATAACGTATTACGTTATATGGCATAACGTTATCACGTATTACGATATATGGTATAGCGTTATAACGTACAACGTTATATGGTATAACGTTATAACGTATTACTTGTATGGCATACCGTTAACACGTATTACGTTACACGGTATGTCGTTATATGGTATAACGTTATAACGAATTACGATATATGGTATAACGTCATAACGTATTGCGTTGTATGGCTTAACGTTATAACGTATTACGTTATATGGAATAACGTCATAACGTATTCCGTTATATGGTATAACGTTATAACGTATTACGTTATATGGCATAACGTTATCACGTATTACGTTATATGGTATGTCGTTATATGGTATAACGTTATAACGAATTACGATATAACATAACGTTATATGGTATATCGTTGAAACATATTTCGTAATATGGTATAACGTTATAACGTATTACGTTATATGGTATAATGATATAACGTATTACGATATATAGTATATCGTCATAACGTATTGCGTTGTATAACATAACGTTATATGGAATAACGTTATGACGTATTACGTTATATGGTATAACGTCATAACGTATTATGTTATATGACTTAACGTTATAACGTATTACGTTATGTGGTATAATGATATAACGTATTACGATATATAGTATATCGTTATAACGTATTGCGTTGTATAACATAACGTTATATGGTATAACGTTACAACGTATTACGTTACATAACATAACGTTATATGGTATAACGTTAAAACGTATTGCGTTATATGGTATAACGTTAGAACGTATTGCGTTATATGGTATAATGATATAACTTATTACGATATATAGTATATCGTTATAACGTATTGCGTTGTATAACACAACGTTATATGGTATAACGTTATAACGTATTACGTTATATAACATAACGTTATATGGTATAACGTTAAAACGTATTGCGTTATATGGTATAACGTTAGAACGTATTGCGTTATATGGTATAATAATATAACGTATTACGATATATAGTATATCGTTATAACGTATTGCGTTGTATAACATAACGTTATTTGGTATAACGTTAAAACGTATTGCGTTATATGGTATAACGTTATAACGTATTACGTTATATAACATAACGTGACATGGTAGAACGTTATAACGTATTACGTTATATGGAATAACGTTATAAGGTATAACGTTATAACGTGTAACGTTATATAGTATATCGTTATAAGGTATAACGTTATATAACATGACGTTATATGGTATAATGATATAACGTATTACGATAAATAGTACATCGTTATATCGTATTACGTTATATAACATAACGTTATATGGTATAACGTAAAAACGTATTGCGATATATGGTATAACGTTAAAACGTATTGCATTATATGGTATAACGTCATAACGTATTACGTTATATAACATAACGTTATATGGTATAACGTTAAAACGTATTGCGTTATATGGTATAACGTTAAAACGTATTACATTATATGGTATAACGTCAAAACGTATTCCGTTATATGGCATAACGTTATAACGTACTACGTTATTTGGTATAACGTTATAACGTATTACGTTATATGGTATAACGATATAACGTATTACGTTACATGGTATTACGATGTAATGTATTACGTTATGGGGTATAACGTTATAACGTATTACGTTATATGGTATAACGTTATAACGTATTAAGCTATATGGCATAACGTTATATGGTATAACGTTAAAACATATTACGTTACATGGTATAACGTTAAAACGTATTCCGTTATATGGCATAACGTTATAACGTACTACGTTATGTGGTATAACGTTATAACGTATTACGCTATATGGCATAACGTTATATGGTATAACGTTAAAACGTATTACGTTATATGGTATAACGTTAAAACTTATTACATTATATGGTATAACGTCAAAACGTATTCCGTTATATGGCATAACGTTATAACGTACTACGTTATTTGGTATAATGTTATAACGTATTACGTTATATGGTATAACGTTATAACATATTACGTTATGTGGTGTAACGTTATAACGTGTTACGTTATATGGTATAACGTTATAACGTATTACGTTATATGGTTTAATGTCATAACGTATTACGTTACATGGTATAACGTTATAACGTATTACGTTATATGGTATAACGTTATAACGTATTACATTATATGGTATAACGTTATAACGTATTACGTTATATGGTATAACGTTATAGCGTATTACGTTATATGGCAGAACGTTATATGGTATAACGTTAAAACATATTACGTTATATGGTATAACGATGTAATGTATTACGTTATGAGGTATAACGTTATAACGTATTATATTATATGGTATAACGTCATAACGTATTACCGTATATGGCTTAACGTTATGACGAATTACGTTATGTGGTATACTGCTATAACGTATTACGTTATATGGTATAACGTTATAAGGAATTACGTTATGTGGTATACTGCTATAACGTATTACGTTATATGGTATAACGTTATAAGGAATTACGTTATATCGTATAACGTTATAACGTATTACGTTATGTGGTACAACGTTATATCGTATTACGTCATATGGTATAACGTTATAACGTATTACGTTATATAACATAACGATATATGGTATAACATTAAAACATATTACGTTATATGGTATAAAGTTATATCGTATTACGTTACATGGTATAACGTTATAACGTATTACGTTATATGGTATAATGATATAACGTATTACGATATATAGTATATCGTCATAACGTATTGCGTTGTATAACATAACGTTATATAGTATAACGTTATGACGTATTACATTATATGGTATAACGTCAAAACGTATTCCGTTATATGGCATAACGTTATAACGTACTACGTTATGTGGTATAACGTTATAACGTATTACGTTACATGGTATTACGATGTAATGTATTACGTTATGGGGTATAACGTTGTAACGAATTACGATATATGGTATAACGTCATAACGTATTACGTTATATGGCTTAACGTTATAACGTATTACGTTATATGGAATAACGTCATAACGTATTCCGTTATATGGTATAACGTTATAACGTATTACGTTATATGGCATAACGTTATCACGTATTACGTTATATGGTATGTCGTTATATGGTATAACGTTATAACGAATTACGATATAACATAACGTTATATGGTATATCGTTGAAACATATTTCGTAATATGGTATAACGTTATAACGTATTACGTTATATGGTATAATGATATAACGTATTACGATATACAGTATATCGTCATAACGTATTGCGTTGTATAACATAACGTTATATGGTATAACGTTATGACGTATTACGTTATATGGTATAACGTCATAACGTATTATGTTATATGACTTAACGTTATAACGTATTACGTTATGTGGTATAATGATATAACGTATTACGATATATAGTATATCGTTATAACGTATTGCGTTGTATAACATAACGTTATATGGTATAACGTTACAACGTATTACGTTACATAACATAACGTTATATGGTATAACGTTAAAACGTATTGCGTTATATGGTATAACGTTAGAACGTATTGCGTTATATGGTATAATGATATAACTTATTACGATATATAGTATATCGTTATAACGTATTGCGTTGTATAACATAACGTTATATGGTATAACGTTATAACGTATTACGTTATATAACATAACGTTATATGGTATAACGTTAAAACGTATTGCGTTATATGGTATAACGTTAGAACGTATTGCGTTATATGGTATAATGATATAACGTATTACGATATATAGTATATCGTTATAACGTATTGCGTTGTATAACATAAAGTTATATGGTATAACGTTAAAACGTATTGCGTTATATGGTATAACGTTATAACGTATTACGTTATATAACATAACGTGACATGGTAGAACGTTATAACGTATTACGTTATATGGAATAACGTTATAAGGTATAACGTTACAACGTGTAACGTTATATAGTATATCGTTATAAGGTATAACGTTATATAACATGACGTTATATGGTATAATGTTATAACGTATTACGATAAATAGTACATCGTTATATCGTATTACGTTATATAACATAACGTTATATGGTATAACGTAAAAACGTATTGCGATATAAGGTATAACGTTAAAACGTATTGCATTATATGGTATAACGTCATAACGTATTACGTTATATAACATAACGTTATATGGTATAACGTTAAAACGTATTGCGTTATATGGTATAACGTTAAAACGTATTACATTATATGGTATAACGTCAAAACGTATTCCGTTATATGGCATAACGTTATAACGTACTACGTTATGTGGTATAACGTTATAACGTATTACGTTATATGGTATAACGTTATAACGTATTTCGTTACATGGTATTACGATGTAATGTATTACGTTATGGGGTATAACGTTATAACGTATTACGTTATATGGTATAACGTTATAACGTATTACGCTATATGGCATAACGTTATATGGTATAACGTTAAAACATATTACCTTACATGGTATAACGTTAAAACGTATTCCGTTATATGGCATAACGTTATAACGTACTACGTTATGTGGTATAACGTTATAACGTATTACGTTATGTGGTATAACGTTATAACGGATTGCGTTATATGGTATAACGTTATAACGTATTACGTTATATGGTATAATGTTATAACGTATTACGTTACATGGTATAATGTTATAACGTATTACGATATATGGCATAACGTTATAACGTATTACGTTATGTGGTATAACGTTATCACGTATTACATTATATGGTATAACGTTATATGGTATAACGTTAAAACATATTACGTTACATGGAATAACGTTATAAAGTATTACGTTATATGGTATAACGTTATAACATATTACGTTATGTGGTGTAACGTTATAACGTGTTACGTTATATGGTATAACGTTATAACGTATTACGTTATATGGTTTAACGTCATAACGTATTACGTTACATGGTATAACGTTATAACGTATTACGTTATATGGTATAACGTTATAACGTATTACGTTATATGGTATAACGTTATAACGTATTACGTTATATGGCTTAACGTTATGACGAATTACGTTATGTGGCATACTGCTATAACGTATTACGTTATATGGTATAACGTTATAAGGAATTACGTTATATCGTATAACGTTATAACGTATTACGTTATGTGGTACAACGTTATATCGTATTACGTTATATGGTAAAACGTTATAACGTATTACGTTATATAACATAACGATATATGGTATAACATTAAAACATATTACGTTATATGGTATAACGATGTAATGTATTACGTTATGAGGTATAACGTTATAACGTATTATATTATATGGTATAACGTCATAACGTATTACGTTATATGGCTTAACGTTATGACGAATTACGTTATGTGGCATACTGCTATAACGTATTACGTTATATGGTATAACGTTATAAGGAATTACGTTATATCGTATAACGTTATAACGTATTACGTTATGTGGTACAACGTTATATCGTATTACGTTATATGGTAAAACGTTATAACGTATTACGTTATATAACATAACGATATATGGTATAACATTAAAACATATTACGTTATATGGTATAAAGTTATATCGTATTACGTTACATGGTATAACGTTATAACGTATTACGTTATATGGTATAATGATATAACGTATTACGATATATAGTATATCGTCATAACGTATTGCGTTGTATAACATAACGTTATATAGTATAACGTTATGACGTATTACGTTATATGGTATAACGTTAGAACGTATTGCGTTATATGGTATAACGTCATAACGTATTACGTTATATAACATAACGTTATATGGTATAACGTTAAAACGTATTGCGTTATATGGTATAACGTTATAACGTATTACGTTATATAACATAACGTGACATGGTAGAACGTTATAACGTATTACGTTATATGGAATAACGTTATAAGGTATAACGTTACAACGTGTAACGTTATATAGTATATCGTTATAAGGTATAACGTTATATAACATGACGTTATATGGTATAATGATATAACGTATTACGATAAATAGTACATCGTTATATCGTATTACGTTATATAACATAACGTTATATGGTATAACGTAAAAACGTATTGCGATATATGGTATAACGTTAAAACGTATTGCATTATATGGTATAACGTCATAACGTATTACGTTATATAACATAACGTTATATGGTATAACGTTAAAACGTATTCCGTTATATGGCATAACGTCAAAACGTATTCCGTTATATGGCATAACGTTATAACGTATTACGTTATGTGGTATAACGTTATAACGGATTGCGTTACATGGTATAACGTTATAACGTATTACGTTATATGGTATAATGTTATAACGTATTACGTTACATGGTATAATGTTATAACGTATTACGATATATGGCATAACGTTATAACGTATTACGTTATGCGGTATAACGTTATCACCTATTACATTATATGGTATAACGTTATATGGTATAACGTTAAAACATATTACGTTACATGGAATAACGTTATAACGTATTACGTTATATGGTATAACGTTATAACATATTACGTTATGTGGTGTAACGTTATAACGTGTTACGTTATATGGTATAACGTTATAACGTATTACGTTATATGGTTTAACGTCATAACGTATTACGTTACATGGTATAACGTTATAACGTATTACGTTATATGGTATAACGTTATAACGTATTACGTTATATGGTATAACGTTATAACGTATTACGTTATATGGTATAACGTTATAGCGTATTACGTTATATGGCATAACGTTATATGGTATAACGTTAAAACATATTACGTTATATGGTATAACGATGTAATGTATTACGTTATGAGGTATAACGTTATAACGTATTATATTATATGGTATAACGTCATAACGTATTACGTTATATGGCTTAACGTTATGACGAATTACGTTATGTGGTATACTACTATAACGTATTACGTTATATGGTATAACGTTATAAGGAATTACGTTATATCGTATAACGTTATAACGTATTACGTTATGTGGTACAACGTTATATCGTATTACGTTATATGGTATAACGTTATAACGTATTACGTTATATAACATAACGATATATGGTATAACATTAAAACATATTACGTTATATGGTATAAAGTTATATCGTATTACGTTACATAGTATAACGTTATAACGTATTACGTTATATGGTATAATGATATAACGTATTACGATATATAGTATATCGTCATAACGTATTGCGTTGTATAACATAACGTTATATAGTATAACGTTATGACGTATTACGTTATATGGTATAACGTCATAACGTATTATGTTATATGACTTAACGTTATAACGTATTACGTTATGTGGTATAATGATATAACGTATTACGATATATAGTATATCGTTATAACGTATTGCGTTGTATAACATAACGTTATATGGTATAACGTTACAACGTATTACGTTACATAACATAACGTTATATGGTATAACGTTAAAACGTATTGCGTTATATGGTATAACGTTAGAACGTATTGCGTTATATGGTATAATGATATAACTTATTACGATATATAGTATATCGTTATAACGTATTGCGTTGTATAACATAACGTTATATGGTATAACGTTATAACGTATTACGTTATATAACATAACGTTATATGGTATAACGTTAAAACTTATTGCGTTATATGGTATAACGTTAGAACGTATTGCGTTATATGGTATAATGATATAACGTATTACGATATATAGTATATCGTTATAAAGTATTGCGTTGTATAACATAACGTTATATGGTATAACGTTAAAACGTATTGCGTTATATGGTATAACGTTATAACGTATTACGTTATATAACATAACGCGACATGGTAGAACGTTATAACGTATTACGTTATATGGAATAACGTTATAAGGTATAACGTTATAACGTTTAACGTTATATAGTATATCGTTATAAGGTATAACGTTATATAACATGACGTTATATGGTATAATGATATAACGTATTACGATAAATAGTACATCGTTATATCGTATTACGTTATATAACATAACGTTATATGGTATAACGTAAAAACGTATTGCGATATATGGTATAACGTTAAAACGTATTGCATTATATGGTATAACGTCATAACGTATTACATTATATGGTATAACGTCAAAACGTATTCCGTTATATGGCATAACGTTATAACGTACTACGTTATGTGGTATAACGTTATAACGTATTACGTTATATGGTATAATGTTATAACGTATTACGTTACATGGTATAATGTTATAACGTATTACGATATATGGCATAACGTTATAACGTATTACGTTATGTGGTATAACGTTATCACGTATTACATTATATGGTATAACGTTATATGGTATAACGTTAAAACATATTACGTTACATGGAATAACGTTATAACGTATTATGTTATATGGTATAACGTTATAACATATTACGTTATGTGGTGTAACGTTATAACGTGTTACGTTATATGGTATAACGTTATAACGTATTACGTTATATGGTTTAACGTCATAACGTATTACGTTACATGGTATAACGTTATAACGTATTACGTTATATGGTATAACATTATAACGTATTACGTTATATGGTATAACGTTATAACGTATTACGTTATATGGTGTAACGTTATAGCGTATTACGTTATATGGCATAACGTTATATGGTATAACGTTAAAACATATTACGTTATATGGTATAACGATGTAATGTATTACGTTATGAGGTATAACGTTATAACGTATTATATTATATGGTATAACGTCATAACGTATTACGTTATATGGCTTAACGTTATGACGAATTACGTTATGTGGTATACTGCTATAACGTATTACGTTATATGGTATAACGTTATAAGGAATTACGATATATCGTATAACGTTATAACGTATTACGTTATGTGGTATAACGTTATATCGTATTACGTTATATGGTATAACGTTATAACGTATTACGTTATATAACATAACGATATATGGTATAACATTAAAACATATTACGTTATATGGTATAAAGTTATATCGTATTACGTTACATGGTATAACGTTATAACGTATTACGTTATATGGTATAATGATATAACGTATTACGATATATAGTATATCGTCATAACGTTTTGCGTTGTATTACATAACGTTATATGGTATAACGTTATGACGTATTACGTTATATGGTATAACGTCATAACGTATTATGTTATATGACTTAACGTTATAACGTATTACGTTATGTGGTATAATGATATAACGTATTACGATATATAGTATATCGTTATAACGTATTGCGTTGTATAACATAACGTTATATCGTATAACGTTACAACGTATTACGTTACATAACATAACGTTATATGGTATAACGTTAAAACGTATTGCGTTATATGGTATAACGTTAGAACGTATTGCGTTATATGGTATAATGATATAACTTATTACGATATATGGCATAACGTTATATGGTATAACGTTAAAACATATTACGTTACATGGTATAACGTTAAAACGTATTCCGTTATATGGCATAACGTTATAACGTACTACGTTATGTGGTATAACGTTATAACGTATTACGTTATGTGGTATAACGTTATAACGGATTGCGTAACATGGTATAACGTTATAACTTATTACGTTATATGGTATAATGTTATAACGTATTACGTTACATGGTATAATGTTATAACGTATTACGATATATGGCATAACGTTATAACGTATTACGTTATGTGGTATAACGTTATCACGTATTACATTATATGGTATAACGTTATATGGTATAACGTTAAAACATATTACGTTACATCGAATAACGTTATAACGTATTACGTTATATGGTTTAACGTCATAACGTATTACGTTACATGGTATAACGTATTACGTTATATGGTATAACGTTATAACGTATTACGTTATATGGTATAACGTTATAACGTATTACGTTATATGGTGTAACGTTATAGCGTATTACGTTATATGGCATAACGTTATATGGTATAACGTTAAAACATATTACGTTATATGGTATAACGATGTAATGTATTACGTTATGAGGTATAACGTTATAACGTATTATATTATATGGTATAACGTCATAACGTATTACGTTATATGGCTTAACGTTATGACGAATTACGTTATGTGGTATACTGCTATAACGTATTACGTTATATGGTATAACGTTATAAGGAATTACGTTATATCGTATAACGTTATAACGTATTACGTTATGTGGTATAACGTTATATCGTATTACGTTATATGGTATAACGTTATAACGTATTACGTTATATAACATAACGATATATGGTATAACATTAAAACATATTACGTTATGTGGTATAAAGTTATATCGTATTACGTTACATGGTATAACGTTATAACGTATTACGTTATATGGTATAATGATATAACGTATTACGATATATAGTATATCGTCATAACGTTTTGCGTTGTATAACATAACGTTATATGGTATAACGTTATGACGTATTACGTTATATGGTATAACGTCATAACGTATTATGTTATATGACTTAACGTTATAACGTATTACGTTATGTGGTATAATGATATAACGTATTACGATATATAGTATATCGTTATAACGTATTGCGTTGTATAACATAACGTTATATGGTATAACGTTACAACGTATTACGTTACATAACATAACGTTATATGGTATAACGTTAAAACGTATTGCGTTATATGGTATAACGTTAGAACGTATTGCGTTATATGGTATAATGATATAACTTATTACGATATATAGTATATCGTTATAACGTATTGCGTTGTATAACATAACGTTATATGGTATAACGTTATAACGTATTACGTTATATAACATAACGATAAATGGTGTAACGTTAAAACGTATTGCGTTATATGGTATAACGTTAGAACGTATTACGTTACATGGTATTACGATGTAATGTATTACGTTATGGGGTATAACGTTATAACGTATTACGTTATGAGGTATAACGTTATAACGTATTATATTATATGGTATAACGTCATAACGTATTACGTTATATGGCTTAACGTTATGACGAATTACGTTATGTGGTATACTGCTATAACGTATTACGTTATATGGTATAACGTTATAAGGAATTACGTTATATCGTATAACGTTATAACGTATTACGTTATGTGGTATAACGTTATATCGTATTACGTTATATGGTATAACGTTATAACGTATTACGTTATATAACATAACGATATATGGTATAACATTAAAACATATTACGTTATATGGTATAAAGTTATATCGTATTACGTTACATGGTATAACGTTATAACGTATTACATTATATGGTATAACGCTGTAACGTATTACCTTATATGGTATAACGTCATAACGTATTACATTATATGGTATAACGTTATAGCGTATTACGTTATATGGCATAACGTTATATGGTATAACGTTAAAACATATTACGTTATATGGTAAAACGTTATAACGTATTACGTTATATGGCATAACGTTATAACGTATTACGTTATGTGGTATAATTTTATAACGTATTACGTTATATGGTATATCGTTATAACGTATTACGTTATATGGTATAACGTCATAACGTATTACGTTATATGGCTTAACGTTATGACGTATTACGTTATGTGGTATAATTCTATAACGTATTACGTTATATGGTATAACGTCATAACGTATTACGTTATATTGCTTAACGTTATGACGTATTACGTTATGTGGTATAATTCTATAACGTATTACGTTATATGGTATATCGTTATAACGAATTACGATATAACATAACGTTATATGGTATATCGTTGAAACATATTACGTAATATGGTATAACGTTATAACGTATTACGTTATATGGTATAACGTCATAACGTATTACGTTATATGATTAAACGTTATAATGTATTACGTTATCTGGTATAACGTTATAACATAACGTTATATGGTATAACGTTATATAACATAACGTTGTATGGTATAACGTTAAAACGTATTGGGTTATATGGTATAACGTTAGAACGTATTGCGTTACATAACATAACGTGACATGGTATAACGTTATAACGTGTTACTTTATAGAACATAACGTTACATGGTATAACGTTATATCGTATTATGTTATATGGTATAAAGTTATAACGTATTACGTTATATGGTATATCGTTATAACGTATTACGTTACACGGTATAACGTTTTAACGTATTACGTTATATGGTATAACGTTATAACGTGTTACGATATATGGCATAACGTTATAACGTATTACGTTATGTGGTATAACCTTATCACGTATTACATTATATTGTATAACGTTATAACGTATTACGTTATATGGCATAACGTTATAACGTATTACGTTATGTGGTATAACGTTATATCGTATTACGTTATATGGTATAATGCTATAACTTATTACGTTATATGGTATAATGTTATAACGTATTACGTTATATGGCATAACGTTGTAACGTATTACGTTATGTGGTATAACGTTATAACGTATTACGTTATATGGTATAACGTTATAACATATTACGTTATATGGCATAACGTTATCACGTATTACGTTATATGGTATTTCGTTATATGGTATAACGTTATAACGAATTACGATATAACATAACGTTATATGGTAAATCGTTGAAACATATTTCGTAATAAGGTATAACGTTATAACGTATTACGTTATATGGCATAACGTTATAACGTATTACGTTATGTGGTATAACGTTATAACGTATTACGTTATATGGTAAAACGTTATAACGTATTACGTTATATGGAATAACGTTATAACGTATTACGTTATATATCATAACGGTATATGGTATAACGTTATAACGTATTACGTTATATAACATAACGTGACATGGTAGAACGTTATAACGTATTACGTTATATGGTACAACGTTATAAGGTATAACGTTATAACGTGTTACGTTATATAGTATATCGTTATAAGGTATAACGTTATATAACATGACTTTATATGGTATAATGATATAACGTATTACGATAAATAGTACATGGTTATATCGTATTACGTTATATAACATAACGTTATATGGTACAACGTTAAAACATATTGCCTTATATGGTATAACGTTAAAACGTATTGCATTATATGGTATAACGTTAGAACGTATTACGTTATATGACTTAACGTTATAATGTATGACGTTATGCGGTATAACGCTATAACGTATTGCGTTTTATGCTATAACGTTATAACGTATAACGTTATATAACATAACGTTATATGGTATAACGTTAAAACATATTGCGTTATATGGTATAACGTTAAAACGTATTGCATTATATGATATAATGTTAAAACGTATTCCGTTATATGGCATAACGTTATAACGAATTACGTTATGTGGTATAACGTTATAACGTATTACGTTATATGGTATAACGTTATAACGTATTACGTTATATGGTATAACGTCATAACGTATTACGTTATATGACTTAACGTTATAATGTATTACGTTTTGTGGTATAACGCTATAACGTATTACGTTATATGGTATAATGCTATAACTTATTACGTTATATGGTATAATGTTATAACGTATTACGTTATATGGCATAACGTTATAACGTATTACGTTATATGGCATAACGTCATAACGAATTACGTTATATGACTTAACGTTATAATGTATTACGTTACATGGTATAACGATGTAATGTATTACGTTATGGGGTATAACGTTATAACGTATTACGTTATATGGCATAACGTTATAACGTATTACGTTATGTGGTATAACGTTATATGGCATAACGTTATAACATATTACGTTATGTGGTATAACGTTATAACGTATTACGTTATATGGTATAACGTTATAACGTATTACGTTATATGGTATAACGTCATAACCTATTACGTTATATGGCTTAACGTTTTAACGTATTACGTTATGTGGTATAACGCTATATCGTATTACGTTATATGGTATAACGTTATAAGGTATTACGTTATATGGTATAACGTTATAACGTATGTCGTAATATGGTATAACGTTATAACGAATTACGATATATGATATAACGTCATAACGTATTACGTTATATGGCTTAACGTTATAACGTATTACGTTATATGACTTAACGTTATAACGTATTACGTTATGTGGTATAATGATAAATCGTATTACGATATATAGTATACCGTTATAACGTATTGCGTTGTATAACATAACGTTGTATGGTATAACGTTATAGCGTATTACGTTATATAACATAACGTTATATGGTATAACGTTAAAACGTATTGCGTTATATGGTATAACGTTAGAACGTATTGCGTTATATGGTATAATGATATAACGTATAATGATATATAGTATATCGTTATAACGTATTGCTTTGTATAACATTACGTTATATGGTATAACGTTTTAACGTATTACATTATATAACATAACGTTATATGGTATAACGTTAAAACGTATTGCGCTATTTGGTATAACGTTAGAACGTATTGCGTTATATAACATAACGTTATATGGTATAACGTTAAAACATATTACGTTACATGGTATAACGTTATAACGTATTACGTTATATGGTATAACGTTATAACGTATTACGTTATATGGTATAACGTTATAACGTATTACGTTATGTGGCATAACGTTATAACGTATTACGTTATGTGGTATAATGTTATCACGTATTACGTTATATGGTATAACGTTATAACGTATTACGTTATATGGTATAACGTTATAAGGTATTACGTTATATGGCATAACGTTATAACGTATTACGTTATGTGGTATAACGTTATATCGTATTACGTTATATGGTATAACGTTATAACGTATTACGTCATATGGTACAACGTCATAACGTATTACGTTATATGGCGTATCGGTATAACGTATTACGTTATGTGGTATAATGCTATAACTTATTACGTTATATGGTATAGTGTTATAACGTATTACGTTATATGGCATAACGTTATAACGTATTACGTTATGTGGTATAACGTTATAACGTATTACGTTATATGGTATAACGTTATAACATATTACGTTATATGGTATAACGTTATATGGTATAACGTTAAAACGTATTGCGCTATATGGTATAACGTTAGAACGTATTGCGTTATATGGTATAACGTTAAAACGTATTGCGCTATATGGTATAACGTTAGAACGTATTGCGTTATATGGTATGATGATATAACGCATTACGATATATAGTATATCGTTATAACGTATTGCGTTGTATAACATAACGTTATATGGTATAACGTTAAAACGTATTGCGTTATATGGTATAACGTTAGAACGTATTGCGTTATATAACATAACGTGACATGGTATAACGATATAACGTGTTACTTTATATAACATAACGTTACATGGTATAACGTTATATCGTATTATGTTATATGGTATAAAGTTATAAGGTATTACGTTATATGGTATAACGTTATAACGTATTACGTTATATAACATAACGTTATAACGTATAACGTTATATAACATAACGTTATATGGTATAACGTTATAACGTATTACGTTATATAACATAACGTTATAAGGTATAACGTTGTAACGTGTTACGTTATATAGTATATCGATATAAGGTATAACGTTATATAACATGACGTTATACGGTATAATGATATAACGTATTACGATATATAGTACATCGTTATAACGTATTGCGTTTTATAACTTAACGTTACATGGTATAACGTTATAACGTATTACGTTATGTAACATAACGTTATATGGTATAACGTTAAAACGTATTCCGTTATATGGCATAACGTTATAACGTATAACGTTATATAACATAACGTTATATGGTATAACGTTAAAACGTATTGCATTATATGATTAAACGTTATAACGTATTACGTTATATGGTATAACGTTATAACGTATTACGTTATATGGTATAACGTTATAACGTATTACGTTATGTGGCATAGCGTTATAACGTATTACGTTATGTGGTATAATGTTATCACGTATTACGTTATATGGTATAACGTTATAACGTATTACGTTATATGGTATAACGTTATAAGGTATTACGTTATATGGCATAACGTTATAACGTATTACGTTATGTGGTATAACGTTATATCGTATTACGTTATATGGTATAACGTTATAACGTATTACGTCATATGGTACAACGTCATAACGTATTACGTTATATGGCGTATCGGTATAACGTATTACGTTATGTGGTATAATGCTATAACTTATTACGTTATATGGTATAGTGTTATAACGTATTACGTTATATGGCATAACGTTATAACGTATTACGTTATGTGGTATAACGTTATAACGTATTACGTTATATGGTATAACGTTATAACATATTACGTTATATGGTATAACGTTATATGGTATAACGTTAAAACGTATTGCGCTATATGGTATAACTTTAGAACGTATTGCGTTATATGGTATAACGTTAAAACGTATTGCGCTATATGGTATAACGTTAGAACGTATTGCGTTATATGGTATAATGATATAACGCATTACGATATATAGTATATCGTTAAAACGTATTGCGTTGTATAACATAACGTTATATGGTATAACGTTATAACGTATTACGTTATATAACATAAGGTTATACGGTATAACGTTAAAACGTATTGCGTTATATGGTATAACGTTAGAACGCATTGCGTTATATAACATAACGTGACATGGTATAACGTTATAACGTGTTACTTTATATAACATAACGTTACATGGTATAACGTTATATCGTATTATGTTATATGGTATAAAGTTATAACGTATTACGTTATATGGTATAACGTTATAACGTATTACGTTATATAACATAACGTTATAACGTATAACGTTATATAACATAACGTTATATGGTATAACGTTATAACGTATTACGTTATATAACATAACGTTATAAGGTATAACGTTGTAACGTGTTACGTTATATAGTATATCGATATAAGGTATAACGTTATATAACATGACGTTATACGGTATAATGATATAACGTATTACGATATATAGTACATCGTTATAACGTATTGCGTTTTATAACTTAACGTTACATGGTATAACGTTATAACGTATTACGTTATGTAACATAACGTTATATGGTATAACGTTAAAACGTATTCCGTTATATGGCATAACGTTATAACGTATAACGTTATATAACATAACGTTATATGGTATAACGTTAAAACGTATTGCATTATATGGTATAACGTTAAAACGTATTCCGTTATATGGCATAACGTTATAACGTATTACGTTATGTGGTATAACGTTATAACGTATTACGTTATATGGTATAACGTTATAACGTATTATGTTATATGTTATAACGTCATAACGTATTACGTTATATGATTAAACGTTATAATGTATTACGTTATGTGGTATAACGCTATAACGTATTACGTTATATGGTATAACGTTATAACGTATTACGTTATATGGTATATCGTTATAACGTATTACGTTACACGGTATAACGTTTTAACGTATTACGTTATATGGTATAACGTTTTAACGTATTACGTTACATGGTATAATGTTATAACGTATTACGTTACATGGTACAATGTTATAACGTGTTACGATGTATGGCATAACGTTATAACGTATTACGTTATGTGGTATAACCTTATCACGTATTACATTATATTGTATAACGTTATAACGTATTACGTTATATGGCATAACGTTATAACGTATTACGTTATGTGGTATAACGTTATATCGTATTACGTTATATGGTATAATGCCATATCTTATTACGTTATATGGTATAATGTTATAACGTATTACGTTATATGGCATGACGTTATAACGTATTACGTTATATGGCATAACGTTATCACGTATTACGTTATATGGTATGTCGTTATATGGTATAACGTTATAACGAATTACGATATAACATAACGTTATATGGTATATCGTTGAAACATATTTCGTAATAAGGTATAACGTTATAACGTATTACGTTATATGGCATAACGCTATAACGTATTACGTTATGTGGTATAACGTTATAACGTATTACGTTATATGGTAAAACGTTATAACGTATTACGTTATATGGAATAACGTTATAACGTATTACGTTATATATCATAACGGTATATGGTATAACGTTATAACGTATTACGTTATATGGTATAACGATATAACGTATTACGTTATATAACATAACGTGACATGGTAGAACGTTATAACGTATTACGTTATATAGTACAACGTTATAAGGTATAACGTTATAACGTGTTACGTTATATAGTATATCGTTATAAGGTATAACGTTATATAACATGACGTTATATGGTATAATGATATAACGTATTACGGTAAATAGTACATGGTTATATCGTATTACGTTATATAACATAACGTTATATGGTACAACGTTAAAACGTATTGCGTTATATGGTATAACGTTAAAACGTATTGCATTATATGGTATAACGTTATAACGTTTTACGTTATATGACTTAACGTTATAATGTATTACGTTACATGGTATAACGATGTAATGTATTACGTTATGGGGTATAACGTTATAACGTATTACGTTATATGGTATAACGTTATAACGTATTACGCTATATGGCATAACGTTATATGGAATAACGTTAAAACATATTACGTTACATGGTATAACGTTATAACGTAATGCGTTATATGGTATAACGTTGTAAAGTATTACGTTATATGGCATAACGTTATAACGTATTACGTTATGTGGTATAACGTTATATCGTATTACGTTATAAGGTATAACGTTATAACGTATTACGTTATATGGTATAACGTCATAACGTATTACGTTATATGACTTAACGTTATAATGTATTACGTTACATGGTATAACGATGTAATGTATTATGTTATGGGGTATAACGTTATAACGTATTACGTTATATGGTATATCGTTATAACGTATTACGCTATATGGCATAACGTTATATGGAATAACGTCAAAACATATTACGTTACATGGTATAACGTTATAACGTAATGCGTTATATGGTATAACGTTATAACGTATTACGTTATATGGCATAACGTTATAACGTATTACGTTATGTGGTATAACGTTATATCGTATTACGTTATATGGTATAACGTTATAACGTATTACGTTATATGGTATAACGTCATAACGTATTACGTTACATGGCTTAACGTTATAACGTATTACGTTATGTGGTATAATGCTATAACTTATTACGTTATGTGGTATAATGTTATCACGTATTACGTTATATGGTATAACGTTATAACGTATTACGTTATATGGCATAACGTTATAACGTATTACGTTATGTGGTATAACGTTATATCGTATTACGTTATAAGGTATAACGTTATAACGTATTACGTTATATGGTATAACGTCATAACGTATTACGTTATATGACTTAACGTTATAATGTATTACGTTACATGGTAAAACGATGTAATGTATTACGTTATGGGGTATAACGTTATAACGTATTACGTTATATGGTATAACGTTATAACGTATTACGCTATATGGCATAACGTTATATGGTACAACGTTAAAACGTATTGCGTTATATGGTATAACGTTAAAACGTATTGCATTATATGGTATAACGTTATAACGTTTTACGTTATATGACTTAACGTTATAATGTATTACGTTACATGGTATAACGATGTAATGTATTACGTTATGGGGTATAACGTCATAACGTATTACGTTACATGGCTTAACGTTATAACGTATTACGTTATGTGGTATAATGCTATAACTTATTACGTTATGTGGTATAATGTTATCACGTATTACGTTATATGGTATAACGTTATAACGTATTACGTTATATGGCATAACGTTATAACGTATTACGTTATGTGGTATAACGTTATATCGTATTACGTTATATGGTATAACGTTATAACGTATTACGTTATATGGTATAACGCTATAACGTACTACGTTATGTGGTATAACATTATAACGTATTACGTTATATGGTATAACGTTATAACGTTATAACGTATTACGTTATATGATTAAACGTTATAATGTATTACGTTATGTGGTATAACGCTATAACGTATTACGTTATATGGTATAACGTTATAACGTATTACGTTATATGGTATATCGTTATAACGTATTACGTTACACGGTATAACGTTTTAACGTATTACGTTATATGGTATAACGTTTTAACGTATTACGTTACATGGTATAATGTTATAACGTATTACGTTACATGGTACAATGTTATAACGTGTTACGATATATGGCATAACGTTATAACGTATTACGTTATGTGGTATAACCTTATCACGTATTACATTATATTGTATAACGTTATAACGTATTACGTTATATGGCATAACGTTATAACGTATTACGTTATGTGGTATAACGTTATATCGTATTACGTTATATGGTATAATGCCATAACTTATTACGTTATATGGTATAATGTTATAACGTATTTCGTTATATGGCATAAAGTTATAACGTATTACGTTATGTGGTATAACGTTATAACGTATTACGTTATATGGTATAACGTTATAACATATTACGTTATATGGCATAACGTTATCACGTATTACGTTATATGGTATGTCGTTATATGGTATAACGTTATAACGAATTACGATATAACATAACGTTATATGGTATATCGTTGAAACATATTTCGTAATAAGGTATAACGTTATAACGTATTACGTTATATGGCATAACGTTATAACGTATTACGTTATATAACATAACGTTATATGGAATAACGTTAAAACATATTACGTTACATGGTATAACGTTATAACGTAATGCGTTATATGGTATAACGTTATAAGGTATTGCGTTATATGGCATAACGCTATAACGTATTACGTTATGTGGTATAACGTTATATCGTATTACGTTATAAGGTATAACGTTATAACGTATTACGTTATATGGTATAACGTCATAACGTATTACGTTATATGGCTTAACGTTATAACGTATTACGTTATGTGGTATAATGCTATAACTTATTACGTTATGTGGTATAATGTTATCACGTATTACGTTATATGGTATAACGTTATAACGTATTACGTTATATGGCATAACGTTATAACGTATTACGTTATGTGGTATAACGTTATATCGTATTACGTTATATGGTATAACGTTATAACGTATTACGTTATATGGTATAACGCTATAACGTACTACGTTATGTGGTATAACATTATAACGTATTACGTTATATGGTATAACGTTATAACGTTATAACGTATTACGTTATATGGTATAACGTTATAACGTATTACGTTATATGGTATAACGTTATAACGTATTACGTTATATGGTATAACGTTATAACGTATTACGTTATATGGCATAACGTTATAACGTATTACGTTATGTGGTATAATGTTATCACGTATTACGTTATATGGTATAACGTTATAACTTATTACGTTATATGGCATAACGTTATAACGTATTACGTTATGTGGTATAACGTTATGTGGCATAACGTTATAACATATTACGTTATGTGGTATAATGTTATCACGTATTACGTTATATGGTATAACGTTATAACGTATTACGTTATATGGCATAACGTTATAACGTATTACGTTATGTGGTATAACGTTATATCGTATTACGTTATATGGTATAATGCTATATCGTATTACGTTATATTGTATAACGTTATAAGGTATTACGTTATATGGTATAACGTTATAACGTATGTCGTTATATGGTATAACGTTATAACGAATTACGATATATGATATAACGTCATAACGTATTACGTTATATGGCTTAACGTTATATCGTATTACGTTATATGACTTAACGTTATAACGTATTACGTTATGTGGTATAATGATAAATCGTATTACGATATATAGTATATCGTTATAACGTATTGCGTTGTATAACATAACGTTGTATGGTATAACGTTATAGCGTATTACGTTATATAACATAACGTTATATGGTATAACGTTAAAACGTATTGCGTTATATGGTATAACGTTAGAACGTATTGCGTTATATGATATAATGATATAACGTATAACGATATATAGTATATCGTTATAACGTATTGCTTTGTATAACATTACGTTATATGGTATAACGTTATAACGTATTACATTATATAACATAACGTTATATGGTATAACGTTAAAACGTATTGCGCTATATGGTATAACGTTAGAACGTATTGCGTTATATAACATAACGTTATATGGTATAACGTTAAAACATATTACGTTACATGGTATAACGTTATAACGTATTACGTTATATGGTATAACGTTATAACGTATTACGTTATATGGTATAACGTTATAACGTATTACGTTATATGGCATAACGTTATAACGTATTTCGTTATGTGGTATAATCTTATCACGTATTACGTTATATGGTATAACGTTATAACGTATTACGTTATATGGTATAACCTTATAAGGTATTACGTTATATGGCATAACGTTATAACGTATTACGTTATGTGGTATAACGTTATATCGTATTACGTTATATGGTATAACGTTATAACGTATTACGTCATATGGTATAACGTCATAACGTATTACGTTATATGGCTTAACGTTATAACGTATTACGTTATGTGGTATAATGCTATAACTTATTACGTTATATGGTATAGTGTTATAACGTATTACGTTATATGGCATAACGTTATAACGTATTACGTTATGTGGTATAACGTTATAACGTATTACGTTATATGGTATAACGTTATAACATATTACGTTATATGGTATAACGTTATATGGTATAACGTTAAAACGTATTGCGCTATATGGTATAACGTTAGAACGTATTGCGTTATATGGTATGACGTTAAAACGTATTGCGCTATATGGTATAACGTTAGAACGTATTGCGTTATATGGTATAATGATATAACGTATTACGATATATAGTATATCGTTACAACGTATTGCGTTGTATAACATTACGTTATATGGTATAACGTTATAACGTATTACGTTATATAACATAACGTTATATGGTATAACGTTAAAACGTATTGCGCTATATGGTATAACGTTAGAACGTATTGCGTTATATGGTATAACGTTAGAACGTATTACATTATATAACATAACGTTATATGGTATAACGTTAAAACGTATTGCGCTATATGGTATAACGTTAGAACGTATTGCGTTATATAACATAACGTTATATGGTATAACGTTAAAACATATTACGTTACATGGTATAACGTTATAACGTATTACGTTATATGGTATAACGTTATAACGTATTACGTTATATGGTATAACGTTATAACGAATTACGTTATATGGCATTACGTTATAACGTATTACGTTATGTGGTATAATGTTATCACGTATTCCGTTATATGGTATAACGTAATAACGTATTACGTTATATGGTATAACGTCATAACGTATTACGTTATATGACTTAACGTTATAATGTATTACGTTTCATGGTATAACGATGTAATGTATTACGTTATGGGGTATAACGTTATAACGTATTACGTTATATGGTATAACGTCATAACGTATTACGTTATATGGCTTAACGTTATAACGTATTACGTTATGTGGTATAATGCTATAACTTATTACGTTATATGGTATAATGTTATAACGTATTACGTTATATGGCATAACGTTATAACGTATTACGTTATGTGGTATAACGTTATAACGTATTACGTTATATGGTATAACGTTATAACATATTACGTTATATGGTATAACGTCATAACGCATTACATTATATGGCTTAACGTTATAACGTATTACGTTATGTGGTATAATGCTATAACGTATTCCGTTGTATGTTATAACGTTATAAGGTATTACGTTATATGGTATAACGTCATAACGTATGTCGTTATATGGTATAACGTTATAACGTATTACGTTATATGGTATAACGTCATAACGTATTACGTTATATGGCTTAACGTTATAACGTATTACGTTATATGACTTAACGTTATAACGTATTACGTTATGTGGTATAATGATATAACGTATTACGATATATAGTATATCGTTATAACGTATTGCGTTGTATAACATTACGTTATATGGTATAACGTTATAACGTATTACGTTATGTTGTATAATGCTATAACTTATTACGTTATATGGTATAATGTTATAACGTATTACGTTATATGGCATAACGTTATAACGTATTACGTTATGTGGTATAACGTTATAACGTATTACGTTATATGGTATAACGTTATAACATATTACGTTATATGGTATAACGTCATAACACATTACGTTATATGGCTTAACGTTATAACGTATTACGTTATGTGGTATAATGCTATAACGTATTACGTTGTATGGTGTAATGTTAGAACGTATTACGTTATATGACATAACGTTATAACTTATTACGTTATATGGTATAATGTTATAACGTATTACGTTATATGGTATAACGTCATAACGTATTACGTTATATGGCTTAACGTTATAACGTATTACGTTATATGACTTAACGTTATAACGTATTACGTTATGTGGTATAATGATATAACGTATTACGATATATAGTATATCGTTATAACGTATTGCGTTGTATAACATTACGTTATATGGTATAACGTTATAACGTATTACGTTATATAACATAACGTTATATGGTATAACGTTAAAACGTATTGCGCTATATGGTATGACGTTAAAACGTATTGCGCTTTATGGTATAACGTTAGAACGTATTGCGTTATATAACATAACGTTATATGGTATAACGTTAAAACATATTACGTTACATGGTATAACGTTATAACGTATTACGTTATATGGTATAACGTTATAACGTATTACGTTATATGGTATAACGTTATAACGTATTACGTTATATGGCATAACGTTATAACGTATTACGTTATATGGTATAACGTTATAACGTATTACGTTATGTTGTATAATGCTATAACTTATTACGTTATATGGTATAATGTTATAACGTATTACGTTATATGGCATAACGTTATAACGTATTACGTTATGTGGTATAACGTTATAACGTATTACGTTATATGGTATAACGTTATAACATATTACGTTATATGGTATAACGTCATAACACATTACGTTATATGGCTTAACGTTATAACGTATTACGTTATGTGGTATAATGCTATAACGTATTACGTTGTATGGTGTAATGTTATAACGTATTACGTTATATGACATAACGTTATAACTTATTACGTTATATGGTATAATGTTATAACGTATTACGTTATATGGTATAACGTCATAACGTATTACGTTATATGGCTTAACGTTATAACGTATTACGTTATATGACTTAACGTTATAACGTATTACGTTATGTAGTATAATGATATAACGTATTACGATATATAGTATATCGTTATAACGTATTGCGTTGTATAACATTACGTTATATGGTATAACGTTATAACGTATTACGTTATATAACATAACGTTATATGGTATAACGTTAAAACGTATTGCGCTATATGGTATGACGTTAAAACGTATTGCGCTTTATGGTATAACGTTAGAACGTATTGCGTTATATAACATAACGTTATATGGTATAACGTTAAAACATATTACGTTACATGGTATAACGTTATAACGTATTACGTTATATGGTATAACGTTATAACGTATTACGTTATATGGTATAACGTTATAACGTATTACGTTATATGGCATAACGTTATAACGTATTACGTTATGTGGTATAACGTTATAACGTATTACGTTATATGGTATAACGTTATAACGTATTACGTTATATGGCATAACGTTATAACGTATTACGTTATGTGGTATAATGTTATCACGTATTACGTTATATGGTATAACGTTATAACGTATTACGTTATATGGTATAACGTTATAACGTATTACGTTATATGGCATAACGTTATAACGTATTACGTTATGTGGTATAACGTTATATCGTATTACGTTATATGGTATAACGTTATAACGTATTACGTTATATGGTATAACGTTATAACATATTACGTTATATGGTATAACGTCATAACCTATTACGTTATATGGCTTAACGTTTTAACGTATTACGTTATGTGGTATAATGCTATATCGTATTACGTTATATGGTATAACGTTATAAGGTATTACGTTATATGGTATAACGTTATAACGTATGTCGTTATATGGTATAACGTTATAACGAATTACGATATATGATATAACGTCATAACGTATTACGTTATATGGCTTAACGTTATAACGTATTACGTTATATGACTTAACGTTATAACGTATTACGTTATGTGGTATAATGATAAATAGTATTAGGATATATAGTATATCGTTATAACGTATTGCGTTGTATAACATAACGTTGTATGGTATAACGTTATAGCGTATTACGTTATATAACATAACGTTATATGGTATAACGTAAAAACGTATTGCGCTATATGGTATAACGTTAGAACGTATTGCGTTATATAACATAACGTTATATGGTATAACGTTAAAACATATTACGTTACATGGTATAACGTTATAACGTATTACGTTATATGGTATAACGTTATAACGTATTACGTTATATGGTATTACGTTATAACGTATTACGTTATATGGCATAACGTTATAACGTATTACGTTATATGGTATAACGTCATAACGTATTACGTTATATGGCTTAACGTTATAACGTATTACGATATGTGGTATAATACTATAACTTATTACGTTATATGGTATAATGTTATAACGTATTACGTTATATGGCATAACGTTATAACGTATTACGTTATGTGGTATAACGTTATAACGTATTACGTTATATGGTATAACGTTATAACATATTACGTTATATGGTATAACGTCATAACGCATTACGTTATATGGCTTAACGTTATAACGTATTACGTTATGTGGTATAATGCTATAACGTATTACGTTATATGGTATAACGTTATAAGGTATTACGTTATATGGTATAACGTCATAACGTATGTCGTTATATGGTATAACGTTATAATGTATTACGTTACATGGTACAACGATGTAATGTATTACGTTATGGGGTATAACGTTATAACGTATTACGTTATATGGCATAACGTTATAACGTATTACGCTATATGGCATAACGTTATATGGAATAACGTTAAAACATATTACGTTACATGGTATAACGTTATAACGTAATGCGTTATATGGTATAACGTTATAACGTATTACGTTATATGGCATAACGTTATAACGTATTACGTTATGTGGTATAACGTTATATCGTATTACGTTATATGGTATAACGTTATAACGTATTACGTTATATGGTATAACGTCATAACGTATTACGTTATATGGCTTAACGTTATAACGTATTACGTTATGTGGTATAATGCTATAACGTATTACGTTATATGGCATAACGTTATAACGTATTACGTTATATGGCTTAACGTTATAACGTATTACGTTATGTGGTATAATGCTATAACGTATTACGTTATATGGTATAACGTTATAAGGTATTACGTTATATAGTACAACGTTATAACGTATGTCGTTATATGGTATAACGTTATAACGAATTACGATATATGGTATAACGTCATAACGTATTACGTTATATGGCTTAACGTTATAACGTATTACGTTATATGACTTAACGTTATAATGTATTACGTTATGTGGTATAATGATATAACGTATTACGATATATAGTATATCGTTATAACGTATTGCGTTGTATAACATTACGTTATATGGTATAACGTTATAACGTATTACGTTATATATCATAACGTTATATGGTATAACGTTAAAACGTATTGCGCTATATGGTATAACGTTAGAACGTATTGCGTTATATGGTATAACGTTAAAACGTATTGCGCTATATGGTATAACGTTAGAACGTATTACATTATATAACATAACGTTATATGGTATAACGTTAAGATGTATTGCGCTATATGGTATAACGTCAGAACGTATTGCGTTATATAACATAACGTTATATGGTATAACGTTAAAACATATTACGTTACATGGTATAACGTTATAACGTATTACGTTATATGGTATAACGTTATAACGTATTACGTTATATGGTATAACGTTATAACGTATTACGTTATATGGCATAACGTTATAACGTATTACGTTCTGTGGTATAATGTTATCACGTATTACGTTATATGGTATAACGTTATAACGTATTACGTTATATGGCATAACGTTATAACGTATTACGTTATGTGGTATAACGTTATATGGCATAACGTTATAACATATTACGTTATGTGGTATAATGTTATCACGTATTACGTTATATGGTATAACGTTATAACGTATTACGTTATATGGCATAACGTTATAACGTATCACGTTATGTGGTATAACGTTATATCGTATTACGTTATATGGTATAATGTTATAACTTATTACGTTATATGGTATAATGTTATAACGTATTACGTTATATGGCATAACGTTATAACGTATTACGTTATGTGGTATAACGTTATAACGTATTACGTTATATGGTATAACGTTATAACATATTACGTTATATGGTATAACGTCACAACCTATTACGTTATATGGCTTAACGTTTTAACGTATTACGTTATGTGGTATAATGCTATATCGTATTACGTTATATGGTATAACGTTATAAGGTATTACGTTATATGGTATAACGTTATAAGGTATTACGTTATATGGTATAACGTTATAACGAATGTCGTTATATGGTATAGCGTTATAACGAATTACGATATATGATATAACGTCATAACGTATTACGTTATATGGCTTAACGTTATAACGTATTACGTTATATGACTTAACGTTATAACGTATTACGTTATGTGGTATAATGATAAATCGTATTACGATATATAGTATATCGTTATAACGTATTGCGTTGTATAACATAACGTTGTATGGTATAACGTTATAGCGTATTACGTTATATAACATAACGTTATATGGTATAACGTTAAAACGTATTGCGTTATATGGTATAACGTTAGAACGTATTGCGTTATATGGTATAATGATATAACGTATAACGATATATAGTATATCGTTATAACGTATTGCTTTGTATAACATTACGTTATATGGTATAATGTTATAACGTATTACATTATATAACATTACGTTATATGGTATAACGTTATAACGTATTACGTTATATAACATAACGTTATATGGTATAACGTTAAAACGTATTGCGCTATATGGTATAACGTTAGAACGTATTGCGTTATATGGTATAACGTTAAAACGTATTGCGCTATATGGTATAACGTTAGAACGTATTACATTATATAACATAACGTTATATGGTATAACGTTAAGATGTATTGCGCTATATGGTATAACGTCAGAACGTATTGCGTTATATAACATAACGTTATATGGTATAACGTTAAAACCTATTGCGTTATATGGTATATCTTTATAACGTATTACGTTATATGGTATAACGTTATAACGTATTACGTTATATGGTATAACGTTATAACGTATTACGTTATATGGCATAACGTTATAACGTATTACGTTCTGTGGTATAATGTTATCACGTATTACGTTATATGGTATAACGTTATAACGTATTACGTTATATGGCATAACGTTATAACGTATTACGTTATGTGGTATAACGTTATATGGCATAACGTTATAACATATTACGTTATGTGGTATAATGTTATCACGTATTACGTTATATGGTATAACGTTATAACGTATTACGTTATATGGCATAACGTTATAACGTATCACGTTATGTGGTATAACGTTATATCGTATTACGTTATATGGTATAATGCTATAACTTATTACGTTATATGGTATAATGTTATAACGTATTACGTTATATGGCATAACGTTATAACGTATTACGTTATGTGGTATAACGTTATAACGTATTACGTTATATGGTATAACGTTATAACATATTACGTTATATGGTATAACGTCACAACCTATTACGTTATATGGCTTAACGTTTTAACGTATTACGTTATGTGGTATAATGCTATATCGTATTACGTTATATGGTATAACGTTATAAGGTATTACGTTATATGGTATAACGTTATAAGGTATTACGTTATATGGTATAACGTTATAACGAATGTCGTTATATGGTATAGCGTTATAACGAATTACGATATATGATATAACGTCATAACGTATTACGTTATATGGCTTAACGTTATAACGTATTACGTTATATGACTTAACTTTATAACGTATTACGTTATGTGGTATAATGATAAATCGTATTACGATATATAGTATATCGTTATAACGTATTGCGTTGTATAACATAACGTTGTATGGTATAACGTTATAGCGTATTACGTTATATAACATAACGTTATATGGTATAACGTTAAAACGTATTGCGTTATATGGTATAACGTTAGAACGTATTGCGTTATATGGTATAATGATATAACGTATAACGATATATAGTATATCGTTATAACGTATTGCTTTGTATAACATTACGTTATATGGTATAATGTTATAACGTATTACATTATATAACATAACGTTATATGGTATAACGTTAAAACGTATTGCGCTATATGGTATAACGTTAGAACGTATTGCGTTATATAACATAACGTTATATGGTATAACGTTATAACGTATTACGTTATGTGCTGTAACGTTAGAACGTATTGCGTTATATGGTATAATGATATAACGTATTACGATATATAGTATATCGTTATAACGTATTGCGTTGTATAACATTACGTTATATGGTATAACGTTATAACGTATTACGTTATATAACATAACGTTATATGGTATAACGTTAAAACGTATTGCGCTATATGGTATAACGTTAGAACGTATTGCGTTATATGGTATAACGTTAGAACGTATTACATTATATAACATAACGTTATATGGTATAACGTTAAAACGTATTGCGCTATATGGTATAACGTTAGAACGTATTGCGTTATATAACATAACGTTATATGGTATAACGTTAAAACATATTACGTTACATGGTATCACGTTATAACGTATTACGTTATATGGTATAACGTTATAACGTATTACGTTATATGGTATAACGTTATAACGTATTACGTTATATGGCATAACGTTATAACGTATTACGTTATATGGCATAACGTTATAACGTATTACGCTATATGGCATAACGTTATATGGAATAACGTTAAAACATATTACGTTACATGGTATAACGTTATAACGTAATGCGTTATATGGTATAACGGTATAACGTATTACGTTATATGGCATAACGTTATAACGTATTACGTTATGTGGTATAACGTTATATCGTATTACGTTATATGGTATAACGTTATAACGTATTACGTTATATGGTATAACGTCATAACGTATTACGTTATATGGCTTAACGTTATAACGTATTACGTTATGTGGTATAATGCTATAACGTATTACGTTATATGGCATAACGTTATAACGTATTACGTTATATGGCTTAACGTTATAACGTATTACGTTATGTGGTATAATGCTATAACGTATTACGTTATATGGTATAACGTTATAAGGTATTACGTTATATAGTACAACGTTATAACGTATGTCGTTATATGGTATAACGTTATAACGAATTACGATATATGGTATAACGTCATAACGTATTACGTTATATGGCTTAACGTTATAACGTATTACGTTATATGACTTAACGTTATAATGTATTACGTTATGTGGTATAATGATATAACGTATTACGATATATAGTATATCGTTATAACGTATTGCGTTGTATAACATTACGTTATATGGTATAACGTTATAACGTATTACGTTATATATCATAACGTTATATGGTATAACGTTAAAACGTATTGCGCTATACGGTATAACGTTAGAACGTATTGCGTTATATGGTATAACGTTAAAACGTATTGCGCTATATGGTATAACGTTAGAACGCATTACATTATATAACATAACGTTATATGGTATAACGTTAAGATGTATTGCGCTATATGGTATAACGTCAGAACGTATTGCGTTATATAACATAACGTTATATGGTATAACGTTAAAACATATTACGTTACATGGTATAACGTTATAACGTATTACGTTATATGGTATAACGTTATAACGTATTACGTTATATGGTATAACGTTATAACGTATTACGTTATATGGCATAACGTTATAACGTATTACGTTCTGTGGTATAATGTTATCACGTATTACGTTATATGGTATAACGTTATAACGTATTACGTTATATGGCATAACGTTATAACGTATTACGTTATGTGGTATAACGTTATATGGCATAACGTTATAACATATTACGTTATGTGGTATAATGTTATCACGTATTACGTTATATGGTATAACGTTATAACGTATTACGTTATATGGCATAACGTTATAACGTATCACGTTATGTGGTATAACGTTATATCGTATTACGTTATATGGTATAATGCTATAACTTATTACGTTATATGGTATAATGTTATAACGTATTACGTTATATGGCATAACGTTATAACGTATTACGTTATGTGGTATAACGTTATAACGTATTACGTTATATGGTATAACGTTATAACATATTACGTTATATGGTATAACGTCACAACCTATTACGTTATATGGCTTAACGTTTTAACGTATTACGTTATGTGGTATAATGCTATATCGTATTACGTTATATGGTATAACGTTATAAGGTATTACGTTATATGGTATAACGATATAAGGTATTACGTTATATGGTATAACGTTATAACGAATGTCGTTATATGGTATAGCGTTATAACGAATTACGATATATGATATAACGTCATAACGTATTACGTTATATGGCTTAACGTTATAACGTATTACGTTATATGACTTAACGTTATAACGTATTACGTTATGTGGTATAATGATAAATCGTATTACGATATATAGTATATCGTTATAACGTATTGCGTTGTATAACATAACGTTGTATGGTATAACGTTATAGCGTATTACGTTATATAACATAACGTTATATGGTATAACGTTAAAACGTATTGCGTTATATGGTATAACGTTAGAACGTATTGCGTTATATGGTATAATGATATAACGTATAACGATATATAGTATATCGTTATAACGTATTGCTTTGTATAACATTACGTTATATGGTATAATGTTATAACGTATTACATTATATAACATTACGTTATATGGTATAACGTTATAACGTATTACGTTATATAACATAACGTTATATGGTATAACGTTAAAACGTATTGCGCTATATGGTATAACGTTAGAACGTATTGCTTTATATGGTATAACGTTAAAACGTATTGCGCTATATGGTATAACGTTAGAACGTATTACATTATATAACATAACGTTATATGGTATAACGTTAAGATGTATTGCGCTATATGGTATAACGTCAGAACGTATTGCGTTATATAACATAACGTTATATGGTATAACGTTAAAACATATTACGTTACATGGTATAACGTTATAACGTATTACGTTATATGGTATAACGTTATAACGTATTACGTTATATGGTATAACGTTATAACGTATTACGTTATATGGCATAACGTTATAACGTATTACGTTATGTGGTATAATGTTATCACGTATTACGTTATATGGTATAACGTTATAACGTATTACGTTATATGGCATAACGTTATAACGTATTACGTTATGTGGTATAACGTTATATGGCATTACGTTATATAGTATAACGTTATGTGGTATAATGTTATTACGTATTACGTTATATCGTATAACGTTATAACGTATTACGTTATATGGCATAACGTTATAACGTATCACGTTATGTGGTATAACGTTATATCGTATTACGTTATATGGTATAATGCTATAACTTATTACGTTATATGGTATAATGTTATAACGTATTACGTTATATGGCATAACGTTATAACGTATTACGTTATGTGGTATAACGTTATAACGTATTACGTTATATGGTATAACGTTATAACATATTACGTTATATGGTATAACGTCACAACCTATTACGTTATATGGCTTAACGTTATAACGTATTACGTTATGTGGTATAATGCTATATCGTATTACGTTATATGGTATAACGTTATAAGGTATTACGTTATATGGTATAACGTTATAAGGTATTACGTTATATGGTATAACGTTATAACGAATGTCGTTATATGGTATAGCGTTATAACGAATTACGATATATGATATAACGTCATAACGTATTACGTTATATGGCTTAACGTTATAACGTATTACGTTATATGACTTAACGTTATAACGTATTACGTTATGTGGTATAATGATAAATCGTATTACGATATATAGTATATCGTTATAACGTATTGCGTTGTATAACATAACGTTGTATGGTATAACGTTATAGCGTATTACGTTATATAACATAACGTTATATGGTATAACGTTAAAACGTATTGCGTTATATGGTATAACGTTAGAACGTATTGCGTTATATGGTATAATGATATAACGTATAACGATATATAGTATATCGTTATAACGTATTGCTTTGTATAACATTACGTTATATGGTATAATGTTATAACGTATTACATTATATAACATTACGTTATATGGTATAACGTTATAACGTATTACGTTATATAACATAACGTTATATGGTATAACGTTAAAACGTATTGCGCTATATGGTATAACGTTAGAACGTATTGCGTTATATGGTATAACGTTAAAACGTATTGCGCTATATGGTATAACGTTAGAACGTATTACATTATATAACATAACGTTATATGGTATAACGTTAAGATGTATTGCGCTATATGGTATAACGTCAGAACGTATTGCGTTATATAACATAACGTTATATGGTATAACGTTAAAACATATTACGTTACATGGTATAACGTTATAACGTATTACGTTATATGGTATAACGTTATAACGTATTACGTTATATGGTATAACGTTATAACGTATTACGTTATATGGCATAACGTTATAACGTATTACGTTCTGTGGTATAATGTTATCACGTATTACGTTATATGGTATAACGTTATAACGTATTACGTTATATGGCATAACGTTATAACGTATTACGTTATGTGGCATAACGTTATATGGCATAACGTTATAACATATTACGTTATGTGGTATAATGTTATCACGTATTACGTTATATGGTATAACGTTATAACGTATTACGTTATATGGCATAACGTTATAACGTATCACGTTATGTGGTATAACGTTATATCGTATTACGTTATATGGTATAATGCTATAACTTATTACGTTATATGGTATAATGTTATAACGTATTACGTTATATGGCATAACGTTATAACGTATTACGTTATGTGGTATAACGTTATAACGTATTACGTTATATGGTATAACGTTATAACATATTACGTTATATGGTATAACGTCACAACCTATTACGTTATATGGCTTAACGTTTTAACGTATTACGTTATGTGGTATAATGCTATATCGTATTACGTTATATGGTATAACGTTATAAGGTATTACGTTATATGGTATAACGTTATAAGGTATTACGTTATATGGTATAACGTTATAACGAATGTCGTTATATGGTATAGCGTTATAACGAATTACGATATATGATATAACGTCATAACGTATTACGTTATATGGCTTAACGTTATAACGTATTACGTTATATGACTTAACGTTATAACGTATTACGTTATGTGGTATAATGATAAATCGTATTACGATATATAGTATATCGTTATAACGTATTGCGTTGTATAACATAACGTTGTATGGTATAACGTTATAGCGTATTACGTTATATAACATAACGTTATATGGTATAACGTTAAAACGTATTGCGTTATATGGTATAACGTTAGAACGTATTGCGTTATATGGTATAATGATATAACGTATAACGATATATAGTATATCGTTATAACGTATTGCTTTGTATAACATTACGTTATATGGTATAATGTTATAACGTATTACATTATATAACATAACGTTATATGGTATAACGTTAAAACGTATTGCGCTATATGGTATAACGTTAGAACGTATTGCGTTATATATCATAACGTTATATGGTATAACGTTATAACGTATTACGTTATGTGCTGTAACGTTAGAACGTATTGCGTTATATGGTATAATGATATAACGTATTACGATATATAGTATATCGTTATAACGTATTGCGTTGTATAACATTACGTTATATGGTATAACGTTATAACGTATTACGTTATATAACATAACGTTATATGGTATAACGTTAAAACGTATTGCGCTATATGGTATAACGTTAGAACGTATTGCGTTATATGGTATAACGTTAGAACGTATTACATTATATAACATAACGTTATATGGTATAACGTTAAAACGTATTGCGCTATATGGTATAACGTTAGAACGTATTGCGTTATATAACATAACGTTATGTGGTATAACGTTATATCGTATTACGTTATATGGTATAATGCTATAACTTATTACGTTATATGGTATAATGTTATAACGTATTACGTTATATGGCATAACGTTATAACGTATTACGTTATGTGGTATAACGTTATAACATATTACGTTATATGGTATAACGTTATAACATATTACGTTATATGGTATAACGTCATAACCTATTACGTTATATGGCTTAACGTTTTAACGTATTACGTTATGTGGTATAATGCTATATCGTATTACGTTATATGGTATAACGATATAAGGTATTACGTTATATGGTATAACGTTATAACGAATGTCGTTATATGGTATAGCGTTATAACGAATTACGATATATGATATAACGTCATAACGTATTACGTTATATGGCTTAACGTTATAACGTATTACGTTATATGACTTAACGTTATAACGTATTACGTTATGTGGTATAATGATAAATCGTATTACGATATATAGTATATCGTTATAACGTATTGCGTTGTATAACATAACGTTGTATGGTATAACGTTATAGCGTATTACGTTATATAACATAACGTTATATGGTATAACGTTAAAACGTATTGCGTTATATGGTATAACGTTAGAACGTATTGCGTTATATGGTATAATGATATAACGTATAACGATATATAGTATATCGTTATAACGTATTGCTTTGTATAACATTACGTTATATGGTATAATGTTATAACGTATTACATTATATAACATTACGTTATATGGTATAACGTTATAACGTATTACGTTATATAACATAACGTTATATGGTATAACGTTAAAACGTATTGCGCTATATGGTATAACGTTAGAACGTATTGCTTTATATGGTATAACGTTAAAACGTATTGCGCTATATGGTATAACGTTAGAACGTATTACATTATATAACATAACGTTATATGGTATAACGTTAAGATGTATTGCGCTATATGGTATAACGTCAGAACGTATTGCGTTATATAACATAACGTTATATGGTATAACGTTAAAACATATTACGTTACATGGTATAACGTTATAACGTATTACGTTATATGGTATAACGTTATAACGTATTACGTTATATGGTATAACGTTATAACGTATTACGTTATATGGCATAACGTTATAACGTATTACGTTCTGTGGTATAACGTTATCACGTATTACGTTATATGGTATAACGTTATAACGTATTACGTTATATGGCATAACGTTATAACGTATTACGTTATGTGGTATAACGTTATATGGCATAACGTTATAACATATTACGTTATGTGGTATAATGTTATCACGTATTACGTTATATGGTATAACGTTATAACGTATTACGTTATATGGCATAACGTTATAACGTATCACGTTATGTGGTATAACGTTATATCGTATTACGTTATATGGTATAATGCTATAACTTATTACGTTATATGGTATAATGTTATAACGTATTACGTTATATGGCATAACGTTATAACGTATTACGTTATGTGGTATAACGTTATAACGTATTACGTTATATGGTATAACGTTATAACATATTACGTTATATGGTATAACGTCACAACCTATTACGTTATATGGCTTAACGTTTTAACGTATTACGTTATGTGGTATAATGCTATATCGTATTACGTTATATGGTATAACGTTATAAGGTATTACGTTATATGGTATAACGTTATAAGGTATTACGTTATATGGTATAACGTTATAACGAATGTCGTTATATGGTATAGCGTTATAACGAATTACGATATATGATATAACGTCATAACGTATTACGTTATATGGCTTAACGTTATAACGTATTACGTTATATGACTTAACGTTATAACGTATTACGTTATGTGGTATAATGATAAATCGTATTACGATATATAGTATATCGTTATAACGTATTGCGTTGTATAACATAACGTTGTATGGTATAACGTTATAGCGTATTACGTTATATAACATAACGTTATATGGTATAACGTTAAAACGTATTGCGTTATATGGTATAACGTTAGAACGTATTGCGTTATATGGTATAATGATATAACGTATAACGATATATAGTATATCGTTATAACGTATTGCTTTGTATAACATTACGTTATATGGTATAATGTTATAACGTATTACATTATATAACATTACGTTATATGGTATAACGTTATAACGTATTACGTTATATAACATAACGTTATATGGTATAACGTTAAAACGTATTGCGCTATATGGTATAACGTTAGAACGTATTGCGTTATATGGTATAACGTTAAAACGTATTGCGCTATATGGTATAACGTTAGAACGTATTACATTATATAACATAACGTTATATGGTATAACGTTAAGATGTATTGCGCTATATGGTATAACGTCAGAACGTATTGCGTTATATAACATAACGTTATATGGTATAACGTTAAAACATATTACGTTACATGGTATAACGTTATAACGTATTACGTTATATGGTATAACGTTATAACGTATTACGTTATATGGTATAACGTTATAACGTATTACGTTATATGGCATAACGTTATAACGTATTACGTTCTGTGGTATAATGTTATCACGTATTACGTTATATGGTATAACGTTATAACGTATTACGTTATATGGCATAACGTTATAACGTATTACGTTATGTGGCATAACGTTATATGGCATAACGTTATAACATATTACGTTATGTGGTATAATGTTATCACGTATTACGTTATATGGTATAACGTTATAACGTATTACGTTATATGGCATAACGTTATAACGTATCACGTTATGTGGTATAACGTTATATCGTATTACGTTATATGGTATAATGCTATAACTTATTACGTTATATGGTATAATGTTATAACGTATTACGTTATATGGCATAACGTTATAACGTATTACGTTATGTGGTATAACGTTATAACGTATTACGTTATATGGTATAACGTTATAACATATTACGTTATATGGTATAACGTCACAACCTATTACGTTATATGGCTTAACGTTTTAACGTATTACGTTATGTGGTATAATGCTATATCGTATTACGTTATATGGTATAACGTTATAAGGTATTACGTTATATGGTATAACGTTATAAGGTATTACGTTATATGGTATAACGTTATAACGAATGTCGTTATATGGTATAGCGTTATAACGAATTACGATATATGATATAACGTCATAACGTATTACGTTATATGGCTTAACGTTATAACGTATTACGTTATATGACTTAACGTTATAACGTATTACGTTATGTGGTATAATGATAAATCGTATTACGATATATAGTATATCGTTATAACGTATTGCGTTGTATAACATAACGTTGTATGGTATAACGTTATAGCGTATTACGTTATATAACATAACGTTATATGGTATAACGTTAAAACGTATTGCGTTATATGGTATAACGTTAGAACGTATTGCGTTATATGGTATAATGATATAACGTATAACGATATATAGTATATCGTTATAACGTATTGCTTTGTATAACATTACGTTATATGGTATAATGTTATAACGTATTACATTATATAACATAACGTTATATGGTATAACGTTAAAACGTATTGCGCTATATGGTATAACGTTAGAACGTATTGCGTTATATATCATAACGTTATATGGTATAACGTTATAACGTATTACGTTATGTGCTGTAACGTTAGAACGTATTGCGTTATATGGTATAATGATATAACGTATTACGATATATAGTATATCGTTATAACGTATTGCGTTGTATAACATTACGTTATATGGTATAACGTTATAACGTATTACGTTATATAACATAACGTTATATGGTATAACGTTAAAACGTATTGCGCTATATGGTATAACGTTAGAACGTATTGCGTTATATGGTATAACGTTAGAACGTATTACATTATATAACATAACGTTATATGGTATAACGTTAAAACGTATTGCGCTATATGGTATAACGTTAGAACGTATTGCGTTATATAACATAACGTTATGTGGTATAACGTTATATCGTATTACGTTATATGGTATAATGCTATAACTTATTACGTTATATGGTATAATGTTATAACGTATTACGTTATATGGCATAACGTTATAACGTATTACGTTATGTGGTATAACGTTATAACATATTACGTTATATGGTATAACGTTATAACATATTACGTTATATGGTATAACGTCATAACCTATTACGTTATATGGCTTAACGTTTTAACGTATTACGTTATGTGGTATAATGCTATATCGTATTACGTTATATGGTATAACGTTATAAGGTATTACGTTATATGGTATAACGTTATAAAGTATGTCGTTATATGGTATAACGTTATAACGAATTACGATATATGATATAACGTCATAACTTATAACGATATATAGTATATCGTTATAACGTATTGCTTTGTATAACATTACGTTATATGGTATAACGTTGTAACGTATTACGTTATATAACATAACGTTATATGGTATAACGTTAAAACGTATTGCGCTATATGGTATAACGTTAGAACGTATTGCGTTATATGGTATAACGTTAAAACGTATTGCGCTATATGGTATAACGTTAGAACGTATTGCGTTATATGGTATAACGTTATAACGTATTACGTTATATGGTATAACGTTATAACGTATTACGTTATGTGGTATAATGTTATCACGTATTACGTTATATGGTATAACGTTATAACGTATTACGTTATATGTCATAACGTTATAACGTATTACGTTATGTGGTATAACGTTATATGGCATAACGTTATAACATATTACGTTATGTGGTATAATGTTATCACGTATTACGTTATATGGCATAACGTTATAACGTATTACGTTATATGGTATAACGTTATATGGCATAACGTTATAACATATTACGTTATGTGGTATAATGTTATCACGTATTACGTTGTATGGTATAACGCTATAACGTATTACGTTATATGGCATAACGTTATAACGTATTACGTTATGTGGTATAACGTTATATCGTATTACGTTATATGGTATAATGCTATAACTTATTACGTTATATGGTATAATGCTATATCGTATTACGTTATATGGTATAACGTTATAAGGTATTACGTTATATGGTATAACGTTATAAGGTATAACGTTATATGGTATAACGTTATAACGTATGTCGTTATATGGTAATACGTTATAACGAATTACGATATATGGTATAACGTCATAACGTATTACGTTATATGGCTTAACGTTATAACGTATTACGTTATATGACTTAACGTTATAACGTATTACGTTATATGTCTTAACGTTATAACGTATTACGTTATGTGGTATAATGCTGTAACTTATTACGTTATATGGTGTAATGTTATAACGTATTACGTTATATGGCATAACGTTATAACGTATTACGTTATGTGGTATAACGTTATAACGTATTACGTTATATGGCATAACGTTATAACATATTACGTTATATGGTATAACGTTATATGGTATAACGTTATATGGTATCACGTTAAAACGTATTGCGCTATATGGTATAACGTTAGAACGTATTGCGTTATATGGTATAACGTTAAAACGTATTGCGCTATATGGTATAACGCTAGAACGTATTGCGATATATGGTATAATGATATAACGTATTACGATATATAGTATATCGTTATAACGTATTGCGTTGTATAACATTACGTTATATGGTATAACGTTATAACGTATTACGTTATATGGCTTAACGTTATAACGTATTACGTTATATGACTTAACGTTATAACGTATTACGTTATGTGGTATAATGATATAACGTATTACGATATATAGTATATCGTTATAACGTATTGCGTTGTATAACATAACGTTGTATGGTATAACGATATAGCGTATTATGTTATATAACATAACGTTATATGGTATAACGTTAAAACGTATTGCGTTATATGGTATAACGTTAGAACGTATTGCGTTATATGGTATAATGATATAACGTATAACGATATATAGTATATCGTTATAACGTATTGCTTTGTATAACATTACGTTATATGGTATAACGTTATAACATATTACATTATATAACATAACGTTATATGGTATAACGTTAAAAGGTATTGCGCTATATGGTATAACGTTAGAACGTATTGCGTTATATAACATAACGTTATATGGTATAACGTTAAAACATATTACGTTACATGGTATAACGTTATAACGTATTACGTTATAAGGTATAACGTTATAACGTATTACGTTATATGGTATAACGTTATAACGTATTACGTTATATGGCATAACGTTATAACGTCTTACGTTATGTGGTATATTGTTATCACGTATTACGTTATATGGTATAACGTTATAACGTATTACGTTATATGGCATAACGTTATAACGTATTACGTTATATGGCTTAACGTTATAACGTATTACGTTATATGACTTAACGTTATAACGTATTACGTTATGTGGTATAATGATATAACGTATTACGATATATAGTATATCGTTATAACGTATTGCGTTATATAACATAACGTTATATGGTATAACGTTAAAACATATTACGTTACATGGTATAACGTTATAACGTATTACGTTATAAGGTATAACGTTACAACGAATTACGATATATGGTATGACGTCATAACGTATTACGTTATATGGTATAATGCTATAACTTATTACGTTATATGGTATAATGTTAGAACTTATTGCGTTATATGGTATAACGTTAAAACGTATTGCGCTATATGGTATAACGTTAGAACGTATTGCGTTATATGGTATAATGATATAACGTACTACGATATATAGTATATCGTTATAACGTATTGCGTTGTATAACATTACGTTATATGGTATAACGTTATAACGTATTACGTTATATAACATAACGTTATATGGTATAACGTTAAAACGTATTGCGCTATATGGCATAACGTTATAACGTATTACGTTATGTGGTATAACGTTATAACGTATTACGTGATATGGTATAACGTTATAACATATTACATTATATGGTATAACGTCATAACGTATTACGTTATATGGCTTAACGTTTTAACGTATTACGTTATGTGGTATAATGCTATATCGTATTACGTTATATGGTATAACGTTATAAGGTATTACGTTATATGGTATAACGTTATTACGTATGTCGTTATATGGTATAACGTTATAACGAATTACGATATATGGTATAACGTCTAAACGTATTACGTTATATGGCATAACGTTATAACGTATTACGTTATATGGTATAACATTATAACGTATTACGTTATATGGTATAACGTTATAACGTGTTACGTTATATGGCATAACGTTATAACGTATTACGTTATGTGGTATAATGTTATCACGTATTACGTTATATGGTATAACGTTATAACGTATTACGTTATATGGCATAACGTTATAACGTATTACGTTATGTGGTATAACGTTATATGGCATAACGTTATAACATATTACGTTATGTGGTATAATGTTATCACGTATTACGTTATATGGTATAACGTTATAACGTATTACGTTATATGGCATAACGTTATAACATATTACGTTATATGGTATAACGTTATATGGTATAACGTTAAAACGTATTGCGCTATATGGTATAACGTTAGAACGTATTGCGTTATATGGTATAACGTTAAAACGTATTGCGCTATATGGTATAACGTTAGAACGTATTGCGTTATATGGTATAATGATATAACGTATTACGATATATAGTATATCGTTATAACGTATTGCGTTGTATAACATTACGTTATATGGTATAACGTTATAACGTATTACGTTATATGGCTTAACGTTATAACGTATTACGTTATATGACTTAACGTTATAACGTATTACGTTATGTGGTATAATGATATAACGTATTACGATATATAGTATATCGTTATAACGTATTGCGTTGTATAACATAACGTTGTATGGTATAACGATATAGCGTATTACGTTATATAACATAACGTTATATGGTACAACGTTAAAACGTATTGCGTTATATGGTATAACGTTAGAACGTATTGCGTTATATGGTATAATGATATAACGTATAACGATATATAGTATATCGTTATAACGTATTGCGTTGTATAACATAACGTTGTATGGTATAACGATATAGCGTATTACGTTATATAACATAACGTTATATGGTATAACGTTAAAACGTATTGCGCTATATGGTATAACGTTAGAACGTATTGCGTTATATGGTATAACGTTAAAACGTATTGCGCTATATGGTATAACGTTAGAACGTATTGCGTTATATGGTATAATGATATAACGTATTACGATATATAGTATATCGTTATAACGTATTGCGTTGTATAACATTACGTTATATGGTATAACGTTATAACGTATTACGTTATATGGCTTAACGTTATAACGTATTACGTTATATGACTTAACGTTATAACGTATTACGTTATGTGGTATAATGATATAACGTATTACGATATATAGTATATCGTTATAACGTATTGCGTTGTATAACATAACGTTGTATGGTATAACGATATAGAGTATTACGTTATATAACATAACGTTATATGGTATAACGTTAAAACGTATTGCGCTATATGGTATAACGTTAGAACGTATTGCGTTATATGGTATAACGTTAAAACGTATTGCGCTATATGGTATAACGTTAGAACGTATTGCGTTATATGGTATAATGATATAACGTATTACGATATATAGTATATCGTTATAACGTATTGCGTTATATAACATAACGTTATATGGTATAACGTAAAAACATATTACGTTACATGGTATAACGTTATAACGTATTACGTTATAAGGTATAACGTTACAACGAATTACGATATATGGTATAACGTCATAACGTATTACGTTATATGGTATAATGCTATAACTTATTACGTTATATGGTATAATGTTATAACGTATTACGTTATATGGCATAACGTTATAACGTATTACGTTATGTGGTATAACGTTATAACGTATTACGTTATATGGTATAACGTTATAACATATTACGTTATATGGTATAACGTCATAACGTATTACGTTATATGGCTTAACGTTTTAACGTATTACGTTATGTGGTATAATGCTATATCGTATTACGTTATGTGGTATAACGTCATAACGTATTACGTTATATGGTATAATGCTATAACTTATTACGTTATATGGTATAATGTTATAACGTATTACGTTATATGGCATAACGTTATAACGTATTACGTTATGTGGTATAACGTTATAACGTATTACGTTATATGGTATAATGATATAACGTATTACGATATATAGTATATCGTTATAACGTATTGCGTTATATAACATAACGTTATATGGTATAACGTTAAAACATATTACGTTACATGGTATAACGTTATAACGTATTACGTTATAAGGTATAACGTTACAACGAATTACGATATATGGTATGACGTCATAACGTATTACGTTATATGGTATAATGCTATAACTTATTACGTTATATGGTATAATGTTAGAACTTATTGCGTTATATGGTATAACGTTAAAACGTATTGCGCTATATGGTATAACGTTAGAACGTATTGCGTTATATGGTATAATGATATAACGTACTACGATATATAGTATATCGTTATAACGTATTGCGTTGTATAACATTACGTTATATGGTATAACGTTATAACGTATTACGTTATATAACATAACGTTATATGGTATAACGTTAAAACGTATTGCGCTATATGGCATAACGTTATAACGTATTACGTTATGTGGTATAACGTTATAACGTATTACGTGATATGGTATAACGTTATAACATATTACATTATATGGTATAACGTCATAACGTATTACGTTATATGGCTTAACGTTTTAACGTATTACGTTATGTGGTATAATGCTATATCGTATTACGTTATATGGTATAACGTTATAAGGTATTACGTTATATGGTATAACGTTATTACGTATGTCGTTATATGGTATAACGTTATAACGAATTACGATATATGGTATAACGTCTAAACGTATTACGTTATATGGCATAACGTTATAACGTATTACGTTATATGGTATAACGTTATAACGTATTACGTTATATGGTATAACGTTATAACGTGTTACGTTATATGGCATAACGTTATAACGTATTACGTTATGTGGTATAATGTTATCACGTATTACGTTATATGGTATAACGTTATAACGTATTACGTTATATGGCATAACGTTATAACGTATTACGTTATGTGGTATAACGTTATATGGCATAACGTTATAACATATTACGTTATGTGGTATAATGTTATCACGTATTACGTTATATGGTATAACGTTATAACGTATTACGTTATATGGCATAACGTTATAACATATTACGTTATATGGTATAACGTTATATGGTATAACGTTAAAACGTATTGCGCTATATGGTATAACGTTAGAACGTATTGCGTTATATGGTATAACGTTAAAACGTATTGCGCTATATGGTATAACGTTAGAACGTATTGCGTTATATGGTATAATGATATAACGTATTACGATATATAGTATATCGTTATAACGTATTGCGTTGTATAACATTACGTTATATGGTATAACGTTATAACGTATTACGTTATATGGCTTAACGTTATAACGTATTACGTTATATGACTTAACGTTATAACGTATTACGTTATGTGGTATAATGATATAACGTATTACGATATATAGTATATCGTTATAACGTATTGCGTTGTATAACATAACGTTGTATGGTATAACGATATAGCGTATTACGTTATATAACATAACGTTATATGGTACAACGTTAAAACGTATTGCGTTATATGGTATAACGTTAGAACGTATTGCGTTATATGGTATAATGATATAACGTATAACGATATATAGTATATCGTTATAACGTATTGCGTTGTATAACATAACGTTGTATGGTATAACGATATAGCGTATTACGTTATATAACATAACGTTATATGGTATAACGTTAAAACGTATTGCGCTATATGGTATAACGTTAGAACGTATTGCGTTATATGGTATAACGTTAAAACGTATTGCGCTATATGGTATAACGTTAGAACGTATTGCGTTATATGGTATAATGATATAACGTATTACGATATATAGTATATCGTTATAACGTATTGCGTTGTATAACATTACGTTATATGGTATAACGTTATAACGTATTACGTTATATGGCTTAACGTTATAACGTATTACGTTATATGACTTAACGTTATAACGTATTACGTTATGTGGTATAATGATATAACGTATTACGATATATAGTATATCGTTATAACGTATTGCGTTGTATAACATAACGTTGTATGGTATAACGATATAGAGTATTACGTTATATAACATAACGTTATATGGTATAACGTTAAAACGTATTGCGCTATATGGTATAACGTTAGAACGTATTGCGTTATATGGTATAACGTTAAAACGTATTGCGCTATATGGTATAACGTTAGAACGTATTGCGTTATATGGTATAATGATATAACGTATTACGATATATAGTATATCGTTATAACGTATTGCGTTATATAACATAACGTTATATGGTATAACGTAAAAACATATTACGTTACATGGTATAACGTTATAACGTATTACGTTATAAGGTATAACGTTACAACGAATTACGATATATGGTATAACGTCATAACGTATTACGTTATATGGTATAATGCTATAACTTATTACGTTATATGGTATAATGTTATAACGTATTACGTTATATGGCATAACGTTATAACGTATTACGTTATGTGGTATAACGTTATAACGTATTACGTTATATGGTATAACGTTATAACATATTACGTTATATGGTATAACGTCATAACGTATTACGTTATATGGCTTAACGTTTTAACGTATTACGTTATGTGGTATAATGCTATATCGTATTACGTTATGTGGTATAACGTCATAACGTATTACGTTATATGGTATAATGCTATAACTTATTACGTTATATGGTATAATGTTATAACGTATTACGTTATATGGCATAACGTTATAACGTATTACGTTATGTGGTATAACGTTATAACGTATTACGTTATATGGTATAACGTTATAACATATTACGTTATATGGTATAACGTCATAACGTATTACGTTATATGGCTTAACGTTTTAACGTATTTCGTTATGTGGTATAATGCTATATCGTATTACGTTATATGGTATAACGTTATAAGGTATAACGTTATATGGTATAACGTTATAACGTATGTCGTTATATGGTATAACGTTATAACGAATTACGATATATGGTATAACGTCATAACGTATTACGTTATATGGCTTAACGTTATAACGTATTACGTTATATGGCTTAACGTTATAACGTATTACGTTATATGGCTTAACGTTATAACGTATTACGTTATGTGGTATAATGATATAACGTATTACGATATATAGTATATCGTTTTAACGTATTGCGTTGTATAACATAACGTTGTATGGTATAACGATATAGCGTATTACGTTATATAACATAACGTTATATGGTATAACGTTAAAACGTATTGCGTTATATGGTATAACGTTAGAACGTATTGCGTTATATGGTATAACGTTAAAACGTATTGCGCTATATGGTATAACGTTAGAACGTATTGCGTTATATGGTATAATGATATAACGTATTACGATATATAGTATATCGTTATAACGTATTGCGTTGTATAACATTACGTTATATGGTATAACGTTATAACGTATTACGTTATATGGCTTAACGTTATAACGTATTACGTTATATGACTTAACGTTATAACGTATTACGTTATGTGGTATAATGATATAACGTATTACGATATATAGTATATCGTTATATGGTATAACGTTGAAACGTATTGCGCTATATGGTATAACGTTAGAACGTATTGCGTTATATGGTATAACGTTAAAACGTATTGCGCTATATGGTATAACGTTAGAACGTATTGCGTTATATGGTATAATGATATAACGTATTACGATATATAGTATATCGTTATAACGTATTGCGTTGTATAACATTACGTTATATGGTATAACGTTATAACGTATTAGGTTATATGGCTTAACGTTATAACGTATTACGTTATATGACTTAACGTTATAACGTATTACGTTATGTGGTATAATGATATAACGTGTTACGATATATAGTATATCGTTATAACGTATTGCGTTGTATAACATAACGTTGTATGGTATAAGGATACAGCGTATTACGTTATATAACATAACGTTATATGGTATAACGTTAAAACGTATTGCGTTATATGGTATAACGTTAGAACGTATTGCGTTATATGGTATAATGATATAACGTATAACGATATATAGTATATCGTTATAACGTATTGCTTTGTATAACATTACGTTATATGGTATAACGTTATAACATATTACATTATATAACATAACGTTATATGGTATAACGTTAAAAGGTATTGCGCTATATGGTATAACGTTAGAACGTATTGCGTTATATAACATAACGTTATATGGTATAACGTTAAAACATATTACGTTACATGGTATAACGTTATAACGTATTACGTTATAAGGTATAACGTTATAACGTATTACGTTATATGGTATAACGTTATAACGTATTACGTTATATGGCATAACGTTATAACGTATTACGTTATGTGGTATAATGTTATCACGTATTACGTTATATGGTATAACGTTATAACGTATTACGTTATATGGTATAACGTTATAACGTATTACGTTATATGGCATAACGTTATAACGTATTACGTTATGTGGTATAACGTTATATCGTATTACGTTATATGGTATAACGTTATATCGTATTACGTCATATGGTATAACGTCATAACGTATTGCGTTATATGGCTTAACGTTATAACGTATTACGTTATGTGGTATAATGCTATAACTTATTACGTTATATGGTATAATGTTATAACGTATTACGTTATATGGCATAACGTTATAACGTATTACGTTATGCGGTATAACGTTATAACGTATTACGTTATATGGCATAACGTTATAACATATTATGTTATATGGTATAACGTTATATGGTATAACGGTAAAACGTATTGCGCTATATGCTATAACGTTATAACGTATTACGTTATGTGGTATAATGTTATCACGTATTACGTTATATGGTATAACGTTATAACGTATTACGTTATATGGTATAACGTAATAACGTATTACGTTATGTGGTATAATGCTATAACTTATTACGTTATATGGTATAATGTTATAACGTATTACGTTATATGGCATAATGTTATAACGTATTACGTTATATGGCATAACGTTATATCGTATTACGTTATAAGGTATAACGTTATAACGTATTACGTTATATGGTATAACGTTATAACGTATTACGTTATATGGCATAACGTTATAACGTATTACGTTATGTGGTATAACGTTATATCGTATTGCGTTATATGGTATAACGTTAAAACGTATTGCGCTATATGGTATAACGTTAGAACGTATTGCGTTATATGGTATAATGATATAACGTATTACGATATATAGTATATCGTTATAACGTATTGCGTTGTATAACATTACGTTATATGGTATAACGTTATAACGTATTACGTTATATAACATAACGTTATATGGTATAACGTTAAAACGTATTGCGCTATATGGTATAACGTTATAACGTATTACGTTATGTGGTATAACGTTATAACGTATTACGTTATATGGTATAACGTTATAACATATTACGTTATATGGTATAACGTCATAACGTATTACGTTATATGGCTTAACGATTTAACGTATTACGTTATGTGGTATAATGCTATATCGTATTACGTTATATGGTATAACATTATAAGGTATTACGTTATATGGTATATCGTTATAACGTATGTCGGTATATGGTATAACGTTATAACGAATTACGATATATGGTATAACGTCATAACGTATTACGTTATATGGCATAACGTTATAACGTATTACGTTATATGGTATAACGTTATCACGTATTACGTTATATGGTATAACGTTATAACGTATTACGTTATATGGTATAACGTTATAAGGTATTACGTTATATGGTATAACGTTATAACGTATGTCGTTATATGGTATAACGTTATAACGAATTACGATATATGGTATAACGTCATAACGTATTACGTTATATGGCTTAACGTTTTAACGTATTACGTTATGTGGTATAATGCTATATCGTATTACGTTATATGGTATAACGTCATAACGTATTACGTTATATGGTATAACGTTATAACGTATTACGTTATATGGCATAACGTTATAACGTATTACGTTATGTGGTATAATGTTATCACGTATTACGTTATATGGTATAACGTTATAACGTATTACGTTATATGGTATAACGTTATAACGTATTACGTTATATGGCATAACGTTATAACGTATTACGTTATGTGGTATAACGTTATATCGTATTACGTTATATGGTATAACGTTATATCGTATTACGTCATATGGTATAACGTCATAACGTATTGCGTTATATGGCTTAACGTTATAACGTATTACGTTATGTGGTATAATGCTATAACTTATTACGTTATATGGTATAATGTTATAACGTATTACGTTATATGGCATAACGTTATAACGTATTACGTTATGCGGTATAACGTTATAACGTATTACGTTATATGGCATAACGTTATAACATATTATGTTATATGGTATAACGTTATATGGTATAACGGTAAAACGTATTGCGCTATATGCTATAACGTTATAACGTATTACGTTATGTGGTATAATGTTATCACGTATTACGTTATATGGTATAACGTTATAACGTATTACGTTATATGGTATAACGTTATAACGTATTACGTTATGTGGTATAACGCTATAACTTATTACGTTATATGGTATAATGTTATAACGTATTACGTTATATGGCATAATGTTATAACGTATTACGTTATATGGCATAACGTTATATCGTATTACGTTATAAGGTATAACGTTATAACGTATTACGTTATATGGTATAACGTTATAACGTATTACGTTATATGGCATAACGTTATAACGTATTACGTTATGTGGTATAACGTTATATCGTATTGCGTTATATGGTATAACGTTAAAACGTATTGCGCTATATGGTATAACGTTAGAACGTATTGCGTTATATGGTATAATGATATAACGTATTACGATATATAGTATATCGTTATAACGTATTGCGTTGTATAACATTACGTTATATGGTATAACGTTATAACGTATTACGTTATATAACATAACGTTATATGGTATAACGTTAAAACGTATTGCGCTATATGGTATAACGTTATAACGTATTACGTTACATGGTATAACGTTATAACGTATTACGTTGTATAATATTACGTTATATGGTATAGCGTTATAACGTATAACGTTATATGGTATCACGTTATAACGTGTTACGTTATATGGCTTAACGTTATAACGTATTATGTTATGTGGTATAATGCTATAACGTATTACGTTATATGGTAAAACGTTTTAAGGTATTACGTTATATGGTATAACGTTATAACGTATTACGTTATATGGCTTAACGTTATAACGTATTACGTTATGTGGTATAATGCTATAACGTATTACGTTATATGGTATAATGTTATAACGTATTACGTTATATGGCATAACGTAATAACGCATTACGTTATGTGGTATAACGTCATAACGTATTACGTTATATGGTATAACATTATAACGTATTACGTTATATGGCATAACGTTATATGGTATAACGTTAAAACATATTACGTTATATGGTATAACGTTATAACATATTACGTTATATGGTATAACGTTATAACGTATTACGTTATGTGGTATAACGTTATATCGTATTACGTTATGTGGTATAACGTTATAACGTATTACGTTACATGGTATAACGTTATAACGTATTACGTTATGTGGTATAATGCTATAACGTATTACGTTATATGGTATAATGTTATAACGTATTACGTTATATGGCATAACGTAATAACGCATTACGTTATGTGGTATAACGTCATAACGTATTACGTTATATGGTATAACATTATAACGTATTACGTTATATGGCATAACGTTATATGGTATAACGTTAAAACATATTACGTTATATGGTATAACGTTATAACATATTACGTTATATGGTATAACGTTATATCGTTATAACGTTATAACATATTACGTTATATGGTATAACGTTATAACGTATTACGTTATATGGCATAACGTTATATGGTATAACGTTAAAACATATTACGTTATATGGTATAACGTTATAACATATTACGTTATATGGTATAACGTTATAACGTATTACGTTATGTGGTATAACGTTATATCGTATTACGTTATGTGGTATAACGTTATAACGTATTACGTTACATGGTATAACGTTATAACGTATTACGTTATGTGGTATAATGCTATAACGTATTACGTTATATGGTATAATGTTATAACGTATTACGTTATATGGCATAACGTAATAACGTATTACGTTATGTGGTATAATGCTATAACGTATTACGTTATATGGTATAACGTTGTAAGGTATTACGTTATATGGTATAACGTTATAACGTATGTCGTTATATGGTATAACATTAAAACGAATTACGATATATGGTATAACGGTATAACGTATTACGTTATATGGCATAACGTTATATGGTATAACGTTAAAACGTATTACGTTATGTGGTATAACGTTATAACGTATTACGTTACATGGTATAACGTTATAACGTATTACGTTATGTGGTATAACGTTATAACGTATTACGTTATGTGGTATAACGTTATAACGTATTACGTTACATGGTATAACGTTATAACGTATTACGTCATGTGGTATAACGTTATATCGTATTACGTTATATGGTATAACGTTGTAAGGTATTACGTTATATGGTATAACGTTATAACGTATGTCGTTATATGGTATAACATTAAAACGAATTACGATATATGGTATAACGGTATAACGTATTACGTTATATGGTATAACGTTAAAACATATTACGTTATATGGTATAACGTTATAACATATTACGTTATATGGTATAACGTTATAACGTATTACGTTATGTGGTATAACGTTATATCGTATTACGTTATGTGGTATAACGTTATAACGTATTACGTTACATGGTATAACGTTATAACGTATTACGTTATGTGGTATAATGCTATAACGTATTACGTTATATGGTATAATGTTATAACGTATTACGTTATATGGCATAACGTAATAACGTATTACGTTATGTGGTATAATGCTATAACGTATTACGTTATATGGTATAACGTTGTAAGGTATTACGTTATATGGTATAACGTTATAACGTATGTCGTTATATGGTATAACATTAAAACGAATTACGATATATGGTATAACGGTATAACGTATTACGTTATATGGCATAACGTTATATGGTATAACGTTAAAACGTATTACGTTATGTGGTATAACGTTATAACGTATTACGTTACATGGTATAACGTTATAACGTATTACGTTATGTGGTATAACGTTATAACGTATTACGTTATGTGGTATAACGTTATAACGTATTACGTTACATGGTATAACGTTATAACGTATTACGTCATGTGGTATAACGTTATATCGTATTACGTTATATGGTATAACGTTATAACGTATTACGTTATGTGGTATAACGTTATATCGTATTACGTTATGTGGTATAACGTTATAACGTATTACGTTACATGGTATAACGTTATAACGTATTACGTCATGTGGTATAACGTTATAACGTATTACGTTATATGGTATAATGTTATAACGTATTACGTTATATAACATAACGATATATGGTGTAACGTTATAACGTATTACGTTATATGGTATAACATTATAAGGTATTACGTTATATGGTATAACGTTATAACGTATGTCGGTATATGGTATAACGTTATAACGAATTACGATATATGGTATAACGTCATAACGTATTACGTTATATGGCATAACGTTATAACGTATTACGTTATATGGTATAACGTTATCACGTATTACGTTATATGGTATAACGTTATAACGTATTACGTTATATGGTATAACGTTATAAGGTATTACGTTATATGGTATAACGTTATAACGTATGTCGTTATATGGTATAACGTTATAACGAATTACGATATATGGTATAACGTCATAACGTATTACGTTATATGGCTTAACGTTTTAACGTATTACGTTATGTGGTATAATGCTATATCGTATTACGTTATATGGTATAACGTCATAACGTATTACGTTATATGGTATAACGTTATAACGTATTACGTTATATGGCATAACGTTATAACGTATTACGTTATGTGGTATAATGTTATCACGTATTACGTTATATGGTATAACGTTATAACGTATTACGTTATATGGTATAACGTTATAACGTATTACGTTATATGGCATAACGTTATAACGTATTACGTTATGTGGTATAACGTTATATCGTATTACGTTATATGGTATAACGTTATATCGTATTACGTCATATGGTATAACGTCATAACGTATTGCGTTATATGGCTTAACGTTATAACGTATTACGTTATGTGGTATAATGCTATAACTTATTACGTTATATGGTATAATGTTATAACGTATTACGTTATATGGCATAACGTTATAACGTATTACGTTATGCGGTATAACGTTATAACGTATTACGTTATATGGCATAACGTTATAACATATTATGTTATATGGTATAACGTTATATGGTATAACGGTAAAACGTATTGCGCTATATGCTATAACGTTATAACGTATTACGTTATGTGGTATAATGTTATCACGTATTACGTTATATGGTATAACGTTATAACGTATTACGTTATATGGTATAACGTTATAACGTATTACGTTATGTGGTATAATGCTATAACTTATTACGTTATATGGTATAATGTTATAACGTATTACGTTATATGGCATAATGTTATAACGTATTACGTTATATGGCATAACGTTATATCGTATTACGTTATAAGGTATAACGTTATAACGTATTACGTTATATGGTATAACGTTATAACGTATTACGTTATATGGCATAACGTTATAACGTATTACGTTATGTGGTATAACGTTATATCGTATTGCGTTATATGGTATAACGTTAAAACGTATTGCGCTATATGGTATAACGTTAGAACGTATTGCGTTATATGGTATAATGATATAACGTATTACGATATATAGTATATCGTTATAACGTATTGCGTTGTATAACATTACGTTATATGGTATAACGTTATAACGTATTACGTTATATAACATAACGTTATATGGTATAACGTTAAAACGTATTGCGCTATATGGTATAACGTTATAACGTATTACGTTACATGGTATAACGTTATAACGTATTACGTTGTATAATATTACGTTATATGGTATAGCGTTATAACGTATAACGTTATATGGTATCACGTTATAACGTGTTACGTTATATGGCTTAACGTTATAACGTATTATGTTATGTGGTATAATGCTATAACGTATTACGTTATATGGTAAAACGTTTTAAGGTATTACGTTATATGGTATAACGTTATAACGTATTACGTTATATGGCTTAACGTTATAACGTATTACGTTATGTGGTATAATGCTATAACGTATTACGTTATATGGTATAATGTTATAACGTATTACGTTATATGGCATAACGTAATAACGCATTACGTTATGTGGTATAACGTCATAACGTATTACGTTATATGGTATAACATTATAACGTATTACGTTATATGGCATAACGTTATATGGTATAACGTTAAAACATATTACGTTATATGGTATAACGTTATAACATATTACGTTATATGGTATAACGTTATAACGTATTACGTTATGTGGTATAACGTTATATCGTATTACGTTATGTGGTATAACGTTATAACGTATTACGTTACATGGTATAACGTTATAACGTATTACGTTATGTGGTATAATGCTATAACGTATTACGTTATATGGTATAATGTTATAACGTATTACGTTATATGGCATAACGTAATAACGCATTACGTTATGTGGTATAACGTCATAACGTATTACGTTATATGGTATAACATTATAACGTATTACGTTATATGGCATAACGTTATATGGTATAACGTTAAAACATATTACGTTATATGGTATAACGTTATAACGTATTACGTTATATGGCATAACGTTATATGGTATAACGTTAAAACATATTACGTTATATGGTATAACGTTATAACATATTACGTTATATGGTATAACGTTATAACGTATTACGTTATGTGGTATAACGTTATATCGTATTACGTTATGTGGTATAACGTTATAACGTATTACGTTACATGGTATAACGTTATAACGTATTACGTTATGTGGTATAATGCTATAACGTATTACGTTATATGGTATAATGTTATAACGTATTACGTTATATGGCATAACGTAATAACGTATTACGTTATGTGGTATAATGCTATAACGTATTACGTTATATGGTATAACGTTGTAAGGTATTACGTTATATGGTATAACGTTATAACGTATGTCGTTATATGGTATAACATTAAAACGAATTACGATATATGGTATAACGGTATAACGTATTACGTTATATGGCATAACGTTATATGGTATAACGTTAAAACGTATTACGTTATGTGGTATAACGTTATAACGTATTACGTTACATGGTATAACGTTATAACGTATTACGTTATGTGGTATAACGTTATAACGTATTACGTTATGTGGTATAACGTTATAACGTATTACGTTACATGGTATAACGTTATAACGTATTACGTCATGTGGTATAACGTTATATCGTATTACGTTATATGGTATAACGTTGTAAGGTATTACGTTATATGGTATAACGTTATAACGTATGTCGTTATATGGTATAACATTAAAACGAATTACGATATATGGTATAACGGTATAACGTATTACGTTATATGGTATAACGTTAAAACATATTACGTTATATGGTATAACGTTATAACATATTACGTTATATGGTATAACGTTATAACGTATTACGTTATGTGGTATAACGTTATATCGTATTACGTTATGTGGTATAACGTTATAACGTATTACGTTACATGGTATAACGTTATAACGTATTACGTTATGTGGTATAATGCTATAACGTATTACGTTATATGGTATAATGTTATAACGTATTACGTTATATGGCATAACGTAATAACGTATTACGTTATGTGGTATAATGCTATAACGTATTACGTTATATGGTATAACGTTGTAAGGTATTACGTTATATGGTATAACGTTATAACGTATGTCGTTATATGGTATAACATTAAAACGAATTACGATATATGGTATAACGGTATAACGTATTACGTTATATGGCATAACGTTATATGGTATAACGTTAAAACGTATTACGTTATGTGGTATAACGTTATAACGTATTACGTTACATGGTATAACGTTATAACGTATTACGTTATGTGGTATAACGTTATAACGTATTACGTTATGTGGTATAACGTTATAACGTATTACGTTACATGGTATAACGTTATAACGTATTACGTCATGTGGTATAACGTTATATCGTATTACGTTATATGGTATAACGTTATAACGTATTACGTTATGTGGTATAACGTTATATCGTATTACGTTATGTGGTATAACGTTATAACGTATTACGTTACATGGTATAACGTTATAACGTATTACGTCATGTGGTATAACGTTATAACGTATTACGTTATATGGTATAATGTTATAACGTATTACGTTATATAACATAACGATATATGGTGTAACGTTATAACGTATTACGTTATATGGTATAACGTTATAACGTATTACGTTAAATGGCATAACGTTATAACGTATTACGTTATGTGGTATAACGTTATCACGTATTACGTTATATGGTATAACGTTTTAACGTATTACGTTATATGGCATAACGTTATAACGTATTACGTTATGTGGTATAACGTTATATCGTAATACGTTATATGGTATAACGTTATAAGGTATTACGTTATATGGCATAACGTCATAACGTATTACGTTATATGGCTTAACGTTATAACGTATTACGTTATGTGGTATAATGCTATAACGTATTACGTTATATGGTATAATGTTATAACGTATTACGTTATATGGCATAACGTAATAACGCATTACGTTATGTGGTATAACGTCATAACGTATTACGTTATATGGTATAACATTATAACGTATTACGTTATATGGCATAACGTTATATGGTATAACGTTAAAACATATTACGTTATATGGTATAACGTTATAACATATTACGTTATATGGTATAACGTTATATCGTTATAACGTTATAACATATTACGTTATATGGTATAACGTTATAACGTATTACGTTATATCGTATAACGTTATAACGTATTACGTTATATGGCATAACGTTATAACCTATTACGTTTTGTGGTATAACGTTGTCACGTATTACGTTATATGGTATAACGTTATAACGTATTAGGTTACATGGTACAACGATGCAATGTATTACGTTATGGGGTATAACGTTATCACGTATTACGTTATATGGTATAACGTTATAACGTATTACGTTATATGGTATAACATTATAACGTAATACGTTATATGCTATAACGTTATAACGTATTACGTTATATGGTATAACGTTATAACGTATTACGTTATATAACATAACGTGACATGGTATAACGTTATAAGGTATTACGTTATATGGTATAACGTTATGACGTATTGCGTCATATAACATAACGTTATATGGTATAACGTTATAACGTTTAACGTTATATGTTATAACGTTATATGATATAACGTTATAACGTATTGCGTCATATAACATAACGTTATATGGTATATCGTTATAACGTATTATATTTTATGGTATAACGTTATAACGTATTACGTTATATGATATAACGTTATAACGTATTACGTTATATAACATAACGTGACATGGTATAACGTTATAACGTATTACGTTATATAATATAACGTTATAAGGTATAACGTAATGACGTATAATGTTATATAACATAACGTTATATGGTATAACGTTATAACGTATTACGTTATATAACGTAACGTGACATGGTATAACGTTATAACGTATTACGTTATATAATATAACGTTATAAGGTATATCGTTATAACGTATTACGTTATATGGTATAACGTTATAACGTATTACGTTATATGGCATAACGTTATAACGTGTTACGTTTTGTGGTATAAAGTTGTAACGAATTACGTTATATGGTATAACGTTATCACGTATTACGTTACATGGTATAACGATGTAATGTATTACGTTATGGGTTATATCGTTATAACGTATTACGTTATATGGTATAACGTTATAACGTATGACGTTATATGGCATAACGTTATATGGTATAACGTTCAAACATATTACGTTATATGGTATAACGTTATAACGTATTACGTTATATGGTATAACGTTATAATGTATTGCGTTATATAACATAACGTGACATGGTATAACGTTATAAGGTATTACGTTATATGGTATAACGTTATGACGTATTGCGTCATATAACATAACGTTATATGGTATAACGTTATAACGTTTAACGTTATATGTTATAACGTTATATCGTATAACGTTATAACGTATTACGTTAGATAACATAACGTTATATGGTATAACGTTATAAAGTATTGCGTCATATAACATAACGTTATATGGTATAACTTTATGGCGTATTACGTTATATGGTATAACTTTATAAGGTATTACGTTACATGGTATACCGTTCTAACGTATTACGTTATATAACATAACGTGACATGGTATAACGTTATAACGTATTACGTTATATAATATAACGTTATAAGGTATAACGTTATGACGTATAACGTTATATAACATAACGTTATATGGTATAACGTTATAACGTATTACGTTATATAATATAACGTTATAAGGTTTAACGTTACAACGTATAACGTTATATAACATAACGTTATATGGTATAACGTTATAACGTCTTGCGTCATATAACATAACGTTATATGGTATATCGTTATAACGTATTACGTTTTATGGTATAACGTTATAACGTATTACGTTATATGGTATAACGTTATAACGTATTACGTTATATAACATAACGTGACATGGTATAACGTTATAACGTATTACGTTATATAATATAACGTTATAAGGTATAACGTTATGACGTATAACGTTATATAACATAACGTTATATGGTATAACGTTATAACGTATTACGTTATATAACATAACGTGACATGGTATAACGTTATAACGTGTTACGTTATATAACATAACGTTATATGGTATAACGTTATAACGTATTACGTCATATAACATAACGTTATAGCGTATAACGTTATATAACATAACGTTATATGGTATAACGTTATAACGTATTACGTTATATAACATAACGTTATATGGTATAACGTTATAACGTATTACGTTACATAACATAACGTTATAAGGTATAACGTTATAACGTGTTACGTTATATAGTATATCGTTATAAGGTATAACGTTATATAACATGACGTTATATGGTATAATGGTATAACGTATTACGATGTATAGTATATCGTTATAACGTATTGCGTTGTATAATATTACGTTATATGGTATAATGTTATAACGTATTACGTTATATGTCATAACGTTATAACGTATTACGTTATGTGGTATAACGTTATAACGTATGTCGTTATATGGTATAACGTTATAACGAATTACGATATATGGTATAACGTCATAACGTATTACGTTATATGGCTTAACGTTATAACGTATTACGTTATGTGGTATAACGTTATATCGTATTACGTTATATGGTATAATGCTATAACTTATTACGTTATATGGTATAATGTTATAACGTATTACGCTATATAACATAACGTTATATGGCATAACGTTAAAACGTATTGCGTTATATGGTATAACGTTAGAACGTATTGCGTTATATAACATAACGTGACATGGTATAACGTCATAACGTGTTACTTTATATAACATAACGTTACATGGTATAACGTTATATCGTATTATGTTATATGGTATAAAGTTATAACGTATTACGTTATATGGTATAACGTTATAACGTATTACGTTATATAACATGTCGTTGTAAGGTACAACGTTAAAACGTATTGCGTTATATGGTATAACGTTAGAACGTATTGCGTTATATAACATAACGTGACATGGTATAACGTCATAACGTGTTACTTTATATAACATAACGTTACATGGTATAACGTTATATCGTATTATGTTATATGGTATAAAGTTATAACGTATTACGTTATATGGTATAACGTCATAACGTATTCGTCATATAACATAACGTTATATGGGGTAACGTTATAACGTATTACGTTGTATGGTATGACGTTATAACGTATTACGTTATATAACATAACGTGACATGGTAGAACGTTATAACGTATTACGTTAAACGGTATAACGTTATGACGTATTGCGTCATATAACATAACGTTATAGCGTATAACGTTATATAACATAACGTTATATGGTATAACGTTATAACGTATTACGTTATATAACATAACGTTATATGGTATAACGTTATAACGTATTACGTTATATAACATAACGTGACATGGTATAACGTTATAACGTATTACGTTACATGGTATAACGATGTAATGTATTACGTTATGGGGTATAACGTTATAACGTATTACGTTATATGGTATAACGTTATAACGTATTACGTTATATGGCATAACGTTATATGGTATAACGTTCAAACATATTACGTTATATGGTATAACGTTATAACGTATTACGTTATGTGGTATAACGTTATAACGTATTACGTTATATGGTATAACGTTATAACGTATTACGTTATATGGTATAACGTCATAACGTATTACGTTATATGACTAGACGTTATAATGTATTACGTTATGTGGTATAACGCTATAACGTATTACGTTACAAGGAATAACGTTATAACGTATTACGTTATATAGTATAAGGTTATAACGTATTACGTTATATGGTATGACATTATAACGTATTACGTTATATATAATAACGTGACATGGTATAACGTTATAACGTATTACGTTATATAACATAACGTGACATGGAATAACGTTATAACGTATTACGTTATATAACATAACGTTATAAGGTATAACGTTACAACGTATAACGTTATATGGTATAACGTTATAACGTATTACGTTATATGACATAACGTTTAAGGTATAACGTTATAACGTGTTACGTTGTATAGTATATCGTTATAACATATTGCGTTGTATAACATAACGTTATATGGTATAACGTTATAACGTATTACGTTATACAACATAACGTGACATGGTATAACGTTATAACGTATTACGTTATATGGTATAACGTTATAACGTATTACGTTATATGGTATAACGTTATAAAGTATAACGTTACATGGTATAACGATGTAATGTATTACGTTATTGCGCATAACGTTACAACGTATAACGTTATATAACATAACGTTATATGGTATAACGTTATAACGTATTACGTTATATAACATAACGTGACATGGTATAACGTTATAAGGTATTACGTTATATGGTATAACGTTATGACGTATTGCGTCATATAACATAACGTTATATGGTATAACGTTATAACGTTTAACGTTATATGTTATAACGTTATATGGTATAACGTTATAACGTATTGCGTCATATAACATAACGTTATATGGTATAACGTTATAACGTATTACGTTATATAACATAACGTGACATGGTATAACGTTATAAGGTATTACGTTATATGGTATAACGTTATGACGTATTGCGTCATATAACATAACGTTATATGGTATAACGTTATAACGTATTGCGTCATATAACATAACGTTATATGGTATATCGTTATAACGTATTACGTTTTATGGCATAACATTATAACGTATTACGTTATGTGGTATAACGTTATAACGTATTACGTTATATGGTATAACGTTATAACGTATTACGTTATATGGCATAACGTTATATCGTATTACGTTATATGGCATAACGTTATCACGTATTACGTTACATGGTATGTCGTTATATGGTATAACGTTATAACGAATTACGATATATGGTATAACGTCATAACGTATTACGTTATATGGCTTAACGTTATAACGTACTACGTTATATGGAATAACGTTATAACGTATTACGTTATATGGTATAACGTTAAAACGTACTACGTTATATGGCATAACGTTATCACGTATTACGTTGTATGGTATGTCGTTATATGGTATAACGTTATAACGAATGACGATATAACATAACATTATATGGTATATCGTTGAAACATATTACGTAATATGGTATAACGTTATAACGTATTACGTTATATGGAATAATGTTATAACGTATTACGTCATATGGCATAACATTATAACCTATTACGTTATGTGGTATAACGCTTTACGTATTACGTTATATGGTATAACGTTATAACGTATTACGTTATATGGTATAACGTCATAACGTATTACGTTATATGACTTAACGTTATAACGTATTACGTTATGTGGTATGCCGCTATAACTTATTACGTTATACGGTATAATGTTATAACGAATTACGTTATATGGCATAACGTTATAACGTATTACGTTATGTGGTATAACGTTTTAACGTATTACGTTATATAACATAACGTTATATGGTATAACGTTAAAACGTATTGCGTTATATGTTGTAACGTTATAACTTTTTACGTTATATGGTATAACGTTATAGCGTATTGCGTTATATGGTATAACGTTATAAAGTATTACGTTATATAACATAACGCGACATGGTATAACGTTATAACGTGTTACTTTATATAACATACCGTTACATGGTATAACGTTAAATCGTATTATGTTATATGGTATAAAGTTATAACGGATTACGTTATATGGTATAACGTCATAACGTATTACGTTATATGACTTAACGTTATAACGTATTACGTTATGTGGTATAACGCTATAACGTATTACGTTATACGGTATAATGTTATAACGTATTACGTTATATGGCATAACGTTATAACGTATTACGTTATGTGGTATAACGTTTTAACGTATTAGTTTATATAACATAACGTTATATGGTATAACGTTAAAACGTATTGCGTTATATGGTGTAACGTTATAACTTTTTACGTTATATGGCATAACGTTATAGCGTATTACGTTATACGGTATAATGTTATAACGTATTACGTTATATGGCATAACGTTATAACGTATTACGTTATGTGGTATATCGTTTTAACGTATTAGGTTATATAACATAACGTTATATGGTATAACGTTATAACGTATTACGTTATGTGGTATAACGTCATAACGTATTACGTTATATGACTAGACGTTATAATGTATTACGTTATGTGGTATAACGCTATAACGTATTACGTTATATGGAATAACGTTATAACGTATTACGCTATATGGTATAAGGTTATAACGTTTTACGTTATATGGTATAACGTTATAACGTATTACGTTATATATAATAACGCGACATGGTATAACGTTATAACGTATTACGTTATATAATATAACGTTATAAGGTATAACGTTACAACGTATAACGTTATATGGTATAACGTTATAACGTACTACGTTATATGACATAACGTTGTAAGGTATAACGTTATAACGTGTTACGTTGTATAGTATATCGTTATAAGGTATAACGTTATATAGCATAACGTTATATGGTATAACCTTCTAACGATTTGCGTTATATGGTATAATGATATAACGTATTACGATATATAGTATATCGTTATAACCTATTGCGTAGTATAACATAACGTTATAACGTATTACGTTATGTGGTATAACGCTATAACGTATTACGTTATACGGTATAATGTTATAACGTATTACGTTATATGGCATAACGTTATAACGCATTACGTTATGTGGTATAACGTTTTAACGTATTAGGTTATATAACATAACGTTATATGGTATAACGTTAAAACGTATTGCGTTATATGGTGTAACGTTATAACTTTTTACGTTATATGGTATAACGTTATAGCGTATTACGTTATATGGTATAACGTTATAAAGTATTACGTTATATAACATAACGTGACATGGTATAACGTTATAACGTGTTACTTTATATAACATACCGTTACATGGTATAACGTTAAATCGTATTATGTTATATGGTATAAAGTTATAACGTACTACGTTATATGGTATAACGTTATAACGTATTACGTTATATAACATAACGTTGTAAGGCACAACGTTATAACGTATTACGTTGTATGGTATAACGTTATAACGTATTGCGTCATATAACATAACGTTATATGGGGTAACGTTATAACGTATTACGTTATATGGTATAACGTTATAACGTATTACGTTATGTAATATAACGTGACATGGTATAACGTTATAACGTATTACGTTATATGGCATAACGTTATAACGTGTTACGTTTTGTGGTATAACGTTGTAACGTATTACGTTATATGGTATAACGTTATCACGTATTACGTTAAATGGTATAACGATGTAATGTATTACGTTATGGGTTATAACGTTATAACGTATTACGTTATATGGTATAACGTTATAACGTATTACGTTATATGGCATAACGTTATATGGTATAACGTTCAAACATATTACGTTATATGGTATAACGTTATAACGTATTACGTTATATGGTATAACGTTATAAAGTATAACGTTACATGGTATAACGATGTAATGTATTACGTTATTGGGTATAACGTTATAACGTATTGCGTTATATGGTATAACGTTAGAACGTATTGCGTTATGTAACATAACGTGACATGGTATAACGTTAAAACATATTACGTTATATGGTATAACTTCATAACGTATTACGTTATATGGTATAACGTTATAACTTTTTACGTTATATGGTATAACGTTATAACGTATTGCGTCATGTAACATAACGTTATATGGTATAACGTTATAACGTTTAACGTTATATGTTATAACGTTATATGGTATAACGTTATAACGTATTGCGTCATATAACATAACGTTATATGGTATATCGTTATAACGTATTACGTTTTATGGTATAACGTTATAACGTATTACGTTATATGGTATAACGTTATAACGTATTACGTTATATGGTATAACGTTATAAAGTATAACGTTACATGGTATAACGATGTAATGTATTACGTTATTGCGCATAACGTTACAACGTATAACGTTATATAACATAACGTTATATGGTATAACGTTATAACGTATTACGTTATATAACATAACGTGACATGGTATAACGTTATAAGGTATTACGTTATATGGTATAACGTTATGACGTATTGCGTCATATAACATAACGTTATATGGTATAACGTTATAACGTTTAACGTTATATGTTATAACGTTATATGGTATAACGTTATAACGTATTGCGTCATATAACATAACGTTATATGGTATATCGTTATAACGTATTACGTTTTATGGTATAACGTTATAACGTATTACGTTATATGGTATAACGTTATAACGTATTACGTTATATAACATAACGTGACATGGTATAACGTTATAACGTATTACGTTACATGTTATAACGATGTAATGTACTACGTTATGGGCTATAACGTTATAACGTAATACGTTATATGGTATAACGTTATAACGTATTACGTTATATGGCATAACGTTATATGGTATAACGTTCAAACATATTACGTTATATGGTATAACGTTATAACGTATTACGTTATATGGTATAACGTTATATCGTATTACGTTATATGGCATAACGTTATATGGTATAACGTTCAAACATATTACGTTATATGGTATAACGTTAAAACGTATTGCGTTATATGGTATAACGTTAAAACGTATTACATTATATGGTATAACGTTAAAACGAATTCCGTTATATGGCATAACGTTATAACGTATTACGTTATGTGGTATAACGTTATAACGTATTAGGTTATATGGTATAACGTTATAACGTATTACGTTATGTGGTATAACGTCATAACGTATTACGTTATATGACTAGACGTTATAATGTATTACGTTATGTGGTATAACGCTATAACGTATTACGTTATATGGAATAACGTTATAACGTATTACGTTATATGGTATAAGGTTATAACGTATTACGTTATATGGTATAACGTTATAACGTATTACGTTATATGACATAACGTTTAAGGTATAACGTTATAACGTTTAACGTTATATGTTATAACGTTATATGGTATAACGTTATAACGTATTGCGTCATATAAAATAACGTTATATGGTACATCGTTATAACGTATTACATTTTATGGTATAACGTTATAACGTATTACGTTCTATGGTATAACGTTATAACGTTTAACGTTATATGTTATAACGTTATATGGTATAACGTTATAACGTATTGCGTCATATAAAATAACGTTATATGGTATATCGTTATAACGTATTAAATTTTATGGTATAACGTTATAACGTATTACGTTATATGGGGTAACGTTATAACGTATTACGTTATATAACATAACGTGACATGGTATAACGTTATAAGGTATTACGTTATATGGTATAACGTTATGACGTATTGCGTCATATAACATAACGTTATATGGTATAACGTTATAACGTTTAACGTTATATGTTATAACGTTATATGGTATAACGTTATAACGTATTACGTTATATAACATAACGTTATATGGTATAACGTTATAAAGTATTGCGTCATATAACATAACGTTATATGGTATAACTTTATGGCGTATTACGTTATATGGTATAACTTTATAACGTATTACGTTACATGGTATACCGTTCTAACGTATTACGTTACATGGTATAACGTTATAACGTATCACGTTATATGGTATAATGTTATAACGTATTACGTTACATGGTATAATGTTATAACGTATTACGATATATGGCATAACGTTATAACGTATTACGTTATGTGGTATAACGTTATAACGTATTACGTTATATAACATAACGTGACATGGTATAACGTTATAAGGTATTACGTTATATGGTATAACGTTATGACGTATTGCGTCATATAACATAACGTTATATGGTATAACGTTATAACGTTTAACGTTATATGTTATAACGTTATATGGTATAACGTTATAACGTATTGCGTCATAGAACATAACGTTATATGGTATATCGTTATAACGTATTACGTTTTATGGTATAACGTTATAACGTATTACGTAATATGGTATAACGTTATAACGTATTACGTTATATGGAATAATGTTATAACATATTACGTCATATGGCATAACATTATAACGTATTACGTTATGTGGTATAACGTTATAACGTATTACGTTATATGGTATAACGTTATAACGTATTACGTTATATGGTATAACGTCATAACGTATTACGTTATATGACTTAACGTTATAACGTATTACGTTATGTGGTATGCCGCTATAACTTATTACGTTATACGGTATAATGTTATAACGAATTACGTTATATGGCATAACGTTATAACGTATTACTTTATGTGGTATAACGTTTTAACGTATTACGTTATATAACATAACGTTATATGGTATAACGTTAAAACGTATTGCGTTATATGTTGTAACGTTATAACTTTTTACGTTATATGGTATAACGTTATAGCGTATTGCGTTATATGGTATAACGTTATAAGGTATTACGTTATATAACATAACGTGACATGGTATAACGTTATAACGTGTTACTTTATATAACATACCGTTACATGGTATAACGTTAAATCGTATTATGTTATATGGTATAAAGTTATAACGGATTACGTTATATGGTATAACGTCATAACGTATTACGTTATATGACTTAACGTTATAACGTATTACGTTATGTGGTATAACGCTATAACGTATTACGTTATACGATATAATGTTATAACGTATTACGTTATATGGCATAACGTTATAACGTATTACGTTATGTGGTATAACGTTTTAACGTATTAGGTTATATAACATAACGTTATATGGTATAACGATAAAACGTGTTGCGTTATATGGTGTAACGTTATAACTTTTTACGTTATATGGCATAACGTTATAGCGTATTACGTTATACGGTATAATGTTATAACGTATTACGTTATATGGCATAACGTTATAACGTATTACGTTATGTGGTATATCGTTTTAACGTATTAGGTTATATAACATAACGTTATATGGTATAACGTTATAACGTATTACGTTATGTGGTATAACGTCATAACGTATTACGTTATATGACTAGACGTTATAATGTATTACGTTATGTGGTATAACGCTATAACGTATTACGTTATATGGAATAACGTTATAACGTATTACGCTATATGGTATAAGGTTATAACGTTTTACGTTATATGGTATAACGTTATAACGTATTACGTTATATATAATAACGCGACATGGTATAACGTTATATCGTATTACGTTATATAATATAACGTTATAAGGTATAACGTTACAACGTATAACGTTATATGGTATAACGTTATAACGTACTACGTTATATGACATAACGTTGTAAGGTATAACGTTATAACGTGTTACGTTGTATAGTATATCGTTATAAGGTATAACGTTATATAGCATAACGTTATATGGTATAACCTTCTAACGATTTGCGTTATATGGTATAATGATATAACGTATTACGATATATAGTATATCGTTATAACCTATTGCGTTGTATAACATAACGTTATAACGTATTACGTTATGTGGTATAACGCTATAACGTATTACGTTATACGGTATAATGTTATAACATATTACGTTATATGGCATAACGTTATAACGTATTACGTTATGTGGTATAACGTTTTAACGTATTAGGTTATATAACATAACGTTATATGGTATAACGTTAAAACGTATTGCGTTATATGGTGTAACGTTATAACTTTTCACGTTATATGGTATAACGTTATAGCGTATTACGTTATATAACATAACGTGACATGGTATAACGTTATAACGTGTTACTTTATATAACATACCGTTACATGGTATAACGTTAAATCGTATTATGTTATATGGTATAAAGTTATAACGTACTACGTTATATGGTATAACGTTATAACGTATTACGTTATATAACATAACGTTGTAAGGCACAACGTTATAACGTATTACGTTGTATGGAATAACGTTATAACGTATTGCGTCATATAACATAACGTTATATGGGGTAACGTTATAACGTATTACGTTATATGGTATAACGTTATAACGTATTACGTTATGTAATATAACGTGACATGGTATAACGTTATAACGTATTACGTTATATGGCATAACGTTATAACGTGTTACGTTTTGTGGTATAACGTTGTAACGTATTACGTTATATGGTATAACGTCATCACGTATTACGTTACATGGTATAACGATGTAATGTATTACGTTATGGGTTATAACGTTATAACGTATTACGTTATATGGTATAACGTTATAACGTTTTACGTTATATGGCATAACGTTATATGGTATAACGTTCAAACATATTACGTTATATGGTATAATGTTATAACGTATTACGTTATATGACATAACGTTTAAGGTATAACGTTATAACGTTTAACGTTATATGTTATAACGTTATATGGTATAACGTTATAACGTATTGCGTCATATAAAATAACGTTATATGGTACATCGTTATAACGTATTACATTTTATGGTATAACGTTATAACGTATTACGTTCTATGGTATAACGTTATAACGTTTAACGTTATATGTTATAACGTTATATGGTATAACGTTATAACGTATTGCGTCATATAAAATAACGTTATATGGTATATCGTTATAACGTATTAAATTTTATGGTATAACGTTATAACGTATTACGTTATATGGAGTAACGTTATAACGTATTACGTTATATGGTATAACGTTATAACGTATTACGTTATATAACATAACGTGACATGGTATAACGTTATAAGGTATTACGTTATATGGTATAACGTTATGACGTATTGCGTCATATAACATAACGTTATATGGTATAACGTTATAACGTTTAACGTTATATGTTATAACGTTATATGGTATAACGTTATAACGTATTACGTTATATAACATAACGTTATATGGTATAACGTTATAAAGTATTGCGTCATATAACATAACGTTATATGGTATAACTTTATGGCGTATTACGTTATATGGTATAACTTTATAACGTATTACGTTACATGGTATACCGTTCTAACGTATTACGTTACATGGTATAACGTTATAACGTATTACGTTATATGGTATAATGTTATAACGTATTACGTTACATGGTATAATGTTATAACGTATTACGATATATGGCATAACGTTATAACGTATTACGTTATGTGGTATAACGTTATAACGTATTACGTTATATAACATAACGTGACATGGTATAACGTTATAAGGTATTACGTTATATGGTATAACGTTATGACGTATTGCGTCATATAACATAACGTTATATGGTATAACGTTAAAACGTATTGCGTTATATGTTGTAACGTTATAACTTTTTACGTTATATGGTATAACGTTATAACGTATTACGTTATATGGCATAACGTTATAATGTGTTACGTTTTGTGGTATAACGTTGTAACGTATTACGTTATATGGTATAACGTCATAACGTATTACGTTATATGACTTAACGTTATAACGTATTACGTTATGTGGTATAACGCTATAACGTATTACGTTATACGGTATAATGTTATAACGTATTACGTTATATGGCATAACGTTATATGGTATAACGTTCAAACATATTACGTTATATGGTATAACGTTATAACGTATTACGTTATATGGTATAACGTTATATCGTATTACGTTATATGGCATAACGTTATATGGTATAACGTTCAAACATATTACGTTATATGGTATAACGTTAAAACGTATTGCGTTATATGGTATAACGTTATAACGTATTACATTATATGGTATAACGTTAAAACGAATTCCGTTATATGGCATAACGTTATAACGTATTACGTTATGTGGTATAACGTTATAACGTATTAGGTTATATGGTATAACGTTATAACGTATTACGTTATATGGTATAACGTCATAACGTATTACGTTATATGACTAGACGTTATAATGTATTACGTTATGTGGTATAACGCTATAACGTATTACGTTATATGGAATAACGTTATAACGTATTACGTTATATGGTATAACGTCATAACGTATTACGTTATATGACTTAACGTTATAACGTATTACGTTATGTGGTATAACGTTATAACGTATGTCGTTATATGGTATAACGTTATAACGAATTACGATATATGGTATAACGTCATAACGTATTACGTTATATGGCTTAACGTTATAACGTATTACGTTATGTGGTATAACGTTATATCGTATTACGTTATATGGTATAATGCTATAACTTATTACGTTATATGGCATAACGTTATAATGTGTTACGTTTTGTGGTATAACGTTGTAACGTATTACGTTATATGGTATAACGTCATAACGTATTACGTTATATGACTAGACGTTATAATGTATTACGTTATGTGGTATAACGCTATAACGTATTACGTTATATGGAATAACGTTATAACGTATTACGTTATATGGTACAAGGTTATAACGTATTACGTTATATGGTATAACGTTATAACGTATTACGTTATATGACATAACGTGACATGGTATAACGTTATAAGGTATTACGTTATATGGTATAACGTTATGACGTATTGCGTCATATAACATAACGTTATATGGTATAACGTTATAACGTTTAACGTTATATGTTATAACGTTATATGGTATAACGTTATAACGTATTGCGTCATAGAACATAACGTTATATGGTATATCGTTATAACGTATTACGTTTTATGGTATAACGTTATAACGTATTACGTAAAATGGTATAACGTTATAACGTATTACGTTATATGGAATAATGTTATAACGTATTACGTCATATGGTATAACATTATAACGTATTACGTTATGTGGTATAACGTTATAACGTATTACGTTATGTGGTATAACGTTTTAACGTATTACGTTATATAACATAACGTTATATGGTATAACGTTAAAACGTATTGCGTTATATGTTGTAACGTTATAACTTTTTACGTTATATGGTATAACGTTATAACGTATTACGTTATATGGCATAACGTTATAATGTGTTACGTTTTGTGGTATAACGTTGTAACGTATTACGTTATATGGTATAACGTCATAACGTATTACGTTATATGACTTAACGTTATAACGTATTACGTTATGTGGTATAACGCTATAACGTATTACGTTATACGGTATAATGTTATAACGTATTACGTTATATGGCATAACGTTATATGGTATAACGTTCAAACATATTACGTTATATGGTATAACGTTATAACGTATTACGTTATATGGTATAACGTTATATCGTATTACGTTATATGGCATAACGTTATATGGTATAACGTTCAAACATATTACGTTATATGGTATAACGTTAAAACGTATTGCGTTATATGGTATAACGTTATAACGTATTACATTATATGGTATAACGTTAAAACGAATTCCGTTATATGGCATAACGTTATAACGTATTACGTTATGTGGTATAACGTTATAACGTATTAGGTTATATGGTATAACGTTATAACGTATTACGTTATATGGTATAACGTCATAACGTATTACGTTATATGACTAGACGTTATAATGTATTACGTTATGTGGTATAACGCTATAACGTATTACGTTATATGGAATAACGTTATAACGTATTACGTTATATGGTATAACGTCATAACGTATTACGTTATATGACTTAACGTTATAACGTATTACGTTATGTGGTATAACGTTATAACGTATGTCGTTATATGGTATAACGTTATAACGAATTACGATATATGGTATAACGTCATAACGTATTACGTTATATGGCTTAACGTTATAACGTATTACGTTATGTGGTATAACGTTATATCGTATTACGTTATATGGTATAATGCTATAACTTATTACGTTATATGGCATAACGTTATAATGTGTTACGTTTTGTGGTATAACGTTGTAACGTATTACGTTATATGGTATAACGTCATAACGTATTACGTTATATGACTAGACGTTATAATGTATTACGTTATGTGGTATAACGCTATAACGTATTACGTTATATGGAATAACGTTATAACGTATTACGTTATATGGTACAAGGTTATAACGTATTACGTTATATGGTATAACGTTATAACGTATTACGTTATATGACATAACGTTTAAGGTATAACGTTATAACGTTTAACGTTATATGTTATAACGTTATATGGTATAACGTTATAACGTATAACGTTATATGGTATCACGTTATAACGTGATACGTTATATGGCTTAACGTTATAACATATTATGTTATGTGGTATAACGTTATGACGTATTGCGTCATATAACATAACGTTATATGGTATAACGTTATAACGTGTTACGTTTTGTGGTATAACGTTGTAACGTATTACGTTATATGGTATAACGTCATAACGTATTACGTTATATGACTTAACGTTATAACGTATTACGTTATGTGGTATAACGTTATAACGTATGTCGTTATATGGTATAACGTTATAACGAATTACGATATATGGTATAACGTCATAACGTATTACGTTATATGGCTTAACGTTATAACGTATTACGTTTTTTTTTTTTTTTTTTTTTTATTTATTTGCTTTAAATTTTACAATTTGTCCAGTAGGACATTTGGTAAAATGTTATAGCTGTTTACTAATATAACATGTGGGTGGCTACCCCCAATGGGGTTCCATCTTCGTTCTTGTTAGGGTGTATCCTTTATGAGATCTACTGGATGTTTCCTTTTTAATCTCCTTTCGATGAATGTGGTGATCGTTTCCGCTGCCAGCCGGTTCGGGTGCGTTGCTAATCTTTCTCTGTACCTTCTTGCGAATCTGCTAATCTCTTCCTTGACCGTTGGTATTCCAAGGTCTTTTCGTATGTCCTCGTTTCTAACGTACCATGGGGCGTTTACTATTGTTCTAAGTATTTTAGATTGCATTGCCTCTAGTTTGGTTATATGGCTCATTGCTGCTGTTCCCCATAGTGGTATTCCGTACGTCCAGATTGGTTTTATGATGGTTTTGTAGATTTTTAATTTGTTTTCTATGCTTAGTTTGGATTTTCGACTTGTTAACCAGTACATCTGTCTCCTTGCTATCTGTATTTTGCTTATTATTGATTTGATATGCTGTTTCCATGTGAATCTTGTATCAAAGTGTAGTCCTAGGTATTTGACTTGCCTTGTTTGTATTATGTGCGTGCCGTTGAGTGTAATGTTTGGTGGTAACTGTTTTCGCAGTGTGAATGTAATGTGGTTGCATTTATCAGGGTTTGCTTTAATTTGTTTAACTTGAAGCCACTTTTCTATTTTTGCAATATGCTCTTGTAGCAATGCGACTGCTGTTGCTGGGTTAGTGTGCCTGACTAGTACCACAGTGTCATCCGCAAATGTCAGTATTTTGCTGTTGGTGGTTGTTGGTATGTTGGCCGTGTATAGTGTGTAGAGAATTGGTCCCAAGACGCTTCCTTGCGGAACCCCTGCCTTGATGTCTTTAACTTGAGAGTATGTATCTTTAATTTTTACTGTAAAGGTTCTGTTGCTTAAGTAGGATTTAGTTAAATGGTATATCTGCTCCGGGAATTGTTTTCTGATTGATTGAAGTAGACTATCGTGGTTTATTTTGTCGAATGCTTTCTCGATGTCCATAAAGAGGGCTGTGCAGTATTGTTTGTTTTCTATTGCTAGTATTATTTCGTTTGTGAGTCTGTGCATTTGCTCTATCGTGGAGTGTTTGTTCCTGAATCCAAATTGGTGATCTGGTATTAGTTTTTCCTTCTCTATTATTGGTTTTAGGCGGGCGTAAATTATTTTTTCCAGTATTTTGGAGAATACTGGAAGTAGTGATATTGGTCTGTACGATACTGTTTGATGTGGGTCTTTGCCTGGTTTAGGTAACATTATGATCTGTGCTAGTTTCCATAGTTTAGGATAGTATTGGATTCTTAATATTGCATTAAAGATTATTGTAATTAGCCGTATCGCTTTTGGAGGAAGGTTTTTCAAGATTATACCATTGATTAGGTCAATTCCTGGTGCCTTATTATTTTTTGTTTTCTCGATTATGTTTCTAATTTCATGTGCTGTTGTTTTAGGTATGATGTAATGATTGTCAGTTGCAGTACTAGTGATTACCTCATCCTCGTCCATATGACAGTTGTGGTTGCTATTATTGATATTATGTGGTGTAAATATGTTGCTTAGGTGGTTGGAAAATTCTTCAGCTTGTTCTTCGTTGCTTCTTGCCCATGTATTATCTGCTTTTCTGATTGCTGGGACTAGTTTTATTGGCTTCTTTATTTTTTTTGTGGCTTTCCAAAGGGAGTAGTTAGAGTTTTCGTGTGCAGATAGTGACTCTATGAATTTTGTGAACTCATTGTTATTGTGTTCTTTTATTTTGTTTTTTATTTCCTTTGCAAGTTTATTTAGGTGTTTTTTGTTTTCTTTTGATCTATGTTTTTGCCATTTTGCTTTCGCTTTTCTTTTTTCTCTAATTTTTTCAAGGATGTCTGGCGGAATTATTTTTGTTGGTCTATTAGTTGATTCAGGTATGGTGGTTGCCCATGCTGCTTCCTGAATGGTTTCTGTAAGCGTTATTACTGCTTGTTCGATATGTTCGGGTGTTTTCAATGGGATGTTGCAGTTGATTTTGCTCTCAATTATTTCTTTAAATGTTTGCCATTTGGTGGTTTTATTGCATAGTGTCTCTGAATTTTTATAAATTATTGGTTTGTTTAAGTATGTAATAATTATGGGTGTATGATCGGAGCTAAGCTCGAGGCTGGGTTCTATATTTAGTTTATTTGCATTTAGTCCTTTTGTAACTGCAAAATCAAGTAGGTCAGGTATTTTGCTCAAGTCTGTCGGCCAGTAAGTCGGTCTTCCTGTGGATAATATATTGAGGTTATTGTTTCTAATGTACTTCTCCAAAGTTCTACCTCGAGGTGTATTGATTCTTGATCCCCATAGTGTGTGCTTTGAATTATAGTCTCCCGCTGCAATATACTTATCACCTAAATGTTGAAAGTAATCTTCCCACATTTGAGATGTAATTTTATGTCGCGGTGGTACATATACTGCTGACAGCTGTAGATAGTTGCTGCTAGTTTGTACTGTAACGGTGGTTGCTTGGATATATTCTTTACTAACCTGACTGTGTAGATGGTGTTTAATATCGTTTCTTATTATTACTGCGGTTCCTCCGTGTGCTTTTCCTGAGGGATGCTTGGTATCATATATGGTGTAGTACGGTATTTTTAAATAGTTTTTTATAGTGAAGTGTGTTTCTGAAACAAGAAGTATATCGATATTATTGTTATACAGGAATGTTTTAGTTTCTAGGGCCCTTTGTTGTAGGCCGTTAGAGTTCCAGGCTGCTATTTTAAGCGTGTCCATTTTTATTTTTTAGTTAGCGTGTTTGTAAGTAGCTGTAGCATGAGTGTGATTTGTTGCGTTTGCTGTTTAAGGATTGCGTTTTGTTCACTTATCATTTTTGCCAGGAATTCTGTGTTTTTGATGGATATCTTTAATAGTTCTTTAATTTCTGCAGCGTCGTCGATGTTAATGTTCTGGTTGTGATTATCTAAAGGTGTTGACTGTTTGGCTACTTGCGCGTAGCTTCGGCTACCAAGGGTGTTGGTATTGTTATGGTTCATTACATTCTGAACGTTTGTTGATGTTTCAGTTACTATGCTATCCTGTTGAGTGTTAGAGTTATTATATGTCCTGTTACGAAGCGGCGGAAAAAGTTTTTTTTGTAGTTGCTTTCTGACTACACAGCCTTTGTAACTAGCTGGGTGGTTTCCACCGCAATTGAAACACTTTGCGTTATTTATTTTTCCCGTATGTGGGCAGTTAGCTGTTAGGTGCTTTCCTGCGCATTTGACACACGCCGGGTTTCTGTTACAGTAGTTTTTTGTATGCCCATATTGTTGACACCTCATACATTGCGGTATGTCTTTTTTTTGTCTGGGTGGCTCAACTGTAATTATCGTGTTTAAAATTTTCTTAATTTCAAAAATTTCTTTGTTATTATTTTTAGGTTCTAATTCTATTAAAAATAGCGGTAGTGGTTGCTTGGTGTCAAATCTGGTTATGTTGTTAATCGTTCTCACCTGGTGTCCGATTTTGGCTAATTCCTCACATATGTTGTTTGTGTTCGATTTAGGATGTAAGCCTCTGATTACTGCTTTGTAGCTTTTATCAGATTTGGGTTGGTAGGTATGATACCCGGCGTTTTTTTCCTTTAGCGCTTTTGTTACTTTTCTATATATTTCCGGGGTATTGGTTTGTACTTTTACTTGTTCTAGTTTGAGTTGTTTTATGGTGTAATTTTCTTTTCCTGCCGTGATGTTTAGCAGTTCGATGAGGGGGTCTATTATTTTAGCATCAATGAAGATTGGTGGAGGTTTAGGAATGTTTGTTATTGGTTTATCAGCTGGGTCTACATCCATCACTTCTGGCAGTGAGCTGAAAGAGTTATGTATAGGAATTTCCTGTAGCCATTTTTGTCCTTCTGGTTCTATCGTCCTCTTAGCATTTGTGTTTGTGTTTATCCTTCGTTTTTTGCTGGGAGTTGCAGTCTTCCAGCTTTCGTTGTAATGTGGTGGAACATTGCTAGTATTATTTTTTCCTTCATCTTTTTTCGTAATTTCCATCGCTATTTCGTTTGTATCTGAGCAATCCACTTCACTTGTTGATTTATTTGAGCTCTGTTGGTCTATTGCTCTGTTTATGGCATATGTTTCGCCTTTGTTTAGGATTTTTATAGTTGGTATTTTTTGGATGTTTTCCATCCTTTAGTTTTGGTATATTGGTTGTGTTACACTTCACTTTTCTTTTCTCTTCTCTTTTCTTTCCCACTTGTCGCACTTACGGAAGCACTGGTTCTCACGTCCGCATAGCTCGACTGCTCGGGCAGAACTGACCGTATTACGTTATGTGGTATAACGTTATATCGTATTACGTTATATGGTATAATGTTATAACGTATTACGTTATATGGCATAACGTTATCACGTATTACGTTATATGGTATGTTCGTATATGGTATAACGTTATAACGAATGACGATATAACATAACGTTATATGGTATATCGTTGAAACATATTACGTAATATGGTATAACGTTATAACGTATTACGTTATATGGTATAATGTTATAACGTATTACGTTATATGGCATAACATTATAACGTATTACATTATGTGATATAACGTTATAACGTATTACGTTATATGGTATAACGTCATAACGTATTACGTTATATAATATAACGTTATAAGGTATAACGTTATAACGTATTACGTTATATGGCATAACGTTATATGGTATAACGCTCAAACATATTACTTTATATGGTATAACGTTAAATGGTATTATGTTATATGGTATAAGATTATAACGTATTGCGTTATATGGTATAACGTCATAACGTATTACGTTATATAATATAACGTTATAAGGTATAAAGTTATAACGTATTACGTTATATGGCATAACGTTATATGGTATAACGTTCAAACATTATACTTTATATGGTATAACGTTAAATCGTATTATGTTATATGGTATAAGGTTATAACGTATTACGTTATATGGTATAACGTCATAACGTATTACGTTATATAATAACGTGACATGGTATAACGTTATAACGTATTACGTTATATAATATAACGTTATAAGGTATAACGTTACAACGTATAACGTTATATGGTTTAACGTTAAAACTTATTGCGTTATATAACATAACGTGTCATGGTATAACGTTATAACGTATTACGTTATATAACATAACGTGACATGGAATAACGTTATAACGTATTACGTTATATAACATAACGGTATATGGTGTAACGTTATAACGTATTACGTTATATGGTATAACGTTATAACGTATTACGTTGTATGGCATATCGTTATAACGTGTTACGTTTTGTGGTATAACGTTATAACATATTACGTTATATGGTATAACGTTATAACGTATTACGTTATATGGTATAACGTTATAACGTATTACGTTATATGTTATAACGTTATAACGTATTACGTTATATGGCATAACGTTATCACGTATTACGTTACATGGTATGTCGTTATATGGTATAACGTTATAACGAATTACGATATATGGTATAACGTCATAACGCATTACGTTATATGGCTTAACGTTATAACGTACTACGTTATATGGAATAACGTTATAACGTATTACGTTATATGGTATAACGTTATAACGTATTACGTTATATGGCATAACGTTATCACGTATTACGTTGTATGGTATGTCGTTATATGGTATAACGTTATAACGAATGACGATATAACATAACATTATATGGTATATCGTTGAAACATATTACGTAATATGGTATAACGTTATAACGTATTACGTTATATGGAATAATGTTATAACGTATTACGTCATATGGCATAACATTATAACGTATTACGTTATGTGGTATAACGTTATAACGTATTACGTTATATGGTATAACGTTATAACGTATTACGTTATATGGTATAACGTCATAACGTATTACGTTATATGACTTAACGTTATAACGTATTACGTTATGTGGTATAACGCTATAACGTATTACGTTATACGGTATAATGTTATAACGTATTACGTTATATGGCATAACGTTATAACGTATTACGTTATGTGGTATAACGTTTTAACGTATTACGTTATATAACATAACGTTATATGGTATAACGTTAAAACCTATTGCGTTATATGGTGTAACGTTATAACATTTTACGTTATATGGTATAACGTTATAGCGTATTACGTGATATGGTATAACGTTATAAAGTATTACGTTATATAACATAACGTGACATGGTATAACGTTATAACGTGTTACTTTATATAACATACCGTTACATGGTATAACGTTAAATCGTATTATGTTATATGGTATAAAGTTATAACGGATTACGTTATATGGTATAACGTTATAACGTATTACGTTATATAACATAACGTTGTAAGGCACAACGTTATAACGTATTACGTTATATGGTATAACGATATAACGTATTGCGTCATATAACATAACGTTATATGGGGTAACGTTATAACGTATTACGTTATATGGTATAACGTTATAACGTATTACGTTATATGGTATAACGTCATAACGTATTACGTCATATGACTTAACGTTATAACGTATTACGTTATGTGGTATAACGCTATAACGTATTACGTTATACGGTATAATGTTATAACGTATTACGTTATATGGCATAACGTTATAACGTGTTACGTTATGTGGTATAACGTTTTAACGTATTACGTTATATGGTATAACGTCATAACGTATTACGTTATATGACTTAACGTTATAACGTATTACGTTATGTGGTATAACAGTATAACGTATTACGTTATACGGTATAATGTTATAACGTATTACGTTATATGGCATAACGTTATAACGTATTACGTTATGTGGTATAACGTTTTAACGTATTACGTTATATAACATAACGTTATATGGTATAACGTTAAAACGTATTGCGTTATATGGTGTAACGTTATAACTTTTTACGTTATAAGGTATAACGTTATAGCGTATTACGTTATATGGTATAACGTTATAACGCATTACGTTATATGGTATAACGTTATAACGTATTACGTTCTATAACATAACGTTGTAAGGCACAACGTTATAACGTATTACGTTATGTGGTATAACGTTATAACGTACTACGTTATATGGTATAAAGTTATAACGTATTACGTTATATGGTATAACGACATAACGTATTACGTTATATCACTAGACGTTATAATGTATTACGTTATGTGGTATAACGCTATAACGTATTACGTTATATGGAATAACGTTATAACGTATTACGTTATATGGTATAACGTTATAACGTATTACGTTATATGGCATAACGTTATCACGTATTACGTTATATGGTATGTCGGTATATCTTATAACGTTATAACGAATGACGATATAACATAACGTTATATGGTATATCGTTGAAACATATTACGTAATATGGTATAACGTTATAACGTATTACGTTATATGGTATAATGTTATAACGTATTACGTTATATTGCATAACATTATAACGTATTACGTTATGTGATATAACGTTATAACGTATTACGTTATATGGTATAACGTCCTAACGTATTACGTTATATACTATAACGTTATAAGGTATAACGTTATAACGTATTACGTTATATGGCATAACGTTATATGGTATAACGTTCAAACATATTACTTTATATGGTATAACGTTAAATCGTATTATGTTATATGGTATAAAGTTATAACGTATTACGTTATATGGTATAAAGTCCTAACGTATTACGTTATATATTATAACGTTATAAGGTGTAACGTTACAACGTATAGCGTTATATAACATAACGTTATATGGTATAACGTTATAACGTATTACGTTATATGGTATAACGTTATAACGTATTACGTTATATATTATAACGTTATAAGGTATAACGTTACAACGTATAGCGTTATATAACATAACGTTATATGGTATAACGTTATAACGTATTACGTTATATGGCATAACGTTATCACGTATTACGTTATATGGTATGTCGTTATATGGTATAACGTTATAACGAATGACGATATAACATAACGTTATATGGTATATCGTTGAAACATATTACGTAATATGGTATAACGTTATAACGTATTGCGTTATATAACATAATGGTATATGGTGTAACGTTATAACGTAATACGTTATATGGTATAACGTTATAACGTATTACGTTATATGGCATAACGTTATAACGTGTTACGTTTTGTGGTATAACGTTGTAACGTATTACGTAATTTGGTATAACGTTATAACGTATTACGTTACATGGTATAACGATGTAATGTATTACGTTATGGGGTAGAACGTTATAACGTATTACGTTATATGGTATAACGTTATAACGTATTACGTTATATGGCATAACGTTATATGGTATAACGTTCAAACATATTACTTTATATGGTATAACGTTAAATCGTATTATGTTATATGGTATAAAGTTATAACGTATTACGTTATATGGTATAACGTTATAACGTATTACGTTATATAATATAACGTTATAAGGTACAACGTTACAACGTATAACGTTATATAACAAAACGTTATATGGTATAACGTTATAACGTGTTAAGTTATATAACATAACGATATATGGTGTAACGTTATAACGTATTACGTTATATGGTGTAACGTTATAACGTATTACGTTATATGGCATAACGTTATATGGTATAACGTTCAAACATATTACGTTATATGGTATAACGTTATAACGTATTACGTTATATGGTATAACGTTATAACGTATTACGTTATATGGCATAACGTTATATGGTATAACGTTCAAACATATTACGTTATATGGTATAACGTTAAAACGTATTGCGTTATATGGCATAACGTTAAAACGTATTGAATTATATGGTATAACGTTAAAACGAATTCCGTTATATGGCATAACGTTATAACGTATTACGTTATGTGGTATAACGTTATAACGTATTACGTTATATGGTATAACGTTATAACGTATTACGTTATATGGCATAACGTTATCACGTATTACGTTATATGGTATGTCGGTATATGGTATAACGTTATAACGTATTACTTTATATAATATAACGTTATAAGGTACAACGTTACAACGTATAACGTTATATAACAAAACGTTATATGGTATAACGTTATAACGTATTATGTTATATAACATAACGTTATAAGGTATAACGTTATAACGTGTTAAGTTATATAACATAACGATATATGGTGTAACGTTATAACGTATTACGTTATATGGTGTAACGTTATAACGTATTACGTTATATGGCATAACGTTATATGGTATAACGTTCAAACATAATACGTTATATGGTATAACGTTATAACGTATTACGTTATATAATATAACGTTATAAGGTACAACGTTACAACGTATAACGTTATATAACAAAACGTTATATGGTATAACGTTCAAACATATTACGTTATATGGTATAACGTTATAACGTATTACGTTATATGGTATATCGACATAACGTATTACGTTATATGACTAGACGTTATAATGTATTACGTTATGTGGTATAACGCTATAACGTATTACGTTATATGGAATAACGTCATAACGTATTACGTTATATGGTATAACGTTATAACGTATTACGTTATATGGCATAACGTTATAACGTATTACGTTATATGGTATAACGTTATAACGTATTACGTTATATGGTATAACGTTATAACGTATTACGTTATATATTATAACGTTATAAGGTATAACGTTACAACGTATAGCGTTATATAACATAACGTTATATGGTATAACGTTATAACGTATTACGTTATATGGCATAACGTTATCACGTATTACGTTATATGGTATGTCGTTATATGGTATAACGTTATAACGAATGACGATATAACATAACGTTATATGGTATATCGTTGAAACATATTACGTAATATGGTATAACGTTATAACGTATTGCGTTATATGACATAACGTTATAAGGTATAACGTTATAACGTGTTACGTTATATAACATAACGATATATGGTGTAACGTTATAACGTATTACGTTATATGGTATAACCTTATAACGTATTACGTTACATGCTATAACGATGTAATGTATTACGTTATGGGGTATAACGTTATAACGTATTACGTTATATGGTATAACGTTATAACGTATTACATTATACAACATAACGTTATATGGTATAACGTTAAAACGTATTGCGTTATATGGTATAACGTTAAAACTTATTGCGTTATATAACATAACGTGACATGGTTTAACGTTATAACGTATTACGTTATATAACATAACGTGACATGGAATAACGTTATAACGTATTACGTTATATAACATAACGGTATATGGTGTAACGTTATAACGTAATACGTTATATGGTATAACGTTATAACGTATTACGTTATATGGCATAACGTTATAACGTGTTACGTTTTGTGGTATAACGTTGTAACGTATTACGTTATATGGTATAACGTTATAACGTATTACGTTACATGGTATAACGATGTAATGTATTACGTTATGGGGTAGAACGTTATAACGTATTACGTTATATGGTATAACGTTATAACGTATTACGTTATATGGCATAACGTTATATGGTATAACGTTCAAACATATTACTTTATATGGTATAACGTTAAATCGTATTATGTTATATGGTATAAAGTTATAACGTATTACGTTATATGGTATAACGTTATAACGTATTACGTTATATAATATAACGTTATAAGGTATAACGTTACAACGTATAACGTTATATAACAAAACGTTATATGGTATAACGTTATAACGTATTACATTATATAACATAACGTTATAAGGTATAACGTTATAACGTGTTACGTTATATAACATAACGATATATGGTGTAACGTTATAACGTATTACGTTATATGGTATAACGTTATAACGTATTACGTTACATGGCATAACGTTATAACGTGTTACGTTTTGTGGTACAACGTTGTAACGTATTACGTTATATGGTATAACGTTATAACGTATTACGATATATGGTATAACGACATAACGTATTACGTTATATGACTAGACGTTATAATGTATTACGTTATGTGGTATAACGCTATAACGTATTACGTTATATGGAATAACGTTATAACGTATTACGTTATATGGTATAACGTTATAACGTATTACGTTATATGGCATAACGTTATCACGTATTACGTTATATGGTATGTCGGTATATGGTATAACGTTATAACGAATGACGATATAACATAACGTTATATGGTATATCGTTGAAACATATTACGTAATATGGTATAATGTTATAACATATTACGTTATATGGCATAACATTATAACGTATTACGTTATGTGATATAACGTTATAACGTATTACGTTATATGGTATAACGTCCTAACGTATTACGTTATATAATATAACGTTATAAGGTATAACGTTATAACGTATTACGTTATATGGCATAACGTTATATGGTATAACGTTCAATCATATTACTTTATATGGTATAACGTTAAATCGTATTATGTTACATGGTATAAAGTTATAACGTATTACGTTATATGGTATAACGTTATAACGTATTACGTTATATTTTATAACGTTATAAGGTATAACGTTACAACGTATAGCGTTATAAAACATAACGTTATATGGTATAACGTTATAACGTATTACGTTATATGGTATAACGTTATAACGTATTACGTTATATATTATAACGTTATAAGGTATAACGTTACAACGTATAGCGTTATATAACATAACGTTATATGGTATAACGTTATAACGTATTACGTTATATGGCATAACGTTATCACGTATTACGTTATATGGTATGTCGTTATATGGTATAACGTTATAACGAATGACGATATAACATAACGTTATATGGTATATCGTTGAAACATATTACGTAATATGGTATAACGTTATAACGTATTGCGTTATATGACATAACGTTATAAGGTATAACGTTATAACGTGTTACGTTATATAACATAACGATATATGGTGTAACGTTATAACGTATTACGTTATATGGTATAACCTTATAACGTATTACGTTACATGGTATAACGATGTAATGTATTACGTTATGGGGTATAACGTTATAACGTATTACGTTATATGGTATAACGTTATAACGTATTACATTATACAACATAACGTTATATGGTATAACGTTAAAACGTATTGCGTTATATGGTATAACGTTAAAACTTATTGCGTTATATAACATAACGTGACATGGTTTAACGTTATAACGTATTACGTTATATAACATAACGTGACATGGAATAACGTTATAACGTTTTACGTTATATAACATAACGGTATATGGTGTAACGCTATAACGTAATACGTTATATGGTATAACGTTATAACGTATTACGTTGTATGGCATAACGTTATAACGTGTTACGTTTTGTGGTATAACGTTGTAACGTATTACGTTATATGGTATAACGTTATAACGTATTACGTTACATGGTATAACGATGTAATGTATTACGTTATGGGGTAGAACGTTATAACGTATTACGTTATATGGTATAACGTTATAACGTATTACGTTATATGGCATAACGTTATATGGTATAACGTTCAAACATATTACTTTATATGGTATAACGTTAAATCGTATTATGTTATATGGTATAAAGTTATAACGTATTACGTTATATGGTATAACGTTATAACGTATTACGTTATATAATATAACGTTATAAGGTATAACGTTACAACGTATAACGTTATATAACATAACGTTATGTGGTATAACGTTATAACGTATTACGTTATATAACATAACGTTATAAGGTATAACGTTATAACGTGTTACGTTATATAACATAACGATATATGGTGTAACGTTATAACGTATTACGTTATATGGTATAACGTTATAACGTATTACGTTATATGGCATAACGTTATATGGTATAACGTTCAAACATATTACGTTATATGGTATAACGTTATAACGTATTACGTTATATAACATAACGTTATAAGGTATAACGTTATATCGTGTTACGCTATATAACATAACGATATATGGTGTAACGTTATAACGTATTACGTTATATGGTATAACGTTATTACGTATTACGTTATATGGCATAACGTTATAACGTGTTACGTTTTGTGGTATAACGTTGTAAGGTATAACGTTATATGGTATAACGTTATAACGTATTACGTTACATGGTATAACGATGTAATGTATTACGTTATGGGGTAGAACGTTATAACGTATTACGTTATATGGTATAACGTTATAACGTATTACGTTATATGGTATAACGTTATAACTTTTTACGTTATATGGTATAACGTTATAACGTATTACGTTATATGGTATAACGTTATAACGTATTACGTTATGTAACATAACGTGACATGGTATAACGTTCAAACATATTACGTTATATGGTATAACGTTATAACGTATTACGTTATATGGTATAACGTTATAACGTATTACGTTATATGGTATAACGTTATAACGTATTACGTTATATAACATAACGTGACATGGTATAACGTTATAACGTATTTCGTTATATAATATAACGTTATAAGGTATAACGTTACAACGTATAACGTTATATAACATAACGTTATAGGTATAAGGTTATAACGTATTACGTTATATAACATAACGTTATAAGGTATAACGTTATATCGTGTTACGTTATATAACATAACGATATATGGTGTAACGTTATAACGTATTACGTTATATGGTATAACGTTATAACGTATTACGTTATATGGTATAACGTTATAACGTATTACGTTATATAACATAACGTGACATGGTATAACGTTATAACGTATTACGTTATATAATATAACGTTATAAGGTATAACGTTATATGGTATAACGTTATAACTTATTACGTTATATAATATAACGTTATAAGGTATAACGTTATAACGTATTACGTTATATAACATAACGTGACATGGTATAACGTTAAAACATATTACGTTATATGGTATAACATTATAACGTATTACGTTATATGGTATAACGTTATAACTTTTTACGTTATATGGTATAACGTTATAACGTATTACGTTATATGGTATAACGTTATAACGTATTACGTTATATAACATAACGTGACATGGTATAACGTTATAACGTATTACGTTATATAATATAACGTTATAAGGTATAACGATATAACGTATTACGTTATATGGCATAACGTTATATGGTATAACGTTCAAACATATTACTTTATATAGTATAACGTTAAATCGTATTATGTTATATGGTATAAAGTTATAACGTATTACGTTACATGGTATAACGTTATACCGTATTACGTTATATAATATAACGTTATAAGGTATAACGTTACAACGTATAACGTTATATAACATAACGTTATATGGTATAACGTTATAACGTATAACATTATATAACATAACGTTATAAGGTATAACGTTATAACGTGTTACGTTATATAACATAACGATATATGGTGTAACGTTATAACGTATTACGTAATATGGTATAACGTTATAACGTATGACGTTACATGGCATAACGTTATAACGTGTTACGTTTTGTGGTACAACGTTGTAACGTATTACGTTATATGGTATAACGTTATAACGTATTACGTTACATGGTATAACGATGTATTGTATTACGTTATGGGGTATAACGTTATAACGTATTACGTTACATGGTATAACGATGTAATGTATTACGTTATGGGGTATAACGTTATAACGTATTACGTTATATGGTATAACGATATAACGTATTACGTTATATGGCATAACGTTATATGGTATAACGTACAAACATATTACGTTATATGGTATAACGTTATAACGTATTACGTTATATGGTATAACGTTATAACGTATTACGTTATATGGTATAACGTTAAAACGTATTACGTTATATAACATAACGTGACATGGTATAACGTTATAACGTATTACGTTATATAATATAACGTTATAAGGTATAACGTTACAACGTATAACGTTATATAACATAACGTTATATGGTATAACGTTATAACGTATTACGTTATATAACACAACGTTATAAGGTATAACGTTATATCGTGTTACGTTATATAACATAACGATATATGGTGTAACGTTATAACGTATTACGTTATATGGTATAACGTTATAACGTATTACGTTATATGGCATAACGTTATAACGTGATACGTTTTGTGGTATAACGTTGTAACGTATTACGTTATATGGTATAACGTTATAACGTATTACGTTACATGGTATAACGATGTAATGTATTACGTTATGGGGTAGAACGTTATAACGTATTACGTTATATGGTATAACGTTAAAACGAATTGCATTATATGGTATAACGTTAAAACGAATTCCGTTATATGGCATAACGTTATAACGTATTACGTTATGTGGTATAACGTTATAACGTATTACGTTATATGGTATAACGTTATAACGTATTACGTTATGTGGTATAACGACATAACGTATTACGTTATATGACTAGACGTTATAATGTATTACGTTATGTGGTATAACGCTATAACGTATTACGTTATATGGAATAACGTTATAACGTATTACGTTATATGGTATAACGTTATAACGTATTACGTTATATGGCATAACGTTATCACGTATTACGTTATATGGTATGTCGTTATATGGTATAACGTTATAACGAATGACGATATAACATAACGTTATATGGTATATCGTTGAAACATATTACGTAATATGGTATAACGTTATAACGTATTACGTTATATGGTATAATGTTATAACGTATTACGTTATATGGCATAACATTATAACGTATTACGTTATGTGATATAACGTTATAACGTATTACGTTATATGGTATAACGTCATAACGTATTACGTTATATAATATAACGTTATAAGGTATAACGTTATAACGTATTACGTTATATGGCATAACGTTATATGGTATAACGTTCAAACATATTACTTTATATGGTATAACGTTAAATCGTATTATGTTATATGGTATAAAGTTATAACGTATTACGTTATATGGTATAACGTTATAACGTATTACGTTATATATTATAACGTTATAAGGTATAACGTTATAACGTATTACGTTATATAACATAACGTGACATGGTATAACGTTAAAACATATTACGTTATATTGTATAACATTATAACGTATTACGTTATATGGTATAACGTTATAACTTTTTACGTTATATGGTATAACGTTATAACGTATTACGTTATATGGTATAACGTTATAACGTATTACGTTATATAACATAACGTGACATGGTATAACGTTATAACGTATTACGTTATATAATATAACGTTATAAGGTATAACGACATAACGTATTACGTTATATGGCATAACGTTATATGGTATAACGTTCAAACATATTACTTTATATAGTAGAACGTTAAATCGTATTATGTTTTATGGTATAAAGTTATAACGTATTACGTTATATGGTATAACGTTATACCGTATTACGTTATATAATATAACGTTATAAGGTATAACGTTACAACGTATAACGTTATATAACATAACGTTATATGGTATAACGTTATAACGTATTACATTATATAACATAACGTTATAAGGTATAACGTTAGAACGTGTTACGTTATATAACATAACGGTATATGGTGTAACGTTATAACGTATTACGTTATATGGTATAACGTTATAACGTATTACGTTGTATGGCATATCGTTATAACGTGTTACGTTTTGTGGTATAACGTTATAACATATTACGTTATATGGTATAACGTTATAACGTATTACGTTATATGGTATAACGTTATAACGTACTACGTTATATGGAATAACGTTATAACGTATTACGTTATATGGTATAACGTTATAACGTATTACGTTATATGGCATAACGTTATCACGTATTACGTTGTATGGTATGTCGTTATATGGTATAACGTTATAACGAATGACGATATAACATAACATTATATGGTATATCGTTGAAACATATTACGTAATATGGTATAACGTTATAACGTATTACGTTATATGGAATAATGTTATAACGTATTACGTCATATGGCATAACATTATAACGTATTACGTTATGTGGTATAACGTTATAACGTATTACGTTATATGGTATAACGTTATAACGTATTACGTTATATGGTATAACGTCATAACGTATTACGTTATATGACTTAACGTTATAACGTATTACGTTATGTGGTATAACGCTATAACGTATTACGTTATACGGTATAATGTTATAACGTATTACGTTATATGGCATAACGTTATAACGTATTACGTTATGTGGTATAACGTTTTAACGTATTACGTTATATAACATAACGTTATATGGTATAACGTTAAAACCTATTGCGTTATATGGTGTAACGTTATAACTTTTTACGTTATATGGTATAACGTTATAGCGTATTACGTGATATGGTATAACGTTATAAAGTATTACGTTATATAACATAACGTGACATGGTATAACGTTATAACGTGTTACTTTATATAACATACCGTTACATGGTATAACGTTAAATCGTATTATGTTATATGGTATAAAGTTATAACGGATTACGTTATATGGTATAACGTTATAACGTATTACGTTATATAACATAACGTTGTAAGGCACAACGTTATAACGTATTACGTTATATGGTATAACGATATAACGTATTGCGTCATATAACATAACGTTATATGGGGTAACGTTATAACGTATTACGTTATATGGTATAACGTTATAACGTATTACGTTATATGGTATAACGTCATAACGTATTACGTCATATGACTTAACGTTATAACGTATTACGTTATGTGGTATAACGCTATAACGTATTACGTTATACGGTATAATGTTATAACGAATTACGTTATATGGGATAACGTTATAACGTGTTACGTTATGTGGTATAACGTTTTAACGTATTACGTTATATGGTATAACGTCATAACGTATTACGTTATGTGGTATAACGTTTTAACGTATTACGTTATATAACATAACGTTATATGGTATAACGTTAAAACGTATTGCGTTATATGGTGTAACGTTATAACTTTTTACGTTATATGGTATAACGTTATAGCGTATTACGTTATATGGTATAACGTTATAACGTATTACGTTATGTGGTATAACGTTATAACGTATTACGTTATATAACATAACGTTGTAAGGCACAACGTTATAACGTATTACGTTATATGGTATAACGTTATAACGTATTGCGTCATATAACATAACGTTATATGGGGTAACGTTATAACGTATTACGTTATATGGTATAACGTTATAACGTATTACGTTATATGGTATAACGTCATAACGTATTACGTTATATGACTTAACGTTATAACGTATTACGTTATGTGGTATAACGCTATAACGTATTACGTTATACGGTATAATGTTATAACGTATTACGTTATATGGCATAACGTTATAACGTATTACGTTATGTGGTATAACGTTTTAACGTATTAGGTTATATAACATAACGTTATATGGTATAACTTTAAAACGTATTGCGTTATATGGTGTAACGTTATAACTTTTTACGTTATACGGTATAACGTTATAGCGTATTACGTTATATGGTATAACGTTATAAAGTATTACGTTATATAACATAACGTGACATGGTATAACGTTATAACGTGTTACTTTATATAACATACCGTTACATGGTATAACGTTAAATCGTATTATGTTATATGGTATAAAGTTATAACGTACTACGTTATATGGTATAACGTTATAACGTACTACGTTCTATAACATAACGTTGTAAGGCACAACGTTATAACGTATTACGTTACATGGTATAACGTTATAACGTATTGCGTCATATAACATAACGTTATATGGGGTAACGTTATAACGTATTACTTTATATGGTATAACGTTATAACGTATTACGTTACATGGCATAACGTTATAACGTGTTACGTTTTGTGGTATAACGTTGTAACGTATTACGTTATATGGCATAACGTTATAACGTGTTACGTTTTGTGGTATAACGTTGTAACGTATTACGTTATATGGTATAACGTTATAACGTATTACGTTACATGGTATAACGATGTAATGTATTACGTTATGGGGTAGAACGTTATATCGTATTACGTTATATGGTATAACGTTATAACGTATTACGTTATATGGCATAACGTTATATGGTATAACGTTCAAACATATTACTTTATATGGTATAACGTTAAATCGTATTATGTTATATGGTATAAAGTTATAACGTACTACGTTATATGGTATAACGTTATAACGTATTACGTTCTATAACATAACGTTGTAAGGCACAACGTTATAACGTATTACGTTATGTGGTATAACGTTATAACGTACTACGTTATATGGTATAAAGTTATAACGTATTACGTTATATGGTATAACGACATAACGTATTACGTTATATCACTAGACGTTATAATGTATTACGTTATGTGGTATAACGCTATAACGTATTACGTTATATGGAATAACGTTATAACGTATTACGTTATATGGTATAACGTTATAACGTATTACGTTATATGGCATAACGTTATCACGTATTACGTTATATGGTATGTCGGTATATCTTATAACGTTATAACGAATGACGATATAACATAACGTTATATGGTATATCGTTGAAACATATTACGTAATATGGTATAACGTTATAACGTATAACGTTATAAGGTATAACGTTATAACGTATTACGTTATATGGCATAACGTTATATGGTATAACGTTCAAACATATTACTTTATATGGTATAACGTTAAATCGTATTATGTTATATGGTATAAAGTTATAACGTATTACGTTATATGGTATAACGTCATAACGTATTACGTTATATATTATAACGTTATAAGGTGTAACGTTACAACGTATAGCGTTATATAACATAACGTTATATGGTATAACGTTATAACGTATTACGTTATATGGTATAACGTTATAACGTATTACGTTATATATTATAACGTTATAAGGTATAACGTTACAACGTATAGCGTTATATAACATAACGTTATATGGTATAACGTTATAACGTATTACGTTATATGGCATAACGTTATCACGTATTACGTTATATGGTATGTCGTTATATGGTATAACGTTATAACGAATGACGATATAACATAACGTTATATGGTATATCGTTGAAACATATTACGTAATATGGTATAACGTTATAACGTATTGCGTTATATGACATAACGTTATAAGGTATAACGTTATAACGTGTTACGTTATATAACATAACGATATATGGTGTAACGTTATAACGTATTACGTTATATGGTATAACCTTATAACGTATTACGTTACATGGTATAACGATGTAATGTATTACGTTATGGGGTATAACGTTATAACGTATTACGTTATATGGTATAACGTTATAACGTATTACATTATACAACATAACGTTATATGGTATAACGTTAAAACGTATTGCGTTATATGGTATAACGTTAAAACTTATTGCGTTATATAACATAACGTGACATGGTTTAACGTTATAACGTATTACGTTATACAACATAACGTGACATGGAATAACGTTATAACGTATTACGTTATATAACATAATGGTATATGGTGTAACGTTATAACGTAATACGTTATATGGTATAACGTTATAACGTATTACGTTATATGGCATAACGTTATAACGTGTTACGTTTTGTGGTATAACGTTGTAACGTATTACGTAATTTGGTATAACGTTATAACGTATTACGTTACATGGTATAACGATGTAATGTATTACGTTATGGGGTAGAACGTTATAACGTATTACGTTATATGGTATAACGTTATAACGTATTACGTTATATGGCATAACGTTATATGGTATAACGTTCAAACATATGACTTTATATGGTATAACGTTAAATCGTATTATGTTATATGGTATAAAGTTATAACGTATTACGTTATATGGTATAACGTTATAACGTATTACGTTATATAATATAACGTTATAAGGTACAACGTTACAACGTATAACGTTATATAACAAAACGTTATATGGTATAACGTTATAACGTGTTAAGTTATATAACATAACGATATATGGTGTAACGTTATAACGTATTACGTTATATGGTGTAACGTTATAACGTATTACGTTATATGGCATAACGTTATATGGTATAACGTTCAAACATATTACGTTATATGGTATAACGTTATAACGTATTACGTTATATGGTATAACGTTATAACGTATTACGTTATATGGCATAACGTTATATGGTATAACGTTCAAACATATTACGTTATATGGTATAACGTTAAAACGTATTGCGTTATATGGCATAACGTTAAAACGTATTGAATTATATGGTATAACGTTAAAACGAATTCCGTTATATGGCGTAACGTTATAACGTATTACGTTATGTGGTATAACGTTATAACGTATTACGTTATATGGTATAACGTTATAACGTATTACGTTATATGGCATAACGTTATCACGTATTACGTTATCTGGTATGTCGGTATATGGTATAACGTTATAACGTATTACTTTATATAATATAACGTTATAAGGTACAACGTTACAACGTATAACGTTATATAACAAAACGTTATATGGTATAACGTTATAACGTATTATGTTATATAACATAACGTTATAAGGTATAACGTTATAACGTGTTAAGTTATATAACATAACGATATATGGTGTAACGTTATAACGTATTACGTTATATGGTGTAACGTTATAACGTATTACGTTATATGGCATAACGTTATATGGTATAACGTTCAAACATAATACGTTATATGGTATAACGTTATAACGTATTACGTTATATAATATAACGTTATAAGGTACAACGTTACAACGTATAACGTTATATAACAAAACGTTATATGGTATAACGTTCAAACATATTACGTTATATGGTATAACGTTATAACGTATTACGTTATATGGTATATCGACATAACGTATTACGTTATATGACTAGACGTTATAATGTATTACGTTATGTGGTATAACGCTATAACGTATTACGTTATATGGAATAACGTCATAACGTATTACGTTATATGGTATAACGTTATAACGTATTACGTTATATGGCATAACGTTATAACGTATTACGTTATATGGTATAACGTTATAACGTATTACGTTATATGGCATAACGTTATATGGTATAACGTTCAAACATATTACGTTATATGGTATAACGTTATAACGTATTACGTTATATGGTATATCGACATAACGTATTACGTTATATGACTAGACGTTATAATGTATTACGTTATGTGGTATAACGCTATAACGTATTACGTTATATGGAATAACGTTATAACGTATTACGTTATATGGTATAACGTTATAACGTATTACGTTATATGGCATAACGTTATCACGTATTACGTTATATGGTATGTCGGTATATGGTATAACGTTATAACGAATGACGATATAACATAACGTTATATGGTATATCGTTGAAACATATTACGTAATATGGTATAACGTTATAACGTATTACGTTATATGGCATAACGTTATATGGTATAACGTTCAAACATATTACTTTATATAGTATAACGTTAAATCGTATTATGTTATATGGTATAAAGTTATAACGTATTACGTTATATGGTATAACGTTATACCGTATTACGTTATATAATATAACGTTATAAGGTATAACGTTCAAACATATTACGTTATATGGTATAACGTTATAACGTATTGCGTTATATGGTATAACGTTATAACGTATTACGTTATATGGTATAACGTTATAACGTATTACGTTATATGGTATAACGTTATAACGTATTACGTTATATAACATAACGTGACATGGTATAACGTTATAACGTATTTCGTTATATAATATAACGTTATAAGGTATAACGTTATATCGTGTTACGTTATATAACATAACGATATATGGTGTAACGTTATAACGTATTACGTTATGTGGTATAACGTTATAACGTATTACGGTATATGGCATAACGTTATAACGTGTTACGTTTTGTGGTATAACGTTGTAACGTATTACGTTATATGGTATAACGTTATAACGTATTACGTTACATGGTATAACGATGTAATGTATTACGTTATGGGGTAGAACGTTATAACGTATTACGTTATATGGTATAACGTTATAACGTATTACGTTATATGGTATAACGTTATAACGTATTACGTTATATGGCATAACGTTATATGGTATAACGTTCAAACATATTACGTTATATGGTATAACGTTAAAACGTATTGCGTTATATGGCATAACGTTAAAACGTATTGAATTATATGGTATAACGTTAAAACGAATTCCGTTATATGTCATAACGTTATAACGTATTACGTTATGTGGTATAACGCTATAACGTATTACGTTATATGGAATAGCGTTATAACGTATTACGTTATATGGTATAACGTTATAACGTATTACGTTATATGGCATAACGTTATCACGTATTACGTTATATGGTATGTCGGTATATGGTATAACGTTATAACGAATGACGATATAACATAACGTTATATGGTATATCGTTGAAACATATTACGTAATATGGTATAACGTTATAACGTATTACGTTATATGGTATAATGTTATAACGTATTACGTTATATGGCATAACATTATAACGTATTACGTTATGTGATATAACGTTATAACGTATTACGTTATATGGTATAACGTCCTAACGTATTACGTTATATAATATAACGTTATAAGGTATAACGTTATAACGTATTACGTTATATGGCATAACGTTATATGGTATAACGTTCAAACATATTACTTTATATGGTATAACGTTAAATCGTATTATGTTATATGGTATAAAGTTATAACGTATTACGTTATATGGTATAACGTTATAACGTATTACGTTATATATTATAACGTTATAAGGTATAACGTTATAACGTATAGCGTTATATAACATAACGTTATATGGTATAACGTTATAACGTATTACGTTATATGGTATAACGTTATAACGTATTACGTTATATATTATAACGTTATAAGGTATAACGTTACAACGTATAGCGTTATATAACATAACGTTATATGGTATAACGTTATAACGTATTACGTTATATGGCATAACGTTATCACGTATTACGTTATATGGTATGTCGTTATATGGTATAACGTTATAACGAATGACGATATAACATAACGTTATATGGTATATCGTTGAAACATATTACGTAATATGGTATAACGTTATAACGTATTGCGTTATATGACATAACGTTATAAGGTATAACGTTATAACGTGTTACGTTATATAACATAACGATATATGGTGTAACGTTATAACGTATTACGTTATATGGTATAACCTTATAACGTATTACGTTACATGCTATAACGATGTAATGTATTACGTTATGGGGTATAACGTTATAACGTATTACGTTATATGGTATAACGTTATAACGTATTACATTATACAACATAACGTTATATGGTATAACGTTAAAACGTATTGCGTTATATGGTATAACGTTAAAACTTATTGCGTTATATAACATAACGTGACATGGTTTAACGTTATAACGTATTACGTTATATAACATAACGTGACATGGAATAACGTTATAACGTATTACGTTATATAACATAACGGTATATGGTGTAACGTTATAACGTAATACGTTATATGGTATAACGTTATAACGTATTACGTTATATGGCATAACGTTATAACGTGTTACGTTTTGTGGTATAACGTTGTAACGTATTACGTTATATGGTATAACGTTATAACGTATTACGTTACATGGTATAACGATGTAATGTATTACGTTATGGGGTAGAACGTTATAACGTATTACGTTATATGGTATAACGTTATAACGTATTACGTTATATGGCATAACGTTATAACGTATTACGTTATATGGTATAACGTTCAAACATATTACTTTATATGGTATAACGTTAAATCGTATTATGTTATATGGTATAAAGTTATAACGTATTACGTTATATGGTATAACGTTATAACGTATTACGTTATATAATATAACGTTATAAGGTATAACGTTACAACGTATAACGTTATATAACAAAACGTTATATGGTATAACGTTATAACGTATTACATTATATAACATAACGTTATAAGGTATAACGTTATAACGTGTTACGTTATATAACATAACGATATATGGTGTAACGTTATAACGTATTACGTTATATGGTATAACGTTATAACGTATTACGTTATATGGTATAACGTTATAACGTATTACGTTATATGGCATAACGTTATAACGTATTACGTTATATGGTATAACGTTCAAACATATTACTTTATATGGTATAACGTTAAATCGTATTATGTTATATGGTATAAAGTTATAACGTATTACGTTATATGGTATAACGTTATAACGTATTACGTTATATGGTATAACGACATAACGTATTACGTTATATGACTAGACGTTATAATGTATTACGTTATGTGGTATAACGCTATAACGTATTACGTTATATGGAATAACGTTATAACGTATTACGTTATATGGTATAACGTTATAACGTATTACGTTATATGGCATAACGTTATCACGTATTACGTTATATGGTATGTCGGTATATGGTATAACGTTATAACGAATGACGATATAACATAACGTTATATGGTATATCGTTGAAACATATTACGTAATATGGTATAATGTTATAACGTATTACGTTATATGGCATAACATTATAACGTATTACGTTATGTGATATAACGTTATAACGTATTACGTTATATGGTATAACGTCCTAACGTATTACGTTATATAATATAACGTTATAAGGTATAACGTTATAACGTATTACGTTATATGGCATAACGTTATATGGTATAACGTTCAATCATATTACTTTATATGGTATAACGTTAAATCGTATTATGTTATATGGTATAAAGTTATAACGTATTACGTTATATGGTATAACGTTATAACGTATTACGTTATATATTATAACGTTATAAGGTATAACGTTACAACGTATAGCGTTATATAACATAACGTTATATGGTATAACGTTATAACGTATTACGTTATATGGTATAACGTTATAACGTATTACGTTATATATTATAACGTTATAAGGTATAACGTTACAACGTATAGCGTTATATAACATAACGTTATATGGTATAACGTTATAACGTATTACGTTATATGGCATAACGTTATCACGTATTACGTTATATGGTATGTCGTTATATGGTATAACGTTATAACGAATGACGATATAACATAACGTTATATGGTATATCGTTGAAACATATTACGTAATATGGTATAACGTTATAACGTATTGCGTTATATGACATAACGTTATAAGGTATAACGTTATAACGTGTTACGTTATATAACATAACGATATATGGTGTAACGTTATAACGTATTACGTTATATGGTATAACCTTATAACGTATTACGTTACATGGTATAACGATGTAATGTATTACGTTATGGGGTATAACGTTATAACGTATTACGTTATATGGTATAACGTTATAACGTATTACATTATACAACATAACGTTATATGGTATAACGTTAAAACGTATTGCGTTATATGGTATAACGTTAAAACTTATTGCGTTATATAACATAACGTGACATGGTTTAACGTTATAACGTATTACGTTATATAACATAACGTGACATGGAATAACGTTATAACGTTTTACGTTATATAACATAACGGTATATGGTGTAACGCTATAACGTAATACGTTATGTGGTATAACGTTATAACGTATTACGTTGTATGGCATAACGTTATAACGTGTTACGTTTTGTGGTATAACGTTGTAACGTATTACGTTATATGGTATAACGTTATAACGTATTACGTTACATGGTATAACGATGTAATGTATTACGTTATGGGGTAGAACGTTATAACGTATTACGTTATATGGTATAACGTTATAACGTATTACGTTATATGGCATAACGTTATATGGTATAACGTTCAAACATATTACTTTATATGGTATAACGTTAAATCGTATTATGTTATATGGTATAAAGTTATAACGTATTACGTTATATGGTATAACGTTATAACGTATTACGTTATATAATATAACGTTATAAGGTATAACGTTACAACGAATAACGTTATATAACATAACGTTATGTGGTATAACGTTATAACGTATTACGTTATATAACATAACGTTAAAGGTATAACGTTATAACGTGTTACGTTATATAACATAACGATATATGGTGTAACGTTATAACGTATTACGTTATATGGTATAACGTTATAACGTATTACGTTATATGGCATAACGTTATATGGTATAACGTTCAAACATATTACGTTATATGGTATAACGTTATAACGTATTACGTTACATGGTATAACGATGTAATGTATTACGTTATGGGGTAGAACGTTATAACGTATTACGTTATATGGTATAACGTTATAACGTATTACGTTATATGGCATAACGTTATATGGTATAACGTTCAAACATATTACTTTATATGGTATAACGTTAAATCGTATTATGTTATATGGTATAAAGTTATAACGTATTACGTTATATGGTATAACGTTATAACGTATTACGTTATATAATATAACGTTATAAGGTATAACGTTACAACGTATAACGTTATATAACATAACGTTATGTGGTATAACGTTATAACGTATTACGTTATATAACATAACGTTATAAGGTATAACGTTATAACGTGTTACGTTATATAACATAACGATATATGGTGTAACGTTATAACGTATTACGTTATATGGTATAACGTTATAACGTATTACGTTATATAATATAACGTTATAAGGTATAACGTTACAACGTATAACGTTATATAACATAACGTTATATGGTATAACGTTATTACGTATTACGTTATATGGCATAACGTTATAACGTGTTACGTTTTGTGGTATAACGTTGTAAGGTATAACGTTATATGGTATAACGTTATAACGTATTACGTTATATGGTATAACGTTATAACGTATTACGTTATATGGTATAACGTTATAACGTATTACGTTATATAACATAACGTGACATGGTATAACGTTATAACGTATTTCGTTATATAATATAACGTTATAAGGTATAACGTTACAACGTATAACGTTATATAACATAACGTTATAGGTATAAGGTTATAACGTATTACGTTATATAACATAACGTTATAAGGTATAACGTTATATCGTGTTACGTTATATAACATAACGATATATGGTGTAACGTTATAACGTATTACGTTATATGGTATAACGTTATAACGTATTACGTTATATGGTATAACGTTATAACGTATTACGTTATATAACATAACGTGACATGGTATAACGTTATAACGTATTACGTTATATAATATAACGTTATAAGGTATAACGTTATATGGTATAACGTTATAACTTATTACGTTATATAATATAACGTTATAAGGTATAACGTTATAACGTATTACGTTATATAACATAACGTGACATGGTATAACGTTAAAACATATTACGTTATATGGTATAACATTATAACGTATTACGTTATATGGTATAACGTTATAACTTTTTACGTTATATGGTATAACGTTATAACGTATTACGTTATATGGTATAACGTTATAACGTATTACGTTATATAACATAACGTGACATGGTATAACGTTATAACGTATTACGTTATATAATATAACGTTATAAGGTATAACGATATAACGTATTACGTTATATGGCATAACGTTATATGGTATAACGTTCAAACATATTACTTTATATAGTATAACGTTAAATCGTATTATGTTATATGGTATAAAGTTATAACGTATTACGTTACATGGTATAACGTTATACCGTATTACGTTATATAATATAACGTTATAAGGTATAACGTTACAACGTATAGCGTTATATAACATAACGTTATATGGTATAACGTTATAACGTATTACATTATATAACATAACGTTATAAGGTATAACGTTATAACGTGTTACGTTATATAACATAACGATGTATGGTGTAACGTTATAACGTATTACGTTATATGGTATAACGTTATAACGTATGACGTTACATGGCATAACGTTATAACGTGTTACGTTTTGTGGTACAACGTTGTAACGTATTACGTTATATGGTATAACGTTATAACGTATTACGTTACATGGTATAACGATGTATTGTATTACGTTATGGGGTATAACGTTATAACGTATTACGTTACATGGTATAACGATGTAATGTATTACGTTATGGGGTATAACGTTATAACGTATTACGTTATATGGTATAACGATATAACGTATTACGTTATATGGCATAACGTTATATGGTATAACGTACAAACATATTACGTTATATGGTATAACGTTATAACGTATTACGTTATATGGTATAACGTTATAACGTATTACGTTATATGGTATAACGTTATAACGTATTACGTTATATGGTATAACGTTATAACGTATTACGTTATATAACATAACGTGACATGGTATAACGTTATAACGTATTACGTTATATAATATAACGTTATAAGGTATAACGTTACAACGTATAACGTTATATAACATAACGTTATATGGTATAACGTTATAACGTATTACGTTATATAACACAACGTTATAAGGTATAACGTTATATCGTGTTACGTTATATAACATAACGATATATGGTGTAACGTTATAACGTATTACGTTATATGGTATAACGTTATAACGTATTACGTTATATGGCATAACGTTATAACGTGATACGTTTTGTGGTATAACGTTGTAACGTATTACGTTATATGGTATAACGTTATAACGTATTACGTTACATGGTATAACGATGTAATGTATTACGTTATGGGGTAGAACGTTATAACGTATTACGTTATATGGTATAACGTTAAAACGAATTGCATTACATGGTATAACGTTAAAACGAATTCCGTTATATGGCATAACGTTATAACGTATTACGTTATGTGGTATAACGTTATAACGTATTACGTTATATGGTATAACGTTATAACGTATTACGTTATGTGGTATAACGACATAACGTATTACGTTATATGACTAGACGTTATAATGTATTACGTTATGTGGTATAACGCTATAACGTATTACGTTATATGGAATAACGTTATAACGTATTACGTTATATGGTATAACGTTATAACGTATTACGTTATATGGCATAACGTTATCACGTATTACGTTATATGGTATGTCGTTATATGGTATAACGTTATAACGAATGACGATATAACATAACGTTATATGGTATATCGTTGAAACATATTACGTAATATGGTATAACGTTATAACGTATTACGTTATATGGTATAATGTTATAACGTATTACGTTATATGGCATAACATTATAACGTATTACGTTATGTGATATAACGTTATAACGTATTACGTTATATGGTATAACGTCATAACGTATTACGTTATATAATATAACGTTATAAGGTATAACGTTATAACGTATTACGTTATATGGCATAACGTTATATGGTATAACGTTCAAACATATTACTTTATATGGTATAACGTTAAATCGTATTATGTTATATGGTATAAAGTTATAACGTATTACGTTATATGGTATAACGTTATAACGTATTACGTTATATATTATAACGTTATAAGGTATAACGTTATAACGTATTACGTTATATAACATAACGTGACATGGTATAACGTTAAAACATATTACGTTATATTGTATAACATTATAACGTATTACGTTATATGGTATAACGTTATAACTTTTTACGTTATATGGTATAACGTTATAACGTATTACGTTATATGGTATAACGTTATAACGTATTACGTTATATAACATAACGTTATATGGTATAACGTTCAAACATATTACTTTATATAGTATAACGTTAAATCGTATTATGTTATATGGTATAAAGTTATAACGTATTACGTTATATGGTATAACGTTATACCGTATTACGTTATATAATATAACGTTATAAGGTATAACGTTACAACGTATAACGTTATATAACATAACGTTATATGGTATAACGTTATAACGTATTACATTATATAACATAACGTTATAAGGTATAACGTTATAACGTGTTACGTTATATAACATAACGATATATGGTGTAACGTAATAACGTATTACGTTATATGGTATAACGTTATAACGTATTACGTTACATGGCATAACGTTATAACGTGTTACGTTTTGTGGTATAACGTTGTAACGTATTACGTTATATGGTATAACGTTATAACGTATTACGTTACATGGTATAACGATGTAATGTATTACGTTATGGGGTATAACGTTATAACGTATTACGTTATATGGTATAACGTTATAACGTATTACGTTATATGGCATAACGTTATATGGTATAACGTTATAACGTATTACGTTATATGGTATAATGTTATAACGTATTACGTTATATGGCATAACATTATAACGTATTACGTTATGTGATATAACGTTATAACGTATTACGTTATATGGTATAACGTCATAACGTATTACGTTATATAATATAACGTTATAAGGTATAACGTTATAACGTATTACGTTATATGGCATAACGTTATATGGTATAACGTTCAAACATATTACTTTATATGGTATAACGTTAAATCGTATTATGCTATATGGTATAAAGTTATAACGTATTACGTTATATGGTATAACGTTATAACGTATTACGTTATATATTATAACGTTATAAGGTATAACGTTATAACGTATTACGTTATATAACATAACGTGACATGGTATAACGTTAAAACATATTACGTTATATGGTATAACATTATAACGCATTACGTTATATGGTATAACGTTATAACTTTTTACGTTATATGATATAACGTTATAACGTATTACGTTATATGGTATAACGTTATAACGTATTACGTTATATAACATAACGTGACATGGTATAACGTTATAACGTATTACGTTATATAATATAACGTTATAAGGTATAACGTTATAACGTATTACGTTATATGGCATAACGTTATATGGTATAACGTTCAAACATATTACTTTATATAGTAGAACGTTAAATCGTATTATGTTTTATGGTATAAAGTTATAACGTATTACGTTATATGGTATAACGTTATACCGTATTACGTTATATAATATAACGTTATAAGGTATAACGTTACAACGTATAACGTTATATAACATAACGTTATATGGTATAACGTTATAACGTATTACATTATATAACATAACGTTATAAGGTATAACGTTATAACGTGTTACGCTATATAACATAACGATATATGGTGTAACGTTATAACGTATTACGTTATATGGTATAACGTTATAACGTATTACGTTACATGGCATAACGTTATAACGTGTTACGTTTTGTGGTATAACGTTGTAACGTATTACGTTATATGGTATAACGTTATAACGTATTACGTTACATGGTATAACGATGTAATGTATTACGTTATGGGGTATAACGTTATAACGTATTACGTTATATGGTATAACGTTATAACGTATTACGTTATATGGCATAATGTTATATGGTATAACGTTATAACGTATTACGTTACATGGTATAACGATGTAATGTATTACGTTATGGTGTATAACGTTAAAACGTATTACGTTATATGGTATAACGATATAACGTATTACGTTATATGGCATAACGTTATATGGTATAACGTTCAAACATATTACGTTATATGGTATAACGTTATAACGTATTACGTTATATGGTATAACGTTATAACGTATTACGTTATATGGTATAACGTTATAACGTATTACGTTATATAATATAACGTTATAAGGTATAACGTTACAACGTATAACGTTATATAACATAACGTTATATGGTATAACGTTATAACGTATTACGTTATATAACATAACGTTATAAGGTATAACGTTATATCGTGTTACGTTATATAACATAACGATATATGGTGTAACGTTATAACGTATTACGTTATATGGTATAACGTTATAACGTATTACGTTATATGGCATAACGTTATAACGTGTTACGTTTTGTGGTATAACGTTGTAACGTATTACGTTATATGGTATAACGTTATAACGTATTACGTTACATGGTATAACGATGTAATGTATTACGTTATGGGGTAGAACGTTATAACGTATTACGTTATATGGTATAACGTTATAACGTATTACGTTATATGGCATAACGTTATATGGTATAACGTTATAACGTATTACGTTATATGGTATAACGTTATAACGTATTACGTTATATGGCATAACGTTATCACGTATTACGTTATATAATATAACGTTATAAGGTATAACGTTATAACGTATTACGTTATATAACATAACGTGACATGGTATAACGTTTAAACATATCACGTTATATGGTATAACATTATAACGTATTACGTTATATGGTATAACGTTATAACTTTTTACGTTATATGGTATAACGTTATAACGTATTACGTTATATGGTATAACGTTATAACTTTTTACGTTATATGGTATAACGTTATAACGTATTACGTTATATGGTATAACGTTATAACGTATTACGTTATATGGCATAACGTTATAACGTGTTACGTTTTGTGGTATAACGTTAAATCGTATTATGCTATATGGTATAAAGTTATAACGTATTACGTTATATGGTATAACGTTATAACGTATTACGTTATATATTATAACGTTATAAGGTATAACGTTACAACGTATTACGTTATATAACATAACGTGACATGGTATAACGTTAAAACATATTACGTTATATGGTATAACATTATAACGTATTACGTTATATGGTATAACGTTATAACTTTTTACGTTATATGGTATAACGTTATAACGTATTACGTTATATGGTATAACGTTATAACGTATTACGTTATATAACATAACGTGACATGGTATAACGTTATAACGTATTACGTTATATAATATAACGTTATAAGGTATAACGTTATAACGTATTACGTTATATGGCATAACGTTATATGGTATAACGTTCAAACATATTACTTTATATAGTAGAACGTTAAATCGTATTATGTTTTATGGTATAAAGTTATAACGTATTACGTTATATGGTATAACGTTATACCGTATTACGTTATATAATATAACGTTATAAGGTATAACGTTACAACGTATAACGTTATATAACATAACGTTATATGGTATAACGTTATAACGTATTACATTATATAACATAACGTTATAAGGTATAACGTTATAACGTGTTACGTTATATAACATAACGATATATGGTGTAACGTTATAACGTATTACGTTATATGGTATAACGTTATAACGTATTACGTTACATGGCATAACGTTATAACGTGTTACGTTTTGTGGTATAACGTTGTAACGTATTACGTTATATGGTATAACGTTATAACGTATTACGTTACATGGTATAACGATGTAATGTATTACGTTATGGGGTATAACGTTATAACGTATTACGTTATATGGTATAACGTTATAACGTATTACGTTATATGGTATAACGTTATAACGTATTACGTTATATAATATAACGTTATAAGGTATAACGTTACAACGTATAACGTTATATAACATAACGTTATATGGTATAACGTTATAACGTATTACGTTATATAACATAACGTTATAAGGTATAACGTTATATCGTGTTACGTTATATAACATAACGATATATGGTGTAACGTTATAACGTATTACGTTATATGGTATAACGTTATAACGTATTACGTTATATAATATAACGTTATAAGGTATAACGTTACAACGTATAACGTTATATAACATAACGTTATATGGTATAACGTTATAACGTATTACGTTATATAACATAACGTGACATGGTATAACGTTATAACGTATTACGTTATATAATATAACGTTATAAGGTATAACGTTATAACGTATTACGTTATATGGCATAACGTTATATGGTATAACGTTCAAACATATTACGTTATATGGTATAACGTTATAACGTATTACGTTATATGGTATAACGTTATAACGTATTACGTTATATGGTATAACGTTATAACGTATTACGTTATATAATATAACGTTATAAGGTATAACGTTACAACGTATAACGTTATATAACATAACGTTATATGGTATAACGTTATAACGTATTACGTTATATAACATAACGTTATAAGGTATAACGTTATATCGTGTTACGTTATATAACATAACGATATATGGTGTAACGTTATAACGTATTACGTTATATGGTATAACGTTATAACGTATTACGTTATATGGCATAACGTTATAACGTGTTACGTTTTGTGGTATAACGTTGTAACGTATTACGTTATATGGTATAACGTTATAACGTATTACGTTACATGGTATAACGATGTAATGTATTACGTTATGGGGTAGAACGTTATAACGTATTACGTTATATGGTATAACGTTATAACGTATTACGTTATATGGCATAACGTTATATGGTATAACGTTCAAACATATTACGTTATATGGTATAACATTATAACGTATTACGTTATATGGTATAACGTTATAACTTTTTACGTTATATGGTATAACGTTATAACGTATTACGTTATATGGTATAACGTTATAACGTATTACGTTATATGGCATAACGTTATAACGTGTTACGTTTTGTGGTATAACGTTGTAACGTATTACGTTATATGGTATAACGTTATAACGTATTACGTTACATGGTATAACGATGTAATGTATTACGTTATGGGGTAGAACGTTATAACGTATTACGTTACATGGTATAACGATGTAATGTATTACGTTATGGGGTAGAACGTTATAACGTATTACGTTATATGGTATAACGTTATAACGTATTACGTTATATGGCATAACGTTATCACGTATTACGTTATATAATATAACGTTATAAGGTATAACGTTATAACGTATTACGTTATATAACATAACGTGACATGGTATAACGTTTAAACATATTACGTTATATGGTATAACATTATAACGTATTACGTTATATGGTATAACGTTATAACTTTTTACGTTATATGGTATAACGTTATAACGTATTACGTTATATGGTATAACGTTATAACTTTTTACGTTATATGGTATAACGTTATAACGTATTACGTTATATGGTATAACGTTATAACGTATTACGTTATATGGCATAACGTTATAACGTGTTACGTTTTGTGGTATAACGTTAAATCGTATTATGCTATATGGTATAAAGTTATAACGTATTACGTTATATGGTATAACGTTATAACGTATTACGTTATATGGTATAACGTTATAACGTATTACGTTATATGGTATAACGACATAACTTATTACGTTATATGACTAGACGTTATAATGTATTACGTTATGTGGTATAACGCTATAACGTATTACATTATATGGAATAACGTTATAACGTACTACGTTATATGGTATAACGTTATAACGTATTACGTTATATGGCATAACGTTATCACGTATTACGTTATATGGTATGTCGTTATATGGTATAAGGTTATAACGAATGACGATATAACATAACGTTATATGGTATATCGTTGAAACATATTACGTAATATGGTATAACGTTATAACGTATTACGTTATATGGTATAATGTTATAACGTATTACGTTATATGGCATAACATTATAACGTATTACGTTATGTGGTATAACGTTATAACGTATTACGTTATATGGTATAACGTCATAACGTATTACGTTATGTAATATAACGTTATAAGGTATAACGTTATAACGTATTACGTTATATGGCATAACGTTATAACGTATTACGTTATATGGTATAACGACATAACTTATTACGTTATATGACTAGACGTTATAATGTATTACGTTATGTGGTAAAACGCTATAACGTATTACGTTATATGGAATAACGTTATAACGTACTACGTTATATGGTATAACGTTATAACGTATTACGTTATATGGCATAACGTTATCACGTATTACGTTATATGGTATGTCGTTATATGGTATAACGTTATAACGAATGACGATATAACATAACGTTATATGGTATATCGTTGAAACATATTACGTAATATGGTATAACGTTATAACGTATTACGTTATATGGTATAATGTTATAACGTATTACGTTATATGGCATAACATTATAACGTATTACGTTATGTGGTATAACGTTATAACGTATTACGTTATATGGTATAACGTCATAACGTATTACGTTATATAATATAACGTTATAAGGTATAACGTTATAACGTATTACGTTATATGGCATAACGTTATATGGTATAACGTTCAAACATATTACTTTATATGGTATAACGTTAAATCGTATTATGTTATATGGTATAAAGTTATAACGTATTACGTTATATAATATAACGTTATAAGGTATAACGTTACAACGTATAGCGTTATATAACATAACGTTATATGGTATAACGTTATAACGTATTACGTTATAACGTTATATGGTATAACGTTATAACGTATTACGTTATATGACATAACCTTATAAGGTATAACGTTATAACGTGTTACGTTATATAACATAACGATATATGGTGTAACGTTATAACGTATTACGTTATATGGTATAACCTTATAACGTATTACGTTACATAGTATAACGATGTAATGTATTACGTTATGGGGTATAACGTTATAACGTATTACGTTATATGGTATAACGTTATAACGTATTACGTTATACAACATAACGTTATATGGTATAACGTTAAAACGTATTGCGTTATATGGTATAACGTTAAAACTTATTGCGTTATATAACATAACGTGACATGGTTTAACGTTATAACGTATTACGTTATATAACATAACGTGACATGGAATAACGTTATAACGTATTACGTTATATAACATAACGGTATATGGTGTAACGTTATAACGTATTACGTTATATGGTATAACGTTATAACGTATTCATATAAATGGTATAACGTCATAACGTATTACGTTATATGGCTTAACGTTATAACGTACTACGTTATATGGAATAACGTTATAGCGTATTACGTTATATGGTATAACGTTATAACGTATTACGTTATATGGTATAACGTCATAACGTATTACGTTATATGACTTAACGTTATAACGTATTACGTTATGTGGTATAACGCTATAACGTATTACGTTATACGGTATAATGTTATAACGTATTACGTTATATGGCATAACGTTATAACGTATTACGTTATGTGGTATAACGTTTTAACGTATTACGTTATATAACATAACGTTATATGGTATAACGTTAAAACGTATTGCGTTATATGGTGTAACGTTATAACTTTTTACGCTATGTGGTATAACGTTATAGCGTATTACGTTATATGGTATAACGTTATAAAGTATTACGTTATATAACATAACGTGACATGGTATAACGTTATAACGTGTTACTTTATATAACATACCGTTACATGGTATAACGTTAAATCGTATTATGTTAGATGGTATAAAGTTATAACGTATTACGTTATATGGTATAACGTTATAACGTATTACGTTATATAAAATAACGGTGTAAGGCACAACGTTATAACGTATTACGTTATATGGTATAACGTTATAACGAATTCATATATATGATATAACGTCATAACGTATTACGTTATAACGTACTACGTTATATGGTATAACGTTATAGCGTATTACGTTATATGGTATAACGTTATAACGTATTACGTTATATGGTATAACGTCATAACGTATTACGTTATATGACTTAACGTTATAACGTATTACGTTATGTGGTATAACGCTATAACGTATTACGTTATACGGTATAATGTTATAACGTATTACGTTATATGGCATAACGTTATAACGTATTACGTTATATGGTATAACGTTATAAAGTATTACGTTATATAACATAACGTGACATGGCATAACGTTATAACGTATTACGTTATATAATATAACGTTATAAGGTATAACGTTATAACGTATTACGTTATATGGCATAACGTTATATGGTATAACGTTCAAACATATTACGTTATATGGTATAACGTTATAACGTATTACGTTATATGGTATAACGTTATAACGTATTACGTTGTATGGCATATCCTTATAACGTGTTACGTTTTGTGGTATAACGTTATAACATATTACGTTATATGGTATAACGTTATAACGAATTACGATATATGGTATAACGTCATAACGTATTACGTTATATGGCTTAACGTTATAACGTACTACGTTATATGGAATAACGTTATAACGTATTACGTTATATGGTATAACGTTATAACGTATTACGTTATATGGCATAACGTTATCACGTATTACGTTATATGGTATGTCGTTATATGGTATAACGTTATAACGAATGACGATATAACATAACGTTATATGGTATATCGTTGAAACATATTACGTAATATGGTATAACGTTATAACGTATTACGTTATATGGTATAATCTTATAACGTATTACGTTATATGGCATAACATTATAACGTATTACGTTATGTGGTATAACGTTATAACGTATTACGTTATATGGTATAACGTTATAACGTATTACGTTATATGGTATAACGTCATAACGTATTACGTTATATGACTTAACGTTATAACGTATTACGTTATGTGGTATAACGCTATAACGTATTACGTTATACGGTATAATGTTATAACGTATTACGTTATATGGCATAACGTTATAACGTATTACGTTATGTGGTATAACGTTTTAACGTATTACGTTATATAACATAACGTTATATGGTATAACGTTAAAACGTATTGCGTTATATGGTGTAACGTTATAACTTTTTACGCTATATGGTATAACGTTATAGCGTATTACGTTATATGGTATAACGTTATAAAGTATTACGTTATATAACATAACGTGACATGGTATAACGTTATTACGTGCTACTTTATATAACATACCGTTACATGGTATAACGTTAAATCGTATTATGTTATATGGTATAAAGTTATAACGGATTACGTTATATGGTATAACGTTATAACGTATTACGTTATATAACATAACGTTGTAAGGCACAACGTTATAACGTATTGCGTTATATGGTATAACGTTATAACGTATTGCGTCATATAACATAACGTTATATGGGGTAACGTTATAACGTATTACGTTATATGGTATAACGTTATAACGTATTACGTTATATAATATAACGTTATAACGTATTACGTTATACAACATAACGTTATATGGTATAACGTTAAAACGTATTGCGTTATATGGTATAACGTTAAAACTTATTGCGTTATATAACATAACATGACATGGTATAACGTTATAACGTATTACGTTATATGGCATAACGTTATATGGTATAACGTTCAAACATATTACGTTATATGGTATGACGTTATAACGTATTACGTTATATGGTATAACGTTATAACGTATTACGTTATAAGGTATAACGTTATAACGTATTACGTTATATGGCATAACGTTATAACGTATTACGTTATATGGTATAACGACATAACTTATTACGTTATATGACTAGACGTTATAATGTATTACGTTATGTGGTAAAACGCTATAACGTATTACGTTATATGGAATAACGTTATAACGTACTACGTTATATGGTATAACGTTATAACGTGTTACGTTATATGGCATAACGTTATCACGTATTACGTTATATGGTATGTCGTTATATGGTATAACGTTATAACGAATGACGATATAACATAACGTTATATGGTATATCGTTGAAACATATTACGTAATATGGTATAACGTTATAACGTATTACGTTATATGGTATAATGTTATAACGTATTACGTTATATGGCATAACATTATAACGTATTACGTTATGTGGTATAACGTTATAACGTATTACGTTATATGGTATAACGTCATAACGTATTACGTTATATAATATAACGTTATAAGGTATAACGTTATAACGTATTACGTTATATGGCATAACGTTATATGGTATAACGTTCAAACATATTACTTTATATGGTATAACGTTAAATCGTATTATGTTATATGGTATAAAGTTATAACGTATTACGTTATATAATATAACGTTATAAGGTATAACGTTACAACGTATAGCGTTATATAACATAACGTTATATGGTATAACGTTATAACGTATTACGTTATATGACATAACCTTATAAGGTATAACGTTATAACGTGTTACGTTATATAACATAACGATATATGGTGTAACGTTATAACGTATTACGTTATATGGTATAACCTTATAACGTATTACGTTATATGGTATGTCGTTATATGGTATAACGTTATAACGAATGACGATATAACATAACGTTATATGGTATATCGTTGAAACATATTACGTAATATGGTATAACGTTATAACGTATTACGTTATATGGTATAATCTTATAACGTATTACGTTATATGGCATAACGTTATAACGTATTACGTTATATGGTATAACGTTATAAAGTATTACGTTATATAACATAACGTGACATGGCATAACGTTATAACGTATTACGTTATATAATATAACGTTATAAGGTATAACGTTATAACGTATTACGTTATATAATATAACGTTATAAGGTATAACGTTATAACGTATTACGTTATATGGCATAACGTTATATGGTATAACGTTCAAACATATTACGTTATATGGTATAACGTTATAACGTATTACGTTATATGGTATAACGTTATAACGTATTACGTTGTATGGCATATCGTTATAACGTGTTACGTTTTGTGGTATAACGTTATAACATATTACGTTATATGGTATAACGTTATAACGAATTACGATATATGGTATAACGTCATAACGTATTACGTTATATGGCTTAACGTTATAACGTACTACGTTATATGGAATAACGTTATAACGTATTAGGTGAAGTAAAAAGTTCTGAGCGCTTTTTCGCTTTATTTCGACGATGAAATTAACATAGTCAAGATTATTCGATTTAGATTAAATATGCGCCGTTTTGTTCGATTACTTTTGTCCATTTTGAAGGCAATTTCATAATTCCGCGGTTGAAGAAGTCCTCGTCCCTATTGGTAAAAAACTTGACCAGCTCATTTTCACAAGCCTCTCTTGAGGCCAGTTTTGTACCATCAAGAAAATTTTGCAAAAACTTAAAAAGGTGATAATCGCTTGGTGCCAGGTCTGGACTGTACGGCGGATGCGATAGAACCTCCCAGCCAAGCTCTCGGAGCTTCTGACGCGTCGTTAAAGATGTGTGCGGCCTGGCGTTGTCTTGATGGAACACAACACCTTTCCTATTGGCCAATTCTGGCCGCTTCTGGTCGATCGCCTGCTTCAGTCTGGTCAGTTGTTGACAATAGAGGTCCGAATTAAGTGTTTGCCCCGATGGGAGCAGCTCATAATGGATGATTCCCTTCCAATCCCACCAAACACACAATAAAACCTTCTTGGCCGTTAATCCACGCTTGGCGATCGTTTGGGCCGGCCCACCGCGATTGGACCACGATCTTTTTCGGCTGTTGTTCTCGTATGTGACCCATTTTTCATCGCCAGTCACCATCCGCTTCAAAAATGGGTCGATTTCGTTACGTCTCAACAAAGAATCGCAGGCATCAATTCGGTCCAAAAGGTTCTTTTGCGTCAATTCATGTGGCACCCATACGTCGAGCTTCTTCTTGAGACCAGCCTTATGCAAATGGTTCCAAACGGTTTTCTGGCTAATCTTCAGTTCCTGGGCAATGGAATAAGTGCTCACATGCCGGTCCGACTCGACGATTTCCATGATTTTATCCACATTTTCGACGATTGGCATACCAGAGCGTGCCTCATCTTCGACGTCCATATTACCAGAACGGAATCGTTGGAACCACCGCTTTGCTGTTGCATTCGATACTGTACTGGGTCCATAAACAGCACAAATTTTTTTGGCCGCCTGCTCCGCCTTTTCACCTTGGTCGTAGTGGTACTGAAGAATGTATCGAATTTTCTCTTTTTTTATCTCCATTTTCGAACGCTGTAACACACAACTGGCTTCACCGAACACAAAACTGACAAAGAACCTTTTTGATGCGTAATATCACCTTGAAATCGGTGTATACTATGACTCGATGCGATGTGCACATCGTGAGATATGGCTCACTAAAGACATCTAGCGAAAAACGCTCAGAACTTTTTACTTAACCTAATATTACGTTATATGGTATAACGTTATAACGTATTACGTTATATGGCATAACGTTATCACGTATTACGTTATATGGTATGTCGTTATATGGTATAACGTTATAACGAATGACGATATAACATAACGTTATATGGTATATCGTTGAAACATATTACGTAATATGGTATAACGTTATAACGTATTACGTTATATGGTATAATCTTATAACGTATTACGTTATATGGCATAACATTATAACGTATTACGTTATGTGGTATAACGTTATAACGTATTACGTTATATGGTATAACGTTATAACGTATTACGTTATATGGTATAACGTCATAACGTATTACGTTATATGACTTAACGTTATAACGTATTACGTTATGTGGTATAACGCTATAACGTATTACGTTATACGGTATAATGTTATAACGTATTACGTTATATGGCATAACGTTATAACGTATTACGTTATGTGGTATAACGTTTTAACGTATTACGTTATATAACATAACGTTATATGGTATAACGTTAAAACGTATTGCGTTATATGGTGTAACGTTATAACTTTTTACGCTATATGGTATAACGTTATAGCGTATTACGTTATATGGTATAACGTTATAACGTATTGCGTCATATAACATAACGTTATATGGGGTAACGTTATAACGTATTACGTTATATGGTATAACGTTATAACGTATTACGTTATATAATATAACGTTATAACGTATTACGTTATACAACATAACGTTATATGGTATAACGTTAAAACGTATTGCGTTATATGGTATAACGTTAAAACTTATTGCGTTATATCACATAACATGACATGGTATAACGTTATAACGTATTACGTTATATGGCATAACGTTATATGGTATAACGTTCAAACATATTACGTTATATGGTATAACGTTATAACGTATTACGTTATATGGTATAACGTTATAACGTATTACGTTATAAGGTATAACGTTATAACGTATTACGTTATAAGGTATAACGTTATAACGTATTACGTTATATGGTATAACGACATAACTTATTACGTTATATGACTAGACGTTATAATGTATTACGTTATGTGGTAAAACGCTATAACGTATTACGTTATATGGAATAACGTTATAACGTACTACGTTATATGGTATAACGTTATAACGTGTTACGTTATATGGCATAACGTTATCACGTATTACGTTATATGGTATGTCGTTATATGGTATAACGTTATAACGAATGACGATATAACATAACGTTATATGGTATATCGTTGAAACATATTACGTAATATGGTATAACGTTATAACGTATTACGTTATATGGTATAATGTTATAACGTATTACGTTATATGGCATAACATTATAACGTATTACGTTATGTGGTATAACGTTATAACGTATTACGTTATATGGTATAACGTCATAACGTATTACGTTATATAATATAACGTTATAAGGTATAACGTTATAACGTATTACGTTATATGGCATAACGTTATATGGTATAACGTTCAAACATATTACTTTATATGGTATAACGTTAAATCGTATTATGTTATATGGTATAAAGTTATAACGTATTACGTTATATAATATAACGTTATAAGGTATAACGTTACAACGTATAGCGTTATATAACATAACGTTATATGGTATAACGTTATAACGTATTACGTTATATGACATAACCTTATAAGGTATAACGTTATAACGTGTTACGTTATATAACATAACGATATATGGTGTAACGTTATAACGTATTACGTTATATGGTATAACCTTATAACGTATTACGTTACATAGTATAACGATGTAATGTATTACGTTATGGGGTATAACGTTATAACGTATTACGTTATATGGTATAACGTTATAACGTATTACGTTATACAACATAACGTTATATGGTATAACGTTAAAACGTATTGCGTTATATGGTATAACGTTAAAACTTATTGCGTTATATAACATAACATGACATGGTTTAACGTTATAACGTATTACGTTATATAACATAACGTGACATGGAATAACGTTATAACGTATTACGTTATATTAGGTGAAGTAAAAAGTTCTGAGCGCTTTTTCGCTTTATTTCGACGATGAAATTAACATAGTCAAGATTATTCGATTTAGATTAAATATGCGCCGTTTTGTTCGATTACTTTTGTCCATATTGAAGGCAATTTCATAATTCCGCGGTTGAAGAAGTCCTCGTCCCTATTGGTAAAAAACTTGACCAGCTCATTTTCACAAGCCTCTCTTGAGGCCAGTTTTGTACCATCAAGAAAATTTTGCAAAAACTTAAAAAGGTGATAATCGCTTGGTGCCAGGTCTGGACTGTACGGCGGATGCGATAGAACCTCCCAGCCAAGCTCTCGGAGCTTCTGACGCGTCGTTAAAGATGTGTGCGGCCTGGCGTTGTCTTGATGGAACACAACACCTTTCCTATTGGCCAATTCTGGCCGCTTCTGGTCGATCGCCTGCTTCAGTCTGGTCAGTTGTTGACAATAGAGGTCCGAATTAAGTGTTTGCCCCGATGGGAGCAGCTCATAATGGATGATTCCCTTCCAATCCCACCAAACACACAATAAAACCTTCTTGGCCGTTAATCCACGCTTGGCGATCGTTTGGGCCGGCCCACCGCGATTGGACCACGATCTTTTTCGGCTGTTGTTCTCGTATGTGACCCATTTTTCATCGCCAGTCACCATCCGCTTCAAAAATGGGTCGATTTCGTTACGTCTCAACAAAGAATCGCAGGCATCAATTCGGTCCAAAAGGTTCTTTTGCGTCAATTCATGTGGCACCCATACGTCGAGCTTCTTCTTGAGACCAGCCTTATGCAAATGGTTCCAAACGGTTTTCTGGCTAATCTTCAGTTCCTGGGCAATGGAATAAGTGCTCACATGCCGGTCCGACTCGACGATTTCCATGATTTTATCCACATTTTCGACGATTGGCCTACCAGAGCGTGCCTCATCTTCGACGTCCATATTACCAGAACGGAATCGTTGGAACCACCGCTTTGCTGTTGCATTCGATACTGTACTGGGTCCATAAACAGCACAAATTTTTTTGGCCGCCTGCTCCGCCTTTTCACCTTGGTCGTAGTGGTACTGAAGAATGTATCGAATTTTCTCTTTTTTTATCTCCATTTTCGAACGCTGTAACACACAACTGGCTTCACCGAACACAAAACTGACAAAGAACCTTTTTGATGCGTAATATCACCTTGAAATCGGTGTATACTATGACTCGATGCGATGTGCACATCGTGAGATATGGCTCACTAAAGACATCTAGCGAAAAACGCTCAGAACTTTTTACTTAACCTAATATAACATAACGGTATATGGTGTAACGTTATAACGTATTACGTTATATGGTATAACGTTATAACGTATTACGTTGTATGGCATATCGTTATAACGTGTTACGTTTTGTGGTATAACGTTATAACATATTACGTTATATGGTATAACGTTATAACGTATTCATATAAATGGTATAACGTCATAACGTATTACGTTATATGGCTTAACGTTATAACGTACTACGTTATATGGAATAACGTTATAGCGTATTACGTTATATGGTATAACGTTATAACGTATTACGTTATATGGCATAACGTCATAACGTATTACGTTATATGACTTAACGTTATAACGTATTACGTTATGTGGTATAACGCTATAACGTATTACGTTATACGGTATAATGTTATAACGTATTACGTTATATGGCATAACGTTATAACGTATTACGTTATGTGGTATAACGTTTTAACGTATTACGTTATATAACATAACGTTATATGGTATAACGTTAAAACGTATTGCGTTATATGGTGTAACGTTATAACTTTTTACGCTATGTGGTATAACGTTATAGCGTATTACGTTATATGGTATAACGTTATAAAGTATTACGTTATATAACATAACGTGACATGGTATAACGTTATAACGTGTTACTTTATATAACATACCGTTACATGGTATAACGTTAAATCGTATTATGTTAGATGGTATAAAGTTATAACGTATTACGTTATATGGTATAACGTTATAACGTATTACGTTATATAAAATAACGGTGTAAGGCACAACGTTATAACGTATTACGTTATATGGTATAACGTTATAACGAATTCATATATATGGTACAACGTCATAACGTATTACGTTATATGGCTTAACGTTATAACGTACTACGTTATATGGAATAACGTTATAGCGTATTACGTTATATGGTATAACGTTATAACGAATTACGATATATGGTATAACGTCATAACGTATTACGTTATATGGCTTAACGTTATAACGTACTACGTTATATGGAATAACGTTATAACGTATTACGTTATATGGTATAACGTTATAACGTATTACGTTATATGGCATAACGTTATCACGTATTACGTTATATGGTATGTCGTTATATGGTATAACGTTATAACGAATGACGATATAACATAACGTTATATGGTATATCGTTGAAACATATTACGTAATATGGTATAACGTTATAACGTATTACGTTATATGGTATAATGTTATAACGTATTACGTTATATGGCATAACATTATAACGTATTACGTTATGTGGTATAACGTTATAACGTATTACGTTATATGGTATAACGTTATAACGTATTACGTTATATGGTATAACGTCATAACGTATTACGTTATATGACTTAACGTTATAACGTATTACGTTATGTGGTATAACGCTATAACGTATTACGTTATACGGTATAATGTTATAACGTATTACGTTATATGGCATAACGTTATAACGTATTACGTTATGTGGTATAACGTTTTAACGTATTACGTTATATAACATAACGTTATATGGTATAACGTTATTACGTGCTACTTTATATAACATACCGTTACATGGTATATCGTTAAATCGTATTATGTTATATGGTATAAAGTTATAACGGATTACGTTATATGGTATAACGTTATAACGTATTACGTTATATAACATAACGTTGTAAGGCACAACGTTATAACGTATTACGTTATATGGTATAACGTTATAACGTATTGCGTCATATAAGATAACGTTATATGGGGTAACGTTATAACGTATTACGTTATATGGTATAACGTTATAACGTATTACGTTATATGGTATAACGTCATAACGTATTACGTTATATGACTGAACGTTATAACGTATTACGTTATGTGGTATAACGCAATAACGTATTACGTTATACTGTATAATGTTATAACGTATTACGTTATATGGCATAACGTTATAACGTATTACGTTATGTGGTATTGTTACGTCCTCGTTTAAATCAAATTTAAGTTTGAATGTTGTTTAAATTAAATTTCTGGTAGATTTGAATTTAGTCGGAAGATTTAATTTGATATGTTTGTATAAGGAAATATTGGTTTAAAAATTTCCAATTTGAATTCGGTAGTTGCTGCCACCAGAAATAGTCTAAGGGCTATTTCAAAATATATTTTCTTTCATTGGACAATACTATTTTGAATATTTAAATGAGCACTCGAAAACTATGATTTACACGGTAGTTACTGCCTCCGGAAACAGTCTGAGGACTGTTTCGATTAGAGAGATTTCGTTAAATAGTTTACCGATGAATTTATTGCTTATGGGTAGCGTTAGTTAGCGTTAGGCTATTGATAGATAAGTTCCACGTTTTCGGCTAACCTGCCATGTGCAGGAATACTGGCACGGGAGAGGAGTAAAGTTGGATAAAATAAATATTTGACTTTGTTGCACAGAGTTTATTTAGGGTTAATATTGGTTTAAGATGTTATAATATATATATATATATATATATATATATATATATATATATATATATATATATATGTGTGTGTGTGTGTGTGTGTGTGTGTGTGTGTGTGTGTGTGTGTGTGTGTGTGTGTGTGTGTGTGTGTGTGTGTGTGTGTGTGTGTGTAAACAAGTTAAAAATTAAATTGTCCTTGAAATTCGATCTCGTTACGCAGAATTTAGTTAGGTCTGAATATCTGGTTGTTTAAATCGTATTGGATATATATATATTTATAAGTATATTTCTTCGCGTATGGTTGGTTTGCGAATTCAATTATTTCCGAGATTCGATTCTGCCGCACCGAATCTATTCGAATTCGGATATTAGATTGGTTAACTAACGAGATATATATATATATATATCTATTCTATGGTTCGCGTGTGATTGGTTAGAGGATTGAATTATCTTCAAAATTTGGTTTCGCCATGCAGAGTTTACTAGGTTGAAATGTCCGGTTGTTTAGATTTGAATACTGAATTATTCAAATAGATGTATGGGAATATATATATATATATATATATATATATATATATATATATATATATATATATATACGTATCTTGATGTGTTAGTATTGGAACCAGCGGGACATGAAATTTGCGTGTTTGGGGTTCGGATAGGAGCTTGGGGTTCTGTTAGTCTGACACAAATTTACTTTTACGTTTCCCCTTTTCTTTCCCTAGGTTTCGTGAGTGGATTTGTTGTTTCAACTAAATCTCAGGTTGTCTGCTAGGGTGGTTTTGTCATTACGATTTCCCCGTCTCTCAAATTCAGTAATTAAACAAATGACTTTAACGATCCTCTCTGTGTGAGATTTGTGTGATTTCGCAAGCCTTGCCCAAAGACGGGCGATATTTGCCAACAGTGGGAGAAGGAATGCGAAGATCAATGGGTGTCCCCGACAAACGACAACACCTTTATTCACAAGCTGACACAACGAATGATCCTTCAGTTAAAATCCTGGAGGAAACTTCTCTCCCTTTTTATGATTGTATGCAAGGATGGCGAGGATAAAGGTACCAATTAATCGAATGACGGTGATGGTGCAACCCTGCTGCGGGAGTTCGGTCTTGTATTATATATTTTATTAATCTGCAACAATGAGCTCAATAGTCCTCTCTGCGTAAAGTTTGTGTGATTTCGCAAGCCTTGCCCAAAGACGGGCGATATTTGCCAACAGTGGGAGGAGGAATGCGAAAATCAATAAGTGTTTCAATAAATGAAAACACCGTTGCACAAGATCACACAGCGAACGACTCTTTGTTTAAAGTTCAACACTAATGGTTTAGATTTGAACTCCCTTCAGGGTAAAAGGAAAATAAGACCGGATGTGTTACTTGGAGGTAAAGGAATTTAATTCGCCTCTTAATTATAATGAATTTATCGAAGGGGAAGGAGTTTTATAAATTTAATATATCTTACCTTGAAGAGAACGTGCTATCAGGAGCCATGTCTTCGTCGGTGTTGGTGACCGTCGGTGTATTTATAATCGGATTTAGTATTCGAATTCGGGTATAATTATTATTAAAACTTTTCGTTTTACTGATTTATTCTAAGTATAATATACATCGAATAAAACTTATATCGCGGTTACTGGTATGTTTATTTTCTCTTGATTTCGCTAATGGAAGAGGAATACTTATAAAGCTTAGCACGACTTAGCTACTGACAAAGACCGCAGAATGAAACGTACAATGGACGACAAAATAATGCGCGAATTCTTTGTTGCTGCGTTTATTTATAATAGCATCCCCCGCAGGGTGGAGGCTACCCGATAGTCCGCTTCCGTGGGAGTCCGGATGTCGAAGTTTAGGATTTCTGGAATTGTACGTGAGAGAATGTAAATTCCGTGATCGTTGGTGATTTCTTCTGCTTCGTTGTCTTGTCTCGAATTTCTAGACTTCCGTCGTTGGTACCTGAGAGGTTGCAATATTCCGTATTTCAACTTAGCTCTTGCATTTCTGCTGAGGCAGTGTTTAGGAGACTTGGAGTCTTTCGTGCTGATCTAGTTTTCTCGAGAACTTCTATGTTAGTGCTGTGGGAATTGTCTGTATTCCTCGGTGGCGACTGGAGTCTCATTATTATATCGACGTTTGCTCGGACGACACGGTCCACTGCTCTCCCGTACTAAGGGTTTCCTCCGGGTTATTTTGCGTAAGTTTGGTTTTGATTAATATTTCCGCATCCTGGTTGTTTTCAGTATTCAGTTAAATTTGATTTTGCTAGTTCCGTAGGTTCCGGTGGTTTTTGGTTTGTGACGCTTGAATGATGGCTGCGGAGGCATTTTCTTCAGAGGTTCCTATGCAGTCTGTCCTGGTGCGTTTTGTCTTGTTTTAGACTGCTTATTTTATCCTGTTTTGTTTCATTATATTATATTATTTTAGCGCAAGAGGAAGAGAGACTGCGAAGAAACCGTGAGTGAGTCGTGCGAACGGAATCAACGCCCGAGGTGTTATGACCAACCACAAGTATCAGAGTTGTTGGAAGAGTTATGCGATATTGATATTGATATTGATATTGATGTCGATGCCTTGGATTTTTCGTCAGAGTCGAATTCTGCTGCTGATGAAAGCTTCTTCGATGCGGAAACTATCATTCTCGAGTGGGATGATCCTCTGCTCGAAGTTGTTGATACCGACCGATGTGTGAAGATGCGTTTCCCCGATGAAGTTCCTGAAGAAGTTTTGGAAGCACATCTTCGTCACTATACTTCCGGAAAAAGGGGAATTTCCCCTGTAGTGCGTCATTGGTGCATGTGTAAGTTTAGCGAGCTTTATCCTGGAGCTCCGTGTTTCGATTTCGACTTAGTATAGTTGCTTTATATTAGTTCGCTGTTCAACAATTTTGTTACATGTGTATATGAATATCTATATACATATATATATATGTATATGTATATACGTGTGTATATATGCATACATGTTTCATAATATAGTTTCATCGGATTGTTGTTTTGCTAGTATAAGGTAATGTTTTCCTTTTTATACTTACTATATATATATATTTTATTATATATGTATATATATATATATATAGATATTTTGTTTTTACATCTGTATTCGAAAATGTGGTTACGCATGGGATTTACTCAAAATTTAAAAGTGTTAGCTAATAGTGCGTTTTCATGATGTGTTTCTTATGGCTGATTTTTATCAATTTCTAACATTTCTGTTACAATAATGTGTTATGTTTGATTTCATATATGTATTTTATAATATAATTGTAGTTTGTTTCTGATGTTTATAATTTGGTGTGATTATGCATATTTATACTGGGTGGTAGAGTTACTGTGCGTAACTCTCCAAGTCGTTGCAGTGTTAATTTTGATCGAGTGATTAATTTATAGTTAGTTCTGATGCTGTTATGTTGTGTGTTCTATTTTATGTTCATTTAGATGCATGTACGTTCCGTAAGGTAGTTTTCATATATAATTATTTACTGAGATGGTGCCTAGCTTAATTATGTATTTCGTGTTGCGTCTACTAGATTATCAATTTGGTTTTATAACATAGAACACGCACACACATATATATATATATATATTTTCTGACAATATGATTTAAAGTAATGTTGTGTATTTGGGGTGATGTGTCAATTATTTGATTTCATGTTCGTGATATGATAACATAGTATTGGAGATTTTGTTCTTGATATTAGGTTATTGTATGTTTGATGCGGTTATACATATTTATGCTGGACGGTAGAATTACTGTGCGTAATTCTCCAAGTCATAATGTTAATTGCTTTGATCGTGTGGTTAGTTAGTAGTTAGTTTAATGTTGTTTGGATTATTAGTAGTTCAATTTGAAATGTAGATTTTATGTATATACATGCATGTCTCGTAGCACAGCCATCATACATGATTCCCCCGCTGGAGCATTGGCTGGTTTCCAATTATCGATTCAATTAATCATTAATTTGATAGAACACGCACACATATGTATATTTCTAACAATGTGATTTTATGTAAATTCTTCAATATTGTGTATTTAAGGTTATGCATTCGTTCGACTGTTAATCATTTGGTTTCTTATATACATATATATATTTGTAGTTTGATAAGTTTGGATTTGTTACGTAGCACTGAGGATTTCGTCGCCAATATATTTATATTTGTATGTAGTTCTCTAAGTTATTGCGGTATTAATTGTTTTGATCATTTTGATTTGTTAGTAGGTTTACTTAGTCGTTAATGTTTCATCCTTGCATTAAAATGTTTATTCCTGTTGTTTTGATTATTTCCCTTCCATAGTCATTCTTGTTTGGTTCGTCGGGGCAGTTAGTGTACTGTTGGTTAATTAGTTTCTTCAGTCGTTTACATATTTCATATTTGTAGATCAATTAACATAAGTTCTCCTATTGTTCTATTTATTTTCCTTTACTGACTATTCTTATTTCTTGATTTATTTGTTTGGTTCGTGACTCAGTTGATTCGTTAGTTTTATTTAAATTCTTCCTTCTTGATATTGACCCATGTATTTTCAAATTCACTGAATGTTACATTCATATATTTTGTTTATTGGATGATTGAGCCATTGATTTCCAAATCACAAGTTGGTTATTGGTAGACTTATTTAATGTTATATTCATTCGTTTCGTGTATTGGTTGGTTTACACGGTACTGAGCCATGGGTTTTCAAATCGCGAATCAGTTATTGGTAGTTTTATTCAATGTTATATACATAGATTTTTGAACTATATATATATATATATTCGTCCTTATATGCGAGTCTATTAGTCGTCCCCTTATTTAATAATATTTTATGTTAATTTCTTATTTAACTTCGTAGTAGCGTGCGTTGATTGGTGTGTTCGAGTCCTTTTCTCGCGTTAATTGGCGCATAGTAGTTTTGTTTCTTCGTTACGGCACGTGCGGAGCGCGGGACGTGACAGTATAACGTTTTAACGTATTAGGATATATAACATAACGTTATATGGTATAACGTTAAAACGTATTGCGTTATATGGTGTAACGTTATAACTTTTTACGTTATATGGTATAACGTTATAGCGTATTACGTTATATGGTATAACGTTATAAAGTATTACGTTATATAATATAACGTGACATGGTATAACGTTATAACGTGTTACTTTATATAACATACCGTTACATGGTATAACGTTAAATCGTATTATGTTATATGGTATAAAGTTATAACGTATTACGTTATATGGTATAACGTTATAACGTATTACGTTATATAACATAACGGTGTAAGGCACAACGTTATAACGTATTACGTTATATGGTATAACGTTATAACGTATTACGTTATATAACATAACGGTGTAAGGCACAACGTTATAACGTATTACGTTATATGGTATAACGTTGTAACGTATTACGTTATATGGAATAACGTTATAACGTATTACGTTACATGGTATAACGATGTAATGTATTACGTTATGGGGTATAACGTTATAACGTATTACGTTATATGGTATAACGTTATAACGTATTACGTTATATGGCATAACGTTATATGGTATAACGTTCAAACATATTACGTTTATGGTATAACGTTATAACGTATTACGTTATATGGCATAACGTTATATGGTATAACGTTCAAACATATTACGTTATATGGTATAACGTTATAACGTATTACGTTATATGGTATAACGTTATAACGTATTACGTTATATGGTATAACGTTATAACGTATTACGTTATATAACATAACGTGACATGGTATAACGTTATAACGTATTACGTTATATAATATAACGTTATAAGGTATAATGTTATAACGTATTACGTTATATGGCATAACGTTATATGGTATAACGTTCAAACATATTACTTTATATGGTATAACGTTAAATCGTATTATGTTATATGGTATAAAGTTATAACGTATTACGTTATATGGTATAACGTTATAACGTATTACTTTATATAATATAACGTTATAAGGTATAACGTTACAACGTATAGCGTTATATAACATAACGTTATATGGTATAACGTTATAACGTATTACGTTATATAACATAACGTTATAAGGTATAAGGTTATAACGTGTTACGTTATATAACATAACGATATATGGTGTAACGTTATAACGTATTACGTTATATGGTATAACGTTATAACGTATTACGTTATATGGCATAACGTTATAACGTGTTACGTTTTGTGGTATAACGTTGTAACGTATTACGTTATATGGTATAACGTTATAACGTATTACGTTATATGGCATAACGTTATAACGTATTACGTTATATAACATAACGTGACATGGTGTAACGTTATAACGTATTACGTTATATAATATAACGTTATAAGGCATAACGTTATAACGTATTACGTTGTGTGGCATAACGTTATATGGTATAACGTTCAAACATATTACTTTATATAGTATAACGTTAAATCGTATTATGTTATATGGTATAAAGTTATAACGTATTACGTTATATGGTATAACGTTATAACGTATTACGTTATATAATATAACGTTATAAGGTATAACGTTACAACGTATAACGTTATATAACATAACGTTATATGGTATAACGTTATAACGTATTACGTTATATAACATAACGTTATAAGGTATAACGTTATAACGTGCTACGTTATATAATATAACGATATATGGTGTAACGTTATAACGTATTACGTTATATGGTATAACGTTATAACGTATTACGTTATATGGCATAACGTTATAACGTGTTACGTTTTGTGGTATAACGTTGTAACGTATTACGTTATATGGTATAGCGTTATAGCGTATTACGTTACATGGTATAACGATGTAATGTATTACGTTATGGGGTATAACGTGATAACGTATTACGTTATATGGTATAACGTTATAACGTATTACGTTATATGGCATAACGTTATATGGTATAACGTTCAAACATATTACGTTATATGGTATAACGTTAGAGCGTATTATTACGTTATATGGTATAACGTTATAACGTATTACGTTATATGGTATAACGTCATAACGTATTACGTTATATGACTAGACGTTATAATGTATTAAGTTATGTGGTATAACGCTATAACGTATTACGTTATGTGGTATAACGTTATAACGTATTACGTTATATGGTATAACGTTAAAACGTATTGCATTATATGGTATAACGTTAAAACGAATTCCGTTATATGGTATAACGTTATAACGTATTACGTTATGTGGTATAACGTTATAACGTATTACGTTATATGGTATAACGTTATAACGTATTACGTTATATGGTATAACGTCATAACGTATTACGTTATATGACTAGACGTTATAATGTATTACGTTATGTGGTATAACGCTATAACGTATTACGTTATATGGAATAACGTTATAACGTATTACGTTATATGGTATAAGGTTATAACGTATTACGTTATATGGTATAGCGTTATAGCGTATTACGTTACATGGTATAACGATGTAATGTATTACGTTATGGGGTATAACGTGATAACGTATTACGTTATATGGTATAACGTTATAACGTACTACGTTATACAACATAACGTTGTAAGGTATAACGTTATAACGTGTTACATTGTATAGTATATCGTTATAAGGTATAACGTTATAACGTATTACGTTATATAACATAACGTTATAAGGTATAAGGTTATAACGTGTTACGTTATATAACATAACGATATATGGTGTAACGTTATAACGTATTACGTTGTATGGCATAACGTTATATGGTATAACGTTCAAACATATTACTTTATATAGTATAACGTTAAATCGTATTATGTTATATGGTATAAAGATATAACGTATTACGTTATATGGTATAACGTTATAACGTATTACGTTATATAATATAACGTTATAAGGTATAACGTTACAACGTATAACGTTATATAACATAACGTTATATGGTATAACGTTATAACGTATTACGTTATATAACATAACGTTATAAGGTATAACGTTATAACATGCTACGTTATATAATATAACGATATATGGTGTAACGTTATAACGTATTACGTTATATGGTATAACGTTATAACGTATTACGTTATATGGCATAACGTTATAACGTGTTACGTTTTGTGGTATAACGTTGTAACGTATTACGTTATATGGTATAGCGTTATAGCGTATTACGTTACATGGTATAACGATGTAATGTATTACGTTATGGGGTATAACGTGATAACGTATTACGTTATATGGTATAACGTTATAACGTATTACGTTATATGGCATAACGTTATATGGTATAACGTTCAAACATATTACGTTATATGGTATAACGTTAGAACGTATTACGTTATATGGTATAACGTTATAACGTATTACGTTATATGGTATAACGTCATAACGTATTACGTTATATGACTAGACGTTATAATGTATTACGTTATGTGGTATAACGCTATAACGTATTACGTTATGTGGTATAACGTTATAACGTATTACGTTATATGGTATAACGTTAAAACGTATTGCATTATATGGTATAACGTTAAAACGAATTCCGTTATATGGTATAACGTTATAACGTATTACGTTGTGTGGTATAACGTTATAACGTATTACGTTATATGGTATAACGTTATAACGAATTACGTTATATGGTATAACGTCATAACGTATTACGTTATATGACTAGACGTTATAATGTATTACGTTATGTGGTATAACGCTATAACGTATTACGTTATATGGAATAGCGTTATAACGTATTACGTTATATGGTATAAGGTTATAACGTATTACGTTATATGGTATAACGTTATAACGTACTACGTTATACAACATAACGTTGTAAGGTATAACGTTATAACGTGTTACATTGTATAGTATATCGTTATAAGGTATAACGTTATATAGCATAACGTTATATGGTATAACCTTCTAACGATTTGCGTTATATGGTATAATGATATAACGTATTACGATATATAGTATATCGTTATAACCTATTGCGTTATATAACATAACGTTATATGGTATAACGTTATAACGTATTACGTTATACAACATAACGTTATATGGTATAACGTTAAAACGTCTTGCGTTATATGGTATAACGTTAAAACTTATTGCGTTATATAACATAACGTGACATGGTATAACGTTATAACGTATTACGTTATATAACATAACGTGACATGGAATAACGTTATAACGTATTACGTTATATGGTATAACGTTATAACGTATTGCGTTATATGGTGTAACGTTATAACTTTTTACGTTATATGGTATAACGTTATAGCGTATTACGTTATATGGTATAACGTTATAAAGTATTACGTTATATAACATAACGTGACATGGTGTAACGTTATAACGTGTTACTTTATATAACATACCGTTACATGGTATAACGTTAAATCGTATTATGTTATATGGTATAAAGTTATAACGTATTACGTTATATGGTATAACGCTATAACATACTACGTTATATAACATAACGTTGTAAGGCACAACGTTATAACGTATTACGTTATATGGTATAACGTTATAACGTATTGCGTCATATAACATAACGTTATATGGGGTAACGTTATAACGTATTACGTTATATGGTATAACGTTATAACGTATTACGTTTTGTGGTATAACGTTGTAACGTATTACGTTATATGGTATAACGTTATAACGTATTACGTTACATGGTATAACGATGTAATGTATTACGTTATGGGGTATAACGTTATAACGTATTACGTTATATGGTATAACGTTATAACGTATTACGTTATATGGTATAACGTTATAACGTATTACGTTATATGGTGTAACGTTATGACGTATTGCGTCATATAACATAACGTTACATGGTATAACGATGTAATGTATTACGTTATATGGTATAACGTTATAACGTATTACGTTATATGGTATAACGTTATGACGTATTGCGTCATATAACATAACGTTATATGGTATAACGTTATAAGGTATAACGTTACAACGTATAACGTTATATAACATAACGTTATATGGTATAACGTTATAACGTATTACGTTATATAACATAACGTTATAAGGTATAACGTTATAACGCGTTACGTTATATAACATAACGATATATGGTGTAACGTTATAACGTATTACGTTATATGGTATAACGTTATAACGTATTACGTTATATGGCATTACGTTATAACGTGGTACGTTTTGTGGTATAACGTTGTAACGTATTACGTTGTATGGTATAACGTTATAACGTATTACGTTACATGGTATAACGATGTAATGTATTACGTTATGGGGTATAACGTTATAACGTATTACGTTATATGGTATAACGTTATAACGTATTACGTTATATGGCATAACGTTATATGGTATAACGTTCAAACATATTACGTTATATGGTATAACGTTATAACGTATTACGTTATATGGTATAACGTTGTAACGTATTACGTTATATGGTATAACGTTATAACGTATTGCGTCATATAACATAACGTTATATGGGGTAACGTTATAACGTATTACGTTATATGGTATAACGTTATAACGTATTACGTTATGTAATATAACGTCACATGGTATAACGTTATAACGTATTACGTTATATGGTATAACGTTATTACGTATTGCGTCATATAACATAACGTTATATGGTATAACGTTATAAGGTATAACGTTACAACGTATAACGTTATATAACATAACGTTATATGGTATAACGTTATAACGTATTACGTTATATAACATAACGTTATAAGGTATAACGTTATAGCGCGTTACGTTATATAACATAACGATATATGGTGTAACGTTATAACGTATTACGTTATATGGTATAACGTTATAACGTATTACGTTATATGGCATAACGTTATAACGTGTTACGTTTTGTGGTATAACGTTGTAACGTATTACGTTATATGGTATAACGTTATAACGTATTACGTTACATGGTATAACGATGTAATGTATTACGTTATGGGGTATAACGTTATAACGTATTACGTTATATGGTATAACGTTATAACGTATTACGTTATATGGCATAACGTCATATGGTATAACGTTCAAACATATTACGCTATATGGTATAACGTTATAACGTATTACGTTATATGGTATAACGTTATAACGTATTACGTTATATGGAATAACGTTATAACGTATTACGTTATATAACATAACGTGACATGGTATAACGTTATAACGTATAACGTTATATAACATAACGTTATATGGCATAACGTTATAACGTATTACGTTATATAATATAACGTTATAAGGTATAACGTTATATCGTGTTACGTTATATAACATAACGATATATGGTGTAACGTTATAACGTATTACGTTATATGGTATAACGTTATAACGTATTACGTTATATGGCATAACGTTATAACGTGTTACGTTTTGTGGTATGACGTTGTAACGTATTACGTTATATGGTATAACGTTATAACGTATTACGTTACATGGTATAACGATGTAATGTATTACGTTATGGGGTATAACGTTATAACGTATTACGTTATATGTTATAGCGTTATAACGTATTACGTTATATGGCATAACGTTATATGGTATAACGTTCAAACATATTACTTTATACGGTATAACGTTAAATCGAATTATGTTATATGGTATAAAGTTATAACGTATTACGTTATATGGTATAACGTTATAACGTATAACGTTATATAATATAACGTTATAAGGTATAACGTTACAACGTATAACGTTATATAACATAACGTTGTAAGGCACAACGTTATAACGTATTACGTTATATGGTATAACGTTATAACGTATTGCGTCATATAACATAACGTTATATGGGGTAACGTTATAACGTATTACGTTATATGGTATAACGTTATAACGTATTACGTTATATGGTATAACGCTATAACATACTACGTTATATAACATAACGTTGTAAGGCACAACGTTATAACGTATTACGTTATATGGTATAACGTTATAACGTATTACGTTATATGGTATAAGGTTATAACGTATTACGTTATATGGTATAACGTTATAACGTACTACGTTATACAACATAACGTTGTAAGGTATAACGTTATAACGTGTTACATTGTATAGTATATCGTTATAAGGTATAACGTTATATAGCATAACGTTATATGGTATAACCTTCTAACGATTTGCGTTATATGGTATAATGATATAACGTATTACGATATATAGTATATCGTTATAACCTATTGCGTTATATAACATAACGTTATATGGTATAACGTTATAACGTATTACGTTATACAACATAACGTTATATGGTATAACGTTAAAACGTCTTGCGTTATATGGTATAACGTTAAAACTTATTGCGTTATATAACATAACGTGACATGGTATAACGTTATAACGTATTACGTTATATAACATAACGTGACATGGAATAACGTTATAACGTATTACGTTATATGGTATAACGTTATAACGTATTGCGTTATATGGTGTAACGTTATAACTTTTTACGTTATATGGTATAACGTTATAGCGTATTACGTTATATGGTATAACGTTATAAAGTATTACGTTATATAACATAACGTGACATGGTGTAACGTTATAACGTGTTACTTTATATAACATACCGTTACATGGTATAACGTTAAATCGTATTATGTTATATGGTATAAAGTTATAACGTATTACGTTATATGGTATAACGCTATAACATACTACGTTATATAACATAACGTTGTAAGGCACAACGTTATAACGTATTACGTTATATGGTATAACGTTATAACGTATTGCGTCATATAACATAACGTTATATGGGGTAACGTTATAACGTATTACGTTATATGGTATAACGTTATAACGTATTACGTTTTGTGGTATAACGTTGTAACGTATTACGTTATATGGTATAACGTTATAACGTATTACGTTACATGGTATAACGATGTAATGTATTACGTTATGGGGTATAACGTTATAACGTATTACGTTATATGGTATAACGTTATAACGTATTACGTTATATGGTATAACGTTATAACGTATTACGTTATATGGTGTAACGTTATGACGTATTGCGTCATATAACATAACGTTACATGGTATAACGATGTAATGTATTACGTTATATGGTATAACGTTATAACGTATTACGTTATATGGTATAACGTTATGACGTATTGCGTCATATAACATAACGTTATATGGTATAACGTTATAAGGTATAACGTTACAACGTATAACGTTATATAACATAACGTTATATGGTATAACGTTATAACGTATTACGTTATATAACATAACGTTATAAGGTATAACGTTATAACGCGTTACGTTATATAACATAACGATATATGGTGTAACGTTATAACGTATTACGTTATATGGTATAACGTTATAACGTATTACGTTATATGGCATAACGTTATAACGTGTTACGTTTTGTGGTATAACGTTGTAACGTATTACGTTGTATGGTATAACGTTATAACGTATTACGTTACATGGTATAACGATGTAATGTATTACGTTATGGGGTATAACGTTATAACGTATTACGTTATATGGTATAACGTTATAACGTATTACGTTATATGGCATAACGTTATATGGTATAACGTTCAAACATATTACGTTATATGGTATAACGTTATAACGTATTACGTTATATGGTATAACGTTGTAACGTATTACGTTATATGGTATAACGTTATAACGTATTGCGTCATATAACATAACGTTATATGGGCTAACGTTATAACGTATTACGTTATATGGTATAACGTTATAACGTATTACGTTATGTAATATAACGTCACATGGTATAACGTTATAACGTATTACGTTATATGGTATAACGTTATTACGTATTGCGTCATATAACATAACGTTATATGGTATAACGTTATAAGGTATAACGTTACAACGTATAACGTTATATAACATAACGTTATATGGTATAACGTTATAACGTATTACGTTATATAACATAACGTTATAAGGTATAAAGTTATAGCGCGTTACGTTATATAACATAACGATATATGGTGTAACGTTATAACGTATTACGTTATATGGTATAACGTTATAACGTATTACGTTATATGGCATAACGTTATAACGTGTTACGTTTTGTGGTATAACGTTGTAACGTATTACGTTATATGGTATAACGTTATAACGTATTACGTTACATGGTATAACGATGTAATGTATTACGTTATGTGGTATAACGTTATAACGTATTACGTTATATGGTATAACGTTATAACGTATTACGTTATATGGCATAACGTCATATGGTATAACGTTCAAACATATTACGTTATATGGTATAACGTTATAACGTATTACATTATATGGTATAACGTTATAACGTATTACGTTATATGGTATAACGTTATAACGTATTACGTTATATGGTAGGTTAAGTAAAAAGTTCTGAGCGTTTTTCGCTAGATGTCTTTAGTGAGCCATATCTCACGATGTGCACATCGCATCGAGTCATAGTATACACCGATTTCAAGGTGATATTACGCATCAAAAAGGTTCTTTGTCAGTTTTGTGTTCGGTGAAGCCAGTTGTGTGTTACAGCGTTCGAAAATGGAGATAAAAAAAGAGAAAATTCGATACATTCTTCAGTACCACTACGACCAAGGTGAAAAGGCGGAGCAGGCGGCCAAAAAAATTTGTGCTGTTTATGGACCCAGTACAGTATCGAATGCAACAGCAAAGCGGTGGTTCCAACGATTCCGTTCTGGTAATATGGACGTCGAAGATGAGGCACGCTCTGGTATGCCAATCGTCGAAAATGTGGATAAAATCATGGAAATCGTCGAGTCGGACCGGCATGTGAGCACTTATTCCATTGCCCAGGAACTGAAGATTAGCCAGAAAACCGTTTGGAACCATTTGCATAAGGCTGGTCTCAAGAAGAAGCTCGACGTATGGGTGCCACATGAATTGACGCAAAAGAACCTTTTGGACCGAATTGATGCCTGCGATTCTTTGTTGAGACGTAACGAAATCGACCCATTTTTGAAGCGGATGGTGACTGGCGATGAAAAATGGGTCACATACGAGAACAACAGCCGAAAAAGATCGTGGTCCAATCGCGGTGGGCCGGCCCAAACGATCGCCAAGCGTGGATTAACGGCCAAGAAGGTTTTATTGTGTGTTTGGTGGGATTGGAAGGGAATCATCCATTATGAGCTGCTCCCATCGGGGCAAACACTTAATTCGGACCTCTATTGTCAACAACTGACCAGACTGAAGCAGGCGATCGACCAGAAGCGGCCAGAATTGGCCAATAGGAAAGGTGTTGTGTTCCATCAAGACAACGCCAGGCCGCACACATCTTTAACGACGCGTCAGAAGCTCCGAGAGCTTGGCTGGGAGGTTCTATCGCATCCGCCGTACAGTCCAGACCTGGCACCAAGCGATTATCACCTTTTTAAGTTTTTGCAAAATTTTCTTGATGGTACAAAACTGGCCTCAAGAGAGGCTTGTGAAAATGAGCTGGTCAAGTTTTTTACCAATAGGGACGAGGACTTCTTCAACCGCGGAATTATGAAATTGCCTTCAAAATGGACAAAAGTAATCGAACAAAACGGCGCATATTTAATCTAAATCGAATAATCTTGACTATGTTAATTTCATCGTCGAAATAAAGCGAAAAAGCGCTCAGAACTTTTTACTTCACCTAATAGGTGCCATTTTGTTCCATAACCTCTCTCTATCTTCCACGTAATACTCTATCCTTCCAGAATTTCTCAGATTTTTCGAAAAAAATTGTTCAATATGATGTTTTATGTCGACCAAATTCCTTAAAAATTGGAACGAACATTCTGAGCAACCGAATGTTAATTGATGTAGATTTGGGGTTGATAATTAATCGATTCACACAGATTCGATTTTTTTCTCTATATTTCTTCGCCTCGTACAACACATCTTAACACACAGGATACACTTAGTCAATTAACACGTGGTCGACTTCTAAGACAAAAGAGTGTCACAGATGAAATCCAACTAAACAAAGCGATAAGATAGCGAACTTCCAAGCGCCTTAGGATGAGTGACCATCGGGTAAACATCCGGTCACTCTATCCGTTCTTAGAAATATATGATCGAAGCCTTTTCCCGCCCCCATGAATAAAAGAATTTAAATACTCGCCCTAAAATCATCCAAGTCAGTCTTGAACAGTCTCGCCTAGAGCTCGGAAGTGCATTGTAAACCAGAAAAAAATAAAGTTTCTTTTTCTTCTTAAATTTCTTTTTATTTCACGTGACATTTGTGGCGATCCGTGCTAGGATCCATTCGCTTCAGTGTAAACGAAATCACGATTTTGGTGTACGCGCATCATTGAAGATTGAAGGATCAGCGGACCACTGCGAATCTTTGCTACTACGAAGCCCTGCAGCAACTTTCAACGTTCCACTACGGTGAAACTAGACGAGAGCGCAGAGCGGTCAGTGCAGAGCAAGCCTAACCAGAGAGGAAACATCCCAGAGACTAGTCAACGGCCACAGCTACTACGGTAAGCTGGAAATCTGGATTCATTTTTACGTTACCGTGTGAGAAAACCAAGTTTCTCAAGCGTTTCGAGATCAAATAGCAACGATAGTTCAGACTCAATAAGCTCGATTAGGAGCATGTCTACATCACGAAAAGACAAAATCGAAACTATTGATATCGCTTCTACAACCGGAGCTATGGATAAGTCGGCTCGTGCCATACTCGAGCAAATCGAACTTCTTGCGCGACGTATAGAAGAAAAGCAACGAATAGGCGGTAGTGAAAACAAAAAACGTGCAGCAGAGATAGAACTATTAGGAAAATATATCTCTAAAATAAATTCAGTACGTGACGCTACTACTGAATTAGGCTCCTTTATTACCATGGACGAATCTAATACCAGCAATGTTCAGAAAAAGCGACCATCTGTAAAACCTAACGAAACGGACGATATGGATAGTGAAGAAGAAGCAGTAAGTTGTGACAACCTCACGTACAATGCAAAAACCTGCCTAGACTTTATCCATATTCTCAATAGACAAGACGATATAGGAGTAGAAAGGTTTATTAAACGGGTAAGAGAAGCTCGAGCCGAATGTCGAGAAAAACGCACATTATTACGACTAATTCTAACGCAAAGAATCATCGGAGAAGCGGAACGCAGTATCCGCCACACTGAAATCGAGAATTACGAGGACCTGTTTGAAAGCCTCAGAAAATTTGTATCCGTGAGTATTACATCCAATGGAGCTCGTGATAAGTTGCAACGTACGCGACAAAACGTTAACGAATCGGTACTCAGTTATGTGAAGAGGTTCCGACACAACCTCAACGAACTGATATACGCGCTTCCACGCGAAATTCGCAATCCAGTACGTCAGGCAGTTACCATAGATCTTGAAACTGAACGAGCGACCAAAGTTTTTGTCCTAAATTTGAAACCCGAAATAGAAATACGCACATCGGCTACAAGACCAAAGAATCTCCAAAAAACACAAGATTCAGCTTTCGCGGCGGAGTTAGTCATAGGGGAAATCGAACGCAACAAAAAAATTGGAAGAACAATGAATCAACCAATTGAGAGAGCCAAAACCTGATTCCAAGGAACACCTAAACTAATGCCAAGAAACTTCCAGCAAGCTGAATGAACGCCACTTACCCAAAGAACTCAACTGAAATGTTTCAAATGCAATCATGTCTCCAGCCAATGTAGAAATTTTCAAACATCCAGCCAACATCCAGGACCACCAGATGTCCACAATCTCGAGACACGCAACATAGAAACAGAAACTTACGACGAAACGACGGAAGATCAAGAAAAATTCCAAGAGTTAACACCACGACAGGCAAACTTCTCACAATACGGTTTAACACAAGAACTGGACATGTAACACACCTCATCGACACAGGAGCAGGAATCAACCTATTGAAAAAGGACAAAGTAGACTCTCAAACCTTCAAAGCCGATGAACCTCGAATGTTCTCCATTGGGACAAGACAAATATACCACTAACGAATTTATTAGATCTAAAATGTTTGGCAAAGAACATAAATTTTATATAGTACCGGAAGACTTTCCCTTAATAGAAGATGGAATAATAGGACTACCTTGTTTAGAGAAGTACCAATATGAAATCTCCAACGATAGATTATAACTTGATACTAACATTTTATACTTTTAGGAACCAGAAACGATACATCCAGACGAAAAGAGAGTTCGAACCATCTACCTCGAAGGCAAACCAACGCGAGTATGCTTCTTCAATTCTGGTGAGACAAATCATGAAATTTCTAACGATAATGATAACAGTAAAGAATTAGATCAAATTGCTAAACTTAAAGCCATAGTGAAAACAAATCATATTGAACGCGAACTTCGCGAACCCATAGAGAAAATATTAATACATTACATTGACGTATTCAATTTAGAAACAGACCTATTGCCATGTACTAATCTAACAAAACATAGAATCACATTAAAACAAGACAAAATCATAAACACCAAACCATACAGACCCCAAGAGTGCCACAAAAACGGAATCGAGAAACAAATGACAGAAATGTTAAATAAAAACATTATAGAAGAATCAGACTCTCCTTTCAATTCACCAGTATGCATTGTTCCCAAGAAATTAGATGCATCAGGAAAGCAGAAGTGGAGAATAGTTATCGACTTCAGAAAACTAAACGAACTGACTGACCAAGACGCTCATCCATTACCCGACATAGAAGACATATTAAGCCAACTAGGAGACGCGAAAATTCTTCTCAGCACTTGACCTATCATCCGGTTTTCATCAAATCCCTATGGACGAAAACTCAAAGAAAGACACTCCTTTCTCAACACCTCAAGGACATTTCCAATTTAACAGAATGCATTTTGGACTCAAAAACGCACCAGCAACATTTCAAGAATGATGGATACAGCATTACGCGGATTAATTAATAAACATTGCTTTGTATATTTAGACGACATTATTATATTTGGAAGCACTATTCAAAAACACAATGAAAACTTAGCCATAGTATAACAAAGACTAAGAGAATTAGGACTAAAAATCCAACCAGACAAATATGAATTTCTAAAACCAGAACTCGAATATTTAGGACACACAGTAACATCAGAAGGAGTAAAACCTAATCCGAAGAAAATAGAAACAGTCGAAAATTTTAGAATTCCTAGAAACCTTACCGACGTCAAATCATTCTTAGGACTCGTGGGATACTACAGGAAATTTATACGTAACTTCTCTAAAATAGCCAAACCCCTGACGGACCTAAACAAAAATGACACTAACTTCCACTGGACGGACAAACAACAGAACAGTTTCCATACACTCAAACAAAAACTTTGTCAAGCACCTGTTCTGTCATACCCAGATTTCTCTAAAACATTCACATTAACGACAGACACTAGTAATGAAGGACTACGAGCCGTATTATCACAAGACGGACATCCGTGTTGTTACATCTCTCGAACGTTAAACCCTCCAGAGAAAAATTATACGACTACGGAGAAAGAATTATTGGCTATCGTATGGGCATTGAAACGACTACGACAATACTTGTTAGGACGAAAATTTATTATTAGAACAGACCATCAAGTTTTGAAATGGCTGAATAATTGCAAAGACCCATCGTATAGATTAATGCGGTGGAAACTAAAATTAGAAGAGTATGAATACACAATCGAACATATTAAAGGCAAAGAAAACCCAGTCGCAGATAGCTTATCTAGAATTCACGCGGTTCAAAAAGTAGAAACCCCTAAAGGAACAGTAGTCTCAGATTTCTTACAACATTTTACGAAATGGAAAAATAAATCAGAAATCCCAAAACGATTAAAAATGAAACCTAACGATCAATCTTTCTATCAATTAACTAAAACAGAATTAGGAGAGTTCGGCGAGGCAATATGATTACGGAAAATCGACAACATATTACGAAATAACAAGAAAGTAGGCATAGGAGACAACACGTTTGCAGAATTAGAAAAGAACCAGATTAAACATATGCTTCTATATTTCAATGATACCCGATACCCTGTCACTTTCGCGTGGGACCCAATCCAAGAATTAACCGAGAAAGAGATAGAGAAAATAATTCAGGGAAATCATAACGGTACGATAGGACATTTAGGGATCCAAAAGACACACCAAAGAATAAAAGAACGATATAAAATCCCACATTTATTAAATAAAGTTGAAGAGTTTATAAAGAGATGTCAAGCTTGTCAAAAGGAGAAATTAACGCGGATTAGACCAAAAGAAGAACCAATAATATCTGACACACCATTACAACCTAACGACAAAATTACTATGGACATCATAGGACCTATGACCAAAACTAAGAAAGGAAATCAATTTATACTCTCAATACATGACGAACTGACAAAATACTTGGTCCTAGCACCACTAAAAACACAACAGACAGAATCCATAGTAAATGCACTCTTAGAACACCACGTTTACATATTTTCTGCACCCAAAACAATTCTAACAGACCAGGGACAAAACTTCATTAGGGAACTCATGTTAAAATTCGAAGAGGCATTTAAGATTAATTACATTAAAACCACTAGCTTCCACCCTCAGTCAAATGGATCTCTAGAAAGAACACATGCCGTAGTAAAAGATTTAATCCGTACAAGTCTGCATGATAATAATGATAAAGAATGGGATGAAATATTAAACTTCATATGTTTGGGTTATAACACAGCTGTACACGAAGGTACCGGATTTTCACCTTTTAAACTAACATTCGGTAGAGACGCAAGCCTACCATCAGCAATCGCGAAAACTTTGAATTTAACTTACAATGATATGTTTTCACTCTAGCAAAAACAATTAAATAAATATTTAGATATCGCGAGAAAAACATTAATAAGCAGCAAGAAACGATACCTTTGAGACCAGAAAAGAAAGATAATTCGAACTCAAACGGTATTTAAAGAAGGAAATTTTGTAATAATCCATAATGATCACAAAAGAGACAAATTAGACACTGAATGGTTAGGACCATACAGAATCCACTCTGTCAAAACCCCTTATTATGAAATCTTAATTGATAATATTATAAAGAAAATACACGGTAATGGTCTAAAACCTTATTTTCCAGGTCAACACTCCTCTTTGCCGGAATAATATCCGCGCAAATGAATATTACACCATTAGAAGGGATCTGTTACGACCGTTCGCGGAGAGACGCGGTCGCTAGGAAAACGCGTCAGCGAGAGGTGTAAATTCTCGCTACGATTCGGTTAATCGACGCCGCAAAATAGTCGTTCCCCTGTTTCGATTAGGATAACAGAGGTGGTTAATTGAATATTATTCTATTGTAACAAGTTATAAATCACAGTTTATTCCAACAACTTTGTAAAGAAGATAGTTACACTGGTGCGTATGTATAAGATAAGTGAGTGACTGATCTACGGGTGTAAACCCGGTCAAAAGATGTTGACTGTTTGAAAGATGGAAAATCAGTACTGTTCGGTGACGATACTGTGGCGGAGGAAAGCTAAGGATGGGTGTCTCTAGCGCACGGGACCATCGGATTTGTTGGTGACGATTTTGGATAAGAGAGTAAGGGAAATAGGCTTCGTTGTTAATTGGTTATTTGCTATGAAGGTGGGTGAAGACGGATGGTGACTACCCTCGAGATGAAGTCGCTAGTGGGAGGCCTCATACGTGAGAAAAGGCAACTTTCCCGTGTCATCCCGTGGTGGACAATAAACTTTAGGAAACAATTCAGCGAAAGAATATCTGTTCGTTTTGAAGGACCTCGACTAGGAAATTCCTGAGATTTATGGAGGGTACTTGAGACTATTGAGGGTACGCAGTAAGGATCCGAAGACATCTGGCTGCCATCTTGCCCGCGGTGTGTGGCCTGGTTTAGGTAGAGTGTTGCCTGACGTAACAGAATCTCTGTATTCATAGAAAACATAAGAAAAGGATATTTGTATAGCGATCTCTGCCAAAACCGAACATTTTCAGTTTATACTCGACATCAGTTATCTTAAAATCATCACAATATATCATCAGATATATTTAACTTCAAGATTTTCATTTATGAAAACTGATACCGAATATCTCGACAAACTTTGTAAGAATCGAGCCGGAACCACTATATGCAAACAAACAACACCAATCCATGACAGAAGCTCGAGAACCGATTGTCACACCGAAATAATAAACTTCAAACTCCATATCGAACATTGTCAAATAACTGTGTTTAGGATTGAAGACATCAGTTTTATACCGCTCAGAGCTAGCAACAGCTACATTGCGATACCGGCAAATCCGATAGAGATAGACACAATCTGCCAAACGAAATACACCTTGCAAAAATTTGACAAGCCCTCCATTATAAGAACCAAGACTTCCTGCGATATATTGTACAAAGATGAACACATGCGTATCGGCGAGACTAAACACGAAGTCAAATACGAAATCAAAACTAAAACCCCAGCACTCAAAACAAACGATAGCTTCCGGCTACCATTTATACCACGATTTTGGTATTCCTAGCACGCACATGTATTCGACAGATGTGAATGACTCATGGTCAAGTACACCTTTTTTAATTACCCAATGTTATAAAGATCCACAGGCATATGGTCCATCGGGATTCCCCCATTTTTCCGGCCCGTCAGAACTTTTATTGTTTTTTACTTCTAGCTCATCGGGTTCCCCCAGGGTTTTTCTTCGATACTACATATGTAAAAGCAAGTTAAGAGTTTTAGACATTATAACTGTTACGTTCTATTTACTTGCCGACGAAAAGGTAGCGTTAACTGACATTTAATGCAACTGGCAAAAAGCTCCACTTTCGGCTAACCTGTTATGTGCGGGAGTACTGGCACGGGAGAGGATTAAAATTGTTCGAAAGTAAATTTACAATATGTAATGATTTATTCAAATCTTACTCGATTTCGATATTGACAATTGACTGACAGACTGACGGTTTATAAGATGATGATTCTTCGGTTGACTAGATGATGATTCTTCGGTTGACAAAATGATAACTAACTCTTCGAATGGTAATTATTCAGTTGACAAACGGTAAGTAATATACTCGATAGACGAAGGGTGATTATTATTATTATTGACTTCTCTGAGTCGCTACACTTATTTATATCTGTCGGAGATGAAAAAATGTCGGGGTCTTTCCTTTGAAGATTTTTGGGAAGATCCCCAACGTTCGTTCAACTGCCGACTTTGATTACAATTTAAATTGTCTTAATATCATTATGAAAACATAATTAGGTAAATATAAAAACATGGTTAGATAAGTTTTCGCAAGATATAATTTTTGGCGGCTTTAACTGTCTTTCACTTCAAATACTGTAAACACAGTTTCAGATAAACGTTCTAAATTACCTTGATTTGAAAGAAATTATCAATTTTACTTTCGCGCTACGGATCGTGCAGGGCGCGGGACGTGACAATAACATTTTCCTCTTCAATATTTTCGGACTTGTACTACATTATTTACTCAAATAAAACCATTCGTTGACTATTGTAGTCAATAATCGAGAATTATTATTACATATTCAATCGGGAAACACAAATATTTGAAGTCTAGTTCGTAACACCCGCGTATACTTAAGGGAAGGGGTTGACGTGCGCTGCATTTGGCATTAAAAATAGAACAAAACTAACGTTCATTCGTCAAACTATCTCGAAGCACTGTGGTGATACGTAAAATCGCATACTTCAATAAAATATTACAAAAGATTGATGTTTACAGAGTCCTGCGTATACATACGCGAAGAAGCTGATGTACGCAGCATATGACATTAAAAATATAGTAAAATAGCCGATCATTCGTCAAGCTATTTTAAAGCACAGTGGTGATACATACTGATTGAATTGTCCACGTATAAAGTGTCTGCCTAAAGACTGACTGAAGAGTGATTAAACCGTATAACTCGTTGACTGACAATTAAGAATTGAACTCACACTCTAAGCGGCTACGCTTATTTAGATTAAAAGCATCTTGGGATAACTGTCACATAACAGATTATTCTCATTAGAGCAGACGCTACAGTCTTCGTTTATGCTAATGTCCTTTCCGAGAAGTTCTTGTGTTCGACCGTTCGCGGAGAGACGCAATTGCGAGGAAGCGCGTCTACGGGAGTCGTGAATTCCCGTTACGATTATACAATTGACGCCACAAACTGATCGATTCCCTATTTTGGTTAGGATAATAGAGGTGGTTGAATTGAGTATAACACTGAGGTAACAGGTTATAATTTACACTTTATTCCTACAACTTCTAGGAATAAGATGCTCGGTGCGTATAGATATAAGTTAAAACTGATCTAAGGGTGAAAACCCGGTCAATAGGTGTTGACTGTTCCAAGGATGGAAAATCAGTCAAGCTCGGTGACGATGATGTCGCAGAGGAAAACTCTTGCTGGGTGTTGGTCACCCCACCACTGGTCGTTTGCGGGAGGAAATTCCGGGAAAAATGAGAAATCCCACGTTTCCCCACTAGTTACCTGATGGAGCAATAATCGTAAGGAACATCTTGACTTGAAGGTGTTTTATGCCACTTAACGGCCTTAACGGTAAAATCGAAATGCTTAGGTTTATGACAGTCCCTAATGATTATTACGGTCCGATGAATTATATTTGCACTACTAGTGGCCGCCTCGACCGAGGGATTCGTCGTTAAGTCTTCCACATCCTTTAGGTGCCGATTGTCGAGACATTTAGCTCGAATCACCTTACTTTCTCGTTCGTGATCTCCGCTGCCTCGAATTGACTCTCCAACAGGGCGAACCATGCCGAGGTGTTCGTGGGCTGTAGTAGAGTCATGCTGACCATCTGACTGGCTGAACTTCCTTGGTTATTATATTCCATTGCACAGACACACTCCACGTTCCCGCAAGCACACGTTCCCGCAGCCAGGGAGGACCGTCGGGACAAGCGTCCCGCTTACATGAGTCCTCTATGTACACCGCAGGGAAGGTCGCTGGGAGTGTAAGGCGTTTATGTACGGTTACACTCTCTCTACGTGGCCTTGGGTAGTAGCGCACCCACGACCCTGATGCCAAGGATGGGACCGTCGGGATAAGTTCCCGGGTACTTTGTACCTTGAGGCCCCCGCTTACGCGAGTCCCATCTGGAACGGCCGAGCACGGTTAGCAGGTCGCCGGCCGGCAGTGACGTGACCGTACATCCACACGATAGTTTCACCAATGACTTAGGATGGTACCACGGGGGTCGAATGTACGCCCGGAGGGAGTAGCGACCCCTCTGCTCAGCCAATTATGGGTTTAGACTCGTGGTGGCGGTGGTTGATGACCAAGATGCTGGCAAGAGGGCCGATTTAAGGGGTATTGGCTCGCCCCGAATGGCCTTCGGCGGGTGAGCAGCGTCCCACCTGCCCCGGAACCGTCCTGGAGAGACGGAAGGGCTTAGAATGTGCCTCGTTCGACCTGAGACGAGCGACAGCCCCTGCAGGCTTAGCTAATCGAGGTAGCAAGACACTGGGTGTCTTGCGCGATGGTTGGGCGCAATCCCAACCCCTGTGGCCCTATGGGGTGCTCGAGTACTGTGTGGTGAAAAATATACGCCGAGGAAAGAACCCGTTACCAAAGACGAGACTACTTGTATATTGAATCTTTATACCTTCATTATGTAAATAACTCCTCAGGTTGTTGTTGACGTATTCCCTTCCTCGATCCGATCTTATTACTTTAGGTATCTTATTTAATCGATTTTTCATTGATTGCACAAATTCTTTAATATATTTCGTGGTTTCATGTTTTGTTTCCATCAGATATATTTTTGTGAATCTACTGAAATCATCAATTACGGTTAAAACATACCTCTTCTTACCTGGAGTTGCCGTCTGCATTGGGCCACAAACATCTATATGTATGAGATCCAGAATACTACTCGTCCTCGTCGTTAATTCTTTAGGGAAAGATTTTTTCGTCATTTTTCCTTTTATACAGCACTCGCAAATTTCTCTTAATCTGCAGTCCTTTATCTTTATCCCGGTTGCAAGGCCGTTATCTAATTTCTTTATCGCATCTATGTTTCTATGCCCGAAATGCTTATGCCAGGTATGTTGACAGTTTTCATTGTGTTCCCTTTCCTTAATTCTACATGCGCTTTCGATGGTCGGCAGTAGTTATAAGTTGCTTGAGGCTTTAGCGAACGCTTCTACTACTCCATCTTTTATAATACGACAACCGCCATTCTCAAAACTTACTTTATAGCCGTCATTCGTTAATATTTTCACCGAGAGTAAGTTCGAGCTTAGTCCAGGTATGTACAACACATTGTCAACATGCATGTTTATTATCTTACCGTTACTTGGACACTTTATGATGCCTGATCCTTTGCCTTTTACTTGAGCTGCCTTAACTTCGTCTGTTAGAAGTACAAAACCCTTTTCATCTGGATTGAAGCTGTTAAAAAAATTTCTGTCTTCCGTCATGTGGCTTGTAGCCCCTGAGTCAATAATTCATACATCTGTACGTTTGCTATCTTTATTACTCATTCCGAGGCAAAGTTCCTGGGAAATTTTCTCAGATTTCTTATGTTATGTACTCACAAAAGCTTGCTGTTCTTCATCAGATGTATATTCCATCACCTTATTCACTTTATCTTTCTTTGTTTTCCATTTGGCGTATTTACGCTAATCCTTCTTCATGTGCCCGGGTTTCTTGCAAAAGAAATATTTCGTCTTACCATTACTACCATCACCTGCTTTCATTACCGTTTCATTTTGGTCTGTTGTCCACGCTGAACCTTTGCGCCGTTTATATTCATCGATGACCTTTCCTTTGATGAATTCCATAGTGAGATCTGATTCCGGCCTACTTTCTATACTGCTAATTAGAAGACTGTACGACTCTGGTAAACTATGTAGAAGCATTGCTACTGACATCTCATCATCCAGGGTTTTTCCTAATGCTGTTGTTGAGATATGTGCAATCTTCTGTGCTGAACTAAGTTAGATGCGTGGTGGGGATACTTGTGTGTGAGTGTCGGTGTGTGGAAGTATGTGTGTCCGCAGCGTCTCGGAAACAAAGAAATGTAAACTGAAGAGTCGGTCAAGAGTCAGTTAAGGTCGGTCAACTGTCGGGTATAGAAGAGAGTGCTGAGACGCGTGCGAGTGTGTATTGATAAATATATAAGGAATCGTCCATGAAATAAATTATTATTATTTTAATGTGAATCCTCAGTGTAAACTTAATGTTCCTATAACATTATTTCGGCTTCAAAGATCCACAATTCTCAACAGCTGTTAGCTGATCGAACATGTTTAACATTTCTGTTAAGTGTTCTTCCAAATTTCCACCTTCAGCTAAATTCATTCGACATATATCCTTGAGCAGAAATACTTTGTTTGATAACTATGCTTCCTGATGACAGTCCTTTAGGTTCTCCCATGCTTTGGTGCCCCGAATGTGAATAAGCTGACTATCCTGGACAAGTAACCCAATGTCGCACGAGCCTGATCGTCTCTATCTAGCCAATTTTGATCCATCTTGTCAGGCGCTGGAGTTGGATCTCTAATCACTGTTCAAACTTTATCATTAATCAATAACAATTCCAGTTTATCTCTTTACGTTACGTAGTTCCTACCGTTAAGTCTTTGAATCTCGAAACGTGCACTACCCGTCATTGTTAAATATTTTGCTATAGTCCGCACTTATACACTTATACACTTATACTTTACTTATTCTTAACTTATTTCAACACTAGAACATTGGGTCTGGGCCCATAACCTGTTAGAATTTAATCTTAAAGTTAAGATAAATAATCTGTGGAAGACACAATGTTTGTGTTGAAATAATATTAGGTGATATTTATTAAACAGAATTACAGAACCAAATGTATTTAAAATATAAGTGAGTGAAATGGTATAATTAACAAAGTGTGCAGGTAATGAATTTATGGATTGTTGACAGTTGGCCAGTTACTCTCAGACTGACTGTACGTAGTGACCCATGGTCCCTTAAAAGATTTTGAACCCCACTCTCTATACAGTAGTGAGTATGACCTGTGTAAGTGTCCTGTTCAAATGCCTGTATAGGTGTCTGTATAATATTATTTGTGTTATGTGTGTAATATCGTTGTACTTCAACAGTTATAAAGAAGTTCAGTAATTTGTTTGTGTCCGTTGGTCAGTACGTGGGGCAGTTTTGTAGAAACTGTTGAAAAACCGACTATAAGTTTTTCGGTAAATATTCAATTTGCATCATAAAATATTAAATTAATATTTTATGTTATTCCATGAATATAGGCAGATACTTGTGCTTCTTCCCTGTGTTAGAGTTTTCTTATAACATTCTTCTAATCTTTTACTTTCCGCACTTAAAACACGCTACGGTCATAAAAACTGAAAACAATAAGTCTTGAGGAATTGAGACATTTCCGAAACTCATCTGGTAAACAGAAAGTCACTTCCAATGACAATCTCTAATAAATCTCTAATTCCGTAAAGTTCGAAGATTGTACAAAATAGGTTTTTGAAATACATCTGGTGTACAGTCTGTTCGCTTCCCTAATACCATACCTTTGTATCGTAAATTTTTTTCGGGATGAACTTTCCATCACTACGTCATTTTAGACATTTTGGAGTAAGAACAGTTTTGTGAAACAGAATCATTCTGACGAAGAACTTCTAATGAATTGAAAATATTAAGTCAGTGTTATTTGGGTGTATTGTGTGTACACTATTGTGGTATTGTGATAACTCTTTACTAGGTGTAGAATACTCTTAGGCACAAATACGATTGCTGGGACGCTCGGTAAAAAACTGCTCGATGTGTAACTTTCGCACGAATAACAGATTGATGAAAATTTTCCACTCTTTACAATTGTGTTCGTTTATTTTATACTCGTTACAAGCATCGAGAAAGTTCCAATCGCTGTTGCTAGGCAGTTTCTGCCTGGAGTTTGATTATTAATACAACGCGTGTTCCATTATATTAGCACCTCCGAGGTAAAATCCCACGTGGCTAGGCCCGTTCTTGAGGCCGTATGCCACCACAACCACATTTCTAGGGAGAACCATACAGCTACTCCACACCTCCGTCAGGTAAAACGACCATCCCGTGACCGTGGCTACGTTCGGCGACCAATTGTGTCGCCTCGAGCCCAATCTCACTATCACAAATCTCAAACAATTACAATCAGATTGAATGACAATAATTGCTTAATTACGGCTACGATATAATCTAGGCTAAAGTATTAGAGGATTTTCCCAAAATTTCAAAGGAAAGGCACCGGTTTCCTTTCATCTCCGACATATATATGTCAGGTTCACATTATGATTAGGGTCAGGGGCGTGAAACGAATCTTCATTTGGATTACACATTGTTGTTATGCAATAGAGAAGACATTGACTAGTGCAAATACGATTATTACAGAATTTGACAAGTAACCGTGGTAATTAGATACTCGAGAAGCTAATGATAATGATCCTAGGTCCAATAACGAATCCGCGGTCAACTAGATAACAGAATGTGCTTTCTTCCAAAGCCCAAGTCGTACTCGACTTGCTTGGATACGGTGCAAGTATTACTAAACTAACTTTTTGATAAAACGTGAAATATCCACTCAGCGTAAAGACGATAAGTAACTCGCTAATACGACCTCACGAGAGAATGACATTCCGTCGCGATGATGCTGCAGAGGAAAACTATGATGTGGGTGTGTCTAAGGACACGAGATCATCGGATTCCTCGAGGATAGCCTTCGTTCGGAAAGTGAGAGAAATTGACGTTGCTGTTAATTGATCAATTTCCATGTTCAGCTCTGCCCGAGCAGCCGAGCTAAATGGACGTGTAAAACAGTGCTTCAGAAAAAGTGCGGCAAGTGAGGAAGAGAAAGTTACGAACGGCAGCGCCCATAGCTAAGTGGTGGAAACCCGTGTCTTCTACTAAGAAGACTATAAACAAAACCAAAATGCAAAAGCACATCTCACCAACAAAAATAATTAACAAAGACGAACAATACTACATAAATAAAACAACAAACATATCAAAACGAAGCTAACCAATAAACCAAGAACAGGAATGCGCAGTTACAAACGAAGTTGATATGGAAACCAATAAGGAAATAACCCAACAGGATAAAAGCTGGAAGGTGGCGAGTTATAACAAAAAACGAAAAATAACAGGAAATTCAGATACAGAAAAGCAGCGATGGCTGCAAGAATTACCACTAAGAAACTCCGTCAGCTCACTTAAGGAAGAAATAGGCGACGACCCAGCAACCAAAAACACAACTAAATCAACGAACACTACAAAACCACCACCAATATTCGTCGAGGACCAGATAATAGACTCGCTTATAGATCGACTAAACGATATAGTTGGGAAGGAAAACTACATAATAATACAAACAAAACTAGAACAAGTAAAAATACAAACAAACACCCCAGAAAGTTATAGGAAAGTGATAAAAGAATTAAAGGAAGAAACGCTATATACCACACGTACCTGCTCAAAACGGAAGGAAGCTACAGAATAGTTATAAGAGGATTACATCCAAAAATTAACACAAAAAAATTAAGTGACGAATTAGCAAAAATTGGCCACCAAACAAGAGCAATAAACAATATGACAAGATATGATACGAAGCAACCATTACCATTATTCTTAATAGAACTGGAACCTAGAACCAACGACAAGGAAATTTATGAAATCAAAAGAATTCTAAATACGACAGTAAAAGTGGAACCACCACGCCACAGAAAAGATATACTACAATGCATGCGGTGTCAACAATACGGGCACACTAAAAATTATTGTAACAGAAACCCGGCATGTGTTAAATGTGCTAAAAAAACACCTAACAACACACTGGCCCTACATAGGGAAAATAAACGAAATTAAATGTTACAACTGTAATGGAAACCACCCAGCCAGCTATAAAGGATGTGAAATCAGGAAACAACTACAACGTAAACTGTTTCCACCACTTCGCAATAGATCAGTCGATAACTACCAACCACAACAAAGTATAACGGAAAATGAAGTAACACTGAAAGCACAAAATGAACAACAAGCTATAAACAGTAACACAGATCCCTAAGGAACCCGAAGTTACGCGCAAGTACCCAGAACATTAGACAAGCAACGCCCACAATCAACCAGATTCAAAGCAACAACACCGAAGAAGCTATAGAAATCAAAGAATTACTAAAACAATCCATCAAAAACACCTAAATGCTAACAAAAATGATAAGCGAACAAAACGCAGTCCTCAGAAAGCAAACACAACAAATCACTGTCATGCTACAACTACTTACAAACATACTGAGCAAAAAATAAAAAATAAAAATGGACATGCTTAAAATAGCAGCCTGGAACTCCAACGGCCTACAACAAAGGGCCCTAGAAACTAAAACAATCCTGAACAACAATAATATCGACATACTACTCGTATCAGAAACACACTTCACTACAAAAAGTTACATAAAAATACCGTAATACACCATATACGACACCAAGCATCCCTCAGGAAAAGCACACGGAGTGACCGCAGTAGTAATAAAAAACGACATTAAACATCACTTACACAGCCAGGACAGTAAGGATCATATGCAAGCAACCACCGTTACTGTACAAACTAGCAGCAACCATTTACAGTTGTCAGCAGTATATGTACCGCCGCGACACAAAATTACATCACAAATGTGGGAAGAGTACTTTCAACACTTAGGTGACAAGTACATCGCAGCTGGAGACTATAACTCAAAGCACACACTATGGGGATCAAGAATCACTGCACCACGAGGTAGAACTTTGGAAAGCTACACTAGAAACAATAACCTCAATATATTATCCACAGGAAGACCGACATAAATTGGAGTGAAAAGAGCGTTTAAACGCGAAATACCTCAAACGGGAACGAAATAACGCTTTATTTTCGTCAAAATCGAAGAAAGATTGCGTTTTGCGAGCGGCTAGAGTTGTATCGACGCTGAAAGAGGCATGTACTACATTCGGCGTGTGAAATGGAGTGAAAAGAGCGTTTAAATGTTGAAATATCTCAAACGAGAACGAAATAACGCTTCGTTTTCGTCAAAATGGAAGGAGGTTTTACGTTTTTGTTTGACTTATTTTGGTTGTGTTGCCATTAATTTTTGAATTTGGATTAAATGGTAGCGTTGTCTGATGTTTAATACGATTGGCAATTAAACTCCACGTTTCGGCTAACCTGCTACGCGCAGGAGTACTGGCACGGGAGTGGATCAAAGTTGGTGAAAATAAATATTCGCTTAATCCTATTATATTATTAGACAAATGTTTTCCACAACAGATGTTTATTCAAATTCTAATTTGGGTATTGACAGAATTGTCGTTGAGATTTCGAATACTCGAAGTTACAATCGTTCGCTATACGTTTACACTCTTACTAATTGCAAGATTTGATTTTATTGATTTTCAATAATTTACAAGTTGACAAATACAAACACGTCGATTAACAAAACTGACAAGAACTGGGAACTAATGTAACAAAGAACTAAAAGCTAAAGAACTACAGGACTAAAGAACTTAAGAACTAAGAGCAAAACTAAGAGCTAAAGGAACTAAGAGCCAAAGCTAAAGAACTAAAGAATTGAAAGGCAAAGGAACTGAGAAATTAAGAGCTAAAAGAATTGAGGGCTAATCGCTATGAACAAAGAAATTACTTGCCAAGAATTGGGGAACTCATCGCCAAGAACCAAGGAATTAATCACCAAGAACTAAGGAGTTAACTACTCTGAACAAAGGAATTATTATTGTCTCTTCTATGTCGCTACGCTTATTTATAATTAGGTCTACCGTGGAGGGGTCGTCATGTGGCGGGTTATTCCGTGGGGGTTGTGAGGCTCGAATTTGGTTTCTATACAAATTGTTAGATTTCATTTAAATCTCAAATTGAAACGTTCACTCGCGCTATTGGTAGTTTTAGTTTACGATACGGCGCGTGCGCAGCGCGGGACGTGACAAAGGATTGCGTTTTGCGAGATGATCGGCTTGCTTCTGCGCTGAAAAAGGCGTAAACTACATTCAGCATGTCAAAAGGAGTGAAAAGAGCGTTTAAACTTCGAAGCATCTCAAACGGGAACGAAATAACGCTTAGTTTTAGTCAATATCAACGAAAAATTGCGCAGGGCTTGCTTCGACGCTGAAAGAAGCGTGCACTACATTCGGCGTGTAAAATAGAGTGAAAAGATCGTTTGAACGTCGAAATATTAGACACGAGAACAATATAACGCTTAGCTTTATTCAAAATCGAAGAAAGAATGCGTTTTGCGAGCTGCAGGCTTGCTTCGACGCTGAAGGAGCCGCGCACTACATTCGGCGTATGAAATGGTGTGAAAAGGGCGCTTAAGTGTAAGTGAATATCACAAACGAGAAAGAAATAACGCTTACCTTTTATTCAAAATCGAAGAAAGATTGCGTTTTGCGAGCTGCTATAGTTGTATCGACGCTGAAAGAGGAATTCACTACATTGGGTGTGTAAAATGGAGTGCAAAGAGCGTTCAAACGTTGAAATATCTTAAACGAGAACGAAATAATGTTTCGTTTTGGTCAACATGGAAGAAGGATTGCGTTCTGCGAGATGATTGGCTTGCTTCTGCGCTGAAAGAGGCGTGAACTACATTCCGCGTGTCAAATGGAGTGAAAGGAGCGTTTAAACTTCGAAATAACCCCAATTGGAACGAAGTAACGCTTCGTTTTCGTTAAAATCGAAGAATGATTGCGTTTTGAGAGCTGCTAGTGTTGTTTCGACGCTGAAAGTGGCGTGCAGTTCATTAGGCGTGTAAAATGGAGTGAAAAGTGCGATTGAACGTCGAAACATCTCAAACGGGAACGAAATAACGCTTAGTTTTAGTCAATATCGACGAAAAATTGCTATTTGCGAGCTGTTGGTCTTGCTTCGACGCTAAAACGGGCGTGTATTACATTCGGCGCGTAAAATGGATTGAAAAGAGCGTTTAAACGTCGAAATATCTCAAACGGCAAAGAAATACCTCTTAGTTTTATTCAAAATGGAAGAAGGATTGCGTTTTGCGAGCTGTAGGACTTGCTTCGACTCTGAAAGATGCATGCACAACATTAGGTGTGTAAAATCAAGTGAAAAGCTCGTTTAAACGTCGAAATATCCCAAGCGGCTACGAAATAACGCTTCTTTATCGTCAAAATCGTAGAAAGATTGCGTTTTGCGAGCTGCTAGAGTAGGATCAAGGCTGCAAGAGGCGTGCACTATATTCGGCGTGTGAAATGGAGTGAAAAGAGCGTTTAAAAGTCGAAATATCTCAAACGGGAACGATATACCTCATGGCTTTCGTGAAAATCGAAGAACGATTGCGTTTTGCGAGCTGATTTGCTTTCTTCGACGCTGAAAGAGGCGTGCACTACAATCGGCGTGTAAATCGGTGTGAAAAGAGCGTTTAAACGTCGAAATATCTCAAACCACAGCGAAATAATGCTTAGTTTTCGCCAAAATGGATGACGGATAGCGTTTTGCGAGCTGGTGGGCTTGCTCCGACACTGGAAGAGGCGTGCACTACATTCGGCGTGTTGAACGGAATGCAAAAAGCGTTTCGACGTCGAAATATCTCAAACGGGAAGGAAATACCTCTTAGTTTTTGTGAAAATCTGTTTAGCTTGCATCAACGCCGAAAGAGGCGTGCACTACATTCCGCGTGTAAAATGGAATGCAAAGAGCTTTTAGATGTCGAAACATTTCAAACGGGAACGAAATAACGCTAACTTTTCTTCAATATCGACGAAGGATTGCGCTTTGCGAACTGCTGGGCCCGCTTCGACGCTTAAAGAGGCCTGCACTTCAGTCGGCGCGCAAAATGGAGTGAAAAGTGCGTTTAAACGTCGAACTATCTCAAACGGGAAAGAAATTACTCTTAGTTTTCGTCAAAATCGAAGAAGGATTGCGTTTTGCGAGCTACGGGGCTTGCTTCGACGCTGAAAAAGACGTGCACAAGTGGGGGCTCAGCCGGGATTGATTAGGACAGAAAACGACACCTTTTTAACGGAGCTATTTGTGCTGGAAAAGAAAAGATGTTCCATTCAGGTTCGAGTTGCGCGAGCGAGAAGCGTTTGTAAGGCTGAAAGCAGCTCTGAGCGAAAAACGGGTGTTGAAGCTATGCTGCGTGGGGGCGGAGTCTCAGCTGCATACAGATGCGTGTAGTGTGGGATACGGTGCAATTTTGGTCACAATTGCGATAGTGAGGACAACACTTTTCGCCCTGTGTATTATTCGAGCGGAAAGACTTCGCCGGCTGAGGAGAAATACACCAGCTATGAGCTTGAAGTTCTTGCCATCGTGAAAGCGTTGAAGAAATTCCGCGTTTAACTGCTCGGTATCCCATTCAAAATCATTACAGATTGCCAGGCATTTGCATTAACAATGCAGAAAGGGACTTGTGCGTACGTGTTGCGAGGTGGGCGCTCCTTTTAGAGGAATTCGACTACAAGGAGGAGCATAGACCCGGGAGCAGTATGGTGCATGTTGATGCATTGAGTCGGAATCCGCTACCCGAGGTCATGCTGATAGACGAGGACGAGCGAGGGATCGGTGCACAGATAAGGAGCGCGCAGCTGCAAGAAGACAACCTGCGGCAGATCCGAGACAACATTGAACAACATGAGGCCGACGGGTAAGTCCTAAAGAACGATATTTTGTACCGAGAAATAAGGGATACACCGTTATTGGTCGTGCCAAAGTCAATGCAAACTCAGGTGGTTCGACGAGCTCACGAGCGCGGTCACTTTGGCATCACCAAAACAGAAGCGTTGTTAAGGAGGGATTATTGGTTCAAAGGAATGCGCGAAAAAGTGGAAAAAGTAGTGCAGAGTTGCATCGATTGTATTCTTGCGGAGAGAAAGCAAGGAAAACAGGAGGGGTTACTAAATACCGTCGACAAGGGGGAATTGCCACTCGACACCTACCACGTCGACCACCTTGGACCATTACCCTCTACAAAAAAAAGTTATCGACACATCTTTGTGGTGGTGGACGCGTTCACAAAGTTCGTCTGGTTGTATCCCACCAAATCGACAGGTTCTGCCGAGGTCATTAGTCGATTGAGGAAGCAGTCTGTGAATTTTGGGAACCCGAGGAGAATCATCTCCGATCGCGGGACAGCATTCACAGCCGGCGATTTTGAAGACTACTGCAGCGAGGAAGTCATACAGCACGTTCGGACTACAACTGGGATCCCGCGGGCAAACGGACAGGTAGAAAGAGTGAAACTGGGCGCTTATTCCACTGCTGATGAAGCTATCTGCACCAACGCCGGGCAAGTGCTTCAAACACCTGGAGACAGCGCAGCGGTATTCGAATGCAACTCCCAATGCAAGTACGAACGCTGCCCCATTCCAGTTGTTGTTCGGAACACGAATGAGGCTGCGAGACGATCCACAGGTCAGGCAGCTAATCGAGGATGAACAGGCTGCGATGTTCCAAGAGGAACGAGATCAGTTGCGTGCAGACGCAAGGAGACGGATTGAGGAGATCCAAGCCCGAAACAAGGAGGCGAATAACAAGGGACGCAAGAAGGAGAAACAAGCCCAATCGTGCGCAAAACGCCATCGTACAACTATTTTGCATATGACACGCTGTTCATTCGTTCCCGCTTGAGGTATTTCGGCGATTGAACGCTACTTTTACTCCATTTTGCGCGCCGGATGCTATACACGCCTGTTTCATCCTAGACACATTCCCAATCGTGCGCAAAATGAAATCGTTCAACGATTTTACGTGTGAAACGCTGTTATTTCGGTCCCGCTTGAGATATTGCGACGATTAGACGCTACTTTTACTTCATTTTACGCCCAAACTTAATGCACGGCCGTTTCAGCATCGAAACAAGCCCAGCAGCTCGCAAATCGCGATGATTTCGCCGATTTTGACAAAAACTAACCGCCAAATCCTTCCCGATTGAGATATTTCGATGTTCAAGCGCTCTTTTCACTCCAGTTCACGCGCCAAATGTAATAAACGCCCGTTTCAGCGTCGAAACAAGCCCAGCAGCACGCAAAATGCAATCCTTCTTCGATTTTGACAAAGCTAAGTGTTATTTCGATCCCGTATGAGATAGTTCAACGTTGAAACGCTCTTCTCACTCCACTTTACACGCCGAATGTAGTGAACGCTGCTTTCAGCGTCGAAACGAGCCCAGGGGCTCGCAAAACGCAATCCTTCTTCGATTTTAAGGTAAACTAACTGTTATTTCGTTCCCGTTTGAGGTATTTCGACGTTGAAACGCTTTTCTCTCTCCATTAACCACGCCGAATGTTGTACACGATTCTTTCAGCGTCGAAGCATTCCAGCACCTAGCAAAACGCAGTATTTCGTCTTATTTCGTTCCCGTTTGAGGTATTTCGACGTTGAAACGCTTCTCTCTCTCCATTAACCACGCCGAATGTTGTACACGATTCTTTCAGCGTCGAAGCATTCCAGCACCTAGCAAAACGCAGTATTTCGTCTTATTTCGTTCCCGTTTGAGGTATTTCGACGTTGAAACGCTTCTCTCTCTCCATTAACCACGCCGAATGTTGTACACGATTCTTTCAGCGTCGAAGCATTCCAGCACCTAGCAAAACGCAGTATTTCGTCTTATTTCGTTCCCGTTTGAGATATGTCGACGTTGAAACCCTCTTCTCACTCCGTTTTACTCGCAGAATGTAGTGCGCGATTCTTTCAGCGTCGAAGCAAGTTCAGCAGCTAGCAAAACGCAATCTTTCTTCGATTTTGACAAAACTAACTGTTATTTCGATCCCGTTTGAGATATTTCGAAGTTGAAACGCTCTTCTCACACCATTTTACATGCCGAATGTAGTGCACGCCTCTTTCAGCGTCGAAACAAGCCCAGCAACACGCAAAACGCAATCTTTCTTCGATTTTGACAAAACTAAGTGTTATTTCGATACCGTTTGAGATATTTCGAAGTTGAAACGCTCTTCTCACTCCATTTACACGCCGAGTGCAGTGCACGCCTCTTTCAGCGTCGAAACAAGCCTACCAGCTCGCAAAACGCAATCTTTCTTCGATTTTGACAAAACTAAGTGTTATTTCGATACCGTTTGAGATATTTCGACCTTGAAACGCTCTTCTCACTCCATTAACCACGCCGAATGTAGTGCACGATTCTTTCAGCGTCGAAGCAAGTCCAGCAGCTAGTAAAACTAAATATTTCGTCTTATTTCGTTCTCGTTTCAGACATGTCGACGTTGAAACGCTCTTCTCACTCCGTTTTGCACGCAGAATGTAGTGCGCGCTCCACAGAGGATTAAAGTTCTTACGGTTATCGACAAAATATAAATAGAAAATGTGGCGACCGCACGATACTCACTGAATGAGGATGCGCTCTTGACGTTGTCAGAAAAATTGAAAGCATGGGATGAAATCTTTCGCATGCTAACCGAAGTAAGTCTAAGACCTGCTGAATTAGGGGAAAACGTGCGTATAAGTAGGTTAGCAAACGAAACTGAGATGACTGCGTTATCACCGATAACACCGCGAGAAACGAGATGGGCCGACAGTAACTCCCAACCGGTTAAGCTAAAAGACGCGATCGAGTCGGTACCAGTATTCGACGGACACCGGCCGTCTGTATTCAAGTACTAAGGGCGTGCTAGCGAGCGCGAAATCTGGTTACAAGGTATCAAGAGCCTCGATTGGTAAATTATTAATGAATAAGCTTCGGGAACACGCACTTCTCGCCGTAGAAGACAGCGAGGTACAAAGTCTAAACGATCTCGGGAACAAATTAAAAGATATGTTTGGCCCAGGTGTTGCGTCGGGCGACCCTCTACCTAGACCAGGCCATACACCGCGGGCCAGACGGGAACCAGATGTCCGCTCATCCTTGCTGCGTACCCTCAATATTCTTCAGGACCCGTCATAAATCCCAGTAATTTGCTAGCTAAGGTCGTTCAGACCCAACAAACATCTGTTTTCCGAATCATTTCAAAAGACCATTGTCTACTACGTCTTGACAAGGGAAAGTTAGTTTTTCTCACGTACGATGCAACCTTCCTCCAACTAGCCACTTTCTATCGAGGACGGCTAAGACCCTTCCTAGGCCACCAACCTTCGTTTAATCAATTAACAACGAAGCCTATTTCCCTCACTCTCTGAGCCAAAATCGTCACCAACAAATCCGATGGTCCCGTGCGCTAGACACACCCATCCTTAGCCTTCCTCCGCCACAGCATCGTCACCGAACTTCACTGATTTACCATCCTTCAAACAGTCAACATCCTTCGACCGGGTTTACACCCGAAGATCAGTCACTCACTCATCTTATACATACGCACCAGCGTAACTATCGTCTTTACAAGTTGTTAGAATAAACGGTGATTTATAACTTACTATAAAGTGTTACATTCATTGAACCACCTCTGTTATCCTAACCGAAACAGGGGAACGACTATTTCGCTGCGTCGATTAACCGAATCATAGCGAGAATTTACGCCTCTCGCTGACGCGTTTTCATAGCGACCGCGTTTCTCCGCGAACGGTCGTAACACCAGGAAAAACTGTTAACGAATATAAAGGTGAATTAGCAACGGTCTTTCAACGACCGGGAAAAGATATATTAGATTATATGGTCCGCGTCAAAAATCTCAGGCTGGCAATAATGGATGCGGAAAGATACGAGTATGGCATCATATCCCAAGATGTTCAAGATACGATGGATTGAGACACAAGTAGTGTCTTTCTTAGTTTACGGGTGCTTTCCTTGGCGACGACTTGCGCTATACAGAACCCGAGCCCCCTAGGGCCATAGGGGTTTGGGATACGCCCAACCAGCTTGCTACTTCGATTAGCTAAGCCTGCAGGGGCTGTCGCTCGATACAGGTGGACCGGGGCGTTTCTAAGCCCTACCGTCTCACCAGGACGGTTCCGGAGCAGGTGGGACACTGCTCACCCGCCGAAGGCCATTCGGGGCATTACCCCTTAAATCGGCCCTCTTGCCAGCATCTTGGCCATCAACCACTGCCACCACGAGTCCAAACCCATAATTGGCCGAGCAGAGGGGTCGCTACTCCATTCGGGCTAACACTCGACCCCCGTGGTACCATTCTAAGTCATTGGTGGGACTATCGTGTGGATGTACCGCCACGTCACTGTTGGCCGGCGACCTGCTAACCGTACTCGACAGACCCAGATGGGACTCACGTAAGCGGGGGCCTCGGTACATACACCCGGGAAACTTATCCCGACGGTCCCATCCTTGGCATCAGGATCGTGGGTGCGCTACTACCCAAGGCCACGTAGAGAGAGTGTAACCGTACTTAAACGCCTTACACTCCCGGCAACCTTCCTTGCGGTGTACATAGAGGACTCACGTAAGCGGGACGCTTGTCCCGACGGTCCTCCCTGGCTGCGGGAACGTGGGTTTGCCAACTCCCATAGATTTACATAAGCAAGTCCTCCCTGCGGAGAGATTGAGACATAAGGGAGGCTTACGTTAAGGGGCTCCCAAACGAGGTGTCTTTGCGAATAGAAGTAGCAGGATACCAATCCCTAGACGACGCGTACCGCCAAGCCGTGAAAGCAACACAAGAATTGAAACGAGCAAACGACAGAACGCGATATCAACGTCCGATACCTCCGAAGAATTGCAACCGTAAGAACGCTCGTCCCCTGAACAATAATAACAACATCGGGAACAACCGCAAGGATCGAAGGTTTGTACTGTTGCGACACACAACTAACTAACGACCAGTCAGGCACTACTGATCGGTTGGTGTCGCGAGCCTTGAACGTTATTAGCGCCCAAGGTGGAGGATTATAATAAATGTAAAGAGCGAGGTTTAGTTCACCTTATTTATTCCACTCAATACTCTGATTACAACTGTCTTTAAGTTTACTGAATTCCTCTTACTACTCTGAATACACTGTCCTTAAGTTTACTGAATTCCTCTTACTACTCTGACTACACTGTCCTTAAGTTTACTGGTTATCCTGTTAAATGTAATGTTCACTGACTGAATACTGATACGTGTTGACTCTTAGAATACTGGTGCAAGAGTGATTCTTGGGGATGTTGCTGTCGTAGCGGAAGGTTCGTGGTGGGTGTGTCTCAAGTCTGTTCCTAACTCATCATTGGGTACAGACGTATATTTGAGAATGGGCTGGCTGCCTTCGGGAAGGTTCGCGCGCGGGTGACCTTACACTTGGGGAAAACCCGCGTGTCCGGTCTTCCTGAGATGTAGCATAAAAATAAAGAAATTTCGTATTTTATGGGTCTTTTCCGGGAGGTCCTAAAGTACCTTGACTGTACAATAGGTCCACTGTTTATGATCGGTCCGCATTAGGGTGCCCTTGACGGTCGTCCTGCCCGAGGATCGCATCTGGTTCCCATAAACCGTCGCGGCAATTACCAGGCGGCCACTCCAAATCTCGAACATGTACCACCGTCTCAGAATCGGCCCAAACGCTCCGATACAAAATACTATAATATGTAACCATTGCAAAAAAACCTGGGCATTTAGTAAAAGATTGCTACAGATTAAAAGCCCGAGTAGACGCTGGGATAATCATACCCTATGTATCGGGACAATCGGGAAACCGAGCTTCGAAGGAACGATGCTTCGAAGCATCAGAGTACAGGCGACAACAAGGAGGTCGGCGTCTACGGCAGTAAACAGAACGCGGGCAACGTTCCCCGCAAGACCGGCACCACAAGCAACAAACACTACATTAAAGCCATCGTGCAGTCGTGCACAGGAACAATCGGAAAACGTAGAGAGTCAACAACTAGAGAAAAAGAAAATACGAGACAAATCACTAAAGAAGAATCACCAAGAGTCGGACTTAGATTCGCACGACGACCTCTCCGAATTATTTCAATAAAGCTAAACGATCCTCCAAATACTCCAAATGCACGAATAATCTCCCCAGACTTAAAAACAAAGACAAGTTTATTACTAGACACCCGATCAGAAACCAATATTATTAAGAAGTCTGCTTTATTCGATTTCTTTTCGGATTCCGATTTACTCGATTACGGCAACGAGCCTGATCACCCTAGGGCAGACAGTAATACAGGTTGCGGGCCGTCCAGTTATTTTTCATGTGCCAACGCCCATGCCGCGCTGAGTGCACTCGTCCCGTCAGATCACGAAAGTTAAGTAGCGCTGAGCGCGGATAGTACTTGGATGGGTGATCGCCTGGGAACTCCGTGTGACTTTGGCGAAGTGCGCTGGGTCCGCCGCGCCTCCCGATGGGGTTCGGGTTGCCTGACACGGCGGCTTCGGCGACGAAGCGCGGTGTGACATGGCCACACACCGCTCCATCAGCGGTGGTATTGAGCGCGGGGGGGGGGGGGGGGGGCGGTGTGTCGCTCACACCGGTTCCCAGGTCTCTCTCGATCGCAGCCGGGACGGTCATCGTGGAGGTTTTAGTCGGTTGGAGTCCGACACTACCACGCCGCTTTCCCCAGAAGCGGCCTGGCGTCCGTGCGGATTTCCTCCACGTAAATATATAAAAAAAAGAAGTTATTTTTCATATAGTTTATGACTCACTGCTGATCGATCAAGACGGAATCTTAGGATCCGAATTTTTCGCAGGATGTAAAGCTCGTCTGGATTATGAGCGAAAGTACATTAAGTGGGGAAACATTTATATTCCCTTCGATACAAGAGAAAAGATAATCGTGCCGAAACGGAGTTCGGTACCATATTCAATCAACATTGCAAATCCGGAGTTAAACAAGGGATTTATCCCAAAAATCGAGCCAATTAAGGGAGTCTATTTTGGTGATGCAATTGTGAGGAAGCATAAGGGACGAGATTATATGAGAATAATAAATACCACATCAAGAAATTACGAATTTACCACACCTACAATGGTAATTAAAGAATTTGAACCTCGCTCCCTAGCATGTCGTGCAATGCGATTTCGAAATCTAAAGAAACTAGGTTCGACAAAATAATTGAATTACTACGACTCGAACACTTGAACAAAGAGGAGAGAAAAAACGTCGAAGAATTCATTCGGAGGAATCAAGATAGATTTCATATTCCAGCAGACACGCTGGAAGGAACTGAAATTCTAGAGCATCGAATAATTACAACGGATGATATACCAATCAATATTAAACAGTATCATTACCCACCTGCACATCGAGAAGAGATAAATCGTCAAATTCAAGAATTACTGGACACTGATGTCGTAGAACCATCGACATCTCCGTTATGAATTGTGCCAAAGAAGCCAGACTCACAAGGAAACAAACGTTGGAGATTAGTTATTGATTACAGGAAGCTTAATGATACGATCGGCGATTCTTATCCGCTTCCCAACATCACAGAAATATTGGATTAATTAGGAAGTGCAAAATATTTTTCCTCGTTTGACTTGGCATCAGACTTCCACCAGATCCGAATAGCACAGGAAGATGCCCACAAAACGGCATTTTCAACACCTTACGGACACTTTCAATTCAAAAGAATGCCCTTTGGATTAAAAAATGCCCCAGCAACATTTCAACTCTTGATGAACTCAGTGCTATCAGGATTGCAAGGAGTAGAACTATTCGTCTATCTGGACGACATAATGATTTATTCAAGATCTCTTCATGAACATGAAAGTAAATTTAACAAGCTAATGGGAAGATTAAGGCAAGCCAGGTTACGATTACAGCCTGACAAATGCGAATTCGTACGACACGAAGTAAGTTATTTGGGACATATAATCAGTGAAGATGGTGTAAAACCAGATCCAAAGAAAATCGAGGCGGTATCGAAATTTCCACGACCAAAGAAAGCAAAGAATATCAAGCAATTTCTGGGACTAGCAGGATATTACAGAAGATTTATACCTAATTTCTCCAAAATAGCAAAACCATTAACGCAACTATTGAAGAAAGACATCACCTTTAAATGGTTGGAAAATCAAGAAAATGCATTTAATAATTTAAAAACAGCATTAACAACAAAACCTATTCTGCAATATCCAGACTTTTCCCAACCATTCAATCTCACGACAGACGCATCAGGATACGCAATAGGCGGAGTATTGAGACAGGGACCGATTAGAAAGGATTTGCCAATCGCGTACACTTCCAGATTACTAAACTCCGCCGAACAAAACTATTCCACCATAGAAAAAGAGTGTCTAGCAATCGTCTACTGCGCAATGCATTTCAGACCATACCTGTATGGTAGAAAATTTACTATAGTAACGGACCACAAACCTTTAGTATGGATGAATTCCATTAAGGATCCCACATCGAGAATTTGGAAATGGAAACTGAAATTATCAGACTTCGAGTTCGATATACAATACAAAGAAGGTCGAACAAATGCAAACGCAGGTGCATTGACTAGAAACCCCCCAGTGTGTGCCTGTCAGTCAGGAAGCGAGAAGAAGACTCGCCAGATCGATATCCACATTTAAAAAGATTTCATTTGGATATCTCAATTGAGGACTCTCCCATATTGAAGCTAAACCACGCGAATTGTCGCAATACGATAGACCAGGAAAGCAAGGAAAAACTTCTACTCGAAAGCATCTCACCATAGAAGAAACACCCGTAAAATATTTTGACCCAGCACTAGCAGAAATCGATGTAAACACAGATGAAGAAGTAGCCGATCGAGAAATAGAGGACATCGATAGAACAAGTGAAGAAAAGCCTTCTACGGCAGACTCTGAACCAATTCGGCAACGAAGAGAAGACGCGAGATCTTACGAGAGTGAATGGTCATAAAGTAATATTCATCAATATACAGGGCACTCCGATGGATAAAGGAGCCTTAGAAATGAAGAAAGCAGGGAAACTACCCCATTATGAAGATCTAATGTTGGAAAGAGCAACATTGAATCAAGACTCCGGAAAATACATCGTATCCCTACCCATAAAGGAAACATTCCTATAACACCAGAAAATTTACTAAATTCATTGAGATCCTTACTGGACGTAGTAAACGAAAAACAATTAACGTCCTTTAGCATTAGCAAAGGAAATTTGGAAGAGATACCCTGGCGACACATAATCAGGAAATTGAAGGAAGTATTTATGGAAAAAACCATAACTATCACCATCTTCACTGGGGAAATAATCACACCACCAGTTGAAATGCGAAATAATATAATACGAGAGAAACACGAATCATCCGTAGCGGGACACGAAGAAGTAACAAAGACTTATCAAAGAATACGACAACATTATTATTGGGAAAACATGAAGAAAGAGATCCAGGAATACGTGAGAACATATAGAGAATGCCACTTAAAGAAATTAACAAGAATAAAAACGAAACAACCGATGGTGCTCACAGACATGCCAGGTAAAGCTTTCGACAAAATTAGTATGGATATCGTCGGTCCATTACCAAAGACACAAAAGGGAAATGAATATGTAATAACTATTCAAAATTTATTGACAAAGTATTCGATCGGGATTCCGATGGAAGGGATCTCTTCAGGCTGAGATAGCGGTCGCCTTCGTAAAACGATTTATTTGCCAATTCGGGTCACCGAGAGCCATTCTTACCAACCAGGGAGCGAACTTTACATCCTCGCTAATGAAGAAAGTAGCAAAGAGATTTCGCATAAAACAATACACCACGTCAGCATATCACCCACAAAGCAACGGTTCAATCGAAAGATCTCACCACGTATTAACCAAATATCTCAAGTTGTACATTGAAAATTCCAGAAACTGGGACGAATGGGTGGAATTAGCCATGTTTTCTTATAACACCTCTGTACACGAAGGAACGAAATTCTCCCCGCAAGAATTAATATTTGGGCACTTGGCCCGAGAACCCACTGGTGAAATGATAATCGAAGAGAACATGGAACCAACATATGCGGAATATCTCAGAGACCTGTTCGATAAAATCAACACCGTGCAGCAAATGGCAAGAGAAAATTTGATGAAATCCAGGTTAAAATCAAAAGAATACGACAGACGAATCAACCCGCAAAATTTCAAAATAGGATATCTGGTATATCTACTAAAGGAACCTAGCAAAGGAAAATTTTCTGATCAATATACAGGATCACATAAAGTGTTAGAAATTTTGCAGAATCAAAACGTCAAGATTCAAGTGAAGGGGATTCCGCGAACAGTACACTTGAACAAATTAAAACCTGCACACAACCGAAATAGACAATAGCCAAAACAATTTCAAGAGACAATGTAGTACAGAAGTATATAGTATAATGCTGCTTGTCGAATAATGAAGATAGTGGGAACCTAAAAAAAGAAAAAAAAAAGAAATTACTATGTATTCTAGCCACTATTCAAATATAAAATGTGTTAATTCAATAAAATAAACAAAGATATTGGAAGAGATTAAAAAGAGAAAAGTACCTTATAAATCAATGAGGCTTGTACACAATTAATTATCGTAGAAAAAAATGTAAATGCAGGAATTCCACAGGGATTAGTTATGGGTCCATTTTTGCAGAACATAGTATACGATGGTCAGCTGAAAGAAATGGATAGATTAACCTTAAGCGCATTAATATAAAAAAAGAAAAATATTAAATATTTATAACAATATTAAAATTAAACTAAAAGAAGCAATGATAACGGTCAATAATTGATGTTCGACAACAGACTTACAGATGGCCAATAAAAAAAACTGAGACCATTTTACTTACAGGTACGTGAATACCGAAGATAATAAATATTAAGATTGACAATTATAACCTGAGAAAATAAAAAAGAAAGAATGTTATAAAATACTTTGGAATAGAAATTGATAATAATAGGAAATTCACTTTCGAAAAGGTATACACAAAAGCTGACACAGTTATGAGAAGCTTATTACGAAATTGAAGTAAATACGTACAGAGTATTGAAGCAGATATTACTGGAACGGTTAAGAAGGCAACAGGAAACTGAAAAACCAAGAAAAAATTAGTGACATTATAGCAAATAACTCAACATTGGCGCAGCAGTCTTTGCAAAGAAGAAAAAGTACAAACTATTTTACTATGTGGATACTTACTTACGATATATGGCATTTCTTTTTTATATTACTTACAGATCTAGGATAAATAAAGGTAATCATAATAAGTGTTGACAATGTAATGAAGAGCCAGATGATGCCAAACATACACTGTATAAATGTCCTACATCTTGGAGAATAAAGTTGGAGAACCTACAAGCAGTAATAATATAGTAAACAAAGTTTTAACTAATAAGATATGGACTAGCTTCAAACTGCATTATGAAGTAACAACCAATTAATAAGAAAATAAAAATGGCCAATAAGTATAGAAAGAGGTTAGAAATTAATCAAGATAGGTTAACCAAATATCAACAACATAAATGACTGGAATAAGAGGATAATATATTACATTAACCTATATAATATTATTATACTAAATTTGATATATAGAAATTAATATTATAATACACAATAGTAGTCATTGACACAATACACTATAAACATATTAAATTAAATAAATTAAATGACAATTTTAATACTTACAGATGTACGATAAATAAAAGTACTCAAATAAGTGTTAAGAGTATAACAAAGAACCAGACAATGCAAAACATGCGCTGTAAATGTTTTAAGCAAGTGACGCAGCATTGGAGAAATAGAATTGGAGAAACTATAAACAATAATAATTCAATAAACAAGCTCTATCTAATAATATATATACATTAGCTCCAAAATTATACCATGCAAATACGAAATAACAGCAAATCACAAGTATGAAGTAACGACAGACTAATAAGGAAGAAATAGAAACAACCAATAAATACAGAAATAGGTTAGAAATTAATCAAGGCAGATTATCTGAGTATCAACGATAAGCATGATTAAAAGAAGAGATTATTATATTATATTGAGCTATTATAGTATTATTATATTAAATCTGGTATAAAGAAATAGGGTTATACTACACAATAGAGACCAGTGATACAATACACTATGCACATATTAAATTAAACCAATTAAACAAAAGCTATATAAATATAAACCACTCACAACCAAGCAGTGAAACAGTGCCATTAATAATTTATAGATTTCAACAGCAATACAATCCACAAGATATTATATTAAAATAACACATAGCATATATACACATTATAATAAACACAAAGACAATATTACTGCCATTTGAATTTTCAATTTACACCAAAATAGAATTAGAAACAAATAACAGATAAATGATTACTTTGGTATTAAATAAAATACAATGCACGTGCTATTAAAATTGATACAACACACCGTAAACATACACATTATAATGAACACAAAACCAATATTACTGTCATTTCAAATTTCAATTGCACTAAAATAGAGTTACAAATAAGTAATAGATAAATAATTATTTCGGTATTAAATAAAAAGTTATAAAACACCAGAAACATTCACAAGCGGCCATTTTGGAAGTTATACTGATCGTCACGAGTGTCACGTAAAATAACAAAATAAAAAAAAGAAATTTGAGGTGAAAAATAAAAAAAGAAACTTTATTTTTTTTCTAACAACAATCCACTTTACAATCCACTTCCGAACTCTAGGCGTGACTTTCCAAGACTGAAGCTCTTATGATTTGACTTTCGATCGGATCCGATTACTTTCTTTTGTCATCCCTCAACATCCCCACCGTCCATGCATTTGCTAGGCGTCCGCGACCGTTGCTACGTGCTCTTTCTTCTAGAATCTTCGGTGGAAGGACCGTTGGAATGTTGATGGTTCATTAGGCACTTCAGCGATATACATTATCGCCAAGTGCTGCCACATCTTTACCTCCATCGTCAGTCCATCGGATTTGAAGTATGCCGGTCGTGACATACCCCCCTGGTTAGATTGATCTTGGTCCTCTAAGATCGTAGTAGAATGGAATTATTTAAATGTAGATCAAAGGATATGTTTACGCTCTTTTTTTCAGGGATCGCTATGAATTGATTTTCTGCATGTAATGGTGCAAAAGTTATTTCGTTAATCTTAAATATAGCAATTTTACAATATTTGTTAGTGTTCGAGAAGCTAATAATTTCAGAGGCGTAATCATGTTGTAGTCTTCGATCGTGAATTGGTTGGGTTTGTTTACAAAGCGCAATTCCTATCTCGTGAATTTAAGGCAACTAATTAAGGGTATTATTACTAGTGCTAGGGTCAGCATTATCCTGAAAAAAGTACGCTTTCAATCGGTTACCATGTATCTTTTTCTTAGCATTGTCGATAGAAATAATGTAATAAGGAGTTTTCACATCGTTAATCCTGTAGGGTCCTAACCATTTAATGTCCAACTTATCTCTTTTATGGTCGTTGTGAATTAAAACAAAGTCTCCTTTCCTAAACACGGTCTGAGTTTGAACAATCTTTCTTTCTTGGTCTCGCTTGTATCGTTGCTTATTATGAATAAGTGTTTTGTGAGCAGTTTCCCAATATTTATTCAACTGTTTTTGCCAAAGTGAGTACATATCATCATAGGTAAGTGTGGGGAATTTGGATATTGCGGAAGGTAAGTTAGCTTTTCGCCCAAAGGTCAATTCAAAGGGAGAGAATCCTGTTTCTTCATGTTTCGCGGTGTTGTACCCTAAACAAATGAAATTAAGTACTTCATTCCATTCTTTGTCATTGTCGTGTAATGCAGTACGAATTAAATCTTTAACTGAGGCATGCGTTCTTTCGAGGGATCCGTTACTCTGTGGGTGAAATGAAGTTGTTTTGATGTGTTTGATTTTAAAAGCTTCTTCAAATTTCGTCATTAAATCGCTAACAAAATTTTGTCCCTGGTCTGTTAGGATCGTTTTTGGTGCCGAAAATATGTAAATATAGTGTTCAATGAGCGCGTTAATTATGGATTCAGTTCGTTGCGTTTTAAGGGGAACTAGTATCAGATATTTCGTAAGTTCATCGTGAATTGAAAGTACGTATTGGTTTCCGCGTTTGGTTTTCGTCATTGGTCCTACGATGTCCATAGCGATTTTGTCGTTAGGGTTAAGTGGCGTGCCTGAGATTTGTGGGGATTCTTTGGGTCTGATACGTGTTAGTTTCTCTTTTTGACATGTGTCGTATGTTTGCACGAAGTTTTCTACTCTTTCTAGAAGTCCGGAAATTTTGAATTTATCCTTGATCCGTTGATACGTTTTCTGTATCCCTAAATGTCCTACGGTGTCGTTATGGTTTTCCTTTATTGCTTGTAGTATTTCGTTTCCGTCTAGTTTTAAGATGGGATTAGGTGCATAAGTAATTTTCTTGTACGTGTCGTTAAAATATATTAGTGTAATATCGTAAAATAGTTTGAACTAGAGGTCGGTTGAAATTAGAAAAAACCGTGTACGTCGTCTTTCTGTGGTTCGTTTACATCTAAGAACGCCAACGTGACTAAAATCGCCTAGTAACAGTGATGCGAGAAAACGATAAACAGCGTCAAAACAGCGGTACGGTTTCATGTTTCAAGGGGCGGACGACCGAGAGGCCGGAGTATGCAAGCCGAAAAGTGTGTGTGTGTATGTGTGTGTGTGTGTATGTGTGTGTGTATGTGTGTGTGTATGTGTGTGTGTATGTGTGTGTGTGTATGTGTGTGTGTGAGAGAGGACGAGAGCGAGAGCGAGCACGACCGAGCAGGAGTGTGTTGCGAGAGTCAGAGTTGATCGAGACGTCAAAGAGTAGAGTTGGGAGAATTGATAGAGTTGTGAGTGTTAGAGTTGCTAGTGAGAGTGAGAGAGAGTTACCAAATAGTTGTAGCATTACATTTAGTTTTCTGTTAAGCAAACATCGTTTTCTGTCTAATTAATATTTGTACATTCAATCCATTATTATTAAATAATAAGTAAACGGAAAACTTTATACACCTTATAATATCTTTCCGTTATTACTTTAGCATGAGTTTAATCTGCGTTTTCTCTAATTCAGTGAAATCGTTATTTCCTATGCCGATTTTTGTTGTATTTTTAAGAATTTTCTAAAGTCTTCTGATCCAAAGTGTCTCCTAAATCGTTTCGAGTTAATTGGTAAAATGTTTGGTCATTCGGTTTAATTTCTAAGAATTTCGGATTCTCGTTGTTGTCTTTCCATGCGTTGAATGAGTTAGTGTGATCAATTACTAGGTCGAGGTTAACTATTTCGTCGCGAGTTACCGCGTGAACTCTAGATAAGGCGTCTGCAGCTGTGTTATCTTTACCCCTTGTATATTCGATTTCATAGTCGTATTCTTCGAGTTTAAGTCTCCAACGAATCAGTCTGCTAGAGGGGTCTTTGCAATTGTGTAGCCACTTAAGAGCTTGGTGGTCGGTTCGAAGAATGATGCGTCGTCCTAACAAATATTGTCTTAATCTTTTCACGGCCCATACGATGGCTAAAAGTTCTTTTTCTGTCGTGGTATAGTTTCGTTCGGGTCGATTCAGTGTTCTTGAAATGTAACAACAAGGATGACCGTACTGTGACAGTATTGCTCCTAGTCCTTCGTTACTTGCGTCGGTAGTTAAGGTAAAGGTTTTGTTAAAGTCTGGATAAGCTAATATTGGGAAATTACAGAGTTTGTCTTTTAAAGTATCAAAGCTAGTCTGGTGTTTGCCAGTCCAATGGAATGGTGTGTCCTTTTTTGTTAAGTCTGTAAGGCTTTTCGCGATTTTGGAAAAGTTTCGAATGAATTTGCGGTAACAACCTGCTAAACCTAAGAATGATTTCACGCCCGTGGCATTGCGGGGTAATCGATAGTTTTTTAGAGCGTCTAATTTCTTGGGGTTTGAGCGTCTAACACCTTCGGATGAAACTACATGGCCTATGTATTTTAGTTCCGGTTTTACGAATTCACATTTATCCGGTTGCAATTTAAGTCCTAATTCTCTGAGTCTCTGAAATACTATCGCGAGGTTTTCGTTATGTTCTTGAATAGTTTTTCCGAATATCACTATGTCGTCCAAATAAACAAAGCAGTATTTTCCTACAAGTCCAGTTAAGGCTCTGTCCATTAATCATTGAAAGGTAGCGGGTGCGTTTTTAAGTCCGAATGGCATTCGATTGAAATGAAAATGCCCTTGCGGTGTCGAAAAAGCGGTATATTTTTTAGATTTCTCGTTCATTGGAATCTGGTGGAATCCTGAGGATAAATCGAGTGCCGAAAAGAATTTTGCGTTTCCTAGTTGTGTTAAAATGTCGTCTATATCAGGTAAAGAGTAAGCGTCTTGTTCTGTGAGTTCATTTAGTTTCCTGAAATCGATAACTATCCTCCATTTCTGTTTTCCTGAGGCGTCTAATTTTTTCGGAACTATCCATACCGGAGAGTTATAAGGGGATTCGGATTCTTCTATAATATTTTTCTTCAACATGTCTCGTATTTGTCGCGAAATTTCGTCACTGTGACATTCCGGTGGTCTATACGATAGTGTGTTAATAATTTTGTCTTTGGTTAACGAAATTGTGTGCTGCGTTAAATTAGTACAGGGCAAAAGATCGGTTTCTAAATTAAAGATGTCAATATAATGGAGAATAATCTTTTCGATGCATTCACGGATTGGTTTTTCAATGTGATCTGTTCTCACTAGGCTTTTTAGTTTTGGTACGTTGGAAAAGTCATGAGAATTTTGAATATTGCTAGAAATTTCAATGTTTTGCTCACCAGTGTTGATAAAACATATTTTAGTTGGTTTGCCTTCCAAATAGATTGTTTGAACTCTGTTTTCTCCAGGAGTCAAATGTATTGGTTTCTGAAATAAAATGGTTTTCTCGTTTAATCGGATTTTGTCATTGGATATTGAATAGTTATACTTCTCTAAACATGGTAGCACAATGATTCCGTCTTCGATAATAGGGAAATTGTTCGGTACTATGCGAAAAATGTGATTTTGTCTAAAAATTCGTTTCGTTACGTATTCGTTAGTTTCGTATTTGTCTCGTCCCATAGGAAATTTTTGTTTAGGCCCTATTTGTATCGCGTTGACAGTTTTGTTACGTTTCACCAGGTTTATCCCTGCTCCTGTGTCGACCAGAAATACTCGCTCTGCGGTTCGGGTTGACAAAGGTATTGCGAGTAGTCTTCCCGTGGCGATGTTGACTCGTATGTCTCGTACGGTTCGTCCATCTCCTGGTTCGATGTTGTTTCTTGTATTTCGTCCCTTTCCTGGATTGTCTGAATCCTTGCGGGTGGTCGATCGCGCTGGCTCAGTGGTAGAAAATTTTGACACTTGTTGGCAATATGTCCCAGCTTTCAGCACTTGAAGCACTTCATCTGCGCGCGTTCAGCAGGTGGTCTATTTTCTATTTGGTTAAATGTAGCAGGTTTCTGAGCTGCTGGAGTGTTAGGCGATCTTGATGGTACATTAGATTGTCTTACCTGCATTGGCTGGTTGTTGGGGCGATTACTAGCGGAAGGTAAGCGATTACATGACCAATTAGGTTGTTGTTCTTCTCGCAAGTAGCGTTCTACATCGGCTGCCTTTTTCCAGCTTCCGGAAGATTCAGGGGTTTACTGCTTAATAGTATTCGCCCTATGTCGCGTCTGAGTCCCTTTAGGTACACACGAACAGTCTTCTTCGTGATTTCTTCGGTCATAATCTTACGTGTCAGTGGTTGTGGGTACTCATTGGTTACTGCGTACAGCAAACGGTTGAGTATTCTTCTAAACCGAATTTTAAAACTTTGCACTGATTCCTCGCGCCCCTGTCTCAACTCTCGTAATTGTTCTTGGTACTCATCCGAAGTCACTTGTGCTGCTAAGTTATTTCTCAGTGCGTCGTACAGATCACTGTAACACTCAATAGGAATGTTGCGAATACTTTGGGCTGCTTTCCCCACGATTTTTTCGACTGTTATTGCTTTTAGTAATAGATCTTGCTCCATACAGCGATCCTTCATACTTCTCACTTCTTTGATGAAGTCTTCAACTCCTACATCATCATCTCCGTTAAGCGTTGGGATGTAGAGTATTGCATTCTTAGCTCGTAGAGTAGGAGGAGCGAGCGGAAAATAGCCTCTTTCTCCCACCTCGGGTTGTTCGATGTCGAGGTGGACAGGTGGGATGTCTGGAGCTGCTAACCCTGACAGTCTGCGTGCTTTTGTCATATTCCCGGTGCGATTGATTGCTGTCGATGCACTTTCATTGTCTTCGGTGATAATGGAAGCAAAGTCATCGGTCGCAGGGGATCCGAACCCAGTCCGTAGCGCTGCGACGGTTTTCCCGAGATTCTCGATTTCTGCTGTCCTGTGTCTGTTCTCTTCGTCATTTTGTATAGACAAACGTAACATTTCCTCTCGTAGAAGGGCAATATTCACGTTCTGTTTTTGAATACTGTCCCATATTGCTCGCAACATTGGGTCAGTTGAGGTTGAAGTTTGAGATTCGTTTGCCTTAGACATTATTGCGCTGATCTAACAATTTTCAGACGAAGACGAGTCTTGGCTACTGAGGCTAAATTTTCTTTCACGGTAACGTACAAAGGAATCCAGTTTACCTTTTATTGTCACTTCACTTGGTTCGTGATAATTACTTTGTTGTTGCGGATGACCGTAATCCCAAATAATTCTATCTTCCGTAGATGATGAATGTCTTTTGGTTTCCGAACAAACACTTTTCACTATCCTGGCAGGATCGCCAAAATGTCACGTAAAATAACAAAATAAAAAATAGAAATTTGAGGTGAAAAATAAAAAAAAGAAACTTTATTTTTTTTCTAACAACAATCCACTTTACAATCCACTTCCGAACTCTAGGCGTGACTTTCCAAGACTGAAGCTCTTATGATTTGACTTTCGATCGGATCCGATTACTTTCTTTTGTTATCCCTCAACATCCCCACCGTCCATGCATTTGCTAGGCGTCCGCGACCGTTGCCACGTGCTCTTTCTTCTAGAACCTTCGGTGGAAGGACCGTTGGGATGTTGATGGTTCATGATGTGGCCGCCACATCTTTATCTCCATCGTCAGTCCATCGGATTTGAAGTATGCCGGTCGTGACACGAGCATGAAGTAACTTTTACGCATGCGCAATGAAATACATACAATAATTATATACACTAAAATAAATACAAAATAATATTCCCATTTCAATTACACGTCATCTACTAAAGTAAAGTTACAATTAATTAACAGATAAATAATAAATTCGACATTAATAAAAGTCACTATATACTAGGGACATTCACAAGCGGCCATTTTGGAAGTGATGCTGATCAACACGTGCATGTTGTAACATTTATATGTTGCAAAATAAATTATATTTTCGATGAAGAAACAAATATTTAATAAAGTGATAATAAAACAAATGGAAGATTGTAACAAGGAAAAAATAAATAATAATTAATACAATATAATACATCAGTATTATATGGTAACAGGAATATTAGAAATTAATAGAAATCAACCATGAGAAACGAACCATGAATTAAAACTATTTATGGTTGATGAACTAAGGAAGAATAATAAATAATAATTAATACAATATAATACATTATTGTATAGTAACAAGAATATTAAAAATCAATAGAGATCAGCCACGAGAAATGAAAAATAAATCAAAATTTTGCAACTAATTGCAATTAACCCTAAAACTACTAACTATTCACGATTGATGAATTAATGAAGAAGAACACATAATATATAAAAAGCTAAGAGGCAGCGGACCTTATCCCTGAGATATGATACACCGCACCATGAACCGATATGAGAAACCGCACAATGAACAGGATTAAAAACAACAAATACAAAACACGTTAATAATAAAATTTTGTCTGTATGTGTAGAGAATGGGCGTTGAGTTTTACAAACAAAAACAGGGACATGACCATTCAAATTTCCGCTGGAAATTTGAATCCCAAGAGAGGAGGTGCCACGTCCCCCGCTCCGCACGTGCCGTAAAGAAAAACGAAAGCTACAATATGCAAATAGCGCGAGTGGCGATTCGAACACACAAAACGAACGCACGGTACAACGAAAATAAAAACACTTTAATAAAAGATTAAGTAAATGTAGACACATATAAAAATACTATTAAATAAGGGCGACTAATAGACCAACAAAATAGGTATATATATGTAGGAGATGAAAGGACATCGGAGCCTTTCTTTGGAACTTCGGGAAAATCCCTTAACACCGTAATCTAGATTCTATCATAGGCGTAATTAAACAATTGTAGTCATCCAGTCCGATTGTAATTGTTCGAAACATGTGATAGTGAGCTTGCGCTCGAAGCGACAGCCAGTTGCCGAAAGAGGCCGCGGTCAAGGGATGAACGCTTTATCTAACAAAGGTATGGAGTAATTCTATAGCTCTCCTCAAAAGAAATATTTGTAGCGGCACGCGACAGTAAACATTCCAACGGTTTCTGTCCCGTGGCTCGCCATACGCAGACCCTATTTTTCGGGTATGATGGTTACCAGATGCCGACGCATCTCCACAGTATATGTTCAGCTAGCCTGAGGGCCGTTATAAACATTAAGACCTAGTTACCTAAAGTCCTTCAAACAGACAAACAGTCTTTGCTCCAACTACGGGAAGATACGGGAAATCTATTTGTCTCGCGAACGACGCTTCTAGCTAGCAACTTTCCCTCAAGGGCGGCTAGCATTCTTCTCTCACCACCAACATGGAAATTGACCAATTAACTGCAACGTCCATTTCCCTCACTTTTCGAACGAAGGCTTTTCTTGACGAATCCGATGATCTCGTGTCCTTAGACACACTCCATCATAGTTTTCCTCTGCAGCATCATCGTGATGGAAAGTCATTCTCTTGTGAGGTCGCATTAGCGAGTTACATAGCGTCTTTACGCTTGATGGATATTCTATGTTTTAGCAAAGAGTTGGTTCAGTAACACTTGTACCGTAGACAAGGAAGTTGAGTACAACTTGGACTTTGGAAGAAAGCGCATTTTGTTATCCCGCTGACCGCGGATTCGTTATTGAACCTAGGATCATTGTCATTAGCATCTCGAGTATCTAATTACCACGGTTACTTGTCAAATTCTGTAATAATCACATTTGCACTGGTCAATATCTTCTCTATTGCATAATAACAATGTCTAATCAAAAATGAAGATTCGTTTTACGCCCCTAACCCTAACTATAATGTGAACCCGACATATAATATATATCCTTATTTTGTTAGTCTATTAATCGATCTTATTTAATAGTATTTTTATATTCATATGTGTCTATAACTTGTTAGTCCTTTTTTAAAGTGTTTTAATTTCGTTGTACCGTATGTTCGTTGCGTATGTTCGGATTGCCACTCGCGCTATTCGCATGTTGTAGCTTTTGCTTCTTGTTACGGGACGTGCGGAGCGCGGGACGTGACACTGTCATATCGCTTCTGTTTGGGATATTTTGGCGTTTTAACGCTGCTTTCACTCCATATTACACACCGAACGTAGTGCACGCCTGTTTTATCTTCGAAACAAGCGCAGCACCTCGCAAAATGCAATCCTTTGAAGATTTTGCTTCAGATTTGCTGTTATATCGCACCTGTTTGGGATATTTTGACATTTTAACGCTGCTTTCACAGCATATTACATGCCAAATGTAGTGCACGTCTGTTTCGGCTTCTAAAGAAGCCTACTTCCGCTAAAATTGCAACTGTCATGTTTTGATGAATTGTCGCGTTTGCTTGAACGTGACGATCCGACTTGGAATCTAAATTCGAATTTCCGATCTGTACGGTAGCTGCTACTACCAGAAACAGTCCAAAGACTATTTCAATTAGACTCGTTTTAATTATTATTCGAATTGAGGCTTACGACTGAATGGAATGAATCGAAAACTTGTTGCACTTAATTAAAACCCAGCACTATCTTGAATTATTCCAAAGGATCGTGCTCTTCGCGACAGCGGAATGAAATCCCAAAACTTGTTGCACTTAATTAAAGTGCGGGACTATTCGTGTTACGTCGCATGGCACATCTGCACCCCAGCCGACGCTACCTGGCAGAAAGCGGCCCAACTACCTTCTTCCCGACCCTCAATAAACTCAAGGACCGGCCATCAAACGTCCACTTTTAGCTAATGGTTTCCACATGTTTGCCAATCAACCTATTTGGCTAGAAGTATTTTCGGTTTATGTCCGGATTTAGGAAAAGTCCTTAGTTTATTAGGCTATTAAAAAAGCACGGAAAAGCAGGTAGTCACCGACCGGGAAAACCCAACCGAAAACGACTGGTTTTCCCCAGGAATGAAGTCACCCCCGACCCACGGTGATGGGAGACTTCCTCATATCCTTCTTCATTAGAATGGTTCGCAACAAATCAGCAGCGCGGATAATTACCCTCACTTTCTAACGCCAGATGTGAATAACGAACCCTCGTCCTTCGGTCAAAGGACACCCCCACCTCAAGCTGTCCTTCAGTAGGATATAAGAGCGAAGAGAGGCTCGATCAAGACACTCCAGTTCAGACATCAGATCAAGCCAGTCGACCTCCAGGATCCACGCAAGTCAGTCTCCAACAAGGATCCATCCCAGTCAGTCAGTCAACAAGGCGAATACATTCAGGTCGTACACATCCGTATTCAATTGTATCAATTATTCATCTTGTATCACACCAAGTTGTTTGGATTGTACAAATATACACAACCTGTTAACCGCAGAGTTGTCTACAATTTAACCACCCTTATTATCCCAAAAGAAATAGGGGATCGCACGATTCGTGGCGTCGATCAGTCAATCATAACGGGAATTTACGCCTCCCGTTGACGCGCTTCTTCGAGATCGCGTCTCCCCGCGAACGTACGAAAATACAATTCGAAGATTCCAAACCTTTGAATTCTCTTAATAATTTAATCATTAAATTGCATGCATATGGGTAACGTTAACTAGCGTTTAATGCAACTGGCAAATAAATTCCATGTTTCGGCTAACCTGCTATGTGCAGGAATGCGGGCACTGGAGAGGATTAAAGTTGTTCGAAATAAATAACTGGTTACGATATACAGGATTTATTTAGTTCAACTGGGTTATGTTAACATCATTATGTAAGGATTTATTTAGACTTTACTCAATTATAATTTTTGTAATAAATATTATCAATATACAAATTTTATTCGCATTAATTTTATTATATTATACAATCAATGTTTTCTATGCACAAGGATCTATTTAACAACTTTATTATTGACAAAATCTATCTTTAGTCGTCTGGGTATTTAGTATCGCAAGAACTACAATAATCGCTGTCGTACAATACAGACGATGCTGCTCGAGATGAAAAAGAGTGCGACCATTCTGGTTGGAACGCACGCCAGTGTTCAGATATCGGTGAATTCGGGGGCGAGAAACTAATTTCTGAACTTTCGCTATTTAATCCTAGTTCTTCTCTACACCTTTTTTCTCCTCTTTTAATTTCGGCAGCTAACAGCCATTTAAACCAACGTTCAGCTCGCTTTCTGCTAAAGTGACCCTTACCTCTACGATTCTTTCTTGCTTTTACAAAATAAATTTAGTAATTCTCTCTGTGTAAGACCTGTGTGATTTCGCAAGCCTTGCCCATAGATAACTAATATCTGCTAACAATGGAAGGAGGCATGCGAAAATCCGTAAGTGTTTTCAATAATTGAAAGGACCGTAATCTGCGCAACGTTGCATCGAGATCACAGGTTAACACAGCGATTAATCGTTTTATTGTTAATAATTCAAAGTTTGGAGGATAATTGTTTTGTCTTTAACACCTTTGAGAAATCGTGAACGTAGAATAAGCAAGAACGAATACGTCAATTGGCGACGATATTCTCTATGGATAGCCAGTGTGGTTTTGTAGGTTTCACCCAAAGGTGAGCAATATTTGCTTGCAAGAGAAACACGAAATCCAGTAGGTGTTTTCATTGACTGAGAGCACCGTAATCTTCGGCTGCGACAAGATCATTGGTTAATATAGAAAACCGTCTTTATGAGTTCAATATGTCGTAAAATAAAATCCAAATTAATTGTATATTTGTTATTCTCAATTGTTAATTATAATTGTCGACAAGAATAATTTTATTTCGACGCCAAATGTTACCAATGTACCACGCCAAAATGTACCAATACGAAATTAACAGAGAAGAGTATACAAAATTAAAATTGTCATCTTTAATATGTGTGTTGTCGAACGCACTTAGATGCACAAAACTCTCGGTTAATTGAACTTTAACAAATTAATTTCGACTCAGTAATCGGCGCAATTAATACTTATAAATTTTCAACTTTGATTGAGACTAACTGTTTGGTTAACTATAACTGACTGTGTTAATGATTAAAAATAATTATTGACTGACAGATTGACGAATATAAACTGTTCGGCTGACAAATACTAACTAACTGCTCTGAGTCGTTACGCTTATTTATATCTAAGTCTACCATGGGATAATTGTCATGGTACAGATTGCTCCCATGGGAATCGCAACGCTGCAATCTTCTTTTCTGTTATTTGTTCTAAGTTTCCCATCAACGCTACGTGAGAGAATGTCGAGGTCTTTTGGTATCCGTTGCTTGACTTGTTCCCCATTGATATTACGTGAGAGAATGTTGCTGCCGTTATTACTTATCTTTTGCTGATAATTCATCTGACCGGCTCGACGCCGCGTCTTAGTCTCTTAGCTCCTCACCGACATTACGTGAGAGAATATCAAATTCTCCCAGCGTCTATCGCTTGACTGTCGCACTGAGTATCCTGGTGGAAGAGTCATAGTGCGGAAGTCGTGCGTGCAAGGTGGTGCGCGTCACCGATCGTCCCATTGTTCCGCCGACACACGTTCGGGCAGGACGTATTATTTCGCGCTCTTGAATAATAAAGTCTTCCTCCCAAGCATTCGCACGTTTTGTCATGAGATTTGTTTACTGTTTTCTAGAGAGTGGCAAGAAGTGAATTTACTGATCGTAGTCCGTTGTTTTAACGGTTTTGATTGTTTTATCCTTTCGTTATCCATGGTGTTTCGACCGCTCGTGGAGGGACGCGATCGCGAGGAAGCACGTCAACGGGAGTCGTAAATTCCCGTTACGGTTAGATAATCGACGCCACGAAGTGATCGATCTCCTATTTCGATTAGGATAATAGAGGTAGTTAAATTAAATCAATTAAAAATTATTAAAGTAAAAGTTATAAATCACAGTTTATTCCAACAACTTTGTAAAGAAGATAGTTACGCTGGTGCGTATGTATAAGATAAGTCAGTGACTGATCTAAGGATGTAAACCCGGTTAAAAGGATGTTGACTGTTTGAAAGATAGAAAATCAGTGTAGTTCGGTGACGATGCTGTGGCGGAGGAAAGCTAAGGATGGGTGTGTCTAGTGCACGGGACCATAGGATTTGTTGATGACAATTTTGGCTAAGAGAGTGAGGGAAATAGGCTTCGTTGTTTGCTATGGTGGTGGGTGAGGAAGGATGCTAACCATCCTCGAGATAAAGTTGCTAGTGGGAGGCCTTATACGTGAGAAAAGACAACTTTCCCGTGTCAACCCGTGGTGGACAATAAACTTTAGGGAACAATTCAGTGAAAGAATATTCGGTCTGAAGAACCTCAACTAGAAGATTCCTAAGATTTATGGAGGGTACTTGAGACTATTGAGGGTACGCAGTAACGATCTGAAGACATCTGGCTACTATCTTGCCCGCGGTGTGTGGCCTGGTTTAGGTAGAGTGTCCCCCGACGTAACACATGGTAATGTGTTGAAATCCTTTAATTGAAATGCGCTTACTTTGAGCTTCTTGTTGAGTTTTCCACATTTGTTGCTTCGTTGTTCCTTTGTCGTCCTTACACGAGTAACGATATGGGATTTATCGATTGAGGTGCGCCTACTTCGCGCTCTTCGTTGAATCTCCCCGTACTTCCTACGTTCCCTATTATCTGAAATGTTAATGCTATGAATTTTAGTTAATGATATATGCACGTTTTTGCGCTTTTCGTTGGATTGTTCACGACTGCCGTTTCTTCCATTTTTCTTCTTCAATCGACACGTTACGTGAATATAGATCAGTATTTTCATATGATCACCGCTTTCACTGGTTTACTTTGATTTTGATTGACTGGTGTGGTTCGTATTTTTAACAATAACAGGTTTCGTAATCTTTGGTAATTTTTGACACGCGTTCTGGTTTTCTTCAATTATGAACATGAAGGCATCTATATCCTTGATTTTTGATCCAGTTATACAAGTATGTATTTTGTGTTTTATATTTTGATTTTATCTCATACTCGCTCTTAGATTGGTATTCATTTCTCCCTTTCTATTTCCCCGTGTTAATACAAATAATTTTTAAAATAATTTTTAGCTGTTCAAGAAGGTGCGGTCAAAGTGCGGGTGTCAGGTGTTGAGAACAGACAGGAAGAGGACTTGTGCGCCAGGAGTTTCGTTCCGCTTGAGTTAATGTCGTGAATTCTTCGCTGTTGTGATCCTGCTGTTATCGATTTGACGTTCTCTGATGAGTTATCTGAATTTCTCATTACTGACGAGTGCACGAAACTCCGACAGTCCGACGAGTTTCTCGCCGAGGTTTTGGGTGCTCCCGTGCGTCATCACCTTTTTGATCGGGGAGGAGTTTCGATCGTCGTACGTGTGTGATATATGAATATATTCCGTCAGATATGTCCCAAGGAACATTTCCCTGACGATTTTGAGGCGTCTCGATTTTGATTTTATACAACTCTGTGTATTCGCGTATCTTGTATATTTTTATATGTAGCGGCACTCGACACCAACTACGGGACCCGGGTTCAAATCCCGGCGACCGTAGTCCGATTTTTCTTTCCACGGCATCTAATTAAGAAGAAAAGCAGCAGTCCCCAGCAGCGACATCTACACCCGCAGCAGAGCCTATCTCGGCCTCTACACCAGTAGTAGGGCACTATTATCCACTACATATTTCACCTCAGTATGTTTTGCTTTTATTAAACATGGTGGCGTTTTGTGTTTGTCTAGCCAAATTATACTGTTTTCATATACATCCCAGAACATTCCACGCAGACTGTTTCTGCATAACAGTTTGAAGTTGAGTGATCCCACTCTTGTTACATTTCTTCTTTTCACTATGTAATTGTGATTTTATATTGCATATGTCAGGTTTGTAGGGTTGGCATTAAACTTTGGGGAGTGTAACGTATCTTCATTAGGACAAGCCATCGTTGTTGTTCAATGGAGATTATATTTACAGATATATGTACAAATGTTGATTTAACAGAATTTGACAATTAAACGCGGTGATTAGACACTCTAGATGTGAAGACAATGTTCTTAGGTTCAATAATGAATTCACGGTCACAAGAATAAAAGACTGACACGATCACATTTGTCAATTGCATATTGACCAGGAATATCAACAAAATTCCAAGCGCCGTTACTAGGCAATCCCGCGTAGAGCCGTCATTGCTCCTGCCCGGGGCTTGTTTGTTAATACAGCGTGTGTTCCTCAATATTGGTACTTCTTCTGTTAAGTAAAAACGTTCATCCCGTGACCGTGGCTACCGTGACCGATAATTCCCCACTTAGATCATATAGAGTCGTACACTCTAACCAGATATCAAACACCCTCAAAATTCTACACACCTGCCGCTATGCCATAGTCATTCTTGAAATTTCATCATTACTTTTCAGATTATCCTACACATATGTTAATTGAGAAACATGTAAACCAATATCAATTTTGTAAGCAGTTATAATAAAAAATGATATAAATGTCTGAGTAATGAATAAAAGAAGATTAATTATATTCATCAATCAATTAAGGTATTTATTTGAAAACACAAAATACGGTTTGACATATCCTCTGCTTCTTAAATAAATGTGCATATTATTATCGCCTCTGTTGGTATTCGAACCAGCCTGTTTCGGATGGGCAAAACGAAACTGAATGCCTCATTTTTAAATTTTGTTTTTCTACAATAATTGTTACGACCGTTCGCGGAGAGACGCGGTCGCTAGGAATACGCGTCAGCGAGAGGCGTAAATTCTCGCTACGATTCAGTTAATCGACGCCGCGAAGTAGTCGCTCCCCTGTTTCGTTTAGGACAACAGAGGTGGTTGATTGAATATACACTTTGTAATAAGTTGCAAATCGCCGTTTATTCTAACCACTTGTAAAGACGATAGTTACGTTGGTGCGTAAGTATAAGCTGAGTGCGTAAGTATAAGATGAGTGAGTAAGCCGGGCGAAGGATGTTGCTTGGACGAAGGGTAGCAAAACAGTCAAGTTCGGTGACGATGTCGTAGCGGACGATAATGTAGTATGTCGACGGACTATGTTCGACTCGTTGACTGACTTGCGTGGATCCTTGATGTAGACTTCAATTGCTTGACTTGTAGAGTGAGTAGAGTTGACCTCCTGATGTTGCAGGAGAAGAATAGTTGTCTTGGCTCTCGTGAGGTTGCAAGAGGAGTAGTTGACTCTCCTGAGGTTGTAGGAGCAGTAGTCGTAAGAAGAGTAGTATGAGGAGAGCACTAAGAAGAGAGTCCCAAGAGGAGTGCTGGGAAGAGAGTCGTCCTGAGAAGAGTACTAAGAAGAGAGACTGGACTTGGGAAGAGTAGTAAGAAGAGACTAAGACGAGACTGAGGTACAGCGACGATGCTATGTCGTAGGAAAGCTAGCGATGGGTGTGTCTAGCGTACAGGACCATCGGATTTGTTGGTGACGTTTTCGCCTCAGAGGGTGAGGGAAGTAGGCTTCGTTGTTAATTGGTTAAACGAAGGTTGATGGCCTAGGAAGGGTCTTAGCTGCCCTCGATAGAAAGTGGCTAGTAAGAGGAAAGTTGCATTGTACGTGAGAAAAACTAACTTTCCCGGGTCGAGCCGTAGTAGACAATAATCGTTAAAAAGGTGAGTTTAAAAACAGATGTTTGTTGGGTCTGAAGGACCTTAGCTAGCAAATTGCTGGGATTTATGATGGGCCCTTAAGCTTAATGAGGGTCCGCCGTAAGGATGAATGGACATCTGGCGTCCGTCTGGCCCGCGGTGTATGACCTGGTCTAGGTAGAGAGTCGCGCGGCGTAACAATAATTGTTACATTATATAAAGAATAGAAAAGGAAGTTCATCTACATGATGACGGACACAAGTATTACTATATTTATTTGTTATATTTGTTACGTCGCTTGAGATAAACGGTACATCATCCCTCGTTGTCTAGCCGCCAAAGATCCACGTACCATTATTCAGACCCTCAATAAACCTAAGGACCCACCGTAAAGCTTAATCTTTTTAGGGTCTTCGGTTTATGGATGGTCTTTAGAACAGACCTTGGGTTTATTATGCGTTCTTAAGATTCACGGAGAAAGCGGGGTTTTTCCTTAACGAAAAGCGTGATCAACGAATCCGTTTCCTTCGTCCTCTAGAAACACCCCTCACGAGCTTTCCTCTGCACGGCATCGTCAACGAACTTGACTGATTCTCCAACCTCCGAACAGTCAGCAACTTTCTACTAACCCCAAGTGGCCAAAACTATCTACTAATTACAAGTCACTCATACTCCGACTAACAACGTGATCTTGCTAATAACTATATGAGCCGAACACTTCTGTAGCGGCACTTAACACCAACTACAGTCGGACGACGGCAGCGCAATGGTTACCGCCTTAGGTTACGAACGTTACAGGACCCGGGTTCAAATCCCGCTGACGGTAGTCCGATTTTTCTTCCGCGATACAAAAATGAGAAGAAAAGCAGCAGTACCCCAACAGCGACATCTACACCAGCAGCAGAACCTATCTCGGCCTCTACACCAGCAGAGAAGCACTATTACCACTACATATCGGCACTTGACTTCTAACCTGATTGTAAAAAACATAACAATTCGACATCGTAGCCTAACCCGCGAGTATCTCCGAACATTTATATAATTCGTGAAATCAGTTGTTGGAGTAGAATAAAATATATATTATAACCTGCTAACCGCAGTGTTATACTCACTCAACCACCCCTATTATCCTAGCAGAAATAAGGTTATCGATCTGTTGGTGGGTCGATTATTTTAATCGTAACAGGAATTTACGACTCCCGTCGACGCGCATCCTCGCGATCGCGTCTCTCCGCGACTGATCGAATTTACAATATTTATTAATTAATTCTAACAAATTTTAGTTTACTTAATACGTTTCGTTATGAAACATATACATATGATAGAAATAGAATAATAGATCTACAATAAAATAACTAGAAAATTGAAGGAATGGAAAGCATGCAATTTATGTTGAATATCAGTAAGTATCTATCCTATAAATGTAGTATCGTGGAAAGAAGGGCCTGTGGTGGCACTCAATAGTAAATCCACCACTCGACACTAACTAGTGTCGGACGACGGTAGCGCAGTGGTTAGCGCCTTAGGTTGCGAACGTTCGGGACCCGGGTTTTCGAATCCCGGCGACCGGAGTTCGATTTTTCTTCTACGGTACACAAAAAAATGAGGAGAAGAGCGGCCGTACCCAGCAGCGACCTCTACAGCGCTAAGCGCAGCTCAAACGATACTACATAAATAAATATACTATTACTTACGGTTACCAGTGTATGTTTGCTCTGACAGTGTTACGTGTCGTGCGCACATTTCTCCTCTCGTCATGCATACGTACAGTTCTCCCTTAAGAATAGCCGTTGACCACGAGAGGCACTTATTCCTAGTGACTATTTTTTAACAGAATTTCGTCCATGAGTATTGACGATCTTTCAGAAGATGTCAAACGAAAACGTCGTGTATAGAGAAACTATAACAAGTTTTCAAAATGAATAGAAAACCTAATTTTACTTTTAGAAAGTAAAAGAAGTTAGAAGTTAAAAGTTAGAAAAAAAAGATGCGGAAATTCTGTTAGCACTTTTGGCAACATGAAAAAAGAATCAAATAAAAAATATGTTCAAAAATCGAGATAGGGAGAGTTATTGCAATGTACAATATTAGGAAGAAACCACTTCTTAGATGATGAAGAAACATATAGACAGTTGTTGCGTCGAGCAACACTCTACCGAAACCAGGCCACACACCGCGGGCAAGATGGCAGCCAGATGTCTTCGGATCCTTACTGCGTACCCTCAATAGTCTGAAGTACCCTCCATAAATCTCAGGAATTTCCTAGTCGAGGTTCTTCAAACCGAACAGATATTCTTTCGCTGAATTATTTCCTAAAGTTTATTTTCCACCACGGGTTGACACGGAAAAGTCGCCTTTTCTCACGTACTAAGCCTCCCACTAGCGACTTTATCTCGAGGGCGGTTAGGATCCTTCCTCACCCACCACCATAGCAAATAACCAATTAACAACGAATTCTATTTCCCTCACTCTCTTAGCCAAAATCGTCACCAACAAATCCGATGGTCCCGTGCGCTAGACACACCCATCCTTAGCTTTCCTCCGCTATAGTATCACCACCGAACTTCACTGATTTTCCATCTTTCATACAGTCAACATCCTCCGACGGGATTTACACCCGAAGATTTGTCATTTATTTATCTTGTACATACGCAACAGCGTAACTATCTTCTTCATAAAGTTGTTGGAATAAACTATAACTTATAACTTGTTATATCAGTGTCATATTCAATTAACCACCTCTATTATCCTAATCGAAATAGGGGATCGATCATTTCATGGCGTCGATTATCTAATCGTAACGGGAATTTACGACTCCCGTTGGCGTGCTTCCTCGCGATCGCGTCTCTCCGCGAGTGGTCGAAACAACAGTTCTTTAGGCTAATTAAAGAACAAATAGATTTTATTCTAAATCTTGTCGGTAACATTTTAAAGGAAGCAGTGTACAATAGAGTGAAATATCCGATTTCACAAAAGAAAAAATTGCTCTTAACAGTGAGATGATTTTTCAAAAATAATTCTTATTATTTACATTTATTTACTAATTATGTACATTTATTATATACGTTTCTTTATAAATTATTTATATTCACTCGCAAATTATTCTCTTGGCACGTGTCCATTTTTAATAAGAACTAATTTGTCGTAAAATATTTTTATTTTAAATATAATGAATAATTAAAACAATTAATATCAATTAAAATTGTTTTCTACAATTTTCTTTTTGTTTTCATAGCCATATATCAAATCACGGAATCATCTGAAAAGAGTAATATATAGGGACTTCGAAGCTTTGGAGGGTTATGAATTCATGGAAACAGAATATTTTTAAAGTTGTGAAATTTTATTTTGGCCGCGAATGAACGCGTAACAGCCCCTTCTATAACACATGATACGTTTTATAACATGTGTCATAATGGTGGCATCAATGTATTAATGTATATGTCGGGGTAGCACTAGGAGTAGGGTTGTGGGCGTCAAATGAACCTTCACGGGGATTAGCCATTGATACGGTACAACACAGGTGTAGTTTATTACAATAATGGAGTTGTTAGAGCCTTGACAATTAATCATAGCGATGAGGCACTCGCGACGCTAGTGACAATGGTCTCAGGTTCGATAACGAATCCGCGGTCAACGGGATGATAGATGTACGTGCTCACAAAGTCTAAGTCGGACTCTTTGTCAATAAAACGCGTAACATTCAATGGTCGTAAGACGTTTCTCTTTTCGTCGATGAGATCGCAAGAAAGAATGAATTTCCGTCCCGATGACGCCACAGAGGAAAACTATATGGGGTGTGTCTAAGGACACGAAATCATCGGATTCGTCGAGGATAGCCTTCGTTCAGAAAGTAAGGGAAATTGACGTTACTTCTAATTGGTCAATCTCCATATCGGTGGTTGGAAAAAGATGCTAGCCGCCCTCGAGGGAAAGTTGCTAGTGGGAGACGCCGTTCGTTGAAAAATAGGTCTCTCCTATCTTCCCGTAGCTGGGACAAAGCCTGTTTGTTTGAGAGACTTTAGTCAACTAAATCCTAAGATTTATAACGGGCCCTCAGGCTAGCTGAACATGTACTGTGGAGACGCATCGACATCTGGCAATCATCTTACTCGAAGAATAGGGTCTGCGTGTGGCGAGCTACGGGACAGAAACCGTTGGAATGTTTACTGTCGCGTGCCGCCACAAATATTTCTTTTAAGGAGAGCTATAGAATTACTCCATACCTTTATTAGACAAAGCGTTCATCCCGTGACCGCGGCTACGTTCGGCGACTGGCTGTCGCCTCGAGCCCAAGCTCATTATCACAAATCTCGAACAATTACAAATCGGATTGAATAACTACAATTGTTTAATTACAGCTATAGTAGACTCTAGGTTACAATGTTGCGGGATTATTCAAAATTCCAAAAGCTCCGGTGTTCTTTCATCTCCGACATATGAGATATTCGTTCTTGTTCCGCACTCAAGTAGAATTTCTTGTACTTACGCCACTTTTCTCATCAGTTATTTCAGCATTCCCCGTTTAATAAATCTGTATCTCTAGTGTCATCTTTGTCCTCGCCTTTAGAGGATTGTACCGAAGGAAATAATTCGCCAGTGTTTCTCATAAACGGCCTTAATTTTTTATTTACCCTTTTCCACATACTGGAGATCAGTGGATTCGAAGTCAGTAAAAGCCTACCTATTTGTAATTAAAATATATGTGTAATAATCAATTATTTGAATCAGTTACAATGACCAGCATCTTTATATTTAATCCTACCGCTCTTGTTGTAAACCATCCATGTTGCAATATTTGAAGATTTTCCGGCGTGATGCAAACGAAACGAATGAATATGTTTATCTCGTGCTTCTGTTCCTTCCTGAGACAATTGCCTGACAATTAGTAACAATGCTTTTTGCACCACCAATAGCCCATGAAATAATATTTTATGCACCATTGAGGTCATTGGATATTCGAATATAAGTGGATATACAGCTTTATTGTGTCTGTGGCATAATTTCCACATTTGTTGGAATCAATTTCGTAGCCGCTTCGTATAGCGTTCAAGGTGACTTTCAACTTCTGAATAACAGAAAAAATTGTTTTAAACATATGAAACAAGGGTAGAAATTCTTTAAAATTAATATATTGTTCAACAGTTTGAAAAAGAATATTGGGAAAGGTCGTACCTTTGCCATTTAGTTAATATGCACCTAGTTAATAATCGCAAGTCTAAACCAGTTACCTTAGCCGATAGTTCTTGATCCATGAAAAATTTGCGGCTTGTGTTCCTACCATTAGTATTTCCTGAAACATTATATTATAAATAATGTTTTATGAATTTCTTTGTATAAAAATTTTCATTTCAATACTGATAAATAATCGTTTTTTGAAGTACTACCGTGTCATTGTTTCGATATATCAACTAACAATCCCATTTTTTTTTTCTAAATTGATCCTAAATTTCCTGTGTCTTGGTACTATCTATTTTTTTGTCGGCTTCAATTTTAATTTGCCATTTCTTTACAGGAAGTTTGTACGCCAGGAGTAATAAATTTTCGAACAAACATATGACGACATCGTAAATTTTATGGCATCTGGATTCAATTTTTTTCATTTTGATAATATATGAAAATCTTCACATGTCGCAGCGCAGATGTAACATGTGATTAGAATATTAACACTCTATACTGTGTCTGTGATAACATTACACACTTTTGTATCGACCATTACCAATATCATGGTGTGTTTTACCAATAATGAACTCTCGACAATTTGGAACAATTAAGTTAAATTTTACTACCAATCAAGTATAATACAAAATTTATTTTATTTATATTTAAGTATATAAAAAAATTAATCATATTAACAATTAAGTTAAATTCTGCGATATTTCAGAGTTATTCAAATTGGTTTTTGATCACCTTCAACTTCAGTATTCTTCAAATTATTTATTTGTCGTTATATGTAGTCGATTTCTTCCCGGATAGAGTCTGCTGATTCACTCTCAAATTAGAGGCGTATGGGACGGTAATAACGTAGCGAGGACGGTGACGGGTTTTGTCATATAATGCATTTATCAAGCATTTTAAAAGTTGAAAAACATATTAGAACTGTGGAAATGCTATTACTTACCATCAACCGCAAGAAAAACATTGAACTTCGAAAACTCTTTACATCGCAATTTGCATTGTTTTCAAATGATTGCTTGCATTGCATTTGTTGTGATCCATTTCATCCCCATTTGCTTATAAATTCCGAAAAAGCACGTTTACTTCCATGTAAGTTTTCTACTACTTTGCTTAATTATTGATAAAATATTCTAATAATATAAATACCTGACGTGTGGTGCAACATATCCTGTAAATTTATCTCTACACAAGTATCTGTTAAACGAAATGCTTCTGAAACTGAGTAATAGTCGTTCTTGCTGCTTAACTTCAGTTTCATGCGATTGTTAATTCTTTCGCTCTAGTCAGGGATGCTTTTATATCACACATCAATTTAGAGGCACCTAATTGCCCTGCTTCTCATAACTTAGATTCAGTAGCAAATCTTAGCTCTCTCACCTTCAGTTTTCCTGATTTCTTGTGTTTTCTTTCCGCATTCAGTTAATTTAGTAAAAGATTTTTGGGCCACCCCTCTTTACGTACTACTTTTGACAGATCCATAATTTGCGTAAGCCAGTATTGATTTTGGCTTACGAATAATTTGTTTTGTCGTTTTGCTCACTGTCATTTTATTTCAAATTAACTGCTCAAACTTTTTATTTGTATCCTAAAATCTTCTCTTCTACAACCAAATAATCTTCATGACTTGTTAATACATCTTCCAAGAAATCTAGCTTCTCATCGAAAGTCTCATTCTCATGCTTGTGGATGATATTATATAACTGTATTACTGTCGTTGTTCTGATTCCCGATAGACCTACTAGAATTTACAAATCCGTGAAATAAAATTTTGAAACAAAAATTGAAATATATCCAATAAAGTATAACATCAAATAGTTCAATGTTGCCGTAGTACGATTTTACTTACTTATTAAAATTTGTTACGTATTAAAATACGTACTTAGTTCGTTTAAATCCACCATTCTAATCACTTAATGTCACAAATAATATAATAATAAAGAATATTGTATAACAAAAAACCAAGTCTCGATATTTATAATAAAAAATGGACTTCAATAATTTGTTGCATCATCTGCTCCAACTCTCTTCATTTGTATATTTTACAAGACTAAACTCGAACTAATGCACGACTTCCGAAATGATCTATGACAATCAAGGAACTCCGCTTATTGTTTTTCCCCCAAGATTTTAATTTTTCAATCAGCGTTGCAATTGGCCTTCTTCGTGTTAAATTGGAGAGGTTAGCAAGAATCTGTACGCGCTTGAATTGCAGCACTCTGAGGAGGCAGAGATATTTGTGCGGTTTTTAATTAACCCTTTGGAGATCCTAATTTACAGCCTGTGCTCAGTTATTTAGTGCAAACAAAATGTGAATTTTTAAAAATCATTATTCGAAGAAATTTAATTACGGCAAACAGTATTGTATTAGAAATATTACTACAGAAGAACGTTGCAAATGTGTTGTAAACCAACGAACAAAGATCTAAATACATCCTGCTTCAGTAAAACATTTACAGGTATTATTATCTTTTGCTATATTGGCTTTATGGCTACATATCTTCGAAAAAATAAAATAATGGTTTTGTATATATAGAGATATATGAACATATATTTAAATATCGTCAATTTCGTATATACAGATTCCCAATAATATGCGAATAACTATACATGGAAATAATTTCCCTCTCTTTCACATGCAAAGGTATTCCATTCATGTTCAACATGACAAGAAAATCGAATTTTGTGAAAAGTAGGCGTCTTATGCCCCTTTTCATCCTTGTAATTACCCGAGTAGCTGTTAGTAGTAGCTAGTTACAGCAAATATTTTTTATCAAAAGTGAGGCTTTTCCCTGTGCAACGCAATAGGGAAGAACACTGCACCTAGCTGCACAAATTTTAAAATAAACATTGAAAATGGAAAATGTAAAATGTTCGATCAGGCACAATCCCAAAAGTAAAAAAAATATCAAATATCTAATTCCATCACAAATAATTCACATTAAGCAAACAATAAAAGTTATAAACAGTTTTAAAGAATTTCGAGATTGACCTCTTCAAAACCGTGTACATAGATTCTATAGAAGTTAACGAATGAGGAAAGAAATACTACATTACCCCCCCCCCCCCCAAGTGACTCAGTTGTGGCTAGATAGGTGTGTAAACCTATGTTTTTTTTCACGTGGAGAAATCCTCATGGACACTCCGCTGCTGCTAATAATCGGTAACAGCAGATTAGTGTCGGACTCTTACCGACTAAAACTCCACGATGACCATCCTACGCGTATGACAGAAGTGCTCCAGGAACTTCTTATGTATTACCTTTTCGTTGCACCCTCCTCCCGCGTCCTCTTGTTCGAGCCAGTCCTAAAAATTCCCTGACAGTTGAATTTGGCGCTAGGGAGGACCATTGCCCCTAGCGCCATCTCCTCTTCTAGTCGCAGTCCGTTGGGACGGCGATGAAGCGGCTCTAGGCCGCCTGACCGCCATCCCCCTCCATGAGTCGCTCAGGCGGGCGGCAACCATTCTCTCAAGGGGCTTGCCGACCTCGTCCAGCAGGCATATCGGCCAGTACGCCGACCGTGTAACGTCAATTTTATCAGAGGCCACCGCGCACCCTCAATTACCCCAGGGACCCACCATAAACCTAAACTTTTTAAGTTTATTATTTCTGTTATCTGTTTATGGATGGTCCTTGAAACAGCCCTTAGGTTGTTATACGTCCTTACTAATTACGGGGAAAGCAGGTAGTTACCTAATGGGAAAAACCCAATACTTGACTAACGAAAAAGCTGGTTTCCCCCATAAACAATATTACCTACTAGCCGCGTTGGTAGGAGGCTTTCTCCTCCTATCTTCATTTATTAACATGACCTATAACCAATTGGCATCGTGGATCGTTACCCTCACTTTTCCTAACGGAAGGTGCGAACAGCGAATCCGCGTTAATAATTAAAAAGAGCACACCCACACCGAGCTTTCCTCCGTAATGAGACGAGAACACCTGGGAAAAAATAGACAAAACCATCGAACAGTGAACATCTTTCCGATCAGTGTAAACCTGTGCTGTGCTAGAAAATAAAGACAATAGTTTGTTACGACTCAGCTATTTTATTTCATCAACCAACCCTTAAGTTTACGTGACAACGGCGAAGTTGTCACGTAAAATTAAGGCTTAGGTTTTAAATACAAGAAGGTTGAGCCGTAACTCCACTTTATGTTTCTTTATTAAATAACACAAGTACAGTTTACGCGACTGATCGGAGAGATGTTGATTGATGAGAGTTTGTCGTTTTCAGTATCGAGGTGCTCTCGTATTATTACGGAGGAAAGCTCGGTGCGGGCGTGTTCCTTTTAACTAACAACGCGGATTCGTTGTTCACACTTTTCGTTAGGAAAAGTGAGGGTAACGATCCGCGATGCCAATTGGTTATAACCCACATTAATAAATGAAAATAGGAGGAGGTAGCCTCCTCCTAACGTGGCTCGTAGGTGACATTGTTTATGAGAAAAACCAGCATTTCCGTTAGCCAAATATTCGGTTTTCCCATTAAGTAACTACCTGCTTTCTCCGTAATTGGTAGGAACGTACAATAAACCTAAGGACTGTTCAAGGACTATCCATAAACCGATAAAACTTACAGAAATAACCTAAAAGTTTAAGTTTATAGTGGGTCCTTGAGGTTATTGAGGGTACGCGGTGAGGGCCCGCACATATCTGGCCTCTAATGTCACAGTGGCTTGGTTTCTGTTGTGAATTGACGTTACAAAGTCGTCGGTCGGCCCTCTTTACGGAGCAAGACCAGCCTCGCCGTCCGCCATGCTCAGGGGTAGACTCCCTTTCTCAGACATCTCGTGTAGAGGCGCCGATGTTTGGGGGCCATGATCCTATCACTTCCCCCCAGATCCGGCCCGGGATTCCGTCCGGGCCCGGAAGTGTGCAAAAGCTACTCAATGCCTTTGTCGAAAATTGTAAATTTTATCCATTGTCCGATTTTACAATCGCACTATTAATATGTATCATGTATTAGACACTAATTTTGATTTCTCGAAGAAAAATTAATGAAACATAGCATATTAATCATGTAGAAAATTATATACTGTTACAACTTTTCGATCATACGCGATCATATATGCCTGACAACTTCATTTATATAAAATAACAAAGACGAAAATAACAAAGACAATAATTTTTATTATAATACAGAAAATAAAAATCCCAATTTACTCACATTTTGTACAAATGTTTAAACTTTATAGATGTAAATTTTAAGGAAGATGGACCAACATTTTACAACAAAAATGAACAAAACTATGCTAACTTTTGCTACATTTTTTATAAAAATAAATATATTTCCAATCCACAAGTTGGAAAGCTGTTTTCACCTGTCCAACATGAACGTCAGTATGTAGAAGAAAACATATCAAATAGTTTTTCGAGAACTACATCATACATAACCATTATTAAAATCGGCGATTCACACTTAGCATGTTCCTTTGTAAGTGATATAGAATTGTAAGACGAAAAAATTCAGGCAGAAAAAAATCCAGATTCAGAGATGTGTTGTAATAACATTTATAATAATGCATAAAATAAACCTTCTCGCTAAAATTCAAATCTGATGAACTGATTTCTCGTATGCCGAAATTAAAATTTGTTTGTGTTGTTTATAAATCATATACATTTGCATAATACATATAAAGAAAAGGATAAGCAATTCAAATCAGACTTACTATTATTTCATTCGCAGTATTAAAGGCGTTATAAGTAGTTAATTTCTCTCGCCAGTATGTACTTTGCCACACATTAACAATATGAATAAATTCTGAATTCAAAATCTGTTCTTTGTGATTGTATTAACCATATCAATAAAAATACAATTTTTACAGAAATTATTTTTTAATACTACTTACAATGAATAAATATTTTACATAATTAAACACCAGAAAAGAACCTCTTTTACTTATTGTTTAAACAAACTTGTATACGTATATATTTGTTTAAACTAATTTGAGTAAATAATTTTTATATTATATTAAATCATTCTTTATATGTAATATTAGAAATATTATAAAAGTTATATGATAAATTAGGCGGTAAAAAGTTTTGCAGGGTTGCTGGTACTGCATTAAAGTATGTCCCACTCCTTTCTCGAAAAACTGTCTCTTGTACGGTGCTGGATACATCAGATTGAAAATTTTGGACAGTGCTAGTTGGAACAGTTTGTACAACTATTGGTTGAGTTGCTGTATGTGAAACAGTTTGTATTACCTAAAGATGTTAAAAATAAATAAATACTCTGTGATTTTTACATGATTACTATTTTAAAGAATAACTAAATCATAATTTAATTTAAGTATAAAATAACAATTATGTATGCTTAACCTTAACCAATGCAGTTAAATAATACTATACTATTCCAGTATTATTTATGATATTAAATAATATTATTTTTGTCAGAAATTCTTCTTTTAATTATGGTTTATATATAAGACATAATTTTATTTGTAGCATTTTTAATTAAGTGATTTCTCTAATTTTTTAAAACTCTACAATGGAATTTTATATATATGTACATGGAATTAATGAGATATAATATGTATTGTTAGTAAAATAACATTTATATATCAGTTTGATATTTTAATATCATTTGTGACTGATATTTTCATTCGAAACAATTTCTTGAACAAAGACATCTCTCTGATATGTTACCATTAGAAGTATTTAACTGCATTGAAGAGAATCACACAGTGTAACATATGTGTAACATATTTCAAAGCTACAATCAATATTTAAAGATAAATTCATAATTTCGATTTTGTCTTCTTTCAGTTTCAGTAAATATGTTTCAATATATTTCAATATATTTTAATATTTCTTTTAAAAATTTTAATTTTATTTAATTTTATAAGTAATATCTGTTACAGTAATATCGTAACTGACGTTTGTTGAGAATTCTCAATATCTTCCAATATTATTCTTAAACGTTTTGTAGGTCAAACACGATAAAAGCATAGTACATGTCTACTATTACAAAATTAACTAATATTCAAACATGCACACATACATATGTAGGGTAACATTTGAAGTTTTACACGCAATTAGCTGCTAAACTATTCCTTACTCAAAAAAGTTTACCAAGCGGAATTTACTTTGTTTCGAGGAAGATTTTTGTAATGGTTACAAAACTCGTCTACGTGAACGTTGCTCTTATATTTCAAGATGACCCTTGTCTTTAGAAACGAAACCATATATTTTTACTTAGGTAGACGTATAGCTCTTTTCAAGTTGAATTTATCATCCTATAATATGAAAGCCTTTCAAAGTCATTCAAGATCATTTACTGCCGTTCAAAATTTACCTTCGTTGAATATTTTTTTTTCTTTTTTTTTTTTTTATTTATTTGTTTTAAATTTTACAATTTGTCCAGTAGGACACGTTGAATATGGCCAAGATTTTGTTTGCTGAAATATATCGCCGAATCGACCCTAAACATAAATCACAATCGCACTAATAATGTAGTTTGTTGCTCTCAATGCCCTCAAAATAAAGTAAGTTCTGGTAGAAGCTTTTTTTTCAATAATTCGGCAGATAATTGCATATAAATCTTCAAATGCAACGCCCTATATATATGTGGGAAGCATCTAAATGTCCGACATCACCAAAAAGCAGAAGGTTTTAAGTCATAGTCTCAATAAACCAGGAAATACAAGATGGAATTTATTGTTTAATTATCTAAAACACATATGAAAAAAAATAATATATAAAATTAATTATTTTTACAATATATCTCACAGTCATATAGAGTTTACATAACGATCTATAGACGAAGCAGATGGGAATTATCTTTTAACGCGTAAAATATATCGACAATCGACCAGAAATAATAAAAGACCGCTGCATTCTGTGGAAATATCAGATCGCAGAGATTTCTAACGATTCGATAAATTCAATCAATCATTTCAGTTCGGATGAACGGATCTGTTGAATAATAAAAATATCATGTTGAACATGCTTTCTATCACTTAAAAACGATGCGTAATATTTGGGAAAACTTGGCCGGAATATAGAGATGTGAGTTCGGAGTTGCTTAAACAAGAATGTTGGCGTAGCCCTATAAAAACTGACGCGTAGCCATAGCTATATCGGAGATATCTACGTGCTACAATTATAAATATAATAAGATGAATTCAAAAATTAATAGAAATTTAACATTTTCGAAGAAAGCAGTTAAATTACGACACATGTTTCCTTTGGGATTTTTTACCTCTATGACGAGTAGAATATGATTCAATGAAAAAAAATTTGGCCTTGAAATTCAAGATATCAACTCAATTTTGTGACTATTCTTTACATATTTCAACCTATCCAGAAGTGTAAAATGGTACTGTCACGGTCAGGATAAATAATTTATTTATGCCGTGTACATTGACCACGGTATTCTTTAGAAAATATTTTTCTCGTACTTGTTAGCGGTATCATCTGACGAATGTACACAAAAATTATAAGCAGATCTGAAGAGGCGTCGATTGACACAGATCGACGAAATATGACACTTCGTAGAAAGATGACCTACATATATGGTAGAAGAATCTTGATACAAATATTCTGAAGAAATCAACGATTCCTCTTCTCGGGATTACTCTAGCAGAACAATCGAATCGAACGACAGAAGAAGATTAATCTAATTATAACGTGTGAGAGGAGAGTATTAATGAAATTTTGTTCTAAGTTGTATCGAGTTTTTCTATTACGCTTCTTGTACTATAGTTCGTAACAATACTTGCATTATATTATGAAAATATACAATGTTTTGAAACGATTATTACAAAGTAGTTTAGTATATTTATGCATATATTAAATTAATACGATTTCGCTTATTGAATCTCTGGTTTATAGATTCTTTTTAAAGATGGGAGTGATCAAGGTAATCTTCCAAACTGAAGCGGAAATCCTTGTAATCAAGGAGAAGTATAGAATGATTCGCAACGCTCGTGCGAATATGAAATTGCATGATATAAGAAAAATCGATTTCATCAATGCCTGGGCCCCTAGATGTTTGTAAACTATTGATTTTATTGAAATTGGGTGCATTGATCGAAGGTAAAATCTGGAAAGACTACAGAGTGAGAGCTATAGACAGAACCAAAGAAAGATGCAAATAGATTCGTGGCCGATTCGACATCGGTTAAACCTACATTGTCCATGGTAGTTTGAGAAACTTCAGTTGATTATTTATAACACTACAGAAAAATGAATATTATTCTTATTCAGCATTAATTTTTTAGGACTGTTTACATACTGGCTGTAGCACCTCTTTGATAATATTCGCGTTTGGTGCGAAATTTAAAGAAAAGGAGGTATAATCCGAATACTGCCTGGTGCGTTCGTTTATAAGCGTAGTGCGCACTTTTCTTCCGGCAAATAAGATCAATAAGAGAAGATAAAAACCTCTTGGGGAAAGTAGTACTAATTATGCAGTAGTTCGGCATAAAGAGATGTATCCCATAATAAAGGTGATCATATAGTATACAAACTGCATTATCAGGATTAGTGTTTTCAAAATATCGTCCGGAGATCGTACTTTTAAGTAATATTATTTACTGACGTTGCGTAAACTAAAAAATTTACATGAAATAGCATGGTCAAGGCAGGATGTTATAAATCGCATTGGAGTAAGGAATCTTTTGATGAGGATATCACAATATCATTACTGTTAAAAAAAATCCAAGTCATGGCAAGAACCAATAAAGTTATATATGTGGTTCATCTGGACTAAATCGCATAGACAGATTGTCAACCAAATATTTCCCACGGATAATGCTTCATACAATCAGGGTTGGGCAGTAGTGGGATCTGATCATTCCACTTGATTGGGGTAGATTGGTCATCCAGTATATGACCGCCGGGATACAAGTCAACAACCTTAACAACACTGTTGCAAGAATCAGGGTACAGAGAAAGTTTTTTTTTTTTATTTATTTGTTTTAAATTTTACAATTTGTCCAGTAGGACATTTGGTAAAATGTTATAGCTGCTTAATAATATAACATGTGGGTGGCTACCCCCAGTGGGGTACCATCTTCGTGCTTGTTAGGGTATATCCTTTATGAGATCTACTGGATGTTTCCTTTTTAATCTCCTTTCGATGAATGTGATGATCGTTTCCGCTGCCAGCCGGTTCGGGTGCGTTGCTAATCTTTCTCTGTACCTTCTTGCGAATCTGCTAATCTCTTCCTTGACCGTTGGTATTCCAAGGTCTTTCCGTATGTCCTCGTTTCTAACGTACCATGGGGCGTTTACTATTGTTCTAAGTATTTTAGATTGCATTGCCTCTAGTTTGGTTATATGGCTCATTGCTGCTGTTCCCCATAGTGGTATTCCGTACGTCCAGATTGGTTTTATGATGGTTTTGTAGATTTTTAATTTGTTTTCTATGCTTAGTTTGGATTTTCGACTTGTTAACCAGTACATCTGTCTCCTTGCTATCTGTATTTTGCTTATTATTGATTTGATATGCTGTTTCCATCTGAATCGTGTATCAAAGTGTAGTCCTAGGTATTTGACTTGCCTTGTTTGTATTATGTGCGTGCCGTTGAGTGTAATGTTTGGTGGTAACTGTTTTCGCAGTGTGAATGTAATGTGGTTGCATTTATCAGGGTTTGCTTTAATTTGTTTAACTTGAAGCCACTTTTCTATTTTTGCAATATGCTCTTGTAGCAATGCGACTGCTGTTGCTGGGTTAGTGTGCCTGACTAGTACCACAGTGTCATCCGCAAATGTCAGTATTTTGCTGTTGGTGGTTGTTGGTATGTTGGCCGTGTATAGTGTGTAGAGAATTGGTCCCAAGACGCTTCCTTGCGGAACCCCTGCCTTGATGTCTTTAACTTGAGAGTATGTATCTTTAATTTTTACTGTAAAGGTTCTGTTGCTTAAGTAGGATTTAGTTAAATGGTATATCTGCTCCGGGAATTGTTTTCTGATTGATTGAAGTAGACTATCGTGGTTTATTTTGTCGAATGCTTTCTCGATGTCCATAAAGAGGGCTGTGCAGTATTGTTTGCTTTCTATTGCTAGTATTATTTCGTTTGTGAGTCTGTGCATTTGCTCTATCGTGGAGTGTTTGTTCCTGAATCCAAATTGGTGATCTGGTATTAGTTTTTCCTTCTCTATTATTGGTTTTAGGCGGGCGTAAATTATTTTTTCCAGTATTTTGGAGAATACTGGAAGTAGTGATATTGGTCTGTACGATACTGTTTGGTGTGGGTCTTTGCCTGGTTTAGGTAACATTATGATCTGTGCTAGTTTCCATAGTTTAGGATAGTATTGGATTCTTAATATTGCATTAAAGATTATTGTAATTAGTCGTATCGCTTTTGGAGGAAGGTTTTTCAGGATTTTACCATTGATTAGGTCGATTCCTGGTGCCTTGTTATTTTTTGTTTTCTCGATTATGTTTCTAATTTCATGTGCTGTTGTTTTAGGTATGTTGTAATGATTGTCAGTTGCGATACTAGTGGTTACCTCTTCCTCGTCCAAATGGCAGTTGTGATTGCTATTATTGATATTATGTGGTGTAAATATGTTGCTTAGGTGGCTGGAAAATTCTTCAGCTTGTTCTTCGTTGCTTCTTGCCCATGTATTATCTGCTTTTCTGATTGCTGGGACTAGTTTTATTGGCTTCTTTATTTTTTTTTGTGACTTTCCAAAAGTGAGTAGTTGGAGTTTTCGTGTGCAGATAGTGACTCTATGAATTTTGTGAACTCGTTGTTATTGTGCTCTTTTATTTTGTTTTTTATTTCCTTTGCAAGTTTGTTTAGGTGTTTTTTGTTTTCTTTTGTTCTGTGTTTTTGCCATTTTGCTTTCGCTTTTCTTTTTTCTCTGATTTTGTCGAGGATGTCTAGTGGAATTGTTTTTGTTTGTCTGTTGGTTGTTACAGGTATAGTGGTTGCCCTTGCTGCTTCTTGAATAATTTCTGTCAATGTTGTTACTGCTTGATCGATGTGTTCAGGTGTTTTCAGTGGGATGTTGCAGCTGATATTGCTTTCTATTATTTCTTTAAATGTCTCCCAGTTGGTGGTTTTATTGCATAGCGTCTCTGAGTTGCTGTAAAGTAATGGCTTGATACTGAATGTAATTATTATGGGCGTATGGTCGGAGGTAAGCTCGAGACTAGGTGCTATGTTTAGTCTATTTGCGTTTAGCCCCTTTGTCACTGCAAAATCTAGTAGGTCGGGTATTTTGCTCAGGTCTGTCGGCCAGTATGTCGGTCTTCCTGTGGATAGTATATTGAGGTTATTATTTTTAATGTGCTTTTCCAAGGTTCTACCTCGAGGTGTGGTGATTCTTGATCCCCATAGTGTGTGTTTTGAGTTAAAGTCGCCAGCTGCAATATACCTGTCACCTAAGCGGCTAAAGTATTCTTCCCACATTTGGGTTGTAACTTTGTGACGCGGTGGTGCATATACTGCCGACAACTGTAGTTGGTTGCTGTTAGTTTGTACAGTAACGGTGGTTGCTTGTATATGTTCCTTACTAACCTGGCTGTGTAAGTGGTGTTTAATGTCGTTTTTTATTACTATTGCCGTCCCTCCTTGTGCTTTTCCTGAGGGATGCTTGGTGTCGTATATGGTGTAGTACGGGATTTTTAAATAGCTCTTTACAGTGAAATGTGTTTCCGAAACAAGCAGTATATCTATATTGTTGCTATACAGGAATGTTTTAGCTTCTAGGGCCCTTTGTTGTAGGCCGTTAGAGTTCCAGGCTGCTATTTTGAGCGTGTCTATTTTTATTTTTTGCTCAGCATGTTAGTGAGTAATTGAAGCATAACTGTTATTTGTTGTGTTTGCTGTCTAAGGGCTTCGTTTTGTTCGCTTACCATTTTTGTGAGTAATTCGGTATTTTTTATGGAGTGTTTCAGTAATTCTTTGATTTCTAGAGCGTCGTTGCTATGATTGATTTGCTCTTGATTTTCTTTGGGTAATGACCGGTTGACTACTTGCGCGTAGCTTCGTCTGCTAACGGTGTTACTGTGGTTATTGTTTATTACGTATTGCGGTTTTGGCGTTGTCACTGATTCTGTGTTGTCCTGCTGCATTTGGAAGTTGTTGTGTGTCCTGTTTCTTATCGGCGGGAAAAGTTTGCTTTGTAGCTGTTTTCTGACTAGGCAGCCTTTATAGCTAGCTGGGTGATTTCCACCGCAATTGAAACACTTTGCGTTATTTATTTTCCCCGTGTGTGGGCAGTTAGCTGTTAGGTGCTTTCCTGCGCATTTGACACACGCCGGGTTTCTGTTACAGTAATTTTTTGTATGCCCATATTGTTGACACCTCATACATTGCGGTATGTCTTTTTTGTGTCTGGATGGCTCAACTGTAATTATCGTGTTTAAAATTTTCTTAATTTCGAAAATTTCTTTGTTATTATTTTTAGGTTCTAGTTCTATTAAAAATAGCGGTAGTGGTTGCTTGGTGTCAAATCTGGTTATGTTGTTGATCGTTCTCACCTGGTGTCCGATTTTGGCTAATTCCTCACATATGTTGTTTGTGTTCGATTTAGGATGTAAGCCTCTGATTACTGCTTTGTAGCTTTTATCAGATTTGGGTTGGTAGGTATGATACCCGGCGTTTTTTTCCTTTAGCGCTTTTGTTACTTTTCTATATATTTCTGGGGTATTGGTTTGTACTTTTACCTGTTCTAGTTTGAGTTGTTTGATGGTGTAATTTTCTTTTCCTGCCGTGATGTTTAGCAGTTCGATCAGAGGATCTATTATTTTAGCATCAATGAAGATTGGTGGAGGTTTAGGAATGTTTGTTATTGGTTTATCAGCTGGGTCTACATCCATCTCTTCTGGCAGTGAGCTGAAAGAGTTATGTATAGGAATTTCCTGTAGCCATTTTTGTCCTTCTGGTTCTATCGTCCTCTTAGCATTTGTGCTTGTGTTTATCCTTCGTTTTTTGCTGGGAGTTACAGTCTTCCAGCTTTCGTTGTAATGTGGTGGAACATTGCTAGTATTATTTTTTTCGTCATCTTTTTTTGTAATTTCCATCGCTATTTCGTTTGTATCTGAGCAATCCACTTCACTTGTTGATTTATTTGAGCTCTGTTGGTCTATTGCTCTGTTTATGGCATATGTTTCGCCTTTGTTTAGGATTTTTATAGTTGGTATTTTTTGGATGTTTTCCATCCTTTAGTTTTATTATAATGGTTGTGTTACACTTCACTTTTCTTTCCCACTTGTCGCACTTACGGAGGCACTGGTTCTCACGTCCGCATAGCTCGACTGCTCGGGCAGAACTGACAGAGAAAGTGGCGACCAGCGGCATATGTCATGCCGCAAAGTAGCCGAAGGTAACCCAAAATGTATTCTGACGAAAAGATGTCCAACGTGAGAAATTTTTACATTTGTTTTGGTAATATACTAACGGGAAATAGTCGCATTGCGAGAACATGTAGGCATATGAAGAGAACATATGTCATTTTTTTTCCTTTAGTAACTGATATCTTTGATTACGCTTATCTGAAATATAACTACAATGTAATTTTCGTTTTATTTAAAATTGCATTCGATAGCCAGAAAGATTAGCGAATTATAATGAAATTGTACACATTTTTGCAAACATCGGGCCTCTCATAGATCAACGGCGGACAGACTGAAAGATACTGTAGTTGATAGAATATTGTTTCTTGTCATAATATCTCAGCTCCCCGAAATACAAGTACAAAGTTCCCGTGCTGGGTACAAGTACTGTCTGGTAAGTATGCATAAATGCATTTTCTCCTCCATGACTATTAAAAGAAGGAGTTTGTTATATTTAATTCTATTGATATTCAATGTAATATATTACTTAAGAATAAACAAATAAAAATAAATAACTAATGGGTTACTGAGTGGGTTACTGAGTGTTACAACTTCCTTAATTTAGATATTTAAATGCGAAAATACGTTTTTATAGATAATATATATATGGATAATATATAATTATATGTATATATATAATTATGTATATATATATTTAATATTATTATATATGATAATATATAAATATAAAATTTATATGGATAATATATAAATAATAGGGCAAAATTTTACAATTACTTGTATAGTTTATAGATAAGAATCGGCATGTACTTCAATTTAATATTATTATCACTATTACAATATTTTAACTGTTTCAAAAGGTCCTATGTGCTAGGAAATTAGAAAAATTTGATTGATGGGTTTTGATATTTTCTTGAAGCACACGGACTACTATCTCAAGAATATGTGCTGAAAGATTCAAGATGACTGGTGTAAATTAAACAAAAAGTTTTTAAAAAGTTGGAATTTGGAACTTACACATTTTTGTCAAAATACGCATTTCCAAAGTCGGTACCCACGACTAATCGAAAACTGCTGAACTAATCTGTTCCGAAACTTAAGAGCTTACGTTAGGTATAAAAATTTAATCTTTAGTCGATGAATTTCATTCTTAAATATTTAGTTTTTATTTTATGATCGAAAAATGAATATTTCTTAAAATGAAAATCAGTCATTTGACTTTTAACATCCGTCACTTTGTCCCAAATAAACTTCATGTAAAATGTTTCAATTAAAGATTAAATAAACTAATATATTAGCTATATCTTCCCGAAATTTTAATGTCAGATGATTCAGTTTCCAGCAAGAGTGCTCACCGCAAACCACCTTTTTAAAAAGGCCTTCCAGGACATAATTCTTAAATAAACAAATACTTTTACATGCGAATTTAACAAGATTTCTTTAAATGTATCTTTATTAACCAAACCCTTCATGAAAATAAATATATACGCGTTTTCTTGAAAAATTCCCCAAAAATCACTTTTTCTTCTCGTAACCGCAGAAGAGCCCTTAAATATCAGATAAATATAAACGTTTCAGTAAATTATTAGACGAGTATTAAAAATGCTAGGAGATATGAAACATATACATGTGTGTGTATGTGCACGCGCCCATGTGTATGTATGCAGATGACAGTACACAGTTTCATGGTGGCCAGAGGAGGCAATTGCTCACCATCAAAATCATTTTTTCTTAGTGTTAAGCCCACCTTTAGAGTTGGAAACCCAAATATTGAGAAAACCGAAACACATCTATGCATTAAACTAATTGTACCCCAGCAAACAACAGAATTAAAAGGCGAGTATCTAGACGTCATACTTGACGCTAAATATAATTGGAAACCAGCCATACACGACCGCATAAAAAAACTATTTGGAACAATTAGAACTCCTCCTAATAGATAGAGAGAGTCCATTGTCAACCAAACACAAAATACTCCTATACAAAATCCTGACATATGGAACACAGGTCTGATGTCCACCGGCTAAAATACATACGCAAAATGCTCAACAAACCCGAAACACAAAATACTCCTATACAAGACACGTACAAGATCCGTCGTGGCATACAAACATAGGTCTGTGGTTCAGTAAGAAATCTAGGATAGATTCTTAAGGATAATCCTGAACAAACCAAGAGACTATAGCTCACGCAAATTACATGAAAAATCTGGCGTACCCAATCTCACTACAAAGATCTTACACAAAGGACACTAAACTGACCACATGAAAACTCACTAATAAACTGAATTGCCAATATACACGAAATCCCCATCAAATAGAAGAGCAACATCTCATGGTTTCCAAAAACCCTAATCCAGTCTACGTAACTCATGCAAACAGGTTTTTGAGATCTTCTCCTGCGTGACAATAACCAAAACGAACCAATAATGTTAGTTCTACTTACACAGGCATTAGGGATTCTAAATTGCCTCAGGCATCGCATCAAACGGACTTAACGGAAGAACCTCGGGAAAGAAACTAAGAACGGTAGTTTTTCTTTTCGTGTACCTATGGGGTCGTGAATAGCACTTATGACTTAAATTCTTAAAATTATGTTTAAAATACTGTAGCGTAATACTATAAATTTTCAATAAACTTTAGTCCATGTTGACCTATTTGAAGCGATTGCACGGCACGTGCAAGACTTGCCCGTTCACATTCATATGCATTGATATGATAATATTATATGATAATACGTACCAAGTATAGACGCACTTATACATATCATTTCTAAATTACATCTCGAAAATATCAAATGCATAACACGTCTTTGATTAGTAGGCGTGAAAGAAACTGAAGATTCTATAAAGTACTAGTGATTATTGTTAATATTGTTCTTTTATGAACCTCCGAATAAAAAAACAACCACTTTTTATAATCAAGGAAAGGGATGAAGGAAATTGTCAGTTTATTTTGATGTTTGAGGACCCCATATCTTTTTAGCCGCTAAACTACATTCGACGTGACCCTCATCATCATTTTCATTTATTCTTTATACATATAATAATAATGGTATTGTAACAAGGACCCTTCGATATAACGATACGGAATTAAATCCGTTTAGTCTTTCATCTTAGCTACAAAACAAATACTACATATTTATAATAGTAATGATAATAGTATATATATAATAATAGTATTTGTAACAGAAAAAAGCATTTGTTACTAATAGACATAGTGTTTAGATATCAGAATATTCGCATAATAGAACGTTCAAATGTTAGGATATTCAAATGCGCAGTTTCACTGTACGTGACATTTACACAAGACATTTTGCTGAAACATTAAGAGAACTTTCTTTTAAATATCCATTAAGTGATGTAATGTCAGTATGACAGTTGTCCAACATATTTCTGGCAGACAGAACAGGATTTCTGAAGGAAAAATTTCTAAACCGTTATATTAAGTACAATAAACCGAAACAGCAATTAGCTCATTGGTCCAATTTTGCTCGATTACTTCCTTTTTGTTATCAATAATTGATTTCTTTGCATTGCTACAAAAACTCACAATCTTGAAGATGTAACCGAATCTAAATTCATGAATCCAAGGTGTATCATTTCACAAGATCGTAACATATTATACGGTTCAGTTCATCTTGATATCAGCTATAACACTGCGATAAAAACTATATGTGATTTAAAAGAAACATGCATTTAAAAAAGTTTATTTATACCACCCTATTTACTAGCGTGAACAGTTCAACTTTTGTTTTGGACATTTCTTTTTACCTTTAATCCCAATAGAGATATTTACTGTTTAATCGAACAGAAATAAAGTCTGTGGAAGCAGTTATAATAAAGAAGTAGGAAAGAGAGATTAGTAACGTATCTTTAACTGTTGATCGGTCAATTGTAATATGAGATTCCTATGGTCACAGATAATAGAGAATTTTGAAACCAATAGATTAGAGGTATTCGAGAATTAGAAAATGACGAATTAGGTCGGATCGAAAAATTTTTAGGGATCGAGAGTCTGGTTCCTGAAAGTATCTCGAGAGTCGAGAAATTTCCAAGAATTTCAAAAACCTGAGTCACTTTTCGAGACTAATTTAGGATACGTATTCATCCTTGTTGTATTAGTACACTATTTTACTACAATATTACTACAATAGTCGAAACTCCTTTGGTAAAATAACTTTTTTTTACGTTGATATTAAAATAACATGAAAAGATTACTTTTAATTCATCACACAAGTGTTTATAATAGTTTTAGGCAGTATGGGATTTGCGTAAACGAATCAAATTAAACATACAATGACGCATGTGAAAGTCTTTTGTCACCTAGTAAATTGTAAGTGATAAATGACTGCTCGTGAGAAGTCCAACCATTGATTGCAAATGTCAATATAGTATTTGTCCATTCCATAACATGGACATATTCAACAAAACTAATTCCGAAACGTTGTTTGCATTCTTGAAATTTTCGGGAATCTCGATAGTAGGAGTCATGAGATAAAGAGAAGTGATAAACAATGCATACTCGCCTGTATCTCAAGAACGAAAACAGCTATAACGGTACGGGTGCACCTAGCTCGTAGCTACATCGCTCCATTATAATAATCCCAATTGTCAATAAATTTACTTGACGCAATGGCAAGGAGTTTACAACGAAGTTGAATATGAATGTAATATCAACGAGATTCAAGCGATGTGCAATAATCGAATTTTTAACAGCGGAAAACACTGCGCTACCGAAAATTCATCGAATTTCTAACTTTTCCCTAAATTAAAGAAGGCCTTGAAAGATATTTATTTTAATATGGAGGATGAAGTTAAGATAGCTGCGAAGCATTTTATCAGTAGAGTTCTTCGCTGACGGAGTGAAAAAATTTGTTACACATTGACGAAATGTAGTGATTTATTGCCAATAAATTATCGTTAACCCGACTTGATCTAATTCGTCTCAAGAAATGGGTTCCTGATATTTTCCTTTACAAAAAAACAATTTCTTTTAGATATACTGCTATATTGCAATAAACTGGTTCTGAACTAACATCAAATTATTGCTATCATCGAAAGTTGTAAATTTAATACCAATTCTATGATCTTCCATTTCCATTTTCAGTATATATTTCATTGCCGAATTTCTATCTTCTGGGAATCAATGGCTGAGCACTATCTAACGACCGTAACTAAATCTCGTCGATGTTGAAATAATAAAACCGCAAAATGGATGAACAACCTAACCAAATTAATGTTAACATTGAACAAATTCTACGAACTTTTTACCTTCTACGCTGCACTAAAATAAGGATCGAAAATTGTTACGTGCAAAGGAACAAAAAGGGACAAGGAAGAGACGTAACAGCGAAATGGCTGGAAAAAAAGGTAACTAAACAGGAAATTCAATAAATTGCATAAAGAAAAACGAAACGGAATGAAATGCAAAATACATGAGCCTTTTTACCCTATTCAAAGTTCTAACAACTGACTATAAAATTATAGGAAAAGATGATAAATTACAAACGGTCCGGAGAATTTATCGTTAGTTACAGAACAATAAATAATTGGATTATAAATAACTTGTAATTTTTTTACTTCGTTAGTTTATAATTTTTGTAACTTCCCATTATTTTGTTCGGTTCAGACTCATCTTTCTCCTTTTAATAATTGTCATATGAAATATGCCAAATAGAAGTCAAAACAATAGTCAAAGAAGGATACGTACATATATCACATAAGTCTGATGTATGTACATATCCTCATAATTGTGTCTTAATCTTTTCTTCTTTCCTTTGTATTAAACTTCTTTGAATGTAAATTTAAAAAGTTATGTTTAGTTTTTACAGTGAAGCTACTGGATTTACGTTTACAACATGGGCGCATGACATACTACTTTTGAGATGCTTTAGAAACTTTATGATTTAATATTTTGCTCGTCGAAATCAGGAACAAGAAGCAACAAATTATTTTATTGCTGCCGAATCCTATATCTACGGACCAGATGAATTGCTACATGCCCGTTTCTGAACATTGAATAGCAGTATCACAAACCCGCAGCTTAACACTTCGATGCATCGACAATCAGTAGACACGAAATTCCTCCTTGAGCCTGACCCGCATCCCCATCTTGTTAACTATTGCGACAACTTGGCGGACGAGTGCTTGTGGTCTAAGCGAACCATCCAAGGGACTAAAACCACGGTTGATTCACCAATTGGGTCAACGTACACGTTTACCATGTATTATCAAAATAAGAATACCTTAGAATATTCAAGTTTTTATACATGTGACTCATGAAATTATTCCTACTAAAACCACTCCTAGAAACATTTTATGAACACTACCGTGCATAAATATTTAAACATTTCCAAATTATGTATTACAAATATATAGGATATACTGTAAATAAAGGCCTTTAATCTAATTTTTGCCTCTGATCTTATTGATAAAAACAATAGTAAATATTTATTAATGTAAATAAAATGAAACATTAACAGTGGCTGAAAATTGAATTATGGCTAAATTAATTGAGATGTGTTTCCAGCCATATTCTAAAAGTTTATATAGATTTTCCGAGGTATTAGTTATTTGTTAGAAATAAATATGGATTTTCAATCAATTCAACAAAACTTCAATGTAACATTTGATTCGAGTTATGACAAGAAATAAAAAATTAGCAAGTAGAGAAGCAATCTTCCATCATAGTGTTGAAAATATAATAAAAATATCAATGTTTTGGTTGGATTGCACCAAATATCCAAATATTTTTATATGGTAGCGTATAGGGGGTGCCCCAAGTTTCAATAATCAAATTTCCCCAGCGTTCTATGAGCAGAAATAAGAAAAAATGTTATATAGACAGATTCGCAAACACTTTATTATTACGTTTTATTACAGTGAAAAAATTAATTTATGTTTTCATCTCAAAATGCCGTCTCCCGTTTCGAATACCAGCTTGATATCGTAGGGAGATTGAATTTTATTACTCTTTTTATTACTCGATTTCATGTTTATCTTGCTTTAGTTCAGTAAATGCATCATTAATCCTTTCTACTTTTAGTTCTTGTCTTTTCTTCTGCGATTTGACTTTTATACTATACACAATCACTTTCACTATTCCTCACTGATAAAAGTCTATTAATTTAAGATCTGGCGATCCAAACAACCTGGCGGTCCAAATGTGTCTTCCCCGACCAATCAATATTTTTGTTATAACTTTTTCCGAAAGCATTTGCCGTCCTATGTTTATATGACGATTTTTCTTATTTACATTCACAGAACATACTGATCAAGTTCAATTGTTTAAATTTGGGACACCTTGTATGCTATACGAAGTATTAGTTATACAAAGATTATGGTGATTACATTGGTATTTGAAACGAATCTGAAAATGTATATAGAAGTTACAAGATATTTATTAGGAGTAAATTATATATTTCGCAAAGATCACCAAAATATTTGAACAGTCAATTATTTGTTATATTATTAATAAGCCACAACATGTAATGAGGCCATCTTTATCACTAATTTTATGTTTAAGACTACTACTCACACTATATACTAATTTTACATAAAATATATGTTTGCAATGAATGTCTAATAACTTCTATATACTTTTTCGAACCAATCCCTCTTATTATTATAATCATGATGTGTGTTGTTGGTTCAAAAAATTTCGTATAATACACATAATATATTCATTAAAAAATTCTATAGCGAGTATTCGAATACTTTCGGGAGTCACTGTAAATAAAATTTCAAAAGGTTTTTTTTAAATATAATTTTCAAATAGTTCTCATTTCAATCCGTCTACGTTGCGACACACCGACTTTACGATGAACTAACGTATTGCTTTTGTATCTTGTTAGTAAGATTGATCTTTCGAGAAAGTTTCATTCGTTATTCAGCACGTGCGTGCAAATGTTATATAAGATCCGAACGATTATCAAATCGACCGTTTTCGGAGATTTTTAAAACCTAAAATTACATGATGACCACAAACTGATGTTTGAATGTAAGCAAGAAAGTGCAAGAAAATTAAGGTAAACGTATAGAAATAAGTACAATGGCTAATGAATTTAGTAATGCTGAGATAACGTTAATCGAAATCAGAAATGCGATAAAATCGAGAAAAAAGCGAATATTTAAGAGATTGAAAAAATAATTGTTATGGTCAAAGGATTTATATATATGTTTATATACTTATATTGCCTTTAACTGAATGTATAGGATGCAAGGAAAATAAGTGTCGGAACCATCGCAATGTGATCCTGCACTCTTGGTTTGGTGGAGAAAAAACTGCTGCAAAATTGATTTTGATCTTGACCTAGAATTTTAAGATCAAAAAGTTACATTTTCTGTTTGCATCGTATTACCAACTTTGCAAAAGGAACCATAAGTCATAAATTAATCGTACTCTTGAAAAATTATATTAAATTTCTATTGGTTTTTGCGGTGACGTTATTTACAATATATTTACATTTCGCAGTCAGATAAGAAATAAATAACGTGATATTAATGCAGAAACAGGGAATTCCTTAGCGCATGAGGTAGCCAACCATAAATAGAATGAAGCAACTAACTTCATGATTTCACATTATTATAAAAGATATACGATATAATAAACAAGAGTTGCACGGCCTCGAAAATGACACAACATGAAGTTATTAGTTTCTTTGCGCGTGGACACGTAAAGTTTTTTAATTCCAAGTTTTTTTAAAATAATCACATTTCTCTATGCGTTGGTTAATGCATCTCGTTTGGCATAAGCAACTTAGTACTTTTTATATGAAATAATGTGATACAAGGACCAATCCATAGAAAAATGTGATTAACTATTATGATTGTTACAACTATCATGATTATATTGATAAAATTTTTAACGATTCTAAAAATGCAAAAGTTGCAAGATATTTTAGTACAAGTGTATATTTTGCAAAGGTCACAAAAGTATTTAAAAATACAATCATCCACAGTATTAATAAATCTCAGTATTCAATGGGACCATCCTTAACACTCATATGGTTATGGCGAACTATTCAGACACATGGTATACTAATTTTTTACTAAGTATTAATTTGCAGCAAACTTACAGATTAGAAATGCTAAATAAATCGAAATTGCATTGACTTGGAAGATTGGGCCATTAGAATATTGTATACCCCATTATTTAGATTTCTAAATGGATATTGGATACATATCCAACAATCCAGCATCTGCATCACTTCATAAAATGATCAATTTGTAAGAAAGGTGTCTCATCACTGATTTTGATGGGACTTCTTTTTAATTTCCTTGTTTATACGTATAATCAGTGAGAAAAATAGAAGATATAGACGGTCGGATCTCAGTGACCTTGAAAAAAAATAAAAACGTCTTAAAAATGGCAATAAAGAAAAATAATTTTAGGTATAATACTTAATGTTGTTTATAAAAACATACTATACTTTTAATTGAATTGCTTATTAAAGCATACGTATTTGGTTTTGAAGATATTATTTCAATTATAACAACAAATAGATCAATGATATTTAAAAACACTTTAGCACTCAATAAATGATATTAACACATTGTTACTACTCCGCACTACTCCTACACATTGTTAACTACATTGTACTTCTCCGTATTTGTATCATAATTTCTCCCCTTTTTCTTTCGTGGCATGTCTCTCCACGCTGCAGTTTCATATTTTTTTAAAGAATCCGGTATTCTCTGATTTCCTCTTATTGTTCCCCAAAATCTAACCTTTTTCGATAATAATTTAGAAGTCAAAGTTACACTGTTGTAAAAATTATCTGCATACACATGATGCCATTCGTTCCGATATTGATCCATTTGATTTATATAATGGTACTCTCCAAAATAATACTTTTTTCACAATAAAGGAAAGAATGTAAATATATCGTGTCTTCGATTCGCCAATTATTCTATTGAAAATGCCATATTTTATACTTTTGCTCGGATTGTAAACTCGGAATCGAAGTCTTCCTCTCTATAGGATTATGCCTTCATTAAGTGATAGATATGATTTTAAATTTATTACAAAATAATCTATAGTTTCCTGTACTTTTATTAGCCTGTTGTCATTTGGACGGATAACTGTGTTATTAAAGAAACGGAGGAAAATACACATTTGCAAAAACCGACGTCTACTCATAATATTGCCAAAAACTGGAATTTCTATAAGTGAATCTGTAGACCAATCTTATTTTTCCTAATTTCCATAATTATTATGAGGGCAAATACTTTCTTCATTTCCGGAACTGTGATATCGGTTCATTTAGATCTATGTGCAGCATTTTTATATCTGTGGCTATTTACATTATGATAACGATTTATTTCGAGGACAATATTTTCAAATAAATTATGTCCAACGAATAAAGACGTGACATCTGTAACAATTTGAGGATTATCTGGAAAAATTTTCACTCTAGCGACACCTTCAAATTGTTCGTTTTTTTTTTCTGGATCAAGTTCCGATCAATCCAATCAATTATTCTCTCCTATTTCTGTTTCTTCTTCATTTGATAGTAACGATGAAAGCACGTGTAACAGATGCACTTCTCGTCGTACCGGTCCAATATAAGAGTCTTCACGGTTATATTCATCATCAGCGATTTCTGATAAAATCTTCATAATATCATTTCCTTCAAAAGTAATTCTTCCTCCATTTAAGGATTTTTAAGAGAACATAAGAAATAAAATTTTTACTATTCAAACACAGGAAACCACAGGCTGTTGAGAAACACATGCAATAGTTGCGGAGTCCAAGGAAAGACTAACAAATTTTACTCTCGTCCTGTCGATGCATAGTCATTTCATCAACCATAAAGAAATATCTTTTATCGTGTTATAAACAAAGTTATTACGGTCTGAAGTAAAGTCCAACCGTCGAATCCGTATTTTATCTCTCTACCGTATACATAAGTCTTAGTATCAATCATCGCGACATATAACAGAAATCCATAAACAATTTTTTCAATTCGTGAGACATCTAACATAGCCTTTTTTAAAAGAAATTGGACCATTTATAATATCTTATAAATTTATTTTGAGACAAATATACGAATATATATGTGATGACATGTTTTCGCATCATCCGTACCCAAGTACAGAACTTGAATAATGCATTTATACTATGATGTATCATTCGTCGCCAATGTGTTAACAAATTAAATTATAATTTAAGGATTTTACAATTCTATAATCCATGATGTTACCCTGCTATGTATTTCTGTCTCTCTTGTTTTTCCTCCTTTTAGCAATAAACTATTTTCTTTCTTCCTTGATGATGACATTAAACCATTTGAAATCGATAGCAAAAATGGCTTTAATTTACTACAAATTGAATGCCGACATGAGTATATAGTTTCACTGAAATGTTGATTTCAAAAAGAAGGTACAAATTCTACAACCTCTGCCTCAAGTCCATTTTAAAGAAGGGTATAAATGTTGATCTAGATTTGATAAAATTGCAATCAGCAACTCCATCATATAATGAAGAACCGCAGGTATCAAGAAATACATGGAAATGTACAAATTACCTTATTCCCATCTTTATCTTGAGTTATATAGGTTTTACTCTTTTAGCAACAACATGCATACGTAATGTGTAAGTTCCGATCGACAATCTCCTTGTGACACATATCAGTTAATATAATACTATTGTCGGGGGCACACATACACGCAACATGACTCGCAATATATGTTAATATATATAAAAATATATTAGTTAATAAATAATAACTATACTAATATAATTTAACTATACTAGATCTTGCAATAACGTTGCCGGTTGCGGATTTATTTACTTCTAACTAACGCTTTCTATATTACTCTTTTAATCCAGCTGGAGATGAGACTTGCACAATCTGTGGCGTCTTCTTCAAGACCGATATTTCCATACGAATGACATATTTGCATTCACCATAATTTACATTAAAAATACAATAGGTTTCTATAAGCCACTAACTTCTTAAAGTTTTCCTACCTCCTTCCATTTTCAAAAAGGTTTCCTATTTTTGTCAAGATTACCACTAGTCTTTTTATATTTCCCATTGTTTATATATCTACAAGGTAATTAAAAAATCCCATTAAAATCAGTGATAAGTCACTTTTCCTGTAAATTGCGACTGTTATCGATGTGAACTTTATTTTTTGTTACCTCCTTCAAATCGCTCTATTTAAAAAAAAAATGTTTTACATAAAGAGATTTAAAGAATTAAAGAACAGTTTTCTTCAAATCAATCCAAAAATGAGCTTTAGCCTTTTCATGTGGATTAAAATGACGATATGTTGTATTAACTATGTTGTAAAATTTGAAAAAAGGATTGTTTTACAATTTTAGTAGATTTTTGATATAATTTTTTAGTTAATTAATATTTACGCCTCGTATGGTACATGTATCATTGTAACAATTATAAATCTTAACAATTTTTAGTTTTCGGCCCGTACGAGATCCACAATGAAAGAGTTGATATTAGAGGTGTACAGGTCGTCCCAAGTATCGGAATCCGAAACTTCGAGGCGGGCCGATAGAAATTCGAACAGAATCAGCCCCGATCTATGTAAATTCATATTGCTCCGACTCCCAAAAGTTTTGGGATCCCAAGTCATGACTCGGGTACAAGCTTGAACGAACAGTCTAACTTTGGATCGGCTCGATAAGAGTCCAACCATTAAGAAGAAATAGATAGGAATGCTTCTTGCATGCTAATTTAACACTATAAAACATTTAATTTTTTGGTGAATCTGTGAAACAGCTACGTCCTCTCCGGTTTCCATAATGTTTTAATATATTGAAAAGCTCAAAATTTTAGACAATTTTTCCTGTACATGTAACAGTCGGTTGATCATAGTTTCGAAATATCCGCAAAAAATTATCAATACCACTAGAGTAAATTGTGCTTATAATTGTGCGTCCATAATGGCATACGCGTTAGTATTGATTGCTGACCGCCCCTCTTTTTTTATATAGTTTATATAAACAAAGGTTAAGCCATAAAGTGCTGTGCACAACTGCATATGTGAGACTGTAAAAAATATCTGCTATAATTTAATTAAAAATGAATATCATCAATCTATTGTGTGTTGGATTTGGGTTACTTTTTTCAATCCAGCCGCCATGAGGCGTTCTGTAACGCTAGCGCAAACAATAACAATTTTTCTAGTTCAAGCGGGCGGATTGAAAAACCTACCACCCTAAAACCAAAGCTAATATAGTGATGATATTCATTTTTATTTGAGGTATAACAAACATTTCTTTCAGTCTCACATATGCAGTTGTACAGAAGACGTTAAACTAAAAAAACAGAAGAGGTTCAACCAGTGTACCTTTAGTTGTTTATATTTTTCTCTTTTTTATTTTAACTTTGTCGTCAATGTAAAGTTATTAAAGAATTGTGTAATTAATTTAAAAATATTATCAAAATAAAAATAATCCTTCTTTCAAATTTTGAATCTAGTGTTTATTCATCTAAGGCTTATCATCACCATTTTTTATATATATTCTCTTAATAGTTTTATTTGGGGCTCTCAAACCAATTCCATCTGACCTTTGTCGAGTCGATGTAAATTTTGATCGGTTTCCGCACCCCTCGAAAATGAGAATGAGAAACATTGAACGAGTATGAAATAGTCAAGGATTGTACTTTAAATTCGTTCAGATATAATCATGTTTAGTATCACATTCATCAAAAAACATAAGCAATTTCATTGATATATATGACGTCATAATTCTAAATTTAAAAGCATAAAAATTTCATTTTTTATAATCTGATGATTCAGTAATAACTGGCAATGACCAGCAATTAGAGATAACGCGCTTGCTCTCTCCCAAGGAGCAGTTCTAAGAATTCATAGGGTAACTCTAATACTATGCCTATTAAGATAAAAATACATCTATTAATCGAGAATTATTACATATTATATACAGGGTGGTTGGTAACTGGTGGTACAAGCGGAAAGGGGGTGATTCTACGCGAAAAAAGAAGTCGAAAATATAGAATAAAAATTTTTCGTTTGAGGCTTTGTTTTCGAGAAAATCGACTTTGAATTTTCGCTCGGTACGTGTGCACTTTATCACGTTCCGTTATAACGGATCTCACTGTAGATCATTGTCTCGATGGATATTATCGTAGTTTAAGTTTGTTTTTACCGTAACGGAAAATTAAGAATACATAATGAAATAATATGAAGTAATCATAAAGTGTATTATTACAAAAATTGCTGAAAATGCCCATTCTGCCGAACACATACTTCTGCTCTTCTAATTAAATTTCTATGGACACTTTCTAACGTATTCGATTGTTTTAAAGTATGAAAGGCTACAATAATCTTTTCTTTCAATTGCTCGCAACTTGCGATTTCTTCAAAATAGACAATTGATTTAATATGGCTCCATAAATAAAAGTCAAGCGGAGTTAAGTCAGGAGAGCGTTGTGGCCAAGCTATTGTTCCAACACTACCAATCCAGCCTTGGTAATGTTGGTTTAAAAAATCTCTCACATGACGACTAAAATGTGGCGGTGCACCGTCTTGTTGAAAAATTAAACTTCCTCTAGTTCTCAGCGGTACATCTTCTAATAATTCCGGTAGTTTGTTTTGTAAGAAATCGAAATATGCTGCTGACGTTACATTTCCTTCGAAAAAATATGGCCCAATAATTAGATGTCCGATTATGCCAGCCCAGACGTTTACGTTCCATCTTACTTGAAAATGTGTTTCAAGAATAGAGTGAGGATTCTCATTTTGCCAATTATGCATGTTATGGACATTGAACATGCCGTCTCTTGTAAATTTCGCTTCATCGGTCCATAAAATTTTTAACAGAAATTCTGCATCGTTGGCATGCTGTTGAAGCAACCAATGACAAAGTGCCTTTCGCAAAATCTTATTATGAGGCATGAGTCCTTGTACTCTGGTGATATGATAAGCATGTAAGTTGTTTTCGTGTAGAATTCGAAGAATCGTGAAGTAACTAAGATTATACCACAAAGAAAGGTTTCTTGCACTTATGTCAGGATGTTCCAAAACGTCCTTTAGTATTTGCTCTTCAACATTTACACTAACGCGTCATCGACGGCCACCATGTCGTCTAAGTTTTTCAAAAGAACCATATTCGCCGAGGGTTCGTTCTACTCTTTGAATAACACGTCTGTCAGGATGTCGACGATTGAGATACCGGTGTCTGTAATGATCAACTGCGGTTGATGCGTTACCACCACACGCACCTAACGAAAGTATCATGTCCGTATATTCCCGATTGCTGCATGTAGACATGATGGTAGACTAATAGGTACTGATAGTGGATAGCGATAAAAGTCGGATAGTAAGTTAATAGGTAGGAAAATACTTCGGTCACATTGGAAGTGTTTATCAACATAACGTCAATCATCAAACATAACAGTGAGATCCGTTATAACGAGACGTGATAAAGTGCACGCGTACCGAGCGAAAATTCAAAGTCGATTTTCTCGAAAACAAAGCCTCAAACGAAAAATTTTTATTCTATATTTTCGACTTCTTTTTTCGCGTAGAAGCACCCCCTTTCCGTTTGTACCACCAGTTACCAACCACCCTGTATATATATATTACATATATTATTACAAATATATATGTAATATATATAATACATGTGCATATGTTACATATATATATATATAATGTGTATATAATGTGTAATATATATATATATATATATATCATATTACATACTATATGTTACATATATATTACATATTATATACTAAATATCACATATATATGTATGTGCGTGTATATATTTATATACCATCTATGCCCTACATAGGAACAATATCTACTTCAAATGACAAATCACATAATTGATATGAGATTATTACTGCAGCGGCATCCGCTTTCGAGTTAACTAACAAAAGAATTAATCTGTATTTAGGAATAATATCCCTTTATCTTTATAATGATGTTCAGAATAAAGTGTTTTTCTCAAATAGAGTTCAAATATGATATGAAAAGATAACATGTTGCTTCGCTTTAATACATTTTCTAAAGCTTTAACACTAATATATCTTTGGAAACTATCCAAAAGATAGAAATTAAATTAAATTTTTATTTGTTTAGTTTTTCAATTCAATTTTTAATTCTTGTATGTTTTGCCAGTAAGTGAATATGTCTAAAATTTAGAATAAGTAGCGGATTTAAATTGTTATCATTTAAATAAACTCATACTTTAACCCTTTGCACTCGGAGCCATCTTGGACGTTACCTACCAGCAATTCGACGCCACTTTATTGCGAAAACGTGAACCTAAGTATCAGTATATTATATAGTATAACTTTGGAACCAAGTATTGTAATGATATTTGATTTACATGAATTTGTAGACGTTGAGGATCATATTTTGTGCCACAAAATGAAAATTTTATTTCTTATAATTTTCTACAGTATGATAAATTTTGAAGCAATTCGCAGTATGCACTGCAGGTTGGTTTATACATGTTTCACAATAATAAGTTGTTTGACGTCTTCCACCCGGTGTTTTCCTATCAGAACAAACAATACAGTCTAGTTTTTTTTCTCCTACATTGGGAATATGTAATTTGTTGTTCAGTCTATTATCCGACAAAGATGTGAGTGGATATGTTCTTAATTCCCGAAAATTACCTCTCAACTGATTTATAAGACTTTTGACAAACTTGTAATGTGTCATTGATTTTTTATTTTTTCTTCCTTCTGAGGTAAATTACAAAACCACAAAATTATATTTACCAAAAGAATATTACTTTTCCGATTTCCTGACTTATTAATACAGGGATCTATCCGTAACGCTCAACGCTTCAATATGAACTGAGTTCAGCTTTGAAAATATTTTTGTCCAGTTTTAGACTTGTTTACTTATATCCTCAAATTTCACTATACAGTGCCAGGTATACTTGTATACCAACCTTTCTTCTACAACTCATCCTTACCGCTCTTTTCAAGTGGAGTAGAGAAGCGCTCGAACCGTCGTGAATGCACTTCTCACGTTCTCTTCTGACGTAAAACCTACTGATATTTTCTTCATATATCTTGGCAATTATACCATATTTTGATTTGCTTCCTTGTGCCATTTCAACAGAAAACTTCAGGGAAACATGCATTTCTCAGAAAGTTGCGGTGGAATGAGTTCATCCTCCGTAATCACTAATAAGCTTTGATATCCTCTCAGATAAGACATCCAAGTGGTATGTGAGACTTACGATGTCCCCTTTGAAAAGACATCCGAGTGCAAAGGGTTAAGAATTGAATTTCAAAATTTATAATGCTTATATCATAAAAACGAAACTTCAGACTACAAAATGGAATAAAAATCAAGGCTTAGTTTTTCTCATAGTTCTTAATGTTTATAAATTGTTGAGGATACTCCATTAAAAATGTAATGAAATTTGTTGCACATTTATATCAATTTGTAATATCATTTTAAATTCATCTTTGAAATAAGTTTCATATGTTACATAATGCCACATATATTTTTATACTATGAACTATAATACTAGATCAAATACAATAATTTCTTACATGTACAGCTGATGATTCCGTAGGGGATATGGAAAGTGAATGTTCTGAAGCATTTGAGTGATCTGCTTGTGACTGTTCTGATTGCTGCTCTGGTAATTGCTGCTGTGATTGTATCTGTTGAGATTGTGACAAATGCTTTGCATGAGATGTATTAATTCCATGCCTACGTTTCATATGCTTATTATAATTTGGCCAATTTGTAAAATGATGTTGACATTCTAAACAACTATATGGACGTTCGCCAGTATGTTGTCTTCTATGTGTCTGAAAATAAATTTTAAAATGATATTACTTTTTGCTTTTTAAATAATACTGTATTAGTCATTTAATTAACTTACAGTTAATATTCCTTTAAATCGAAAACATTTACCGCAAAATTCACATGTAAATGGCATTGCACCAGTATGTATTCTGTGATGTTCCCTTAAGGTACCTTTTTCTCTAAAAGTTCTTCCACATACAGCACATTGATGTGGTTTAGCACCTGTATGAACTGTCTCATGTTTTTTCAACTGTAGTGGTGTTTTGAAACTGCAAATAACATTAAATATGTAAACATAGTTACAAGTAAGTTATAAATTATATTTGTTTAATAAACATACGCTTTTGAGCATTGACTGCAATTATATGGCTTATCTGCAGAGTGAGTTAAAAAATGAGCTTCTAGATTTCCTTTCTGAATAAAGCTCTTGCCACACTGATCACATGTAAAATTTCTAACACCAGAATGGATACGTTTATGTGTGACTAAATTTGGTTTTGTTGAAAATCTGAAAAACTTCTTTTATTACTCGCATACTACTTGAACTTTACTTATATATCACCCAAGTATAATGCTAAAATACATGAGGTACTAAAATTATAATCTTGAAATTTAAGGCCAAACTTTTTTTTATTGTATTCTCACAAAAAGGATAATATATATTACAATAAAAAATAATTTGGTATTTGCAGCTTCATTAACTCTTGGACTGACGATATTTACAATATTATTATTTATATTTTGTCAGCTTACTTTTATTAAAGCAATTCAGAAGATGAAAATTTAGACAAGTTTATGTACATTCAAGAATTAAAATATAGAATAAAACAACTCCTTTCAAATGTAAGCTTCAATCAACATCAAAACTTTGTGAAAAAATTCATTATGGTTATAAAAATAAGATTATAAGAATATTTACAGCATAATGGTTGCAACATAAAAGCATGTATATGGACAAGTTCATAAAGAAATATTCCTAAGAATAATTATTTTATACATTTGAAAGAGATATAAAAGCTGAAGAAATTTAATATATTGTAAATATAATATTGAATTTCTAAAATAGTCACATCAGAAAAACTTGTGTAATGCTAAAATAATATTTAAGATAATATCAGATTATGACACATGGCTTTTTTGATATTTCTTCTTAAAATTTAGACTTGAATTCTAAAATTAAAGTCAATTTTACAATGTACTTCTTTAGCAAATCTTCATTAATTTAGAGATGTTGATTGAGTCAATCATAATCTGTGTAATATTTTAGTATAGCACATAGGAGATATTTTTAACAAAATAAAATATGAAATTATCAAATGACATATTTTAATCAGTATTTATAAATATTTACAATATAAACTATAAACGTGTGCGTGCGCGCATACACATACAAGGAATATACATTATAAAGTGATATACAAATAAATAAATTTATATCAATAAACAAAAACAAAATTAATATATATATACATATGTATATATATAAAGTTATACCTTTTGTCACACTGATCACATGGAAATCTATTTTTCATAGTATCTGGTAAATGACACCGACTATGAATATATAATGCACTTTGTTGTTTAAATGCTTTCCCACAGGTTTGGCATACATGAGATCGTTCCTTACTATGAATTGCTTTATGAGAATCTAACACCTTTTTATGTACAAATGATTTTCCACAATCTTCACAACTTTATAACATATATTAAATAGTTTCATTAGAAGATTATGTATATTAAACAGTTTATACATAACTTAATAAGCCTGAATTTTACCTGAATTTTGTCTTGTTTTTGTGTCGTTTGACATGAGTAAGAAAACCATAATATTTATCATAAACTTTACAACATAAAACACACATATATTTTGCTTGTTGATTGTGAATAGTTTCATGATGTTCTTCTAACTTTTCTAAACTAGGTAATTTATCATTACAATCAGTGCAAAGCCATGGATACCTATTTAAACTCTCCTCTCTTTTGCGTTTTAATATTTCTACTGTATGTGCTTCTATAATTTCTAAGTCTGTATCAGTACCTATATTTAAAAATTACAGTATAAATATAATTTTTCCAATATACTATCTGATATAATTAACATAACTTTTCAGTATAGATATACACAATTAGAACTTCACTTAAGCATATATTAAAATATACATGATACTAATTACTATTTAGTAAAAATAATATATAAAAAATTCGGGACTTAAATATTAGTACATATTAAAGTAACGAAAAAAACATCAGAGACTGACACCATGTCTTCAATTATTCATTAGACCAATTTAAGAATTTTGCTGTATTTTCTTGGTGTAACTTTTTTACTATATACAGGAAATCAGCCTTTTCATCCGAATCACGCCTTCTATTTAACTGCTCATATAAAACACAAGGTATCAAAAAAATTATACCGTTTCTAAAGACTTATAAATCTGTGTGAAAAACGGCATTTAATTTCGTTCAAATGAAAAGGACTTTTATTTATAAATGTAATTATTGTAAATATTGTGTCTAATATTGTCGTTTTAGTTTTGTGTATTTCATGGGTTGGTTGCTATTTCTGCCATTAATTACAAGGTTTATAAAAATTGTAATAACATTAGTTTCATCTATACATTGTACACAATATTTTTTTATAAAATAAAACACATCAGTTCATTGCAATTATATGACAGATAGAGTATTTACTGTTATTTATTATTATTTTATATTATATTTACCACTTATAGGTCCAGTATTGACACTGTGAGTGAGAAGATGCTAGAAATACAGAAATAGCAATTGGAAATGATATAAGTATAAAATCAAAGGCAGTTATATGTTATAATATAATATAAAGATATAATATAAATATAACAACTATATTTATCTGAACCATATAACTGTACTTCATATAATAGGAGCTGACCAATTTTCCTCATTTATTGTTTTTTGTTGATATGACAGGAGCTCATGTTCAGATAAGTGAATTCGACTAACAAGAGTTAATTAGGCATTATTAGGCAAATAATTAGGCATTAACTAAAATTTCGTTCCAATAAATGAAGATTATATAAATGGAGTTTTACTATACTAATATTTCAATAGGGTAGAAAAAAAGCTGTTTTCATCTCTTTATTTTATTTTAGAAAAATCAAGTAATATAGGCAATTTGAACCTAAAGTAAAGAAAGATTTATTCAAATTCTAATGTTCATTAGGGACATTTTTTGCTTCGAAAACTGGCAAATTAGTGATCAACTGCTCTAAAACTTCATTTATAGAAGTATTCTTAACAAATATAAGATCTTGAACCATTGCTACTAGATTCATGAAATGAATGCTGTCCAAGATTCTTACACCTTTTCCTACAAGAAAAAGAGATATTTTTTCTCACGATATTAAAGAAACAATGATAGAAAAAGTGCCGCCTCCAGACTTTGGCCTTATATGTTCTCAGTTTTGGAAATATTCCATATGGAAATATTGTGTGAGAACTTTGTCTGTTCAAGTCATTTTACTGAATTATAATATTATAAAACTATAATCTCTTATATATAATCAGCTTTTCTCTTCTAGATTTCAGAATTCGTTTAAACATTCGTGGCATAAAAGTGGATATCTAGAGAAAGGAACCTTTCATTACCAAAATCTGATAGATTGTTGTTTTACAATGCAGGATGATAAAACTCATTGGTGAAATGTATGAGGAGGATTTGTACTTCGATATGCTTGGCATATAAAGAGTATTTATATTTCAAGCATGTTTTTTCAGAACATCGCTATTGTAACAATTACATTGAATAAACTTGCTGTTATCGTTATATATATAATTATACTATATATATAATATAAATAAATAAATATATATATATTTATTTATTTATTTATAATTAGTACTCCAGTGTTTCGAAAAAAAAAATATATATATATATATATATTTCTTTTCGAAATAACTAAATTAATTGAAATGACAGGCAGTATACGAAATGCACAAAATAAAAGTAACAATATTACATGGAATAGTTACGATAATTACATATTGTTGGACATCGCTGAACTGAGGATAAATAAAAGCCCTTACTCATCTGAAAAAGATTAAAATATCTCAAAAAAAAAAAGGAGAGATGGAATTTAATTTTCTTAAACAATTGATTTATTTCGAAACATTTTCACACAGATTTATAGGTCTTTAGAAAGGTCTCTTATCCTCTTTTAAAAAATGCAGCAAAATTGTTAAGTTCAGCTAATGGCAATTGTGCACAGTTTTAGCAAAATCTGCATGCGTTAGTCACCGATGTTTCATTTTAAATAAATAAAGCTTTAATAGAGCCCTATAATTCAATAATTCTTTAATTAAATATAAGAAAGTTACGGAAGTACAGGGACCAGCTGAATAACATGTACAAGCGAGCATGAAGTGATCTGTTATGAAAAAATAAGGAAAAAATATAGAACGAAAATTTTTCATATGACGTTTACGAAAAAAATGAGTCTAAAAATTGAATAATATTTGAAGATTAATTCCGTTAATTCCAGACTGGACAGGAGTAAATAGTCAACAGGAAATTATTCAATATGTAAAAGTAAGTTGGAAATGTATAATAAAATTTATTCACAAAATGCGTTGTTTTCCAGAAAAATAAATTTGAAAATTTATCATACGCATATATTCTTAACTAAACATATCCAAACTCTATTTTCTCGAAAATAAAGCCTTAAATGAAAAAATTTTATTACGCATTTTTTACTTACTTTCGCATGTAGAATTATTTTTTGTAACCAGTCGATAATTAATCAAATTCAAGCATACCTGACAAATTTTTAAACTCGATTTTCTTGAAAACTAACCGCAGACGAAAAAATTTTATTCTATACTTTCTTTTTACTGTTTTATAACTAGTCACCTTATATTCGCTTGTACATGTTATTTGACCGATGACATGTATGATAGATTCTATCAGGATATCTGCGACATTTGCAATATTTGCGATTCTGTAAGAAGATATTAAGCATAGATGCTAGTAAAAGAAAACTGTAGCAAAAATTTTTTGGTAATCCTCTGTTTTCATATTTCATGCGATACGTTAAAGCCAAAAAGTCAGTTACATTATTATAGTAATGTTTTATAAAATTATTTTAACTTAAAAACTATGTTTATTGATGATTCTTTAGTCAATTTAAATACTATTTATCATATAAATTCTCAACTCTTTTTGCAATCCTTGTTCAATGATGTGAAGATATGCGATAAATTGAAATAAATAATATAGATATACATATAAGTATTATATAACAAATAATAGAAATGCTATTATAAAATGTTGTAAAACGTAATGTGGTAAATAATGTATGACATATATTTTCAGTATATTCCTGATTGTTCTGTTCCATTCAATCGGCCACAACTTTATCGAGATGAAAACAATTAGCTACCATTCTTTTATATTCTTAATTCGTAATGAAATATTCCAGTAAGTTCGGTTAAAGCGGGCACACTACATATGTAAATGATGTGAACATTATAGATATATATGTACACTTTTTAAATTAATGCTGGATAATAATATGATAATTGTTTCGTTGTGACTACTAATATTATGAAAAAATATTCTGAACAAAAGTTATTCAATACTCAATTGGAAATAAATTACGGTAATAAAGATTACCAAGAAAAGTTTATTCAATAAAAATTCAAATTTGACTAAGTAACATCGCAACGAATACACAATATCATACACAGTTGCCTTCCTCCAATTAAAAAAATCAGCTTGAAGTGTGATAAATTTTTTGTTGCATTGATCCGGATATCAGTTTCTATATGTTTCCAATTCACCGTCTTGCGTGATTTCTTTTATAATCACCATATAACATATCAACTTCATGGAATTAAAAAAATATTTCATTCCTATAGTAGACAGACATATTAAGATTCGTTTATATATATTTCCTTATTTTTTTATATTGTTATATTTATCTATATTTCGTTTTTATATCAAACTGACAAGTTCAAAATGCACTTACTATAACAATACGAATATATACCATGAGTACGAGACTCAATTTATGACAAGTATTATCATTTATGTTCAGAAAGCTTACTGAATATTTTCATATTTATATGATTATATTTGATTTACGCATTAATAAGGAAATTTATTATACAGGGTAATAAGGTAATTTATTATACAACAGTTTGATTCAACAAGAAAAAATAAGCTGAAAATATAGAATAGAACTTTTTCATATAACGCTCCGTTTCCGAGAAGATTTAGCATAAATATTTGACAAGTATAACTAAACTTGACTGGTTCTAGACTGAACAAGAGTAAGAATTAAACTATAAATAAACCAAAAATGTACAAAAGACTCTTTCTAACATGCGTTGTTTTCGAGAAAAATGAATTTGAAAATGTATCATGCGCGTGTATCAGACCAGTATTTAATTGAACATATTCAAACTTTATTTGCTTGAAAATAAGGTCTTAAACGTTTTTGACTTATCTTCATACGTATAATAACCATCTATCGATGTTTGATAAATTTTCAAAAAAATTTTTCCTATTCTCAACTTATCTTTTTGGGGCGAACTACCTTGTATCCACTAGAACTACTCACCAGTTGCTGATCACCATGTATTTTAAGTTGATTTTATTAAGAAATTATTGGGAAACAGCAACTGTTTATGGCATCGCTGAATTTGTGTAAGTGTCAATTTTGACACTGCATAAAAAGCAATATATGATGTCATTTAAGAATGTCATGATGATCTTGATTTTTTATTCAATACAACATTTTTTTGATATTATTATTGCAATTTTTTGCCAAATGAATACTAAATACTTTATTATTCTTTTCGTCAAATTAGCGGAAATGCTTGAAAAATCGTACCAACCATTACCATAACCAGTCAGAACAGACTGTATACTTTCGGATGAACCGACCATTTATTTATTTGATCATAAATCATAAGTCTGGCACATAGGAGTCGGTTAGACAGAAGTCCACTACAAGACAAAAAAGTAGGGACTTTTAACATTTTTAAATCATTCTCCTCTAAGAATATTATTTGAAAATCTTATTTCAAGAAATTCTTATTTAATGAATATTATTTGAAATTACTTGAAAATCTCTATATATGACTATATATTTCTCATCATTATATTAAATACATTAAATAATATTTGCGATTATTTGTGTAGTTATGACTGCGCACAAATATTCATAATAAGAATAAATTGTCTTTATATATTCATTTAATTTCAAAATAAATCATAAAAATTAAATTAATATTTCTAACGTTTTTAAACAGTACATTTAGTAAAAATTATACTGTTTTATATATCAAGAAACAATACATGCAGACCAATCAGATTATATATATAAAATTCGCAAAATGATTTTCGTTGTGTACTTTGTACTAATGTTATTTTGATATACATCTCTTTAAGTTATTTGCATCTATCAACAAAATAACATAAACGATAGATTTAAGGTGGTTTCATAAGAAATCCAAAGATCGCATGTTGTCCAAACACCCTTTAATAATTGCAAAATTACGAGCTGGAGCTCGGTCTTAATGAAAATACATATCCGTGGTGACGAATAACGTTTCCCAATAATCTTAAAAATGTATATATAAAGTTCAGGTTATTTTCATTTAAAGTATTGTTGTAAAGATGAACGTCTAATAATATGTTAGTCTTGACCTTGAATTTTAAGGTGAATTTTTTTTACTTGCATCGTATTCTATTCATTACGAGGACTAAACTTATTAAAAGAACCATGGGATACAACAACTCAGCTGTTCTCCTAAAAAATGATGTTAAAGTTGTACTTACATTTATATTGACAGTATTTACAATGTTTACATTTCGTCCCTTTGGTTCACTGTTTTATCTGCAGTTTGTAAATCGAAAAAATTGAGTTGGAAGTTTATGAAGTTTAAATTGTTTTATGAAGTTAGGATTAAAAAAACTTAAAAGAATATTTGTTGCTTTCTAAGTAGAATTTTCATCATATAGTCATGGATTTATATTCTTTATACGAATGAGACATACATACATGAACTGATTAAGTACATTTTTTTGAAAAATGGAGTTACAACAGTTAAAATTTAGGATGACAGTTTTGCAATCAGATAGAAAGTAAATAGCATTGTATTAATGAGGAAACAGGAAATATTCTTTAACTCATGAAATACCTCACTTTCAATAAAATGAAATACCTAACTTCATGATTTCAAATTATTACAAAATTACTTACTGCATAAAGACTTCCAACAAGAGTTCAATGGTGCCAAAGAAGCGATTTGATATTATTAGATTTTTGCAGCTGAGGGCGTGAAAGACTACTAAGACACTAATTGGGCTTTAGCAAAAATGTTTATACACCCTGCACATTATTCTACGACGTTATAGTTCACTTTCGTTTAATAATTGCGCAATTAAAGACTTAAAACATATGTATCTATGTAATTCCAAAATTTTATATACAGAATCTATTGAAATATTACATAACGTAGTTACTTTCTACATTAAAATAAACGGATTTTCTTCAAAATGCAAAAAAAAAAATTGTGTTTATTTTAGTACCCATGTTGCTTTTTCGAATGTATGGTTTCTTCCTACAAATACTTCCATCTTAGTATGGTTTTCGATTGAAATTGCTTATCATTAAAATGGAATCTATGTGAATGTTTTTCTGTATATAGTAATGAATTAGTTGTTCTACTCTTATCTGATTTATAATAAATACACAATATATCCATTTTATCTTTAGTTACATAATGATACACTGTGTGCAATAATGATTTAATTAATAAGTAAGACAAATACAAATAATACTTTTAATAATAAACAGAGAATGAATTCAACACAATTGTTACACATTACTTTTTTTATATGGGTTTTAACTATGAATATTTGCAATATATCAACAATCATATATATAGGTATATATAGGTTGTATTTGTCTAATTTCCATGAATATACAAACAACAATGAAATAATCTGATTATTGATTGGATTACATGTGCAATTAAAAGTGCCTTTTAATACAAAGAATTCTATTCTTAAAATAGAATTTCATAACTTTATCTAATAAATGTAGCGCTACAAAATATTTTATTAATTTTGAACTCAATTATGTTGCAGACTATTGGTTTGTTTCAATAATCACCTTCATATAACATAATAATATTATACATACATCAATAATCATTTTATTATTATGTGGAGACCATAAACAATTTAAAAATATATTCCAGCTATCATATTATAAAATAGTAAAAGCTTATCTTTCTTCATTTTAATCGTAAATCTCTCTCTTTTAACCAACTATGAGAAAAATGCTAGGAGTTAAAATGGTGTGAACATCCTGTGTATATATGTATATATTCAAAACTTTTTGGTAAACAATAAATAATTTAGAGATATTATATGTGTCAAATAGAAATTACACTTTTTTGGTGTCGTTTTCACAGAATAGATCAAATATGTATAGTATTATGAACTGTTTTCTTAAAGACTACTGCAAAGAGAGATATTGACTTTACTTGCTTTTACTTCAGTGGATTACATGGGTTAATCATTAATATGCAAATAAACTTTTCCAGAGTAACTATTAGAGTGACTAGTATGGTAGAAGAGGTAGAGGACCTCTAATAAAATGTAACTACTCTGTAATGAAACACACCTAAAATGAGAGGCATTTATCTTAAATGAAATGTGATATTAATTTTTATTTATCAGAATAATTATTATCCTAATTGATAGTATTTATTTGAAGCATTCTTTTGCATTCTCTATAAATAAAGTTGTATAGTGAAAAACAAAATTGGATTCTAAGTACAATTATAAGCAATTATTTTAACTATTTTGATTCCATTTACAAGCATGTTCTTCTATTTGCTTTGTAACTGAGAGAATTCTTTGAAAAATTGAATATGAATCAATCATCCTTCTTCATCATCATTCTTTGAAAATGAATAAGGTTAGTCTTGTTTAAATCTTCCAGACAAGTAAACAAACAGTTCTGTTCAATTAATAGGATTATGTAAAGCACAAAGCTTTGTATAAACAATGAAGAAAATATGAAGTATGTATGAATGGAAACAAAATAATAACAAAGGAAATATAAACGTAGGAATACAAATAGTATATCTATCAATTACTTCATTAACTGTTCTTAAATGTTTAAACCAGTATGTATGAAAAACCTACTAATTGTTTACAAGATCAAAGACATCATTTCGAATATTTAATAGAATGATTCTCAATGTAAAATGTGTTCTGTTTTCCTTTCCTTTTTTCACATAAAGTTTCTCTTTAGATAAGCATTTTTTGTCAAAACTTTTTAATTATTAGAATTTATCAGTATGAAAGAAAATGTTTCAAGTAAATGTTATTCAGTTTAATAAAAACTATCCATAAATGACAAGAAATTAATACCTTATTCTACTTAATATAAATAAGGGGATTCATTTTGTTTCACCAGTAGACATCCTAGAAAAATGTATTACCATTATACCATTATCTACCACAATCTATTTAATTAAAAAAAATAATGTTCATATCTATAAGTTTTTGTAAGCAGACAATGGTTTTTGAGTATATGTTTTAGATCCTTGTAACTTTGATTATACTTGTATTAATATTAATATTTTTGTTAAAATCATTAATATCTACTTTCATTCATCTTACTATAAGCTAATAAATTTTTAAGATATTTTAAAGTCTTTATAGATAGTTTTTATATATGTATATTACTTGCTATTATAATGATTATATTTACCTGTCATATAATTATCTGGAATTTTAATATTTGTTTTCATATCTATATTTTTATGTTCTTTTTTTAAATCAGCACTTATGTATACATCTGGGTCCTCCATTTTTTGACTTTTTCGTTTTAATTTTTTCCTAGTTTGTTTAAGCGGTGTTTTTTTAAATTGAATTTTACATTTTTTTTGTTTCACATTATCTTGAGGTTCTTCATTTTCATATTTTTGATGGTTATCATTTTTATTTTCTTCAATAAAATAATTACGTGAAGCATTAGATGTATCATGGATATAATTTGATAAATGACATTCAACAATTCCTTCGCCAATTTCTTCCTTTGGAAATGCAATAGTTTTATCAATATAATTTATATTTGATTCTAATGGTTGTGGCTCAACTTTAGGGTTTAGAAGTAATTGTCTTAAAGACACTTGCGCTTGATTGGTTTTCTCAAAAAATTCACTACACTGATTCAATAAAATACAACAATCTATACAAACTGTAAGTGGTAATCCATCATTAGTTAATACCTGTAAGCAGTATTTTAGTTTAAATATTACTACAATATACATATATATTCATAAATATAGACATTAATCCAATAATACTAAAACATAATATCAGATTAAAAGTCGAAAGAAATTATATTTCATTAGGATAAACAAAAAAGTAGAAAGAATTATTAAATTTATTGCATAAAAAGAATTATAAAAAAAAGGGAGCTATTTTTACCTGAATTTGTAAACATTTAGCAATTTTAGCTTCTATGGCTAATTTTTGTCCTTCTGCTTCGTAAATTCCAATAAAATTCTCTTTGGTTTCGGCGCAGAGCCGGCAAAGTTCCGACTCTGTCATGATTCACAAACAAAATTCGAGAACAAGTTCCGCAATACAGTACATTGTCAAACAAACAATTAATGCAATCACATCATCTCACATTTATATTGTAATATGTGATAAATAGAAAATTGTGAACGCCAAAAAGGATAGTGGACATATTGTTTCTTTGCACAAGAAAAACACGTTATTTTGTAATACACGTACAGAGTTTGTTAGTTAATTACATTTATGGAGAATCATAACAGATTTTTATGAAATAATTTAATAAGTGTGTGTAATAGATTGTTCATTACATTATATATGAATGAAGTACACAGTTGTTTCATTACATTCCTTGAAAAAAAGTACATTTGTATATATAAGCGTGTTTATAGCATTGCTAGGGATTTTAAGGTCGTACCACACGTCGATATATAAAATTTCGATCACTGGTCAATCCTAATATTTTATCTTATAGATTTCTTTCTGATGGCTGTGAATGATACATATTTGTAACAACATTCTAAGCTTATTCTATGTATTTTTATATATTAATAAAATATATAACGCTTTTTCATACTATGTGGACAATACATATATATATATATAAATACATATAGGTACATATTAACCTTATTTTCTCCATGTAAAAAATATTTTTAATTCTTTTTATGCACCTATAATATATTCTATATGTCTATTAAGGATGTGCGAAATCACCAACAATGATTTATCACATCGATCGCGATTTTTATATTTTGAGTGAATTTACTCATTGTGATCGTAATTCACGACCTTGAGTGAATTATTTTTTATGAAATACTGCAATATAGTTTTGCATAAAAATATCTATATATACTGTAAATTTAAAATGACGTCACGTCTTCCTCATATAACGTAAATTTACTTTATTGAATATTAAAAATAGAAAATAATTAAATTTTCTTTCCTTTATCTTATTTCATTATTTTAATAAGAATTAATTTTTTGGTAAATGTACAGATAAAACTGAACTTCTCCGATTCTGATGCATTTTTATACATTATATTTATACATTATACATTACTTATGTTTTTAATATGTAGTGGGAAGCATGATTCTGAACAACTTTTTTTCTAAATATGTTACTGGCGATTGGTCTTAATTTTTAAGATATTTGCAAAAAAACTTGCTGCTACTACAGAAAATTGAGCGTCTGTGGTAGCATACGCATCTACATTAGTTGCCAGCAACCGGATAAAATAACCCGATCGAAATCTTCTGTTTATGTATACAAACGAGGGTGGGGTGAGCTTGAATATTCGAGATGAAGGTTTGTGCACGCTTATATACGAAGCTGTAAAAATCTCTGTATAACTCAATTAAAAATGATTATCATCAGTGTACATATTAAATTTGGGTTTGGATAAATATGTTCAATCCAGCCACCGCGAGGCAGTCGGCAACGCTTACATGAAATGTATATGTAAATGTAATAAGTATTCTATTTCGAAAAATAATATCGATTACATATTCACTCATTAATTATGTTTATAATTAATTTCTTATTATTTTATACAAGCAGCGACCGGACTGAAAAATCTAGTTCAAAAACAAACCAATACAGTGATGATATTTATTTTTAATTGAGTTATAAAATAAGTTTTGTAGCCTTGTATATGCAATTGTGTACGGGGCATTTAAACTCGCCCAACCCTCATTTATAAACAGAAGATAAGCAGCTGGTGGCCGGCAACTAAATTGACGTATGTGCCGCTACAGATGCACAACTATAAACAGAATTCACTGTAGTGATACTGACTGTTTTTGTGACTATCTCGCAGAAAAATTTATCTTGAAGGCAATTGATCTCAGGAAAACTTTTTTTTTTAATGTACATGAAATGATTTCAGAAATCGATAGAAACAAATTCCACTACAGCAGAATGAGAAAGCGAAAGGTATTGCATTTTACAACTAAGCAAAACTGATTATGTCTATACTTTAGTCAAGCGTCTGAATGAAAAATAAGCTTTTCATTTGGACATCAAAATATAAATCTTTCAGAAAGCGTACAAGCTTGGAAGATAAACTGAGATAAGCTCATACATTTGTATTATACAAATTATACAAATTTAAGATTTCCCGTTTCGTAAGTTAACAAGTTGATTGTGCGGAAGCTAACAAACGGATCAATTCGAAATCTGGCATATTATTCTGGTATGACTAGTACTGACTTATCACAGAGTCTTGATATTCTAATTATGGAATTCTAACTAAAGTTGTAAACGATTTAAAAAAAAACGGACTTATTAGCAATAACTTTCTATTGATACGTTTTATGTATGATTAATAGGTTGTAAGACAAAGCAAAATGTAGAAAGAAGTCGTATGTTGTACATTTAATCGATATTTTGTTTATGACAAGGTAGAGGCAATTTATTTTAAAGTCGTTTTACTTTAATTCATTTTGTTCTAAGTATCGGTCCGAATCAGATTGTGCGAAAACATTTCTACAATTTGTTCCCGAAATCACTTTTTTTTACACTTAATTCGATTGGATTAAAAGAATTTTGTGTCATTCAAGTATAGATACAGATAAAAAAAATTGTCATTTTTTATATATCTGTTCTATTCTATAACGTTTCCTCTCCCGCGTTTTTAGATAATATATGCTTCAGATAACTATTTTTAAGGAAAAGAAACAACGTCAGCTTCGACAGAGACATCTTGAAAACTGATGATTCGATAGTCGGGCTACAACTCAACAGTGTCGCTTTGTCGCACGACTGATCGGCCTCGGTTAACTGTATGGATGAACACTGTCGCATTGTGAACCGATGTTTGTCATACGATGTTATACGAATATTATTTGCGATAATCAGATTTTTTAGATGTCTCTGTCAAAGTCGACACTGCTTTTTTTTAGTGAATGTAGTTTTGTGAAGTATACATATATTATTAATCGACTGCGGATATTTATGCAAATTCATATTTCATGTTTATCAAGACTTGTTTCACCTACTAAATATTACAACACGTGTGCTTTATTTCGTATGTCTGATACATATTTTAATATTACACACATTCTGCCAATTTTTTCACTTCCAAATTTTGCATTAATGTATAAACATTCACAATTTAATTATTAAGAAATACACGGAAAAGAATATCATATAGTAGAACAGATATACGACAGAATAAAATTCTGCGAATTTCATCACCTTTATTGTCAGCTACGAGACAATGACAATTTTATGATATTTTAATAAAATGAAACTGTGCAATAACCGACTTTTAACAAATAGAGTTTTTAAAGTGCCACATGTGTGGGCTGCAGAACAGTCTATTAAAGAAATTGCTGAATGAAGAATTAATGGATTAAGAATACATGACGTTTGACCGTATCATGAAGTCAATCCATCGGCCTCCCTAATATTTATCAGGGATGGTTAAGAGTAACCAATTCCAACGAACACTCAATAAAGCACAAACGCAGTAAGAAGTTAATTTATAAAAGTATCCTATAATTAAAAAATTTTTTTAACAAATAATTGAACATAATTAGAACTTAGTACATTAGTTTATATAAATAGATATGAAATAGTAAAAGTTACAATTCATAGTTACAGTTCATAAGATAAACTGAAATAAGAAATAGAACAATGGATTTTTAAATCATTAAAATAGGTTTGTTAGGTAGTTCTGAAATAACATAAACAAACATTTTTATAATTGTATTGTATTAAATTTGATATGATTTCAAACAGGTATTCGGCTTTATCGATGACTTACCCTGTATATTTCTATGTATATACATAAATATGTGTATCCCGAATGAAAAAATAAAAATAAGGGATAAATGTATGATTTCAGTCAGAAAATGTTTTTTACTGCGTTTGGGACGCAGTGCGATGTTCTTGAGTACCCGGGATCAGGTCAATGTTTTTAGAATCAGTCATAAAACAGTCATTAAGCCCGTACGTCCTGTGTGCGATACAGCAAAATAAACTAGTTTTAGTTCCATCAGACTCACATCTGTCGGTACAACAATGCTGTTGTTGACAGGATATCGAATAGTAATAGCTACTGGCTAGTTTTCAAGATATCTTTGTCTATAGCATTTACTAATTAATCAGATCCAAGTATATTAAATTTGGTATTACTTTGTAGTTTCTCTTTCATATACAAGGAAGACTTTAAAAAGAGATCTACAAATCTCTACAAAAATTGTATACTATAAAAATGAAACGTACCTTATAAAAAACGCTTCATTGAAAAATAAGAGTATGTGCAAATAGTTTTTGTAGCTGCTATCGTCCTTTTTGTACTTAAGAAATTAATAAAATATGACTTCTACTACGGAAGTATACATTCTAGATATTGTGTGTGTGATGCGATAAAGGTTCGAAATTCAAACAATGTGATCGACAAATACGACAGTGTCGCATATTGCACGCATTGTAAATTTGAACGCGCTCATAGAACGTGCTTCGTTTGTTGATGTCGTGTTGGTCGATGGAACCACTTATACTATACAACATTCAGTTAAGACATATATAGGTTAAAAGTATGTACTTACATTGTGGTCTAATCAGTTCGTCCGTACAATCTTACCGTGGTGTACCTTGGATCATTCTAATGTCTACAACGTAGTTTTCATTTAAAGAGCAATAGAATTACAATGGGGAATTATATATCAATTTTTAAGCGATCCTCGCACAGAAAACATTTTTATCTTCGTATTTATCATATGATAATTTGAGTTGTCAACAAAATTTCTAAATCCGCAGAAATATTCAATTTTGTAAAATTTTAAGGAAGAAAACCACCTTCACTTTTTCCTTCCGCTTGCTAGCATCTAAGAGTAAGCCTAGCAAGGTGAAAGTAGAGATTTCGCCCTCCAAAATGATCCCAGACATGTTATTGTACGATTTTTTTTAATGAAATTGTAACAGTTCAAAAATTTATAATTTTTCGATGGAAATTTATGATTCACTGATTCGTTTTAATTTTGTTGCTGAGTGTAATATTACTTTACTTTCCAAAACGTTTTTTGTTCCTTTTAACAAATTATTAGAAAGAATAAATAATTCAAACAGTTTTCATCAATAACATTATCTATTTGTGTATATATATGCATGCATATGTTATGTATGTATTGTAAGTAATATATATATATAATACATATATATATATATATATATATATATATATATATATATATATATATAATGTATTACTTATATATCTTTCATTATAATTTTTGTAAGACAATTTAAATGATTTTTAATATTTATGGCAATTCTTCAAATTTCAATCGTATTATTAACACGTTGCAATTTTTCCCGACGTTTGGTAAACATTCTGGTTTACATCGACAATTTAAAATTAAAAATTTTTATGTTTATATTTAGTATTTTTTACTTGTGTATATCTTTATAATATAACACAATGATTTTCTCATTTAATGATTTTATCATTATAACTTTCTTGTGGTAGTACATATAATACATAACATATAGCATAGATCTGTTAAACTTACTGAATCAAAATTATTTCATGAATAACAACTTTATTTCTGCAATTTGAAGAAATATTTAAATAATGCATTAAATAATACATTCTACTTTATTCTTAAATAATTCCTCATATTCACAATCAAAGTCGCATTCGGTCAATCGGTATAGCATGCTTTTTGGGTTTTCAGGTCACCTACATTACCTCTTAAAATTATTTTCTAACGGTACCTGTAATGTTCGTTATTATGAAGATAAAGGTATTTTGAAAATTGTAACTAAAAAGAAATGGAAGTCTTCCTTATTGATATTCGACTAAATATTTTGAAACTTAATTATACATAATTATTAACTAATCTATCAACATTTACAATAATAAATTTTTTATCGAAATTTATTTATTGGGAAAGAAAGAATCATTAAGAAAAAATATATCATTAATTTACAAAGGAAAATTCTACAAGTATGTTACCTAATATCAATTATATTGTTTCATTGTCAAACATTGAATATAAGAAGAATATTTAGGAAATGTTTATGTTCAAAATAATCTTATGTAACTTAATATTATACACACATATCTAATTCATCATGATTAAAAACTCTGTTATATAATATATATTTACAATTCGTTTTTGTTTGCATACCAAAAGATATACAATAAATGAAGTGTTTATCAGCATGATTTTAATTATAAATCTTATGTCAAAGCATGTTTATCTGTATTAACTAGCATTTATACAATAATATTAGCAGTATTATAGCTTATGGGCATAAAAATTAATAAGAAATATTATTTTTATTATGTTGTAAATATATAATATATTACAATTATATAAGTTAAACTATTGTTTGATTTGGTTATTACCAAAGATATGTATAATTTTATCCGTATTATATTTTGCATTATTAATATTTATATTCGTAATTCTTATACAGTATGTGTGTGAGTGTGCGTGATGTGGTAGGAGGGGGGACAAGAATATTTATTCATTGTCCAAAATTAATTAATAGTTTACAATAGTAGTAGTATTATTTGTTAATAAAATATCGAATCATCTTATTAATAGATTGTTACATATTATATTTTATATTAAAGTACTTCATATTTTGAATTAATACTTCAATATAATACTTCAATTAATAGATTTATAATATTAATAGATAATATAATCTATTGTTTTGGAATATGTACTTTATATACAGAAGAAAGTATAATATATTCCAAATCGTGTTAGCACTTCTCCAAAAATACTTGTGCAATCGCAAAAGTATTGACGCCATGTCCCCATTATATATATGTATATATATATAGGGGTGCTTCTGAAGAAAGCATCGCAGTTCTTCGGAGAACGTCTATAGGTAAGCATCGTTGACTTTTCATAGAAAGAAATCTTCAAAAAATATTTAACTGATTAACTGATTGTAAATACTTTTATTTAGATACTTTACATAAAATACATAAATTTTTATTTATAAATAGTTTGCAGTCTTTATTATTGACAGTGTTTTTGATTATATAATTCAGTACATTAATAATCATTTCCATATTTCCATTTTTATTCAGAGATGCCGAGGTATATATGTAGAAAATATGTATGACTATAAAAATAATCTGATTTTAACAAAGCAATTCACATTAATAATAAAAATTATTAATTAATTAAGTTTGATTAAATTTGTGCTGGTTTTATACTTTTGGTTTTATACTGTAAAATAAAAATGTTTATGAATATGAATTAGGTGATAGTATTAATTTATCAAATGTATCATTAAATTATTATTTAATTAACATTAATTAACATTTAGATAGAATTGACCTGTTTAAAGTAACATAATATTTCATTTTATCTAACTTAGCTAAACATTAAATATTCTTGCTAATACTAATATTTCTAAAGAATATTTTTGCAACTAATGATACTAATTTAAAGAGACCAATATTATCCTCACCTGTACCCTTGTCTAACATCATTAGTATTTTGATTGAAAAAGATTGGATATATTTTGTAACATCACTGATGTTTTATAAAGCGGATTGTGTCTTTATTAATGTTTTTATAGTTAGTAACAAATAAAGGAAATTATATACATAGGTTTATATTAAAGTAATCAATCAAAATAATTTGGCATAATGGAAATTATAGATCTCATCTATATCTCATATCATTATATGAACGTAACATGAACGCATTATAAAATCCTATAAATTTTTCATAGTTAATTAAAAAATTAAAATATATTTTCTTTCCAATAAATTTTTGTAATGTTCATATGTAGATAAATTTATTTATTGGTAGATACAAAATTATGATACGGTAATTAAATTATGATTATTATATTATAATATTAAAACTATCATTGAAAACTATTTATAATTTTGGTATCATTGGGAAAAATTCTTGAATTAGTTTGATCTTTTAATATGATATCCAAATTAATTTAATGTATCGTATATATAATGTATACGTAGCATAAAAGTATTTACGAAATTTATTAAAAATATATTAAGTAAGACGTTAAAATAAATTATATGATTTTGATACTTATGTGCTCATTTATAAAATTGATATTTATATCTTAAAATTTTAGCTATAAAAATGATGCGATTTGTTATACTTGGAACACTGATTGTTTTATCTACGGCTCAGTTTCAATCTACTAGAAGAATTTTAGAAGCACCAATCGCTGCGCTTTGTGCACAAAGTAAGTAATAGATTGATTTTTTATAAATACTTTTTATTATATTTATTTTTCCTGTCAATATTAACAATACTGAGTCTTACATTTTATGTTTTTTCTGAATTTGTATTATTATAGATATCGTATTAATAATAGAATGATAAAAATCCAATTTTCGATAGTTAATACATGTATAAAATGACAGGAAGCAATTAATTTTTTATATTGCAAAAAAAATATATATATGTCTACTTTTGATTAAAATTTATGTTTAAAGTTAACAATAAAAGAATGTTTATTTGTAATTATTTATCTCGCTTTTATGTTTTATAAAATTAATTATAATTTTATAGTTATAATTCTTTTGATAAATTTTTTTTCCTATTTGAAGATTTCAAATTTACGCAATTTTAGAAATTTATTACTTCTCATTTTCCTCTTTTAATCTTTTCATATTATCATATTTTTTGTTTAATATATTGACACAGCAAATCATGTGCTAATCGAATTAAAAACACTAAATATTTATATAGATATATATTATATATATTCTTTAAGATTTTTAGTAAAAGAAGAATGAAATTACACAAATTACAAAGACTTTATCAACCAGTACTATAATTTACACTTTTCAATATAGACATTCGTATTTATTTATTTGTAAATACAAAATATCATTTTACGATATATTTGGAAAATATATATTAAGAAACAAATTATACCAATTAATACTAAATAAAAACATGTCTTGCAATATAAGAATTTGTTCATAAAAATTGCTTATCTACAAAATATACATGTATTTTTAAATTTTTTAAATATAAAAACTAAGATGACCTTTCCATGCGCATAGAAGAAATTCTAATAGCATTATAAATTTTTATTTGCAGAATTATACATATGATTTGTATATCTTGATTTCCTATTGAATGTTACCTAATTAATTTTATTTCTTATTGTCTTAGACTTTTCTGTCTATTGTATTGTCTCTGGAATGCATTCTCATTATACTACGTACAACCGAACTTTCTTTCTGTCATTTGAGAAAGTAGCTTGTATAATTAACATACCAATCCAACATTTAAGTCGTGACTGAAATACATATTTAAAATCGTGAGTGTCACTGGTGTAACTTTCTCTTCAAAGGAAACAATGAACAAGAATGGAACTTATGAATTTCAAAGTATTTGATTAGCTTGGTAAACATATTTCATACATTATTAAAAGTCGATCATTTGGTATTATACAGATTTATTTCAATTATAAAAGGTACGCGAAGTGTCTCACATAACTGGGACAAACTATATCCTGGAAACGGTAAAAGATAGAAAAGAATTTCATTAAGGGAAATTAAGCGGTTTCGGATGATGTATGATCTGAAATAGGTGCCCACTTTGAAAGTGGCCTCTATTTTTAATTAATTATTAAAATTAGTTAAATAATTAATTAGTTAAAAATATCACCTTCATTTTTAATTAATTAATTTAAATAATCACCTTCATTTTTAATTAATTAGTTAAAAAAATCACCTTTATTTCTAATAAAAAATATGTTAACATTAATTGCAATGCAATGGATATATTTATGTTTATGTTTTCCTTGTCCTTAATTCGTTCAATTTGATAAAGTTAAAATATTTACAAATATCTTTTAAAGTTAAGCATTTTCAGATTATTATATTATAGAACTATTTTAATACATTTGTGCAAAGAGTTAAGAAACACATTAATTAATATATGAAGAAATTTATAAATAAATCTACAAAAATAGGGGTGGTGTAAAAATTTTTGAAATGTCATCACTTCCAGAATGAATATACACACCAGTAGATAATGTATTATTTGGATCTATTTAACTTTACTCAATAAAATTGTTTTATATCTTCTACTGTCACAGAAGTAGGTATAGCCTGTCCCAGTTACGTGGGATAGCCATATATGTATGTACAGTAGATATGTTAATTTAGATGTATATACACACACAATTATCTTTTTACTTTCTTGAAAATCAAAAATATTTTCGATATTTATCACGAAAACTACGTAATGTAACCAAAAAACAATTTTCAAATTTTTATTTGCAAAAATTGCAATATTAATGTTATTCTTTTGGAATAAAACTATATATTCTTACTATACTTAGATTTTTACATATTTCAACAAGTATTCAGCAATGTACAAAATTTGTATGAAAGTAGTTTAATTACTATTTTATATTTATGGTATATAAGCATGTGTACAAGTTTTAAAGTAAAATACCAATTAACAATAGATTTTAGATACGTGTTCGATATTTCAATCAACTGAATTAAAAAATCATTTTTCTTAAAATGATAATTATTTAAAAAAATAAAAAATATTATAAAGTAAATATTTAATGGTAAATGTATTTACGTGAATTTTACAAAAACTGCAAATTGTTTCGATTGTATAAAAGCTGACGTGTAATGTTCTAAATTAGATTGTAATATTTTGATCACAAAAATGTAATATTTATTAGTAATTTTACATCAATGCATATAAGAAATCCATTACATTATATGTTTTAGGGGTTATTCATGAACGTTTCAATGGCAAAGGTTATTACTATTCATGGGCTGATCCAAGAACAAATGGACAAGAACTTGATTGGTTAGCAGGTAGAAATTTCTGTAGGCAACGATGTATGGACCTTGTTTCCCTGGAGACTTCTGCCGAAAATGAGTTTATTAAAAGTCGCATTGTGCAAAGTACTGAAATACTTAATATTTAATATATTTTTCGGTAAAAACAATAAAGTATGATTAAAAAAAAATATGATTTCTAGACAATGTGAAATATATTTGGACATCTGGTCGGCTTTGTGATTTCAAAGGATGCGATAGACCTGATCTTCAACCTCTTCATATTAATGGTTGGTTCTGGACTGCAGAATTACAGAAGCTTGCACCTGCTAATGATCGCGCTAATAATGATTGGTCCGAAAGTGGAGGGTAAATATAATTATCTATTTTCTTTAAAAGTTCATCAAATATTAATGGTTATATTAATAATACCGCTTAGTGGTTAGTAATAGGTAAAAATCAGGAACATCAAAAGATTAAGGACATTCACTTTAAAAGATATTAAAAATAAAAATACGTAATCTTCATATGTATGTATTATTTAAGATATGCATTATTTATGCTTCGGTTTAAGGGATATGAAAATTATTGATTTTTCTCTGCCATTTAATAGTTTTTGACGCGTAGAATCCATAAATGTAAGTCTTAACTTTAGGAACCTAGTAGTTCAAAAGTTATATGTAGGTAAAGTTGAATGCTTTTGACGTATTTTACACGTTACTTTGACGCCGCGTTGATTTCTATCCATGATTCGTCCAATAGAATCAATAGCTGTACGCAAATGCACATAAATGGCGACCATTTTGCGACGGGATTTTGAATCGTGAGTATTGGTTACCCTTATGTTACCATTATGTTTAGGATATTCTTTAGGTTATTCGACCGACGTGAGGCTTATGCTAAGCTATTAGGTTATGCTAATATAACTAAATTTAACAAAGTTCAGTTTAATGCTCATCTGTGCGGAGTGCGGAGTATGATCAACCATGGAGTACAGAAGACCAATCAGATGATAGGTAGAAGCAATATGGTGCCATACTAACATGTGAAAGCAAAATATAATGTTTTACATATAATTCTTGAACCGATAAATTTCAAAAGTTAAGACTTGCATTTTTTGATTCTATGCGTCGAAAGCTATTAAATGATAAGAAAAAATCAATAATTTCCATGCCCCTTAAACCAAAGTTGAACCCGTTTTATATCTTACCGGTGCAACAGTGACTAATATAAAGGGAGACAGCAAAGCAAAATAGAACTTTAAAATATTCAAGCAAAATAAATAAAATAGTTTTATAATAATATCGTGTTTTATTCTAATCAGAAAAATTTCATCGATATATTAAAATTTTCATTAACAAAAAACTGGAGTCTCATTGATGTAAAAGCAAGACGGATTTTGAAAGAAAAGCTGGAATTTATAATGTGGTCTTCTCCAAGGAAATTTTATATAGAAAACCTTTAATGCATTTTATTTTAATTCATTTTTCTTAGAGAAATACACTTGCTTTGAACCATATTACGAATTATTTTGTATTTTCTATATCGAATATAGTGAAAAATAAATTTATTGGTCTTGTAAAAGAACAATTTAAATAAATTGTCATAATATATAAAATTAATAACTGATAAATAGCATGATTTATTTTAGTATTGGAAAACCACAACCTGATAATCGTGAAGCTATACAACAAGGAGGTGCACCAGAAAATTGTTTAGCAGTATTAAATCAGTTTTATAATGATGGAGTAAATTGGCACGATGTTGCTTGTCATCATAAGAAACCATGGGTGTGTGAAGATAATGATTCTTTACTGAGATATGTTCACTTCACCAATCCTAATATTCGTACTTAAAATATGTAAGGTATAATTTATAGTTTTATAATAAATTATATAATTATAATTGTTCAATACTTTTTATATGAATTTCTACCTTTTTGTATCTGTTACAAGTTGATTAATATATGTAAGTATTATATGTCTATGTATATCAAAATTAATGGAATATTTCATTTCTCATATATCTCAAGGAGAGTATATATTATAATATAATTTAAAATAAGAAGAAGTACAATATACAGGATGTTAATTTTAAATTAATTATTTAAACTATTTCTGTTATTAATAATGATAAAAAAATAACTAAGCAGAATTTAAATGGTTTCAAGGTACACATTTAGTGGCGATAAAAAAGTCTTATGAAATCATCTTGGCAGTTTTTCCAAAGTCACTGACATTTTTTTAAGTAAAACAACATATTTTGTTGTGCATTGATCCATGTGCATTTTAATTCTGTACAAAAAAATACTGAGATAATTGTATCTAAAAGTTATTAGTTTAAAGGATATTTTAACTTTAATTCTGTTAAGCTTATAATATGAAAGATAAAGGAAGATGCAAAACATTATTCCTGTGTTCATATCTTCCTTATCTATTATATGTAAACTCAACAAAATTGAAGTTAAAATATCTTCGAAATTAATCAGTTTCAGACATAATTATCTTAATACTTTTTTGTAAAAAGTAAAAACGCACATTAACAAAGCATTGGTGTATAAAAAAATATGTAGATCTACTTTAGAAAGTATCTATCTGGAAAAAGCTATAAAATGATTTCTACAGGTCGTTTTTCTACCAGCACTGGATGCACACCTTGAAACCATTTAAATCCCTACATTAGTTATTTTTTCTTATTTTTAATAATAATGGAAATAATTTAAATGTTCAATTTAGAATTAATATCCTATATGAATAACATTTTGCTTAATATACAGAATAATGTAAAAAATGTATGGCATTTCAATCTTGCTTGTTGCGCTATTTTTTAAAACTATTAAATATATTTAATAATCTATTTGTTATATTATTTTAAAAGCACAAATTGTAAATATATTTATAAATATAAAATTTATATACATATACATATAACCTATTTATTAAAATATAGAAATACAGTTGCCTTTTTTGTTCCATATATAAAGTGTTATGTATTTTATTGTTAAATTGTTATGTATTTTATTGTATAACACTACTAAACTGCAGATTTTTATGTATTGACGGGAAATTTGAAACTCCAAATTTGTACAGAATGCACACAATATAACAGAATATATAAAATATTCAAAGCACAGTGCTTTTCATATTATTTGGTACATAAAAGAATTGTCAACCACGGTTTTATTTTCTTCATAATATTCTCAAAAATTATTTCCAGGTAATTTGCATAAAAATCTGTAGCCTATATATTATTATAAGTTAAAAAGAATAATATATAGTATATTGCACAAACATTAAACATTTATTTCACAAACACGCACTCATGAACTTTTTTATGAAAATACAAATTATTTGTAATTGCTTAAGTTGAATGTATATTTATACATTAAATATATAGTATTATACATATTTATAAATTATTCACTTTTTACCTTCTACCATTATAATATGATAACCAAATTTTGTTTTGACTGGTGGATCTGTGTAGATCGGAGAACTAATAGAAGAGATTGGTAATGCAAATGCAGCTTCTTGAAAGGGCCCAACCATTGATCCTCTAGTCATCCACCCAAGGTCACCCTTTTTAAAAAATTTATTTTCAAAATTATAAATTGAAAATGTCTTTTTTTATTTTCAGAAATAATATAAATATATATAAAGAATGTTCACACAGTTGTTAGCAGAATTTTTCTCATAAATGCTAAGTATATGAAAAACATTTCTTTCATTGAAAGAACACAAATTTTTTATGTACATATAAATTTTAGGTACACATATTTTTATATAATTTAAAAGCGTATATCAAGACAAATCCACACATGTGATAAAATGATTTTCTAGTTTTCACAAGATTAGAAATCAGAAAACTACATTTTGTATTGTTTGTATTTGCTAGTGTTTTTTATTGATAATACATAGCACATTTAATGTGCTGCTATTGTGTATTGTCTAAAATATATATTTTTAAGCAGATAAAGCACATAATTACAGAATAGTTCTTTAAAGAAATTTTCTGAACAGTATGCTTAAAGAGACAAATAAATTGGAATGTGTGGACTTGTGAAGTGATTTTCCCAAATTCATTATTTCTGGATTTCATTTTGAAGAAAATTCGGAAAAAAAAATGTATAATGCCAAGGATAGAACGATTTATACAGAAAATTTATGGTAATGTATGCATCGATATTTTGAACAACACTGCTAACAGTCCCTAAATATAGTTCCACCACAGTGTGATTCTATATCTCTAGGCCAGACGAATTTTTTTTTAAATTCAAGGTCTACTTTTTTGTTTGTGATGTATATCAAAAAGTATAGGTAATGATAGAAGTACGAGTATAATACTCATAATATTAATATACTGGATAATTTGCAGAGCAGGGGCTTTATCATTGATTTTGATGAGATTTATTTTAATTATTTTATTTACATATATACATGTTATGGGAAAAATAAAAAAATAAGTGATCCAATCTGAATGATCATACAAAAAATAAAAAAATTCAAAAAGGAGGAAAATGGAGAGAAAGCTTAAGAATTTAATAATGTTTTTAAAAATACATTGTACTTAAAGCTTGTATTAAAGGGCAATATGAGTAATGGTATAGAGCAACCATTAGTACTAAGAAATCAACAAAAGAATCTTCTATTTTATTTGGATTTCCAATGTGATTTATATAAAGTCTTCTCTTCTAATAGCAATGCATGGTAAAAGTAAGAATATGAGTGGTTTTCACTTTATATCAAGGCTGTTTTTCATTTCTCCTCTTTTTTAGGCGTCTTTTTATTTTATCACTGATTTTTTTTTATTTTTCCCATTGTTACTACATATAAGTGAAGTGATGAAAATGAATCCCATCAATATCGGAGGTCTCTTTTCCACAAGTACATTACTATAATACCTCTAAAGTTTATAATTTTTGTCATAAATAATGTTTAATAATGTTAAAGTAATTACTTCAAGAAAAACTGTAAACTATTTCTTTTGTACATCTGTGATCTGGAGACTGCTGTTACAAAGAGAATAGAGTTTAGTGAAAAGATTCAAAATAAGGAAAGGTCCATATTATTGTGCCCTTGAATATTAATTTTGTTTTGGGTTACAAGGTCTAGAAACAAAAGTGCTATAAGTAGATTTCTATTGCTGTTTCTTGTAGCTTTCAGCTAGAGCTACACAGCAAGGTTAACTTTTTGATAATATCCTTTGCTATAAACATATGAACGTGCTCCCTATCATACTTCCTATTGTATTGCAACACTATAAGAGCGAGGCTCTGGATCAGCATACACTATACCTATACATATCTCAATATATTTTTCTATTACAAATTCATCCACTCGTTCCTCTATCAGTCAACCTCAACAAATAATCTTCCAGCAAATGACTAGAATGCATTATATTCATTGCAAGGATCAAAAGTCTCAAAGAAAATATGATTCGTAATTCAATCATTTCCATGGAAAAAAATGTTATAGGTGTTCTCAGTTTTTAAACTGACATTTTTGGTATGTTTACATTTTGCAATCAAATGCAGGAAAAATAGCATTTATTGTCACATGTATATAATTCGACAAATTCATCAGCATTTGATAGCCAAATATCAAAGTATGAAAGTTAAATAAATTCCCTCATATACCCATGAAATTGACATTCATATTAAAAAGATTTGAATAAAAAATGAAGTGTTTTCAGAAATAAGTCATTTAATCAAGTTTTTTGTAGATAAAGTATATTATATAATATTATAATATACAATAAAATTGTATAATATTATAACAAACCCTATATATAATTATTATAATAGAATATATAATGGCCAATTTTGTTTTTTTAATACAATGCAACGAAAAAAATGTTAACTTTGGGATTTAAGGTCAAAGTTAATTTTACAGCTACTTCTTTCGCTAATTTTTACAGATCCAGATACAGATGATACTCATAATAAATCATTTTCAAACACCTTGCACATGAACATTTTCCAATATTTTAATATCTAGAATTGTGCGTATATCAAACATATTTTATGACATCCTGTTTATTCTAATAACATAATAAATGCAAGAAAAAGTAAGAAGGTAAAGAATTTCTTGCCTCTAAAATTGCAATTACTCAAAGATAGTTACAAATGAAGTATCCTATATGTAAGATGCAATACATTATAATTATACATTATATGAACATATAATGAATTAAAGTTTATCATTTAATACAATAAAGGTAGCAAATTACATTACCCCAGATCTTGCTTTGTCTTCACTATATGTAGCAGCAATTTCATTAAATTTTCCCCCTGCTTTCAACTTTTCCAATGCTTCCAGAATTTTTGATTGTTTTTCACAGAGTATGTGTCTAACCTGTAAAATCAAATAATTAAAAAAGAAGTAAAATTAAAAACAATGCATTTTATATATCTTTAATATGTATATTCAAAAATGGTTTTATAATTTGACACGAATATAAAATGCATACCTTCACAGCATTTCCTCCTTTCTTTTCTTCTTTGCCGCTGTTACCATCTACAGCTTTAATTTTATTTGTTTTTGTAGTATTTCCACCTTTTTTTGGAGGCATAGTTAAATTTCTTATTCGGGTCAAGATATGAAATATAATTTAACCTAATCACACACTATTAAACATTAATTAGTTAAACTGTTGTATCTAATTATGTAGTTTGTATAACGAAAATCAAATGTAAATGAAAAAAAATAAACTCATAAATGTAATTATAAAACTAATTTGTGCTTTTTTCATTAAATCTGAAATATGTTTTATAATACCGTTTTTTACAAAAAGTATTCCACAGGAAGCAATAAATTTTTACATTATATTTGGCAAGTTATTTTAATTTATAAAAATCATTCATAAAACATATATTATATTATTAAGCACATACATCTAATGAATTGTTATTATTAAGCAAACTTAATGCAAGTATCGTGACGTACATGTATACTTACATACGTGGTTGAAGTTTAGCTTCGTTATTATCATTGCTTATATTTAGAGTGCCTGTAGAGAGTGGTTGTAGCCACGATTACTAGTATATAATCCTATAATAATATAAACTCAGATATAAACAGGTCTCAACTCGACAGTCGCTAGGAAAAATCGTCTAAAAATTTGGTCACAAGAAATCAACATGGAAGATAACAAGGTTCTCGCTCTCGCGAAACAGACAGAAATGAGGAGAATGTTTCTGTCTCTGTCTGAGACATTTAGGGCATATCACATATACACAGAATGTGAACCTTCTCATCTTCTATGTCAATTTTTTATATTTTCTATGCTTTCGCTGTATGGGCGTCAAGACCCGTTTATATGATTGTGTTTTTAGCAGAGATGTATGGGAATATTTTCAGACCAGTGTTAAAAATATTGAAAGATAGATATTGCGAATAAGGGCCTCTGGTGATCAATGTCTGCATTGTTCGCTAATTTCGTTTCCGGTACTCTTAATGAGAGAAACGATTATACAACGAAAGGAGAAATGTGTAGTCTCGCGACTCTAGTTCATACTGGTGAATAGTGCAGGACAAATATGCGCATAGCACGCAGCACTGGTAGAGCAAACTTACATATGTACATATACATAAGTATTAGAACATCTATTGACTCCCAGGCTGTCTCACTTTGTGTAAAACATATATATATATATTAAGTTCTCGTAAAAGTTTTCAATTTGCTTCTGAAATGAAATTTTCCAAATATTGGCATAATTTTCTATATTTTTAAAAATAACTTTTTGGTAGGGAGTTCTAATTGACTACTTTTCAAATTTTCGTTAAGAGATTTCGTATTTTTGTTTCATCTTTCGCAATCTTTCTCCTGGTTTTTTTTCATTTTTTCGCTGGATACGAAATGAGGAATGTCACCTTTTTCAATACAATGTGAAATGTTCATCTTAATATAATTCTTCCAATTTTAACAAGATCAAAATTCATAGAATTAACAAATTTGTATCATTAATGAAAGTACGATGGATAAAAAACGTGGCTCGTTACGTGGTTACACAAATTAGTCGTTACATCTTCATGTTCTTACACCTTACCTATAGTCAGTTAGTTCTTCTATTTTTATGGTTTTTGTAAATGAACATGTAAATCAGGTACCAGAGATCCATACATTTCGTCAGAAATATTATTCATTGATCACCGATTTACTATTTAAAAATTGATATCTAGGTTTTACTACAACGAAAACATTAACGTGACGAAAGTAAATCTAATGTTAAATCTAAAATATTATCGTGTATAAAAAATATATTGAAATTATGGCATCATTTCATTGACCCATTATCGTTTGAGAGGTAATATTCTCTTTTTTGTGTAAAAAAAGTATAGTAAACAATTAATTTCGCTTTTCTAGACAACATATAATTAGTTTCATTATTGTGTAATTTTGTTATTCTCATACTCGTCTATCTTTGATAGAGAAGTAAATATGAATTTTTCTGTAGAACCGTACAATTAAATAAATTCTTGTAGTGTGGAACTCTAGGTTCTTGTCTATGCTAGTGTGCAACCAAACATGGCAGATCCCTAACTTCGAATTTAAATACATAGGTTTTTGTATATGCTAACGTGTAATCAACAAAGCAGATCCCTAATTTTATAGGTTGTTGTACATGCTAACGTGTATTCCTTCTACCTCTAGGGTGTATGGTGCAGCACTTATACTGTGAAACAACTAAAACTGGGAATGTGACACTCTCATTTCTTTTCTGCTTCTAGCAACAGTTCATAGATGGTGAATAACATTTGATCTTTCCTTCCCTACAAAAAATATAGTAAACAATTAATTTTTTTCTTAATCAACTTACAATTAGTTTCATAATTGCGCGATTTTGTCATTCTCACACTTGTCTATCTCGGAAAATTAATTAATTAATTATAAATAGATATTAATTAATTATAAATTAATATCTACAAAAGTAGATATTAATTTATCTATAGAACCGTACAATTAAATAGATTCTTATAGAACTCAATAGGTTCTTGCTTAAGCTACTGAGCAACCAAACAGGGCAGATACCTAACTTTAAGCTTAAATACATAGCTTCTATGTTCTAAATTGTAACCGAACAATTTTATAAGTTCTTATATATGTTAACGTTCATTCCCTCATTTGGTCGAATGGTGCAGCGCTTGTACTGTGAAACAATTAGAACTACCGGCGTAAATACTTTCATTTCCTCTCTGCTATGGCGTGATATGGATATGTTTATATAAACAGATTTCGACACTCATATATTGAAGCCTAGGGGAAGCCGTCTGAAAATTAAGTCGTGACTAGTTGTGAAAAATCAATATGGGAAACAAGAAGGTTCTCGTCCTGTGCATGTGTAACATGCTATAAATATTTCAAAAGAGATAATGATACTCTATTCATTTTTCATTTCATTATTTCAATATTTCTCGTTCGTTAAAACATCTAGGAAGAAAATTAAGAAGTTATTCTCGGTTCGTTAGTTTCATGAAGAAGACTTTGTCGCTAGTTCTGGAATACACTTCTGCGTTTAAATGTCTCGGAAATCTTTTCAATTCTCACGCACTCCGGCGATCAGAGCGGGTTTTCAACAGTTTCTACAAAATATCAAATTTCCACGAATAAGCAAGTTTAATGATCAACTACCATTTTTTGTGCAAAACGTCGCGCGGGGTTCTTTACTTCTATGAATACCATGGTTATTTTCTCTACGGCTTGTGCGAGGTAAGCTGCCGCTCATATGTCGTTCGGATTGAGGATCACTGTGCGTCCTGCTGCTTAGGCAGTCCTCCTTTCGTTCGCGTAAGAATGTTTGCTCGCGCACAGGGATATTTCGGTTAATTTTTAATTGTCAATAACTAAAAGATAAAGCCGAAAACGTAACTTTTTATTCTTGATTTTTATCTTAATTTTGCTTCAAGATTCACTCCTTAAATTTTTTTACATCTTTAGCCGAACACTCTGTATATTCTATATCTAATTGTTATCGATAACGAAATATTTACAAAAATATTGCTCCAAGTTCAACTACATATTTTAGTTGTAATAGGGGCTCAAAGGAATGTTTAGCATTAATTGGTTATTTTTAACTAAAGTTAAAAATAGACATGATTTAAATAAATAAAACATAGAAATTGTGAAAAACGACCATCTTGATGGAAATTCTCAAAAATGCTTATACTGCCAATTTTTTCATTGCCAGTATTGTTGTTTTCATAAATATGATAATTGCTTTTATTGATTTACATTTAATGTCTGAACTATATTTTGAGAGGGATTCACTGCTTAAATAGCTTTATCTAAATTTAAATAAATAAAAGGTTAATCTATCAAAATATATGTCGGGTTTACATTAGAATTAGGGTTAGGGGCGTGAAACGAATCTTCATTTGGATTACACATTGTCGTTATGCAATAGGGAAGACATTGACTAGTGCAAACGCGATTATTATAGAATCGGACAAGTAACCGTGGTAATTAGATACTCGAGAAACTAATGAGAATGACCCTAGGTTCAATAATGAATCCGCGATCAACGGGATGATAGATGTACGGGCTCACAAAATCTAAGTCGAACTCTTTGTTAATAAAACGCGTAATATTCACTGGTCGCAAGGGGTTACTCTTTTCGTCGATGAGATCGCAAGAAAGAATGAGTTTCCGTCCCGATGATGCCACAGAGGAAAACTATATGGGGTGTGTCTAAGGACACGAGATAATCGGATTCGTCGAGGATAGCCTTCGTTCAGAAAGTAAGGGAAATTGACGTTGCTGCTAATTGGTCAATCTCCATATCGGTGGTTAGAAAAAGATGCTAGCCGCCCTCGAGGGAAAGTTGCTAGTGGGAGACGTTGTTCGTTGAAAAATAGGTCTCCTGTATCTTCTCGTAGTTGGGACAAAGACTGTTTGTTTGAAGGTCTTTAGTTAGCTAAATTTTAAGATTTATAACGGGCCCTCAGGCTAGCTGAACATGTACTGCGGAGACGCATCGGACATCTAGCAATCATCTTACTCGAAGAATAGGGTCTGTGTGTGGCAAGCCACGGGACAGAAACCGTTGGAATGTTTACTGTCGCGTGCCGCCACAAATATTTCTTTTAAGGAGAACTATAGAATTACTCCATACCTTTGTTAGACAAAGCCTTCATCCTGTGACCGCGGCTATGGCACGTAAACTTATGGGTTGGTTGATGAAATAAAATAGCTGAGTCGTAACACAACTATTGTCTTTATTTTCTAGCACAGCACAGGTTTACACTGATCGGAGAGATGTTCACTGTTCGATGGTTTTGTCTATTTCTTCCCAGGTGTTCTCGTCTCATTACGGAGGAAAGCTCGGTGTGGGTGTACCCTTTTTTAATTATTAACGCGGATTCGCTGTTCGCACCTTCCGTTAGGAAAAGTGAGGGTAACGATCCACAATGCCAATTGGTTATAGGTCATGTTAATAAATGAAGATAGAAGAAGAAAGCCTCCTACCAACGCTGCTAGTAGGTAATATTGTTTATGGGAAAAACCAGCTTTTTCGTTAGTCAAGTATTAGGTTTTTCCCATTAGGTAACTACCTGCTTTCCCCGTAATTAGTAAGGACGTATAACAACCTAAGGGCTGTTTCAAGGACCATCCATAAACAGATAACAGAAATAATAAACTTAAAAAGTTTAGGTTTATGGTGGGTCCCTGGGGTAATTGAGGGTGCGCGATGGCCTCTGATAAAATTGACGTTACAGCTACGTTCGGCGATTGGCTGTCGCCTCGAGCCCAAGCTCATTATCACAAATCTCGAACAAATACAATCGGATCGAAAGACGACAATTGTTTAATTACGCCTATGATAGAATCTAGATTACGGTGTTTTCCCGAAGGGATTAAGGGATTTTCCCGAAGTTCCAAAGGGAAGGCTCCGATGTCCTTTCATCTCCGACATATATATTATGAAATAAACAAGCAATAATTTAATAATGATAATATTCAGTAAACAAAAGATAATGTTTTATACCACAGAAATTTTTAAGCGTATTTAAGTCTTATAATTCTCAGAATAAAACTGACACACTTTCATATTAGCGACATCTCTAATAAATTCTTTAATATTTAATTTCCTAATTTACCAGTTTCTCTTGTGCTATAATTGAGCTTAAATAATTTTTAATAAGTTTTAATCTGAAAAATGTCCACAAGTGAAATTAGTGATCATCGGGATTGAGCTAGTAACTTTGGTTTTTGAAGAAGAATGTTCTAAAATATTAGAAGAATATTAGAAGAAAGAAGAAAAGAACGTTGACCTTGTCGGCATTGCGCGAAACATAGGATTCAGCAGCGAAAATGAATGAAGGTCGATCAGATTTCCTTTTACAAAAATTTGATCAAAAGACTGATCACATGCTTCATTGGAAATGTAAAACTTACGTAATTAAAATCATTTTCAACAATGAAGACACTTTTTTACCATTTTTTATGAGAATGGTTCATTCCCGATTCAAAGGTGTAGAATGCACCTAGAATAGCCGCAACAAAATATTTCTTAACACCCTATACATAGTATAAATATAAGTTCTTTTTTATGGTTCTAGCTTCCTTTCAATTTTCTATAACTAACACAATCTCATATGTTTTTCGGACTTTGAAAGGAGGGGGGGGCTTACAAGTTATTTTTAATAACTAGTATAAACTAAACTAAACTAAAATTAATAAGTATCCTATAAATTATGTTGTAACCAACGAATTATTGTTATTAATAGATTTAACACTTATCTTTAAGATTTTACTAACTTAAAACTTCGTTTTGCACGGAGTTTGTTGTATAATTGTACTATTTTCATATTGCCTGCTTTTGTTGATAACTCCTCTCATCCATTCCTTTCCTTTTCTCAAGCCTTTCAGTATTTTAGCAACTGTTCTTTGTAGTTCTTGTCATACCTCCGAATCTACAATTCCCTATTAAATTTTCCATCGTCTCTTCCTCTTCAGTGCATAACCTGTATTTGCTTTCTTCGACCTTTTTTTAATATTTATCTCTCTTTATGTCACCGCATCTGAACCTTCGTATTACTCTTTAATCTCTTGCATTGTATTTCATGATCAAAAACGTATTTAATACGTATTGCTCTGTCTCTTTGCTTGAATTTCTGTTTACTATTTTCTCAACTACTAGTAGTATACTAGCTTACTACTATTGCCCTTGTTTTATGGTTTTCTGTAGTTCCTCTTTCATTCTCTCAACTTGCTATATTCTTTTTCTTTTATTTATTTTCAACATTATGTTATTATTTTGTTCTTGTTTTCTACCCCAGTTTTTTCTTTATATTTTTCCGAAGATGTCCTGTACCTTCACTTCTTCTAGGATAATATATGCAGATGTATTGCAATCCAATCCTAGTATCCATCTTATGTACTTTTATTTTTTTTATTTTCTCGATTTTAGTTGACATCTCCGCTTCATGTAACAAAATAACTCCTATAAAGCTTCTAAACAACAATATGCTTCTCCCACTGTTGCTCCTGAATTTCCATTCGCATATTCTACACACTAGCCTGTTGATTATCCTCGCTTTTTTCTAGCTGTTTCTTTTATGTGTAGTTCATATTTTTCATTTTCCGATTTATTCGAATCCATCAGAAAACCTTCCTCTTGCTTCCTCTTACTTTTCCGAAGACAAGTATTTCAGATTTTTCTGGATTCAGAGTCTTTTCTTCAGATACTCTTCAGTTGTTTCATCATCTCTTTCAGCTGTTCTGGTATCTTGGCTATTAAGAACATATCGTCGACGTACGGCAGTGACCAAATCTTTACTTTCCCTATTACGTACCTTTTACCTTCAGCTCCTTTTTTAACAAAGCCCTTGTGAGTGTCCATTTTTGGTGTCTCCTATCCTTTTATCATAATGTCATTCTTTTTCTCTCTTTTTTCTCTTACTTATTCTTTCAAGTATTTCAAGTTTTCAATTGTCTAATTTTTTACATGCCCTGACGTACCGAGAATCTCAACGGCACACCGCGATCGAGCAGCGTAACATGATTTGATATAAGATGTTATTGAGACAGTGTATGTAGGTACTAATTCAAAAGTAAAATTTCTTTATTTTTTATTTTTTTTAAATTAAATTTTTATTAACATATTTGCGAGGTCTTCCGATAAAAATGAGACCAAACACAATATAATTTGTATTATATTAGTTATTGTTGAGTACTAAATACCTTACATTATGAAAACTGATGGTACTAACATTTAAAATACGAAATAATAATTTAAAAAATTAACTTATTTGTTTCTGCCTGAAAAATAAAGAGTAAATATTAATATTGTGAAAATTTTGTTTGTATTTTTTTGTAGATTCTAATTATAAATAATGTTAGAATTAACTAAAAAATAATTTCTGAGAACTTAGAACATTTGTTAAATAAAAGGTGCTTCTCACAGTACATATTCGCTTAAACGTTGAAAGAAATATCGTAGCTCAATTCTTTTATTTTCTTCTTGTTCTTTGCCTACGTTATCTTCATTTGTTTCTTTATGCTCGTTCTCACTTCACACGACCTCTTCGCAGTTTGAAGTAAATTGAACTACATCTTCTGAGAATCTTTTTCTAGTGAAAGGGATCATGTCACGTTTTATATTACGCTGGTATGCATTTGTTTGTAGAGGTAGCATTTTTTTCCAAGCATTTCTAATATTTTTTCCTATTATTTCTGTTCATGACTCAGTTAATAAATCTATGTAATCTCTAATTAAATAATATTTATGGAATGGTCCGACCTGCCCGTATATGTAACAGCTTTCCGAAATATCTTATGGTGATAAAGTATTTTAAGTTTTGCTATTGTAGTATCGTGGACAAATTGCCTAAGAAATATCGGATGAACTACAAACAATGTTGCGAGAAAGTCTAAGTGTCGACAGGCCGAAAGGGTCGGAAAACTTCAATGGGCCAAGCGGCCCATCAATTTTCTTTTTTATTTGTTTTAAATTTTACAATTTGTCCAGTAGGACATTTGGTAAAATGTTATAGCTGCTTAATAATATAACATGTGGGTGGCTACCCCCAGTGGGGTACCATCTTCGTGCTTGTTAGGGTATATCCTTTATGAGATCTACTGGATGTTTCCTTTTTAATCTCCTTTGGATGAATGTGATGATCGTTTCCGCTGCCAGCCGGTTCGGGTGCGTTGCTAATCTTTCTCTGTACCTTCTTGCGAATCTGCTAATTTCTTCCTTGACCGTTGGTATTCCAAGGTCTTTCCGAATGTCCTCGTTTCTAACGTACCATGGGGCGTTTACTATTGTTATGAGTATTTTAGATTGCATTGCCTCTAGTTTGGTTATATGGCTCATTGCTGCTGTTCCCCATAGTGGTATTCCGTACGTCCAGATTGGTTTTATGATGGTTTTGTAGATTTTTAATTTGTTTTCTATGCTTAGTTTGGATTTTCGACTTGTTAACCAGTACATCTGTCTCCTTGCTATCTGTATTTTGCTTATTATTGATTTGATATGCTGTTTCCATGTGAATTGTGTATCAAAGTGGAGTCCTAGGTATTTGACTTGCCTTGTTTGTATTATGTGCGTGCCGTTGAGTGTAATGTTTGGTGGTAACTGTTTTCGCAGTGTGAATGTAATGTGGTTGCATTTATCAGGGTTTGCTTTAATTTGTTTAACTTGAAGCCACTTTTCTATTTTTGCAATATGCTCTTGTAGCAATGCGACTGCTGTTGCTGGGTTAGTGTGCCTGACTAGTACCACAGTGTCATCCGCAAATGTCAGTATTTTGCTGTTGGTGGTTGTTGGTATGTTGGCCGTGTATAGTGTGTAGAGAATTGGTCCCAAGACGCTTCCTTGCGGAACCCCTGCCTTGATGTCTTTAACTTGAGAGTATGTATCTTTAATTCTTACTGTAAAGGTTCTGTTGCTTAAGTAAGATTTAGTTAAATGGTATATCTGCTCCGGGAATTGTTTTCTGATTGATTGAAGTAGACTATCGTGGTTTATTTTGTCGAATGCTTTCTCGATGTCCATAAAGAGGGCTGTGCAGTATTGTTTGTTTTCTATTGCTAGTATTATTTCGTTTGTGAGTCTGTGCATTTGCTCTATCGTGGAGTGTTTGTTCCTGAATCCAAATTGGTGATCTGGTATTAGTTTTTCCTTCTCTATTATTGGTTTTAGGCGGGCGTAAATTATTTTTTCCAGTATTTTGGAGAATACTGGAAGTAGTGATATTGGTCTGTACGATACTGTTTGGTGTGGGTCTTTGCCTGGTTTAGGTAACATTATGATCTGTGCTAGTTTCCATAGTTTAGGATAGTATTGGATTCTTAATATTGCATTAAAAATTATTGTGATTAGTCGTATAGCTTTTGGAGGAAGGTTTTTCAGGATTTTACCATTGATTAGGTCGATTCCTGGTGCCTTGTTATTTTTTGTTTTTTCAATTATGTTTCTAATTTCATGTGCTGTTGTTTTAGGTATGATGTAATGATTGTCAGTTGCGATACTACCTCATCCTCGTCCATATGACAGTTGTGATTGCTATTATTGATATGTGGTGTAAATATGTTGCTTAGGTGGTTGGAAAATTCTTCAGCTTGTTCTTCGTTGCTTCTTGCCCATGTATTATCTGCTTTTCTGATTGCTGGGACTAGTTTTATTGGCTTCTTTATTTTTTTTTGTGACTTTCCAAAAGTGAGTAGTTGGAGTTCTCGTGTGCAGATAGTGACTCTATGAATTTTGTGAACTCGTTGTTATTGTGCTCTTTTATTTTGTTTTTCATACGGATGAGGATGCGCTAACCACTAGTACATCAACTGACAAACACTACACCATACCTAAAACAACGGCACAAGAAATTAGAAACATAATCGAGAAAACAAAAAACAATAAAACACCAGGAATCGACCTAATCAATGGCAAAATTTTGTAAAACCTTTCGCCAAAAGCGATAAGACAAATCACAATAATATTTAACGCAATACTAAGAATTCAATACTTTCCAGATTGTTACGTCGGGCGACCCTGTACCTAGACCAGGCCATACACCACGGACCAGACGGGAACCAGATGTCCGCTCATCCTTACGGCGTACCCTCAATAGTCTTAAGGACCCGTCATAAATCCCAGTAATTTGCTAGCTAAGGTCCTTCAGGCCGAACAAATATCCTTTTTCTAAATCACTTTCTAAAGACTATTGTTTACTACGGCTTGACAAGGGTAAGTTAGTTTTTCTTACGTACGATGCTTCCTACTAGCAACTTTCTATCGAGGGCGGCTAAGACCCTTCCTCGTCCAGCAACCTTCGATTATCCAATCAGAAGCAATATATACTGCCCTCACCTTGCTGACCAAAAATGTCATGAACAAATCCGATGGTCCCGTGCGCTAGACACACCCATCGCTAGCTTTCCTCCGACACAGCATTGTCACCCAACTTTACTTCTCCTACGGCATCAGGAGGGTCCACTCTACTTCTTCTACACCGCTAGAAAAGTCAACTACTTATTCTACAAATTCAAGCAATTCGAGTCTGGATCAAGCATCAACTCAAGTCAGTCAACAAGTCGAATACAGTCAGTCGACAAAATACATTATCATACGCGACAACACGAACACAGTCTCAGGTCGTACTCATTTGTAGTCAGCTTCTATCAACCATTCATTTTGTATTACACCGAAGTTGTTGGATTGTGCAAATATATAATAACCTGTTAATAGCAGCGTTATCTTCAATTTAACTACCCTTATTATCCCACAAGAAATAAGGGATCGAAAGGTTCGTGGCGTCGATTAGTCAATCGTAACGGGAATTTACGACTCCCGTTGGCGCGCTTCTTCGAGATCGCGTCTCCCCGCGAACATACGAAAACAGAGTATGTGTCCTTGATTTTTATTACGAAAGTTCTGCTGCATAAGTAAGATTTTATTAATTGGTATGTTTGCTCCGGGAATTGTTTCCTGACTGTTTACAGTAGGCTTTCGTGGTTTATTTTGTCAAATGCTTTCTCTATGTTCATAAATAGGGTCCTTGAGACTATTGAGGGTACGCAGTAAGGATGAGCGGACATCTGGTTCCCGTCTTGCCCACGGTGTATGGCCTGGTCTAGGTAGAGGTTCGCCCGACGTAACATACTCTGAAGTCAGAGACATCAAGGCAGGGGTTCCGCAAGGAAGCGTCTTAGGACAAATACACACTATTCACGGCTAACATACCAACAACTACCAATAGCAAAATACTGACATTCGCTAAATATTCGCCGATAAATGCAACCATATTATATTCACACTGCGAAAATAGACACCAGCAAACATCCTTCTGAACGCACATACCGCAAACGAGGCAAGTCAAATACCTATAAAAAATGCAGACAACAAGGAGACAAATGCATTGGCTAACATGTCGAAAATCCAAACTAAGTATAGAAAATAAATTAAAAATATATAAAATGATCATAAAACCAATGTGGACGTACGGAATACCACTATGGGGAACAGTAGCAATGAGCCATATAAGCAAAATAAAGACAATGCAAGCTAAAATTCTTAGAGCAATAGTAAACGCCCCATGGTACGTTAGAAACGAGGACATTCGGAAAGACCTGGGAATACCAACGGTCAAGGAGGAGATTAGCAAATGTGCAAGAAGGTACAGAGAAAGAATAGCTACGCACCCGAACTGGCTGACAGCGGAAACGATCAACACATCAAGTATAGAAAGAAGACTAAAAAGGAAACACGCAACAGATCTCACAAAGCCACCCACATGATAATTAAGCAGCCAAAAAATTCTACCAAATGCCCAAATCGGACAAATAGTGGATGGAAACAACTAAATAAAAAAAAAACTTCTTCCGTGCGCTCGCATTAGACGTCTGTCGTGGTATTTTTCAATTACCGAAATTCACTTCTTCACTTTAACATTTGAGCACAACCCCAGCGCATCTCTCAATTCAGCAGCTCTCACCAATAGCAAAGCATCAGGTATAAAATCTTCAGTGGCCCTTTTCTTCCTAAACCACATCAGTAAGCGGTATTCCAGCTCTTCATATATAGGCTTTTTCATTCTTTGTCTTTCCTTGTGTACCTTAGGTTTGTTAGTAAAATCCACCATTTTTACAACGTTTTGTCTCACCTTACAAATTGTTGAACCGTTTTAGCTATATTTCTTAGTAACTGCAATTGGCAATGTTTCTAAATCTTTCAAGACTTTTAGTCGTTGTTCCATGGATTATGTGGTGTAGGCTTTTCTTACTTGTCGTAACAATTTAATTAAAACATTTTATTCTAAATACGTACAAGAAAACTGTAGTTAGTAATAACAGTGAAGTTAATGAATATTTACACTATAAATATATACATACACACACAAAATTCAAGGGTTCTAAGTTCATACACTTCTTAAAGTTTAAAGAAAGAATTTTAAAGAACTAGTCGAATTGTTTGCCATCCTTAAATTTTCTCGTGTTTTCTTCTAAACAATCGCATTGCCAATTCAAACTCAGCCAGTCCAAGCTGCGCTTCACAGGAATACGAGGCCGTCCGCCTCTTCTGCGAGCGAGTTATGCTCGTGAAGGAGCGACCGAAAAGGGAGAGAAAGAAAAATTCTCACCCTTGTAGGATAAGACGATGGAGAAGAATGGCAGTCAGACGACCTAGAGCCGCCCCACCGTCATCCCAACGGACCGCGACTGAGAGGAGCGACAGCGCTAGGGGCAATGACCCCGCCTAACGCCAATTCAATAGTCGGGAGGTATTAGGACTGGCTCGAACAAGAGGACGCGAGAAGGGGGTGCAACTGAAGTTAATTCATAAGAGGTTCCTGGAGCACCCCTGTCATACGCGTAGGATGGTCATCGTGGAGTTTTAGTCGGTAGGAGTCCGACACTATTCTGCTGCTACGCGATTATTGCAGCAGCGGAGTGTCCATGAGGATTTTTTCTCCACGTACAAAAAAAAAGTCCAAGCTGCGCTGCGCTAAATAGTTATGGTTCTTGACACAGACCCTTTGTACATACATCTGTTTTACAATATATAGCTACGCACAATATATAGCTTAAATGATCTTTATCCTTTTTAACCGTTTGCAACTAACCGATTTCGATGAAATTTTCATGTGTAATTGGCATACTTAAATTTGCAACACATACTATTTAAATTACAGATAAAGCGACCTTTACTATTGTAAAGATGGGAGCGGGAAAATATTCACATCAATATGTAATATTACCATCTCTTCTTTCATTGGCTCTGATTTGCATACACTTTACGGATTGTAATAGACTGAATGCGCTGTTTATCATGTTCTTTCATTTGTGGGAGCAGATGAAGACTGTCTCGCAAACAAAAAAGAACCTTCATAAAGCTGCGGGAAATTTCCTTGAGGTTCTGCTGCAAATTTATGATGCACACGGTCCGCCGAAATCATCAGATCCGCCGCATATGACCCTTTATAGTAGAAACAATAAATAGATCTGAAGCTTTTCAACGAGTTGGTCGTGGATCTTAATTATATAAACTATGTACTATTTACGATTATAATTCGCGAATAAACTTAGTCTTAATGGAAATAAAATTGCCTTTTTAAATTGCCGTTTAATAGTTTTCAATGCGTAGATTCTGAAAATGCAAGTTTTAATTTTAGGCATTCGGTGTTTCAAAAGTTATGCGTATGTAGAGTTAAGCGTTTTTAACGTATTTTACAGATTACTTTAACTTTGATTTTAGCTTTAAATAATCTTTAATCATTTGTATCCGATAAAAATATATTTTTAAAACAAAAATATTTAATAGAAATTAATAAGTGTAGTATCGGGGAAAAGGGCCTAAGAAACATCGAGGAAAGACCTGCGTGACCCTAGTAACGAGCGTTTGCGGAACACGTGGGTCATGGGCTTAGGAAAAGACAAAAGGAGGGTAAAACGGCCAGAATGCGAGTTGAGAAACGGCAGTGTGCAACGGGAAGTCAGAGAGTGCGAGTGGAGGAGCGGAATAGTATGAAAATAAGACGTACGCCAATATTGTTATTGAGTATCGCTGATTAAACTACACTAAACTCTAAATATAACACAATCATTTGTCCTTACTCTAAGACCCACATAGGTTACTACATAAGTATTAATTTGGCTTTTATGGTCGGGTCATAAGGATGTTTCTGAAGCAATTAAACGTCTGACGCGTGTACCATCTGCAACGCAACATTTAGATCTTGCTTGTCGGAAAAGAACCATTGTTGTCCATGATATCAGCACAGTCGTCTGTGGAATATGTATCAATTTACGTAAGAGCCGGTCGCTTACGTCGCAACTGGTGTCGTTATGTAATTGGCGCACACCAGCAATGGATGTCGCCTGTGTGATTCGGGTTTCACGCAGCTTCAGACGCAACCACATATAGTGATTTGGGCGAGAAAATCCAACGTTTAAACGAGCTCTACACCACAAGATTTTCCTTGAGAGGGGTGAGCTCGAGAACTAGCGTGAAAAAAATAGGTAGAAAAATAATGTGAGACAAATCAGCATATTTTCTTGATATCTTGGTTCGAAATACTGAGATTTGTTTATATTAAATTTATATCATTGAAGCTGCGCTTCAAAAAGATACTTTTCAAAAGTAGAGAGGACACAACAAATTTATCATCAACTTGTTAAACAACATGTCAACTAAAATGACAAAAATTATTCGTATTCAGTTTGATTATTTATATTAGTTTGAGAATTATATTATATAATTATTCACTTTAATTATATCTAAATATAAAGGTTCAACGTTATTTGTTAATATTAATTTTTTATGGGTTTAACAAAATGTTTACGTTAGGAAATCCCTTCAAAGAGAAATTCATAAACTTCTCAATTGTAAGGGTTAAAGAATAAGGATCAAACGTAATATTCATAACCAAAGGTCACTAATTTCATAAATATGTACTTAATTTATAGCAGTTGGAATTGTGTGCAATCTAACTGATATTCACACTCTGCAAAAAGAAGTTGTAAACAATGATAAAAAGGAAATACGTAGGTAATAGAGTTAGAGTTCTTATGGTCTCTAGCGTAAATATCTTATCTTCGAAGTAGTATTTGCCCGTGTAAACAAACATAACTGTTTCAAAATTAAGACTACTTTTTTTATTTGTCTTAATTTTTCAGTACTTCTTATTTATTATTTTTATTTATATAATAATATATTCATGTGATTAGAATTCCCATATTTCCCGTAGTAAATATTCTTAGGTCATATTTACATCACGGATAAACAATAAACATCTATTACATTGTGCACATATATACGTTTAGTGAATTTTTACATCCTACCTGCAAGACATTATACAATTTTTCCCTTTTAGTCCGCATTTGCACATAAAGAGTATAAAAACTCAATTTCATATAAAGTTAATTTCTGGAACATAAAATATGGTAAATTTAAATGGAAGCTTGTTGTCAGTCGTAAATATAAACTTAATAGTGAAGTAAAAGTTTATATATATTTACCTTCTCAATGCACGATATATTCACTTAAAAATTGCATGATCAAATTTTTATAGATGTTATTAGTAATACTCTATATTTCAAAAAGAAATTATATGTATAAGACGTTCTTACTTTTTGTGTCTTGATTTGCATTTATTTGATACTTAAAGTACATAACGAAAAGTATTAAATGACATTATGAGAAAGAGTGAATTCATAAGGAAAACAAATATTCATTTTTAAATATTCAAAATATTTCCTTTTAATTTAAAATATTTAAAATATTTTAAACTTTCTTAAGAGATATTGCGAAGCTATTATACGCCGTGTTACATTTGGATTACGTTATGATAACTATTATATTATAATATATATGTATATGTTGTTTTTGCCAGGTTTAAACAGTTGTTATATGTACAGGGTGGTTGGTAACTGGTGGTACAAGCGGAAAGGGGGTGATTCTACGTGAAAAAAGAAGTCGAAAATATAGAATAAAGATTTTTCGTTTGAGGCTTTGTTTTCGAGAAAATCGACTTTGAATTTTCGCTCGGTACGCGTGCGGTACGTTATAACGGATCTCACTGTAGATCGTTGTTTCGATGGAGAAATAAAAAAAAAATTTTTTTTTAAATTTTTATTGCATATTTTCGACTTCTTTATTCGCGTAGAATCACCCCCTTTCCGCTTGTAGCACCAGTTACCAACCACCCTGAATATTTCACTAGCCAATTATATTATTAATTATAACAGAATGACTCACGAAAATGTTCGAACACCCTTTAAAATGGAATATTTTTTCAGAAAATTTCTTTAAAACCGGGTTTTGAAAAATTAGGACGATTAGTTTATGAAAATTGGTTGATGCAGAAATAAGCGAAAAACATCGAAAAATGTAAGGATCTTTAGATTTATGACAGTTTTAAGTGGTAAATAAGTGGAAGGTTATGAAAAATTGTGATCTTTATCATTTTTAACCGTTTGTAACTAACAGATTTCGATAAAATGTTCAGCATGTGTAACTGGCATGCTTAAATTTGCAAAACATACTCTTTAAAATACAGATAAAGCGATCTTTACTATTGTAAAAATGGGAGCGGGAAAATATTCACGTCAATATGTAATATTACCACCTCTTTTGTGATTGACTTTGATTTGCACACACTTTACGGATTGTAATAAACAGAATGCGCTGTTTATCATGGACTGCTATATTTATACTTATCGGTTTCCGAACTTCCAGGAATATTCGAGTTCACGCCAAACACTAAAACTCTAAAACACTAAAAAATTTCAGCTTTGTGCCGACCCTTCCACTTGTTATCGCGACTCAACTATCATATCAAGAAACTTGTAATATTCGTGAAAATTCCTCCCACTATTTTCATTGTGACTCTGATCAATTGTCATTTATCAAAATATGGTTCACATGTCATATAGTAAAACTTCTAACATCTAAAAAAGTTTCAAATGATTTGTTCCAATTTTGAAAAACTTATTCTGTTTTAAGGGACGTTCGAACGCTTTTGTGAGCCATTGTATATGGATAATCAATTGAATTATCATAACAGTCCAGAAGAATACATTTTAGATATTTATTAATAGTATGTAAAATTAGAACAAAATAATGCAGTAACCGTAAGGAAATGACATATAAAGAAATAATTACATATAAAAAATAAATACTTAGAATATCTTTAAATTTAGATAACAATTGCAATACTACATTTTATGAAAACTATAAAATATAAAATAAACTTTGAAGCAATTAAATTTTCCTATTTACTGCACTTCATTAGTAGTATATGGTTGCTTCAATCTCCAAATTTCGAGCAGATTATTTCATTGTAGTAAAATAAGTATTATAACAAGAGTATATTATTCCGGCGCGCATCAATTTTTTACTATTGCAAATTTTCATCGTGTTTTATTCCATTGCATGTAACACCGAAACATACGAAGCAGAGGCTTTCAACATCTATAAAACAGAATATAAGAAACATGACAATAAATCATTTTAATAATATCACTGTCTTGATTAATAATTTTAACAAGTTAGATGCAAAAAATATATTGATGTTGACTGTATATAGAACAAAATAAGTAAAATTATTTTCATTAATTGGATAACTAATATTAAAATTTATTTTGTAAAATTAGTCACTTGTGCTGTGTTAAAAGATAAAAATTTATTTTCTAGAACATTTGGTTCAATTTTTCATGGAAGCGTAGGAAAATTCTTACATTAGCAAATGTCTCTAAAGAAAGATTCATAAATTTCCCAATTGTGAGATACAGAGGCTTCTGAGAACGCAATATTAATAATAAAAGCGCGCGAGTTTCATGAATACTTAATCGATACCAGTTGGAATTGTACACAGTCCAACCGATATCCTCACTCTGTAAAAAAAGAATGATTTTATACAATAATAAAAAGGAGATTTTTTTACATAATCATAATAACCTTATTATAATATTTAACATAAATATCTTACTTTTGAACTAAGATATTCGCCTGTATAACAAAGTATAAGTGCTTCAAAATTAACAGCTATGTAATAAGGAAAGCATTTTGCTACTACTGCAGGTGCTTGTCCACTGCTTAATGACTAAAATGTGAAAGAGAAATTATTTAATGATATAATCGCCAAGTAATATGAAAAATACAGTGGCTCTCGAAAATATTCGACGCTTACCATAGAAAATTTGTATAAATATATTGCTTGCTTATCACGAAACTGTTTGAAATACTTAATGTTAGTACTGTAATGAGACACGGTTATCGTGATTATAGTGGCAAAATTTGAAAACAACCCGATAATGCAAAGTTACAAATATTTACTGCAAATATACATTTAGTGAAAAGTTAGTATAGACTATAAGTAGCAGTCTTAAACATATAATTAATGCTAAGCATGATCCCACTAGATATTGTCGCTTATTAATATAGCGAATAATTTTATTGACTGTTTAAATACTTCTGTGATATTTGCGAAGTATATATCTTGTAACATTTATATGTATACATTTTCAGATCCGTTTCAATGTTTACCAGTATAATCATGGTAACCATGCCTCGTTATAGTACTAATGAGATTTCAATATGTTCTGTATAATACAATACACAAAACATTTTTTAGACCGTGAAACACAGCGCATCGTTATAGAACCACGCATGCACATGCACACGACCGTTTCTTGCCCGATAACGGTTCAATGTCACGAAAGAGTTTGGACAGCTTCGAAATTTATAATCCATTTACAATCGCCGAAATAAGAATGGGTTACTTCGCATGTGTGGAGCTGCGGTAAGAATCCGAAATCCAACGAAGCTGTACTCACAGAACGACCCACAGAAAAATAACGAGATTGAAGACTAACGCGAAGTGTTTGAACGCACTCCACAACGAGATTGACATGAAATCGCAGTGGTACGATAGATAGTGCCCAAGATACGGGAGATAAGTGAGAGTAAATCGAAGTCAAGTCTATGACCAATTTCAAAACAAGAATGAGAGTTAGCGAACTTGATATGTTTAGGCCAATGATTAACAATCGATCAATCAACGAGCAGCTTGTCGCCGATGGAGCGCGGATCTTTTTTACGGAGTTGAGAAGTAATCCTTAACAGGACTGTTCAAATACTTTCGGGATTCACTGTAAATGAATATAAATTTTCACATTGTATTTTTCAATCTGATGACTGAATTTACTTACGGTTACAAGAAGAAAGCCCACAAAGCAGATCACTACAGTGTTAAAAAAGAATTGTAGCAAAGATATCAAAGTGAATACACTTTCGACATTTTCAGATAAACTTATAATTCTTTGGTGTTTGGCTATAAGACTTTTTATGATTGTTATACGTAAATGCTCTTCATTATGATTATTTAAAATCTCTGTTAATCTATCGCAGAGTATATCGATCTGACTGGCTACATGAAGCACCTAAAAATAATGAAACACGCTTTCAGAAATTAGAATTGCTCCAAATTATTACCGTAATTTCTATGATATTTCTTATTGATAAATAATAACGAATAATATAATTATTAGCAGTAACTAATTTATAATGTAACTAATTAATCAATAATACGTAATATAATATAGTTATATACAGGATGATTCATAAATGCATATCAATATTCCAGAAAGCGAATCTACACATTAGAATAAATAAAAAGCCTCATATGAACGTACCATCATAAAACCAATCTGGACGTACGGAATACCACTATGGGGAACAGCAGCAATGAGCCATATAACCAAACTAGAGGCAATGCAATCTAAAATACTCAGAACAATAGTAAACGCCCCATGGTACGTTAGAAACGAGGACATTCGGAAAGACCTTGGAATACCAACGGTCAAGGAAGAAATTAGCAGATTCGCAAGAAGGTACAGAGAAAGATTAGCAACGCACCCGAACCGGCTGGCAGCGGAAACGATCATCACATTCATCGAAAGGAGATTAAAAAGGAAACATCCAGTAGATCTCATAAAGGATATACCCTAACAAGCACGAAGATGGTACCCCACTGGGGGTAGCCACCCACATGTTATATTATTAAGCAGCTATAACATTTTACCAAATGTCCTACTGGACAAATTGTAAAATTTAAAACAAATAAATAAAAAAAAAATCATATGAATGTTGATGTTGGCTTTCACGTTATGATTACAGCACACGCTCCAAGTGTCTATCTCGTACCACAATACACACTATTATAGATGTTCTATTATAGATGTATAGATATTATAGATGAAAATATTAGATGTTCTCCGAGTAATTTGAAATTCAGTTTGTATTCTTTTGCTCAGGTTGTGTATTGTTGTGCATACGTTGGGTTTGATGCACGATAGATCTTAAATGCTGCCAGAAGAAAAAACCTAATGGATTTAGATCGTTATATTCAAGCAATGGATCCACATGGCCTACCACAAGTTTACGAAGGTGCTGTTAAGGAATGTCCTTACTATGAAAAGGAAATGAGGTGAAAATGTCAAACATAATTTCGCACCGATCTTTATATGAAACAACTGGTAGTAAACATATGCAAAGAGAGCAACACTAATAGAGAAGAAATGTTCAAGCCTAGATCCAAATACGATACATTGCTGAAAAACTAAAATTAAAATATCTTTTAAATCAATGATTTTTCGATTCGAGTATCTTAATGCTTTCACGAAGAGAATTAAAAAATGCATTAAATGGTGTATGAAAAATGTATAATTTCATTTTGTAAAATGGAAGTAACCTTGAAATCTTTGAAACACCTCTACTTTCGGAGATCATCATTTAAAACCATGCAATTATTCCGAATTTTCCTATAATAATATTATTCCTGCGTTAACTTTTTTGACGTTATGGGTGAGTCCAAGTGCGTAGTATACCTTGCATATTATATAAAACGTATGCAGCGTAACAGTTGCCACGATTTTTCAGGCACTCTCGATAATCTGACAAAAAAATGTTTTGAATAAATGTTAATTAGCTTTCGATCGGCTACAAATTGCAATATAAGAAATTCCCCAAAAAATATTTCTTCAATAGAAAAACTTCTATTAAAGAAGTTCGAAATTCAATTCGTCCTCCCGATCGTCAAGCTTGTCAGTCCCTGAGAGAGTCCCTTTTAGAGATCCCATAAGAAGAAGGTATACGTAAACAAACCAAAGATCATTGAGCAGCTGAAGATTTCGAGGCGAAATACGAGGGTTAATCCTAGATACTCGAACAAAGATTATGGAAAATGTTCTTAAATGAGTTCAGCTATGTAAAGCTGAAAATTGCGGGTATTTATGTCACACAGCTTTTGATACATAATTTAAAAAGATTCTCATAAATTATATTTTATTATTTTCGAAAGAAATACATCTTAAATCAGATATTCTTTAAATTATTAATTTTGTAAGTTCGTTAGCGACTTTCGTATCATGCTAACTGAAATGATTCAAAGAGAAGTAAATACATGAGTAATATATGAGATTGAAGTAAAAAGTAATAACTTACGAATGTTGCAATAAGAGCCATAAACATTCCTGCCATTAGAGTAAATATCGGTTGTATGACAAGTTGTATCGTCACAATGATTTCGTATATTGGTGAAAATGTTGCTTCGAAAGGAAATTCCATTCTCAATAGAAATTTCTTTTCCGTAAAATGTGATGCTTCAATGTTGTCAGGAACGAAAAAGGTGGTCACTGCATATAGAGAGATACTGCATGTAAACACTATAAGCATAACCTTCGCAATGCGATAGGATAAAATAGCTTTCTGCATCATTACTTCCATATTCCATTCAGATTTACAATTATTCCAGTCTTCGGCCATTATGATCAAAATTTCCGAAAAAGTTCTGTATAAAATAATATCCGCAGTCATATAGCTTTTATAGATGCATACATATCAATCATGCAATCATATAGGTACATCGATTGATCTGTGAAGTGGATTTTACACTCGAATCACTATCCTAGTTCAACACTTGTTTTGTATATCAATTAGTATCAATATTGTAAAAAAAGATATATATATATATATATATATATATATATATATATATATATATATATATATGTACATATATATATATGTCGGGGTAACGTCGGGGATAGGGTTGTGGACGTTTGATGATTCTTCATTGAAATTAGCCATCGTTAGAGTATAACAAGGTATGGTCTATTAACACAAGTATGCACACCACAGACTTGATAATCGACCACGGCGATTAGGTGCTCGCGACACTAGTGACAATGGCCTTAGGTTCGATAAGGAATCCGCGGTCAACGGGATGATAGATGTACGTACTCACAAAATCTAAGTCTGACTCTCTGTTACGAAAACACGTAATGTGCACTGACCGTATGGTGTTACTCTTCCCGTCGGTGGGATCACAAAAAAAGTGACTTTCCGACCCGATGACGCCACAGAGGAAAACTATGATGGGGTGTGTTTAAGGACACGAGATCATCGGATTCGTCGAGGATAGCCTTCGTTCAGAAGGTGAGGGAAATTGGCGTTGCTGCTGATTGGTCAATCTTCGTATCGGTGGTTAGAAAAAGATGCTAGCCGCCCTCGAGGGAAAGTTGTTAGTGGGAGACGCCGTTCGTTGAAAAATAGGTCTCTCCTATCTTCCCGTAGCTGGGACAAAGATTGTTTGTCTGTCTGAAGGACTTTAGTCGGCTAAATCCTAAGATTTATAACGGGCCCTCAGGCTAGCTGAACATGTACTGCGGAGACGCATCGACATCTGGCAATCATCTTACTCGAAGAATAGGGTCTGCGTGTGGCGAGCCACGGGACGGAAACCGTTGGAATGTTTACTGTCGTGTGCCACCACAAATATTTCTTTTAAGGAGAGCTATAGAATTACTCCATACCTTTGTTAGACAAAGCGTTCATCCCTTGACCGCGGCTACGTTAGGCGACAAACTGTCGCCTCGAGCCAAAGCTCACTATCACTAATCTCGAACAATTACAATCGGATTGAATAACTACAATTGTTTAATTACAGCTATGGTAGACTCTAGTTTACAATGTTGCGGGATTATCCAAAATTTCAAAGGCTCCGGTGTTCTTTCATCTCTGACATATATATATATATTCTTTTCATAGTGTTTATTTTTCTATTACATCTTGTAGGTTGCATTTTAAGCATTTCATTGAATAATACATTTTGAAATAATACTACTATTTCATGATAATAAGTTTTAAACATGCTATTTGAGAAACATTCTTTACTATAACAGGTGTCTTTAATCATTTGAGCTATGAAAACAAATTTTAACGTGTAAATCATTTTACCTATTATAGAATATTTTACATTATCATTTGAACATTTATTAATGAATTGAAGTGATTTATTTGCGCATGTAACGTTAAAATCGCGTTAAGTAAAACCGTACAATAAATTTTGGATAATGTATGATATTGAAAAATTATAGCTAAAGTGTTAATAAGTTTATTATTAATAAGTATTAATAATAAGTAAAATAAGTTTGATAAATAGAAGCAAATATAAACTTAAAAGGAATAGATCAAATAAAAATAATCAGAAACCATCTTACTGTTTGTGGAACCAAACGATAATAAACTTCAGAAGAAGAAGAGTATTTGAAAAAGTAACGCTTAACCCGTCTAATAAGTCTGTTAAATCGGCCGCTTTAACATGAGTAAGACAATATGAATATTGAAATATTAGAAACGTTGACATCACTGTTGTCCATATGATATATTTGAAAATTCGACATGAAGAATTTGGCCATGCTCCAATCAAACGAAGGGTGATTTCAACTGGATAGCTAATAATGCCCTTTATAGCCATTGACGATAATATTCCCTGTAAATATGAATATTACTTCTTATTATTTACAAATTTGTATAACTCCGCAAGTTCTACTAGTGCCACATATAATCGTTTGGCGCTAATTATTGACAAACATATAAAAAGCGCTTAAAAGAATTTATTCAATTTGAAAGTACGTGACACTATTCCTATTTAAAAAGTTTCCTATTTGAAAAGTATCAAATAAATGATAATTTCACACTCTTGAGACTCGTATTAAACTAAGAAATATTTATTATCATTAGAGCGTGGATTGTAATGCAAATTCGTATTTTTGTAAACCTATTGAAACAAAAAAGTCTAAATGACAAAAATCCGCGATCTTATTGGCACGATCAAAATATTTTGTAAAAATAAAAGTAAATATTTTGTAAAATATATTTTCCCACATACACATACCAAAATAATCTTCACATAATATTAATAACATGAATAAACATGTGCAAAAAGGGTGTATAAAAACTAAGTGTAAAAATCACTGTAGTATAATCCTACACTTCTGGATCGGTACAGATCTATAAAAAAAAGTTCGCGCAAAATGGACCTTGAGCATATTTTTCAAGATCAACATTTTTTATCGCAACTTCTTCCATTGATCACGGGGAACGAAAGCCTCAAAGGAACTATGGGCACAAATGATTCCTTCTTACGGACAAAAATCTTAAAGCTTTAATAATTCATAAATTGACTTTGTGGCATGATGGTGAATTGCATGGTGGACTGCCGCGATGTATTTACATTTACATTCGCTTTTAATAAGGAAGTACCGTGCTTTTTATAGAACAACAGAAAATTACAGATTAGCTCGTGAAATATATCAAAATACAGGAATAATGGTAGATTTCTGTGTGCAGGAGACATTTTGTGATAATGCGATTTTCAGCGGCTATGTTAATAATGCGGCGATCAAGAATTAATATTGTAACGTCTGAACGCATGACGATGGCGACGTCGTGTTCAACTCAAAAGTAGGAGACGATGTGTATTACTTGGAGACTATCCCCGATGAAAGACATGTTGCAAATGTCTCTGTGGGAAACGATCAGGAGGAGCCTGGCCACAGTGACGAAGACATTGAAGTCATTGAGACAAAGGCATATAGGAGTACTGTATCGTGGCATGAGAGGTTGGGTCATCTGCATGGAAATGCAATGAGAAAAATCCCTATAACGAGCGTGAAAGGAGATTCCAAGAAATGTGATGAAATGTGTAGAGTCTGCGTGAAGGGAAAAATGACAAAGGTGCCATTCCCAAGGATAGCTTATCTCATGTGTCAACGTCCTTTGGAAATCGTTCACAGTGATATCAGTGGCAGAACTCAGTACAAATCGTTAGGTGAAGGAACAACTTCGTAACTTTCATTGATGATTTCTCTCTTTTCATGCACGTTAGGATCATTAGTAGAAATAGCGAAGTATTCAAGTGCTTCAAAGAATATCAGATGGAAGTGGAGGTTCTACATCAGTCCAAAATAAGTGCCCTCCAAACCGACAATGGAGGTGAATATACAGGGACAAATTTTGAGAGCTACCTGAGGGGGAAAGTTATTCTGCACAGGAAGACCGTTCCTAGGAACCCTGCGTAAAATGGCGTTTCAGAACGAGCCAATAGAACCCTGATTGAGATGTCTAGGTGTTTGCTCATCCAGCCAGTGCTCGCTAACTATCTGTGGGGAAAAGCTGTAAATAATGCGTGTCACATAAGAAACTTATGCCCATCTGCTGCTATCGGAGATAAAATTCCATTGGAGTTATGGAAAGGTAAAGGATGCGACATCCAAGGGGAGATCAACAGGCTAAAGGTATGAGGTGTGCGTGTTGTCCGTGATGATTGTAGCTGTTGGTTGTAGATGTCGCTGCTGGGGTACTGCTGTTTTTCTTCTAATTTAGATGCGTGGAAGAAAAATCGGACTCCGGTTGCCGGGATTCGAATCCGGGTCCCGAACGTTCGTAACCTAAGGCGCTAACCACTGCGCTACCGTCGTCCGGTAGAGGTTAGTGTCGAGTGGCGGTGTTTGTTGTCGAGTGCCGCCACGGTATCCCCTTACCAGTGATACCATTTCTTCTTAGTGTGGTAAAGCGTCAGCCGATTGTTGTCAAGCCCGTGTAGATGTTGCGTGTTGTAATCGATGTGGCGGTGGATACCTGTCGGTACGGTGTGGAGTGTTCCGCGTACGGTCGTAGGCCTTTGTTCCTCTTTTTAGTATGACGTGCTGGTAGTGATGCCCATGAACTTTGCAATGGCTACATCACTCCTGGCTTTGTCATCGTCTCGTATCCACTCACGGGCTTGCATGGTTCGGCGGTGAGGCGTCGAATTTTTCTGAAGGAAAGGCCGTTCCGTGTGTGTCGTAGCGGTAGATCCAGATTGTCACGGTCTTAGATTCGCGATGATCGAAGTCTCACATAGCGATATCACGGTCGCACACCCTCTTTTCGCTGTCGATCACGTCGGGGTCACCACTTTGTGGGGTGTGTTGAGTCCCTGCCAGGTGAAAAGAGAATGCGCGTTTCGTCCCGGAACTACCGGTGGACTCGTCAGTAAGGCTATACCCGGTAGTCCCTACCTTAGACTAGAGGGAGTCTCGCTAGGTGCGGTATTTGTATCGTGACACCGTATATTCGACCACTAGCGAGACAGACAGACTCGTCGTTGTAGTAGCCCTCTGGTGTTGGCAGTTGGTACCCGGATCGCCCGGGAGGTGTTACGACCGCGTTGATGCCTCGATCTGTCGGCGTCCTGTTGGAACCGATCCGCCACAGGTATTTGGATGCAAAGTTTGGTACCTGATAAGCCCAAGCGGAAAGAAATTTGGTAGCAGGGCAGATGAGGGGATTTTTGTAGGTTACGGCTGACAAGTCAAGGGTTATAGGATCTACCCACCGAAGATCAAGAAGGTAATAATCTCCTGTCATGTTAGGTTTGAAGAAAATGTGTTCCCCTACAAAGGTGTTAGTGTGGACACGAGTAACATGAAAAGGAAATTTTCTGACTGGATATGGGACGTTGAAGACTTTGAACTTGAAAAGGGAATTGAGCAAATTGATATTGAGGTCCAAAGTGATGGTGAAAGTGATGAACAATTTAATTAATGAAAATAATCAGGAGGAGGTTGTAAGCGTACCGATTGTGCCTAGGAGGTCAGCCAAACTAAATAAGCCAAAGAGGTGTAACAGTTGTGCTCATGTTGTAACGGTTTGCAGAGCTCAAAGTTTGTGTGGGTCTGTAAATATGTACGAAGCCCTGAGGAGACCCGATGCTCAAAAGTGGACCGATGCAATAATGAAAGAGTTGGACAATCTAGTGAATAAGGATGTGTGGGGCATAGTGCAAGACCATTGAATAGAAATGTCATTAACTGCAAGTGGGTCCTTGTCGTCGAAAGGGATCCTGATAGATTATATCTTAGCCTTGTGGCTAGGCTTGTAGCTCGGGGATTCTGGCAAAGAGCTGGTGTAGACTATTCAGACACCTTCAGCCCTATTGTAAAACGCAGAACTCTGAGAATTTTGCTTGCTCTGTGTGCTAAGTATGAGTGGAGTTATGAACATATTGATGTAGAGTGTGTATACCTCAACAGTCCTTTGGATGAGGACATATACATGGAGCAACCTGAATTCTTTGAAGTTCCAGGAAAAAAACAGAACTCAATATGCGTGCAAACTTAAGAAGCGTCTGTATGGATTGAAGCAAGCCGGAAGAATGTGGTTCAGACACATTAATAATATTTTGAAGGGTATGAATCTGAACCCACGTATGAGTGACCTATGTGTGTATGTGACTGCATCCAAAGATCTGATGTAGCGGTTTGAAGATTCTTGCATTTGGAATGAAGACTGCGATTTATATATTAAAGACTAGTATTAAGGAAAAACTAAATGTTAGAATGCTAGGTACTGATACTCAATTCTTGTCCGTCCATTTGAGTAAGCCAAACAGCACTACTGTTATGTTTGATCAATCTGTGCAGATAACTCAAATGCTGGATCTTTTTGACATTACTAATGAAACTGGAGTATCAACACCACTAGCTAAAGAGTGTGATGCTAGTTTTGACATTGAATGCGATGAACCGTTTGATAATAAGTTGCATGAACAGGCTGTTGGGCATGTAATGTATGCCGCTATTGTAAGCCGTCCTGATGTCGCATGTGCAACAGGTAAACTAAGCCAAAGATGTGCAAATCCGACTGTGTCTGATTAGAAAGCTGTAAGCGGATTTTTAGGTACCTACTAAAAACCAAAGACTTGAAGCTAGTATACCAAAAGACAGGGCAACCTTTGAAGGTATATTGCGATTCAGACTTTGCGGGCTGTTCAGTAGATAGAAAATCTAGGAGTGGGTATGTCTTCATACTTGCTGGTGGTGCAATATCTTGGTTGTCAAAGAAACAGCAAATTATATCTCAGTAGACGTGTGAAGCAGAATTTGTAGCGATGCAAGAGGCAGCAAAGGAGGCTGTGTGGATATCCTTACTGTTAAGGGAGTTGGGTCAATTGTCATATTGTCCTCGCCTATGAAAAATGTTCTGCGATAATATTGGAGCTATGTCATGGTCCAAAGATGAGATAGTCGCTGAGAGTTCTAAGCACGTTCAAGTCCATTATTTCTACGTCAAGAATTGCATGTCAAAAGGTACACTAGATTATGTTTATGTGCCAAGTTCTGAAAATGTTGCTGATATTCTTACCAAAGGTTTAAATAGGATTAAGACTCAATATTTTACCGAAGCTATGGGGCTTGTAGAAACTATGATCAAAGGGGAGTCTTGAGGAAATATTAGGTTGGTATGATCACTAGTTCCTACATGCTAAGTTGGTACTCTAACTTTTAACGATGCTCCTTTGTCTTTGGCGTCGGCCACGTGTTAATTGTCTGGATGTATCCGGTGTGTTCATATGGCTGTACATGGCGGTGAAATACAGAAAGTAAAAACTGAATCAATAAATATCAAACTCCAAAACCTATTTAATAACAGATACGCAAAGAAATATAAGGAAAGTATGGCAACACATCCTAACCAGCTGGCTACTGAAAAAGGTAAAACCAATATAAAAGGAAGACTAAAAAGAAAACATCCCATTGACTCCACTAAAGAGGTAAAATAAACAAACTCGATGATGGTATCCCGCTGGGAGTAGCCATCCACATGTTATTTAGCAATAATGTTAGAAAAATTTACCAAATGTCCAGCTGACAAATTGTAAAGTACAAATTAAATAAAAAGAAAAATCTTATATGTTCCTATAACTGGTAGTGTATGTTAGAGCAGAATATGGTTCTCCATAAAAAATAAGATAAAATTTTGTTTATATAAAATTTCGTATTTGAAAAAAGCGAATTGAAGATGTTCCAAGAATGCAGCACTAAACTACTACGTTTTGCACAATATCTTATGTATTAAAATAACAAATTCAATTTGAATAATATTTGAAAAATTACATAACAGATAACTTTCCGTACATGCACGTGCGCGCGCGCGTGTGTGTGTGTGCCTGTGTGTGCGCAAAAAGCTATAACTACCTTTGAAAGCTTTTAGCATTCGAAAGACGGTACCTTTTATGTATATATATATATGAAAATATCTTCCTAGATGTTGCAATAAATCACAGTCAAGCGATCACTGCATACTGAGAAACATTTTGTTGGAAGTAAAAGCAAAACTTATAAGTACTAAAACAATCTTCAGAAATGTTTATCGATCGAACGTAATTACCTGCAGCATATTACAAAGAAACTAATGCCTGCGTAATATGTAGTAATATCAGCGATTACCAGCTGAATAAAAAGAAAAAAATACAGAGGGAAACAGTCTTCTGTATATCGATTTGCCACAAACATCATTATGCACTATTTATATTAAAAATGTAAGCACTTGCCCTTCATCTTCCAATGAAGACGGATATAAACTTATTTTCTTGGAAAGAAGAAATAAAAAGTCGGAATCATATTTCTTATTGTGAATTTACAATAATATTGAGTATTTGTTACATTCTTATTTTTTTAGTAAATTTCATATTTACAAAAGAATTTAAGTTAATAAGTATACACATTGCCATCACTTATGTTTCGCTGGAGCTTAAATTAATTTTTAAACATAAATGTTAAAATATAATTATTCTTATTTCAACATTCAGTTTTTTCTTATTTTCATTATATTTTATATTTTATTATTATACGTATATTTCTTACACTAAGTTGCTCCAACAAAATATAATAACATAAAATAAAAATAATGACTCCAGTATGCAATTTTCTTGGAATGTTCTTATAATCATGTCCTATGTAGTTACGCGCATGGTATAGTTAGTGACATCTACCCGCGAGGCTTGCCGATGATGTAGAGAGTAGAGAAATTGCGCCCGTGTGGATAGGACGTGTATTAAGAGCAATCGTTACTCTTTTACAATTTATATTATTTCCGTTATATACTTTAATTAATAATAGATTCAGCGTTAAACAGACACTACATTTTCTTAGAAGTGGGGTACAACCGCGGTATGGTTACAGTGTGTATCGAATAATGATCGAGACTAAGAATTTACAGACATGTGGCCGTTAATAAGGAACGACGTCAATACACGAGAGTCGAGCTGTAACCGACTCTCAACGTGACAGTGATCGAAGTTTTGACGGATTTAACATGAATGACGATTTGAAAGGTAGCGTTTTCTGCAAAAAGGTACATGTTGCTAGTGGTGATTCGAAAATCGGCAAACGGGAAAAGTTATCAAATTGTAATGTGTCGATTACCGCATTCTGATGTGGAAGAGGCGATGGTCATGGAACAGTGGAGCGTCTCTTTCGCGATGAGTTGCAGATGTTGCCGAACTTTAATCCGATCGAAAACGATTTAACGATCGAACAATGGGCGGACAAGATGGAGGAATACGGAGAGTTGTACTTATAGGACGAAATCGCTATGAAACATCATGCGTTGTGGAAGCTTAGGGGCCAGAAAGTGGAGGGACAGATTGCCACGAGAGGAGCACTCATAGAAAAATTGGAAAAAGATATTCCAAGAAAAATTTCTATCACAAGACAGCGTCATGTTGCAGACAAAAAATGCGCTTAACTATCGGCGAAAACCAGGTCAGTCTATATTAGAGTATCATTACGAGAAGCTAACTAAATGTAATAGATTCAGATGAACGATCGAGAAACGGTCGAAAGGATTGTCGAATGAAGGCCGGGTGCCTTGGGCCTTCGCTTACGTGAGTTCCATCTGGAACTGTCTAGTAACGGTAAGTAGGAACTCCGGCTGACAGTGACGTGGCCGTTTATCCACACCGATAGTCCCGCCAATGACTAAAATTGGAACCACGGGGGGGGGGGGGTTGAGTTAAGCCCGGAGGGAGTGGCGATCCCTCCGCTCGGCCAATTTTGGTTGGACTCGTGAGGGTAGTGGTTGAAGGTCAAATGATGGTCAGACGGCCGATAAGGGATTGCCTGGGCTTCCCTAATGGCCGTCGGTGGGCGAGCAGCGTCCCAACTGCTCCGTTCAACCTTAGACGAGGGCAGGCCCCTGTAGGCCGGAACTGCTTCAGGTAGCAAGGTCAGGAACCAAGCGCGCTGGTTGGGCGTACCTCAACTCCGATGGATCTGGGGGGCCCGGGTCTGATTGTAGCTTCCGCGAGGTACAGACTTGTTAACTAAACTAGCTGCATCTATTTACTAGATGTAGTCGAGAATAGATAGAATACTTGTCTAGATGATTATCGAATCATTAACAGGAAAAGAATGGAAAAAATAGATCCCATTACCGCTAATAGATGATCAGTTAGGTTGGTTATCGGGATACAAATATTTTAAAAGTTTAGATTTAAATACCTAACACTATGAGATGCCCATAGAATCAAAATCGAGGGATATAACGGGATATATCGCGTTCGCTACACTTGATGAGCTGTATCAGTTCAAACGTATGTCCTTTAGGTCTTGTAACGCGCTGTTGAGGTTCGGTTGATTAGTGGAGTTTGTTGGAGCTCTGAGAAATCTTCAATATGACACAGCAATGACCTACTTAAATGATGGATATGATTTTAGATAGTTTTAGGAACTTTAGGAAAATAGCGCTTATTATAAATTTAAGAAAATGCCATCTTTTGAGCAAAAGATTGAGTGTTTAGGATTCGAAATATCCAAGCAGAGTATAGAATCCGGGAAGGCGAAGTTATAAAGTATTGAACAATTCTCTGTACTGAAAGATACTCGCGTTATTAGAAATTTTATCAGTGTTGCCAGTTATTTTACACGATTCATGAAGTGTTGCGTCTGTAACCAGGCCGTTGACAGACTTATTAGCCAAAGGAGCGAACTTTCCCGCGGAAAGAACGCGGATTAAAGTAACGTATTCAATGAATTAGAAGGTCGACTAAGTGGATCTATATTAGTGCTTTATAATCTGGAATCGCCGACGGAAGTACATACAAATGCGAATAAGTCTAGAATGATTAGCACCCAAGAGTTGTTTAATAATAATAGTAAAAGGACTACTAACACGGACGCGAAGTATTGTGTTTTCGAACTCAAAACATTGTCTGTAATCAAGAAAAATTTAGGGAGTACCTGATAGATATATTTTTCACGATTCAGATTTAACTGACTTAACTTTCGGAGCAGGTACGTGGTTTATACGGTTATCGGAGTATCGTCATCAAATCGAACATCGTAACGGCAAACAAAATAAAGTAGCGGACGGGCTGGACTGGAATCGGATAGAATCGAGTGAAGATACTCCGTTAAAGGATTTACTGGTTTAGGAGAGATCCAGAAATTTTGCGTGTTCGCGATGTTCTAAAGGCAGGAGATCTAAGTGTACAGCGTATATAAAAAGCAAGTATAGAAGTCACTGTAGTTCTACCCCTCCGGATCGGTGAAGATTTGTAAAAATAAATTCATGCAAAATTGACTCCGATCATGATTTTCAAGGTCGAGATATTTTTATTGCAACGTATTCTACTTATTATACGGAACGAAAGTTTCAGAGAAACCATGAATCGCAAACGATTCCTTCTTCTGGAAAAGATATTAAAGCTTTAATAATGCTCAAACTGGCTTTATTCACAATGCATTTACATTTTGCAGTCAAATATAGGGAAAATAGCACCTACTGTTGCACATAGATATCCCAGATCTACCATTATATCTTCCATATCTTTCGTTCTTTTTCTGTTCTTCCTTTTTTCTTTTTGTCTACTTAAAAAGCACTGAACTCGTATTTCTACATTTCCGTCAAGTTTTCCTCCAAGGTTACACAGTGATTTTGTATGGTACACCACTTTCAACTGTATGTTGTAACTATTTAACGGATGTAATTTGTCCATTTGAACTGTAAATGGGTTCTTCTCTGAAAGGAAAAAGTACATTGCCGCCAAATTTTATGAACCAGGAAGTCACATGTAAAGAGTAGATTTGCACATTATCCGCGGTGCTTGAAATTTTTCGTTTAAAAATTGGCGAACCTGTCGGTTATGATCATGTGGACCACTATCGTACATAAAATAGACAAAGTGATGACTTTGGCATGATATAATTTCATACAATTCGCTTTGGAGACATAAGCGTAAAAATCGTAAATATATTTTTTTTATTATTTAATTTGTACTTTACAATTTGTGCAACTGGACATTCGGTAAATAAATCGCAAATATGTTAAACTTTTTACATTATACAACACCGCAGAAGATCACAGATGTAGGTTAAAAGATGGGCTCAATAATATGATTTCCAATAATTTTTCCCCATATGTTTGTAGTGAATCGTCCATGATTAAATATTTCAATCATTGCATGTTGTTTTCTGTAAGTCTAATTTTTGGTACTTTGTTGATTCAGAATGCTACAACTTGAAAAACTGCTTCTGTTACGTTGGATTGTCAAGATTCTTGTGATCAAAGTGGTGGATTTGTTCCGCGAAATCTTTCATGGTTCACTTTATCAAATGCTTTCTCGATGTCCATGAAGAGGTTGTACACTATTCTTTCTTTTCTATTGCTACTACAGTTTCGTCGACGAGCCTGTGCATTTGCTCTATCGTACGGTGTTGTTCCTGAATCCAAATTACTGATCTGGTTTGTTTAGATGTTTTTTGTTTTCACATGTTTTATGTTTTTGCCAGTTTGCTCTCGCTTTCCTTTTTTCTCTGATTTTGTCAAGGATGTCTATTGGAATCATTTTTGTTTGTCTGTTGGTTGGTTCAGGTATAGTGGTTGCCCATATTGCTTCTTGGATAGTTTCTGTCAATGTTGTTACTGCTTGTTCAATGTGTTCGAATGTTTTTAGTAGAATATTGCAGTTGATTTTGCTCTTAATTAGTTCTTTAAATGTTTGCCATTTGGTGGCTTTATTACAAAGCGACTCTGGATTGCTATAAAGTATTGGTTTGCTTGTGTATTCTATTATTATCGGTGTATGATCGGCGCTAAACTCAAGACTGGGTGTCATTTTTAATTTGTTTGCGTTTAGTCCTTTCATAACTGCTAAATCAAACAAGTCGGGAATTTTGTTTAGATCTATCGGCCAGTATGTTGGCCTTCGTGTGGATAATATGAGATTACTAGTTGAGATTACTAGTTCTAATGTATCTTTCTAGTGTTCTACTTCGAGGTGTGTTAATTCTTGAGCTTCATAGCGTGTGCTTTGCATTGAAGTATCCCGCTCCGATTTATTTCTCACCTAAGGATTGAAAATACTGTTCCCATTTCTGTAATGTCATTTTGTGTCGCGGTGGTGCATATACTGTAGACATCTGGAGGTAATCGCTGTTAGTTTTTATTATAACATTGCTTGAACGTGTTCTTGACTAATTTACCTATGTAATGGTGTGTGATATCGTTTCTTATAGTTGAGGTTGACTGATAGAAGAGCGAGTGGATGAATTTGTAATAGAAAAATATATTGAAATAAATAAAGGTGTGAGTATAAGTATAATTATAGTATATAGTGTATGCTGATCCAACGTTGTTGATGTGTTACGATACAACAGAAGCGATAGGGAGCACGTTCGTATATTCATAGCAAAGAACATTACCAAAAAGTTAACCTTATAGCTCTAACTAAAGGCTACAAGAAACAGCAATAGAAATCCATTTATGGCACCTTTGTTTCTAGACCTTGTAACCCAAAACATAATTTATATTCAAGGGCACAATAATATGGACCTCTCCTTATTTAGAATATTTTTTGTTTCACTAAATTCTATTCTCTGCGTAACAGCGGGTCCAAGTCACGGATATGCAAAAGTAAAAATGTAGAGTTTTTCTTGAAGTAATTACTTGAACACTTGTTATCACTGCGGCCCCTCCGTGTGCTTTTCCTGAGGTGTGTTTGGTACCATATGGTATTTTTGGTGTAATATTTTGGTATCTTCATGTAGCTTTTTGGGGTGAAATGCGTTTCTGAAACAAGTAATATGTCAATATTATTGTTATACAGAAATGTTTTAGTTTCGAGGGCCCGTTATTGTAGACCATTGGAGTTCTAAGCTGCTATTTCCAGCGTGTCCATTTCCATTTTTTACTTAACATGTTTATAAGTGTAATATCGTAAAAGAAAAGAGTTTGATTAGAAATCGGTTGGAAATAGAAAAACCGTGTACATCGTTTTTCTGTGTTTTGTTTATGGTTAAGAGCGCCTATGTGACTAAAGTCACCTAGTTCTTACAGTGGTGTGAGAAAAACAATAGACAACGTTAGAGCCGAAGGACGGTTTCGTGTTTCAAGGTGGGACGACCGAAAGGTCAGAGTGTGCGAGTCGAAAAGTGTGTGCGTTGCGAGAGTCAGAATTGATCGAGACATCGAAGAGTAGAGTTGAGAGATTTGATCGAGCTGTAGAGTTGTAGAATTGCTAGTGTGTGTGTGTGTGTGTGAGAGAGAGAGAGAGAGAGAGAGAGAGAGAGAGAGAGAGAGAGAGAAAGAGAGTGTTAGATTCGTTGTGACGAGAGTTATCAAATAACTGTAAAGTTATTTGATATAGATACGAGTATTGCATTTAGTTCTGTTAAACAAACATCGTTCTCTGTCTAATTTTACACCTGTATTTTTAATTTACTATTAATAAATTGTAAGTAATCGGGAAAAATTTATATTTTTTTAATTTCCGATATTACATAAGTAGTTGTAGCATGACTGTAATTTGTTGGGTTTATTGTCTGAGTACTGCATTTTGTTCTCCTATCATTTTTGTTAGCATTTCAGTGTTTCTGATGGATTGCTTGAGCAGTTCCTTGAATTCTGTAGCGTCCTTATTGTTGTCGTTTTGGTTTTGGTTGTTTAAGGGTGGTATTTGGTTAGTTACTTGTGCATGACTTCACCTGTCAAAGGTGTCGATGTTTCTATGGTTAGAGTTCGACACGTTTTGTACATTTGGTGTTGGCTCTGGTTCTGCAATTTCTTGTTGTGAGGGATAGTTGCTGTATGTTCTGCTTCAAAGCGAAGGAAACAGTTTTCGTTGTAGTTGTTTTCTGACTTCGTAGTCTTTGTAGGTGACTGGGTGGTTTCCATTACGATTTTTTACTTCGTCTATTTTTCCTGCGTAGCTTTTCCTGCAGTTTGTTGTTAGGTGTTTTTGTGCACAATTGACGCACGCCCGGTTTCTGTTGCAGTAGTTTTTTGTGTGGCCATATTGCTGACACTGTATGCATTGCGTTGTGTCTTTCTTATAACGAGGTGGCTCAATTGCTACTATTGTGTTTAGGATTTTTTTAATGTCAAAGAATTCTTTGTCATTAATTGTTTGTTCAAGTTCTATTAGAAACAGTGGCAATGGCCGTTTCGTATCGTATCTGGTTATATTATTTATTGTTCTTACTTGGTGTCCGATTTTTGCTAGTTCCTCACATATATTTTGTGTGTTTTCTCTTGGGTGTAGTTCGCTAATTACTATTTTGTAGCTTTTTTTTGTTTTGAGCTAGTACATATGATACCAGCGTTTTTCTGCTGTAATGCTTACGTCACTTTTCTAAAGATTTCTGGTGTTTTTGTTTGTACTTTTACTTGTTCCAGTTTTAATTGCTTTATGCTGGAGTTTTCTTTTCCAGCAGTGTTGTTCAATAGTTCATTTAGGGGATCTAGTATTTGGCTATCGATGTAGATCGGTGATGGTTTAACAATATGAGTTATGGCTTTTTCTTTTGGGTCCGTATCTATTGCTTCTATTAGTGAACTGAACGAATTTCGGAGTGGGATGTCTTGTAGCCACTGTTGCTTTTCTGTATCTGAAATTTTCATAGCGCTTATGCCCGGTATTATTTTACGCTTTTTGTGTGCTGTTGCTACCTTCCAGTGTTCATCTTCATTGTAGCTGTTTTTTTCTTACTTTTGCAACGTTTCCATTTCTTTTGTATATGAACTTTCCTGTTTTTTGTTTATTCGTTGTTTTCTACTTAACGTGTTTGTAACTTTATTTATGTAGTATGTTGTACCTTTGTTATTTTGGTTAGTGGTATTTGCTGTTGCATTTTGGAGCTTTACTATTTGACAGTGTTTGTTATCGTTTTGTTCACATAATTCACTGCTTGTCGCAATTTCACTGAAGCATAGTTTCTCACATCTGTTTAGCTTGGCTGCTCGGGCGGAACTCGTAAATGTTACAACTTGTCAGGTGAGAATTTCTAACTTCCCAAAAGAGCTGTCGTAAACGGAGGATCACCCAAAATCCCGAACAAATAGCATAAGAGCGTAGTCGTAGACATATATGTAAAGTTCTCACTATCACTAATGTTAATAAAAGCGAACAACCGCAATGTAAATGTATCTGCCAATAAGATAGAAGCTTGTGCAATTGCGATGACGAATCATGAAATATCAACGCGTTCAGGCAGAATCATAAAGCCATCCAATAATCTACCAGAAAATTAAAGTCTTCAGAAGGCATCCATGTTGAAAATGAGAGGACTTTTCATGCAGAAGAGGGTTGCTATATAGTGAATATAGATGTGTAGTGGCACATGAGTCATAGGACGATTCGAATCGAGAGTGATTCATGTTGTTGTTTTGCCTCGGAGTATTAACACCGTTACGATGTACGAAATGTAATAAATAATAAAAAGTTCCGGACAAAACAATATCGCCGCTACGTACAACTGTCAAACGGAATCAATTTCAAACTTTCCGGTTGTTTTATTCGATCAGTTGCGGGGAGACGCGATCGCGAGGAAACGCGTCAACGGGAGTCTTAAATTCCCGTTACGATTAGGATAATCGACGCCACGAACAGATCGACCCCTTATTTCTTTCAGGATAATAGGGGTGGTTGAAATGGTATAACACTGCGGTTAACAGGTTATAAAATATACAGAGTGGTTGGTAACTGGTGGTACAAGCGGAAAGGGGGTGATTCTACGCGAAAAAAGAAGTCGAAAATATAGAATAAAATTTTTTTTTTAATTTTTTTAATTTTTTTTTAATTTCTCCATCGAGACAACGATCTACAGTGAGATCCGTTATAATGTACCGCACGCGTACCGAGTGAAAATTCAAAGTCGATTTTCTCGAAAACAAAGCCTTAAACGAAAAATTTTTATTCTATATTTTCGACTTCTTTCTCGCGTAGAATCACCTCCTTTCCGCTTGTACCACCAGTTACCAACCACGCTGTATATTTCCAACAACTTTGTACAGTAGATAGTTACGCCGTTGCGTGAGGTGTAAATGTAGACGAATGATTGACAGGTGAAGAACCGGTATAGCGACGTTGACTATTCTCAGGTTAGAGAATCAGTGTAGAAATGATGACTGATCTATAGGCGAAATCGAGTCCGAGTAGATATGTTGACTGTCCTTTCGTTGTAGAACAAGTCCAGAGTTGAGATATTGACTGTACGAATGTCGTAGATCCAATCCAGAGGTATTGACTGATCAGTAGTTGAATAGGCAGTGCAGAGGTGTTGACTGATCTGTAGTCGACTAGGCAGTGAAGTCCGGTGACGATGTTGTCGCTAAGGAAAACTCTTGTTCGGTGATGATCGCCTCACCACTGGTCGCTTGCGGAAGGAATCTTGCGAAACATGGGAAACCCCAGATTTCCCCTATTTTTACCTGATCGAGCAATAACCATAACTTCCTGGGTCGAAGTTGTTTTATGCCAATTGACGGACTTAGCGGTAAATCAGGAAGCCTCGTTTTATGGCCGTTCCTTAGGTTTATTGCGACCGCTTAATTATGTGTACACAGGTGATGGACGCCTCGACCGTAGAGAGTCACCGGACGTAACACCGGTACTCCCCTGACCAGTATAAATAGACGATCATGCTCTCCAAAAAGTTATTATCTAGTATCCTTACAACGTAAGCATTACCTTATAGCGAGCATATCGAGTGACTTTGAGCGAACAACAATTAACTCTGTATTCTATATTTAAAATACTTTTGAATACATTTGACGATATCAAATACCAACTTGTCGTCATTTTTTAAATCATCCAGCACAGATGTCAGGTTACAAGGCGCTAGCGTAACAGAGTATAGAGTGCCGCGCAGAGATCAACATGGATAACAAACAAAAAGGAAATGAAATTGTTCACGCTTATGATCCTAGTTGTTCCCCGACTAACGCTGTACCACGCGGTCACATGCTGCACGGAGCACACGTTAGCATATACAAGAACCTACAAAATTAGGAATTTGCTCTGTTTGGTGCATGTTAGCATAGATACGAACCTATTAAGTTCCACGCTACAAGAACCTATTTAATTGTACGGTTCTACAGATAGTTCATATCTATTTTTCTATTCGAGATAGACCAGTATGAGAATAACAAAATCGCGCAGTAATTAAACAATTAATTATATAATTATGTGTATATATTAATATAATAAACAATTCTGAGTTGGCTAAGAAAGAGAAATTGGTTGTTTACTATATTTTGTTTAGAGAAGGAAAGAGAATATCCCTTTCAAACGATAATCGAACAATGGAATGATGCAATAATTTTAATATATTTCCCATACATCATTTAGATTTAACATTAATCCTTGGCACTTGGCATATCAATCGTACTAGCAGGAATATGTTTTCATCGTCACATGGAACCACGTGAGGTTCAAAGCTTCGCGTTTTCAGGCCTCGCAATCGCAAGACATCGGGGTCGCTGTCCCACACACCATGCGGGTGAAAGCTTAATTTATAGTACCTTTAAGTGGTAAAACTTTCTCTTTCCCATAGCAGAAGGTGACGAAGAACAGGATGTTGCCCCGGGCGTTCGATCTGCACATTTTCTTACATATTGCTTTATTATTAGTATATGAATCGATTGGTCAAATAACATTTTGAATACAGGTTATATACATGGCCCAACCAATACTATTTGTACTATACGACAGTAATACGTATCAGTACGAGAACAGGGAGATTAAATTAATAAAAAGAGAATGAATTCCGACATCTTCGCCCGAGAAGAGGACACTTTGTCGCAAAAGGCGAGAATGCGGTTCCTGGTTGACTGCAGAAATTCTCTTATTTGTAAGGTGAGGTAAAACGATCACTATGAAGTAAGCCTACAAAACAATCGTGTTCCGAAATTCACAGTTTTTGATGAATCAGTTCTTTTAATAATTTTAGGAGAATTCGAAGGGGAGCTTTCCGTTAAAGCCGAGGTAGATCCGCGCCCGAGAAGACCTCAAGAAAGAAGAGCGCAAGTCTCAAGAGTCAAGAGGGAGGGCGAAGAGCAGTTGGGACCTTCTCGAAGGCAGAAATTTACACTGGAATACCGGAAAATTTACAAATGTTTGACTCAAACGTTTTAGATGGTTATCCTTTATAGGATGACTTATTGGTATAGAGATAAACATACATATTAGATATATCTAATAGTTGTAAATATATTGCTTATTCTCTTTGTTTTCTGTTAATGAATTACTATATTCTGACATTTTGCGCTACTTCTCACCCTGGTTTATATGTATCATACTGTCCCGACTGCCACATCTTAGTGTCAAAAATTCATAGATATATTAAATTTTCGTAAAATTTTTCGCTTCTGAAATGAATTTTTCGTTACTAATATTGACATAATTTTCTATATTTTTCATAATAATTTTTTTGATAGGGAGTTTTAATTGGTTATTTTGTAATTTTTTGTCGAAAAATTTCGCATTTTCTTTTCATCTTCTACAATTCTTCTGCTGTTCTCTCCTGGTCTCTATTCAATATAATGTGAAATGTTTATTTTGATATTTTTAACAAGATCAAAATTCATAGAATTAATAAATTTGAGTCAGTAATGAAAGTATAATACGATGGGAGAAAGAAGTGGCTAGTTACGTGGTTACATAAATTAGTCGCTACGTCTTCATGTCCTTACATCTTACTTATAGTCGGTTGGTTTTTCTACCTTTATAGTTTTTGTAAATGAACACGCATGTAAAACAGATACCAGAGATACATACATTTAGTTAGAAATATTATTCATTGTTTACCGATTTATTATTTAAAGATTGATATTTAGGTTTTACTTTAAATCTAAAATATTATCGTGTATAAAAATATATTGAAATTATGGCATCATTCCACTGATCCATTATGGTTTGGAAAGAAAATTCTCTTTCCTTCCCTAAAAAAAATATAGTAAATAATTTCTCTTCCTTAAACAATTTACAATTATATCAATAAATTAGTGTGTGTAACAAAAAGTTATTTTATTTAATACCCAAGAACATTACACCCTTTCTCCCTTTCAGCCCCTCCCCCTAACTTCCAGTTTCTCCTTCTCTAGTTATAACCTATTTCCTCCCGCCACGCGATCTCCCTTCGTCTGTTTATTTCTGATCATGCTTTAAGCTTCTCTTCGTCCTTATCCGACTTCCACAATTTGTCTCTTATGCATATCTTACCGTATGCCACTTCTACTTTTCTTCCATTCCTTCTTTCCTCCTTCACTATCCCTCCTCGGATTCCATTGCGTCCACCTCTCTCTAAATATCATGTCATTCTCTATCTATATATCTTTTCTCTATATATCTCTTTCCCTTTTCTCTATTTACATTCCCATTTTCTCTGCATTTCTTCCCACCATTTTTCCGTATCATCTACCTGCATTATCGACCCGTTTGTTTGCTTCAATTTTTGTTTCCTAGCATCACGTTTTCCTACCAGCTATCTCTTCAATAATTCATTCTTCAGCCGATTTCTATCCCCAAAATCTTATATATACTTTTCCACCTTATTTCTCTGTTTTAATACTCTCCTCCTTCGCTCTGTTCTTTCCACTCGCTGCCAAATATTTCCTTCATACTCGTAACTACTTCTTCCCTGTCCACTCTATGATTTCTCTCCCAATTCAATAATTATTACATATTTTTCGCAACTTTCACTTGTTTGTATCTTTCCGTGAAATATTATAATATGAAATATTGTATTATGTTAAGGAGCACCAGTGCTCCGTACAGTTGGATAAATTATTTCATTTAATTTGTTACGCTTTTTTCATTGAAACATCACATAAAACGTTTACGTTCTTCCTCTTTTTATGTATTTCTACGGTTTATAAGATACGTATTAATGTAAAGTAAAAAATTATAAAATTTTAATATTTTGTAGTTGAATATTGCTACTTATCAGATTTTAGCTGAAATTAATGTATCCAGTCCAGCTCTATAATTATTTCAAGACTATAGACCGACACATGAATTATATATGAGACACTTCCTACGGACTAAGAATTTACATATGCATTTACTACTAGTTCTACTTTATTAAATTTTTTCTTATGTATATAATAAACGATCAGTATCATACATATCGTGATAGAAAATGTACGGGATTGAAAGTATTATTAATGGGAAAGAAATTATTATTAAATAGAAAGTATATGTGTCATTGACAAAGAAATACACTCTACTATGTTTGATGAATATAAATTACATGGCGTTTGATTTATGAATGAATCCTTCAGGCGGTCATGCGATGATTTTTATATCGTTATCGGTACGGTTTTTGTAATATTGAGGAATTTTATTTAATGCAACGCTCTGAAATGAGATTAGAAATGTGCCGCAAGTAATGTTTCTATAATTACTATAGCTTACTATAGATAACAGTAAAAACGCAGTGTATAATCTATTATAGCTTTATCGATTAGTTGTGTGAGTCAATAAAGGATAGATACAATCTGCATTCAAAAAGAGAGAAATTTAAATATTAAATATGTTTCATAAGCTACTGTTGAAACGTTTATTAATTCACATAACTAAGTGTCAGAAAATATGAAATTTCGAAGGAAGCATGTATTTCCATGCAAAACCTCAATTACTTGCAAGGGATGATACCATCCGGTGACTTTTTACATCCATCAGAATTATCCCTTGGTCGAAACAGCCACTCGCTACGTCAATACAATTAGTTGGACCGTAATAATCATAAGGAACTGTCGTAAAAATAGGCATGTCGATTTACCGTTAAGGCCGTTAAGTGGTATAAAACCTTCGAGTTAAGAGGTTCCTTATGGTTATGCTCCATCAGGTAAAAAGTAAGGAAACGTGGGTTTTCCCATTTTTTCCCGGTATTGACACCCGCGAACGACCAGTGGTGGGGCAATCAACAGAAACAAGAGTTTTAAGGGGTGATTCTTGACACGAAAATAGGACGAAAATAAAGAAAAAAATATTTGCGTTTTCAGCTTTGTTTTTTAGTTATTAGAAATTAAAAATTGGCCAACATATCCGTGCATACGAATAAATCTCCTTACACGAACGAAAGGAAGTCAGCCTAAGCAGCGGGATGCACAGTGATTCTCAATCCGAATGACACATGAGTGATAGCCTACCTCTTACAAGTCGTAGAGAAGAAGATGTAGAGAAGTATTCAGAGATGTAAACAATCCCGCGCGACGTTTTGCAAAAGAAATGGTAGACTAAAATTAAACCTGCTTACTCATGGAAATCCATAAGAGCATATCGAAAACCGTCCTATGATATTTCCGAGTAGGGAGGATTAATGTTTCCTCTAGTCCTTTGCCTCCGCGAGTGTTCACAGCAAAATCACACGCAACATAGAAAAGAAGCACAACTATCGCATTTATTATTTATTTTGAAGCAAATATTTTGACTACATTCGTGGAATAATACAAAATATTAATTTGATATTTTGTAGGAACTGTTGAAAAACCGACTACAAGTTTTTCAGTAAATATTCATTTTTCATCACAAATTATCAAATTAATATCTTATATTATTTCACGAATATTCTTTCGATTTTCTCTGGTTGCCGTCAAATCGCCTACCTTGTATCTTTGCGAGGCAATCCGCCCCTTATCGAATTGTCGTCTTTGGAACTGTCTATTTTTTTCGAATAACGTTACAACGTCCGCATCCGCTTCTTGTCTACTTACTGTTTCATGGAGCTTGAAAGCGAATTTGTCGTGTTACTGGGCATCCAAATAACCCTATGACCTTATGATTAAGAACGATATTGAACGAAGTCCGCCTCGTTATTCTATGCTGAGAATTATTTATCGTTCATTGCAATTGACACAATGTCTTGTTCCAATATTCCCCGGTAATCGAATCAGTTGTCGCTGATAGAAAATTAAAAAATACGCTCTACTTGACCATTCGCTCGTAATGCGCTTGTCGTTATCTTAATATATTGAGTCTTCGCATATTTACGGAAGTCTTCAAAAATATACGCCGAAATGCTGCACTTCTGTCCGTAATTATACGATCAGATTTGCCATAATGAGATATGAACTCGTGCACGATTCGCAAAATGGACTGTACTCCTGCGTCCATGACTGCTTTCAAGACTACGTGTTTGCTATAACCACAAATAATTATTGTTAGATGTCGGTTTCGTAACTCTGCAATGATTCCGGATGGTCTACATGTACCGTGTGGAATGGTATATTACTCTTCTTAAGCGGATTCAGACAGCCAAGATACAGACAACAAGAATGCTTATTTCCCGACACTTCACATGCAAACAATTTATACATCGATTGATATAATTCGTGATACAGGTTCTTATTTCCAGAAAATAATATTCCTTTTTCGCTTTATCAAGAGTTTTGTCTATTTCAACATTCCTTAATGCTTGATAAGCCTTTGATATAATTCGACTTGATAACGTAGATCCTCAGGCATGTATAATCGCCAACGTCCGTTAGCTATCCTAAAGACCATGCGCGTTATACATGATGAATTTCGTGTGCGCATTTTGATCGCCCATTTCGAGTCTGTTTCGCCACGCTAAAATCGTGGTCGTTGTAGCGTTGTCATCCAATGGGTGCTATCCTAAACTTTTCTTTCTTGCACTTGGCGAAATCCTCATGGACACTCCTCTGCTGCTAATAATCGGCAACAACAGAGTATTGTCGGAATCATACCGACTCCACGATGACCATTCTACGCGTGTGACAGGAGTGCTCCAGGGACCTCTTACGAATTATCTTCCCGTTGCACCCCCTCCCGCGTCGTCTGATTCGAGCCAGTCCTATCAATTCCATGACTGCGGAATTTGGCGCTAGAGGGGCCATTGCCCCTAGCACCATCCCCCCTTCTAGTCGCGGTCCGTTGGGACGGCGATGAAGCGGCTCTAGGCCGCCTGACTGCTATCCCCCTCCATCGCGTTATCCTACAAGGGTGAGAGTTTCTTTTTCTCTCCCTTTCTGCCCGTTCCTTTGCGAGCATAACTCGCTCGCAGAAGAGGCGGACAGCCTCGTATTCCTGTGGCCTGCTCAGCATCCCTTCTACGATCGCTGAGGAGGTCAATCTCTCGCCTATGACGTGACGCAGGGTGTAGCGGGACAGCTCCTACCCCGGACAGAGCTCCAGCGTGTGCTGCGCCGTGTCCCTGCCCTCTCCGCAGTGGTGACAAATGTCCGTCGTCTCTCGTCCGATTTTCATCAGGTACTCGCCGAACACGCCGTCTCCCGTGAGCACCTGGGTCATCCTGTAGGTGAGCGGGAGGCCGCGGCGGCTTCTTCATGTTTCCCAATTTGGGAGGACCGTCTCCGCGCCTCGATGTTCGTGTAACGTCAGTTCATATTAGAGGCCGGATGTGTTCAGGTCTTCAGCGCGTACCCTCAATTAGCCCAGGGACCCACCATAAACCTAAACTTTTAGTTTATTATTTTTGTGTTATCTATTTATGGGTGGTCCTTGAAACAGCCCTTAGGTTGTTATACGTCCTTACTAATTACGGGGAAAGCAGGTAGTTAACTAATGAGAAAAACCCAATACTTGACTAACGAAAAAGCTGGTTTTTCCCATAAACAATATTACCTACTAGCCACGTTGGAAGGAGGTTTTCTCCTCCTATCTTCATTTATTAACATGACCTATAACCAATTGGCATCGTGGATCGTTACCTTGACTTTTCCTAACGGAAGGTGCGAACAGCGAATCCGCGTTGTTAATTAAAAAGGGCACACCCACACCGAGCTTTCCTCCGTAATGAGACGAGAACACCTAGGAGAAATAGACAAAACCGTCGAACAGTAAACATCTCTCTGAACAGTGTAAGCCTGTGCTAGAAAATAAAGGACAGTAGTTGTGTTACGACTCAGCTACTTTATTTCATCAACCTACCCTTAAATTTACGTGACATTCACCTCCCTCGTTGATCAGCTGGGATCGCCACTGGTCCCACGCGTCCTCCTTGGCGGTTCCTAGGTCTTTTGTTTCCGCCTGCTCGGTCGAGTCCTCTCCCGGGTCCCATACTCATATGTGGGTGTATCTCCTCTTGAGCACCAGTGCCCGAAGCTCCAACGTGGGAGACGCGGCGAGAACGGTCGCCGACGCGTGGGACACCGTACAGTATCCCCTGACGATTCTGATGGCGGTTACCCTGTGCAACCTCCTGAGAAGCAGGATGCTGCGACGACTCGCCGTTAGATCGTCCGCCCACATCGGAGCCCCATACATCACTCAGAACCAAACAACGCCCTCGTATAGTCGGCGCACTCGACTCCTGCCCCGCCGATGTTCGGCAGCAGGCCGCACAAGGCATTGGCAGCCGCCGACACCTTAGGAATTAGAGAATTGAAGTGCGGCTCGAACGTCCACTGGCTGTCGATGATGAAACCCAGGTATTTCATCCGCGATCCCAACCCGACGGTTTCGCCTACCATGCGACCGGGCGGAAGAGTCCCTCGCCTGTTCTTGTCGTAGAACCAGATGGCCTCCGACTTCGTAGGGGAGACCCTCAGGCCCAGTCCGCGTACAGCACGAATCGCGCAGGCCGTTGCGATTTCGCCGATGCGCAACGTCTCGTACCAACCTCTGACCAAGACCAGAGTGTGGTCCGCGTAGCACACCATGGCCGCGCCTGGAGGCAGCGGGCAACGCAGTACCTCGTCGCACGCCTTGATCCACAGGATCGGTCCCAATACCGAGCCCTGCGGAACGCCGCGCTCGACGGGCCGCCTTTCCTCCCCCTCTCTGCTGGTGTAGCATACGCACCTGTCGTCGAGGTAGGCGCGGATCAGCCGAGCGAGGTAGCTGGGAACTTCGAAGTACTCCAGGGCCGCCCCTATCCTGTCCCACGGCATGGAGTTGAACGCGTCCCGGGAAATCATGTCCTTCGTGAGTGCCCGCATGCGTCTGATCGTGTCAATCGTCGAGTGTAGCGTAAAAATTAAGATCAAACAAGAAACTTGTCAATTTCCGAACAGGAGATCGAGTTCTTTTATTTTTACTCAATTTGTACAGTATTATTTCCGGTTCGCGATGATACACTTTTGATATTTGGGCTAGTTGAGAATATTTTCAGACTGACAGGATGATTTTGAAGGGAGCATTTATACCCCTTCACTCGTTGGAGTGGGAGAAGGCTTTGCTCGTACTTATCATATATTTCGGAGAACGGCTAGAGTGACCGAATGCCACCCAGGCGGCTGAGAACGGACGCTGACCGGACGGTCACACGTGATAAGGCGCTCGGAAGTTTAGTTTATCATATGGCTGCTCGAATTTCACCTGTGACACGAGCGTCCCTTCCGGAAGCCGTACTGACTTTCATGCCAACCCGGCACCCGCCCCGATATGTGTCGCTCCAGACGGGCGGCAACCACCCGTGGAGCTTGCCGCCCTTGTCCAGCAGGCATATCGGCCGGTATGCCGACGGCGAAGTCATCGGTCGGCCCTCTTTATGGAGCAAGACCAGCCTCGCTGTCTGCCATGCCCGGGGGTAGACTCCCTCTCTCAGACATTTCATGTAGAGGAGTCGAAGTTTGGGAGCTATGACCCCCATCACTTCCCCCCAGATCCGGCCCGGGATTCTGGTCGCCTCCCACAGCTCTTCCTCCGTGACTTCCCAGTCGTCCATCCATTCCACCGTCCAGGTTGTTTCCTGCGACTATTCTGCCGCACTTTCCTCTTACGAGGGGAAGAGCGTTCCGATGATCTGCAGCAGCAGCGCAGGTTCCATCTCCATCGTTGCCAGGGGGCCCTTCGCGCGAGGTTTTCGCGTCACCATCCTGTATGGCTTTCCCCATGGGTCAGACTAGACTGCTTCAACTAGGTCGGACCAGGCACGGTCCTTCGTGTTCTTGATCTCCTTTTGTAGCGAGTGTCGTAACACGCGGTACGTTCGGTAGCGCAGGGACACTTCTTTCTCGTCGCGTCGTCGCCAGTGTCACGGGTGAAATTCGAGGTGCCAGTCTGAAATTATTCGCAACTAGGCCAAGTATCGAAAGTTGTTGCGTCTAGCAACGCTCTACCTAGACCCGGCCATACCTGCGGACAGGATGGCAGCCAGATGTCTTCACACCCTTACTGCGTACACTCAATAGTCTCAAGTACCCGCCATAAATCTCAGAAATTTCTTAGTCGAGGTCCTTCAGACCGGACAAATATTCCGTTACCGAATTGTTCTCTAAAGTTTATTGTCCACCACGGTTTAATACGGAAAAGTTGGGTTTTCCCACTTTTTAGGCATCACACGTGTAACTTCATCTCGAGGGCGGTTCGCGTCCTTCCTCATCCACCAACATTGCAACTACCCAATTAACAACGAAGTCTCCTTCCCTCACTCCCTTAACGAAAACTCACTCTCAACGAATCAGCTGATCTCATGTCCTTAGATCCACCCATCCTAAGTTTTCCTTCGCGGTATCAGCTTGAAAAACCAGCATTCCTTCCTACGATCTAGCCCTCTCATCATCTAAGCTTACTAAGTTCATTTTGTATACTTTATAAATTGAGTAAAAAATAAAGAACTCGATCTCCTGTTCGGAAATTGACAAGTTTCTTGTTTTACCTTAATTTTTACGTGACACCAGCGTCGGTCCCTCAGGTACCGTCTTCGGGCTCGGACACATCTCGCCCTCAGCTCCGCGATGTCGGGAGTCCACCAATACACGGCTCTGCTTCGCCCGGTGTCCAGCGTGGTTCGCGGCATGGCCGTCATGACTCGGCGAAGGTTCTCGGCCTCTTCCTCCACGCTTGTTTCCGTCGGCGTCGTCGAGACCTCCCAGTTCCAGGCAGCCACTATCGCGGCCGCTCGATGCAGATCGCCGTCCCTTTCCTTGATTTTCCACCTTAGTGGGGTGCTATCCTAAACTGGTGATGCCACAACATTTACTGCCTGATTTGCTTCGACCAAATTTCTACTCAGCTCGTCCACAACTTCGTTTCTTTCAACGTACTTGTTGTACTCAATTGCATAATTGAATTCTGAGAACCTGATAAATCATCTCTCAATATGCAGATTAAAATTTTCCTTGTTCTTTCGAACATTTCCAAACAATTACAGTCAGTACAGATTACGAAGGGAATCCCGATCAAATAAACTCTAAGTTTTTCGAATGCGTTAACTATAGCAAGAGCTTCCAACACATATAAATGATATCGTGCTTCCTCTGCCTTTGAAGTAATGCAGCGTATAAACCCAAAATGATCGTTCTGTATGGATTTCTACTTCCGCGTAATGATCGTGTATTACGAAGAAGGGTTTTGATTTCGTTAAATGCTTCGGCCTGTTCCTGTCGCCAAGAGATTTTCGCATCCTTATGCAACAAATCGGTGAATGGCTGCTTTAATCGACGGAAGTGACGGAAGTACGGAAGTAAATCGTGATTGTTTATCGACTCTGGAAAAGCGTTGTCATTAACTAGCTTCCGCTTACTGCAGATACATCGAAAAATCAACGTATTAATTAATTGCTATAATAAATACCATGTTTAAATTTCTTTCTTTTTAACTTTTTCTGCATGAAAGGAACGTTCGAAAGATTAATATTTTATAGTGCAACCTGTATTCGGTGTACGATCAAGTTCTTACAATTTGTTTCTTGAGTAATAAATTTTGAATAAAAAGTTGGCAAGTACATATTCTTATGCTAATACACATTTGTAATCTTTTAAATATGGATTACTCATAAAATAATTGTTGCATATTATTCGTTTTTAATGAATACAAGACTTGAAAAATTTGTCGATCACGTTAAATGATTTAAAACTTTTTATGTGTCAAGTCTATCATCACATATCATCTCATTGTCGAGATAATTTAATGTAGAATATTGTGTACTACTGTACTTCTCTAATTTATAGTATTATATTAGAAATACTATAATATTATTATTATTATTTCAAATGTAACTAACAATCCATTTTTCTAATTTAATCAAGGCGATAATGTAGTAAAATAATTTTTATAATAAGAAGTGAGTGCGGTCCACATTATATCATGTTTTATTAATCGGAAAGATTTCACCAGTATGTTTAAAAAACATTCACACAAAAACAAGTAAAATTAAAGAAGTTATAACAGTATTATTAATTATTATCCCGTGAAATCTCGTCAAAAAATCACGTCGCGTGTCGCACCGTATTCGTCCTCTCGCAGAGAGACGCGGACGCGGTAGAGCGCGCCAACGAGAGTTGTAAATTCTCGTTACGATACGACGACGATGCCACGAATCCGCCGATCTTCTATTAAGATAATAGGAGTGGATTGAATGATTATAACACTGAGTTAACTGGTTAAATATACACTTTATTCCAACAACCTTTCCTCGAAGCATACAAGGTGAAGAGATGACTAACAACTTGAAATGTATGAAGTTATGTTTTGTTCGCGAAGGCGGTATTTATACTGAACTAGCGATGGGTGCTGGTCGCCTCACCAACGGTAGTTGGCTGGTGGAGATGACCGTTGAACATGGGAGAAACTCGCTTTTCCCATGTTTTACCGGATGGAACAATAACTCTAAGGAACTTCTCGACTTGAAAAATGTTTTGTAGCAATTAAGGGCCTTGACGGTAAAGTAAAAATTGTTTAATTTCATGCCGTTCTTTAGGATTATTGCGGTCCGACTAATTATATTTGTACAGTTGGTGGCCGTCTTGTTCGATGGATGGATTCTGGTTTATGTAGAGGGTAACGGGACGTAACATAACTTATGCTTGACTGGCTCCGACCAACATAACAGAGGCATAGGAATAACGTATACTTAGATATAGGCAGAGTGGACAATGAGAAGAGCACCCCACACTAAGTATCCTACATTCAAATCGTTAACAATAAACCCTTTTCATCCGAAATTTGAAATATAACATTGCTAATAAACAGTAGAATATCGATGTGACTTAATTTCATTGTTCCTCAAATTCTTAATTAGAAGATGATTAGCAAACCTCGACAGTTGCTAAACGCTTTTTTTCAGAAAGATATTATTATCCCAACATACACTTTATACATTCCTAAATGCATCTCAAAATACGTAGTTAGTTCACAATATTAGTAATAATGAAGCGGATCAAAGAAAGTATTGCAAAACCTTTTGTTTTAAACCGATAATGATATGAACATCGATTTCTCTTGAATAAAAAGAAATTATATTCTTGATATATGTTCATCTTTGTTGATATGTTATTGGTAGCGGAATTAGCTCCTCTTTTTCAACCATGATTATTACAATAAAGGCTTCTCCATATTATTAGAAGATGATATTTATTGTGCTGAATTATTTACTGACAATAAGATGCGCAAAGAGGTGAAGATGGAGAAAGCATTGGACAGGTACTGAAATAATACGAATTTAGTATTTGTTATCTTTGAGTAATTCATTCAGTATAATTATTGACATCCGAATTTTAACTTGCTTTACCGAACAATAATAACGCAAAGAAAGTTCTGGCACTAGATAAGTGATGGAAATAATCACTGGTTTTTGATATACCAATACGTTTAGTAGATCCTTTTGCATTTCTAAAGTCTGTTCATACCAAGTTATGTCGTACACACTCTGTGATACATTTGCGCTCTAAATATCATAGAAGATTGACTGAGTTTAGGAAAATATAACCCATAGAATACATACAGTCAGTCACGGAAGTTTACATATACCTCGAATTTTGTACATCTGACTTACTAAAAAAATTGAAAATGTACTTTGTCACAAAATTATTTGTATTTAGCTATTAATACAATCTATTATTAACGTATTTTTAAAAAGAATTTTAAAAGCCAAAACATTTAACTCATAAAAATCTTGGGTTAAATCTACATCAGAAATTATAAAAATTTTAACTTTTTCAATGTCAAGAAGGCAGTGGTACATTATGGATGTTTATGTCAGGGATCTATTGGACCTACAAGATATTAGTATAATATTAAGCCTATTTTTATTATTACATGTAAATATAACAGATGTATGTAATTCTGCAACGTTGTATTCTATAGGATTTTTATTTCTTCTTTCTTATTAAAGATTAAACCAAATAAAGTGTGTTACAGTTTTACAATATGTTTTAATCTGTTAAAAAATTCATACAGAACGTTTTTAGTATAATATTTTATATTTAAGGTGTGTATGTAAACTTTTGTGATTGACTGTATAAATGATATTATAAAACATGATTTACCATATCCTTCATGTGATCGGCTGGCCACGCGTACATATAAACTTCCGTGAGTACAGTGAGACATGCGGCCATGAACTGCATTTTCACAATTAATGGTGGGTTCTGCTTGTAAATTGCATTATAAATTAGCTAGGTTGTATGTTTAATATCGTAAGTATGACTTACCATGAATACTATAATACAAGACAAAGTTATAGTAAATGTTGTTACTATTGTAGTATAAAGTATCAGGAAACGAAAAGAATTGATCACTTCGTTTGCATACCTATAATAACAATCCATTTACGATAAATGAAAATGTACTGTTTAGCCTATATGTCGTGGAAAATATAACACTTACCTCCTTAAAAGTAATTGTTTCTTTACGCAAGTGATCACCATATCAATATTTGAACTTTTTTTGAATTCCACGGCCAAACATTCGAATCTTGCAGCCGTAAACCAAAGTAAAAGCGCACCAGATATGCATAGACATATATTTGCAGCGCATTGACAGCAAACAAAAGATTGATGCAAATATATTATAGCATTTACAGGCGTATAATTAACGTGAAATGGATATTCTGCATCTAATGGAAAAGAAGTTGACAAGATTACTGGTCCTAGTAGAAAGATAGTCACAGTCACGTATGCGAATAACATGCAACTTCCGTAAAGGATGCTACATTTTGCAATATACTTGCAGAAAATTTCTCTTTCGTATTGTTGCGCCTCTTTGACATAGGTCACCATTTCTCCGATTACACGCTGTAACCCATAGTGAAAATATATACTCGTGTAGTGACGAACATACAGGGTCTGTACAGGACAGGACATAACAAGGATCGGTCCGATAAAAGGAATAACATGTAAAAGCGGATACGACATAATTCCTTATGAAAATATAAGAAAAAGATATAGAATAAAATTTTTGTAACGTTACGTTCCTTCGACTGGCGTATAACGCGTGTCGTGTTTTTATAAATGAAATAAATAAAATTTATAAATGAAAAAGATTCTATTTTATTAAGTACAAAATCGTTGAAAATGTTGTCCTTGTTGTCAGATACATAGCTGTGCCTGTCTAATTGTCGCAGCATGAACCTTTGACAACGTATTTCGTTCACAATTCCTCAAATGCGTGATTAATTACTTATACTAACTGATTCCGATTTTCGATATCTGCACTATACACTTTTTCTGTAATATGTCTTTACAAATAAAAGTCTAAGCGTATTAGGTGTGGAAACTTTGAAGGCCAGGCGATTGTTTCTTCATCGCCTATTCAACAACGATAATTATCGTTTAGAAGTCTTTTTAGTACATTGCACTATCACGCACTATGAGCAATATCATGCTGGAAGATCAGTCCTTGTCAAATACGATAAGGCACATCGTCTAACAATGTTGACAAGTCCTCACGAAGAAAATTTCAGTAAATTTATTCCGTTAGAGAATATAACAAAAAGTACGGTCCGATTATGTGATTACCGACTATTCCAATCCAAATGTTAACACTCAACTTTCCTGGAAATGAGTTTCTCGTATTTCATAAGAAATTGTGGAGGACCATAGATTTGTATTATGGACATTAAAAGCACCATCTCTATAGAATTGTGGACATATGCATATGTCATTTGTCCATAAAATGTACGACATAAATTGTGTATCACTATTATGTTGTTCAAATAAACCAATGCGAAAATGCCATTCGTGGTACGTCATCACTCATGCATGCACAATGCATACACTCGTGTTGCATGATACGGGTACATTCTATTATCATGTAATATGCAGCGGATGGTCTTTTCACTGACGTCATAATTATGAGACAATGAAGTTACACTAATTGCAGAATTGTTGTCAATATTTTCCAAAACATTGTCTTCGATAAGTGTTCGTCGACAGACACGACCGCAATCTCGACGCCAAGGTACGAAAGATTCAAATTTTAGACGACTTTGCCATATTCTTTGAAAAGTTCCTATACCTGGAACACGCCGATTAGGATATCGCTCTCTGTAGTAGTGGACAGTATGAGTTAGAACAGTTACAAGTTCTTAAAGAACAGATCACGTTGACGGAATGTATCTAGTCTTGTAACTCATCATCGTGTATTTTAACAAAAACTGATTGTTCGGCATAGGTTACGAATTATATGTCGCTCGACGGATCGCAATTTTGTCATAACAGCGTGGAAACGCCACGAACTTCTAAACTTGATTTTCTTGAAAACTAAATTGAGAATAAAACAAATTTATTCTATGTTTTTTTCTGACATTTCATAAGCTTCTACATGTCATTCCAACGGATCCTGTATATTAACGAAACTATAGATTTAGAATTTTCAATCAGTATCTTTCAATTAACTTAAATATTAAAAATACAACAGCAAATAACTTTAATGTCATTTTTTAGGGACACAAACTTACGAATAATTACTTATTTATTTTTGAAAATCTTCTAAAATTGTCTTAAGGCCAGGAAAAACAAGTTTATATGGAAAAATTTAATACAATCTAAGCTATGAAGAACATAGTAATCCTCAAATCAAGGATATTGTGGTAAATTTTTAAATGGCAATAACCAATAAACGAATCCTCAAATGCAATTTTTGGATTGTTCATTTTATGTTACACTAGCTGCTCGCCCGCGGCATTGCCCGCACAGTATTTATTTTTATGGTAATATATGTTTATTATCTTCTGTTTGAACACCATTTAGAAATTGAATTTCGGAATACGTATTCATCTTTCTCTGATGAGGAGTTCATATGTCGAATTTTACGTTCTAACTTTAGAAATTCATGGGATATGGGTATCCTTTAAAAAAACCTACCCCGTTTTACCTTCTTAGGACAGGTATTTCCAAAAGTCCTGTCTCATTTTATGTCTACCGGTCTAGCTCAACACAAACTTGAGCTAGAACTCTTCCTAAAACAGCAGCAAATCGACGTAATGCTCGTATCGGAAACCCACTTCACCGACAAAAACTACCTAAAAATAAATGGTTATAATTTCTACCATACCCAACATCCCAGCGGAAAGGCCCACGGAGGCACTGGAATCATAATCAAATCCAGCATTAAGCACTACGAACTTCCATCTTTCCAGAAAGACTACCTCCAAGCAACAAACGTAGCAATAGAAGACTGTCATGGTACAATCACCACTTCAGCAATATACTGCCCTCCCAGACACTCCATCGCCAAAGCAGACTTCCTCGATACCCTGGGCAATAGATTCATAGCTGGAGGAGACTATAACGCCAAACACACCCAATGGGGCAGCAGACTGGTTACAGTAAGAGGCAAAAATCTCTTAAACAGCATAATAACCAACAATCTCAACTACCTCACCACATACGAACCCACATACTGGCCCACTGACACTAACAAAATACCCGACCTTCTGGACTTCTTCATAACCAAAAATATCTCGTCAAGATACGTCCGAATCAACTCCTCGGCTGATCTCTCCTCTGATCATTCCCCCGTGTTAGCAACAGTCAGTTCAACAATCATCGAGAATACACCCAATGGTCTTATTCATAACCAACTCACCAACTGGCAGCTCTTTAGAGAAATATTTAATCACTCAACGTCAGCCTTAACCTCACTAAAAACCAATGAAGATATCGAAGCAGCCACGGAAAACTTAAACATGAGCATAATAAACGCTATCCGCCTCTCCACACCTACTAAGACGTCTATCAGCAAACATGAATATCCCCACTACATACTAAAAAAAATAGCAGAAAAACGTAGACTAAGAAGAGTATGGCAGACCCATAGAACACCGGACGACAAACGCAAATTAAACAACGCAACTAGGAAGCTAACTAAAATCATCAAAAATTACAAAAATGACTGTTTCCAAAAATATCTCACCAATCTGTCCCCCACAGCCGACTCCAACTACTCACTATGGAAGGCCTCCAGGAAACTCACGCGCCCCCCCCCCCCCCCCCCAAATAATCCCTCCTATCCGCCGTCCGCAAGGAGGATGGGCGCGTAGCCCTATAGAAAAAGCCAACCTGTTTGCCAAATACTTGACCAAAGTATTCAAACCCCATTCCTCCAAAGCTGCCGCGGACGTTACTGAATACCTGCACTCTCCCTTCCAAATGTCCCCCCCTATTGAACCTTTCACTTCAGCAGAGATAATAGAATCAATCAGTCGCCTAAATCCCAAGAAAGCAGCAGGGCACGACCTAATAGGCAATAAAGCAATCAAGGAACTTCCCATTAAAGGGATTGCACTCAATGCATCGATTTTTAAAGCTATTCTTCGCCTTGGATACTTTCCTAAGGCCTGGAAAATCTCACTGATTACCCTCTTTCCTAAACCTGGAAAACCGATATATGAAGCCAGCTCCTATCGCCCAATCAGTCTTCTACCTACCCTGTCTAAACTATTCGAGAAGATGCTAGCGAACCGACTCCTTCCAATTCTAGAAGATCTGAAAACACTCCCAGATCACCAATTCGGCTTTCGGAAACAACATTCAACAGTAGAGCAAATCCACCGCATAACCCACATGATCAGCCAAACCCTTGAAAAGAAAAAATATTGCTCAGCGCTATTCCTAGATATTCAAGAGGCATTCGACAAAGTATGGCATGAAGGGCTACTATACAAACTTAAAAAAATCCTACCACACACCTACTACTCCATTCTAAAGTCCTACCTAACCAATAGACAATTCATGGTTAAATGCTTAGACGCCACTTCCACAACATTCCCAATAGAATCTGGCATACCCCAAGGTAGTGTCCTCGGACCCCTGCTGTTCTCCATCTACACTGCCGACCTACCTATATCCAATGAGATATCAATAGCAACATTTGCTGACGACACAGCGCTGTTAGCTTCCCACGCAGATCCGGCAATTGCCTCATCCACTCTCCAGCGAGGTCTCGACTCCATGGAAAAATGGTTTCATAAATGGGGCTTCAAAATTAACGAAAAAAAATCCTCACATGTAACCTTCACGCTCCGAAAACAAACCTGCCCCCAGGTCACCATCAACAATACAACTATTCCTAGCAAGGACTCAGTCAGATACCTGGGCATGACCCTGGACAGAAGACTCACATGGAAAAACCACATCTCGGATAAAACGAAGCAACTAAAGGACAAACTGAAGAAATTCTATTGGCTCACGGGCCGACGCTCCAAACTAAGCCTACAGAATAAAATTACCCTCTACAAGACCGTAATAAAACCTGTCTGGACCTACGGAATACAACTGTGGGGAACAGCAAGTAACTCCAACATTGAAATACTTCAACGTTTCCAATCGAAGACGCTGAGATCCTTAGTTGATGCTCCATGGTATGTAACCAACGAAACAATTCATCGCGACCTCAAGATACCCACAGTCAAAGAGGAAATAGCAAAATATAGCGACAGATATAGCAAAAGAGTCAACAAACACCGAAACCCCCTAATCACTGGACTGCTTGATACGTCGGACCAGATCCGCAGGCTGAAGAGACACTACCCGCTAGACCTAAACGCTAGATTTAATTAACTACTTAAATTAAGTAATATCTAATCACTTACTATACCTACTTACAATTATACTAATCTATAACAAGTAATAACTTATTATATATAATTTGCCATGTTACTGCGCCACGCCAGAAAAATTACTGAAAATTCTCAACGCGAGAATTGATTGTAATTTCAATAAACATAATAAAAAAAAAAAATTTTATGTCTACGTTATAGAAGAAGTATGCTTTCCAAATCTCGCTTTTTTAGTTACAACGATTTGGACTGGACTTTCATGAGTGAATCAGAAACTTTTGTATTTTATATATATGTTGGGTTCACATTATGATTAGGATTAGGGGCGTGAAACGAATCGTCATTTGGATTACACATTGTTGTTATGCAACAGAGAAGACATTGACTAGTGTAATTACGATTATTACAGAATTTGATAAGTAACCGTGGTACTTAGATACTCGAGAAGCTAATGACAATGATCCCAGGTTGAATAACGAATCCGCGGTCAACGGGATAACAGGATGTGCTTTCTTTCAAAGCCCAAATCGTACTCGGCTTGCTTGGCTACGGTGGAAGTATAACTAAACTAACTCTTTGTTAAAACGTGGAATATCCACCGAGCGCAAGGACGCTAAGTAACTCGCTAATACGACCTCACGAGAGAATGACTTTCCGTCGCGATGATGCTGCAGAGGAAAACTATGATGGGGTGTGTCTAAGGACACGAGATCATCGGATTCGTCGAGGATAGCCTTCGTTCACAAAGTGAGGGAAATTGACGTTGCTGTTAATTGGTCAATTTCCATGTTAGTGGCTACAAAAGGATATTAGCCGTCCTTGAGGGAAGGTTGCTAGCGGGAAGCGTCGCTCGTTGAAAAAAAGATCTCCCCTGTTATGACTGTTCGCGGAGAGACGCGGTCGCTAGGAATACGCGTCAGCGAGAGGCGTAAATTCTCGCTACGATTCAGGTAATCGACGCCGCGAAGTAGTCGCTCCCCTGTTTCGGTTAGGACAACAGAGGTGGTTGATTGAATATAACACTTTATAGTAGGTTAGATATCATCGTTTATTCTAACAACTTGTAAAGAAAATAGTTACGTTGGTGCGTAAGTATAAGATGAGTGAGTGAAAGATCTTATAGTGTAAGCCCGATCGAAGGATGTTGACCGTTTTAGGGGTATTGAACCAGTAAAGTTCGGTGACGATGCTGTGTCGTAGGAAAGCTAGTGATGGGTGTGTCTAGCGCACGGGACCATCGGATTTGTTGGTGACGATTTCGCCTCAGAGGGTGAGGGAAATAGGCTTCGTTGTTAATTGGTTGAACGAAGGTTGGTGGACTAGGAAGGGTCTTAGCCGTCCTCGATAGAAGGCGAGTTAAAAACAGATGTTTGTTGGGTCTGAAGGACCTTAGCTAGCAAATTGCTGGGATTTATGATGGGCCCTTAAGCTTAATGAGGGTACGCCGTGAGGATGAGCGGACATCTGGTGTCCGTCTGGCCCGCGATGTATGACCTGGTCTAGGTAGAGAATCGCCCGGCGTAACATCCCCTATCTTCCCGTAGTTGGGACAAAGACTGTTTGTCTGTTTGAAGCACTTTAGGTAACTAGATCTTAATGTTTATAACGGTCCTCAGGATTTTTTTTTGTACGTGGAGAAATACTCATGGACACTCCGCTGTTCTAATAATCGCGTAACAGCAGAATAGTGTCGGACTCCTACCGATTAAAACTCCACGATGACCATCCTACGCGCATGTCAGGAGTGCTCCAGAAACCTCTTATGAATTAACTTCTGCCCCCTTCACGCGTTCTCTTGTTCGAGCCAGTCCTAATAATTCTTGACTATTGAATTTGGCGTTAGGGGGGGCCATTGCCCCTCGCGCTATCGCTCCTTCTAGTCGTGGTCCACTGGGACGGCGATGGAGCGGCTCTAGGTCGTCTGACTGCCATCCTCCTCTATCGTCTTATCCTACAAGGGTGAGAGTTTTTCTTTCTCTCCCTTTCTGTTCGCTCCTTCGCGAGCATAACTCGCTCGCAGAAAAGGCAGACGGGCTCGTATTCCTGTGACCCTCTTAACATCGCTTCTACAATCGCTGAGGGGGTCAATCTTTCTCCTATGGCGTGCCGCAGAGTGTAGCGGGGCAGCTCCCACGCCGGACAGAGCTCCAGCGTGTGCTGCGCTGTGTCCCTGCCCTCTCCGCAGTGGTGACAAATGTCTGTCGTCTCCTGTCCGATTTTTCTCAGGTACTCGCCGAACACGCCGTGTCCAGTGAGCACCTGGGTCATCTTGTAGGTGAGCAGGAGGCCGCGGCGGCTTCTCCATGTCTCCCAGTTTGGGAGGATGGCCTCCACGCCTCAATGTTTGCCTCCCTTGTTGATCAGCTGGGATGGCCACTGGTCGTATAGTCAGCGCACCGCAACTCCGGCCCCTCCGATATTCGGCAGCAGGCCGCACAAGGCATTGGCAGGCGCCGACACCTTCGGAATCAGGGAGTCGAAGTACAGCTCGAACGTCCACTGGTTGTCGATGACGAGACCCAGGTATTTCATCTGCGATCCCACCCCGACGGTTTCGCCTGCCATGTTTATGCATAGGCCGGGCGGTGGAGTCCCTCGCCTCTTCTTGTCGTATAATCAGATGGCCTCCGACTTCGCAGGAGAGACCCTCAGGCCCAGTCCGCGCGCAGGCCATTGCGATTTCGCCGATGCGCAGCGTCTCGTGCCAATCACGACCCCCGACCAGGACCAGAGTGTCGTCCGCATAGCACACCATGTCCGCGCTTGGGGGCAGCAGGCATCGCAGTACCTCGTCGTACGTGTCACAGGGTAAATTTGACTCCGATAAGACAGTTAATCCCAACCGTCTTATCACGAGTCACCACCAGGGTAACATCCAGTCACTCTAAACATGACACATCCGTACAACCAAAGTCCAGAGTAACATCCAACCATATGATACATCCGTACGACCAAAGTCTTTCTCCTACTCCAACAAATAAAAGAATATAAATGCTCCTCCCGAAATTACCCGAGCTAGTCTGCTAGTCTGCAGTCTGCATAATTCAAAACTACCCAAAACTTTAAAAGTCTATCGTTGTGAACCTCGAACATCATAACAAGTTTACTATTAATCATTGTATAAGTGTGTGGAAATAAAGAGCTCGATCTCCTGTTTTGAGATCGACACTTTTTCAATAATTTGTTAAATTATTACGCGACATACGCGACGCTCCACAGGATCGGCCCCAACACCGAGCCCTGCGGAACGCCGCGCAACGGCTCTCAGGCTAGCTGAACATGTACTGTGGAGATGCGTCTGCATCTGGTAACCATCATACCCGAAGAATAGGGTCTGCGTATGGCGAGCCACGGGACAGAAACCGTTGGAATGTTTACTGTCGCGTACCGGCACAAATATTTCTTTTAAGGAGAGCTATAGAATTACTCCATACCTTTGTTAGACAAAGCGTTCATCCCGTGACCGCGGCTACGTTCGGCGACTGGCTGACGTCTTGAGCCCAAGCTCATTATCACAAATCTCGAACAAATACAATCGGATCGAAAGACTCGAAATACTACATATACATATGTGACATGTCGTCAATATGTATGTCTGCGTACGAATCCATGCTCAAGATATACACAGAAAACCTATAGACAACAGACTTTAGCACAGATGAAAAAAAAGAAATTATACAGGACTGTCATAATGCGACATCTGAGAATAAAATAATTGAGAAAGTAAAGATATTGGCTCGATGAAAAAACTTAGAGAAGGATGTTCTTAATTACTTAAGGAAATGAGATTTATATCAACGGTATTAACTGATCAAAATACGCGCAAAGGAACAAGCTATTGTTACCGATATACCGAGTGAATCAAACGAGTAATTCCCTTTAACGAAAGAATAAATGGAAATAAATATATTCTCTATATTCAGGACTGTCTTCTAATATATTTAAGTCTTTTTCTCTCATTTTTTCTTTAACTCTACTTTTATCCAAAACGGATTCGATTATTGATTACTCGAGCATAATATATATACTTTTGGATCCCCAAAACATTACTACTTATTAATCTCTATAATTTACTAATCAAAGCGCAAGCCTAATTTCACAATTAATTTATACATTTGAAGATGCTTTTAATATAAACACATACATTGCATTGCAATACAGACTATTGCTTTCCATTTCCAAAGTCACGGTGCTCTCGACAGAACACATGCTATTGTAAAAGAGTTCATACGAAGCTTTTTCACTGACAAGTCAGAACAATGGGATTCATTGTATTTTTTCTTCTACTTATAATTATCAAGATTGAATCTGAACAATACCAGATGTTGATCTGAACATATGAATCAGGAAGAAATTATACAGCGGAACAATTATAGGAGAACGGTATCTATTAATAGCATTCGTAAGTATGTGTCCTGGAAAATTGAGCAAAATTGAAACAGGACACCTTCGAAACGATTCGAATATTTTTAATACTGCGATTATCAGCCATCACTTCGAACATTATTCAATACTTAACTCATTTGAGACCGCTGACACAGATTTTGAATTATAGCCTTCTCTCTATAGTTACCGACGATTCGATGTTTCAGATTGCAATCAAGAAATTCACTCCGTTAGATTAATAAATTGGACATAAAGATGTCTAAAGCACGAAATAGTTGTTGATTATAAAACCAAATAATAAATAAACATTCCACATCCGTGGACATCAATTTATCCAAAAATAAATTATAATTGCAATTGCGTTTTGTTGAGTATAAACTTGTCAAAATATTCCGGTCTCGAATGTATTGAAACTCAGGAAAGTATTGGAAAATCTGCAATTTTGAATTTTGATAGAGCTTAAGTCAAATTAATTTTTACATATAGGCAGTTCGGCTACAGATGCAAAAATATTTAAGAAACGATTCTCAAAGCCAAAATAAGATGATAATCGAGAATAGAAGAATTGCGTTTTCGGTATTGTTTTTTAGTTATTACCAATTATATATCGGTTTAAATATTTCTGTGCGTGAGCAAACGGATGATTGCAGGCCGTCTCGTAAAAGCAGCAACAGTGTCACGTAAACTTGAGGGTTGGATGATAAAATAAAATAACCGAGTCGTAACACAACTATTACTTTGTTTTAATTAAACTTTATTATGAATTCAGCAATCACAATGGAATACACACTGAATTAAGATAAATCACAATTCACTCCACCACGTTATGTAAAACCTAGTTACACTGAAACGTTAAGTACGCGACTGTTATATGTAAAGACCGGTAAAGATACGTTGACTATTCTAAGGATACAGAATAAGTGAAGTTTTATTGACGATACTGTGTCTGAGGAAAGCTAGGGGTGGGTGTGTCTAAGGACACGGGACTATCAGATTTGTTGATGACAATTTTGGTTAGGGAAGTGAGGGCAGTAGACACCGTCTTCGATTGGATAATAAGACGGTTGGTGGACCAGGAAGGGTTTTAGCCGCCCTCGTGAGAAAGTTGCTAATGGAACATACCAGACGTGAGGAAAACTAACTTTCCGTGTTAACCCGTAGTAAACAATAAACGTAAAAGGAAACCTATGACAAGAGATACTCGCTAGGTCTAAAGGACCTTAACTATGAAAATTCCAAGACCTCGGGTGGGTACTTGGGACTATTGAGGGTACGCGCCAAGGATGTGCAGACATCTGGGCGCCATCCTGCCCGCGGTGTGTGGCCTGCCTCTTACGTGAATTGACGTTACAACAGCGATCTTCAAACCGAACGACATATGGGCAGCAGCTTATCTCGTACAAGTCGTACAGGAGAAGATTATTAAAATCGAAGAGGTAACTGATTCCGGACAACGTTTTGTAAGAAAAATCGTAGATGAAACATTAAACCTACGGAAATCTATAGCAGCATATCGAAAATCGCATATGGAAAAGATTAATGCTTCCTGTAAGCCTTTGACTTCATATATACTTAATAAATAAAAGCACATATTAACAATATTCATACAAAGTTCAAAAACGTACTATGATTGTCTCGTTGATGGATGCCCACAGAAAAATCGTAACAAAAAAGGCAATAGTTTTATTTTACAATAAATGTTCAATATGATTTCTGTTTCCTCGTAAACTAAATATTATCTACATCCAAATCACTCGCGTTGGCATAAAATAGAAAAAAATAAAAGAGAATATAAAAATAAAGAAAATAAAATAATCAAAAATATAAAAGTTCAAAAAACTATAAAAATATATGAGTATAAAAGAAATTTACAGAAATAACATAACTAATGAAACTGTAAGAAAGCTACGTCCTTATCGCGTAAAATAACAAAAAAGGAAATCTCAGAAAAAAAAAGAAAAATAAAATATAAAAAAAATAAAAAGAGAATTTATTTTTGAACACTTGGTTTACACTAATTACGATTTGGTTCTGAAATCCAGCCGTGATTTCCCAAGACTGAAGCTCTTACAATTTGACTTTCGATTGGATCTGTTTCATTTTTTCTTCGTCACCTCTCAATATCAGTTCTGCCCGAGCAGTCGAGCTATGCGGACGTGAGAACCAGTGCCTCCGTAAGTGCGACAAGTGGGAAAGAAAAGTGAAGTGTAACACAACCATTATAATAAAACTAGAGGATGGAAAACATCCAAAAAATACCAACGATAAAAATACTAAACAAAGGAGAAACATATGCCATAAACAGAGCAATAGACCAACAGTGCTCAAATAAACCAACAAGTGAAGTGGATTGCTCAGATACAAATGAAATAGTGATGGAAATTACAAAAAAAGATGACGAAAAAAATAATACTAGCATTGTTCCATCACATTACGACGAAAGCTGGAAGACCGTAACTCCCAGCAAAAAACGAAGGATAAACACAAGCACAAATGCTAAGAGGACGATAGAACCAGAAGGACAAAAATGGCTACAGGAAATTCCTATACATAACTCTTTCAGCTCACTGCCAGAAGAGATGGATGTAGACCCAGCTGATAAACCAATAACAAACATTCCTAAACCTCCACCAATCTTCATTGATGCTAAAATAATAGATCCTCTCATCGAACTGCTAAACATCACGGCAGGAAAAGAAAACTACACCATCAAACAACTCAAACTAGAACAGGTAAAAGTACAAACCAATAACCCAGAAATATATAGAAAAGTAACAAAAGCGCTAAAGGAAAAAAACGCCGGGTATCATACCTACCAACCCAAATCTGATAAAAGCTACAAAGCAGTAATCAGAGGCTTACATCCTAAATCGAACACAAACAACATATGTGAGGAATTAGCCAAAATCGGACACCAGGTTAGAACGATCAACAACATAACCAGATTTGACACCAAGCAACCACTACCGCTATTTTTAATAGAATTAGAACCCAAAAATAATAACAAAGAAATTTTCGAAATTAAGAAAATTTTAAACACGATAATTACAGTTGAGCCACCCAGACACAAAAAAGACATACCACAATGTATGAGATGTCAACAATATGGGCATACAAAAAATTACTGTAACAGAAACCCGGCGTGTGTCAAATGCGCAGGAAAGCACCTAACAGCTAACTGCCCACACACGGGAAAAATAAATAACGCAAAGTGTTTCAATTGCGGTGGAAATCACCCAGCTAGCTATAAAGGCTGCCTAGTCAGAAAACAGCTACAAAGCAAACTTTTCCCGCCGATAAGAAACAGGACACACAACAACTTCCAAATGCAGCAGGACAACACAGAATCAGTGACAACGCCAAAACCGCAATACGTAATAAACAATAACCACAGTAACACCGTTAGCAGACGAAGCTACGCGCAAGTAGTCAACCGGTCATTACCCAAAGAAAATCCAGAACAAATCAATCATAGCAACGACGCTCTAGAAATCAAAGAATTACTGAAACACTCCATAAAAAACACCGAAATGCTCACAAAAATGATAAGCGAACAAAACGAAGCCATCAGACAGCAAACTCAACAAATAACAGTTATGCTGCAAATACTTACTAACATGCTGAGCAAAAAATAAAAATAGACACGCTCAAAATAGCAGCCTGGAACTCTAACGGCCTACAACAAAGGGCCCTAGAAGCTAAAACATTCCTGTATAGCAACAATATAGATATACTGCTTGTTTCGGAAACACATTTCACTGTTAAGAGCTATTTAAAAATCCCGTACTACACCATATACGACACCAAGCATCCCTCAGGAAAAGCACAAGGAGGGACGGCAATAGTAATAAAAAACGACATTAAACACCACTTACACAGCCAGGTTAGTAAGGAACATATTCAAGCAACCACCGTTACTGTACAAACTAACAGCAACCAACTACAGTTGTCGGCAGTATATGCACCACCGCGTCACAAAGTTACAACCCAAATGTGGGAAGAATACTTTAGCCGCTTAGGTGACAGGTATATTGCAGCTGGCGACTTTAACTCAAAACACACACTATGGGGATCAAGAATCACCACACCTCGAGGTAGAACCCTGGAAAAACACATTAAAAATAATAACCTCAATATACTATCCACAGGAAGACCGACATACTGGCCGACAGACCTGAGCAAAATACCCGACCTATTAGATTTTGCAGTGACAAAGGGGCTAAACGCAAATAGACTAAACATAGCACCTAGTCTCGAGCTTACCTCCGACCATACGCCCATAATAATAACATTCAGTATCAAGCCATTACTTTACAGCAACTCAGAGACGCTATGCAATAAAACCACCAACTGGGAAACATTTAAAGAAATAATAGAAAGCAATATCAGCTGCAACATCCCACTGAAAACACCTGAACATATCGATCAAGCAGTAACAACATTGACAGAAATTATTCAAGAAGCAGCAAGGGCAACCACTATACCTGTAACAACCAACAGACAAACAAAAACAATTCCACTAGACATCCTCGACAAAATCAGAGAAAAAAGAAAAGCGAAAGCAAAATGGCAAAAACACAGAACAAAAGAAAACAAAAAACACCTAAACAAACTTGCAAAGGAAATAAAAAACAAAATAAAAGAGCACAATAACAACGAGTTCACAAAATTCATAGAGTCACTATCTGCACACGAGAACTCCAACTACTCACTTTGGAAAGTCACAAAAAAAATAAAGAAGCCAATAAAACTAGTCCCAGCAATCAGAAAAGCAGATAACACATGGGCAAGAAGCAACGAAGAACAAGCTGAAGAATTTTCCAGCCACCTAAGCAACATATTTACACCACATAATATCAATAATAGCAATCACAACTGCCATTTGGACGAGGAAGAGGTAACCACTAGTATCGCAACTGACAATCATTACAACATACCTAAAACAACAGCACATGAAATTAGAAACATAATCGAGAAAACAAAAAATAACAAGGCACCAGGAATCGACCTAATCAATGGTAAAATCCTGAAAAACCTTCCTCCAAAAGCGATACGACTAATTACAATAATCTTTAATGCAATATTAAGAATCCAATACTATCCTAAACTATGGAAACTAGCACAGATCATAATGTTACCTAAACCAGGCAAAGACCCACACCAAACAGTATCGTACAGACCAATATCACTACTTCCAGTATTCTCCAAAATACTGGAAAAAATAATTTACGCCCGCCTAAAACCAATAATAGAGAAGGAAAAACTAATACCAGATCACCAATTTGGATTCAGGAACAAACACTCCACGATAGAGCAAATGCACAGACTCACAAACGAAATAATACTAGCAATAGAAAACAAACAATACTGCACAGCCCTCTTTATGGACATCGAGAAAGCATTCGACAAAATAAACCACGATAGTCTACTTCAATCAATCAGAAAACAATTCCCGGAGCAGATATACCATTTAACTAAATCCTACTTAAGCAACAGAACCTTTACAGTAAAAATTAAAGATACATACTCTCAAGTTAAAGACATCAAGGCAGGGGTTCCGCAAGGAAGCGTCTTGGGACCAATTCTCTACACACTATACACGGCCAACATACCAACAACCACCAACAGCAAAATACTGACATTTGCGGATGACACTGTGGTACTAGTCAGGCACACTAACCCAGCAACAGCAGTCGCATTGCTACAAGAGCATATCGCAAAAATAGAAAAGTGGCTTCAAGTTAAACAAATTAAAGCAAACCCTGATAAATGCAACCACATTACATTCACACTGCGAAAACAGTTACCACCAAACATTACACTCAACGGCACGCAGATAATACAAACAAGGCAAGTCAAATACCTAGGACTACACTTTGATACACGATTCACATGGAAACAGCATATCAAATCAATAATAAGCAAAATACAGATAGCAAGGAGACAGATGTACTGGTTAACAAGTCGAAAATCCAAACTAAGCATAGAAAACAAATTAAAAATCTACAAAACCATCATTAAACCAATCTGGACGTACGGAATACCACTATGGGGAACAGCAGCAATGAGCCATATAACCAAACTAGAGGCAATGCAATCTAAAATACTCAGAACAATAGTAAACGCCCCATGGTACGTTAGAAACGAGGACATACGGAAAGACCTTGGAATACCAACGGTCGAGGAAGAGATTAGCAGATTCGCAAGAAGGTACAGAGAAAGAATAGCAACGCACCCGAACCGGCTGGCAGCGGAAACGATCATCACATTCATCGAAAGGAGACTAAAAAGGAAACATCCAGTAGATCTCATAAAGGATATACCCTAACAAGCACGAAGATGGTACCCCACTGGGGGTAGCCACCCACATGTTATATTATTAAGCAGCTATAACATTTTACCAAATGTCCTACTGGACAAATTGTAAAATTTAAAACAAATAAATAAAAAAAAAAAAAAAAAAAAAACCTCTCAATATCTCAAGAATCACCACACCTCGAGGGAGAACCTTGGAAAAGCACATTAAAAATAATAACCTCAATATACTATCCACAGGAAGACCGACATACTGGCCGACAGACCTGAGCAAAATACCCGACCTACTAGATTTTGCAGTGACAAAGGGGCTAAACGCAAATAGACTAAACATAGCACCTAGTCTCGAGCTTACCTCCGACCATACGCCCATAATAATAACATTCAGTATCAAGCCATTACTTTACAGCAACTCAGAGACGCTATGCAATAAAACCACCAACTGGGAAACATTTAAAGAAATAATAGAAAGCAATATCAGCTGCAACATCCCACTGAAAACACCTGAATACATCGATCAAGCAGTAACAACATTGACAGAAATTATTCAAGAAGCAGCAAGGGCAACCACTATACCTGTAACAACCAACAGACAAACAAAAACAATTCCACTAGACATCCTCGACAAAATCAGAGAAAAAAGAAAAGCGAAAGCAAAATGGCAAAAACACAGAACAAAAGAAAACAAAAAACACCTAAACAAACTTGCAAAGGAAATGAAAACAAAATAAAAGAGCACAATAACAACGAGTTCACAAAATTCATAGAGTCACTATCTGCACACGAGAACTCCAACTACTCACTTTGGAAAGTCACAAAAAAAATAAAGAAGCCAATAAGACTAGTCTCAGCAATCAGAAAAGCAGATAATACATGGGCAAGAAGCAACGAAGAACAAGCTGAAGAATTTTCCAGCCACCTAAGCAACATATTTACACCACATAATATCAATAATAGCAATCACAACTGCCATTTGGACGAGGAAGAGGTAACCACTAGTATCGCAACTGACAATCATTACAACATACCTAAAACAACAGCACATGAAATTAGAAACATAATCGAGAAAACAAAAAATAACAAGGCACCAGGAATCGACCTAATCAATGGTAAAATCCTGAAAAACCTTCCTCCAAAAGCGATACGACTAATTACAATAATCTTTAATGCAATAATAAGAATCCAATACTATCCTAAACTATGGAAACCAGCACAGATCATAATGTTACCTAAACCAGGCAAAGACCCACACCAAACAGTATCGTACAGACCAATATCACTACTTCCAGTATTCTCCAAAATACTGGAAAAAATAATTTACGCCCGCCTAAAACCAATAATAGAGAAGGAAAAACTAATACCAGATCACCAATTTGGATTCAGGAACAAACACTCCACGATAGAGCAAATGCACAGACTCACAAACGAAATAATACTAGCAATAGAAAACAAACAATACTGCACAGCCCTCTTTATGGACATCGAGAAAGCATTCGACAAAATAAACCACGATAGTCTACTTCAATCAATCAGAAAACAATTCCCGGAGCAGATATACCATTTAACTAAATCCTACTTAAGCAACAGAACCTTTACAGTAAAAATTAAAGATACATACTCTCAAGTTAAAGACATCAAGGCAGGGGTTCCGCAAGGAAGCGTCTTGGGACCAATTCTCTACACACTATACACGGCCAACATACCAACAACCACCAACAGCAAAATACTGACATTTGCGGATGACACTGTGGTACTAGTCAGGCACACTAACCCAGCAACAGCAGTCGCATTGCTACAAGAGCATATCGCAAAAATAGAAAAGTGGCTTCAAGTTAAACAAATTAAAGCAAACCCTGATAAATGCAACCACATTACATTCACACTGCGAAAACAGTTACCACCAAACATTACACTCAACGGCACGCAGATAATACAAACAAGGCAAGTCAAATACCTAGGACTACACTTTGATACACGATTCACATGGAAACAGCATATCAAATCAATAATAAGCAAAATACAGATAGCAAGGAGACAGATGTACTGGTTAACAAGTCGAAAATCCAAACTAAGCATAGAAAACAAATTAAAAATCTACAAAACCATCATTAAACCAATCTGGACGTACGGAATACCACTATGGGGAACAGCAGCAATGAGCCATATAACCAAACTAGAGGCAATGCAATCTAAAATACTCAGAACAATAGTAAACGCCCCATGGTACGTTAGAAACGAGGACATACGGAAAGACCTTGGAATACCAACGGTCGAGGAAGAGATTAGCAGATTCGCAAGAAGGTACAGAGAAAGAATAGCAACGCACCCGAACCGGCTGGCAGCGGAAACGATCATCACATTCATCGAAAGGAGACTAAAAAGGAAACATCCAGTAGATCTCATAAAGGATATACCCTAACAAGCACGAAGATGGTACCCCACTGGGGGTAGCCACCCACATGTTATATTATTAAGCAGCTATAACATTTTACCAAATGTCCTACTGGACAAATTGTAAAATTTAAAACAAATAAATAAAAAAAAAAAAAAAAAAAAAACCTCTCAATATCTCAAGAATCACCACACCTCGAGGGAGAACCTTGGAAAAGCACATTAAAAATAATAACCTCAATATACTATCCACAGGAAGACCGACATACTGGCCGACAGACCTGAGCAAAATACCCGACCTACTAGATTTTGCAGTGACAAAGGGGCTAAACGCAAATAGACTAAACATAGCACCTAGTCTCGAGCTTACCTCCGACCATACGCCCATAATAATAACATTCAGTATCAAGCCATTACTTTACAGCAACTCAGAGACGCTATGCAATAAAACCACCAACTGGGAAACATTTAAAGAAATAATAGAAAGCAATATCAGCTGCAACATCCCACTGAAAACACCTGAATACATCGATCAAGCAGTAACAACATTGACAGAAATTATTCAAGAAGCAGCAAGGGCAACCACTATACCTGTAACAACCAACAGACAAACAAAAACAATTCCACTAGACATCCTCGACAAAATCAGAGAAAAAAGAAAAGCGAAAGCAAAATGGCAAAAACACAGAACAAAAGAAAACAAAAAACACCTAAACAAACTTGCAAAGGAAATGAAAACAAAATAAAAGAGCACAATAACAACGAGTTCACAAAATTCATAGAGTCACTATCTGCACACGAGAACTCCAACTACTCACTTTGGAAAGTCACAAAAAAAATAAAGAAGCCAATAAGACTAGTCTCAGCAATCAGAAAAGCAGATAATACATGGGCAAGAAGCAACGAAGAACAAGCTGAAGAATTTTCCAGCCACCTAAGCAACATATTTACACCACATAATATCAATAATAGCAATCACAACTGCCATTTGGACGAGGAAGAGGTAACCACTAGTATCGCAACTGACAATCATTACAACATACCTAAAACAACAGCACATGAAATTAGAAACATAATCGAGAAAACAAAAAATAACAAGGCACCAGGAATCGACCTAATCAATGGTAAAATCCTGAAAAACCTTCCTCCAAAAGCGATACGACTAATTACAATAATCTTTAATGCAATAATAAGAATCCAATACTATCCTAAACTATGGAAACCAGCACAGATCATAATGTTACCTAAACCAGGCAAAGACCCACACCAAACAGTATCGTACAGACCAATATCACTACTTCCAGTATTCTCCAAAATACTGGAAAAAATAATTTACGCCCGCCTAAAACCAATAATAGAGAAGGAAAAACTAATACCAGATCACCAATTTGGATTCAGGAACAAACACTCCACGATAGAGCAAATGCACAGACTCACAAACGAAATAATACTAGCAATAGAAAACAAACAATACTGCACAGCCCTCTTTATGGACATCGAGAAAGCATTCGACAAAATAAACCACGATAGTCTACTTCAATCAATCAGAAAACAATTCCCGGAGCAGATATACCATTTAACTAAATCTTACTTAAGCAACAGAACCTTTACAGTAAGAATTAAAGATACATACTCTCAAGTTAAAGACATCAAGGCAGGGATTCCGCAAGGAAGCGTCTTGGGACCAATTCTCTACACACTATACACGGCCAACATACCAACAACCACCAACAGCAAAATACTGACATTTGCGGATGACACTGTGGTACTAGTCAGGCACACTAACCCAGCAACAGCAGTCGCATTGCTACAAGAGCATATTGCAAAAATAGAAAAGTGGCTTCAAGTTAAACAAATTAAAGCAAACCCTGATAAATGCAACCACATTACATTCACACTGCGAAAACAGTTACCACCAAACATTACACTCAACGGCACGCACATAATACAAACAAGGCAAGTCAAATACCTAGGACTACACTTTGATACACGATTCACATGGAAACAGCATATCAAATCAATAATAAGCAAAATACAGATAGCAAGGAGACAGATGTACTGGTTAACAAGTCGAAAATCCAAACTAAGCATAGAAAACAAATTAAAAATCTACAAAACCATCATAAAACCAATCTGGACGTACGGAATACCACTATGGGGAACAGCAGCAATGAGCCATATAACCAAACTGAGGCAATGCAATCTAAAATACTCAGAACAATAGTAAACGCCCCATAGTACGTTAGAAACGAGGACATACGGAAAGACCTTGGAATACCAACGGTCAAGGAAGAGATTAGCAGATTCGCAAGAAGGTACAGAGAAAGATTAGCAACGCACCCGAACCGGCTGGCAACGGAAACGATCATCACATTCATCGAAAGGAGATTAAAAAGGAAACATCCAGTAGATCTCATAAAGGATATACCCTAACAAGCACGAAGATGGTACCCCACTGGGGGTAGCCACCCACTTGTTATATTATTAAGCAGCTATAACATTTTACCAAATGTCCTACTGGACAAATTGTAAAATTTAAAACAAATAAATAAAAAAAAAAAAACCTCTCAATATCAGTTCTGCTTGAGCAGCCGAGTTAAATGGACGTGTAAAACAGTGCTTCAGAGAAAGTGCGGCAAGTGGGGAAAAGAAAGTTACGAACGTCAACGGCCTATAGCCAAATGGTGGAAACCCGTGTCTTCTACTAAGAATACTATAAACAAAACTAAAATGCAAAATCACATTCCACCGATAAAAATAATTAGTAAAGACGAAACATACTACATAAATAAAACAACAAACATTTCAAAACCAAGCCAATCAATAAACGAAGAATAGAAATGCTCAGCTACAAACGAAGTTGAAATGGAACCAATACAAAACAATGAAAATAATAAAACCAGTAATGAACTAACCCACCAGGATGAAAGCTGGAAGGTGGCAAATTATAACAAAAAAACGAAAAATAACACCAAATACATACGTTAGGAAAGTCATAGAAGCAGAGAAACAAGAATGGCTACAGGAAATCACACTCCGAAACTCCTTCAGCGCACTGCCAGAGGAGAGAGGACCTGGCCGAAAAACCAATAATCCACATCGCCAAACCACCACCAATCTACATAGACGCCCAAATAATAGCCCCCTAATGGAACTGTTAAACATCACGGCAGGTAAAGAAAACTACAGAATCCAATACTGTCCTAAACTACGGAAACTAGCACAGATATTCTTTGCGAATTACAATGAAATTGTTTATATTCTTACAAATATCGAGGCCCTTCTTCTAGAATATTTCGTTCGGTAGTTTTCATTTTTAACGTATCATACATTTTCTTCTACATCGTACACAAAAATTTACTAACATTTATTTTCTACAAATTGATCACTGTTACCTAATTTTAGATCGCTTTGCCGTAAATAAGTCGAGTGTAAGGATGGGAAATAAAGAAAGCAATTAAAATACCCGACACTTCGCAGAATTCATATTTAAAAAAAATATAAATTAGTTTAACCTTCGCACGGCAGTGCTCAGGGTTTGTTCGGACTTGTTGGCAAATGATAGAACTCATCAGTCCACCAACATCAGTATTCAATGTAATCTCAAAATATTGTGTCCGACCGAACATAAATATCGTCTCCCGTGCAGTTGATCGAACCGTCCGTCTTTCGAGGGTGTGCCATGTTCAATATCATCTAGATTGTAAGAATTTCAACAATTCAACTAAAACAATCTTATAACAATAAAATAAAAAATGTAAAAACTTTATTCTTTATATTTCGGCGATTTATGGATAATTGCGTCACCGCCAGGCAAGTTACATCGGTAACTGCTTCGAGTGATCAGTTTCACTTCTAACATAAACAACCATTGTAGTGCGAGGGTTGTGTATTTTTACTTTTTAAAATTGATTTGTCTAAATATGAATTCTGTGAAGTGCCTTATCGTACCTTAATTAGTTTCCTCGTTCCTTATTCTTTCATTCAATGTATTCACAGCAGAACGATCCAAAATCAGGTAGTTTTTTTTATTATTTAATTTGTACTTTACAATTTGTCCAGCTGGAGATTTGGTAAATAAATCAGGTAGTAACAGTCAATTTCTACAAAAAAATCACGCCGGCGTATACCACCGGTGGCTCACACCTGAATGTTCCATCAGACGGTGCATACCACGAAAAATATAGTTCATTCAGTAACTAGACAAAATTCCCATACAGTTGAAAATTTAAATAATGGAAATTTAACGCATATTAATTAAAGAAAAAACACGAAGTTTTATTTTGCGAGTCTTATCTTAACAAAATTAGTACAATGTTTGAATAAACAATAGTAGCGCCGCCAGAGGAAGTAAAGCATGAATATGAGCGCCGCTCCACGACGAGAAACATAAATAGCAGTGCCGGCGTGAAGATGTTAATACGTTGAAAATGGAAATTACCGAACGAGATAGGAAAAGGGCCTTAATGTTTGTAGGAGTGCGAATAATTTCATTGTACTTTGTTAATAACTCCGGTTGTTGAATGCAATTTTTAATAACAAATTTTAAAAATGATTGGAATTAAAAAGAAAAAATCGACCTATATGTGAGAATAGAATCTGGTGCGTTTCCTTACTTCGATGCTCGGGAGCGCACAAAATTCGTCGGATAAACACGAGGACCTCACTTTCTCAGTGATCGTTTTTTCCTTATTGTGATATCAAATTTGAAGTTTTTCAGCGTCAATCAAGCCGTTGTGTGATCCCACCTAATTATATTTCGAACAATAGTTTATAAATGAAGAGCGACATTTGATTGTAATACCAAGAGTATATATTACACTGTTGCCGTTCTTAATGGTTGCTCGAGTGCAGATTCCGAGTTAAGTGGATAACTTTGTATACATTATAGTATATAAAAGTACTGATTATTAAACAATAATAATAATATAGTTATATTATAATAGTTGGATTATTTAAAATTAATAGTTAGATTATTGTTTAGCACCGCTTATTGTTTATAGTTTTACATTTTATGAAGAGCTTCAAAATTTTCAAAATTTATGAAATTTTGGAAACTCAAGGCTTATGAAAGCTCAAGATTTACACTTATTAGATGTCAAAGAGTTTTAAACTGATGTCGAATTATATTCGAAGTGATTCGAATTTTTCGCTTTGCGTTCGGAGCGTTTCGAAGGATTTTAGGGCGCATCAGTGCCTATAATATAGGAGTAAAAGTTATATGAATAATACTTTTGAAATATAAAAACTGTGATAAATCAGACTATAATGATGTAGAATAAAATGTAATAAAGATTAAGTTATAATTGTTAATATCTTAAGAAAAATAATGAAAATACGTATATTTGTAACCTACAGAATACATCAGAAAGGAGTGAGCGTTTTAAATCCGAATATCTTTTTAACAGTTTTCCACTGCTATTGCTTTGAGAGATTATTTGCTGTTACGAAGAAAATCTTTTGGTGATAATTTAAAAATTAAAAAGTTGTTTTATAAAAACATTGTCGTTCGTCAAATAACAATGCATAGAAAAGTCAATATTGGAAAAACAATGCAAATAGTCAAAGAAGATCTAATATAATACATTAATTTCCTTCTAATAATTGAATAATTAAATTTACTCTATTTATAACTTTTTTGTGTAAAGTAGGTAAAAAGTTATTTCACTTTTTATGTTCACGTTTTATGTATGTGTATAATATTTATGTACTATATCTATGTTATATAAAACATTTTGAACTAGCAGCTAGCTAACAGCACTATTAGCTTCTACTATCATGATTATATAGATAAAATTTGAAACCAATCTGGAAATAGATATAGATATTACAACGTATTTATTATAAATGTATATTAAGCAATAAATTAATATACAGCATGAATAGTCATTATAACAGTATAGTTAGTATTCAATATAATCCTATTGAATAGTGAACTTTATTAATATAACGGTTAAATGCGTTTAAGATTTTTGTGAAATAACCGCGCTAAATATCTTGTAATTGGTATATTATTGTTTTAAGTTTGTTTCGAACTGTACCAATATAATCACATTACACAAAATGTTTTGTATAACAGACATAATATATTCATAAACAGTTTGTACAAATGTGTGAATACGCTTGTGAGCAACTGTATCTGCGTTGTTGTATTCTTTTGCATTGAATATTAAGAGAAAACGAATAAGAACTTACTTGAAAAGAGTCGTGTTTGATGAAACATATGAAAGTGTGAACAGCAATTTGACTCACACTCGTTACCGCGGAGAAAGATTTAGAAACAATGACCATATCGTCCAAATGTAAATAAATCGAATACATCAAAGGTAGAAGCATCATAATGGCACTAATAACGGTAGCTACCTGTAGAATTTTGAAACCAAAGACTTTATTCCTGCTGCTACCGACAGGAAGTGGCCAAGAGAAACACAAAGCTACGCTAAGCCAAGTAATGTAGATGACTTTCTCTGGTGTCATTCCTTTGCCTTATGAATTGAATGAAATACATGGAATCTAACTGATAGAATAGAACGATATACAGTAGATTCTTGGAAGTCAATTACACTGCTTTAAAAGCATCTATATAATCACAGACGTTAGCTGCATACAATTGTTTTGTATCCACGAGAAGTTTAATAAATTATACTTAGCCAGCGTAGTACTTCGTGCCAATGTGTCGGTTAATAACTTCCCTCGATGTAATTATTGCGTTGCTAGCTGACTTGCAGATAGCAATTATTGGTTGCATTATATATTGACCTGACATATAGTATTGGACGGATGCAAAGGGAAGTTATCACGCAATAGAACTATAGTCGATCCAACGAAACGATGCAGTAAATATAAATAAGTGCACGTGGTTAACGCATGAGTAGAATAGTATCGGTTCACAGGTTCCAGATCCTTGTGTATTAGAAAATAAGAAGGTACTTTTGTTGAAGCTATTTATGTTTCTTTCATACGTGTTTTACTTGATGATTTTGTAATATTTTCCCCTTCAGAATCAGAATTATTCGCAAATATTTTTATGTGAATTAATTATCTACTAGAAAGAACTATAGAATAAAGGTACCAGTTCGCCCCTGAATATCGACGAGTGAAAATCGATTGGTAGCCACACGTGAACGTTTTGTTATTTGCTACCTCGTCCTGTTGGATCGACAATAGTCAGTAGAACCCGCCATAGGATTAGATTATAAACGCAATAACTTCCAAAAGGAATGTTGCAATGTTACGTTTGTACATTAGGTTACCTATTCAGTTACATAAGAAAAACGTGTCAGTTTAAATGCGTAAAATTTTTATAAATGCAGCGAAATTTCCTTTATGGCAGGTCTCATTGATGTCGTTTAAGTACGTGAAGAGATATGAGGCTGCCTTTTCCTATGTTGTCATTTAAAGAAAGCTTGTTGCAGACGAAATTGAGATATATGTACTCGATCAGAAGTAAGTACAGTGATACAACAAATAAAATTTATTGATTTTTCGAGTCATGGTTGATATGATAAGGTCACATATTATGTAACGACGAATCACTTTTTCTGTTTTCTTCTAAATATGTTTGGTCGGTTTACTATAAATTAAATGAAATATAAAACACCTATTTAAAGTCCTTTCAAAAGTGCGCGATATAATATTTTATGTATAATAATGTGCATTTGCTTTACACATTATGAACTACATACATTATACCGAAACAAATTAGTGTCATCATTTAAATATTAGTACATCGAACCCACAAATGATTAAATTTTCCAAAAAGGGTAGTGCAATTGTATTCATACAGATCATTGAAATAATCACGTGCAAATCGTGTCGGAAATACATTCATAATGAGAAAAAATCTATCCAAAAGACTAAAATGTTAATATATTATATTTGGAAATTTTTATTTACAGCATATGTTGAAAAATTAGTCAACAACTTTAGAACAAGCACTAAAACGTTGCAACACTATAGTCACCACAAGTGAGATTAAATTATGTATTATCGTTTTACTTAACTTCAACATCTTTGATTACTTAAAATTAAAAAACGATCCATGAAAGTTAAATAGTTTTATGGAGGTCGCTGTACGGTAATGATTTCACGCTGTTGAAAAGAATTAATGAGATAAACAGATCGCAAATCAAGGTTCGTTCTTTAAAATAATCGCCATGCTTTATTTATCTTGTCATTGAGATAACACTGACATTTTCTTTTATAATATTTTATCAAAACAATCAGTTAAAATTATACTGGATTTTGACAGCGTTAGAGAGTTTACTAAGTCGATTTTACATAACAGTCCGTGCATACGCAAAAAATGAGGAACTAATTGTGTTTTAGGTCACATATGGGAACCCTTTTATATCGTGGTCTTTCCACAGGGTAAGGATGCACTTTGTTACGTCGCATGGCACATCTGCACCCCAGCCGACGTTACCTGGCAGAAAGCGGCCCAACTACCTTCTTCCCGACCCTCAATAAACTCAAGGACCGGCCATCAAACGTCCACTTTTAGCTAATGGTTTCTACATGTTGCCAATCAAACTATTTGGCTAGAAGTATTTTCGGTTTATGTCCGGATTTAGGAAAGTCCTTAGTCTATTAAGCTATTAAAAAAGCACGGAAAAGCAGGTAGTCACCGACCGGGAAAACGACTGGTTTTCCCCAGGAATGAAGTCACCCCCGACCCACGGTGATGGGAGACTTCCTTATATCCTTCTTCATCAAAATGGTTCGCAATAAATCAGCAGCGCGGATAATTACCCTCACTTTCTAACGCCAGATGTGAGGAACGAACCTTCGTCCTTCGGTCAAGGGACACCCCCACCTCAAGCTGTTCTTCAGTAGGATATAAGAGCGAAGAGAGGCTCGACCAAAAAACTCACTCTCTCTCCAGTTCAGACATCAGAGCAAGCCAGTCTACCTCCAGGATCCACGCAAGTCAGTCAGTCAACAAGGAGAATATAGTCAGGTCGTATTCATCCGTATTGTATATTCATCTTGTACCACATCAAGTTGTTTGGATTGTACAAATATACACAACCTGTTAACTGCAGCGTTGTCCACTATTTAACTATCCTTATTATCCCAAAAGAAATAAGGGATCGCACGATTCGTGGCGTCGATCAGTCAATCGTAAAGGGAATTTACGCCTCCCGTTGACGCGCTTCTTCGAGATCGCGTCTCCCCGCGAACGTACGAAAATACACACTTAAGGGAAGAATTTCTAACACTAGATCATAAGATGGGTGTTTTCGCACGTTCGCGGGGAGACACAATCTCGAAGAAGGGCGCCAACGGGAGTCGTAAATTCCCGTTACGATTTACTAATCGACGCCGCGAATCGTTCGATCCCTTATTTCTTTTGGGATAATAAGGGTAGTTAGATTAAAGATAACGCTGCTACTAACAGGTTATTATATATTTTCACTATCCAACAACTTCGGTGTAATACAAAATGAATGTTTGTTACAAAATGACTACGAGTGAATGCGACCTGAGTCTCTAGTCGTGTTGTCGCGTATGGTAATAGATTTCGACTTATCGATTACTTTGATGAGATGCTTGATCGAGACGCTTGATTGAGACTGACCCTTCGATCTTGTGTTTTTTCCCGAGGAAAGCTTAGTGTGGGTGTGCCCTTTGAACGAAGAGCGCGGATTCGTTGTTTACGCCTTTCATCAAGGAAGTGAGGGTAAACATCCGCGATGCCGATTGGTTATAACCCATGCGAAAGAAGAAGGATATGAAGAAGTCTCCCACCAACGTGGATCGGGGGTGACTTCATTCCTGGGGAAAATCAGTCGTTCTCGGTGGACATGTGTTCGGTTTTCTGTTCGGCGACTACGCGCTTTCTCCGTGATTTTTAAGAGCCTAATAAACTCAAGGACTTTTCCGAAACCCGAGACGCAAACCGAAATATTTTTAGACAAATAGTTTTCCTGGAAAAGATGTGGAAACAATGAAGCTAAAGTTGACGTTTTATGGTGGGCTCTTGAGTTTATTGAGGGTCGGGAAGAATGTAGGTGGGCCGCTGGCTGCTAGGTCGCGTCGGCTGGAGTGCAGATGTTTCACGCGACGCAACAGATGGGTTATTAATATTGGCATTAATATTGATGAAAACGAAGATTGTATCGGCGAGGTATATAAAAATTTTGGAAGTGAACTGAGAACATCCGGTCTTCACCTACACCCTTCACATTCCTTGAAGAGCATATAAGAAACAGAAACATCTTTATTCTAAACATTTATCTAAGCAATAAAGTGGCATATCTGCGATTGTTCGTGATAGACATCTCCTCCTCGGAAATCTTGAAGGATGAATTTTTCCATATACATAAAATAAATTCTTAATCTATCCTTATCGTAGAATTTTGGGATTTTATTTTAACTGAACACTGAATGTGTAACTTTGTAACCTCAGGTCGCATTCATTAAGAACTCGTATAGTAAGATATATTTAAGTTCTCTTTCGATCAAACCGTTAACCTTATAGAATTTGCGAATAGGCATAAATCCTATTCGGCATTACTTTGAAACTGCTTTTAGTCATCGCATTTCCAGTGTGTAAAAGACTGTGCATTTTATTTATACAAATACGTAACAACGCTTAAGGAAACATATTTGTTTATTAAATAGCATATTTTCTTTTTTTATTAACGTGGAGGAAATCCGCACGGACACCAGGTCGCTTCTGGGGAAAAGCGGCGTGGTAGTGCCGGACTCCAACCGACTAAAACCTCCACGATGACCGTCCCTGCTGCGATCGAGAGGGGCCCGGGAACCGGTGTGAGCGATATACCGCCCTCCCCCCCGCGCTCAATATGTCACTTAATGGAGCGATGTGCGGCCACGTCACACCGCGCCTCGTCTCTGGAGCCGCCGTATCTGGCAGTCCGGTTCCCCTACCGGGCTGCTTTGCGGCCCCGGGGCGCTGAGCCGTCAGCGCCTAAGTTTGCACCCCACCGGGGGGCGCGGATTAAATAGCATATTAAGCATATTGCAACATTTTCGGAGGCGATGAAAAAATAAAAATTTTCTTCTGTTAAAAGGTCTAATTCTTTTAATTCTTCTATTAGTGCTTAAGTACTAATAATGCACAGATTCGTGCAGTTACGTATGTGACACGTCAGTTTTGTGGCTAACTCCTGATACAGTCGTTGCAATTACGGGTGTGATGCAATTGTAAGTAAAAATAGAGTGTGATAACTTTAAAGTTTCATATCTTTCCTTACAACCCATTGATAGCCAGGTTTACTTTACTGATATCAAATCATAAGCGGCGTTATTTTTCATGTCAGTGTCGAATTTTAAATTTTGCTTTGCCTTCAAAAAGATTGCAATATATACAATATGCTATTTAATTTTTTTACTAATTTAATATTTATAAGTATTTATTATTTACATAATATTTACAAATAGTTATGTAGTACAAATAGTTATAGAGTGTCGTGTGTTTTAGGTACCTTAAGCGACAAGTACTCCAAAAGTCATATGAATATTGATACTTACAGTAGTATTGTTTATATGATGAGAGTAAAATTATATTGTAGAAAGTGTATGAAATCTAAAGAATGTTTTCGTTTCATTTTTGTAATTGTACAGATGTAGCAATTTATCACTACCGGAGTTACATGAGATTTTTTACTCTGCTTTTGTATTTGTTAGAAAATCGTTTGATTTCTTCAAGGATATAGAGGATGTGTAGTGCTTTGCGATTATCGTCATTTCTAACGTACCCGGATATGTTTATGATTGCACGGAGGATACATGCATGACACGCAAGCATGCACGAAAGGAGTTCCAGCATGCTCCCAGGCACATCTTTTAACCGAGAAAACGTGTGAGCCTCTAGGCTAACCTGACAAAGTGTAGACATACCATTATATGGCGCCAATCAAATGAAGTTTCAAATCAGTCAACTGACTCGAGCGAAGGTTCAGTCACGAATCAGTGACTATACGGCAGAACTAACATTTCTGGTTATCGACAAAGTCTTACAGTCGATTGCGTCAGAAGATATCGAGTTCGGTAATTTAGATTTAAAAAGGGATATCCATTAGCTGATCCAACGTTTGATCGATCATCGGATGTCCACGGCCTCATTGGAGCTCAGCTAATCTGAGACCTCCATCATGAAGGAAGTTGTCAACTTAATAGACAAGAACATACAATTACGCAACACAGAATTAGGTTGGATCGTCACGTAAATACGACTTTACATTTACGCGGGTTTAGTTTATTGTGTTTATGTCGAATGTGTACCTACTAATTACAATAATCCCAGTGCCTTGCTATTGACTTCTACTGTGCCACATCAATCTTTCAAATTGCAATGACTCGAATTAAAATCTTGTCAATGATATGAAGAATATGATTATGTAATAATGAAATGAATTTCATCTCAACACATTTTGATATGGCGTCTCGAACAAAAATGATAAATAATCGCTTTCTGAAAATGCAGTAATAATACTGTCGTGTTAAAAGGGTTGTCATTTGCAATAGTAATGATTTGATAGGCGTTTGCTTGACTTCTATTTACTATGACCTAATTGAATATCAATTTCGATAAGTACTTTGAAAATAGATTTTCAAAAGAATCATTAATAGTATTAACGGTAATAATGTAATATATTTTCCAATTTTCTTAAGGCAAATATCAATATATATAACTGAGCTCTAAAATGAAGCTTGGGAAAGTGTCTACACCAAAGTAAACAGAAATTTATCCAAGTCATCATTTCATGTATCAAAAATTATAACAAAGGGTTTGCGCCACGAGTAGCTGATGATTGAACAAATTAAGAATACTTCCCACGGTACAATCATTAAAAATATCGAGGGATATTTTATTATGTTTAATTTATTAGTTGAAGTACAGAGAAAATATAGAAGACGGAAACGTATTTTCTAACGGTACCTATAAATCTTAAATTTTCGTACCTTAAATTTTTAAAAGTTGAAATACGCAGATTTAAGTTTTTAGGTTTTTCTATTTTACAATATATTTACAGCTAGCCCTTTGGAACTACTCCGAAATGACTCCGAAGTGACTCTCAACACAGACTGCACTCCATACCTCGGGCAAGATGGCTGTCAGATGTCTACACACCCTTATTACGGATCCTCAATAATCTCAAGGATCCACCATAAATCTTTGCATTTTCATAGTTAAGATCTTTCAGACCAAACAAGTATCTTTTTAGTTGAAGTATTCTTTAGATTTGAGGTGAACTATAGTTAGTTATGGTAGTTGTTTGTGGTGATAGTGCGCTACTGCTCGTGTGTGGAGGACGAGATAAGTGCCGCTGCGGGTGTAGATATCGCTGCATTTTCTTCTAATTTAGATGCGTGGAAGAAAAATCGGACTACGATCGCCGGGATTTGAACCCGAGTCCCGAACATTCGTAACCTGAAGCGTTAACCACTGTGCTGCCGTGGTTGGACACTAGTTGGTGTCGTCCGATGGTATTTGCTGTCGAGTACCGCCACAGATTTATTATCCAATTCGAGAAAATGCGGGAAAGCGGGTTTCCCATGCACAATGCGACCCACGGGCGATATTTGATTGGAGGCGACCAGCACCCATTCTTATTCTCCAGCCTTTTTCTTGTCCAATTAGAAGCAACGACCGTTGCCCTCACTTTCCTAGCCAAAATTGTCATCAACGAATCCGATGGTACCGTGCGTTAGACACACCCATCAATAGCTTTCCTCTGCGACAGCGTCGTCACCGAACTTCACTGGATTTTCATCCTTAGATCAGTCACTACCTCTTGACTGGTTTTTCGTTTATTGACCAGACATCAATTTAATTTGTTGCTACAACGTTTTTGGAATAAAGTGTATATTGTAACCTGTTACTTCAGTGTTGTAATCAGTTCAACCACCTCTATTATCCTAACCGAAATAGGGGATCGATCGACTCGTGACGCCGATTATCAAATCGTAACGAGAATTTACGACTCTCGTTGGCTCGCTTCTTCGCGATTGCGTCTCCCCGCGAAACGGCCGAACAATGAAATTGTGTTATGAGAGTGAATAACACTCAATAACGTATTCCTTGTATCTTATTTTATATTCTGTAAGTTGGTTGGTTTCGATCTCTTTAGTCTTCTAATTGTCGGTATATAAATATGTATATGCCTTAAATTGTTAGTCAATTCGTTCGAATGATTCTTTTTCATGCTTTTATGCCTTACCGCAAATCTTTCTATTTGTTCCTTCACATATTTTATTCCCAGACCTTTGTGAAAAATGTCTTCATTGGTGTATCACGGGATAGCAGTTATTATTCTTAATCCTCTATTTCTACATCTTTCAATATTATTCATGTGGTAACTTATATGGATCTTAGAGTAAGGACAAGTAATGATGTTTTATTTAGAGTTTAGTTTAGTTTAATAAGCGATACTCAATACAAAGGACCGATTACAATATCGTCGTACGTCTTATTATCATACTCTCCGGCTCCTCCACTTACACTCTCTGACTTCTCGATTCACACTCCGCAACTTTTCAACTCACACTGCCTATTCTCAACTCGCATTCTGGCCGTTCTAGCATCCCTTTGTCTTTTCCTAGGCCCACCACACGTGTGTTCCGCAGACTCTCGTGGTCAGGATCACGTAGGCCTTTTCTACGAAACTATGCACTTGAAAAGACCGATGACACATTGATGGACACGACGGCGCTTCGCCTCTCGCGACATTGTTCATGGTTAACTCGATGTTTCTTAGGCCCTTTTTCCCGATACTACACTCGGCCATCCTGCAGTAACATCTGCCCTCAGATGGGCGTTCAGGACCCAAGGCTTCATGAAATCGGCAGTCGTCGATGTGTGCGTGGGTCCCTCATGCTCCCCTACTTTCTTCACAGTGTAGCGGTCATTCCGCATGGCTCGCAATACCCGGTACGGACTCAAAAATCTTCCTCCGAGTTTTAACTCCGAGCCGAACTGGGTTCTCTTTATGGCCACTAAATCCCCCCTTCGGTACTGTTTAGCACTCCTTCTTCTTTTATTGTAATTTCGCCGATTCTCTTCTTGAGTTGTGGCGATCTTCCTTTTTGTGTCCTCACGTAGCTCGCGAAAATCGACACAGACCCTGATGGAGCCATCTTTCTTTCGGACTACAACTCTAGGACTTGCATACTCCGAGTCTGATGGTTTGATGACGCCTTCGTTTGTCCACAACTCCATCAAATCGTCCACTTCCTTTTTCTCAGACGGCGCCAATCTTCGCGGCCTTCGTGCTACGGATTTGTAGCTTTTCAAAACGCTTTTTGCAGTTACCCCGACGTCCCGCTTCTTCTCCGGTTTATACCCTCTAATGATATCGCGAATCGCTTCACGACAATGCGGTTCCTGTGCGTGTGATACATCTATCTTGTCGGTCTGTTCTACTGTATTGACTTTCAATATATCCGGCGCGTCTTCGTAACCGTCAGTCTGATCGTCAAATCGTAAAAAGGTCTCCTCGCCCCAGGTCTCATTGTCAGTCGAACCCAAATCTTCAAATTTAAGCTTACAATTACCGACAGGTGGTGATCCTAACTTCGCATACTTGTCTGATCGTATAAGTGTGAGATCGCTACCCATATCCACTACCGATATAAATTTACAGTCCTCTATCGACACTTCTTGCACGTATTCCTTCTTCTCGGGTCTTGAAATGAAGTCAGTCTTTTTTGATCGCGCTGTACTCTTCGCCGCCATATGTCCAAATTCGTTGCATTTAAAGCACTTAGCACCTTTTTCTTTCTCCGGACACTTAGCACTTAGATGATACGCACTAGCACAACTGAAACAACTTTTGTCAGTAACTCTTTGCCTCGACTGATTTCGCACTTCTGATCGTTTTCCTTTATCATCCTTGCGTTCCGCGAATTTTGTTTTCGCCTTGATATTCCTCTTCATAGCTTCGTACTGCTTGAAGCGTTCTTTCAGCTGTTGCATGTTCCTAGCTCCGTATAACACAGCCTTATTTACGACCTCGTCAGGAATGCCTTGAATAATATAGCCGATTTGCGACTATATATCGACTCATCCTTGTCCCGCAATCTTACGCATACTATGCATGTATTGCTGCAGACTCTCCCTGGTCTCTTCGTCCTACGCGCTAACACCCGATGTATCTGCTGGTCGCTTACCACATCCTCAAATTCGTCTTTTAGCGCCTTTTTTAGCTTCGCCCAGGACTTCATGCCTCGTTCTTGTCGTACGAAAGATTGAGCGGAGCCTGCGAGCAGTTTCTTCGCGAAAACTACCATGTGGATGTCTGACCAACCACACAATTCTGCCATTTCTTCGAAGTCCTCGATCCACCGATTTATACTCATCAGATCATCGCCGCTGAATTTCTCTAGCGAGTCCTCTACGTCTCTGAGCGTGCACCTAGGCTCGTCTTGCCTTGCTCGTCTTATTATTGGAGGAGTTACCCCAATTCCGCCGTCTTAATTATTGAGATCGCGATTTCCTGGACCGTTGACGTCTAAACGGTCCCCGACCACGCCAATCTCATCGTTGTCGTCGTCTTCTTCTAAATCGTCGTCGTTGTTATCCTCTGGATCGTCTTCTCGCGCACCATGTTCCCGCTCTACGCGTAACGCAGCAAGCAATTGTGCTACCAGCTCGCGTTTTCTGTCCGCTAGTCTCAGCTGTCGTCTTCTCAGTTCGTCTTTCAGCTCAGGTATTTGCATCTGGGCCACCTGCTCGTCGGACAATCCTGATTCTCGTGTATTGTAGTCAGCCATTGTTCTGAGGTATCACTTTCACGAATACAGTCACTTAAACCCTTCACTTGTCACTTGGCACTCTAAATCCCGGACGAGCTCCCAAATTGTAGTATCGTAAGCTGCGCTTAGCGCTGCAGATGTCGCTGCTGGGTACGGCCGCTCTTCTTCTCATTTTTTGTATCGTGGGAGAAAAATCGGACGGGATTCGAACCCGGGTTCCGAACGTTCGCAACCTAAGGCGCTAACTACTGCGCTGCCGTCGTCCGACACTAGTTAGTGGCGAGTGGTGGTATTTGCTATCGAGTGCCACCACAGGCCTTTTTTCCACGTACTTCATTCAGATTACTTTTTTTGGAACATGGCCATAATTATATGGCATAGGTTCATATTGGAATACATTCAGATTACTTTTTTTGGCACATGGCCATAATTATATGGCATAGGTTCATATTGGAATGATTGCAACTGTACATGTGATTGCGATATGTATAAGAGTCTTATTTTGTAATGTAAGCGGACACTTGTGCCCTAATACCTACTATAAACTTGTCAATTTTAGATCCAGTTGTCTCCTCGTTGTTTATATGTGATTTTTTCATGTCAGTTTTTTTATCTGGATACCTACCAAGATATTTGACATTGATCTTTCTGATTTAATTTTATTTGTTCACACTTCTAAGTACTTCTAAGTACATTACGTATTTCGTGGTGAAAGGAATGTGAACTGACTGCTCAGGATATTAAGTTGTCCTAAGGTTTATGATACGGACAACATATCTGCTAGTTTTTGGAAAGCTGGAATTTCCCACAGTGCACATTGTGGGATCTATAACTCGAACTACATCGAGAAGTTAAATACCATTCTAAGCGCTCGACGGGTCCGCTCCACAATAAAGCACGTGTCATAAATCTTGACGCCCGATGAGTTTCAGCAATAGACCAAGGACGATGTCATCAATGGGAGGTTACGCTACGCACCTTCGACCAGGTACACACAAGACTCACCACATATGGGACGACCACGACAGTTCGACAGTCATAGGACTGGACAGAAACAGATTCCCACTTCACAGGAAACGTTGACAAAAGTACACGCACTACACGGACAGTTAGAATATAAGCACCAAGCGCTGCAAGAGAAAAGAGACTCATCACGCACTTGCCTACGTTTAAACTCTGTTACTTACAGTTCCTATTGTTCCATTTATACTAAACAGTCCAAATAAACACACTAAACACAAGCTTACTAGAAATTTAACCTACTCCGACTTAACCTACCTCCACCTCCATCGTCTGAGGTTCGTGATCTCAATGACTTCGTGACAGTTGAAACCTGACTGATCGTAACCTAGTTCATAGGTCGCAAAACTGATTTTTTGCGTTAATTTTAATTTTCCATTTCTTGGTTTACTCGGCTGTGTGGCGGTATTCGACGACGAAAATTTCCGATGGCTTCGCGACATAAAGCATCACCGAAGCGTAAGGCCGACATGCTTAATGAGTCATCGATATCCCTACGCTTCTTCAAACAAAGGGAAAAGAATCGAATCCGATCGAAAGTCGAGTTGTAAGAACTTCAGTCTTGGAAAGTCTCCGGTAGGGGGAACCGGGCTGCCTGGCACGGCGGTTCCGGCGATGAGGCGGCGGTGTGACAATGGTCACACACCGCCATCAGCAGTGGTATTAGTCGCGGGGGGAGGGCCCCGTTGCGACGCTCATAGCGGTTCCCCGGCCTCTCTCAATCGCAGCCGGAACGGTTATCGTGGAGGTTTCAGTCGGTTGGAGTCCGACATTACCACGCCGCTTTCCCCCAAAAAGAGCGGCCTGGCGTCCGTGCGGATTTCCTCCACGTAAATATAAAAAAAAAGTCTTGGAAAGTCACGGCTGGAGCTCGGAACTAAACTATCATTGTTGTAACAAAAGGTGTTAGTAAATAAATTCTTTTTTTATTTTCATGTTCGATTCTTTCTTTACGTGATACAAGCATTTTCGAGAAACGAGACTGTCATCTAGTGTGTCCTTTGGTAACGGGTTCATTCCTGAGCGTTGACGCTATACTGGACCCGGGCGCCCCTAGAGCCATAGGGGTTGGGGTTGCGCCCAACCAGCGCACAAGTTATCCAGGGGCTGTTACTCGTCTCAGGTCGAACGGGGCGCTTTCCAAGCCCTACAGTCTCTCCTGGACGGTTCCGGCGCAGGTGGGACGCTGCTCACCCGCCGACGGCCATTCGGGGAAACCAACACCCTTTAATTCGGCCATCTTGCCAGCACTTGGCCATCAACCACTGTCACCACGAGTCCAACCCAAATTGGCCGAGCTGAGGGATCGCAACTCCCTCCGGGCTTTATACTCGACCTCCGTGGTACCAAACTTAATCATTGGTGGGACTATCGTGTGAATGTACTGCCACGTCACTGCCGGTTGGCGACCTGCTAACCTAGCTCGACAGTTCCGGATGGGACTAACGTAAGCGGGGGCCTCAAGGCAACGGGCGTCGGTTAACGCCGTATTGATCGAATTTAAGGTCATATCTGTTTTGGAAGGAAAAATGGCGGCATGTAGAGAGGACGTGTTTACGTCGCTCCGTACTCTGGAGACTAAATCATAGTGAAAACAAGGAAAGGCAACAAAACAGTAGACCAGAGTGTTGTGCCTGTGCGTGAGTGCGAAGTGCGTAAGCAAATAGGCGAGGAGAGGACTGGATGGGATAGGAAAGCAAGAGATAAAACTCAGCCCTGTTGACGAAGCAATAAGGAAGACAGGTTAGGACGTGCGCCGGCAGCGCCGCCCTACGGGTACGCCTCGTGGCACACGTAGGCAGACGCAGATATTTTGCGACGCGCGACAGCAGAGCCGTAGCACGGGTTACCTCGGAATCTACCCGAGAGCACGTGCGCGTAAGGCCCCTCCACGTTAAAGGACACCGGACGAGCCCCCGCGTCCGACGGGGAGCATACCAACAGTAGAAAGCAGGATATGGAGGCAGGAATGGAGCCTGCATCAGAAGTAACCAGAAAATCCACGAGGCTTGCAAATAAGAGTGATAAAACGGAAGATTCAGGCATGGATCTGGTCATGGCTCCAAGCGCCGAATCAGATGTAGGAAACACCACGGCAAGAAACTCGCAGGGAAGTGCGAGTTCGGACGTCGAAGAGCTGATGGCCTATGGGGTCCCTTCCTCATCCTCAGCAGAAGAAGGAAGAGGGAAGAAAAAGAAAACTGACGCCCCAGTTCCAGACATACCTATGGAACTGACCTTGGTGATGAGAACATCCTCCACAGCGGACATAGGAGCTGAACTAATTCGGCGAGTAGAGGATATAATAAAGGTGGCGACAACATCGTCGAATTTAAAGAATACGTATATTAAGACCTTAAAGGAGGCAGCAAACACCATTGCCGCGGGCACTGTGGAACTGACTAGGAGAACGGGGCCCGCCTACGGCACTGGAGCTGCCAGGATGGCGGAGATGCGGGTAGAAGCATTAGAAAAGGAGATCGAGGTCCTCCGGAAAGAGCAAGCAGGTAAGGTCGGGGGTATCCGTCAGGAGAACGCACGGTGTCACGCCTCTACTTCAGAGCTGGGACACCCTAAGAAGGATGACGTGGGGTAGAAGTATGGTCTCTCTGCCCTCGAGAGGATATTCGAAGAGCTCGGGCTTTCACTAATGAGGGCCCTAAAAGAACGCATACAGGACTGGCGGCATAGCCCGGAAGAAAGACAGGGAAAGATAACCACGGTTGAGGGCAGTGCCACCCAAATATCATCGCCCTCGAAGGGACAAGAGGGTGGTGAATGGAAGGTAGTCGAACGCAAGAGAAAAAGCAAGGATGCGAAGAGACCAGCTACTGCCAAGGCAAATAGGACCTCACAACGAACCCTAATAGGAGACCAGGAAGGTGGTGCTCCCTCCCCCTCCGCGGCCATCTTCGGTGACTTTAACGCTGAGCGAGGAGACGAAAACAACATATGCCGAAATGCTGGCGAAGGCTAGACAGAAAGTCCCGCTAGCCGAATTCGACATTGAACAGGTCAAAATCAGGAAGGGGATGACTGGGAGCATCATCCTAGAAGTTCGCGGGGACAAAGTGAGGGAGAAGGCACCCGCGCTTGCAACACGGTTGACACAAGCCCTGGATCCGGCCACGGTGCAAGTTGCGGCCCCAACAAAAACGGCGGAGCTAAGGACAACTAAGATCGACATCTCCGTCGGCAGTAGGAGGCATCAGGACTTCCAGAGGTGGCCTTGGGTCAGCATGGATAAGATGCCCGACAGCAACAGCGCGGAAACCAAGCCAAGCGGGAAGAGTTCTTGTGGGCTGGCCAATGGCGAGGGCCGAAGCCATCCCGAAGAAGCCCTTAAGATGCTATAAATGCTTAGATCTGGGACACGTGAGAGAGACCTGCGGATTTACGGTAGACCGGGGGCAACTATGCTACAGATGCGGAGGCATCGGTCATCTGGCCGAGAACTGCTCTGCCTCCGTGCCCAGGTACCCGCTCTGTGAGTCGCTTGATGCGCCCGCCACACACAGAATTGGAGGGGCGGCATGCGTTCCGCCGAAACATAAAGGAACCAGCTGGATTCGGGAGCCTGCTACAGACAGAAGACAGGGCGACAACGCGAGATGTCCACCGCAAGAAGAGGAGGATATCACGAATGGGGCAGATGGCCGGGGGGAAGCTATGGATTTGGACTTAGTAAAGTAGATTCATGCGGCTCCTTCAGACCAACTTGGGGCGATCGAAACGAGCACAAGACCTGCTCTTCCAGACGATAAGGGAGCCCTATAGTATACCAGACACCTCTAATTGGGTCGGAGACCTGGACGGCTTAGTCGTTATGACGTGGACATCAGCACCGGGCACACCCGCCGCAAGGAACCGGCTCGAGCAGGGCAAGATGTATGCCGCGATCGAGTGGGCTGGCATGGTGGTGGTGGGCGTATATGTCTCTCTGAACAGTGGCTTGGTCGCGTTTGAGGAGTTCCTAGACGGGATTGGCGATTGCGTGAGACGATATCTTTCACCTCAGGTCCTCGTCCTGGGAGACTTTAACGCTCACTCCTCGCAATGGGGGAACACGAGGACATATGCTCGGGGCCAGGTGCTGTCAGACTGGGCTGCGGGCCTCCGGTTCCTCTTATTTAACAGAGGCTCAACCACATGCGTGGCATGGAGAGGATGTTCCGTCGTCGATATTACATGGGGTACCCCCAATGCCTTCCGGCGGGTCTCAGGCTGGAGAGTAGCCGAAGGGGTTGAGACTCTCAGATCACCTGTATATATTCATGGAGGTCGATCCGGAGACAATGCCCGCGAGAGAGGCCCGCGGCATTAGGAGAACGGAGCGCTCCGGCCAGCCACCGAGATGAGCGAGGCCAGTCAGCCAATGAGATGCTCCAGGCAACAGCCATTGTCGCGGCCTGGAACTGGGACGCCCGCACAGAAGGGTCAAGCGTGGACGAGGAGGCGGAGAACTTTCGCCGAGACATGAAAGCGGCATGTGATGTGTCAATGCGTCGCTCCGTGCCTGGGTCCAGACAATACGGGAATGTGTACTGGTGGACCCCGGAGATCGCAGAGCTACGGCCGAGGTGCATTCGGGCCCGCAGGCGGTTTCAGAGAGCCCGCCGCCGGCGGCTTCATGACGAGGAACAGATCTCCCTCCGCTACGAGACATATAGAGAGTCACGACATATCTTACAGCGGAGGATAAAGAGTGCTGAAGCTCAAGCCTGGATGGACACTAGTCCAGTCAGGCGAATCCGACCCGTGGCCCTACAGGATGGTGATGAAGAAGCTGCTTCCAAGGGCCTCACCATTGACGGCAGAGATGAATCCGGCAGTGTTGGAAGAGGTCATTCGCACACTGTCGCCGCCACTGGAGGACAGCCCGGGGCAGCCGCGCACCACCTCGACTTTGACAGTGGAGTGAAGGGAGGAACTAGGGGTTGCGGAGGAAGAGATGCTGGATGCGGTGAAGAAGATGGGCCCGGACGGAGTCCCGGGACGGATATGGGCGGTGACTATGACGATCATGGCCTCCAGACAACGTCACCTATTTACAAGGTGTCTGAGGGAGGGGGTATACCCTCGGATATGGCGCATGGCGAGGTTAGTCCTGCTTCGCAAGGAGGGACTACCGACAGACTCGCCGTTCGCATATTGCCCGGTATGTCTACTGGATGAAGTGGGCAAGCTCTTCGAAAGAGTGATTGCCGCCCGTCTGGAGGCCTACATGTCGAGGCAAGTGTCCGGTTGGCACGAAAGCCAGTACGGCTTCCGGCAAGGCCGCTCGACGGCCGGTACGAGAGATGACACAGGCCATGGTTTCCCAGGGTGGGGTAGCGCTGGCAATCTCTTTAGACATAGTCAATGCATTCAACACCATATCCTGGGACAGGATATTAGAGGCCCTTGAATTTTTCGAGGTGCCTCCGTACATCATTCGTGTCATACGGGCGTACCTGAACGACAGATGGGTCGGCTACACCAGCAAGGATGGAGAAGAGTGGTGGCCCGTTGAACGCGGGGTTCCGCAGGATTCGGTTTTGGGTCCGATTCTGTGGGTCATTGGATACGACGCGGTGCTTCGTTGCGCTATGCCCCCAGACTTAAGCAAGGTGTATTACGAAGACGATACATTGGTCTTGGCCGGAGGACGCTGGTGGCACGAGACGCTGCGCCACGGAGAGCTCGCCGCCGCCTGCGTGATACGGGCTATACGAAGGCTGGGCATGAAGGTGTCCCCAGTCAAGTCGGAGGCCATATGGTTTTATGCCTACCGACGTAGAGGGACTCCACCGTCCGACCTGTGTCTGGACATAAGCGGAGAGGAGGTTGAGATAGGACGACAGATGAAATACTTGGGCTTCACCATCGACAGTCAATGGACGTTCGGGCCGCACTTCAAGCTCCTGGTTCCCAAAGTGACGACGACAGCCAACGCCCTATGAGGACTGCTGCCGAATATCGGTGGGACAGAAGTCGGAGTGCGCCGACTATATGAAGGAGTCATCTGCTCGCGGGTCCTGTACGGGGCTCCGGCGTGGGCGGAGGATCTGATGAAAAGTCGACGCAGTCTACACTTGTTGAGGAGGCTTCATAGAACGACCGCCATCAGGACTGTAAGGGAATACCGGACGATATCATTTGCGTCGGCGACTGTCCTGACGGCGTTTCCTCCGTTCGAGCTCCAGGCCCTAGCGCTCCGACGGGTATCCCATCAACTGCAGGGCCTGTGCTCGGGCGGGGATACGCCATCTGCCGGCCAGTCGGTCCACGACATCCGGGGGGAGGCAAGGCTCGAGAGTTGGGAACGGTGACGCAGTCAGCTTGCCGCCGATGCCGCGGTGCGGCCTCATCGGGCCGTTGGAGCGGTCCTACCGAACTGGGAGGCCTGGAGAGATCGTGACAGGCTTCCACTTACGTACTGGATGACGCAGGTGCTCACCGGCCACGGAGCGTTCAGGGAGTACCTGCTAAAGATTCGGCGGGAGGTAACTAGCGCGTCCCATCACTGCGAGAAAGAGGAAGACACGGCACAGCACACGCTGGAGTTCTGACCGGCATGGGAGGAACCGCGCCGTGTCCTACGACTCGCCATCGGCGAGAGTTTGACCCCTGAGGCGGTCGTAGAAGCAATGCTGAGGGGGCAACGGGAGTACATCGCCGTCCGCTTCTACTGCTAGCAAGTCATGCTCGTAAAGGAGCGCGCCGAGAGAGAAAGGGTGAGTAGTCATCATCCATCGAGGGTGCCGTCACGCCGGGGATGGTCTGGCCCTCCCCCTCGGACTTGCATGACGGCCCAGGCAGCGAGGCGTTAGGAGGAGTTGTTCCTCATAACGGCCCAATCAACTAAGGATTGCTCCCGATAGCACCATTAGGGAGAAGACGAAGGAGTGTCCTAGCAGTAATACGTAGATGGTCCAGGGCACTCCTACCAATCGTCGGGACGACCACCGTGGAGGTTTTAGCCGGTACGAATCCGTCACAACCCCGGAGGGCGCGGGGTGCCTATGAAGGTTTCCCCCACGAAAAAAAGTTAAATCCGGCACAAGTGGCCGGATACCATGACCTGACCCAAACCAAACTCTTGTCTTTTGTTTGTAACATACATATAGTGACTTATTTATTTTATATATTTAATTACAACGATGGAACAGGAAATCATGATTATTTAACTAGAACTATTTCTTAATATATTAATATAATACAACTAAAACAACTAAATCAGTACAATTAGGCAACTTTTAAATGACAACACACAACTCGCAACTCATGTCAACCAACGACAACAACCGACAAAAGAACGATTGATATAGTAGTTATGCGAGGAATAAGAAATATTTGTATTTAACGTACAGCTCAAATCCTGTCCATTGTATGTATCAATGGTTTTACATCGGAGATAAATTTTTATGTCCTTGTTGATAGTTATTTAAAATATGATGTCGTGATTGGTCGTGAAATTTTAAGTCAAGGTTTTGACGTAATATTACACAAAGTAGCCTCGCTATGTGTAAAACAAAAATAATTAGTGTCTGTAATAAAACCGCTGAAAACGGGATTGATATTAATGAAGTTGACACTGATGTACGTTATAATGATAAAAGTCGATTAATTTCTCTTCTCGAAAAATTCAAAGTTTCATTCGTTATGGATTTCCTACGTACTCGCGTAAATACAGGCCAGTTAGAAATATAATTAATTGATCCTAACATCACAGTACAAAGAAGTCCTTATAGACTTAGCGAGGAAGAGCGCAGAACAGTACGCGAGAGAATGAGCGAATTAATTAGAGCAAAAAATAGTAATTCACCGTTCGCGAGCCCTATGTTACTCATGAAGAAGAAAGGTGGTTCAGATTGATTATGTGTAGATTTTCGAGAACTAAATAAAAATACGGTCGCGGATCGGTACCCTTCACCTCTTATTGCGGGTCAAATCGCGAGATACTTTATTACTCTGGACATGGTTTCGCCAAATCCCTATTCATCCTAATTCTACGGATTATACAGCATTTGTTACCCCCGGCGGACAATTTGGACAATAAGTTGTTTTCTTCAAATTCTTTTGTGTCTTTGTTCGGTCCATTCGACGTCTTTTATTTGCATAACATAGTTTGCATGCGCGTCTAATGCTTCTTCCGGAATCATTTTTGCGAACGGCGATATTATGCTGACTCCGTCGAAGACAAGGATTTTTTGTATTTTCAGACAACCCTAATAATTTTGCAGCTAATAACTCTCTAAATATTCTAATATTTATATCCTTCCTTGTTGCAATTTTGTAAAACGTCAAAGAGTTTACAATAGAAATTCCCAGAAGGAGTTAAATGCCAAGTTTTCTGTACCATTTGATTCCATTTCTAATTGTGGTGGCATAAGAAACTATTTGGTCGGAATAATCTATACCACGCTTTCCCTTATTATATTCAACAACAGTTAGTGGTTTTAATGTTGCGAACAAACGAAACGAGTCCTGAAAATTGATTGTAAAGATGTATAAAATTAATTATAGAATGAAAAAATGAATTGCTCACGTGGTTTTTACTATACTCCGTACCCTTTTGGCGTACTCGGTCATGATGTCAACTTCATAATCCAGTCTATAATTTGACCAATCCCTCAAAAATGACATTAAGTAGCATCTTACATTGCAATTTGATTAGTCTCATGCAACCAAAAGCTATGCATCAAGGTATGTAAAGCACAATAAGTCGTATCTCTTCTCCTTTCCTGGTACAACAATACCTTTCATACACATTAAGAATATGCAGAATAATACTAATCATATCCACATTACTGTAGTATCATGGATATGGAGCCTAGGGGGGGGGGGGGGTGTTGTGCAGATAATAAACAAGCGGTTGCTGAGCATGTACGTAGCGAGGCTAAGACAAAAGACAAGGGATTGCTAGGGTACAATAAACGAATTAACAGCAGTACGAGTTAAGATGTCAAAGAGTGCGGATTGCGTTGATAAGGGACGTTGATTAATTACCTAGTTGTGTTAATTATTATACGTTTGCTGTGATTAGTTCATGTTTAACGAACATTATTTTCTGTTCAATTAACACCTGTTCAATCTACTTATCATTAATAAACTAACTATAGTAGTTACGATACTGCATTATGTTATTCGTTTCTTACAGAACATCTATCGCCATTATTTTTAGAAGGTTTATAATTTCGAATCTGTTATGTTATACGCTTCTTCAAATATGTCGTACCACAATACTTCTTTGTAGTCTCTCAGTGATGTAAAAGTCAGAAATTCAACAAAAATCAACTTATCATATTTTCCCGTGTGGTTTTTAGGCAGACCGTAATATAATAGAATAGTAATAGAAAATGGGAAGTGAAACAAAAGATTTCTTTACCTTCGCACCACTGATAATGTAATTCTCTTGTTTTATCTATGCCCCAGCTGCCGCATTAATTAAAGAGGCACGCCTGCTCTATTACGGTATTTAAACTAAACTAAATTATAATTTGAATTAAACTAAGGAACCACACGAAGTTTGCCATCTACAATCAACCACCGATTAATTTAACAAAAGAGAAATTCTCACATCAGTACGTATAGAATACATTTAAAAAATGTGGAATTTTGTGAGAAATTCGACGAACATCACAATGTGTGATTACTGAATGATTATTGAATACAGTTGTTCATTAATATAGTAGATACTTATATATGTATCAATAAATCAAAGTTTCTATAGAAGACAGTCGATTACAAATTAATATTTATATACCTGCGTTGTTATATATCGCTCGTTGACAATAACATAATGATAATGTATATAATCGTTGACATGATCAGTTCCCAATATTTACTCTGATCAGGTCAAATTCCGGCAACCGTAGTGTATGTTTTGATTATTTTCATGTACTTTTCTTCCACTGTCGTTTTGTCCATTATAAGATAAAAAATAACGTAAAAATTGCACGACTGTATATACGACTGACATATGAAGAATAACACCGAAATTTGTTGAGTGGTAGGAATTAGTCCGTACACTTCCACTTCCTTTCGACCATACGAAATCTATCGGAACAATGCTTGTAAATACGAAAGTGCGTACTGCGTACCTGCTGTCACCGCGACCCTTGTAAAACATAGTGGTGGTTTAATAATTTATTCTCCTATATTAATTCTATGTTTTTAAAGTATATCTTTGACAATGGCGTGCAAGTAAGTAATCGGTGGAAGCATTAGCTACTGATAAATGTCTTATTCTTATCGCTTTTTATAGAAAAAATGTATTTTGTCTAAAAAGACAATTGAAAGTCATCAAATATTCTTTGCGTAATTCTTAATAACGATTAACGTAAGTATAGATACTCCGGGTACCCTAAATTAATTTGATAACGAAAAGCTTGGGAAAGAACAGTTGGGTGCGTAGTTGAACGGTAGTAGAACGGTAACAGAACGTGAAAGGATGAAGTATAGGGGTGAAGTTAGAGATCGAAAAGAACTATGCGGATTTTGATCTTGTTATCTTCTACGTTGAGCCATAAATAGTGAAAATACATTTTGTCTTCCGTCTGTATTCTCCCTGTGAGGAAGCGTCGCGAGCTTCATGCACGTTTGAACTGACCTACTCCCACGATCCAGATTTCAAATTAATTTTTTGCAATGAGATCAATAAGCGTCCAATGCTGTATGCGTGAATAATTCAACTTCTTACCACGATTAATACTAATATTTTTCTTAGTGGTGCTAGTGATACCATGATACTTACACTTATAAAAAATGCCAAATCTAATGGAATTGTGCAGATAAATGAAATAATATGTAATACCTATTACATTTTAAATCGATAGATATACGATAAAGACATTTCTGCATATATTGTACATATTATGCGAAACATTTTGGAATTCCATCAACACTGTAATGGGGCATATTGGTACCATTTGATACTACTTTAAAAACATATATAAAAGTTACAAAGAGTTTACTGCAAACAAATATTTACCACGACATTAATCTATAGCTTGAATTGCTATTCTAAATAATAGTATAATAAATGTTACGCATAGTTCCAGTAGATATTGGGATTCATTAATACGTATAATAGATAATTGACTATTTACCAAACCCTTTTTTTTAGTTCTTATACATATTTTTACATTGATTTCAAATTTTAGGGATATTGACATTCATAATAATGAAATTTCAAAATAAAATAAATATATATTAATAAAATAAATATATATTAATAAAATAATAATATATTAATAAAAAACTTCTACAAGTGTTCGAATGTTTTTATTTGTTTCTGTAAGCAGAAACGAAACTGTTATTTACTAATTGTTGATTTCGATAATACTCGTATCTGTATTATGAATTGAGATAATATTAGGACAGTTTTATCAAGTTATTTTACACCATCAATTGTAATAATATTGATAAAACGATCATTCCAAATAACGTATCTAGTGTGATTAATTTAACGTAAAGGAGTCATCACAAATCACTGAATATCGATCCGTTGTTCATGTCGATCTCAACACTGTATAATATGAAACGCACAGTTTTATCACCTGAAATATACCAATATTGTTCCAGCGAATGCGGCGTAATTATTGAAGATAACACTATTAATACATTACTTCTGAAAAGCTTTCCATGTTCAACCGTATTAAACCACCAGCAGTTAAATAGCATGGAGTTAGACTTCGCCGCAACGCTAATAAGTATAACGCTTGCGTTTTTGGATTCGTGTTGTACCATGATGCCTCGTATCTACAAATTTCATTATAATCTATAAATTAACATTATATTAATAGAAATTAACATTATACTAAATATAAACATTTCTGTCGCATGAACAACTATTCGAATAAACGAAAATAAGTTAGAAATTTTCTGTTTTCATAAGCCAATGGCAAATATGATTATTTTATTTTTATCTTAATTCTAAAAGCTATTACAAAGGACAATTTAGAAGATCATAAATAAATAATAGAACTAGCAAATTGCTTAAAGTACTTTAAATTATATATGTAGTCTAGTAATAATATACGTAGCATAAGCATAATCTGTACTTCTTTTGCATTATTGATAATCCATGCAAGCAGTTGATAAGACTACAAATAATGGAAGGAAATAAAGTTTTTGTTGAGAATTGTGGATCTTAATTGCCGAAATAAAAGTAAAGGAACACTAAGATTACACTTAGAATTTATATTAAAATAGTTTCAGATTTATTTAATAAACGATTTGCAGGATCTTCGTCGATATATATTTGCACGCGTCTCAGCACTCTCTTTGTCTCACCATCTTCTATACTACGCCAACCGAACAGTTACATTTATCTGTTTGTCGAGACGCTGTGCACACACATGCTTCCATACACTCATACTCACATACCTGTGTCACTACTACACGGCTAATCTAGTCTAACACAAAATTGTACATATCTCAATAGTTTTCATAATATGTATTATACTCACATTGCATCATAAATCTCATCAGACGAATTTATGATGAACTGTCCCTGCATCGTTAGACAGAACAGATGCAAGAACTGAATCAGCAGAAAGCTGATAAATTTGTAAAAATCCACACATATTTCCATCGTAGCGATCTAATTTCAAACAATCGACAATCTATTGATAAATCATATTCAAAGATATAAAGTCGATTAAAAGAAGCTTACCTGTGCCATTGTAATATTAGGTGAAGTAAAAAGTTCTGAGCGCTTTTTCGCTTTATTTCGACGATGAAATTAACATAGTCAAGATTATTCGATTTAGATTAAATATGCGCCGTTTTGTTCGATTACTTTTGTCCATTTTGAAGGCAATTTCATAATTCCGCGGTTGAAGAAGTCCTCGTCCCTATTGGTAAAAAACTTGACCAGCTCATTTTCACAAGCCTCTCTTGAGGCCAGTTTTGTACCATCAAGAAAATTTTGCAAAAACTTAAAAAGGTGATAATCGCTTGGTGCCAGGTCTGGACTGTACGGCGGATGCGATAGAACCTCCCAGCCAAGCTCTCGGAGCTTCTGACGCGTCGTTAAAGATGTGTGCGGCCTGGCGTTGTCTTGATGGAACACAACACCTTTCCTATTGGCCAATTCTGGCCGCTTCTGGTCGATCGCCTGCTTCAGTCTGGTCAGTTGTTGACAATAGAGGTCCGAATTAAGTGTTTGCCCCGATGGGAGCAGCTCATAATGGATGATTCCCTTCCAATCCCACCAAACACACAATAAAACCTTCTTGGCCGTTAATCCACGCTTGGCGATCGTTTGGGCCGGCCCACCGCGATTGGACCACGATCTTTTTCGGCTGTTGTTCTCGTATGTGACCCATTTTTCATCGCCAGTCACCATCCGCTTCAAAAATGGGTCGATTTCGTTACGTCTCAACAAAGAATCGCAGGCATCAATTCGGTCCAAAAGGTTCTTTTGCGTCAATTCATGTGGCACCCATACGTCGAGCTTCTTCTTGAGACCAGCCTTATGCAAATGGTTCCAAACGGTTTTCTGGCTAATCTTCAGTTCCTGGGCAATGGAATAAGTGCTCACATGCCGGTCCGACTCGACGATTTCCATGATTTTATCCACATTTTCGACGATTGGCCTACCAGAGCGTGCCTCATCTTCGACGTCCATATTACCAGAACGGAATCGTTGGAACCACCGCTTTGCTGTTGCATTCGATACTGTACTGGGTCCATAAACAGCACAAATTTTTTTGGCCGCCTGCTCCGCCTTTTCACCTTGGTCGTAGTGGTACTGAAGAATGTATCGAATTTTCTCTTTTTTTATCTCCATTTTCGAACGCTGTAACACACAACTGGCTTCACCGAACACAAAACTGACAAAGAACCTTTTTGATGCGTAATATCACCTTGAAATCGGTGTATACTATGACTCGATGCGATGTGCACATCGTGAGATATGGCTCACTAAAGACATCTAGCGAAAAACGCTCAGAACTTTTTACTTAACCTAATACTAACGCACAAGACTATTATGCCCATACACATAAAAAGGTATGTAACGTGTGTGCTCTCGATTTTTTCCAGAAACCTGTTTCACAAGTAAAATTAAGAAAAACGTTTCTCGGCAACAGAAATCTCCGAAAAAGGAGCGGGAAAATACATGATTAGAAATGGAAACCTAATAAGTATAGTAATATATATAAAACCTAATAAAAATAGTAATCACTTCCAAAATTATGAGAAGGTTAATTTTTGTTTAAATGGAAAACAATGGTCACTAAATATTCATGAGATTTATTAAATACTAAAATTGTAAAAGATATCTATCTATTTCAATGTTGACGATTGTTGAAAGTATAATTCTGTATTGAAAGTAACCAAAACAATCTCTGTCATCTATAATGATTACCAGTAAATAAAAATAATTAAATCATTTATCGTAGTTATTCGTAACCAAAATCATTGAAAGTAAGATATGAATTCTTATACCATAAATTTTTCAATTTAGATTATAACATTTGTATTCTCTGGTTAATAAGTACTGACATTATTGCCCGCTGGTGCCCCTGTATGGAGAAGCGTACTCTTTCATATGTCTCCTTCGCCTTCTTTTCGGAATCCTTTGTATTGAAAGAAAGGTCGTTGATTGCATTTTTATAGCGATATCTAAAAACATGCAATTTATTCAATAAAATTTGGAAAATGGAAGAAATTTTTGATTTGCTTACCCCGTCACAGTCAACAATCCGCAAGCATGCTGCACAAGGACCATGTAACAAGTATCGCAACCGATGAACACGATGAGCACCACATATATAGAGAGGCCCAGATACATTTGAATATAATAGTAATATTTGCGGTCATCTTCGACAAAATAGTAAGCTGGTATAGTGTATAACATTGGTAATGATGTATTGTGTGGTTTCATCATGTGCACCAGACGCGCCGTCCATGGTAATTGTAAGAAAAGGAATGCGCATATGCACGCGTTTACTGAAAGCAAATGGTTGCTACCTTAATTCACTATAGGTATTTATGCATATACGTACCTATTGTGGCAAAAACGTGTCAAAAGATGGAACCTAAACAAATGTTTGTTTCATTCTCGAAATTGTAGAATAAATGCTATACTTTGAACAGTTTCTACTTTTGCATATGTTGTTAATTTCGTGCATTTTAGCACCTTTAAATTTCCCATAAATGCATAAACATTCGCAGTCTATTAATTAAATTATAAAATGTAAAATAATGAACTCTAGCATGGACAAACAGTACCCATTTCTATATTCCTTTCAAGTTTTTCATTTTCTAATTAAAATATTACAAGGCACCATCAGATTGCCATTTTTTGTGTAAAATTGCCATTTGATGTTGAAGATTCTAACGTTTTTTAATATTAACGTTTTAATTTTGCTTATGTATTAATTATGCAACCGCGGAGAGGTGGTTGTTTATATATATAACTGTTAGCCAGATCTGTTCATGTTGTAGTCTAACGAGATTATCGACTAAAATTGCAATTGACTTTTTTAAGTACGTATATCGACTTACCAAAGTAGAACATCGCAAGAATGCTTCCTCTATTAGCGTATGTGGCCATAATGGCAAATTCTTCTTTCAAACGATCGATTGCCCAGTCCTCGGACATGTCATTCAAAAGGGATTTGAGCTATAATATTTGTAAGGTTGGTGTGCAAACTAGAAGAATCTTGTCATGATTGGCAAATATTTGCTTACCTTCTTTGCGTTCAGAACATAGTTACCATGTTTTATAATCATGAGAAATCCTGCACCTATTAAGGACGACTGCTCTATCACGACTTCCAAACTGCCTATATGTATGACTCTCGCTACCTTGAATTGAAATCAATGGTCTATCCTTAATTATTTGTAAATAGTACTTGTATCTATTATTAATAAAGGCTATTATTAAGAAAATCGCCATAATGCTATTTAAATTTGTTTAGTTTAAAAACCGGGCATTTGAATTTCAAAGAAATTAAGTATTTTATAAGTATCTATTATTATTCATTATTTTATTAAAAGAAACAACATTCTTGTTCAAATGAGATATTGATATTAAAACAAAATTCGCAAGGTGTGAAGTTTCGGTAATGATTGCATTTAAGAGTTAATTATGTCTTTCTAAAATTATTTAAGGACTCTAAGAACTTTTTACACGATCATCAAGGGCTCTTTTTACCGTGAAACTTTCTTAAAATTGAAAGTTATGTTTTGAAATGTAGAAGATTAGGACAATCCATGAATTTTATTTACATTTCATATCGGCTAAAACAGAGGAGCAATGGGAGGTAATTTACGTTAGTATCGTTGAATGTTTCATTATGATGTTGTGTTGTGAATGTTAGTGGATTGCGACATAAATTGATAGACGTGTACCTGTACAATGATAGACGATCCCATAGTAATATACACTATAGCCCATAAAATGAATTTTACTTTATTTTGATCTGGCCAAACCCCATTCAGTTTCGCGAATATTTTCGTTATCTTTAAGAATCGCGCTTCTAGTGTAGCTCTATTCATGATGAAAGTTCAGTCTCAACTAAGTGAACACTAGGCATTTCTGTAAATCATTATTGTCATACTGTAAATGGAACCTTTTAACGTACATGAAAAATGTATCTACGATAAAGTGCTTCCATCCTTAACTCACTGTCAATCATACGTCACAAATGCAACGTATGTGTTCCATATACATCATGAATATTTAATCATTACATTTGGAGAAGGATCTAGCAGGTACCCTCGTTATGCGTATGTACTACTTACATATATTATGTATGTTACAGATGTTGAAAACGAGAGATATCTAGATACACAATTGTACATCGACGACATAGAGTTTTAAAGATGATGTGAAAAGCAAAATACTGTAATATAAGTTGCAACAGACCAACGAAGACGATGAATTTGAGAGTGTCTAATTGTTTTCATAAAGTTAATAATCGTAATTGTATTTTGTGTTAAAAACTTGTAGAGTAATGAGCAAATTCGATAATAAATGAACGAATAACTACAATTATGTACATTTCATTGGTACAATTCGTAATAAATTATGTTTCGTCATATACTACAACCACTTTCATATAACAAATATTTTAATTAACTAACATTTCGCACAAATTATGTAATTTGCTTTATTTACGTTACGTTTTCATTACCGTGTAATAAGAAACGGCTGCTTTGATGATCTGAAAACAAAAACTCCGCTCATACAAACGTACGTTTGAAGTTGTTGAGGTTATTCGATGTGTAAACAGAGAAAACTCGTGGATAAATTGTAAGGCAGAAAATATATTTAAATAGAAGTGTAATTATAAGTAAGAATACAATTTGAGCTGGTCCAGATCCGCACGCTAGCTGTATTACCCAATAACTGAAACCCCCGAAGCCAACGTCGTCTGTCTACTGTTTATGGTCTGTCTTCGACGCAGTCTTTTGTCTACACGCTGTCGATGGCTTCAGTGTTTGAGAAAACTAAAAAGACCAGATGTAGAGTTTTCTTAGAAGTGGTAACCACTTCAACAGAAGTGTTTAAAGCCAGTTTGGTAACAGATTGTTATGATACGTCTGCGAAAGATCGTAAAGTCAGTACTATTAAATGTTAACAGAGGCGGATTAATGTAACACTAATACCTGTAACGTACGAATTTTAGGTGGAAAAGCGTTTTGGTAAATAAGAGGATGAGAGATCGGAAGATTGAAACAGATGACTGAAAATTGGAAACCGGTTCAGAGAGTCAAATATTTTCAGCTTACCGAAGACAATCACAGCCAAGATACGAAGATATTAGCTTTTGTGGATAAGTGAATTGATAACGTGCCCAAAAATTGTATTATATTCGACACATTCGAGGAAGATGTATTTGAATATGATTATCTTCAATTTTTTTTTTATTTATTTTTTTAAATTTTTCAATTTGTCCAGTAGAACATTTGGTAAAATGTTATAGCTGTTTAATAATATAACATGTGGGTGGCTACCCCCAATGGGGTACCATCTTCGTTCTTGTTAGGGTACATCCTTTATGAGATCTACTGGGTGTTTCCTTTTTAATCTTCTTTCTATGAATGTGATGATCGTTTCCGCTGCCAGCCGGTTCGGGTGCGTTGCTATTCTTTCTCTGTACCTACTTGCGAATCTGCTAATCTCTTCCTTGACCGTTGGTATTCCAAGGTCTTTTCGTATGTCCTCGTTTCTAACGTACCATGGGGCGTTTACTATTGTTCTGAGTATTTTAGATTGCATTGCCTCTATTTTGTTTATGTGGCTCATTGCTGCTGTTCACCATACTGGTGTTCCGTACGTCCAGATTGGTTTTATGATGGTTTTGTAGATTTTTAATTTGTTTTCTATGCTTAGTTTGGATTTTCGACTTGTTAACCAGTACATCTGTCTCCTTGCTATCTGTATTTTGCTTATTATTGATTTGATATGCTGTTTACATGTGAATCGTGTATCAAAGTGGAGTCCAAGGTATTTGACTTGCCTTGTTTGTATTATGTGCGTGCCGTTGAGTGTAATGTTTGGTGGTATCTGCTTTCGCAGTGTGAATGTAATGAGGTTCAATTTATCAGGGTTTGCTTTAATTTGAAACTTGAAGCCACTTTTCTATTTTTGCAATATGTTCTTGTAGCACTGTGACTGCTGTTGCAGGGTTAGTGTGCCTGACTAGTACAACTGTGTCGTCCGCAAATGTGAGTATTTTGCTGTTGGTAGCTGTTGGCATGTTGGCCGTGTATAGTGTGTAAAGAATTGGTCCCAAGACGCTTCCTTGCGAACCCCTGCCTTGATGTCTTTAACTTGAGAGTATGTATCTTTAATTTTTACTGTAAAGGTTCTGCTGCTTAAGTAAGATTTAGTTAAATGGTATATCTGCTCCGGGAATTGTTTTCTGATTGATTGAAGTAGACTATCGTGGTTTATTTTGTCAAATGCTTTCTCCATGTCCATAAAGAGGGCTGTGCAGTATTGTTTGTTTTCTATTGCTAGTATTATTTCATTTGTGAGTCTGTGCATTTGCTCTATCGTGGAGTGTTTGTTTCTGAATCCAAATTGGTGATCTGGTATTAATTTTTCCTTCTCTATTATTGGTTTTAGGCGGGCGTAAATTATTTTTTCTAGTATTTTGGAGAATACGGGAAGTAGTGATATTGGTCTGTAAGATACTGTTTGGTGTGTGTCTTTGCCTGGTTTAGGTATCATTATGATCTGTGCTAGTTTCCACAGTTTAGGATAGTATTGGATTCTTAATATTGCATTAAAAATTATTGTGATTAGTCGTATCGCTTTTGGAGGAAGGTTTTTCAGGATTTTACCATTGATTAGGTCGATTCCTGGTGCCTTATTATTTTTTGTTTTGTCGATTATGTTTCTAATTTCATGTGCTGTAGTTTTAGGTATGATGTAATGATTGTCAGTTGCGGTAATAGTGGTTACCTCATCCTCGTCCATATGACAGTTGTGATTAGTATTATTGATATTATGTGGTGTAAATATGTTGCTTAGGTGGTTGGAAAATTCTTCAGCTTGTTCTTCGTTGCTTCTTGCCCATGTATTATCTGTTTTTCTGATTGCTGGGACTAGTTTTATTGGCTTCTTTATTTTTTTTGTGACTTTCCAAAGTGAGTAGTTGAAGTTCTCGTGTGCAGATAGTGACTCTATGAATTTTGTGAACTCGTTGTTATTGTGCTCTTTTATTTTGTTCTTTATTTCCTTTGCAAGTTTGTTTAAGTGTTTTTTGTTTTCTTTTGTTCTGTGTTTTTGCCATTTTGCTTTCGCTTTTCTTTTTTCTCTGATTTTGTCGAGGATGTCTAGTGGAATTGTTTTTGTTTGTCTGTTGGTTGTTACAGGTATAGTGGTTGCCCTTGCTGCTTCTTGAATAGTTTCTGTCAATGTTGTTACTGCTTGATCGATGTGTTCAGGTGTTTTCAGTGGGATGTTGCAGCTGATTTTGCTTTCTATTATTTCTTTAAATGTTTCCCAGTTGGTGGTTTTATTGCATAGCGTCTCTGAGTTGCTGTAAAGTAATGGCTTAATACTGAGTGTTATTATTATGGGCGTATGGTCGGAGGTAAGCTCGAGGCTGGGTGCTATGTTTAGTTTATTTGCGTTTAGTCCCTTTGTAACTGCAAAATCTAGTAGGTCGGGTATTTTGCTCAGGTCTGTCGGCCAGTATGTCGGTCTTCCTGTGGATAGTATATTGAGGTTATTATTTTTAATGTACTTTTCCAAAGTTCTACCTCGAGGTGTGGTGATTCTTGATCCCCATAGTGTGTGCTTTGAGTTATAGTTGCCAGCTGCAATATACCTGTCACCTAAGCGACTAAAGTACTCTTCCCACATTTGGGTTGTAACTTTGTGACGCGGTGGTACATATACTGCCGACAACTGTAGTTGGTTGCTGCTAGTTTGTACAGTAACGGTGGTTGCTTGTATATGTTCCTTACTAACCTGGCTGTGTAAGTGATGTTTAATATCGTTTTTTATTACTACTGCCGTCCCTCCTTGTGCTTTTCCTGAGGGATGCTTGGTGTCGTATATGGTGTATTACGGGATTTTTATATAGCTTTTTGTAGTGAAATGTGTTTCCGAAACGAGCAGTATATCAATATTGTTGTTATACAGGAATGTTTTAGCTTCTAGGGCCCTTTGTTGTAGGCCGTTAGAGTTCCAGGTTGCTATTTTAAGCGTGTCTATTTTTATTTTCTGCTCAGCATGTTAGTAAGTAGTTGTAGCATAACTGTTATTTGTTGTGTTTGCTGTCTGAGGGCTTCGTTTTGTTCACTTATCATTTTTGTGAGTATTTCGGTGTTTTTTATGGAATGTTTTAGTAGTTCTTTGATTTCTGAAGCGTCGTTGCTATGATTGATCTGTTCTTGATTTTCTATGGGTAACGACCGGTTGACTACTTGTGCGTAGCTTCGGCTGCTAACGGTGTTGGTGTTCATGTGGTTGTTGTTCGTTGCGTGTTGCGTAATTGGTGTTATCATAATTTTTGTGTTGTCCTGTTGGGTGTGGACATTGTTGTGTGTCCTGCTTCGTATCGGCGGGAAAAGTTTATTTTGTAGCTGCTTTCTGACTAAGCAGCCTTTGTAGCTGGCTGGGTGATTTCCACCGCAATTGTAGCATTTGACTTCGTTTATTTTTCCCGTGTGTGGGCAGTTCGTTGCTAGGTGCTTGCCTGCGCATTTGACACACGCCGTGTTTCGGTTACAATAGTTCTTTGTGTGTCCACATTGTTGACACCGCATGCATTGTGGTATTTCTTTTTTGTAGCGTGGTGGTTCCACTGTTACTATTGTGTTTAGCATTTTGTTGATCTCGAAGATTTCCTTGTTGTTGGTTCTAGGTTCGAGTTCTATTAGGAAAAGTGGTAACGGTTGCTTCGTGTCATACCTTGTCATGTTGTTTATAGTTCTTGCCTGGTGTCCGATTTTTGCTAGTTCTTCACCTAGCTTTTTTGTGTTGGCTTTTGGGTGCAGTCCTCTTATGACTACTTTGTAGCTCCTTTCCGTTTTGAGCTGGTATGTGTGGTATACAGCATTTTTTTCTTTTAGTTCTTTGATCACATTTCTGTAACTTTCTGGTGAGCTTGTTTGGATTTTTACTTGCTCCAGTTTCGTCTGTTTTATTAGATAGTTTTCCTTCCCAGCTATCTCGTTTAGTCGGGTCTATTATCTGGGCCTCTACGAATATTGGAGGTGGTTTTATAGTGTTTGGTGACTTACTTGTGTTTCTTGTTGCTGGGTCTTCGTCTATTTCCTCCATAAGTGGGCTGTATGAGTTTTTTAGTGGTAGTTCATGCAGCCATCTCTGCTTTTCCGTGTCGAGATTTCGCGTTATTTTTCTTTTCTTATTGTAGCTGGCCACCTTCCAGCTTTCTTCTTGTTGCGATGTTTCCTTATTAGCTTCCATGTCTACTTCAGCTGTATCTGAGCAGTCCTGTCTTTGGTTTGTTTGTTCGCTTGCTTTTGGTGTATCTGTTGTTTTGTTTATGAAATATTGGTCTTCTTTGTTAATAATTTTTATTGGTGAGATGTGTTTTTTCATTTTGTTTCTTCTGCTAGTCTTCTTGATAGAAGACACGGGTTTCCACCATCTGGCTACGGGCGTAGCCGTTCTTAGTTTTCTCTTCACCTCTTGCCGTACTTTTCCGTAGCACTTCTTTGCACGTCTGCTTGGCGCGGTTGCTCAGGCAGTACTGGGCAGCCAGATGTCTTCGGATCCTTACTGCGTACCCTCAATAGTCTCAAGTACCCTCCACAAATCTCAGGAATTTCCTAGTCGAGGTCCTTCAAACCGAACAGATATTCTTTCGCTGAATTATTTCCTAAAGTTTATTTTCCACCACGGGTTGACACGGGAAAGTCGCCTTTTCTCACGTACTAAGCCTCCCACTAGCTACTTTATCTCGAGGGCGGTTAGGATCCTTCCTCACCCACCACCATAGCAAATAACCAATTAACAACGAATTCTATTTCCCTCACTCTCTTAGCCAAAACCAACAAATCCGATGGTCCCGTGCGCTAAACACACCCATCCTTAGCTTTCCTCCGCTACAGCATCACCACCGAACTTCTCTGATCTTTCATCCTTCATACAGTCAACATCCTTCGACGGGATTTACACCCGAAGATCTGTCATTTATTTATCTTGTACATACGCAACAGCGTAACTATCTTCTTCACAAAGTTGTTGGAATAAACTGTAACTTCTAACTTGTTATATCAGTGTCATATTCAATTAACCACCTCTATTATTCTAATCGAAATAGGGGATCGATCATTTTGTGGCGTCGATTATCTAATCGTAACGGGAATTTACGACTCCCGTTGGCGTGCTTCCTCGCGATCGCGTCTCTCCGCGAGTGGTCGAAACAAAATTCAAGAAATAATATTCCGATTTAGATTTACATAGATTATAAAACTTGACACCAAAGCGTGCTCTTTTTGGTGGATTGTACTGCTTATACTACATGTGACCTCTATACTTCATTAGAGATTCATGTAATGATACATATTTCTCGGGAGTGTCAATATTCTTAAATTTTTTATTGAATTTGAGTGAATTAAATTGTCGATTATCCTCCATTATTAGTGAAATGTAAAAAGCGAGGCATTTGTGCAAATCTCCAAAATGGTATTGTTTTTCGAAATATTTTGTGACTGTTAAAGTAATAATATATAATATTTTATTAAATATAAAATTTATATGTAACTGAATAACTTGAAGTATTAACGTCCACTGCTCTATTCTTTTATACATCTCAAATAGGAATGAATTTGTTTTATTGCACATTCATTCATTCAACGTACTCGCAATGAGCTCGTCTCATGGCGTTTTCCTTTTGTTTTCTTCTCTTTCATTCCTCGCTCGTACAATACAGGTGTACACGCATCTATTTTCTAACAATGATCGGTAATATTGAATACTTCATTTCTTCACTTGAAACATCAAAATGCATAAAGCAAAAGAAGCACTTATCTCATTTATATTCGTATCCCTCCAATTGTGTTCAAACTTTCTTAATTTGTGAGTTTCATCTTGTATCACCTGACTCGTATAACAATTTTCAGTGTCTTTCTATATGTATATATTAGATAGAAGATTAATTTCACAATCCTCATTTCTACTTCCTTCCTCGCCGTCAGATATAATTGTACGTTGGTTCCGAAGTGAAAATACAATTTCATCACAATCGCTATCTCAATCTTCACTATTTATTTTAATTAGTCGTTTTCTTTGTGTATTTGACGAAATAATTCGTCGAAATAATAAATCGAAAAAAGTTCACTGCCATTCTCCATTTTACAATGTGGGTTGAAATTACGTAAATAAAATAAATATATTATTTGATATGACTGGCGTATATGAGATGCTATGTATATCGATAACTCTACGCGAAGCGGCGCACTCCGAAATTGTACCTTGACAACTCAGTCGACATGCCGCACGCGTCATTTTTATTTCCGCATTCTACGGATTAACAAAAGTTCGGTATGATCTACAAAGACGAGGAAAGTAATAAACAGGCATCTATAATAGTGGGCTTCGGAGCTCTTCTTCAAAGCTGACCTGATTAATTTGTATAGACGTTCCATGCCATTTATTTTGAAATGTGGTCTTGATGACACGGAAAAGTACTCCTCTTGGCAAGGAGAACTCTTTCTATCTGTAATCTATAATCTTCGTGTCCTCTTTCGCTCTAGTGCGCTGGAATTTCTTTCTCGCGTATAAGGCCTCCTTGCGGACGTTTTAAATTTCATCACCATCTTCTGGAAGCTTATCTCTCAGCGTAGGATAAAGGGGTCATGGAAACTGTTCAATCAGCACGTTAACCCCACTTATGTATTCATCCATTCCATCCCTATCGATAGCCAATTCTTATAAAGCTCTTCAAATTCGTCCAGATTGACTATCGGAGTTAAACATGTAGTGACCCACATAAAATGTCTTAGATACGATGTAGAACATGTCTATAGTCTGAAGTAGCAAACTCGTTTAATATTCTGTTGATGATGTGTTTAGTCACGTTGCCACTGCACAATATAATATAATAATAATAATATTATAATAATATTATAATAATATAATAATAATATCAATGAGAGAAACTCTAAAATGTGAAGCGGACACAATTATTTCATGCTCGTTCATCCAATCTAAACGCCAGGACGGGTATTTTGCATTCAGGTCTTTGGCAATAAGAATATTTCTCCGACCAGAACTCCGAACCAGATTCATGAAGTCATGAATTTTTTTATTATAATGATCAAGAGCCTGAAACGGGGGAGCGGGGAAATAATATTTTCACAATTACCAAGTCGTCAAATGGAACCGTTACGAATTCTTCGTTACTCTAGATGAATTTCAGCTCCCTGACTTTTCTCATCCCAGACAGTTATTGAAATAGAAGCAAGTTTAGCCAGGTCACAAAAACAAGTATTCTTACTAAAATAAGGTTCACTAATCAGGACTATACTGGCATTCGTCTCATTAACCACTTGAGACAACAGGACCTGTGTAAACCTACAATGATTAAAATTATTTTGTAAAAGAACGCACGTCATTTAGGTAAATGGTTGAACTCAATTTAAATGATTAATATCAGTCTTATATTTAGGACATTTAACAGACCCAGCAATGAGCTGAATACTCTTTCCGCTTACTATCCACTCATATCGTCAGAAAGCACAACAAACTAGAAAGTTGACCCGGCGATTCTAAACCCTGCAGCCTGAGTACTGAAATTACTTCTGCTTGGCCACATTAAGGAAAGACCTCACAGGTTAGGTGAAACCAAGGACGTCTATGTGGAAACAACACTCTCCTCCGCATCCAACAGCTTAATTCCGAGGAAGAAAAGAATTACGAAACTTGTAGCATGGTAGAACACCTTCCTTACACAAAAGCGAAGAACTCTCTCTCTCTCGTTCTTTGCAAGACACGCCTACCAGGAAATTAGCAACCAATCGCAACGAGACAGGAGAAAAGTAGAATATAAAATGATACGGAACCAGTACGTAAGAGAAGTCAGAAAAGACAAAACAGGGAGCTGGGAGAAATTCGTATCAAAGGAACGAAATGAAAACCCATGGGGAATAATATATAAAACTTTAACAAAGAAACTAAGGATAGACAGAGTCCTCTCAAATATAACATCACAAAACACGCAAACAACTACGTGGAAACAAACAGCAGCAACCCTCCTAAACGGTCTAATACTAAACGACAACCTTTCAGGAGAATCACCGCAACAAAAAGGAATATGCAACATCATAAAAGCACCGCTACAGACAGAGGGCAGAACACTGTTCACAGAACAGGAAATAAATGAAATAAAGAATACTATCAACCAAGGAAGCCCCCGGCAACGATCTGATCGAGGCCGAGGACATAAAACAAAACATGGGCGTCGATAAAACACGGTGTGCTGATATTAAACAACAGCTGCTTGAGCCAAGGAAAATTTCCACAACGATGGAAAAATAGCTAGATAAGAGCGCTCTAAAAAGCGAAGATAAGGACGAAACGAGCGTTAAGTCTCCTCCCCATATTTGGGAAAATATTAGAGAAACTCATATTCAACCGTCTCACAGACACCCTAAACATCCACGAATTGGCTTCCTACAGACAATACGCCTTCGAGCGAGGAAACTCAACACAGGACGCACTCATTGAAATTAGAAGGCAAATAACAAACACAAGCGAAAAATACGTATGAGGACTGATCTTCGACATTTCAGGAGTCGTTCGATAACGTATGGTGACCAAGTATTCTCCATAACCGCAGGAAAGAAACTGGTCAAAAAACATATACACACTTGTGAAGAATTATTTATCGGAGAGAACAGCAAAAAAAGCACTACACCAGGCATAGAAGTGCAAAAAAGTGTAGATAAAGGCTGCCTACAAGGGTCAATCCTACGACTGCTTTTCTCGAACCTGATACTCGATGAAACAATAGGAACACTGTAGTATCGTGGGATAATCATTTAAAAAAACCGATGAACCTGTTGGGAGTACAAGCTACAGTGCCGATATAAAATGAAAGTCCTGACGCACCAGATGAGATGGGAAATCCAGTTCCAGCGATGTGTCCGTGGCTCTTTAGAAAAGTAGGTACTTGGAAAAGATGTGCGTGACTATTTTTGGTCATGGACGGCTGCAGAACACGTGCGTGTGGTGGAAGTACGAAACCTATTATAAAGGTGTTTTTTGGTGGAGAGAGTAAGATAGTTGGACTTAGTTATTAGTTAAGAGTAGTATATAATTAGTCATGAGTTGGTTGTCGGTTGCGAGTTGTCATTTAGAAGTTGATTAATTATACCGATGTAGTTGTAATACATTAATACATTAAGAAATAATCCTAGTCAAATAATCGTAGTTTCCTGTTCCATCGTTGTAAATAAATATATGTCGGAGTGGCGTTGTGGATAGGGTTGTGGGTGTTTGATGAATCTTCATTGAAATTAGCCATCGTTACGGTATAACAAAGGTACGGTTTATTAACACAAGTATGGATACCACAGATTTGACAATCAACCACGGCGATTAGGCGCTCGCGACACTAGTGACAATGGCCTTGGGTTCGATAACGAATCCGCGGTCAACGGGATGATAGATGTACGTGCTCACAAACTCTACGCGTAATATTCGCTGGTCGTAAGTCGTTACTCTTTTCGTCGATGAGATCGCAAGAGAGAGTGACTTTCTGTCCCGATGATGCCACAGAGGAAAACTATATGGGGTGTGTCTAAGGACAAGAGATCCTCGGATTCGTCGAGGAAAGCCTTCGTTCGGAAGGTGAGGGAAATTGACGTTGCTGCTAATTGGTGAATCTCCTTATCGGTGGTTAGAAAAAGATGCTAGCCGCCCTCGAGGGAAAGCTGCACATGTACTGCGGAAAAGCATCGGCATCTGGCAATTATCTTACTCGAAGAATAGGGTCTGCATGTGGCGAGCTACGGGACAGAGACCGTTGGAATGTTTACTGTCGAGTATTAGAACTATTTCCTTTTTAAGGAGGGCTATAGAATTACTCCATACCTGTGCTAGACAAAGCGTTCATCCCGTGACCGCGGCCTCGTCTGGCGACTGGCTATCGCCTAGAGCCCAAGCTCACTATCACAAGTCTCGAACAATTACAATCGAATTGAATAACTATAATTGTTTAATTACAGCTATAGTAGACTCTAGATTACAATGTTGCGGGATTATCCAAAATTCCAAAGGCTCCGGTGTTCTTTCATCTCCGACATATATAAAATATAATAGTTATTATAATTGTGGGAGCTCGTCCGGGATTGAACGAAACAGAAAACGAAACATTTAACAGAACTATTCGTGTAGTGATTGTGAAAACCAAGTTGAAATCCAGTCGAATCATTATCCACGATGCCTGAAGGATGGAACGCGGATAACATCATCGTTGATGTCAAAGAAAAGTCCATTGTTAACGATAAGCTAACGCAAGTCGAAACAATAGAAGCTGCGGAATTGAAGGATGAACTCAAAAAAGGAAAATTAAGAACAACTGGTAAGAAGAAAAAAACTGCAAAATCGTCTAAGAGCTTTCATCGCCTTGGAAATCGAGCATGGTGAGGATGAAGATGAAGGAGAGCAAGAAGATGAAGAAGATGAAAAGGAAGAGATCGATGATTTCGAAACACGCATTATAGTCGACAGCAGCAGCGCGCACCTCTTAAAATTCAGGGATATGGAACAGTCCAAGAGCACATTCAGTGGTGATAAAAACATCTGTGTGCAAAGCTGATTGTTAGAATTTGAGAAAATGTGCGATCTTTGTGGTTGGACTGACGTGTAGCGAGTAATATACGCGAAGAGACTTCTCCGCGGTTCGACAAAATTGTTCGTCGTCTACGAGAAGTGCTTTAAAAGCTGGAAAACAATGAAGGAAATGCAGAGTACCGAAAGTTGCGCAAAAAGTAAACGCACACAAGGTGCATAAGGAATAGTCGTACGAACCAAGAAGGAAATCCAGACATACGTCGGAGACCCAGAAACACCGGAGGAAGAGGAAACCCGCGTCGCCCAAGTGCCCCGTGCGAGGAAAAGGAAGGCCGTTGAATCTTCCGAGGTCTCCCTGGAACTGGCCGAAGAAATAAGGGCATCCACTACTGCGGACATGGGAGCGGAGCTGCTCTGGCTGAATTCCGAGGTGTCCAAGGTTGCCGAAACACCTGGCAACCTCAATAGCACATCTTTAATCGCACCAAACAAGTAAGCTCGTTCATTGTATCGCCTATTCTCCTTCCCGCATCAAGTATGGCTAACGCGGAACAAATCAGCTCGTTGCGTTGAGGCTTCCCGACCGGCCGACTCGCATCAATGTCGAAACGACTCGACGAATATCACCGGACCGGTCAGCAGAACAAACCCCTCTTAATGACATACTGCAAATCTGTCGACGAAACGTGGGACCGGTTCAACGTTATCAAAGAAGAATTAGAATCGCTAGACGAAGACGAAAACGCGCGCCTAGAGGCCACCTTAGAATATTATTACGACCTCGAAACACAATTAACACAACTCACTTACAGCGTACAACCATCACCACTTGCAACACCTATAAGTGGTGGATCACCTACAACACCAGAGCCGATAGGGGTGAAATTACCCGACGTACATTTACCTACCTTCGGCAGCACCTTCCAAAAGTGGAGTGCCTTCTACGATATCATCTCTTCTACAATAAGTCGAAACGATCAACTGACGCCTGTACAAAAGCTACATTATCTCCAGGCATCCGTAACTGGTAAAGCAGCGAGATGTGTTCAATCATTGAACGCCACTGAAGTTAGTTATACGGACATTGTCGCCGCCCTCAAGGAGAGATTCGATTGTCCACGACACACTTGTCTGCGTTACTGGAATGCGATACAGAACTATCCTAAATTGACCAAAGAGACAGCGGAAACACCAAAGAGACATTGGCGAATTTAATTGACACTATCAAACAACATCTCCGCACACTGAAGAACTTAGGTGATCCATCCACGTCAAACACCATTATCACAGGGCTATTTCTTCCCAAATTGAACCAAGACACCATTCAAGAATGGGAGCTCACTATACCCAACAAAGAAAAAGAAATGCCTCCGTACACTCATTTATTAGACTTTCTTGAAAAAAAGGCAAACTGTAACATAACGACATCCATAATAATTTCGACAAAATGAGCGCTGGAATCACGTCACCCTATACGGCACGACGATCCGCGGGAGCACGCATTCACTGCTACGCACTTTCCGTCGACGTGTCCAATTTGCCGGGAACCGCACGGAATTTGGATCTGCGATATTTTCCAGGCGAAATTAGACAAGGAACGCCTTACAGCTGCCAAGGAATCCGTGTGCACCAATTGCCCGGGGAAGGGGCAATCGATTCTTCGTTGTGCTTCCGGATCCTGTCATGTGTGTGCACAGCATCACCACACGCTTCTCCATCGGGACGAAATTTGAAAGTCAAGAACCGGCCGAGCACAACCATCCGAACATCCATTCGATCGTCGATACCGCCTTCGACACCTTCTTCGACACCTTCACTCGCTTTGACACTATCATGTATTCGGGAAACTCAAGCCCATCATCCAGCACACGACGACCAAACAAATAATTACTACGAAAATCGACGACTTGAAAGAGAACCGAATCATTAACAACATTTGCAACTGCGGAGGATTGGGTGAGAATAGATAATGTAAAATAACGAGAGCAAGAGATTGCTGTAGCAACCCGTAATTTGATACATACACTTTTAGAAATTAGTCGATATAAACCATCGAAAAGTTTACGTTTATATATTATATACGTCGGGTTTACATTAGGATTAGGGTTAGGGGCGTTTAAAGAATCTTCATTGGAATTAGTCATCGGTGTGGTAAAACAAAGATAGGATTTATTGGCACAAATAGAGACATTACAGTGTTGGAAATTAATCGCGGTGAGTAGGCACTCGCGATGCTAATGACAATGGTCTCAGGTTCGAAAACGAATCCGCGGTCAGCGGTACAGCGAATTGACTTTTCGTCAAATTCTAAGTTGGACTTTATGTTAAAATGTGGAGTAATCACTGCTCGTAGAACGTTACTTAACGTAGTTGGGACAAAGACTATTTTCTGTTTGAAGGACTTTGGTTTCCTAAATCTTAAGATTTGTAACGGGTTCTCAGGCTAGCTGAACATGTACCGTGGAGATGCGCTGACATCTGCTGATCGTCTTGCCCGAAGAATAGGGTCTGCGTGTGGCGAGCCACGGGAGAGAAAACGTTGGGATGTTTACTGTCGAGTGCCGCTACAACTATTTCTTTTAAGGAGAGCTATACTATTACTGGAGTTTGGACACCTGTGTGTTACGCCACAAGGCTTACCACAGGCTGTATTTCTAACCGTCGCTCGCGGTCCTGCAGTGTCGCAGACAGATCGTCTTATCTGCCCGACGGAACATATACAATGTATCGACGAGCGCATAGTTGTCACCAAGTAGCGAGATCTAGAAACGTCGATTGTGGTCCGTTATTTTTCCACACAAGAAGGTGGCATACGTGATAATAGGCGCGAACGGTGGCGTGACGCGAACGTAGTGGGGGTAGTCTCCCAGAGAAGACAAAGAAATGAGCGAAGGGCAATGAGTCCCTTCTGACGAGCCAAACATTATGCATCGAGAGGTCTGACGAGTAAAATCAAAATCGCATAGTCTTTTTTTTGTACGTGGAGAAATTCTCATGGACACTCCGCTGTTGCAATAATCGCGTAATAGCAGAGTAGTGTCGGACTCCTACCGACTAAAACTCCACGATGACCATCCTACGCGTATGACAGGAGTACTCCAGGAACCTCTTATGAATTAACTTCCGTTGCACCCCCTTCCCGCGTCCTCTTGTTCGAGCCAGTCCTAATACCTCCTGACTATTGAATTAGCGTTAGGGGGGGGGGGGGGTCATTGTTCCTAGCGCTGCCGCTCCTTCTAGTCGTGGTCCGTTGGGACGGCGATGGAGCGCCTCTAGGTCGCCTGACTGCCATCCTTCTCCATCGTCTTATCCTACAAGGGTGAGAGTTTTTCTTTCTCTCCCTTCCTGCTCGCTCCTTCGCGAGCATAACTCGCTAGCAGAAGCAGCGGACGGCCTCGTATTCCTGTGACACTCTCAACATCGCTTCAACAATCGCTGAGGGGGTCAATCTTTCTTCTATGGCGTGCCGCAGAGTGTAGCGGGGAAGCTCTCTTTTTTTATTATTATTTTTCATCTTCGATTTCCCTTTTTTATTTTACGTGACACTGCCGTGACCGTCGCAATCACCAGACATCAATCCAATCGAGAATTTGTGGATTATCATAAAAAAGACAGTACAAGGTTATAAACCGAAAAATTTAAATGAACTTTACTCTACAATTGAAACAGCTTGGAGTAATATTACGGTAGATCAATGTAAAAAATTAATAGATTCTATGCCAAGAAGATGTATCGAAGTGATAAGAAATAACGGATATTGGACAAAATATTGAATTTAAACAAAAATTGTGTATATTTTCTGACCAAAAATTAATATTTTTTATGTAGTCTTAAGCTTTTGACCGACGAGATATTATATAGATTTCGTTCCCTTTTTATAACTTAGCTACTGAGCAAAATATCAAAAAGTCATTTTTTTGTAAGTGTATAAACAAACGTCTAATTGGTTAATACCAAAAGTAGAATACTGTATTTATATTTTCTATGGAAAGTAAATCAACTATTTATTTCATCCATTTCGTCTTAATCTTTTGCCCGCTACTGTAAATAAGCAGCAGATCTTTACAATGAAACGACACTTAACAAGTACATATTTTTATAGGAAATAGGGAATAGGTGAACAGAAATTTGTTTTTCCTTAGAAGATTCATGAATATGTATTTCATATTTTGCACATTTTGCATGTTGCATGTTTTACATATTTATGTTTAAAAACATATGCAATAATATATTTAATTATTAGTCGGCACTTGGGTCACAAAAAAATAGTGTTGATAGCAGTTATTTGTCAATATAATGATGAATATACGCCACAACAAACTCTATCTTCAAAATAATGAGTTGGTAATTGAACACTAGATGTAGCCGTTAATATTTCGAATTCGAACAGTTCAGTTTTATTATTGAACATTTTTAAAATACTGAAAGTTCAGAAAAGTAGAATTTCATTAATGAAAACCTGAGTTGAAGACGATCCCAATTTCATCATTGATGAAAATAATGAAAAAAGTATTTATTGTTGAACGTGCAATAAAAGTGTAAATAATTCCATGCACAATAGAAAGGGTGGCAAACCAGATGTTACATCCGAAACAGGAAATTCAGAGAAACCAACAAGTTACAAAAAAAGTGAATTCTATTCGGATTTATCAAGATTTGCTGTCAACACACCATGAATTACTTTCAATAGTGATACATGGAGAAATATATAGTCCGCTCCATTCCGGACGAATCTACGCTGCATAAAAATTATTTAGATGATTACTAGAATACAATCCTGTAATTGAGAATATCAGAGAGGACATAGCAGACCACTATACATGGATTTTTGCGGATGAAACCACTAATACCATAGGTCAATATATTGCAAATCTGATAGTCGGAGAACTAGATTGGGGTTAAGTGCATAAATAAGGTAACCAAGCCGTATTTGATTCGCTCTAAGAAATTGAAAGCGCACGTGTTGGTCACATGGTCCGCGAAACGACGTTCGAGGCCAGGACGTCGTAAAAGAGAAAACCCTGGTTTTTACGAAGAACGCAGAGGCCTTCGGCAAGAAAAAAAACTGTATCCCTACCCCGGAAGGAAACATTCTCTTCCGGGGACCTCGGCACCCTGTAAAAAAAGGAAACGAAGAAAGCTCGTGACAGAGAGTAACGTTAATAAACGCACTATTCAATTAATACGTGGAGTATTCCTTTGGCACCCTTCACGTCCTACATTTCGGAATGATAATATATTGAGTTGACAACTAAGTGATTGCGGCAATAGGTGGTATTGACAAAATCCGCAATCACTTAGTTGTCAACCCAATAGTAAAAGGAATAGATATTAGATTGTCCCTTTGATATGATTTGATTGAATATTTGAAGTCGAAATCCTCAATCTTATGAGACGCAAAAGCAAAAGAAGGAATTTTCACAAGCCCGTAGAATCATAAATTAATACAAAAGATAGAATTTGAAAATAAGGTGACACTCGACTAGAAAAAGAACATGGACAATATTTAAAAGCGTGTGTTGTAATTTTCTCGCATTATATCGATCACGCAAGATTACCCTCAAATCGTAAAAGAATTAATCCAAGCGTGTACAGAACTGAGATGTAACATGTTAAAATATTATAGCATTTTTTGTTTTCTCTTTTGGATTTTTTTTCCCTGAAAATCTGAGACAAGTAACACAAGTGAAACAAGATGGAAGCACTTTTAGGTATGTCCACAGATGAACTTTAATGTTCTTGCTTATATCGCGTCATGATGCAGAGAAATTTTTTTGTTTCGTCATGAGAATCTATTGGTATGTAGAAAAAACGAAATTATTAGACTGTCCCAAAAATTTCTTTCCTTTTATAAGGAAATAAAAACAAAAAACGTTTGCATCTATTATTTCCTTATAAGACGAAAAAAGTTTGGGGACAACCTAATATATAGCTCATTAGAAAATAAAGTTAAAAAGTTTGCAGTAATTTTTTAGGAAATATACTTGTACCGTAACAGAAAAGATAAAGGACTAATAAGTAATAAATAAACTAACATGTAGCAGCCCATGGCCGTAGAGAAAATTCCGGGGTTGAAGCGCATGTGTTAGCCACATAGCCTGCGAAACGATGTCCGAGGCCAGGACGCCCTAAAAGAATAAACCCTGGGACTTACTAAAAAGCGCATGGGGCTTCGAGGAAAAATTTATTATTTCACCGTATACGGCTTTTTCCATCCCCACCTCGAAAGAAAACTTTCTCTTCCGAGGCCTCGGCACTATATATAAAGGGAAACGAGGAAAAGCTCAACATCCTGTATCGAGTGAGTATCAGATCAGTATCGACATCACGTGAGCACAACGTGCGTCACATTATGTACTCCGACCTAAAACGACGCTCACTGGAAATCGAAATAAACACAGTCGAAGTCAAGCATCGAGTACATTAACAACACTCTACACGTCCTTCACCTGAAACGTGTTCAAAAGCTCCCAGCCACTTTCTATCATAAGTCTGCAGAAGACCTTTGAGTATTTACATTCTGTTGGGAACAACAATTGGGTGGTTTTATGATACAGCGAAGCTTCCTTTATTTTCGATCACTATCTACCAAACATCCTAGCTGACCGGTCTACAGTCCACGTAATAGGCTCAGTAAAAGGTTCTTTATTCGAGACCAGTCGTATTTTCTCGATTACATGTTTTACAAATATCATAAAGTCATATTCCACAGCTGTAGAAGTTTTATCTTAAAATAAACATATCTCATTGAAGAAAGAAATCGTTATTAGAACATAGATTGCAAAAACATATTTTAATCTATGAATATAATGCAAATTATGTATAAAAATATAAATGCAGGATAAATTTAACGTAATAAAATAATAGCATAGCATATGTAAAATATGATTGTTGAACTAATAAATAATTTTTTACAATGTTTCATGTTTCTCTTCCTTTTATAAAATACCTATCTAGTTTCTTGATGTAAAATATATTATTTTCTCAGAACTTCACATTTCGACTTCGTTAATATTTAAAATTGATTTGAAAATCAGAGTGGTGACCGTGGTAAAAGGAAAAAATAAGAGGAATAAGAAGAAAGAAAGTGGAGAAACCAGGAAAAATGAGAAGAACGTGGTAGCCTCAGTTCCATCGACCACCAGACCACAGCCAGAGAAGAGTGGCACACCGAAGCAAAAGCGTGTTAAACTGCAACTTGGAACAGAGGTCCGACTCTGAGGCCCAAAAAGGAAGAAAACGACAATAGGATCGCGGAAGATCAGCGCCTCCGCCTCCCGAACATCAGCAGAACGTTGATACTCAAGAAGGGGTTGAGTACATCATACGCGTAACTGCTGAAGACGGCGAGGGAGAATATCGCTCTCGTCGAAGTCGGCATCAAGGCAATTAGGGTGAGGAGAACGTTAACTGGGTGTATCACTTTGGAGGTCCCCGCTGATAAAGGAATACACAAGGCGACCGCGCTCGCCGCACGGCCTACCAAATTCTGGACCCAGCCATACCTACCGACAAGATGGTGGACGAAGGAGAAGGACGTTTGCGGCTACTGCAGCAGCCTGAAGTTGGAACGCGTCCGCGGAGGTGCTGGGCGTGAATAAGGAAGCAGAGAACCCGCCGACGACGGTGTCACAACCTCAGAAAATAATAACAGGATAAGCACGTCTGACAAATATCCTGCACGCCACAGTCACAGAAACAATAACAAGATAGTCACATCTGACGGACATCCGGCGAAAACTCGTCCAGAGGGAGCAAAACCTTAGTATATAAACCTTCCCAAATCAGCACTCGATATACTCTATCATAACATTCTGAACTCTGTTAGATTCATATAATAAATTTCACATAGACTACCTCATTTAAAGTCCGAATTGCGCATCTTGCTTGCGAAACGTTCAAACTACGTGAAATAATTCAAACGATGTGAGGAGACAATCACACATCTGTTAATTTCACGATTTCCTGTATCTTCGACGTGACAAATTTGGCGATCCTGTCTGGAAGTTACGGAAGAGCGCAAGGACTTTTGGCAAGAAAAAAAACTGCTTCCCTTCCCCGGAAGAAAACTTTCTCTTCTGGGTATAAGGTCCGGGTAAAAAATAAATACTAAAAAATGAAGTATAAGGTGTTACATCCTGTGACCCATACATATTATAATCCATCCTTCGGCCAAGATGGCCAACAGCTATGTAAATACATTTGCTCGGACCCGCAATAAACCTGTTAGCTTTTTTCAAATCGAGACGCTCCTTAGGTTTATTTCTTGTTACGATAAAACGCGGTATAAGCGGGTTTTCTCATGTTCTAAACACACTCATCACCAGCTTTCCTCTTCCACATTGCCGTCACCGAGCCTCACTTGCTATCGACTCTTCGGGCAAAACACTCTTACACCTCTACAGTTGTTGGAAGTAAATAGTATTTTATTTTATTAAAAACCTGTTAAAAATATCCGGAAACAACAATGAAAATGTAAGTGAATTGTTCATGGACGAACTATCAGACTGTTCTGAAGATAGCGATATGTAGGTACGTGATTATGACTTTAGCGAAAATGATATTATTATTGTTCCCATACATCAAGGTAATCATCGAATACTTTTAAGCGATTCGAAGGATGACATAGGTAGTTCCAACTATGAAGACACTATTGTCGATAGTGTTGATAATTGGTCAGAAAATGATATGGAACTTGAACTAGAAACATATGATCAAACTCCAAGCGTGAACACGATACCTCATGATCGGGGAAACATATTGGAAGTAACTCAGTTGTTCCTTGGCAATGATTTATTTGAATTATTAGTAACAGAAACAAATAAATATCGCTCTCAGGTTTTAAACAAATATATAAAATGTAAAACAGTGAGATGAATTGATGTCATAGAGAAATGAAAAAGTTTCCGGGTTTAATTATATTGATGGGACAGACACGTAAAGATAATATATACGATCAGTGGTCAACTCTTTCATATATAGAAGCGTTAATCTTTTCAAAAACAATGAGCCTCAATAGATTTATGCAAATATTGCAAATCTGGCATTTTTGCAATAATGATTCAATGCATGACAAGTGGAACACATTATTCAAAATAAGAAATGTTTTAAATTACTTACAACACAAATTCAAAACTGTATATACGCCAAAGCAAGAATTGTCACTAGACGGGGGCATAATACCTTGGCGGGACAGATTATCTTTCCGCACCTATAACCCTGCAAAAGTAACAATATAAGGGATTCTGGTGCGGATGCTCTGCGAAGGAACATCAGGATACATTTATAATTTATAAGGAAAAAAATTACAAGATACAGTTTCTACAATTCTACAATTCTACATCTTTTCGTGGAATTTCATCATCACATTTATATAGATAATTATTACAATAGTGTAAAAACTGCTGAATTCCTCCTATAGAAGAATACGAGAGTTTCTGGAATAATTAGGGCAAATAGAGGATTTCCGTCGAATTTAAAGAACAGTACATTAAAAGAACATGAAGCAAACTTTGCGAGAAAGGGAAAGTTTTTTTACAACTTTGGCAAGCGAAGAGAACTAGCAAGAATCATTTCAACCATTTCTTCCGCAGAAATGATGAAGGTTACGCATTGATCAGGAGAGAAGACAAAACCCGTCTACTGCTGAATATAATAAATATATTAATAATATAATATAATAAATATGATAGGAGTTGATCGTGCAGATCAATTTATGTACGTCTTAAAACGGTATTCTTCAAAAAAGCACTAAATGGGCAAAGAAGCAGCGCTTTATTTTTTTAATGCTGCTCTTTTTATCTCATTTATAGTTCAAAGAAAAATAAATAATAAAGAAACGACATATAAAAAATTTTTGGTTCCAGTTGCAATAGCATTGATAGGCGAACACACAATTCAATATTTAGGAAACGAAGAGGCGGAACCTACGAATGCGATCGAAAGATGAGGAAGGGCCAGCATCCTCTTCTCTATTCTTTTTTTTTCTTATTTAATATTTCACATTCACAATTTGTCCAATTTGGACATTTGGTAGAATTGTTTGGCTGTTTGATTATCATGTGGGTGGCTACCCCCATCGGGGTACCATCTTCGTGTTTGTTAGGTTATATCTCTTATGAGATCTGTTCGGTGTTTCCTTTTTAGTTTTCTTTCTATGCTTGATGATGTTGTTTTTTCTATTTATTAAAATTTACAATCAATTCTCGCATTGAGAATATTCAGTAATTTTTTCAGGCGTGGCGCAGTGACATGGCTAATTATTTATAATAAGTTAACATTTGTTATAGATAAGTATAATATATAAGTAAGTATTATAAATAAGTAAATATTACTTAATTTAGATAACTAATTGAATCTAGCGTTTAGGTCTAGCGGGTAGTGTCTCTTCAGCCTGCGGATCTGGTCCGACGTATCAAGTAGTCGAATAATTAGGGAGTTTCGATGTTTGTTGACTCTTTTGCTATATCTGCCGCTATATTATGCTATTTCCTCTTAGACTGTGAGTATCTTGAGGTCGCGATGTATTAGTTCATTGGTGACATACCAGGGTGCATTTATAATGGATCTTAGCGTTTTCGATTGGAAGCGTTGAAGTATTACAATGTTGGAATTACTAGTGTAATATCGGAAATTTAAAAAAATATAAATTTTGCCCGATTACTTACAATTTATTAATAATGAATTAAATATACAGATGTAAATTGGACAGAGAACGATGTTTGCTTAACAGAAACTAAAGGCTATACTCGTATCTATATCAAATAACTTTACAGTTATTTGATAACACTCGTCACAACGAATCTAACACACTCTCTCTCTCTTTCTAACAACTCTAACAACTCTACGACTCGATCAATTCTCTCAACTCTACTCTTCGATGTCTCGATCAACTCTGACTCTCGCAACACACACACTTTTCGGCTCGCATACTCTGACCTCTCGGTCATTCCCCCCTTGGAACACGAAACCGTCCTTCGGCTCTATTGTTTTTCTCATATAACTATAAGAACTAGGTGACTTTAGTCACATAGGCGCTCTTAAACGTAAACGAACAACAGAAAAACGATGTACACGGTTTTTTCCTATTTTCAACTGATCTCTAACTCAAATCACTTTACGATATTACACTAGTGTTCCCCATAGTTGGATTTCGTAGGTCCAGGCAGGTTTTATTACGGTCTTATAGAGGATAATTTTCTTCTGTGTGTTCAGTTTGGATCGTCGGCCAGTGAGCCAATAGAATTTTTTGAGTTTGTCCTTTAGTTGTGGAAGTGGCGTCTAAGCATTTAACCATGAATTGTCTATTGGTTAGGTAGGACTTTAGAATGGAGTAGTAGGTGTGTGGTAGGATTTTTTTAAGTTTGTATAGTAGCCCTTCATGCCATACTTTGTCGAATGCCTCTTGAATATCTAGGAATAGCGCTGAGCAATATTTTTTCTTTTCAAGGGTTTGGCTGATAATGTGAGTTATGCGATGGTTTTGCTCTACTGTTGAATGTTGTTTCCGAAAGCCGAATTGATGATCTGGGAGTGTTTTGAAATCCTCTAGGAGTGGAAGGAGTCGATTCGTTAGCATCTTCTCGAATAGTTTAGACAGGGTAGGTAGAAGACTAATTGCGCGATACTAGCTAGTTTCATATATCGATTTTCCGGGTTTAGGAATGAGAGTAATCAGTGAGGTTTTCCAGGCCTTAGGAAAGTATTCAAGGCGAAGAATTGCGTTAAAAATCGATGTGATGAGTGCAATCCCTTTTATGGGAAGTTCCTTGATTGCTTTATTGCCTATTAGGTCGTGCCCCGCTGCTTTCTTGGGATTTAGGAGACTGATTGATTCTATAATCTCTGCAGAAGTGAAGGGTTCAATAGGAAGAGACATTTGGAAGGGAGAATACAGGTATTTAGTAATGTCCGCGGCAGCTTTGGAGGAATGGGGTTTAAATACTTTAGACAAGTATTTAGCAAACAGGTTGGCTTTTTCTATAGGGCTACGCGCTCATCCACCTTGCGGACGGCGGATTGGAGGGATTATTTGCGAGGGGCGCGTGAATTTCCTGGAAGCCTTCCATAGTGAGTAGTTGGAGTCAGCTGTGCGGGACACATTGGCGAGATATTTATGAAAACAGTCATTTTTATAATTTTTGATGATTTTGGTTAGCTTCCTAGTTGCGTTGTTTAGTTTGCGTTTGTCATCCGGTGTTCTATGGGTTTGCCATACTCGTAGTCTACGTTTTTCTGCTATTTTTTTCAATATGTAATGGGGATATTCACGTTTGCTGATAGAAGTCTTAGTAGGTGTAGAGGAGCGGATAGCGTTTATTATGCTCGTGTTTAAGTATTCCGTGGCTACTTCGATATCTTTATTAGTTTTTAATGAAATTAAGGCTGAAGTTGAGTAATTAAAGACTTCTCTAAAGAGCTGCCAGTTGGTGAGTTGGTTATGAATAAAGCCATTAGGTGTATTCTCGATTATTGTTGAACTAACTGTTGCTATCACGGGGGAATGATCAGTAGAGAGATCAGCCGAGGTGTTGATTTGGAGGTATCTTGGCGAGATATTTTTAGTTATGAAGAAGGCAATTAGGTTAGGTATTTTGTTAGTGTCAGTGGGCCAGTGCGTGGGTTCGTATGTGGTGAGGTAGTTGAGATTGTCGGTGATTATGCTGTTTAAGCGATTTTTGCCTCTAACAGTGACCAGTCTGCTGCCCCATTGGGTATGTTTGGCGTTGTAGTCTCCTCCAGCTATGAATCTATTGCCCAGAGCGTCAAGGAAGTTATCAAAGTCTTCTTTGATGATGGAGTGTCTGGGAGGGCAGTATACTCCTGAAGTGGTGATTGTACCATGGCAGTCTTCTATTGCTACGATTGTTGCTTGGAGGTAGTCTTCCTGGACTGATGGAAGTTCGTAGTGCTTAATGCTGGTTTTGATAATAATTCCCGTGCTGCCGCGGGTCCTTCCACTGGAATGTTGGGTATGGTAGAAGTTATAACCGTTTATTTTCAGGTAATTTTTGTCGGTGAAATGAGTTTCAGATAGGAACATTACGTCTATTTGTTGTCGTTTTAAAAAGAGTTCTAGTTCGAATTTGTGTTGAGCTAGACCGTTGTCATTCCAAAGAGCTATGCGTCTTGGTTTTATTTTGTGTCGGGGCGTATTAATTTATCCATGATGAGTGTTAATAGTGATAGCAAATTATTTATTTGTTCAGATTGTTTTTCTATTAGCTTTTGAAGTCTAGAGAAGTTGTCTATGTTTTGTGAACTGGGAACGCCGTTATGAGAATGGTCCCTATGGGTTTTCGGATTCTTTTGATTTCCTTGGACTGCTTGGGCATAGGGCATTGAAGTAGTAGAGAATTTTTGAGGACTGGGTACTTGATTGGTTATTTCTTTTGCTCTGGATTTAGGGTACTTATTTGTGTACAGGGTTTTGTAGGCAGAGCAACCTTTATAGTTCGCAGGGTGGTCTCCTTGACAGAGGAGGACATTATGCTTAATTTAGATTTTCTATTGGTTATCCAGTACATCTGCTTCCTTTTTTCACGTATTGTGTTTATTATTGATTTTATGTATGTAGGTGATGCTTGACGTCATTTTTATTATTACTGCAGTTCCTCCTTGTGCTTTACCTGTGGGGTGTTTGGTGTCGTAGATGGTGTAGTACGGTATTTTCATGTAACTTTTTTGAGTGAAATGTGTTTTTGAGACAAGTTGTATATCAATATTGTTTTTATACAAATATGTTTTAGTTTCGTGGGCTATGGCATGTTTGTAAGAAATTGTAACATGACTGTGATTTATTGCGTTTGTTGTCTGAGAACTGCGTTTTGTTCGCTTATCATTTTTGTAAGTATTTCGGTGTTTTTGATGGATTGTTTGAGCAGTTCCTTGATTTCTGTAGTGTCGTTGCTGTTATTGTTCTGATTTTGATTGTCTAAGGGTGGCGATTGGTTGACTACTTGCGCGTAGCTTCGGCTACCAACGGTGTTGGTGTTACTGTGGTTATTGTTTATTAAGTGCTGTTGGTTTTGGTGTTGTCACAGTTTCTGTGCTATCATGTTGCACGTGATAGTTGTTGTGTGTCCTGTTTCGAAGCAGCGGAAACAGTTTACGTGACAGTTGCTTTCTGACTACACAGCCTTTGTAGCTAGCTGGGTGGTTTCCATTGCAGTTGTAGCATTTTATTTCATTTATTTTTCCTATGTATGAACAGGTTGTTGTTAGGTGCTTTTGTGCGCATTTGACACACACCGAGATTCTGTTGCAGTAATTTTTTGTGTGTCCATATTACTGACACCGTGAGCATTGCGGTATGTCTTTTTTGTGTCTGGGTGGCTCGACTGTAATTATTGTGTTTATAACTTTTTTAATTTCGGAAATTTCCTTGTTATTGTTTTTAGGTCCAATTTCTATTAGGAATAGCGGCAATGGTGGTTTAGTATCGTACTTGGTTATGTTTTTTATTGCTCTTACCTGATGCCCGATTTTAGCTAGTTCCTCACATATGTTATTTGTATTTGTTTTTAGATGTAATCCTCTGATTACTGCTTTATAACTTTTATCAGCTTTGAACTGGTAAGTGTGATACCCGGCGTTTTTTTCTTTTAGTGCTTTTGTCACTTTTCTGAAAATTTCCGGGGCGTTCATTTGTACTTTTACCTGGTCTTGTTTTAGTTGTTTTATACTGTAATTTTATTTTCCTGCCGTGTTGTTCAGTAGTTCAATAAGGGGGTCTATTATTTGGGCTTTTATGTAAATTGTCGGTAGTTGGGCGATGTGGATTATTGGTTTTCGGCCGGGTCTGATTCTTTCTCCTCTGACAGTGCACTGAAGGAGTTTCGGAGTGTGATTTCTTGTAGCCATTGTTGTTTTTCTGCTCCTATAGCTTTCCTAACGTTTGTGTTTGGCGTTATTTTTCGTTTTTTGTTGTAACTTGCCACCTTCCAGCTCTCATCTTGGTGGGTTAGTTCGTTACTGGTTTTATTCTCTTCATTGTTTTGTATTGGTTCCATTTCAACTTCGTTTGTAGCTGAGCATTCCTGTTCTTCGTTTATTGATTGGCTTGGTTTTGAAATGTTTGTTGTTTTGTTTATGTAGTATGTTTCGTCTTTACTAATTATTTTTATCGGTGGGATGTGATTTTGCATTTTAGATTTGATAATAGTCTTCTTAGTAGAAGACACGGATTTCCAATATTTGGCTATGGGCGTTGACGTTCGTAACTTTCTTTTCCGCACTTGCCGCACTTTCTCTGAAGCACTGTTTTACACGTCCATTTAGCTCGCCTGTTTAGGTAGAACTGTCCACGAGAAGAAGATAGACCAAAACGTATAATTGAATCAAACAATCTGTTCGGAATTTTAGTTGGTCGTCTGTTTATGGCACGGACAGACCCATTTCTCTCATTAGGAAATTCCGAATTACCGGTCCTCCCAGGGTTGTAATTCGGAATTTGAGTGGCCATCCGTTTATGACACGGACAGGCCCATTCCTATCGTTAGGAAATTCCGAATTACATGTCTTCCCAGGGCAGTAAACGTAATGACTCGAGGCCAGGAAAAAACCCAGGAAAGGACCAGCCGGAAGGGCACGGTGGAGAGAAGAAATCCAACGGCGGGAGGAGAGAATCAGGAACGGGGGAGTTGAGTTCATCTCCAACCATCGGATAATACAGACTCAGGATGACAGTAGTCCTCACTTAGTTCGATTAAGTGCTAAAACTAGTACAAATAAATTGCGGTTTATATCTAACAATCGAGTTATTTCATCTCCTCCACCTTGAACGTTAAATCATTCGAGGTACGCGATATCGACCGATCGGTTTGACCTGACTGGTTGCTCTTTAGTCGGCAATACGCAACACTAACACTAGTAGTAATCATTTTATGTGGAAAGTATGATACTCTTTGTTCAACGAATTCATATTTCATAGATATATTCTACGTTGAATTTTCTACAGAAAAAGAGTTTGTCTTCAAATTACTCGATATTAACAATAAAGCACGATGACAAAATTACATTTCATTTTTAAGTCGTTTATCTTCGTAGTTAAAATTATTATTTTTTCCTTTTCAAAATTATTATATGTAAAAATGTTCGAAGAATAAATCCATGAAAAGAACGTTTGTAATATTCGTAGAATCCATGAATTCTTAGTCTTCTTAAAAAGTTTACCGTTTATAGGATGGACAGAAGTATAAATTCAGTTACAGAAAACCATTGATTTATAAACTGTTTGCATTAAAATTGTTCTTATTCTCATAATAATCTCATACTAAATTCTTATTTTCGTGCTGCCTGCTTAATGTCACCTATCGGTCGAATACAATTTGTTATTTTGATATACAGCGTAACCTCGATTATACATTACGTACATACATCATCCGAACGTTCTATCATCAGAATATTGTATAATTCTCTATTGTGTATTTCATATACGTATATATGTATATACCTATATACCTATATACATGTTTAATATACATAGTATTTATTTCCCCCTATCAAAATTGTCGACGATATCAACTGTCGAAATAAAATCTTGTCTCAACATTCCAGTACGGTATTTACAGTCGAAACGTTTCAAACAATAATGACGTCAAAACGAAAAGCGATAGTACACTTGACAATTGCCGAAAAACACGATATTCTTGAGATGAGAAAAAGATGTGAATCTCGACAATCCGCAATGGAAAAGTACGGTATTTCACTTACCACCTTGAAGCGTATATATGCACAAAGCGAAAGGATTAAACAACAATTCGAAAGCAGTATGGAACTTAGCCGTGACGCAAAACGTTTAACACGACGTACAGTGGATGTAGATAGAGTTGTTCACCAATGGTATTTACGATGTAAGGAAAGAAACATACAAATCACAGAAGCAGACATACAGGGAAGAGCTCTAGAAATTAATAGGAAATTACAAGGACTACCTAGTTTTAGAGCCGGCCCCGCTTGGTTGCTAGGCTTTAAAGAACGTTACAACATTACTAATGCGGATGTCAGAGAAACTGTTCCAGTCGATACTGAAATCGCTGCAACGGAAGCCTTTATAGTTGATTTTAACAAATTACTGCAGGAACGTCAGATCGCATTGAAGAACGTTTACAATGTCGTTTACACAACAATAATGTGGAAAATAGTACCAGAAAGAACTTGTATTATGAACCGTGCGAAATCGACAGGAAGCTTGGAAATGTTGGAAGATTACGTTACTGCAATTTTTTGTGCAAATGCTACCGGATGTCGCAAGTTGCCGGTACTACTAATCGGTACCGATCCGGCTGATCATGTTTTATACAATTACGATACGGAAGCCTTCTCAACTATCTACAAATCAAAAGCCAATGCTTGCATGGACAGTACCATTTTCCAAGAATGGTACGAAGATCTTTTCTTAGAATCAGTTAAAGCAAGACAAAGGGAGAACGCTCCCAGGGAGCAATATTTGTTGTTACTCGATAATGCTATGTCACTTCACAATATCGACGATCTTAATGATTTATATCAATTCGTTACAGTTATGTCTCTTCCAGTTAACGTATCACCACTCCGTCACCCAATGAATTGTGGTATAATATCATGTTTCAAGCGAAAGTACCGAATAGAATTACTGAAAACAACGATGCCATTAATTGCCAATGGTACGGAGCAAGATATGATAGACGTCCATAAAGAAATATCCATGTGGGATTGCTGCCGTATTGTACATAATGCTTGGTTAAGTGTCGACGATGAAATACTGATAAGCTCGTGGGACAACCTTTTGACGGTTAGAAACGTGCAGAGTATAAAAGACACACAAAAATTGGAAGCTGACATACATGAAGTACTTAAAATGCTGATAGACTTACCTGGATGCGAAGAGTGCGAAGAAATCGATGTGTATAACTGGTTTTCTATTGACAACCAATATGATATAGTCCAGAAGAAATGTGCCGATGAAGTTCTTCGAGAATTTAAAGACAATCCTCCAGTGAACATAGATAATATCGACGATGAAGCTGGACCTTCTCGTGCGAAACTCTCAAAAAGGAGCTAACGTGGTTTGAAACACAAAATGAAAGTAACTCGGTGGAATTGCTTCTATTAAAACGCGTATATTAAAAAATGTGTTAAGAAATATAATATGATTTAGCGATAAGAAATTGTGGAACCAGTATGATTTTATGTAGCGTTCAATTGTTTCCTTGTACCATTTGGTTTGATGTACAGAAAAAGCTGTTGTTCTATAATTCAAACACATTTATCATTATTAGTTCCAATAATCAAGATTCTACTATGTATGGAAGACAAGGAAAGACGCGCAATGTTATTCTTGTATTTACGTTCTCTTTGAAATTTATACTTTGAATTTGGCAAATTAGAGTTAAAGTAATTGTTAAATTAAATGTTTATTGGGAATATAGAGATGGATCGATGAATGTATTAAACAAGTATATTGTCGCACAAATAAATGATGATGACCTTAAAATAATATTTAAAAAATGTCTTCTAGAAAAAGCATTATCTACCAAATAGTATAACCTTGCCCTGTGTCACAGGGTAAATTTGACTCCGATAAGATAGTTAATCATAACTGCCTTATCATGAGTCACCGCTAGGGTTACATCCAGTCACTCCAAACATGATACATCCGTACAACCAAAGTCCAGAGTCCTTCTCCCACTCCAACAAAGAAACTAATATAAATACTCCTCCCGAAATCACCCGAGCAGTCTGCAGTCTGCAATACTCAAAACCTACCCAAAACTTCATCGTTGTGAACCTCGAATATAATATTATTTGTTGAGGTTATTCAATGGTTGAGGTTCAAAACAGAGAAAACACGTGGATAAATTGTAAGGCAGGGAATATATTTAACTAGAAGTGTATAAATAAATATGAATACAATTTGAGCTGGTCCAGATCTGCACGCTAGCTGTGTTACCCAATAACTGAACAAACCCCCGAAGCCAACGTCGCCTGTCTACTGTTTATGGCCTGACCTCGTCGCAGTCTTTTGTCTACGCGCTGTCGATGGCTTCAGTGCTTGAGAAAACTAAAAGACCAGATGTAGAGTTTTCTTATAAGTGGTGACCTCTTCAACACCCTCCCTAAAACTCTACATTCCTACACATTTCTCAAATTTACAAATTATCTCTTACTATTTTTCTAACTCTTGTCGTACATATCTGAAAATTAAATTGTCAATGCCTTCACAAATATATTTGCTAGCCGCCTTTCTCTTTTCCATTCAAATTAATTTATTACAAAAAACGAAAAGACTAAACAGATCATGTAGAGTTTTTCTTTTTTTCTTCTTTTTTTTTAGAAGTGATAACCACTTCGACACCCTCCCTAAAAACTCTACATGTCTGCAAACAATTACCTCTTAATATCCTTTTTACTTTTCAGACCTAACTTTTGTCTTAAATATTCAAATCGCGGTTTTGGCAACGCCTTTGTACATATATCTGCCAGTTGCTCTTCACTTGTTACATACGTTACATCAATTTCGCCTCAATTGTATAAATCTCGCAAGAAATGATATCTTACGTCAATATGCTTACTTCTTTGATGGAATTCTGCATTCTTAATTAATTTCACGGCACTAGTATTGTCTACACATAGCGTATACTTAAGGGTCTCTATTTTACAATCACGAAATATTTTCTTTAGCCACATAATTTCTTTCGCTTCTGAGGCTGCACTGATATATTCAGCTTCGGTCGTAGATAGAGCTATACATTGTTGTCGCTTACATTGCCATGTGATGGCCGCACTCGCATACTTACATACAACGCCTGATGTCGACTTTCTTGTTTCTTTGTCGCCTGCGTAGTCAGCATCGCTAAAGGTTTCGAGACTGCCTGCTTTTGTATATAAGAGTCCCATGTCTGCGGTCCCTTTTATGTAGCGCAAAATTCGTTTGACTAATTTCCACTGATACTTGTTTGGATTCTCTAAATGTCTCGCCGCTATATTTATTGCAAAACTAATATTTGGCCTAGTTACGGTTTGTAAAAACATTAAGTTTCCTACGGCTTCTCTGTATGGTGCGTTACAATCATTATCGCCTATGTTACTTTCGCTCCAATTAGTCGCGATAGGTGTAGAAACACTGTTTGCCGCATTCATATTAAATTTTTCTAATATGTTTCCGATATATCTACTCTGATGAATGAATATTGAACCATCTTTTAATCTATTAATTTCAAGTCCAAGAAAACTCTTGACTTCTTTCGAGCTCGTAATTTTGAATTCTTTATTTAAATCATCGAAAAATTTATCAATTAAAGATTCGTATTAAGCTGCTACCAGTCCATCATCTACGTATATGGTCATCAGCATTAATTTGTCATCCTCCGTGTAAATATAAAAACAAGGATCTGCGTTACTCTGATAAAATTTTAAGTTTGAAATAAACTTTGTGAAACGTTCCGTCCAACATCTTGGGGATTGCTTTAAGCCATATAGGCTTTTTAGCAATTTACAGACACGATTTGTACCATCCTCATAACCTTTAGGTTGTTTCATATAAATATCTTCTTTCAGACTTCCATATAAAAATGCGGTTTTAATGTCAAACTGTCCGAAGTGTAAATTATTTTTGGCTGCAATACTGAGCATTAATCTAATTGTATCATACCGAGCAACGGGACTATAGGTTTCCTTATAATCTATGTCTTCTTTCTGTGAACACCCTTTTATTACAAGTCGCGCTTTGTATCGTTCCGAGTTGTCCGGATTTAGCTTTACCGTTAAAACCCACCTATTGCTAAGTACCTTCTGATCTTTAGGTTTTTCTACAAGAATCCACGTCTTATTTTCATGGTGCGATTTCATTTCATCATTCATGGTCGCTTCCCATAATTCTTTCTTTTCGGAACTCATCGCTTCGTTAAAATCCACCGGTAATTTTTCCGCTACGTACGTTACTGGACTACCATAAAAATCGGTTCGTTTGATCTTATCTCTATCTCTCAATTGTCTCACATTGTCGCTAGTTCCATGAGGTTGTTTTTCATGCTCACTCTCTGCACTTTCATACGAACATACTCTATCGCTCTGCGCACTCACATCTTCGCGCTCGACAATTTTCGGTAAACTTAAATTAACGAATTTCCTATTTTCTAGTTCGGGCTTAAATATTACGTCACGGCTTAATATAACGTTTCTTACTGTCGGCACGTACACTCGATACCCTCGTCCGTCATCTAGATAGCCTACCAAATATCCTTTGTTCGCCTTTTTGTCAAGTTTCGTTCTCTTCTCCGCAGGTATGTGTGCAAAGCACTCAGTACCGAAAACTCTAAACTTTTCTACATCTGACGATTTCCCGTACCACAGTTCATACGGTGTTTTCTTGTCTTGTCTTGTCGGCCCCGTCTTATTTATGACATGTACTGCTGTGTTCATGGCTTCGGCCCATAAAAACAGCGGTAGATTTGGTTTCGAATATAGCATCGACCGACCTGCCTCTACTATTGTTCTATTTTCCCCTTCTGCGACACCATTCTGTTCAGGAGTGTATGGGACGTTAATTGTGTGCCTAATTCCCTGACTTCTTAAAAATTCTTTGGCTTCTTTATTTTTAAATTCTTTCCCTCCATCACTATGCATTTCTTTAATCTTATTGTTAAATTGGTTTTCGACTTCTAGGCAAAAGGTTTTTAATTTTTCAATTACTTCTGACTTATGTCGTAAGAAGTAAATCTTTCTGAATTTTGAAAAATCATCTTTAAATATAAGAAAATACCGTTTCTTGCCTAATGACTCGACTTCCATAGGTCCACATACATCCGCATAAATAATTTCGCGAGGTTTAGTCGCCCGATTGATTTTCTCGTGAAATCTCGATCTATGATGTTTCCCGTACGCGCACCCTTCACAGAAAAAGTTATTATCCTCCACAACTTTCATATTTGAATTCTTTAAGAACTCTTTAACGTGTCTGATGTTTTGTTGACATAGCCGTTCGTGCCATAACTGCAATGTGTCCGCGTTTGACTCCGCTCTATTGCTAAAATTACAAGCTGACGGTATGTTAACTCGCATATCTACTTTGTATAAATTTCCGATAACAGAACCTCTTGCTATTATTTTCTGATTTTGTAAAAATATACAATTTGTCCCTTCCTTTAAAACACAGAAATCTATGCCCCTTCTTGCAACTGATCTAATGGAAAATAGATTTCTTTTCATACCTGGTACATACAGAACATCATTCATTGTACATGCTACCCATTTGCCGTCCACAAAAGTCTCTACTTTAATTTTTCCTTTGCCGCACGCATCCATGAATGTACCATCGCCGATCTCTATCTTCACCGTGTTATCGAATTCTTCGAAGACGCTGAACCATTCCCGTCGTCCTGTCATGTGATCCGTAGCTCCTGAGTCGATTATCCATACATCAGGGTTTGCCGCTTGTATCGCTGAGGTACTTCCTAATAGACCAATTCGATTTTGATTTCTAGGTTCCTGGTTGTCTCCACTGTTGCTTCTTTTATTATTTTTAAAACAATTTTTGCTGGTGTGGCCTTTCCTTTTGCATATAAAGCATCTAAAGCAATCCTTCTTTAGATGGCCAACCTTTCCACAATTAAAGCAGCTTGGTCCTTGTTTCTCGTATTCGCGTTTACTTGACTGCTTCTGCTGTTCCCTTTTATAATTATTACTTTTTGTTACCAGTGCCACCGATGTTTCCTGGTCGTCTTTCTTCCATCTGGTTTCTTCCGTCATCAGCCTGGTACTAAGCCTGTCTAAGGTCTTCTTTCCGTCTTCCACGGAATCCCACGCACTGTGAAAATGATCAAATTTCTTTGGTAACACCGATAAAATGCGTGTTATCAGCATTTTCTCGCAAATTTCACTTCCAAGGGCTTTCATTTTCGCCGCTATCAGTTCCCACTTTGATAGATTGTAGGCGACATTTTCAGATTCTTCCCATTTAAAATCGAAGAACTGCTTCTGGACCATATTTAAATTCTCATCCGACTTCATGTCATATACTGTATTCAACTTTTTCCACATTTCCTGTGCTGTTGTGTAACATAAAAGAAGATCCAACGGTTTCTTTCCCACTGAGGTCACGATTAATTTTCTCGCTAACCGATCTGCCTTCAAAAATCTTTTACGAGCGATTTCTTTCTCCGCGCTATTACCTGGATGACACAGATTCCCTTCACACACGTCGATCAGGTCGTCATCTTCCTCCAAAAGTGTACGCATAACAAAACGCCACTGGAGCCAATTTTCTTCGCCACGTAACATCTCGATCTGCTGATTCCATTTTAGCACTGTCGTTTACGTTATTAAGCACAACACTTTAACAATTTATTCACTTCACTTTGCTACCTGCTAATTTACAGCCCTGGGCCCATAACCTGTTGAGGTTATTCAATGTGTAAACAGAGAAAACACGTGGATAAATTGTAAGGCAGGGAATATATTTAACTAGAAGTGTATAAATAAATATGGATACAATTTGAGCTGGTCCAGATCCGCACGCTAGCTGTGTTACCCAATAACTGAACAAACCCCCGAAGCCAACGTCGCCTGTCTACTGTTTATGGCCTGACCTCGTCGCAGTCTTTTGTCTACGCGCTGTCGATGGCTTCAGTGCTTGAGAAAACTAAAAGACCAGATGTAGAGTTTTCTTATAAGTGGTGACCACTTCAACATTATTAATCATTGTATAAGTGTGTGGAAATAAAGAGCTCGATCTCATGTTTTGAGATCGACATTTTGCAATAATTTGATAAATTATTACGCTACACCTGCGTAGTTCTTTTCATAATATTAATAACGAAGTTATTTAGGTGCCCCGATTTATGTATCCCATTCTGTATATCAGCGGATATTTATCAGTGCGAGTACCTACCAAAGCCGGTAGTTACGCGACTAATCAGTGCAAAACTTGAATTGGAACTAAATTTGTATTGATAAAATTATATGATACAGAAACATATACATTCACACAAATAGGCTTCTTTTTCTCTTCCTTCTTTCTCGCATTCTTTGTAATTTGTCTTATTAAACGAAAAGGAACTTGTAACTGTAAGTAATTAACTAAATGTAATTATTAAGAATGGCGACCTCGACGATGTATATGACTTTGAAGTACGTTAAAGAAAGTAAAAGTCAAAAGAAACTAATAACTATTATTTCGAAGATTTACGATTTACTGAATATACGCTATTAAATAAGCAGTAGCGTTGGACTACGCCATTAAACGTAAATGTTGATACAGGTACTCGTTAACATATGTCTCTAAAATATTTATATCTGCTTAAAAGAAAGTAGTAGGGCTAATATTTCTTTATAAGGAACTACATCAATCAATGCGTCGAAAAATGTAATTTTATTTTGAAAAATGTATATAACTTTCTTCGTATCTTAACACCCATATCTGTCTATATTCTGCCTACATCATACTATATCACTCTAGATCTCCCTTATATGTTTTTGAACACAATTTTCTTCTTCAGTGTTTGGGGCCGGAATTATTCGTCCAAATTAACCGTGTCAGTTAAAAGTATTTACAATTATGTTCAATAAATACCAAGAAGTTAACAGTTCTATTTACATTTCTAAATTTGTAAAAGTATTAATCGCGAAATATTGGTTGATAAATCTGTATTTGAGAACCAGGCCCATATTTGCAGAAATTTAGTTATACGTACTCAAACTACTTTATCAGACTATTACATCAGAATATTACATGTTAAATGATAAATATTTAATATATACAGCTTCATGCTCAATATTATCATAGATAAATAATCTGTATAATCATCATAATCATTCATTGTTAGAAATTGTAAAAGAAAGACTCTTTGTTACATTTAACACTAAACCTACCAGTGTTGGTTAAATTGATCTATTTCAAGCTTTTACACAAATTTAACCATATTTAAACGTTATCATATCGCTTCATAATTTCAGAATTTACCTAAAACATGCATACAATATACTTTCCGTATTTACTTCTAGTTTGTTTTTTTTCTTTTCTAACAATGTTCGTCCGTCCGCAGAGAAACGTGATCGCGAGGAAGCGCGACAACGGGAATCGTAAATTCCCATTAAGATTAGATAATCGGCGCCACGAAATTATCGATCTGATATTTCGTTTAGGATAATAGAGGTGGTTGAACTGACTATAACACTGAAGTAACAGATCACAATATACACTTTATTCAACAAGTTTGTGGACATAGACAGTTACGCTCGGTGTGTATAGATATAAGTTAAACAGGTGACTGATCTAAGGCTGATAAACCAGCCAAGACATTGACTGGTTAACGTATGAGAAACCAGTCAAGGGATGTTGACTGATCTAAAGATGGAAAACCAGCGAAATTCGGTGACGATGTTGTCGCAGAGAAAACCTGTTGCTGGATGTTGGTCGTCCCATGACTGGTCACTTGCAGGTAGAATCAGTACTGCTCGAGCAGCCGAGATAAGCGGACGTGCAAAGAAGTGCTTCAGAAAAGTGCGGCAAGTGGGAAAGAGAAAGTTAAGAACGGCTACGCCCATAGGCAAAAGGTGGAAACCCGTGTCTTCTATTAAGAAGACTAGCAGACTGTTACGTCGCATGGGACATCTGCACCCCAGCCGACGCTACCTGGCAGTCAGCGGCCCACTTACCTTCTTCCCGACCCTCAATAAACTCAAGGACCCACCATAAAACATCAACTTTTAGCTTAATTGTTTACACATGTTTACCAGTCAAACTATTTGTCTAGAAGTATTTTCGGTTATGTCCGGATTTAGGAAAAGTCCTTGAGTTTATTAGACTCTTAAACATCACGGAGAAAGCAGGTAATCACCGAACGGGAAAACCCAACACATGTCCACCGAAAACGACTGGTTTTCCCCAGGAATGAAGTCACCCCCGACCCACGTTGGTGGGAGACTTCCTCATATCCTTCTTCAATAGCATGGGTCATAACCAATTGGCAGCGCGGATATTTACCCTCACTTCATTGACGAAAGGTGTGAATAACGAATCCGTGTTCTTCGTTCAAAGGATACACCCACATCAAGCTCTCCTTCGGAAAAACATAAGAGCGAAGCGAGTCTCGATCAAAGCTCTCTAGTTCAGACATCAGCTCAAGTCAGTCTACATCAAGGATCCACTCAAGTCACTCTAGTTCAGACATCAGCTCAAGTCAGTCTACATCAAGGCTCAGCTCAAGTCAGTCAACAAGTCGAATACAGTCAGTCGACAAAATACATTATCATACGCGACAACACGAACACAGTCTCAGGTCGTACTTATTCGTAGTCAGCTTATATCAACCATTCATCTTGTATTATACCAAAGTTGTTGGATTGTGCAAATATATAATAACCTGTTACCAGCAGCGTTACCTTCAATTTAACTACCCGTATTATCCCAAAAGAAATAAGCGATCGTACGATTCGCAGCGTCGATTAATCAATCGTAACGGGAATTTACGACTCCCGTTGGCGCGCTTCTTCGAGATCGCGTCACCCCGCGTACGTGCGAATTTACACAGACCTACCATGAAAAAGCAAGTTACGCCAATAAAAATTATAAACGAAGAAGATCAATATTACATAAATAAAACAACAGATATATCAAAAACAAGTGAACAAACAAACCAAGAACAGGACTGCTCAGTTACAACTGAAGTCGACATGGAAGCCAACAAAGAAACAACGCAACAAGATGAAAGCTGGAAGGTGGCCAGCTACAACAAAAAAAGAAAAATAACGGGTAATCTTGATACGGAAAAGCAGCGGTGGCTGCAAGAATTACCACTAAGAAACTCCTTCAGCTCACTTACGGAAGAAATAGACGACGACTCAGCAACCAGAAACACAACTAAATCAACGAACACTACAAAACCACCACCAATATTTGTTGAGGCCCAGATAATAGACCCGCTTATAGATCGACTAAACGATATAGTTGGGAAGGAAAACTACGTAATAAAACAAACAAAACTAGAGCAAGTAAAAATACAAACAAACACCCCAGAAAGTTATAGGAAAGTGATAAATGAATTAAGAGAAAAAAATGCTGTGTACCACACGTACCAACCCAAAACGGAAAGGAGCTACAAAGTACTTAAATATAAGAGGACAGCATCCAAAAATTAACACAAAAAAACTAAGTGACGAATCAGCAAAAATTGGCCACCAAACAAGAACTATAAACAATATGACAAGGTATGATACGAAGCAACCATTACCACTATTCTTAATAGAACTGGAACCCAGAACCAACAACAAGGAAATCTTTGATATCAAAAAAATGCTAAACACAATAGCAACAATGGAACCACCACGCTACAAAAAAGATGTACCACAATGCATGCGGTGTCAACAATATGGACACACAAAAAATTATTGCAACAGAAACCCGGCGTGTGTCAAATGCGCAGGAAAGCATCTAACAGCGAACTGCCCACACACGGGAAAAATAAATTATGTAAAATGTTACAACTGCGGTGGAAATCACCCAGCTAGCTACAAACGTTGTTTAGTTAGAAAACAACTTCAAAGTAAACTTTTTCCGTCGATTCGAAACAGGACACACAACAAATTCCACATGCAACAGAATAACACAGAATAACACAGAATCTATGACAACACCAAATCCACAGCACGTAATGAACAATAACCACAGTAACACCAACACCGCTGGTAGCCGAAGCTACGCGCAAGTAGTCAACCAGTCGTCACCCTTAGACAATCAAGAACAGAACAATCACAGCAACGACACTACAGAAATCAAAGAACTACTAAAACATTCCATAAAAAACACCGAAATACTTACAAAAATGACAAGCGAACAAAACGAAGCCCTCAGACAGCAAACACAATAAATAACAGATATGCTACAACTACTTACTAACATGCTGAGCAAAAAATAAAAATAGACATGCTTAAAATAGCAGCCTGGAAATCTAACGGCCTACAACAAAGGGCCCTAGAAACTAAAACATTCCTGTATAGCAATACTATCGATATACTACTCGTTTCAGAAACACACTTCACTATAAAAAGCTATATAAAAATACCGTAATACACCATATACGACACCAAGCATCCCCCAGGAAAAGCACAAGGAGCGACGGCAGTAGTAATAAAAAACGACATTAAACATCACTTACACAGCCAGGTTAGTAAAGGACATATACAAGCAACCACCGTCACAGTACAAACTAGCAGCAACCAACTACAGTTGTCAGCAGTATATGTACCGCCGCGGCACAAAATTACATCGCAAATGTGGGAAGAGTACTTTCGACACTTAGGTGACTAGTGTATTGCAGCTGCGGACTGTAACTAAAAGCACACACTATGGGGATCAAGAATCACCACACCTCGAGGTAGAATCTTGAAAAAATATATTAGAAACAATAACCTCAATATATTATCCACAGGAAGACCGACATACTGGCCGACAGACCTGAGCAAAATACCTGACCTACTTGATTTTGCAGTTACAAAGGGACTAAACGCAAATAAACTAAACATATCACCCAGCCTCGAGTTTACCTCCGACCATACGCTCATAATAATTACATACAGAAACAAACCAATAATTTACAGCAATTCAGAGACGCTATGCAATAAAACCACCAAACGGCAAACATTTAAAGAAATAATTGAGAGCAAAATCAACTGCAACATCCCACTGAAAACACCCGAACAAATCGATCAAGCAATAACAACATTTACAGAAACTATTCAGGAAGCAGCAAGGGTAACCACTATACCCGAATCAACCAACAGACAAACAAAAATAATTCCATTAGACATCCTCGAAAAAATTAGAGAAAAAAGAAAAGCGAAAGCAAAATGGCAAAAACATAGAACAAAAGAAAACAAAAAACACCTAAACAAACTCGCAAAGGAAATAAAAAATAAAATAAAAAAGCACAACAACAACGAGTTTACAAAGTTCATCGAGTCACTATCTGCACACGAGAACTACTCCCTATGGAAAGCCACAAAAAAAATAAGGAAGACAATAAAAATGGTCCCAGCAATCAGAAGAGCAGATAACACATGGGCAAGAAGCAACGAAGAGCAAGCTGAAGAATTTTCCAACCACCTATGCAACACATTTACACCACATAATATCAACAACAGCAACCACAATAGTCATATGGACGAGGAAGCGCTAACCACTAGTACATCAACTGGCAAACAATACACCATACCCAAAACAACAGCACAAGAAATTAGAAACATAATCGAGAAAACAAAAAATAATAAAGCACCAGGAATCGACCTAATCAATGGCAAAATCTTGAAAAACCTCCCGCCAAAAGCGATAAGACAAATCACAATAATAGTTAACCCAATACTAAGAATACAATACTTTCCAAAAATTTGGAAACTGGCAAAAATCATAATGTTACCCAAACCAGGCAAAGACCCACACGAAACTAAGTCATACAGACCAATCTCATTATTTCCTGTGTTCTCTAAGATACTAGAGAAAGTAATTTACGACCGCATAAAACCAATAATAGAGAAGAAGAAATTAATACCGGATCACCAATTGGTATTCAGAAGCAAACACCCCACAACAGAACAAATGCACAGACTCGTCAATGAAATTTTACAGGCGCTGGAAACAAAACAATATTGCACGGCACTCCTTATGGATATCGAAAAAGCATTTGACAGAGTTAACTATGAAAAACTTCTTCAAACATACAAAAAGCAATTTCCAGAACAAATCTACAAACTACTCAAATCTTACATAAACAATAGAACCTCTGTAGTAAAAATAAATGATGCACATTCTGAAATTAAAGATAAGAAGGCAGGAGTACCGCAGGAAAGCGTCCTAGGACCAACTCTATACACATTATACACGGCGAGCATACCAACAACTAACAATAGCAAAATACTGACATTCGCGGATGACACAGCGGTACTAGTCAGGCACACTAACCCTGCAACAGCAGTTACATTACTACAAGAACATATCACAAAAATAGAAAAGTGGCTTCAAGCTAAACAAATTAAAGCATACCCCGATAAATGCAAACACATTACATTCACACTGCGAAAACAGATACCACTAAACATTATACTAAACGGCACGCACATAATACAAACAAGGCAAGTCAAATACCTAGGACTCCACTTAGATACACGATTCACATGGAAACAGCATATTAAAGCAATAATAGACAAAATACAAATAGCATGGAGACAAATGTACTGGCTAACAAGTCGAAAATCCAAATTAAGTATAGAAAACAAACTAAAAATATATAAAATGATCATAAAACCAATCTGGACATACAGAATACCACTATGGGGAACAGCAGCAATGAGCCATATAACCAAAATAGAGGCAATGCAATCTAAAATACTCAAAACAATGGTAAACACGTCATGGTACGTTAGAAACGAGGACATTCGGAAAGACCCTGGAATACCAACGGTGGAGGAGAAGATTAACAGATGTGCAAGAAGGTACAGAGAAAGAATAGCAACGCACCCGAATCGGCTGGCAGCGGAAACGGTCAACACATCAAGCATAGAAAGAAGACTAAAAAGGAAACACCCAACAGATCTCACAAAGGACATAACCTAACAAACACACTGAAGGTACCCCGCTGGGGGTAGCCACCCACATGTTATATTATTATACCGATATAATATTTTACCAAATGTCCTACTGGACAAATTGTAAAATTTAAACAAATAAATGAAAAGAAGAACTTAAAATCAAAGCTGCATGCGGAAAACTATGACCTACGAAAGGTGAGATACCAAGAGCGTTATAATACTTGCTCGAGGACGCGAGGCCCGACGAGTGTATCAGCAGAGAGGGCTAAAAGAATAGAACAAGTGATGGAAGAAACATAGAAGGAAGACATGTTCTACTACAGGGAAAATAATTGGACGAGGAGGCTGATTGACAACCCATGCGTATCCAACAACAAAAAGCGAAATATAGATCACTACATCATTCAAATCTCGAGTTGGGATTGTATCTTTAATTCATATTGTACGACGATAAAGAAAGAGACCCACTCAAGATGATGGGATGGTGATGCACAATGCGATGATGCTAAACATGTTCTGTTTAATTTCCTCAAGTGGACCAATGAAAGAGCGCTATTAGAAATTACGTTGGCGAGATACTAACAACCAACAACATTGTCGAAGTGATTGTTAGTAAAGAGGAGTATTGGTCTAGGTTCCAAGGATTATACTAGAGAATTATGAAGACTAGACCAGCTCAGGGGAAGAACGCTGACATATAAAGGAACATACGAAGAGAAAGATGAATTTAATGGATAAATATATGAGAGGTATAATCAGAGAGAACACCAACCCCGAAGTAATATCGAGAGGTAGTTTCAGAGTTAGTTCTCCAATACCTGTGAAAGATCGTAAGAGGAGAAGATTTTAGTGGGTAGAGACCTACAACACGTGGCCGAGCCCCACATAACCCATCAGTTTCGGCTGATAGATATGCGTAAGTGCATTTTTCCCTCCTTGTAAGAAAAAAAAGGAAAAAGGTGTAAGGTTATCAGCGTTAGTAACAGAGTTAACTGTTTTCATTAAACAACAACAGTGCTGTACGAAAATAGTTTGTCCACAATTTCGCACATTGTGCGAATATTATTTTACTTTATCTTTTACTATTCAAAAGTTTCACGCGGGTTTGTACAGTCTCTATGCACAACTGACTACCAAGCCTGTACAATCCCTAATATCTTTTCATTATTTCTCTACATTCTTGTATTTTCCTCTAACTTTTATGTTTCCCGTTCTTTCTTGCGAGTTTCAGCTTTCCGCCCATGTTTTGCCTAGATGTTTATATTTTATCTGTTTCCTTCCGTTTCTCTACTTAAAGGATCGTTTCTTCGTATCCTCATTCGCCACATCCACTTCAAACAGATTTAACAGACAGCGATTCTCATGCATTTCCGTTCAATGTTTTTCGAACAGAATAATAAACCTGGCTGTATTTTCGACCAATCGCGGGGAGACGCAATCGCGAGGAGAGACGTCACCGGGAGTCGTAAATTCCCGTTACGACTATAATAATCAACACCACGAGTTGATCGATCCCCTGATTTCCGTTAAGATAATAGGGGTGATCCAATTAGTATAACACTGTGATTCACGTAACACTTAAGTTACACTGTTGAGTAGGTATAAATCGTAGATGACAACTTGTCGCACGAACATAAGATAGATATGCACAATAGAGCAAGGCTCTTATAGTTGAATTTAGTATGTTAGTGGACGTAGCACTAAAGGATACTGAATAGAGGAAGTGAATGTTCGGTAATCCCGAGAACCGACTTAGATAGTTGAAGTGAGTTAGACTTAGACGTTGACTTTTCCAGCGGTGTAGAAGAAGTAGTTGAGTTGACCATTCTGATGTCGTAGAAGAAGTGAAGTACAGTGCCGATGCTGTGTCGGAGGAAAGCTAGCGATGGGTGTCTAGCGCACGGGACCATCGGATTTGTTCATGACATTTTTCGTCAGGAAAGTGAGGGCAGTATACATTGCTTCTGATTGGATAAACGAAGGTTGGTGGACTAGGACGGGCCTTAGCCGCCCTCGATAGAAAGTTGCTAGTAGGAAGCATCGTACGTGAGAAAAGCTAACTTTCCCTTGTCAAGCCGTAGTAGACAATAGTCTTTAGAAAGTGATTTAGAAAAAGGATATTTGTTCGGTCTGAAGGACCTTAGCTAGCAAATTACTGGGATTTATGATGGGTCCTTGAGACTATTGAGGGTACGCAGTAAGGATAAGCGGAAGTCTGGTTCCCGTCTGGCCCGCGGTGTATGACCTGGTCTAGCTAGAGGGTCGTCCAACGTAACACCTCACGCAAATTATAAATTACAACCTCTGGACAAGACTTCTATAGGATCTTCAGAATATTATTCTAGTAAAGAAATAAGGATATATTATACATTAGAAACAATAATCAATCACTAAATGTTTTCAATGTCATTTGGCAACGCTTATCTAATAGTATAAAGAGATAAATACACGATCATTGAGCTCCGTATTAATGGAATCTATTCATTGAATAAAACTGTATTCAGTGATGTAGAATTTATTACTGCAGAAAATGATGCAATAAAAATAAAATCATCAAATATACAATTTGTGTCCTCAGAAATGGTTAAAACTTGTCCCACAGGAGTTTCTACACCAGAATTAATGCAGGAATTTTTTTTATTTATTTGAATATTTACAAGCAATTCTCGTTGAGAATTTTCAGTAACTTCATTTGGCGTGATACAATGACATGATTTATACTAGTTTTATATTGTTGGTTCTAGTAGGAACTAAGGATTTAATCTAGGGGGTATTTTCTTTTTAGTCTGCGGATCAGATCCGTCGTGTCTAGCAGTTGGGTGACTAGTGGGTTGTGGTGGTTGTTGACTCTTGTGTTATATCTGCTTCTGGACTTGTGTATTTCATCTTTAACTGTAGGTATCTTGAGGTCACGGTGGATTGTTTCGTTGGTAACATACCAGGGTGCATTTAATAGGGATCTTAGCGTTTTTGATTGGAAGCGTTGGAGTATTTCAATGTTGGAATTACTTACTGTTCCCCATAGTTGGATTCCGTAGGTCCAGACTGGTTTTATTACGGTCTTATAGAGCGTTATTTTGTTCTGCGTGCTAAGGTTGGAGCGACGGCCTATGAGCCAATAAAATTTTTTAAGTTTGCCACTGAGTTGTTTAGATTTGTCTACTATATGTTGTTTCCAGGTTAATCTCCTGTCCAGGGTCATGCCCAGGTACCTGACTGTGTCCTTGTTAGGAATTGTTATATTGTTGATGGAGACCTGTGGGCAGGTTTGTTTTCGCAGCGTGAAGGTTACATACGTGGATTTTTTTTCATTAATTTTGAAGCCCCATTTATGGAACCACTTTTCCATTGAGTCGAGACCTCGCTGTAGAGTGGATGAGGCTATTATCGGGTTGGCGTGGGACGCTAATAGCGCTGTGCCGTCGGCAAATGTTGCTATGGTTATTTCTGTCGATATCGGTAAATCGGCAGTGTAGATGGAGAACAGGAGGGGTCCGAGGACACTGCCTTGGGGTATGCCCGCTTCTATTGGAAAGGTTGTGGTAATGGCGCCTGCGTATTTAACCATGAATTGCCTACTGGTTAGGTAGGACTTTAGGATGGAATAGTAAGTGTGTGGTAGGACTTTTTTAAGTTTGTAAAGAAGCCCTTCGTGCCATACTTTGTCGAATGCCCGTTGAATATCAAGGAATACCGCTGAGCAGTATTTTTTCTTTTCGAGGGTTTGGCTGATATTGTGTGTTATTCGGTGGATTTGCTCTATTGTGGAATGCTGCTTCCGAAAACCGAATTGATGATCTGGCAGGGTTTTCAGATCCTCTAGGAGTGGAAGGAGTCGATTCGTTAGCAACTTTTCGAATAATTTTGATAAAGTGGGTAGAAGACTAATTGGGCGGTAGGAGCTAGTTTCGTGTATTGGTTTTCCGGGTTTAGGGATGAGCGTGATTTGTGACGTTTTCCAGGTTTTAGGATAGTATTCAAGGCAAAGGATTGCGCGGATGATTGAAGAAATGATTGCAATCCCTTTTACAGGTAGTTCCTTAATTGCTTTGTTGCTTATTTGATCATGTCCCGGTGCTTTCCTGGGGTTCAGACGATGGATTAAGTCAGTAACCTCTAGAGAAGTGAAAGGTTTAATGGGGAGGGACATTTGGAAGGGAAAGTGCAGGTGTTCTGTTATTTCTGGAGCGGTATTGGTGGAATGAGGTTTAAAAACGTTGGATAGGTAGTTGGCGAAGAGGTTGGCTTTTTCTATAGGGCTTCGTGCCCATCCGCCTTGCGGACAGCGAATTGGTGGGATTATGTGCGGGGGATGCGTGAGTTTCCTGGAAGCCTTCCACAGTGAGTAGTTGGAGTCGGCAGAGGGGGACAAATTGACGAGGTACTTTTGGAAACAGTCGTTTTTGTATTTTTTAATGATTTTCGTTAACTTCCTGGTTGCATTGTTTAGCTTGCGTTTGTCGTCCGGTGTTCTATGGGTTTGCCATACTCTTCCTAGTCTTCGTTTTTCAGTGATTTTGTTTAATATGTACTGGGGATATTCGTGTTTACTGATAGAAGTCTTAGTAGGTGTTGAGGAGTGGATAGCGTTTATTATGCTCGTGTTTAAGTATTCTATGGCAGTTTCGATATCTTCCTTTGTTTTTAGTGGGATTGAGGCAGAGGTTGAGCGGTTAAAGACTTTTCTAAAGAGCTGCCAGTTGGTGAGTTGGTTGTGAATAAGGCCATTAGGTGGGTTCTCGATTATTGCTGAACCGACTGTTGCTATTACGGGGGAGTGGTCGGAAGAGAGTTCAGTAGAGGAGTTGGTTTGGACGTATCTGGGCGAGATATTTTTGGTTACGAAGAAGTCGAGTAAATCGGGGATTTTGTTAGTGTCAGTGGGCCAGTATGTGGGTTCATATGTGGTAAGGTAGTTAAGATTGTTGGTGGTTATGCTTTTCAGGAGGTTTTTACCTCTTGCTGAGACAAGTCTGCTGCCCCATTGGGTATGTTTGGCATTATAGTCTCCTCCAGCTATGAATCTATTGCCTAGGGTGTCGAAGAGGCTGTCGAAGTTCTCTTTTGCAATCGAGTGTCTGGGAGGGCAGTATACTGCTGAGGTGGTGATTGTACCATGATGGTCTTCTATTGCTACGCTTGTGGCTTGAAGGTAGTCTTTCTGGAGTGATGGAAGCTCGTAGTGCTTAATGCTGGATTTGATGATGATTCCGGTGCCGCCGTGTGCCTTTCCACTGGGGTGTTGGATGTGGTAGAAGTTGTAACCGTGTATTTGGAGGTAGTTTTTGTCGGTGAAGTGGGTTTCAGATATGAGCATTACGTCGATTTGCTGTTGTTTTAAGAATATTTCTATTTCAAATTTGTGCTGAGCTAGACCGTTGGCGTTCCACAGAGCTATACGTATTGGTTTTATTTTGCTTCTGTGCGTATAAATTTGTCCATGAAGAGTATGAGTAGTGACAGGAGGTTGTTAATTTGCTCAGTTTGCTTCTCGATAAGTTTTTCGAGTCTGGTGAAGTTGTCTGTGTTTTGTGGGGTGGGAACACTATTTTCTGAGTGTTCACTGTGGGTTTTCGAGTTGTTTATGTTTCCTTGAGCTGCCTGGGCATAGGACATTGATGGTGTGGTGAATTTTTAGGGTCTAGGTTCTTGTGTGGTATCTCCTTGGGTCTCAGTTTTGGATACCTAATGTTATGTAATGTTTTATAGGCCGAGCATCCTTTGTAGTTCGCAGGATGCTCTCCTTGACAGTGGATGCACTTCGCGGGGGTTTCTGGGGATTTAGTGCATTGGTCAGTGGGGTGACTACCTGCGCATTTTACGCACCGGAAATTATGATTACAGTATTTCTGTGTGTGCCCGTACCTTTGGCACCTTTTGCATTGTACTATCTCTTTCTTTACAAGAGGTGGTTCGAACTTAACTATGGAGTTCATCAGCCGGTTGACGTTGTAGATTTCTTTATTGTTTCCTTTTTGATTTATGTCTATGAAGAATAGCGATAGTGGATTTTTTGTTATCCTGTGTTTTATGTTGCTGATATTTGTTACCTCGTGGCCAAGCTTTAGAAGTTCGAACTTTAGTTCGTCAAGATCGACTGAGTGATGGATATTACGTAGCACCACACGAAATGCTTTCCTGCTTGTGCTGGTATGTGTGGAAGTTGGCATTCAGAGTTTTTAACAACTTCGTTAATTTTCTGTATGCGTCTGGGTTGGTCGGCAGGACTTTTACACTGTTGTTGCTGATTTTTAATTTATATTCTTCCTTGCCGATTTCTTCTTGAATTGTCTTTGTCATTGATTGAATATGAATGACATCATCGATGAATATAGGTGGGGGAGGGGGGGTTTTTTGCATTGGTTGTGAATTTACCTCTGTGGTTGTGTCCACAGCGACATCAGTCTCCAGTATCGCGAACCTGTTGTGGGTGGTCACTTGGCTGGCTGATGGGTAAGTTAGCGTTTTGCTCACAACAGTTCTGCTAGCTTCGATTTTGCGTTTTTTCGTGTGAGGGTCATTTGCAAAGTGGGGTGTATCGACCCTTTGCCACGGGGGAGGAAGAGCGGCGTTGTTGTAACTAATCTCCGTAGAGTCCGTTTGGGATGATTGGGCCATCGTCGATCTAGTTAATTCAATATAAAAACTAGTCGAGAGGCTGTGCGAACACTTGGCTAGGTTTATTGGATTCGCTTTCGACAGATGGGCGTCACGTGTTGTTTTGTGAACTTCACAGAGTGCTGGACACACGTATGCACGCTTCGGCACTCACCAGCAAAACTCAATGCAGGTATTAACAATAGAATCTGCAGCAGATCCTGAAGCTCTTATGTCTATACTCTCAACAGCAGAACACGAACCTTCATTTGAACCTTTAACCTCATCCGGTGAGGCCAATAATCTAGACCTTATATCCTCAAATGTAAGTTCAATACTAGAAAATAAAAATAAAACTTCTAATAGAGGAAGGAAAGTACTTAAATCGACCATTACAATTTCTTCATGAAAGAACGAATTGGAAGATGCAAAGAGAAAAAGAAGGTACAAGAAAATAGAAAAACCAAGACACGTGGGGAAAATAAAACAAAAAATAAAGAATTGATTGTGCAAAGAAGAAAAACAAAAGAGAGGAGGAACTTAATGATCCTGAGAACTCTGATGATGAAGATGGAATTCAATTTGACACAGGAAGTGAACTTGATGTGAACTTACAATAGTTCAATGGAATGTTTATTTTGCGAAAGATTTTTCTCACAATACTCGCATGAGTCATGCGAGTGCATGGATCATGTGCTAGTGCAGAGTTTGACACATGAATATGTGACTATTATAAGTAAATATTTTATTCATTTTCATTTTAAATGTGATACTATAACCAAAATCCCCCAATTAATAAAAAAAAATATATTTCTTGTTTAGTTTTTTAAAAAATTACTATTTCTTAATTAAATTTTTATTGAATTTTATATTATATGAGGTATATCATAACCAAAGTGCTGTAATAAATAAAAAAACAATTTTTTGCTAGCTTTTTAATGAAAATATTGTACCTATTGTCAGTCTTTCATATTTGAGACCTATGCCTTATATGGTGCAATTTATCTTTCTTTTGTGGAATTGTAATAGTACAATAAAAGCTTATTGCCGGTAGTCAATAGATGGCGTGGAGAGTGTAGTGAGTGAGAGTTTAATAAACGCGAAAAATACGTGTTGAGAGAATGTAATCATATTATAAGTCGTTTTATGATTAACAATATATTGTTAAGTATAATATGAGCGATAGCTTATTTACCCTTTTCCTTCATATCTTTAATGTTAATTAAACATTGACAGTTGTTTATAATGTTAGAAAATTAAAACGATTCTAAACTGAAGCGGAAATATGTTACTGAATACCCATATAAATATCTTATTTAATGGGATCGACTTGTAGGAATGGCATTCGAAAAATAAAGTGACATTCCATATTTGATTACTTCCTATAATATGAGTCTGTATGTGTAAAAAATACGTACTCCTAACACATTTGATATGACGAAATTAGAAATTATTTCAGTTGTTCATATTAATATTATATTATTATTTTATTAAATATTGATTTAAAAAAAGATAACATAAAATCATTTGAGAGAGAGCATTTTCTTGATCAAGTAAACTAATGCATAATTATTAACTAATAGTTTTGAACCAAGTAAAACTGTTTCTCATAACTATAAAAACACCCCAAAAATTACAATCCTTATACAAATACAGGGTACAAATTACAACATGATACGATATGATAAGAAGTGTGTGTTATTGAACTTGAATGGACATGAATTTATGCATATAAATCTGATTTAAAGTATATTGCGTTAAGATGTTATTTTAACCAGAAAAATGTCAGAAAAATGTTAGTCAAAATTTAATTTTGGAATCAGTTACAAATAGATGGAAAATATACAAATCAAACTACACCTCTCTGATTCCGATAATTTTTAAATATATGATGAAAGCATCATTAAAAAGAAGTTTTTGTTATTATTAGCGATGTACAAATATATCCTGATATGTACATATATCGACCGTGTCTAGTAAATACTAAGCTTAAAGGTATAATATAGTGACTGATATTGTAATCAACTGGTAGTAGAGATTTAAATGTATATATGTATGAATTTTCTGACCAACACTATCCAAATAAAATCATATAATTAGATGTATACTCGAAATTCAACAAATTTATAGACATTAAATAACTGTGCACTAGCACACATAAGCACGAGTGTAATAAATGTATATTATATCTAGAGTATTATACTCTAATATATTAAATATATTATTTATTAGACTTACATTCAAAACAGAAAACTCACGACCACGGAAAGATGAAAATAAAAATCTGAGGCAATACGAACAAGGTCATCTCCGAGCCCATCCGCCAGCCCTCGAAGATCGAAGAGACAATGACGACGACAGTCCACAACTCCAATATAAAGACCGAATCACCGAGAACATTTTCATCCAACCCATTGCACAGCGACCTATTAGTCACGGCTCGGATCAATATTCTAAATGACAAACAACAACCAGTCCGTTGTAAAGACCACCCAAGAGGCAGGTATCCGCTGACATCGGATATGTCGATAACACCTAGCATTGTGATAATTAAGAGAAAAGACAACAGCCAGACCCCCACCCATAAGATATGAGCCATAATAAAGAAATAAAAACCCCGGTCCTTTAGTCAGTAACCTCAGTTTTGTAATCTGCAGTTAATAAAGCATATGAATGAGTTATTGCTCATTCTCCTACTTATAAAACCTCGTTCTTTTATTACGTGACATTTTTGGCGATCCTACCAGGATCCATTAGGTTCAGTGTAAACGAAATTACGATTTCGGCGTACGCGCATCACTGAAGATTGAAGGATCAAGCGGATCTCTAAATAGATCAGCTCACTTTGCGTCAAAACGACTTCTACAGGAAGCGGACTACGGTCATCACCAAAACTGAAACTGGTCAGAGCAACATTCACGAAAAGAAGAATACCCAGGTAAAAAAAACTGGATTCTTTTGAACACTATCGTACTCGTCGCGACAGTTTCAATAGTACAGACTCCGACGACAGTATAATAACCACTATGAGCAAGAAATCTGAAGACACATCTTTTGTTAGCTCTATGGCTACAGGTGTGGATCTTCGGACCATACTAGACGCTATACATGATTTGCGTAAACAACTACACAACGAAAGTCAACAACGCGTTAAAGAAGTCGAACTCTTAGATAAGAACATAGCTGAACTACAAGTAAGAGTTCAGTCAGTTACCACGTCTGAGTTCAATTCCATTTTTACCGAAGACGCTAGTACCAGCACCGTTCAGAAAAAGCGACCTGTTCCTAAACAGACCGAAGTAAAACCTAATGAAACAGACAATGTAGACAGTGAAGAAGACGCGGTAAGTTATGACAATGCCGTATACAATGCAAAAACCTGTCTAGATTTCATTTCTACACTCAATGGACAAGATGATATAGGAGTAGAAGGGTTTATTAAACGGGTAACAGAAGCTCGAACCGAGTGTCGTGAAAAAAGAATTATCGGAGAAGCGGAACGCAGTATTCGCCACATCGAAATCGGGAGTTATGAAGATCTGTTCGAAAGCCTCAGAAAATTTGTATCCGTAAGCATTACATCTAATGGAGCCCGCGATAAATTGCAACGTACACGACAGAACTTTAACGAATCGGTACACAGTTATGTGAAGAGGCTTCGACACAACCTCAACGAAATAATATACGCACTTCAACATGAAATTCGCGATCCAATACGTCAAGCAGTTGCCATAGATCTTGAAACCGAACGAGCCACCAAAATCTTTATCCTAAACCTAAAACCCGAAATAGAAATACGCACATCGACAAGACCGAAGAATCTCCAGGAAGCACAAGATACAGCTTTCGAGGCGGAGTTACTCATACGGGAAATCGAACGCAACAAAAATATAGTAAGAGGAAGAGCAACGAATCAAACAATTGCGAGATCCAATCCCCGATTTGAAGAAACAATGCAAGAGGAAACATCACACTCGGCACCGCAGCACTATCAAAGCCAATAAATCTACCTACGGAAAGAAGAGCGATAATGGAATCACCGCCCAAATGTTTCAAATGTAATCAAATGGGACATTTATCCAACGGTTGTACCCAACAGCGAAATTTTCCGCCAGCCAGCCAGAGAAACTTACCACCACCAAGAAATTACCATATAATGACGGACGAAAAGGATATGAATCTCGAGGAAGAAGTGGAAGAGGACCAACGATACGAATTAACGTCATCACTGGAAGACTCCTCACAATTACCGGCACTGGTGCCGGAATAAACATAGTCAAAGGCTCAAGAATCATTACCACCCCATTAAAAGACGACAATAAAACATTCTTTATGGGCAATGACAAATACGAGACAGACGAATACGTTTACCTTAGAATCTGTGACAAAAGAAACAAATTCTACATAGTACCTGACGACTTCCCACTAATCGAAGACGGAATCATAGGGTTGCCAATGCTAGGAAACTATCAATACAAAATTACAAACGACCAAATTCAACTCAACGATCATGTATTCTCATTCCAGCGACCACAGGTAATTTCTCCAGGACAAATCAAAGTCGAAACAATTTATCTGGACAAGAGACCGACGCAAGCATGCTTCTGCAATACTGGTGGGCAACCAATACCAATTTCTAATGACCTCTCTAATGAAGTTGATCTCGAACAAATTCAAAAATTCAGAAACATAATTAGAACGAGCCATATTGAAAACAATTTCCGCATTCCTATCGAAAAAATCCTCTTACACTACATTGACGTATTCAACCTAGACACAGACACTTTACCATGCACCAACATAACAAAACACATCATCACGTTGAAAGAAAACAAAATCATAAATACAAAATCTTACAGACCACCCGAGGTACACAAATTAGAAATCGAAAAGCAAATCAAAGAAATGTTAAACAAAGACATAATCGAAGAATCAGACTCACCATACAATAGTCCAGTATGGGTAGTCCCCAAGAAATTGGACGCCTCCAGAAAACAAAAGTGGCGCATCGTGATAGATTTCCGTAAATTAAACGAATTAACTGATCAAGACGCGTACCCTTTGCCAAACATTGACGATATACTCTCGCAGTTAAGAAACGCGAAATTCTTCTCCGCACTAGATCTCTCCTCCGGGTTTCATCAAATACCAATGGACGTAGCATCAAAAAAATACACAGCTTTTAGTACCCGTCAGGGACACTTTCAATACAATCGAATGCCATTCGGATTAAAAAACGCCCCAGCTACATTCCAACGCATGATGGACACATCACCTCGCGGTTTATTAAATAAATATTGCTTCGTTTATTTAGACGACATCATAATATTCGGAAATACGATTCAACAACATAACGACAACCTTGCAATTGTATTATAAAGATTAAGGGAATTAGGACTAAAGATTCAACCAGACAAATGTGAATTCTTAAAACCAGAATTAGAATACCTTGGACACATTATCACACACGAAGGAATAAAACCAAACCCCCAAAAAGATAGAAGCAGTCAAAGAATTCAAAATTCCCAAAAACTCAACCGGCGTAAAATCATTCTTAGGATTAGCAGGATATTATAAAAAATTCATACGTTACTTTTCAAAGATAGCCAAACCGTTAACCGACCTGAAAAAAGAAAGACACACCCTTTCATTGGACAGATAAACAACAAGATAGCTTTCAAACTCTCTAAGACGCATTATGCAAAGCTCCGGTATTGATATATCCCAACTTTAATGAAACATTTACATTAACAACCGACGCCTCTAACGAAGGAATAGGCGCTGTTCTTTCGCAGAACGACCATCCTTGTTGCTACATCTCCAGAACACTAAATCCTCCAGAAAAAAATTACTCAACCACTGAAAAAGAACTCCTTGCAATCGTATGGGCAGTAAAACGTTTGAGACAATATTTGCTAGGAAGACATTTTCTCATAAGAACCGACCATCAAGCTTTAACTTGGCTTAAAAACTGCAAAGACCCCTCATCACGGTTAATTAGATGGAGATTAAAGCTAGAAGAATACGATTATGAAATACAATACCACAAAGGAAAAGATAATACGGCTGCTGACGCATTTTCCAGACAAACTGTTAACAATTTGACGACTGAAGACCATCTCCTTGACGAGTATGACAAATGGGAACAAGACACCGACACACTTCCTAAACTACTAAAGATAGTCCCCAACGAAAAATCCTTCTTCCAAATAACAAAAGAAACATTAGGACCTTACGACAAAAAGAAATGGTTAAAGAAAATCATAGAAATAGCTACCACACATAAAAAGTTAGGTATAGGAGACAACAGCTTCGATGACATCGAAAAGAAAACATTTTTGATGTATGTTAACGACAAGATAGAAGAAATAATCTTTGCATACGACCCGATTCAAATTCTAACAGACGAACAAGTTGACGCGATTATAAAAGAAAAACATAACGACGTTTCAGGACACTTAGGTATACAGAAAACTTAAGCAAAAATCAAAGAACGATTTAAAATCCCACACTTGTTCTCAAAAGTAGAGGAACTTATAAAAAATTGTGTAGCATGTCAAAAACAGAAACTTGTCAGAATCCGCGCGAAAGAAATTCCCGTAATACCTCAAACCCCACTGAACCAAACGAAAAGATAACAATGGACATAATTTGTCCCATGCCAAAAACTAAACGAGGAAATCAATATATACTCCCCATTCATGATGATTTGACCAAGTAACTGATAATAACACCCCTCAAGACACAAAGAACCGAATCCATAATAAATGCCTTATTATATCATTACATTTACATCTCAGCACCCTTTTTTTTTATTAACGTGGAGGAAATCGGCACGGACACCAGGTCGTTTCTGGGGAAAAGCGGCGAGGTAGTACCGCACTCCAACCGACTAAAACCTCCACGATGACCGTCCCTGCTGCGATCGAGAGGGGCCCGCGAACCGGTGTGAGCGATACACTGGCCCCCCCCCCCCCCCGCGCTCAATACGTCACTTAATGGAGCGATGTGCGGCCACGTCACACCGCGCCTCGTCGCCGGAGCCGCCGTATCTGGCAGTCCGGTTCCCCTACCAGGCTGCTTTGCGGCCCCGGGGCGCTGAGCCGTCAGCGTCTATGTTTGCACCCCACCGGGGGGCGCGGCGGACCTAGCGCGCCTCGCCGAAGCGCGTCTATGGCCTCTGCCGCGCCCCCGCCGGTCAATCCTCTCAGGGTGAGAGTACCGTACCCTCACCCTCTCCGCGGCTTCTTTTCGAAGCATAACTTGCTCACAGAAGGAGGTCGCGGCCCTCCTTCCTCTCTCGTTTACCAACAATGCCTCGAGGAGCGTTGGCGGCGAGAGGTCCCACCCGATTTCCACGATGAGATCGTGGCGCGGCCGCGCTCACGCCGGGCAGTGTTCCAGCGTGTGCTGCGCCGAATCCACGCTCGCATCGCAGTGGTGGCAGCGCGCGGTCGCCTCCTTCCCGATTCGGTGCAGATACTCACCGAAGCAACCGTGTCAGGTGAGCACCTGCGCCACCCTGTAGGTCAGGGGAGGCCCGCCGCCGTCCAACCAAACGTCCCAGTTTGGAAGGACGGCCCCGAGGACCCTTATTCCCGGCGCACCCGCTCTCGTGTCGAGGCTGGCGCGCCATCTGTCGAGCAAAGCCCGTCGAGCCCGAACCCTGACGTCGGCGCTCGCCGAGCCCACCCCTCCCGACATACCCCCAGTGTGGAGATAAATCTCGCAACATCTTAGGGCCTGCAATTCGAACGGGGGAAACCCGGCGAGCACCGCCGCCGCTGCCGCCGAAATCGTGCGGAAGCCCCTCACTACCCTGATGGCCACCGTCCTGTGCAGCCTCCTGATCTCTAGGAGACTGCGACGGTTGGTCATCAGGTCCTCTGCCCAGATCGGAGCTCCATAGAGGAGCCTCGATCGCACCACGCCGGCGTACAGCCGGCGCACTCCGACGTCGGGCCCGCCCAGCCGAGGCAGCAAACTTCCTAAGGCGTTCGCCGTCGCCTCAACAGACGGTGCCAGGCGCTCGAAGTGAGCGCCGAAGGTCCAGTGGCTGTCGAGGGTCAAGCCCAGATACTATCTTCTCAGCACCTAAAACTATACTAACAGACCAAGGGCAGAACTTTATTAGCGAACTCATGACGAAATTCGAAGAAGCATTTAAAATAAAACATATAGGAACAACCAGCTTTCACCCACAATCTAACGGATCCCTAGAAAGAACACATGCAACGGTAAAAAACATGATAAGAACAAGTCTAAACGATTCAGACGAAGAATGGGACGAAGTATTAAACTTCGTATGTTTAGGATATAACACAGCAATACGCGATGCAACGGGTTTTTCACCTTTTGAACTAACCTTTGGACGAAAAGCTAACTTCCCATCCTCAATATCCAGAACTCCCAACTACACGTATGAAGAAATGTTTACACTATGGCAAAAACAATTAGACAAATACAAAACACTAGCTAGACGGACACTTGAACAAAGTAGAAAACGCTACATGAGAGACTAACAAAGAAAAATCATTAAGACATAAACGGTATCTAAAGAGGGAGACACAGTTCTTATACATAATGATCACAAAACAGATAAATTGGACGACGAATGGTTAGGTCCTTACCACATCGAAAAGGCTATGACTCCTTATTACGAAATTCTAATCAATAACCAAATTAAAAAGATACATGGTAACAGAATTAAACCATACTTTACAGGGCGCTCATCTCATGCACAACCCTCGTGCTATGATTGGAATTAATACCGATCGAAAATAACGCAATTTTTCACGAGAAAATATCTAGAGGCTATTTGTATAACGAAAAAGTTAACGTATATATAGGAATAGATGTAAACGACATATTTAACCGCATCGATACGTTAGGAGAACATATAATATAGACTCAAAAACATTGTACCTCGTGTCAAACAGAACCAGAGATACTTTCTTCAACCAACAAATTTAATAACGTCAAAACACTAGGAACACATTTGAGATTATTAACTCGTTCTAGAGTTAAGAGAGGATTAATATACGCTATAGGTTCAATTAGCAAAACACTTTTCGGAACCTTAGATTCTGACCATTTACAATTGATAAACCGCAATATCGACAAACTATTTAGCGAAGGAAACGAATTAAAAACCATTGTAGCTAGCCAAACCGCTCTAATTAGGAAAATCCTAAACACCGACAGCCTAAAACAATTTGAAAAGGTAAACGCGGATATACAAAATGAAATAAATCAAGTGAAGAAGCAAGAACTTCTAGTAGTCAAGATTATTTCCATGGAAAGCGCTTTGTCAGATCTACACTTTCAACTCGATGAAATATTCAATTTAATTTTACTAGGAAAACAAGGAATTATTAGCCCCCAGATCATGGATGATCACACTTTCTTAGAACAATACGCTAAAGATTTAGGAAATCACATTATGAATAAAGGATTTTCACCAGAAGAAAATAATTTCCAAAACATTTTAGACGTCTCTACACTCACACTGTTTGTCCAAAACGAAAAGATCTTCTTTAAAATTTCAATTCCAACGATAATTGACTCAGAATGGGAAATAGAACAGGATGTGCTTTCTTCCAAAGCCCAAATCGTACTCGACTCGCTTGGCTACGATGAAAGTATAACTAAACTAACTCTTTGTTAAAACGTGGTATATCCACCGAGCGCAAAGACGCTAAGTAACTCGCTAATACGACCTCACGAGAGAATGACTTTCCGTCGCGATGACGCTGCAGAGGAAAACTATGATAGGGTGTGTCTAAGGACACGAGATCATCGGATTCGTCGAGGATAGCCTTCGTTCAGAAAGTGAGGGAAATTGACGTTGCTGTTAATTGGTCAATTTCCATGATGGTGGTTAGAAAAATATGCTAGCCGCCCTCGAGGAAAAGCTGTACATGTACTGCGGAAACGCATCGACATCTGGCAATCATCTTACTTGAAGAATAGGGTCTGCGTATGGCGAGCCACGGGACAGAAGCCGTTGGAATGTTTATTGTCGAGCGCCGCTACAACTATTTCTTTTTAAGAAGAGCTATACTATTACTCCATACCCTTGTTAGACAAAACGTTCATCCCTTGACCGCGGCTACGTTCGGCGACTGGTTATCGCCTGGGGGCCAAGCTCATTATCACAAATCTCGAACAATTATAATCGAGTTAAGTTATAGAAGCTAAAATATTGCGGGCTTTCTAAAAAATTCCAAAGGAAGAGCCCGGTGTCCTTTCATCTCCGACATATTTAACTTACGCACGTTTAAATTACAAGGAAGGAATTAATCACTACGAGAAGAAAGTGGACCAAAACGTCTAAAATGAGTCAAACTAACACTAGTAGTAATAATGTTATGTGGAAAGTATGGAACTCTTTGTTCGACAAATTCAAATTTCATAGATAGAACCTTTTTTCGTACGTGGAGAAGTCCTCATGGACACTCCGCTGTTCTAATAATCGCGTAACAGCAGAGTACTCTCGGACTCCTACCCACTAAAACTCCACGATGACCATCCTACGCGTCTGACAGGAGTGCTCCAGGAACCTCTTATGAATTAACTTCTATTGCACCCCTTTCCCGCGTCCTCTTGTTCGAGCCACTCCTAATAATTCCAGACTATTGAATTTGGTGTTGGGGCGGGGGGGGGGGCATTGCCCCTATCGTTACTGCTCCTTCTAGTCGTGGTCCGTTGGGACGGCGATGGAGCGGCTCTAGGTCGCCTGACTGTCATCCCCCTCCATCGTCTTATCCCACAAGGGTGAGAGTTTTTCTTTTTCTCCCTGTCTGTTCGCTCCTTCGCGAGCATAACTCGCTGGCAGAAGAGGCGGACAACTTCGTATTCTTGTGACCCTCTCAACATCGCTTCTACAATCGCTGAGGTCAATCTTCCTCTTATGGCGTGCCGCAGAGTGTAGCGGGGCAGCTCCCACGCCAGACAGAGCTCCAGCGTGTGCTGCTCTGTGTACCTGCTCTCTCCGCCGTAGTGACAAATGTCTGTCGTCTCCCGTCCGATTTTTCTCAGGTACTCGCCGAACACACCGTGTCCAGTGAGCACCTGGGTCATCCTAAAGGACAGCGGGAGACCGCGGTGGCTCCTCCATGCCTCCCAACTTGGGAGAACGGCCTGGACGACTCGATGTTCGGCTCCCTCGTTGATCAACTGAGACCACCACTGGTCACACGCATGCTCCTCGGCGGTTCCTAGGTCGTCTGGGGACCCCTGCTCGGTCAAATCTTCTCCCGGATCCCATACTTTCCAGCGGGCGTATCTCCTTTTGAGCGCTTGCGCCCGAAGCTCCCACAGGGGGGGGGGGGGGCTAGAGAGGTCGACGACGCGTGGGACACCGTCCGGTATCCCCTAATGATTCTGATGGCGGTTACCCTGTGCAGCCTCCTGGGGAGCAGGATGTTGCGCCGACTCGCCATCAGATCGTCCGCCCATACCGGGGCCCCGTACATCACTCGGGACCTAACGACGCCTTCGCATAGTCGGCGCACCGCAACTCCCGCCCCGCCAGTGTTCGGCAGCTGGCCGCACAAGGCATTGGCAGCTGCCGACACCTTCGGAATCGGGGAGTCGAATTGCGGCTCGAACGTCCACTGGCTGTCGATGACGAGACCCAGGTATTTCATCTGCTTCATAGATAGAACCTTCGTTGAAGTTTCTACGGAGAAAGACTCTGTTTTCAAATTATTTGATATTAACAATAAAGCACGATGACAAAATTCATTTTTATGTCGTTTATCTTCGTACTTAAAATTATTATTTTTTCCTTTTCATAATTACGTAAAAATGTTCGAAGAGTAAATCCATGAAAAGAACGTTTGTAATATTCGTAGAATCCATGAATTTTTAGTCCTCTTAAAAAGTTTACCGTTTATAGGATGGACAGAAGTATAAATTCAGTTACAGAATACCATTGATTTATAAACTGTTTGCATTAAAATTGTTCTTATTCTCATAATAATCTCATACTAAATTCTTATTTTCGTGCTGCCTGTTTAATGTCACCTCTCGGTCGAATACTATTTGTTATTTTGATATACAGCGTAACCTCGATTATACATTACGTACATACATCATCCGAACGTTCTATCATCAGAATATTGTATAATTCTCTATTGTGTATTTCATATACGTATATACGTATATACCTATATACATGGTTAGTATACGTAGTATTTATTTCCCCCATCAAAATTGTCGACGACACAACTGTCGAAATAAAATCTCGTCTCAACATTTCAGTACTGTATTTACATTCGAAACGTTTCAAACAGTAATGACGTCAAGACGAATACCGGTATATTTGACAATTTCCGATAAATACAATATCATTATGATGAGAGATAGAGGTGAAATTCGACAAAACATAATGGAAAAGTACGGTATTGTACTCTCCACATTGTACAATATATATGTAAAAAGCGAAGAGATTACAGAACAATACGGGATCATCATGGGTTTCACACGGCGACGTTTAGAGGATGTAGATAAAGTTGTTCACCGCTGGTACTTACGATGTAAGGAAAGAAAGGTACAAATGACAGGAGCAGATCTACAGAGAGAAGCTCTAGAAATTAATGAAAAATTAAACGGACATCCTCGTTTTAAAGCCAGTACCACTTGGTTGCGAGGCTTTAAAGAACGTTACCGTATTACTACTGAGGAAATAAGGAAAAATGTTCAAGCCGCAACTGCATTCACTGCAGCGGAAGCCTTTAAAGCTGATTTTAACAGATTCCTGCAAGAAGGTGGGTTCACATTGAGGAACGTTTACAATGCCGTTTACTCAACAGTATTGTGGAAAGCAGTATCAGAAAATAATTGTATTTTGAACCGTGCGAAATCGACAGGAAACTTGGACTTGTGCGAAGATTACGTTACTGCACTTTTTTGTGCAAATGCTACCGGATGTCACACGATGCCGGTACTAATAATTGGCAACCCGCAAAGTTCATGCATTATGAATAGAGATATCTTCCCAACTATCTACAATGTAAACACCAATGTTTGGATGGACAGTACCATTTTCAAACAATGGTACAAAGAGTATTTCTTAAAAGCAATTAAAGGAAGACAACGGGAGAACGGCCGCGAGGACAAATATTTGTTGTTACTAGATAATGCTGTGTCGCCTCGCGATGTCGATGAAATCAATAATATAGATCCATTAGTAGAAGTTAAGTCTCCTCCACCTAACGCTACAACACTCAGTCAACCAATGAATTGTGGTATAATCACATGTTTCAAGCGAAAATACCGAATAGAATTACTGAAAACAATAAAGCCATTATCTATCTACAATACGGAGGAAGAAGTGATAGACCTCTATAAAGAATTATGCGTGTGGGATTTCTGCCGCTTTGTAAATGATGCTTGGGCACTGGTCGACAATTCAATACGGATAAATGCGTGGGACAACCTTTTGAAGCCTATAAACATGCGGAATACGAAAAACGCAGAAAAATGGGATCCTGACATACGTACAGCAGTTGAACTTCTGCATAAATTACCTGGATGCGAACAGTCCCAGAACGTCGATGTGTTACGTTGGTTTCATATTGATAACGAACATGATATAATCAAGAAGGTATGTACCACTGAAGTTATTCGAGAATTTAAAATCAATATTCTGGGTCCAGAGAACATAGATACTGTCGACGATGAAGCTGGGCCTTCTCATTCGAAAATTCCAAGGATGAGCTAGCATGGTTTGAAGCGCAAAATGAATGTCACTCAAAGGAATTGCTTCTATTAAAACGCGAACATTAAAAAATATGTTAAGAAATATAATATGATTTAGCGATAAGAAATTGTGGAACCCGTATGATTTTATGTAGCGTTCAATAGTTTGCTTGTACCATTTGGTTTGAAGTACAGAAAAAGCTGTTGTTCTATAATTCAAACATATTTATCATTATTAGTTCCAATAATCAAGATTCTACTATGTATGGAAGACAAGGAAAGACGCGCAATGTTATTCTTGTATTTACGTTCTCTTTGAAATTTATACTTTGAATTTGGCAAATTAGACTTAAAGTAATTGTTAAATTAAATGTTTATTGGGAATATAGAGATGGATTGATGAATGTATTAAACAAATATATTGTCGCACAAATAAATGATGATGACCTTAAAATAATATTTAAAAAATGTCTTCTAGAAAAAACATTATCTACCAAACAGTATAACCTTGCCCTGCGTAGTTCTTATCATAATATTAATAACGAAGTTATTTAGGTGCCCCGATTTATGTATCCCATTCTGTATATCAGCGGATATTTATCAGTACGAGTACCTACCAAAGGCGGTAGATACGCGACTAATCAGTGCAAAACTTAAATTGGAGCTAAATTTATATTGATAAAATTATATGATATAGAAACATATACATTCACACAAATAGGCTTCTTTTTCTCTTCCTTCTTTCTCGCATTTTTTGTAATTTGTCTTATTAAACGACAAGGAACTTGTAATTGTAAGTAATTAACTAAATGTAATTATTAGGAATGGCGACCTTTTTTAAAACTGTTTATTTGAGCCAAGATACCATTTTGAGTACATTTGTTATTCACAATAAACTATGAATTGTGATAATGTTGTGATAGGCAATGGTACCGATACGCGACGGTACGACGTAGCCATACTATGTTATGTGTCGGCGCTTTACATGATTTGTGTTTACTACATTCTTTGGGTTTAAGTCGCTGGGGAGCGGAGCTCTTATATGAATTTGTATTTTTTTTTTCCATGTCCTGAAAAACTTGGTCGCAAAAACAGGACGCTTCGGTATTCTACTTTTAGATTTTATGGAGGGGTAGGATGAGCGGGAGGGGCGAGGGGGGTGTTAAATAGGTTTATTTACATAATTTACAATATATACAGATTACACCTGCGTTATGCGGTGTCAGGATCTCTTATTTTATTGTGGATTTGGTATCCACCAATATGTTTTTGAGTTTTTTCTGTGTTTGTCTTTAGTCTCTCTCCGGGGGAGGGCCATGTTGTATCTCCACCTGGTGTCTGCGGTCTGTCCGTTCATGTTTTCTTCGTAGAGTATGGTTTTGATCCCTATTTTTCTTTTTATGTGGTATATAATTGGGATGTTATTATGGTCCTGGAGGTATTTTTTTTCGCCTAGGTATAGGAAGGCTTCTGGTGGGATGTAGCCTGTTGTCAGAGTGTTTTTGTAATATGTTGTAATATGTTTTGTAATATGAGTGTTTTTGTTGTTAGGAAATAGGGAACTGAAGATTAGGCTGTTTTCTTTTATTTCTGCAGCTTGCGCGAAGTGGTTTCTTATTAGCTTTAGGATGTGACAGTCTATGCGATGGATGTTAGCTAGGTCGTATATTGTTTTGTTTTTCACATACTTTTTGAATCCGCTGTGTTCGGATCTGTAAGTACTCAAGCAAGCACTGATGTATTTTCTTTCGAATATGCGGATTTTTTCCATCTGGGAGGCTGATATGTTGTACCAGATTGGGCAGCCGTAGGTTATGATCGGTCTGATTAGTGCTTGGTAGCAAAGTATTTTTACTTTGCTGTCGAGATGTTTGGAGTAGAATAGTTTTTTCATTTTCCAGAATGCTTTATTGGCCTTGGCAAGTTGGATTTCGGTGTGCTGCTTGTAGTTTAATTTGTAGTCTATGTTTACTCCTAGGTATTTTACGCAGTTTTTGTGTGGTATGAGTGCCCCTCTGTTTGCCTTTTCTCTTAGTTGGGATTTTTTGCAATGTTCCCTTTCTATTGGACCGATTTCACTTGACTTGGGTCTAAACAGTATGATTTCGCATTTGCTTGTGTTGATTTTTAGTTTCCATGCGTGGTAATAGTCGTTTATTTTTTCGAAAAGTTCTTGAAGATCAGTTCTTATTGTTTTAGTTTTCCGGCCTGTTACGTAGATGATTAGGTCATCTGCGAAGGCTATGGAGCGTTTGTGGGTGGATGTATTGAGATTAAAGAGATTTAGTAAGTCATTGTTGTAAATACTGAAGAGTAGCGGGGAATTTACTGTGCCTTGTTGGAGACTGTTTGTTATGGGGAATTCTTTGTTTGATGTGTTTGGACCTTCGGTCATTACGAATGTTCTGCTTGTGATCATGTCCCAGACTATTTTAATTAGGTGTTTGGGAAAGTTTTTCTTAATCAGCTTGTATATGAGGCCTGGGATCCAGACTGTGTCGAAAGCTTTTTCGAGGTCTATTAAGCAGGCGGCTACTCGTTGTTTTGCGTTTAGGGCACAGCAGATGTCTGACGTAAGTTTGTTTATTGCGTGAATTGTGGAGTGTTTGTACCGGAAGCCAAATTGATTTTCTGGGATTATGTCATTTTTTGTGCAGAAGGAGGTTAGGGGGCTGTTTATGATTATTTCAAATACTTTGCTTATGTTGGGGAGGAGTCTTATGGGTCGTAGGTTTGCGGCCGATGAGCCGTTTTTATCTTTTTTCTTTAATAGCTATCAGTTTGGCTTTTTTCCATTTTCTAGGGAAATATGTGTTGTTTAGTGCATTGTTGAAGAGTACTGTGTAGTACCATTTTATTTTGTTCCGTTACTGTAGTACCGTTTTGTTTTGTTGTAGGCGCTTGAGTAAAATGTTTGGGATGGCGTCGAAGCCGGAGGATTTTTTGTTGTTTAGTTTGGAGAAAATTCTGTTTGCTTCGGCGATGATAATTCTGTTTAGTTGTTCTCGGCCCATGTGTTCGTTTTGTGTGTGTATTTTGGAAAAGTGGGTGCCGATAATGTCTAGTTTGTCTGTTGTTCTAGTTATTACGAAGTTACCCTCGGTGTCTTTGATGGTGTTGTGTATCGTTATACCTGCTTCTTGGATAAGGGAGGCCTTTTCTGGGGGGAATTTGAGAGGTGGGATGGGGTTTTGTCCTTTTGGTCTGAAGATTTGATTTATTTGTGGGAACATGTTGGCTGAGTCGTTTTTGGAGATGTTTTTTATTTTGTTTGTCCAGTAATGGTTTATAGAGTTAGCGAATTCTTGTTTCAGTTGCGCTTTTATTTTGTATAGTAGCTACTTTAAGAATTCTAGTTCTTCCCTTTTGTCGTAAGAATAGTTGAATTTTATATTGTTTATTTTGGAGAGTATGTAGCTTTTGTCTCGATGTAGCTCTTTTATTCTGTTGTTGATATAGGGCTCGCATGAATTTTTTCTTTTATGTTTGGCACAGATTTTTGGAAGGCGATTTGTGTATGTTTTTCTATTTCGTCTAAGAATGAGTCGATTTGTCTGTTTGTAAGGTTGACGTTGTTGTAGATCTTTAGGTCGCAGTTTTGTTCGAGTATGTTTTGGAACTTTTTCCAGTCTGTCTTTTTGTAATTGTACCTGGGTGTCTCGGTCTGTGTTTCGAGTGTTAGGAGGTCAGATGTATTTTTGTTTACGTGAAATATTAAGGCGTTATGGTCACTGTCATAGGCTAAGGTTTTGAGGGTGTTATTTGGACGTAGGTTTTTAAATTTTAGCCGCGCATCTGCTAGGCATATGTCCAGGTATGAGCCTCCTTTTGGGTAAGAGGGTAGCTCGGAGCTGTATAAGGTTGTTTTGTAGTGAATGCTTCTATTGTCTAGCCAGTTTCTAATGAAGTTGCCTCTCGTGTTGTTTATTTCGTTTTTCCAGCTCGTATGTTTCTCGTTAAGGTCACCTGCTATTATATAATAGTTTTCCGGTTTATTGAGCTGTAAAAGTTCGAAGAGTTTATTGAATTCGTCGCTAAATTCTTTCTGGTTTCCGAGGGTTGCGTAGGCTGCCGTGATAAACAAGTTTTCCTTACTGCTTATTTTTATTTTTATGATCGTTGTTTCTAGGATTTTGAAGCTTGTTATTTTGTCGTTTAGAATTGTTTTGTGTTTTATGGGGTTTATTATGAGGATTGCTGTTCCTCCTCCTTGGCTGGCGTTCGGTCTGTCGTGTCTTATCATGGAGTAGTTTTTGAAGTGTACTTTGTGTCTTTTGTTTAGTTTTGTTTCTGAGATGAGTACGATGTCTGGGGTTTCTTTATTTATTAGGGTTAGCATACTGCATCTTTTTTGGTTTGAAATTAGAGAGTTGGCATTTATTGCAATTATTTTCAGATGTTTTAAGTTTAATTTATATGTTTTTTGCTATAATTGTTGGTTTAGTGGATTTTGGTTATTCGTCATCTGTGCTATTGAAAATGCTGAAGATGGCGTCGAACCTTTCTTCGTGCGTTAATAGTGTTTTTTTATTTCATTTAATTGCATTTGTTGTTCTTTTAACGCTTGGAGAATACTTTTTTTAAAGCCTTCAATAACGTTTATAATGTTTAGTTGGGGGGTGTTATCGGTTGTATTTGAGCTTTGGCTTGAGCGTGGATCTAAGTTTGTTATTTGTGATGTGTTTTCGATTACTTGATTTAATTTTGTTTGTTGTTTCACTACGTCAGAGAAACTTTAGTACTGGGACGTATTTACAGCTTATTTGGGCAATTCGTTTTATCTTTGTTTCTTTGTCTTTTTTTATTTTATCGGCTAACTTTTTGCGCAGCTCTATGAGTTTGGGGCAACCTTTGTATGACGCGGGGTGTCCGTAGTTTTTGCAGTTAACGCAGAATATTTTGTCTTTGATTACTGCGTTTTCTTTTTTTATTTTGCAGTCGCCTGGACCATGGGGCTCAGTGCATTTAACACAGCGGTAGTTTAGGTGACAGTTTTGTGCTGTGTGACCTAGTCGCTGGCATTTGTGGCATTGAGTTATGTCATCGTTTTTTTTTATTATTTTTCCCCATTTTATTCTGAGGTAGTTAAAATGGTTTATTTTTAATAGGTTACTTATATTGCTGTCGGGGGATACTTGTATTATGTAAATTGGGAGCAATATATTGTTCTCCCTTGATCTTTTTGTCGTAAATCGTGAGACTTTTGTAAATTGGACGTCGTCTATTTGTAAAACTTGTAGGTCTGTGAGAATTTCCTTTTCAGTGTAACTTTTGTCTAAGCCTTTTAACAAGTATGTGTGGCGTTTCTCTGTTTTGGGTGTATACGTATAAAAGGTTGTGTTGGCTGCAAGGAGTGTTTTTTTAGCTTTGTGGAAATCGGGTAGGTTTCGGAGGTAGAGAGCATGTTTACCTGAGTGTATCCTTTTAATATGGAATTGTTTGATGTTTGCTACTTTCTCTATAAGTGTTACCGTGTCCTTTGTGTCTTGTAGCGTTATGTTGATAGGCGGCGGCTTGTTTTCCCTTGTAATGGATGGGGCGTTCGTACGTTCCTCTGCTGTGTGTCTGGTGAAGTGTCCGTCGGGTGCTCGGCCCCTCCGTGGTGAAGCTGGTGGCGCTGGGCCTCCTGGGTTGTACGTTGCGGCCTGTCGCCCCTGCAGTGTTGATTGATTTGGCGGTGTGGTGGGACTATGTTCTCCCATTTTGCCACGTAGTATCTTGTTTTTTTTTTTATTTCTTCCAGCGTTGGGTTCGATACTCGGTAGTTTGCTGGACCCGTCTGTGATTGTGGGTGTGGTTCTGCTTCTAGTAGGCTAAATTTATTTTTTATTGGGATCGCTGGCGGTGAGGCAGCTTTTATGGGCCTCATGGTTCTGGCTTCCGTGGTCCTTTCGTCCTGGGAGGAGAGATGCTCTTCTTCTGAGTTTTTAAGGATATCGTCTAATCCTTTGGTCCTGGCAACTAAGTTTGGTTGGGGGTTGAGTTTCCGCGTCTTTTGCGCGGAAAGTCTTAAGCTATTGTTGATTTCCTTGGCCGCTTTTTGCGCGCTAATTTTTCTTTTAATTGGTTTTTTTAGGGTGGGTTCCGTTTCCTTGCTTTTAGTTTCATTATCGGTGTCTCCTATTTTTTTATATACCTTTATACTGTTTTATATTATGATTTTATATTTATTATTTTTATTTGTCGCGATGATGTCACTGCACTATTTTTCAATTTTTGTCACTTTATGTCACTTTTTCTTTTTTTATTCCTCTGGTGGATAATTTTATGATTAATATGAGTAATTTTATGAGTAATATGAGCATATTACGTATATTACGTATATAATGACATCTAATTATCATAGTATATAATATATTGGAAAAATTTTAAACAATTTTGAAAATCTATACTGAAATTATAAGATAATTAGTATAAACATATACAGATTTTCCAAAAATCACAAAAGTATTTAAGCAGATAACCATCCACAATAATTACCATCCACATTAATATTAGTATTCAGTGGGACTATATTACTATATACTATTTAACATTTATTATGTAAGATGATTGTCTATAATGTATATTAATTTTTTAATAAATATAAGTTTGCATTAAATATTTTGTAACTTCTACATATATTTTTAGACTGGGAACAAAATTTATCATTTAATCACAGCATTTGCACTATAGCGTTAATAATATTTCAAAATGTTTCTTACAACAAGCACAATGTATGTATATATAAAAGTTTTTTATGATAAGTACTTTGGAAGCTATAATATAAGATAAAGTTGAGAACAGGGAACACGTATGCCCTAATCAATATAATTACCATAGTTTTCACCATTGTGTCAAACATTAATACTGATTTTGTGTGATCAGCAGCTACCAGAAGTATGATTAAACACAATTCTGTGAATTATTTTATTCCTTCCTAAGTGGATATTTAGTATACATCCTCTGCATATACTTTGTACAATCTTCATATACCTTGTGTTTCGACCACTCGCGGAGAGACGCGATCGCGAGGAAGCACGCCAACGGGAGTCGTAAATTCCCGTTACGATTAGATGTAATCGACGCCACGAAATGGTCGATCCCCTATTTCGATTAGGTAAATAGAGGTGGTTTGATTGAATATAACACTGCTGTAATAAGTTATAAAGCACCGTTTATTCCAACAACTTTGTGAAGATGATAGTTGCTCTGTTGCGTGTGTATAAGATAAGTAATTGACTGATCGTCGGGTGTAGACCCGGTCTAAGGATGTTGACTGTATGAAAGATGGAAAATCAGTGAAGTTCGGTGGTGATGCTGTAGCGGAGGAAAGCTAAGGATGGGTGTGTCTAGTGCACGGGACCATCGGATTTGTTGGTGACGATTTGGCTAAAAGGGTGAGGGAAATAGGCTTCGTTGTTAATTGGTTAAACGAAGGTTGATGGCCTAGGAAGGGTCTTAGCTGCCCTCGATAGAAAGTGGCTATTAAAGGGAAAGTTGCATCGAAAGTTAGAAAAACTAACTTTCCCGGGTCGAGCCGTAGTAGACAATAATCGTAAAAAGGGTAACTTAAAAAAGGCTATTTGTTGGGTCTGAAGGACCTTCGCTTGCAAATTACTGGGATTTATGATGGGCCCTTATGCTTAATGGGGGTCCGCCGTAAGGATGAATGGACATCTGGCGTCCGTCTGGCCCGCGGTGTATGGCCTGGTTTAGGTAGAGTGTTGCGCGACGCAACACCTTGCATATTCACTAGATAAACTCCTGCTGTTTACTTGACATTTATTATAATTGTTATTATAAAAGCTATTGATACAATTTCATGTTATTGCGTTCTATGTTCATAAATATCTATGTAAACTCTCTAAGAATTCAAATACGAATACGTTGGTACGACCGTCTCTCGACGCACGACTTCTTTTGTTTCACGGACAGAGCGGCTTTCTTTGTTTTACGGAGAGCCATTTTGAGAGACACGCATTTCCCAAACGTACGGACAGAGATCAACACCGGAAATAGACAAGATCACAGAAGAGAGAATAATTATTTAAAATATTAAAGACTGACGGAGAAAGATCGGTAGCTCAGGACGTTGAAAATCGATTCTCGATTTTCAGGTAGACATTGCACAGAACTTGCTATTTATTGTTTACTGTTATTAATTGGTTGTTGTTTATTTAATTATTATTGTTATTAATTGTTGTTAATTATTAATTGTTGTTTACTTCTGTATTTCATTTAAGTATTTTCACAATAAACTCGATTTTCAGATTTTCAGAATCGATCCCTGAATTATTTTACTATAGAACCTTATATCTATATATAGTAAAATATTATTGGACTACTATAGCTACAAATGGAATTAAACTAGTCTTCTACCACATTATCTTTCCTCAGTGAGTATTATCTAATCCATTAGGGGATGAAATAGATAAATTGTTTCTCAATATGATTTCAAACATGGCATATTTTGTTCTATAGTGTATTTTCGTACGTTCGTGGAGAGACGCGATCTCGAAGAAGCGCGCCAACGGGAGGCGTAAATTCCCGTTACGATTGACTAATCGACGCCACGAATCGTATGATCCCTTATTTCTTTTGGGATAATAAGGGTAGTTAAATTGTAGACAACTCTGCAGTTAACAGGTTGTGTATATTTGTACAATCCAAACAACTTGGTGTGATACAAGATGAATATTTGATACAATTGAATACGGATGAGTACGACCTGACTGTATTCGCCTTGTTGACTGACTGACTTGAATGGATCCTTGTTGAAGACTGACTTGCGAGGATCCTGGAGGTAGACTGGCTCGATCTGATGTCTGAACTGGAGTGCAGTTGCTTGACTTGTAGAATAAGTAAAGTTGATCTCCTTATGGTGCAGGAGAAGTAGTTGACTCTCCTGAAGTCGTAGGAGCAGTAGACGTCCTGACCCGCGTGATGTCTTAGGAAGAGTGAGGCACAGCGACGATGCTATTGTCACGTAACAAAAGTGCGAGGTTTTATAAGAAGGAGAATGAGCAGTATCTCATTCATATGCTTTATTAACTGCAGATTACAAACTGAGGTTACTGACTGAAGGATCGGGGTTTTTATTCCTTTATTATGACTCATATCTTATGGGTAGGGGTCTGGCTGTTGTCTTTTCTCTTAGTTATCACAATGCTAGGTGTTATCGACATATCCGATGTCAGCGGATACCTGCTTCTTGGGTGGTCATTACACCTGCTTCTTAGGTGGTCGTTACACTATGTTGGAGGAACGCTGGGGCAGGAAAGTGAGCGTAATATGTATTGTTGCTGGTTGGATTAGGAAGGTCTTAACTGCTCTCGATAGAAGGTTGTTAGTAGGAAGCATCGCAAGTGGGAAAAACTAACTTTCCCTTGTCAAGCCGTAGTAAACAATAGTCGTTAGTGCTTTAGGAAGGATATTTGTTGGGTCTGAAGGACCTTAGATTGCAAATTCTGGGATTTATGATGGGCCCTTAAGCTTAATGAGGGTCCGCCGTAAGGATGAATGGACATCTGGCGTCCGTCTGGCCCGCGGCGTATGGCCTGGTCCAGGTAGAGGATCGCGCGGCGTAACATATAGTGCATTAATATATAGAAGTACATAACACTACATATAAAGATTAAAAGTTTTCTCATGATTTTGTAGTTATGAAACTTGATATATTAGTTAAATCATGCTCAACTCTAATGACTTACAATAAAATCTAACTAGTCTTCATAAATACTGATATAAGTATGAATAGAACTAAACAAAAACGAGATTTGTCCCTCTCATTCATAATTTTTGGATAAGACACAAGAAAGATACAAACCAGATGAAATTTTTTCATTTCTTCTATATGAAACGATGTATTTCACAATTAAAGTTAGGCACTATATTAAACATTATGACAATTGATAACGTATAATTACAAAAAAAACTTACTATAACAGCATAGAAAAGAATTTGTGAAGATTTATTTTATTCATTAATAAGTTTTCTTTAGAATTACAAATCATGTATCAATATCACAAAAATGTATTATTTTCTGGCAGCGAGGACTGTTGAAAAAGTTTTCTAAAAAATTATGGTCGATCAGAGAGATGAAACAAGAAGTTCAAAAAGAAAATTATTAACAGAATTCAGAACAAACTCATTAACATGGTTATTTTATAAGAATATAAAATCTAATTATAAAAGTATTGTACATTATGCAACATATTTTCACCACGTGTATCACTGATGCAATAACATTTTTTTCATTCTTTCCTAAATAAAATAAAAATTTCAAAAAGTAACTAATATTAAAACAAAACATTTGATTATATTACACATATTAAAAAATATTGATTTTTGAGTGTTCCGCTCATGAACTAATTATAGCAAATGATTTTGTTCAGTTATTAGTAACCATTATTGATAGCACAATTTGTTTCTGGATACACATAAACATTCAGCGATGAAAACATTTCTTTGCAAAAGAAAATAAATTCATGGAAAGTTAAAGAATAAAATAAAGTTTTTCGATTAGAATGATGTTGTGGAAAATGTTGGGTTGCTATGATCACTAGTTCCTACATGCAGAGTTGGTACGATTACTAACGACGCTCTTTCGTTTTCCCGTCCGTCACGTGTTAATTATCAGAGAATATCCGATGTGTTGTAATGGCTGTACATGGTGGTGAAATACAGAGTATACAGAACGAAATCTATGTGAATCAATTAAATATTGAACCTCAAAACGTATTTAATAACAAATAATTCATACAAAGTTTTCAATTTATGAACCTATAAAATATTTACAGAAACTTCACAAAATTGTTTTCTAATAAACAAATTTCATTCTTCCCTTACCATTTATAACTAATAATAACTAATTCTTGGTAGATAATTACGTGCCATATGTACTCTGCTGCGTTTCGAATACGAATACGAAAGCATGCTTAACCTTATGGCGATGGAATAGTACCATTTGTTGAATGCCTATGTTTCAGCATTATAAACAGATCCTGCGTACGATCACTGCGCGAGAATTGGTGGCAATAATATTTCAGTTTTAAAGCCAACTAAATAAATATCTCATAACGATTTCAATATCCTGAGAATTATCATTCTGATACATTCATCTGATATTTTTATACAAATATCATATGCCAGAATGTATAAAATACAGTGAGGAGGAAATTGAACCAATGCAGTGTGATCTGTAGAATGTGATAATTTATTTATATATTGTAATAGGAAATGAAAAAAACTTAACATAACTTAAGTATATTAATATACACTTAATGTATGGTAATAGCCATGTACAAATTTTACCGTATTCTATTTTATTTGTTGATTATATAGGTATTCTTCTGACTCGATTTCGCACCGCACGAAAAGGAGGTAAAAGATAACAGCTTTAAACGAACTTCATATTCTGTACATGAGCCCTTTGTACTTAAAACGGCTGCAATCCGTTTTAGCATATTTTCAACCAAATTTGTGTATACTTCTTGAAAGATTTCATACCTTTGTTCTTCAATTCTACCTTAAATTCATCAAGATTACGAAGTGAGAAATCATATTTATCTTGTAACTTTTTTTCGATATCGCCCATAGATTTTCAATCGGATTCATGTTTGAGCTTTGGGCTGGCCAGTTGATAACTTTAAATTTTTGCAATAATAACCACTTTTGCTATGTACACAATTCTACTATGTGTTTAGGACCTCGATCCTATTGGAAATCGATATTTCTTTCATCACTTGCCATATTTTCTAGTTTCTTGTAATTTTACGTTTTAAACTCCTTTGTACGTGTACTGGTTCATTCTGCCATTAACAATGGCTCAGCGATTCTAGGCTATACACTGTAGAACAAGCTCACAGCATAATGGGTTAGAAACTATTAAGATTTTAGTATATATTTTTCTGAAAATTATTAATGTGGGTAGAAGTTATATAATAAATAGAACAAATTGGGTTGGTAACAAGGACAATTTATTCGAACTTCTTTTCTGTAAATATATAGCTTTGACATAGTCAAAGTTACGTTCTATAAATATCCGAAAAGAAAAACTATCTGTAAGAAATTGTTATGCTATATATTTATACATTTTTTGCACTAAACGCTTAACTAGTGTTACCTACCAAGTAAGCAAGATTCTCTTTCTGATTCTCTTTTTTTAAATCGTGCTGTTGTAAATATTAACATTTGTATAGAGACTGCGTCCAAATATCGGTATATTTCCTAAAGTACAGCGTGACTAAAACAAGTTTGGGAATTACAGCGCTTGTTAATTGTTAGCACGGTTATTGATGTAAAGTATTCTTACTTCTTTCCAAATTTACCAAATTTTCTGTATTGTATAGGAGAAAAATTGATCTAAGGGCAGGTGTACCCTTTCATTATACAATTTTTGTTGATGAAATATTAGGTTGGTTCCTGGTCGGGGGTCGTAGTTGGCACAAGATGCTGCGCATCGGTGTAATCGCAACGGCCTGCGCGATCCGTGCTGTGCGCGGACTGGGCGTGAGGGTCTCACCTGCGAAGTCGGAGGCCATCTGGTTTTACGACAAGAAAAGGCGAGAGACTCCTCCGCCCGGCCTACACATAAACATGGCAGGCGAAACCGTCGGGGTGAGATCGCGGATGAAATACCTGGGTCTCGTCATCGACAGCCAGTGGACGTTCGAGCCGCACTTTGACTCCCTGATTCCGAAGGTGTCGGCGGCTGCCAATGCCTTGTGCGGCCTGCTGTCGAACATCGGCGGGACGGGAGTTGCGGTGCGCCGACTATGCGAGGGCGTCTTTCGGTCCCGAGTGATGTACGGGGGCGGTATGGGCGAAGCCCTGATGGCGAGTTGTCGCAGCATCCTGCTCCTTAGGAGGCTGCACAGGGTACCCGGCATCAGAATCATTAGGGGATACCAGACGGTGTCCCACGCGTCGTCGACCGTTCTAGCCCCCCCCCCCCCCCCGCCGTGGGAGATACGCTCAAAAGGAGATACGCCCGCTGGAAAGTATGGGATCCGGGAAAAGATTTGACCGAGCAGGCGGCCCCAAACGACCTAGGAACCGCCGAGGAGGACGCCTGGGACCAGTGGCGATCCCAGCTGATCAACAAGGGAGGCGAACATCGAGGCGCGGAGGCGGTCCTCCCAAACTGGGAGACATGGAGAAGCCGCCGTGGCCTCCCGCTCACATACAGGATTACACAGGTGCTCACTGGAGATTGACCCCCTCAGCGATTGTAGAAGCGATGTTGATAGGGTCACAGGAATACGAACTTGTCCGCTTTTTCTGCGAACGAGTTATGCTCGCGAAGGAGCGAACAGAAAGGGAGAAAAAGAAAAACTCTCACCCTTGTAGGATAAGACGATGGAGGAGGATGGCAGTCAGGCGACCTAGAGCCGCTCCATCGCCGTCCCAATGGACCACGACTAGAAGGAGCGATAGCGCTAGGGGCAATGCCCCCCCCCCCCCAACACCTAATTCAATAGTCAGGAATTATTAGGAGTGGCTGGAACAAGAGGACGCGGGAAGCGGGAGCAAGAGAAGTTAATTCATAAGAGGTTCCTGGAGCACTCCTGTCATAGGGGTAGGATGGTCATCGTGGAGTTTTAGTCGGTAGGAGTCCGACACTACTCTGCTGTTACGCGATTATTAGAACAGCGGAGTGTCTATGAGGATTTCTCCACGTACAAAAAAAAGAAAGGTTGGTATGATTAATAGTTCCTAATGCTAAGTTGGTACGACTTCTAACGACGCTCCTTTGTCTTAGATGTCGACCACGTGTTAATTACGTATATCCGATGTGTTCATATGACTGTGCATGGTGGTGAAATACAAAACGTAAAGCTGAATCTGTGTGAATCAATTAAATATCAAACTGCAAAACCTATTTAATAACAGGTTATGGGCCTAGAGCAGTAAACTGTGACAGTGGAGATATTTATTTGTTGAGTTTTTTGTTTTCTGCAATTATCCGAAAAGAGACCGCGCCATGGTCGACCAGGAGAAAATGGGTGATATAGATAAAGACATGAATCCAATCCTAAATAAGGACAACTATGAGTACTGGAAGACGATGACGGAAGCTTCGATGCTTTTCCTGGGCTGCTGGGATGCGGTGGATCCAGGATTGACGGCAGCAGAAAGGTTAAGACCCGAGTATGTTAAAATGGATAATACAGCATGTGCGTACATTTTCCAGCATGTTCGTCCTGAGTATCTCACGGATATCAGCGCTATGAAGGCAGCGAAGGAGTGTTGGAAAGCACTGGAAAATATCTATGGGAGATCTACATCTGATGGACATTGTTTTGTGCATGCGGGAACTGGGCACTATCGAGAAAACCCGCAGCATGGATATCTCCGCGTACAGTGGAAAGATCCAAGCCCTGTGTGACAAGTTATACAAAACCGGTATAAAAATTGAGGACCACGTTGTGGCGTGTTTCCTTTTGGCCGGCCTCACACACAGACAGATCCAAATCATTCGACGTAACTCCGAGTAACACGGATCGATAAGGGTCTGACCGCGAGGGCCGTGAAGTCCGACCTTCTACTCGAAGAAAGAAGGATCGATGCGGCTGTGGAGTCGTCCGAGCAAGGCAGCGCAATGGGAAACAGGGGACAATGGAAGCCCAAGCCACACAAAACAAAGATGGCACGAAGCCGAAAAACAGAGACCTACATGACCAGAGATGTTAAAAATGTGGAAAATGGGGCCACATTTCGTACCAGTGTCAAGGGGAGAAAGGAGATAGAGAGGAGAAGAACTCCAAGGAAAAGAACTCCAAGGAGAAGAAGAAACAGGAGGACAACAGGAAGGAGAGGAGATCAGAAGACAAGCCGAGGTCCAAGGGACTCATTTCGACATTGGCCTTATCATCCATTAGCTGTTTGGAAAGAGGGAAGATCAGTTACCTTGACTCAGACGCCTCAAACCATATGGCTCCGGACAGGCATCGCTTTGTGGATTTCGCACCTGCGACCGGACAAATCAGGATTGGTAAGGGACGTCTGGAAGTTAAGGGAAAGGGAGCGATCATTGTGAAAATGACTGAGTCCTGTGGTGCTTGGACACTCTTTGTCGAACGCTCTGTGAGTGCCTGAGTTAGATATAAATCTAATCTCGATCAGGCAGTTGGGAAAGAAGGGTGTTACTACAGTATGTACAATGGATGAGGCTATTGGAACACATGATGATGGCGACGTCGTGTTTAACCAAAAGTAGGAGACGATGTGTACTACTTGGAGACAATCCCCTATGAAAGGCACGTTGCAAATGTTTCCGTGAAAAACGATCAGGAGGAGTCTGGCCGCAGTGACGATAACATTGAAGTCATTGAGGCAAAGACATATAGGAGCGCTATATCGTGGCATGGGAGATTGGCTCATCTGCGTGGAAATACAATGAGAGAAGTTCCTAGAAGGAGTGTGAAAGAAAATTCCAAGAAACATGAACTGTGTGGAGCCTGTGTGAAGGGAAAAATGACAAAGGTGCCATTCCCGAGGGCAGCTCATCACATGTGTCAACATCCTTTAGGAATCGTTCACAGTGATGCCAGTGACAGAGCTCAGTACAAGTCGTTACGTGGAGGTAACTACTTCGTAACTTTCATTTATGATTTTGTGTCGTTTCATGCACGTGAAGGAGGTGATGCGTCGTGGAGCGGCCGGCTAGGTGAAAAGGGAATTCACGTTTCGTCCCGGGACTACCGGTGGACTCGTCAGTAAGGCTATGCCCGGTAGTCCCTGCCTTAGACGTAGAGGGAGTCTCGCTAGGTGCGGTATTTGTATCAAGCGCCCGAATGTTCGACCGCTAGCGAGATAGATAGACAGACTCGTTGTCGTCGTAGCCCTCTGGTATTGACGGTTGGTACCCGCGGATCGCTCGGGAGGTGTTGCGCCGCGTTTGATGCCTCATCCTGTCGGCGTCCTATTGATACCGATCCGCCACACACGTTAGGATTATCAGTAGGAAGAACGAAGTATTCAAGTGCTTCAAAGAATATCAGATGGAAGTGGAGACCCTACATCAGTCCGAGACAAGTGCCCTCCAAACTGACAGTGGCGGTGGGTATACAGGGACCAATTTTGAGAACTACCAGAGGGAGAAAGGTATTCTGCATAGGAAGACCGTCCCTGGGAATTCTGAGCAAAATGACGTTTCAGAACGAGCCAATAAGACCTTGGTTGAGATGTCTAGGTGTTTGCTTATACAGTCAGGGCTCCCTGACTATCTGTGGGTAGAAGCTGTAAACACTGCGTGTCACATAAGGAACTTATGCCCATCCTCTGCTATCGGAGACAAAATTCCATTGGTGTTATGGAAAGGTAAGTGATGCGACATCCAAGGGGAGATCAACAGGCTAAGGGTATTTGGATGCAAAGTTTGGTACCTGAGAATCCCAAGCGGAAAGAAATTTGACAGCAGGGCAGATGAAGTGATTTTTGTAGGTTACGGCGGACAAGTCAAGGGTTATAGAATCTACTTATCGAAAACCAAGATGGTAAGAATCTCTTGCAATGTTAGGTTCGAAGAAAATGTGTTTCCCTACAAGGGTGTTAATGCGGGCACGAGTAACATCAAACCGAAATTCTCTGAATGGATATGGGACGTTGAGGATTTTGAACTTGAAAGGGGAATTGAGCAAATTGATGTAGAAACTCAAAGTAATGGTGAAAGCGATGAAGGGGAAAGTGGTTATTTCATGAACAACTTAACTAACGAGGATAATCAGGAGGAGATTGTGAGTGTACCGACTGTGCCTAGGAGACCAGCAAGATTGCATAAGCCAAAGACGTGTAATGGTTGTGCTCACGTTGCGGCAGTTTGCAACACTCAAAGTTTATGTGGGTTTGTGAATGTGTACGATGCCCTGAAGGAGCCAGATGCTCAAAAGTGGACCGATACAATAATGGAGGAATTAGACAATTTAACGAATAAGGGTGTGTAGGACATAGTGCAAAGACCTTTGAACAAAAATGTGATTGACTGTAAGTGGGTACTTGTCATAACAAGGGACCTTGATAGATATAAGGCTAGACTTGTAGCTCGGGGATTCAGGAAAAGACCTGGAGTAGACTATTCAGAAACATTTAGTCCAATTGTAAAGCGTAGAACTCTAAGAACATTGCTTGCTCTGTGTGCGGAGAATGAGTGAAGTTACGAACATATTGATGTGGAGTGTGCATACCTGAACAGTCCTTTGGATGAAGATATATACATGGAGCAACCTGAATTTTTTAAGGTTCCAGGAAAAGACAGGACTATATATGCGTGCAAACTTAAAAAGAGCCTGTATGGACTGAAGCAAGCCGGGAGAATTTGGTTTAGATACATTAATAGTATTTTGAAAGGTATGAGTCTGAACTCATGTATAAATGATCCGTGCATGTATGTGTATCCGTGTGCATCCAATGATCTGATTGTAGCTGTGTATGTGGATGACATTCTTGCGTTTGGAACGAAGGCTACTGGTGGGTACTGATACTCAATTACTATCCATCTACTTGAGTAAGCCAAACAGTACCACTGTTGTGTTTGATCAATCCGTACAGATAAGTCAAATGCTGGACCCGCTTGACATTACTCATGAGGCTGGAGTGTCAACACTGCTAGCTAAGGAGTGTGAAGCTGGTTTTGACATTTAATGTAACGAACCTTTTGATAATAAGTTGTATGAGCAGGCTGTGGGACATATAATGTATATCGCCACTGTAAGCCATCCAGATATCGCGTGTGCAATAGGAAAGTTAAGCCAAAGATGCGCAAATCCGACTGTATCTGATTGGAAAGCAGTGAAGCGGATTTTCAAATACCTATTAAAGACCGAAGATCTGAAGCTAGTGTACCAAAGGACAGGACAACCTTCGATGGTGTTTTATGATTCAGACTTTGCGGGCTGTTCAATAGATAGGACATCTGGGAGTGGGTATGTCTTCATACTCGCTGGTGGTGCAACATCTTGGTTGTCAAAGAAACAACCAATTATATCTCAATCAACATGCGAAGCAGAATTTGTAGCTATGCAAGATGCAGCAAGGGAGACTGTGTGGATATCCTTACTGTTAAGGGAGTTGGGTCAATTGTCATATTGCCCTCGCCCATGTAAAATTTTCTGTGATAACATCGGAGCTATTTCATGATCCAAAGATGAAGTAGTTGCTGAGAGTTCTAAGCACGTCCAAGTGCGTTATTTTTATGTTAAGAACTGCGTGTCGAAGGGGATATTACATTATACCTATATATCTAGTTCTGAGAATATTGCCGACATCCTCACCAAAGGTTTAAATGGAGTTAGGACTCAATATTTTACCGAAGCTATGGGGCTTGTAGAAACTATGATCAAAGGGGAGTGTTGAGAAACGTTAAGTTGGTGTTACGTCGCGTGAAATGGTCCGTGCGACGTCCTTCAGTATCTGACCGTCAAGGCCCAAGCACCACTAGATATACCCTCAATAAACCTAAGGCCCCACCATAAACCTTAACTTTACTTAATTGTTAACATATGTTTTCATTTTAATGTGCTCATCCGGAAGGATTTTCTAATCCTATAAGTGTTTTCGGTTTATGGCTAGTACTTAAAAAAGTCCTTGGGTTTATTAGGCGCTCTTAAAAATACGGAAAAAGCGGGTAGTCACCTATTGGGAAAAACCGAATATTTGTCTAACAAAAAAAACTCGTTTTTCCCATGAACAAGGTCACCCACGAGCCACGCTGGTAGGAGGCTTCCTCCTCATACCTTCATGCATTAACATGGGTCATAACCAATCGACATCGCGGATCGTTACCCTCATTTTCCTAACGAAAGTGTGAACTACGAATCCGCGTTCTTCGTTCAAAGGGCACACTCACACCGAACTTTCTTCTGTAATAACATAGGAGCGACAAGTCAGTCTTAGTCACGTCATCTCTCTAAACTTGTTCTCACGACGACAGAACAGTCAACTTGTTCTCGGGACTACAGAACAATCACTTACATCTCTATATCCAGTCTACATCGAGTCTTAGTCAGTCTATATCATCAGGAGGTTCAACTCTACTTCTTCTCCTTGCGCTCTAGTCTATATTCAGTCGAATCTCATCAGTTAATCTAAATCAAGAACCAGTCAAAGGCTAGCGCAAGGAACATCAAGAGTCAGAAGTCCAGCAAGAATCTACAAGTCGAGCACATTCATCATCGTCGTCAACACGAAACGAGTCTCAGGTCGTACTCGTTCGTAGTTGTCATATCAAATACTCAATCCTGTATCACACTAAAGTTGTTGGATATATCAAAACATATACTAACCTGTTAATAACAGAGTTATTTTCACTCAACTACCTTTATTATCCCACAAGAAATAAGGGATCGAACGATGGCTTCGATTAGTCAAATCGTAACGGGAATTTACGACTCCCGTTGGCGTGTTTCTTCGAGATCGCCCCCCCCCCCGCGAACTCGGGGGGTGCGAATTTACAGTTCGTATGATCGCTAGTTACTACAAGCTAAGTTGGTACGACTCCTAACGACGCTCTTTTGTCTTAGGAGTCGACCACGTGTTAATTATCTAAATGCATCCGGTGTGTTTACACGTTTTGTACGAGATGGTGAACTATAGAAAGTAAAATTCAATCTAAGTGAATCCATTAAATATCAACCCCAAACCTATATTTAATAACATTTTCTTCTCTTTTTACACTGTTATGCGACAGCTAATTTTTCATATTCAGTATATTGCACGTGTTTGCGCCGATAATATATCTAAAAAATTTAATGTTTTTTAAAAGACTTTTTATTATGAAGGACTAATCTTTTTCAAAAGATATGTCTGTAAATACATCCGTTGTTCGGAGAAACATTTTCTGCAAACATTTTAATATCTAAATTAAGCATTTTAATATACAGGTTGAGTCAACTAATTCGGCGACATCAAATAATTTGAAAATCACTGTAGAAATCATTGATGTAATGCAATAGAGAAGATATTTAATAGTATAAATATGATTATTAGTACAAGTGTGGATATGACAGAATTGACAAGTAACCGCGGTGATTAGACACTAATGACAATGGTCTTCTGTTCGATAACGAATCCGCGGTCTACGAGATAACAAATGTACTTTCCTCCAAAGTCTAAGTCGGGCTCTTTGTTAAAAACGTGAAGTATTCACTGATCGTAAAGACGTTGTTTTACTCGCTGATGAGATCGCACGAGAATGTCCCTCTCCGTCACGGTGATGCTGTAGAAGAAAACTATGATGTGGTGTGTCTAAGGGCACGAGATCATCGGATTCGTCGAGGAAAACCTTCGTTCGGAAAGTGAGGAAATGCACGTTGCTATTAACTGGTTAATTTCTATGTTGGTGGTTAGAGAAGGATTCTAGCCGCCCATGAGAGAAAGTTGCTAGCGGGAAGCATCGTTCGTGACAAAAGCAGATTTCCTGTATCTTCCCGTGGGAGGTGATAGATTTAGGGACTGTTAGGATAAAGACTATTTGTCCGTTTGAAGAATCTTAGTTAACTAAATCCTAAGATTTATAGCGGGTCCTCAGGCTAGCTGAACATGCGAAACGCATCGACATCTGGTAATCATCTTGCCCGAAGAACAGGGTCTGTATGTGGCGAGCAACGGGACAGAGACCGTTCGAATGTTTACTGTCGAGTGTTTCAACTATTTCCTTTTTAAGGAGAGCTATATAATGACTCCATACCTTTGTTAGACAAAGCGTTCATCCCGTGACTGCGGCTACGTTCGGCGACTGGTTGTCGCCTCAAGCCCAAGCTCATTATCACAAATCTCAGACAATTATAATCGGGTTAAATCATAAAGACTAAAGTATTGGGGATTTTGCCAAGAATTCCAAAGGGAAGGCCCCGGCGTCCTTTCATCTCCGACATATATATTGCGAAAATGTTGATCTTCAAACAAATTCCCATCTTCTTTAATCTTCCCCCTAATTTTTGAAAAAACTGAAAAAACCATGATATATTGAAGTAGAGGCTCCGATAAGTATCTCAGAATCTTTCCAAATTCTTTGAAAGTCAAAACAGTAAAAAGACTAGTCGTGAACATAAACGACCCAAATTGCCCACGAAAGGTGCAGGAAATATGCCTGTCCACAAAAGGTTAATTATTTGAATTCTTTATCTATTTATTTATTTATATCGTCTTCTACTTATTTATTCACTGTAATATTGAGTTTGGTACTTACCGGTATGTAACTTCATGCCGAAGGCAAATATTCGGATAAATAATAAAATAAATATAGTGAATACCTCGTGACAGTTGAGGTTAAATCTCCTGCTAGTCCCTTCTCTGAAGTAGTATTATTTCTAGTGTTACAGATGCATGCAGAATACAAAAATTGGGAGAGTGGGGATTTAATGAGTAGGCAAATGCCAGCAGACTATTTCACGTAATGCAATAGTACAGATACAGACTGCTGGGTATGTTTAATATAGCACTCTCCAACATCCCCAATAAAAAAGAGGTAATTTTGCATCATCAATTATGAAATAGTGTGTTACAGTCTCGCGAAAACGATTATTAGCACGATTGACAGTTATATTATCAATATCAGTAACATTTAGCAAGCCACAAATAGGGTAAGTATCACCGAAATTAAAACCACCTCGCTCGCGAATGAAATTCTACAGATCGCAACAACATATGACAATGTCAATAGCAAAATCAACGTGTACATAGATTGCCATATGTAATATTCTCCATCTATTTGACAAAACATCAAATGGACATTTAATGTAGCTCTTGGTAGTTAAACATATTTTCATGTACTGGTAAATGAGTACTGGAATTAGATCTATGCAAATTTCTATGTAATCTAAATGCTTCGCCTTCAACAATGTATAAGGTATAATAATGTCACTTTCAAGCACTCGTGAAAAATCGTATGAACCAATCGAAACGTTTGTCTTCGAAGAAACCCCAACTGCTCTTCGCCCTTCCTCTTGACTCTTAAGACTTTTATCTTAATGTCCTTTCGGGCGCGGATTTCCCTCAGTTCTTATGAAAAGTTTTCCTTCGGGTGCTCCTATAATCATTGAAGAAACTGATTTTTCAGAAAGTGTGGTATTTGAAGCACGATTGTTTCGAAACAGAACGGTGTCCCACTCAGCCAGTGTATTCTCACTGGCATAATGCCGATACACGTAAAATCAGAGCTGCGTACGAAAAACTACGAAATAGGAAAGACTCAACCCCAAGAGCAGTATAATACTCGCCTGAGATCAAGGCGTACGACCAAGGTATTAGCGGAGAGGAGCAAGAGGATCGAGCAGCAGGTGGAGAAAAAATGGAGGGAGGACTGGTTGTATTATAAAGAGAACCAAGAGGCTAATAGATAACCTCTGCATCTTCAGGTAAACGAAAAGAAACATCGATCACTATACCATACAGATCTTGACTAGGCATGGTATATTTAATGTATACAGGAAAACCATAAAAAAGAAGACGATGCGGAGTATGTGCTGTCTAAGTGCCCTAGATGGATACACGATCGCACCACATTAGAGAATTATGTAGGAGAAACACTGACAATCACTAACATTGTAGAGGTGGTTGTCAGTAAAAATGAATTTTGGAAGAAATTTCAGGAAATCTGCCAGAAAATGATGAAGGCAGGACAGGCCAAGGAGAACGAGTTAGAGAGAAATAGAAAGAAATTGAGTACCTGTAGGGTACAAAATGAGACCAACTTAAATGCCGAGAGGTAGTGTCAGAGAGGAGGGTTTTTAGTGGGTAGAGGCGCTTCCATCTTGCGGACCCCACATAACCCATTATAATACGGTTTTTCGCTCTATATCTCTCTACTCTATATTTACAATAACACGGGGACGCGTTAACACCACCTCCTCTCCACAAAAAAGGGTAAAGGATATTACCTGCTGTTACGACCGTTCGCGGAGAGACGCGGTCGCTAGGAAAACGCGTCAGCGAGAGGCGTAAATTCTCGCTACGATTATCTTAATCGACGCTGCGAAATAGTCGTTCCCCTGTTTCTGTTAGGATAACAGAGGTGGTTCAATGACTTTAACACTGTATTAACAGGTTAACAAATAATCATATATTTAACGATAATATGATGAATATATTACAAAAAGTTGACTCGACTTTACGATATCTCTTAATGCGTAATGTTTGAGTAGTCAGAAGGGACTGACCGCCTTTCGATCATTCCTTTGTCTTGTTTCGAAGACGACCCCCCACTATGCTCGGGTCACGCCACCGCTCGCGCCTATAATCTCGTATGCCGCCTGCTTGTGTGAGAAACGTAACGGACGAAATTCGACGTTTCTAGAGCTTGCTGCTTGGCGACAACTATGCGTTCGTCGATACATTGTATGACTGCGAGCGACGGTTAGAAAATACAGCCTGTGGTAAGCCTCGTGGCGTAACATACTCCCCCCGTTGAGAGGGTACCGATCAAGTGATATGGTGCGATGTTGTGAGGTGGATTTCTTGTCAGGCTTCGGTGGTGTTGATTGTTTCGGAGTCATCTGGAGTCGTTCTGCTCGGTAGTGGTACCATCCGCTTGATGCTCCGATCCAGGGTGCTCGTTGCCGTTCGAACGGTAGCCGTCCATATGATGCCGTCTGCGCCGGGTTGGACCTTGATGATTCTGCCCAATGGCCGTTGCATTGGGGAAACGTTGTCTTCTCTGAGAATGACGATGGTGCCTTCTCGTATGCCGTGACTGCCCTTGCTCCATTTGTTTCGGATGTTCAGCTCGTTCAGATACTCTCGATGCCAGCGGCGCCAGAAATGTTGCTTGACCTTTTGAATATGTTGCCAGCTGGAGAGACGATTGGATGGAGTGTCCCTGAAATCTCGTTCTCGAAAACTTGTTAATGAGTCTCCGATGAGGAAGTGACCGGGAGTAAGGACAAGAAGATTGTTTGGGTCAGATGATATTGGAGTCAGTGGACGGGAGTTGAGGATAGACTCGATTTCAATGATAAGCGTGTTGAGGTTTTCGAATGTTAAGAGCTCGTTACCTGCGACACGTCTGAGATGTCGTTTGAAGGATTGAAGTGAGGTGAATTGGAAGGAATGAAACGCCATTCGATCCTTCGGTCGGCTAAAAAGGACTGAACCTTTACCTTATGATCGTCGGACTGCAGGAGGTTTCGGAGCTCTCGTAATTCGTTGTTAGCGCCAACGAAGTTGGTACCGTTGTCAGAATAGAGTGTTACGCAGAATCCTCGGCGAGCGATGAATCTTCGCAGAGCAGCAATGAAGGCCTCGCTAGTGAGGTCGCTGACCAGCTCGATGTGGACTGCTTTCACTGCAAAACATACAAATATTGCTACATATACTTTGATTTTGCGTCGGTTGCGGTCCTTTCGTTCTTTGATGTAAAATGGTCCGCAATAATCGATTCCGACGTTGGTAAATGGCCGAGATTCCGTTATCCGTGCAGCTGGAAGGTCGCCCATTACGTAATCCACTGGAGGTGGATTGGCTCGGCAGCAACGGACGCACTTCTTCAGCATACTCCAAACTTGACTACGGCCGTCGATAGGCCAATAAGATCTTCTTAGGGCATATAAGGTAGCTTGAGGAGATTTAGGAGGTGTTCATGCTCGATTATGAGCGCTGTAACTGAGGATTTGGGTAGAATGATTGGACGTTTCTGATTGAAAGGCATTGGTGAGTGACTGAACGGCCTCCGACTCACAACATCCCGTCCTTGTCCAGAAATGGATTGAGTCGTTGCAGCTTCCCCTTCACTGCAGAATTGCGATCTGTTCGGAGAGTACGGATTTCATCTGAAAAATAACAGAGTTGTAATAATTTGACCAGTTTGTTATGCGCATTGGTTAAATCATGCGTGGTTAGAGGTCTCCCTCGATCCTGTTTTTGTCTCCATCGGAGGCAACGAGTGGTAATTCTTATCAGCTTGGGCCAAGAAGAAAATCTCTCCAGTAGACTGTGGTCAGCCGGAGTCACGGACAGACAGGTTGCTTTCTTCTGCTCTGGTATTTCAGTTAATGGTACTGGGTTCCACGTCGGCCAGTATCTTTCGGGTTGTTGGAGCCATTCTGGTCCATGTTGCCAAATGGTTGGTCGCAGGAAATCTTCGGGTGATTGACCTCGAGATATGAGATCTGCAGGGTTATCGGTAGTGGGAATGTGACGCCAATCTGAGATGTGAGTCTTCTGTTGAATTTCCGTAACACGATTAGCGACAAAGGTTTTCAGCGTATGGGGTGATGTATTAATCCAATGAAGAACGACAGTAGAATCAGTCCAGTAAACGGTCCGGGAAATGTTGCTTGGTAAGGCTTGAAGGACTGTAGTGGCCAATGATGTGAGAAGAAGTGCTCCGCACAGTTCCAGCCGTGGAATGGTTTGTGATTTGAGTGGAGCCACCTTTGACCTTGCAGTGAGGAGTCGTGTCCAGATATGACCATCCGGAGTGATGGTGCGAAGGTAAACGCATGCCCCATACGCCCTTTCGCTGGCGTCACAGAACCCGTGTAACTCAATTTCCGCTGTAGTCTTGATTATAGTTTTACGTGGAAACTTTACGTTGTTTAACAATGGTAGCTGCGCATAGTATTTGCTCCATTCTGTATGTAAGTCCGCCGGAAGGGATTCGTCCCAATCAATTTTTATTGTCCAAAGTCGTTGGAACAGCATCTTAGTTCGAACGATCACTGGTGCCAGTAATCCAAGTGGGTCGTAGATCTTGGCGATTTCGGAGCTGATTGTTCTTTTCGTAATTCGAGAGGCGGTCGGATTGATTTTGACGGAATATAGGATCGAATCGTCAAAGGAATTCCAAACAACACCCAGAGTTTTGAAAGTTTGCGATTCGCCTAGTAGCAGCTAATCGTTCATATCCTGCTCGGAAAGTCCTCGTAGCAGTTCCCGGTCGTTCGATGCCCATTTTCGAATGTTTAAGCCGGCTAGTTTAAGCAATTCTGTAAGCTCCGTTCTCAATGATCGTGCCTCGTCCTTTGTATCGACTCCTGTGAGAACATCGTCGACGTAGAAGTCTCGCTGTAAGACCTTCGCCGCTCGTGGGTACCGATGTCCCTTGTCGTCCGCCAGTTGTTTGAGGCACCGAATGGCTAGATAAGGGGCCGCTGACAGCCCGAATGTCACTGTGTTGAGTTGATAGGTGTCAACTTCTCCATTAGAGTTGCGCCACAAAATTTGTTGGAATTTCCGATCCTCTGGACGCACAAGAAATTGTCGATACATCTTTTCGATATCGCCCGTAATGACGTATTGATGAAACCGAAATCTCAGAAGAATGAAGAATAAGTCGTCTTGTAATTTCGGTCCCGTATGAAGTACGTCGTTTAATGAAACTCCGGTGGTGGTTGGTGCAGATCCGTCAAACACGACTCGGAGTTTTGTGGTTTGGCTGGACTCTTTGATCACGCCGTGATGTGGCAGAAAATATTCGTCGTCCGTGCAGTGGTCCGTGGTAATTTTTGTCATGTGCCCTAATGCCAAGTATTCTTGTATTACGGCGCGATAGTCGGCTTCGAAACGCTTGTCTCGTTGGAACCGACGGCAGAAGGATGTGAGTCGCTTCTTCGCCATGGCTTTCGAGGATCCAAGTGAAGGAGTCGTTTCGTTGAATGGGAGAGCGACAATGTATCGCCCTTCGTTGGTGCGTTGAACGTGCTTTCGGAAGTGTTCCTCGCACTGTAGGTCCTTGGCGTTACTGACTTTGCTGGAGTGGTAACGCTTCTGCTGCTGTTTGTGTTGGATTCACGTGGCACTGTATGGTAGTGGGTGTCACTGGCGTGCACTTTTCACTTGACACGTGATACGGCTTTGCAGACAATATGATTCGACCGCTTACGTGTCAACACTTATCACTTGCCCCTGAATCCGGCTCGAAGGACAAATGTTACGACCGTTCGCGGAAAGACGCGGTCGCTAGGAAAACGCGTCAGCGAGAGGCGTAAATTCTCGCTACGATTATCTTAATCGACGCTGCGAAATAGTCGTTCCCCTGATTCTGTTAGGATAACAGAGGTGGTTCAATGACTTTAACACTGTATTACCAGGTGAACAAATAATCATATATTTAACAATAATATGATGAATGTATTACAAAAGGTTGACTCGACTTTACGATATCTCTTAATGCGTAATGTTTGAGTAGTCAGAAGGGACTGATCGCCTTTCGATCATTCCTTTGTCTTGTTTCGAAGACGACCCCCCACTATGCTCGGGTCACGCCACCGCTCGCGCCTATAATCTCGTATGCCGCCTGCTTGTGTGAGAAACGTAACGGACGAAATTCGACGTTTCTAGAGCTTGCTGCTTGGCGACAACTATGCGCTCGTCGATACATTGCATGACTGCGAGCGACGGTTAGAAAATACAGCCTGTGGTAAGTCTCGTGGCGTAACACCTGCCATATCACGGCGTAATCAAGAAATCGAGCCAAACTACAAAACTCCGCGTCGTGTTTGATGGATCCGCACCAAGCATCACCGGAGTTTCTTTAAACGACACCCTTCATACAGGACTGAAGCTGCAGGAGGATTTATTTAACATCCTTCTGAGATTCCGCTCTCACCAATACGTCCTTACTGGCGATGTTGGAAGGATGTGCCGACAATTTCTCGTGTGTCTAGAAGACCGAAGGTACCAATAAATCTTATGGCTTAACTCTAACGGGGAGATCGAGACATACCAACTCAGCACCCTGACGTTCGGGTTGTCAGCAGCCCTGTATCTACCTATCCGGTGCCTTAAACAATTGGCAGACGACGAAGGACACCGTTCCCGCGAGCCTCCTCGGACCTGCAGCGAGACCTCACTTGAGATGCTACAAAGGACGAAGCACAGTCGCTCAGAGCGGAACTCATCGAATTTCTGCAAATTGCCGGTTTGAATATACGAAAATGGGCGTCCAACGATCAAGAACTGCTACAAGGACAATTCGAAAAAGACACAAACCAGAAACTACAGCTGAGTGAGCCTCAAACATTAAAAACTCTTAGTATCTTTTGGAATTCCTCCGAGAGCAGTCCTCTACTCGGTCAAGGCCACGTTCAATATATCCCGCGTCACGAAGCAGTTGATCAGCTCTGTAATTGTCAGAATTTACGATCAACCAGAATTGCTTGCGCCAGTGATCGTTCGAGCAAAGATGCTGCTTCAGCGAGTCTAGGCATTAAAGATTCCATTGGGATGAATGAGTCCCCTCCAGCAGACTTGCATTCAGAGTGGAACAGATACAATGCCCAACCACCACTACTTAATAACATCAGGTTGCCACGCCAAACAGTAATCAAATCCGCAAATGAGATGGAACTCCACGGCATTTGTGACGCGAGAAGGCGTATGGAGCCTGTGTCTATCTTGCTACCATTAACCCTTACAACCACATTGGGACGCGATTACTCGCCGTGAAATCGAAGGTAGCTCCATTTAAATCACAAACCATTCCACGACTTGACCTGAACGGAGCTCTTCTTCTCATATCATTGACCGCGACAAGACAGCAAGCCTTAACAATCAAAATAAATCGAATTGTCTATTGGATGGATTCTACTATCGCCCTCTATTGGATCAACTCAAGACCACATACTATCAAAACCTTTGTAACTAACCGCGTAGTCAACATCCAAACCAAGACCAGCCCCACCGATTGGCGTCACGCTCTCACCACCGACAATCCTGCTATCTAATATCCCGAGGTCAATTGTCTGAAGAATTTCTGCGCCCAACCGTTTGGCAAAATGGACCAGGGTGGTTACACCTACCTGAAGGATGCTGGCCGATGTGGATCCCAACACCATTGGTCGATATACCGAAACAGACAACAGCGATTTGTGTGGCCACAACTCCCATCGATCATAGCTTATCAGGGAGATTTCTTCTTGGGCCAAATTCATAAGAATCACCGCTCATTGCCTTCAGTGGAAACAGAAACAGAACCGAGCAGCACCTTTTACAACAGGCGAACTACCCACGGCACATAACAAACTCATCAAATTACTACAAATCAGTCATTTTTCCAAAGAACTGAACACGCTCCGAAAGGATCGAGACATGGCAGCCAAGGCGAAATTTCAGCTACTCAACCCATTTCTTGACAAGGAAGGGATATTGCAAGTCGGGGGTAGACTCAGCCATTCGCCGATTCTCTTCTATCAAAAACACTCGATTGTCATGCCTAAATCATCTGTGACTACTCTCATCATTGAAAATGAACATCTAATCCATCTCCGGTCCGGGACTTAAGGGGGAGTAAGGTTTAAAAATTTTTTTTTGCATTTTTGCATTTTTTTAATTGAATGCATAATATCTTATGAATATTGTGTCAAAATTTCAAGTCGATTGGAGCAAAATTAACGAAGTGACGAGTATTTTTATACATGTCGGATTTTAATACCTACTCGACCGGAGCGTGCTATTCTAATCTTACCCCCCAAATCTATTTATAGAAATTTCGACTTAAGTACAAACCTTCTTATACCTGTACTGTATATTTTGTCAGTGTAAAGTATAAAATTTAGTGTAGGAGTAAATATTCGAGCAGACGTACACGTGCGTTCCTATTTTCGCATCATTTTGGCTCCGTTTTCATTAAGTTTTGTGTCCGATTATTACTAAAATACCTAAAAAAATTAGAAGATCTGAAGATCTGACAATCAACTGGTTCGAGATTATATCGACCTAGAAAAATTGTACCTCCGCATAAACGTAAAAACGAAGGCATTTCAACAAGTAGCGCATCAGCTAAAAAAATAAAAGTGACCGTTGAAGATCAAGTTACGAAGGATCTTGAAAAACATTATAGGATAATTGATTTTTTATTAGTCTTTTCAACAATTGCTACGCTAGTGAAGTGTGTGAAATGTGATGGAAAAGTAAATTTTCATTCGACTAAGAAAGAAGGCCTAGGATTTAACATCAAAGTGTCGTGCGAATGCTGTAAACAGATTACAAATGTTCCGTCTAGTGCAAGAATAAACTCTGGTACCTTCGATGTTAATTATCGGTTTGTTTTCGTGATGAGGATATTGGCTTTGAAAAGTTCTGCGGCTTGATGGATTTGTCTAGTAGGTTTTTATCAAAACCGACGTACAATGATTACGTGAAAGAAATGTGCTCGACTGTAAGAGAAGTAGCGAATCGATTTTTTTTATCTGTTATAAAAGCAGAAAAAGCAGTAACGGCCGAAGAGCTATCATGGATGATAGCAACATCCTTTATGGACCTGGCATTGATGATTCAGTGTGAGGTAAGCCGATAAAATTCGCTTATGAACGTTTTATACCAGATTTTTTAGTTTTCAAAACTTTAAAGCGTTTTCCCCACAACTCACGTTTTCAAAGTCGGTGCCCCTCACAACTTCAAAACTACTGCACCGATACTTTTGAAATTTTGAACACTATTTCTGTACATAATTTACGAGGTAACGCTGCAGAGTTCTTTTCAAATTTGTTAATTATTTTTGTTTTACAATAACAAATTAGCCGCAAATTGTCGCACAAATCGCGTTTTTCCCTTCAAAGTGTCCTAAAGAAGTGAAAAATTGAAATTTCGAAAAACCCCCTGCAGCGTTACTTGGGGAAAACTATTACCTAACGAATGAACTTGAACGTTTTGATTTCAGATGATCCAGCACCAAGTTATGACGGACACCGCCATTATACTTTTCCGAGACACGTCCGAATAATTAATATTCTTCGAATGTCATTTTTTAATGTACTATTGGTTTTTAAAAAAGACATTTTAACTGTGTCGTCACAAAAGATTCACAAAAACATGCCTTTTTTTTGTACGAATTAACCTTACCCCCCCCCCCCCCCCCCCCCTTAAGCCACCTTATACGCAGTTAGAAGATCCTTTTTGCCAGATGTGGAATAAGAATGGTTTACTCTGTCAACCTTCAGAGAGACGAGCCTTACCTTCATGAATCAGTTACCCAAAATTAATTCAACGAGTAGCAAGTTAAAGCGCATTGTCGTCGATATCGGACACATGCGCATACAAGACGCACATCATACAGGAAGAGAAAATGGATTCAGGGGATTGGAATAGTCGGACCCTTTAGAAGACGTTTATGAGACAATCTGTACCTATGTTTGCATGGGGATTACGGAGATGACAAATGATCAGATAGAGACTGACTAGTCAAGCCTCGCACTCTTGTTCAACCTGGTACGAATATGAGTGGGTTTAGTCAGCGTAGGGAGAGCGGTGTGAGCGGACACCGGTAAAGCTAAATTCGCTACTTTGGTTCAACCAGATTATGAGTAGGGAAATCGTTGCCAGGCAATAGGAACTGTGTCGGAAGGTAGCTGCTCTGGCTAAGTGAAACTAAATCTAATTCTGGGCAGGATAAACCTCACAGAAAGCTGGAACAGATTAAATGAACGGACGAATTGGACTAAAATATTCGTGACAAATAGAATACAAGATCGTCAAAGTCAGCTTATTAATTCACAAATTATCATTTGTGGTAAGGATCGTCCTTTTCATGTAAGGGAACAATCTCATCAATTTTATTAAAATATGATGTTACTCCATCAACTAGTTCTTTAGAACGTATCGTCAAGGCACCAACAGCAGGACAAGAGATAGTTAGAAGATCGAACGAAAAGAACAAAACAAGCACAGCTGGTAAAAAAGAACAAAATTTCAATAAAGTTGGACTTTATTAATAACAATAAATTTAACTAACGTAACAAAGAACATAACAGTTACGGTTTTTCGCTCTTATCCACCCACTCTCAGTCAAGCAACCACGACGAATTACATGTTGGTCATTATTCATTCTTCAGCCCACTATTCGGACAATCCTATTCACTATCACTCTCTCAAGCGTCTCTACATCTTAATCTTTGTTCGGCAGAGCGTACGCTGGCCTTCCAATGCAGTCTCTCAGGAAAAGGAAAGGGAAAGAAGCATAACCCGAGGATTCGAACCCGCTTACAAGCAGCTGATGCACGGTGAAACTATAGCGCCAAGTTACTCCACGCGACAGTATTTCAATAGACCAAACCCAATAGACAGAAGAGAGTTAGAGGAAAATGGCTAAAAATAAAAGAGGCAAGGCATCGAAAGATAAGAATGTACCACTAGGAACAGCCAACACACTTCCAAAACCATCCGAGCACATTTTGAACAAGCATCGGCGAAATTTTTAATTTTGGCATTAGTGCCATTCATAAAAATCTCTTGATACGACTCCCTCAGCAGGGGCCAATCATACGTGACAGTCAGTCAAAACGTAGTTACCTACTTGGAAAGAGTCAAAACGCAGTCGCCAAATCGAAAAAGAGTCTCAGTCTGTACTCACTTGCAGTTTGACTGTCGACATACTCACTATTATATTAAATATTAAAGTTATTAAATTGTTGAAAATATATAATTTTATAACCTGTTAAAATCAGTGTTATACTCATTGAACCACCCCTATTGTCCTAATCGAAATAGGGGATCGACCTATTCGTGGCGTCGATTATTCTGATCTCAACGGGAATTTATGCTTCCCGTTGACGCGCTTCAAACAAAACGCGAAACGTTTTACGTTATCTTATAAATAGCGTCCGAGTCAATCATAAATGAAGAATAATGTAATTATCTTCATCCTTACAATTTATCGGTCCATCAAGAACATCATGGAGAGGACTTCCATAATCGTGTTATGTTTTGCCAATGAATATTATAACAATCGGAAACCAGTGCATCATTTTGTGATCGCATATTGTTTCTGGATGAATTTCTTACTGGGCTGTCGAAAATCCTTATTAGTTGCGGCAAGTGGGCAGTTAACGTTCATGGCACAATGTTAATGTTGAGTGCGGAATAGTATGAAAAAAGATTAGTGCATCACTTGTTTATTAAAAGTACTTTTTAGAATCAATAAATCCTTAGGAAACACTCTGAGTAGGACAAACATACCAGAAGAATAAAGCAAGAATAAAGAATAAAGAAGAATTCTAAAGCCACTTAAAGATGCCGAGTAGTAGTATGTTTAGGTTATTTATTTGCGCTTTTTGGTATATAAGAAGAAAATCACTAGCATGTTATGATATAGAATAATGTTATGTTTACTTAATACTACTCAGCTTCGCTTGATCCATATATACCAACTTTCCGTCCCCGGGTTTTCCTTCCTACCATGGTTTTTTATGGGATAGGAATCTATTCCTTTAAATCTTGTAATTGTGGGCGTATATCCTTTGGTGTTGCTGATTAATACCAGCTGTTTACTTCTGACCTGACCCATCGGGCACTTAGGGTGTTTATTAGCCTCTTAATGAGGTTCGCATTGTAAGGTTTCCAATTGGGGCGGTAGGAAATTCAGACTTTCCCAAAAAGGCATATGTGTTGTCTGAATCATAAATGGAAGGCCACTCCAAATCTCGAACACACTCCGTATGTAAATAATCGTTCTACAATTCAAAGGAAAATGACATGCTCAATATTTTAAATTGTATCTTAAGATAAAGAACATAATACACATATTTTATAGAAGTTTATGTTTGTTGACCTTCTTCCGTACGATGAACATATCTCATTAAACATGGAAATCATTAGAACATAGGTGAAAATATATTTCAATTTATGAATATGATGAAAATTATGCAAGAAAATATAAATAGAGGATAATGTAAATATAACAAAATGATAGCATACCCTATGTAAAATACGATTATTGAACGAATAACTAATTATTCACAATATTTCATGTTTTCATTCCTCTTGCAAAATGTCTATTAAGATTCTATACATTCAGTTTTTAAATTTTATTTTGATGTAAAATATATTATTCTCTCAGAATTTCACATTTCTACTTCCTTACTATTTAAAATTGATTGCCTTCTGCGATTACATTTTGACCAAAATATTGCCCGAACATCTTCTATAATATTCTTTAATGGATATGTGGTTCAATAGAAAATTTTAATATTCGTATATTTAGAAATCAAAAATATTTTCACGAAATTTAACAGTATAAATCGACACATCATCGTATTGGAAAACCCAATCTGATAAATAAATATCTAATAATAAATCTATGACCATCTATATGATCCTATTGATTCGTAAACCAACTTTTCAAAACATTTAATCTAAAATGAAGAGGTCACGATCCAGGCTGAAGTATCCTCTCATTTGAAGTTAATATTACAGCAAGTTTCTTTTTTCTTAAATTATGGAAATTTGTGATCGAAGAGGTAGCGTGCATGGTAATATGGTATTTCAAATGTACTGAGATCTGCTAGAATAATCTCGAAGAATGGTATTAACAACTGTTACTAAACACCAATGACTGGGAAACGGAAATATCACAAGTAGCAGATTTAACTGTCTTCGCAAAACAACAATGTTGTTGATCGAGAATAACTTGTTCATAATTTCGCACATTCTTCAATATAACGAAATCAATGTTAAGCTGGCCACTCAGATAGTTCTAATGTCATTCGCCACAGCTAGGGACTCTGAAGCGACCGAAAATAAGTCTTAATGAAGCGTCTATATACGCTTATTAAAGAGGAACTTCAATTATTATAACACTCGTCATACATGTATAGAGAGGTTCCCCATTAAATTACACTCATAACATTCCATCGATATACTATCGACCTTAAATGCCGTGCATAATATTTCGTCACTAGTGATAGACATGATAAAACGAGCGGAATGTTAAGATGTTTAAGCTCCAAATTATTCCTTATGAGGCAAGTAATTCGTAGCACTAATAAATATACTGAACCAAGTTCAGCAAAATTCATATATTGCGATATTTTTTGATATCTAAAGTCCATACAGTAATGCATATATGTTTGATGAAGACGTTTCGCAAACGGGCTATGTTTACGAAACAGTTTAATTTGATAGGGTTTCCACTTTAGAAAAAGGTTCCTAATATCCAAGAGAAGATACTCCATACTCTAAGAAGCGGTTGTAATTGAACGGTTGTTCCAACAGACACAAATTAATGTCAAAATTGTGTTTACACACGGCATGATGCATGATATGGATTCGTAGGAGTTATGAACTGTACCGTGATGTTGCGTGATCGAGGTGATAGTTTGTTACGAAAGGATAGAAGAGATGTATCTTCTTCCTTCTTTCTATGGCTTTAGTAAGCCAATACAGTTTTTCATAGAGTTTTTGTTTTATACGATTTGCCTGTAACTTTCAGTCTCACAGTCCTCATTTGTGAGTATTACACAGATAAATGTTTCAATCATTTGTACATCCAAATCGACACTCGATAATTTGATATATATTACATATATTTCATACAGTATTGTTGCTTCACCATATTGCAAATCCGTATGTCAAAAGAAACAATAAAATCCTGAATGTGGGGTTTCTCACAGAGAAAGCATGGTTCTACTTTTCAGATGCAGGATATGAATAATAGAAACATTAGTCTGTAAAATAATGGAAATTTACACATATTTAAGGAAAGATCCCTTCACGATCAGAAAATTGATGTATGGTGTATTACTGATGTGAATAGGTCGTGATAGGTGCTGCTGGAGTATAAGATTTTTGTCTTCATCCGGGTTGGGGGATTTTCTTCCAATCGTCTGGACCCCTCCCTTCTTCTTTTCTAGGAATCATAGAAAACCAGGACTATGTATGTCGGGATTCGAACCTGGGTCTGGAACGTTCGTAATTAATTACGCTAAACACAACGCTGCCGTCGTGCGGGATAGAACCGTTGGAAAATTTGCTGTCGAGTACCGCTACATCACAAATCGCACAGGAAAGGTTGTATCTTCTAATCACGTGGTTACAACAATGCATATCAAGCACATGGTCATTTGACTTGCTACACATCATTTCTTTCCTATCGTTTTTTTCGTAATTTTGTAATTGTACATTTTGAGCGTATCACACGCATCTTTTTCCGTTTCCGTGTTAAATTTCGTAATACAAATCCATCGCTTCCTAACGTTACCTCTTTTTTGTCTTATGTTGTGTTCCTTTTTATTAATAATCATTTTGTATCGTACTGTGGGTTTGTTTTTTAATGGGTTACAAGTATGCCATCTTCGAATTATTGTCAGTAATAAGAATCAGACATGTAGATATATATTACAAATTTGAAACGTTGTTATATCAATAGTCATCTTATATGAAGTTTCTGACAATATGATGGTCAATACTTATATATTCAGATTTATTAAAGATATCTCCAATGTTTACCGCCGTACAAGAAAGATTACAATAATATATACTACTTTGTTACCTAGAAACATCTTGGATATTTTGCACTTCCATTCATCTAACGCATTGCCATCGAATTGCTGTAAGATACATGGAATGTTTTATTTTACAAGATACTAATTACTGTTAGAAAATTCTCATTTACCGACAATCTCTCTTTTGCCCTCCGTTTCGTTATATTTTACAGAATTTTTCAAAAATTGCGAGTTGTCTTTTTTCTATTATCAAATCTTGTAATTTCTTTCTTTATGACAATATAATTATTCCTCCATTGTAATAGCAGAATTCAATAAATTTCATTATTACTTTAAAAACCTTTTCCTTGATATAGTTTCAAAGTTTAGTGAGAAATAAAAAAATGTATCATTGAATGAACATATACTGTGTCTTACCTTGCTTCGACAACACCTCGATAGCAAATAATAAAAAAATATAACAATATTCTATTTAAATTTCCTTGCATAGCTCTCATAATACATGAAAGCGAATTTCACATGCTTAAATATAATATGTTGGATATGCAATTTACAAAACATAAACTCATAAGATTCATATTTAAATTTATACAATATTGAGTATGTTTTCATTTTGCCATGAACTGCACGTGTATGAAACCTAATATCATAATACGTTATAATGGATAAAAACATTGCACATGAAGAGGGCTAGGTTCGCGGATTCTCCTTCCGCGTACCCGCCGATATGTCTCCTCAACAGGGTGGGAAGGCAAGTGTTCACTTCCCGCATCGCGACGCACCTGCAGACGTCCCGTGAGGAGCTGTCCCTGGTCCACGACTTCCCCCCTTCTAACACGGGGAGTCACGTCTGACCCTCTTCTCTCTCCGATGCTCTTGCCTGAGCTACTAAATTTTTCGGAGAAAAATATCCTTGAGATCCTTTGACAGGTCCTGAAATTCTCCTCCTCAGCCCCTGTTTCTTCTCTTAGCATATCTCGACTGCCGCGAAGGCGGCTCGACGAAGCGCGGAATAGTGGAGGTGGAATGAAAGGGGACCTCAGGACACTCCGAATTTCCCTGCGGCCCACCCCGTGAATCTTCCCGTGATCAGTGCCACCTTCCTTCTCGACTCTCTTACTGCAGCTACCGCCTTTTCTTTTGAGTGTACGACCAGCCTCTGCAACTGAAGATCACGAACCTGCTCCAATAAGCGCGCGTTTGCTCCTTCACGTCTGGCTATACCTTCCGTGGCGACTATGCGCTGGCTGCGACTCACCGCCAGCAGCTAGCGCCATGTTAGAGACCAACTTCAGCCTACAAATCGTTTCAGGTTCATGGAGGTAAAGGCCATCCACTCCATTTCCTCCATCCTTCTCATACTCTCGACCCCAATCTGGCCCATTATGGTGACTTTTATTTCCATCACAATTTTCAGGGTGTTGGCTTGACGGTAAATGGTTGACCTTATTACGACAATATTTGCATTTATGCAGTTTAATCGATTTATACAAATTTGTAGTCTTTCAGCGACAACTGAACTCTTTGTTCTCGCCTAATTCTAGTCCAAGCAATAGCTCGTAAATGGCCAGCGACATTTGATTATAGCAGCCAGCGTACTTGCCTAAGTAGCCATTTTCAAATGTTCTCGAGAGCGCGGATTCTGAGTCAAGTTCATAACCCTATATATACGTCGGAGATGAAAGGAAAACCGGAGCCCTCCCTTTGCAATTTTGGGAAAAGTCCTCTAATGCTTTAGTTCAGATTTTATCGTAGCTGTAATTAAGCAACTGTTGTCATTCGATCTGATTGTAGTTGTTCGAGATTTGTAATAGCGAAATTGGGTTCGAGGTGACAACTGGTCGCCGAACGTAGCCACGGTCACGGGATAAACGTTTTGCCTGACGAAGGCGTGGAGCGGTTGTATGGTTCTCCCTAGAAATGTGGTTGTGGCGGCATACGGCCTCAAGAACGGGCCTGGCCACATGGGATTGTATTTTGGAGGTGTCGATATAATGGGACACCCGTTGTATTAACAATCAAACTCCAGACAGAAACTGCCTAGCAACGGCGTTTGGGACTTTCTCGATGCTTCCAACGAGTATACATCAAACTTTTGGCAAAAACTGCCTAGCAACGGCGATTGGAACCTTCTCGATGCTTCCAACGTGCATATAACAAACAAATGCAATCGTTCAGCGAGGAAGAATTCCATCAGTTTATTCATTCGTGTGATCGCCTTTGAAAGTGACACATCGAGCAGTATACCGAGCGTCTCAGTAATCGTATTTTTGTGCCTAAAATTATTCTACGCATAGTAAAAAGTTATCCCGTTGGCCGTGGATTCGTTTGAACCCAAGAACATTGTTAATAGCGTTCCTTAAACTCATTATTCGTTAAACGTATTATTCGTTAATCTTATTATTCGTTAAACTTATTATTCGTAAAACATATTATTCGTTAAACATATTATTCGTTAATCTTATTATTCGTTAAACTTATTATTCGTAAAACATATTATTCGTTAATCTTATTATTCATTAAACTCAATATTCACTATACTCTGTAAAGTCTTGTATATACGCGTAAATATAATCTCTGTAGTGTAAAACGATGACTAATTCAAACGAAGAATCGTTACGCGCCCTAGACTCTAATGTTAACCTGACATATATATTTATATTATACTGTATATATTACAGAAATCTTTATTTATTATATGAATTTATTTATAGTGATTGAAACAGAAAAACAATAACCATTTAATTAGATCTTAATATAGTAATATAATATAACCAAAACAACTAAATTAGTAATTTACAACTCACAACTCGACAACTAATGACTAATGACTCTCTAAAAATTAACACTTAACTAGTGAACATCGATTAACTGACTTTCTCCACCAAGAGATCCCTTAGTGGTTATATTTAAAATGTGATTATTATTCATGATTGATAAGATTCTAAGTATATTAACTAATAATTTTCGCCTATTTCGAATTTTGTCCACCTAGATTAGCATCGCTGTGGCGTACAGCCTAAAGGTTATCGCATTCCTTGCATTGTCTGCACTATGCATAGAATTAAAAAAGAAAGAAAAAAAGATCGGGCAATTAGAAAAAAAGGATTACTCTCCTTACCGCTCTATCATCCAGTAAAATTTTACTCTCGGGAAAGCATACGTCGAGTTTCACTATTTTTACGCGTATAGAAAATATCATCTGCGTGCGGGGGCTGCGTTTAGTTACAAGCGACATATACAGACATCTTGATGTGTCATCTTGATATGATCAGACATAACTCGGCTGCGGATGGAAAATACCATCTTAAAAGTTAAATCGATGTTGTAATTGTGTGATAAGTAGAAATTTGGGTGTTTATATGTATAAATTTCATGACCAACACTTTTCGAATGAAACCATATTATTAGATGTATATTCTAGATTAACTCTCGATATATAAGTAAGATTCGTAAGATAAGTAAGAAGATATATAAGTAATTTGAAATTAACAAACAATTATTTTTACTTTATCATGTTTTAATTTTGACCTTGGAAATTTATCTTCCTTATATTAAAAAAAAAAATAATAACTGGATTTACTTTTCAATATCAAATAAGCTTTATTTATTATAAATATAAGTTACTTTTTTCAGCCATGGATCACAAAGAGAAAACAAAAAGGTAGTGCAGAAGAAATGAGGAAGAAGAAACAGAAACAAATAACAAAAAATGCAGAAAAGTGTGCGAAATTGAACATATTTATTTCTCTGTTTATCTCTGTTGAAGTGGTCACCACTTATAAGAAAACTCTACATCTGGTCTTTTAGTTTTTTCAAGCACTGAAGCCATCGACAGCGCGTAGACAAAAGACTGCGACGAAGTTAGATCATAAACAGTAAACAGGCGACGTTAGCTTCGGGGTTTTCAGTTATTGGGTAACACAGTTAGCGTGCGGATCTAGCGAGCTCAAATTGTATTCTTACTTATAATTACGCTTCTATTTAAATATATTGTCTGCCTTACAATTTATCCACTAGTTTTCTCTGTTTACACATCGAATAACTTCAACAATCTCATAAACGAGGGAAAATATTTTAACAGATAAAGTAGCAAAAATCAACAAAATATAATAAAAAATCAACAATAAACGAACGAGAATCACCACAGAATAATTAGAACTGCACCACTCGCCACAGAGTAATTAGAACTGATGGTCTGCATACGTCGGATATTAAATCACAGAAAGGAATAGGCTTTCAAGCGGGAAATACCTTAGAAGAGATATGAATCATCTGAATAAACAGCAAGGGCAATGTGAGGTAGACTCGTTCAAGCCGAGTCGAAGACTAGCATGGAGCCCAATTAAAAAAGAAAAAAGAGGACAGAAAAGTAAAATGGAAATAGATTCACAGGCGGAAGTGACCGACCGAAGTAGCTACCAGATACGGCAAAAAGTAAAAGATATCAAACGTCAAAGATAACAACGAAAAGTTACCCTACCAAGAAACGGAGGATCGATAGCGGGAAGTTGGAAGGTTATGCAGAGGAAATATCTTCCTCCTCAGAAGATGAACAAGATGAAGCAACAAGCCCGATGGATATCAAGGAATCGGTGTAAATTTTGGAGACCGTCATAATAAATAAGGAAAGAATAATGAAGAAATCAGAAATCGCAACAAAGGGAGATCCAACGATGGAGAAGCTGGATGCTTATAATGCCAAACAATTAAAAAACGTGAAATACTGGCTCCAAAAGTACTTCAACAACTTTTGAACACGGGGACAAAAAAGAAGAAAACCATGGCCACTCAGATGACCCCAAGGAAGGAAGAGAGGAATATAAAGAGATACAGTAGCACAAGGACTCAAATAGATCCTGCTCTAACTCGTAATTTGCCATCGAAAAGAAAAGTGACGTCACCGTTGGAGGAGAAGAGAATAGCACGAAGAAAGAAACCCAAATAGGGGGAGCTCACATACGCGGACGCATGCATCAGCAGCGACGGGGTGCGAGAAAATAACCGTAACGATAGGATTCAGGAAACGGGCAATGAAAGGATAACAGTGAACAAACGGAGGAGGATAAGTAGTGTATCGAATAGGCCAGCGCAGTTGAACTCCCCCGAAAGCGGAGAAATTACCAAATGGAAAAGTAGGAAAAGACTACAAACCTGTAGAAGAAACGAAGCTATTTTGGTAAAGGTCGAAGTGGGTAAAAACTGGATACAGGCATGTAGGAACGTAGTAGGAGCAAAAACCGTGACCGTAAACCTCTGAGCAGGTCGGACCTCTCAGGGTAACGCTCCAAAGTAGACGAAGTGACAGAAAGTGTGTAGCAGTGACAAGAAGTGAAAATACAGCATCGACATCATCTCTATAAATACAAGTTACCGATAATGATCCAGTTTTGCTGGTAAGTGCCGAAGCGTGCAGACGTGTGTCCAGCACCCTGTAAAGTTCACAAAACAACACGTGACGCCCATCTGTCGAAAGCGAATCCAACAAACCTAGCCAAGTGTTCGCACAGCCTCTCGACTAGTTTTTCATATTGAATTAACTAGATCGACGATGGCCCAATCATCCCAAACGGACTCTACGGAGATTAGTTACAACAACGCCGCTCTTCCTCCCCCGTGGCAAAGGGTCAATACACCCCTCTTTGCAAATGACCCTCATACGAAAAAACGTAAACTCGAAGCTAGTAGAACTGTTGTGAGCAAAACGCAAACCAACCCATCAGCCAGCCAAGTGACCACCCACAACAGGTTCGCGATACTGGAGACTGATGTCGCTATGGACACAACCACAGAGGTAAATTCACAACCAATGCAAAAAAACCCCCTCCCCCATCTATATTCATCGATGATGTCATTGATATTCAATCAATGACAAAGACAATTCAAAAAGAAATCGGCAAGGAAGAATATAAATTAAAAATCAGCAACAACAGTGTAAAAGTCCTGCCGACCAACCCAGACGCATACAGAAAATTAACGAAGTTGTTAAAAACCTTGAATGCCAACTTCCACACCTACCAGCTCAAGCAAGAAAGACCATTTCGGTGCTACGTAATATCCATCACTCAGTCGATCTTGACGAACTAAAGTTCGAACTTCTAAAGCTTGGCCACGAGGTAACAAATATCAGCAACATAAAACACAGAATAACAAAAAATCCACTATCGCTATTTTTCATAGATATAAAACAAAAAGTAAATAATAAAGAAATCTACAACGTCAACCGGCTGATGAACTCCATAGTTAAGTTCGAACCACCTCTTGTAAAGAAAGAGATAGTACAATGCAAAAAGTGCCAAAGGTACGGCCACACGCAGAAATACTGCAATCATAATTTCCGGTGCGTAAAATGCGAGGGTAGTCACCCTCCCAATGACCAATGCACTAAATCCCCAGAAACCCCCGCGAAGCGCATCCACTGTCAAGGAGAGCATCCTGCGAACTACAAAGGATGCTCGGCCTATAAAACATTACATAATATTAAGTATCCAAAACTGAGACCCAAGGAGATTACCACACAAGAACCTAGACCCCAAAAATTCACCACACCATCAATGTCCTATGCCCAAGCAACTCAAGGAAACATAAACAACTCGAAAACCCACAGTAAACTCTCAGAAAATAGTGTTCCCACCCCACAAAACACAGACAACTTCACCAGACTCGAAAAACTTATCGAGAAGCAAACTGAGCAAATTAACAACCTCCTGTCACTACTCACACTCTTCATGGACAAATTTATACGCACAGAAGCAAAATAAAACCAATGCGTATAGCTCTGTGGAACGCCAACGGTCTAGCTCAGCACAAATTTGAACTAGAAGTATTCTTAAAACAACAGCAAATCGACGTAATGCTCATATCTGAAACCCACTTCACCGACAAAAACTACCTCCAAATACACGGTTACAACTTCTACCACATCCAACACCCCAGTGGAAAGGCACACGGCGGCACCGGAATCATCATCAAATCCAGCATTAAGCACTACGAGCTTCCATCACTCCAGAAAGACTACCTTCAAGCCACAAGCGTAGCAATAGAAGACCATCATGGTACAATCACCACCTCAGCAGTATACTGCCCTCCCAGACACTCGATTGCAAAAGAGAACTTCGACAGCCTCTTCGACACCCTAGGCAATAGATTCATAGCTGGAGGAGACAATAATGCCAAACATACCCAATGGGGCAGCAGACTTGTCTCAGCAAGAGGTAAAAACCTCCTGAAAAGCATAACCACCAACAATCTTAACTACCTCACCACATATGAACCCACATACTGGCCCACTGACACTAACAAAATCCCCGATTTACTCGACTTCTTCGTAACCAAAAATATCTTGCCCAGATACGTCCAAACCAACTCCTCTACTGAACTCTCTTCCGACCACTCCCCCGGAATAGCAACAGTCGGTTCAGCAATAATCGAGAACCCACCTAATGGTCTTATTCACAACCAACTCACCAACTGGCAGCTCTTTAGAAAAGTCTTTAACCGCTCAACCTCTGCCTCAATCCCACTAAAAACAAAGGAAGATATCGAAACTGCCATAGAATACTTAAACAAGAGCATAATAAACGCTATCCACTCCTCAACACCTACTAAGACTTCTATCAGTAAACACGAATATCCCCAGTACATATTAAACAAAATCACTGAAAGACGAAGACTAGGAAGAGTATGGCAAACCCATAGAACACCGGACGACAAACGCAAGCTAAACAATGCAACCAGGAAGTTAACGAAAATCATTAAAAAATACAAAAACGACTGTTTCCAAAAGTACCTCGTCAATTTGTCCCCCTCTGCCGACTCCAACTACTCACTATGGAAGGCTTCCAGGAAACTCACGCGTCCCCCGCAAATTATCCCACCAATTCGCTGTCCGCAAGGCGGATGGGCACGAAGCCCTATAGAAAAAGCCAACCTCTTCGCCAACTACCTATCCACCGTTTTTAAACCTCATTCCACCAATACCGCTCCGGAAATAACAGAACACCTGCACTCCCCCTTCCAAATGTCTCTCCCCATTAAACCTTTCACTTCTCTAGAGGTTACTGAATTAATCCATCGTCTGAACCCCAAGAAAGCACCGGGACATGATCAAATAAGCAACAAAGCAATTAAGGAACTACCTGTAAAAGGGATTGCAATCATTTCTTCAATCATCCGCGCAATCCTTTGCCTTGAATACTATCCTAAAACCTGGAAAACGTCACAAATCACGCTCATCCCTAAACCCGGAAAACCAATACACGAAACTAGCTCCTACCGCCCAATTAGTCTTCTACCCACTTTATCAAAATTATTCGAAAAGTTGCTAACGAATCGACTCCTTCCACTCCTAGAGGATCTGAAAACCCTGCCAGATCATCAATTCGGTTTTCGGAAGCAGCATTCCACAATAGAGCAAATCCACCGAATAACACACAATATCAGCCAAACCCTCGAAAAGAAAAAATACTGCTCAGCGGTATTCCTTGATATTCAACGGGCATTCGACAAAGTATGGCACGAAGGGCTTCTTTACAAACTTAAAAAAGTCCTACCGCACACTTACTACCCCATCCTAAAGTTCTACCTAACCAATAGGCAATTCATGGTTAAATACGCAGATGCCATTACCACAACCTTCCCAATAGAAGCGGGCATACCCCAAGGCAGTGTCCTCGGACCCCTCCTGTTCTCCATCTACACTGCCGATTTACCGATATCGACAGAAATAACCATAGCAACATTTGCCGACGACACAGCGCTATTAGCGTCCCACGCCAACCCGATAATAGCCTCATCCACTCTACAGCGAGGTCTCGACTCAATGGAAAAGTGGTTCGATAAATGGGGCTTCAAAATTAATGAAAAAAAATCCACGCATGTAACCTTCACGCTACGAAAACAAACCTGCCCACAGGTCTCCATCAACAATAGAACAATTCCTAACAAGGACACAGTCAGGTACCTGGACATGACCCTAGACAGGAGATTAACCTGGAAACAACATATAGTAGACAAATCTAAACAACTCAGTGACAAACTTAAAAAATTTTATTGGCTCATTGGCCGTCGCTCCAACCTTAGCACGCAGAACAAAATAATGCTCTATAAGACCGTAATAAAACCAGTCTGGACCTACGGAATCCAACTATGGGGAACAGCAAGTAACTCCAACATTGAAATACTCCAACGCTTCCAATCAAAAACGCTAAGATCCCTATTAAATGCACCCTGGTATGTTACCAACGAAACAATCCACCGTAACCTCAAGATACCTACAGTTAAAGATGAAATACACAAGTCCAGAAGCAGATATAACACAAGAGTCAACAACCACCACAACCCACTAGTCACCCAACTGCTAGACACGACGGACCTGATCCGCAGACTAAATAGAAAATACCCCCTAGATTAAATCATTAGTTCCTACTAGAACCAACAATATAAAACTAGTGTGGCGGATCGGTATCAATAGGACGCCGACAGGTCGAGGCATCAAACGCGGCGCAAAACCTCCCGGGCGATCCGCGGGTACCAACCGTCAACACCAGAGGGCTACGACGACAACGAGTCTGTCTATCTATCTCGCTAGCGGTCGAACATTCGAGCACTTGATACAAATACCGCACCTAGCGAGACTCCCTCTACGTCTAAGGCAGGGACTACCGGGCATAGCCTTACTGACGAGTCCACCGGTAGTCCCGGGACGAAACGTGAATTCTCTTTTCACCTAGCCGGCCGCTCCACGCACCTAACATCTCCTTCACTAGTATAAATCATGTCATTGTATCACGCCAAATGAAGTTACTGAAAACTCTCAACGAGAATTGTTTGTAAATATTCTAATAAATAAAAAAAAAGGAGTTAGGAGAACTAGGGCCGGTCACATACTTATGGAATTAAGTAATAAAGCTCCGGCAAATGAATTGGCCGAAAGATTGAAATCGGCAATATCTCAAGAAACAGAGATTGTCTCCCTATTAAATAGGGTGACACTGGAAATTAAGAACATCAATTCACGTATTACGAAGAAAGAACTGACGGAAAATATGTGCAAAGAAATGAACATATAAGACGAAAAATGGATACGTGTTAAATCACTAAGTATGGGGAACACAGCAGGCCATAGTGATAATACCCGCCAATATCGTCCCGCAGAAAAGCGCAATCATAAAAATCAAGACTGGGCTGACAATTGTGACTGCCAGAGTTCTCCCAAATATGTTAAGATGTTACAGGTGCCATATGCTAGGGCAAAATGCAATAAGATGTACGGTAATAAGCCGTAGCAAAGAGTTATGCCGAAATGTGGGGGAAAAGACCACTGTTGCGTCGGGCAACACTCTACCTAAACCAGGCCACACACCGCGGGCAAGATGGCAGCCAGATGTCTTCGGATCCTTACTGCGTACCCTAAATATTCTCAAGTACCCTCCATAAATCTCAGGAATTTCATAGTCGAGGTCCTTCAAACCGAACAGATATTCTTTCGCTGAAGTGTTTCCTAAAGTTTATTTTCTACCACGGGTTGACATGGAAAAGTTGCCTTTTCTCATGTACTAGGTCTCCCACTAGCGACTTTATCTCGAGGGCGGTTAGGATCCTTCCTCACCCACCACCATAGCAAATAACCAATTAACAACGAATCCTATTGCCCTCACTCTCTTAGCCAAAATCGTCACCAACAAATCCGATGATCCCGTGCGCTAGACACACCCATCCTTAGCTTTCCTCCGATACAGCATCACCACCGAGCTTCACTGATTTTCCATCTTTCAAACAGTCAACATCCTTCGACCGGGTCTACACTCGAAGATCAATCACTTACTTATCTTATACATACGCAACAGCGTAACTATCTTCTTCACAAAGTTGTTGGAATAAACTGTAACTTATAACTTGTTATATCAGTGTCATATTCAATTAACCACCTCTATTATCCTAATCGAAATAGGGGATCGATCATTTCGTGGCGTCGATTATCTAATCGTAACAGGAATTTACGACTCCCGTTGGCGTGCTTCCTCGCGATCGCGTCTCTCCGCGAGTGGTCGAAACAACCACATTATGGAAACATGTACAAATGAGCCAAGATGTGCAATCTGCGCAAAGGAGAATAGAACGAATGTGCGGCATATCACAGGACTGTTGGACTGTCCACTAATAAGGGATAAAATTAAACCCCTCCCACCCTCTTTATTTACTTTCGCGAATCTTCTTACTAAGCTCTTTTTTCTTAATTTTAAATTCCTGAAAGGACTGGCAAGGAAACATAAGGGAAATAAAATACTTAACGTGTTGTCAGCCTCGGACCATACTTATGTTTTACATGATTTTAAAGATTATTAAGAGACGTAATGTCAGAAGTAAACAAAAGAGGGAAGATCCCAACGATACGGAAGACAGCAAGGATGATCCTCATCCCGAAACCGGGAAAACATCTTACACTCCTATTCTCATTTAGACCGATCAGCGTGCTCCTAGCACACAGTAAAGTCTACGAGGATACGTTCGAGACCTTGATCGAAAAGTGGAGTGCCATCGACGACTTATATCGAGTGAACGAACGAATATGATGTGCGCGCTCGCAGAGATTTATATAAAAAATGCGTTTAACACTCTTTGATGGTATAACACCCTCCTGAAGGCTGAGGAAAGAAGAATGCCTCAACGATTGATGACGATGACGCTTCTCAGAAGCTACCTCGAAGATAAAAAACTAACTATTCACAATAAAGATGAAACAATAGAAAGAGGAATGTATGCTGGGGTCCCAGATGGATCAAGTCTCGGATCACTCCTCTGGAGTATCGTCTACGACGGTTTGTTAAGGGATCTACAAACCGTTAAAAACTTAAATCCGGTAGCCTTCGCCGACGACCTGGCACTAATAGTCACAACAAAGAGACAGGAGGAGATCGAGAACAGACTCTGCGAAGCAATGGGGACGGTGATCCGATGGTGTACGGAAACAGGGTTACATTTGACTTAAGATAAAACAGAGGTTATTCTGCTTACGGGAAAGCGAATATCCAAGATAATAGAAATAAATATAGGAGATTACTTACTGGTAAAAAAAGGGATATCAAATATCTTGGCGTGCAACTGGATAAAGAAGGAAAATTTACCCAACATCTTCAGGAAGTCTGCGGTAAAGCGGATGCCCTGATGGGAACATTAAGGATACTATTGCCGAACGTCAACGGCCCCACCGGCTCCGTTAGGAAACTCTATTACGGAGTGTGGGGGTCGGTGATGCTTTGTATTGCACCAGTATCGACCAAAGCCTGACAATGAAAGGGAATACAAATATTTTGAAACAGGAGCAAAGAGCTGCACTAATTCGCGCATCTACTGCATGCAGAACGATTCCCCACGCAACACTGTGTGTACTCACGGGCACAGTATCGATAAACTTAAAAACAGAGCTGCATACGGGAAACAATGAAGTTCGAAAAATCCGACCCCAGAAGCAGTATGGTATGCGAGAAAAGGAGGTATGACCAGTCTGTTATCAGAAAGGACCAAGAGGATAAAGCAACAGATGGAGAGAAAATAGAGAGAAGAATGGTATTATTACAGGGACGATAACTGAACTAGGAGGTTAGCCGATAACCCCTGCACGTTTCAGAACAACAGAAAAAACATTGATCACTACACCATGTAGATCTTGAGTGAGCATGGTATATTCAATGTATACCGAAAAAGCGATAAAGAAGGAGACCCACTCAAGATGCTGGGTTTGTGATGCTGAGGGCGACGATGCGGAGTATGCCCTGCTCAATTGCCCCAGGTGGACCAACGAAATGGTCCTACTGAAAAACTATGTAGGCCAGATACTGACAACCACCAACATCGTAGAAGTGCTCATATGTATTGTAATGTATGTATTGAAAGATATTTAGACCAAGCATATTCATATTTTGCAAATATCACAAAAGCATTTAAACAAGCAATCATCAACAATAGTATTATTAAGTCTAAGTATTCTAATGGGATTATCTTAGACACTTATTGTATATAAAATGCCTTAAGCACTATTGATTTTTTACCAAAAATAACTTTGTATTAAATATCTTGTAATTTCTATATACAGTTTCAAACTGGGTTCAAATTTTGCCAATATGATCATAGTAGTTATAGCTCATTACAACGCTAACAAAAATAATGAAAATAATTTCAAAATGTACATATATGTAAACTCTCTAAGAGTTCAAATACGAATACGTTTGTACGACCGTCTCTCGACGCACGACTTCTTTTGTTTCACGGACAGAGCGGCTTTCTTTTGTTTTACGGAGAGCCATTTTGAGAGACACGCATTTCCCAAACGTACGGACAGAGATCAACACCGGAGATAGACAAGATCACAGAAGAGAGAATAATTATTTAAAACATTAAAGACTGACGGAGAAAGATCGGTAGCTCAGGACGTTGAAAATCGATTCTCGATTTTCAGGTAGACATTGCACAGAACTTGCTATTTATTGTTATTAATTGGTTGTTGTTTATTTAATTATTATTGTTATTAATTGTTGTTAATTATTAATTGTTGTTTACTTCTGTATTTCATTTAAGTATTTTCACAATAAACTCGATTTTCAGATATTCAGAATGGATCCCTGAATTATCTTACGATAAAACTTTATAAATCGATTTTCGCTACACCATGCCGTTGAAAGTTAACTTACGTATCGTCATGAACGAGAACGCGAAAGGGGAGAAGATAGAGAGTATAGAATCCATAAGAAGACCAGAAGACGAAGTATGCTACATTTTCCCCCCGGAATATCAAGCAAAAAGCTACCATCAACAATTATTCAGTTCAGCAACAGTGAAGAAGGCCGCAAACAGTCTAACCAAGGTAGGCCAATATAGAAATGTTAAACTCACAATGGATGACGAGACAGCAGCGCTATATATCGATACAGACTTAAACTTTGTATTCCGAGACATTTTCCTAGAGGAAGCAGAAATTACCTCCACAAGGAAAATAAAGACGGAAACCGAAAAGTCCAGTCTGGACATGGAAAGACTCCTAGAAACTTTCCAAGAACGAGATAAGCGGGAAATAGAAGAAATAAATTTTAATATAAAACAATTTGAAGGAACTCAAGAAGCCACAGACTGGATATCAGAGTATGAAGAAGAATGCAGAAAATATAAAATAAAAAGTGATGAGGAGAAAATCAAAGGTTTAAAAAAGTATTTAGAGAAAACAGCAGCAAAATGGTACCAAACAAATCTACTGAAAGCTGAAGGACACAAATGGGAAGACTGGAAAGATGCATTTCTCAAAACTTTTAACAATAAAGGTTGGTCTGCAATAGGATACGCGTACAACTTCAAATACCTTTCAGGTTCATTCATTGAATATGCCCTAGAGAAAGAACGACTAATATTGAAAGTAAAGAGGAAAATGGATGAAGACGTGAGAATACATTTGATTGTCATTGGATTACCTATCGACATCCAAGATAAAATCGATAGAGAAAGTGTACAAACAACAAATGACCTAATGGGAATTCTGGGACAATACGAAGACCAGAGAAAAAGGAAAGAAACACAAGGAAGAAAGGTAAACCTGGACAAAAATGCAAACCCACCACCCAAGAAACAACCGTGCACGATCTGTGAAGCACTGAACTTCCCGGGCTGATTCCACCCAGTGGAATTATGTAGAAACAGAAACGCGCAAAAGAAACCCAAACAGGTAAATCCACTGGAACTATTCACATCAGAAAATGAGAAAACAAGAACACTAGATGAGAATGAAAAAAACTAAAATGCTCGGAGAAGTACGAACCACTGATAAAACTGCGAGTTAAGATCAATGATCAAAAAGAGATTGAAGGTGTCTACGACACTGGAGCTAATGCAAGCTTTATTAATCAAAAGATTATTGATCAAATAAAAGCGGACATAACAGAAGACAAGAGTATGTTCAAAACTATCAGTGGAAAGGACTTCACGAGCAGCCGGGCGAGACTAAAAATAAAAATAAATAAAATAGAAGAAGAAATAAATGTTTTCGTAGTACGCAATGATAACTTTACATATGACCTTATCCTAGGGCTAGACGTCATAAGGAAGTTCAAACTAAAACAAGATGAGAATCTGAGAGTCACTCAAAAAGTAAGTGACAAAGAAGAAGAGATAATATCTAATAAGAGAGAAGAAAGAAAGAATAATCAGAAGAGAAGAGAGATAAACATTACTGAAGACACGAAGACAGACAAAATTATCGACAACCTTGGACATTTAGATAACTCACAAAAGCAAAAGGTATTTCAACTTATAGAAAAATACAAAGAAGTTTTTGCCAAACACAAATTCGATGTGGGAACAAAAAACTTACAAGAGGCCTCCATAAAGCTAACCGAAAACAGGTACATATCGAAAAAACCATACAGGTGTTCCATCCCAGATCAGAAAGAAATAGAGTTCCAAATCACAAAACTACTGGAACACGATCTCATAGAGGAATCAAATTCACCATTTGCAGCACCAGTGACACTGGCTTTTAAAAAAGAATCGAATCGGAGAGATAGACTATGTATCGATTTTCGGGAGATAAACAAAATTGTAGTTCCGGAACCACAACCATTTCCAAGAATAGAAGATATCATAGTCAAAGCGGGAAATTGCCATTTCTTCTCAACATTTGACATAAATTCAGCATTCTGGTCAATTCCAATAAAAAAAGAGGACCGAGAGAAAACAGCCTTCATAACACAAAACGGACACTGGCAATGGAAATGTTTACCGTTCGGACTGAAAATCTCTCCCGCTATTTTTCAACGAGTGCTTGCAAATATTCTTAGAAGAAATGGACTAACGGGATTCTGCATAAATTATATAGACGACATTCTAGTTTTCTCCGAAACATTCGATCAACATACCAGACACATAGAACAGCTGGTGAAGGTTATGGAAAAAGAAGGTTTCCGATTAAAACTGTCCAAATGTAAGCTAGCACAAAGGTCAGTAAAATATCTGGGTCACATCATCGAAAAAGACGGTGTGAGACCAGAGAGAGATAACCTCAAGGCGATACGAGAATTTGAACGCCCAAGAAACAAGAAAAACGTGAGACAACTATTGGGAAAAATTAATTTTTATTACAAATTTATAGAAGACGCGTACAAACTCTTGGAACCACTCCATAATTTACAAAGGAAAAATGTAGAATTTATTTGGAACGAAGAATGTGAAAAATCGTTTCAAAGGATTAAAGAATACTTCTGTTCAAGCCCAATCCTTTCAATATACGATCAGAAGAAAGAAGTATTTATTTATACGGATGCAAGTGGAAACGGTTTAGGAGCTGTTTTAAAGCAACCTCGAGAAAACGGAATGTTACATCCGGTTGCGTACTTTTCGAGAAAATTGAGACCAACAGAGGCAAAGAAGAAAGCAATCCACCTCGAATGTCTGGCTATTAAAGAGGCGATTCAGTACTGGCAACACTGGTTGTTACGTCGCCTAAAACGTCTGCACTCCAGCCTTCGCGACCGGACATCCAACAGCCTGCATAACGTCACTTCCACCCTCAATAAAACTAAGGACCCGCCATAAACTTTACCTTTCGCTGCATGATGTCAAATGTATCTTCAGTTAATTCATTGTCCTGAAGAATCTCTAAAGTCTAGAAGTATGTTTGGCGCACATCGGGCACATTAGAGAGGTCCTTGGGTTTATTAGGAGCACTTAAAAACACGGAGAAAGCGGGTACGCGCCCATTAGGAAAAGCCGAATAGTCCTCTAATAAAACAAGCTGGTTTTTCCCGTGAGCAAGGTCACCCTCCTACTCATCCCTTCCTAAGACACCGGGGGCACACCCACCCGAACTTTCTTCCGACAACTCAGTTACGATTCTACCGCCTAAGGTTTAAGTTCAAAGCGTGACTCTAGAGGAGTTTTACGTCGGTTCTTCACCTCCTCTACGAAATATCTTCTCCTTTGACGCTCACTAGCTCTAACGTCTATCTTAATCTTATACTCGTGTAAAATAAGTGTTGAAAAATATATAACTTATAATTCTGTGAACCACAGTGTTATAATAATTGAATCACCCCTATTATCCTAAACGAAATCAGGGGATCGATCAATTCGTGGTGTCGATTGCTATAATCGTAGCGGGAATTTACGACTCCCGTTGACGTCTCTCCTCGCGATTGCGTCTCCCCGCGATTGGTCGAAAATACATGGTCCTTCGAGCCGGATACGGATCTGTGAAAAGTGCACTTAGCAGTGACCGTACAGCGCCACGTGAATCCATCAATCCAGCCGCGGAAGCGTTATCATCGCAACGAAGCCAGTGACCGCAGGAGCGTCACCTTCGACGAGGCATAACCCATTGGCCGAGGAACGCAACCACGCAACCTCCCGCCGCCGCTGGACAATAAAACCTTCAACCACGTTAGTCGCACTGCAACGAGTAACCGATTTTCGGACCAACGTCCCGGTAAGATCGCTTATTTTAATCACATAAAAATGGCCAAAGCTGAACCGATCAGCACGTTACGGCGGAGACGAAGCGCCTTAGCCAGCCGGTTTGCAACCACAAGGCGTCAACTCGACGAATACGAAGCGTCTGGACAGATAGACAAGAACTTTTTATTAGCTTGTCGTAAATCATTCGACGAGAATTGGAAGAAGATCAGCGCGGTTCAGGATGAGCTAGAAGCATTAGATGATGGGGAAATTGCTCGTGCAGATTCTTTAGCGCAAGATCGTCTGGAGATTGACATACGAATCCTCAATCTCTTTGATCAAATACCAGCAATAACCGCTTCGACGACAAAGACAAGCGATACATGCGGAAAGCCCGAGCCGACGCCAATCACATTACCGGAGGTCCGCTTGCCCCAATTCGACGGCGCCCTCGAGAACTGGACCTATTTCTACGACACGTTCTCATCTACAGTGGACCGCAATGAAAGTTTAACAAAGGTCCAAAAATTCCAACATCTCCGCTCATCTATAACTGGACGGGCCGCACGGAGTATCCAATCGTTGGAACTCACAGAGGCCAATTACCCCATCGCGCTTAACACGTTGAAGGAGAAATTTAATTGCCCTCTCAGGATCTGTATGCGTCATTGGGAATTGATGCGCAGTTATCCCGAAATCAAAAGGGAAACTCCAGAAGCTATAGAGGACTTGCTGGAAACCATCAGCGTAAATCTACAGGCGCTCGAAAAATTAAAACAGCCTATAACATCAGATGTAGTGCTGATCGAGTTGCTTGCGTCGAAACTACCCTCATCCAGCATGCGTAAATGGCAACGCACATTGCCAAACCAAGAAGTGCCTTCCTATCAGCATTTGATGGATTTTCTCAAAACACGGGCAAACGGGAATCAACTCCTCTCAAAAGCAACGGAAACAAAAGGGTCAACCCACAAACCTCACCGCCACCGACAAACCATACCGCATGGACACACCTTTATCACAATCAGCAGGACGCTGGTGTGTCCGACCTGCAACGGACACCACGAACTCAGACATTGTAGGGTCTTCAAATCCAAATCAGCCACAGAACGCTTTGAACTCGCAAAAAGGGCTTCCCTATGCACTAATTGTTTGAACAAGGGGCATTCTCTCAAACAATGTCAAGCTGATTCGTGTCGCACCTGCGGACAACGACACCACACAGCGTTACACAGAGATCATACCCAGATCAGTTCACGAGCACAAGGCACACGATCACTAAGCGATCGATCGTCGAGCGACCGATCGTCGAGTGGTCGGTCGTCAAGCGGCCGATCATCGAGCGGTCGATCGTCGAGCTATCGATCAGCGAACAATCGGACGTCGAACGAACGATCCTCTCATAGACGAGCCTCGCCTGGATCGCCGACACCGCGTTCATCGCATCAATCGAGACGTTCGGAACATGTTCGGAAATCATATTCGTCAGCCACTAGGAGTCTGAAGACGTCGAAACACCAAAATCGATCATCACAAATCCCAGGCACCGAACCTAGCTCGTCGTCTAATCCAAAGCAGCCCGGCAGGAATTGACTATACGAACCAACGACAGCAAAGGGGACCGGGTTAACAAACACATCTCCACATACCCCGCTACATCATGATCTGTTGGTCACGGCACAGATCAAGGTTCTAAATAACCAGGCACAACCAATCCGAGCCCGGGCTCTACTCGACACGGGGTCAAGTGTGAACTTTATGACCGAAAAGCTCGCAACGTCCCTCGGTATAAGGCAAAGGAGATGTGCGGTCCCAATCGGAGCCCTCGACAACCTCACCACGGTCGCAAAACGATACACCACGGCCACAATTACTTCGATGGACAGTACGTATAAACAAACGTTAAGATTCCTCGTTATCCCGACCATATCGAACCTCATTCCCAGTGAACCCATCGATCGCTCGAGTCTGGGAATACCCAGGAATATACAATTAGCCGATCCACGATTCCACTCCCCAGCCCCGATTGATGTCTTGCTGAGTTCCGGGTCAACACTCGCATCGATGTGTATCGGACAAGTCAATCTGACACAGCCAGACGAACCTGAACTGCGTCTGCAAAAAACACGGTTCGGTTGGGTAATCGGGGGGAGCCCAACGTCCCAAACCGCGATAAATACGTTCCACACAACCACAACGACGCTGCAAGCGGATCTCGCGCGTTTTTGGGAGATAGACGAGGGCCCGACCACTACTCATCTTTCGGAATCTGAACGACAATGTGGGGAACATTTACGAAAACATGTCCGGCGAACCAAGGAGGGGAGATACGTCGTTGCATTACCATTTAATGACAATCTCTCCTCGCTAGGATCATCGAAGGCCGCGGCTATGAGCAGGCTCGTCTCTCTGCATCGTCGGTTCCTACGCGATAAACAATACGAAACCGCGTATAGAACTGTGATCCAAGAATATTTAGATTTGGGTCACATGACTAAGATCAACACGGATCACTCCACCGACCACGGGTATTATCTACCACATCACGGCGTGGTCAAGGAATCGAGCGATACCACAAAACTCCGGGTTGTATTCGACGGATCAGCATCAACTACCACGGGAGTTTCATTAAACGACGCCCTCCATACTGGCCCGAAGCTGCAAGAGGACCTGAGAGACATACTGTTGAGATTCCGGACATTTCAATACGTCCTCACCGGCGACATCGAGAAGATGTATCGGCAATTCAGCATACGTCCAGAAGATCGTATCTATCAGAAGATTTTGTGGCGTGCCGATAACGGAGAGATCGAAACTTACAGACTCAATACCGTAACGTTCGGTCTATCCGCAGCCCCGTATCTAGCCATTAGATGCTTGAAGCAATTGGCAGAGGACGAGGGGCCTCGATTTCAGCTAGCAGCGCAGATCCTGCAGCGAGATTTTTATGTCGACGACGCGTTGACCGGAGCCGATACGAAGGACGAAGCCCTGTCAGTGCGAAAGGACGTCACGAAGCTACTCAAACTAGCCGGACTGAATATACGCCAATGGGCATCCAACGACCGGGATCTACTCCGAGGATTACCTGAGGAAGACACCCACAAGAAGTTACGTCTCGGTGAGTCAACGACCTTAAAAACACTCGGCGTTTTTTGGGATTCAACCGACGACTCCATTTTATATGCGGTCAAGACGAGCAGCGACACTTCCCGAGTCACAAAACGGTCAATTAGTTCGGTTATCACACAAATATACGATCTATTGGGATTGCTCGCACCGGTAATCGTCCGAGCAAAAATGTTCTTGCAGCAAGTCTGGACATTGAAGGTAGATTGGGACGAATCCCTTCCCACAGACTTACACACGGCATGGATCAGATACCACGCACAATTGCCGTTGCTAAACGCTGTAAGATTCCCACGGAAGACCATCATAGAATCTGCAACGAAGATTGAATTACATGGATTCTGTGACGCCAGCGAAAGGGCATATGGGGCTTGCGTATACTTGCGAAGGACGGACAATAAGGCCAATATCTGGACTCGTCTCCTCATGGCGCGATCGAAAGTAGCGCCGCTCAAATCGCTCACCATACCACGTCTTGAATTAAGCGGTGCCCTTATGCTGACCTCCATGATCTCGTCGATACAAAAGGCCCTAACGATCAAGATATCACGGATCGTATACTGGACCGATTCCACCATCGTGCTCCAGTGGATCAAGTCCTCGCCCCATACCTTGAAAACATTTGTAGCGAATCGAGTGGCCGAAATACAGACCAAGACCAACATCTCCGACTGGCGTCATGTGCCTACCGATGATAACCCAGCGGATCTCATCTCCCGAGGTCAGACGCCCAAGGAATTCCTGCGTCCGTCTATGTGGAAAAACGGACCAAGCTGGCTCCTGCAGAGCGAAAAACATTGGCCGACCTGGAGTCCGGCACCTCTGGTCGAAATCCCAGAGCAAAAAAGGACGATCTGCCTAACGACGAAGATCCACGACAACTCACTCCTCCACCGATATTCGTCTTGGACAAGACTAATAAGAGTCGTCGCGTGGTGTCTCCGATGGAGACATAAAGCAAACCGAGCTGCCCATATCACAACATACGAATTGACTGCGGCACACAACAGATTGATAAAGATAATACAATCCAGTCATTTCGCGACTAAAATTCGGACACTTCAGAAAAATCGAAGCTACGACGTTGGAGGAAAACTACAACCACTAAATCCCTTCCTCGACGAAGATGGCATACTGCGAGTCGGAGGACGACTAAACAACTCAGCGATACCCTTCAGCCAAAAACACCCGATTATTTTGCCGAAATCCACTGTAACAGAGCTCATCATAGATCAAGAGCATCGAAACAACTATCACACAGGGACACAAGCTACCTTATACGCGGTGAGACTGCGCTATTGGCCAATCGACGGCCGTAGCCAAGTATGGCGCACTATCAGAAGATGCGTCCGCTGCTGCAGAGCTAACCCTCCACCAGTGGAATACTTAATGGGTGACCTACCAGAGGCGCGTATTACCGAATCGCGGCCGTTCACGAACGTCGGAATCGACTACTGCGGCCCATTCTACATCAAGGAGAGGCGGGATCGCAACCGACGGAAGGTCAAGATATACGCGGCCATATTTGTCTGTCTGGCGACAAAGGCTGTCCACATAGAGTTAGTCAGTGATCTAACCACCGACGCCTTCCTGGCCGCTCTACGCCGATTCATCTCGCGGCGAGGACACTGCGCAACCATTCTTTCAGACAACGGCACTAATTTCGTCGGGGCTAACCGAGAGCTGCAAGAACTCCGGACTCTACTGCAGTCCGACGACCACAAGGAGAGGGTACAGAATTTTCTCGCCGACCGACAGATACAGTGGCGTTTTAATCCTCCGAACTCACCACATTTTGGCGGCTTATGGGAAGCCGCGGTGAAGGCTTTCAAACGCCATCTCATTCGCGTCGTCGGCACGGAGCTCTCGACCTTTGAGCAGCTCAACACCCTGGTGATCGAGATTGAGGCCATTCTTAATTCACGTCCACTGACTCCCATCTCATCCGATCCGAAAGATCCTCCTGTCCTCACTCCCGGTCATTTTCTAATCGGCGACACACTGACAAGTTTACAGGAGCGTGATTTCAGGACAGTTCCATCAGGCCGGTTATCCAGTTGGCAGCGTATCCACCAGATAAAACAACACTTCTGGAGCAGATGGCATCGAGAGTACTTCAACGAGCTGACCCGATGCACTAAATGGGATAAGGGAAAACACAACATCCGTGAAGGCACCGTAGTAATCCTCAGGGAGGATAACGTACCATCTATGCAATGGCCTTTGGGCCGAGTAGTCAAGGTCCACCCTGGAGCCGATGGAATCATACGGACCGCTACCGTGCAGACGGCAACAAGCATCCTGGAACGGGGTGTCAAAAGACTGGTCCCCTTACCCATTCAACCAGATCCGGACGAGTCCGCGCATCCACACGGAACGGAGGAACTCACAACCGATGCACCTGACTCCACCGTAAGAATTTGATCGGTGCCCTCTCAACGGGGGGAGGATGTTACGTCGCCTAAAACGTCTGCACTCCAACCTTCGCGACCGGACATCCAACAGCCTGCATAACGTCACTTCCACCCTCAATAAAACTAAGGACCCGCCATAAACTTTACCTTTCGCTGCATGATGTCAAATGTATCTTCAGTTAATTCATTGTCCTGAAGAATCTCTAAAGTCTAGAAGTATGTTTGGCGCACATCGGGCACATTAGAGAGGTCCTTGGGTTTATTAGGAGCACTTGAAAACACGGAGAAAGCGGGTACGCGCCCATTAGGAAAAACCGAATAGTCCTCTAATAAAACAAGCTGGTTTTTCCCGTGAGAAAGGTCACCCTCCTACTCATCCCTTCCTAAGACACCGGGGGCACACCCACCCGAACTTTCTTCCGACAACTCAGTTACGATTCTACCGCCTAAGATTTAAGTTCAAAGCGTGACTCTAGAGGAGTTTTACGTCGATTCTTCACCTCCTCTACGAAATATCTTCTCGTTTGACGCTCACTAGCTCTAACGTCTATCTTAATCTTATACTCGTGTAAAATAAGTGTTGAAAAATATATAACTTATAATTCTGTGAACCACAGTGTTATAATAATTGAATCACCCCTATTATCCTAAACGAAATCAGGGGATCGATCAATTCGTGGTGTCGATTGCTATAATCGTAGCGGGAATTTACGACTCCCGTTGACGTCTCTCCTCGCGATTGCGTCTCCCCGCGATTGGTCGAAAATACACTGGTTAATCGGTAGATATTTCACGGTTCTTTCGGACCATAAACCGTTAGAATCAATGAGAATAAAAGCAAGAACCGATGAAACTCTAGGAGACCTAATGCACTACCTGTCGCAGTATGACTTCAAGATCATCTACTCACCGGGAAAGGACAACGTAGAAGCAGATGCACTATCCAGGAATCCCGTCTTAGAAAGTTTTGAAAATGAAGAAGACGTTCTGAGAGTGGTGAATATTATTACAAAGAAAGACATAATTCAAGATCAGAAAGAAAACGAAAAAAATATTGAAAATACAAAAAACCTCACAAAAAGATCAGAGATATTTTTCAAAAGTATTAAAGGACGTCAACGTATATTCGTTTCACGAAAATTTGGCGAACACATCACAAAAACGGTTCATGAATTCTTCGGTCACATTGGAAGAAACCATATACTAAAGAAAATCCGACCTTTCTATTACTTCAAAAATATGGATCTGTGGCGGCATAGGCCACGGAACTTTCTTACGGCTCTGGATACAAAGCGCTACGCCGTCAAAGCGAAACATCGACGTGCCCAATGCGCCATCGATATCCTCACGCTCTTGTCGCCGAATTCTAGGAAGAGCATACACGTGCCAGCCGCGGCGGCACATCTAATGAATGCACGCTAGTGGGGATATCGATGGGCAACGAAGGGAAGAATTCGTACGAGCCGGAACAAAAGGACAGTCAGTCCGACTTGAGCCGTGAAATAAATAACTGCTAAGTACTTTGCATAACAACGCGTCGTTTGAACTTCGAGTGTTTACTGTTACTTGTTAATCGTTACTAGTTATTTGTTGATCGCATCTGTTACTTGTAATTTGTTGATTTTATTTGTTAATTAGTTCTTAATAAACTATTGTTAGTTAAACCTCTGTGTATTCCTTACGCACCTATCGCGTATAACACCTCAGATCGGATAGTCGACAAATTCTGCAAACAATGCGAAATCTGCATCAAAAATAAAAGCAGAACGAGAAGACCGATTGGATTTATGTCGAAACTAGGACCAGCTAAGAAACCGTTTGAGATAATGTCATTCGATACGGTCGGAGGTTTTTCTAATAACAACTCACCGAAGAAGTTTATGCATATTCTTATCGACCATTTCTCAAGGGCTGTTTTTGTGTCCACATCAAAAACACAACGCTCAGACGATATCATAAAACTTATAGATTCGACGAGAGAAACCGATTCTATAAGAATGATTCTCGCAGACAGATATCCAGTACTAACATCCAAAGAAATTCAAGAATACGCAAGGAAAAAGAACATCGAACTAATTTTCACCTCGACAGACTGTCCATCCTCGAACGGATTAAACGAAAGGGTAAACCAAACACTGGTAAACAGAATCAGATGCAAAATTAATTCAACCAAAAAAAAAAAAAAAGAAAAACTGGACAAAAATCGCAAAAGAAAGTGTGGAAGAATACAATAACACCAGACACAGTGTCACAGGATTTGCTCCGAATTACTTACTGTACGGGAAAAGAATTGAGATCGCCCCTAAGGGAACAATTGAAAATAAGATAGACTTACAAAGAGACAGAGAAGAAGCATTTAAAAACTCAATGAAAAACTTCGAAATTAACAAACAGAAATACGATAAAAAAAGAAAAGAGCATGAATTTAAAATTGGCGATATGGTCTTCACTCACAGTGGGAACAAATTAAATAGAAATAAATTGGAGGAAATCCGGAAAGGGCCTTTCAAAATTTTGAGAAGGATCTCAAATTTTATGTACGAAGTGGATAACGATAATCGTAGACCTGGAGGAAATTTCTTCCATGCGAGTAAACTAATTCCTTATGAAAAGGACAATTAGCGATGCAATTGTCAACCCGAAGAGGGGAGGTGTAAACTCTCTAAGATTTCAAATACGAATACGTTTGTACGACCGTCTCTCGACGCACGACCTCTTTTGTTTTCACGGACAGAGCGGCTTTCTTTTGTTTACGAAGAGCCATTTGGAGAGACACGCATTTCCCAAACGTACGGACAGAGATCAACACCGGAGATAGACAAGATCACAGAAGAGAGAATAATTATTTAAAACATTAAAGACTGACGGAGAAAGATCGGTAGCTCAGGGCGTTGAAAATCGATTCTCGATTTTCAGGTAGACATTGCACAGAACTTGCTATTTATTGTTATTAATTGGTTGTTGTTTATTTAATTATTATTGTTATTAGTTGTTGTTAATTATTAATTGTTGTTTACTTCTGCATTTCATTTAAGTATTTTCACAATAAACTCGATTTTCAGATATTCAGAATCGATCCCTGAATTACCTCACCATAGAACATTATATATATATATAGACATACGTATGTAGGTACAACATGTACACATAAAAGTTCTCTAGAATAACTTTCACTTTAATTTCATAAACACTTTTGCCTCGAGAACCAAGAAAAATTGTTTAGAATGTAGACGTTGATAACATACTTGAAGGTTATTGAAATCGGTGAGGTATGCCATGATCAATACAATCACCATACTTTTGACCACTGTAGCAGACATTAATACTGAACTTTCATGATCAGCAGCTACCATAATAGGACACAATTGTATGAATTATTTTAGTGAGCTTTCTCTGCGTATACTTCATACACAATCTGTATATAATTCGCATATTCACTAGATAATCTTTCACTATCTGGTCAACATTTATTACAATTGTTCTTATAAAAGTCACTATTACGATTTCATATTAGTACATACTGAGTTCATAAGTCTCTGTATATAATAAAATATTGTTAAACTACTATAGATAGAAATGAAACTAAAGTAATTTTCTACCACTTTTTATTTTTTCACTGAACATTATCTAATCTTTAGAAGAGTGAAACAAATTAATCATGTCTCAATATCATTTCAAACATGGTATATTTTGTTGCATATATCATTAACATATAAAAATATGCAACACAATGTACAAAGATTCAAAGTTATTTCATGATTTTGTAGTTATAAGACTTGGTAAATTATTTAAATCATACTAAACTCCAATGGCTTACCATAAAATATAACTAATCCTCATAAACATTGACATCAGTGACGTAACTGAGACATAATTGACATAAGTATAGCTAATGCTTTTAACATTTAAAAGCAGGCACTTAATAATACATAATTACAACAAAATATTTACTATAATAGCAGAGAGAAGTATTTATGTAGAAATGTTATATTATTAATTTGTAGGTAACAGTATGATTAATACAATATCGTTTGCACTCACACGAAATTGAATATAAAACCCCGTTTCACGTATTCGTTACTCACTACTTTTACGACACAATAACACAGCGATCTTCGCACGACGACGATAAATTCAACTCTGACTCTCTCAACTCTCGTTACAATGTTTTCCATGCTCACTTTTTTCCAAACATACTTTGGTAACGCTTACAACACACTTTGACAACGTCAACATATCTTGACAACGCTAATAAACAATTACCCCTCACGTCACGTCCTTCCCTGATGTCACGCTATCCCTGTGGGGATAGATAGTTGTGACTCGGCCATACCTGACAAACACATCTGCCCTCAGATGTGCTCACCATCGCTACTTTCACTCGCGTCACTAACACTATCAATGTTCCACCGCTTCATATGATCAGCCGCCATGGTCGTTTGCGGCCCCTCGTGTTCGCCTTCACGTTGCACCATGTAGCGATCATACCGCAAGACCTTCACCACGCGGTACGGCCCAAGGAACTTCGAATGCAACTTTAGGCCTGGACCGCTCTGCGTCCTCTTGATTGCTACCAGATCCCCCGTCTTGTATGCTATCGCCTTCTTGCGTCTCTTGTTAAACGCCCTTCGCCGACGAGAGATCGGATTGATAGCTCGCCTTCGCACTACCTCTAATTTTCCCGTAGCCGCCTCATTCTCGCTCTCCATACGCTTCTTAGAATTCGCGCTAGAACTTGTTTGTTCGTCTCTACAATTCGCACGATACTCTGTACATCCTACGAAAACTTCATCGCAACCGTCCGTGTCGTTTTCACCCGACGCTACCGCGGTTATGTTCGTCGCAACCGATTCATATAATAAAATTTTGCTCATTATGACGGTGTCCTCGAGACAAGCACTCGTGGGAACTATAACTGCCGTACATTCTCTACTATTCTTCTCGATAGGAACATGAAGAGATCCGTTCCCTTTTCAACTACGATCGGGCTTGCAAAGTCAGATTGAGACTGATCTATTACTTCGTCTTGCTCTATATCTACTTTAAACACCTCCGAGAGTCTTTTGCAATCTTTTCCCTCTACTTTACGAATAGAAGCATTTCCTTCCTTTATGTTTAATTCGACAGTATTCAAGAAGTCTGTGGCAATTATCAACGAGTGTTGCATCAAGGTATCTGAAACTACATGTATCGTTATATCGTACGACTCATTATCTATCAAAATATTCGTCGAAAATTCTCCGAGTGTACAATTTCTTTCGGACCCGATACCGCGAAACTCAACAATTTTTTGACTTAATCTGGGCGCTCCAATTTTTACATACTGATCCGCTCTCATTAAGGTTAATTCGCTACCAGTGTCTATCAGCGCGCTCAATTCGAAATTTCCGATCTTCACACCTTTACCACGCTTCGTCGGTAATAATCGAAACACGCTACCAACCTCTTTAAAGGACTCGTTTAGGTTGTCGCACTTCGATGCGATGTGTCCGAATTCTCTACATTTAAAACATTTAGGGCCTCTCGATTTGTTCGGACAATCTGCACTCACATGTTCTCTATCACCACAATTATGACACCTTCTATACTTCACTACACTTCCAGATTGCCTGTATTTTCTGTTATCCTCAGCTCTGACCTGTCTCACAGTTGACTCTGTTACGCAGGATTTTTGTTCCTCATAGATAATTAGATTTTCCTTTAGTTCTTTCATTGATTTAGTCCCGTAAAGTATTGCTTTGTTGACTTCTTTGTCTCTTATTCCATCTACGATGTACCGCATTTTTGCTGCTTCTTCCATATCCATGTGACTAGCTATTCCAAGCATTCTGTACATGTACGCTGTACATCATTCGTCATCTCTTTTTTTTGTTTCTTGAAGTCTGCGGTGTATTTGCCAAGTATAAAGTTTTTTCGAAAATTCTTTTATTAGTCCTCTTTTTAATTCACACCAAGTTCTAGCATGGCACTCATAATTCACAAATATTTTTGCTGATCCTTTCATCAGCTTTTTTGTATAAATTACTTTCTGTTCTTCTGTCCACATACACATACTTGCAGTTTCTTCAAACGTCTTGAACTATTGATTGATATTTTTATTGTTTTCGCCCGTAAAAACTTCTAAGGCGTCTTGGACATCTTGAAATGTTGTGGCACATTTCACAATTCTGATGTACATCTCGCGCGTTCCTTCTGCGTTCTCTTTCGTCTTCTTCGTCGTCTTCCATTTCACTTTCGTAGTCACTTTCTTCTTCCCACGACTAATCTTCTTCTTCCATGGCCGTCTGTAGTCGCTCACGTAATTCAGCTTTTCTTCCTCTCGTCCCTAGCCCCATACTAGCAAGACGTTATCTGAATTCCTCTGTCCTAAATCTCTCGAGATTTTCGCCTTCATCTCGATCACGCCAATTTTTTGGTATGGTCCCCGAACCTCGCTTCTCCGTGGACCTTTTACCGTTTGCTGGCTCTTTGAGATTTGGTTGTTCAGCACTACCCGCTCGTTTTAGCCTGGCAACCAACATTGACCATGCACCAGATATTGGTAGATAGGAAAATTATTCCTCTTCACAATTTGCCATCAGTCTTTTCAATAATGTCTTTTGAATACACACGATTTATTCTCAACGGCTAACGATATTGTCTTTTATCACACCGACTACCGATCAAAGACAAAAAAAAAATTTTTAGATTGGCACGGTTTAAATCCTCGGCCCGAGCCCCCAATTTGGTAGGAATGTTATATTATTAGTTTGTAGGTAACAGTATGATTAATACAATATCGTTTGCACTCACACGAAATCGAATATAAAACCCCGTTTCACGTATTCGTTACTCACTACTTCTACGACACAACAACACAGCGATCTACACACAACGACGATAAATTCAACTCTGACTCGCTCAACTCTCGTTACAATGTTTTCCATGCTCACTTTTTTCCAAACATACCTTGGTAACGCTCACGACACTCTTTGACAACGTCAACATATCTTGACAACGCTAGTGGAAATAAAAAGAAATTATAAAAACTTGTATAGAACGTACATTTATTACAAGTTGCAAGCAATTTTCAAAAAATTACCTAAAAAAATTGTAGTCAATGAGATGGATGAAATACAAGGATCAAAATGCAACTAATATTAAAAGAAAACATTATTATGTTACAATTATAAAAAGCATATTGATTTTTAAGCTTCCTGATTATGAATAATTATTATAACAAATAACCATTCAGTGGTAAAAATTCTTTTCTGTCATTACTCCTCTCTCATTTCTTTACAGACAAAACTGAATTTATGGAAAGAACGACATAATTGTTATATGAAAGGCTATAATTAATATACTTAATTAACACTAAAATATAAACAGAATTGCCATCTCACTTACATGAACATAAATGTATGTAAATATAAATAAACAAGTAACGAAAGAAAATATCATTAGGAAAGTGACCAAAAAATTTTTTATTTTACGCAACCGCAATAAAAATAAGATAGACAACATCAGAAAATTATATGTGCTTTTATGACTTACTTTTATTCTATAATTAATAATAATAATTATAAATTCTCTAAAATTGTTTAATTTATAAACGTATAAGTATAAAATATTTACAGAGACTTCACAAGACAACTTTCTAATACATAAACTTTATTCTTCACTCAACACTTGCAACCAATTAATATTTGGTAGATACAACCACCTGCCATATGAACTCTAACACTGTACCGCGTACACTCTGCCGCGTTTCCGGTACGAAATACATAACATACCGAACCGTATCATAATGGACTATATGCTGCTTGTTAACTGGCCACTCTTCAGAATTCTAAGCGGATCCTGCGTATAATCACTACGCAAAATAAATAAAATAGGTTCCTTCGATCTTTTTCTTTGTCTTCTCTCGGAGACGACCCCCGCTACGCTTGAAACGAATCGACGTTTCTGGACCTCGCTGCTTGAGGACAGCTATGCGCTTGTCGCTACATTGTATATTTTTCGTCGGTCATATAAGACGATCTGTCTGCGACACCGTAGTGCCACGAGCGACGGTTAGGAATACAGCCTATGGTAAGCCTCGTGGAGTAACACATTCTTCTCATCATAAGGAGAATTCAAACAAACTAACCATTCTTTTAGGAGAAAATGTTAAAGTTTCAAAAATTCTTGATTTAATTTATTCATTATATCTTTATAATTATAGTCATATTTAGTGAGAAAGTAGCGTGCTATGAACGGAGCAGCAAGAAAATTTCAGACGATCCCGTGAAATATATCAAAATATAAGAGTATTGGAGGATCTTTTCGTGCAAAGGAGTTTCTGTGACAATGCGATTATTCGGTGGTGATTCTCACAATTTGGTGATCAAGAATTAATATTGCAATATCTGAATGCAGATCGACCCTGTATCAATTGGCGTAAAGAAGAGCAGGTTAACTATGACTTATTATTGTTCATATTTATTCACTAATGAGTTCATATAAAATAGGCTATCGAGTACAAATCAATCGTATGACAGTGCGATGAATACGATACGAAAGTTTTAACCTTTTAAGCGTACGAAGTGAGTATACCACTTTTTGCTGTTAGATGCTATATAACGCGAACCACGCCTTTTGATAGAGTCAATAAATATTTTTGTTGGGGCCCGAACTGAACTAGTAGAACTAGTTAGCGTAGTATAAGCCATGTGGAAACCGAAAACGGGGAAAGTAGACTATGAGGGAGAGAGAGCGTGATCAACGCGTGTACGGAGAGTGTGTGAACAGCGTACAACTAACACTGTGCAGCTAGTTTGGCTTATGTATAATTGTTATTTCAATTTACTAAATACATATATTCTGTTTATTTTACACCTTTAGCTTGATTAATTAATTCCATCAAGGTCTGGGAGCACACGCTGAAGATACTCATCGAGAGGAGCATTGGGCGAGATCCCTTTCACAAGGACCAGTTTGGCTTCAGGGGAGGGGGGGGGGGACCCTTGAAGCCCTGAATAGGACGGTCGCGGTTGCAGAAGACTGCAGAAGAAAGGGCCTGGTATACGTTCTGGTCGCTCTTGACGTAAAGAACGCTTTTAATACCTTGAGGGTGGAGTGCATTCTGGAGGAAGCGCGAAGGAGACGGTTGCCGGGACGACTTCAGGAGCTGATCGGAGACTACCTGGCTGATAGGAGAATTATAGCGCACTGCCGGGACGGCGTCGTAAGGAGGAATGTCGGTACGGGGACATGACGGAATACTGGACACGCTTGGACCGGGAGAAGGACATTAAAGCTGTGGCGTACGCCGACGACCTGGCGGTACTCCTTAAGGCCAGGGGGTCCCTTGGCATCGAGGACAGAATACGGGCGGTTATCAGCACGGCCACCAGATGGCGCAGCGACGTGGGACTGCATCTGGCAAGAGAGAAGACGGAGGTTATCCTCTTAACCAGGAAGAGGATACCAACAAGTTTTAACTTTGACGTGGGGGACGGGGGGGGGGGGGAGATCTCCACTAACAAGACCGTGAAGTATTTGGGAGTTTTGTTGGATAATGCTAGGGGGTTCTCCCCCCACCTCGAATCGGTGTGCGACAAGGAGGAACGGTTCTTGAGTGCCATACGGGGCCTGCTTCCCAATGTGAATGGTTCTAAAGGCACGGTTCGAAGACTCTATTACGGTGTGTGGGAGTCTGTGGTCCTGTATGGTGCATCTATATGGGCCTCATCCCCTGTTAAGGTGATCAATAGGAAGATCATTAAAAGGGCACAAAGGGCGGCGATGATCCGTACGTGTACTGCCTACCGTACAGTGTCACATGGAGTCTTGTGTTGACGGGTAACATGCCCACACACATAAAGGCGTGGTTACGGTGGTGTCAGTACGGCGTGAAGAGGCGGATTGTTGACAACCCAGATGAAATGGCGCTTGCATCGTACGAAGAGATGGAGAAGCTGAAGACCGAAGCCGAGGACAGATGGAGAGTGGAATGGACGTTCCACGATCCCTACAACTGGACTAAGAGACTCATTGAGGATCCGTTAATTTTCTACAAAACGAAGAGGGGCGTCAACTACCATGTCATGCAGATCCTTACTGGGCACGGTATCTTTAATTGGTACCGTCACAGGATTGGGAAAGAGACGCACACCAGTTGTTGGGATTGTGGAGCCACCATGGACGATGCCGAACATGTGCTTTTCTGGTGCCCCAGATGGACAGGGGAGCGTGTGGAGTTGGAGGCCGAGATAGGAGAAGAATGCAGGATAGAGAACCGGATCGTGGAGAAGATGGCCACCGAGGAGCGGCTATGGATTAAGTTTTGTAACTTTTGCACAAAGGTTATGACAAACCGGCTTAACAAGGAGAGGGAGGTGGAGGCTTTACGAAGAAGGGAAAGTAGGAGGAGAAGATAGTGGAATGTAGGATGATTGTTTGATGAAGATGGGTATGTGTGTGTAGAGGCCAACCCGAAGTAATGTCGAATGATTGTACCGGATTGGTACCTCGAGTACGGCAATATAGGGACTAGGAGGAGAGGTTTTTAGTGGGTATGGCGACGTCATCTGCCGAGCCCCACATAACCTGGTAACACGAGTCACCGGGTATGCGTAACAGCATTTTCCCCTCCTCACGGGAAAAAAGGAAGACGAGGGCGGAACACATCCTTATTGAATTAAATAATAGGGTGACGAGTGGGGAGAAAAAAGGAAAGGCAATGCGTTAGAGGATGGAAATTGCATCCTTGGCGAATAGGGAGACCTTGGAAATCAGGAATATAGACCCTATCACCACAAAGAAAGAACTTGAAGTGTAAGTGTTGTCCGTGGTAATTGTAGCTGCTGGCTGTAGATGTCGCTGATGGGGTACTGCTGTTTTTCTTCAGATCACACCATAAACCAGTGCACGAAGGAACCTAGATGTGCTATCTGCCTGAGGGAGAATAGGAGTAATCTGAGGCACATTACCGGATCCCTGGCGTGCTCTGTAGTGAAAGAGAGGATGAAGGAAGGTAGTCCTAGCAGAAGATAAAGATCTTAATAATTAACATGAATAGGTGCAGGCTTGCACCGGAGTTGGTGTATCAGTATACCTACGAAGCGGGAATAGACGATGTATTCATAACGGAGCCATATATGCAGCAGAAATACTGGTACAACGACGACAAGGACGATGCGTCGTTGTGGGTGACACTCTTTAAAGAGAAACAACCAGACAGGATTACCTTGGTCGCTAGAGATGGAATCGTAGGAGTCAGCGTGGACAACGTGTTTTGCATTGGGGGTCATTGCTCCCCCAATGTGAAGGTGGAACAGTTTGACAGCAACGTCCAGGAGTTGGACACTCTGATTCAGGCGACCAAGGGGAGTTACCCAGCAATGATGATCGCCGGAGATTTTAACTTACAGGCCACCGCATGGGGAGGCCATGTAAATGATCGCAGGGGAACCAGCCTCTTAAACATATTCACAAAGAACGGAATCGTTGCGATCAGGATGAATGAAGAGTACACATTCAGCAGGAACGGCAAGAAGAGTTTCCTCGACATTATTGGTACAGACAAGGGATTGGCTAAGAAGTATGCAAAGGGGAAATTGCCGAAGGTCTGATCGGCATCGGACCACAAATACGTTCTGCATAATTTTAGGATTAAAAAGACGAGACGTAACGCCGTGAATTTTAGGTATTCGACGAGGGACGCCGATATGGAGAAATTTGTTTTAACTTTTTATGAAGATTATAAAAAATTATTTATTGATAATGCGGGCGACGAGGAGGCGCATAGGCAATGTTTACAGAGCATTCTGGAAACGACGTGTGCCTCCGAACTTAAAAAGGTGTACCCACCATTTGGTAAGAAGAGATGTAACTACTGGTGGAACGAGGAAATAAGGAGGTTCAGGAAGGAGGCGACGAAGAGCAGAAGAAAAGCTCAGAGGGCTAGGGCTAGAGGCAGGAGCGACGCGACTCATTTAAGTGATATTTATAAGACTAGTAATAGGAAACCTACGTGGGCGATCAAAGCGAATAACGAATGATGCTGGAGGGAGTTCTGTGTGACGTTGGATAGGGGCCCTTGGGGAAGGTCGTATACGGCAGTCATATCTAGGATGGCCCGCAGAGTCCAATCGGGCGGTCTCCAATTCGACAGGGACCGATCTATAGTTAACGAGCTCTTCTTGACGAGGCCAACGGAGAGAAGGCAAAGTACATTGAGGAATTACAACGGAGAAGAGGAAGAAGGTGACGACTACAGGATCTCAGATGATGGATGCTCGTAGGAAGATAAACCCGAACAAGGCAGTTGTTGTAGACGGTATACCGGAGACGACAGTCGAATCATTGGTGGAGAGGAGAGCAGAGTAAGTGTTGAGAGTGTTGAATACCGTGAACGACACGGGCAAGATCCCGGCGAAATGGAAGATAGCGAAGGTGGTGCTCATACCTAAACCGAGCAGAGATCCTACGTTAACATCGTCTTTCCGACCGATCAGCGTGCTTTCAGCGCTTAGTAAGGTATGGGAGAACACGTTTAAGAACCTAATCGAGGAACGCCTGGAATTGGACCCATTTCACAATGAGCAGTATGGGTTCAGGAGAAGAGTGAGTACGGTGGACGCCTTGCGTCGAATAATGGATCTCGCTGACTGGTCCAAGGGAAGAAGTAGCATTTGTGTGTTGGCGCTGGTTGACGGGAAGAACGCGTTTAACACTCTCAGCTGGAATAAGATCTTGGAAGATGCAGAATCTAGAGGAATGCCCAGGAGGAAATTGGTGACGCTTCTCGAGAATTATCTCGAGGACAGAAAGATTATAGTAATATAATTAACGTTCAAAATACAAAATACTATTTTATTTCTTGTTATTATTTATAAGCAAAGTTGGATTAATACAAAATATATTTTAAATGATATTTTATTTTTCATAATGAATTGAAATTAAATGATTTTCACAATTGATTAATTATGAAAATAGTGCCCATTCACAGCTCGTAAATATATATTATTTTAGTTAAATCCGCCTAAAAGGAATTTATATACATATTGATTACATATTGATAAATTAGTGGAAACATTGCCAGACTTGACATAATTAACTCATGCTGTTGAGTTAACTAAGATGCTAACCTTAAATTTTTTCGAAGCAACAAAGTATGGAATTGCATCACTTTCAAAATAAACGGTCTATACATCCCGATCAAAGGACTATACGTTTTTGTAGCGGACGATGCGTTTTCTACTGTAAGAGAATGAAGCCGTAATCTGGAAAGCGTAAGGACGGCTCGAGAAAAAACAATCTTTAATCACAGGCTTTGCAGAGCAAGGGTTGTGGAAAGTGTGTTTGGCATGTTACTCCGTGTACTGCAGAAGTCTCTTTTGTTAAAATCGGAAAGTGCAATGATATAACGCTATCCTGCAGCTGCACACATTTAGGCAATTTCATACGAAAAAATCAATCTGAAAGCTGATTTCAAGATACAGTTGACACGGCTGATACACATGACTTTAGACGGGGAAATAGTGCTTCAATATCGTTCTTGTTGTTTGAGGAAATGGAGGAAAACCACCTCGTGCTGCTTGTGACATTCGCAATGAGCTCACAGAGTATATTTGATTCGAGGAAAGCTTTGTACCTCGTAACCGTTGCAGAAATCGTCCGTATAAACATTGAACTGTGTTGATAGGTGTGTTCATAAACCTTCTATGTATTATATATTAAAACAACTATATTTTCGGTCCGTATTAACACTAAACCTACCAACGGCGGACAAATTGACCGCTCTCCAACTTCTACACAAATTTAACCATATTTCAACTTTATCATAACGCTTCATTAGTTCTGACATTTCCTAAAACATGCATACAATATATTTTTCAGTATTTACTTTTAGTTTGCTGTTTTATTTTCTGAGAAAAATTTGTGCTTTGCCTTGCCTACCGTGAGCGGTCATTTTGACCGTCCGACAAAATATTTTAGTTATTCTTAAAGTAAATGCAATTAGTACAAAGAAAAGTACATCTGGGTTAGATGACAAAAAAATCAGTAATAACAAATAATAACAGCTGTTACACCCAAAATCTTGTCATAAAACATAATCCATCCCTCGATCAAGATGATCACCAGCTGTCAAGACATATCAACTCAGGCCCATAATAATCCTAAGGAACCACCATAAAATTTTGCATTTTTTACAGTCCATTGTTACAAACATTTTAAAAGTCGAGAAGTTTCATAGGGTTATTGCTCATTGCGATATAACTCGGGAAAAGCGTTCCCAACTCCACCCTCGAGTAACCGTTGATGGAGAACGGCCAATACTCATCGATATTTCCGTATAAATATCGACGTCACAGACCATATTCTTACTTGCTGTTGTCCTTTCGACTAGAATACATGTCAGTTAGTTAGTCAATTAGTCGACATCTAAACTTGTTATCGCTAAAACTCAGACAGAAAGCATCTCAGAGCGTTTTATATAAAGTTGTTATAAAAGGAAAAGTAAAGCATATCAGATTTGACAATAATTTTGTATTTCGTACCTGGTATTATCCTATGATAAATATTTATCCTAGAGATGTCAAGACTTTTCAAAAAAAAAATTATAAAAAAGAAGTAACGGACATAGAAGAAGTTCCGTGTGCGATGAACAAGAAACTTCAGCAACAGAAAACGCCATGAAAACACATGAAGAGCTATTTACAATTGAATCAGAGTTGAATATTATGAATAAGCGTTCACGTCCAAGGTAAAGGAAAGAAGTTATCGTTGACAGCAAAGGGTGAGACTGATCTAGAGAACCAACGTATCGAAACTGGGCCCGATGGGACACTTTGGAGAGAAATAGATGCAAGTCCCAAACCTGGCAGGACATCAGTCCTTAATATTTTTAGAGATATGTTAAGCGGCATATAATGAAAGGACAAGTAAAGACGGCATTTTATCTTATCATTGATTACCGTATAAGGGATCATATAACAAAATGTACGGAAGAAGAAGCAAATAGAGTATTGGGGACTAAGAGGGAGCTAGATGCAATAAAACTAGATGCATTTATTCCTCTGCTATATGCCCGTGCTGCATATCAGGTACGGAATTTAGATGTCTCATATTTGTGGAATAATATTTGGAGACCTGCATTCTTTTCAAAAACAATGAGCAGGAATGACTTTGCTGAAATTATGAGGTTTATACGATTTGATAAGAAGAGCGAAAGAAGCCAACGTTTACGAACCAATAAGTTTGCAGTGGTATCTAGAGTATGGGGCCAATTTATAGGGAATTCACAAAATTGTTATGAACCTGCTGCATACATTACTTTTATATAAAGAATCCCGGGAAAAAGCCATGCAATAAAACCGTTAACAAGTTCGGATTCATTACTACAAAAAAACTTGTCAAGTAGAAAATTGTAAAGGTTACAAAATTACGAAAATTTGGTTAAGATCATGGAAACATTTATGCAGCAAATGTACATTTGATAATAAGATAATTGGTAAAAAATGCAGCGAAGTTGAATACGATATATCTCTATATAAATAAAAGCATAATTCTATTTATGTCTATAATTGAAATTAAACAAAAGTAAATTTGGACGAAATTTTATGAAAGTTCATCATTTTATATACATTTAGTTATAAAATAACCATTATCTAGATTAAATCATAAAAACTATTACTTTCTTAATCACCGATCATTTTGACCGCACACGGTAGAAATAGGTATACACGAAGTGTTGGTAGCTTTAGTGCTAAAAAAAAGCATTGCAAGTATATATTTAAATCATTAATTTTTATACATGTAGTAACAACCGTTCTCTGTATATATGGAGATTACTAAGTTTAATATACGTATTAAAGAATATTTCATGTGTATATTGATATAATTAAGCTTAATATATGTATTAAAACCCGTTCCATGTATATATTGAAATCAGTGGTCTTTAACGCGAGTATCAAAATAATTAAATTTCATATACGTAATGTTCAAAATATAAAGTTTCTATAAAACAATAATTTATGTAATAAAAAGTTTCATATTGTAAATTGCAAGCATGAAACAAATTACAAAACTGAGTGCTGTAAAATGCAATGCAATATAATTTTAATAATAATATAAATATATACAATATAATAGAATATATAAATATAATATAAATGGAAATATATACAAAATAAAAAATACAAAGCACATAAAATGAAAAACACGCATACGTAATGAAAACCAACAAATGAAGAAAATTATTATAATTAAGTAATGATAATTGTTCGGAATTTTAGTTGGCCGTCCGTTTATGGCACGGACAGGCCCATTTCCTTCATTAGGAAATTCCGAATTACCGGTCCTCCCAGGGCAGTAAACGTAATGACTCGAGGCCAGGAAAAACCCAGGAAAGGACCATTCGGAAGGGCACGGTGGAGAAAGGAGTTCCAACGGCGGGAGGAGAGTATCAGGAACTGGGAAGAGGAGTTCAGCTTCAACTATCGGAGAGTATAGACATAGGACGACAGAGTCCTCAGTTAGTTCATCTACAAGCATCGAAGGCTACAGACACAGGACGGCAGAGTCCTCACTTAGTTCGGTTTAGTGCTACAACTAATACAAATAAAGTGCCGTCTAAATCTAACACTCGAGTTATTTCACCTGCTCCACCTTGAACGTTAAGTAATTCGAGGTACGCGATATCGACCGATCGGTTGCTCTTTAGTCGATAATACGCAACAATAATAGTAAAAATGCAGAACATCACACAGTTTTTTTTTCACTTAAGTATTAAATCTTTATAAAATATTTGTATGTTCTTATTGCAAAACATGTTTTTACAAGGTGTCCAAGTAGTTAATAAGGATATTTAAGAAAATGATATAGGATATTTAGGGATATTTAAGAGAATGTGATAATTAAAATAAAGTGTATTATATCATGTTATATGTTATTTTACATTAGAATATATTATTCGAATTTAATAAAATAATTTTGTAAATGCGTATTTTTTCCATTACTGTTTTCTCCTTTCTTTTTACATGCAATGAGTATCACATATGTGTTAGTTTTTTAAACATATATTCTAGCTAATTGTATTAAAAAGGAGGAATCTTTAACCTTTACATTTTTAAAAAGTCTGGTGGCGTTCCCGCCGTCAGTACCAACTCTCCAGAAATTACCAGTACCATAGCGCGACGGACACAAGCAGATGTTTGTATCGCGTCCGAAGTAGGTGCCATCACGCGTCCCCCGTCGTACTTCGGCTTCCTCCGTGTCATTGTGGATAATCCGACAGAAATGATATGGGCGCAAATAAAGAATTGCGTTGCAAGAAAGAATGTGACATTCAACATACCAGAAGTTAAATCGTTGTACTTCGAGTTCCTGAACGTAGTTACCGTAGAAAATTAGAAACATTGTGTGGAACACGTTATCAATAAAGTTAAGAAACATTTTTGGAATTTAAATAACATAAGACAAGGGATGATCGAACTTTTCATTATAAATGTACATGATAGGTGTAGCAGCATAGAATACAGTGCGGAATCAAATTCTGAATGTCAGTATTATATGTATTGTATTATTTGCATGTATTATTTGTTGTATTATTTGTATATATTATTTTCTGCATATTTGTATTATGTGCATATATAAGCAGTTACCACCAATCTTATTCTCGGCTGTCACCTCTCGTTGAACACAGTACAGTTGTAAATCATCTAGAATTATTTCTGTCAAGCCGTCCTTTCGTCAGTATTCCATTTCTAATTTCTCCACATAGTTACAAAAATTCTGCCACTGGCTTTCTGTATATTTACTGTATAATGCTCATTATTTGTCATCACCTGTCGATATCAATAATTCGTCTTCTCCGGTACACGAAACTTCTAAAAGTTTTTTATTTTTTTCGCCTCTTCTTTACATTTTCTAGTTACACGATGGATTATATTTCGTACCTCACTGCGAATCGTCTGTCCTTGCTTATACTATTTATATACATTTCATAATGAAACAACAACGAAATTGTAATTGAAAAATTACTAAATGAAGAACATATTAAACCACTAAGACTAAAAGCGACGACAAACAAATCACAAAATGATTAAAAAGGCTATTATAACATAAAAGGATAGCAAAGAACTGTCATTATACTCTAACACTGTGTTTTAATATTATCACTGATAATAAATATCATTGATATTTACTCTAGAAACTTAAATTTAGTACTAAATTTTAATGCAAAATAACCATAAAGTGAAAAAAAGAAATAAGCTCAAGCAATATAAATAATAAAATAAGAATAAATTAAATAATTGAAATTGTAATGCAAGAAAGAATGGCAGATAGTGACTGGCAGAATGCTTCGAAAAGACTGTTCTTTGCATTGCTTTCGACATTTTCAGGGCGAGAAGTCTGTTTATAAAATTAAAATTAGGCCCCATTCTCGGCCAAATTTTTTCTTCCATCATGGACGGTAGGCTTAGGAGGGGTCTCGTGAAAAATTTAAGACACAAATGCTTTCGTTCAGAAAATGGGTGTAAAATTAACATAGAATTACTCAATGCAGACTTAGATCATAGCAAAAGAAATAAGGGCGGGGTATTCACAATAGTGGATATCTCAAAGGCCTTTGACACGGTGCCCCATTCGGCAATAAAACCAATTCTGGCAAGAAAAGGTATTCCGACCCCAATAAGTGACATAATAATTGAAATGTATAAGGATTGCAAAACATCTATACTGACAAAAAATAATGAAGGGTCGAGAGGGGGGTTCCTCATTAGTAGGTTCCGGGCTTCCTTCGATATCTCGAGTATTTAGTGGCAGCTATATTTGTCCTTCGCTCCGGATAAGAATATAAGTTTCGCTTGCTGTCTGATTTTTGGTCTCTCGATTCCTTCCAAGTTCCGTTGCACGTCCGCTTATCGGCTCTCGAAGACTATCACCCGTGGATTCCTCGTGTAGAATCGTGTATGGCGTCGGGGATCCCATTATCGATTCTGCGGCATTGTAACGTTTTTTTCTTACCGTCTCGATAACGATGTTGTTGTCCTGGATGCGTTGACCATTCTTCACCTGCATTTTCTCTTTTTGCGCAGACACAAGGTAGAAAGCAGTTTTTCTGGCTTCTCACTGCTTTCAAAACTCTTTTTGGTTACTGAGAACGACTGTGACGTTCGGCGGGTTCTATTGCAAGTTAGACAGGGACGCAGACTTGGACTAGAGGCTTATGCGTTCCACGTACGTTGCAGGTTTCCTTTGGCGGACTGCGCGGGTTCTCTTCCCACTGTACATTTGGGATAGCGCCAGTTTCTGGTCTCTGCTCTTAATGCCTCATAATGTTCCTGGTATGTATCAGCGACTCAGTACCTCGCCCTTGATGGCGCTTTGCGGGTCTATCAAGTCATTCATAATGGCCCTGTAAACATCCTCAGCCTTCAAACTGTATGCGCTGATCGTATCTTCTCGTAAGGAAGTAGTGAAATGAAATTAGGGGTATGAGTGGACTGAGGGGACAGGAGAATGCATGGCAGTGATATAGTGTTGGGTGATGCGGGGGAGAGTGAGTGTGTGGAAATGGAAATGGAAATAGAGTTGGCATGTATGATGATTGAGTGGGTGAGAAACAAGGCGTTTGTGCGTAATTGGGTGATAATATCCTCACTGAACAAGAATAAGTAAGTGGAGGATATAATAGGAAGTGTGCGAGAAACGAAAAGTACGGTTAGCAATCGTTAATTTGAATTTATCCGGTATTAGCGACCTTCGGATAAAGTCAAATAAACATCTAGACAAGACCCCATCGACTATAATGGCAGATCCACGCGTCACGGTAATTAGTCGTTTATATACATACGCGATATTGGATAACTGCAAATAAATAAACAATAATGTGAGCATGTACAGTCGGCTCGATGTCAATTCCTATTTTTAAGGAATAAAGTCGGGTCGGCCAGGGTTCTTATACTTATAATATTTATTTGGCAATTTATTTATTGTGACACGAGCCGAACTAAGTTCCTTGGAATGAATAAATAAGTAATGGGGTGCCGCGTAATGAGGGGGCTGTAGGAGTTACGTGGTGATTAGTAGGTTGGAGTATGTAGCGGTTGGATGTATGCACCGCTATAATATTTTAATATTTTATCATTTTATTTATTCTTCTAGTTTATTTTATTTATTTATTTATAACTTTGTATTGATTAACTAGTAATTGTTTTATTCGTTTTATTTATTTATTACTTATTATTTAAATTATTTATTTATTTATTTATTTACTTAGTTATTTATTTTATTATTTATTATTTATTTTATTGATTTATGGTATTTATTACTTATTGTTCATTATTTATTATATATTGTTGTTATTTACCTATATTGTGGCGTTTTGGGCGCGCATCATCGGGTCTTTAGCAGTATGCAGGCGTTTGATAGGGAAAATTTAGATAGCACAATTACTGTAAATATTATCATTATTTGGCTTATTTGTTGACGACCTGGCGAGTCTATGGACAATGATTGGATACTTTTGGACGGTAAATGGGCAGGATGTTGATGACTTGGCGATGTTTATGAACTTGATTACTATATACAATATGGAAAGGCGGTCTAAGGCAAATAAACGTACGGCGCAGGGGATTTCGGAGCATCCAGGCCCCGTCGGGAACACGAGTGGCTTACCAGGCTCGAGCCGACGGTCATCATGTTACTGGAAGAACGGCGGAACCCCGACACTACTCTGCTGTTACGCGACTACTGCAGCAGCGGAGTGTCCATGAGGATTTCTCCACGTACAAAAAAAAAAGAAAAAAAGGCACCCCCTTGTACAGTAATAGCTACTGGGGAAAAGGAGAAGGGCAAGTTAAAGAAGGCGACAGCGGAAGGAGAGAAGCCGAGGATGTCTGCCCCTTTAAACCGAGTAAGAGGCTTCAGAGGAGCCTTGTGGTTAGTGAAAGGACGGAGGTTGGAGTGGTTGTGGAATCAGAGGGTTCCTTTGGGACTAGAGGGAGCGACCACAGTACGCCGGAAGCAGGGAAAGGGCTGGCCAGGAGGGTGGTTGACAGGAACGTCAGCGCGAAATCCGTGAGATCGGCTATGGCTAGCGAAGCCGAGGATAGTGCGAGAGACGATACGCAGATTAGCGAGGTTGACGACGAGGACTTTCTGATCTCCAGGGCTGAGTTGAAAGGGCTCACACAAGCCATGACAGGGGTGGTTAAAATGTTCAACATGGTGTTGAAGAGGTTAAAGTTGGACAAAGAGAAGGATGAAGGGATAAGGGAGATAGGCAACATGATGAAAGGTATTCTGTCTTCCTTGGAGCAGTGTGGGGAGCACAAGGATAGAAGAAGGAGGAGCAGGAAAGAGCCTGTCGAGGTTGAAAAAAGGGCAGACAGGGCAGAGATGGAGAGGGAAGTGACGATAGCCAAGGGCGGATATTCAAAAAGAAAGGTAATATCGCCGGCTGAAAGTATGAGAGTTGAGGAGTATAAGAGGCCCCGAAGAGGAGAGGGCACATACGCTGAGACGTGTGGGAGGGAGAATAGAGTGATAAGGGGTGACTACAGCGAGGACTCCGAAGGATGGATAAGGGTAGAAAAAAGGAAGAAGAAGAGGAGAGCTCCCTTAAAGCAAGCTACCCCGATGGTGCGCCCGGGAAGCAACCGGCGGGTTGGTACAGAAGAGAGGGGCGTACCAAGAAAGAAGAGGAGGAAGGAAGCCATACTAATCAAGGTGGAGGACGGTTGTGAATGGCTTCAGGAGTATAAGAGGATAATGGCGGTGAGGAGTTTATTGGAGGGAGCCACGGGGGTCCGTAGGACGAGAGCGGGCCATATCCTGATTGAATTCGACAGGATGGTGGTGGTCAGCAAGGCGGCGACTAAATTGAGAGCCGCCTTGAATGATAGTATGGAGGTGGCCGCTCTGGTGAACAGGGCGACTCTACAAATAAGGAACATCGACCCCCTCACCAGCAGGGAAGAACTGGTGGAAGAAATCAGGTCGCAGTGGGGAATCGAGGAGAGTGGGGAGGTGGAAATTTATAGATTTAAAGGCGGCACCATGGGGCACGCAAGAGGCGGTGGTGATCCTCCCGGTGAGTGGAGTGCCTAGTGACGAGAGAGAAAGAAGACTGAGAACTGGGCTAACGATAGCCTCCGTTAGGCAGTTAGCAAATGTTCGGCGTTGCTACAAGTGTCACATGTTGGGGCATGTGGCGGCAAGGTGTACTGTTGCATGTCCTGGCAGAGCGCGGCAGCGCGGAACATACTATGAAAGATTGTGATAGAGAGCCGAAATGCGCCATGTGTCTGAAACATGGTGGTATAAATGCAAGACATGTAACGGGTTCGTTGGCGTGCCCTATGGTGCGCTTAGGTGTTAGTAATAGACGGGGGCCCAATTAGGGTCTTACAAATAAACCTAAACAGATGCAGACTTGCGCAAGACCTGATGATGCAGTGCGTACGTGAAAGCAGGGTAGACATAGTGGTCATCTCCGAGCCCTATAGGCAGTTGCCTTATTGGTTTAATGACGAGGGTGGGGATGCATCGGTATGGGTCACCCTGTTTAATGGAAAACATGCAGCGAGTGAGACCCTGATAAGAAATGTAGGGATTGTAGGGGTCAGGGTTGGTGATGTGTTTTGCGTCAGTGGGTATTATTCCCCCAATAAGGGTAAGAACCAGTTCAACGACTATTTGAAGGAACTGCAAGGGGTCATAATGGAGGGGAGGAAAAGAGCACCAGCGATTATGGTTGGCTGGTGACTTTAATGCGAAATCCTCGGTGTGGGGGGGCTCTAAGACGGAACGTAGGGGAACATGCCTGCTGGATGTTATAACGAGGAATGAGCTTATACCTACTAGGACGACGGGAAGCTACTCATTCCTGAGAAATGGAGGGGCTAGCTTCCCGGATATACTTAGTGTTAATAGACGAATGAGGCTGAGTTGGAGGGGGAGTAGGGTCCTTGATTGGTACTCAGTCGCTGACCATTTTTATATAGAACATAAGTTTAGGGATAATATTAAGCGGGTGGAGGATAGCGCTTCTAGATATTTGACGAAAGAGATGGATGTAGTGGGTTTTTTTAAATAAATTTGACGCAGTATATAACGGAAATGGTTTTAAGAGCTCCAAGAGCTAGAAGGAGAGCCCAGTGAGCGGTGGCGGGCCGCAAGGATGATGCCGAGTTCCTGGTGGCTGAATTCAAGGATATTAGGAGGCGACTGAAAAGGGCGATCGGGCGTAGCAAGGAGGAGAGTTGGAAGGGGTTCTGCGCCACCTAGTATCAGGATCCACGGGGCAGGCCGTACCGTGTAGTAAGGAAGAAGATGATGCGGTCGGCGCCAATGGAGCCCCTTGGAAGAGATAGAGTAGAGGGAATCCTGGATGACCTTGTGGCGGCACTCGACAGCCAAATACCGCCACTCGACACTAACAACCAACGGACGACGGTAGCGCAGTTGTTAGCGCATTAGGTTACGAACGTTCGGAACCCGGGATCGAATCCCGGCGACCGAAGTCCGATTTTTCTTCCACGCATTTAAATAGGAAGAAAATATAGCAGTACCTCCAGCAGGGACATCTACAGCCATCAGCCACGGATACGACATATACACCTCAACCTCTTTGTCACCAGGCAGGAACTGCGACCGCCTACGCAGGAAGAGACATCGAGCCTACCTGGCGAAGAAGGAGGGTTGAGCATCGAGGAAGTAGACATGAGGATAGCCGTTGGGAAATGCGATCCCAGGAAGGCGGCTGGAGTGGATGGGATTCCTGGCACTGTAGTGAGGTTATTGGCGGAGCAAAGACCTAGCGTGCTCCTGACAGTGCTCAACGGAATAAATACTTATGAAAAAATACCGGCGGTATGGAAAGAGGCTAGGGTGGTATTAATACCCAAGCCTGGCAAAGATCCTGTGACGTCATCGGCGTATATCGGAGGAGCATTGGTCAGGATCCCTTCCATAGGGACCAGTATGGCTTCAGGAGAAAGAGGAAGACTCTTGAAGCCCTGGATAGGACGGTCGCAGTTGCTGAAGAGTGTAGAAGGAAGAGCCTGGTATGTGTTCTGTTCGCCCTTGATGTGAAGAACGCCTTCAACACTCTAAGGTGGGAGAGGATATTGGAGGAGATTCGAAGGAGACGGCTACCGGGACGGCTACAGGAGTTGTTAGCGGACTATCTGGCTGAGAGGAGAATATTGGTACACTATCGTGACGGTGTCGTAAGGAGGAACGTTTACGCAGGGGTTCCGCAGGGGTCGGTCTTAGGACCGTTACTTTGGAATCTAGTGTATGACGGGGTGCTGGAGGCGCTGGATTGGGAGAAGGATACCGAAGCAGTAGCGTTCGCCGACGATCTGGCGGTTCTACTCAAGGTCAGAGGGTCCCACGGCATCAATGAAAGGATAACGGCGGTCATAGCCTTGGCCACCAGGTGGTGCTGCGAGGCTGGATTGCACCTGGTCAGGGAGAAGACGGAGGTTATTTTCAGCTTCTTTCTTCGGTTTCTTTGTTACATCTCTGGAAGTATATCTTGTCCTCCCTGTTCTTGATCACGTGTTATACGGGTTTTCTATTTCTCCCCGCGCAGCTGTGCCGTTGCTAATTATCAATATCCACTCCCGGGTACCTAATAGACTTTTTAGTTTCTATCATAGTGGTTCCGACAATTATTCTTATTTCTTTGGCGATGCGCCTTCCTGTCAAGAGAATCACTTCGGTTTTGCCTGCACCAACTGGAGACCTATTAGGTCGTAAAAACCAGTTTATGACTACTACCATTGCCTCCCTTTCGTCTGGCTTCTATTTCCTCATGTTTTTTTGCGGTTAGCACAAATGTCAGATCAGCCGTACGAGCTATCGCTGCGCAGTCTTTTATTTCTTTTAATCTGTGAAACACGCCGGTGTAGATCATGTTTCACAGGAGAGCACACCTGGTCTTACTTTTACATTCAAATTGATAATCGTCTCTCTTGTACTAATAATTTATTTATAGGTAGAAATTCAATCTTTATCACCCGTTATCTTTACCAAGATAGCTTTCAGCCTGTTTCGTATTATTGGTCGATTCTTTTTCCACTGGACTTTGCCTCACTGTCGAAGGCAGGTTTGCTGTGGCCATCGTGGCCTCAATTTTCTTTCTGCACCTCTGTTCTTGCATAATCCACTCCTCACTACTGTCATATTCCTTTTTCTCACGGTCCATCACTGTGTCGTTGACCAGCTCCTTCTTTTTTCTTCCGATTGTCATTTCGGAGTCGCCGCTTCCAAATGCTGTGACTTTTCTACCCACTTTCCGTGCACAGGCTTCGACGTAAGCAGAGCCGTTTCTCGTTGCGCGTTCACGAGGGTGTATCTGTCCACATTCAGCAGACGAGATTACCTTTCTATTCGGTTCCTTGCTCGCAGAGGTCATTCCACTGTCGGTTTGGATGCCGACATACGATATCCTTCCCTCGCTTCTGCTTTTCGATTTTCCTTCGAATGTCGGAATATTCGTATAAGGACCGTTTTCTTATTCCTTGGCCACTCCATACCCCTGTATGTTCTATCCCTTTTACCGAATTTATTCAGTCAGACTTTTACATTTCTAAAATGCTTAACACTGTCGCTGTTTTGTTAATCCATGGCTGGATCCTTCTTGTCTGCATCTACCAGATTCTCTCTGATCATATTGGTATTTATAAGACCATAAAACCATAAACCATTTATAAGACTATAAAAGTTTCTTCCACTTCTGACGAGTACAAATGTTCGGCCCTACTTTTCGTCATCATCCTGCTGTCGCAATGCAGGGCCTTCCTAACTTAGTTCCTTACCGGTCTAGGTGCAATCGACATTTTAGGTGTGTCCGTATTCGGATTATGATAATTGCTGTAATCTGTTCCGTCGGCTGGACACTCGTTTGACCTAAATAAGTGTGTATGTGGTTTACGCGCTTTCTTGCAATTCGCACATTTCAGTGATTTTTTTTATTTTTGGACAGCTTTTGAATGTGTCTCCTTGTGGATAGTGGCTTTACGTGTCTACTATTGTTCTGTAGTACTTCGATTCTGACATCTCTAAATCTTAACATTTGAAGCATCTGTTCACTACTATATAGTCCTTTATTGGACATGCATGCCTTCCTATGTATAGGCGTTCGCTGTCGTTGAAAATTTTCCTGAATTCCGGGCTGACATATACTACTTAATCTACTGTTATTTTATCATTTAGACATGTTCTCAAAAGAAGTTTAAATTCATCAGTGAGCTTACTTTAATTAGATCTTGATGGAATTCCTCAAAATTCTGATCAAATGACTGACAAAAGTTCTTTTTCCGTAACATTGGTTTGTATTCCGTAGATGTACATTCTGGGGCTCTTCTTTTCTAGAATCTCGCTATGGCTCTCGCGTCCTTGAAATTTTTGTTTTCGGAACGTATTCCAGGTCTTGCTTGTTGTAAGTTTCAATGAGGACTCCGTTCTACTTTACCATACCTACAGAGGAGACGAGTGCTCCTTTAGTTTCCTCGCTGCTTGCAAATGTTGCTGCTTTCCGTAGGACAGACTGCCGCTGCATGCCTGAGTGCCATCTGTGCGTGTTAATTTGCTTAATAGAGTCCCTCTTGCTTTGTCTAAATTTGCCCGCGTATAACGTTGGTTTCTTTATCTCCTTCTGTGCTTCCGTGATTTTCCTTATTCTCTGTGACTTTCGCATCCCATTCACAGGTGTTTCTGTTGATATCTGTTTGTTATCTTCAGGTATTGCTTTAAATGCTGGTTCTCTTCTGCCACCTTCTTACTCCACTCCAGAACTCGGATTACTTTCTCTTTCAGGACTTTAGGTAACTAGATCTTAGTGTTTATAACAGCCCTCGGGCTTGCTGATCCCGTAGTGTGGAGACGCGTCGGCATCTGGTAACCATCATACTCGAAGAATAGGATCTGCGTGTGGCAAGCCACGGGACAGCGACCGTTGAAATGTTTACTGTCGCGTGCCGCCACAAATATTTCTTTTAAGGAGAGCTATAGAACTACTCCATACCATTGTTAGACAAAGCGTTCATCCCTTGACCGCGGCTACGTTTGGCGACTGACTGTCGCCTCGAGCCCAAGCTTATTATCACAAATCTCGAACAATTACAATCGGACTGGGTGACTACAATTGTTTAATTACAGCTATGGTAGATTCTGGATTACAATGTTACGGGATTTTCCCAAAATTCCAAAGGGAAGGCTCCGGTGTTCTTTCATCTCCGACATATACAATCCGTGAAACAAGTTGTTGCAATAAACCATATATTAGGTTAAGTAAAAAGTTCTGAGCGTTTTTCGCTAGATGTCTTTAGTGAGCCATATCTCACGATGTGCACATCGCATCGAGTCATAGTATACACCGATTTCAAGGTGATATTACGCATCAAAAAGGTTCTTTGTCAGTTTTGTGTTCGGTGAAGCCAGTTGTGTGTTACAGCGTTCGAAAATGGAGATAAAAAAAGAGAAAATTCGATACATTCTTCAGTACCACTACGACCAAGGTGAAAAGGCGGAGCAGGCGGCCAAAAAAATTTGTGCTGTTTATGGACCCAGTACAGTATCGAATGCAACAGCAAAGCGGTGGTTCCAACGATTCCGTTCTGGTAATATGGACGTCGAAGATGAGGCACGCTCTGGTAGGCCAATCGTCGAAAATGTGGATAAAATCATGGAAATCGTCGAGTCGGACCGGCATGTGAGCACTTATTCCATTGCCCAGGAACTGAAGATTAGCCAGAAAACCGTTTGGAACCATTTGCATAAGGCTGGTCTCAAGAAGAAGCTCGACGTATGGGTGCCACATGAATTGACGCAAAAGAACCTTTTGGACCGAATTGATGCCTGCGATTCTTTGTTGAGACGTAACGAAATCGACCCATTTTTGAAGCGGATGGTGACTGGCGATGAAAAATGGGTCACATACGAGAACAACAGCCGAAAAAGATCGTGGTCCAATCGCGGTGGGCCGGCCCAAACGATCGCCAAGCGTGGATTAACGGCCAAGAAGGTTTTATTGTGTGTTTGGTGGGATTGGAAGGGAATCATCCATTATGAGCTGCTCCCATCGGGGCAAACACTTAATTCGGACCTCTATTGTCAACAACTGACCAGACTGAAGCAGGCGATCGACCAGAAGCGGCCAGAATTGGCCAATAGGAAAGGTGTTGTGTTCCATCAAGACAACGCCAGGCCGCACACATCTTTAACGACGCGTCAGAAGCTCCGAGAGCTTGGCTGGGAGGTTCTATCGCATCCGCCGTACAGTCCAGACCTGGCACCAAGCGATTATCACCTTTTTAAGTTTTTGCAAAATTTTCTTGATGGTACAAAACTGGCCTCAAGAGAGGCTTGTGAAAATGAGCTGGTCAAGTTTTTTACCAATAGGGACGAGGACTTCTTCAACCGCGGAATTATGAAATTGCCTTCAAAATGGACAAAAGTAATCGAACAAAACGGCGCATATTTAATCTAAATCGAATAATCTTGACTATGTTAATTTCATCGTCGAAATAAAGCGAAAAAGCGCTCAGAACTTTTTACTTCACCTAATATTATAACCTGTTAACCTCAGTGTTATACTAACTCAACCACCCTTATTATCCCAACCGAAATAAGGGGATCGATCAGTTCGTAGCGTCGATAATCCAATCATAACAGGAATTTACGACTCCCGTAGACGCACCTCCTTCGCGATCACGTTTCTCCGCGAACGGTCGAACATGCATCGACAAAAACTGAATGTGTTATTATTGTCGGCTTGACAACCTAGAGCGCTGGCACCTTGGACACAGGATAGAAGAAGCGCGATCGCACCGCTTGACACTCAAACGGATATACGCTATCACAAGTCTATCAATATATAAGAAATACGTATATATATACGACTTATATACAATATATACGTCTCTACATTTTTCTTACTGTAACACCTTTACTGTTTTACCAATTCATTCAATATGGAATTTATCGTCCTATGTAAAATAGCAATTGAATATCTGTAATTGTTTCAATAATGTTCAATTATTTGTCTTCATATTGTTCAGTTCAATTCCACTGCCTTCGTACGTACACTCTCGTATAATCGCATTGTGTATTGGCTCGTAGAAACTTGTTTCTTTACTCCATATGTAAATGTTCATTTAATTCAATTTGTAATTAATTCTTTAATTTTATTCATTCGTTATTTTCCTAAATAATATATGTCGGGTTTACATTAGAATTAGAGTTAGGGGCGTGAAACGAATCTTCGTTTGGTCTACACGTGTCGTTAAGCAATAGAGAAGACATCGACTAGTGCAAGTACGATTATCATAGGACTGGACAAGTAACCGCGGTAATTAGTTACTCGAGAAACTAATGACAATGATCCTAGGTTCCATAACGAATCCGCGATCGACGGGATGGTAGATTAACGTGCTCGCAAATTCTAAATCGGACTCTTGGTTAAAACGTGAAACATCCACCGAGCGTACAGACTCTAAGTAACTCGCTAATACGACCTGACGAGAGAAAGACTCTCCGTCGCGATGATGCTGCAGAGGAAAACTATGATGGGGTGTGTCTAAGGACACGAGATCATCGGATTCGTCGAAGAAAGCCTTCGTTCAGAAAGTAAGGGAAATTGGCGTTGCTGCTAATTGGTCAATCTCCATATCGGTGGTTAGAAAAAGATGCTAGCCACCCTCGGGGGAAAGTCGCTAGTGGGAGACGCCGTTCGTTGAAAAATAGGTCTCTCCTATCTTCCCGTAGCTGGGACAAAGACTGTTTGTTTGAAGGACTTTAGTCAACTAAATCCTAAGATTTATAACGGGCCCTCAGGTTAGCTGAACATGTACTGCGGAGACGCATCGACATCTGGCAATCATCTTACTCGAAGAATAGGGTCTGCGTGTGGCGAGCCACGGGACAGAAACCGTTGGAATGTTTACTGTCGCGTGCCGCCACGAATATTTCTTTTAAGGAGAGCTATAGAATTACTCCATACCTTTGTTAGACAAAGCGTTCATCCCGTGACCGCGGCTACGTTCGGCGACTGACTGTCGCCTCGAGCCCAAGCTCACTATCATAAATCTCGAACAATTACAAATCGGATTGAATAACTACAATTGTTTAATTACAACTATAGTAGACTCTAGATTACAATGTTGCGGGATTATTCAAAATTCCAAAGGTTCCGGTGTTCTTTCATCTCCGACATATAGTACACCCATAAAAAGTTTGGCCAGAAGAAAAAAAAACGTGTACATATAAGTAGTAGTGAAGAGGAAGAAATAGAGTTTCTTAATAAAACATTATCCTCGTTTGTAGAAGAGAATTTCATTAATCAAAAAACAAAAAGCGTTTTGGGCTTATTGAGTTCTGACTCAGAATCAGAAAATGGAGACCAAGATGTTTCACAATCGCAAACATCTTACCAAAAAATAAATAGCAACGTATTTTCAACGGCAATTCCATTTGTGGACATCTGTTGGTCGGACCAAAATTTAAGTCTGAAAATACACAATTTTGATACAAAAGACTCTGGATGCAAAGCAACCCTGCAAAACTTGTCGACACCTTTAAACTATTTCCAATTATTTGTTCCAAAATATTTAGTAAATTTCATTGTAGAAGAAACAAATAACTATCAAAATTTTGTAAAAAGAAAGCGTCACTAGAAAAGTAATTCGCGAAGAAATTCATGGTATAATACTAACATTAAAAAAATGTATTGTTTTTTGGGTATCGTGTTGTTAATGTCACTCGTAAAGGAACTTTCTTACTCGGAATAGTGGTCGAACGACAAATTTATAAAAACTGACATTTTTTATAATATTATGCCTCGAGACAGATTTTTTAACTTAATGTAATGCCTACATTTTAGCAATTCCAAAGTATCAAACTGCGAAGATAAATTGTTCAAAATTCGTGAACTAAATGATAGATTTCGATTGTTTTTAAAACAAAATTTCTATCCTTTTCAGAATATTTGTACTGGCGAAAGTTTATTAATGTTCAAAGGTCGCTTATCGTTCAAGCGATTTATTCCATTTAAACGCAATCGATTTGACATAAAGTCTTTCGTTGTTTGCGACTTCGCAATTTCGCAACTTCGCATAAAACAGGGTATATTTTAAACATGCTTGTAGATTCAGGTTCGCAAGCAAAAATTTCTGTATTTCAAGAAGATTTGGATAAATCCGGTAATATAGCTGTCACGTCCCGCGACCCGCGCGTCCCGTGGCACGAAAGCGGAATTGATGGATTCCTTCAGATTGAGACAGTTGAAACGTCAATTTGAAAGTATTTGAGCAGTATTTGAGGTGAAAGGCAGTTAAAGTCGCTAAAAGCTATATCTTGCGAAAACCCATGTTTTTATATTTGTCTAATTATGTTTCTGTAGCGATGTTGGGACAATTTAAATTCTAAACAAAGTCGGCAGTTGAACTAACGTTGGGGATCTTCCCAAACATTTTCAAAAGAAAGACCCCGATGTTTTTTCATCTCCGACAGATATAAATAAGTGTAGCGACTCAGAGAAGTCAGTAATAATAATTACCGAATAATAATAATTACCGTTCGTCTATCGAGTAATAATAGTTATTATCGTTAGTCCATCGAATTATTATAATTTTGTTTATCGGAGAGTTAATCATCATCTTGTAAACCGAAGAATCGTTATTTGTCAGCCAATTATCCATATTGAAATCGAGTAAGATTTGAATAAACTACTACATATTTTAAACTTGTTTACGAGCAACTTTAATCCTCTCCCGTGCCAGTATTCCTGCACATAGCAGGTTAGCCGAAAGTGGAGCTTATTACCAGTTGAATTTAACGTCAGTTAACGCTATCTTCTCGTTCGGCAACCAAATGGAACGTAACAATAGCCATTACTCTAATGATTTAATTATCTCGGGAAAGGTTGCAGTTTATATATCAATAACTGGTACAAGCCAAATTTTATTTAGCACCTTACACTTGAACCAGACAAATGCTTGTGGTACCGTAAAAAAACCTCAACTATATTCCAATTATTCCAAACAAATTACAAAACGGAGAAATACAATTTCCATTGACTGAATCTCTACTATATATAAAACGCCAGGATAAAAGAGAAGTTTGGATATTTATCAGTTTACACTACGCTGATATCGTAGATACAGAGAAGCTTCGTTACCGAACAAAATTGCAGACCAAAAAAACCGACATGTGTTCAAGATTACAATCGTTTTATGGGTGCTGTCTATAATATTGATATGGCTATTAGTACCATTGAGTGCATAAGAAAAAGTTATAAATGATATAAAAAATTTGTTTTTCATTTATTAGATGCAAGTATTTAGAACACGTATGTTTTGTATAAATACGTATCAGGTAAAAAGTTACATTTCGTGACGTTTCATTTACCACTGATAAAACAAATATTTGAAAAATATGTACGAACTTCAAATATATACCAAAGGAAACGAAATACTGAACATCCATTACGTCTTATTGAAAGGCGTTTAAAAAAATTATTAAGTAATGTTGTATTTTCGTACGTTCGCGGGGAGACGCGATCTCGAAGAAGCGCGTCAACGGGAGGCGTAAATTCCCGTTACGATTGACTGATCGACGCCACGAATCGTGCGATCCCTTATTTCTTTTGGGATAATAAGGGTAGTTAAATAGTGGACAACGCTGCGGTTAACAGGTTGTGTATATTTGTACAATCCAAACAACTTGATGTGATACAATATGAATATACAATACGGATGAATACGACCTGACTATATTCGCCTTGTTGACTGACTGACTTGCGTGGATCCTGGAGGTCGACTGGCTTGATCTGATGTCTGAACTGGAGAGAGAGTGAGTCTTTTGGTCGAGCCTCTCTTCGCTCTTATATCCTACTGAAGAACAGCTTGAGGTGGGGGTGTCCCTTGACCGAAGGACGAAGGTTCGCTCCTCACATCTGGCGTTAGAAAGTGAAGGTAATTATCCGCGCTGCTGATTTATTGCGAACCATTTTGATGAAGAAGGATATAAGGAAGTCTCCCATCACCGTGGGTCGGGGGTGACTTCATTCCTGGGGAAAACCAGTCGTTTTCCCGGTCGGTGACTACCTGCTTTTCCGTGCTTTTTTAATAGCTTAATAGACTAAGGACTTTCCTAAATCCGGACATAAACCAAAAATACTTCTAGCCAAATAGTTTGATTGGCAACATGTGGAAACCATTAGCTAAAAGTGGCCGTTTGATGGCCGGTCCTTGAGTTTATTGAGGGTCGGGAAGAAGGTAGTTGGGCCGCTTTCTGCCAGGTAACGTCGGCTGGGGTGCAGATGTGCCATGCGACGTAACATCCTCTCCCCGTTGAGAGGGCACCGATCAACTTCTGTACATGGGTTAGATGGGGGTGTGATCCCCTTCCTCCGGCGTCAGTGATTGTCCGGACTCTTCTTGATCTGGTTGACATGGCAGGGGAACCAATCGCTTGACGCCGCGGTCCAGGAGGCTCGATGATGTCTGCACCGTCGCTGTTCGGATTATGCCATCAGCTCCGGGATGGACCTTGACTACACGTCCCAAGGGCCATTGTATCGAAGGAACGTTGTCTTCTCTGAGTAGGACGATCGTGCCTTCTTGTATGTTGTGCCCACCCTTGATCCATTTACTGCGGCTGTTCAGTTGATTGAGGTACTCCTTGTGCCAGCGTTTCCAAAAATGTTGCTTAATTTTCTGGATGTGCTGCCATCTGGAGAGCCGGTTGGAAGGAGTGTCCCTGAAATCTCGGTCACGCACACTCATTAATGATTCGCCGATGAGGAAATGACCCGGCGTGAGGACGAGGAGATCCTTGGGATCAGTGGATATGGGTGTTAATGGTCGGGAGTTGAGAACTGCTTCGATTTCGATGATGAGTGTGTTGAATTGCTCGAAAGTAAGCAGTTCATTACCTACGACGCGTCTAAAGTGATGCTTGAAAGATTTCACCGCTGCCTCCCACAACCCACCGAAATGTGGGGAATGAGGGGGTATAAAGCGCCATTCGATTTGCTTGTTAGCTAGGAACGTGGTCACCTTTTCGTTGTGATCGTCCGATTTTAGCAGGTCGTGGAGCTCCCTTAAGTCGTTGTTGGCGCCGATGAAATTTGAGCCATGATCGGAATGTATGCTCGAGCAAAACCCTCGCCGAGCGATGAATCGACGAAGAGCGGCGATGAAGGCTTCGCTCGTGAGATCGCCAACGAGCTCGATGTGCACTGCCTTGACCGCTAGGCATACAAATATAGCTGCATATGCCTTGATCTGGCGGCGGTTACGATCTCGTTTTTCCTTGATGTAAAATGGCCCACAATAGTCGACGTCGACGTTGGTGAATGGTCGAGATTCAGTTACTCGCGCCTCCGGCAGATTGCCCATTATGTAATCGACCGGTGGTGGATGAACACGAGCGCAGCGGACGCAATTTTTTATTGTCTGCCATACTTGACTTCTGCCATCGAGGGGCCATCCCATGGGAGGGACTCATCCCAGTCAACCTTTAACGACCAGACTCGTTGAAGGATAATTTTTGCACGCACGATCACTGGCGCGAGCAATCCTAGTGGGTCATAGATTCTGGCGATCACGGAGCTGATGGATCGCTTGGTAGGCCGGGAGGTCGTGGCGTTGGCGTCGATCGCGTACAGTATCGTGTCACGGGTGAAATTCGAGCTGCCATATAATAAACCAAACTTCCGAGCGCCTTATCACGTGTGACCGTCCGATCAACGTCCGTTCTCAGCCGCCTGGGTGGCATTCAGTCACTCTAGCCGTTCTCCGAAATATATGATAAGTATAAGCAAAGATTTCTCCCACTCCAACGAATAAAGGGGTATAAATGCTCCCTTCAAAATCATCCTGCCAGTCTGAAATTATTCTCAACTAGCCCAAGTATCAAAGTGTATCATCGCGAACCGAAAATTATACTGTATAAATTGAGTAAAAATAAAAGAACTCGATCTCCCGTTCGGAAATTGACAAGTTTCTTGTTTTTACCTTAATTTTTACGCTACATTTTTGGCGATCCTGCCAGGATCCATTCGCTTCAGTGTAAACGAAATCTCGATTTCGGCGTACGCGCATCATTGAAGATTGAAGGATCAGCGGACCACCGCGAATCTTTGCTACTACAAAGCCCTGGAGCAACTTTCAACGTTCCACTACTGTGAAACTAGACGAGAGGACTACGGTCAGCGCAGAGCAAGCCAACGAATAGGATTCAAACCAACCAGAGAGGAAACATCCCAGAGACTCCTCAACAGTCATAATTACCACGGTAAGCTGAAAATCTGGATTCATTCTCACGTTACCGTGTGAAAAAACCAAGTTTCTCAAGCGTTTCGAATAGCAACGATAGTTCAAACTCAATAAGATCGATTAGAATCATGTCCACATCACGAAAGGACAAAATTGAAACTATTGAAACCGTTTCTACAAACGGAGCTATGGATAATTCGATTCGTACCATACTCGACGCGATACAAAAACAAATCGAACTTCTTACGCGACGTATAGAAGAGACACAACGGACAGCCGACAGCGAGAATAAGAAGCGTACAGCGGAAATAGAACTATTAGGCAAAAATATCTCCAAACTAAAAATAGGACACGATGCTACTACAGAACTAGGCTCTCTTATTACCATGGACGAATCTGTTGCCGCAAGAGATAGAACTTCCCCACCATGCGTTCCGATTCGAACAGAAGCAGATAACCATCCCTCTTACGAAGACCGTCTACCGCAATTCGCCTCTCCGAGCTTACGGGCCAAAGACGCGATAGCATGCATTCCACAATTAAACGGCGAAGACGATATCGGAGTAGAAGAATTCATACGCGAAGTGCGTGAAATGCGAGTCATGTGTAGCGAACCCACGTTATTACTAAAAATGATCAAAATCGGGAAAATCACGGGTAAAGCCGCAATGGCCATTCGCAATATACCAATCAACGAATATGGACACCTGTACGATGCCCTACGACGAAACGTAGCCACCCAAGATTCCGTTAGAGAACAACAAGACCAGCTACGCGAAACGAGACAGCGTCACGACGAAAGTGTGCAAAGTTATATCATCAGGTTCCGCAGAGCACTCAATAAGCTACAATACAGTATAACGAACGAATACTGTGACGAAATTACTAGACGAGCTATGAACGACAGGATTTTAAGAGACTCCGTAATCGATTTTATTCGAGGCCTGAAGACCGAAATAGGACAATTACTACTCGCCAATCCACCATACAATATCCTTGAAGCCGAAAAGAAAGCCACCGACATTGAGCGATTCTTCAGGGAAGATCGAAATCGACGACCAAAACCAATGGAACGATTACGACTCCCCGAACAGCGACGACTAACGACTAATAATCCCAACCCAATCATTAGAAAACCAACTCCAACACCTAATCCAATGCCAAGAAACTTCCGGCAAACTGAACAAATACCACCTGCCCAAAGGACTCAATTAAAATGCTTCAAATGCAATCAGATCGGACATGTCTCTAGTCAATGCAGAAATTTTCAAACACCCAGTCAGTTTCCGAGACCACCAGCAGTCCACAATCTCGAGACACACAAAGAAGAAACAGAAGAACTAATAGACCAGACTTACGAATTAACGCAACAACAGGAAAACTCCCCACAGTACTTTTACGGTACGACGGACGACGACATAAATTCCTCGTTGACAGCGGAGCAGGAATTAACATACTCAAACGAAGATGTGTATTACGACCAAGAATAACAAAAGAACAAAAATTCTCTATGGGACACTCTAAATTTAAAACTAACGAACACGCTTTGGTAAAACTATTTGGCAAAACTCTAGAATTCTTCATAGTAGAAGACAACTTCCCAATTATAGAAGACGGCATACTCGGTTTTCCAGCTGTATCTAAATTCAAATTTGATCTCTCAAATCAACAATTAAAACTTGACAATAATATTCTTTTATTGCAACAGGAAAACGACGTACCTCCAAAACAAGCAGTGTCAAAAACAGTCTACCTGGAAGGAAAACCGACTACGATATGCTTTATCAATGGTGGTGGGTGCCCAGCCAAAATAACCAATTTTATCGAAAATTCAAACACGTACGATCAAGTCTCCACATTTAAAGATTTAGTCAGACTTTCGCATATAGAAAAAACTCTCCGTGAACCAATCGAAAAGATATTGCTGTTTTACCTCGACGTATTCAATCTAGAAACCGACTTGTTACCATGCACTAACCTTGCTAAACACACAATAACATTAAAAGAAAATAAAATCATTAACACAAAATCTTACCGACCGCCTGAATGCCACAAAGAAGAAATCAAACGACAAATGGACGAAATGCTACAAAAGAACAGCATAGAACCATCTGATTCTCCTTACAATTCACCAGTCTGGGTAGTACCAAAAAAGGCAAACGCCTCAGGGAAACAGAAATGGCGAATTGTAATAGACTTCAGAAAAATAAACGAACTAACTGACCAAGACGCATATCCATTACCCGACATAGACGACATACTATCCCAATTAGGCAACGCAAAATTCTTCTCAGCCCTCGATTTATCCTCCGGATTTCACCAAATCCCAATGGACACAGACTCTAAGAAATACACAGCATTCTCCACACCACAAGGACACTACCATTACAATAGAATGCCATTCGGTTTAAAGAATACACCTGCAACATTTCAACGCCTGATGGATACCGCGCTAAGAGGACTCATAAATAAACATTGCTTCGTATATTTAGACGACATTATAATATTCGGACAGTCGATTGAAGAGCACAATAGCAACCTCGCGATAGTATTGCAACGCTTACGCGAACTCGGACTCAAAATACAGCCGGACAAATGCGAATTTCTCAAACCAGAACTAGAATATCTCGGACATATAGTAACCGCCGAAGGTGTAAAGCCAAATCCCAAAAAATTAGAAGCCGTTAGCAATTTCAAACAGCCACGTAATCCCACAGACATCAAATCTTTCTTAGGACTAGCAGGTTATTACCGCAAGTTCATCAGAAACTTTTCCAAAATCGCGAAACCATTGACCGAACTTACAAAAAAGGAGACACCATTTCATTGGACAGATAAGACCCAGGAAGCATTCCAGACACTAAAAGACAAACTCTGTTCATCACCCGTACTAAAATTCCCAGACTTTACAAAACAATTCACATTAACGACTGACGCCAGTAACGAAGGTATAGGTGCGATCTTATCACAGGACGGACATCCATGTTGTTATATCTCGCGAACTCTAAACCCACCGGAACGAAATTACTCTACTACAGAAAAAGAACTTTTAGCAATAGTATGGGCCGTGAAACGCCTCCGACAGTATCTGTTAGGGCGGAAATTCCTCATCCGAACCGATCACCAAGCGCTAAAATGGCTACAAAACTGCAAAGACCCCTCATCACGCTTGATGAGATGGCGATTAAAATTAGAAGAATATGAATACGACATAGAATATACGAAAGGAAAAGATAATGCTGCAGCCGACGCACTATCTAGAATACATGTTCTGGCCAGACGACGCGAAAATTTGAACATAGAACTCGATAAAAAGTATCACGATTGGGAAAAATCTACCGACGCGTTACCCAAAGTTCTCAAAATGACTCCGAACCGTAAATTTTTCTATCAATTATCCAAAACAGAGCTAGGAAATTACGACAGAATCGAATGGTTGACTAAATTAAACGAAATTATTCATACAAACGATAAGATAGGTATAGGCGACAACAGTTTCACAGAGACCGAGAAGAACGCGATGAAACAAATTTTATTATTCCTGAACGACACCGTAAAAGAATTAAATTTTGCATGGGAACCAATCCAAACATATAGCGACGAAGAAATAGACGAATTATTAAAAGAAAATCACGATCTAGTAGGACACCCCGGTATACAAAAGACATACGACCGCATTCGTGAACGGCACAGAGTACCAGATTTGATGAAACGCATACAACAACATATAGAATCATGCGACGCTTGTCAAACATCTAAAACTACACGTATCAGACCGCGCGAAGAACCTTGTATCACCGACACACCCCTCGAACCAAACGATAAAATTGCTATGGACTTATTAGGCCCACTGAAAAAGACGAAGAAAGGCAATCAGTACATTCTATCCATACATGACGAACTGACAAAATACTTAATACTCGTGCCACTAAAAACTCAGCAAACGGAAACAATTTGGAACGCACTCTTAAATCATTACATTTACATCTTCTCCGCTCCAAAAAAGATATTAACTGACCGCGGACAGAATTTCATATCTAGTTTGATGCAACAGTACGAAGACGCGTTCAAAATCAAACATATCAAAACGACATCCTTCCACCCACAAAGTAACGGATCTTTAGAACGAACACACGCAGTAGTAACAGACATGTTAAAATCAATACAGCGAAATTCGGATGAAGAATGGGACGATCAACTTAACTTTGTATGCCTTGCATATAACACAATGATACACGACTCCACTGGTTACACGCCATTCGAACTCACATTCGGACACCAAGCCAACCTTCCCTCCACAATATCCAAGAATCCCCAACGCACATACGCAGACGAAGTCACGTTCCGAAAAAAAGAATGGGACTCTAGACTCCGACACGCTCGCGAAACATTAATCAAAAGTAAACAGCGATATCGGCGCGATCAAAGACGTAAAATTATAAAACCTCAATCAGTTTTCAAAGAAGGAGACTCCGTTTTAATACATAACGATCATAAAAGGCATAAACTTGATGTGGAATGGTTAGGACCATACACGATTGATAAAGTATGTACTGCATACTATCTGATTCAAGACAAAAAGATACACGGTAATCGTTTAAAACCTTTCTTTCCAGGTCGACGCTCCTCTTTGCCGGAATAGTATCCGCGCAAATAAATATTACACCATTAGAAGGGAACTCTGTATTTGTAGAAAACATAGGAAAAGGATATTTGTACAGCGACACTGCCAATATTGTAATAGGATTAGACACTAGCGACATATACGAGCAGATAAGCGCAATAGAATCATATAAATTAACAATAGACTCGCGTACAATCAGCAAAGAATACGCCGAAGAGTTAGACGGATTACAAAATCGTATCGATAACCTAAAACAACTCGCAAAACACCTGAAAGCGTTAACACATACCCGAAGCACACGAGGTTTACTCAACATCATAGGCTCCGTATCGAAAAGCCTGTTCGGAACTCTCGACGATGACGATCTTACGCTCATAAACGAGAATATGGACAAACTATTCGATGACAATAATAAAATCAAGACCATAATAGCTAATCAAACAGCACTTATTAGAAAAATTGTAAACTCAGAAAACTTAAACCACTTAGAGAAATCATATAGCGATATATTAAAACAGCAACGGCAGGCAAATATCGATAGATTTATGCTTAAGATGGTCATGAAACTCGACACCGCGATGCAAACTTTACACTTTCAATTAGATGAAATACTTAATGTCATGATATTAGGCAAACAAGGAATAATTAGTCCGCAAATACTCGACTCCGATGAATTTATAGAAAATTACGCCAAGGCAATAGGTAGCCAGATGTACAACACCGCGATCTCTGCCAAAACCGAACATTTTCAATTCATACTCGACATCAGTGATCTTAAAATCTTCACAATAAATGACAAAATATTTTTCAAAATCATAGTACCCTTAGTCTCTAACACAGAATGGAACATACTACAGGTATATCCTATCCCGAGTAACAGAAATGGAGTATTTTTGGCTCCAGTAGTCGAACATCAGATATATTTAACATCAGGTCTTTCATTTATAAACGCTGATATCGAGTACTTCGACAAACTTTGTAAAATTCGAGCCGGAACCACTATATGCAAACAAACACTACCAATCCATGACAGAAACTCGAAAACCGACTGTCGCAGCGAAATAATAAACTTCAAACCTCACGTTGAACATTGCCAAATAACCGTACTTAAGATTGAAGACATTAGCTTTATACCGCTCAAAACTAGCAACTGCTACATTGCGATACCGGCAAATCCGATAGAAATAGACACAATTTGCAAAACGAAACATACCTTGCAAAAACTTGACAAGCCTTCCATCATAAGAGCCATCACTTTTTGCGATATATTGTACAAAGATGAACACATGCGTATAGGCGAAACCAAAAACGAAGTCAAATACGAAATCAAAACAAAAACCCTAGCGCTCAAAACAAATGATAGTTTCACTCATCTGTTAGATAAACTCGAACGAGCACCAAAGATAATAGATAATTTACAAGGCTATAAAACCACGATCGATAAAATAGGCGACGAAATAGAAACTCTTAATTTCGAACATAGAATCAAAAGTATACAGTATTGGGGCCTAACCACGCTCCAGATATTAGGCTACATAGCATTAGGCATTCTAGGTATATATGGATTAAACAAAATAGGGGTATTCAAATGCATCAGGAAATGTATACCGAACAAATTATGTATACATCTACTTTGCTGTCGAAATGAAACCGTAATCAATAGCCACAATGCGACAGCCCCACCAGTACCAAGCACCCTGGCCTCGGCATCCAACATTTATATTCCAACCAACGCATATCACCTAGAGGAAGAGGAAGAATCAGCTGTAATCTTCAAGCCACGTCAAGTCCGATTCCACAAAAGTCTTCTGAAAAAAACTTAAGGGACCAAGTTCAATCTAAGAAGGGGGGAATGTCACGGGTGAAATTCGAGCTGCCATATAATAAACCAAACTTCCGAGCGCCTTATCACGTGTGACCGTCCGATCAACGTCCGTTCTCAGCCGCCTGGGTGGCATTCAGTCACTCTAGCCGTTCTCCGAAATATATGATAAGTATAAGCAAAGATTTCTCCCACTCCAACGAATAAAGGGGTATAAATGCTCCCTTCAAAATCATCCTGCCAGTCTGAAATTATTCTCAACTAGCCCAAGTATCAAAGTGTATCATCGCGAACCGAAAATTATACTGTATAAATTGAGTAAAAATAAAAGAACTCGATCTCCCGTTCGGAAATTGACAAGTTTCTTGTTTTTACCTTAATTTTTACGCTACACTTCCGTCATGTGGCTTTTAGCCCCTGAGTCAATAATTCATACATCTGTACGTTTGCTATCTTTATTACTCATTCCGAGGCAAAGTTCCTGGGAAATTTTCTCAGATTTCTTATGTTCTGTACTCACAAAAGCTTGCTGTTCTTCATCAGATGTATATTCCATCACCTTATTCACTTTATCTTTCTTTGTTTTCCATTTGGCGTATTTACGCTAATCCTTCTTCATGTGCCCGGGTTTCTTGCAAAAGAAATATTTCGTCTTACCATTACTACCATCACCTGCTTTCATTACCGTTTCATTTTGGTCTGTTGTCCACGCTGAACCATTTGCGCCGTTTATATTCATCGATGACCTTTCCTTTGATGAATTCCATAGTGAGATCTGATTCCGGCCTACTTTCTATACTGCTAATTAGAAGACTGTACGACTCTGGTAAACTATGTAGAAGCATTTCTACTGACATCTCATCATCCAGGGTTTTTCCTAATGCTGTTGTTGAGATATGTGCAATTTTCTGTGCTGAACTAAGTTAGATGCGTGGTGGGGATACTTGTGTGTGAGTGTCGGTGTGTGGAAGTATGTGTGTCCGCAGCTTCTCGGAAACAAAAAAAATGGAAACTGAAGAGTCGGTCAAGAACCGCTCAAGAGTAGGTCAATGTCGGTCAACTGTCGGGTATAGAAGAGAGTGCTGAGACGCGTGCGAGTGTGTATTGACAAATATATAAGGAATCGTCCACGAAATAAATTATTATTATTTAATGTGAATCCTCAGTGTAAACTTAATGTTCCTATAACATTATTTCGGCTTCAAAGATCCACAATTCTCAACATGGTAGCAAAAATCGTGGTTTCCGAGATTTAAGATTAAGGAACTACGTGTAACCGGGAGTGAATGTATGAAAGTCGATTTAAAAAAATATAAAAATTGGAAATAAGTTCTAAGAGATAAAAGGGCTGTTGGCACAATAAATGAAAGGAATCTGGATAATAAAGAGAACTATTTGTGAAAAAGAAAAGAAAGGGTGAAAATAAAAAACGAATCAAGATGCCAAGGGACGATGAAAATAAGGTTCAAATATTCGATGGACGTGATTACAAAATGTGGAAGAAAAGAATATTGATGTACTTAAAGTGTAAAAAATGTTATGAACCGGCTACACGAGAGAAAATGGACAAGGATGAGCAAGATAAGTGGGATGAAAAGAATCAATGGGCGATGAACTACATCTATGGTAGTATAACGAATGAGCAATTAGAATTTGTTAGTGATCAGGACACTGCTTTAAAAATAATGAAAAAATTTGATGAGATGTATATGAAGGAATCAACAGCATTGCAAATTTGTATAAGAAGCAGACTAGACATGATGAGATTGAAAGACTTTGAAGAATCAAGTTCATTTTTCACGGAATTTGAAAAAACGATAAATGACTTAAAGAGTGCTGGTGCAAATGTAAGTGAACGTGAAAAACTTGACTACATGCTGAAAACACTGCCAGAATCATTGAGCTATATTGGTGACTTAATCGACTCAGTGAAAGAAAGTGATCGAACATGTGAATTCTTAAAAAATAAAATTACAATGTGGGAAACGCGTAGAAAGAGGGAAAGTGATAGGACAGGGTCAAATGCATTCACAGCTGAAAAAAAGGACATAAAGTGCTATGGCTGTGGTCAGTACGGCCACATGGCAAGAAATTGCACAAACACGTGCAGAGGCGAAAACAACGGCAGAGCGCAACGGCAAGGAGGTGCGTATCAGCCGCAGCAGAATAGGGGTCGCGGCGGACGAGGTTTTGGCCAAAGAGGACGAGGATATGGTCAACGAGGATTTGGCCAACGAGGACGAGGCAGAGGCTGGCAACAACGCTACAACGAGGGCTGCGACAACCAAGAAATTGGATCTTTCCTAACGAGAGTAGAGCGCGAAAACAGTAAGAGTGAAATTACGGTATATACTAGCGATACGCGAAAAATAGATTGGATATTGGATAGTGGATGTTCAGATCACATTGTAAATGATGACTCTTATTTCGTAGAATATGAAAATTTAAAAAACCCGATAAATGTAAAGTTAGGAGACGGTAGAATTCTGAAAGGAACAAAAGTCGGAAAAATTTTAACCTACTTTGAAGTAAACAAAAGGAGGATTAAAATTACAATGTCTAATGTATTTTATGTGAAAGAAATGGATAATAACTTGATTAGCTATGCGAGAGTAACGAATGAAAATAAGATAGTCTCAGCAGGAAATACTTCAAAGATATATAACAAATACAGAAAGTTGATAGGGATAGCATTCAAAGATAATGGTTTATATAAAATAAGTAGTTACATTGAAAGACAAGAATCTCACGCTAAAAATGTGGGAAAAATGACAAATAAAGAAAAATTTCACAGGATCTTAGGGCATATAAACTTTAATTATTTAGATACAATGTGTAAGAAAAGATTAGTTGAGGGAATGCCTGAAAATTTTGAGCAAGTACAATTAAAATATGGTACATGTATCCAAAATAAAATGCACAATTTACCGTTCCAAAATAACCGTAGTAGAGCACACGAGATTTTAGAAGTAGTACATACAGATTTAAATGGTCCTCATAAAAATACCGGGTTTGATGGGTCCAAATATTTCTTAACATTTATAGACGACTACAGTAAGTGCGCATTGATTTATACTTTGAAATCAAAAGATGAAGTTTACAATTGTTTCCTTGATTATATAAACAAAGTTGAAAATCTTACTGGTAAGAAGATAAAGAGATTAAGATGTGATAATGAAAAGAATATATGAACAAAAACATGTACAATCTAACTAGAGAAAAGGGAATTGTCGTAGAACCATGCCCACCTTATGTTCACGAGTTAAATGGAACAGCTGAGCGCTACAATAGAACAATCATAAATTCCGCTAGATGCTTATTACATGACTCAAAGCTGAACATAAAATATTGGCCGGAAATAGTTAAAGCCGCGGCGCACTTAAAAAATAGTACCATTACGAACACATATGAAAATAAAACACCATTTGAAATATTTTTTAAAAGGAAACCGAATATAAGTAATTTAAGATTGTACGGAAGTAGAGTTTTCGTAAGAATACCTGAAATTAAAAGAAATTCGAAATGGGACAAAAAAGCAGACACTGGGATACTTGTAGGTTATGAAAACAATGGATATAGGATCCTAGTTAATAATAAAATTATAATTGCAAGACACGTAGAATTTATAGGTGAAGATGATAATTTAGTAGGATTTCAAGGCGAAGATGGACCAGATAATGAAACAGAAAAGGATTTTGACGAACATTCAGATTTAAACGAAAAGGTCGAGCAGGTTGTAATAAAAGAGGAGAGAAATTTAAATAACGAATCAGAAACAAAACTTGAGGACACAGAAAATAACTTGAGAAGGTCAGAACGGGAAAGAAAGAAACCTCAAAGATATGGCCAAACGAGCTCATATTTCATTTATGTGAATATAGTTAGTGCAGACAGTCCTCAAACCTATGAAGAAGCTTTAAGTGGAGATGACAGCGTTTCATGGAAAGAAACAATGGATCGAGAAATGAATAGTTTAATCAAAAATAAGACGTGGCAGTTGGTAGAGAAACCAAAAGACAAAAAAATATTAGACTTAAAATGGATATATACGAATAAATCTGATAATCGTAAGAAAGCGCGACTAGTTGTTCGAGGCTTCCAACAAAAGGAAGTACTGGAAGATTTATACTCTCCAGTGGCAAAAATGCAAACGTTAAAGTTATTATTATCTTACTGTTGTCAATACGGTTTGACGATTATGCAAATGGATGTAGAAACAGCATTCCTAAATGGAACTATAAAAACGGAAGTATTTGTAAAACAACCTATAGGTTATGATGATAAAAGCGGGAGAGTATGTAGATTATCAAAAGCGTTATATGGATTGCGTGAAAGTTCAAGAGCTTGGTATGAATGTTTCGACAAGTATATGGAAAAATTAGGATTTCAAAGAAGTAAGAGTGATTATTGTCTGTATATGAAGTATGAGAGCGATGATGTTATGTATTTAATTCTATTCGTAGACGACTTATTAATATGTGGAAAAAACAAAAGAAAAGTCGATGAGATTAAAAACGAATTGTCAAACCAATTTGCGATGAAGGACTTAGGTGAAGTAAAGACTTACTTAGGAATAAACATTGAGTACGATAATAAGAAGTGTGAGATGAAATTAGTTCAAAGTAGTTATATAGAGTCATTAGCAAGACAATATAATATAGAAAGTAGTAAACTATATTTTACACCAATGGAACAAAACTTAAGTTTAGAACCCGCACAATCAGCCTCAGACGATATTAGATATAGAAATCTCATAGGAGCTTTATTATATATTAGTACTGGAACAAGATTAGACGTTAGCTATAGTGTAAACTATTTAAGTCGATTTCAAAACAGTTACAACGAGACGCACTATAAATATGCATTGAGAATTTTGAAATACTTATATTTAACTAGGAAATTAAAATTAACTTATAAAAGAAATTTGAATGCTGAAGTTATTGATTGTTTTGTTGATGCTGATTGGGCTGGAGATAAAATAGATAGAAAATCCACTACGGGATTTATCATAAAATTTTTCGGAAACGCAATTTACTGGAAATCGAGAAAACAAAGTAGCGTGACAAAATCATCAACAGCCGCCGAATATGTAGCTTTATCGGAAGCTGTGAGCGAAATTAAATTTGTAAGAAAATTGTTGAAAGATTTTAAAATAATGACCGAGACACCAATAAAAATTTACGAAGATAATTCTGGAGCGATTGCCATATCAAAATTTGGAAACTTAACAAAAAATTCGAAGTATATTGAAGTTCACTTCCATTTTGTGAATGAAAGTTACGAAAATAAAGAGATTGACATTATAAAAGTAGATTCAGAAAATAATGTAGCTGATATTTTAACGAAGGCACTAGGGAGAAACAAATTTGAAAATTTTAGATTATTTTTAAGAATAGTTTGATTGACTTATAAAAGGAAATGAATATGCAGCACAAAAAATTAAGGAGGTGTGTTGAGATATGTGCAATTTTGTGTGCTGAACTAAGTTAGATGCGTGGTGAGGATACTTGTGTGTGAGTGTCGGTGTGTGGAAGTATGTGTGTCCGCAGCGTCTCGAAAACAAATGTAAACTGAAGAGTCGGTCAAGAACCGCTCAAGAGTCGGTCAAGGTCGGTCAACTGTCGAGTATAGAAGAGAGTGCTGAGACGCGTGCGAGTGTGTATTGATAAATATATAAGGAATCGTCCACGAAATAAATTATTATTATTTAATGTGAATCCTCAGTGTAAACTTAATGTTCCTATAACATTATTTCGGTTTCAAAGATCCACAATTCTCAACAGTTATGAATAATTGTTAGAATTGATTTTGTAAGATTATTATTAACCATTATCAATGACACAATTTGTTCTTGAAAACAAATAACCATTCAGCAATGAAAACATTTCTTTGTAGATGAAAATGAATTTATGGGAAGAATAACATAACTATCATATGAACAGCTATAATTAATATGTTTAATTAAAATTAAAACATAAATACAACTAGCATCACTCTCACATGAATATAAATGTATACAAATGTAGATACAAAGCGTCAAAAATACCATTAGGAAAATTGTAATAACTAAAAAATTGTGCATTCAACAATATGTAACTCTAATAAAACTAGGCAAAACAAAATAAAAAACCTGTATTTTTTTTAAGACTTACTTTTACATGTGTATAGAATAATCTTATTGTTGTATGATCGATCTTAGAGAGAATACGAAGTTTTTCGATTAGAATAAATCAAATTTTTTAATATATAAACGTACAAGTATAAAATATTTACAGAAACTTCACACGACAACTTTCTAATAATCAAATTTCGTTCTCCACTTAACACTTGCAACTAATTAATATTTGATAGACATTACCACGCATCATATGAACTCTAACACAGTACCACGTGCACTTCACCGATTTTCGGATACGAAAAACGGAGGCATCTTGGGAAATAGCGATTTTCGATACGCCAACCAGTGTCAGAAAACTAAACTATTGAGAGTAAATTGAACGCAGTCGTATGTATATACAGGTCTGGAAACTTCCATGATGAGAGTAAGGCTGTTAATGGCGAGACGATGTTGGTTAATTTGTTCGCAATAAGTTTGTTTCGATTTACTTGTTAGGATTCGTTGCGCTGAGCAATTTTTATTTGTAACGTGCAATACTATTGTATTATATCCGTAAATCCATGCAAATACATTGACTTGATGAGTGGACAGCAGCGTGCGGCGATCCTGCCAAAGTATCTCGCGAAAGAAACGAGGAACATCTGCATAAAACGATGCTTTCTTTAAATAAGAGCTCTAAATTCTAAACCAACATGTGGACAATGATACAACAAATGTTACAAAATTATAATTATTATATATACAATTATAATACAGATATCATAATCAACATCATTATTTAATAATATATTTACTTATATGTATAATATTTCAATTCAATATACCATGGTCATGTATTATGCCAAATTGTAGATCAAGTAAAGGTGAATATAGTATATAACACTTTTTACTATTACTTGCTTTTGAATCATTCTTCTGTGAATACGTCGAATGTAAGAACAAGGAACAAGGAAAGTAATTAAGATACAGCAAGACACAAAATTTATATCAAGACAGATATAATTTAATAAATAGAATGAATGTATAGAAGTTGAATGTATTTCGAAACGACCGATTTCGCAGCACTACTCAATGTAACCTCAGAGTGTTGCGTTCAAACGAATCTAGGCGCCATCTCCCCTGCAGTTGACTGAACCATTCGCATTTCAAGAGTATAGCCATGTTGAGTCTTATCGTAAAAATCTCAACAACCCAACTGAAAGAATCTTATAACAATGAAATAAAAAATATAAAAACTTCATTTTTCTTAATTCAGCGAATAGTGCATTATCGCCGCTAACCGTTTCGTGCAGCGTCGTCCAAAGTTGTCTGACGGGAAAAAGACGTCGTCCTTACCATCGTCTTAACGAATGGGTCTCTTTTCCACTTGCGATTAGTCGCGCCACTACAAAATCCTTTGTTGAATATGACAATTTCCATTCGTGCCGTTACGACTACAAAGTCAAGCGTAACTGCAAAATCAAGACGCGACTCACCATGATAGATCAGTCTCGTACAACAACAAAGTATATGAAATACATTTTCTACCGTGTTTGGTCCTTAATATTTAACTGAAATTCAAAATTTAATTACTTTATTTATGTTCCTCAGTTTTTTCAAACATTTCTTTGTTCAATGACATCAGTACCTACTTATTATTGAATGTTGTATTGTTGTGATTGAAAAAAAGGGATATATAAGGTAGAGAATTACAAATAAAAGAAAATCGTTATAATAAATTGATACTACATTAGAAGTAAAGATTAGTAAATTTTCATTATATCATTTACCATTAAAGAGAAAATTCAATTTGTATGTATAACATCGAGGCGATGGATACTTATTTTATCGCGAGGTGTTAATAAAAAAATTCATGATCATCCAAATCAACAAAAATATGATGTACTAATCGTAAGGTATTTTTTATTTTACTAATGCTGGTACTTTTTTCACACTTGAAGTTAAGGCGGATAACTCGTAACTTATTCTACATTCATAAGTACACATTCCGGTGCTTTGGTCGATTTATAGTAATTGTAATTAATAAATAGATTGCGGATATTGTGTCAAACGGATCATCATCAGATGCACATTGGAAGAGTTCCATAGAAATCAGATATCTGTGTTTGAACGTTTTCACTTGGACACAGCATTCATATCCAGTAAATCAGGCGATGAAGAATTTTTCCAAGTAACAAAACAGTTCTATAAAGCTTGACAATTGCGAGTGCTAGTTGTATTACTGCATATTGATTTCCAAAACTCAATTGTCGTTGTTGGACCGCGGGTTTTTGTATATTTTGATAGACATAAGTACGGATATAAAACTTAAATAGAAATTCGTTTTATCTATTCCAAATTATAATACATATTTTACTGCGGGTATTTTATATTATGCGATGCTTTTATGCATATTTGCATCTTTAAATTTCTCATAAATGCATAAAAATCTATAGTTTACTAATTATAGACTATAAAACAATTGCAATTTGATTTATTCGTACTTTCATAATTAAAGCATATCTTGTCAAAAGCACACAAGTATCCACATGCTTTTGTGTGGTAATGTAGATACGACAGGTACATGTAACTTTTGTAACATTATTCTTTTACTCCTTTTTTTTTAATAAAGAAAACAGATAAATAAAAATAAGTTGTATTACATTTTAACCATACGTAACTTCATGTGTCAAAAACATTTGCAAGTCTGTTTAGTAGCTTCCACGTAATCTGAATACAAATAGACAAACAGATAGACAAAAATTCCAAAAATTAATTTTTTGGACTACATAGTCTTATGACTTATTCCTGGATGACTGTTTTGTCTTTTTTTATTCGATATACATACACAACCTTCCATTGTTTTTGTTGGAATACAACGTTATTAATCGTATACAGATGAGGTGATTGATCGAACGGATCCTTCCCTTCGTTGCCCAGCGCTATCCCCACTAGCGTGCGTTCGTTAGATGTACCGCGGCTGCTAGCGCGTGCATGGTCTTCCGAGAATTCGGCGGAAGAAGCATAAGGACATGGATGGAACAATTCGGCACGTCGGTGTCGCGCTTTGACGCTTTGTATCGCGAAGCTACTGGAAGGTTCTGTGGCACGTGCAGCCACAAAGACATCTACACAGATCACACTCATTATTGCATAGAGAGTGGGGGTTCAAAATCTTTTCAAGGGCCATGGGTTACTAAGTCAGTCTGAGAATAACTTTTTTTTTTTTATTAACGTGGAGGAAATCCGCAGGGACACCAGGTCGCTTCTGGGGAAAAGCGGCGTGGTAGTACCGGACTCCAACCGACTAAAACCTCCACGATGACCGTCCCTGCGCGATCGAGATACCGGGAACCGGTGTGAGCGATACACCGCCCCCCCCCCCGCGCTCAATACGTCACTTAATGGAGCGATGTGCGGCCACGTCACACCGCGCCTCGTCTCCGGAGCCGTCGTATCTGGCAGTCCGGTTCCCCTACCGGGCTGCTTTGCGGCCCCGGGGCGCTGAGCCATCAGCGCCTAAGTTTGCACCCCACCGGGGGGCGCGGCGGACCTAGCGCGCCTCGCCGAAGCGCGTCTATGGCCTCTGCCGCGCCCTCGCCGGTCAATCCTCTCAGGGTGAAAGTACCGTACCCTCACCCTCTCCGCGGCTTCTTTTCGAAGCATAACTTGCTCACAGAAGGAGGTCACGGCCCTCCTTCCTCTCTCGCTTACCAACAATGCCTCGAGGATCGTCGGTGGCGAGAGGTCCCACACGATTTCCACCATGAGGTCGTGGCGCGGCCGCGCCCACGCCGGGCAGTGTTCCAGCGTGTGCTGCGCCGAATCCACGCTCTCATCGCAGTGGTGGCAGCGCGCGGTCGCCTCCTTCCCGATTCGGTGCAGATATTCAACCGTGTCCGGTGAGCACCTGCGTCACCCTGTAGGCCAGGGGAGGCCCGCCGCCGTCCAACCAAACATCCCAGTTTGGAAGGACGGCCCCGAGGACCCTTATTCCCGGCGCACCCGCTCTCGTGTCGAGGCTGGCGCGCCATCTGTCGAGCAAAGCCCGTCGAGCCCGAACCCTGACGTCGGCGCTCGCCGGGCCCACCCCGCCCGACATACCCCGAGTGTGGAGATAAATCTCGCGACACCTCAGGGCCTGCAATTCGAACGGGGGAAACCCGGCGAGCACCGCCGCCGCTGCCGCCGAAATGGTGCGGAAGCCCCTCACTACCCTGATGGCCACCGTCCTGTGCAGCCTCCTGATCGCTAGGAGACTGCGACGGTTGGTCATCAGGTTCTCTGCCCAGATCGGAGCTCCATAGAGGAGCTTCGATCGCACCACGCCGGCGTACAGCCGGCGCACTCCGACGTCGGGCCCGCCCAGCCGAGGCAGCAAACGTCCTAAGGCGTTCGCCGTCGCCTCCACAGACGGTGCCAGTCTGAACACAGAACATTTTCACCATTTCCATTCCGTGGAGTGGAAAAACGCTCACCGATCATTCTTAAAAGGAAGATGCAAGGAGAAAAGCCTCCCGTCAGGAAGTGGTTCACTCTTCCTCAGGTATATATATTATTATATCAGGTTTATATATTACTCATATAACATTGCTCGAAGATTTATGATTTCTTGGAAGCTCGAAATAGCATGTTGTTAGGAAGATGAGAATCGGCCGATGGAACATCTTCATCGTGGTTGTCGATGGTACTACATGAAAAAGCGGAAGAAGTTTTGAAACAATATCATGATTCTCCAGCAACAAGAAATTTTGGCACGAATAAGCCTCTGGCCAAGGTACAACAGCAATTTCTCGAATATGGAGGAGAAAACTATCTCGAATTATACAAAGGACGTCTTAGACACAAAGAACGTCTGAGGAAGATTCACGTGTTTGTCTGAAATCGCCTCCGAATTTTCTCTGCTAAGATGAAGATATACGATAGCCACGTCCATGCACTACAATTCGAGCTCGGCGAGGAAGTGTGGTTATTTCCACTACGAAGGATAAAAGAACAGTGTCTAAATTTACAAACCGATTGGGAAAAAATTGTGGTAGATTAAATGAACGACATTATCTACGTGGCCCGTATTTGAAAACAATCAAATACTGCGCAGATGGGCTATCGTGCGAAGATATTAGGTAATCCCATAAGTTCGTGCCGTTTTTCGAACGTTTATATATTTTAAGATTGTTTACATACCTTTCAGTTTCATGAAAAAATGTAATTCCCCTCTCGTTGTACAACTTCTTCCCATTTTTCTGGTAGGGCCATTATTCCGTCTCGATAAAAGTTCTCTTGTTTTTCTTTAAAATAATTTTGTAAGCTATTTTTGAGAATGTCAATATTTTCAAATTTTTTACCTACTAAAAAGTGTTGTAATGCTCTGAACAGGTGGTAGTCAGATGGGGCAATGTCTGGGGAATATGGGGGGATGTGGTGAAATTTCCCAATTAAATTCAGACAATTTTTTTGTATCGCTTTTCGCGACATGCGGTCTAGCGTTATCGTGATGGGAGATAACGTTGTTCCTATTCACTAAACCTGGTCGTTTTTCAGCTAGTGCTTTCCTTAATTTTTCTAACTGAGTGCAATATTTGTCTGAATTAATGGTCAAACTTCGTGATTTTTCAACAAGATCCCGAATTTTATCTTCGTCTGTCTGAGGAGGACGCCCGGAGCGTTCCTCGTCTTTTAAACAGAAATTCCCAGCTCTAAAACGTTGGAACCACTTCCTACAGGTGCGAGATGATTAAGCAGCAGAACCTTTACAGTAAAAATTAAAGATAAATACTCTCAAGTTAAAGACATCAAGGCAAGGAAGCGTCTTGGGACCAATTCTTTACACATTATACACGGCCAACATACCAACAACTACCAACAGCAAAATACTGACATTTGCGGACGACACAGTTGTACTAGTCAGGCACACTAACCCTGCAACAGCAGTCACAGTGCTACAAGAACATATTGCAAAAATAGAAAAGTGGCTTCAAGTTAAACAAATTAAAGCAAACCCTGCTAAATGCAACCACATTACATTCACACTGCGAAAACAGATACCACCAAACATTACACTCAACGGCACGCATATAATACAAACAAGGCAAGTCAAATACCTAGGACTCCACTTTGATACACGATTCACATGGAAACAGCATATTAAATCAATAATAAGCAAAATGCAGATAGCAAGGAGACAGATGTACTGGTTAACAAATCGAAAATCCAAACTAAGCATAGAAAACAAATTAAAAATTTACGAAACCATCATAAAACCAATCTGGACGTACGGAATACCACTATGGGGTTACAGCAACAATGAGCCATATATACAAAATAGAGGCAATGCAATCTAAAATACTCAGAACAATAGTAAACGCCCCATGGTACGTTAGAAACGAGGACATACGGAAAGACCTTGGAATACCAACGGTCAAGGAAGAGATTAGCAGATTCGCAAGAAGGTACAGAGGAAGAATATCAACGCACCCAAACCGGATGGCAGCGGAAACAATCAGCACATTCATAGAAAGAAGATTAAAAAGGAAACACCCAGTAGATCTCATAAAGGATATACCCTAACAAGCACGAAGATGGTACCCCATTGGGGGTAGCCACCCACATGTTATATTATTAAACAGCTATAACATTTTACCAAATGTCCTACTGGACAAATTGTAAAATTTAAAATAAATAAATAAATAAAAAAAAAAAATCTTCGTCAGGGAAAACGTTCATCCCGTGACCGTGGCTACGTTCGGCGACCAGTTGTCACTTCGAGCCCAATTTCGCTATCACAAATCTCGAACAATTGCAATCAGATTGAATGACAACAATTGCTTAATTACAGCTATGATAAAATCTAGGCTAAAGCATTAGAGGATTTTCCCAAAATTGCAAAGGGAAGGCACCGGTTTTCCTTTCATCTCCGACATATAGAATTTGGAATATGCTATTATCTCGTAGTGTTACGTCGCGATGAGATGGTTCGTGCGACGTCCTTCATTGCCTGGCAGCCTACGACCCACGTACCGTCATTCCGACCCTCAATAAATCTAAGGACCCACAATAAACTTTAACTTTTTACCTTAATTGTTTTAACACATGTTTCTTAAGTTAATCTGTTTGTCCTGAAGGATTTTCTAATTTTAGAAGTGTTTTCGGTTTATGGCTGGTTCTTAGAAAAATCCTTAGGTTTATTAAGCGCTCTTAAAAATTACGGAGAAAGCGGGTAGTTACCTAACGGAAAAAGTGGATATATGTCTAACGGAAAAGCAGATTTTTCCCATGAACAAGGTCACTCGTCGGTATGAGGCTTCCTCCTCCAATCTTCATTTATTAATGTTGACTATAACCGATGGGCATCGAGGATCGTTACCCTCACTTTTCTAATGAAAAGTGTGAACAACGAATCCGCGTTCTTAGTTCAAAAGGCATACCCACACCGAACTTTCCTCCGTAATAACACGAGAACGGACTTTACTTCTTCTACGACATCAGGAAGGTCAACTTAACTTCTACTTTGTCTACACCAGGAGAGTCAACTACTTCTTCTACTACATTACTACATTCAACTGTAAGGGACTTATTCTACTACGACAGAACATTCAGTGTATCTCTATCAGGTCTTCACCCGTTAAACATTCGTCTACGACATTTATATCATACGAAACGGCGTAACTCTTTAGTGTATTAAGTTGTTGGAAATATAAATATTATAACATGTTAATCGCAGTGTTATACCACATCAATCACCCCTATTATCCCAAAAGAAATAAGGGTATCGACCTGTTATTGGTGTCGGATATTATAATCGTTACGGGAATTTACGACTCCCGTTGACGCGTTTCCTCGCGATCGCGTCTCCCCGCGACTGGTCGAATAAACTGAATGCAAGAAAGAAGACAGAGAAAAAGAAGCCCATTTGTGTATATGTATTTATTTCTACATTATATAATTATATAAATATAAATTTAATTTCAGTTCAAGTTTTGCAGAGACTATTCACGTATCAACCGGTAGGTACTCCCTCTGATAGATATTCGTTGATGTACAGAGTCGGATATATAAAGCGGAACACCTAAATATTTTCGTTATCAATGGTTATATGAAAAAACTGCACAGGACAAAGTCATGCTATTTGGAAGAGCACACGCAGTGGTAGATAATATTATTTCTGAAAGTCATTTTTTAAATAAGATTTTAAGATCATTATCAGTTTCTTGTGGACAATATATTTGGTTAATACATTAATCGATCCATCTCGATATTCACTATAAACATTTAATTTAACAATTACTTTAATTCTATTTTGTCAAATTGAAAGTATAAAATTCAAAGAGAACGTAAATATAAGAATACCGTTTCGCGTCTTTTCTTGTCTTCCATATAGAGTAGAACCTTGATTATCGAAACTAATAATGATAAATGTGTTTGAATAATAGAACAACAGTTTTTTTCTGTACTGTGTGTCATATACTTCAAACCAAATGGTACAAACAAACAATTAAACGCTACATAAAATCGTACGTGTCCCACACTTTCCCTACCGCTAAATCATATTATATTTCTTAATATATTTTTTAATATTAGGTGAAGTAAAAAGTTCTGAGCGCTTTTTCGCTTTATTTCGACGATGAAATTAACATAGTCAAGATTATTCGATTTAGATTAAATATGCGCCGTTTTGTTCGATTACTTTTGTCCATTTTGAAGGCAATTTCATAATTCCGCGGTTGAAGAAGTCCTCGTCCCTATTGGTAAAAAACTTGACCAGCTCATTTTCACAAGCCTCTCTTGAGGCCAGTTTTGTACCATCAAGAAAATTTTGCAAAAACTTAAAAAGGTGATAATCGCTTGGTGCCAGGTCTGGACTGTACGGCGGATGCGATAGAACCTCCCAGCCAAGCTCTCGGAGCTTCTGACGCGTCGTTAAAGATGTGTGCGGCCTGGCGTTGTCTTGATGGAACACAACACCTTTCCTATTGGCCAATTCTGGCCGCTTCTGGTCGATCGCCTGCTTCAGTCTGGTCAGTTGTTGACAATAGAGGTCCGAATTAAGTGTTTGCCCCGATGGGAGCAGCTCATAATGGATGATTCCCTTCCAATCCCACCAAACACACAATAAAACCTTCTTGGCCGTTAATCCACGCTTGGCGATCGTTTGGGCCGGCCCACCGCGATTGGACCACGATCTTTTTCGGCTGTTGTTCTCGTATGTGACCCATTTTTCATCGCCAGTCACCATCCGCTTCAAAAATGGGTCGATTTCGTTACGTCTCAACAAAGAATCGCAGGCATCAATTCGGTCCAAAAGGTTCTTTTGCGTCAATTCATGTGGCACCCATACGTCGAGCTTCTTCTTGAGACCAGCCTTATGCAAATGGTTCCAAACGGTTTTCTGGCTAATCTTCAGTTCCTGGGCAATGGAATAAGTGCTCACATGCCGGTCCGACTCGACGATTTCCATGATTTTATCCACATTTTCGACGATTGGCCTACCAGAGCGTGCCTCATCTTCGACGTCCATATTACCAGAACGGAATCGTTGGAACCACCGCTTTGCTGTTGCATTCGATACTGTACTGGGTCCATAAACAGCACAAATTTTTTTGGCCGCCTGCTCCGCCTTTTCACCTTGGTCGTAGTGGTACTGAAGAATGTATCGAATTTTCTCTTTTTTTATCTCCATTTTCGAACGCTGTAACACACAACTGGCTTCACCGAACACAAAACTGACAAAGAACCTTTTTGATGCGTAATATCACCTTGAAATCGGTGTATACTATGACTCGATGCGATGTGCACATCGTGAGATATGGCTCACTAAAGACATCTAGCGAAAAACGCTCAGAACTTTTTACTTAACCTAATATATATGTCTTAATGCAAATAATTCCTCCGAATTACTTCCACTTTGTGCTTCAAACTATGTGAGCTCTTTTTTTTAGAGCCACGAATGAGAAGGCTTATCTTCCTCGTCGACAATACCTGTGTTCACTTGATCACTTGTATTGTATTCAAAATCTTGAAGAACTTTGTCGGTACATATCGTCATAACTGTATCATCTGTGTCATCAATTTGAAACCAGCTTACCACGCCCTTTCTGTTGCACCCTTCGCAACCTGGTAATCTATGCAGCAATGTAACTGTTTCATCTACGTCCTTTTTTATTGTTTCTAAGTTTTCCGCACTCCGTTCGCTTTTATTCTTCAAAAGTATGTCCCACGCGTTTTTGAGTATTACTTCGTTGACACTTGACCAAGCATCATGTACAATGCGGCAACAATCCCGCAATGTTAATTGCTTATAGTTGTCTATCACCCCTTGCTCCGTATTGTAGATAGGTAATGGCATTAATGTTTCCAGCAATTCTTTTCGGTACTTTCGCTTGAAACATGCGATTATTCCACGATCCATTGGTTGTATGAGCGGAGCAGCCTTAAATGGAAAACTCATGACTCTAACGAATTCATCTTTTTGATTTAGTTCCTTGAGATCGTAACGTGAGCCAACATGATCTAGTAACAACAAAGTTTTCTCCCTGCGCCCGTTTTTCAGCTGTCTTTCTTTAACTGATTCTAAGAAACATTTTTCGAACCATTGATTGAAGATGTTACTGTCCATCCAAGCATTGGTGTTATCTGTGTAGATAGTTGAGAAGAGATTTGTATTCAAATTGTGGGAACTTTGAAGTTTCACAAATGTGCCGATTAGTACCGGCAACTTATGACATCCGGTAGCATTTGCACAAAAAAGTGTAGTAATGTGATCTTGGCACATTTTTGGAATTGCTGTCGACTTTCCATTGCGAAAGATCAAAGCTTCTTTTGGTACTGCTCTCCACATTAGTCCTCTGTAGTCGGCATTGTAAACGTTCTGCAATGTATACCCCTCGTCTTGCAGAAGTTTTTTAAAACGAGCTTTGAAGTTATTCGCTTCATCTTTATTTGAGGTTCGAATATCTCCCCTGATACCCCTTTTACGGATACGGTGACGTACTATAAACCGTAGCAACCAACCGCTACTGGCTTTAAAATTAGGATCTCCGTTTAATTTTTTATTCAGCTCCAGAGCTTTTTTGCGTATCAGTGGTCCTGTTATTCGTACACGTTTCGCTTTACATCGTACGTACCACAGGTAAAGAACTCTTTCTAAATCCGTATGGCGTGACTTAATTAAGTGATTTGGGGAACACCTAGCAACCATTGTGTTGACCTCTAAATAATCTTTTATCTTTCCTTCGTTTGCTTTTATATCACCCACGGTGGATCGTCCAATACCGTACGCTTTTGCTATGGTTTTGAAAGTCAAACCTCTATCTATCATCTGAAGAATTTCGTATCTTTCGTTAGTTGTCAACTGTACTCGATTTCGTCTGGGCGCCATTATTGTTTGGAAAGTTCCGAATGTAAATGACACACTGAAATGTTGTGATGAGATTTTATTTCGACAGTTATCGTCGTCGTCAGTTTTAATTGGGGGAAATAAATACTATATGATTCTACACGTAGATAGGTGTATACGTATATGAGATACACTATAGAGAATTATACAACATTCTGATGACAAACCGTTCGGATGATGTGTGTACGCAATGTATAATCGAGAGTATACTGTATATCAAAATAACAGATAATATTCGGCCAAGAGTTGACAGAAGAATTGACGAAAATGGGAATTTATTATGAGATTATTATGACAATAATAAGAAGAGATTTAATTGCAAATAGTTTATAGATAAATGGTTTTCTGTAACTAAATTTATACTTATGCCCATCCTATAAAGGGTAAACTTTTTCAGAAAATCAGCAACTCATTGATTCTACGAATATTCCAAACATTCTTTTCATGGATTTATTTTTCGAATAATTTTACGTAATTTTGTAAAAAGGAAAAAATAATAAATTTAACTACGAAGATAAGCGAGTTAAAAATGAATTGTAATTTTGGACAGCGGTGAATTATGGAACTACATGTATCATTATACTTTATTGTTAATATCGAGTAATTTGAAAACAGTGTCTTTTTCCGTAAAAAATTCAACGTAGATTTTTTCTATGAAATTTGAATTTTTAGTATGTACAACTTGTTTTTTTCGACAGAAAGTAAGCAGTACCAAAGTTGCGATCATTAAATACAGATATCTTGAAAATAAAAATTTATGTCAATCCCGGTGTTATTCTCTATTTCATTTAAGGGCATTACTTAGTAGAATCTTATTTAGAAAACTCAATTCAGTACCGTTATTTGCTATCGATCAGTTCTCGATGATCACTAGATTTAGGACAATATGAACCCACATCGACATGCATTGATGAAAACATGAATGACGCATGAGTGATTACCCGATTTCAGTACATTAATTAAATTATATACACCACCATAATTATATACACTACTATATGCACAAGTATTCGGGCACATGCTATAATCCAAACAAAACGTTGATATTTTTCTTATATTTTCAACATTACGCTAGAAATATGTTTCTCTAGTGTTAATTGTTATTAAATATTATCCCAAATTGAAACTGAAACAAGGAATATACTTGTGCCAAGCAAGTCCCATGTTTATTATTAATAAATAGCCGGCACTTTATAAAATCTATATGTCGGGTTTACATTAGAATTAGAGTTAGAGGCGTGAAACGAATCTTCGTTTGGATTACACGTGTCGATATGCAATAGAGAAGACATTGACTAGTGCAAGTACGATTATCATAGAACTGGACAAGTAACCGCGGTAATTAGTTACTCGAGAAACTAATGACAATGATCCTAGGTTCCATAACGAATCCGCGGTCGACGGGATGGTAGATTAACGTGCTCGCAAATTCTAAGTCGGGCTCTTGGTTAAAACGTGAAACATCCACCGAGCGTACAGACTCTAAGTAACTCGCTAATACGACCTGACGAGAGAAAGACTCTCCGTCGCGATGATGCTGCAGAGGAAAACTATAATGGGGTGTGTCTAAGGACACGAGATCATCGGATTCGTCGAGGAAAGCCTTCGTTCAGAAAGTAAGGGAAATTGGCGTTGCTGCTAATTGGTCAATCTCCATATCGTTGGTTAGAAAAAGATGCTAGCCACCCTCGGGGGAAAGTTGCTAGTGGGAGACGCCGTTCGTTGAAAAATAGGTCTCTCCTATCTTCCCTTAGCTGGGACAAAGACTGTTTGTTTGAAGGACTTTAGTCAACTAAATCCTAAGATTTATAACGGGCCCTCAGACTAGCTGAACATGTACTGCGGAGACGCATCGACATCTGGCAATCATCTTACTCGAAGAATAGGGTCTGCGTGTGGCGAGCTACGGGACAGAAACCGTTGGAATGTTTACTGTCGCGTGCCGCCACAAATATTTCTTTTAAGGAGAGCTATAGAATTACTCCATACCTTTATTAGACAAAGCGTTCATCCCGTGACCGCGGCTACGTTCGGCGACTGGCTGTCGCCTCGACCCCAAGCTCACTATCATAAATCTCGAACAAATATAATCGGATCGAAAGACGACAATTGTTTAATTACGCCTATGATAGAATCTAGATTACGGTGTTAGCGGATTTTCCCGAAGTTCCAAAGGAGAGGCTCCGATGTCCTTTCATGTCCGACATATATAAACTTATGGAATGTGTTTGAATAAGCGCATATTTCAATCATTCTAAGGTATCAGCATTGAACAGATATGTATGCTTACAGTCTCTAAACATGGCTATTTTCATGGAAATAATTTTCATTCACATTCAATTATGTGTTTCTTTTTATTTACACTAATGAATTTCAACTATTGTAGCATATACTCGCGCTACGAACAACTATGATAATTCCCAGCTTTGAAACCAGATTCGTGCAAGCAGTAAGAATTAAATCTTATTCCACCCAAAAAATGTACATTGACGGAGGAATTTTTTTTCCGAACAGTTTCAAGTCGTCGTAATTCATTGTGTGATTTTCTATCCGTTTGAAATTCATAGAGTTCTAAATCAAATTTGTAATTCTATTAAAACAATTTTGAACATGTTATACTTTTGCCCATGTAATCAACATATGTTGAGGTATTGTGTGGGTTTTTCTTCTCTTTTTACGCTGTTATGCGACAGCTAATTTTTCATATTCAGTATATCGTATATATCTGCGCGGTTAATAAATCTACAAAAATTTAATGTTTTTTAAAAGATTTTTTATTATGAATCTTCTTCAAACGATATGTCTGTAAATACATCCGTTGTTCGGATAAATATTTTCTGCAAACTTTTTAATATCTAAATTAAGCATTTTAATATACAGGTTGAGTCAACTAATTTGACCACGTCAAATAACTTGAAAATTACTGTAGAAAGCATTGTTTTGGGTGAAAATCAGATAGGACTCATCTCTATGTAGTTTCCTCTTATTCTTTAACACGACGAGTAATTCATATGTCATAAATATTATAGATGGCACATATTTATGTAAATTTATATTTTTGGGATTATGATTGAAAAGATGGAAGCTTAGTACAAAAAATGTTTGACTACGTATCAAGTATTATAGAAAGGAGTATACTTTGGATACTTTATATATTCTTTCCTATTATGCGCATCGTGCATAATTTTGCATTTGTAATTTTTTTTATAAATGCGTAAAAATCCGTAGTCTATAGACAAACTACGATGGTAATAACAGCATCGTTGTTTATCGAAAAAAAGCACAAGGAACGAGACCCATATTTGCTGCAATTTAGCCAAAATGCCATCTTCCGATTACATAGTTTTTGTGTATTTGTCATGGTAAACAATGACAGCTGAAAATTAGAAGTTGTTCACTTATTCTTATTATTGCAAAAGCTGTTGGAGGTGACTACCGTTTCTTTGTCAGCATAATTGAGTTCTCTATGTTGCACCTTTATAGTCATTTGCTAATGCTTTCTACATTTCGAGGTGATGGAACGTAAGAATTTTGTTACTGAAAAGATTTATAAATTAGAAGTATAAACTTATGGGATACGGTACATTTAATATTCATAGTATTGTAGGATATTTTTTTGTATTTAGAAAGGATTAAACAGGAAACGATGGTTATTTAACGTGAACTAAATACAATAATGTACTATAACTAAGACAACTAAATAGTTAATTTACTACTCTCGTCACCACGGTTCCAACGCTCTTTCTCACGCGGACCATACTCCTCGACAACGCAGACAACACTTTGATTTCTCAACTCACACTCTTGAGCCTGAAAACACCAGCAACACTAAAGATTTCTCTGAGAACACTCAAGCTCTAGATCGAAACGCTAAAGCCCGACAACGCCGACAACTTTGAAAGAACCCTCTAGCAACAGTAAAGTGTATTCACTAACAGCTACCTTTTATACCCTGGCTCCGGTATCCTGGCCCGCACATGTCCCATGGTCAAGTAGATCCTCTTAATTACCCAGGGCATTTCCTGATACTGTACTATATACCTGCCATGCACATGTCCCATGATCAAATAGATCTTTTTAATTACTCAGGGTTTTCATAGTATATACTAGTCTATAATACTACAGTATGTATGTATGTATAAATAATTCATATGGTGAAGTGCAGGTTTAGGCAAATGTTTAAATGGATTTCCTGATGATAAGGAGTAATATGGTTGCTTTTTATTGGTGTACATTATCACATACTTCATCAAGTATTGTCAGACTTCGTTAGCGGGTGCTTTCCTCGGCGTCAACTTATCGCCACACAGAATCCGGACACCCCTAGGGCCATAGGGGTTGGGATTACGCCCAACCATCGCGCAAGGCACCCAGTGCCTTGCTACCTCGATTAGCTAAGCCTGCAGGGACTGTCGCTCGTTGTTTTTCGACCACTCGCGGATAGACGCGATCGCGAGGAAGCACGCCAACGGGAGTCGTAAATTCCCGTTATGATTAGATAATCGACGCCACGAAATGATCGATCCCCTATTTCGATTAGGATAATAGAGGTGGTTAATTGAATATGACACTGATATAACAAGTTATAAATTACAGTTTATTCCAACAACTTTGTGAAGAAGATAGTTACGCTCTTGCGTATGTATAAGATAAGTAAATGACTGATCTTCGAGTGTAGACCCGGTCGAAGGATGTTGAATGTTTGAAAGATGGAAAATCAGTGAAGCTCGGTGGTGATGCTGTATCGGAGGAAAGCTAAGGATGGGTGTGTCTAGCGCACGGGACCATCGGATTTGTTGGTGACGATTTTGGCTAGGAGAGTGAGGGAAATTGGCTTCGTTGTTGCTATGGTGGTGGGTGAAGAAGGATGCTAACCGCCCTCGAGATAAAGTCGCTAGTGGGAGGCCTCATACGTGAGAAAAGGCAACTTTCCAGTGTCAACCCGTGGTGGACAATAAACTATAGGAAACAATTCAGCGAAAGAATATGTGTTCGGTTTGAAGGACCTCGACTAGGAAATTCCTGAGATTTATGGAGGGTACTTGAGACTATTGATGGTACGCAGTAAGGATCCGAAGACATCTGGCTGCCATCTTGCCCGCGGTGTGTGGCCTGGTTTAGGTAGAGTGTTGCCCGACGCAACACTGGTCTCAGGTCGAACGGGGCGCATTCTAAGCCCTTCCGTCTCTCCAGGACTGTTCCGGAGCAGGTGGGACACTGCTCACCCGCCGAAGGCCATTCGGGGCGAGACATTACCCGTTAAATCGGCCCTCTTGCCAGCATCTTAGTCATCAACCACTGCCACCACGAGTCCAAACCCATAATTGGCCGAGCAGAGGGGTCCCTACTCCCTCCGGGCTTACACTCGACCCCCATGGTAACATCCTAAGTCATTGGTGGGACTATCGTGTGGATGTACGGCTACGTCACTGCCGGCCGGCGACCTGCTAACCGTGCTAGGCAGATCCAGATGGGACTCACGTAAGCGGAGTCCTCAAGGTACAAAGTACCCGGGAACTTATCCTGACGGTCCCATCCTTGGCATCAGAATTGTGGGTGCGCTACTACTCAAGGCCACGTAGAGAGAGTGTAACCATACCTTACGCCTACACTCCCGGCGACCTTCCCTGCGGTGTACATAGAGGACTCACGTAAGCGGGACGCTTGTCCCGACGGTCCTCCCTGGCTGCGGGAACGTGGGTTTGCCAGCCCCCATAGACTTACATAAGCAAGTCCTCCCTGCGGGAACTTACTTCATCAAGTTAATATACAGTTAAAGATAATATACAATCAAAATATCGTCGCTCTTTAACGGCAGAACCAAGCTTCTTTACATCATGAGTCGCCACTTTTCCAAGATTCCACAGTTTTGAAGCTTTTGAACTATTTTTATGCAGTACATTCACTTGGGTGCGGATGATAGCTTTAACTGGCTGTATTAGATCTCGAGATACTCGTCCACTGTTATGGAGGGGTTAAACTACAAACAGGAAAAATTGATCGAAACAAAAGGCAGGCGAAAGAAATGTCGAAACGACAGAATGGAATGGTTTCAAAACTTATTACACCCTTCTTAAGCGCGGCGCTATTTTGAGATTACAAACTGTTGTATTCTCGATGTTCTAATTCATTAATATAACCGTAAGGGTAGCGTTAACTAGCGTATCAATACGACTGATAAATAAAATTCCACGTTTCGGCTTACCCGCTATGAGCAGGAGTACTATCACGGTAAGGATTAAAGTTTTCTTGGAATAAATAAATATTTCTGATATCTTCTTAAGTGGTTTATTGGATTTATTTAGTCAAGAATTTATTAGCAAGATTGTGATATTGATTTTTTATGTGAGTTATAAAATAAGGATAATAATTAATATTTAAACTACTGGCGATGGAGTTTTAGGTTGACGGCGAAAAATAGATTTCTGTTTGATTGATCCTGATTCCAAACTTTCTCTTCTGCACTTTTAATTTCGGCAGCTAATGGACGTTTAAATCAACGTAATGCACGTTTCTTATTGTTATAGATTTTGTTTCTATAATTCCTTCTTGCTTTTGGCATGTAACATGTATACAAGTTATCTATAATAATGTTCTCTATGGAAACCAGTGTGGCTTCGCAAGTCTTGCCTAAAAATGAGCAGATATTTCTGCAAAAGCCGACGAAAGAAGAAGCTCCATAACAAAACTCCGATATGTGAAGGGCCTGATGAGGAGTTTAGAAATTTTAACACTCAACATGGAGACAATAATGAGGAGAATCACGGTCTCGAGCAAAAGAGATCTTATGTTGGAGAAGTTAAACAACAAAAGCATACTAGAGATCAAAAGAGTAAGGGAGTGGATTGATTCCAACGCGGAAGCGAACAATGGACGTCGCGACAGAAAATCGATTGCTACTCAGATGACCCCAAGGGACCAGAGAGAAACTAGGTACCGTGGGGTATCGGTGGCCAGCCAAACGGAGATGAGTATTGACGAAGCGCAAGGGGATATCCCCTTTGGAGGAGTGACGTTGAATCATACGAAAAAATTTAGAAGACAGGAGAAAGTCACTTCTACGGAAGTTGTGAGAGACAGCGAACCCGAGTGGACGCCTGTCAAGAGACGCAAAAGACTTCGTAGCCGTATCGAGAGCACGACGGGCATGGAGGGGTCTGACGGTAGGACCGGTATAAAGGAGAGCAAAGGGAAAACATCAAGGAGAAGAAGCGAGGCGATCCTAGTGAAAGTTGGGCAAGACGCCAACTGGATCGACCCCTACAGGCAGGTCGTAGAAGCAAAGAGCGCCCTGAAGGAGATGACAGGAGTCAGAAAGACGAGGGCCGGTCATATCCTGATCGAGCTCACGAACAAGGTAGCGGCGGGTGAAGTCGCGGACAATTTGAAAAGAGTCATGCGACAAGATACGGAGATATACCTATCTCTACCAGCACCCGTCAAATTGACGGGTAAACGAAAATACACATTTTTCTTTAAAAAATCGATTTATTCAAATTATGTCTGAAAGGAACAATATTAGGCTTCACGTTTAAATAGATTATTAATAAATAAAAAGACTTCTTTTTAAATTATCACTAAAAAATAACAATAACATTAACACTAGGTTTGCGGGACCCGCCAATTTGACGGATTTCGAATTTCGAAATGAAATATCTCAAGAACCATAGCATTAATTTTAACCATTTTGCATTTTCCGAAATATGGAACAGGTTTATAAGTAACAGACTTGTTATAAGCCATATGAAAATATTTCGATAGATGAACAATTATTTCCAACGAAAGCCCGGTGCAGATTTACACAATATATGCCGAATAAGCCCCATAAATTTGGCATTAAATTTTGGTTAGCAGTTGACGTCCAAAGAAAGTATATTTTGAATGGTTTCCCTTATATGGGAAAAGATGAAACTCGATGCTCAATACCGTTGAGCGAGTTTCTAACACTAACATTAGCCGAACCATATTTACAACGAGGCAGAAATATAACGACAGACAATTTATTTACAAGCATCCCGCTAGCTAAAAAATTGCTAGCACAAAAAACAACTTTGGATGGGACCATCCGGTCGAATAAAAGACAACTGACAAAACCAGCGAAGGAAAAAAAGAACAAGATGACTTTGTTTTCCTCAGATTTATATAAATCAGAAAACTGCACACTTACTGTGTATAAAAGTAAACCTAATGTAAAAGTCCTCCTTCTAAGCACCAAACATACAGGTGTACGAATAGAAGATAATTATAAACGTGTTCCAGAAACCATTGCTTTTTACAATAAAACAAAGTTTGGTGTGGACGTCGTTGACCAAATGGCACGCAAATATAGTGTGTAAGCAGGAAGTTTCCGATGGCCCCTTCAAGCCTTTTTCAATATTTTGGATTTGGCAGCGATAAACGGGTGGATATTATATAAAGAATGCACCAGATCGAAATTATTCAGAAAGATATTCATATTTTGTTTAGCCGAGGAATTAGCTGAATTAGCTTATTGGAGAAAACAAGAAGAACATTTGCCAAAGATCAGACGCTTCATTTCTGTCACCTTCAAAGTCAGAAGTACGAAAAAGTTGCCAAGTGGGTTATTGCAAGAAAATAGAAGTAATAATTATTATATATATTGCAAAAAGATCGTATGCGGAAAATGCACAAACAACATTCAATATATTTGCAAAAAATGTGCTCAATAGATATGATTACCCTGTACCGTTAAAGTTATTGTTATTTATTTAGTGATAATTTAAAAAAAGACTTTTTATTTATTAATAATTTATTTAAATGTGAAGCCTAGTATTGTTCTTTCCAGACTTAATTTGAATAAATCGATTTTTTAGAGAAAAATACGTATTTTCGTTTACCCGTCAATTTGACGGATGCCGTAGAGATAGATATACTACATACAGATTTCAAAGATTAGAAAGCCTAGGAAAAAATAATTTTGTGTATAAATTCTTTAGATGAAATGATTAATTTACGATGCAAAATGGTTAAAATTGGTGCTATGGTTTTTGAGATATTTCATTTCGAAGTTCGAAATCCGTCAAATTGACGGGTCCCGTAAACCTAGTGTTAAAAGCATCGACTCGATCGCTACGAGGGAGGAATTAATGGAGGATATATCCACAGAATTGGATATAAGGGATGAACATTGGATCGAGATCAAGTCCTTGAGAATGACGCCATGAGAAACACAGCAGGCGGTTGTAGTGCTGGCTACGAGTAGCGTATCTAGAGGCAGGCCATCGATCAGGGTAAAGACTGGACTGAAAATAGTGACGGCTAGGATCTTACCCAACGTAGTGAGGTGCTTCAAATGCCATATGGTGGGGCATAACGTTGCCAGATATACGGTGGTAAGTCCTGGTAAGAAGCTATGCAGAAGGTGTGGGGATAGGGACCACACAATTAATCAGTGCACCAAAAAGCCGAGGTGCGATATTTACGCGAAAGAGAATAGGAGCAACCTGAGACATGTCAAGGCGTGCCCGGCCGTGAAAGATAGAAGGAGGGGAAACGTACGTACGCTAAGATAAAAATATTAATTATCAACCTAAATAGGTGCAGACTTGCACAATAGCTAATGTAAAAGTATGCCTGCGGAGCCATTGTCGATGTGGTGTTCATTTCAGAGCTTTATAGGCAACAGACATACGGATACAACGACGACAAAGGCGATGCGTCGTTGTGAGTGACTATCTTCAAAGGGAAACAACCAGACGAGACCACCTTGGTCACTAGGGAAGGAATCGTAGTAGTCACCGTTGACAATGTGTTTTGCATTGGGGGTTATTGCTCCCCCAATTTGAATATGGAACAATTTAACAGCTATTCCAGGAGTTGGAAACATTGATTCAGGCGACCAAGAGGAGTCACCCAGCAATGATGATCGCCGGAGATTTTAACTTAAAGGCTACCGCTTAGGGAGGGCATGTGAATGACCGCAGGGGAACCAGCCTCTTAAACATATTCACAAAGAACGGAATCGTTGCGATCAGGATGAAGGAGGATCACACATTCTGCAAGAACGGAAGGAAGAGCTTCCTCGGCATCATCAGTACGAACAAAGGATTGGCTAAGAATTATGCAGGTGGGAAGTTGCCGAAGGTCTGGTCGGCATCGGACCACAAATACGTCCTGCATAATTTTAGAATTAAAAAGACGAGTTGTAACGCCGAGAATTTGAAGTATTCGACGAGGGACGCCGCTATGGATAAATTTGTTTTAACATTCGACGATAACTATGAGAACTTATTTATAGATAATACGGACGACAAGGAGGAGCATGGGGATCGTTTACAGACTACTCTGGAAATGACGTGCAACTCTAAAATTAAAAAGGTGTACCCACCGATGGGTAAAAAGAGCTGTAATTACTGGTCGAGCGAGGAATTAAGGTAGTTAAGGAAGCTTAGAGGTCCAGGATTAGGGGTACGAACAACGCGACTCAATTTAGTGAAGTATATAGAACTAATAAAAGGAAGCTGGCGGGGGCGATCGAAACGAACAAAGAAATATGCTGGAAAGATTTTTGTATGACGCTGGATATGGACTATTGGGGAGGCCGTATAGAGCTGTCATGTCGAGGATGGCCCTGAGAGTTGGGACGGACGGCCTCCACGTGGACAAGGTCCGATCTATAGTTGACGAGATCTTCCTGACGAGGCCAATGGAGAGAAGGCAAGGTACGTCGAGAAATCGCAACGGTGGAGAGGAAGGAAGTGACGACTACAGGATCACTGAGAAAGACCTGATTGATGCCTAGAGCAAAATAAATCCGAACAAGGTAGTTGGTGTGGACAGTATACCAGGGGCGGCGGTCAAGATGTTAATGGAGAAGAGAGCGGAGAAAGTGTTAAGAATGTTGTACGCTGTGAAAGACATGGGCAAGATTCCGCCGAAGTGAAAGATAGCGAGGGTGGTACACATACCTAAACCGGGAAGAAATCCCACGTTAACATCGTCTTTCCGACAGATCAGCGTGCTTCCAGCACTTCGTAAAGTCTAGGAGCACACGTTTATGAACCTGATCGAGGAAAACCTGGGGCTAGACCCATTCCACGAAGATCAATATGAGTTCAGAAGAAGAACGAGTACGGTGGACGCCCTGCGCCGAGTAATGGACCTTGCTGACTGGTCCAAAAGGCAGAATAAGAAATGTGTGTTAGCTGTGGTGGACGTGAGGAACGCGTTCAACAGTCTCAGTTGGGACAAGATCTTGGAAGAAACAGAATCTAGAGGGATGCCAAGGAAATTCTTGACGCTCCTCGAGAACTATCTGGAGGATAGAAAGATTGAAGTAAGGACGACAGGAGGACTGTAAGGCGAAATGAGTACGCGGGTGTCGCTCAGGGATCGATACTTGGACCGCTGCTGTGGAACCTGGTGTACGATGGTCTACTGAAGGAGTTTAATGCGATACTGAAAATGAATGCCGTTGCTTTTGCCGACGACTTGGCAGTGATTCTCAGCGTTGCCAAGCAGGAAGAGGCGAATAGTAAATTAGGTGCAGCGTTGAACGTGATCGTGCGGTGGTGTGCCGAGAACTGCAGAAGGTTCGGGCTCATTTGGAAAAAAGTGCGGTAAGGCCGATGCCCTTATTAGAGCATTAAGATCGTTGTAGCTCAATATTAACGGTCCCGCCGGCTATGCGAAGAAACTCTATTATGGAGTCTGGGAGTCGGTGGTGCTTTATTCGACGCCTGCATGGGCATAGGCGGTAGAGAGGAAGCAGGATAGAAATACTCTTAAGGGGGCGCAAAGGGCCGCACTGATATGATCATCTACGGCATACCGCATAGTGTCATAGTGGCCCTAAACTCTCAGCCTAAAAACGGACATCAGGCTTAGGCCCTAACAGTGTGCGCGTCAAAGTGAACAACCATCCACCAAAAGAAAAAAAAGAAAAAGTGACATAAAGTGACAAAAAGTGAAAAATAGTGCAGTGACATCATCGCGACAAATAAAAAAGTAAATATAAAATTATAAAACAAAACAGAATAAAGGTATATAAAAAAATAGGAGACACCGATAATGAAGCTAAAAGCAAGGAAACGGAACCCACCTTAGAAGTAATAAAAAAACCAACGAAAAGAAAAATTAGCGCGCAAAAAGCGGCCAAGGAAATCAACAATAGCTTAAGACTTTCCGCGCAAAAGACGCGGAAACTCAACCCCCAACCAAACTTAGTTGCCAGGACCAAAGGATTAGAAGATATCCTTAAAAACTCAGAAGAAGAGCATCTCTCCTCCCAGAACGAAAGGACCACGGAAGCCAGAAACATGAGGCCCATAAAAGCTGCCTCACCGCCAGCGATCCCAATAAAAAATAAATTTAGCCTACTAGAAGCAGAACCACACGCACAATCACAGACGGGTCCAGCAAACTACCGAGTATCGAACCCAACGCTGGAAGAAATAAAAAAAAAACAAGATACTACGTGGCAAAATGGGAAAACATAGTCCCACCACACCGCCAAATCAATCAACACTGCAGGGGCGACAGGCCGCAACGTACAACCCAGGAGGCCCAGCGCCACCAGCTTCACCACGGAGGGGCCGAGCACCCGACGGACACTTCACCAGACACACAGCAGAGGAACGTACGAACGCCCCATCCATTACAAGGGAAAACAAGCCGCCGCCTATCAACATAACGCTACAAGACACAAAGGACACGGTAACACTTATAGAGAAAGTAGCAAACATCAAACAATTCCATATTAAAAGGATACACTCAGGTAAACATGCTCTCTACCTCCGAAACCTACCCGATTTCCACAAAGCTAAAGAAACACTCCTTGCAGCCAACACAACCTTTTATACGTATACACCCAAAACAGAGAAACGCCACACATACTTGTTAAAAGGCTTAGACAAAAGTTACACTGAAAAGGAAATTCTCACAGACCTACAAGTTTTACAAATAGACGACGTCCAATTTACAAAAGTCTCACGATTTACGACAAAAAGATCAAGGGAGAACAATATATTGCTCCCAATTTACATAATACAAGTATCCCCCGACAGCAATATAAGTAACCTATTAAAAATAAACCATTTTAACTACCTCAGAATAAAATGGGAAAAAATAATAAAAAAAAAAAAAAAACGATGACATAACTCAATGCCACAAATGCCAGCGACTAGGTCACACAGCACAAAACTGTCACCTAAACTACCGCTGTGTTAAATGCACTGAGCCCCATGGTCCAGGCGACTGCAAAATAAAAAAATAAAACGCAGTAATCAAAGACAAAATATTCTGCGTTAACTGCAAAAACTACGGACACCCCGCGTCATACAAAGGTTGCCCCAAACTCATAGAGCTGCGCAAAAAGTTAGCCGATAAAATAAAAGAAGACAAAGAAACAAAGATAAAACGAATTGCCCAAATAAGCTGTAAATACGTCCCAGAACTAAAGTTCTCTGACGTAGTGAAACAACAAACAAAATTAAATCAAGTAATCGAAAACACATCACAAATAACAAACTTAGATCCACGCTCAAGCCAAAGCTCAATTACAAACGATAACACCCCCCCCAACTAAACATTATAAACGTTATTGAAGGCTTTAAAAAAAGTATTCTCCAAGCGTTAAAAGAACAACAAATGCAATTAAATGAAATAAAAAAAACATTATTAACGCACGAAGAAAGGTTCGACGCCATCTTCAGCACCTTCAATAGTACAGATGACGAATAACCAAAATCCACTAAACCAACAATTATAGCAAAAAACATATAAATTAAACTTAAAACGTCTGAAAATAATTGCAATAAATGCCAACTCTCTAATTTCAAACCAAAAAAGATACAGTATGCTAACCCTAATAAATAAAGAAACTCCCGATATCGTACTCATCTCAGAAACAAAACTAAACAAAAGACACAAAGTACACTTCAAAAACTACTCCATGATAAGACACGACAGACCGAACGCCAGCCAAGGAGGAGGAACAGCAATCCTCATAAAAAATCCTATAAAGTACAAAACAATTGTAAATCATAAAATAACAAGTTACAAAATTCTAGAAACTACGATCACAAAAATAAGAATAAGCAATAAGGAAAACTTATTCTTCACGGCAGCCTACGCAACCCTCGGAAATCAGAAAGAATTTAGCGACGAATTCAATAAACTTTTCGAATTCTTACAGCTCAACAAACCGGAAAACTACTTTATAATAGCAGCCGACCTTAACGCGAAATATACGAGCTGGAAAAACGAAATAAACAACACGAGAGGCAACTTCATTAGAAACTGGCTAAACAATAAAAGCATCCATTACAAAACAAACTTATACAGCTCCGAGCTACCCTCTTACCCAAAAGGAAGCTCATACCTGGACATATGCCTAGCAGATGCGCGACTAAAATTTCAAAACCTACGTCCAAATAACACTCTCAAAACTTTAACCTATGACAGTGACCATAACGCCCTAGTATTTCACGTAAAAAAAAAATACATCTGACTTCCTAACACTCGAAACTCAGACCGAGACACCCAGGTACAATTACAAAAAGACAGACTGGAAAAAGTTCCAAAACATACTCGAAGATAACTGCGACCTAAAGATCTACAACAACGTCAACCTAACAACAGACAAATCGACTCATTCATAGACGAAGTAGAAAACATACACAAATCGCTCTCCTAAAATCCGTACCAAACATAAAACAAAAAAATTCATGCGCGCCCTATATCAACAGTAAAATAAAAGATCTACATCGAGACAAAAGCTACATACTCTTCAAAATAAAAAATATAAAATACAACTACTCTTACGACAAAAGAGAAGAACTAGAATTCTTAAAGTACCTACTATACAAAATAAAAGCGCAACTGAAACAAGAATTCGCAAACTCTATAAACCATTACTGGACAAACAAAATAAAGAACATCTCCAAAAACGACTCAGCCAACATGTTCCCACAAGTAAATCAAATCTTCAGACCAAAAGGACAAAACCCCATCCCACCTCTCAAATTGCCCCCAGAAAAAGCCTCCCTCATCCAAGAAGCAGGTATAACGATACACAACACCATCAAAGACACCGAGGGAAACTTCGTAATAACTAAAACAACAGACAAACTAGACATTATCGGCACCCACTTTTCCAAAATACACACACAAAACGAACACATGGGCCGAGAACAACTAAACAGAATTATCATCGCCGAAGCAAACAGAATTTTCTCCAAACTAAACAACAAAAAATCCTCCGGCTTCGACGGCATCCCAAACATTTTACTCAAGCGCCTACAACAAAACAAAACGGTACTACAGTAACGGAACAAAATAAAATGGTACTACACCGTACTCTTCAACAATGCACTAAACAACACATATTTCCCCAGAAAATGGAAAAAAGCCAAACTGATAGCTATTAAAGAAAAAAGATAAAAACGGCTCATCGGCCGCAAACCTACGACCCATAAGACTCCTCCCCAACATAAGCAAAGTATTTGAAATAATCATAAACAACCCCCTAACCTCCTTCTACACAAAAAATGACATAATCCCAGAAAATCAATTTGGCTTCCGGTACAAACACTCCACAATTCACGCAATAAACAAACTTACGTCAGACATCTGCTGTGCCCTAAACGCAGAACAACGAGTAGCCACCTGCTTAATAGACCTCGAAAAAGCTTTCGACACAGTCTGGATCCCAGGCCTCATATACAAGCTGATTAAGAAAAACTTTCCCAAACACCTAATTAAAATAGTCTGGGACATGATCACAAGCAGAACATTCGTAATGACCGAAGGTCCAAACACATCAAACAAAGAATTCCCCATAACAAACAGTCTCCAACAAGGCACAGTAAATTCCCCGCTACTCTTCAGTATTTACAACAATGACTTACTAAATCTCTTTAATCTCAATACATCCACCCACAAACGCTCCATAGCCTTCGCAGATGACCTAATCATCTACGTAACAGGCCGGAAAACTAAAACAATAAGAACTGATCTTCAAGAACTTTTCGAAAAAATAAACGACTATTACCACGCATGGAAACTAAAAATCAACACAAGCAAATGCGAAATCATACTGTTTAGACCCAAGTCAAGTGAAATCGGTCCAATAGAAAGGGAACATTGCAAAAAATCCCAACTAAGAGAAAAGGCAAACAGAGGGGCACTCATACCACACAAAAACTGCGTAAAATACCTAGGAGTAAACATAGACTACAAATTAAACTACAAGCAGCACACCGAAATCCAACTTGCCAAGGCCAATAAAGCATTCTGGAAAATGAAAAAACTATTCTACTCCAAACATCTCGACAGCAAAGTAAAAATACTTTGCTACCAAGCACTAATCAGACCGATCATAACCTACGGCTGCCCAATCTGGTACAACATATCAGCCTCCCAGATGGAAAAAATCCGCATATTCGAAAGAAAATACATCAGTGCTTGCTTGAGTACTTACAGATCCGAACACAGCGGATTCAAAAAGTATGTGAAAAACAAAACAATATACGACCTAGCTAACATCCATCGCATAGACTGTCACATCCTAAAGCTAATAAGAAACCACTTCGCGCAAGCGGCAGAAATAAAAGAAAACAGCCTAATCTTCAGTTCCCTATTTCCTAACAACGCATATTACAAAAACACTCTGACAACAGGCTACATCCCACCAGAAGCCTTCCTATACCTAGACGAAAAAAACTACCTCCAGGACCATAATAACATCCCAATTATATACCACATAAAAAGAAAAATAGGGATCAAAACCATACTCTACGAAGAAAACATGAATGGACAGATCGCAGACACCAGGTGGAGATACAACATGGCCCTCCCCCGGAGAGACACTAAAGACAAACACAGAAAAAACACAAAAAAATGTTGGTGGATACCGAATCCACAATAAAATAAGAGATCCTGACACCGCATAACACAGGTGTAATCTGTATATATTGTAAATTATGTAAATAAACCCATTTAACACCCCCCTCCCCCGCCCCCTCCCTCTCATCCCTCCCCTCCATAAAATCAAAAAGTAGAATACCGAAGTGTCCTGTTTTTGAAACCAAGCTTTCTGGACAGAAAAAAATAAATACAAATTCATATAAAAGCTTCGCTCCCCAGCGGCTTAAACGCAAAGAATGTAGTAAACACAAATCATGTAAAGCGCCGACACATAACATAGTATGGCTACGTCGTACCGTCGCGTATCGGTACCTTTGTCTATCACATCATTATCAAAATTCATAGTTTATTGTGAATAACTAAATGTACTTAAATAATTTAAAAAAAAAAGCATAGTGACATAGTAAGCACTGTGCGTGCTTACGGGCACTTTGCCCATTTACTATACAATCGAGCTCCGGACCGAGAAGTATCGAATTAAAAAAGAATATCTGCAGTCACGATACGATACCCGTTCAAGAGAAGAACCAGCCTCGGTCTTTCATGAAAGGATCAAGGCAGTGAAGGAGCGCATGGAGTATAAATGGAAGGAGAAGTGGCGTGACTATCGCAGTGACAACTGGACGAAGACACTGGTGGCGTACGTCTGCGTATTCAGGAGACACAAGTGGTACATTGATCACTTTACTATGCAGATCCTGACCGGACACGGTATTTTTAACGTGTACCGAAGGACGCGTCCGTGCAGGCGGTATTCATGCAAATGAATGCTGTGACGGTGCAGGGATAGAATCGGCTCGCAGCCAACCTGCTGGAACCGAGCTATATGCTGGCAGCTCCGCCTCCTCGTGGCTCCCGCAGGAAACGGCGCGGCGCGATGCGTGCATCGTGCGGCGACGGCTAAGCGAGCTGCTTCCCGAAAGGGTAGGTTCAACTTGTCCAATGATCCGGAAAGGTGAGGGCAGGGTTTTTCCAAGTCGCGCGCCGACCATCTGCGCGCCGTTCCCCGGGTATTGGACGCCAGAGGGTAGACGAAAAAAGCAAAGCCAGTATGAGTTTTACACTCGAGGAATGGCGCGGCTTCAGGCCTAATGCCTAGACTACTTGTACCGAAGGACGATCAGGAAGGAAGTACACGCCCGGTGCTGGGATTGTGATTACAACCTGATCGAGCTGATGGTGAAAAAAGAGGAAAACTGGACTAAGTTCCGGGCTTCATGCAGCAAGATAAAGAAGACTAGGCATGTTCAGGAAAAGGTCGAAGAGTGAAGAAGAAGACGGTAGAGTTAGACTGAATAAGCGAGCGGTACTAATATAAGGCCAACCCTGAAGTAATACCGTAAGGCGGTTCCGGGGTTAGTGCATGTACAGTTAAAGGAGCGGGTAGAGGAGGGGTTTTTAGTGGATATGACGACGCCATCTACCGAGTCCCACATAACCCAGTGACATAGGTCACTAGGTATGCGTAGTAGCATTTTCCCCTCCTCGTGGAAAAAAAAGATAGTTCTGTAAACAGTATCAGGAGAGATGCGAAAACCCATAGGCGCCTTTAATTTTGAAGGCACCGTAACCGGCGCGGCTTTTCAACTGCGTCAAGTCACAGATTAGCACAAACAACTATCGTTTTAATATTTAATATTCTTAACGAAAACCCGATTAAATACACAATGATTCTTTGTATTTTCGACCAATCGCGGGGAGACGCAATCGCGAGGAGAGACGTCAACGGGAGTCGTAAATTCCCGCTACGATTATAGCAATCGACACCACGAATTGATCGATCCCCTGATTTCGTTTAGGATAATAGGGGTGATTCAGTTATTATAACACTGTGGTTCACAGAATTATACGTTATATATTTTCAACACTTATGTTACACTGTTGAATCGGTATAAATCGCAGATCACAACTTGTCTCCCGAAGGAGTCTGAATATACACGATAGAGCAAGGCTCTTAGAATGGGACTTAGTATCTTAGTGGACGGAGCACTAGAGGAAAAGAGTTTAGGCGTAGACGTTAGGGGTTAGATTTAGACTTGGTAGTTCTTGACCCTCCTGCTGTTGCAGAAGAAGTAGTTGACTCTCCTGAAGTCATAGGAGCAGTAGACGTCCTGACCCGCGTGATGTCTTAGGAAGAGTGAGTCACAGCGACGATGCTATGTCGGAGGAAAGCTGGGGCAGGAAAGTGAGGGTAATATGCATTGTTGCTGGTTGTATTAGGAAGGTCTTAACTGCCTTCGATAGAAGGTTGTTAGTAGGAAGCATCGCAAGTGGGAAAACTAACTTTCCCGGGTCAAGCCGTAATAGACAATAATCGTTAAAAAAGGCTATTTGTTGGGTCTGAAGGACCTTAGCCTGCAAATTACTGGGATTTATGATGGGCCCTTATGCTTAATGAGGGTCCGCCGTAAGGATGAATGGACCTCTGGCGTCCGTCTGGCCCGCGGTGTATGACCTGGCCTAGGTAGAGGGTCGCGCGGCGTAACATTCTTGATAATTCTTGATTGTTTACGACAATAGTCAACGAATAATTTTATTCGAGTACTACATGTAGTACAAGTTCGAAATTATTAAAGAGGAGAAAATTGCAATAGCTAAGACTCCAATCTTGCTTATATGTGTCGTTGATCGCACTTGATATAATTGTTCGAAGACTAATTGTATGACCGATTCTCAGCTAATTCTTTACTCAACTAAACCTTTTGTTCAACTGAACTATTAGCTCCTAATAAATTTTAATTCGGCTGTCTCTTAATGAAATTTTAACCCAACTGCCTGTTGACAAAATTTCAACATTCTAACTAACAGACTGGCTGATAACTGAAAAGACTCTGTCTCTATGTGGCTACGATTATTTATACTAAGACTATCATGGGATAATTGTCGCGTGACGGATTATTCCATGCTAGCATGGAGTGTTTGTACGTAGTTACTTCGGCGGACGCAGAATTTTCGTTTTGCTGGTGTCCTTCCGAAAGTATTAGGGTTTCTGCTGATATGCTTTTCGCGGAAGTATTATTGAAGCTTTCCTTTTTGCAGAAGCCCTTGCTGCTGGTTTCTTCTTACAGTATCAATTCTGCTGATAATAGGTCCTACTCCGCTGAACACATGATTACCTTTGTCGATGATGGTACTTTACGCTTTTGCGCGTGCCAGATGTTTCTCACTGCTGATGCTGTATAAGAAGATCGTGATCTTGCAATTTTCGTTGTCTGCTTATCGTAATGGGTACTGTGGTGGAGAGCGTGCAAGGCGGATCGTGTAAGTGGACAATTTATTGTTCCTTGTTTCAATTTCAATATTCCTAGGTCAGACTTTAATAATATAATTATTGTGTGCTTATGCGTTTGTTATTTTATTGTAATACTAAAGTATGTGTACACGTCATATCGTTTATTTCCTTTATTTGCCTAGAGTTGTGGCTCGCACTATTTGCGAGTTATGACGTATTCTTTTTCTGACTCTCGTTACGAACCTCCATACGGAGGGGCCGCTGTTAAAATAAGAAACGCGTGATGATCAAACACCACTTACATAATCTAATTAGTCAGAACCACGTTCAACGAACCATCTTAACAATACAAACTAACAGCAATTACTTCTAGATGTCAGCTATAAGCACCACCGCGACACAAAATGACATCACAAAAGTGGGAACAGTATTTTCAATCCTTAGGTGACAAATACATCGCGGCGAGACACTTCAATACAAAGCACACGCTATGGTGCTTACATAACACCTTTTAACATAACTCGAGGTAGAACACTAGAAAAATATACTAGGACTAGTAATATCAAAATATTATCCACTATACACGGCCGACATACCAACAACTACCAACAGCAAAATTGTGACATTTGCGGACGAGACGGCTGTACTAGTCAGGCACACTACTCCAGAAACAACAGTCATATTACTACAAGACTATATTACAAAAATAGAAAAATAACTACAAGATAAACAAATAAAAGCAAACCTCAGTAAATGCAACCATATTATATTTACACTAAGAAAACGTAAACCGCCAAATATCCAATTGAATGGCACGCACATAACACAAATAATGCAAGTTAAATATATATATCGGAGATGAAAGGACATCGGAACGTTCCCTTTGGAACTTCGGGAAAATCCCTTAACACCGAAATCTAGATTCTATCATAGGTGTAATTAAACAATTGTCGTCATTCGATCCGATTGTATTTGTTCGAGATTTGTGATAATGAGCTTGGGCTCGAGGCGACAGCCAGTCGCCGAACGTAGCCGCTTTGTCTAACAAAGGTATGGAGTAATTCTATAGCTCTCCTTAAAAGAAATATTTGTAGCGGCGCGCGACAGTAAACATTCCAACGGTTTCTATCCCGTGGCTCGCCACACGCAGATCCTATTCTTCGGGTATGATGGTTACCAGATGCTGACGCGTCTCCACAGTACGTGATCAGCTAGCTCGAGGGCCGTTATAAATACTAAGATCTAGTTACCTAAAGTCCTTCAAACAGACAAACAGTCTTTGTCCCAACTACGGGAAGATAGGGGAGATCTATTTTTTTTAACGAACGACGTCTCCCACTAGCAACTTTCCCTCGAGGGCGGCTAGCATCTTTTTCTAACCACCGATATGGAGATTGACCAATTAGCAGCAACGTCAATTTTCCTTACTTTCTGAACGCAGGCTATTCTCGACGAATCCGATTATCTCGTGTCCATAGACACACCCCATCATAGTTTTCCTCTGTGGCATCATCGGGACGGAAAGTCATTCTTTCTTCCGGTCCCATCGATGAAAAAAGTAACGCCTTACGATCAGTGAATATTACGCGTTTTATTAACAAAGAGTCCGACTTAGATTTTGTGAGCACGTACATCTATCATCCCGTTGACCGCGGATTCGTTATTAAACCTAGGATCATTGTCATTAGCTTCCCGAGTATCTAAGTACCACGGTTATTTGTCAAGTTCTGTAATAATCGTATTTGCAATAGTCAATGTCTTCTCTATTACATAACGATAATGTGTAATCCAAATGAAGATTCGTTTCACGCCCCTAACCCTAATTCTAATGTAAACCCGACATATAGGACTCCACTTAGACACACGACTTACATGGAAATAACGTACGAAATCAATTATGGACACAATACGGATAAAAAGAAGATAGATGCACTGGCTAACTGGTCGAAACTCTAAACTCGCCATAGAAAATAGACCAAAAATCTACGAAACGATAATTTAACCACTTTAGACGTACGGAATACCACTATTGGGGACAGCAGCAGTGAGCCACATAAATAGAGTCGCTACAATCGATTATACTGAAAACAATAGTCAACGCCCCGTAGTATGTTAGAAACGAGGATATACGCAAATACTTATAAATATCAATGGTGAAAGAAGAAATTGGCAGGTACGCAGAAAAGCACAAGGAAAGAAGGGCAACACATCCAAACCAGCTAGCTGCTGAAGCGAGCAAAACTCTCATAGAAAGAAGACTAAAAAGAAAACATCCCACTGACCTGACTAAAGAAATAAAATAGACAAACTCGAAGATGGTATCCTTAGTTGGTTAGCAATAAAGCTAGAAAAATTTACCGAATATCCAGCTGGACATATGGTAAAGCACAAATTGAATAAAAAAAGAAAAAGAAACAAATATGTTACGACACGTGTGGAGCGAGAGGCGTGACATTCAGCAATTCGTAAATCTTCGAAAATACTGGTATTAATAATTATTAGTTAAGTCATCTACATCGAGGAGGTCGCCATCCTCAATTACTACATTTTGTTAATTACTTACAATTACAACTTCCTTTTCGTTTTAAATGACAAATTATAAAGAATGCGAGAAAGAAGAAAGGAAAAAATAGCCAGTTTGTGTATGTGTATGTGTATTTGTTTCTATGCCATATAATTTAATCAATGTAAATTTATTTCCAATTCAAGTTTTGCACAGATTAGTGGCGTATCTACCGGCTTTGGTAGGTGCTCGCACTGATAAATATCCGCTAATATACAGAATGGGATACATAAATCGGAACACCTAAATAACTTCGTTATTAATATTATTAAAAGAACTACGTAGGACAAAGTTATGATATTTGGAGGTACACACGCAATGGTAGATAATGTTTCTCCTGAAAGTCATTATTTAAATGAGATTTTAAGTTCATCATCATTTTTCTGTGTGACAATATATTTGTTTAATACATTCATCGATCCATCTCGATATTCCGTATAAACATTTAATTTAACAATTACTTTATCTCTAATTTGCCAAATTCAAACTATAAAGTTCAAAGAGAACGTAAATACAAGAATACCATTGCGCGTATTTCCTTGACTTCCATATATAGTTGAATTTTGATTATCAGAACTAATAATGATAAATGTGTTTCAATAATAGAGCAACAACTTTTTCTGTACTGAGTGTCATATACTAAAAATCAAACGATACATGCAAGGAATTTAACGCTACATAAAATCGTACGCCCTCCACAATTTTCTTATAGCTACATCATATTATATTACGTAACATATTTTTTAATATACACGTCTTAATATAAGTAATTCCTTCGAGTGACATTCATTTTGCGCTTCAAACCATGCTAGCTCATCCTTGGAATCTTCGAATGAGAAGGCCCAGCTTCATCGTCGACAGTATCTATGTTCACTTGTTCCAGAATATCGTTTTGAAAATCTCGAAAAACTTCGTCGGTACATATCTTCATGATTATATCACGTATGTTTTCAATTTGAACATGCATGTATGCAGGAATGCAAGTGTTTCATCTACATCTTTTGTTACTATTTGTAAGTATCTCCCAGACGGTATGTTGTCACGCTTGTAAAGTTCGTCCCACGCTCTTATCAGTATTGCATTGTTGACACTTCGGAGAGATAATAGCATTAATGTTACCATCATTTCTTTCCGGTACATTCGCTTGAAGCAGGCGATTATTCCATTATTCATTGGTTGTATCATTGATGGTGCGTCAAGTGGAAAACTTATAACTTTAACGAATTCATCTTTTTCATTTAGATCCCTGGTTGTGAAGCGACCTAGCATTATCTAGCAATAAAAAAGTTTTCTCTCTGAGTCCGTTTTTCATTTGTCTTTCTTTAATTGATTCTAAGAAATATTTTTCAAACCATTCATTGAAAATGGTACTGTCCATCCAAACATTAGTATTTGCTCTGTAGATAACTAAGAAGGCATCTATATTGAAATTGTATAAACTTTGAGTTTCCGCAATACTGCCGATTATTAGTACCGGCAACTTGTGACATCCGGTAGCATTTGCACAAAAAAGTGCAGTAGCGTGATCTTCGCACATTTTTTGGTTTCCTGTCGATTTCGCATGGCTAAAAATCGAACTTTCTACTGGTATTGCTTTCCACATGATTGCTGTGTAATCGACATTGTAAATGTTCTTCGGTTTAACCCAGTTGCATCGCAGAAGTTTTATAAAATGAGTTTTGAAGCCATCCCCTGCAGTTTTAGTTGGGGTTGGCAAGTATCCCCTGATATCCTCAAGAGTAAAACCGTGACATTTTCTAAAATATAGGCACCAATCTTTACTGACTTTAAAATTAGGATTTCCTTTTAATTTTTCATTAAGTTCCAGAGCTTTTCTCTTTATATCTGCTCCTATAAATTCTATTCTTCTTCCCCTACATCACATGCACCAGTGGTTATCGGTAACCACGATAAACGTTTTGTGGATCGGCTAGCAATCACTGTGTTTTTCTCGACATATGCTTTAATATTTTCTCACTGTGCAGATATATAGCGCACGGAGGATAGTTCAATATCGTATTTTATTGAAAGGGTGCTTTCAGACTTACCTCTTTCTAACATCTGAAGGATTTCATATTTTTTGTCAATTGTCACACTAAGAAGTTTTTGTTCAGACATCATTATTGTTTGAAACGTTTCAAATGTAAATACCGTGCTGAAATATTGTAACGAGATTTTATTTCGACAGTTATCGACGTCGACAGTTATCGACGTCGACAGTTATCGACGTCGACAGTTATGATTGGAGGAAAACAGATACTACATGAACTATATACGTATATAGGTATATACGTATGTACGATACATTATAGAGAATTATAGAGACGTATGTTAACGAGTACTAGTTATTAGTAATAATATTTATTAGTTTCTCTCGACTTTTACATTCTTCAACATATTTCAAAGCCATTTACACTGGCGAGGTCGCCATTCTCAGTAATTACATTTAATTAATTAATTGCAGTTATAGTTTTCTTTCCGTTTAATAAGACAATTTATAAAGAATACGAGAAGGAAGAGAGAGAAGAAGAAGCATATTTGTGTATATGTATTTGCTTCTATATCATATAATTATATCAATATAAATTTAGTTCCAATTCAAGTTTTGTACAGATTAGTAGGGTATCAACTCGCACTGATAAATATATTGAAAATACTCAAAACAATAGTCCACGCTCCATGGTATGTCAGAAACGATGATATACGCAAAGACTTAAAGATATTAACGGTCGAAGAAGAAATCGGCAGGTACGCCAAAAAATACAAGGAAAAAAGGGCAACACATCCAAACCAGTTAGCTGATGAAGCGAGCAAAACTCTCATCGAAAGAAGACTAAAGAGAAAACACCCCAATGACCTTACTAAACAAATAAAGTGGACAAACTCGAAGATAATATCCCGCTAGGGGTAACCATCCACATGTTATTTAGCAATAAAGCTAGAAAAATTTACCAAATATGCAGTTGGACGAATTGTAGAGTACAGATTACATAAACAAAAAGAAACTGATAAATATCCGCTGATACACAGAATGGGTCACTTCAATCGGAACAACTAAATATCTTTGTTATTAATGTTATGAAAAGAACTGCGCAGGGCAAAATTATGTTATTTGGAGGAGTACACGTAATGGTACATACTGTTTATTCTGAAAGTAATTATTTAAATAAGATTTTAAGTTCATCATCATTTTTTGTTTTTTTTTTTATGGGACCGTATATTTATTTAATACTTGCATCCATCCATTTCGATAGTATTTGTAAAGATTTAATTTAACAATTACTTCAACTCTAATTTGTCAAATTGAAGATATAAAATATTTACAAGAATACCACTTCGCGTATTTCCTTGTTTTCCATATACAGTAAAACCTTGATTACCGGAACTAAGAATGATAAATGTGTTCGAATATAGAACAACACTTTTCTCTGTACTGAGTATCATATATTTTAAACCAAATGGTACATGCAAACAACTAAACGCTACATAAAATCGTACGCGACCCAGAAGTTTCTTACCGCTAAATCATATTATATTTCTTAATATATTTTGTAATATACATGTCTTAGTATAAGCAATTCCTCGGAGTTACTTTCATTTTGTGCTTCAAACCATGTTAACTCATTTTTAAAACCTTCGAATGAGAAGGCCCAGCTTCATCGTCGAAATTTGTGTTCACTCGATCCACATTTCTGTCTTCAAAATCTCGAACAACTTCGTTGGTACATATCTTCATGATTATATCACAAGTCTCATCAACTTCAAACCAGTTGAACACACTGGCTTCATCGCACCGTTCGCATCCAGGTAAGCTATGCAGCAATTGAATTGTTTCATCTGCGTCATATTTCATTTTTATTGAGTATTGCCCACTCCACAAGACATCACGCGTCAAAAAGCTGTCCCACGCATTTCTCAATATTGCATCGTCGACATAAGACCAAGCATCATATGCAATGCTGCAGCAATCCCACATGTCTAATTTGTCATGCATGTCTATCACTTCATCCGCCGTATTGCAGAGAGGTAATGAAGCTAATGTTGTCACCAATTCTTTTCGGTACTTTCGCTTAAAGCTTGCAATTATTCCACAATTCATTGGTTGTCTGAGTGGAGATAAGCTAAGTGGAATACTTATAACTGTAACGAATTTATCTTTTTTATTTAGATCGTTGAGATTGTGAAGCAACTTAGTATTATCTAGTAATAACAACGTTTTCTCCCTGCGCCCGTTCTTCAGTTGTCTTTCTATAACTGATTTTAAGAAATATTTCCTAAACCACTCATTGAAAATGTTACTGTTCATCTTAGCATTGGCGTTTGCTCTGTAGATAGTTGAGAAGGCTTCTGTATTCAAATTGTATAAACCTTGAGTTTCTCCAATGCTGCCGATTATTAGTATCGGCAACTTGTGACATCCGGTAGCATTTGCACAAAAAAGTGCAGTAATGTGATCTTCCAACATTTCTTGGTTTCCTGCCTTTTTCGCACGGTTAAACATTGAAGTTTTTTCTGGTACTCCTTTCCACATTATTACTGTGTGAACGACATTGTAAACGTTCTCCAATGTGAACCCGTCTTTCAGAAGTTTGTTAAAATAAGCTTTGAAGTTATTCACTGCATCTGTAGTTCGGATTGGAAAATCTTTCCTGACATCATCATCAGTCATACGGTAACGACATCTAAAGTTTTCCAACCAAACGAAACTGGCTTTAAAATCAGGAGCTCCCTTCAATTTTTCATTAATTTCCAGAGCTTTACTCCGTATCTCTGGTCCTGTCATTTGTATTCTGTTTTGTCTACATCGTAAGTACAACTGGTAAACAATTTTTTCTAGATCCGTTACATGTAGCCAGCTTGTACGTTTTCTGGAACGGCTAATATCCAATGTCTTGGCCTGGAATAGTCTTCTAATCTCTGCGTGCCCTGTATATATATTACCCAAGCAGGATACTGTAGTATCATACTTTTCTAGTATCAATTTTCGATTCACACCTTTGTCTCTCATCCTAATGATGTCGTATTTTTTTTCAACTGACAACACTGCCTTCGGTTTTCGCTTTATCATTGTTTGGAACGTTTCGAATGTAAATACCGCACAGAAATGATGTGACGCGATTTTATTTCGACAGTTCTCGTCGTCGACAATTTTGATTGGGGGAAACAAATACTATATGAACTATATACGTATATAGGAATATACGTATGTACGATACACTGTGGAGAATTATACAACGTTCTCATAATAGAACGTTCGGATGATGTATGTACGCAATATATAATCGAGGTTATGATGTATTGTATCAAAATAACAAATAATATTCGACCAAGAGCTGATAGAAGCAGGCAGCACAAAAGTAAGAATTTATTATGAGATTATTATGACAATAATAAGAAGAGATTTAATTGCAAATAGTTTATAAATAAATGATTCCCTGTAACTAAATTTATACTTCTGCCCATACTATAAACGGTAATCTTTTTAAAAAGAAAAACAATGCATGGATTCTACGAATATTCGAAACGTCCTTTTCGTGGATTTATTTTCCGAATATGTTTGCGTAATTTTGTAAAAGGAAAAAATAATAAATTTAACTACTCAGATAAACGAGTTAAAAATGAATTGTAACGTTGTAATCGTGCTTTATTGTTAATATTGAGTAATTTGAAAGAATAGTTTTTCTCCGTAGAAACTTCAACGTAGGTTCTATCTATGAAATTTGAATTCGTCGAACAAAGTGTTTCATACTTTTAACATAAAATGATTACTACTAGTGTTAGTGTTACGTTTTTATTTGACTTATTTTGGTTGTGTTGCCGTTAATTTTGAATTTGGATTAAATGGTAGCGTTGTCTGATGTTTAATACGATTGGCAATTAAACTCCACGTTTCGGCTAACCTGCTACGCGCAAGAGTACTGGCACGGGAGAGGATCAAAGTTGGTGAAAATAAATATTCGCTTAATCCTATTATATTATTAGACAAATGTTTTCCACAACAGATGTTTATTCAAATTCTAATTTGGGTATTGACAGAATTGTCGTTGAAATTTCGAATACTCGAAGTTACAATCGTTCGCTATACGTTTACACTCTTATTAAATACAAGATTTTGATTTAATTGATTTTTAATAATTTACAAATTGACAAATACAAACACGTCGATTAACAAAGCTGACAGGAACTGGGAACTAATGAAACATAGAACTAAAAGCTAAAGAACTAAAGGACTAAAGAACTTAAGAACTAAGAGCAAAACTAAGAGCTAAAGGAACTAAGAGCTAAAGCTAAGGAACTAAAGAATCGATAGGCGAAGGAACTGAGAAATTATGAGCTAAAAGAATTGAAGGCTAATCGCTATGAACAAAGAAATTACTTGCCAAAAATTGGGGAACTGATCGCCAAGAACCAAGGAATTAATCACCAAGAACTGAGGAGTTAACTACTCTGAACAAAGGAATTATTATTTTCTCTTCTATGTCGCTACGCTTATTTATAATTAGGTCTACTGTGGAGGGGTCGTCATGTGGTGGGTTATTCCGTGGGTTATTCGAATTTGGTTTCTATACAAATTGTTAGATTTCATTTAAATCTCAAATTTTACTCGCGCTATTGGTAGTTTTAGTCTATGTTACGGCGCGTGCGCAGCGCGGGACGTAACATTAGTTTGACTCATTTTAAACGTTTTGGTCCATCATCTTCTCGTAGCGAATAATTCCTACTTTGTAATTTAAACGTGTGTAATTTAAATATATAGGGTCTTCATACTGGCAGTAGACAGCTTTTTTCTCATAAGTGATAAATATCTGGGGAAAATGAAGGAATACACAATTTTACCATTTTTTATAATCCACGTAATAACGTACATCATTGACAAGGAGTACTAGTACTAGAACCCCAATTTCCCGCTCCGAGGACGTTTTTCAATAAATATAACGTATTGGCTTCGTAATACAATTATAATCTGTATTATATGTTAATTTCTCAGTTTGCAGTCTTGATAGTCACTACCTTACTTCGTACGTTCAAATCCGTTTATTTGAAATTTAAACACGTTGTTTAGGAAATTGCTCATTGTTTTGTTATTATAAGAATGGAACATATTCACTTGAAATAATACATATTTATATATATCTGGAATAATAGACAGTAACAGTCGTATTAAACATGCTCCTTAAACTTGGTGAATAAGAAATACTGGTAAATGTAAAACTGTATGCAACATTTAAACGTTTCTTTTATTTCCAGTCATGTACAATTTTGAGATCTCGAAAGAAATAATGTGCATCGTACATGATTAAAATTATATTAATGTACAAAATAATAAAGTATAATACAAATATGTCACATTCAGTTTAAAAAATTGGAAATCATCATTTTCCCGAAAATATTGCAAGCATGAAAAATTAATATATATGCTATTGTGCTGGTTGCAAAATGTGGTAAAAATGTTCCCACGTTAATTTTTTTTCGTATACTTAATATTTACGGTAATAGCATTGGCCAGTAACTGTGTGAACACCCTGCGTACAACGACTAAGCACTAAGTACACTTTGACCTTAGCTATTTCCAACCATTCTCAACGAATGTTTGCAACAAGATGAACTGAGAATATTTGCATCTCATGTTATTATAAATTATTAACATCGTTACAAGTTTAAGTGTATTTAGATTCTGTTCAAAACGTTCGTAGAATTTCATCAGCAAACCGTGGGATCAGCAATTCTAGCATCAAATTTTCGCATTTTTAAATCACTTTTTGAAATTGGATGTGCACATCCTAAAGCGACACTAAGCTCTTCCATTCATACAGTGATCTTCTCATCCATACAGTGATTCGCCGATTTGATAACACAAGTTTTCGAATCCATAGAATGTTCTCATCGGTCTGCAAGGTAAAAGGTAAATCCTCATGCGCCTCATCATCCATTCGTTTTCTGTTATTTCCTAAAACTTTTTCAGCCTATTGTAAATGACTGGTGGCTTCATAGTATTTTCTCCATATCCTTTTTTTAGCATCAACCGCATCAGTTTCTTTTCTCTCGCGTTTTAGGACTAATTTCGTCTTAATACATTGTTTTTTGAAAAACAGATCACCAACCTCTTTTGAAACGTGTGGCGGTTGAAAGAAAAATAGGCGTGCTAAAGATGTTGCCATAAGCGACGAACAGCTTATCATAGGCTCGCGAAATTTAATCTATTTATAGACTATAAACTATATTTCTTTCCCAACCAGAAACATCATTCTGCGAACTTTCTCAACAGTAAAGCATACCATGTAGTAGCAACTTGTCTTTTTCGACAGAAGGTTGCGATTATTAAATACAGATATCTTGAAAATAAAAATTTAGAATAATCCTGAATTTATTCTCTATTTTATTCAAGCACACATATTGTCTGGCGCTTTACAAGGCCATTACTTAGGAGAATCCTTGTAATTTCGACCAATCGCAGAGGACGCAATCGCGAGGAAACGCGTCAACGGGAGTCGTAAATTCCCGTTACGATTATAATAATCGACGCCGCGAATAGATCGATCCCCTGATTTCCGTTGAGATAATAGGGGTGGTTGAGTTGGTATAACGCTGCCATTAACAGGGTTATAAAGTTTATACTTCCAACATTTAAGAGTTACACTGAGGCGTATGTATAAGTTAAATAAGTGATTGATTTAAGGATAGTAACCCGGTAATGACATGTTGACTATTCTAACGATGAAAAATAAGTGAAGTTCGTTCTTATGTGATTACGGAGGAAAGCTCGGAGTGGGTGTGTCTTTTGAACTAAGGACATGGATTCGTTGTTCACACTTTTCGTTAGGACAGTGAGGGTAACGATCCACGATGCCCATTGGTTATAGTCAATATTAATAAGTGAAGATTGGAGGAGAAAGCCTCCTACCGACGTGGCTCGGGGGTGATCTTCTGCATGGGAAAAACCTGCTTTTCCGTTAGACACCCATCCGCTTTCTCCGCAATTTGTAAGAACGTGCAATAAACCTAAGGACTGTTTTAAGTACCAGTTATAAACCGAAAATAATTGCAGGAGTTCCTAATAATATTTGGTTTATGGTGGGGCCTTAGGCCTTATTGAGGGTCTGTCGAATGGGGCTTGGGCCTTGACAGTCAGACACTGAAGGACGTCGCACGGACCATTTCACGCGACGTAACAGTGGTATTATCCGTGTTTGATCCCTCGCTCATCGTGGATAATGATTCGACTCGATTTCAACTTAGTTTGACATTTACTATACGAATCGTTCTGCTAAATAGCTAGTTTTCTGTTTTGTTCAATCCCGGCTCGAGCACGTAGAATTATAGTGACCTATTTATTTGAGACATTTATTTATAATGATGAAACAGGAAACTATCATTGTTTAACTGTAGCTATTTCTTAATATAGTAATGTAATACAACTAAAACGACTAAATTGGTACAACTAATCAACTTCTAAGTGATAATTCACAACTCACTACAATCGACAACTAACAACTCGCAACTACTCACATATTGTGACTATCACCAACTAACTAACTTTCTCCACCAAAACACCCTTTTTTTATTGGCACATATTTTCGAAAATTTTCGAAAACTTCAATATGAATTTGACACATTACATTAAAATTGAATTCAAGTTACTAACCGATGTCGATATATTATTGTTCGTTGAGTAGGAAATACGCGGTGGCTGAATCAATGCTCGCATAGGTACGGCCGCTCGAAAACAAGTCTCTACCTACAGATGATTCATCAGAAACGTAAAATATTTAAGAGTAAAGGACTGTTACTGGGAGAGCAATGAAATGGGCCGAATTCAAATTGCATGTTACTGTAAATAATTTCTACGGCTCGGCTGTGTTTCAATCGATGCTGCCCGGAGATTTTCGATAGATCGGCGATATTGATTGTGGTGTAACTTCCGCTCCACTGTATGAGTCACGGGATACCTCTTAACGGTTGATTTGAAGCAGCAGTGACAGGGACAAATAGCAGAAAAAGGACTGCTTATCAACAGTCGATAACAAACTCCGGTACGTAACACATTGCACTTATTTGCGACAACGTTTCAAACGATAGATTGAAATTGATAGAAGTACACTATATTTTAGTGCTTCAATAATCGGGTGGTTGTGTAATTACATCGATTTATATTCCAGACTTTATACAAACGCAACCAGCGATTTTTTTCTAAAATTTGTTTAAATTAATGAATAACGCGGTCTTTGGGAAATCGATGTCAAATGTGTACAGTCATACAGACGTGAAGCTATTAATTCGTTGGAACCGTGCTGAGCGACTGATCATTGTACCAAATTTTGTCGGATATAGTAAAATTATCACGGATACGGATAGTTTGATTTAAGAGCTCACGCGCGATAACCCACATGATGTTATGAAGCGAAGCATCCATCACTTCGACACGAGTAATTACGCGAAAAACAATGAGTACTGTGTTCCGTGAACGAAATAGTGTACCGGACTGAATGAAAGACAAGAAAAATGGTGCGGTTATAACGGAGTTCGTAGGATTGTGAGTGAAGATGTACCTATTTCATGTTTGTGCCATGAAAAAATATGTAAAAAAGTAATGAATGTATTAAACGAAACTTTGATGCGTGGAATATATGTTTCAAAGATTGTATCAAACGTCACGAAGTGAACATGGAAAATACTGTTTCTCAGAATCGTATAAAATCTATAATGTATGACATGTACTTCTTTCGATAAACAACGACGTTATAGAACTCTCGTAGTTTGTATCTAGACTGCGGATTCTTATGCATTTATAGGAAATTTGCAAATGCAAAATTGTATACGATGCATACAATACGAAAGAATACATAAAATAACCAAAGTATACTGCTTTCTATAATTCTTGATACTTAAAACATTTTTTGCAACAAGCTTCCATCTTTTTAATTATATTGTCAAAAATATAAATTTCCGTAAATATCTATAACCTATGTATGATTTATGAATTACTTTCCGTGATAAAGAATAAAAGGAAACTTTTCCTTCTGGAAAACTGATTTTTCCTCAAAACAGTGTTTTCTACAGTAATTTTCAAATTAATTGACATGGTCAAATTAGTTGACTCAACCTAAATGCTTAATTTAGTTATTAAAAAGTTTGCAGAAAATATTTCTTCGAACAACGGATGTATTTACAAACATATCTTTTGAAAAAGATTAATCCTTCATAATGAAAAATCTGTTAAGAGAAATTAAATTTTTGTACATTTATTATCCGCGCAAACACTCGTGCGATATACTGAATATGAAAAATTAGCTGTCACATAACAGTGTAAAAAGAGAAGAAGAATCCACATGATATCTCCACATATCTTGATTAGATGGGCAAAAGTATAGCATATCCGAAATTATTCTAGTAGAAGTACAAATTTGATTTAAAATTCCATGAATTTTAAACTGATAGAAAATTAAACGATGAAACTCGATGACTTGAAGCTTCGAATAGAAACTAATTTTTACTGCTTGCACGAATCTGGTTTCAAAATTGGGAATTGTCAGAGTTGTTTGTAGGATGAATGTACACTATCGTTTATAAGTTCATTTATAAATTAGTTATGAGGACACTTCCAAATTATTGAAAATATTGTGGATAAAATATATTTGAAACACACGACATATACTTGAAAATATACAACACACCAGTGACTCCCACTACCACACAGTGCCACGTGAATCCATCATTATCAGTGCCACGAGTTCCAACAACTTCAATCTCACAACAACAGGAGTGTCATCTTCAGGAAGGAACACCTCTCTCGCGAAGCACACGCACACAATATTCCGCTGCATAGTGACGAGCGATGACATGCAGCCGGAACAACTCCGCATCGGGAATCACTGATCACACATCACGAGTGTCACCTAAGTTAACGAAGTACCTTCATTGCGAAGCATGTCCATACAACGTTCCATTGCAACAATGTCAAACGCAACAGAAATCAACTCCTTGTGTCGGGAGCAAAGTAGTCTGATGGACCAACTAACTTTCGTATCGAGACTACTCGACGAATACAAACGGTCCGGTCACCAAAACAAAGCCCTCATACTGTTTTACTGCAAAAGGTTCGATGAACGGTGGAGTCGGGTCGACGATGTCCAATACAAATTAGAATCGCACAACGAAGGCGAAAAAGCGCACTTAGATGCCATCTTCGAATGCTGTCACGCCATGAATGCACGATTAATGAGACTCGAACGCAATCTTTCCTCAACAGGAACTTCCAAGGCAATGACGAATCCGAAATCACCAGAATGCAGCAGCAACATGTCTAGCAGTTTCCAAGGCGGTAACAATAATTTAAATAACAACAATAACAATGTTTATACTCCGCCGATGGAAAATATCGTATTTAATTTAGCGCCGATCTCGTCGCATGACACACGCAGCTTATCGCATGAGACCCGCAGTTCGTCGCCTACACGCGTCTTGACGACAACCAAATTCGCATCGTCATTATCTCGACAACCTTGCCCAATGCCACCAAAACCTTGAATCTAACTACCTCCAATGATGCTCTGGACCGAAAATAAGAGAGACCCGCATCTGCCAACAAGCCGTTGTCCTTATTGTTCGTTACCCTTTAACCGTAGTTCACAACATAGAGAGTAACGGGCTGAGTCGTTCCCAGGACAACAAATTCAACCTCGAGTCGAAACCTACGACAGAGATTCCGGAATATACGATGTTCGAACCATCCAGGAGCAGTTTCTCCTCGATCATCACTTCCATGATAAATGTTCATCAAAACGTGTCGACTTTCAATGATCTGTCCTACACCATGCCGCCTGTACCACCTGAGATCAGGAATATCGTATCGGAGAATCATTCTTCAGGACATAACGTGAAGACGCCACCTACGCCATCGCCGAGATGGGCTACACCATTATTTTCCGCGAGGAGGGGAAGATGCTATTACGCATACCCAGTGACTGCCTGGGTAGTGTGGGACTCGATAGGTGGAACGCCATACCCACGAAAAACTCCTCCTCCATCCACTCCTCTTACAGGTACGAACCCCGGAAACGCCTTTCGGCATTACTTCAGAGTTGGCCCTAGTGTGTACCCCTCATTTGTTAGAAATCTCAGTTATTTCTTCTAGTTCCAGTTTTTCTTCTCCTCTCGACATTCATTTCTTGGATTCGCCTCGCAACCATGGTCTTCTTACAGAATGCCTGGAACCTAGTCCAGTTATCCTTTTTATTGATTACTACGTCAATAACATTTTCCGTCGTCAGTAGTATGCCGACGTAGGTCTCCAGTTCAGTCCTATCGTAGATCCACCTAGGGCAGTGGAACAACGCATGCTCCGCGTCGTCTTCTTCGGTGTCACAATCCCAGCATCTCGAATGAACCTCTTTGCTGATCGTCCTACGGCACACGTTGAATATCCCGTGTCCAGTCAATATTTGTATAGCCCAGTGATCAATGTTTCTTTTGTACTTCGTAAAAGTACAAGCGTCAAAAATTAATTTCCTCGTCCAATTGTCCTATCTATAAAATCTCCATTCTTCTCTTCACTTGTCGTCCATACGTTCTTCCACTGTCCTCATCCTCTCAACGAAAATTGATGCGGCTCCTTCTCTAGAAAGCGTCTCTTAATGTTCTTGCTGATAACTTTTTTCAATTCATACTTCTCAGCCCGGAGCTCCGCTTTGTAGTAGATCCTCATTGTGTCCGTCAGTACGCACAGCGCTGCTCTGTACGCCGTCGACGATCTTATAAGTGCGGCTCTTTGTGCCTTCTTCAAGGTATTCTTATTTTTCTTAATTAATAGCGCATTAGCCCATACCGGAGACGCATAGAGCACCATCGACTCCCAAACTCTATAATATAGTCTCCTGGCTGAGCCGGTAGGCCCGTTAACGTTTGGTAGCAGCGTCCTAAGCCTCCCATCAGGGCATCAGCCTTGCTGCAGACTTTCTGAAAGTGAGCCCCGAATCTGCCACATTTATCCAACTGCACTCCAAGGTATCTGACTGAATGGGCCACACCTGCGATTGGCCCGAATCAGAATAATTTCCGCGTTATTGCCACCTGGACGAATCACTCAAATAGTATCGGTAATTTACAGAACATGCTATCGGACCTCAACGTTTGTCTATTGTGTCCACAGAGCATCACATCGAACAAGTCTTTGATATCAAACTTCTCCTTGGAGTCACCCTTGCCTCCAACGAAACCGGTATACTCTCCAATGTCAAACCAAGTCCCAATCACGGACGCCACGACGCCCAACGCCCTCTCACCACCAAGGATCGTCACCAAGAAAACACGAGTCGTGCGGGTCATCGAGGAGAGCACAGTCGCCCGATCAACCGTAAACATCTTTCACGCCTCCACGACAGATCTACAGATGGACCTTGCTCTCGTTTGGGAAATCGACAAGGGACCACCAACGAAATACATGACTAGGACCACAACAGTTCACCCCTCAGATAACGGTTATTATCTGCCACATCATGGCTTAATCAAGGATAAGAGCCAAACTACAAAACTCCGCGCCGTGTTTGACGGATATGCACCAAGCGCCACCGGAGTTCCTTTCAACGACATTTCCTGGGCCGAGGTGTTCAACGACACTTCCTGGGCCGCGAACTTCAACTGAAAATTTCTTGGTAACGACGGGGACGACGGCGATCCAAACTACGAGGTAGATAACGTGCCCTTGATGCAACGGCCCATCGGCCGTGTCATAGCGTTCACCCTGGCGCCGACGGCATCATTCGGATGGCCACAGTTTATATGGCAACAAGCATTTTGGATCGAGGCGCCAAGCGGCTCGCCCCCCTACCGGGCCAATCCGATCCAGCGGAATACGGACAACCAGCAATCTACAAGGAGTTGGACGAGATATCCAATTAATTTTACCTGTACAGAATTTTTGAACGGTACCCTTACAACGGGAGGAAGGATGTTACATCCGGCGACTCTCTACACAAACCGGGCCCCATACCGCGGGCAAGATGGCTGCCTTATCTACACATCCTTATTGTATTATTACCCTACTATCCTCAATAATCTTAAAGGCCCACCATAAATCTTGGCATTTTCATAGTTAAGGTACTTTAGACCAAACAAGTATCTTTCTAATTGAAGTGTTACTTAAATTTATTGTCCACTTCGGGAAGATACGGGGAAATTAGTTTTTCTCATGTATGGTGTCTCCCCCGAGCAACTTTCTCTCGGGGACGGCTGACCCTTCCTTACCCACCAACCTTTTCATATCCAATTAGTAACAATGACTATTGCCCTCACTTTCCTATGCAAAGTTGCCATCCACGAATCCGATGATCCCGTGCGCTAGACACGCTCATCAATAGCTTTCCTCCGCGACACTGAACATCGTCACCGAAATTCAATGGTTTTTCATCCGTTGACCAGTCAATGTCTTCAGTGGTTTATCAGCCTTAGATCAGCCATCAATTTAACTTACTGTTCACACGTTGCTAAGAATACGTCTACACGCACTACGCGTAACTGTCTATGTCAACAAAATTATCGGAATAAAGTGTATATTGTGACCAGTTACTTCAGTGTTATAATCAGTTCAACCACCTCTATTATCCTAACCGAAATAGGGGATCGACCAATTCGTGGGGTCTATTATCTAATCGTAACAGGAATTTGCGACTCTCGCTGGGGCGCTTCTCCATGATCGCGTATCTCCGCGAACGGTCGAACAAACGATTTGCTTGAATTGCAGCAAGTGTCCGAATACTTGTGCATATAGTAGTGTATATAATTAAGATGGTATATATAATTTGCTTAACGCACTGGATTTAAGTGGCGATCTGGCAATCGCTTATGCGTCATTCATGTTTTCATAGTCATCGACGCATGGGTTTATATTGTCGTAAATCAAGTGATTATCGAGAACTGATCGATATATATATTTAGACGTATATATTAAAAAATATATTAAGAAATATAATATGACTCAACGGCAAAATGAAATTGACTCGGAGAAATTACTTGTATTACGATATACATATTGAGAAATATACTAAGAAGTATAATATAATTTAACGACAAGAAAGGTATGAGACGCGTATGAATTTATGTAGCGTTTAATTGTTTGTTTGTAACATTTGGTTTGAAATATATGACACTCAGTACAAAGAAAACTGTTGTTCTACTAATCAAACACATTTATCGTTATTAGTTCCGGTAATCAAGGTTCTACTGTATATGGACGTCAAGGAAAGACGCGAAATGGTATTCTTGTATTTACGTCCTCTGTGACTTTTTGCTTCATTTTGACAAATTAGACTTAAAGTAATTGTTAAATTAAGTCTTTATAGGGAATATCGAGATGGATCGATCAATGTATTAAACAAATATACGGTCCCACAAAAAAAAGATAAAAAATGATGATGAACTTAAAATCTTACTTAGAAAATGACTTTCAGAAGAAGCATTATCTACCATTGTGTGTGCTCCTCCAAATAGCATAATTTTGCCCTGCGTAGTTCTTTTCATAACATTAATAACGAAGGTATTTAGGCGTTCCGATTTATATGTCACATTCAGTATACCAGCGGATATTTATCAGTGCGAGCACCTACCAAAGCCGGTAGATACGCGACTAATCTGTGTAAAATTTGAATTGGAAATAAATGTATATCTATACAATTATGTGATATGGAAACAAATACATATACACCAATGGGCTTCTTTTTTTTCTCTTCCTCCTCGTATTTTTTATAATTTGTTTTATCGAACAAAAAGAAAGTTGTAGTTGCAAGTAATTAACTAAATGTAGTAATTGAGGATGGCAACCTCGTCGATGTAAATGACTTTGAAATATGTTAAAGAAACTAAATGACGCATTTTTTGCGTATCTGTCGATTTCTTCTTCGACCGTTGGTATTTTTCAAACAAATAAAGTTTTGAATAGAATTGTTACCTTCTTTGTCTTTATTGTACATAATTGTAAATATTTTTAACTGACACGAGCAACTTGTACGAATAATTTCGGCCCGATATACTGAAAGAGAAAATTGTGTTTAGGAACATATGTAGGATGTCTAGGATGATATAGCACAATGTAAGTAGATGTATGCGTTGAGGTCAGAGGAAGGTTATATACATTCTTAAAAATAAGATTATATATTTCGATGCATTGATCGATGTAGTTCCTTATAAAGAAATATTAGCCCTATTACTTTCTTTTAAGGAGATGTAAATATTTTAGAGACGTATGTTAACGAGTACTAGTTATTAGTAATAATATTTATTAGTCTCGACTTTTACATTCTTTAACATATTTCAAAGTCATTTACACTGGCGAGGTCGCCATTCTCAGTAATTACATTTAATTAATTAATTGCAGTTATAGTTTTCTTTCCGATTAATAAGACAATTTATAAAGAATACGAGAAGGAAGAGAGAGAAGAAGAAGCATATTTGTGTATATGTATTTGCTTCTATATCATATAATTATATCAATATAAATTTAGTTCCAATTCAAGTTTTGTACAGATTAGTAGGGTATCAACTCGCACTGATAAATATATTGAAAATACTCAAAACAATAGTCCACGCTCCATGGTATGTCAGAAACGATGATATACGCAAAGACTTAAAGATATCAACGGTCAAAGAAGAAATCGGCAGGTACGCAAAAAAATACAAGGAAAAAAGGGCAACACATCCAAACCAGTTAGCTGATGAAGCGAGCAAAACTCTCATCGAAAGAAGACTAAAGAGAAAACATCCCAATGACCTTACTAAACAAATAAAGTGGACAAACTCGAAGATAATATCCCGCTAGGGGTAACCATCCACATGTTATTTAGCAATAAAGCTAGAAAAATTTACCAAATATGCAGTTGGACGAATTGTAGAGTACAGATTACATAAACAAAAAGAAACTGATAAATATCCGCTGATACACAGAATGGGTCACTTCAATCGGAACAACTAAATATCTTTGTTATTAATGTTATGAAAAGAACTGCGCAGGGCAAAGTTATGTTATTTGGAGGAGTACACGTAATGGTACATACTGTTTATTCTGAAAGTCATTATTTAAATAAGATTTTAAGTTCATCATCATTTTTTGTTTTTTTTTTATGGGACCGTATATTTATTTAATACTTGCATCCATCCATTTCGATAGTATTTGTAAAGATTTAATTTAACAATTACTTCAACTCTAATTTGTCAAATTGAAGATATAAAATATTTACAAGAATACCACTTCGCGTATTTCCTTGTTTTCCATATACAGTAAAACCTTGATTACCGGAACTAATAATGATAAATGTGTTCGAATATAGAACAACACTTTTCTCTGTACTGAGTATCATATATTTTAAACCAAATGGTACATGCAAACAACTAAACTCTACATAAAATCGTACGCGACCCAGAAGTTTCTTATCGCTAAATCATATTATATTTCTTAATATATTTTGTAATATACACGTCTTAGTATAAGCAATTCCTCGGAGTTACTTTCATTTTGTGCTTCAAACCATGTTAACTCATTTTTAAAACCTTCGAATGAGAAGGCCCAGCTTCATCGTCGAAATTTGTGTTCACTCGATCCACATTTCTGTCTTCAAAATCTCGAACAACTTCGTTGGTACATATCTTCATGATTATATCACAAGTCTCGTCACCTTCAAACCAGTTGAACACACTGGCTTCATCGCACCGTTCGCATCCAGGTAAGCTATGCAGCAATTCAATTGTTTTAACTGCGTCATATTTCATTTTTATTGAGTATTGCCCACTCCACAAGACATCACGCGTCAAAAAGCTGTCCCACGCATTTCTCAATATTGCATCGTCGACATAAGACCAAGCATCATATGCCATGCTGCAGCAATCCCACATGTCTAATTTGTCATGCATGTCTATCACTTCATCCGCCGTATTGCAGAGAGGTAATGAAGCTAATGTTGTCACCAATTCTTTTCGGTACTTTCGCTTAAAACTTGCAATTATTCCACAATTCATTGGTAGTCTGAGTGGAGATAAGCTGAGTGGAATACTTATAACTGTAACGAATTTATCTTTTTTATTTAGATCGTTGAGATTGTATAGCAACTTAGTATTATCTAGTAACAACAACGTTTTCTCCCTGCGCCCGTTCTTCAGTTGTCTTTCTATAACTGATTTTAAGAAATATTTCCTAAACCACTCATTGAAAATGTTACTGTTCATCTTAGCATTGGCGTTTGCTCTGTAGATAGTTGAGAAGGCTTCTGTATTCAAATTGTATAAACCTTGAGTTTCTCCAATGCTGCCGATTATTAGTATCGGCAACTTGTGACATCCGGTAGCATTTGCACAAAAAAGTGCAGTAATGTGATCTTCCAACATTTCTTGGTTTCCTGCCTTTTTCGCACGGTTAAACATTGAAGTTTTTTCTGGTACTCCTTTCCACATTATTACTGTGTGAACGACATTGTAAACGTTCTCCAATGTGAACCCGTCTTTCAGAAGTTTGTTAAAATAAGCTTTGAAGTTATTCACTGCATCTGTAGTTCGGATTGGAAAATCTTTCCTGACATCATCATCAGTCATACGGTAACGACATCTAAAGTTTTCCAACCAAACGAAACTGGCTTTAAAATCAAGAGCTCCCTTCAATTTTTCATTAATTTCCAGAGCTTTACTCCGTATCTCTGGTCCTGTCATTTGTATTCTGTTTTGTCTACATCGTAAGTACAACTGGTAAACAATTTTTTCTAGATCCGTTACATGTAGCCAGCTTGTACGTTTTCTGGAACGGCTAATATCCAATGTCTTGGCCTGGAATAGTCTTCTAATCTCTGCGTGCCCTGTATATATATTACCCAAGCAGGATACTGTAGTATCATACTTTTCTAGTATCAATTTTCGATTCACACCTTTGTCTCTCATCCTAATGATGTCGTATTTTTTTTCAACTGACAACACTGCCTTCGGTTTTCGCTTTATCATTGTTTGGAACGTTTCGAATGTAAATACCGCACAGAAATGATGTGACGCGATTTTATTTCGACAGTTCTCGTCGTCGACAATTTTGATTGGGGGAAACAAATACTATATGAACTATATACGTATATAGGAATATACGTATGTACGATACACTGTGGAGAATTATACAACGTTCTCATAATAGAACGTTCGGATGATGTATGTACGCAATATATAATCGAGGTTATGATGTATTGTATCAAAATAACAAATAATATTCGACCAAGAGCTGATAGAAGCAGGCAGCACAAAAGTAAGAATTTATTATGAGATTATTATGACAATAATAAGAAGAGATTTAATTGCAAATAGTTTATAAATAAATGATTTCCTGTAACTAAATTTATACTTCTGCCCATACTATAAACGGTAATCTTTTTAAAAAGAAAAACAATGCATGGATTCTACGAATATTCGAAACGTCCTTTTCGTGGATTTATTTTCCGAATATGTTTGCGTAATTTTGTAAAAGGAATAAATAATAAATTTAACTACTCAGATAAACGAGTTAAAAATGAATTGTAACGTTGTAATCGTGCTTTATTGTCAATATTGAGTAATTTGAAAGAATAGTTTTTCTCCGTAGAAAATTCAACGTAAATTTTATCTGAGGTGTAGATGTGTCCGTGATAATTGTTGCGCGTTGGCTGTAGATGTAGACGTCGCTATACGCTACTGGGATACTGCTGATTTTCTTCTCATTTTTGTATCGCAGTTCGCTGTTGAGTGCCGAAGCGTGCAGACGTGTGTCTAGTGCTATGTGAAGTTCGCAAAACAACACGTGTCGCCCATCCGTCGAAAGTGAATACAGCAAAGTGTTTCCTATCCTTTAAAGAAAAAAAATCCTACGCTCCTAACCTCTACCCGAATACTAGCCTCATAGCCCCACTAGTTATTCATTTTGAATTAACTAGCTCGACGATGGCCCAGGAAACAAGACCAGGCTCTCCTGAGCAAAACCATAACTACCCCGCGCTACCTCCGCCGTGGCAAAAGTGCAACAGATCCCCCCGTACCAGTGACGCCAAAAGTTCCAAGAAACGAAGAATAGAACCACCAATAACAAACACAAAAGACACCCAGAACGAACAAACAACAATCCAAATAAACACTTACAACAGGTTCGCCGTATTAGAATCCTCAAACGACGCCATGGAAATCGCAGACCCGCCACCAAATCAACTCACTCAGAGAAACCCCCCTCCCCCACCAATATTCGTTGATGATGTCATTGACATACAAACGATGATCAAGTCCATAGAGAGAGATATCTCCAAGGAGGACTACAACCTGAAGATAAACAACAACAAGGTAAAAATTCTGCTAACAAACCCCGATGCGTACAGAAAACTCACCAAGCTGCTTAGGACCTTGAACGCCAACTTCCACACGTATCAACTCAAACAAGAAAGACCTTTCCGGGTGGTCCTACGCAACATCCACCACTCAGCTGACATTGATGAACTAAAATTCGAACTCTTAAAACTCGGCCACGAAGTCATCAACGTTAGTAACATAAGACATAGAGTCTCGAAAGACCCGCTATCATTATTTTTCGTATACATAAAACAAAAACCCAACAACAAGGATATTTACAATATCAGTCGTCTTATGAACGCAATAGTAAAATTCGAACCACCGCTTGTTAAAAAAGAGATAGTGCAATGTAAAATGTGCCAAAGGTACGGTCACACGCTAAAATATTGCAACCATACCTTCCGCTGCGTTCAGTGTGCAGGTACACACTCCACCGACCAGTGCAGTAAATCACCGGATACCCCAGCGAAGTGTATCCACTGCCAAGGTGACCACCCTGCTAATTACAAAGGCTGCTCAGCCTACAAAACCCTGTACACAAATAAGTACCCCAAACTCAGAGCAAAAGAAATTACCAATCAAACACCCAGTCCTCCTAAATTCACTTCTGCCTCAATCCCCTTAAACAAACAAATACCCGGTCCTCCCAAATTCACCACTACTTCAACCTCCTATGCCCAAGCAGTACAAGGAATCCAAAATAATCCGAATAGCCACAGAGACCATTCTCAAAATAGTGTCCCCAATTCTCCTAACGCAGACAACGTCTCTAGACTTGAAAAACTAATACAAAAGCAATCAGAGCAAATAAATAACTTGCTATCTCTACTAACAGTCATCATGGATAAAATAATAAGCCCCGACGCAAAATAAAACCAAGACGCATAGCTCTGTGGAATGCCAACGGTCTAGCTCAACACAAACTTGAACTAGAACTCTTCCTAAAACCCCAGCGGAAAGGCCCACGGCGGCAGTGGAATCATAATCAAATCCAGTATTAAGCACTACGAACTTCCATCATTCCAGAAAGACTACCGCCAAGCAACAAACGTAGCAATAGAAGACTGTCATGGTACAATGACGACTTCAGCAGTATACTGCCCTCCCAGACACTCCATCGCCAAAGCAGACTTTGATTACTTTCTTGACATCCTGGATAGTAGATTCATAGCTGGAGGAGACTATAACGCCAAACATACCCAAAGGGTGCAGCAGACTGGTTACAGTAAGAGGCAAAAATCTCTTAAACAGCATAATAACCAACAATCTCAACTACCTCGCCACATACGAACCCACATACTGGCCCACTGACACTAACAAAATACCCGACCTTCTGGACTTCTTCATAGCCCAAAATATCTCGTCAAGATACGTCCGAATAAACTCCTCGGCTGATCTCTCCTCTGATCATTCCCCCGTGATAGCAACAGTCAGCTCAACAATTATCGAGAATACACCCAATGGCCTTATTCATAACCAACTCACCAACTGGCAGCTCTTCAGAAAAATCTTTAATCACTCAACGTCAGCCTTAACCTCACTAAACAGCAATGAAGAAATCGAAGCAGCTACGGGAAACTTAAACATGAGCATAATAAACGCTATCCGCCTCTCCACACCTACTAAGACGTCTATCAGCAAACATGAATATCCCCACTACATATTAAAAAAAATAGCGGAAAAACGTAGACTAAGAAGAGTATGGCAGACCCATAGAACACCGGATGACAAACGCAAACTAAACAACGCAACTAGAAAGCTAACCAAAATCATCAAAAATTACAAAAATGACTGCTTCCAAAAATATCTCACTAATCTGTCCCCCACAGCCGACTCCAACTACTCACTATGGAAGGCCTCCAGGAAACTCACGCCCCCTCCCCCCAAATAATCCCTCCTATCCGCCGTCTGCAAGGTGGATGGGCGCGTAGCCCTATAGAAAAAGCCAACCTGTTTGCCAAATACTTGACTAAAGTATTCAAACCCCATTCCCCCAAAGCTGCCGCGGACGTTACTGAATATCTGCACTCTTCCTTCCAAATGTCCTCCCCTATTGAACCCTTCGCTTCTGCAGAGATAATAGAATCAAGCAGTCGCCTAAATCCCAAGAAAGCAGCAGGGCACGACGTAATAGGCAATAAAGCAATCAAGGAACTACCCTTCTACCTACCCTGTCTAAACAATTCGAGAAGATGCTAACGAATCGACTCCTTCCAATCCTAGAAGATTTGAAAACACTCCCAGATCACCAATTCGCCTTTTGGAAACAACATTCAACAGTTGAGCAAATCTATCGCATAACCCACATGATCAGCCAAACTCTTGAAAAGAAAAAATATTGCTCAGCGGTATTCCTAGACATCCAACAGGCATTCGACAAAGTATGGCACGATGGGCTGCTATATAAACTCAAAAAGATCCTACCACACCCCTACTACTCCATCCTAAAGTCCTACGTAACCAACAGAAAATTCATGGTAAAATGCTTAGACACCACTTCCACAATATTCCCAATAGAATCTGGCATACCCCAAGGTAGTGTCCTCAGACCCTTGCTGTTCTCCATCTACACTGCCGACCTACCTATATCTAATGAGATATCAATAGCAACATTTACTGACGACACAGCGTTGTTAGCTTCCCACGCAGACCCGGTAATTGCCTCATCCACTCTCCAGCGAGGTCTCGACTCCATGGAAAAATGGTTTCATAATTGGGGCTTCAAAATTAACGAAAAAAAATCCTCACATGTAACCTTCACGCTCCGAAAACAAACCTGCCCCCAGGTCACCATCAACAATACAACAATTCCTTGCAAGGACTCAGTCAGATACCTGGGCATGACCCTGGACAGAAGACTCACATGGAAAAACCACATCTCGGATAAAACGAAGCAACTAAAGGACAAACTGAAAAAATTCTATTGGCTCACGGGCCGACGCTCCAAACTAAGCCTACAGAATAAAATTACCCTCTACAAGACCGTAATAAAACCTGTCTGGACCTACGGAATTCAACTATGGGGAACAGCAAGTAACTCCAACATTGAAATACTTCAACGCTTCCAATCGAAGACGCTGAGATCCTTAGTTGATGCTCCATGGTATGTAACCAACGAAACAATTCATCGCGACCTCAAGATACCCACAGTCAAAGAGGAAATAGCAAAATATAGCGACAGATATAGCAAAAGAGTCAACAAACACCGAAACCCCCTAATCACTGGACTGCTTGATACGTCGGACCAGATCCGCAGGCTGAAGAGACACTACCCGCTAGACCTAAACGCTAGATTCGATTAGTTACTTAAATTAAGTAATATCTAATCATTTACAATACCTAATTACAAATTATACTTATCCATAATAAGTATTAACTTATTATAAATAATCTGCCATGTTACTGCGCCACGCCAGAAAAATTACTGAAAATTCTCAACGCGAGAATTGATTGTAATTTTAATAAACATAATAAAAAAAAAATGTTTGTATCGCGGAAGAAAAAAATGCGACTCCAATCGCCGGGATTCGAACCCGGGTTCCGAACGTTAGTAACCTAAGGCGCTAACCACTGCGCTGCCGTCGTTTTTCCTTTTTTAATGATGTTTATTTAACCCAAGATACAATTTTAAATACATTCTGGTATTCACAATAAACTGTGCATTTTGGTAATGATGTGTTAGGCAAAGGTACCGATACGAGACGGTACGACGTAGCCATACTATATTATGTGTCGGCGCTTTATATTTTTTGTGTTTAATACAATTTTTGGGTTTAAGCCGCTGGGGAGCGGAGCTTTTATATGATTTTGGTTTTTTTTATTTTTTCTGTCCTGAAAACTTGGTCGCAAAACATGACGCTTCGGTAGTCTGCTTTTTGGGTGCTGTGTAACTTTGGGGAGGGGTGGGATGAGAGGGAGGGGACGGTGGAGGGGGATGTCAAATAGGTTTATTTACAAAATTTACAAATATTTACAGATTACACCTGATTTATACGGTGTCAGAATTGAGTTCTGTCGAATTAATGGTTTTCTCTCTCATTTTTTTTGTAGATTCGGTATCCACCAATATTTTTTTGTGTTTTTCTGTGTTTGTCTTTAGTGTCTTTCAGAGGGAGGGCCATATTGTATCTCCACCTAGTGTGTGCGGTCTGTCCATTTAAGTTTCCTTCGTAGAGTATAGTTTCGATCCCTATTTTTCCTTTTATGTGATAGATTATTGGGATATTATTTTGGTCTTGGAGGTAGTTTTTTTCGTCTAGGTATAGAAAAGCTTCTGGGGGGATGTAGCCTGTTGTCAGTGTGTTTTTGTAATATGCGTCGTTTGGAAATAAGCAACTGAAGATTAAGCTGTTTTCTTTTATCTTTGCAGCTTGCGCGAAGTGGTTTCTTATTAGCTTTAGGATATGACAGTCTATGCGGTGAATGTTGGCTAGGTCGTAGATTATTTTGTCTTTTACATATTTTTTGAATCCGCTGTGTTCGGATCTGTAAATACTCAAGCAAGCTCTGATGCATTTTCTTTCGAATATGCGAATTTTTTCCATTTGGGAGGCTGATATGTTGTACCAGATTGGGCAGCCGTAGGTTATGATCGGTCTGATTAGTGCTTGGTAGCATAGTATTTTTACTTTGCTGTCGAGATGTTTGGAGTAGAATAGCTTTTTTATTTTCCAGAATGCTTTATTGGCCTTAGCGAGTTGAATTTCGGTGTGCTGCTTGAAGTTTAAATTGTAGTCTATATATCCTAGGTATTTTACGCAGTTTTTGTGTGGTATGAGTGCCCCTTTGTCTGTTTTTCTTAGTTGGAATTTTTTGCAGTATTCTCTTTCTATTGGGCCGATTTCACTTGACTTGGGTCTATACCGTATGGTTTCGCATTTGCTTGTGCTGATTTTTAGTTTCCATGCGTGGTGATAGTCGTTTATTTTCTCAAAAAGTTCTTGGAGTTCCGTTTTTATTGTTTTGGTTTTGCGGTTTGTTACGTAGATGATTAGGTCATCTGCGAAGGCTATGGAGCGTTTATGGGTGGATGTATTGAGATTAAAGAGATTTAGTAAGTCACTGTTGTAACTACTGAAAAGTAACGGGGAATTTACTGTACCTTGTTGCAGACCGTTTTTTATGGAGAATTCTTTGCTTGATGTATGTGAACCTTCGGTCATTATGAATATTTATTAAGCAGGCGACTACTCGTTGTTTTGCGTTTAGGGCACAGCAGATGTCTGACATAAGTTTGTTTATTGCGTGAATTGTGGAGTGTTTGTGCCGGAAGCCAAATTGATTTTCTGGGATTATGTCATTTTTTGTGCAGAAGGAGGTTAGGGGGTTGTTTATGATTATTTCAAATACTTTGCTTATGTTGGGGAGGAGGCTTATGGGTCGTAGGTTTGCGGCCGATAAGCCGTTTTTATCTTTTTTTTCTTAATAGCTATCAGTTTGGCTTTTTTCCATTTTCTGGGGAAATATGTGTTGTTTAGTGCATTGTTGAAGAGTATTGTGTAGTACCATTTTATTTTGTTCGGTAGGCGCTTGAGTAAAATGTTTGTGACGCCGTCGAAGCCGGTGGATTTTTTGTTGTTTAGTTTGGAGAAGATTTTGTTTAGTTGATTGTAATTTGTGAAGTAGATTATTTCTGGATCTGGTTGTTTGGGGTTGTCTGCGGTGTTTTCGTTTGAGAATGTGCAGACTGTTTTGTTTAGCGTTATGTCTTGTTCCATTTCATTTTTGAGTTTGTTTGTTTCGGCGATGATAATTCTGTTTAGTTGTTCTCGGCCCATGTGTTCGTTTTGTGTGTGTGTTTTGAAAAAGTAGTTGCCGATAATGTCTAGTTTTTCTGTTGTTTTAGTTATTATGATGTTATCCTCGGTGTCTTTGTTGGTGTTGTGTATCTTGTATGTTGTGTATACCTGCTTCTTGGATGAGGGAGGATTTTTTTGGAGGCAATTTGAGAGGTGGGATGGGGTTTTGTCCTTTTGGTCTGAAGATTTGATTTACTTGTGGGAACATGTTATCTGAGTCGTCTTTGGAGATGTTCTTTATTTTGTTTGTCCAGTAATGGTTTATAGAGTTTGCGAATTCTTGTTTCAGTTGCGCTTTTATTTTGTATAGTAGGTACTTTAAGAATTCTAGTTCTTCTCTTTTGTCGTAAGAGTAGTTGTATTTTATATTGTTTATTTTGAAGAGTATATAGCTTTTGTCACGTTGTAGTTCTTTTATTTTATTGTTGATATAGGGCTCGCATGAATTTTTTTGTTTTATGTTTGGCACGGAGTTTTGGAGAACGATTTGTGTATGTCTTTCTATTTCGTCTATAAATGAGTCGATTTGTCTGTTTGTTAGGTTGACGTTGTTGTAGATCTTTAGGTCGCAGGCGGGACAGCCAGCTACGCTCGTTAAAGCCCAGAATTGAAGACGGCGCGTCGCGAGTTTGAATCCTCGGCATGTGGTGGCGTATTCACAATGGACGGAAAAATCAAAATTTCTCTTAAAAGTAATATACTACAGGCAAGCGGCCAGCCCCTCCCTTGCGTGTATTGTGGGTGTACTTTCTGGGAGTGCTCGGTTAAAGGTGCTTGGTGTTAAGCACACAGGGGCCCGCCGACGATCAACTCTCGCGCACTGGTCTACCGTGTCCTGTCCGTGGAGGTTTTAGTCGGTAAGAATCCGGCACTACCTTCTGCCCGCCTGCATAAGGGTGGTAAGGTGTCTATGAAGATTTCCTCCACGTAAAAAAAAAAAAAAATTTTCTCCAGAGGAAGCGGCACAAGAAGACCGGTGTACTGGTGGAATCCGGAGATTGCCGAAATGAGGGAGCACTGCAGCCGGGCTAGAAGGAACTTCACCAGGGCACAAAGCCGCAGGTGGACAAGGAATGAAGACGAGATCTCCCGTTTGTATGCGAAATATAGAATGACGAGGAAGATGCTACAGCGGGAGATCAAGTCGGCAAAGGAGAGGTCCTGGAAGGAGCTGATTCAGACAGTTGAATCAGATCCATGAGGGCGGCCGTAAAAAATAGTTACGGGAAGGATCAGACCAGCGGCACCCCCACAAACCGAAAGCATGGACCCCGGGATGCTGGACAAGGTAGTAGACACATTATTTCCCAGACCGTCCCAGACCGGAGGCCGTCTCGCAGGAAAGGAAAAGTTTCGCCTCCCTCTCACACTCCGACGATGAAGAACTGAATGAGGAGGAGAACATACCGGAGTGGAGAGAGGAGGATGAAATCAATGAGGAAGAACTGCGAGGGGCAGTCAAGAGGATGGCCTCCCGAAACGTCGCCCCGGGCCCTGATGGTATACCAGGACGAATATGGGCCCTAACATTCCACCTAGTGGCCCCCCGCCTGCGGCACCTTTATAACCGTTGCTTGGCAGAAGGAAGATACCCGAGTAACTGGAAAATGGCGAGGCTGGTGCTGCTCAGAAAGGAGGGAAGACCCCCGGACTCACCTTCTGGCTACAGACCGATATGCCTTCTGGACGAGGTCGGCAAGCTGTTCGAACGAGTGATCGCAGCCCATCTGGAGGGACATATGAGAAGGAGAGAACCCGGGTGACACGACGGTCAATACGCATTCCGCCGAAGCCGGTCCACAGTGGATGCAATAAATCAGGTAAAAAGGATAACGAAGGAAATGACATCCGGTCCGGGAGTGGCATTGGCGGTCTCATTGGACATCACAAACGCCTTTAACACGATCCCATGGCACAGGATAGTGGAGGCCCTGCGGCACTACCAGGTACCAAAATACCTGGTAGAGGTGATCAAATCCTACCTGGACGATCGATGGGTAGGATATCGCAGCCAAAGAGGCATGGAGAGGAAGCCGGTCGAGAGAGGAGTCCCACAAGGATCTGTGTTGGGACCAATCCTCTGGATTACGGCATAAGACCAGGTGCTGCGATGCCCTAGGCCACTGGGCACTGAAGTAGTGTGCTACGCCGATGACACGCTGATCATCGCCGGGGATCGCTGGTGGCACGAGACCGCCAACCTGATGGAGGATGCGGTGGCATGTGTGGTGAGGGAAATTAAAAAGCTGGAACTACACGTGTCACCATCCAAGTCGGAGGTGCTGGGCTTCTACAACAGCGGACGAAGAGGACCCCCTCCCCCGGGATTGGACATAAACATAGACGGAGGAAGAGTGATGGTGGAGCGAACTATGAAATATTTGGGCCTCAACATCGACAGCCACTGGACCTTCGAGCAGCACTTTGAACAACTAGTGCCGAAGGTCATGGCATCGGCGGACGCCCTGTGTGGACTGCTGCCAAACCTGGGGAGAGCGGGACTAGGAGTGAGACGCCTCTATGAGGTAGTGGTGCGCTCCCGGGTCTTATACGGGGCCCCGGTCTGGGCCAGAGAGTCAAATGCAAGTAGACGCAGCATGACTCTGATAAGGCGGCTGCAGAGGTGAACAGCCATTCGAATTATCAGGGGCTATAGGACGGTATCATATTTATCAGCCACCGTTCTCGCTGCCCCCCCCCCCCCCCCCTTTGAGTTGCAGGCCCTTGCACTCAAAGAAAGCTATAGGTGGAAAAAGAGTCTGCTGCAAGTACCCGAGGAGACACCCCAGCACTTCGACTTGGGAGAAGTCCAAGAAGAAATATGGAGACTGTGGCATGAGCGTCTACAACAAGAAGTCCGGGAGAGACCACACCGGGCAGTCTGCGCCGTGCTTCTGAATTGGGAAAGGTGGAAGAGCAAGGGCTCCATTGACCTTCAGGATGACCCAAGTACTCACCGGGCACGGGGTATTTGGAGAATTCCTGAAAAAGATAGGGAAAGAGAACACGTCCCTATGTCACCACTGCGGGGCAGAGGAAGACACGGTGCAGCATACGTTGGCGACCTGTCCGGCGTGGGAATTGCCGAGATGGACACTAAGGATGGAGATTGGGAACGACCTATCCCCAGGTAGGCTTGTAGAAGCTGTTCTCGAGGGTGGCCACGAGGGTGCCGCCGTCCGCGACTTTTGCGAGCGAATAATGCTGTCAAAGGAGCGGGTGGAGAGGGGCAGAGTAAGAACAGGCCACCCTTCGAGAACACACAGGAATGAAGGAAGACCGCGTAGAAGGCCTGCTATTATAAAGTAGTTTTCCGGTTTGTTGAGCTGTAAGAGTTCGAAAAGTTTATTGAATTCGTCGCTAAATTCTTTCTGATTTCCGAGGGTTGCGTAGGCTGCCGTGATGAATAAGTTTTCCTTATTGCTTATTCTTATTTTTATGATCGTAGTTTCTAGAATTTTGTAACTTGTTATTTTGTGATTTACAATTGTTTTGTACTTTATAGGATTTTTTATGAGGATTGCTGTTCCTCCTCCTTGGCTGGCGTTCGATCTGTCGTGTCTTATCATGGAGTAGTTTTTAAAGTGTACTTTGTGTCTTTTGTTTAGTTTTGTTTCTGAGATGAGTACGATATCGAGGGTTTCTTTATTAATTAGGGTTAGCATACTGTATCTTTTTTGGTTTGAAATTAGAGAGTTGGCATTTATTGCAATTATTTTCAGATGCTTTAAGTTTAATTTATATGTTTTTTGCTATAATTGTTGGTTTAGTGGATTTTGGTTATTCGTCATCTGTACTATTGAAAGTGCTGAAGATGGCGTCGAACCTTTCTTCGTGCGTTAATAATGTTTTTTTTATTTCATTTAATTGCATTTGTTGTTCTTTTAACGCTTGGAGAATACTTTTTTTAAAGCCTTTAATAACGTTTATAATGTTTAGTTGGGGGGGTGTTATCGTTTGTAATTGAGCTTTGGCTTGAGCGTGGATCTAAGTTTGTTATTTGTGATGTGTTTTCGATTACTTGATTTAATTTTGTTTGTTGTTTCACTACGTCAGAGAACTTTAGTTCTGGGACGTATTTACAGCTTATTTGGGCAATTCGTTTTATCTTTGTTTCTTTGTCTTCTTTTATTTTATCGGCTAACTTTTTGCGCAGCTCTATGAGTTTGGGGCAACCTTTGTATGACGCGGGGTGTCCGTAGTTTTTGCAGTTAACGCAGAATATTTTGTCTTTGATTACTGCGTTTTCTTTTTTTATTTTGCAGTCGCCTGGACCATGGGGCTCAGTGCATTTAACACAGCGGTAGTTTAGGTGACAGTTTTGTGCTGTGTGACCTAGTCGCTGGCATTTGTGGCATTGAGTTATGTCATCGTTTTTTTTTTTTTATTATTATTTTTTCCCATTTTATTCTGAGGTAGTTAAAATGGTTTATTTTTAATAGGTTACTTATATTGCTGTCGGGGGATACTTGTATTATGTAAATTGGGAGCAATATATTGTTCTCCCTTGATCTTTTTGTCGTAAATCGTGAGACTTTTGTAAATTGGACGTCGTCTATTTGTAAAACTTGTAGGTCTGTGAGAATTTCCTTTTCAGTGTAACTTTTGTGTAAGCCTTTTAACAAGTGTGTGTGGCGTTTCTCTGTTTTGGGTGTATACGTATAAAAGGTCGTGTTGGCTGCAAGGAGTGTTTCTTTAGCTTTGTGGAAATCGGGTAGGTTTCGGAGGTAGAGAGCATGTTTACCTGAGTGTATCCTTTTAATATGGAATTGTTTGATGTTTGCTACTTTCTCTATAAGTGTTACCGTGTCCTTTGTGTCTTGTAGCGTTATGTTGATAGGCGGCGGCTTGTTTTCCCTTGTAATGGATGGGGCGTTCGTACGTTCCTCTGCTGTGTGTCTGGTGAGGTGTCCGTCGGGTGCCCGGCCCCCCGTGGCGAAGCTGGTGGCGCTGGGCCTCCTGGGTTGTACGTTGCGGCCTGTCGCCCCTGCAGTGTTGATTGATTTGGCGGTGTGGTGGGACTATGTTTTCCCATTTTGCCACGTAGTATCTTGTTTTTTTTTTATTTCTTCCAGCGTTGGGTTCGATACTCGGTAGTTTGCTGGACCCGTCTGTGATTGTGGGTGTGGTTCTGCTTCTAGTGGGCTAAATTTATTTTTTATTGGGATCGCTGGCGGTGAGGCAGCTTTTATGGGCCTCATGTTTCTGGCTTCCGTGGTCCTTTCGTCCTGGGAGGAGAGATGCTCTTCTTCTGAGTTTTTAAGGATATCTTCTAATCCTTTGGTCCTGGCAACTAAGTTTGGTTGGGGGTTGAGTTTCCGCGTCTTTTGCGCGGAAAGTCTTAAGCTATTGTTGATTTCCTTGGCTGCTTTTTGCGCGCTAATTTTTCTTTTCGTTGGTTTTTTTATTGCTTCTAAGGTGGGTTCCGTTTCCTTGCTTTTAGCTTCATTATCGGTGTCTCCTATTTTTTTATATACCTTTATTCTGTTTTGTTTTATAATTTTATATTTACTTTTTTATTTGTCGCGATGATGTCACTGCACTATTTTTCACTTTTTGTCACTTTATGTCACTTTTTCTTTTTTTTCTTTTGGTGGATGGTTGTTCACTTTGACGCGCACACTGTTAGGGCCTAAGCCTGATGTCCCTTTTTGGGCTGAGAGGTCCGTCCTGTTCGGAGGTTTACGGTCAAGTGACTGCGCTGCCGTCGTCCGACACTAGTTGGTGTCGAGTGGTGGTATTTGCTGTTGAGTGCCGCCACATATCTATGAAATTTGAATTCATCGAACGAAGAGTTTCCTATTTTCTACATAAAATGATTACTACTAATGCTAGTTTGACTCATTATAGACGTTTAGGTCCATCTTCTTCTCGTAACGAATAATTCCTTCTTTGCAATTTAAACACGTGTAATTTAAAAATATAGGGACTTCATACAGGTACTAGCCAGCTTTTTCTCATAAATGATAAATATGTGGAGAAAATGAAGGGATACAAAATTTTACGATTTTTTATAATCAACGTAATAATGTACATCACTGACCAGGAATACTAGTCTTTCAATAAATATAACGGATTGGCGTCGTAATACAATTATAATCTCTGGTGTGTTTCAATTTTTTAATTTGCAGTCTTGAAAGTCACTTCCCAACTTCGTAAGTTCAGATTCGTTTATTTAAAACTTAAACACGTTGTTTGGGAAATAGCTCACTGTTTTGTAATTTAAGAATGGAACTTATTCACTTGAAAATATACATATTTATCTATATCTTGAACAGTAGACAGTAATAGTCATACTGATCATGCTCCTTAAACTTGGTGAATAAGAAATAAGAAATAATCTTGAAAGAAACTATGTATATCGTACATGATTAAAATTATATTAATGTATGAAGTAATAAAAAATAATGCAAAAAATATGTCACACTTAGTTTAAAAAATTGGAAATCATCATTTTCCGGAAAATATTGCAAGCATGAAAAATTAAAATATATGCTATTGTGCTGGTTGCAAAATTTGGTAAAAATGTTCCCACGTTACTCTTTTCTTTTTTTTGTTTTCGTATATTTGGTTTCTACCGTAGAAGCATTGTAACTGTGTGAGCACCCTGCGTAAAACGACTAAGCAATAGGAACACTTTGACCTTAGCTACTTTGAATCCTTCTCAACGAATATTTAAACAAGAAGAACTGAGAACATTTGCACCTCATGTTACTATAAATTATTAATCACGTTACAAGTTTAAGTGTATTTAGATTCTGTTCAAAATTTTTATCAGAAAACCGTGGGATCAGCAACTCTAGCATCAAGTTTTCACATTTTTAAATCATTTTTTGGAATTGGTTGTACACCTCCGAAAGCGATAATAAGCTCTTCGCCGATTATCCAGACAGTGATTCGCCTATTGGATAACAAGTTTTCGAACACATTGAATGTTCTCATCGGTCTGCAAGGCAAAAGATCAATCCTCATGAGCTTCATCTTCCATTCGTTTTCTGTTACTTCCTGAAACCTTTTCAGCCCATTGTAAATGACTGGTAGCTTTATAGTATTTACTCCATATGCTTCTTTTAGCATATCAGCCGCTTCTGTTACTTTTCTTTCGCGTTTTAGGACTAATTTTGTCTTAATACATTGTTTTTAGGAAAAAAGATCACCAGCTGCTTTCGAGACATGTGACGGTTGAAAGAAAAGTAGGCATGCTAAAAATTTTGCTATAAGCGACGAACAGTTAATCATAGGCTCGCGAAATTTAATCTGTTCATATATAAGACTATAAATTGTATTCCTTGCCCGACCAGAAAAGTCATTCCGCGAACTTTCTCAACAGTGAAGCATACTATGTAGTAACAACTTCTCTTTTTGACAAAAAGTAAGCAATACTAAAGTTGCGATCATTAAACACAGGCAGCTTGAAAATAAAAATTTAGAATAATCCTGATGTTATTCTCTGCTATATTAAAGCGCATATGGCGTCTGGCGCTTTACAAGGTCATTATTTAGGAGAATCCTTGTTGCGTATTATCGACTAAAGAGCAACCGGTCAGGTCCAACCGATCGGTCGGTATCGCGTACCTCGAATGACTTAACGTTGAAGGTGGAGGAGATGAAATAACTCGAGTGTTAGATTTAGACGGCACTTTATTTGTACTAGTTGTAGCACTTAACCGAACTAAGTGAGGACTACTGTCGTCCTATGTCTGTAATGTCAGATGGTTGAAGATGAACTCAACTCCCCCGTTCCTCATTCTCTCCTCCCGCCGTTGGATTTCTTCTCTCCACCGTGCCCTTCCGGCTGGTCCTTTCCTGGGTTTTTCCTGACCTCGAGTCATTACGTTTACCGCTCTGGGAGGACATGTAATTCGGAATTTCCTAACGAGAGGAGTGGGTCTGTCCGTGTCATAAACGGACGGTCACTCAAATTCCGAATTACAGCCCTGGGAGGACCGGTAATTCGGAAATTTCTAATGAGGAACATGGACCTGTCCGTGCCATAAACGGACGGCCAACTAAAATTCCGAACAATCCTATTTAGAAGATTCAATTTGGTACCATTTCGTGCTACCGACCAGTTATCGATGATCACTAGACTTAGGAGAATATACACCTACATCGACATGTGTCTGTCCCTACTTGGATCCAGTGTGTTATGTCGCATCCCTCGCTGCGGGACAGCCAACTGTCTACGTACCGTCATTCCGACCCTCAATAAATCTAAGGACCCATCATATACCGTCAACATTTAACTGCATTGTGCCAACATATGGTTTTCAGTCAATTTGTTTGTCCGGAAGGATTTTAATCCTAGAAATATTTTCGGTTCACGGCTGGTTATTAGAAAGGTCCTTGGGTTTATTAGGCGCACTTAAAAACACGGAGAAAGCGGGTACGCACCTATTGAGAAAAACCGAATAGCTGTCTAATAAAACAGGCTGGTTTTTCCCATGAACAAGGTCACCCACGAACCACGTTGGTAGGAGATTTCCTCCTCATACCTTCAGGCATCAACGTGGGCCATAACCAATCGACATCACGGATCGTTACCCTCACTTTTCCTAACGAAAAGTGTGAACAACGAATCCGCGTTCTTCATTCAAAGGGCGCACCCACACCGAACTTTCTTCCGTATTAACATAAGAGCAACAAGTCAGTCTAACTCACGTCATCTATCTAAGTTGGTTCTCGGGATTACCGAACAATCACTTCCTCTATTTAGTCTCCTCTAGTGCTACGTCCACTAACATAACAAATTCTGTTGAGGTTATTCAACGTGTAAACAGAGAAAACACGTGGATAAATTGTAAGGCAGAAAATATATTTAACTAGAAGTGTAAAAATAAATAAGAATACAATTTGAGCTGGTCCAGATCCGCACGCTAGCTGTGTTACCCAATAACTGAACAAACCCTGAAGCCAACGTCGCCTGTCTACTGTTTATGGCCTGACATCTTCGCCGTCTTTTGTCTACGCGCTGTCGGTGGCTTCAGTGCTTGAAAAAACTAACAAGACCAGATGTAGAGTTTTCTTATAAGTGGTGACCACTTCAACAAATTCAATTATGAGAGACTTGCTCTATTGTGCATATATATCGTACCTTCGTACGCCAAATCGTCATCTACGATATATGTATTTTCGTATGTTCGCGGGGAGACGCGATCTCGAAGAAGCGCGCCAACGGGAGTCGTAAATTCCCGTTACGATTGACTAATCGACGCCACGAATCGTATGATCCCTTATTTCTTTTGGGATAATAAGGGTAGTTAAATTGTAGACAACTCTGCGGTTAACAGGTTGTGTATATTTGTACAATCCAAACAACTTGGTGTGATACAAGATGAATATTTGATACAATTGAATACGGATGAGTACGACCTGACTGTATTCGCCTTGTTGACTGACTAACTTGAATGGATCCTTGTTGAAGACTGACTTGCGTGGATCCTGGAGGTAGACTGGCTCGATCTGATGTCTGAACTGGAGTGCAGTTGCTTGACTTGTAGAATAAGTAAAGTTGATCTCCTTATGGTGCAGGAGAAGTAGTTGACTCTCCTGAAGTCGTAGGAGCAGTAGACGTCCTGACCCGCGTGATGTCTTAGGAAGAGTGAGGCACAGCGACGATGCTATTGTCACGTAACAAAAGTGCGAGGTTTTATAAGAAGGAGAATGAGCAGTATCTCATTCATATGCTTTATTAACTGCAGATTACAAACTGAGGTTACTGACTGAAGGATCGGGGTTTTTATTCCTTTATTATGACTCATATCTTATGGGTAGGGGTCTGGCTGTTGTCTTTTCTCTTAGTTATCACAATGCTAGGTGTTATCGACATATCCGATGTCAGCGGATACCTGCTTCTTGGGTGGTCATTACACCTGCTTCTTAGGTGGTCGTTACACTATGTTGGAGGAACGCTGGGGCAGGAAAGTGAGGGTAATATTTATTGTTGCTGGTTGGATTAGGAAGCTCTTAACTGCCCTCGAAGAAGGTTGTTAGTAGGAAGCATCGCACGTGAGAAAAACTAATCTTCCTTTGTCAAGCCGTAGTAAACAATAGTCGTTAGATAGTGCTTTAGGAAGGATATTTGTTGGGTCTGAAGGACCTTAGATTGCAAATTCTGGGATTTATGATGGGCCCTTAAGCTTAATGAGGGTCCGCCGTAAGGGTGAATGGACATCTGGCGTCCGTCTGACCCGCAATGTATGGCCTGGGCCAGGTAGAGGGTCGCGCGGCGTAACAATATATATCATACGACACAGTGTACCTCTTAAGTGTTGAACAAATAAACTTTATAACCCTGTTAATCGCAGCGTTATACTACTTTAACCACCCCTATTATCTTAACAGAAATCAGGGGATCGATCAACTCGTGGTGTCGATTATTATCATCGTAACGGGAATTTACGACTCCCGTTGACGTGTTTCCTCGCGATTACGTCTCCCCGCGATTGGTCGAAAATACATGGTCCTTCGAGCCGGATCAGGTGTCTGTGAAAAGTGCACTTACCAGTTTTTTTTTTTTTATTTATTTGTTTTAAATTTTACAATTTGTCCAGTAGGACATTTGGTAAAATGTTATAGCTGCTTAATAATATAACATGTGGGTGGCTACCCCCAGTGGGGTACCATCTTCGTGCTTGTTAGGGTATATCCTTTATGAGATCTACTGGATGTTTCCTTTTTAATCTCCTTTCGATGAATGTGATGATCGTTTCCGCTGCCAGCCGGTTCGGGTGCGTTGCTAATCTTTCTCTGTACCTTCTTGCGAATCTGCTAATCTCTTCCTTGACCGTTGGTATTCCAAGGTCTTTCCGTATGTCCTCGTTTCTAACGTACCATGGGGCGTTTACTATTGTTCTAAGTATTTTAGATTGCATTGCCTCTAGTTTGGTTATATGGCTCATTGCTGCTGTTCCCCATAGTGGTATTCCGTACGTCCAGATTGGTTTTATGATGGTTTTGTAGATTTTTAATTTGTTTTCTATGCTTAGTTTGGATTTTCGACTTGTTAACCAGTACATCTGTCTCCTTGCTATCTGTATTTTGCTTATTATTGATTTGATATGCTGTTTCCATGTGAATCGTATATCAAAGTGTAGTCCTAGGTATTTGACTTGCCTTGTTTGTATTATGTGCGTGCCGTTGAGTGTAATGTTTGGTGGTAACTGTTTTCGCAGTGTGAATGTAATGTGGTTGCATTTATTAGGGTTTGCTTTAATTTGTTTAACTTGAAGCCACTTTTCTATTTTTGCAATATGCTCTTGTAGCAATGCGACTGCTGTTGCTGGGTTAGTGTGCCTGACTAGTACCACAGTGTCATCCGCAAATGTCAGTATTTTGCTGTTGGTGGTTGTTGGTATGTTGGCCGTGTATAGTGTGTAGAGAATTGGTCCCAAGACGCTTCCTTGCGGAACCCCTGCCTTCATGTCTTTAACTTGAGAGTATGTATCTTTAATTTTTACTGTAAAGGTTCTGTTGCTTAAGTAGGATTTAGTTAAAACTTACCAGTGACCACACAGTGCCACGTGATTAAATCAAACCAGCAACGGAAGCGTTATCATTCCATTGAAGTCAGTGACGTCAGGACGTCATCTTCGAAGAGGCATAACCCATCGGTCGAGACACGCTCCCAGGCAGCGTCCCGCCGTAGCTGGACATTCAACAAACTACAATCTAACTGCAGTACTAATCATGCCGATCCCAGCTAAGGCCAATAACATACGTAAAAAACGCGATAGAATATTCGAAGGCATCCTAAGGATCACAAGGGAAGGCATCGACAAATACGAGCAGTCCAACATGCAAGAGGCTGAGTATTTAAAATCATACCATGCCGCGCTTGTAGATGGTTTGGAACAATTTAAAAAATTCCAACAAGAGTTAGATGACCTCGACGAAGATGACTGCAAGCAGGGGGTCGAAGCGTTAAGAAATTTTGTGTCCCTGGACACTCGAATCAACGTCCTCATGAAAGAAAGTCAATCCTCAACCCATTCTACACCAAAAACACGCGATTCATGCGTGGAACCCGAGCCGATACCTATCAAATTACCAGAAGTGCGCTTGCCTCAGTTTGACGGTGCCCTCGAAGACTGGGACTATTTCTATGATACGTTCTCATCCACAGTGGACCGTAATGAAAATTTAACATCGGTCCAAAAGTTCCAATATCTTCGATCATCCATAACTGGAAGGGCCGCACGGAGTATCCAATCGTTGGAACTCATAGAGGCAAATTACTCGATCACGTTGAAGGAGAAATTTGACTGTCACCTCAGGATCTGTATGCGTCAATGGGAGTTGATGCGCAATTATCCCGAAATAAAGAAGGAACCCCCAGAAGCCATAGAGGATTTGCTGGAAACAGTCAAAGTAAATCTCAAGGCGCTCGAAAAATTAGGCGAGCCTGTTACATCAAATGTGGTGCTTATCGAGTTGCTCGCGTCGAAATTACCTTCGTCCAGCATGCGTAAGTGGCAGCGCACATTACCAAACAAAAGAATGCACTCCTACAAACAACTGATGGATTTTCTGCAAACACGGGCAAACGGAAATCAAATCCTCTCTAAAGTAAAGGAGACAAAAGGGTCAACCCACAAATATCATCGTCACCGACACAACGTACCGCATGGGCGAACATTCACTTCAACCAGCAGGACGTGTGTCCGATCTGTAAAGGATCCCATGAAATAAAACAATGTAAGGTGTTCAAAGCTAAATCGGCAACAAAACACTTTCAAGTTGTAAGAAGGGCATCGCTATGTACAAACTGCCTAGGCAGAGGATATTCGCTTACACAATGTACAGCGGGTTCGTGTCATATATGCGGGTGTCACGGGTGAAATTCGAGCTGCCAGTCTGAAATTATTCGCAACTAGGCCAAGTATCGAAAGTTGTTGCGTCTAGCAACGCTCTACCTAGACCCGGCCATACCTGCGGACAGGATGTCTTCACACCCTTACTGCGTACACTCAATAGTCTCAAGTACCCGCCATAAATCTCAGAAATTTCTTAGTCGAGGTCCTTCAGACCGGACAAATATTCCGTTACCGAATTGTTCTCTAAAGTTTATTGTCCACCACGGTTTAATACGGAAAAGTTGGGTTTTCCCACTTTTTAGGCATCACACGTGTAACTTCATCTCGAGGGCGGTTCGCGTCCTTCCTCATCCACCAACATTGCAACTACCCAATTAACAACGAAGTCTCCTTCCCTCACTCCCTTAACGAAAACTCACTCTCAACGAATCAGCTGATCTCATGTCCTTAGATCCACCCATCCTAAGTTTTCCTTCGCGGTATCAGCTTGAAAAACCAGCATTCCTTCCTACGATCTAGCCCTCTCATCATCTAAGCTTACTAAGTTCATTTTGTATAAATTGAGTAAAAAATAAAAGAACTCGATCTCCTGTTCGGAAATTGACAAGTTTCTTGTTTTACCTTAATTTTTACGTGACACGGGCAACGACATCATACCTCTTACATAGAGAACATACTCAGGTCAATTCACGGTCATCGAGCGATCGGTCGTCGAGTAATCGGTCATCGAACAGTCGGTCGTCGAGCAGTCGGTCATCGAGCGGTCGGTCATCGGGCGATCGGTCGTCTGGAGATCGATCGTCGGGTGGTCGTTCATCGCACAACCAATCCTCTAATGGACGATCTCCACCTGGATCAACGAAGCCGCGTTCGTTCCACAATTCGAGACGTACAACCGAATTTTCACGGAAATCTACACATTCGGCTCCAAAAGAGCAGAAAGTTCATGCTCCGTATGAATCACGCTCATCACGGACCAAATGCACCGACCAAAACTCCTCGTCCAAATCCCAATCGGGGAAAAAGTGACTAACCAAACAGAAGGCAAAAAAAGGGACCGAGTTGATAAATACCTCTCAAACGCCACACTGCATCATGATCTGTTGGTCACAGCACAGATCAGTATTTTAAATTGACTAAATGCCGCTGTTACGCCGCGCGACCCTCTACCTGGACCAGGCCATACACCGCGGGCCAGACGGACGCCAGATGTCCATTCATCCTTACGGCGGACCCTCATTAAGCTTAAGGGCCCATCATAAATCCCAGAATTTGCAATCTAAGGTCCTTCAGACCCAACAAATATCCTTCCTAAAGCACTTTCTAACGACTATTGTTTACTACGGCTTGACAAGGGAAAGTTAGTTTTTCCCACTTGCGATGCTTCCTACTAACAACCTTCTATCGAGAGCAGTTAAGATCTTCCTAATCCAACCAGCAACAATACATATTACCCTCACTTTCCTGCCCCAGCTTTCCTCCAACATAGCATCGTCGCTGTGCCTCACTCTTCCTACGACATCAAGCGGGTCAGGACATCTACTGCTCCTACGACTTCAGGAGAGTCAACTACCTCTCCTGCACCCTAAGGAGATCAACTCTACTTATTCTACAAGTCAAGCAACTGCACTCCAGTTCAGACATCAGCTCAAGTCAGTCTACCTCCAGGATCCACGCAAGTCAGTCTTCATCAAGGATCCATTCAAGTCAATCAGTCAACAAGGTGAATACAGTCAGGTCGTATTCATCCGTATTCAATTGTATCAACTATTCATCTTGTATCACACCAAGTTGTTGGATTGTACAAATATACATAACCTGTTAACCGCAGAGTTATCTACAATTTAACTACCCTTATTATCCCAAAAGAAATAAGGGATCGTACGATTCGTGGCGTCGATTAGTCAATCGTAACGGGAATTTACGACTCCCGTTGGCGCGCTTCTTCGAGATCGCGTCTCCCCGCGAACGTACAAAAATACAGCCGCAGTATCATGTGTTGAATCTTTTGTAGACTTCGCAACAGCCTGTGATATAGAATGAGTTAATTGGTCTTTGAGTAATGATTTTATACTATTTTGTTGTTTCTTTATAGTTTGATTGTTATCTAGTTGTTCCTTTGATACATGCATTTCTTTGTTTCGTTTAGCAATTTCTACAGTCTTTTCGGCATCTACGACTGGTTCTTTTTCCATGCATGTAATTTCTCCTTCAACCAGTACAACTGTGCTTTCCTCTATATTTCGTGTTTTTGTGTCATTTAGTAAACTTTTCAATTCAATTTCCACAGTATCTGGAGCTTTAGATACCGACTGACTATCATCTTCTGTATTTTCAACATCCCAATCATCAAAGATATCCTGAATTACACTTCTTTTGTTAGTTATGCTCACTTTGTCTGCTTCACTTATAGATTTATTCCTTCCTTCTGTATTAGCAACATGTATAGGTACGACAATTTTATTCTGAATAATTTTCTTCCTACATTAATTTTATGTGAACTATCAAAAGATCAATCTTGCCATTTCCATTTGTTGTTTCTTGTTATTCTTTTCTTTAATATCAATGTCACCTGCAGTTTCTAGATCATTAATTACTTCCGAGGTAATAGGAGTTATAGAATCGTTTCTTGCCTTTGTATGATTTAATACTTCATAATTGTCTTTCTGGCTACAATTTTCAGAAACTTCTTGAGCCACAATTTCTGTTGAGATTACTTCTATAATTGTTCCATCACTTTCTCGTGGATAATCTATCAAATTAAATTCTTCATTTACAATTTCGGTGTTCTTCATTTCTTTTTGTTCTGCAGAAACATTTTTTTTCTTCATTGGAATTTACAACAGCATTCTTTTCATGTACAGTTAAAACAATATTTTCTTCTGTACTTTCATTCATATTATTAATAGTTTCTAGAGTCAGTACCATTACTTCTGAACTACTATCAACTAGTTTAGACAAATCTGTGTCTGTATCCCTGACATGCAATGTTTGGTTTTTATCATCAAAAGTCTCACCAAGTGTTTTAATTAATGCTTGACACTGAGCATTAGTGTTACTAACTGTATCTATATTTAACACTGTACAAACGTTGTGTTTCTCAATGTTTTGTTCACCCTCATTTGTATTAAATGTTTCAACATTGTTTGTACTTTCTTTATCTAAAGATGTGTCACCTGCATATCTTGAATGATCTCCAATCTCGGTTGTATTCTCTGCTTGCTCTTCTTGAAATTTCTTGCCTTTTTTTACATTCATCATCAATTTGTGGGTCCTTATTTATTATTTCTTGTTCTACTTCATTAATTGCAGCGTTCTTTATGCTCTCTGTCTCACTACTTTCCTTACTTTTAAATTTTTTATTTAAATCTGTTACATCACATTTATTTACTACCAAAACATCTTGAATTATATTATCTGTACATTCCTGTGACTTATTTTCTTGATTTTCTGGAATATCATTCACATTCCTTATAATATCAGTCGTTGATTCTGATATTAATGAAGAAGATACATCTACTTTTATCGATAATTCTACTTTATTAATGTCACTGTGCACTTCATCTAGTTGTTCCATAGTAAAACATCAAGATTGTTACAATTACTTAAGAAGTCATGGATTGTCTATTTAAATATTTACTGCACTTTTCCATCAATGTAAGCCTTTATGGCAGTTTGACATTCTACAGAACACCAATGCTGTATCAGTTTATATTTTTCTTCATCATGAAGTTTTATTATATCGCCTAATTCTTCCTGATGTTTTTTCTTTTTTTTTTTTTCAATTTTCAAGTAAGAGTGTGTTTTCTATGTGATTCTTCTAATTCTTGGTTCGCCTCGCGTAAGCGATTATTAACATCTTTGGAAAATTTTTGAACGTTTTCCAGTTCTTTTCTAAGAAAATTATTTTGTTCGCCCATATCTTTTACTTTACCTTCAATTTCTATCCTACGCAATATTTCAAATTCATTTTCATTGACAAGAATCATCCAGTTTCAATTTATTAGTTTCTTCTTCATATTTATATCCAAGATCGCCCACTTTTTCCGAAACATTTTCAACAACTTTTTCATCTTCACCCTTTAGTTCGTCTAGTTCACATTGAAGGGCAGATTATTTGTCCTTGTAGTTCAAGAACTATATTTTGTCGCTTTTACAACTTTAGCTCCAGCTTATCACGTTCCTCCATTAAATTACTAACACATGAATTAAATTTGGCCTTTTCTTGCTTTAATTTCGCGTTCGTTCTTCTCTGAAACTTCCAAAAGCTGAGAACGAAGGAACTTATTTCTATGTCCTTTCGGTGTTTCTCGAGCTCGTGTGTCGTTCTGTCTTTGTTAGAACATTCTACTTGAAGATCAGCGAGTTGATGCTCGGGATCGTAATTCAATTTTTGGTCGTTAGGAGTAATAAGCCCACGTGACTTTACTTTTGAACTTGATCTTGTTTGGTCTTGATTGTATTTTCTTGGTGCTTGTGGTGTTCTAAAAGTAATCGTCACATTGCTTGCATTTTTATTGCACATTGATACACTGCACTCTGCACTGGCAATGCTTTTGTTGTCATGAAATCTCTCTAACTTTTCAGTAACAAAACCTTTTATTTTACTATCTAATTTTGGATCATGCGCCCCTGGTGGAGATACATTATGTGTTTTCTTTTCCTTTACTATGCACACGTTTTCCTTCCGCTCTCAATTTTTCTATCATCTTGTGTTGTTATTCTATATATTGTGTTCTTATGTTCTTCACATATAAATTCTGTTTGAATTGATTGATTTTATCTTTCAGTTGAGGTACATGTTTAATTTTTTGCCTGTGATTATGATGAACAACCTCAGCGTATTTCTTTTTTTTATGGATTTCTTGATAATCTTTTAGAAGTTGCTCGTTATAATTGGAAAGCTTTTTCACTTCGTCTTCAGCTGTTTCTTGACGGGATTTTTCTTCTTCAAGTTTTTCTATAATCGTTTTTTCTAAACTTCTCCACTGTATTCCGTTCTTCTTCGAGTAATTCATTACGTTTCGGTATCTGGCTATCCTTTTCTTTAAAACATTTAACTTTATCAGAGAGTTCTCCTATTTTCAAACTTGCTTCATTTAAGGTAACTTTATGAATTTCCGATTGATGCTCTAACACTTGATTTAAGTCTTCTATTGCTGTTTCACGTTCTTTCAACTATTCATTAAATTTATTGTTTAGCATATCCACTCGAGAAATTTCGAGTTCTTGAGCATCGTTTCTTTTTCAGAAATTTGGCTTGTTTTCTCTCGCCTGCTGCTATATGTTGCTGTTATTTTATCAACTTCTTTCCTTTTTTTTTCTTTTTTTCTTTTCATAAAGTAAATCACATTTATCATCTGATATATTTTTTGAAGTAATTTCTGCCTGTACATTTTCTTCTTTTCCCCTACTTCTTTTTCTCCTTCTAATGAATTCTTTTTATTCTGTAAAATAGTTTTTGTACCTTCAATTTTGTTAAGTGCAATTCTTATTTTTGATAACTTACTTTTATTAGGTAATTCTTGTGAACCTTCTACTACATCTTCCATATCATTTTGAGTGTGGCTTCTACCTTCAGTAAATTTAATATTTTGAACAGTATCATTAATTTCAATAGCTCTTTCGGTATCAAGTAAATCGCACTTATTATTTAATATACTTTTTGAATTGACTTTTGTCTCTGCTGTTTCTTCTTTTGTATTAGGTCATCCCATAAGTTCGTGCCGACTTTTGTGTATACATTTTATGTGTCGATTTATAAACATACGGCGAAAAGGGACCAATGCACTTGAGCTTAGCTGATCGAGAACAGGCTAGAACAGATTTTCGTGGGTATAAGATCATGATATGATGAACACAGTGACTTCTAACAGTAAAAAATCATGAGTGAAATGCGTATCCATTTTCGACATCTCATGTTATATGAATTTCGGAAAGGAAGTTCTCTAACAATTGCCACGAAAAACATATGTGCTGTTTACGAAGAAAATTCGCTTTCATCTCGCACCTGTAGGAAGTGGTTCCAACCTTTTAGAGCTGGGAATTTCTGTTTAGAAGACGAGGAACGCTCCGGGCGTCCTCCTCAGACAAACGAAGATAAAATTCGGGATCTTGTTGAAAAATCACGAAGTTTGACCATTAATTCAGACAAATATTGCACTCAGTTAGAAAAATTAAGGAAAGCACTAGCTGAAAAACGACCAGGTTTAGTGAATAGAAGCAACGTTATCTCCCATCACGACAACGCTAGACCGCATGTCGCGAAAAGCGATACAAAAAAATTGTCTGAATTTAATTGGGAAATTTCACCACATCCCCCCATATTCCCCAGACATTGCCCCATCTGATTACCACCTGTTCAGAGCATTACAACACTTTTTAGTAGGTAAAAAATTTGAAAATATTGACATTCTCAAAAATAGCTTAGAAAATTATTTTAAAGAAAAACAAGAGAACTTTTATCGAGACGGAATAACGGCCCTACCAGAAAAATGGGAAGAAGTTGTACAACGAGAGGGGGATTACATTTTTTCATGAAACTGAAAGGTATGTAAACAGTCTTAACGTATATAACCGCTCGAAAAACGGCACGAACTTATGGGATGACCTAATATTTTCCTCGACTTTTCTTTGTTCTTCTAATCTACTCTTTTCATTTTATAAGATTTTTCTCGTATCTTCATTTTTGTTAACTTCAACTATACCCGATCTCCTAGGTCTGCCTCTATGTTTCGCTTCTCTCTTTGCAATATTAGCACCTTTGTTTTCTTCTGGTTGCTTTTTATGATCACAACTCTTCAATCGCCGATCATTTTCTACAGATTTACACCTATCACTATCACTATTGATAAAGCATATCGTTGTCGGTTTTCCTTCCAAGTAAACTGTCTTTGACACTGCTTGCTGCGGGGGTACGTTGCTTTCCTGTTGCAATAAAAGAATATTGTCATCAAGTTTTAATTGTTGGTTCGAGAGTTCAAATTTGAATTTAGATAGGGCTGGAAAACCGTATATGCCGTCCTCTATGATTGGAAAGTCGTCATCTACTACAAAGAATTCTAGAGTTTTACCGAATAATTTCACAAAGGCGTGTTCGTTACTAGTAAATCTAGAGTGTCCCATTGAGAATTTTTGTTCTTTTACTGTCCTGGGTTGTAATACACATCTTCTCTTGAATATGTTAATTCCTGCTCCGCTGTCGACGAGGAATTTATGTTGTCGTCCGTTGGGTCGTAGAATTACTGTGGGTAGTTTTCCTCTTATGGCGTTAATTCGTAGGTCTGATCTATTGCTTCCTCCGTTTCCTCCTTGCGTGCCTCTATATTGTGGACTCGGATATTGGCCGGGTGATCGAAAATTTCTACATTGACTGGAGCCATGTCCGATTTGATTACACTTGAAGCATTTCAGTTGAGTTCTTTGGGTAGGTGGCATTCGTTCGTCTTGCCGGAAGGTTCTTGGCATTGGAGTAGGTGTTGGAGTTGGTTTTTTAATGATTGGGTTAGGATTATTGGTCGTTGGTCGTCGCTGCTCGGGGAGTCGTTGTCGTTCCATTGGTCTTGGTTGTCGATTTCGATCTTCTCTGAAGTATCGCTCAATGCCGGTGGCTTTCTTTTCAGCTTCGATGATATTGTATGGTGGGCTGGCGAGTAATACTTGTCCTATTTCGGTTTTCAGGCCTCGAATGAAATCGGTTACGGAGTCTCTCAGCATTCTATCGTTCATTGCTCGTCTAGTAATTTCGTCCGAATATTCGTTTATTATACTATACTGTAGCTTATTGAACGCTCTGCGGAACCTGATGATATAACTTTGAACATCTTCGTTGTAGTGCTGTGTTACTTCGCGTAGCTGATCTAGTTATTCCCGAACGGAGGCTCGGGTGGCTACGTTTCGTCGTAGGGCATCGTACAGTTGTTCGTATTCACCAAACTGTATATTTCGGATGGCCATTGCGGCTTTACCCGTAATTTTATCGAACTTAATCAGTTTGAGTAGGACTGATTGTTCGCTACACATTGCTTGTACTTCACGTACTTCGCGTATGAACTCTTCTACTCCGATGTCGTCTTCGCCATTTACCTGTGGAATACATGCTATCGCGTCTCTGGCTCGTAAGCTCGGAGAAGTAAATTGCGATAAACGGTCTTCACTGGAAGGGTGATCGTTAGCTTCTGGTCGAATCGGCGAGGGAGGTCTGTCTCTCGCGGTACTAGATTCGTCCATGGTAATAAAAGAGCCTAATTCAGTAGTAGCCTCGTGTCCTAAATTTATTTTCGAGATATTTTTTCCTAATAGTTCTATCTCTGCTGCACGTTTTTTGTTTTCACTATCGGTCATTTGTTGTGTTTCTTTTATACATTGCGCAAGAAGATCGATTCGCTTGTTTTGTTTCTGCATAGCGTCGAGTATGGTACGAGTCGACTTATCCATAGATCCGGGTGCAGAAGCGGTGTTAATGGTGTGGCGGATCAGTATCAATAGGACGCCGACAGGTCGAGGCATCAAACGCGGCGCAACACCTCCCGGGCGATCCGCGGGTACTAACCGTCACATTGGTGACCACCGACGACGAACACGCATCTTTGGAGAAGGAGTCAGAGAAGGAGCCAATCACCGACAACGAACACGCAAGCAAGCAGGCGACCGAATACGAGACGACGACCAAGCTAAGAAGTGATGTAGCCATCGCAAATAGTTCATGGGCATCACCTCCAGCAGCACGTCAGCAGAAGGAGCCAGCAGCCGGCCTCGTCCCCACAACGATCAGCCTTCCATCACCGACGACGACGAGACATTCCCTCTAACTTGTATCGCGCTATAGCTTTCGGGGTCACGCTATAGCGCTAGGGGGAGGCTGTGTGGCGGATCAGTATCAATAGGGCGCCGACAGGTCGAGGCATCAAACGCGGCGCAACACCTCCCGGGCGATCCGCGGGTACCAACCGTCAACACCAGAGGGCTACGACGACAACGAGTCTGTCTATCTATCTCGCTAGCGGTCGAACATTCGAGCGCTTGATACAAATACCGCACCTAGCGAAATTCCCTCTACGTCTAAGGCAGGGACTACCGGGCATAGCCTTACTGACGAGTCCACCGGTAGTCCCGGGACGAAACGTGAATTCTCTTTTCACCTAGCCGGCCGCTCCACGCACTTAACGCTCCTTCAATGGCTTCAATTTTTTCTTTTCGAGGCGTGGACATGATTTTAATGGAGTTTATTGAACTTGAGCTATCGTTGTTAATTGAACTCGAAACGCTTGAGAAACTTGGTTTTCTCACACGGTAACGTAAAAATGAATCCAGATTTCCAGCTTACCGTAGTAGCTATGGCCGTTGAGGATCCTCTGGGGTGTTTCCTCTCTGGTTGGTTCTAGATCCCGGATCCTGTTCGTAGGCTTTCTCTGCGCTGACCGTTGTCCTCTCGTCTAGTTTCACCGTAGCAGAACGTTGAAACTTGCTGCAGGGCTTCGTAGTAACAAAGATTCATAGTGGTCCGCTGATCCTTCGATCTTCAATGATGCGCGTACGCCGAAATCGTGATTTCGTTTTCACTGAACCGAATAGATCCTGGCAGATAGATGAATAGATCGCCAAAATGTAGCGTAATAATTTATCAAATTATTACAAAGTATCTATCTCAAAACAGGAGATCGAGCTCTTTATTTCCACACACTTATACAATGATTAATAATATTATATTCGAGATTCACAACGATGAAGTTTTGGGTAGGTTTTTTAGTATTGCAGACTGCAGACTGCTCGGGTGATTTCGGGAGGAGTATTTATATTAGTTTCTTTGTTGGAGTGGGAAAAGGACTCTGGACTTTGGTTGTACGGATGTATCATGTTTGGAGTGACTGGATGTTACCCTGGCGGTGACTCATGATAAGGCAGTTATGATTAACTACCTTACCGGAGTCAAATTTACCCTGTGACACAGGGCAAGGTTATACTATTTGGTAGATAATGCTTTTTCTAGAAGACATTTTTTAAATATTATTTTAAGGTCATCATCATTTATTTGTGCGACAATATACTTGTTTAATACATTCATCGATCCATCTCTGTATTCCCAATAAACATTTAATTTAACAATTACTTTAACTCTAATTTGCCAAATTCAAAGTATAAATTTCAAAGAGAACATAAATACAAGAATAACATTGCGCGTCTTTCCTTGTCTTCCATACATAGTAGAATCTTGATTATTGGAACTAATAATGATAAATGTGTTTGAATTATAGAACAACAGCTTTTTCTGTACATCAATCCAAATAGTACAAGCAAACAATTGAACGCTACATAAAATCATACGGGTTCCACAATTTCTTATCGCTAAATCATATTATATTTCTTAACACATTTTTTAATATACGCGTTCTAATAGAAGCAATTCCACCGAGCTACTTTCATTTTGTATTTCAAACCACGTTAGCTCCTTTTTGAGAGCTTCGCACGAGAAGGTCCAGCTTCATCGCCGATAATATCTATGTTCACTGGAGGATTGTTTTTAAATTCTCGAAGAACTTCATCGACACATTTCTTCCTGACTATATCATATTGGTTCTCACTATAAAACCAGTTATACACATCGATTTCTTCGCACTCTTCGCATCCAGGTAATTGTTTCATAATTGTAAATGCTTCTTGCATGTCAGCATCCCATTTTTCTGTGTGTTTTATACTCGGCATGTTTGTAACCATCAAAAGGCTGTCCCACGAGTTTATCAGTATTGCATCGTCGACACTTGACCAAGCATCATGTGTAATGCGGCAGCAATCCCACATGGATATATTTTTATAGACGTCTATCACATCTTGCTCAGTTGCATCGATGCCGACAGTTAATGGCATCGTTGTTTTCAGTAATTCTATTCGGTACTTTCGCTTGAAACATGATATTATACCACAATTCATTGGTTGACGAAGTGGTGATACGTTAACTGGAAGAGACATAACTGTAACGAATCGATATAAATCATTAAGATCATCGAGATTGTGAAGTGACATAGTATTATCGAGTAACAACAAATATTGCTCCCTGGGAGCGTTCTCCCTTTGTCTTGCTTTAACTGATTCTAAGAAAAGATCTTCGTACCATTCTTGGAAAATGGTACTGTCCATGCAAGCATTGGCTTTTGATTTGTAGATAGTTGAGAAGGTTTCCGTATCGTAATTGTATAAACCATGAACATCCGAATCGGTACCGATTAGTAGTACCGGCAACTTGCAACATCCGGTAGCATTTACACAAAAAAGTGCAATAACGTAATTTTCGCACATTTTCAGGTTTCCTGTCAATTTCGCACGGTTCATGATACAAGTTCCTTCTGGTAGTATTTTCCACATTATTGTTGTGTAAACGACATTGTAAACGTTCTTCAATGCGATCTGACGTTCCTGCAGTAATTTGTTAAAATCAGCTCTAAAGACTCCCGCTGCAGCGATTTCAGTATTGACTGGAACTTTTTCCCTGATATCCGCATTACTAATATTGTAACGCTTTTTAAAGCCTAGCAACCAAGTGTGAGTGGCTCTAAAATAAAGAGATCCCTGTAATTTCATATTAATTTCTAGAGCTCTTTTCCGTATCTCTGCTCCTGTCATTTGTACGTTTCTTTCCTTACATCGTAAGTACCATTGGTGAACAACTGTATCTACATCCAGTTTACGTTGTGTTAAATGTTTTTCGTCGCGGCTACGTTCCATATTGCTTTCGAATTGCTTTTTAATCCTTTCGCTTTGTGCATATATACGGAGCAAGGTGGTTAGTGAAATATCGTACTTTTCCATTGCGGATTGTCGAGATTCACATCTTTTTCTCATCTCAAGAATATCGTGTTTTTCGGCAATTGTCAAGTGTACCATCGGTTTTCGTTTTGACGTCATTATTGTTTGAAACGTTTCGACTGTAAATACCGTACTGGACTGTTGAGACAAGATTTTATTTCGACAGTTGATATCGTCGACAATTTTGATAGGGGGAAATAAATACTATGTGTATTAAACATGTATATAAGTATATAGGTATATACGTATATACGTATATGAAATACACAATAGAGAATTATACAATATTCTGATGATAGAACGTTCGGATGATGTATGTACGTAATGTATAATCGAGGTTACGCTGTATATCAAAATAACAAATTGTATTCGACCGATAGGTGACATTAAGCAGGCAGCACGAAAATAAGAATTTAGTATGAGATTATTATGAGAATAAGAACAATTTTAATGCAAACAGTTTATAAATCAATGGTTTTCTGTAACTGAATTTATACTTCTGTCCATCCTATAAACGGTAAACTTTTTAAGAAGACTAAAATTCATGGATTCTACGAATATTACAAACGTTCTTTTCATGGATTTATTCTTCGAACATTTTTACGTAATTTTGAAAAGGAAAAAATAATAATTTTAACTACGAAGATAAACGACTTAAAAATGAATTGTAATTTTGTCATCGTGCTTTATTGTTAATATCGAGTAATTTCAAGACAAAGTCTTTTTCTGTAGAAAATTCAACGTAGAATATATCTATGAAATATGAATTCGTCGAATAAAGAGTTTCATACTTTCCACATAAAATGATTACTACTAGTGTTAGTTTGACTCATTTTAGACGTTTTGGTCCATCTTCCTCTCGTGGACAGTTCTGTCCGAGCAGCCGAGCTAAACGGACGTGTAAAACTGCTTCAGAGAAAGTGCGGCAAGTGGGGAAAAGAAAGTTACGAACGTCATCGCCCATAGCCAAATGGTGGAAATCCGTGTCTTCTACTAAGAAGACTACTATCAAATCTAAAATGCGAAATCCATTCATTCGACATTCATGCGACATTCCACTGATAAAAATAATTAGTAAAGACGAAACATACTACATAAACAAAGCAACAAACATTTCAAAACCAAGCCAATCAATAAACGAAGAACAGGAATTTTTTTTTTCTTATTTCTTTCAATTTTACAATTTGTCCAGTAGGACATTTGGTAAAATAAAAAACAGGAATGCTCAGCTACAAACGAAGTTGAAATGGAACCAATAGAAAACAATGAAGAGAATAAAACCAGTAACGAACTAACCCACCAGGAAGAAAGCTGGAATGTTTTTTTTTATTTATTTGTTTAAATTTTACAATTTGTCCAGTAGGACATTTGATAAAATATTATATCGGTATAATAATATAACATGTGGGTGGCTACCCCCAGCGGGGTACCATCAACGTGTTTGTTAGGTTATATCCTTTGTGAGATCTGCTGGGTGATTCCTATTTAATCTACTTTCTATGAATATGCTGATTATTTCCGCTGCCATCCGGTTCGGGTGCGTTGATATTCTTTCTCTGTACCTTCTTGCAAATCTGCTAATCTCTTCCTTGACCGTTGGTATTCCAAGGTCTTTCCGGATGTCCTCGTTTCTAACGTACCATGGGGCGTTTACTATTGTTCTGAGTATTTTAGATTGCATTGCCTCTATTTTGTTTATGTGGCTCATTGCTGCTGTTCCCCATAGTGGTATTCCGTACGTCCAGATTGGTTTTATGATTGTTTCGTATATTTTTAATTTGTTTTCTGTGCTTAGTTTGGATTTTCGACTTGTTAACCAGTACATCTGTCTCCTTGCTATTTGTATTTTGTCTATTATTGCTTTAATATGATGTTTCCATGTGAATCGTGTATCTAAGCGGAGTCCTAGGTATTTGACTTGCCTAGTTTGTACTATGTGTGTGCCGTTTAGTATAATGTTTGCTGGTGTCTGTTTTCGCAGTGTGAATGTAATATGGTTGCATTTACTGGGGTTTGTTTTAATTTGTTTAGCTTGTAGCCACTTTTCTATTTTTGTAATATGTTCTTGTAGTAATGTGACTGCTGTTACAGGGTTTGTGTGCCTAACTAGTACAGCTGTGTCATCCGCGAATGTCAGTATTTTGCTATTGTTAGTTGTTGGTATGCTGGCAGTGTATAATGTGTATAGAATTGGTCCTAGGACGCTTCCTTGCGGGACCCCTGCCTTATATATCCAGTGGCATCATGAACCATAGTGTTATATGCTAGACACACAAAATTTAGGTTTTGATCCCATTCTGTCTCATTGTCGTTTTGTATAGCTTTTAACATGTCGGATATTACAGCATGTGTTCGTTCTAGGCTTCCGTTGGATTGTGGATGGAATGAAGTGGTTTTTATGTATTTGATTCTAAATGCTTCTTCGTGTCGTTGCATTAGTTCGCTAATAAAACTTTGTCCTCTGTCAGTTAATGTACGTTTGGGTGCGGAGAATATATAAATGTAATGATTCAGTAAAGCGTTCCAGATTGATTGAGTCTGTTGTGTTTTTAAGGGTACAAGTATTAAATATTTGGTTAGTTCATCGTGTATAGAGAGAATGTATTGATTTCCTATCCTGGTTTTCTTCAACGGACCTATCAAATCCATAGCGATTTTGTCGTTAGGTTCTAATGGAGTGTCAGTTATTTGTTGTTCTTTCCTCTTATCCGAGTAGTCTTTGATGTTTGACATGTCGCGCAAGTTTCTACTCTAGTTTTTATTCTGTCCATCAAGTGTGAGCTTTATATTTATCTCTGATTCTGTCGTACGTCTTTTGTATTCCGGGATGTCCTATCAAGTCATAATTTTCTTTTAGTATTTGTTCTATCTCTTCTTCACTTAAACTCTGTATTGGTTCGTAAGCAAATTCTATGTCATCGCATTGGTCATTGAAAAATAAAATACGTCTTTTTATGTGTGCCTTGTTTTGTGCGTTTAAGTTGTTGTTTCCTATTCCTATTTTTCTATTTGTTTTAAGTATGTTTGATATTTTCTGTAACCATACGGTTTCGTCATATGGGCCTAGATATATTTTTGTTGATTGGAAAAAGTTATCTTTGTTAGATGTTAGTTTTAATAATTTTGGTATTTCTTCTGCTTTTTCCCAATCTTTGAATTGTTGTAATAAAACGTCAGTTTGTGTTATCGCGTGTACTATTAGGGCGTCAGCGGCTGTGTTTTCCTTTCCTTTTACGTAATTTATGTCATATTCGTACTCCTCTAATTTTAGTCTCCGTCGAATCAATCGGCTAGAGGGGTCCTTGCAGTCGTGTAGCCATTTAAGGGCTTGATAGTCTGTTTGAATTTTGAATTTGCGGCCTAGTAAATATTGTCTAAGTCTTTTAACTGCCCAAACGACAGCTAATAACTCCTTTTCTGTTGTAATATAACTTCGTTTAGGGGGGTTTAATATTCTTGAAACGAAGCAACAAGGGTATCCGTCTTATGAAACGATGGCTCCTAAACCTTCATTACCGGCACCCGTTGTTAACGTAAATGTTTTCGTATAGTCGGGATATTTTAATACTGGTGCTTGGCATAGTTTTTCTTTTAATGTATCGAAGCTAAGTTGTGTTTTGACTCGACCGTAAACCTCCGAGCAGGTCGGACCTCTCAGGGTAGCGCTCCAAAGTAGACGAAGTGACAGAAAGTGTGTAGCAGTGACAAGAAGTGAAAATACCGCATAAATACAAGTTACCGATAATGATCCAGTTTTGCTGGTGAGTGCCGAAGCGTGCAGAAGTGTGTCCAGCACCCTGTGAAGTTCACAAAACAGCACGTGACGCCCACCTGTCGAAAGCGAATCCAACAAACCTAGCCAAGAGTTCGCACAGCCTCTCGACTAGTTTTTATATTGAATTAACTAGATCGACGATGGCCCAATCATACCAAACGGACTCTACGGAGATTAGTTACAACAACGCCGCTCTTCCTCCCCCGTGGCAAAGGGTCAATACACCCCTCTTTGCAAATGACCCTCACACGAAAAAACGCAAAATCGAAGCTAGCAGAACTGTTGTGAGCAAAACGCTAACTTACCCATCAGCCAGCCAAGTGACCACCCACAACAGGTTCGCGATACTGGAGACTGATGTCGCTATGGACACAACCACAGAGGTAAATTCACAACCAATGCAAAAAACCCCCCTCCCCCACCTATATTCATCGATGATGTCATTGATATTCAATCAATGCCAAAGACAATTCAAAAAGAAATCGGCAAGGAAGAATATAAATTAAAAATCAGCAACAACAGTGTAAAAGTCCTGCCGACCAACCCAGACCCATACAGAAAATTAACGAAGTTGTTAAAAACTCTGAATGCCAACTTCCACACATACCAGCACAAGCAGGAAAGACCATTTCGTGTGGTGCTACGTAATATCCATCACTCAGTCGATCTTGACGAACTAAAGTTCGAACTTCTAAAGCTTGGCCACGAGGTAACAAATATCAGCAACATAAAACACAGGATAACAAAAAATCCACTATCGCTATTCTTCATAGACATAAAACAAAAAGGAAACAATAAAGAAATCTACAACGTCAACCGGCTGATGAACTCCATAGTTAAGTTCGAACCACCTCTTGTAAAGAAAGAGATAGTACAATGCAAAAGGTGCCAAAGGTACGGGCACACACAGAAATACTGTAATCATAATTTCCGGTGCGTAAAATGCGCAGGTAGCCACCCCACTGACCAATGCACTAAATCCCCAGAAACCCCCGCGAAGTGCATCCACTGTCAAGGAGAGCATTCTGCGAACTACAAAGGATGCTCGGCCTATAAAACATTACATAACATTAGGTATCCAAAACTGAGACCCAAGGAGATACCACACAAGAACCTAGACCCCAAAAATTCACCACACCATCAATGTCCTATGCCCAGGCAGCTCAAGGAAACATAAACAACTCGAAAACCCACAGTGAACACTCAGAAAATAGTGTTCCCACCCCACAAAACACAGACAACTTCACCAGACTCGAAAAACTTATCGAGAAGCAAACTGAGCAAATTAACAATCTCCTGTCACTACTCACACTCTTCATGGACAAATTTGTACGCACAGAAGCAAAATAAAACCAATACGTATAGCTCTGTGGAACGCCAACGGTCTAGCTCAGCACAAATTTGAAATAGAAATATTCTGAAAACAACAGCAAATCGACGTAATACTCATATCTGAAACCCACTTCACCGAAAAAAACTACCTCCAAATACACGGTTACAACTTCTACCGCATCCAACACCCCAGTGGAAAGGCACACGGCGGCACCGGAATCATCATCAACTCCAGCATTAAGCACTACGAGCTTCCATCACTCCAGAAAGACTACCTTCAAGCCACAAGCGTAGCAATAGAAGACCATCATGGTACAATCACCACCTCAGCAGTATACTGCCCTCCCAGACACTCGATTGCAAAAGAGAACTTCGACAGCCTCTTCGACACCCTAGGCAATAGATTCATAGCTGGAGGAGACTATAATGCCAAACATACCCAATGGGGCAGCAGACTTGTCTCAGCAAGAGGTAAAAACCTCCTGAAAAGCATAACCACCAACAATCTTAACTACCTCACCACATATGAACCCACATACTGGCCCACTGACACTAACAAAATCCCCGATTTACTCGACTTCTTCGTAACCAAAAATATCTCGCCCAGATACGTCCAAACCAACTCCTCTACTGAACTCTCTTCCGACCACTCCCCCGTAATAGCAACAGTCGGTTCAGCAATAATCGAGAACCCACCTAATGGCCTTATTCACAACCAACTCACCAACTGGCAGCTCTTTAGAGAAGTCTTTAACCGCTCAACCTCTGCCTCAATCCCACTAAAAACAAAAGAAGATATCGATACTGCCATAGAATACTTAAACACGAGCATAATAAACGCTATCCACTCCTCTACACCTACTAAGACTTCTATCAGTAAACACGAATATCCCCAGTACATATTAGACAAAATCACTGAAAAACGAAGACTAAGAAGAGTATGGCAAACCCATAGAACACCGGACGACAAGCGCAAGCTAAACAACGCAACCAGGAAGTTAACGAAAATCATTAGGAAATACAAAAATGACTGTTTCCAAAAGTACCTTGTCAATTTGTCCCCCTCTGTCGACTCCAACTACTCACTATGGAAGGCTTCGAAGGAAACTCACGCGTCCCCCGCAAATTATCCCACCAATTCGCTGTCCGCAAGGCGGATGGGCACGAAGCCCTATAGAAAAAGCCAACCTCTTCGCCAACTACCTATCTAACGTTTTTAAACCTCATTCCACCAATACCGCTCCGGAAATAACAGAACACCTGCACTCCCCCTTCCAAATGTCTCTCCCCATTAAACCTTTCACTTCTCTAGAGGTTACTGAATTAATCCAACGTCTGAACCCCAGGAAAGCACCGGGACATGATCAAATAAGCAACAAAGCAATTAAGGAACTACCTGTAAAAGGGATTGCAATAATTTCTTCAATCATCCGCGCAATCCTTTGTCTTGAATACTATCCTAAAACCTGGAAAACGTCACAAATCACGCTCATCCCTAAACCCGGAAAACCATTACACGTAACTAGCTCCTACCGCCCAGTTAGTCTTCTACCCACTTTATCAAAACTATTCGAAAAGTTGCTAACGAATCGACTCCTTCCACTCCTAGAGGATCTGAAAACCCTGCCAGATCATCAATTCGGTTTTCGGAAGCAGCATTCCACAATAGAGCATATCCACCGAATAACACACAATATCAGCCAAACCCTCGAAAAGAAAAAATACTGCTCAGCGGTATTCCTTGATATTCAACAGGCATTCGACAAAGTATGGCACGAAGGGCTTCTTTACAAACTTAAAAAAGTCCTACCACACACTTACTACTCCATCCTAAAGTCCTACCTAACCAGTAGGCAATTCATGGTTAAATACGCAGACGCCATTACCACAACCTTTCCAATAGAAGCGGGCATACCCCAAGGCAGTGTCCTCGGACCCCTCCTGTTCTCCATCTACACTGCCGATTTACCGATATCGACAGAAATAACCATAGCAACATTTGCCGACGACACAGCGCTATTAGCGTCCCACGCCAACCCGATAATAGCCTCATCCACTCTACAGCGAGGTCTCGACTCAATGGAAAAGTGGTTCCACAAATGGGGCTTCAAAATTAATGAAAAAAATCCACGCATGTAACCTTCACGCTGCGAAAACAAACCTGCCCACAGGTCTCCATCAACAATATAACAATTCCTAACAAGGACACAGTCAGGTACCTGGGCATGACCCTGGACAGGAGATTAACCTGGAAACAACATATAGTAGACAAATCTAAACAACTCAGTGACAAACTTAAAAAATTTTATTGGCTCATTGGCCGTCGCTCCAACCTTAGCACGCAGAACAAAATAACGCTCTATAAGACCGTAATAAAACCAGTCTGGACCTACGGAATCCAACTATGGGGAACAGCAAGTAACTCCAACATTGAAATACTCCAACGCTTCCAATCAAAAACGCTAAGATCCCTATTAAATGCACCCTGGTACGTTACCAACGAAACAATCCACCGTGACCTCAAGATACCTACTGTCAAAGAAGAAATACACAAGTCCAGAAGCAGATATAACACAAGAATCAACAACCACCACAACCCACTAGTAACCCAACTGCTAGACACGACGGACCTGATCCGCAGACTAAAAAGGAAATACCCCCTAGATTAAATCCTTAGTTCCTACTAGAACCAACATTATAAAACTAGTATAAATCAAGCCATTGTATCACGCCAAATGAAGTTACTGAAAATTCTCAAAGAGAATTGTTGTAAATTTTCTAATAAATAAAAAAAAAAAAGAAAGTTGTGTTTTGTCAGTTCAGTGGAATTGTATGTCTTTCTTAGTTAGTTCTGTTAACAGTTTGGCAATTTTAGAGAAGTTTGTAATAAATTTTCTATAGTATCCACCTAGTCCAAGGAATGATTTTACATCTGTAGAATTTTTGGGTAGTTTGAAATTCTTTACTGCTTCTATCTTTTTAGGGTTAGGTTTTACTCCATCTGCTGTCACTACATGTCCTAAATATTCTAATTCGTGTATTTTTTTTTTATTATGTTTATTGAAATTACGATCAATTCTCGCGTTGAGAATTTTCAGTAATTTTTCTGGCGTGGCGCAGTAACATGGCAAATTATTTATAATAAGTTATTACTTGTTATAGATAAGTATAATTGGTAAATAGGTATTGTAAGTGATTATTAATTCGGGTATTTGACGGAATCCTGAGGATAAATCTAAAGCGGAGAAATATTTTGCGTTTCCTAGTTGTGAGAATGTTAGGCCGCGTAAGACATCTGCACTTCATCCCTCGCTGCGGGACAGTCAACGGTCTATGTACCGTCATTCCGATCCTCAGTAAATCTAAGGACCCATCATAAACCTTTAACTTTTAACTGCATTGTGCCAACATATGTTTTTCAGTCAATCTGTTTGCCCTGAAGGATTTTTAATCCTAGAAAGGTTTTCGGTTCACGGCTGATTATTAGAAAGGTCCTTGGGTTTATTAAGCGTTCTTAAAAACACGGAGAAAGCGGGTATGCACCTGTTACGACCGTTCGCGGAGAGACGCGGTCGCTAGGAAAACGCGTCAGCGAGAGGCGTAAATTCTCGCTACGATTCGGTTAATCGACGCCGCGAAATATTCGTTCCCCTGTTTCGATTAAGATAACAGAGGTGGTTAATTGAATATCACACTGATGTAACAAGTTACAAATCACAGTTTATTCCAACAACTTTGTAAAGAAGATAGTTACGCTGGTGCGTATGTATAAGATAAGTGAGTGACTGATCTACGGGTGTAAACCCGGACAAAGGATGTTGACTGTTTGAAAGATGGAAAATCAGTGGAGTTCGGAGACGATGCTGTGGCGGAGGAAAGCTAAGGATGGGTGTGTCTAGCGCACGGAACCATCGGATTTGTTGGTGACGATTTTGGCTAGGAGAGTGAGAGAAATCGGCTTCGTTGTTAATTGGTTATTTACTATGGTGGTGGGTGAAGAAGGATGCTAACCGCCCTCGAGATAAAGTCGCTAGTGGGAGGCCTCATACGTGAGAAAAGGCAACTTTCCAGTGTCAACCCGTGGTGGACAATAAACTTTAGGAAACAATTCAGCGAAAGAATATGTGTTCGGTTTGAAGGACCTCGACTAGGAAATTCCTGAGATTTATGGAGGGTACTTGAGACTATTGATGGTACGCAGTAAGGATCCGAAGACATCTGGCTGCCATCTTGCCCGCGGTGTGTGGCCTGGTTTAGGTAGAGTGTTGCCCGACGTAACAGCACCTATTGGCAAAAACTGAGTATCTATCTAATAAAACAGGCTGGTTTTTTCCCATGAGCAAGGTCACCTACGAACCACGTTGGTAGGAGGCTTCCTCCTCATACTTTCAGGCATCAACGTGGGTCATAACCAATCGACATCGCGGATCGTTACCCTCAATTTTCTTAACGAAAAGTGAGAACAACGAATCCGCTTGCTTCATTCAAAGGGCACACCCACGCCGAACTTTCTTCCGTAATAACATAAGAGCGACAAGTTAGACTTACTAACGTCATCTATCTAAGTTGGTTCTCGGGATTACCGAACAATCACTTCCTCTATTTAGTCTCCTCTAGTGCTACGTCCACTAACATAACAAATTCAACTATAAGAGCCTTGCTCTATTGTGCATATATATCGTATCTTCGTACGCCAAATCATCATCTTACGATTTATATCATACGACACAGTGTACCTCTTAAGTGTTGAACAAATAAACTTTATAACCCTGCTAATCGCGGCGTTATACTACTTTTGCCACCCCTATTATCTTAACGGAAATCAGGGGATCGATCAACTCGTGGTGTCGATTATTGTAATCGTAACGGGAATTTACGACTACCGTTGACGTGTTTCCTCGCGATTGGGTCTCCCCGCGATTGGTCGAAAATACACAGTGCGCTAATCAAATTATATACATCGCCATGAGTATATACACTCTACCATATGCACAAGTATTCAGGCACATGCTATAATTCAAACAAAACGTTGATATTTTTATTATATTTTCAATATTACGCTAAAAATATAGTGAAATATCTTTTAGAAATATCCAACTCTTTAATTCTCGTCGTAATTGGTATTAAATATTCTCCAAAATTGAAACTGGGACAAGAAATATACTTGTACTACGCAAGTCCTATGTTTATTATTAATAAATAACTGACACTTTATAAAATCTATATGTCGGGTTCACATTATGATTGGGGTTAGGGGCGTGAGACGAATTTTCATTTCGATTAGACGTTATTGTTATGCAATAGAGGAGATATTTACTGGTGCAAATATAATTATTACACAATTTGGCAAGTAACCGTAGTAATTAGATACTCGAGAAGCTAATGACAATGATTCTAAGTTCAATAACGAATCTACGGTCAACGAGATAACAGAATGCGCTTTCTTCTAAAGTCCAAGTTGTACCCAACTTCCTTGTCTACGGTACAAGTATTACTGAATTAACTCTTTGTTAAAACATAGAATATCCACCGAGCGTAAAGACGCTATGTTACTCGCTAATGTGACCTCACGAGGGAATGACTTTCCGCCACGATGATGCTGCAGAGGAAAACTATATGGGATGTGTCTAAGAAATCGAGATTCTCGGATTCGTCGAAGAAAGCCTTCGTTCGGAAAGTGAGGGAAATTGACGTTGCTGTTAATTGGTCAATTTCCATGTCGGTGGCTGGAAAAGGATGCTAACCGTCCTTGAGGGAAGGTTGCTAGCGGGTAGCATCGTTCGTTGAAAAATAGATTTCTCCTATCTTCCCGTGGTTGGGGCAAAGACTGTTTGTCTGTTCGAAGGACTTTAGGTAACTAGATCTTAATGTTTATAACGGCCCTCAGGCTAGCTGAACATGCACTGTGGAGATGCGTCGACATCTGGTAATCATCTTACCCGAAGAATAGGGTCTGCGTGTGGCGAGCCATGGGACAGAAACCGTTGGAATGTTTACTGTCAAGTGCCGCTACAACTATTTCCTTTTAAGGAGAGCTATACAATTACTCCATACCTCTGTTAGATAAAAACGTTCGACCCCTGACTGCGGTTACGTTCGGCGACTAATTGTCGCCTCGAGCCCAAGCTCACTATCACAAATCTCGAACAAATACAATCGTATTGAATGACGACAATTGCTTAATTACGGCTATGGTAGAATCTAGATTAAAGTGTTAAGGGATTTTCCCAGAATTCCAAAGGAAAGGTTTCGGTGTCCTTTCTTCTCCGACATATATAAAGTTATGGATTGTGCTTGAATAAACGCATATTCCAATCATTCTAAGGTCTCAACATTGAACAGATATGTACGCTTACAGTCTCTAAACATGGCTATTTTCGTGGAAATAATTTTCATTCATATTCAATTATGTTTTTCTTTCTATTTACACTAATGAATATCAACTATTGTAGCGTATACTCGCGCTACGAACAACTTTGATAATTCCCAGCTTTAAAACCAGATTCGTACAAGCAGTAAGAATTAGAACTTATTCCACCCAAAAAGTTTACATTGACAGAGGAATTTTTTTTACCGGACAGATTCAAGTCGTCAACTTTCATCGTCTGATTTTCTATCTATTTAAAATACATTGAGTTTTAAATTAAATTTGTAATTCTATTCGAATAATATTGGACATGTCACATTATTGGCCATCTACTCAACATTTGTTGAGGTATCGTGTGGGTACTTCATCCCTTTTTCACTGTTATGTGACAGTTAACTTATCATATTCAGTATATCCTACGTATCTGCGCGGATGATAAATTTACAAAAATATAACTTTTTTTAAACGAGTTTTTATTATGAAGTGAACTTTCGCACGTTCGCGGAGAGACGCGATCTCGAAGAAGCGCGCCAACGGGAATCGTAAATTCCCATTACGATTTGAATAATCGACGCCACGAATCGTTCGATCCCTTATTTCTTGTGGGATAATAAGGGTAGTTGATTGAAGATGACACTGATATTAACAGGTTATTATATATTTTGACTTATCCAATAACTTCAGTGTATACAAGATTGCGTATGTGATATGACAACTACGAACAAGTACGACTTGAGACTCCTTTCGTGTTGACGATGATGATGTATGTGTTCAACTTGTAGTTTCTTGCTGGACTTCTGACTCTTGATGTTCCTTGCACTGACCTTTGACTGGTTCTTGACTTAGACTGACTGAGATTTGAATATAGACCTGAGCGCAAGGAAAAGTAGAGTTGACCCTCCTGATGATATAGACTGGATCTAGACTCGATGTAAAACTTGGTGTAAACTCGATGTAAAACTTGGTGTAAACTCGATGTAAAACTTGGTGTAAACTCGATGTAAAACTGACTTGTCGCTCCTATGTTATTACCGAAGAAAGATCGGCGTGGGTGTACCCTTTGAACGAAGAACGCGGATTCGTTGTTCATACTTTTCGTTAGGAAAGTGAGGGTAGCGATCCACGATGTCGATTGGTTATGACCCACCTTAATGCCTGAAGGTATGAGAAGTCCCGTATTCTCCAAAATACTAGAAAAAATAATTTACGCCCGCCTAAAACCAATAATAGAGAAGGAAAAACTAATACCAGATCACCAATTTGGATTCAGGAACAAACACTCCACGATAGAGCAAATGCACAGACTCACAAACGAAATAATACTAGCAATAGAAAACAAACAATACTGCACAGCCCTCTTTATGGACATCGAGAAAGCATTCGACAAAATAAACCACGATAGTCTACTTCAATCAATCAGAAAACAATTCCCGGAGCAGATATACCATTTAACTAAATCATACTTAAGCAACAGAACCTTTACAGTAAAAATTAAAGATACATACTCTAAAGTTAAAGACATCAAGGCAGGGGTTCCGCAAGGAAGCGTCTTGGGACCAATTCTCTACACACTATACACGGCCAACATACCAACAACCACCAACAGCAAAATACTGACATTTGCGGATGACACTGTTGTACTAGTCAGGCACACTAACCCTGCAACAGCAGTCGCATTGCTACAAGAACATATTGCAAAAATAGAAAAGTGACTTCAAGTTAAACAAATTAAAGCAAACCCTGATAAATGCAACCACATTACATTCACACTGCGAAAACAATTACCACCAAACATTACACTCAACGGCACGCACATAATACAAACAAGGCAAGTCAAATACCTAGGACTCCACTTTGATACACGATTCACATGGAACAGCATATCAAATCAATAATAAGCAAAATACAGATAGCAAGGAGACAGATGTACTGGTTAACAAGTCGAAAATCCAAACTAAGCATAGAAAACAAATTAAAAATTTACAAAACCATCATAAAACCAATCTGGACGTACAGAATACCACTATGGGGAACAGCAGCAATGAGCCATATAACCAAATTAGAGGCAATGCAATCTAAAATACTCAGAACAATAGTAAACGCCCCATGGTACGTTAGAAACGAGGATATATGGAAAGATCTTGGAATACCAACGGTCAAGGAAGAGATTAACAGATTCGTAAGAAGGTACAGAGAAAGAATAGCAACGCACCCGAACCGGCTGGCAGCGGAAACGAGCATCACATTCATCGAAAGGAGATTAAAAAGAAAACACCCAGTAGATCTCATAAAGGATATACCCTAACAAGCACGAAGATGGTACCCCATTGGGGGTAGCCACCCACATGTTATATTATTAAACAGCTATAACATTTTACCAAATGTCCTACTGGACAAATTGTAAAATTTAAAACAAATAAATAAAAAAAAAATACTTTTCGTTAGGAAAGTGAGGGTAGCGATCCACGATGTCGATTGGTTATGACCCACCTTAATGCCTGAAGGTATGAGAAGGAAGCCTCCTACCAACGTTGCTCATGGGTGGTCTTGTTCATGGGAAAAACCAGCCTATTTGTTGGACAAATATTCGGTTTTTCCCAATAGGTAACTACCCGCTTTCTCCGTGTTTGTAAGAGCGTGCAATAGACCTAAGGACTGTTTCAAATACCAGCTATAAACCGAAAATACATACAAGATTAAAGGTTCCTGCAAGCTAATAAGATTCAGTTTATGGTGTGGCCTTAGGTTTATTGAGGGTCTGTCTAAGGGGGCTTGGACCTTGATTGTCAGACAATCAAGGACGTCGCACGGACTATTTCCACGGAAGGATTAATTTTCTTCAAAAGATATGTCTGTAAATACATCCGTTGTCCGGAGAAATATTTTCTGCGAACTTTTTAATATCTAAATTAAGTATTTTAATATACAGGTTGAGTCAACTAATTTGGCGACATCAAATAATTTGAAAATCACTATAGAAAACGCTGTTTTGAGCAAAAATCTCTATGTAGTTTCTTCTTATTCTTTATCACGACGAATAATTCATAAATCATAAATAGATTGCAGATATTTATATTTATTGATTTATTATGATATTAAATTTATATGTTTTGATAATATAATTGAAAAGATGGAAGCTTGGTACAAAAATGTTTTACGTATCAAGTATTACAGAAAGCAGTATATTTTGGTTATTTTATATATTCTTTCGTATTATGTGCATCGTGTATAATTTTGTATTTGCAAATTCCCTATGAATGCATAAAAATCCGCAGTTTGGATACAAACTACGATAGTAATAGTAGCTTCGTTGTTTATCGAAAAAAGTATAATGAAGGAGACGCCCATTTGCTTCAATTTAGCCAAAATGCTATCGTCCAATTACATAGTTGGCAATTTTTGTCCTTCGGAAAAAGAAAGAACTTCGACGACGATACTGAAGTATCCCCCGTTATTATAACCACTCCAAATATACATATTTCGGCAACATGCTGTTACGCAACGCACGCAGCTCAGTAGCATGTTTTCGCAAGTGATACCGCACACATAAAAACATATACGCTGTGCGCTGGCCTCCGAGCAGGAAAATTATTTAGTATCGGACGGAGTACCGGGCGGTCACACATTTTAGAACGTGTAATAAACGTACGTGTAGACGTTTAGACGTACGTTTAGATATATATACATGTATATAAAATGCGGACACAAATTAATAAAATTAAAGATGTATGAAGATAGACGTACGTGTACATCTAAATGAGCATCTGAAAATAGACATCTTCGTCTATCTTGATACATCTTTAATTTTATTAATTTATGTGCTGATTTTTTCACGATACTGTAATGTCCTCACGCGAGTGTATTTGGTACTATATATCGTTTATTATCGAATGAACTAAGATCTAATTCATCTACGTTTATCGTGTACATGTTATACATTATAGACTTTATACGATTCCGAGAAATAGTCTTTTCCATGTTTCCTTCAAAACATTTGATACAATCTTCGAAACATATATTCTACGCTTCAACGTTTCGTTTAATACCTTTCATTACTTTTTTACATATTTCTGCATGGTATAAACATGAATTGGGTACTCCTTCACTCGAAGTCCTACAAACTCAGTTATAGTCGTTTTCCACGTAATCACTCGTGTCGAACTGACAAGTCATTTTTCACAAAGTCACAACATTCAGCGATCAGCAGCACAGGAAGAACAGACATCGGAACACTACGATACATTTTTATCAATCCGTTCAATCCGTTTCTCGAGCGTTTATTCACCTGGCAGTGCTAGCCGCCAATTCCAAGAATTATCATTTCTAGAAGCAGGTGTACCTAACACTATGTTGTAGCTACGGCGATGTGAAATCCGCATGGCATCGCCTATTTACACAACAGTACGAGAAATCTTTTCAAATAAGAATTGTATAGCACAGTGTAATTTCTCAGAATTTTTTCATAAAACTATAAATAACGAAGATATTTAAATGTTCTCTTCTAAATACCGCACCCTGTATGTAGGTGGATTTGTGCGCTGGCTTGTGTATTAGAAAAAACATTAATTCCTTCCATGTACAGATATCATAAGGTGTACATAAGTATTCTTTTATCTTTCAAATAGTATGTAGCTTTCCATTGTTCCATATACGATATCTTCTATGCCTTCTATGAGGCATCAATCATTCATCGTATCGAATGCTTTTCCATACTTTCTATGTACGTACATGATAAATTTTTGAAGATAATTATAAGTACTATTATGTTCTATATTTACCATACAAAAGTTTGTCGAGTCTTGGGGATAATTTAAAAATATTTCTAAAACTCGAAATCAAAACCTTAAATACAATTGGTTTTCTTTTTACCTTATATTTTGATACATAAAATCAGACCTTTAATTTTTTCTCGTTATGTGCGATACTTTGTTCACTTACGATTAGTATCATTTTCTATCTATCATATAGTAATATATTCTGTAGTAATCAAGCTTTTGTTATATATCGTGAATATTAATGTAAAAAAGAGAACTTTTATACTGATGCATTTTGCTATATGTATGTGCCTCAATATTATGACGATTTTATGATAAATATGAACATACAATAATTACACATACATATAAATCGATATGATAGCTATAAACATATATAAATTCTGATGAACTGGTTTGTTCAGTTTGAACTGGTGATGTCTAAACACTTCTATTATAGTCTCATATTATTATTTCTCATTACCTTTATCGCTTTAGCAGACAGTAATGTTTTCTTTAACTATTTCTCATACAGCATAATATTTATAAGAAATGACATGGCACGCGAGATCTTGTATCAGCCTTGAGAGAGAATTATGAAAAGCTCATTATGAATATCGAATTTTATGTCGACTATCTCTGATCTTAACGAACATTGGAGTGAAATAATGAATAGAAATGCAACAACCTATATAAACTGCTTGCATGTAGATCTACCCATTTTTTTCATACTACTCATTTTATAACTTGCAGTAGTGTATGGAAATTTAGAAGGAACAAAAATATATATATATATATAAATACAAGGTATGTAATATATATAATATATAGATTTATTAGAAAAACGAGGAATTCCATTAAAACAGATAACTGAATAATTATTTAACAAAGTAAAGCAAATTAAAATCATATGAAAGGTAAGTGAAATCTATATATATATATTAACGTATATATATATCAAGTGCTTGTTTAAAATTGCACCAATTTATAAACGATCAATTAATAAATTTTATTCTTGTTGGCATACCTGTTAGTATGTAGGTGACATTTGGGAAATTCTATCTTTCCAAAAGTCTATTTAGATGACAATTACTTTTATACTTGCTTTGTATGTGCTTATTTCAGCATTTCTGATCCAATTACGTGTCAAAGTCTGCCGCAATCGTGAAATATTCATAGGATAAAATAAAATTTATTATATTTTTCTGTATGATACGTTTACTCGCGATCAGTCTTTTATTTACAGAAGACTATAAGCAAATGTGATATTAATACAGACTGCTGGCGAAAGTGTCACGTAGAAGACACAGGAAATCGCGAAATTAACAAATCACCGGTTGTCTCCTCACGTCGTAGTTCGAACGTTTCACAAATAAGGTGAGAAATTCGGGCTTTAAACATGATAGTCTATTTATTATATGAATTCAACAGAGTGTTATATCAAAAGTGTATTAAGTGCTTGTTTCGGAAGGTTTATACAAACTATAGTCGGGTGCCTATCAGACGTGGCTATCCCGTTACTATCTGGTTATTGTATCTATATCTGGTTATATATTATACTATCTGGTCTCGATGGCTGTGCGGCATGCAGAACGTTTTGGCAAACGTGGTTGTCCTATTATTGTTTTCTGAGCCTGTGATAAGAGCAACGCAAAGTGTGTTCCTCTATATTCTCTAGCTACAAATATGTTATTCAATTTTAGGATATTTTTGGCTAATTTAAAAAACGGTAGAGAAGGTACGACATGTGGTGCTTCTTGATCCTCCTTATTTGCAGACTATTGTCCGACCGATGTTTCCGCCTCGAGCCCAAACTCATTATCGCAAATCTCGAACAAATAGAATCGGATTGAATGACGACAATTGCTTAATTACGGCTATGGTAGAATATAGATTAAAGTGTTAAGGGATTTTCCCAAAGTTCCAAAGGGAAGGGTCCGGTATCCTTCCATCTCCGACCTATATATATATTAGGTTAAGTAAAAAGTTCTGAGCGTTTTTCGCTAGATGTCTTTAGTGAGCCATATCTCACGATGTGCACATCGCATCGAGTCATAGTATACACCGATTTCAAGGTGATATTACGCATCAAAAAGGTTCTTTGTCAGTTTTGTGTTCGGTGAAGCCAGTTGTGTGTTACAGCGTTCGAAAATGGAGATAAAAAAAGAGAAAATTCGATACATTCTTCAGTACCACTACGACCAAGGTGAAAAGGCGGAGCAGGCGGCCAAAAAAATTTGTGCTGTTTATGGACCCAGTACAGTATCGAATGCAACAGCAAAGCGGTGGTTCCAACGATTCCGTTCTGGTAATATGGACGTCGAAGATGAGGCACGCTCTGGTAGGCCAATCGTCGAAAATGTGGATAAAATCATGGAAATCGTCGAGTCGGACCGGCATGTGAGCACTTATTCCATTGCCCAGGAACTGAAGATTAGCCAGAAAACCGTTTGGAACCATTTGCATAAGGCTGGTCTCAAGAAGAAGCTCGACGTATGGGTGCCACATGAATTGACGCAAAAGAACCTTTTGGACCGAATTGATGCCTGCGATTCTTTGTTGAGACGTAACGAAATCGACCCATTTTTGAAGCGGATGGTGACTGGCGATGAAAAATGGGTCACATACGAGAACAACAGCCGAAAAAGATCGTGGTCCAATCGCGGTGGGCCGGCCCAAACGATCGCCAAGCGTGGATTAACGGCCAAGAAGGTTTTATTGTGTGTTTGGTGGGATTGGAAGGGAATCATCCATTATGAGCTGCTCCCATCGGGGCAAACACTTAATTCGGACCTCTATTGTCAACAACTGACCAGACTGAAGCAGGCGATCGACCAGAAGCGGCCAGAATTGGCCAATAGGAAAGGTGTTGTGTTCCATCAAGACAACGCCAGGCCGCACACATCTTTAACGACGCGTCAGAAGCTCCGAGAGCTTGGCTGGGAGGTTCTATCGCATCCGCCGTACAGTCCAGACCTGGCACCAAGCGATTATCACCTTTTTAAGTTTTTGCAAAATTTTCTTGATGGTACAAAACTGGCCTCAAGAGAGGCTTGTGAAAATGAGCTGGTCAAGTTTTTTACCAATAGGGACGAGGACTTCTTCAACCGCGGAATTATGAAATTGCCTTCAAAATGGACAAAAGTAATCGAACAAAACGGCGCATATTTAATCTAAATCGAATAATCTTGACTATGTTAATTTCATCGTCGAAATAAAGCGAAAAAGCGCTCAGAACTTTTTACTTCACCTAATATATATGTCGGGTTCACATTATGATTAGGGTTAGGGGCGTAAAACGAATCTTCATTTGGATTAGACATTGTTATTATGCAGTAGAGAAGATATTTACTAGTATAAATATGATTATTACAGAATTTGACAAGCAACCGTGGTAATTAGATACTCGAGAAGCTAATGACAATGATCCTAGGTTCAATAACGAATCTGCGGTCAACGAGATAACAGAATGCGCTTTCTTCTAAAGTCCAAGTTGTACCCAACTTCCTTGTCTACGGTACAAGTATTACTGAATTAACTCTTTGTTAAAACATAGAATATCCATCGAGCGTAAAGAAGCTATGTAACTCGCTAATGAGACCTCACGAGAGAGAATGACTTTCCGTCACGATGATGCTGCAGAGGAAAGCTATGATGGGGTGTGTCTAAGAAAACGAGATCATCAGATTCATCGAGGGAAGCCTTCGTTCGGAAAGTGAGGAAAATGGACGTTCCTGTTAATTGGTTAATTTCTATGTTGGTGATTGAAGAAGGATGCTAATCGCCCTTGAGAGAAATTTGCTAGAGGAAAATGTCGTTCGCGAGACATTTACACAATTTACACTTACAATTTACACTTTATTCCAACAACTTATAAACAGATTAGTTACAGATTAGTTAGTTCAATGCGTATAGGTACAAGTTAACTAAATGACTGATCTAAGTCTAATAAACAATGAGTTAAGATAGCGAATGAGCAGAGTACGCAATATAAATTAACTAGCTGATTGAACTAATAATTTTTTGTTCAATACTAATAGTTGTCAAACATAAATAGGTTAGTAACTTGATATAAGGAATACCATGACAAATCGATCGTGTTAATAAATGTATTGACCTTTATTTTATCTAGAACAATTCTCACGACATATTCTCGATTCCTGGACATTCAGCAGGCAAGTGTGGTATGAAGGACTTTTGTTCAAACTAAAGAAAGTCCTACCACACACCTACTACTCCACCTTAAAATCATATCTAACCAATAGGCTGTTCATTATTAAATACTTAGACACTATAACCGCAACACTTCCAATAGAAGCTGGCATACACTAAGGCAGTGTCCTCGGACCTCTGCTGTTCACCATCTGCACTGCCGATCTACCAACATTAACGACGACCACAACGACATTTGCTGATGATATAGCTTTATTAGCATCCCACTCAGACCCGATAATTGCCTCCTCAACTCTCCAGCGAGGTCTCGACTCTATGTGCAAAAGTGGTTCCACAAGTGGCGCTTTAAAATAAATGAAAATAAATACAATCATATAACATTCACGCTGCGAAAACAATCCTGCCCACAGGTAACCATAAATAATATTCCAATTCCAAACAAAGATACAGTCAGATATCTGGACATGATTCTGGACAGAAGAACGGCATGGAAACGACACATCGTAGATGAATCCAAACAACTTAAATGCAAATTAAAAAAATTCTACTGGCTCATTGGTAGACGTTCCAACTTAAGCGCGCAGAGTAAAATAATGCTATCTATATAAAGCAGTACTGCCTGAGCAGCCGAGCCAAGCAGACGTGCAAAGAAGTGCTACGGAAAAGTGCGGCAAGTGGTGAAGAGAAAACTAAAAACGGCTACGCCCGTAGCCAGATGGTGGAAACCCGTGTCTACTATCAAGAAGACTAGCAGAAGAACCAAAATGAAAAAACACATCTCACCAATAAAAATTATTAACAAAGAGGACCAATATTTCATAAACAAAACAACAGATACACCAAAAGCAAGCGAACAAACAAACCAAAGACAGGACTGCTCAGATACAGCTGAAGTAGACATGGAAGATAACAAGGAAACATCGCAACAAGAAGAAAGCTGGAAGGTGGCCAGCTACAATAAAAAAAGAAAAATAACGGGAAATCTCGACACGGAAAAGCAGCGTTGGCTGCAAGAACTACCATTAAAAAACTCCTTCAGCTCACTTACGGAGGAAATAGACGAAGACCCAGCAACAAGAAACACAAGTAAGTCACCAAACACTACAAAACCACCTCCAATATTCGTGGAGGCCCAGATAATAGACCCGCTCATAGAGCGACTAAACGAGATAGCTGGGAAGGAAAACTATCTAATAAAACAGACGAAACTGGAGTAAGTAAAAATCCAAACAAATTCACCAGAAAGTTACAGAAATGTGATCAAAGAATTAAGAGAAAAAAAAATGCTGTATACCACACATACCAGCTCAAAACGGAAAGGAGCTACAAAGTAGTCATAAGAGGACTGCACCCAAAAACCAACACAAAAAAGCTAAGTGAAGAACTAGCAAAGATCGGACACCATGCAAGAACTATAAACAACATGACAAGGTACGACACGAAGCAACCGTTACCACTTTTCCTAAGAGAACTGGAACCCAGAACCAACAACAAGGAAATCTTAGAGATCAACAAAATACTAAACACAATAGTAACAGTGAAACCACCACGCTACAAAAAAGAAGTACCACAATGCATGCGGTGTCAACAATATGGACACACAAAGAACTATTGTAACCGAAACCCGGCGTGTGTCAAATGCGCAGGCAAGCACCTAACAATGAACTGCCCACACACGGGAAAAATAAACGAAGTTAAGTGTTACAATTGCGGTGAAAATCACCCAGCCAGCTATAAAGGCTGCTTAGTCAGAAAGCAGCTACAAAATAAACTTTTCCCACCGATACGAAGCAGGACACACAACAATGTCCACACCCAACAGAATAACACAAAAACTATGATAACACCAATTACGCAACACACAACGAACAACAACCACATCAACACCAACACCGTTAGCAGCCGAAGCTACGCGCAAGTAGTCAACCGGTCGTTACCCATAGAAAATCAAGAACAGAACAATCATAGCAACGACGCTTCAGAAATCAAAGAACTACTAAAACAATCCATCAAAAACACCGAAGTACTTACAAAAATGATAAGCGAACAAGACGCAGTCCTCAGACAGCAAACGGAACAAATCACAGTCATGCTACAACTACTTACAAACATGCTGAGCAAAAAATAAGAAATAAAAATGGACATGTTTAAAATAACAGCCTGGAACTCTAACGGCCTACAACAAAGGGCCCTAGAAACTAAAACATTCCTGTACAACAATAATATCGACATACTACTCGTATCAGAAACACACTTCACTACAAAATGTTATATATTGACTAAACGCAAATAAACTAAACATAGTAATTACATAATAATTACATACAGAAACAAACCAATACTTTACAGCAATTCAGAGACACTATGCAATAAAACCACCAAATGGCAAACATTTAAAGAAATGATTGAGAGCAAAATCAACTGCAACATCCCATTGAAAACACCTGAGCACATCGATCAAGCAGTAACAACATTTACAGAAACTATTCAAGAAGCAGCAAGGTCAACCACTATACCTGAATCAACTAACTGACAAACAAAAATAATTCCATTAGACATCCTTGAAAAAATTAGAGAAAAAAGAAAAGCGAAAGCAAAATGGCAAAATCATAGATCAAAAGAAAACAAAAAACACCTAAATAAACTTGCAAAGGAAATAAAAAACAAAATAAAAGAGCACAACAACAACGAGTTTACAAAGTTAATCGAGTCACTATCTGCACAAGAGAACTACAACTACTCTCTATGGAAAGCCACAAAAAAAAATAAGGAAGACAATAAAAATGGTCTCAGCAATCAGAAAAGCAGATAATACATGGGCAAGAAGCAACGAAGAACAAGCTGAAGAATTTTCCAACCACCTAAGCAACACATTTACACCACATAATATCAATAACAGCAACCACAATTGTCATACCGACGAGGATGCGTTAACCATTAGTACATCAACTAACAACCGTACACCATACCTAAAACAACAGCACAAGAAATTAGAAACATAATCGAGAAAACAAAAAATAATAAAGCACCAGGAATCGACCTAATCAATGGCAAAATCTTGAAAAACCTGCCGCCAAAAGCGATAAGACAAATCACAATAATATTTAACGCAATACTAAGAATTCAATACTTTCCTAAAATTTGGAAACTAGCACAGATCATAATGTTACCTAAACCAGGCAAAGACCCACATCAAACTACATCATACAGACCAATATCATTACTTCCTGTGTTCTCTAAAATACCAGGGAAAGTAATTTACGGCCGCATAAAACCAATAATAGAGAAGGAAGCTTAATACCGGATCACCAATTCGGATTCAGAAACAAATACTCCACTATAGGGCAAATGCACAAACTGGTCAATGAAATAATACTAGCACTAGAAAACAAGCAATACTGTACAGGCCTCTTTATGGACACAGAGAAAGCATTCGATAAAATAAACCACGAAAGCCTTCTACAAACAATCAGGAAACAATTTCCGGAGCAAATATACCAATTAATAATATCCTACATAAGCAGCAGAACCTTCGTAATAAAAATCAAGGACACATACTCCGAAGTCAAAGACATCAAGGCAGGGGTTCCGCAAGGAAGCGTCTTAAGACCTATATTATACACACTATACACGGCCACCATACCAACAACTACCAATAGCAAAATACTGACATTCGCGGACGACACAGCGGTACTAGTCAGGCACACTAACCCTGTAACAGCAGTCACATTACTACAAGAAAATATCACAGAAATAGAAAAGTTGCTACAAGCTAAACAAATTAAAACAAACCCCAGTAAATGCAACCATATTACATTCACACTGCGAAAACAGACACCACCAAACATCTTTCTTAACGATACGCACATATTACAAACAAGGCAAGTCAAATACCTAGGACTCCACACAGATACACAACTCACATAGAAACAGCATATCAAATCAATAACAGACAAAATACAGATGGCAAGGAGACAAATGTACTGGCTAATAAGTCGAAAATCCAAACTAAGTATAGAAAATAAACTAAAAATATACAAAATGATCATAAAACCAATCTGGACGTATGGAATACCACTATGGGGAACAGCAGCAATGAACCATATAACCAAAATAGAGACAATGCAAGCAAAAATTCTTAGAACAATAGTAAACGCCCCATGGTACGTTAGAAACGAGAACATTCGGAAAGGCCTGAGAATACCAACGGTCAAGGAGGAAATTAGCAAATGTGCAAGAAGGTACAGAGAAAGAATAGCAACGCACCCGAACCGGTTGGCAGCGGAAACGATCAATACATCAAGCATAGAAAGAAGACTAAAAAGGAAACATCCAACAGATCTCACAAAGGATATAACCTAACAAACACGAAGATGGTACCCCGCTGGGGGTAGCCACCCACGTGTTATATTATTATACCACTAAGCTATAATATTTTACCAAATGTCCTACTGGACAAATTGTAAAATTTAAATAAATATATAAAGAAAAAAAAATTACAACCTGTTTGGACCTATGGGGAACAGCGATTAATTCCAAGATTCTTGGAATTCTTCAACGATTCCAATCAAAAACTCTAAGATCCTTAATAGATGCACCTTGGTATGTTACCAACGAAACAATACATCGCGACCTTAAGATACCTACAGTTAAAGAAGAAATATCCAAATTCAGTGATAGATATAACATAAGAATTAACAACCACCAAAACACACTAGTTACTCAATTACGTGACACGATAGATCAGATCCGCAGGCTAAAAAGACATTACCCTCTAGATTTAAACATTAGATTCAGCTAGAATCAAACATACGATAATCATCTATTATTTACGTTATAGTACCACGCCAGAATAATTTACTTATAATTCTCAATGAGAATTGACTGTAAACTACTTTCAAAAAAAAATATTTTCTCGAAGATTCAAAGTGACACGATATTGTCTACACGGTCAGAGACGGTTGTCTATGTATGACAATTGTCTACCATCTACCATCCAGGTATTGCTACTCGGATTCGGCAAGCAGCATGTATTTATAAATTTTCTGCTTTCACCTTTCTTTGCCTCAATAGAAAATACCGTGTCATAAATTTTACCATCACGCTGTTGCGTCCCAAATGCGGAAAAAATTCATTCATCAGAAGTCTTTGTCATGTACGACTTAGTTGTATTATTTGGCAAATCGCGTGACTGCGAGTTGCAAGTGAAAATGAGCCATAAGGCTTGATATCCATTTATTGCGTATTATTGTACCGTATCACCGTTGCGTATCATCATGTGACACACAAGGAACGGCAACCCAGTACTTTTATATTTATGTTTTCCTTGTCTTTCAAAGGATAAGTTATATAATATGAAAGTTAAAATATATTTTAAACCAATCAGTTTTCACAAGTACCTAAATATTTTTTGAGAGAATTACAAAACTGTTAAGGTAAAGAAAGGATTCCGTAATACAAATAGTTTACTTTATTTCACACACAACAGCTATACATATATGTTAGACTCTTAAGATCTTGATAACCTTCTTACACGCACGCTTGTTGTCAACTAACTCTTCTCGAAGCTTCTAACGTCTGGCAACAGTCTTTTGTCTCAACTAAGACCTGGACGCCCTCTAACGCTTACACACACATTCACATGTACAGTGTAAATGTATCATCTACCCAACAAAAACACATCGAATGGTGTATCAAAAATATATAATTCCATTTTAAAGAGTAACATTGGTTTTCGGGATTTTGAGTGGCCGTCCGTTTATGGCTCAGACAGGAGTATTCCCTTCTTTGGGAAGTTCCGAATTACCTGTCCTCCCCGAGCTGTAAACCTAGTGACTCAATGGTCAGGGAAAAACCCCGGCCGGTAAGGCACGATGGACGGGCGAGGCCCAACAGCTGGTGGGGAGAATTAGCAACATATTATACTAGAGTTCATCAACAGATCGTCGTACAGTGCGGGTGAAATACTTAAGTCACCATCAGAACATCGTACCGTGCGGGTGAAATACTTTAGTCTTAGCAAGATCTTACAACCGTCGTGTTCATAACATCAAACTTTACTTTTATACAACAAGTGCAAATAAAGTGCCAAATTACACTAACACTCGGTCTATTAAACCTCCTCCACCTTGAGCGTTAAGTCATTCAAGGTATACGATATCGAACGATCGGCTTTACCTAACCAGTCGCTCTTTAGTTGATAATTCACAACAATTGGCATTGAAGTCCCTTTAAGTGTGAATGTAAAAAAGATCACGATTCTTCCATGAAATCAAACAACTTTCATACAAAATATTTTTCCGTGTTTTGAATAGTTAAACAAATGACAAACATACTGCATATGGTATACAAATAATAGAATAATATGAAAATCAATATTAATGAAATTGACCTAACATTTCTGTCACTGGTTTTTAGGTATCTTTTACTTTTCATCATTTTTGCAATCATTAAGAAGAAATCTCATATTATTGTTTCTCTTTTTAATATTTATAATGTCATCAGCATATTGTGAATGTTTGTGTGAATAAACTATATCGAGATATACAAGTAACAATAATATATCAACATATACGAGAATATACGTATAAATATATGCGACATGTACTAGAAATATGCTATGTTAATTTTATTATTTAATCGTAATAATTCAAAATTATAATTTAAATTACAGTAAGCTGCGAGTCCTTTTCTAAAATTATCGAGCGTTAATTGATGATGTTTCTTGCTTAAAATCAACTTATAAGCTGACAATGGAGCGTTCAACATTGTAACAACATTGCAGGATGTAAGTGGAGCATATTTAAACTTGCTCCAGTAGCATACTTTAATCTCATTCAGTTCTTCAACTGTCTAATCTCGCAAAATTTCACTAATTGTTGAAATTGTCAAAAAATAGAAATTTTTGCCGGCAATGTATCGTATTTTGTTACCATATTGACTCTGCAAATTCCAGGAATAATTCTAAAATTTTCAGCACAATCGGCCACTACTTTTATGGATTCAGTTAAAGGTATTCCAGTTGCTTCTAGTTTCTTTGTATTGTCCGCGATAGTTCTAAGATAGGTTTTAATAAACATTAGATTTTGAATTAGAAATTCATTCTGAATAACATCTTGTGTTGCTTTAATTGCTAGCATATCATTCACATTGGAATATTTAATCACATTTTTATAATCTTCAATATGTTCCACATATGTGGCATAAAATATTGCTGCCTCAATTCAGGTTCCTGATTTCGTTAAGATTAGTTCAAGTGATAAATAATGTTGCCTAACATTCTACAATAGGTGGTACCTTTATAAATACTCGTTTAGTAGAAAGTAATAAATTATTTCTGCAACTCTATATAATCATCATGTTTGAAAAAAACACTTTCAAATGTTTTCCAGTTTTTATTACACACAATGTTCACAATATCATACAGAAAGTCGCAATTGTTTTCAACAATAGTACTTTTTATTCGTTACTATCTGGCCATGGTATTCGTATTGCCGAATTTACAAACTGTTAAGGATGGATATAGAGTCGAGTGGAATCAAATAGGATGTCATGTGATCACAAAAGTATAGTAAGAAATGGTGTTGAGCAGGAAGCAGCACTTGGCACATGCTAAGCGGAAAGGTTACTTTCAGACCATAAAGGATCTTATCAAGACTGTATTATCTCGTTCAGTGAATTAAAGAGTTCGAATGATTCTGTATACTAGGTTATAGATTCGATTGGTTTATTTGTGAAATTGATTTGTTGGATTATTGTGAAATAATTTTGATACTCCGCGATAAAGATCGAGGGAATAGAGAGATCATAGCGTTGAAGTTGCCTGCTATTTGGAATAGAGTGTTAAAGGAGATGAATTGGTGGAGTATGTTTGAAGTTAATTTGATATTAGAAATACCAAGAGACAAAGGTTAAACTGGTTTATTGAGCCTGATATGATGATAGCCGTAGTTTCAGTAACAGAAAGGTTTAGGAGTGGAACTTTTGGAAATCGGAGGTTTCTGTATATAATCATGGCAACTCCTTCATCCGTGAGACCAGAGTTTTCATCGCTCCTCATAATAGCATGGTCTTGGAGATGGTTTTGGCAAAATTGAGCCACGTTTTCTGTATGGTTATTATTACAATGTTGTGGATTTTTAGAAGGAAGGAGCTGTTAGAAGAGAGTTTGAAAACCATAGAACAGGCGTCTCAAAACATGATTTTGGCAGGCAAGGTTGAGTTAGTCACTTTTAGTGAAATGATGCAACATGAACATTGATTGGGTGGGTCTTACATGGTGGTCTACGGGATATGGAATTTGGTGGATGGCTGGATAGTGAGAATAAGGGTAAGGAAGGATATGTGAATATGACTCGTGACTTCTTGATCATTTTGCACTCGTATTTATATCAATTTGTAAAAGTACATACGTCCGCATCAATCAGTGATGCGTATGACCAGTTGCAACGTTTTTAAGTTTGACCAGTCGTTACCTGTGATCGTCCGAAACACACCGAGTACGTTCGCGCATCAAGCGTTTGCACTAGTTACATTGCATATACTATGTACGCTGTTTATACTATATGCACTACTTGTACTACAATATTTCACGTTATCTAATAATTATCATAATTCATAAATACGATAATTATTTAATTAACTTAATTAATCGTAACTATAAAAATATATGTTTTTAGATAAGACGCTCAAAACTATGAAAATTAAAGTTTTTACATGGAAACCAAGTAGTCAACATGCGTCGTTATTGGCTATCATTTGGTTCAATGAGATATTTGGCTTACGTGTATTTGAATCAGCAGGACGTCTACGATATAGCCGGAGTATAATATACGTTAGCACATGCACCATTTTATATTTTATCTTATTCTATACGACAATAGCATCCAATAACGAAGATTGGCCTGCATACCAAGAGATCAGTTATAAATTTGCTTTGTACGTCAACGTTATAGTTGCTGGGAACTGTGTTCTTCTTGGATTTATCTACACAGGAGTACGTATTTTTATATGGATATATCGAAGAAAGCATAAAAATAATTTAACGAAGTAAGGAATTGTGCGAAGGAATTTTGTGTTACTCGCGACGTTGCATTTTATAACCACAAAATCATCTTAAAGTTTATAACTTACATACAATCATATTAAAGTAGAAATTAACTAATATAACATTTTTGAACGCGTGGAGAAACAATGATCCCTCAAAGGAGATTTTGATATTATTTGGAAGGAGAAGACAGCAGAAAACCGATTTCTTTGTTCTTTCTGTATTAATTATATGTCGGGTTTACATTAGAATTAGGGTTAGGGGCGTGAAACGAATCTTCATTTGGATTACACCTTGTCGTTATGCAATAGAGAAAACATTGACTAGTGTAAATACAATTATTACAGAATTTGACAAGTAACCGTAGTAATTAGATACTCGAGAAGTTAATGACAATGATCCTAGGTTCAATAACGAATCCGCGGTCAACGGGATAACAGGATGCTCTTTCTTCCAAAGCCCAAATCGTACTCGACTTGCTTGGCTACGGTGGAAGTATAACTAAACTAACTCTCTGTTAAAACGTGGAATATCCACCGAGCGTAAAGACGCTAAGTAACTCGCTAATACGACCTCACGAGAGAATGACTTTCCGTCACGATGATGCTGCAGAGGAAAACTATATGGGGTGTGTCTAAGAACACGAGATTCTCGGATTCGTCGAGGAAAGCCTTCGTTCGGAAAGTGAGGGAAATTGACGTTGCTGCTAATTGGTCAATCTCCATATCGGTGGTTAGAAAAAGATGCTAGCCGCCCTCGAGGGAAAGCTGCACATGTACTGCGGAAACGCATCGACATCTGGCAATCATCTTATTCGAAGAATAGGGTCTGCATGTGGCGAGCTACGGGACAGTGACCGTTGGAATGTTTACTGTCGAGTGTTACAACTATTTCCTTTTTAAGGAGAGCTACAGAATTACTCCATACCTCTGCCAGACAAAGCGTTCATCCCGTGACCGCGGCTACGTTCGGCGACTGGTTGTCGCCTCGAGCCCAAGCTCATTATCACAAATCTTGAACAAATACAATCGGATCGAATGACGACAATTGTTTAATTACGCCTATGATAGAATCTAGATTACGCTGTTAAGAGATTTTCCCGAAGTTCCAAAGGGAAGGCTCCGATGTCCTTTCATCTCCGACATATATAATGATGTGTTTTCTGTCCAATCTGAATATTGAATTTTCCAATGAAGGGGTAACTTCAACAAGCCTTATTGTTAACAATATTATAGGATTATTTATTCAGAAATATTAGATGTTAAGATTTCCAATGATTTCTTTCCTACATGACAATTTTATTGATAGCTGGATCTATTTAAAATGGATTAAACATATTTATTGATAGATGGATCTATTTACAATGAATTAAACAGGAAATGATGGTTATTCCACGTGAACTTAATGTAGTAATGTGATATAACTAAGACAACTAAATTGATAGTTCACAACTCATAACTAATAATGCACAACTCATAACAACTTGGCAACTCTCTGTCGACTCAACTCAGTTAAGACTGCCTATTAATTCGTCTTTGTCCCTTAACCTCATAAGTACGGTTGAATTTTGTGCGGGGCTGTGTCTCTATTCGGCAGAGTTTTACACAAGCACACTGCAATAAAGTTTTTAATAATTACATTATCAGTTCTGCCTGAGCAGCCGAGCTAGACAGACGTGAAAAACTGTGCTTCAGTGAAAGCGCGACAAGCAGTGAATTTAGGCGAACGAAAAGACAACAGCTGGAGGAGACTATAACGCCAAACACGCCCAATGGGGCAGCAGACTGGTTACAGTAAGAGGCAAAAATCTCTTAAACAGCATAACAACCAACAATCTCAACTACCTCACCACATACGAACCCACATACTGGCCCACTGACACTAACAAAATACCCGACCTTCTGGACTTCTTCATAACCAAAAATATCTCGTCAAGATACGTCCGAATCAACTCCTCGGCTGATCTCTCCTCTGATCACTCCCCCGTGTTAGCAACAGTCAGTTCAACAATCATCGAGAATACACCCAATGGTCTTATTCATAACCAACTCACCAACTGGCAGCTCTTTAGAGAAATCCTTAATCACTCAGCGTCAGCCTTAACCTCACTAAAAACCAATGAAGATATAGAAGCAGCCACGGAAAACTTAAACATGAGCATAATAAACGCTATCCGCCTCTCCACACCTACTAAGACGTCTATCAGCAAACATGAATATCCCCACTACATACTAAAAAAAATAGCAGAAAAACGTAGACTAAGAAGAGTATGGCAGACCCATAGAACACCGGATGACAAACGCAAATTAAACAACGCAACTAGGAAGCTAACTAAAATCATCAAAAATTACAAAAATGACTGTTTCCAAAAATATCTCACCAATCTGTCCCCCACAGCCGACTCCAACTACTCACTATGGAAGGCCTCCAGGAAACTCACGCCCCCCCCCCAAATAATCCCTCCTATCCGCCGTCCGCAAGGAGGATGGGCGCGTAGCCCTATAGGAAAAGCCAACCTGTTTGCCAAATACTTGACTAAAGTATTCAAACCCCATTCCTCCAAAGCTGTCGCGGACGTTACTGAATACCTGCACTCTCCCTTCCAAATGTCCCCCCCTATTGAACCCTTCACTTCTGCAGAGATAATAGAATCAATCAGTCGCCTAAATCCCAAGAAAGCAGCAGGGCACGGCCTAATAGGCAATAAAGCAATCAAGGAACTTCCCATAAAAGGGATTGCACTCATTACATCGATTTTTAACGCTATTCTTCGCCTTGAATACTTTCCTAAGGCCTGGAAAATCTCACTGATTACCCTCATCCCTAAACCCGGAAAACCGATATATGAAGCTAGCTCCTACCGCCCAATCAGTCTTCTACCTACCCTGCCTAAACTATTCGAGAAGATGCTAGCGAATCGACTCCTTCCAACCCTAGAAGATTTGAAAACACTCCCAGATCACCAATTCGGCTTTCGGAAACAACATTCAACAGTAGAGCAAATCCATCGCATAACCCACATGATCAGCCAAACTCTTGAAAAGAAAAAATACTGCTCAGCGGTATTCCTAGACATCCAACAGGCATTCGACAAAGTATGGCACGATGGGCTGCTATATAAACTCAAAAAGATCCTACCACACCCCTACTACTCCATCCTAAAGTCCTACCTAACCAATAGAAAATTCATGGTAAAATGCTTAGACGCCACTTCCACAACATTCCCGATAGAATCTGGCATACCCCAAGGTAGTGTCCTCAGACCCTTGCTGTTCTCCATCTACACTGCCGACCTACCTATATCTAATGAGATATCAATAGCAACATTTGCTGACGACACAGCGTTGTTAGCTTCCCACGCAGACCCGGTAATTGCCTCATCCACTCTCCAGCGAGGTCTCGACTCCATGGAAAAATGGTTTCATAATTGGGGCTTCAAAATTAACGAAAAAAAATCCTCACATGTAACCTTCACGCTCCGAAAACAAACCTGCCCCCAGGTCACCATCAACAATACAACAATTCCTTGCAAGGACTCAGTCAGATACCTGGGTATGACCCTGGACAGAAGACTCACATGGAAAAACCACATCTCGGATAAAACGAAGCAACTAAAGGACAAACTGAAAAAATTCTATTGGCTCACGGGCCGACGCTCCAAACTAAGCCTACAGAATAAAATTACCCTCTACAAGACCGTAATAAAACCTGTCTGGACCTACGGAATTCAACTATGGGGAACAGCAAGTAACTCCAACATTGAAATACTTCAACGCTTCCAATCGAAGACGCTGAGATCCTTAGTTGATGCTCCATGGTATGTAACCAACGAAACAATTCATCGCGACCTCAAGATACCCACAGTCAAAGAGGAAATAGCAAAATATAGCGACAGATATAGCAAAAGAGTCAACAAACACCAAAACCCCCTAATCACTGGACTGCTTGATACGTCGGACCAGATCCGCAGGCTGAAGAGACACTACCCGCTAGACCTAAACGCTAGATTTAATTAACTACTTAAATTAAGTAATATCTAATCACTTACTATACCTACCTACAATTATACTTATCTATAACAAGTAATAACTTATTATATATAATTTGCCATGTTTCTGCGCCACGCCAGAAAAATTACTGAAAATTCTCAACGCGAGAATTGATTGTAATTTCAATAAACATAATAAAAAGAAAAAAAAGACAACAAACATTGGCAAATGGTAAAGCTACAAAATGTAATAACAACAAATATTACCAATCAAAATAACGAACAAAGGTGAAATATACTATATGAAGAAAGCTACCAAACAAATAGAAACGATTCAAAACCAAGAAGAAGACAGCTAAGATGACGAACTATCATATCAAGATGAACACTGAAAGACAGCAACAGGGCACAAAAAGCATAAGATAATATCGGGCCCAAGCGCCATGAGAACTTCACATACAGAAAAGCAACAATGGCTACAAGAAATCCCACTCCGAAACTCATTCGGTTCATTAATAGAAGAAGTAGATACGGACCCAAAAGAAAAGATCACAACTCAAATCGCTAAACCACCACCGATCTACGTAGATGCCCAAATAATAAATCCCCTAATGAAAATATTGAACAATACCGCTGGAAAGGAAAACTACAGTATAAAGCAATTAAAACAAGAACAAGTCAAACTACAAACAAAAACTCCAGAAATCTTCAAAAAAGTGACGCAACCATTAAAGGAGAAAAACGCTGGGTGTCGTACATACCAGCTCAAAACAGAAAAAGCTACAAAATAGTAATCAGAGGGCTACACCCAAGGACAAACACAAAAAACATATGTGAGAAATTAGCAAAAGTCGGAAACAAAGAAAGAACAATAAATAATATAACCAGATAAGATACGAAATAGCAATTGCCACTCTGTTTCTAATAGAACTTGAACCCAACGCTAATAACAAAGAAATCATTGACATTAAAAAAATCCTAAACACAACAGCAATAACTGAGCAACCTCTTTATAAGAAGGACATACTGCAATGCTTACGGTGTCAACAATACGGACACACAAAAAACTACTGTAATAGAAACCCGGCGTGTGTCAAGCAAGAAATTGCAGAATCGTAACCAACACCAAATATAGAAAACATATCGAACACTAACCATAAAAACATCAACACCTTTGGCAGCCGAAGTTATGCACAAGTCACTAACCAAACTCCACCCTAAAACAACCAAAACCAAAACAACTACAATAACGACGCTACTGAAATCCAGGAATTACTCAAGCAATCTATCAAAAACGCTGAAATACTAACAAAAATAATAAGTGTGCAAATTGCAGTACTCAGACAACGAACACAAGAAATGTCCAATTACAGTTAACGCCAATGGTCTACAACAACGGGTCTTCGAAGCTAAAACATTTCTGTACAACAATGATATTGACATATTACGTATTTCAGATAGACATTTCACTAAAAAAGGCTACATGAAAATACCATATTACATCACCTGATACCAAACACCCCTAGGAAAAGCACACGGAGGGCTGTAGTGATAATAAGGAACGATATCAAATACCACTGACATAGTCAAATTCGTCAAGATCACGTTCAAGCAACCACCGTTACAATAGAAACTAACAAGAATTACCTTCAGATGTCAGCAGTATATGAATTACCGCGACACAAAATGACATTACAAAAATGGGAACAGAATTTTCAGTCTTTACACGACCAATACATCACAGCGGCAGACTTCAATGCAAAGCACACGCTATGGAGCTCAAAAATTAACTCACTTCGAGGTAGAACACTAGAAAAATATATTAGAATAGTAATCTCAAAATATTATCAACTGTACACGGCCAACATACCAACAACTACATGGCTGTACTAGTCAGGCACACTAATTCAGAAACAGCAGTCACATTATTCAAGAGCGTATTACAAAAATAGAAAAATGGCTACAAGATAAACAAATAACAGCAAATCCCAGTAAATGCAACCATATTACATTTACACTAAGAAAACGGAAACCACCAAATATCCAATTGAATGACACGCACATAACACAAACAAGGCAAGTTAAATATATAGGACTCCACTTAGACACACGACTTACATGGAAATAACGTACGAAATCATATATGGACACAATACGGATAAAAAGAAGACAGATGCACTAAACTCGCCATAGAAAATAAACTAAAAATCTACAAAACGATAATTTAAACAATTTAGACGTACGAAATACCACTACTGGGGACAGCAGCAATGAGCCCCATAAATAGAGTCGCTACAATCGATTATACTAAAAGCAATAATCAACGCACCATGGTATGTCAGAAACGATGATATACGCAAAGACTTAAAGATATCAACGGTCAAAGAAGAAATCGGCAGGTACGCAGAAAAATACAAGGAAAAAAGGGCAACACATCCAAACCAGCTGCCTGCTGAAGCGAACAAAACTCTCATCGAAAGAAGACTAAAGAGAAAACACCCCACTGACCTTACTAAAGAAATGAAATAGGCAAACTCGAAGATAGTATCCCGCTGGGAGTAACGATCCAAACGTTAGTTAGCAATAAAGCTAGAAAAATTTACCGAATGTCCAGCTGGACAAATTGTGAAGTGCTAATTGAATAAAAAAAAAATAGGGTGGTAGTGTTTTTAAGACTGCCACATTTGGGCTTCTTCGTAAACAATATAGGACTATATCATCAGCACAGACTGCTACAAGTATATTGCTTGGTATCTGCTGTAAGATACGTGCAGTATAGATGTTAAAAAGAAGAGGTGATATTATAGCTCTTTGAGGCACGCCAACACGTATATGTTTTGGTTCAACGTATGTACGCATTATGATATGACTCGGAATGAGGCTCTCCTCTCCTTATTTAGAATATTGTAATTTAGTACCATATGAATCACTGAACAGATTCTGAAATTTACCATCATTTTCATGATAATAGAAATAGATAATGTTTCTGTTTAAACTAATAGTTGATTAATTCTAAATAATTTTCCACGTCAGTTAGTCGCATAAAATCTGAAAATCATAATCGAATTGACACAACTATTCGTGTTTGAATTTCGTGTTTGATAGATTCTCGAAGTCATTCATATCGGACAATCTGACTACACATTGAGATTACAGACTACACAAAGCGTTCGGCTATAGGTATAACAAATTTAAGGGGCGATTTCTGAAGATAAAGTACGATAAAAATCAAGAATTAGAAAATTGCGTTTTCGGTATTAGTTTTTAATTATTGACAATTAAAAATTCGCCAAAATATCCCTGTTCACGAGCTAATCTTCTTACACGAACAAAAGTAGGTGAGCGCAAGCAGCGGGATGCACAGGGATTCTCAAATCGAACGATACATGGGTAGCAGCTTATCTCGTACAACTTCTAAAGAACAATATTACGATATTCAAAACCACAACTCATTATCCCCACTCGTGAAAATCCATAACAGCATATTGAAGATGGTCTCAAGGAATTGTCGAGTAGAGAAGATTAATGTTTTCTATAATCCTTTACTTCCATAAATAATTAATAAATAATGGCCACATAAACAATGTTTATACAAATTTCGTACAAGCACCGTATTTGTCCTATCCACGGGTGTCGTTATTCTTTAAATCTCATTTATCTACTTCTAATACGAGTGATTGGAGCGTAGTGTAAGTATGTATCGTGTATGTATCGTAATTATTGATTACTTTGTAAGAGAACAGAGGCTATATTTAATATTTACTGTAATATAAAACGATTTTCGTTGAAATTTTTGTGTCAAGAATCTGGACACTCGCGGACGGGACGATCACGCTGCGTATATGAAATTTCTATAAACTTTGTTTATATATGCTATTATTTATTGATAATTTATGGCGGCAAGGAATTAGAGGATAGATTAGTTCTCTCTAATCGCAAATTCCATGAGGCGGTTTTCGGTACACTGCGATGGATTTTAAAGATATACTGCTTAATCTACGATTTTTCCTACAAAACATCGCGCAGAATGATTTACGTTTTCAAATGTCATAATCTTCTTTACGATTTATCTGAGATAAGCTGTTTCCCATTTAGCGTTCTATTTGAGGATCGTTGTGCAACCCGCTGCTTAGGCTTTTTTTTATACGAGGGGTAATCCTCATACACATCCCGCTGCTCCTCTGGGAAGCGAAGGGGTAGTGTCGGACTTATCGACTAAAACTCTACGGTAGCCCGCCTGACGCTCAACAAGGGTGCCCCGGGATCTCTTTCGACTTCCTAACGGAGTACTCCTGCGTCTTCTCCAATTCTGAGGGAGCCATTCCTGAGGTCTAGTTTGTCTACCCCTGGGCCGTCGTGCAAGTCCGAGAAGATCCCAGAACCTCATTGGCGTTGATCCCTGTGACCGCCTATGTTCGTCGCAGAACACTACAAGGGTGAGAAGTTCTCACCCTCTACCCCTTTGCCCGCTCCTTTGCGAGAATTACTTCTTCGCAGTAGGAGCGGCCTGCAAGGAACTCCTGTTAACCCCTCAGCATCGCTTCCACAACTGACGAAGGGCCCAAACTCTCGCCAATCGCTATTCGCAAGATACAGCGGGGGCCTACCACGTTGGACAAAACTCCAGTGCGTGCTGAGTCGTGACCACGCCCTCTCCGCAGTGGTGACATCTGTCACATCTCGTCACTTCACTTCCAATTTTCTGCAGCTGTTCCCCGTATATTTCATGCCCGACGAGCACCTGCGTGATCCGCAAGAATAGCTGGAGCCCTCCGCAGTCCCTCCAAGCCTCTCAGTTCGGGAGGATCGTTCTATCGGGCCAGTGGCCACGGACCTGAGCTTCAGCGAATAGGTCGGAGCGCCACCGCACCCATACCTCTCGCCTAGCTTCCCCGCGAACGTCTCGGGCCTCCTGCCCGGCGGAGAAGGAGTTCCCCGTCGGAGTGCCAATGCCTGCAGCTCGAACGGAGGAGACGCCGCCAGGACAGACACCGACGCATAAGATACCGTCCGGTATCCCCTTATGATCCTGATAGCGGCCGTCCTGTGTAGCCTCCTCAGAAAAAGCAGACTGCGACGACTCGACATCAGATCTCCTGCCCACACCGAAGCTCCATACAGGATCCGGGAACGGACGACTCCTCCATATAGTCAGAGCACTTCGACCCCGGCTCCACCGATATTCGACAGCAAGCCACTTAAGGCATTGCCAGCCGCCGTCACTAACAAAGAGCCTGAAGTGTGGACTGAACCTTTGACTGTCGATGGTGAAACCCAGATATTTCATCTGAAGCCTAACCTCGATATCCTCCCCGTTTATATTGAAACACAAGCCACGCGGAGGAGCCCCCTACGCCGCCAGTTGTAAAACTATATAGCCTCCGACGAGGCACAGGCCCACCCTGCGTACAGTACGCACCGCGCACCGCTGCTTAGGCTGATCTACTTCCGTTCGTGAAAGGAGGTTTGTTTGCGCACAGACATATTTCGGCTAATTTTTAATTGATGGTAGCTAAAACACACAATGTCTAAAACACAATTCTTTTATTGATTTTCGTCTTATTTCGCCTTCAAGAATCACTCTTTAAATTTTCTAATACCTGTAGGTCAATATCCTGTATACATATGTGTATATATATACACATGTACATTTAATTTGGGCGAATAAAAGATATATGTGTTGCTAATCACTTTTACTTACATATAGTATATTCTTTCTGAAATTGTTTATGTTCTTTAACTTTAATTGTGTTCTTGTTCGTTAATACATAACTTTGATTCGATCTTTTTCTCGTGAATAGTTTGTAAAATTAGAACTGCTGTAGCATTTAATTTAGGTGCTTGATTAGTTATCATTGATTGCTAAGATTCACCGATAAAGCTTTTTTGAACTAAATGCTATAGTTAATTTATCGTTGTTTTTATGTTGTTAAAAGAAATGAGATGAGAAAGTATACATTCGGATTTATATTATTACTATTGTATACTTTTCGCATATATTCATAATATGCGGGCTAGAATTGCACCATAAGTCTACAATTCTGTCTTTTTGACTATATTAAACATTTTTAAATTCTGACTATAAATATGACCGAACCAGTTTATGTAGACATATTTATTTAAACATATTTAACAGATTTTTCTGTTTGTAACATTCTTGCATTTTTCACAATAAATATTTTTTACTTTTAAGTGTTCGAAGAACATTACTGCAAGATGTGAACAAATAGACAATATTTTAGAGTTATTCGGCATTGAGAAAAATTATACGAAAATTGTGGTCTATACTATACGAATAACAAGTGTGTGGGGTATACTGATGATAAGTCTCTTCGTATTAGCTTGGCTTTGGTGGAGGAATGGAGCTGACATTATGAAAGGATTGTATTTAAGTCTCCTACTGTCTTTACCAGTTACTATTATTTGTTTGATGAGTCTTACGTTCAACATATTTATAAGGTAAATTATGTAAAAGCAAAAATGTTTGCCAACTAAAAATTATTTGAGCAGAAAGGCAGAATCCATATTTCCCTACTCTAGACCTAACTTTCTAAAAATCTATCGTAAAGTAATTAATAATTATATTACAGAATAGGGGATATTTCGCTGATTTCAATGATAAAATTCCATCGAGATATGCTGTCAAATTCAACATCCAACAGTTCCTTGCCTTTAATTCTTTATATTTCATTTCGGTTCTACTCTGAAAACTAACAATAAATAAAAGTGGCTTACTATCTATTTCTAACACATACAGTCCTTTATTATAGCAATAAACGCTATTTTATTTGTACTACTCAAACAATGTTCATCGGTTATTGAAGTCAGTTAAGTAATTAACCGTATTATATATTATATTATATTATATTATATTATATTATATTATATTATATTATATTATATTATATTATATTATATTATATTATATTATATTATATTATATTATATTATATTATATTATATTATATTATATTATATTTTATATATTGTATCTTAACTTAATTCTACTTCAAAGCCAAGCCAAACTTGTTCCAAACATTAAAAGTGTTTTTCCGTATATTTCTGAAACTAAGACCAAGTGGCGTTGCCATTATATGTATATGTAGAAGAATGCATATCGATAAAATTATTCAGGATGTTGACCTTGACAACATAATTCAAAACCATTGAGATGTGTGTTCCAAGTATAAATTACCAAACAAATTTATGTTTATCTCACTTTCATGAGCAAATTATTTTTTTGTTTTATAAACAACTAACTCTTCAAGCATTTGTATAAAATATTAAAGATTTGCTTTTGTGAGTGTGTGTATGTGAGTTGTGATTAGTCTCATACTGAGAACATTAACTAATTCCTCATCAGAATTTTAAGGGACAAATTGCACAAGATGAACATAGCAATGAGTGAAGTACGTCAGCTGCCAAATGAAGATGATATTAGCATAAGGTATAAGATGCAACCACAAAGGGCACGTAAGCTTGTATTTGTAAGAGATTATTATAATCAGGAACATTATCTTCAGCACTTTCTCCAAATCACAAGGTATATTTGATATCTTTACAATAATATTATACAGTGTAATTTCTCTTATTACATCATTAACAGTGAGTTCCTAAGCTTATATAAATAATAGAATTTTTCTTAGAATATTTTCTTTTAATCTGTTCAAGGCAAGTGCATTTTGAAATTGTAAAAATTTCGCGCGAACTTAACCATATATATGGTTATCAACTTCTGCTGGAACTAGCGATGCAATTTACGATAATAATAAGTACACTTTATAATGTATATTTCGAAATAATATCATCGCAGAATGTGACAGAAATTTTTCATTCTAAAATGGCTGTATCAGCGATGTGGTGGGCTCTTATAAGTTCTGCTAAAGTTATTACCACAAATCATCACTGCACTTGTTTCCATCGTGAGGTAAAAACATATATCTTTATGGAATGAGAAAGGAACTAACATTCAGCATGGACATAATAATAAACATGTATACAGCATATGAAATTTTGTAGGCAGCAGTAACGGCAGAAATGCTTCAAGAATTGGCAACATCTTGTTCATACAATTCCATCAAAGATGAGGTAAGGAAAGTTCATATTTATATAGTAATAAAGTTAATATAATTAAACAATTAAACGACAGATTTACTTCTACCAAAAATATTCAAGATCACATATCAACAATTCTTTTGCATCTCTTCCTTTGAATTTTGAATTGACGCTGAATTAATGCAATACCAACAATTATTACACATAAATCACACATTCTTATTTTACATGCGTATACTTACATAGTAGCATCTGGCCTAACACAGGGCTGCAAGATTTCTGGCGAGTGATCACTAAATTGTGGATTTTTATGTATTTATCTAAATTAAATATACGAAGATCCATAAAATTGATATAGTATGCAAAAATATGTAAAATACCTAAAATATCCAAAGTACAGTATTTATTATAAATCTCTGCATAGATCCTCTCGTAGTTGTGTTTATAAAAATATCCGCAGTTTACAGATCACATATGTCATCACAGCAGCAGCGCGACGTTACTGCTGCGGGAGAATTGTGTTTACAAGTAATCAAATTTATATATATGTCGGGTTCACATTATGGTTCATTTGGACTAGACATTGTTGTTATGCAATAGAAAAGATATTTACTAGTACAAATATGATTATTAGTACAAGTGTGGATATTGCAGAATTGACAAGTAACCGCGATGATTAGACATTCATGACAATGGTCTTAGGTTCGATAACGAATCAGCGGGATAACAAATGTACTTTCTTCCAAAGTCTAAGTCGGACTCGGTTTACTTGTCTACGGTACAAGTATTACTGAATTAACTCTTTGTTAACACATAGAATATCCACCGAGCGTAAAGACGCTATGTCACTCGCTAATGTGACCTCACGAGAGAATGACTTTCCGCCACGATGATGCTGCAGAGGAAAACTATATGGGGTGTGTCTAAGAACACGAGATTCTCAGATTCGTCGAGGAAAGCCTTCGTTCGGAAAGTGAGGGAAATTGACGTTGCTGTTAATTGGTCAATTTCCATGTCGGTGGCTGGAAAAGGATGCTAGTCGTCCTTGAGGGGAGGTTGCTAGCGGGTAGCATCGTTCGTTGAAAAATAGATTTCTCCTATCTTCCCGTGGTTGGGACAAAGACTGTCCGTCTGTTCGAAGGACTTTAGGTAACTAGATCTTAATGTTTATAACGGCCCTCAGGCTAGGAACAATGAACAATGAGCACTTAGAGTATCGGACCTCTAATTACCTACGTATGTAACACACCGGATGGACGAGACATGAACTTGTGAAGAAAAGAAGCAGTACACTTCACACTTCACTAACACGTGATTGTTGTGATACTTATTTATTCCTCATTTCCGTTAAGTATGAGGATACGGTACACTTTCCAGATTAATCAACGAAACCTCACTAACAGGACAGACGTTCTTTGAAGGATGAATGCAGCAACCGTACTTTGCGAGACGATAGTTCCTTTAGGTAATTTTGGTCAGTCCCTTCGAGAGCGGAAACGGTTCTAATTGTCGCCACTTGCGAAAGTTGTTATGTCACTCATTTTTTATTATTTATTTAAATTTTACAATTTGTCCAGTAGGACATTTGGTAAAATATTATAGCGGTATAATAATATAACATGTGGGTGGCTACCCCCAGCGGGGTACCATCATCGTGTTTGTTAGGTTATGTCCTTTGTGAGATCTGTTGGGTGTTTCCTTTTTAGTCTTCTTTCTATGCTTAATGTGTTGACCGTTTCCGCTGCCAGCCGGTACGGGTGCGTTGCTATTCTTGCTCTGTACCTTCTTGCACATCTGCTAATCTCCTCCTTGACCGTTGGTATTCCCAGGTCTTTCCGAATGTCCTCGTTTCTAACGTACCATGGCGCGATTACTATTGTTCTAAGAATTTTAGCTTGCATTGCCTCTATTTTGGTTATATGGCTCATTGCTGCTTTTCCCCACAGTGGTATTCCGTACGTCCAGATTGTAGTAATGTAGCTGCTGTTGCAGGGTTAGTGTGCCTGACTAGTACAGCTGTGTCATCCGCAAATGTCAGTATTTTGCTATTGTTAGTTGTTGGTATGTTGGCCGTGTATAATGTGTATAGAATTGGTCCTAAGACGCTTCCTTGCGGAACCCCTGCCTTGATGTCTTTAACTTCAGAGTATGTGTCTTTAATTTTTACTACGAAGGTTCTGCTGCTTATGGTTTATGGCTTATGGTTATGGTAGTAGGCTATTGTGGTTTATCTTGTCAAATGCTTTCTCGATGTCCATAAAGAGGGCTGTGCAGTATTGTTTGTTTTCTAATGCTAGTATTATTTCATTTGTGAGTCTGTGCATTTGCTCTATCGTGGAGTGTTTGTTTCTGAATCCAAATTGGTGATCTGGTATTAATTTTTCCTTCTCTATTATTGGTTGTAAGCGGGCGTAAATTATTTTTTCTAGTATTTTGGAAAACACGGGGAGTAGTGATATTGGTCTGTAAGATGCTGTTTGGTGTGGGTCTTTGCCTGGTTTGGATAACATTATGATCTGTGTTAGTTTCCATAGTTTAGGATAGTATTGGATTCTTAATATTGCATTGTAAATTATTGTGATTAGTCGTATCGCTTTTGGAGGAAGGTTTTTCAAGATTTTACCATTGATTAGGTCGATTCCTGGTGCTTTATTGTTGTTTGTTTCCTCGATTATGTTTCTAATTTCTTGCGCTGTTATTTTAAGTATGATGTAGTGTTTGTCAGTTGAGATACTAGTGGTTAGCGCATCCTCGTCCGTATGACTATTGTGGTTGTTGTTGTTGATATTATGTGGTGTAAATGTGTTGCTTAGGTGGTTGGAAAATTCTTCAGCTTGTTCTTCGTTGCTTCTTGCCCATGTATTATCTGCTTTTCTGATTGCTGAGACCATTTTTATTGTCTTCTTTATTTTTTTGTGGCTTTCCATAGGGAGTAGTTGTAGTTCTCTTGTGCAGATGGTGACTCGAAGAACTTTGTAAACTCGTTGTTGTTGTACTCTTTTATTTTGTTTTTTATTTCCTTTGCTTTCGCTTTTCTTTTTTCTCTAATTTTTTCGAGGATGTCTAATGGAATTATTTTTGTTTGTCAGTTGGTTGATTCGGGTATAGTGGTTGCCCTTGCTGCTTCTTAAATAGTTTCTGTAAATGTTGTTACTGCTTGATCGATGTGTTCAGGTGTTTTCAATGGGATGTTGCAGTTGATTTTGCTCTCAATTATTTCTTTAAATGTTTGCCATTTGGTGGTTTTATTGCATAGCGTCTCTGAATTGCTGTAAAGTATTGGTTTGTTTCTGTATGTAGTTATTATGGGTGTATGGTCGGAGGTAAGCTCCAGGCTGGGTGATATGTTTAGTTTATTTGCGTTTAGTTCCTTTGTAACTGCAAAATCAAGTAGGTCAGGTATTTTGCTCAGGTCTGTCGGCCAGTATGTCGGTCTTCCCGTGGATAATATATTGAGGTTATTGTTTTTAATGTAGTTTTCCAGAGTCCTACCTCGTGGTGTAGTGATTCTTGATCCCCATAGTGTGTGTTTTGAGTTGTAGTCTCCAGCTTTTTTTTTATATATTTACGTGAAGGAAATCCGCACGGACGCCAGGCCGCTCTTTTTGGGGAAAGCGGCGTGGTAGTGTCGGACTCCAACCGACTAAAACCTCCACGATAACCGTCCCGGCTGCGATCGAGAGAGGCCCTGGAACCGGTGTGAGCGTTGCAACGGGGCCTCCCCCGTGCGCCTAATACCACCGCTGGCGGTGGCGAATACTCGTCGCCGGAACTGCCGTGCCAGGCAGCCCGGTTCCCCTACCGGACTGCTTGGCGGGCCCGTGGCGCTGAGCCGCCAGCGCCCAAGCCCGAACCCCACGGGGTGGGCGCGGCGGGCCCAGCGCGCTTCGCCAGCGCCACACGGAGTTCCCAGGCGATCACCCCATCCAAGATATTATCCGTGCCCGGCGCTGCTTAACTTTCGTGATCTGACGGGAACGAGTGCACTCAGCGCGGCCAGGGCGTTGGCTGTAGTCTCCAGCTGCGATATACTTGTCACCTAAGTGTTGAAAGTACTTTTCCCACATTTGTGATATAATTTTGTGTCGCGGCGGTACATACACTGCTGACAACTGTAAATGGTTGCTGCTAGTTTGTACAGTAACGGTGTTTGCTTGTATATGTTCCTTACTAACTTGGCTGTGTAAGTGATGTTTAATGTCGTTTTTTATTAATACTGCGGTCCCTGCGTGTGCTTTTCCTGAGGGATGCTTGGTATCATATATGGTGTAGTACGGTATTTTTATATAACTTAATATATTAGTTTATATTATATTATTAATTTTTATATAACTTTTTGTAGTGAAGTGTGTTTCTGATACGAGTAGTATGTCGATATTATTGTTTGACAGGAATGTTTTAGTTTCTAGGGCCCTTTGTTGTAGGCCGTTAGAGTTCCAGGCTGCTATTTTAAGCATGTCCATTTTTATTTCTTATTTTTTGTTCAGCATGTTTGTAAGTAGTTGTAGCCTGACTGTGATGTCACTCATTGATCGAGAGATATCACCCGTATCGCAACTTCAAGATTCCTGGGTAGAGGCAGAAAGGAACGCCTCTAAAAGTTCAGATATTTTTAGATTGGGCAAACCTCTCTCTCTCTATCTCTCTCTCTCTCTCTCTCTCTCTCTCTCTCTCTCTCTCTCTCTCTCTGCACTTGAACTTTCTCAAAATAAGACCGGACTTTTGATCGGATTATCCGTTACTCTTTACTTTGTTTAAGCACTTGCTCTTACTTAGGGAATACCAAAGACTGAAATAACCATTAAGTTTTTGATCTCTCCTTCGAAAATGAAATTGTATTTTCGTACGTTCGCGGGGAGACGCGATCTCGAAGAAGCGCGTCAACGGGAGGCGTAAATTCCCGTTACGATTGACTGATCGACGCCACGAATCGTGCGATCCCTTATTTCTTTTGGGATAATAAGGGTAGTTAAATAGTGGACAACGCTGCGGTTAACAGGTTGTGTATATTTGTACAATCCAAACAACTTGATGTGATACAAGATGAATATACAATACGGATGAATACGACCTGACTATATTCGCCTTGTTGACTGACTGACTTGCGTGGATCCTGGAGGTAGACTTGCTTGATCTGATGTCTGAACTGGAGTGCAGTTACTTGACTTGTAAACCAAGTAGAGTTGATCTCCTTATGGTGCAGGAGAAGTAGTTGACTCTCCTGAAGTCGTAGGAGCAGTAGACGTCCTGACCCGCGTGCTGTCTTAGAAAGAGTGAGGCACAGCGACGATGCTATGTCGGAGGAAAGCTGGGGCAGGAAAGTGAGGGTAATATGCATTGCTTCTAATTGGACAAACGAAGGTTAGTGGACTAGGAAGGGTCTTAACCGCCTTCGATAGACAGTGGCTATTAAAAGGAAAGTTGCATCATATATTAGAAAACTAACTTTCCCGGGTCAAGCCGTAATAGACAATAATCGTTAAAAAAGGCTATTTGTTGGGTCTGAAGGACCTTAGCCTGCAAATTACTGGGATTTATGATGGGCCCTTATGCTTAATGAGGGTCCGCCGTAAGGATGAATGGACCTCTGGCGTCCGTCTGGCCCGCGGTGTATGACCTGGCCTAGGTAGAGGGTCGCGCGGCGTAACAGAAATTAATGTATTCAAAACAAGTTAAACATCTCAGCTCACGAAAATAACAAACATTTTCGTCCGTATTATACATTTTAAAATATTCTATTCTCAACATGGTTGATTTCTAGGATTTCAAAGGTTTTCAAAGAAAAATATAATCCATGCTATTGAAATTGTTGCGGGGAATGTGATGGGATATGGGATGCAAGCGCGTGGAACGTGCATGGAACGCAAGAACCAAAGTTCATCGGATTAAATATCTTGTTATGATTATTGCGTGACTTATTTAGAATAACTCAAAGCAACTTGTTTTTATAAATTTGAGCAATAGTTGTTTAAGTTTGGTGTCTGTAGGTTACGATGGGATTGATAGACTTGTAGAGAGAGAGAGAGAGTAATCTTAGAATATGTGTGCTTCATTGCACCCATGTAGTTTGTTTGAGTTTTCTATGATATAAGGCTATTGAAAATGTTTAGAATGAGATTAGAATTGTTTTTCAAAACCTGTATGCTCACATACAGGGTGCTCAGCTAAAGATGTGCAAAATATAAAGGGTGATTCTCAAAACTAGAATAAGACAAAAATCAGGGCTAAAAAATTGAGTTTTTGGCTTTATCGTTTAGTTATCCACAATTAAAAATCTGCCGAAATATCTCCGTGCGCGAGCAAACATCCTTACACGAACGAAAGTAGATGAGTTCGAGCAGCGAGCTGCATAGCGATCTTCAAATCGAATGATATATGGGCAGCAAACTACCTCGTAACAGTCATACACAAGAAGACTATGAGACGTAAACCATCCTGCGTAATGTTTTGTAAGAAAAATCGCAGATTAAATATTAAACCTGTTTTTCATTGAAATTCATATCAGCATATCGAAAACTGTTCCATATAACCGCATATGAAATTTTTGAGTTGAGGATTAGCGTTTCCTGTAATCTTTCTTTTGCCATAAATAATTAATAAACAAAAACACATATAAATGTATAAATGTTTCTACAAGGTTTGCACACGCGCCATGATTTTCCAATCCAAGAATGTCCACAGAAAAATTACCATTAACAAGCACTAAGTGTTGAGGTACTACTGAATGTGGTAAAACTCTGTTTTGCATGAACCACAGACATTTTCCACATAAATTATTGAACACTGCATATTACAATATTCACATACATATATATGAAATAAAAGTAAAGAAACAAAGAAGGACTACAATAAATTTGTTTGAACTTATACTCCAAGGATTGATTAAAGGTAGCGTTTTATGATGTAGTGTGTAATAATGTAAATTAATGTACAGCTAAATGAAAAATTATACTAGTTGCATTGAATAACTCTTTTAAGTTTACGCTTTCTGTGATGATAAAAATGATACTATTCTTGCAAGGCAGTTCTAACTATTTTTAAACATATCTGGTGAGTAGCCTCAGGCACACCTCAGGAGCGCCTCAGATATCGTGACTGTACTTCGCTAATTTCGAGAAAATTATACAAAGGAAACGAAAGAATTTTTTTCTGGATGATCTCTCCATTACTACCTTATTACATAATATGATTTAATGATTTTATAAACTTGATAAAAGGGCAGACTCGTTCTGGAAAGACAAAACCATTTCGGCATCCAAAGAGAAACGTTAGGAGGACTGTGTAAACATAAAATTAGAGTAATTTGTATTTTTAATACCGCGATTTAAGTTATTCCGCTGAAGATTTTGTAGTCTTTTTTATTTTTAGATTTTTTATTTTTAGATTCCCCTTACCTTTTTGTTCCTCGTTATTCTTTTAATTCCTTTTATTTAATTTCAACGCGAATGATTTGGGTGTGTAGTGTGTATAATGCGTGTTGCATGTATTGTGCACTTATTGTGTACTTTCTTTTTTACAAGAAAACAGAGGCTATATTAAACATTTATTGTGATATAAAACGATTGGTATTTTCGTTCTATTTTTTCTTGTGAACGATCTGTTCACCCGAGGATGGGACGATCGCGGTACGTGGATGAAATTTATATAAACAGTGTTTATGTATGCTATTATTTATTAATTATTTATGGAGGCGAAGGATTGGGGGAAACATTAATCATACCTACTCGGAAATTCCATGAGGTGGTTTTCAATCTGCCGTGATGAATTTTAATGAGTAAACAGGTATAATGTTTAATTTACTATTTTTCTTGCAAAACGTCGCGCAGGTTGGTTTACGTTTCCAAATATCATAATGTTCATCTTTACAACTTATACGAGATAAGCTGCTGCCCATGTATCGTTTGATTAGAGGATCGCTGTGCACCCCGCAGCTCAAACTGACATGCTTTCGTTCATGTAAGAAGATTGTTCGTCCACAGAGATATTCTGGTCGACATTTAATTGTTGATAACCAAAAAAGAAAGGCAAAAATGCAATTTTTTTATTCTTAATCTTCGTCCCATTTAAATTTCAAGAGTTATCCCTAAAATTTTGTTACACCTGCAACCGTACACCCTGTATGTATGAAAATCGTAGATGTCAATGTGCAATCTGCAAAGGTATCGAATTTTGGAAATGAAACTTTCCAGAGAATGACGAAACTTTTCAGTGCTCTGTTTATTACTGGATCATATCTTCTTTTGAGAATAAGTGAAGCTGAGTCTCAATATCAACATTCCTACACTAGAGCAGAGTACGCGTTTCGGGCAATCATCATCAAACAGTTCTGCCCGAGCAGTCGAGCTATGCGGACGTGAGAACCAGTGCCTCCGTAAGTGCGACAAGTGGGAAAGAAAAGTGAAGTGCAACACAACCAATATACTAAAACTAAAGGATGGAAAACATCCAAAAAATACCAACTATAAAAATCCTAAACAAAGGCGAAACATATGCCATAAACAGAGCAATAGACCAACAGTGCTCAAATAAACCAACAAGTGAAGTGGATTGCTCAGATACAAACGAAATAGCGATGGAAATTACGAAAAAAGATGACGAAAAAAATAATACTAGCAATGTTCCACCACATTACAACGAAAGCTGGAAGACTGTAACTCCCAGCAAAAAACGAAGGATAAACACAAACACAAATGCTAAGAGGACGATAGAACCAGAAGGACAAAAATGGCTACAGGAAATTCCTATACATAACTCTTTCAGATGTAGACCCAGCTGATAAACCAATAACAAACATTCCTAAACCTCCACCAATCTTCATTGATGCTAAAATAATAGATCCTCTCATCGAACTGCTAAACATCACGGCAGGAAAAGAAAATTACACCATCAAACAACTCAAACTAGAACAGGTAAAAGTACAAACCAATACCCCAGAAATATATAGAAAAGTAACAAAAGCGCTAAAGGAAAAAAACGCCGGGTATCATACCTACCAACCCAAATCTGATAAAAGCTACAAAGCAGTAATCAGAGGCTTACATCCTAAATCGAACACAAACAACATATGTGAGGAATTAGCCAAAATCGGACACCAGGTGAGAACGATCAACAACATAACCAGATTTGACACCAAGCAACCACTACCGCTATTTTTAATAGAACTAGAACCTAAAAATAATAACAAAGAAATTTTCGAAATTAAGAAAATTTTAAACACGATAATTACAGTTGAGCCACCCAGACACAAAAAAGACATACCGCAATGTATGAGGTGTCAACAATATGGGCATACAAAAAATTACTGTAACAGAAACCCGGCGTGTGTCAAATGCGCAGGAAAGCACCTAACAGCTAACTGCCCACACACGGGAAAAATAAATAACGCAAAGTGTTTCAATTGCGGTGGAAATCACCCAGCTAGCTATAAAGGCTGCCTAGTCAGAAAACAGCTACAAAGCAAACTTTTCCCGCCGATAAGAAACAGGACACACAACAACTTCCAAATGCAGCAGGACAACACAGAATCAGTGACAACGCCAAAACCGCAATACGTAATAAACAATAACCACAGTAACACCGTTAGCAGACGAAGCTACGCGCAAGTAGTCAACCGGTCATTACCCAAAGAAAATCAAGAGCAAATCAATCATAGCAACGACGCTCTAGAAATCAAAGAATTACTGAAACACTCCATAAAAAATACCGAATTACTCACAAAAATGGTAAGCGAACAAAACGAAGCCCTTAGACAGCAAACACAACAAATAACAGTTATGCTTCAATTACTCACTAACATGCTGAGCAAAAAATAAAAATAGACACGCTCAAAATAGCAGCCTGGAACTCTAACGGCCTACAACAAAGGGCCCTAGAAGCTAAAACATTCCTGTATAGCAACAATATAGATATACTGCTTGTTTCGGAAACACATTTCACTGTAAAGAGCTATTTAAAAATCCCGTACTACACCATATACGACACCAAGCATCCCTCAGGAAAAGCACAAGGAGGGACGGCAATAGTAATAAAAAACGACATTAAACACCACTTACACAGCCAGGTTAGTAAGGAACATATACAAGCAACCACCGTTACTGTACAAACTAACAGCAACCAACTACAGTTGTCGGCAGTATATGCACCACCGCGTCACAAAGTTACAACCCAAATGTGGGAAGAATACTTTAGCCGCTTAGGTGACAGGTATATTGCAGCTGGCGACTTTAACTCAAAACACACACTATGGGGATCAAGAATCACCACACCTCGAGGTAGAACCTTGGAAAAGCACATTAAAAATGATAACCTCAATATACTATCCACAGGAAGACCGACATACTGGCCGACAGACCTGAGCAAAATACCCGACCTACTAGATTTTGCAGTGACAAAGGGGCTAAACGCAAATAGACTAAACATAGCACCTAGTCTCGAGCTTACTTCCGACCATACGCCCATAATAATTACATTCAGTATCAAGCCATTACTTTACAGCAACTCAGAGACGCTATGCAATAAAACCACCAACTGGGAAACATTTAAAGAAATAATAGAAAGCAATATCAGCTGCAACATCCCACTGAAAACACCTGAACACATCGATCAAGCAGTAACAACATTGACAGAAATTATTCAAGAAGCAGCAAGGGCAACCACTATACCTGTAACAACCAACAGACAAACAAAAACAATTCCACTAGACATCCTCGACAAAATCAGAGAAAAAAGAAAAGCGAAAGCAAAATGGCAAAAACACAGAACAAAAGAAAACAAAAAACACCTAAACAAACTTGCAAAGGAAATAAAAAACAAAATAAAAGAGCACAATAACAACGAGTTCACAAAATTCATAGAGTCACTATCAGCACACGAGAACTCCAACTACTCACTTTGGAAAGCCACAAAAAAAATAAAGAAGCCAATAAAACTAGTCCCAGCAATCAGAAAAGCAGATAATACATGGGCAAGAAGCAACGAAGAACAAGCTGAAGAATTTTCCAACCACCTAAACAACATATTTACACCACATAATATCAATAATAGCAATCGCAACTGCCATTTGGACGAGGAAGAGGTAACCACTAGTATCGCAACTGACAATCATTACAACATACCTAAAACAACAGCACACGAAATTAGAAACATAATCGAGAATACAAAAAATAACAAGGCACCAGGAATCGACCTAATCAATGGTAAAATCCTGAAAAACCTTCCCCCAAAAGCGATATGACTAATTACAATAATCTTTAATGCAATATTAAGAATCCAATACTATCCTAAACTATGGAAACTAGCACAGATCATAATGCTACCTAAACCAGGCAAAGACCCACACCAAACAGTATCTTACAGACCAATATCACTACTTCCAGTATTCTCCAAAATACTAGAAAAAATAATTTACGCCCGCCTAAAACCAATAATAGAGAAGGAAAAACTAATACCAGATCACCAATTTGGATTCAGGAACAAACACTCCACGATAGAGCAAATGCACAGACTCACAAACGAAATAATACTAGCAATAGAAAACAAACAATACTGCACAGCCCTCTTTATGGACATCGAGAAAGCATTCGACAAAATAAACCACGATAGTCTACTTCAATCAATCAGAAAACAATTCCCGGAGCAGATATACCATTTAACTAAATCTTACTTAAGCAACAGAACCTTTACAGTAAAAATTAAAGATACATACTCTCAAGTTAAAGACATCAAGGCAGGGGTTCCGCAAGGAAGCGTCTTGGGACCAATTCTCTACACACTATACACGGCCAACATACCATCAACCACCAACAGCAAAATACTGACATTTGCGGATGACACTGTTGTACTAGTCAGGCACACTAACCCAGCAACAGCAGTCGCATTGCTACAAGAGCACATTGCAAAAATAGAAAAGTGGCTTCAAGTTAAACAAATTAAAGCAAACCCTGATAAATGCAACCACATTACATTCACACTGCGAAAACAGTTACCACCAAACATTACACTCAACGGCACGCACATAATACAAACAAGGCAAGTCAAATACCTAGGACTACACTTTGATACACGATTCACATGGAAACAGCATATCAAATCAATAATAAGCAAAATACAGATAGCAAGGAGACAGATGTACTGGTTAACAAGTCGAAAATCCAAACTAAGCATAGAAAACAAATTAAAAATCTACAAAACCATCATAAAACCAATCTGGACGTACGGAATACCACTATAGGGAACAGCAGCAATGAGCCATATAACCAAACTAGAGGCAATGCAATCTAAAATACTCAGAACAATAGTAAACGCCCCATGGTACGTTAGAAACGAGGACATACGGAAAGACCTTGGAATACCAACGGTCAAGGAAGAGATTAGCAGATTCGCAAGAAGGTACAGAGAAAGATTAGCAACGCACCCGAACCGGCTGGCAGCGGAAACGATCATCACATTCATCGAAAGGAGATTAAAAAGGAAACATCCAGTAGATCTCATAAAGGATATACCCTAACAAGCAGAAAGATGGTACCCCACTGGGGGTAGCCACCCACATGTTATATTAGTAAGCAGCTATAACATTTTACCAAATGTCCCACTAGACAAATTGTAAAATTTAAAACAAATAAATAAAAAAAAAAAAATCATCAAACATATAACGATTAAAGGTTTTCCAGTCTAGAGTCTAGACATTACATAACAACGTAATGTTGAATTCAGATCTTGTGTTGTTTAAAATTACCACTATAATTTATGTTATGAATTATGGAAACGGTATATTTTTTATAACAGTAGCTTATTCAACGATATAATACACAAGTATATATTCTCTTCCTCGCTATGCGCTAAATTATAGTATAACGAAGCAAAAATTGTGCATTATCCGAATATTGGCGTTACTTACTACATTATACATTTCGTAAAACTTTAATCAAGAATCTGAACGTTTAGCTTTCTCTTGATAAATAATTGACGAAGTATTCGTTGTCCCGCTGAGTTGATGTAGTATGATCATTATCTTTGTCATCCCAAATTTGGTGAAAAAGCGACAATATACAATGATGGCCATAAAAAGCCTGTTTTGCGATTATTTATCTCGAAACTATTATATGTCCATGTATATTAGGTTAAAATTGTAATTGGCGGTCACATACATATAATTTGTAATGTTCGTGTACAAGAAAATATGGTTAGACGGGTACGTGTACGTATTAAGAACTTTAGTGTTATAGACATATGAGTATATAGACATTCTTCAGTACTCACGTGTACAGTCAATTCAGTCGAAATGTTACATTATTCTAAAATAGTTTTTAACAACAGTTTTAACATCTGTTTTTTTCACTATCTACTTTGCTAACGTATACAACAACAATACGAAATCGTATTTAATAGCATCTGAATACATAGCAAACACTGCTTCAGTTGATTCCCAATAACGTCGACATTTTCAGGTGCAACAATTTTCATTGCAACTTATTCTCCATCCGTTACATTTATCTGCTGGCCGTTGTGTTCGTCTTAATAACGAGTTTACAACGAAAGTAAGTTAGGAGCGTAATGTAATAAATAAACAGGAGTAATCACTGATTATTTACAAAAATTGAATATTTGTTTTCAGTTTTTTGGTACTATAACTACTTACTTGGCTATATTAGTTCAAGTAAGTTCCACGCCTACTGCAATGCGCTCTTTAATTCATACCTTAAATACATAATGTTTTGTGTATACGTATGTAATATGGTAATATGATAATATGCTAATACATATATTTAATATGGTGATTAGTCATTATTGTTTATTCTATTTTACAACACACTATTGCAATTTATGAATAAATAAGAAAATAAAGAAATTATACAACATATGTAGAATTGGAAATTTTATATTTGTTACGCCACGAGGCTTACCATAGGCCGTATTCCTAACCGTCGCTCGTGGTACTACAGTGTCGCAGACAGATCGTCTTATATGACCGACGAAAAATGTACAATGTAGCGACAAACGTGTGACATCAATCACATCTCAACCTACATCAGAGATAAGACATCAACCCCCGAGCTTCGAACTCCTTTGGACACATCACCACCTTATCATCATAGCCTACACCAAGGTTGTGACGCACCTTAGTCCGCATCAGAGATAGGATATCGACCCCCGACCTTCGGATACTTTTCCACATCATAACCTACACCAAGCCCCTTCAACATCCTCAAACCAAAACGTATATAAACCGAGACTTCACCCAGCTCGGGCAGTTCTTGTTCTAGTCGCTGTTTTTGTACAACCCTCATTTTTACGGTTCAGTTATTGTAAGTGCTAAAATTATAATAAAGTTCGATAAAAGAAAATTAATAGTTGGGTTACGACTCAGCTTTCTTTTCTCTTACAACACAAGTATCAATTTTACGTGACAAGCACATAGTTGTCATCGCAGCGAGTTCTAGAAACGTCGATTCGCCTTCTGTCCGTTATTTATCCACACAAAGAAGGTGGCATACGTGATTATAGGCGCGAATGGTAGTGTGACCCGAGCGTAGTGGGGGTCGTTTCTGAGAGAAGACAAAGAAAAAGATCGAAGGGCAATCAGTATCATTTGGGGATTCAAACGGAATGCATCGAGAAGTTCTGATGAATAAAATTAAAGTCGCTTAGTCTAACAAATACATCGACAAATATCATAAGTCGGTTCGAATTACTAACAAACTAATTATATTTATCATTAAATAATTTGTGACGTGTTCATTATAATTTGAAATATTGTTAAATATACAATTTTTATATTACCCCTGTTAATTCAGTGTTAAACTCATTTCAACCACCTCTGTTATCTTAATCGAAACAGAGGTACGACTAATTCGCGGCGTCGATTATTAGAATCGTAGCGAGAATTTACGCCTCTCGCTGACGCGTCTCTCGGCGAACGGTCGTAATAATATAGGTATCTATATCGAGTAATAGAGTTCCATTTGTGGAAGATGTACTCAGATACACACATAAATGGAATATTAAATATTTACGTGAGATCTTTTTTGGGGAGGAGATATTAGGATTTATACAAGCCTTTTTATTACGATGCTGTAAATGTTAACTAAAAGATATTTTGCTGATTGGTAATTATTCAATCTTGGTAAAGGATTTCACTGATTTCGACCATATATTGAATTATTGAAATATGTTGTCATGCTTAATGTTCTGAACCACTTTTTCCGATGCATATAACCGTCACTCGGCCACAGTTTCCAAATACTGGCAAAAAACACCGATTTAATTTAGATTGCGACTGTTTTTCATTCTGGAGTAGGCAGCCGAATTTTTATAAAATTATAAACCCAACCAAAACTTAACTCATTGATAAGCGAGTTATAGGTTGGACTAAAGTTGCATTCGATTGTCACGTAAAATGAAAAAAGGAAATCTCAGATGAAAAGAAAAATAAGATATAAAAAAATAAAAAGAGAATTTATTTTTGACCACTTGGTTTACACTAATTACGATTTGGTTCTGAACTCCAGCCGTAACTCTCCATGACTGAAGCTCTTACAATTTGACTTTCGATTGGATCTGTTTCTTTTTTCTTCGTCACCCCTCAATATCCCCACTATCCGCGCGTTTGTTAGACGTCCGCGACACTTCGGCGATATACATTATCGCCAAGTGCCGCCACATATTTATCTCCATCATCAATCAGACCATCGGATTTGAGATGTGCCGGTGGTGACACAATCATCATCAGGCGACCGACAACGCTGATACGAAATAATCTCATTAAACAATTCGTTGGGGATGTATGTAAATGAGTTGTTCTGATAGCTTACAAAGTATTCATGGTGATTGCGTAACAACCATTTTTTAAAAGTTACCATAATTTTGGAAAAAATGTTGAGTCAATTATTTAAGAAAAATTTCAAATATTTTATCACTTTGAAGATTACACATTACGACATCGATCTTAATGCCAACTCTCGGCTCTATTCAATCAATCTATTATTATAGAATTATGATATGCTTCTTGAAAAAGTTGTATTGAATCCATTATCGTTATTGAATCTTTATCATACTACATAATCAGTAATACTAAGTAATTACATACTACATAATTTACTTTGTATACTGATGCATTCATGAATTTATTTATTTATTTCCTGTTTGTTCCATACAATTGGAGAAATCGGGATTATAATCATTTTCTAATCATTCACTTTCACTAGATCATTGCACTCACAAATAGTCGGTCTTTTCGGTACATTTGTAAATCGGTTCACTTCAATGGAACACTATCAAATACAGGGATCATAAGGAAGTTAAAAAAAGAACTGAAGTAATGTAAACGTGATGACAGTCGACAACAGGTGACAGAGAGAAAGCACGTCTTCGTGATATCAGTCATTAAAATGCTCAGTAATATATTTCTGAAAGAACGGGTAGTTGTGCCAAAATACCAAATTCTGCGTAGAAAAAAATAAATTAAAAATAATCGGTTCTTATGTTACTCACATAATGTGTGTATAGGACGCAGTGAGAGAGAGAGAGAGAGAGAGCGAGAGAGAGAGAGAGTTTTAGAACAGCAGAACGGTTAAAAATAGCGTATAGTGCAGACATCAGAGAGCGAGTATCGCATTTTTTATTTTTTATATAGAAACTGAAAAAGCTTTATTTTGTGTAAGCCGGAATGTGAATCCTTTAATCAAAAGAAAATATATTTTTTTATTTCATATTATTTAATTGCTTATATAATTTTTTTATTATTATAATTTATTTATTATAATTGGGTTTGCGTGTCACTCTAGCGAATTTTATTTTATTTTGCATATTCAAGATTTAATAGCTTATGACCCCAGAGGCCATGCCGGTTTATGCGTAAGAAAATGTAATACTAAAGCAAAAAAAAGTAATAAATAAGTGAAGAGTTTCGTGTAAAAATAAAAAAACATGTATGTATTTTTCAGAAATATTAGAAACACAAAGGAGTACAGAAGATTAAGGGTATATGAAAAAATTGAGAGATGTGGACATCTAGGGATTTCAATTGACTCTAAGGTCCAAATTGCAGGATCTATATCAGTATCTGACGAATGACCCATCGGAAGAGAGACGTAAACCGAAGGAATAGTTTAGGAAGGCAGCGAAAATACGGAATTTCATAGTATCAACCATGGAATAACAGACGTTAATTCTATGTATAACTATATAGATATAGTTATGTAGTATCGTAGAAAAATCATTTACGAAAAACCCGATGAACTACAGTGCAGGGAAAATTGAAAATGCTGACGGGTCGGAAAGGATGGGAAATCCCAATGAGCTATTAGGCTCCGCAATATACCCGTGGCCCTTTAGCAAAATAAGTACTTGAAAAAGGCGTACGTGACCATCTTGCGACATCGACAGTGTCACGACCGGCTCAATTTAAAACCAGAGATAAAGATGTGGAGGCATTCGGCAGCAATATATATCGCCGAAGGGAAGTGCCTAATGAACCATCAATATCCCAACGGTGCTTCCGCCGCATGTTCGAGAAAAAGGCGCGCGTGGCAACAGTCGCGGACGCCTAACAAACTCGAGAACAGTGGGGATATTGAGGGGTGACAAAAGAAAAATAACCGAATCCGATCGGAAATCGAGGTGTAAGAGTCAGTCTGGAAAAGTCACGCTTAGAGCTCGGAAGCAAATAGTAAACCAAGTGTTAGAAAAAAATAAAATTCTTTTTTTTATTTTTCATCTTAAATTTGTTTTTTTTTGTTATTTTACGTGACAACAGCTACGAAACACATGTGGGTGGTAGGAGTACCGAAAACCGTGCTATAAAATGACGTTTTGGTGTTGGAAGTCGTGAGTTGCAGTAAAAAGTTAGTCGTGGGCCAATAGTTGGAAAGAATCGTTACTTATTGGTTGTCGAGTTGTTTCTTTAATTACGTTTTAAATGTAACATGACTGACTCATCTATGATAACATTGAGCATGAAGCTGTTCATATTAAATATTTCTTATTTAACATGTAATATTCTGATGTAATAAACTAGTAAAGGAGTTTTAGTAAGTTTTTTTTATTATTTAATTTGTTCATTCGGTACATTTTTCTAGCATAATTGTTAAATAGCATGTGGATAACAAACTGGAAGATGCAATCTCGCTGGAGGTAGCCTCCCACATGTTAGTTAGTAATAAAGCTAGAAAAATTAACCGTATGTCCAGTTGAACATATTGTCAAGTAGAAATTAAAGAAGAAAAAACGGTGTGGCTCGTGTGGAGCGCTAGTCGTGACATTCGGCAATTCGTAAATCTTCGAAAATACTGGTAATAATAATTATTAGTTACTATCGTCATTTACATTCTTTAACATATTTCAAAGTCATTTACATCGACGAGGTCGCCATCCTCAATTACTACATTTAGTTAATTACTTACAATTACAATTTCCTTTTCGTTTTATATGACAAACTGTAAAGAATGCGAAGAAGATGAGAGGAAAAAGGAAGCCCATTCGTATATATGTATTTATTTCTATATCATATAGTTTTATTAATATAAATTTAGGTCCAATGCAAGTTTTGCACTGATTAGTCGCGTATCTACCGGCTTTGGTAGGTACTCGCACTAATAAATATCCGCTGATATATAGAATGAGATACATAAATCGGAACACATAAATATCTTCGTTATTACTGTTGTGAAAAGAACTACGCAGGGCAAGGTTATGCTATTTGGCGCAGCACACGCAATGGTAGATAATGTTTTTTCTGAAAGTCATTATTTAAATAAGATTTTATGTTCATTATCATCTTTTTTGCACGACCACATATTTGTTTAATACATTCATCGATCCATTTCGATATTCCCTATAAACATTTAATTTAACAATAACTTTAACTCTAATTTGCTAAGTTGAAAGTATAGAGTTCAAAGAGAACTTAAATACAAGAATACCATTGCGCATCATTCTTTCTCTTCCATATATAGTAGAATCTTGATTAGCGAACTAATAATGTTAAACGTTATTGAATCATAGAAGTTTCTTCTGTACTGAGTGTAATATACTACAAATCAAATAGTACAAGCAAGCAATTGAACGCTACATAAAATCGTACGCGTTCCTGTTGAGTAGATGATACATTTAGACTGTACATGTGAATGTGTGTGTAAGGGTGAGAGGGCGTCCAGGTCTTAGATGAAACAAAAGACGTTTGCCAGATGTCTAGAAGTTTCGGGAAGAGTCGGTCGACAACAAGCGTGCGTGTAAGAAGGTTATCGAGGTCTACAGAGTGCAACATATATGTATAGCTATTGTGAATAAAATAAAATAAACTATTTGTATTTCCGAATCCTCTCATTACCTTAACAGTTCCACAATTTTCTTATAACTAAATCATATTATATTTCATAACATATTTTTTAATAATATACACGTCTTAATATAAGCAATTCCTCCGAGTGACATTCATTTTGTGTTTCAAACCATGTTAGCTCATCATTGAAATCTTCGAATGAGAAGGCCCAACTTCATCATCGACAACATCTATGTTCACTTGATCCAGAGTATCGTTTGCAAAATATCGAAGAACTACATGTCGGTACATATCTTCATGACTATATCACGTATGTTTTCAATTTTAAACCAGTTTAACACACCGGTTGCATTGCATCGTTCGCATCCAGGCAAGGTATGCAGCAATTCAACTGTTTTATCTGCGCCTTTTGTTAATATTTGTAAGGCTTCCTCACACCGAATGCTTTCATGCCCGAAAAGTATGTCCCACGCGCTTTTTAGTATTGCATTGTCGACATATGACCAAGCATCATGTGTCATACGGCAACTGTCCCACAAGTTTAATTTTTTATGGTTCTGCATCACTTCTTCTTCGATTTTCCAGACAGGTAATAGCATTAATGTTACCACCAATTCTCTTCGGTACATTCGCTTGAAACAGGCGATTATTTCATTATTCATTAGTTGTATTTTTTTTATTTATTTGTTTTAAATTTTACAATTTGTCTAGTAGGACATTTGGTAAAATGTTATAGCTGCTTACTAATATAACATGTGGGTGGCTACCCCCAGTGGGGTACCATCTTTCTGCTTGTTAGGGTATATCCTTTATGAGATCTACTGGATGTTTCCTTTTTAATCTCCTTTCGATGAATGTGATGATCGTTTCCGCTGCCAGCCGGTTCGGGTGCGTTGCTAATCTTTCTCTGTACCTTCTTGCGAATCTGCTAATCTCTTCCTTGACCGTTGGTATTCCAAGGTCTTTCCGTATGTCCTCGTTTCTAACGTACCATGGGGCGTTTACTATTGTTCTGAGTATTTTAGATTGCATTGCCTCTAGTTTGGTTATATGGCTCATTGCTGCTGTTCCCCATAGTGGTATTCCGTACGTCCAGATTGGTTTTATGATGGTTTTGTAGATTTTTAATTTGTTTTCTATGCTTAGTTTGGATTTTCGACTTGTTAACCAGTACATCTGTCTCCTTGCTATCTGTATTTTGCTTATTATTGATTTGATATGCTGTTTCCATGTGAATCGTGTATCAAAGTGTAGTCCTAGGTATTTGACTTGCCTTGTTTGTATTATGTGCGTGCCGTTGAGTGTAATGTTTGGTGGTAACTGTTTTCGCAGTGTGAATGTAATGTGGTTGCATTTATCAGGGTTTGCTTTAATTTGTTTAACTTGAAGCCACTTTTCTATTTTTGCAATGTGCTCTTGTAGCAATGCGACTGCTGTTGCTGGGTTAGTGTGCCTGACTAGTACAACAGTGTCATCCGCAAATGTCAGTATTTTGCTGTTGGTGGTTGATGGTATGTTGGCCGTGTATAGTGTGTAGAGAATTGGTCCCAAGACGCTTCCTTGCGGAACCCCTGCCTTGATGTCTTTAACTTGAGAGTATGTATCTTTAATTTTTACTGTAAAGGTTCTGTTGCTTAAGTAAGATTTAGTTAAATGGTATATCTGCTCCGGGAATTGTTTTCTGTTTGATTGAAGTAGACTATCGTGGTTTATTTTGTCGAATGCTTTCTCGATGTCCATAAAGAGGGCTGTGCAGTATTGTTTGTTTTCTATTGCTAGTATTATTTCGTTTGTGAGTCTGTGCATTTGCTCTATCGTGGAGTGTTTGTTCCTGAATCCAAATTGGTGATCTGGTATTAGTTTTTCCTTCTCTATTATTGGTTTTAGGCGGGCGTAAATTATTTTTTCTAGTATTTTGGAGAATACTGGAAGTAGTGATATTGGTCTGTAAGATACTGTTTGGTGTGGGTCTTTGCCTGGTTTAGGTAGCATTATGATCTGTGCTAGTTTCCATAGTTTAGGATAGTATTGGATTCTTAATATTGCATTAAAGATTATTGTAATTAGTCGTATCGCTTTTGGGGGAAGGTTTTTCAGGATTTTACCATTGATTAGATCGATTCCTGGTGCCTTGTTATTTTTTGTTTTCTCGATTATGTTTCTAATTTCGTGTGCTGTTGTTTTAGGTATGTTGTAATGATTGTCAGTTGCGATACTAGTGGTTACCTCTTCCTCGTCCAAATGGCAGTTGCGATTGCTATTATGGATATTATGTGGTGTAAATATGTTGTTTAGGTGGTTGGAAAATTCTTCAGCTTGTTCTTCGTTGCTTCTTGCCCATGTATTATCTGCTTTTCTGATTGCTGGGACTAGTTTTATTGGCTTCTTTATTTTTTTTGTGGCTTTCCAAAGTGAGTAGTTGGAGTTCTCGTGTGCTGATAGTGACTCTATGAATTTTGTGAACTCGTTGTTATTGTGCTCTTTTATTTTGTTTTTTATTTCCTTTGCAAGTTTGTTTAGGTGTTTTTTGTTTTCTTTTGTTCTGTGTTTTTGCCATTTTGCTTTCGCTTTTCTTTTTTCTCTGATTTTGTCGAGGATGTCTAATGGAATTGTTTTTGTTTGTCTGTTGGTTGTTACAGGTATAGTGGTTGCCCTTGCTGCTTCTTGAATAATTTCTGTCAATGTTGTTACTGCTTGATCGATGTGTTCAGGTGTTTTCAGTGGGATGTTGCAGCTGATATTGCTTTCTATTATTTCTTTAAATGTTTCCCAGTTGGTGGTTTTATTGCATAGCGTCTCTGAGTTGCTGTAAAGTAATGGCTTGATACTGAATGTTATTATTATGGGCGTATGGTCGGAGGTAAGCTCGAGACTAGGTGCTATGTTTAGTCTATTTGCGTTTAGCCCCTTTGTCACTGCAAAATCTAGTAGGTCGGGTATTTTGCTCAGGTCTGTCGGCCAGTATGTCGGTCTTCCTGTGGATAGTATATTGAGGTTATTATTTTTAATGTGCTTTTCTAAGGTTCTACCTCGAGGTGTGGTGATTCTTGATCCCCATAGTGTGTGTTTTGAGTTAAAGTCGCCAGCTGCAATATACCTGTCACCTAAGCGGCTAAAGTATTCTTCCCACATTTGGGTTGTAACTTTGTGACGCGGTGGTGCATATACTGCCGACAACTGTAGTTGGTTGCTGTTAGTTTGTAGAGTAACGGTGGTTGCTTGAATATGTTCCTTACTAACCTGGCTGTGTAAGTGGTGTTTAATGTCGTTTTTTATTACTATTGCCGTCCCTCCTTGTGCTTTTCCTGAGGGATGCTTGGTGTCGTATATGGTGTAGTACGGGATTTTTAAATAGCTCTTTACAGTGAAATGTGTTTCCGAAACAAGCAGTATATCTATATTGTTGCTATACAGGAATGTTTTAGCTTCTAGGGCCCTTTGTTGTAGTCCGTTAGAGTTCCAGGCTGCTATTTTGAGCGTGTCTATTTTTATTTTTTGCTCAGCATGTTAGTAAGTAATTGCAGTATGAGTGTGATTTGCTGCATTTGCTGTTTATATACTGCGTTTTGTTCGTTTATCATTTTTGTGAGTGCTTCTGTGTTTTTGATTGATTGTTTTAGTAATTCTTTGATTTCCGTAGCGTCTTCAGTGTTGTTACTTTGATTTTGAATGTTAATGGGCGTTTCTTGTCTAATGTTTTGTGTTGCTTGCGCGTAGCTTCGGTTTCCTTGGGATTCTGTGTTTCTGCTTATATCTTTTATTTCCTTTTGTGCTTTCACCGTTGCTTCGTTGTCTATTGTACTTTGTTTTTGTTGGTAGTTCTCGACTGTTCTATTGCGGAGTGGTGGAAACATTTTGCGTTGTAATTGTTTCCTGAATTCGCATCCTTTATAGCTGGCTGGGTGGTTTCCGTTACAGTTGTAACATCTAACTTCATCTATTTTCCCTGTATATGGGCAGTGTATTGTTAAGTGGTTCTTTGCGCATTTTACACACGCCGGGCTTCTATTGCAATAATTTTTTGTATGGCCGTATTGTTGGCACCTCATGCATTGCGGAATATTTTTTTTGTAGCGTGGTGGTTCAACTGTAACTATTGTGTTTAGGATTTTTCTGATTTCGTATATTTCTTTGTTATTGGTTTTTGGTTCTAGTTCTATTAAGAACAGTGGTAGCGGCTGTTTTGTATCATACCTTGTCATGTTGTTTATTGATCTTGTTGTGTGGCCGATTTTTTCTAACTCGTCACTTAGTTTTTCTGTATTGATTTTTGGGTGTAGTCCCCTTATAACTATTTTGTAGCTCCTTTCCGTTTTGAGCTGATACGTGTGGTATATTGCGTTTTTTTCCCTTAGTTCTTTTATCACTTTCCGGTAGTTTTCTGGGGTGTTTGTTTGTATTTTTACTTGTTCTAGTTTTGTTTGTTTGATTGTGTAGTTGTCCTTTCCAACTGTATTGTTTAGTTGTTCAATAAGTGGATCTATTATTTGCGCCTCCACAAATATTGGTGGTGGTTTTGTGATGTGTGTTGTTTTATTTGTGTGTTTGGTTGTTGTGTCGTCGTCTGCTTCTTCCGTCAGTGAGCTGAAGGAGTTTCTTAGCGGTAATTCTTGCAGCCATCGCTGCTTTCCTGTATCTGGTTTTTCTGTTATCTTCCTTTTTTTATTGTAACTCGCCACCTTCCAGCTTTCGTCCTGTTGGGTCGTTTCTTTGTTGCTCTCCATGTCAACTTCTACTATGGCTGTGCAGTCCTGATCTTCGTTTGTTAGTTGGCTTGTTTTTGCAGTGCTTGTTGTTTTATTAATGTAATATGTTTCGTCTTTGCTGACGATTCTTATTGGTGAGATTTGTTTTTTTTTGCATTCTTACTTTTTGTTTCTTTCTTGTAGTCTTCTTAATAGAAGACACGGGTTTACACCATTTGGCTTTGGTCGTAGCCGTTAGTAGTTTTCTCTTCCCCACTTGCCGCACTTTTCTGAACTGTTTTTCACGTCCTCTTAGCTCGGCTGCTCAGGTAAGACTGGGACGAGCTTTTGAAGCATGAAAACGGAGAGAGTACGGAAGACTTCGAAATAATAAAAGACGACATAGATGAAGCACTTGAAATACTGAGTACATTACCAGGATGCAGAGGGTGTGGCAGTGTCGCTGTGCTAAACTGGTTTGAAATTGATAAGAAATATAATACCAACGTACACGTATATACCAATGATATTCTTAATGAATTTTTAAACGAAGCTCTGAGTGGAGGAGAGAAATAAATTAGCGAGGACATGTTTCGAGATATATTATATGATAGGGGTTAGTGTATTTTCGACCAATCGCGGGATGACGCAATAGCGAGAAGAGACGTCAACGGGAGTCGTAAATTCCCGTTACGATTATAATAATCGACACCACGAGTTGATCGATCCCCTGATTTCCGTTAAGATAATAGGGGTGATTCAGTTAGTATAACACTGTGATTCACAGGGTTATAAGGTTTTTATTTCCAATACTTAAGTTACACTGTTCAGTAGGTATAAATCGTAGATGACAACTTGTCGCACGAAAATAAGATAGATATGCACAATAGAGCAAGGCTCTTATAGTTAAATTTAGTATGTTAGTGGACGTAGCACTAGAGGATACTTAATAGAGGAAGTGAATGTTCGATAATCCCGAGCACCGACTTAGATAATTGATGTGAGTTAGACTCCTTTAGCGTTGTATAATAAGTAAAGTTGACTTTTCAACGTTAGACTTAGAAGAAGTAAAGTTGTTATAGTTGACTTTCCTAGCGTTGTAGAAGAAGTAGTTGACTTTTCTAGCGGTTTAGAAGAAATAAAGTTGAGTGACGATGCTGTGTCGGGGGAAAGCCAGCGATGGGTGTGCCTAGCGCACGGGACCATTGGATTTGTTCATGACATTTTTGGTCAGTATACATTACTTCTGATCGGATAAACGAAGGTTGGTGGACTAGGAAGGGTCTTAGCCGCCCTCGATAGAAAGTTGCTAGTAGGAAGCATCGTACGTGAGAAGAACTAACTTTTCCTTGTCAAGCCGTAATAGACAATAGTCTTTAGAAAGTGATTTAGAAAAAGAATATTTGTTCGGTCTGAAGGACCTTAGCTAGCAAATTACTGGGATTTATGATGAGTCCTTAAGACTATTGAGGATACGCAGTAAGGATTTTTTTTATGTTTATTAAAATTTACAATCAATTCTCGCGTTGAGAATTTTCAGTAATTGTTCTGGCGTGGCGCAGTAACATGGCAAATTATTTATAATAAATTAATACTTATTATAGATAAGTATAATTTGTAATTAGGTATTGTAAATGATTAGATATTACTTAATTTAAGTAACTAATTGAATCTAGCGTTTAGTTCTAGCGGGTAGTGTCCCTTCAGCCTGTGGATCTGGTCCGACGTATCAAGTAGTCCAGTGATTAGGGGGTTTCGGTGTTTGTTGACTCTTTTGCTATATCTGTCACTATATTTTGCTATTTCCTCTTTGACTGTGGGTATCTTGAGGTCGCGATGAATTGTTTCGTTGGTAACATACCGTGGAGCATCAACTAAGGATCTCAACGTCTTCGATTGGAAGCGTTGAAGTATTTCAATGTTGGAGTTACTTGCTGTTCCCCATAGTTGGATTCCGTAGGTCCAGACAGGTTTTATTACGGTCTTGTAGAGGGTAATTTTATTCTGTAGGCTTAGTTTGGAGCGTCGGCCCGTGAGCCAGTAGAATTTTTTCAGTTTGTCCTTTAGTTGCTTCGTTTTATCCGAGATGTGGTTTTTCCATGTGAGTGTTCTGTCCAGGGTCATGCCCAGGTATCTGACTGAGTCCTTGCTAGGAATAGTTGTATTGTTGATGGTGACCTGGGGGCAGGTTTGTTTTCGGAGCGTGAAGGTTACATGTGAGAATTTTTTTTCGTTAATTTTGAAGCCCCATTTATGGAACCACTTTTCCATGGAGTCGAGACCTCGCTGGAGAGTGGATGAGGCAATTACCGGGTCTGCGTGGGAAGCTAACAACGCTGTGTCGTCAGCAAATGTTGCTATTGATATCTCATTAGATATAGGTAAGTCGGCAGTGTAGATGGAGAACAGCAGGGGTCCGAGGACACTACCTTGGGGTATGCCTGATTCTATTGGGAATGTTGTGGAAGTGGTGTCTAAGCATTTTACCATGAATTTTCTGTTGGTTACGTAGGACTTTAGGATGGAGTAGTAGAGGTGTGGTAGGATCTGTTTGAGTTTATATAGCAGCCCATCGTGCCATACTTTGTCGAATGCCTGTTGGATGTCTAGGAATACAGCTGAGCAATATTTTTTCTTTTCAAGGGTTTGGCTGATCATGTGGGTTATGCGATGGATTTACTCAACTGTTGAATGTTGTTTCCGAAAGCCGAATTGGTGATCTGGGAGTGTTTTCAAATCTTCTAGGGTTGGAAGGAGTTGATTCGCTAGCATCTTCTCGAATAGTTTAGGCAGGGTAGGTAGAAGACTGATTGGGCGGTACGAGCTAGCTTCATATATCGGTTTTCCGGGTTTAGGGATGAGGGTAATCAGTGAGATTTTCCAGGCCTTAGGAAAGTATTCAAGGCGAAGAATAGCGTTAAAAATCGATGTAATGAGTGCAATCCCTTTTATGGGAAGTTCCTTGATTGCTTTATTGCCTATTAGGTCGTGCCCTGCTGCTTTCTTGGGATTTAGGCGACTGATTGATTCTATTATCTCTGCAGAAGTGAAGGGTTCAATAGGGGGGGGGGACATTTGGAAGGAAGAGTGCAGGTATTCAGTAACATCCGCGGCAGCTTTAAAGGAATGGGGTTTGAATACTTTAGTCAAGTATTTAGCAAACAGGTTGGTTTTTTCTATAGGGCTACGCGCCCATCCTTCTTGCGGACAGCGGATAGGAGGGATTATGTGGGGGGGGGGGGGCGTGAGTTTCCTGGAGGCCTTCCATAGTGAGTAGTTGAAGTCGGCTGTGGGGGACAAATTGGTGAGATATTTTTGGAAACAGTCATTTTTGTAAGTTTTGATGATTTTGGTTAGCTTCCTAGTTGCGTTGTTTAGTTTGCGTTTGTCATCCGGCGTTCTATAGGTCTGCCATACTCTTCTTAGTCTACGTTTTTCTGCAATTTTTTGTAATATGTAGTGGGGATATTCATGTTTGCTGATAGACGTCTTAGTAAGTGCAGAGAGGCGGATAGCGTTTATTATGCTCATGTTTAAGTTTTCCGTGGCTGCTTCGATTTCTTCATTAGTTTTTAGTGAAGTTAAGGTTGATGTTGCCTTAATATAGCTCCTCCAGCTATGAATCTACTGCCCAGGGTGTCAAGAAAGTTATCAAAGTCTTCTTTGGCGATGGAGTGTCTGGGATGGCAGTATACTGCTGAAGTGGTGATTGTACCATGACAGTCTTCTATCGCTACGTTTGTTGCTTGGAGGTAGTCTTTCTGGAATGATGGAAGTTTGTAGTGCTTAATACTGGATTTGATTATGATTCCGGTGCCGCCGTGGGCCTTTCCGCTGGGATGTTGGGTATGGTAGAATTTATAACCATTTATTTTTAGATAGTTTTTGTCGGTGAAGTGGGTTTCCGATACGAGCATTACGTCGATTTGCTGGTGTTTTAGGAAGAGTTCTAGTTCAAGTTTGTGTTGAGCTAGACCGTTGGCATTCCACAGAGCTATGCGTCTTGGTTTTATTTTGCGTCGGGGCGTATTATTTTATCCATGATGACTGTTAGTAGAGATAGCAAGTTTCATAGAAAGAAGACTAAAAAGTAAACACCCCACTAATCTCACTAAAGAAATAAGATAGTCAAACTCGAAAATGGTATCCCGCTGGGAGTAGCCATCTACATGTTATTTAGCAATTACACTAAAAAAATTTACCGAATGTCCAGCTGGACAAATTATAAAGTAAAAATTAAATAATAATAATAAAAAAATATTTCGAGAGATATGGTAAACGGCATATAATGAAAGGACAAGTAAAGGCGACATTTTATCTTATCATTGATCACCGTATAAGGGAGCATATAATAAAACGTACGAAAAAGAAGAAGAAACATTTATAGTATTGGGGACTAATAGGGAGCTAGATACAACAAAACTCTCCGACTGGCAAGCGTACCGAGACTTTCAGGGGGAAGCTAGACGAGAGGTGTGGGAGCGGTGGCGCTCCAACCTACTCACCGAAATTCAGGTCTGTGGTCACCGTTAGATCGGTCTTCTCAAATTGGGAGGCTTGGAGGGACCACGGAGGGCTTCCGCTATCATTCCGGATGACGCAGGTGCTCGCTGGACATAGAGTATTCGGGGAATGCCTGCAGAAAATCGGAAGAGAGATGACGAACACCTGTCACTACTGCAGAGAATGCGAGGACACGGCCCAGCACACGCTAGAGTTTTGTCCGGAGTGAGAGGCCCCCGTCGTATTCTGCGACTAGCGATTGGCGAGTGATTAGACCCCTCGTCAGTTTTGAAAGTGATGCTGAGGGGGCAACAAGAGTTCCTCGCAGTCCGCTCTTATTGCGAAAGAGTAATGTTCGTAAAGGAGCGAACTGAGCGGGAGGGGGTGAGAACATCCCATCCTTGTAGGTTTCCGTCCCGAAGGGCGGCCCTGCGCCGGCCTATATGGTCATAGAGGCCGACACGCCGAGGAGGATCTGGGATCTCCTCAGACTTTCACGACGGCCCAGGGAATAGCGGTGAGATGGGTAATCCATCCCAATGCCTGAACTAACCTAGGAACGACTCCCTCAGATGGGAGAAGACGCAGGAATACTCCGGCAGTAATTCGAAAAGATGTCTCGGGGCACCCCTGTTGAACGTCAGGCGGATCACCGTGGGGTTTTAGTCGGTAAAGTCCGATACTACCCCACCACTACCCAGAAGAGCGCGGGGTGTTTATGAGAAAAATAAAAAAAGAGATACAACAAAACTAGATACATTTATTGTTCTGCTATATGCCCGAGGTATATATCAGGTAAAGAATTTAGAAGTCTCATATTTGTGGAATAAAATTTGGGGACCTGCATTTTTTTCATAAACAATGAACAGGAATGATTTTGCTAAAATTATGAGGTTTATACGATTTGATAAGCAGACCAAAAAGAAGCGAACGTTTACGAACCAATAAATTTGTAATGGAATCCACAGTATGGGGCCGATTTATAGGAAATTCACAAATTGTTATAAACTTGGTACATATATTGCTTTTGTATAAAGAATCGTGGAAAAACCATGCAATAAAACTATCAACAAGTTCAGACTCACTACTACAAAAATGCTTGTCAAGTAAATAATTGTAAAGGTTACAAAACTACGAAAATCTGTTCAAGATGCGGGAAATATGAATGCGGCAAATGTACATTTGATAATAAGATAATTTGTAAAATTGCAGAATATAAATGCAGAAAATAAAAAAACAGAACCTTATTATTACAAATCAGTTAATATTGCAATTGTTGAGATATGTGTAATTTTCTGTGCTGAACTAAGTTAGATGCGTGGTGAGGATACTTGTGTGTGAGTGTCGGTGTGTGGAAGTATGTGTGTCCGCAGCGTCTCGAAAACAAAGAAATGTAAACTGAAGAGTCGGTCAAGAACCGCTCAAGAGTCGGTCAAGATCGGTCAACTGTCGGGTATAGAAGAGAGTGCTGAGACGCGTGCGAGTGTGTATTGATAAATATATAAGGAATCGTCCACGAAATAAATTATTATTATTTAATGTGAATCCTCAGTGTAAACTTAATGTTCCTATAACATTATTTCGGCTTCAAAGATCCACAATTCTCAACATGGTAGCAAAAATCGTGGTTGCCGAGATTTAAGATTAAGGAACTACGTGTAACCGGGAGTGAATGTATGAAAGTCGATTTAAAAAAAATAAAAATTGGAAATAAGTTCTAAGAGATAAAAGGGCTATTGGCAGAATAAATAAAAGGAATCTGGATAATAAAGAGAACTATTTGTGAAAAAGAAAAGAAAGGGTGAAAATAAAAAACGAATCAAGATGCCAAGGGACGATGAAATTAAGGTTCAAATATTCGATGGACGTGATTACAAAATGTGGAAGAAGAGAATATTGATGTACTTAAAGTGTAAAAAATGTTATGAACCGGCTACACGAGAGAAAATGGACAAGGATGAGCAAGATAAGTGGGATGAAAAGAATCAATGGGCGATGAACTACATCTATGGTAGTATAACGAATGAGCAATTAGAATTTGTTAGTGATCAGGACACTGCTTTAAAAATAATGCAAAAATTTGATGAGATGTATATGAAGGAATCAACAGCATTGCAAATTTGTATAAGAAGCAGACTAGACATGATGAGATTGAAAGACTTTGAAGAATCAAGTTCATTTTTCACGGAATTTGAAAAAACGATAAATGACTTAAAGAGTGCTAGTGCAAATGTAAGTGAACGTGAAAAACTTGACTACATGCTGAAAACACTACCAGAATCATTGAGCTATATTGGTGACTTAATCGACTCAGTGAAAGAAAGTGATCGAACATGTGAATTCTTAAAAAATAAAATTACAATGTGGGAAACGCGTAGAAAGAGGGAAAGTGATAGGACAAGGTCAAATGCATTCACAGCTGAAAAAAGGACATAAAGTGCTATGGCTGTGGTAAGTACGGCCACATGGCAAGAAATTGCACAAACACGTGCAGAGGCGAAAACAACGGCAGAGCGCAACGGCAAGGAGGTGCGTATCAGCCGCAGCAGAATAGGGGTCGCGGCGGACGAGGTTTTGGCCAAAGAGGACGAGGATATGGTCAACGAGGATTTGGCCAACGAGGACGAGGCAGAGGCTGGCAACAACGCTACAACGAGGGCTGCGACAACCAAGAAATTGGATCTTTCCTAACGAGAGTAGAGCGCGAAAACAGTAAGAGTGAAATTACGGTATATACTAGCGATACGCGAAAAATAGATTGGATATTGGATAGTGGATGTTCAGATCACATTGTAAATGATGACTCTTATTTCGTAGAATATGAAAATTTAAAAAACCCGATAAATGTAAAGTTAGGAGACGGTAGAATTCTGAAAGGAACAAAAGTCGGAAAAATTTTAACTTACTTTGAAGTAAACAAAAGGAGGATTAAAATTACAATGTCTAATGTATTTTATGTAAAAGAAATGGATAATAACTTGATTAGCTATGCGAGAGTAACGAATGAAAATAAGATAGTCTCAGCAGGAAATACTTCAAAGATATATAACAAATACAGAAAGTTGATAGGGATAGCATTCAAAGATAATGGTTTATATAAAATAAGTAGTTACATTGAAAGACAAGAATCTCACGCTAAAAATGTGGGAAAAATGACAAATAAAGAAAAATTTCACAGGATCTTAGGGCATATAAACTTTAATTATTTAGATACAATGTGTAAGAAAAGATTAGTTGAGGGAATGCCTGAAAATTTTGAGCAAGTACAATTAAAATGTGGTACATGTATCCAAAATAAAATGCACAATTTACCGTTCCAAAATAACCGTAGTAGAGCACGCGAGATTTTAGAAGTAGTACATACAGATTTAAATGGTCCTCATAAAAATACCGGGTTTGATGGGTCCAAATATTTCTTAACGTTTATAGACGACTACAGTAAGTGCGCATTGATTTATACTTTGAAATCAAAAGATGAAGTTTACAATTGTTTCCTTGATTATATAAACAAAGTTGAAAATCTTACTGGTAAGAAGATAAAGAGATTAAGATGTGATAATGGAAAAGAATATATGAACAAAAACATGTACAATCTAACTAGAGAAAAGGGAATTGTCGTAGAACCATGCCCACCTTATGTTCACGAGTTAAATGGAACAGCTGAGCGCTACAATAGAACAATCATGAATTCCGCTAGATGCTTATTACATGATTCAAAGCTGAACATTAAATATTGGCCGGAAATAGTTAGAGCCGCGGCGCACTTAAAAAATAGAACCATTACGAACACATATGAAAATAAAACACCATTTGAAATATTTTTTAAAAGGAAACCGAATATAAGTAATTTAAGATTATACGGAAGTAGAGTTTTCGTAAGAATACCTGAAATTAAAAGAAATTCGAAATGGGACAAAAAAGCAGACACTGGGATACTTGTAGGTTATGAAAACAATGGATATAGGATCCTAGTTAATAATAAAATTATAATTGCAAGACACGTAGAATTTATAGGTGAAGATGATAATTTAGTAGGATTTCAAGGCGAAGATGGACCAGATAATGAAACAGAAAAGGATTTTGACGAACATTCAGATTTAAACGAAAAGGTCGAGCAGGTTGTAATAAAAGAGGAGAGAAATTTAAATAACGAATCAGAAACAAAACTTGAGGACACAGAAAATAACTTGAGAAGGTCAGAACGGGAAAGAAAGAAACTTCAAAGATATGGCCAAACGAGCTCATATTTCATTTATGTGAATATAGTTAGTGCAGACAGTCCTCAAACCTATGAAGAAGCTTTAAGTGGAGATGACAGCGTTTCATGGAAAGAAACAATGGATCGAGAAATGAATAGTTTAATCAAAAATAAGACGTGGCAGTTGGTAGAGAAACCAAAAGACAAAAAAATATTAGACTTAAAATGGATATATACGAATAAATCTGATAATCGTAAGAAAGCGCGACTAGTTGTTCGAGGCTTCCAACAAAAGGAAGTATTGGAAGATTTATACTCTCCAGTGGCAAAAATGCAAACGTTAAAGTTATTATTATCTTATTGTTGTCAATACGGTTTGACGATTATGCAAATGGATGTAGAAACAACATTCCTAAATGGAACTATAAAAACGGAAGTATTTGTAAAACAACCTATAGGTTACGATGATAAAAGCGGGAGAGTATGTAGATTATCAAAAGCGTTATATGGATTGCGTGAAAGTTCAAGAGCTTGGTATGAATGTTTCGACAAGTATATGGAAAAATTAGGATTTCAAAGAAGTAAGAGTGGTTATTGTCTGTATATGAAGTATGAGAGCGATGATGTTATATATTTAATTCTATTCGTAGACGACTTATTAATATGTGGAAAAAACAAAAGAAAAATCGATGAGATTAAAAACGAATTGTCAAACAAATTTGCGATGAAGGACTTAGGTGAAGTAAAGACTTACTTAGGAATAAACATTGAATACGATAATAAGAAGTGTGAGATGAAATTAGATCAAAGTAGTTATATAGAGTCATTAGCAAGACAATATAATATAGAAAGTAGTAAACTATATTTTACACCAATGGAACAAAACTTAAGTTTAGAACCCGCACAATCAGCCTCAGACGATATTAGATATAGAAATCTCATAGGAGCTTTATTATATATTAGTACTGGAACAAGATTAGACGTTAGCTATAGTGTAAACTATTTAAGTCGATTTCAAAACAGTTACAACGAGACGCACTATAAATATGCATTGAGAATTTTGAAATACTTATATTTAACTAGGAAATTAAAATTAACTTATAAAAGAAATTTGAATGCTGAAGTTATTGATTGTTTTGTTGATGCTGATTGGGCTGGAGATAAAATAGATAGAAAATCCACTACGGGATTTATCATAAGATTTTTCGGAAACGCAATTTACTGGAAATCGAGAAAACAAAGTAGCGTGACAAAATCATCAACAGCCGCCGAATATGTAGCTTTATCGGAAGCTGTGAGCGAAATTAAATTTGTAAGAAAATTGTTGAAAGATTTTAAAATAATGATCGAGACACCAATAAAAATTTACGAAGATAATTCTGGAGCGATTGCCATATCAAAATTTGGAAACTTAACAAAAAATTCGAAGTATATTGAAGTTCACTTCCATTTTGTGAATGAAAGTTACGAAAATAAAGAGATTGACATTATAACAGTAGATTCAGAAAATAATGTAGCTGATATTTTAACGAAGGCACTAGAGAGAAACAAATTTGAAAATTTTAGATTATTTTTAAGAATAGTTTGATTGACTTATAAAAGGAAATGAATATGCAGCACAAAAAATTAAGGAGGTGTGTTGAGATATGTGTAATTTTCTGTGCTGAACTAAGTTAGATGCGTGGTGAGGATACTTGTGTGTGAGTGTCGGTGTGTGAAAGTATGTGTGTCCACAGCGTCTCGGAAACAAAGAAATGTAAACTGAAGAGTCGGTCAAGAACCGCTCAAGAGTCGGTCAAGATCGGTCAACTGTCGGGTATAGAAGAGAGTGCTGAGACGCGTGCGAGTGTGTATTGATAAATATATAAGGAATCGTCCACGAAATAAATTATTATTATTTAATGTGAATCCTCAGTGTAAACTTAATGTTCCTATAACATTATTTCGGCTTCAAAGATCCACAATTCTCAACAGCAATATATATATGTAATAATGAAAGATATACATTATGTATTGTAATTTTTATACTATTGCATAAGTATTGTTATAGAAAACTTCCTTCATATTAAACTATTTCAGTAAGTGTTTGAATAATTTAATTTGATCATACTTAAATAATAAATATTTAATATTTTTAAAATATTTATAATTTTTACAAAAATAATTTTCATTTGACATAGAATATACATTTATTACAAGAATTTAGAATGTAACAGATACATTTTTATACCTTACCATGAATACTTATGTATGAAGACAATTTTAATAAAATTTAAATATTTTTAAAATAGCAAAAAAAACAAAAAAAAGAAAAAAAAATATATATAATGCAATATATATATATTTCTTTTATACAGATTTGTTAGAATTATATGGTTCTTTTTAAATAATAATCTTTGGTTTCGTTTTTTGTATTATGAAAAGGAATGAAACTAGGGCAGAATTCCATTAAAAATAGTAAAAGTATGTTACACTAGAAAAGGCTCACTGTATATATAATATCATTCATATTCAAATATTAATAAAATATGGTAATAGTTCCTAAAATTCTTTGCAAACAAGAAGCACATTGCTACATATTGTTAGATTCTGATGTTATTAGTGGAAAGTTTTGTGTATCTATAAGTAAATCTTCATTTATATTTGCTTTTTCTTCAGGTTCAAATTCATCTACATCCTCTCCATCAGTTATTACTTGAGGACCAGTAGATTTATATTGGAATGCAGAATGTGATAAATCAACTTCAACAGGAAATAACATTGCAGAGGATAATAAATCTCGTGTATTAGTATAATATTTTGCTAAACCAGCTGCAAATTTTTGCAATTGCCATACGACATCTTGAACATGTTTATTGTCTAATAATTCGAGTTTTACAAGTACATCTGATCTAAGTTTACCAAATTTTGCACGAGCTTCTTGTCGACATCTTAAGATTAGACGATATTCATAATTGCCTGTTTCCACTCGATAAAAAGGTTCTTCGTAAGTTTGTTCCTCATCATCCATTTCTTTTATTTTCAAACAATAAGAAAGATATTCAAATTTTGCATCAGCATATTTGCTTATGGTTAATCGAGTATCTGGAATAGCTTTGTGAAGATATGTGCCTAAATCATTTAATATAGGTTTCAAATTTTTTAAAATTGTTATTCCATATTTTTCCATTTGTCTATGTTGTTCACCAAATTGTCTGAAAGCTTCACTAGCTCGTGGTTGTGGTTCTCTTACTCCTATTGCAGCAAAGGCATCACCAAATACTAAAATATGCAATATAATGATACTAAAAATGTTAAAACAAAATATTATTGTAACATTTGTATATATATATATATAATCTCAAAATGGAATAATTTTTGACACAGTTAAATTTAAAAGTAAGTTTTGGAATTTGATAATTTATTTAAAAATGTATAACAATACCTTTGTATATTTGTATTAAATCAAAAAAACTATGTAAAGTAGCATTAGCATGGGAGACTAAACCTCTATACAAATTTTCTGTGCGCTGCAATGCCATTAATCGTTGTACAAGTGCATCGTTACAAAGAATGGCACGCGATAATCCAAGTGCATCTGCTGTTGCACTTCCCATTCCTTCAATTAATCTATGTTTTACCTAAAATTAATTTAGGGTTTAAAATAATGTAATCATTTATAATTAATATATAAGTTTGGACAATAAATACCTTTTTCAAAGCTATATCAAGAGTACGACCTTGTTTAGGATCGGCATGTAATTTATTATAATTAATACTGACTTGAGAATCACAAGATTGTATCATTTTTGCAACTTCTACTTTTGTCTTTCCTTTAACTGATACTCCATTTACTGCTACAAGTTCATCTCCTGATTGTAAAGTACCATCTATAGCTGCAGGTGAATAGTCAAAAATTTGTACAATATACAAGCAGGGGCATAATGGTGCTCCGCCTCCAATACTTATGCCAATAAGATTACTGCTATCTTTTTGTATTACAATATTTCCAGAAGTTATGGTCATACCCCTGTATAAATTAATGAAACAAAAGAATACATCAATATATTGTTTCACATAAAATACTTGTATAATACTTATTTGATACAATTTACTTCCATACTCATATTTTTAGCATGAAATAAGTTATAAACATATTTATTATAATAACAATAATAATAATAAATTAATAATACTTCTTATATAAATGCATATAAAGTATGCTGTACATTAACATAAAACTATCTATTATATTATTGTTTACAATATTTTTTAACAGCAAATAATGTGCATAAATAGTTACAAAATAATTTTAAAAGCTTAGAGGTATGACATTTCATAAAATAAAGCTTAATATGTAAATAAGGAAGAATGAAACAATTTAAATACAAATCTGTATCAAATAACTGGTCAAAAAAAAATCCTTACCTGAATGTTCTGATAATAATTAAATGTTTAGAAATATTAAACTAAAAAATACTGAATTATGTTATTAATTTTTATGAAACACTATAAACAAATTAAGTACCCATTAATACATTAAAATATAACTTTAGCATTAAACACATTATTATCAAAACTTACGTATTATTGGGTAGATGATGAAGAGACTGATCTTGACTGACCAGTTCTACATCTGGTCTACGTTCCATAATGATTAAAAGAAACAGAAAATATACAGTTTGTAACATCTCTTAAATGTATTATAGAAAATGTTAGTAAAAGAAATTTAAATGAAAGATAAAATAGTGGAACATAAAAATGCATACATGCGATCTTCCATTGTAGTAAATTGATGCAATTGCACATTAGCTGATGGCACGGTGGTTAATGGAACAAAACTTTCTTTAGATTCATCGACAATATTTGTTAAAGTTATATTACTTGTAGATAGTACTGTTTGATCCACTAGACTATTCCACCGTACCGTGGCATACAAACATGCATTTTACAAGAAAAAGGAAGCATATTTAAATTGAAATGTAACATATCAATAAGTAAATAATCAATTGTATGAAACCAACATCTTATCTTCTTCGAAGAAGAAATCATCATAATCCATGCTTGCAATCTGTAATGTTAATAAAGATGAAGTTAGTGTTCAACACTTTGATTTTTTAGATGTAACGTTAGTTGTAATCAAATAAAATATTTTAGTGATATACATTAAAATCCTTGTACTGTTGATTTAATTTGTGATAAACTGTAACAGAATAAACGCGTAACATTAAAAACAAATACTAATCCTAATACCTTTATGAATTATTTATATTAAAGAAACAAGTCAATATGACACATATAAACTTTACTTCTCAGTTCCAAGGAATAAATATAATCGATTCTTTGTTACTGCATGTTGCATCGTTGTCATATACATATATGTAGAGATGTGCATACAGATTCAAATAATTGAAAACAAATTAAATTAATTTTCATAACCGATACTTTTTTATAGATATATAACTTTCTACGAAATTTTTCTTTTGTAAATAACTACTTCAGAAACATTTATTGAAAACATAAACATAAAAGTAAGTACATTTTACTGCTGGTTACTTTACGCGTGATTTTATTGGTACTGATAAATTTTCTAGTAATTATAAGCAAGATCGTATAAACAGATCTCGACACTTGCTAGAGAAAACTGTCCGAAAATTGAGTCGCGAGAAATCAACATGGAAGACAATGAAGTTCTAGTTTTTTAAAGATAGAAACGAACAGAGTGTCTCTGCTTGATGTTTCGGTATGTGAATCACGAGACCCGATTATATGATCTTGATTCCCGTTATAAGGTTCCCCTTTTGGGAATGACCATTCACGATCACGTAAATAGATCTCAACACTCATATACAAAAAAAGCACCGAAGCGACTCAATTTTCAGGTGGTTTTCCTTAGCAAGCGTCGAGAATCGAGTATGTTATGTGAGGTACAGGTGATACTGTCACGTAAAATAACACAAAAGAACAACAAAAAAAATAAAAAAAAGAAACTATTTTTCTTGTAATACAATTCACAATTTTTTACTTCCGAGCTCTAGGCGTGACTTTTTAAGACTGACTCTTACAACTCGACTTCCGATCGGATTCGGTTATTTGTCTTTTGTCACCCCTCAATATCCCCACTATCCTTGAGTTTGTTAGGCATCCGCGATCGCCGCCACGCACGCCTTCTCCTCGAATATTCGGCGGAAGGACCGTTGTGATATTGATGGCTCATTAGGCACTTCGGCGATATACATTGTCGCCGAGTGCCGCCACATCTTTATCTCCGATTTTAAAGTGAGCCGGTCGTGACAGCGGCCTGGTCTCTGATGTGGATTGACGTTACAATACAATACATAATACTACCTCGATCGACGTAACAATGAATTCCACTTTCAAAAACGTTTGCACTGATAAATAAATGTATGTGTTTTCCTTACTACATTTTGCATGCAAATTTTATTAATTCCCTAAAAATCTATGTATTTTAATAAGTAGTTAGGAAAATATAATTTTTAGTACAAAACTTCCAGCCTACATGCGTCACTTTTTACATTTTAACATTTTAACAAGTATGTACATCGTTTTGCATATATTATTAAGGGTTATTTTAATGAATTCTTGATATCACATGACGCTACGTCCCTTATGTTACTTCTTTTGTTCGTCTGTTCCATAAGTTGTATAGGGCGCGACGCGAATAAGTATTCAGATAGCCAAATCTGTTTTAGCAGATTCTGTTGGAAACCTGTTATCAGCTTTTGTGTACGAAAAGACTGCAGACTAGATACAGGATCTATTATATTCGGTTATGTTAGTAGATTATCAGCAGAAATATAACAGAACCTGTTGCAGCAGATTAGTGGTAGAAATCAAGCAGTTCCTCAAATTCAACCATTTATACATTTTTAATACAAGCGCGTGTTTTTTCTTGTTCTTTTTATTATTATTTAATTTGTACTTTACAATTTGTCCAGCTGGACATTCGGTAAATTTTTCTAGTTTAATTGCTAAATAACATGTAGATGGCTACTCCCAGCGGGATACCATCTTCAAGTTTGACTATTTTATTTCTTTAGTGAGATCAGTGGGGTGTTTTCTTTTTAGTCTTCTTTCTATGAGAGTTTTGCTCGCTTCAGCAGCCAGTTGGTTTGGATGTGTTGCCATTCTTTCCTTGTATTTTTTTGCGTACCTGCCGATTTCTTCTTTGACCGTTGGTATTTTTAAGTCTTTACGTATATCCTCGTTTCTGGCACACCATGAGGTGTTGACTATTGTTCTCAGTATCTTCGTGGATGTTATTAAGACTGGTAATAAAACTTGAACGGAAAAATACATACATGCTAAACTAACGAAAGCCACGGATAGAAAATAGCTTTTTAAAAAATCGCTTCGCTTGTCCGGTATGGCATAAGTCGTGTACCCACCGTTAGCGCACAAAAAGTTCTTTACTTGTGTATGCCCTTGAATATTTCAACAATATTTTTTACTATACACCATAGGTCTGTCTAATGGTGAGGTCCAGATACTTCACCTGGATTCTCATCTCGACTTCCGCCTCCTCCAACCGTAGGTTATACCTGGCTGAAGGTGACGGTGCCTGGTGCAAATCCACAGGGTTGTAGTCTTCTCGGGGGACACAGTCCCAGTCTAGCTCCAACCCTCTAATTGTGGCGATCACGCCCCGTGTCATCAGCGTATAATACGTCAGCGCCGTGTCCGGGGCCATCGGCTTCCGGAGCATCGTGTCGTAGGTCAAATCCCAGAAGAGCGACCCTAAAACTGATTCCTGTGGGACCCCACGATGCACGACCGAGTGCAAGTAACCTAGGCTCCGTACAGCTCCTTTTACATTTACGTCGTTATCTGTTACAAATTGCAACAGTTTTGTCCAATATTTGCTACTCCATCAAAATACATCTTAGATATGATATGTCACTCGTATGGTGTCCGCTCACTCTGCGCGTAACCCGGGATCCATCTTTCGGTCGAGGCGGCCACTAACTGTGCAAATATAATTAGTCGGACCGCAATAATCCTAAGAGATTATAATAAAATTAAGCATTTGTATTTTACCGTTAGGGCCCTTAATGGTTATAAAATATATTCAAGTCGAGACGTTTCTTGTGGTTATTGTTCCATCAGGTAAAAAGTGGGCAAACGTGGGTTTTCCCATTTTTCCCGGGATTTCCACCTGCAAGCAATCAGTGGTGGGGCGACCAACGCCCAGCAAGAGTTTTCCTCTACGACAGTGTCACGTAATAAAAAAACGAGGTTTTATAAGTAGGAGAATGAGCAATAGCCCATTCATATGCTTTATTAACTGCAGATGACAAACTGAGGTTACTAACTAAAGGACCGGGGTTTTTATTTCTTTACTATGACTCATATCTTATGGGTGGGGTCTGGCTGTTGTCTTTTCTCTTAGTTATCACAATATTAGGTGTTATCGACATATCCGATGTCAGCGGATGCCTGCCTCTTGAGTGGTCGTTACACCTGCCTCTTGGGTGGTCGTTACACCTGCCTCTTGGGTGGTCGTTACACTCCCCCCTTCGTAGAGTGAACTTAGTCCTCTAAGTTCTTGCGTTTCTTTAGAATCGATGGATGGAATTTGGCCTTGGGCGGTGTTGATAATTCAAAACTTACACTTGACTTTTTTTCTGTTCCAGGTTGCACAGGTGATATCGGTGCGTAAATGTTTATAGGGACGGAGGGTGTTGCAGTACTAATGTTGGGTGTATTACTAACGATGTTTTTCTTAATTTTGCAGTAAAATATGTTTTCTTTTAAATAACGTTTATTTAAACCAAGATACAATTTTAAATACATTTGGGTATTCACAATAAACTATGAATTTTGGTAATGATGTGTTAGGCAAAGGTACCGATACGCGACGGTACGACGTAGCCATACTATATTATGTGTCGGCGCTTTACATTTTTTGTGTTTAATACAATTTTTGGGTTTAAGCCGCTGAGGAGCGGAGCTTTTATGTGATTTTGTTTTTATTTGATGTTCTTTGTCCTGAAAACTTGGTCGCAAAACAGGACGCTTCAGTAGTCTACTTTTTGGGTGCTGTGTAACTTTGGGGAGGGGCGGGATGAGAGAGACGGGGCGGGGGAGGGGGATGTCAAATAGGTTTATTTAAAAAAAATTTACAATAATTACAATGTTTGCACCTGTGTTATACGGGAGTATAATTGAGTTCTATCGGTTTAATGGTTTTCTTTCTTATTTTATTATGGATTCGGTATCCACCAATATTTTTTGTGTTTTTCTGTGTTTGTCTTTAGTGTCTTTCAGAGGGAGGGCCATGTTGTATCTCCACCTAGTGTCTGCGGTCTGTCCATTTAAGTTTTCTTCGTAGAGTATAGTTTTGATCCCTATTTTTCTTTTTATGTGATAGATTATTGGGATATTATTTTGGTCTTGGAGGTAGTTTTTTTCGTCTAGGTATAGGAAAGCTTCTGGGGGGGTGTAGCCTGTTGTCAGTGTGTTTTTGTAATATGCGTTGTTTGGAAATAAGCAACTGAAGATTAAACTGTTTTCTTTTATCTTTGCAGCTTGCGCGAAGTGGTTTATTATTAGCTTTAGGATATGACAGTCTATGCGGTGAATGTTGGCTAGGTCGTAGATTATTTTGTTTTTTACATATTTTTTGAATCCGCTGTGTTCGGATCTGTAAGTACTCAAGCAAGCTCTGATGCATTTTCTTTCGAATATGCGAATTTTTTCCATTTGGGAGGCTGATATGTTGTACCAGATTGGGCAGCCGTAGGTTATGATCGGTCTGATTAGTGCTTGGTAGCATAGTATTTTTACTTTGCTGTCGAGATGTTTGGAGTAGAATAGCTTTTTTATTTTCCAGAATGCTTTATTGGCCTTAGCGAGTTGAATTTCGGTGTGCTGCTTGAAGTTTAATTTGTAGTCTATATTTACTCCTAGGTATTTTACGCAGTTTTTGTGTGGTATGAGTGCCCCTTTGTCTGTTTTTCTCTTAGTTGGAATTTTTTGCAGTATTCTCTTTCTATTGGGCCGATTTCACTTGACTTGGGTCTAAACAGTATGGTTTCGCATTTGCTTGTGCTGATTTTTAGTTTCCATGCGTGGTGATAGTCGTTTATTTTCTCAAAAAGTTCTTGGAGTTCCGTTTTTATTGTTTTGGTTTTGCGGCCTGTTACGTAGATGATTAGGTCATCTGCGAAGGCTATGGAGCGTTTATGGGTGTATGTATTGAGATTAAAGAGATTTAGTAAGTCACTGTTGTAAATACTGAAAAGTAACGGGGAATTTACTGTACCTTGTTGCAGACCGTTTTTTATGGAGAATTCTTTGCTTGATGTATGTGAACCTTCGGTCATTACGAATGTTCTGCTTGTGATCATGTCCCACACTATTGAAGGAGAATGTTAGGTGCGTGTGGAGCGGCCGGCTAGGTGAAAAGAGAATTCACGTTTCGTCCCGGGACTACCGGTGGACTCGTCAGTAAGGCTATCCCGGTAGTCCCTGCCTTAGACGTAGAGGGAGTCTCGCTAGGTGCGGTATTTGTATTAAGTGCTCGAATGTTCGACCGCTAGCGAGATAGATAGACAGACTCGTTGTCGTCGTAGCCCTCTGGTGTTGACGGTTGGTACCCGCGGATCGCCCGGGAGGTTTTGCGCCGCGTTTGATGCCTCGACCTGTCGGCGTCCTATTGATACCGATCCGCCACACAGCCTCCCCCTAGCGCCATAGCGTGACCCCGAAAGCTATAGCGCGATACAAGTTAGAGGGAATGGCTCGTCGTCGTCGATGATGGAAGGCTGATCGTTGTGGGGACGAGAGGCCGGCTGCTGGCTCCTTCTGCTGACGTGCTGCTGGAGGTGATGCCCATGAACTATTTGCAATGGCTACATCACTTCTTAGCTTGGTCGTCGTCTCGTATTCGGTCGCCTGCTTGCTTGCGTGTTCGTCGTCGGTGATTGGCTCCTTCTCTGACTCCGTCTCCAAAGATGCGTGTTCGTTGTCGGTGGTCACCAATGAAGGAGAATGTTAGGTGCGTGTGGAGCGGCCGGCTAGGTGAAAAGAGAATTCACGTTTCGTCCCGGGACTACCGGTGGACTCGTCAGTAAGGCTATCCCGGTAGTCCCTGCCTTAGACGTAGAGGGAGTCTCGCTAGGTGCGGTATTTGTATTAAGTGCTCGAATGTTCGACCGCTAGCGAGATAGATAGACAGACTCGTTGTCGTCGTAGCCCTCTGGTGTTGACGGTTGGTACCCGCGGATCGCCCGGGAGGTTTTGCGCCGCGTTTGATGCCTCGACCTGTCGGCGTCCTATTGATACCGATCCGCCACACTATTTTAATTAGGTATTTAGTATAAGTTAAGTAAGTGACTGATCTAAGGGTGGAAACCCGGTCAAGTTATGTTGACTGTTCTAAAGATGGAAAATCATTGAAGTTCGGTGACATTCTGCCGTCGACTGGCGAAGCGTGTAGACGTGTGTCTAGTGGTCAGTGAAGTTTACAATACAATTAGTGACGACCCTCCGTCGAAAGTGAATTGAAACAAAAATAAACCAAATGTTTTCTAAACTTACTTGTGGAAAATCCGACACTTCTAATCTTTAATCCAAATCATATCCTCTCGACTAGTTATTTCAATTTGAATTAACTAGCTCGAAGATGGCCCAAGTAACTCGATCAGGCTCTCATGAGCAAAGCTATAACCGCACTGTTCTACCTCCTCCGTGGCAAAAGAATAATCTGTTCCATCTTTCAAACCACACAAACAACAGCAAAATACGTAAGCTAGATACAGTTAAAAAAATGTAAACAAAATAAATCGTCAACAAACCATGTTATCACTTATAACAGATTCGTAATATTAGGATCTACAGACGATTCTATGGATGTATTTAAAATATTAGCAAACCAACATACGCAAAAAGATCCTCCTTCCCCACCAATCTTCATTGATGATGTTATCGACATTCAAACAATGATAAAGTCTATCGAGAAAGATATTAACAAAGAAGATTACAAACTAAAAATTAAAAATAATCAGGTTAAAATTCTGCCGGCTAATCCAGACTCCTATAGAAAACTAACAAAGTTACTAAAAATCCTGAATGCAAACTTCCACACATAACAATTGAAACAAAAAAGACCTTTTCGTGTGGTACTACGCAACATCCACCACTGTGGTACATCCACCACTCAGCTAACTTAGATGAACTGAAGTTTAAACTTTTAAATCATGGCCATGAAGTAACCAATATTAGCAATATAAGGCATAGAATCACAAAAAAACCCGCTATCCTTATTCTTTATTGATTTAAAGCAAAATCCAAATAACAAAGAAGTCCATAATATCAACCGTCTAATGAATTCTGTAGTAAAAATTGAACTACCTTTTATAAAAAAAAAGAGATGGTTCAATGTAAAAGGTGCCAAAGGTACGGCCACACACAGAAATATTGCAACCACAATTACCGTTGCGTTAAATGCGCGGGTCTTCACTTTACAGATCAGTGCACTAAATCTTCAGAAACTCCTGCGAAGTGCATCCTCTGTCAAGGTGAGCATTCTATCTCGCCGGACAGAACTCCAGCTTGTGGTGTGCCGTGTCTTCCTCTTCTTCGCAGTGACACGTGCTGGTCACCTCCCGTCGAATCCTTAGCAGGAACTCCCAGAACGCCCCGTGCACGGTGAGCACCTGCGTCATCCTGTATGTCAGCGGGAGCCCGCCACGATCTCTCCAGGACACCCAGTTCAGTAGGACCGCTCCAACGGCTCGATGAGGCAGCACCGTATCCTCGGCGGCGAGCTGAATGTGCCACCGTTCCCAGGTTTCGAGCCCTGGCTCCTCCCGGACGTCACGGACCGACTTGTCGGCAGAGGGCGTATCCCCGCCCGAGCACGGGCTCCGCAGTTGATGGTACACCCGCCGAAGCGCTAGAACCCGTAGTTCGAACGAGGGAGACACCGCTAGCACGGACACCGACGCGTGGGATATGATCCGATATCCCATGACTATTCGGATGGAGGTAACCCTCTGCAACCTCCTCAGTAGCAGTAAGCTACGACGATACCTCATCAGATCTTGCGCCCACACCGGGGACCCGTACAGGACCCTGGATCGAACCACTCCCTCGTACAATTGACGAACTTCGACTCCAGCCCCGCCAATGTTTGGCAATAGGCCGCATAAGGCGTTGGCTACGGCCGTCACTTTAGGGACCAGGAGTTCAAAGTGCGGCCGAACTTCCATTGACTGTCGATCGTGAGGCACAGGTATTTCATCTGGAGCCCCACCTGTACTTCTTCACCGCAGATGTTCACACAGAGGCCAGGAGGAGGGATTCCTCTACGGTGTTGGTCGAAGAACCACATGGCCTCGGACTTGGCAGGTGACACGCTTAAGCCTAGCTCCTGAATGGCCTGCCACGGTAACCTCGCCGAGTTGGAGTGTCTCATAAAACCATCGTCCTCCGGCCAGGATCAAAGTGTCATCGGCATAGCAGACGATGCCCGTGCCCGGGGCAGGGATCAGCGAAGGACCGAGTCATACGCCGTGATCCACAAGATGGGCCCCAACACAGAATCCTGCGGAATACCCCGCTCAACCGACCTTCGTGCTTCTTCCTTTCTATTATCCCTGTAGATGACCCACCTGTCGCTCAGATAGGCCCGGATGACACGGACAAGGTAGGGGGGCACCTCGAAGCGTTCCAGCGCCTCCACTATTACGTCCCAGAGAATGGCGTTGAAGGCGTTTGTTACGTCCAGCGAGACCGCCAACGCCACCCCGTTCTGCGACACCATGGAATGCGCCATGGCCTTTACACAATTCACCGCATCGACGGTCGAACGGCCCCGTCGAAAGCCATACTGGCTGTCGTGCCATTCGAGCACCCGTTCCGATATATGGGCCTCCAGATGGGTGGCTGTTATTCTTTCAAGGAATTTGTCCACCTCGTCTAGAAGGCACACCGATCTGTACGCCGCCGGTGAGTCCAAGTGGCGACCCTCCTTCTTTAGCAGGACCAGTTTCGCCGTCCACCATGCCCGGGGGTATACGCCCTCTCGGCCACTCTCCAATCCAACACTCGTCGGAAGGCGCCGGGGGTAGCCCAAGTGATATCAACCACGGACGACCCCCTCCAAACCACGCAGGTGCTCGCCGAGCCCCTGTTGACTAGTAGGAGTCTTAGTCCTGCGGCGCAATCTGACAACATCCTCCCACGTGTATCCGTTCTGGGGTTGCCCCATTACGAAGAGTGGACGTTGAAGTCCGCCAAGACGAGCACCTGGCAGGGAAGGTATCTCCTGACGCATTCTCCAACCCCGTCCAAAAAGTCCTCAAACGCGGCCAGGCCGTTGTTAGGGGAAACATAGACGCCCACCAACACCATTCCAGCCCACTCGACGGCGACATAACCGCTGCCACGATCAAGCAGGACGCCAGGGGACTCATCGTCGGTGTCCATGCTACAGCTACCAAGCCATTCAGGTCTCCGACCCAGTCGGGGACGTCGGGAATACAGTACGGCTCAGCCACCACCGCCAAGGCGACCCCGCTTTCCCGGATGGTCTGGGAGAGCAGGTCTTGTGTCCGCCTCGACCGTCCCAGATTAGTCTGGAGAAGGCGCATGAAATCATTGCACCAAATCCATTGCCTCCTCCCGGCCGAGCGACTCGCAGAGGGGGCACTTGGGTGTCGAGGTAGTACAGCCTCTAGCGCGATGCCCAGCTTCGCCACACCTATAACACCTATCGTAGGCTGACGTGCCCTAGTTCCAGGCATTTAAAGCACTGCAAGGGCCTCTTAGTGATGGCTTCGATCCTTGCAATCGACCATCCCAGTGCAACTTTTCCTGCCTGAGCCAGCTTCCTCGCTCCGACTAGTGGACAACGCACCCAAGCCGAGCCGATACAGTTTCTAGTGGTCCCAATCTCTCCGATCTGCACCTCCGCGTCACCGCATCCCGCAGCCAACGCCAAGGTGACCCGCAGCTCTTCGTTGGAGACGGATACGTCTATCCCGACCACACGTACCTCCGCCATTCTGGCTGGAGCTGCAACTCTGACTGTGGCCAGGTCCCAGATCTGCGCCAAACGCGTCGCCAGCGTGGACGCCTTCTTCCGGTCTTTATCACCGGGGACCTCCAAGATGATAGCGCCGGTCATAGCCTTACGCATCTTAACCGCCTCGATGCCAACTTCTGCTAGCAGGATTTTCCCTCTTGCCGACGCCAGCACCTCCGCGTATGACGTCTTCGCCCCCTCACCCAGGGTCAGAGTCACCGCAGATGATTGTGGTGAGCGAGACCTCCTCCTGGACCTCCCAGATGCTATAGAGAGGTTCGACCTCAACGAGGCTATCGATTCCTCGTCGTCGGACCTCGTGCGGGTCCTCCAGTATCCTTCTAAAGAAGATGGTCCGGCATCCGAGACTATGGAGGGGGCCACAAAGGTACCCTCCTGTCCGTCCGCCGATCTCAATAACCTCCTCTCCTGACGGTCCACCCCCGAATGGTCGTGGTCGTGAGATGACGACGCAACGGGGCCTACTTGACTACCCACATCTGGGCCGGTACTGGGGTATCCCTCCCTTGCACCGTAAATTATATTCCTTTTACCTTTGTTATCCATATTATCTATTTATAAAGTTTCGCCGAGGTCGTCACCATCAGTTCCAGCCCTGGTGACACTCACTCTTCCGCACCCTATCCCGGTCAGTGCCGGTGCAGGGTGACAGGGGCTCCACGAGAAGGTGAGGTGAGTGGTCTTGGCAGGTATGAGCCCACCAACTTCTCCGAAATTCTCCGCACCGGATCGGCAAGCTGACGAGGGCCAAAGGCACCGACCAGCCGCCACCCAGTAATAGGAGAATATCAGATTCATAGGGGTTTCCCAGGGCGTAGGCCCACGCCTTGGGAACCCATACCCGCCTCGTGCTCCCCCCAGAGTTAAGGACCTAACCAACCAAGTACTTAGTCCACAAAAATTCTCTATTTCGGTTTCTCCAACCTTCTATGCACAGGTATAGTTCACAGCACAGCACATAGTTCAAGGAAATTAAAGCAGACCGAAAATCTATAGTGATCATTCACAAAATAGAGTTCCCAGTTCACAAGACACGGATAATTTCAATAGGCTTGAAAAATTAGTCGCGAAACAAAGAGAGCAAATTAATAATTTGCTATCATTGCTTACAATCATCATGAACAAAGTAACACGCTCCGACGTAAAATAAAACCAATACGCATAGCTCTTTGGAATGCTAACGGTCTAGCTCAGCATAAACGCGAACTAGAACTCTTCTTAAAACAACAAGAAATTGACGTAATTGACGTTTTTATTTTTTTTTGTCTAAGGAAATAAAAAAATTTGTGTGCATTCTTTTTATTGATAAATGTTTATTGTATCTATTTCAATATATATATTTACAATATACGTAAACTTTTTTTTACCGATGAGAAATGCTTTATGCACACTTTCATGTTACGAAGGTAGTGTAGGACTCCATATACAGGATGGGGCGGTAATTGTAGTATAACCAGGCAGAAAGTTGGTCTAGGTGAAAGAAAATGTCGAAAATGTGAAATTTTTTTATATGACGTTTTGTTTTTAAAAAATTCAAATTTGAAAATTAGAGGTCTAGAATTATCCATTATGTTTTATCGACCAGTCGGGGGGAGACGCGATCGCGAGGAAGCGCGTCAACAGGAGTCGTAAATTCCCGTTACGATTAGAATAGTTGATGCCACGAACAGATCGATCCCCTATTTCGATTAGGATAATAGAGGTGGTTTTATTCCTATAACACTTGATTAACAGTTCAAAGATATTATATATTTCCAACAACTTGTAAACACGATGATTACGCTCATTGCGTATATATATCGGGTTCACATTATGATTGGGGTTAGGGGCGTGAAACGAATCTTCATTTGGATTACACATAGTTGTTATGTACATAGTTGTATAGTAGAGAAGACATTGACTAGTGCAAATATGATTATTAGTAAAAGTGTGGATATTCTAGAATTGACAAGTAACCGCGATGATTAGACACTAATGACAATGGTCTTAGGGTCGAAAACGAATCCGCGGTCAACGGGATAACAAATGTACTTTTTTCCAAAGTCTAAGTTGGACTCGATTTACTTTTTTTTTTATTTTATTGATTACATTCACAATTTGTCCAGTTTGCACATTTGGTAGAATTTTTTAGCTGTTAAATTATCACGTGGGTAGTTAGCCCCAGTGAGATACCATCTTCGTGTTTGTTAGGTTGTATCCTTTGTGAGGTCTGCTGGGTGTTTCCTTTTCAGTCTTCTATCCATGTTTGAGGTGTTGATCGTTTCCACAGCTAGCCGGTTTAGGTGTGTTCTTATTCTTTCTTTATATTTTCCTGCGTGTCTGCTAATTTCCTCTTTGACCGTTGGTATTCCCAGGTCCTTCCGTATATCCTCGTTTCTAACGTACCATGGGGCGTTTACTATTGCTCTAAGAATTTTAGCTTGTACTGTCCCTATTTTGTTTATATGGCCCATTGCTGCTGTCCCCCATAGTGGTATTCCGTATGTCCAGATTGGTTTTATGATCGTTTTGTATATTTTTAATTCATTTTCTATGCTTACTTTGGATTTTCGACTTGTTAGCCAATGCATTTGTCTCCTTGTTGTCTGTATTTTGTCTATTATTGATTTAGTATGATGTTTCCATGTGAGCTGTGTTTCTAGGTGGAGTCCTAGGTATTTGACTTGCCTTGTTTGCGGTATGTGCGTGCTGTTCAGTAGGATGTTTGGTGGTGTCTGTTTTCGCAGTGTGAATATAATATGGTTGCATTTATCGGGGTTTGCTTTTATTTGTTTATCTTGCAGCCACTTTTCTATTTTTGTGATATGTTCTTGTAGTAATTTGACTGCTGTTTCTGGGTTAGTGTGCCTGACTAGTACAGCTGTGTCGCCCGCGAATGTCAGTATATTTTGCTATTGGTAGTTGTTGGTATGTTGGCCGTGTACAGTGCCGGCAACACCCGTTAGCCACGCTGGAAACGCTCGTTCCCGGCAGATCACGAAAGTTAAGCAGCAGCGGTCACGGGGCGATCTAGGATGGGTGACCGCTCCGTGAGGTGTTGACGAAGACGAGACGCGCCGAAGCCATTTTTTTTGTCCTTGGGGTGGGCCCCTCTAGGGCGCTGAATGTTCGAAGCACATAAGGCAGCCTCCCTTGAATATCAATAAGGAGCGACAGCGCTAGGGGCAATGTCCCCCCCTAACGCCAATGCAATAGTCAGGAAGTATTAGGACTGGCTCGAATAAGAGGACGCGGGAAGGGGGTGCAACACAAGTTAATTCATAAGAAGAGGTTCCTGGAGAACTCCTGTCATACGCGTAGGATGGTCATCGTGGAGTTTTAGTCGGTAGGAGTCCGACACTACTCTGCTGTTACGCGATTATTGCAACAGCGGAGTGTCCACGAGGATTTCTCCACGTGCAAAAAAAAGAAAATGTTGGCCGTGTATAGTGTGTATAGTATTGGTCCTAAGACGCTTCCTTGCGGAATCCCTGCCTTGATGTCTTTGACTTCAGAGTATGTGTCCTTGATTTTTATTACGAAAGTTCTGTTGCTTAAGTAAGATTTTACTAATTGGTATATTAGCTCCGGGAATTGTTTCCTGATTGTTTGTGGTAGGCTTTCGTGGTTTATTTTGTCAAATGCTTTCTCTATGTCCATAAAGAGGGCTGTACAGTATTGTTTGCTTTCTAATGCTAGTATTATTTCGTTAATGAGCCTGTGCATTTGCTCTATAGTGGAGTGTTTGTTTCTGAATCCAAATTGGTGATCTGGTATTAATTTTTCCTTCTCTATTATTGGTTTTATGCGGTCGTATATTATTTTCTCTAGTACTTTGGAAAACACAGGAGTAGTGATATTGGTCTGGAAGATGCAGTTTGGTGTGGGTCTGTGCCTGGTTTGGGTAACATTATGATCTGTGCCAGTTTCCATAATTTAGGAAAGTATTGGATTCTTAGTATTGCATTGAATATTATTGTCATTAGTGTTATCGCTTTTGGCGGAAGGTTTTTCAAGATTTTACCATTGATTAGGTCGATTCCTGGTGCTTTATTCTCTTTTGTTTTCTCGATTATGTTTCTAATTTCTTGTGGTACTGTTTTAGGTATGATGTAGTGTTTGCCAGTAGTTGAAGTACTAGTGGTTTGCATTTGGGGTTGCTGTTGTTGATATTATGTGATGTAAATGTGTTGTAAAGGTGGTTGGAAAATTCTTCAATTTGCTCTTCGTTGCTTCTTGCCTATGTGTTGTCTGCTTTTCTGATTGCTGGGACTAGTTTTATTGGTTTCTTTATTTTTTTCGTGGCTTTCCATAGGGAGTAGTTGGAGTTCCCGTGTGCAGAGAGTGACTCTATGAATTTTGTGAATTCGTTATCGTTGTGCTCTTTTATTTTGTTTTTTTATTTCCTTTATAAGTTTGTCTAGGTATTTTTTGTTTTCTCGTGTTCTATGTTTTTGCCATTTTGCTTTCGCTTTTCTTTTTCCTCTAATTTTTTCAAGTATGTCTGGTGGAATTATTTTTGTTTGTCTGTTGGTTGGTTCAGGTATAGTGGTTGTCCATGTTGCTTCTTGGATAGTTTCTGTCAATGCTGTTACTGCCTGTTCGATGTGTTCGGGTGTTTTCAATGGGATGTTGCAGTTGGTTTTGCTCTCGATTTGTAACTGCAAAGTCGGGTAGGTTAGGAATTTTGCTCAAGTCTTTCGACCAGTATGTTGGTCTTCCTGTGGATAATATATTATTATTATTATTATTTATTTATTTTTAGTCCGTGCCTCTCGGCTTTGGACGAACTTTCGATTTTTACAACACATTATTGCACTTAGCATATTCTTACCTCTAATCTAAAACTAATGCTTACAATCTATTGCAACTTATGCCTACAAGTTATTGCGACTTATGCCCACACACTATTGCCACATTGGTCTTTTTGTCACCTTGCTGTGCTCCCTTCCTGTCATTCCACCCCGTCTTGTATTGCCTTTGCCCTTCTTTCCTCTATTATCGCTCTTAAGTCCTGTGGATAATATATTGAGGTTGTTGTTTCTAATGTATTTTTCCAAGGTTCTACCTCGAGATGTGGTAATTCTTGATCCCCATAGCGTGTGCTTTGCATTGTAGTCTCCCGCTGCGATATACTTGTCGCCTAAGTGTTGAGAGTACTCTTCCCACATTTGTGTTGTCATTTTGTGTCGCGGTGGTACGTATACTGCTGACAACTGAAAGTGGTTGCTGCTAGTTTGTACTGTAACGGTGGTTGCTTGGGTATATTCCTTTCTTACTTGGCTGTGTAAGTGATGTTTGATATCGTTTCTTATTATCACTGCGGTCCCTCCGTGTGCTTTTCCTGTTTGGTATCATATATGGTGTAGTATGGTATTTTCGTGTAGCTTTTTGGAGTGAAGTGTGTTTCTGAAACTAGTAATATGTCTATATTGTTGTTATACAGGAATGTTTTAGTTTCTAGGGCTCGTTGTTGTAGGTCGTTTGAGTTCCAGGCTGCTATTTTCAGCGTGTCCGTTTTTATTTTTTGCTTAGCATGTTTGTAAGAGGTTGTAACATGACTGTGATTTGTTGCGTTTGCTGTCTGAGAACTGCGTTTTGTTCGCTTATTTTTGTTAGCATTTCGGTGTTTTTGATGGATTGTTTGAGCAGTTCCTTGATTTCTGTAGTGTCGTTGCTGTTATTGTTCTGATTTTGGTTGTCCAAGGGTGGCGATTGGTTGACTACTTGCGCGTAGCTTCGGCTACCAACGGTGTTGGTGTTACTGTGGTTATTGTTCATTACGTGCTGTAGATTTGGTGTTGTCACAATTTCTGTGCTATCATGTTGCGCGTGAAAGTTGTTGTGTGTCCTGTTTCGAAGCGGCGGAAACAGTTTACGTTGCAGTTGTTTTCTGACTACACAGCCTTTGTAGCTAGCTGGGTGGTTTCCATAGCAGTTGTAGCATTTTACTTCATTTAATTTTCCTATGTATGGACAGTTTGCTGTTAGATGCTTTTCTGCGCATTTGACACACGCCGGGATTCTGTTGCAGTAATTTTTTTTGTGTCCATATTGCTGACACCGTGTGCATTGCGGTATGTTTTTTTATGTCTAGGTGGCTCCACTGTTACTATTGTGTTTAGAACCTTTTTAATTTCAAAAATTTCTTTGTTATTGTTTTTAGGTTCGAGTTCTATTAGGAATAGCGGTAATGGTTGTTTAGTATCGTATCTGGTTATGTTGTTTATTGCTCTTACCTGATGTCCGATTTTAGCTAGCATATGTTATTTGTATTTGTTTTTGGATGTAATCCTCTGATTACTGCTTCATAACTTTTATCAGCTTTGAGCTGGTAAGTGTGATACCCGGCGTTGTTTTCTTTTAGTGCTTTTGTCACTTTCCTGAAAATTTTTGGGGTGTTCGTTTGTACTTTTACTTGGTCTTGTTTTAATTGTTTTATACTGTAATTTTCTTTTCCTGCCGTGTTGTTAAGTAGTTCAATGAGGGGGTCTATTTGGGCTTCAATGTAAATTGGCGGTGGTTTAGCGATGTGGATTATTGGTTTTCCGGTCGGGTCTGTTTCTTTCTCTTGGCAGTGCGCTGAAGGAGTTTCGGAGTGTGATTTCTTGTAGCCATTGTTGTTTTTCCGTTTCTATAGCTTTCCTAACATTTGTGTTTGGTGTTATTTTTCGTTTTCTGTTGTAACTTGCCACCTTCCAGCTTTCATCCTGGTAGGTTAGTTCGTTACTGGTTTTATTCTCTTCATTGTTTTGTATTGGTTCCATTTCAACTTCGTTTGTAGCTGAGCACTCCTGTTCTTCGTTTATTGATTGGTTTGTTGCTTTGTTTATGTAGTATGTTTCATCTTTACTAATTATTTTTTTCGGTGGGATGTGATTTTGCATTTTAGATTTGATAATAGCCTTCTTCGTAGAAGACAAGGATTTTCACCATTTGGCTATGGGCGTTGACACTCGTAACTTTCTTTTCTCCACTTCCCGCACTTTCTCTGAAGCACTGTTTTACACGTCCGTTTGGCTCGGCTACTCGGGCAGAACTGTCGATTTACTTGTCTACGATACAAGTATTACTAAACTAGCTCTTTGTTAAAACGTAAAATATTCACCGAGCGTAAAGACGCTATGTAACTCGCTAATGAGATCTCACGAGAGAATGACTTTCCGTCGCGATGATGCTGTACAGGAAAACTATGATGGGGTGTGTCTAACGACACGAGATCATCGGATTCGTGGAGAGATGCCTTCGTTCGGAAAGTGAGAGAAATTGACGTTACTGTTAATTGGTCAATTTCCATATTGGTGGTTAGAAAAGGATGCTAGCCGTCCTTGAGGTTGCTAGCGGGAAGCCTCGTTCGTAGAAAAAATAGATCTTCCCTATCTTCCCGTAGTTGGGACTTTGGCAGTGTTATGGCCCTGCCGTGTGAAAAGAGAATGAGCGTTTCGTCTCGGAACTACCGATGGACTCGTCAGTAAGGCTATACAAGGTAGTCCTTTTTTTTTTTAAACTGTTTATTTGAGCCAAGATACCAATTTTGAGTACATTTGTTATTCACAATAAACTATGAATTTTGATAATGTTGTGATAGGCAATGGTACCGATACGCGACGGTACGACGTAGCCATACTGTGTTATGTGACGGCGCTTTACATGATTTGTGTTTACTACATTCTTAGGGTTTGAGCCGCTGGGGAGCGGAGCTTTTGTATGAATTTGTATTTTCTTTATTTTTTCCATGTCCTGAAAAACTTGGTCGCAAAAACAGGACGCTTCTGTATTCTACTTTTTGATTTTATGGAGGGGTGGGATGAGCGGGAGAGGGGTGGGATGAGCGGGAGAGGGGTGGGGAGGGGGGTTTTAAATAGGTTTATTTACATAATTTACAGTATATACACATTACACCTGCGTTGTGCGGTGTCCGAATCTCTTATTTTGTTGTAGGTTTGGTATCCACCAATATTTTTTTGTGTTTTTTCTGTGTTTGTCTTCGGTGTCTCTCCGGGGGAGGGCCATGTTGTATCTCCACCTGGTGTCTGCGGTCTGTCCGTTCATGTTTTCTTCATAGAGTATGGTTTTGATCCCTATTTTTCTTTTTATGTGGTAAATGATTGGAATATTATTTTGGTCCTGGAGGTAGTTTTTTTCGTCTAGGTATAGGAAGGCCTCTGGGGGGATGTAGCCTGTTGTCAGGGTGTTTCTGTAATACGCGTTGTTAGGATATAGGCAACTGAAAATTAGGCTGTTTTCTTTTATTTTTGCCGCTTGCGCGAAATGGTTTCTTATTAGCTTTAGGATGTGACAGTCTATGCGATGGATGTTTGCTAGGTCGTATATTATTTTATTTTTCACATACTTTTTGAATCCGCTGTGTTCGGATCTGTAAGTACTCAAGCAAGCTCTGATGCATTTTCTTTCGAATATGCGGATTTTTTCCATCTGTGAGGCTGATATGTTGTACCAGATTGGGCAGCCGTATGTTATGATCGGTCTGATTAATGCTTGGTAGCAAAGTATTTTTACTTTGCTGTCGAGATGTTTGGAGTAGAATAGTTTTTTCATTTTCCAGAAGGCCTTATTGGCCTTGTCGAGTTGGATTTCGGTGTGCTGCTTGTAGTTTAGATTGTAGTCTATGTTTACTCCTAGGTATTTTACGCAGTTTTTGTGTGGTATGAGTGCCCCTTTGTTTGCCTTTTCTCTTAGTTGGAATTTTTTGCAAGTTTCCCTTTCTGTTGAGCCGATTTCACTTGATTTGGGTCTAAACAGTATGGTTTCGCATTTGCTTGTGTTGATTTTTAGTTTCCATGCGTGGTAATAGTCGTTTATTTTTTCGAAAAGTTCTTGAAGATCAGTTTTTATTATCTTGGTTTTGCGGCCTGTTACGTAGATGATTAGGTCATCTGCGAAGGCTATGGAGCGTTTGTGGGAGGATGTATTGAGATTGAAGAGATTTAGTAAGTCACTGTTGTAGATACTGAAGAGTAGCGGGGAGTTTACTGTGCCTTGTTGGAGACCGTTTGTTATGGGGAATTCTTTGTTTGATGTGATTGAACCTTCGGTCATTACGAATGTTCTGCTGGTGATCATGTTCCAGATTATTTTAATTAAGTGTTTGGGGAAGTTTTTCTTTATCAGCTTGTATATGAGGCCTGGGATCCAGACTGTGTCGAAAGCTTTTTCGAGGTCTATTAAGCAGGCGGCTACTCGTTGTTTCGCGTTTAGGGCCCAGCAGATGTCTGACGTAAGTTTGTTTATAGCGTGAATTGTGGAGTGTTTGTGCCGGAAGCCAAATTGATTTTCTGGGATTATGTCATTTTTTGTGCAGAAGGAAGTTAGGGGGTTATTTATGATTATTTCAAATACTTTCCCTATGTTGGGGAGGAGGCTTATGGGTCGTAGGTTTGCGGGCGATGAGCCGTCTTTGTCTTTTTTTGTAATGGCTATCAGCTTGGCTTTTTTCCATTTTTTGGGGAAGTATGTGTTGTTTAGTGCGTTGTTGAAGAGCACTGTGTAGTACCACTTTATTTTGTTCGGTAGGCGCTTGAGTAAAATGTTTGGGATGCCGTCGAAGCCGGAGGATTTTTTGTTGTTTAGCTTGGAGAAGATTGTGTTTAGTTGATTGTAATTTGTGAAGTAGTTTATTTCTGGATCTGGTTGTTTGGGGTTGTCTGCGGTGTTTTCATTTGAGAATGTGCAGACTGTTTTGTTTAGCGTTTTGTCTTGTTCCATTTCATTTTTGAGTCTGTTTGTTTCGGCGATGATAATTCTGTTTAGTTGTTCCCGGCCCATGTGTTCGTTTTGTGAGTGTGTTTTGGAAAAGTGGGTGCCGATAATGTCTAGTTTGTCTGTTGTTTTAGTTATTACGAAGTTATCCTCGGTGTCTTTGATGGTGTTGTGTATCGTTATACCTGCTTCTTGGATAAGGGAGGCTTTTTCTGGGGGCAATTTGAGAGGTGGGATGGGGTTTTGTCCTTTTGGTCTGAAGATTTGATTTATTTGTGGGAACATGTTGGCTGAGTCGTTTTTGGAGATGTTTTTTATTTTGTTTGTCCAGTACTGGTTTATAGAGTTAGCGAATTCTTGATTCAGTTGCGCTTTTATTTTGTATAGTAGGTACTTTAAGTATTCTAGTTCTTCCCTTTTGTCGTAAGAATAGTTGAATTTTATATTGTTTATTTTGGAGAGTATGTAGCTTTTGTCCCGCTGTAGCTCTTTTATTCTGCTATTGATATAGGGCTCGCATGAATTTTTTTCTTTTATGATTGGCACAGATTTTTGGAGGGCGATTTGTGTATGTTTTTCTATTTCGTCTATGAATGAGTCGATTTGTCTGTTTGTAAGGTTGACGTTGTTGTAGATCTTTAGGTCGCAGTTTTGTTCGAGTATGTTTTGAAACTTTTTCCAGTCTGTCTTTTTGTAATTGTACCTGGGTGTCTCGGTCTGTGTTTCGAGTGTTAGGAGGTCAGATGTATTTTTGTTTACGTGAAATATTAAGGCGTTATGGTCACTGTCATAGGCTAAGGTTTTGAGGGTGTTATTTGGACGTAGGTTTTTAAATTTTAGCCGCGCATCTGCTAGGCATATGTCCAGGTATGAGCCTCCTTTTGGGTAAGAGGGTAGCTCGGAGCTGTATAAGGTTGTTTTGTAGTGAATGCTTCTATTGTCTAGCCAGTTTCTAATGAAGTTGCCTCTCGTGTTGTTTATTTCGTTTTTCCAGCTCGTATGTTTCGCGTTAAGGTCGCCTGCTATTATGTAGTAGTTTTCCGGTTTATTGAGCTGTAAAAGTTCGAAGAGTTTATTGAATTCGTCTCCAAATTCTTTCTGGTTTCCGGTGGTTGCGTAGGCTGCCGTGATAAACAAGTTTTCCTTACTGCTTATTTTTATTTTTATGGTCGTTGCTTCTAGGATTTTGAAGCTTGATATTTTGTCGTTTAGAATTGTTTTGTGTTTTATGGGGTTTTTTATGAGGATTGCTGTTCCTCCTCCTTGGCTGGCGTTCGGTCTGTCGTGTCTTATCATAGAGTAATTTTTGAAGTGTACTTTGTGTTTTTTGTTTAGTTTTGTTTCCGAGATGAGTACGATGTCTGGGGTTTCTTTATTTATTAGGGTTAGCATACTGTATCTTTTTTGGTTTGAAATTAGAGAGTTGGCATTTATTGCAATTATTTTCAGATGTTTTAAGTTTAGTTTATATGTTTTTTGCCGTATTTGTTGCTTTAGAGGATTTTGATTATTCGTCCTCTGTGCTATTGAAGGTGCCGAAGATGGCGTCGATCCTTTCTTCGTGCGTTGCTAGTGTTTTTTTTATTTCGATTAATTGCGTTTGATGATCTTTTAACGCTTGGAGGATACTATTTTTGAAGTCTTCGATGACGTTTATAATGCTTTGTTGGGTGGAGTTATCGGTTGTGGTTGTGCTTTGGCTTTGTCTCAGATTTAAGTTTGCTATTTGTGTTGCGTTTTCAATTTTTTGATTTGCATTTGTTTGATGTTTTACTACGTCGGAGAATTTTAGTTCTGGGACGTATTTCCGGCTTATTTGGGCTATTCGTTTTATTTTTGTTTCCTTATCTTTTTTCTTTTTTTCTGCTAGCTTCTTGCGTAGCTCGACGAGTTTGGGGCACCCCTTGTATGACGCGGGGTGTCCGTAGTTTTTGCAGTTCACGCAGAATATTTTCTCTTTGTTCACTGCTTCTTCCTTTTTTATTTTGCACTCGCCTGGACCATGGGGCTCAGTGCATTTTACGCAGCGGTAATTTAGGTTACAGTTGTGTGCTGTGTGACCTAGTCGCTGGCACTTGTGGCATTGCGTTATGTCATCATTTTTTTTTATTATTTTTTCCCATTTTATTTTGAAGTAGTTAAAATGGTTTATTTTTAGTAGGTTACTTATATTGCTGTCGGGGGATACTTGAATTATGAAGATTGGCAGCAATATATTGTTTTCCCTTGATCTTTTGGTCGTAAATCGCGAGACTTTTGTGAATTGTACGTCTTCTATTTGTAGTGCTCGCAGGTCTGTGAGTATTTCCGTTTCAGTGTAGCTATTGTCTAAGCCTTTTAATAGGTACGTATGGTGTTTCTCTGATTTGGGAGTGTAGGTGTAGAATGTTGTGTTGGCTGCTAGAAGTGTTTCTTTCGCTCTTTTGAAGTCGGGTAGGTTTTGGAGGTAGAGAGCATGTTTGCCTGTGTTTATTCTTTTAATATGGAATTGTTTGATCTTCGCTACTTTTTCTATGAGCGTTACCGTATCTTTCGGTTCTTGAAGCGTTATGTTGATGGGGGGCGGCTTCGTTTCCCTTGCGGCGGGTGGGGCGTCAGTACGCTCCTCTGCTGTGTATCTGGTGTGGTGTGCGTCAGGTGCTCGGCCCCTCCGTGGTGAAGCTGGTGGCGCTGGGCCTCCTGGGTTGTGTGATGCGGCCTGTCGCCCCTGCGGCGTTGATTGTTTTGGCGGTGTGGTGGGACTATGTTTTCCCACTTTGCCCCGTAGGATTTCGTTTTTTTTCCTTATTTCTTCCAGCGTTGGGTTTGGAGCTTGGTAGCTTGCTGGATCTATCTGTGAATGCGGATGTGGTTCTGCTTCTAGTAAGCTAAACCTATTTTTTAATGGGATCGCTGGCGGTGATGCTGTTTTTATGGGCCTCATGCTTATGGCTTCCGTGGCCCTTACGTACTGGGAGGAGGGATGCTCCTCTTCTACGTTTTTATGGATATCTCCTGATCCTTTAGTCCTGGCCACTAAGTTTGGTTGTGGGTTAAGTTTCCGCGTCTTTTGCGCGGAAAGTCTTAAGCTATTGTTGATTTCTTTTGCCGTTTTTTGCGCGCTAATTTTTCTTTTAATTGGTTTTTTTAGGGTGGGATCCGTTTCCTTGCTCTTAGCTTCATTATCGCTGTCTCCTATTTTTTTATATACCTTTATACTGCTTTATATTATGATTTTATATTTATTATTTTTATTTGTCGCGATGGTGTCACTGCACTGTTTTTTAATTTTTTTTGTCACTATGTCACTTTTTCTTTTTATTCCTCTGGTGGATGCTTGTACACTTCGACGCGCGCACTGTTAGGGCCTAAGCCTGATGTATACAAGGTAGTCCCTACCTTAGACTAGAGGGAGTCTCGCTAGGTGCGGTATTTGTATCGTGCGCCCGTATATTCGACCACTAGCGAGACAGACAGACTCGTTGTCGTCGTAGTAGCCCTCTGGTGTTGACGGTTGGTACCCGCGGATCGCCCGGGAGGTGTGTTACGACCGCGTTGATGCCTCGACCTGTCGGCGTCCTGTTGGTACCGATTCGCCACAATATTTACATGAGTTCGCAAGAGCAGCGTGATCCCAATGATTTCTTCAATATATTCATTATGAATATAACTCATATTATTTTAATATGGTGTCAATAAAATTAAGGCGTTTTATTTATTGCTGATGCACCAATAAGAGCTTTCATATTGAACCATTGAATCAATACTTCCAACCGTCCTTGTTCTAAGTGCAAAGTCTCTGGAGAGATGACCGTCCGATTATGATATGTTTCGGCTACCAATCTGCTGTAAGGTTAGGTTTGCAGAACTTGCTTGATTTCTAGCGCCAATCTATTACTCGATTCTGTTAACAGGCTCGGCCTACAACAGCCAAGCCTAGTGCTAAAACATGGGTATGGATTTGTAAGCAGATTCTGTCTACATCTGCTGCCAATCTGCATGCAAATGATTATCAGCGTACTGAAAATAGAATTTTGAAAAACCTGGAAAAAGCAAAATATGTCTTCATTATAACAAACATTTGAACAAATTTAAATATACAATTCTTTTTAACGATAACAGTTCATCATTTTGTTAAAAATAAATTACACTCATATGTGTTAGCCACTGATGTTTTGAGGTAAAGCAATATGTTCGACCGTTCGCGGAAAGACGCGATCGCGAGGAAGTGCGTCAACGGGAGTCGTAAATTCCCGTTACGACTATATAATCGACGCCACGAAACAATCGATCCCCTATTTCATGTAGGATAATTGGGGTGGTTGAATTGATTATAACACTGTATTAACAGGTTACAATATACACTTTATTCCAACAACTTTGTAGATATAGACAGTTATGCACGGTGCGTATAGGTATAAGTCAAATAGGTGACTGATCTAAGGGTGGAAACCCGGTCAAGAGATGTTGACTGTTCTAAAGATGGAAAATCAGTCCAGAGATGATGACTGATCTGACGATGGTAAACCAGTGAAGTTCGATGACGATGCTGTTGTAACGACCACCCAAGAGGCTGGTGTAACGACCGACCACCCAAAAGGCAGGCATCCGCTGACATCGGATATGTCGATAACACCTAATATTGTGATAACTAAGAGAAAAGACAACAGCCAGACCCCACCCATAAGATATGAGTCATAGTAAAGAAATAAAAACCCCGGTCCTTTAGTCAGTAACCTCAGTTTGTAATCTGCAGTTAATAAAGCATATGAATGGGCTATTGCTCATTCTCCTACTTATAAAACCTCGTTTTTTTATTACGTGACATTTTTGGCGATCCGTGCCAGGATCCATTCGGTTCAGTGTAAACGAAATTACGATTTCGGCGTACGCGCATCACTGAAGGTTGAAGGATCAAAAGGATCTCTGCATAGATCAGCTCACTTTGCGTGAAAACGACTTCTACGGAAAGCGGACTACGGTCGTCACCAAAACTGAAACTGGTCAGAGCAACATTCACGAAAAGAAGAATACCCAGTGTTTCGACCACTCGCGGAGAGACGCGATCGCGAGGAAGCACGCCAACGGGAGTCGTAAATTCCCGTTACGATTAGATGTAATCGACGCCACGAAATGGTCGATCCCCTATTTCGATTAGGTAAATAGAGGTGGTTTGATTGAATATAACACTGATGTAATAAGTTATAAAGCACCGTTTATTCCAACAACTTTGTGAAGATGATAGTTACTCTGTTGCGTGTGTATAAGATAAGTAATTGACTGATCTTCGGGTGTTGACCCGGTCGAAGGATGTTGACTGTATGAAAGATGGAAAATCAGTGAAGTTCGGTGGTGATGCTGTAGCGGAGGAAAGCTAAGGATGGGTGTGTCTAGTGCACGGGACCATCGGATTTGTTGGTGACGATTTGGCAAAAAGGGTGAGGGAAATAGGCTTCGTTGTTAATTGGTTATTTGCTATGGTGGTGGGTGAAGAAGGATGCTAACCGCCCTCGAGATAGAGTCGCTAGTGGGAGACCTAATACGTGAGAAAAGGCGACTTTCCCGTGTCAACCCGTGGTGGACAATAAACTTTAGGAAACAATTGAGCGAAAGAATATCTGTTCGGTCTGAAGGACTTTGACTAGGAAATTCCTGAGATTTATGGAGGGTACTTGAGGCTATTGAGGGTACGTAGGAAGGATCCGAAGACATCTGGTTGCCATCTTGCCCGCGGTGTGTGGCCTGGTGTAGGTAGAGTGTTGCGCGACGCAACACCCAGGTAAAAAGAAAAACTGGATTCTTTTGAACACTATCGTACTCGTCGCGACAGTTTCAATAGTACAGACTCCGACGACATTATAACAACCACTATGAGCAAAAAATCACATGAGCAAAGACACATCTTTTGTTAGCTCTATGGCTACAGGTGTGGATCTTCGGACCATACTAGACGTTATACATGACTTGCGTAAACAACTACACAACGAAAGTCAACAACGCGTTAAAGAAGTTGAACTCTTAGGTAAGAATATCGCTGAACTACAAGTAAGAGTTCAGTCAGTTACCACGTCTGAGTTCAATTCCATTTTTACCGAAGACGTTAGTGCCAGCACCATTCAGAAAAAGAATTACCTGTTCATAAAAAGATCGAAGTAAAACCTAATGAAACAGACAATGTAGACAGTGAAGAAGACGCGGTAAGTTATGCAATTTCGTGTACAATGCAAAAACCTGTCTAGACTTCATTCCTACACTTAATGGACAAGACGATATAGGAGTAGAAGAGTTTATTAAACGGATAACAGAAGCTCGAGCCGAGTGTCGTGAAAAACACGCATTATTACGCCTAATTTTGACACAAAGAATCATCGGAGAAGCGGAACGCAGTATCCGCCACATAGAAATCGAGAGTTATGAAGATCTGTTCGAAAGCCTCAGAAAATTTGTATCCATAAGCATTACATCTAATGGAGCCCGCGATAAATTGCAACGTACACGACAGAACTTTAACGAATCGGTACACAGTTATGTGAAGAGGTTTCGACACAACCTCAACGGACTAATATACGCACTCCAACATGAAATTCGCGATCCAATACGTCGAGCAGTTGCTATAGATCTTGAAACCGAACAAGCCACCAAAATCTTTGTCCTAAACCTGAAACCCAAAATAGAAATACGCACATCGTCTACAAGACCGAAAAATCTCCAGGAAGCACAAGATACAGCTTTCGAGGCGGAGTTACTCATAGGGGAAATCGAACGCAACAAAAACATAGTAAGAGGAAGAGCAACGAATCAAACAATTGCGAGATCCAATCCCCGATTTCAAGAAACACCCAATGCAAGAGGAAACATCACACTCGGCACCGCAGCACTATCAAAGCCAATAAATCTACCTACGGAAAGAAAAGCGATAATGGAACCACCGCCCAAATGTTTCAAATGTAATCAAACGGGACATTTATCCAACGGTTGTACCCAACAGCGAAATTTTCCTCCAGCCGGCCAGAGAAACTTACCACCTCCGAGAAATTACCATATAATGATGGACGAAAAGGATATGAATCTCGAGGAAGAAGTGGAAGAGGACCAACGATACGAATTAACGCCATCACTGGAAGACTCCTCACAATTACCATCGGATCAAAACTTGGACTAAAGCGATATTTAGTAGACACTGGTGCCGGAATGAACATAGTCAAACGCTCAAAAATCAGTTCCACTCCGTTAAAAGACGACAAGAAAACATTCTTTATGGGCAATGACAAATACGAGACGAATACATTTACCTTAGAATTTGTGACAAAAGAAACAAATTCTACATAGTACCTTACGATTTCCCACTAATTGAAGACGGAATCATAGGGTTACCAATCCTAGAAAACTATCAATACAAAATTACAAACGACCAAATTCAACTCAACGATCATGTATTCTCATTTCACCACAGGTAATTTCTCCAGGACAAACCAAAGTCGAAACAATTTATCTGGACAAGAGACCGACGCAAGTATGCTTCTGCAATACTGGTGAGCAACCAATACCAATTTCTAATGACCTCTCTAGTGAAGTTGATCTTGAACAAATTCAAAAATTCAGAAACATAATTAGAACGAGCCATATTGAAAACAATTTCCGCATTCCTATCGAAAAAATCCTCTTACACTACATTGACGTATTCAATCTAGACACAGACACTTTACCACGTACAGATTTAACAAAACACATCATCACGTTGAAAGAAAACAAAATCATAGACACAAAATCTTACAGACCACCCGAGGCACACAAATTAGAAATCGAAAAACAAATCAAAGAAATGTTAAACAAAAACATAATCGAAGAATCAGATTCACCGTACAATAGTCCAGTATGGGTAGTCCCCAAGAAATCGGACGTTTCCGGAAAACAAAAGTGGCGCATAGTGATAGATTTCCGTAAATTAAACGAATTAGTTGATCAAGACGCGTACCCTTTGCCAAACATTGACGATATACTCTCGCAATTAGGAAACGCGAAATTCTTCTCCGCACTAGACCTCTCCTCCGGGTTTTATCAAATACCAACGGACGTAACATCAAAAAAATACACAGCTTTTAGTACGCCTCAGGGACACTTTCAATACAATCGAATGCCATTCGGATTAAAAAACGCCCTAGCTACATTCCAACGCATGATGGACACAGCACTTCGCGGTTTATTAAATAAATATTGCTTCGTTTATTTAGACGACATCATAATATTCGGAAGTACGATTCAACAACATAACGACAACCTTGCAATTGTATTACAGAGATTAAGAGAATTAGGACTAAAGATTCAACCAGACAAATGTGAATTCTTAAAACCAGAATTAGAATACCTTGGACACATTATCACACACGAAGGAATAAAATCAAACCCAAAAAACATAGAAGTAGTCAAAGAATTCAAAATTCCCAAAAACTCAACCGGTGTAAAATCATTCTTAGGACTAGCAGGATATTATAAAAAATTCATACGGAACTTTTCAAAGATAGCCAAACCTCTAACCAACCTGACAAAGAAAGACACACCCTTTCATTGGACAGATAAACAACAAGATAGCTTTCAAACTCTCAAAGACGCATTATGCAAAGCCCCGGTATTGACATATCCCAACTTTAATGAAACATTTACATTAACAACCGACGCCTCTAACGAAGGAATAGGCGCTGTTCTTTCGCGAAACGACCATCCTTGTTGCTACATCTCCAGAACACTAAATCCTCCCGAAAGAAATTACTCAACCACTGAAAAAGAACTCCTTGCAATCGTATGGGCAGTAAAACGTTTGAGACAATATTTGCTAGGAAGACATTTTCTCATAAGAACCGACCATCAAGCTTTAACTTGGCTTAAAAACTGCAAAGACCCCTCATCACGACTAATTAGATGGAGATTAAAGCTAGAAGAATACGATTACGAAATACAATACCACAAAGGGAAAGATAATAGGGCTGCTGACGCACTTTCCAGACAAACTATTAACAATTTGACGACTGAAGACCATCTCCTTGAGTATGACAAATGGGAGCAAGACACCGACACACTTCCTAAACTACTAAAGATAGTCCCCAACGAAAAATCCTTCTTCCAAGTAACAAAAGAAACTCTAGGACCCTACGACAAAAAGAAATGGTTAAAGAAAATCATAGAAACAGCTACCACACATAAAAAGTTAGGTATAGGAGACAACAGCTTCGATGAAATCGAAAAGGCGCGAATAAAAACATTTTTGATGTATGTTAACGACAAGATAGAAGAAATAATCTTTGCATACGACCCGATTCAAATTGTAACAGACGAACAAGTTGACGCGATTATAAAAGAAAACCATAACGACGTTTCAGGACACTTAGATATACAGAAAACTTACGCAAAAATCAAAGAACGATTTAAAATCTCACATTTGTTCTCAAAAGTAGAGGAATTTATAAAAAAATTGCGTAGCATGTCAAAAACAGAAACTTGTCAGAATCCGTGCGAAAGAAATTCCTGTAATACCTCAAACCCCCACTGAACCAAACGAAAAGATGGCAATGGACATAATTGGTCCCATGTCAAAAACTAAACGAGGAAACCAATATATACTCTCTATTCATGATGACTTGACCAAATACCTGATATTAACACCCCTCAAGACACAAAGAACCGAATCCATAATAGATGCCTTATTGAATCATTACATTTACATCTCCTCAGCACCTAAAACTATACTAACAGACCAAGGACAGAACTTTATTAGCGAACTCATGACGAAATTCGAAAAAGCATTTAAAATAAAACATATAAAAACAACCAGCTTTCACCCATAATCTAACGGATCCCTAGAAAGAACACACGCAACGGTAAAAGACATGATACGAACAAGTCTAAACGACTCAGACAAAGAATGGGACGAAGTATTAAACTTCGTATGCTTAGGATATAACACAGCAATACACGATGTAACCGGTTTTTCACTTTTTAAACTAACCTTTGGACGAAAAGCTAACCTCCCATCCTCAATATCCAGAACCCCCAACTACACGTATGTAGAAATGTTTACATTATGGCAAAAACAATTAGACAAATACAAAACACTAGTTACATGCGAGACCAACAAAGAAAAATCATTAAAACACAAACGGTATTTAAAGAAGGAGACGCGGTTTTTGTGCATAATGATCACAAAACAGATAAATTGGACGATGAATGGTTAGGTCCTTACCACATCGAAAAAGCTATGACTCCTTATTACAAAATTTTAATCAATGACCAAATTAAAAAGATACATGGTAACAGAATTAAACCATACTTTTCAGGGCGCTCATCTCATGCACAACCCTCGTGCTAGGATTGGAATTAATACCGATCAAAAGTAACGCAATTTTCCACGAGAAAATATCTAGAGGCTATTTGTATAATGAAAAAGTTAACGTATATATAGGAATGGATGTAAACGACATATTTAACTACATCGATACATTAGGAGAACATATAACAGAGACCCAAAAACATTGTACCACCTCATGTCAAATGGAACCAGAGATACTTTCCTTAATTAACAAATTTAATAACGTCAAAACGCAAGGAACACATTTAAGATTATTAACTCATTCTAGAGTTAAGAGAGGATTAATAGACGCTATAGGTTCAATTAGCAAAACACTTTTCGGAACCTTAGATTCTGACGATTTACAATTGATAAACCAGAATATCGACAAATTATTTAGCGAAGGAAATGAATTAAAAACCATTGTAGCTAACCAAACCGCTCTAATTAGGAAAATCCTAAACACCAACAGCCTAAAACAATTTGAAAAAGTAAACGCGGATATACAAAATGAAATAAATCAAGTAAATACGCAAGAACTTCTAGTAGTCAAAATTATTTCCATGGAAAGCGCTTTGTCAGATCTACACTTTCAACTCGATGAAATATTCAATTTAGTTTTACTAGGAAAACAAGGAATTATTAGCCCCCAAATCATGGATCATCACACTTTCTTAGAACAATACGCTAAAGCTTTAGGAAATCACATTATGAATAAAGGATTTTCACCAGAAGAAAATAATTTCCAAAACATTTTAGACGTCTCTACACTCACACTGTTTGTCCAAAAGGAAAAGATCTTCTTTAAAATTTCAATTCCAACGATAATTGACTCAGAATGGGAAATAGAACAGGTATACCCCATACCGACTCAAAAGAATGGACCATTTCTTGCCCCATTAGTCGAACATCCGATATTTTTCACCTCAGGATTAACTTATATGAATGTAGATCAGATGTATATCTGGACAAGCAATGTCGAATCAAACACGAATTGTATATTTGCAAACAAACTCAACCCATACATGATAGACGTTCAAAACACGATTGCGCATCTGAAATAATTAGTGTAGACAATACCATGAGATTTTGTAAATTCACAGTCTATAAGATCGCAGAAATAACTTTTATACCACTCAAAAGCGAAAATCACTACATAGCTATACCAGGAAAACCAATAGAACTCAATATGTTCTCTAAAGAAGGACATCAAATTGCTAAACTGAAGCAACCCTCTTTGTTGAAAACTAAAATAACTGTAGACATATTGCATAGAGACAACCATATGAGAATCAGTGGTAGCCCCAAGAGCGTTTTTTACGATATTAAGCCCAAAATTATAAATATAACTAATAATGTAGACTTATCCTTAATGCCTGACACCTTAGAAAAAACTCCTAAAGTAATGAGCAACCTAAACGGTTATACTGATACCCTGAATCAAACAGAAAATAGAGCCAATCAATTAACTTTTTCGCACAGAATGACACGAATTAAATCTTGGGGTCTCACTACGTTGCAGGTAATAGGATATATATCCATTGAACTCATATGCTTGTATTTGCTCAATAAGATAGGGCTGTCAAAATTATGTATTCACATATTTTGCTGCAGTTGACTGTAAACCTCTGAGCAGGACGGATCTCTCAGTGTGCGCGTCAAAGTAGACAATCATTTACTAAAGTAGAAGGAAAAAGTGACAAAAGTTGACAAAAAGTGAAAATATTGTATTGAAATCATCTCTATAAATACAAATAAAAAAAATAAAATAAAATAAGACAAAATAAAATTGTAAAACAAAATAGAAGTTACCGATAATGAAGCCAAAAGCAACGAAACGGAACCCACCTTAGACCCAATAAAAAAAGCCATCGAAAGAAAAATAATCACACAAAAAAACAGCCAAAGAAATCAACAATAGTTTAAGACTTTCCGCGCAAAAGACGCGGAAACTCAACCCACAACAAAACCTGGTTGCCAGGACGAAAAGACTAGAAAACATCCTAGAAAACACAGTCGAAGATTATCACTCCAGCCAAGAAGAAAAGGCTAAAGAAATCAAAAACATAAAGCCCATAAGAGCTACCTCACCTCCAGCGATCATAACAAAAAACAGATTCAGAATACTACAATCAGAACCAGAACCTCAACCACAACCGAGACCATCAAACTACCCAACATCGAGCTCAACGCTAGAACAAATAAAAAAAAACGAAATATTACGAGGCAAAATGGGAAAACACAGTCCCACCATACCGCCAAAACAATCAACACAGCAGGAGCGACAGGCCTCGAGGCCCAGCGCCACCAGCATCGCCACGGGGGGCCGGGCACCTGACGGACACTCACCAGACACATTGCAGAGGAGCGTACGAACACCCCATCCACTACAAGGGAAAACAAACCGCCGCCTATCAACATAACGCTACAAGACCCAAAGGACACGGTAACGCTCATAGAAAAAGTAGCAAACATCAAACAATTCCATATTAAAAGAATACACTCAGGTAAACATGCACTCTACCTCCTAAACCTACCCGATTTCCACAAAGCTAAAGAAACACTCCTTGCAGCCAACACAACCTTTTATACGTATACACCCAAAACAGAGAAACGCCACACATACTTGTTAAAAGGCTTAGACAAAAGTTTTTTTTTTTATTATGTTTATTGAAATTACAATCAATTCTCGCGTTGAGAATTTTCAGTAATTTTTCTGGCGTGGCGCAGTAACATGGCAAATTATATATAATAAGTTATTACTTGTTACAGATTAGTATAATTGTAAGTAGGTATAGTAAGTGATTAGATATTACTTAATATAAGTAGTTAATTAAATCTAGCGTTTAGGTCTAGCGGGTAGTGTCTCTTCAGCCTGCGGATCTGGTCCGACGTATCAAGCAGTCCAGTGATTAGGGGGTTTCGGTGTTTGTTGACTCTTTTGCTATATCTGTCGCTATATTTTGCTATTTCCTCTTTGACTGTGGGTATCTTGAGGTCGCGATGAATTGTTTCGTTGGTTACATACCATGGAGCATCAACTAAGGATCTCAGCGTCTTCGATTGAAAGCGTTGAAGTATTTCGATGTTGGAGTTACTTGCTGTTCCACATAGTTGAATTCCGTAGGTCCAGACAGGTTTTATTACGGTCTTGTAGAGGGTAATTTTATTCTGTAGGCTTAGTTTGGAGCGTCGGCCCGTGAGCCAATAGAATTTTTTCAGTTTGTCCTTTAGTTGCTTCGTTTTATCCGAGATGTGGTTTTTCCATGTGAGTCTTCTGTCCAGGGTCATGCCCAGGTATCTGACTGAGTCCTTGCTAGGAATAATTGTATTGTTGATGGTGACCTGGGGGCAGGTTTGTTTTCGGAGCGTGAAGGTTACATGTGAGGATTTTTTCTCGTTAATTTTGAAGCCCCATTTATGAAACCACTTTTCCATGGAGTCGAGACCTCGCTGGAGAGTGGATGAGGCAATTGCCGGATCTGCGTGGGAAGCTAACAGCGCTGTGTCGTCAGCAAATGTTGCTATTGATATCTCATTGGATATAGGTAGGTCGGCAGTGTAGATGGAGAACAGCAGGGGTCCGAGGACACTACCTTGGGGTATGCCAGATTCTATTGGGAATGTTGTGGAAGTGGCGTCTAAGCATTTTACCATGAATATTCTATTGGTTAGGTAGGACTTTAGGATGGAGTAGTAGGGGTGTGGTAGGATCTGTTTGAGTTTATATAGCAGCCCATCGTGCCATACTTTGTCGAATGCCTGTTGGATGTCTAGGAATACCGCTGAGCAGTATTTTTTCTTTTCAAGAGTTTGGCTGATCATGTGGGTTATGCGGTAGATTTGCTCTACTGTTGAATGTTGTTTCCGAAAGCCGAATTGGTGATCTGGGAGTGTTTTCAGATCTTCTAGGATTGGAAGGAGTCGGTTCGCTAGCATCTTCTCGAATAGTTTAGACAGGGTAGGTAGAAAACTGATTGGGCGGTAGGAGCTGGCTTCATATATCGGTTTTCCGGGTTTAGGGATGAGGGTAATCAGTGAGATTTTCCAGGCCTTAGGAAAGTGTCCAAGGCGAAGAATAGGGTTAAAAATCGATGCAATGAGTGCAATCCCTTTAATGGGAAGCTCCTTGATTGCTTTATAGCCTATTAGGTCGTGCCCTGCTGCTTTCTTGGGATTTAGGCGACTGATTGATTCTATTATCACTGCTGAAGTGAAAGGTTCAATAGGGGGGGACATTTGGAAGGGAGAGTGCAGGTATTCAGTAACGTCCGCGGCAGCTTTGGAGGAATGGGGTTTGAATACTTTGGTCAAGTATTTGGCAAACAGGTTGGCTTTTTCTATAGGGCTACGCGCCCATCCTCCTTGCGGACGGCGGATAGGAGGGATTATTTGGGGGGGGGGGCGCGTGAGTTTCCTGGAGGCCTTCCATAGTGAGTAGTTGGAGTCGGCTGTGGGGGACAGATTGGTGAGATATTTTTGGAAACAGTCATTTTTGTAATTTTTGATGATTTTAGTTAGCTTCCTAGTTGCGTTGTTTAATTTGCGTTTGTCGTCCGGTGTTCTATGGGTCTGCCATACTCTTCTTAGTCTACGTTTTTCTGCTATTTTTTTTAGTATGTAGTAGGGATATTCATGTTTGCTGATAGACGTCTTAGTAGGTGTGGAGAGGCGGATAGCGTTTATTATGCTCATGTTTAAGTTTTCCGTGGCTGCTTCGATATCTTCATTGGTTTTTAGTGAGGTTAAGGCTGACGCTGAGTGATTAAGGATTTCTCTAAAGAGCTGCCAGTTGGTGAGTTGGTTATGAATAAGACCATTGGGTGTATTCTCGATGATTGTTGAACTGACTGTTGCTAACACGGGGGAGTGATCAGAGGAGAGATCAGCCGAGGAGTTGATTCGGACGTATCTTGACGAGATATTTTTGGTTATGAAGAAGTCCAGAAGTTCGGGTATTTTGTTAGTGTCAGTGGGCCAGTATGTGGGTTCGTATGTGGTAAGGTAGTTGAGATTGTTGGTTATTATACTGTTTAAGAGATTTTTGCCTCTTACTGTAACCAGTCTGCTGCCCCATTGGGTGTGTTTGGCGTTATAGTCTCCTCCAGCTATGAATCTATTGCCCAGGGTATTGAGGAAGATGTCAAAGTCTGCTTTGGCGATGGAGTGTCTGGGAGGGCAGTAAATTGCTGAAGTGGTGATTGTACCATGACAGTCTTCTATTGCTACGTTTGTTGCTTGGAGGTAGTCTTTCTGGAAAGATGGAAGTTCGTAGTGCTTAATGCTGGATTTGATTATGATTCCAGTGCCTCCGTGGGCCTTTCCGCTGGGATGTTGGGTATGGTAGAAATTATAACCATTTATTTTTAGGTAGTTTTTGTCGGTGAAGTGGGTTTCCGATACGAGCATTACGTCGATTTGCTGCTGTTTTAGGAAGAGTTCTAGCTCAAGTTTGTGTTGAGCTAGACCGTTGGCATTCCACAGAACTATGCGCCTTGGTTTTATTTTGCGTCGGTGCGTATTATTTTGTCCATGATGACTGTTAGTAGCGATATCATGTTACTTAATTGCTCTGATTGTTTTTCTATTAGTTTTTCAAGTCTAGAGATGTTGTCTGTGTTTGGGGAATTGAGGACACTATTTTGAGAATAGTCTCTGTGGCTATTCGGATTGTTTTGGATTCCTTGTACTGCTTGGGCATAGGAGGTTGAAGTAGTGGTGAATTTGGGAGGACCGGGTATTTGTTTGGTTAAGGGGATTGAGGTAGAAGTGAATTTAGGAGGACTAGGTGTTTGATTGGTAATTTCTTTTGCTCTGAGTTTGGGGTACTTATTTGTGTACAGGATTTTGTAGGCTGAGCAGCCTTTGTAATTGGCAGGGTGGTCACCTTGGCAGTGGATGCACTTCGCTGGGGTATCCGGTGATTTACTGCACTGGTCGGTGGAGTGTGTACCTGCACACTTAACGCAGCGAAAGGTATGGTTGCAGTATTTTTGCGTGTGACCGTACCTTTGGCACCTTTTACATTGCACTAATTCTTTTTTAACAAGCGGTGGTTCAAATTTTACTATTGAGTTCATTAGACGACTAATATTGTATATTTCCTTATTGTTAGGTTTTTGTTTTAAGTCTATAAAAAATAAGGATAACGGGTCTTTCGAGACTCTGTGTCTTATGTTGCTCACGTTGATGACTTCGTGGCCAAGGTTCATCCAAGTCGGCTGAGTGGTGGATGTTGCGTAGGACCACCCGGAAAGGTCTTTCCTGTTTGAGTTGGTAGGTGTGGAAGTTGGCGTTTAAGGTCCTAAGCAGCTTGGTGAGATTTCTGTACGCATCGGGGTTTGTTGGCAGTATTTTTACCTTATTGTTAGTTATCTTCAGATTATGGTCCTCCTTGGAGATTTCTCTCTCAATGGACTTGATCATTGTTTGTATGTCGATGACATCGTCGACGAATATTGGTGGGGGAGGGCGGTTTCTCTGAGCGGTTTGAATTGGTGGCGGATCTGCGATTTCCATGGGGTCGTTTGAGGTTCCTAATACGGCGAACCTGTTGTGTGTGTTTATTTGGGTTGTTGACTGTTCCTTCTGAGTGTCGTTTGTGGTCGTTTTTGGTGTTTCTATCTTTCGCTTCTTGGAATTTTTGGCATCGTTGGTACGGGGGGATCTGCTGCACTTTTGCCACGGAGGAGGTAACGCGGGGTAGTTATGAATTTGCTCAGGAGAGCCTGGTCGTGTTTCTTGTGCCATCATCGAGCTAGTTAATTCAAAATGAATTACTAGTCGTGAGGCTTTGAGGCTTAGTATTTGGATAGGGGTTAGAAGCTTAGGATTTTTTTCTCTAAAGGATAGGAAACACTTGGCTGTGTTCACTTTCGACGGATGGGCGACACGTGTTGTTTTACGAACTTCACAGGGCACTAGACACACGTCTGCACGCTTCGGCACTCAACTGCGAACTTTAGACAAAAGTTATACTGAAAAGGAAATTCTCACAGACCTACAAGTTTTACAAATAGACGACGTCCAATTTACAAAAGTCTCACGATTTACGACAAAAAGATCAAGGGAGAACAATATATTGCTCCCAATTTACATAATACAAGTATCCCCCGACAGCAATATAAGTAACCTATTAAAAATAAACCATTTTAACTACCTCAGAATAAAATGGGAAAAAATAATAAAAAAAGACATAACTCAATGCCACAAATGCCAGCGACTAGGTCACACAGCACAAAACTGTCACCTAAACTACCGCTGTGTTAAATGCACTGAGCCCCATGGTCCAGGCGACTGCAAAATAAAAAAAGAAAACGCAGTAACCAAAGACATAATATTCTGCGTTAACTACAAAAACTACGGACACCCCGCGTCATACGAAGGTTGCCCCAAACTCATAGAGCTGCGCAAAAAGTTAGCCGATAAAATAAAAAAAGACAAAGAAACAAAGATAAAACGAATTGCCCAAATAAGCTGTAAATACGTCCCAGAACTAAAGTTCTCTGGCGTAGTGAAACAACAAACAAAATTAAATCAAGTAATCGAAAACACATCACAAACAACAAACTTAAATCCACGCTCAAGCCAAAGCTCAATTACAACCGATAACACCCCCCAACTAAACATTATAAACGTTATTGAAGGCTTTAAAAAAAGTATTCTCCAAGCGTTAAAAGAACAACAAATGCAATTAAATGAAATAAAAAAAACACTATTAACGCACGAAGAAAGGTTCGACGCCATCTTCAGCATTTTCAATAGTACAGATGACGAATAACCAAAATCCACTAAACCAACAATTATAGCAAAAAACATATAAATTAAACTTAAAACATCTGAAAATAATTGCAATAAATGCCAACTCTCTAATTTCAAACCAAAAAAGATACAGTATGCTAACCCTAATAAATAAAGAAACCCCCGATATCGTACTCATCTCAGAAACAAAACTAAACAAAAGACACAAAGTACACTTCAAAAACTACTCCATGATAAGACACGACAGACCGAACGCCAGCCAAGGAGGAGGAACAGCAATCCTCATAAAAAACCCCATAAAACACAAAACAATTCTAAATAACAAGCTTCAAAATCCTAGAAACAACGATCATAAAAATAAAAATAAGCAATAAGGAAAACTTGTTTATCACGGCAGCCTACGCAACCCTCGGAAACCAGAAAGAATTTAGTGACGAATTCAATAAACTCTTCGAACTCTTACAGCTCAACAAACCGGAAAACTACTTTATAATAGCAGGCAACCTTAACGCAAAACATACAAGCTGGAAAAACGAAATAAACAACACGAGAGGCAACTTCATTAGAAACTGGCTAGACAATAAAAGCATCCATTACAAAACAAACTTATACAGTTCCGAGCTACCCTCTTACCCAAAAGGAGGCTCATACCTGGACATATGCCTAGCAGATGCGCGACTAAAATTTCAAAACCTACGTCCAAATAACACTCTCAAAACCTTAGCCTATGACAGTGACCATAACGCCCTAGTATTTCACGTAAACAAGAATACATCTGAGTGATAACACTCGATACACAGACCGAGACACCCAGGTACAATTACAAAAAAACAGACTGGAAAAATTCCAAAACATACTCGAACAAAACTGCGACCTAAAGATTTTCTTTTTCTTTTTTTTTTCGTGGAGAAATCCTCATGCACACCCGCCTAGCGGCGGGTAGTGTCGGACTCTTACCGACTAAAACTCCACGGTGGCCTCCTGACATATTTGGGGTGCCCCGAGTTCTCTTCCGAATTTCATCGGTCGGCACCCCCGTCTGGTCTCATCAGACGCTTACACTTGATGACAGACCACCAAGGGGACCACTTCCTTGGTGTCCTTCCTCTTCATCCGCTTCAGAAGGTCTTCTACGCGGTCTTCCTTCATTCCTGTGTGTTCTCGAAGGGTGGCCTGTTCTTACTCTGCCCCTCTCCACCCGCTCCTTTGCCAGCATTATTCGCTCGTGTTGAAGTGGTCACCACTTATAAGAAAACTCTACATCTGGTCTTTTAGTTTTCTCAAGCACTGAAGCCATCGACAGCGCGTAGACAAAAGACTGCGACGAGGTCAGGCCATAAACAGTAGACAGGCGACGTTGGCTTCGGGGTTTGTTCAGTTATTGGGTAACACAGCTAGCGTGCGGATCTGGACCAGCTCAAAATTGTATTCATATATATTTATACACTTCTAGTTAAATATATTCCCTGCCTTACAATTTATCCACGTGTTCTCTCTGTTCACACATTGAATAACCTCAACAGGTTATGGGCCCAGGCTGTAAATTGTAAGGTAGCAAAGTGAAGTGAATAAATTGCTAAAGTGTTGTGCTTAATAACGTAAAGGACAGTGCTAAAATGGAATCAGCAAGTGCGAAGATCGAGATGTTACGTGGCGAAGAAAATTGGCTCCAGTGGCGTTTTGTTATGCGTACACTTTTGGAGGAAGATGACGACCTGATCGACGTGTGTGAAGGGAATCTGTGTCATCCAGGTAATAGCGCGGAGAAAGAAATCGCTCGTAAAAGATTTTTGAAGGCAGATCGGTTAGCGAGAAAATTAATCGTGACCTCAGTGGGAAAGAAACCGTTGGATCTTCTTTTATGTTGCACAACAGCACAGGAAATGTGGAAAAAGTTGAATACAGTATATGACATGAAGTCGGATGAGAATTTAAATATGGTCCAGAAGCAGTTCTTCGATTTCAAATGGGAAGAATCTGAAAATGTCGCCGACAATCTATCAAAGTTGGAACTGATAGCGGCGAAAATGAAAACCCTTGGAAGTGAAATTGGCGAGAAAATGCTGATAACACGCATTTTATCGGTGTTACCAAAGAAATTTGATCATTTTCACAGTGCGTGGGATTCCGTGGAAGAAGGAAAGAAGACCTTAGACAGGCTTAGTACCAGGCTGATGACGGAAGAAACCAGATGGAAGAAAGACGACCAGGAAACATCGGTGGCACTGGTAACAAAAGGTAATAATTATAAAAGGGAACAGCACAAGCAGTCAAGTAAACGCGAATACGAGAAACAAGGACCAAGCTGCTTTAATTGTGGAAAGGTTGGCCATCTAAAGAAGGATTGCTTTAGATGCTTTATATGCAAAAGGAAAGGCCACACCAGCAAAAACTGTTTTAAAAATAATAAAAGAAGCAACAGTGGAGACAACCAGGAACCTAGAAGTCAAAATCGAATTGGTCTATTAGGAAGTACCTCAGCGATACAAGCGGCAAACCCTGATGTTTGGATAATCGACTCAGGAGCTACAGATCACATGACAGGACGACGGGAATGGTTCAGCGTCTTCGAAGAATTCAATAACACGGTGAAGATAGAGATCGGCGATGGTACATTCATGGATGCGTGCGGCAAAGGAAAAATTGAAATAGAGACTTTTGTGGACGGCAAATGGGCAGCATGTACAATGAATGATGTTCTGTATGTGCCAGGTATGAAAAGAAATCTATTTTCCATTAGATCAGTTGCAAGAAGGGGCATAGATTTCTGTGTTTTAAAGGAAGGGACAAATTGTATATTTTTAAAAAATCAGAAAATAATAGCAAGAGGTTCTGTTATCGGGAATTTATACAAAGTAGATATGCGAGTTAACATACCGTCAGCTTGTAATTTTAGCAATAGAGCGGAGTCAAACGCGGACACATTGCAGCTATGGCACGAACGGCTATGTCATCAAAACATCAGACATGTTAAAGAGTTCTTAAAGAATTCAAATATGAAAGTTGTGGAGGATAATAACTTTTTCTGTGAAGGGTGCGCGTACGGGAAACATCATAGATCGAGTTTTCACGAGAAAATCAATCGGGCGTCTAAACCTCGCGAAATTATTTATGCGGATGTATGTGGACCTATGGAAGTCGAGTCATTAGGCAAGAAACGGTACTTTCTTATATTTAAAGATGATTTTTCAAAATTCAGAAAGATTTACTTCTTACGACAAAAGTCAGAAGTAATTGAAAAATTAAAAACCTTTTGCCTAGAAGTCGAAAACCAATTTGACAATAAGATTAAAGAAATTCATAGTGATGGAGGGAAAGAATTTAAAAATAAAGAAGTCAAAGAATTTTTAAGAAGTCAGGGAATTAGGCACACAATTAACGTCCCATACACTCCTGAACAGAATGGTGTCGCAGAAAGGGAAAATAGAACCATAGTAGAGGCAGGTCGGTCGATGCTATATTCGAAACAAAATCTACCGCTGTTTTTATGGGCCGAAGCCATGAACACAGCAGTACATGTCATAAATAAGACGGGTCCGACAAGACAAGACAAGAAAACACCGTATGAACTGTGGTACGGGAAATCGCCAGATGTAGAAAACTTTAGAGTTTTCGGTACTGAGTGCTTTGCACACATACCTGCGGAGAAGAGAACGAAACTTGACAAAAAGGCGAACAAAGGATATTTAGTAGGCTATCTAGATGACGGACGAGGGTATCGAGTGTACGTGCCGACAGTAAGAAACGTTATATTAAGCCGTGACGTAATATTTAAGCCCGAACTAGAAAATAGGAAATTCGTTAATTTAAGTTTACCGAAAATTGTCGAGCGCGAAGATGTGAGTGCGCAGAGCGATAGAGTATGTTCGTATGAAAGTGCAGAGAGTGAGCATGAAAAACAACCTCATGGAACTAGCGACAATGTGAGACAATTGAGAGATAGAGATAAGATCAAACGAACCGATTTTTATGGTAGTCCAGTAACGTACGTAGCGGAAAAATTACCGGTGGATTTTAACGAAGCGATGAGTTCCGAAAAGAAAGAATTATGGGAAGCGGCCATGAATGATGAAATGAAATCGCACCATGAAAATAAGACGTGGATTCTTGTAGAAAAACCTAAAGATCAGAAGGTACTTAGCAATAGGTGGGTTTTAACGGTAAAGCTAAATCCGGACAACTCGGAACGATACAAAGCGCGACTTGTAATAAAAGGGTGTTCACAGAAAGAAGGCATAGATTATAAGGAAACCTATAGTCCCGTTGCTCGGTATGATACAATTAGATTAATGCTCAGTATTGCAGCTAAAAATAATTTACACCTCGGACAGTTTGACATTAAAACCGCATTTTTATATGGAAGTCTGAAAGAAGATATTTATATGAAACAACCTAAAGGTTATGAGGATGGTACAAATCGTGTCTGTAGATTGCTAAAAAGCCTATATGGCTTAAAGCAATCCCCAAGATGTTGGACGGAACGTTTCACAAAGTTTATTTCAAACTTAAAATTTTATCAGAGTGACGCAGATCCTTGTTTTTATATGTCGGAGATGAAAGGACACCGGAGCCCTTGGAATTCTGGATAGTCTCGCAACATTACAATCTAGAGTCTACGATAGCTGTAATTAAATAATTGTAGTTATGCGATCCGATTGTTATGGTTTGAGCCTAGTGGCGGTGAGCTTTGGCTCGAGGCGACGGTCTGTCGCCGAACGTAGCCGCGGTCACGGGATGAACGCTTTGTTTAGCAAAGGCATGGAGTAATTCTATATCTCGATTTGAAAAGGAAATAGCTGTAACACTCGATAGTAAACATTCCAACGGTCTCTGTCCCGTAGCTCGCCACACGCAGAGCCTATTCTTCGAGTAAGATGATTGCCAGATGTCGATGCGTCTTCGCAGTACATGTTCAGCCAGCCTGAGGGCCCGCTATAAATCTTAGGATTTAGTTGACTAAAGTCTTTCAAACAAACAGTCTTTGTCCCAGCTACGGGAAGATAGGAGAAACCTATTTTTCAACGAACGGCGTCTCCCACTAGCATCTTTTTCTAACCACCGATATGGAGATTGACCAATTAGCAGCAACGCCAATTTCCCTTACCTTCCGAACGAAGACTGCCCTCGACGAATCCGATCATCTCGTGTCCTTAGACACACCCCATTATAGTTTTCCTCTGTAGCATCATCGCGACGGAGATTCATTCTCTCTCGTGAGGTCGTATTAGCGAGTTACTTAGAATCTGTACAAAGAGTCCGACTTAGAATTTGCCAGCACGTTAATCTATCATCCCGTCGACCGCGGATTCGTTATGGAAGCTAGGATCATTGTCATTAGTTTCTCGAGTAACTAATTACCGCGGTTACTTGTCCAGTTCTATGATAATCGTACTTGCACTAGTCAATGTCTTCTCTATTGCATATCGACGCGTGTAGTCCAAACGAAGATTCGTTTCACGCCTCTTATTCTAATTCTAATGCAAACCCGACATCAGAAGTGGGATCAGTGCCGGTTATAACAGTGCAAAAGCTTACGACCATCGTGCGCGAGTTAATTCAGTCGCTAGTGCAAAAATCGAGTGTGGAACCTAATAATTTTTCGCCACCGCGTTTTAATCCTGAAACCGCGGGCAATCATGAAACTCCGCTGCATGGCGCGCAGCTATCAATCTGATTATGGAGGAAAATCCCTTAGAAAGCAGTGCCCTGAATATACTTTCAATAACGAGTGTCAAATCGACTTCTACGCATTGGAGGCACCAACTGGTAGATCAAGCCATCCGGGTGAGTCGTTTCCATTTTACCCCGATTTTGGAGCCGAGTGTTCATTAATTAAAGAACTCGTAGTCTTGAGATTTTCTGGCAAAGGAACGATTGATACAGTAGTAATGCGAGGAATAAGAAATATTTGTACTAAACGTACCTCTCAAACCTTGTTCGTTGCAGGTGTTAATGATTAAAGATAAATTTTTATATCCTCGCTGATAGTTATTTAAAATATGATGTCGCGATTGATCGTGAAATTTTAAGTCAAGGTTTTGACGTAATATTACACAAAATAGCCTCGCTATGTGTAAGACAAATAATTACTGCCTGCAATAAAACCGCTGAAAACGAGATCGATGTTAATGAAGTTGACAATGAGGTACGTGGTAGTGATAAAAGTCGATTAATTTTTCTTTTCGAAGATTCAAAGATTCATTCGTTACGGGTTTCCTACGTACTCGCGTAAATACAGGCCAGTTAGAAGTACAATTAATTGATCCTAACATCACCGTACAAGGAGACCTAATGGACTTCGCGAGGAAGAGCGCAGAATAGTACGTGAGAGAATAAGCGAATTAATTAGAGCCAAAAATCATAAGGCCTAGTAATTCACCGTTCGCGAGCCCTGTGTTACTCGTGAAGACGAACGATGGTTCAGATAGACGATTGGTAGATTTTCGAGAACTAAACGAAAATACGGTCGCGGATCGGTATCCTTTACCCTTTATTGCGGATCAAGTCGTGAGATTGCAAAAGCGAGATATTTTATTAGCCTGGACATGGCCAGCGGGCTTCGCCAAATCCCTATTCATCCTAATTTTAGGAAATATACAGCATCGGTTACGGCTGGACGATTTGGACAATAAGTTGTTGCTTCTTCATATTCCTGTGTGCCCTCGTTCGGTCCATTCGACGTTTTTTTAATTGCATGGCATGGTTGCGTGCGCGTCTGGTGTTTCTTTCGGAATCGTTTCCCCGAACTGCGGTATTACGCTGACTCCGTCGAGAACGGGGATTCTTGCATTTTCGGACAACCCTAATAACTCTGCAATTAATACTTGTCTGAATATTCTAGTATTTGTGTTCTTCCTTGCTGTAGTTTTGTAAACCATCAAAGCGTTTGCCACGGAGATCCTCGGAGGGAGTCGCATGCCAGGTCGTCTGTACCATTTGACCCTTTTTCTGACTGTAGTCACATGGGAGGCCATTTGATCGGAGTGATCTGTACCACACTTTCCTTCGTTGTACTCAGCAGCGGCTGGTGATTTTAATGTTACGAACAAACGAAACGAGAAATCATTCTTGAGACTCCTTTGAAAACACGTATGGCAGCCAACGTGCTATTCGTACGTTGTCTATTTGGATGATGTCTTAATTATTGCCGACTCGATAGATCCAGCTCTAAGAGGATTGCACACCGTGTTAGATACCTTCGTAAAAGCCGGAATCTCCTTTAACTTTTCAAAATGTTCTTTTCTAAAGACATCGGTACTCTATTTGGGATATGTAATTCACGACGGATAAATTCGTTCCAGTCCTGGTAAAATACACGCCTTGAGTTTTTTACCTGCGTCAACGACCGTCACACAGCTCAGGCAGTTCATAGGTTTAACCTTTTATTTCCGAAAATTCGTCCCTAAAGCTTCACGGGTAACGAAACCCTTGTATGCACTTACTTCCGGTAATAAAAACACGACTTGGACGGATAGGCATGGAAAAATAAGGCAAAAGGTAATTTCCGTCCTGATCGACGCGCCGGTGTTAATGGTATTTGACCCGAACTATCCGATAGGACTTCATACCGACGCTAGTTCGGATGGACACGAGGCTATTTTAATGCACAAGATTGAAGGTAAAAAGTAGAGTAATAGAATATTACAGTATAAGGAGTAGCCCTGCGGAATCTAGATATCATTCCTATGAACTAGAAACGTTAGCGGTTGTAAACGCCGTCAAACATTTCCGTCATTATCTAAACGGACGAGAATTTCTTGTCGTCACCGATTGTAATTAATTGAAGGCATCCAGTAGTAAAGCAAATTTAAAAAACAGGGTTCATAGGTGATGGGCTTACTTACAAACTTTTACTTTTGACATTCTGTACCGGAACGGTAAACGAGTGGCCCACGTAGATTTCTTCTCGCGAAATCCCGTAGGCTTGGATCACTACGATCAACGAAGTCATAGAGAAGGAAATCAATCCGACCGAAACCTCCGAAGGTTGGCTATTAGCGGAATAACGTCGCGACCCACAAATTTCTGAGGTCGTCAACAAATTGCAGAACGAAGAGCTCGCGGAAGGCGTCGCGAATACGTACGAATTACGGTCCGGTACTCTTCATCGTAAAATACAGAGAAGAGGCAGAACTCTCTGCTTGCCCATTGTCCCAAGAGGTTTTAGGTGGTGCGTTATTAACCATGTGCAACAATCAATTATGCACTTAGGTTGGGATAAAACGCTTGAGAAACTGTGCGAGTATTACTGGTTCGAAGGAATGGCGAAGTATGTTCGTAAATTCGCAGAGAACTGTCATGCTTGTCAAGTTTCGAAGGCCGATTCAGGTAAAATACAAGCTGAATTACATCCTATACCTAAGACCAGCATACCTTGGCATACAGTTTACGTGGACATAACGGACAAACTAAGCGGTAAAAGTGGTTCGAAAGAATGTCATTGTTTTGGTCGACGTCTTCACTAAATTCGCATATCTGCATCATTCTCGTAAAATAGATTCTCTTAGTATCGTTAAAGCACTTAAGTATGCTATATTTTTATTCGACTGTCCTTGCCGGACAATAGCGGATCAAGAGAGGTGTTCTACGGGTAAAGAACCCCAAGATTTCTGTCATGGTAAACACCAAACTCCACTTAACCTCAACCGATGCGAGTAGTGCCAACAGACTGGTAGAGCGTACTATGGGTACGTTGAAAATTATGCTCATAATCATAAAAACGACCGGGCGATCGTGGCTAGACGCGATTGACAAAATACAGCTGGCTTCGAATTGCACCACCAACCGCGTGACCAAATCGAGTCCATTGGAACTATCAATTGGTAGAACAGCAAAGACCTTACGACTCGTTGATACTCGATAATATCGACGAAAGAGAAGTAGATATCTCTGGTGTAAGACAGCAGGCAATAGAGAATATAGAAATTAGTGTCAGGTACGATAAAGGTGGATTCGACAAAACCAAAGCTAAAGTAGTTAGGTTTAATCTTGGTGATTTTGCATTACGCGAAAACGAGGAAGAAAACCAAACGAGGTTAGATCCGAAATTCAGAAGTCCATTTATAATAGCAGAGATTTTGGAGGGAGACAGGTATATTCTAAAAACGTTAAACGGCAAACACTCTTACAAATACGGTCACGACAGGTTGAGGAAAATGCCAGATAGTCGCATTCCTGCGGATTTGGATGTTTGTAGTAATGGCGAGGACAGTGACCCGAGCGATATGAGTACCCCGACCCCTGAGGGTCATTAGCTCTCTATACCCATAACATTTGAAAACCAATGCCACGAAGCTGAAGCGGTCGTGTATTCACACGCACTGCCAGCGGCAATGCTACGAAGCTGAAGCGGTCGTGTATTCACACGCACTGCCAGCGGCAATGCTACGAAGCTGAAGCGGTCGTGTATTCACACGCACTGCCAGCGGCAATGCTACGAAGCTGAAGCGGTCGTGTATTCGCACGCACTGCCAGCTGCAATGTTGCGAACTTAAATCGGTCATATATTCGCACGCACTACCAGTGACAATGTAATAAAACTCTGTGCGGTCGTGCAATCTAGACAATCGAGATCCATCTGGGTACAAAATCGCAAAAGTCCGTCATGCCGTTACGATCCGACTGATAAACCGCAGGATACAACTAGTACTTGGAACACAAACGATAACGCTACCAATTTTAGCTCCCTTTCATTTCCTTGCTTATCAAACCTCAGAACAAAATTTCGTTGTTGAAGTGGACCCCTGACTTACTTGGACATTTAGTTAAATTGTAAATAATGTCGGTTGCGTCGAGTCTAATATAAGAATACACGATATTTTAGTTACACACGAGGACGTGTGATAGTCAGGATGGCCGTGTCGGAGATGAAAGGACACCGGAGCCCTTGGAATTCTGGATAGTCTCGCAACATTACAATCTAGAGTCTACGATAGCTGTAATTAAATAATTGTAGTTATGCGATCCGATTGTTATGGTTTGAGCCTAGTGGCGGTGAGCTTTGGCTCGAGGCGACGGTCTGTCGCCGAACGTAGCCGCGGTCACGGGATGAACGCTTTGTTTAGCAAAGGCATGGAGTAATTCTATATCTCGATTTGAAAAGGAAATAGCTGTAACACTCGATAGTAAACATTCCAACGGTCTCTGTCCCGTAGCTCGCCACACGCAGAGCCTATTCTTCGAGTAAGATGATTGCCAGATGTCGATGCGTCTTCGCAGTACATGTTCAGCCAGCCTGAGGGCCCGCTATAAATCTTAGGATTTAGTTGACTAAAGTCTTTCAAACAAACAGTCTTTGTCCCAGCTACGGGAAGATAGGAGAAACCTATTTTTCAACGAACGGCGTCTCCCACTAGCATCTTTTTCTAACCACCGATATGGAGATTGACCAATTAGCAGCAACGCCAATTTCCCTTACCTTCCGAACGAAGACTGCCCTCGACGAATCCGATCATCTCGTGTCCTTAGACACACCCCATTATAGTTTTCCTCTGTAGCATCATCGCGACGGAGATTCATTCTCTCTCGTGAGGTCGTATTAGCGAGTTACTTAGAATCTGTACAAAGAGTCCGACTTAGAATTTGCCAGCACGTTAATCTATCATCCCGTCGACCGCGGATTCGTTATGGAAGCTAGGATCATTGTCATTAGTTTCTCGAGTAACTAATTACCGCGGTTACTTGTCCAGTTCTATGATAATCGTACTTGCACTAGTCAATGTCTTCTCTATTGCATATCGACGCGTGTAGTCCAAACGAAGATTCGTTTCACGCCTCTTATTCTAATTCTAATGCAAACCCGACATATATTTACACGGAGGATGACAAATTAATGCTGATGACCATATACGTAGACGATGGACTGGTAGCAGCTTCAGACGAATCTTTAATTGATAAATTTTTCGATGATTTAAATAAAGAATTCAAAATTACGAGCTCGAAAGAAGTCAAGAGTTTTCTTGGACTTGAAATTAATAGATTAAAAGATGGTTCAATATTCATTCATCAGAGTAGATATATCGAAAACATATTAGAAAAATTTAATATGAATGAGGCAAACAGTGTTTCTACACCTATCGAGACTAATTGGAGCGAAAGTAACATAGGCGATAATGATTGTAACGCACCATACAGAGAAGCCGTAGGAAACTTAATGTTTTTACAAACCGTAACTAGGCCAGATATTAGTTTTGCAATAAATATAGCGGCGAGACATTTAGAGAATCCAAACAAGTATCAGTGGAAATTAGTCAAACGAATTTTGCGCTACATAAAAGGGACCGCAGACATGGGACTCTTATATACAAAAGCAGGCAGTCTCGAAACCTTTAGCGATGCTGACTACGCAGGCGACAAAGAAACAAGAAAGTCGACATCAGGCGTTGTATGTAAGTATGCGAGTGCGGCCATCACATGGCAATGTAAGCGACAACAATGTATAGCTCTATCTACGACCGAAGCTGAATATGTCAGTGCAGCCTCAGAAGCGAAAGAAATTATGTGGCTAAAGAAAATATTTCGTGATTGTAAAATAGATACCCTTAAGTATACGCTATGTGTAGACAATACTAGTGCCGTGAAATTAATTAAGAATGCAGAATTCCATCAAAGAAGTAAGCATATTGACGTAAGGTATCATTTCTTGCGAGATTTATACAATAGAGGCGAAATTGATGTAACGTATGTAACAACTGAAGAGCAACTGGCAGATATATGTACAAAGGCGTTGCCAAAACCGCGATTTGAATATTTAAGACAAAAGTTAGGTTTGAAAAGTAAAAAGGATATTAAGAGGTAATTGTTTGCAGACATGTAGAGTTTTTAGGGAGGGTGTCGAAGTGGTTATCACTTGTAAAAAAAAAAAGAAAAAGAGAAAAAAAAGAAAGAAAAACTCTACATGATCTGTTTAGTCTTCTCGTTTTTTGTAATAAATTAATTTGAATGGAAAAGAGAAAGGCGGCTAGCAAATATATTTGTGAAGGCATTGACAATTTAATTTTCAGATATGTACGACAAGAGTTAGAAAAATAGTAAGAGATAATTTGTAAATTTGAGAAATGTGTAGGGATGTAGAGTTTTAGGGAGGGTGTTGAAGTGGTCACCACTTATAAGAAAACTCTACATCTGGTCTTTTAGTTTTCTCAAGCACTGAAGCCATCGACAGCGCGTAGACAAAAGACTGCGACGAGGTCAGGCCATAAACAGTAGACAGGCGACGTTGGCTTCGGGGTTTGTTCAGTTATTGGGTAACACAGCTAGCGTGCGGATCTGGACCAGCTCAAAATTGTATTCATATATATTTATACACTTCTAGTTAAATATATTCCCTGCCTTACAATTTATCCACGTGTTCTCTCTGTTCACACATTGAATAACCTCAACAGCTCGCAAAAGTCGCGGACGGCGGCACCCTCGTGGCCACCCTCGAGAACAGCTTCTACAAACCTACCTGGGGATAGGTCGTTCCCAATCTCCATCTTTAGTGTCCATCTCGGCAGTTCCCACGCCGGACAGGTCGCCAACGTATGCTGCACCGTGTCTTCCTCTGCCCCGCAGTGGTGACATAGGGACGTGTTCTCTTTCCCTATCTTCTTCAGGAATTCCCCAAATACCCCGTGCCCGGTGAGTACTTGGGTCATCCTGAAGGTCAATGGAGCCCCTCTCTTGCTCTTCCACCTTTCCCAATTCAGAAGCACGGCGCAGACTGCCCGGTGTGGTCTCTCCCGGACTTCTTGTTGTAGACGCTCATGGCACAGTCTCCATATTTCTTCTTGGACTTCTCCCAAGTCGAAGTGCTGGGGTGTCTCCTCGGGTCCTTGCAGCAGACTCTTTTTCCACTTATACCTTTCTTTCAGTGCAAGGGCCTGCAACTCAAAGGGGGGGGGGGGGGGGCAGCGAGAACGGTGGCTGATAAATATGATACCGTCCTATAGCCCCTGATAATTCGAATGGCTGTTCACCTCTGCAGCCACCTTATCAGAGTCATGCTGCGTCTACTTGCATTTAACTCTCTGGCCCAGACCGGGGCCCCGTATAAGACCCGGGAGCGCACCACTCCCTCATAGAGGCGTCTCACTCCTAGTCCCGCTCCCCTCAGGTTTGGCAGCAGCCCACACAGAGCGTCCGCCGATGCCATGACCTTCGGCACTAGTTGTTCAAAGTGCTGCTCGAAGGTCCAGTGGCTATCGATGGTGAGGCCCAAATATTTCATAGTTCGCCCCACCATCACTCTTCCTCCGTCTATGTTTATGTCCAATCCCGGGGGAGGGGCTCCTCTTCGTCCGCTGTTGTAGAAGCCCAGCACCTCCAACTTGGATGGTGACACGTGTAGTTCCAGCTTTTTAATTTCCCTCACCACACATGCCACCGCATCTTCCATCAGGTTGGCGGTCTCGTGCCACCAGCGATCCCCGGCGATGATCAGCGTGTCATCGGCGTAGCACACTACTTCAGTGCCCAGTGGCCTAGGGCATCGCAGCACCTGGTCTTATGCCGTAATCCAGAGGATTGGTCCCAACACAGATCCTTGTGGGACTCCTCTCTCGACCGGCTTCCTCTCCATGCCTCTTTGGCTGCGATATCCTACCCATCGATCGTCCAGGTAGGATTTGATCACCTCTACCAGGTATTTTGGTACCTGGTAGTGCCGCAGGGCCTCCACTATCCTGTGCCATGGGATCGTGTTAAAGGCGTTTGTGATGTCCAATGAGACCGCCAATGCCACTCCCGGACCGGATGTCATTTCCTTCGTCATCCTTTTTACCTGATTTATTGCATCCACTGTGGACCGGCTTCGGCGGAATCCGTATTGGCCGTCATGTCACCCGGGTTCTCTCCTTCTCATATGTCCCTCCAGACGGGCTGCGATCGGTCTGTAGCCAGAAGGTGAGTCCGGGGGTCTTCCCTCCTTTCTGAGCAGCACCAGCCTCGCCATTTTCCAGTTACTCGGGTATCTTCCTTCTGCCAAGCAACGGTTATAAAGGTGCCGCAGGCGGGGGGCCACTAGGTGGAATGTTAGGGCCCATATTCGTCCTGGAATACCATCAGGGCCCGGGGCGACGTTTCGGGAGGCCATCCTCTTGACTGCCCCTCGCAGTTCTTCCTCATTGATTTCATCCTCCTCTCTCCACTCCGGTATGTTCTCCTCCTCATTCAGTTCTTCATCGTCGGAGTGTGAGAGGGAGGCGAAACTTTTCCTTTCCTGCGAGACGGCCTCCTGTCTGGGAAATAATGTGTCTACTACCTTGTCCAGCATCCCGGGGTCCATGCTTTCGGTCTGTGGGGGTGTCGCTGGTCTGATCCTTCCCGTAACTATTTTTTACGGCCGCCCTCATGGACCTGATTCAACTGTCTGAATCAGCTCCTTCCAGGACCTCTCCTTTGCCGACTTGATCTCCCGCTGTAGCGTCTTCCTCGTCATTCTATATATCGCATACAAACGGGAGATCTCGTCTTCATTCCTTGTCCACCTGCGGCTTTGTGCCCTGGCGAAGTTCCTTCTAGCCCGGCTGCAGTGCTCCCTCATTTCGGCAATCTCCGGATTCCACCAGTACACCGGTCTTCTTGTGCCGCTTCCTCTGGAGAAAAATTTTTTTTTTTTTTTTTACGTGGAGGAAATCTTCATAGACACCTTACCATCCTTGTGCAGGCGGGCAGAAGGTAGTGCCGGATTCTTACCGACTAAAACCTCCACGGACGGGACACGGTAGACCAGTGCGCGAGAGTTGATCGTCGGCGGGCCCCCGTGTGCTTAACACCAAGCACCTTTAACCGAGCACTTTCAGAAAGTACACCCACAACACACGCAAGGGAGGGGCTGGCCCCTTGCCTGTAGTATATTACTTTTAAGAGAAATTTTGATTTTTCCGTCCATTGTGAATACGCCACCACATGCCGAGGATTCAAACTCGCGACGCGCCGTCTTCAATTCTGGGCTTTAACGAGCGTAGCTGGCTGTCCCGCCTGCGACCTAAAGATCTACAACAACGTCTACCTAACAAACAGACAAATCGACACATTTATAGACAAAATAGAAAGACGTACACTAATCGCTCTCCAAAACTCCGTGCCAAACATAAAACAAAAAAATTCATGCGAGCCCTATATCAACAATAAAATAAAAGAACTACAACGTGACAAAAGCTATATACTCTCCAAAATAAACAATATAAAATACAACAATTCTTACGACAAAAGAGAAGAATTAGAATTCCTAAAGTACCTACTATACAAAATAAAAGCGCAACTGAAACAAGAATTCGCAAACTCTATAAACCACTACTGGACAAACAAAATAAAGAACATCTCCAAAAACGACTCAGCCAACATGTTCCCACAAGTAAATCAAATCTTCAGACCAAAAGGACAAAACCCCATCCCACCTCTCAAATTGCCTCCAGAAAAATCCTCCCTCATCCAAGAAGCAGGTATAACGATACACAACACCAACAAAGACACCGAGGATAACTTCATAATAACTAAAACAACAGAAAAACTAGACATTATCGGCACCCACTTTTTCAAAACACACACACAAAACGAACACATGGGCCGAGAACAACTAAACAGAATTATCATCGCCGAAACAAACAAACTCAAAAATGAAATGGAACAAGACAGAACGCTAAACAAAACAGTCTGCACATTCTCAAACGAAAACACCGCAGACAACCCCAAACAACCAGATCCAGAAATAAACTACTTCACAAATTACAATCAACTAAACAAAATCTTCTCCAAACTAAACAACAAAAAATCCACCGGCTTCGACGGCGTCACAAACATTTTAGTCAAGCGCCTGCCGAACAAAATAAAATGGTACTACACAGTACTCTTCAACAATGCACTAAACAACACATATTTCCACAGAAAATGGAAAAAAGCCAAGTTGGTAGCTTTGCTATTTGGAGCTAAACACTCCACAATTCACACAATAAACAAACTTAAGTCGGACATCTGCTGGGCAGTAAACGCAAAACAACGAGTAGCCGCCTGCTTAATAAACCTCGAAAAAGCTTTCGACACAGTCTGGATCCCAGGTCTCATATACAAATTAATCAAGAAAAACTTTCCTAAATACCTAATTAAAATAGTGTGGGACATGATCACAAGCAGAACATTCGTAATGACCGAAGGTTCACATACATCAAGCAAAGAATTCTCCATAAAAAACGGTCTGCAACAAGGTACAGTAAATTCCCCGTTACTTTTCAGTATTTACAACAGTGACTTACTAAATCTCTTTAATCTCAATACATACACCCATAAACGCTCCATAGCCTTCGCAGATGACCTAATCATCTACGTAACAGGCCGCAAAACCAAAACAATAAAAACGGAACTCCAAGAACTTTTTGAGAAAATAAACGACTATCACCACGCATGGAAACTAAAAATCAGCACAAGCAAATGCGAAACCATACTGTTTAGACCCAAGTCAAGTGAAATCGGCCCAATAGAAAGAGAATACTGCAAAAAATTCCAACTAAGAGAAAAACAGACAAAGGGGCACTCATACCACACAAAAACTGCGTAAAATACCTAGGAGTAAATATAGACTACAAATTAAACTTCAAGCAGCACACCGAAATTCAACTCGCTAAGGCCAATAAAGCATTCTGGAAAATAAAAAAGCTATTCTACTCCAAACATCTCGACAGCAAAGTAAAAATACTATGCTACCAAGCACTAATCAGACCGATCATAACCTACGGCTGCCCAATCTGGTACAACATATCAGCCTCCCAAATGGAAAAAATTCGCATATTCGAAAGAAAATGCATCAGAGCTTGCTTGAGTACTTACAGATCCGAACACAGCGGATTCAAAAAATATGTAAAAAACAAAATAATCTACGACCTAGCCAACATTCACCGCATAGACTGTCATATCCTAAAGCTAATAATAAACCACTTCGCGCAAGCTGCAAAGATAAAAGAAAACAGTTTAATCTTCAGTTGCTTATTTCCAAACAACGCATATTACAAAAACACACTGACAACAGGCTACACCCCCCCAGAAGCTTTCCTATACCTAGACGAAAAAAACTACCTCCAAGACCAAAATAATATCCCAATAATCTATCACATAAAAAGAAAAATAGGGATCAAAACTATACTCTACGAAGAAAACTTAAATGGACAGACCGCAGACACTAGGTGGAGATACAACATGGCCCTCCCTCTGAAAGACACTAAAGACAAACACAGAAAAACACAAAAAATATTGGTGGATACCGAATCCATAATAAAATAAGAAAGAAAACCATTAAACCGATAGAACTCAATTATACTCCCGTATAACACAGGTGCAAACATTGTAATTATTGTAAATTTTTTTTAAATAAACCTATTTGACATCCCCCTCCCCCGCCCCGTCTCTCTCATCCCGCCCCTCCCCAAAGTTACACAGCACCCAAAAAGTAGACTACTGAAGCGTCCTGTTTTGCGACCAAGTTTTCAGGACAAAGAACATCAAATAAAAACAAAATCACATAAAAGCTCCGCTCCTCAGCGGCTTAAACCCAAAAATTGTATTAAACACAAAAAATGTAAAGCGCCGACACATAATATAGTATGGCTACGTCGTACCGTCGCGTATCGGTACCTTTGCCTAACACATCATTACCAAAATTCATAGTTTATTGTGAATACCCAAATGTATTTAAAATTGTATCTTGGTTTAAATAAACGTTATTTAAAAGAAAACATATTTTACTGCAAAATTAAGAAAAACATCGTTAGTAATACACCCAACATTAGTACTGCAACACCCTCCGTCCCTATAAACATTTACGCACCGATATCACCTGTGCAACCTGGAACAGAAAAAAAGTCAAGTGTAAGTTTTGAATTATCAACACCGCCCAAGGCCAAATTCCATCCATCGATTCTAAAGAAACGCAAGAACTTAGAGGACTAAGTTCACTCTACGAAGGGGGGAGTGTAACGACCACCCAAGAGGCAGGTGTAACGACCACCCAAGAGGCAGGTGTAACGACCACTCAAGAGGCAGGCATCCGCTGACATCGGATATGTCGATAACACCTAATATTGTGATAACTAAGAGAAAAGACAACAGCCAGACCCCACCCATAAGATATGAGTCATAGTAAAGAAATAAAAACCCCGGTCCTTTAGTTAGTAACCTCAGTTTGTCATCTGCAGTTAATAAAGCATATGAATGGGCTATTGCTCATTCTCCTACTTATAAAACCTCGTTTTTTTATTACGTGACACTGTCGTAGAGGAAAACTCTTGCTGGGCGTTGGTCGCCCCACCACTGATTGCTTGCAGGTGGAAATCCCGGGAAAAATGGGAAAACCCACGTTTGCCCACTTTTTACCTGATGGAACAATAACCACAAGAAACGTCTCGACTTGAATATATTTTATAACCATTAAGGGCCCTAACGGTAAAATACAAATGCTTAATTTTATTATAATCTCTTAGGATTATTGCGGTCCGACTAATTATATTTGCACAGTTAGTGGCCGCCTCGACCGAAAGATGGATCCCGGGTTACGCGCAGAGTGAGCGGACACCATACGAGTGACATATCATATCTAAGATGTATTTTGATGGAGTAGCAAATATTGGACAAAACTGTTGCAATTTGTAACAGATAACGACGTAAATGTAAAAGGAGCTGTACGGAGCCTAGGTTACTTGCACTCGGTCGTGCATCGTGGGGTCCCACAGGAATCAGTTTTAGGGTCGCTCTTCTGGGATTTGACCTACGACACGATGCTCCGGAAGCCGATGGCCCCGGACACGGCGCTGACGTATTATACGCTGATGACACGGGGCGTGATCGCCACAATTAGAGGGTTGGAGCTAGACTGGGACTGTGTCCCCCGAGAAGACTACAACCCTGTGGATTTGCACCAGGCACCGTCACCTTCAGCCAGGTATAACCTACGGTTGGAGGAGGCGGAAGTCGAGATGAGAATCCAGGTGAAGTATCTGGACCTCACCATTAGACAGACCTATGGTGTATAGTAAAAAATATTGTTGAAATATTCAAGGGCATACACAAGTAAAGAACTTTTTGTGCGCTAACGGTGGGTACACGACTTATGCCATACCGGACAAGCGAAGCGATTTTTTAAAAAGCTATTTTCTATCCGTGGCTTTCGTTAGTTTAGCATGTATGTATTTTTCCGTTCAAGTTTTATTACCAGTCTTAATAACATCCACGAAGATACTGAGAACAATAGTCAACACCTCATGGTGTGCCAGAAACGAGGATATACGTAAAGACTTAAAAATACCAACGGTCAAAGAAGAAATCGGCAGGTACGCAAAAAAATACAAGGAAAGAATGGCAACACATCCAAACCAACTGGCTGCTGAAGCGAGCAAAACTCTCATAGAAAGAAGACTAAAAAGAAAACACCCCACTGATCTCACTAAAGAAATAAAATAGTCAAACTTGAAGATGGTATCCCGCTGGGAGTAGCCATCTACATGTTATTTAGCAATTAAACTAGAAAAATTTACCGAATGTCCAGCTGGACAAATTGTAAAGTACAAATTAAATAATAATAAAAAGAACAAGAAAAAACACGCGCTTGTATTAAAAATGTATAAATGGTTGAATTTGAGGAACTGCTTGATTTCTACCACTAATCTGCTGCAACAGGTTCTGTTATATTTCTGCTGATAATCTACTAACATAACCGAATATAATAGATCCTGTATCTAGTCTGCAGTCTTTTCGTACACAAAAGCTGATAACAGGTTTCCAACAGAATCTGCTAAAACAGATTTGGCTATCTGAATACTTATTCGCGTCGCGCCCTATACAACTTATGGAACAGACGAACAAAAGAAGTAACATAAGGGACGTAGCGTCATGTGATATCAAGAATTCATTAAAATAACCCTTAATAATATATGCAAAACGATGTACATACTTGTTAAAATGTTAAAATGTAAAAAGTGACGCATGTAGGCTGGAAGTTTTGTACTAAAAATTATATTTTCCTAACTACTTATTAAAATACATAGATTTTTAGGGAATTAATAAAATTTGCATGCAAAATGTAGTAAGGAAAACACATACATTTATTTATCAGTGCAAACGTTTTTGAAAGTGGAATTCATTGTTACGTCGATCGAGGTAGTATTATGTATTGTATTGTAACGTCAATCCACATCAGAGACCAGGCCGCTGTCACGACCGGCTCACTTTAAAATCGGAGATAAAGATGTGGCGGCACTCGGCGACAATGTATATCGCCGAAGTGCCTAATGAGCCATCAATATCACAACGGTCCTTCCGCCGAATATTCGAGGAGAAGGCGTGCGTGGCGGCGATCGCGGATGCCTAACAAACTCAAGGATAGTGGGGATATTGAGGGGTGACAAAAGACAAATAACCGAATCCGATCGGAAGTCGAGTTGTAAGAGTCAGTCTTAAAAAGTCACGCCTAGAGCTCGGAAGTAAAAAATTGTGAATTGTATTACAAGAAAAATAGTTTCTTTTTTTTATTTTTTTTGTTGTTCTTTTGTGTTATTTTACGTGACAGTATCACCTGTACCTCACATAACATACTCGATTCTCGACGCTTGCTAAGGAAAACCACCTGAAAATTGAGTCGCTTCGGTGCTTTTTTTGTATATGAGTGTTGAGATCTATTTACGTGATCGTGAATGGTCATTCCCAAAAGGGGAACCTTATAACGGGAATCAAGATCATATAATCGGGTCTCGTGATTCACATACCGAAACATCAAGCAGAGACACTCTGTTCGTTTCTATCTTTAAAAAACTAGAACTTCATTGTCTTCCATGTTGATTTCTCGCGACTCAATTTTCGGACAGTTTTCTCTAGCAAGTGTCGAGATCTGTTTATACGATCTTGCTTATAATTACTAGAAAATTTATCAGTACCAATAAAATCACGCGTAAAGTAACCAGCAGTAAAATGTACTTACTTTTATGTTTATGTTTTCAATAAATGTTTCTGAAGTAGTTATTTACAAAAGAAAAATTTCGTAGAAAGTTATATATCTATAAAAAAGTATCGGTTATGAAAATTAATTTAATTTGTTTTCAATTATTTGAATCTGTATGCACATCTCTACATATATGTATATGACAACGATGCAACATGCAGTAACAAAGAATCGATTATATTTATTCCTTGGAACTGAGAAGTAAAGTTTATATGTGTCATATTGACTTGTTTCTTTAATATAAATAATTCATAAAGGTATTAGGATTAGTATTTGTTTTTAATGTTACGCGTTTATTCTGTTACAGTTTATCACAAATTAAATCAACAGTACAAGGATTTTAATGTATATCACTAAAATATTTTATTTGATTACAACTAACGTTACATCTAAAAAATCAAAGTGTTGAACACTAACTTCATCTTTATTAACATTACAGATTGCAAGCATGGATTATGATGATTTCTTCTTCGAAGAAGATAAGATGTTGGTTTCATACAATTGATTATTTACTTATTGATATGTTACATTTCAATTTAAATATGCTTCCTTTTTCTTGTAAAATGCATGTTTGTATGCCACGGTACGGTGGAATAGTCTAGTGGATCAAACAGTACTATCTACAAGTAATATAACTTTAACAAATATTGTCGATGAATCTAAAGAAAGTTTTGTTCCATTAACCACCGTGCCATCAGCTAATGTGCAATTGCATCAATTTACTACAATGGAAGATCGCATGTATGCATTTTTATGTTCCACTATTTTATCTTTCATTTAAATTTCTTTTACTAACATTTTCTATAATACATTTAAGAGATGTTACAAACTGTATATTTTCTGTTTCTTTTAATCATTATGGAACGTAGACCAGATGTAGAACTGGTCAGTCAAGATCAGTCTCTTCATCATCTACCCAATAATACGTAAGTTTTGATAATAATGTGTTTAATGCTAAAGTTATATTTTAATGTATTAATGGGTACTTAATTTGTTTATAGTGTTTCATAAAAATTAATAACATAATTCAGTATTTTTTAGTTTAATATTTCTAAACATTTAATTATTATCAGAACATTCAGGTAAGGATTTTTTTTTGACCAGTTATTTGATACAGATTTGTATTTAAATTGTTTCATTCTTCCTTATTTACATATTAAGCTTTATTTTATGAAATGTCATACCTCTAAGCTTTTAAAATTATTTTGTAACTATTTATGCACATTATTTGCTGTTAAAAAATATTGTAAACAATAATATAATAGATAGTTTTATGTTAATGTACAGCATACTTTATATGCATTTATATAAGAAGTATTATTAATTTATTATTATTATTGTTATTATAATAAATATGTTTATAACTTATTTCATGCTAAAAATATGAGTATGGAAGTAAATTGTATCAAATAAGTATTATACAAGTATTTTATGTGAAACAATATATTGATGTATTCTTTTGTTTCATTAATTTATACAGGGGTATGACCATAACTTCTGGAAATATTGTAATACAAAAAGATAGCAGTAATCTTATTGGCATAAGTATTGGAGGCGGAGCACCATTATGCCCCTGCTTGTATATTGTACAAATTTTTGACTATTCACCTGCAGCTATAGATGGTACTTTACAATCAGGAGATGAACTTGTAGCAGTAAATGGAGTATCAGTTAAAGGAAAGACAAAAGTAGAAGTTGCAAAAATGATACAATCTTGTGATTCTCAAGTCAGTATTAATTATAATAAATTACATGCCGATCCTAAACAAGGTCGTACTCTTGATATAGCTTTGAAAAAGGTATTTATTGTCCAAACTTATATATTAATTATAAATGATTACATTATTTTAAACCCTAAATTAATTTTAGGTAAAACATAGATTAATTGAAGGAATGGGAAGTGCAACAGCAGATGCACTTGGATTATCGCGTGCCATTCTTTGTAACGATGCACTTGTACAACGATTAATGGCATTGCAGCGCACAGAAAATTTGTATAGAGGTTTAGTCTCCCATGCTAATGCTACTTTACATAGTTTTTTTGATTTAATACAAATATACAAAGGTATTGTTATACATTTTTAAATAAATTATCAAATTCCAAAACTTACTTTTAAATTTAACTGTGTCAAAAATTATTCCATTTTGAGATTATATATATATATATACAAATGTTACAATAATATTTTGTTTTAACATTTTTAGTATCATTATATTGCATATTTTAGTATTTGGTGATGCCTTTGCTGCAATAGGAGTAAGAGAACCACAACCACGAGCTAGTGAAGCTTTCAGACAATTTGGTGAACAACATAGACAAATGGAAAAATATGGAATAACAATTTTAAAAAATTTGAAACCTATATTAAATGATTTAGGCACATATCTTCACAAAGCTATTCCAGATACTCGATTAACCATAAGCAAATATGCTGATGCAAAATTTGAATATCTTTCTTATTGTTTGAAAATAAAAGAAATGGATGATGAGGAACAAAGTTATGCATCAATACAAGAACCTTTTTATCGAGTGGAAACAGGCAATTATGAATATCGTCTAATCTTAAGATGTCGACAAGAAGCTCGTGCAAAATTTGGTAAACTTAGATCAGATGTACTTGTAAAACTCGAATTATTAGACAATAAACATGTTCAAGATGTCGTATGGCAATTGCAAAAATTTGCAGCTGGTTTAGCAAAATATTATACTAATACACGAGATTTATTATCCTCTGCAATGTTATTTCCTGTTGAAGTTGATTTATCACATTCTGCATTCCAATATAAATCTACTGGTCCTCAAGTAATAACTGATGGAGAGGATGTAGATGAATTTGAACCTGAAGAAAAAGCAAATATAAATGAAGATTTACTTATAGATACACAAAACTTTCCACTAATAACATCAGAATCTAACAATATGTAGCAATGTGCTTCTTGTTTGCAAAGAATTTTAGGAACTATTACCATATTTTATTAATATTTGAATATGAATGATATTATATATACAGTGAGCCTTTTCTAGTGTAACATACTTTTACTATTTTTAATGGAATTCTGCCCTAGTTTCATTCTTTTTCATAATACAAAAAACGAAACCAAAGATTATTATTTAAAAAGAACCATATAATTCTAACAAATCTGTATAAAAGAAATATATATATATATATATTGCATTATATATATATGTTTCTTTTTTTTTGTTTTTTTTTTGCTATTTTAAAAATATTTAAATTTTATTAAAATTGTCTTCATACATACGTATTCATTGTAAGGTATAAAAATGTATTTGTTACATTCTAAACTCTTATAATAAATGTATATTCTATGTCAAATGAATATTATTTTTGTAAAAATTATAAATATTTTAAAAATATTAAATATTTATTATTTAAGTATGATTAAATTAAATTATTCAAACACTTACTGAAATAGTTTAATATGAAAAAAATTTTCTATAACAATACTTATGCAATAGTATAAAAATTAAAATATATAATGTATATCTATTATTATTACATATATATATTGCAGTATTAATTGATTTTAAACAATAAGATTCTGTACAACCTTTTGTACTAATATCTGTAAATACTATGGAACTATAATCATGAAACATATCTACATATTTCGACAATATTATGAAATGCTCAGAATAATTTTTAAAAACTATTTATGTTTATATTTATTCAAATACAAAATATCACAAACATAAAATAATATTAAATCTTTCTGCAATATATTTACATATTTTTTTAACTATTTTCTAAATGTAATAATTGTTTATTTAAAAAATCTCAGATTAGTACATATCTATTTCATTAAAAAGTAAGGATTAAGTAAATCACAAATAATTATTTTATGTATTATAACTTAAGTTAAACTAATATGCTTATTAAACATTTACTTTATTTATTTATGCATTTATTCATATCTATTCTGTAATTTTTTAATGTTTTTCGTCATTATTGTTTGTATTTAATTTTACTATGATGCTATTACATAGTAATACTGATACTACATGTCAATATTAAAATAGAAAACTCATTGATTTCTTTAGTAAAAATTTCATTTTATATGTGATTTGTTAAAAAGAAGTTAAATTTATATTTTTGAAATGTTAAGCATCATAACTTTATATTTTTTCTGCAATATAGATCAGTAATGTATATTAAATTATTAAAAAATCAATTAAAATTTTTTAAACAAATGTACGAATTTAAGTATTAATTTCAAAATACTCATTCTAATTAAAACTAAATAAAACTAATTATATCTAAGATATTGTATATATATACATATATATTTTTAATAGTATAACTATAATATGATAGAGTTTATCAAATAACTAGTAAGATAGTTATTAAGTTTAACATGGATATATGCAGTCAGAGATTCTCTCGAATACAGCATAAATGAATAGAACTAGGTAGAACTGTAGAACTGTGACAATGGGGTTATTAACGGATCCTACGGCAGGATCTGGAAAAATAATAAAATTTTTATTGAAACGAGAACGACCACTTTGTTTCTTCTTATACATTAGCGGCATTGTTTGGATATTACTTCTTGCTTTACCCATATTCAACGATAGTAAGTAAGAAATTGTATTATCTAAATCAACAAAATTAGGTTATGTTATAAAAATAATCTAATAGAAAATATTAACATAAGTAATTAATATTATAAATATCAAAATATTTTTATTGTCTATATTTGCTACATAAATAAAATAGGATTTATATATAGATTATTTTAGTTTATTATCAGAATGACATCATACATGTATTTTATATTATTTATACAATGTGTTTTGTATAATAGATCAAATATTTTTAAGGTGTATAATACTGATTGTATAATACTGATTAAAATAAGAAAAAATATGTCTCATTAATATGAATTTATAAAATAACTATGAAGATTTTCAGTATTTTATGTCATCTGTTAAAGTTGTAAGTGGACTGCAGATTTTTATATATTTATAGGAAATTTGAAAGTACAAGATTGCACAGAATACACATAAAATAAAAAAATATATAAATACCCAAAGTATCATGTTTTCTATAATACTTGATAGATAAAACAATTCTCTATTGAGAGTCTACCTTTTTAATTATATTGTAAAGAATATGAATGTGCATAAAAATCTGCAATTTACTTACAAAAATATGCAATATAGAACTCAGATTATATTTCAGCATTTCAACATATTATAAATTATAGAATATATGTAAGAGTTATATATAATATAAATATAAATAGAACATTTTTTTAAATATTTTTTGTTTTTACCTGAAGATTTTTGCATTCAAATAAAAAAAAAGTTAAAAATATGGAATATATTATATAAAGAAGTAAAATAAAGGTCTGACTTTAAACAAACTGTTATTTTTGTTTTTTTCTGGTAGATAGAACTATTTATTTTAATGAATTATATTATATGTAAATTAATTCTTCCAATTCAAAGTAGTAATAGTATTTATTGCATCATCCATACATTATTCAATGTTTTTGAATACTATACATAATATCAATCTAACATATATACATGTAATAATATTAATATATAAATGTCCTAAATATGTGTATTTTTTAAACATGTAGATACCTATTTCTCTGAAAATGCTTTATTGCCAGGATTGGTTACGAAAGAAAGTAACTTGGTGCAAACAGCAAAACAGTATTATATACACTTAATCCATGAAATGAAACGATATCCCGATGTAATGCCATATGCTTGGTTAGCTGCTAAATTAAATCAGCTTCATTTGGATGTTTTTACACATAATTTCACGTTAGTATATCCTTTTCAAGAGCAACAGGTAAATGAATAAACATATCATTTATTTTTATTAGGTAGTTTTTCAGATATTTCTTTAAATTAATTATTAAGTGAGTTATACTATCATCAAAGAAAGACAAAATTTTGAAAGATATAAAAGGTATTTCGTAAAGATATAAAGATTGGTACATTTATAGTTTACAGGCCAAAATATATATGGGATTATGAGAGCTCCAAGAGCAGCTAGTACAGAAGCAATTGTAGTTAGCGTCCCTTTTAGACCAATTAATAGTATTTATTTGGATACTGCTCCTTCTATTGCTCTTCTTCTTGCATTTGCTAAATTTTGTAGAAGTAAGTATTTACAAAAAATATAATTAGATTGTTTTTTAATAATTCTGATAGTATTATCTTATAATAAAATGAGAAGTGTCTTTGTGTTATGTACAAATAGGCTTGGATAATAGTTTTGAAGTATATAAATATCATACAAGAACATGAAAATAAATGGAAGTTTTAAAATAAATATGTGTAAAGATAAAAATGTAATTCTATATAAGGATTATGTTTATTTCTTATATAATATAATTACTTGTATTTATTTAGTTATATACTTTTATTTTATTAATAATGTACTAAAAACTTGATTTATAGAACAGAAATACTGGGCAAAGGATATTATATTCCTAATAACAGAACATGAACAATTAGGAATACAAGCGTGGTTGGATGCATATCATGGAGTTACTAGTGGTAATGAAGGTATACTTGTATCTGGAGATCTTCCTGGTCGTGCTGGCTCCATTCAAACTGCTATTAATTTGGAATTACATTCAATGAAGATTACATCTATTGATGTTAAAGTATGTTTGTTTTATTAAATTTTAATTAACTAAAATTTTAGAGTAGAATTATTATTATACATTTTTATTTAATTTTAATTACCTAATAATCCTTTTCTATTCTGTAAGATTTGAACATTAACAATGTGTGTAAATTTATGTACAAAACTATTTAAGTAATTTATGTTGTATTTTATTTTAAAGCAAAAAAAGATTAAGAGTCATTTCATTGAATAAATTTATCGTCTCTCATTCATCTGCTTGTTAAACAAAATTAAAATTTTTATTTCAGCTGTATTAAAAGAAATGAAATGAAAAAAAGGAATGAATGTTTATAATACTTGAAAATATCCAAAATGTTTCAATTTATGCAGTAATTATTATTTATTTGACAAATATTATTATTCTTAAATTGTAGATAATTTAAAGGAAATTCGTAAAAATATCATTTTGTCTAGAATCATATAAAGTTTCCTTTTTCTCTAGGTAGAAGGATTAAATGGACGATTACCCAATTTAGATCTTTTTAATTTGGCACAAAATATGATAGCCAAGGAAGGAATTCGACAATCATTTCAAAGACGTTTTGATGTTAAATATAAAAATAAGTTTAACTATTGGTGGTATCATTTCAATACACTTCTGATGATGATTACAAGTCAAGCTACTGGAATTCCAACAGGAAATCATGGACTTTTCCATAGGTATTTAATAACTATAAAAAATCATGAAAGATTTATTGTTAGTTTGTTATTCATAATACATATATATGTATATATGATTCCATTTACAAATCTAAAAGTATCTTTTTCTATCTAGCATATTTTTCAAAACGTTTGTAATAACAGATTAAAATAACATTACTGAAATTAATGATGTTAATATGCATAGTATTAATTAATGTATAAACAAAAACCATCCTGTTTTGTGTCTTATTTGGTTGGTCAGATTTATAAATTCTCTTGTGAGAAATACTGATTATTTTACTTTTCAATAAGGATTATTGTATTTTAATTATTATGGTTTTTTCATCATTTAATAATTTTCCTTTAATGAATATTGTTATAGGTTCGGTATTGAAGCGATTACTTTGGAAGGTTTTGAAAAGCCTGGTCAACAAAATTCTAATGGAAATTTTTATCAAATTGGTCGTATTGTAGAAAGTATAGTACGATCGTTAAATAATTTATTAGAACGTTTTCACCAATCTTATTTTTTTTATCTGCTTCCATCAACAGATACTTATATTTCTATTGGTGAGTGAAAACCAATGTTTTGTTTTTCGTTATTAAAAAATTTACAAACTTAGGAAATAAAAAATCCATTGCAATATATAATTATATACAGAGTTAGTCTTTATATATTTAGTAATGAAATATAAATAATTATCATTGAAAAAATATTTTAGGACTTTATATAAGATCTTTAGTCTTAATTATTGCTGGGATATTTGTAAAAGCATTTTCTATTTGGCAAAGGCTTCAAGTATCCACTTCTGTAGAAGATAAGAAAAACACAGTTATTAAACAATCAAAGGTTTGTTTTTTTAACTTTCTTTTTACATGTTTGACTAATAAATAATAAGCTGAAAATTTAATATTTATTATTGATAAATATAAAATATTTGTTTAAGCCATAAATTGATATATTTTCTGCAATTATAACAAGTATTATATACTTATAACATATACTTTTTTTATAGGATGATGGATTTGACATTGGCATTATTATGTCAGAAATATTATGGAGCCATATTTGTGGTGTTGTAATTGCAACATCCCCATTCCCACTTACTTATTTTGGTAAAAAAGTAAATTCTCATACAGAAGACTCTATATATTTCGGTTTTGTTACAATAACTATCTTAACATTAATATGGCCATTTTATTCTAGAAGGTAACTTATGTTAATTCATTAACTGATGCCATAATAAGTTATACTTAAATTAATTATTGTTACTTCTAGGCAAATGAAATATAAAAATGCAGCTTTAGTTTGTGTGATTGCACTAGTAGAGTTGGGTACTGTATTGATGTGCATAGCAATGCATAATTTTTCTTTGGCACTTCTGACTGCTGTAATTTATGTACCTTTTGTATTTGTTCTACCAATAACACCAAAACAAAATCTCACCAAGTAAGTACATTTTAAAAATTAAATTCTTTTTAGATCATATTTTTCAAAATATAAAATAAAACGTATTGTCCAATTTGATTTATATTAAAATATTTGAAATATTATAGTTCACATAACTTATTAATTTATAAACTGTTTTTCCTAAATACAAAAAATTATTAGTTACAAATTATTGTTTCTTATTCTTTTATATCGTAAAAACATTTTTAAAGAAAAACTGGAATATTAGTTACAATTATTAAAATTTATAATAAAATTATGTTGCAGATCGCGCAAAATGCTTTCTTTTATGTGGGTTTTTCTACATCCATTTATGATTGCAAGTTTATTCATAATGTGTTACACATACATATATTTTTTTTCTGATTCCCTCCCCTCAATTTTATTTCGAGGATATCGCGCTACAAAGCAAGCATTTGTTTTTAGTATCATGGATTCAATGATTTATGGGAATTGGTTATATAATGTAACAGTTTCCACAATGTTTCCTATTTGGTTTATATTTTGGAACATTTTATGTTTTAATATAGTATGAATTCCTAATATGTGTAAATAGTTCTTTTTATAATAAAAATTATAATTATGAGAACTTATTATTATTATCTAAGGATTTTATGGAATACTGTATACTGTATAATAAGAAAAATTTGTTAGTAGCGTATCACATTTCATCAATATGAAAAACTATTTATATTATTATTTATTCCTCTTAATTAAGACGCAATAGACAGTCACTGCCTACTATACATTGTATAGAATACTTATTTATAATATTTAAAAAAAAGTTAAATTTTTGAGATACTAGATTGCCACATTTGTATTATTTTCACTGTGATGATAATAAATGTATAATTACACAAAAATTTAAATAAATATCTGAAGCTTATTTTCGATTTTGAATACTGTATAAATTTAATTTGTATAATGTATTCAACTTTTTATGTGATTATAAAATATTTTAATTAAATTATTGCATAATGAAAATAAATATCAAATAAAAAATAGACTTACTTAAATAAAAACTTTGCTATAGGGGACAAACAATTACTGACGTTTTTTGCAATCTTGCAATTTTCAACATGTAAAATACAAAGATAGAAAATATAAGTTCTAAAGTGTAGAATCTATTGGTTCAACAATTAAAACTGGGCATTTTTAGGTTCCACACACACGTTACTTTGACGCCATAATTACTAATTTGATAATTTGCCGAAGATTATCAAAATGTATTGCATGTGATGCCTCGAAAAAATGGAGCTTATAACAGAAGATAACATCTTAATATAGTTACCACAAATATGTTTATAAAAATACCTTTATTTACATATGTTACGGGCGAAGTTCGCAGAAATGATACGGAATTGAGATGGGTTAGGGTCAGGTTATAGAAGAAGACTTGACCGAGCAGGCGGCCTCAAACGACGTAGGAACCGCCGAGAAGGACGCGTGGGACCAGTGGCGATCCCAGCTGATCAACGAGGGAGGCGAACATCGAGGCGCGGAGGCGGTCCTCCCAAACTGGGAGACATGGAGAAGCCGCCGCGGCCTCCCGCTCACCTACAGGATGACCCAGGTGCTCACTGGAAACGGCGTGTTCGGCGAGTACCTGAGAAAGATCGGACAGGAGATGACAGACATTTGTCACCACTGCGGAGAGGGCAGGGACACAGCGCAGCACACGCTGCAGCTCTGTCCGGCGTGGGAGCTGCCCCGCTACATTCTGCGGCACGCCATAGGAGAAAGATTGACCCCCTCAGCGATTGTAGAAGCGATGTTGAAGGCCGTCCGCCTCTTCTGCAAGCGAGTTATGCTTGCGAAGGAGCGAGCAGAAAGGGAGAGAAAGAAAAACTCCCACCCTTGTAGGATAAGACGATGGAGGAGGATGGCAGTCAGGCGACCTAGAGCCGCTCCATCGCCGTCCCAACGGACCACGACTAGAAGGGGCGATAGCGCTAGGGGCAATGACCCGCCCCCCCCCTAACGCCAAATTCAATAGTCAGGAATTATTAGGACTGGCTCGAACAAGAGGACGCGGGAAGGGGGTGCAACAGAAGTTAATTCATAAGAGGTTCCTGGAGCACTCCTGTCATACCCGTAGGATGGTCATCGTGGAGTTTTGGTCGGTAGGAATCCGACACTACTCTGCTGTTACGCGATTATTAGAACAGCGAAGTGTCCATGAGGATTTCTCCACGTACAAAAAAAAAAAGTTGTATTAGAAAAAGCTAAAGAAAGTCAGCAGAAAAAGATATTTCGAATATTTATTGACGCATGGAAGCATTTATAAAATCAATACATGTGAAAGTAGGAAATTTTCTTAAAGAAGAATTCAACTTGGATGAAGAATTATAAAACACCAATATATTCTGCCAATCTGATTTTTGTTACAAATTATAATTTACGAGAAACTTAAAATTAATAATATATACACAAAACATTTTTTTATGTTTCTTTAGTTTCTTGTCTATCTTTAGTTCTGATTGTTCCGGAAAGGTGATCAGGATGTGACGAAGATATCCAGTCTTTTATTGATCAGCTGATCAATTAAAAATGTTGTTATGCTGATCGTCTTACCGGAACATTCAAACCTAGATGTAGGAGCGTTTTTTCAGAAGCACATTAGTATTAGCAACATCTTGATAGAGTCAACTGCAATGCTGACGAAACGTTGGAATTCTTTTCCTTTTGGACACAGCTCTTTCCTGGAAGCTTCATACAGTGTTAGTCGAATCAGTGTTAAATGTATCAGTGCTAACTGTAACAGTGTGAATAGTGAAAGTTGAGGCTATGATAGCTTTAAGATTTGCTTAATATTTTCTCCGCTTTATTATATCTGGTCTCCAATTTACAGGATGCGTCTCTTCAGTCTAAAAATAATAATAATAAAAAATAATATAATAATAAAAAATAATATAATAATAATAAAATAATAAAATAATTGTCTTTTTATCGAAATTATTGACATAATTAACATTTAAAAGATAGCTTTCTTACAGCAGTATCATCTTCTTTATATACTTTTATTGTTTTATCTGCTTCTGTTGTAATCATGCGAGTACCAGACATGTCAAATGTAATACTAAATACTCCAGCTTCACTATCCATTGAGCCCGGTTGAACGGGTGCTTGTAAACGTTGGAAATTATACCTTGAAATATATACGTATAGATATCGTAAATAATGCTGAAACTCAGTTGAAAAAATACAATCTTTATACGAAATATTATATTTACCCTGTTCTCCAGTCCCAAAGATGCATAGTACCATTATCTGCTCCAGAAACTAATACGCCATCAGCATTAACAGCTAAACAATTAACTATTGCATTATGACCAGATAAATTCTGAATGAATTTTCCTTCTGGACATTTCCATTGCTTAATATTATCTGGAGATGCTGATGCGAACATATATCTAATGAACAATATAAATTAGATGAAGGAATTTACAATCTAAAGAAAAACAATCTAAACAATCTAAAGAAATACAGTACACATACAGTGATGGATGAAAAGTCACAGCTCTTATACTTTTCTTGTGATTTGTTAAAGTAGCTCTAGATCTTCCAGCAGCTAAATCCCATAATCGTATAGTGCAATCGTGACTCCCAGTGACAATCTAGTAAAAGAAAGAAGTAAAAATATATATAGTTAAATATTTTTTTAAATATATATATCAAATTATTTGATGCATTGTTTGGTTTTGATACCTGTGGTTCAGCTGTTTGACAAATTACACTAGCAACTGTGTTAGTGTGACCAACAAGCGTATGTACATTTGCTTTGGTTCGCATATCCCATACTCTTGCAGTAGAATCTCTACCTGCAGTTACTAATACATCAATACTAGGATGTAATGCTATGGAGTATACAGCTGATAAATGTCCATGATAATGTCTTATAACCTGTAAAAACAGTAGAAATTGTAAAATATGAACTACTGAATATTAATTATTGAGTACATAAAATAATAGTATATATAATTAAAACTATGTTGTAACCTTGTTGTACTCAAGATCCCAACACTTCACTTGCCGATCTTCTCCACAAGAAAATAAATATGGATGTCTTTGAGAAAATGCAAGTCCACGAACACTGCTTATGTGACCAGTCAAAGAAACTTTCAATTTACCAGTTGCAAGATCCCATATCTGAAATTTTTAAAAGTATTATGTAATAATATAATTAAAATAAGGGCTACTAAGATCTATAAAATTTATAACCAAAATCAGTTTATAAAACTGTATAAAATGACACTGCAATATATTATATAATTTAATACAAATATTAAACGAAACAATAATCTTACTTTAATCACTCTATCTGCAGATCCTGTTGCAAACCATTCATTTCCTGGTTCAACAGCACAACACCTTACCCAACCAAGATGACCACTAATAACCCTATATAATTTCCATGGTGCATGCCACTTAGGTTTTGCCATAGATGGTGTCTTCTTCTGTGGTATGATTAATGACATATTAACTGAATTTCCTCCTGAATTCGTTTGCGTTGTTACTATATTGTTATTTTGTATAGGATTATAAGGAACAACTGCAACATTATTATTTCCTCCAAAAGATTCATCTACAAACAATATCATTGTTATTAAATCAATAACATATACAAATATTATTATGATATAAGAAATACATATATATTTATAAATACCGCCTGGTGGAGGAGGATCTGTATTTTCATTTTCATTTTGTATTTTCATTATATTGTTAGTTTTGACACGTGCCAATACAGGACCATAAGAGTCTTTTGCTTTTACAGATTTTTTCATTTTTTGTCTATAAAACATTATTTTTATGATTTTATAATGTTCGCTTATATTATAAATACAAAATATACTTACAAGTTAGGATCCACAGGTGGTAAAGTACCTTGATTTAATAAAAACATATCATGTGTTCTCTTTAAAGATCGAAATACAAGAGTATGTACAGAATGCCTTTGTACATCCTATATAGGAAAATGTATGTAATTTAGCAATTTTTTATTTAAAAATCATTATGTACTATAATTTATTTTTTTTTACCCGTAACATTAGTTAAGGGGAAAATTTCTTTTTTCGGTTTGATAATTACGCAGTCTAAAAATGTGATTAACAGCTATTTTATAAAAAGTATAGTGCTTACCATTTTTATGAATGTAAATATTGCTTGAATTAATATAAACTTAAAAGTAAATACTGTAATTCACAGTCATGTAAACAAGTATACCCTATAGCATAAAGTATAGGGTCTATTATGTATGTATACCGAAAGCACGATTGCATACACAGGCTGGAAACTTTCATAGTGGAGGTACCGCTTTTAATGTTGGGAGATGTGCTTCACAAATCGGCCGTTAGTTATAGCGCTGAGATCGATTTGTTAAAGTTTTGCATTTAATGCCATCTTCGTCGTCCTTACCACTGAAAATAAAGAATATGAACTAAACTATATTTCACATATAATATTTTGCAATCTATTTGAGGTAAACATATACTATTTCACATTGCGGTGTAGAAAAATGTTGTTAAAAAAAATGTAGATTAGATAATAAAGTTCAATTGCAATTCGGCTTGCAAGTACAGACATAAGGTTGCGCTGCATGACAAAACCTACAAAATTAATTGAAGCGCCTTACTTGAGAACACTTGAAAAACGTTTTCCGATTATTAAGAGTCTTATCCCCATTACAGGAAGTTTCATGTTGATTTTTCACCATTTAATCGTCGAATGGTTTTTTCTAGGCTCCAGTATATGAGTGTGCAGAACTGTTTATATGATCGCGGTTCGAAGTATACACTTGTACTTTCTTTCACAGCTACGTTCTTTTTCGTTTTATTTTCTTTTTTATCGTTTCTTTTTCAGCTTCTTTTCATTTTATTTTTTTATTCCTTTCCTTTTTTGTTTACTTTGTTGTACGCTTATATATTATTTTTTAAAAATGGAATTTAGCTAAATTACCCGCTTCAAAGGAAGCGGCTATTGCCTGAGCTCGTGAGCACAGGCTCTTACAAGTAAATAAGAACTGCGGTGTTCATCGAAAACCGATGAAGTTATATGAAGGAGCAGAGCACGGAATTGGTCGATTTCGATGTTCTGTCGGTCGTGGGAAATGTAGACAGTATGCAGGATTAATTCATTTTTTGATGAAGTTCGCCTTCCTTTAAATAAAGTAATTAAGTAAGTTTTTAACTTATTTGGCTAATTTTAACGCATTATTCAAATTATTTAAAAAATTATTTTATTTTATTTAGATTAATGTACTGCTTTGAGCGAGATTTCTCATATGAGAATACCGCGCATGAACTATGCGACCCCACCTTAGGCAATGATTGTGCGCTACTGTCAACCGTAACAATTGCCGCGTGGTTTCGCTGCTGTCGGGAGATAACAGTGGATAACTTTTTAACATACAGGCAAAGAAACCGAAATTATGGGGAATTCCGGAATCTGGGTCTCCGATTACTGTTCTCGTACCTTATGTAACAGTTCGATATTTGAAGAATGTTTATAGAAAACACTATAAGTGCCAAAGTTGAAAAATTTTGCGTTTTTAAAAAAATGTTCTACATAGCGTTAAGAATAGTAAGAAAAGTAGATAGTACAAAATTTAAGAACAATTTCCCTTTCTAAGTAGACATTAATATAGAAAATGGTGTCACTGGTATGTCTATCTGTCTTGGTATTGTCTATCTGACATAAACGTTTCTTTACAGATACTTTCATTTTATAGACACTCTTTTTCATAGATCTAGACTACATTAATGTATAAGTTTTCTCTTACCTTTTGAAAAATTTGTTTTTTAGTAGTTGCAATTTTTTCTATGAGTATTCTTTATTTCCATATTTCTGTATAACCTATTTCTTTGTATTACTTTCATTTATATATTTTTATTTTCATATTATTTAACAGATTGACGAAGCAAAATTCGGAAAGAGAAGATATAATTATGGCAAGAGAGTTGAAAATCATTGGGTTTTGGGTATGGTAGACATCCAAACAAACATATTATGGGATATTAACATATTATATATCATTATAGGATGATATTAGTGCAAAATCGTGAGGCAACAACAATCATTTTAATAATAAAGGAAAATGTAATTACTGGTAATGAAATCCACACAAACAGTTTTGAAAGTTATGCCAGGTTGGCTGCAGAGGGATACATATATAAAACAACCAAAGCATGAAATTTGTAGATAAATGAAATTGAGTTTTATTTGTATTAGGTTTACATTCGAAAATGATTAGTATTTAATATTTATTTTACGGTCGGTTATGTTAGTACAAACTAACTTTTGACGAATTTAACTACAGCTAGTAATGATAGCATTGAAGAATCCAATTAGCGATCGGCAAAACACTGGGTGAGGGGAAGGTTGTTTCCATGACGATGAATTTGCCGATCGCTTATGCGAATTTTTTTGGCGACGTTTTTATCATCACAATAGAATTGATTTAATGGCATCGTTGCTAGAAGCGATCTGAAGACATTATAGTTTTGAATAAGATAAATGGAAATCGAGAGTATTTAAATGCTCATCTGTGTAGACCAATCAGATTATAGATAGAAGCAATATGTTGTAGTAAAAGTAGTCAAAGTAATGTGTAATATACCTCACGAACATATAAGTAGGTCTCAACACTTATATACCGAAGTCTAGAGAAAACAGTTAAAAAATTGAGTTGTGACTAGTTGTGAAAAATCAACAGAAAAGACAAGATTCTCGTTCTGCGCATGCGTGGCATGCTCAGACGAAGACAGAGACACTTTACTCATCTTTGTCTATCTCACAAGAACACAAACTTTGTTGATCGTCCACGTTGATCTTTCATGACTGAGCGCAACTCAATTTTTGGACGATTTTCCCTAGCAAGTGTCGAAACCTGTTTATGTGGTCGTCACATATCCTAAAAATACTCAGTTTCATATAGTTTTAACTATTAAACCATTGGATTCGTCATTCTCGCCTTAAAACTTGTATTTTCGGGTTCTATACGTCGAAAATTACAAAATTGCAAAAAAGGCAGTCAATAATTTTTTCTCCTAAAGTAAAGTTTAACCAAAAAATGAATTAGTATAAAAAATGTAATAATACACTGGAAACACAAAGTAATATTCATACAAATTATATAATGCCAATTTTAATTATTTCTTAGTATTACTGTTTATGTAATTTGTTTTATTAGTATACATAAATGCCGCCATCTTAACTGTTTCCATGGAGACCATGAAAACAAACTTTTATACAAAAATTATAGAGATGATTTCGTAAAATTAAGTGTAAAACAAAACTTTTTGTGTGTATGTGTGTGTATATAGAACAATAAACAATGCAAGCTTCTCCTACTTGGGTTGATAAAGTCCAAGATAAATCTGAACAATGGTAAGTATAGAAATATATATCTTTGGCAATATATATGATTATAACTATGGAATAATTTAAGTTTGTTTCAAATAGTAAAAAATAAGGAGTAATTACATTTTTACGTTAATGCTTTAATTAATATTTTAAATAAATCCAAGATTTTACATATTTTTAAGAATTATATTAATAATTATATTTTTATAATTTATTATGTTTTGAATGTTATTTAATGTTGTATAATATATACATTTTTAAATTAATGATTTTTTTCTTCATAGAAACTAAAATCTTTTTACTAATGTTAATAATTACGTAAGATTAATTTTATGTCCTTTATAATTTACTTATTTCCAACTTCGTGATATAAATGTTTTATGTGACACAAGGATGATTTTATATTATTTACAGCAATAGTTACTAATATTTTTGCAATTTTATTTTCAGTATATATGATCTATGTTTTAATCCAGATGGAACTCAGTTAGTTATTGCTGCTGGACAACAAGTTCTTGTTTATGAAACTAATGAAGGTACTTTAATTCAACCATTAAAAGGTATGTAATGAAGCTTATGAATCCAAATAAAAGAGTTAATTTAATAAAATATAAGTTATATTTCTGTTTATACTTTATAGGACATAAAGATATAGTTTATTGTGTATGTTATGCAAGAGATGGCAAAAAATTTGCATCAGGTAGTGCTGATAAAAGTGTTATTATCTGGACATCAAGATTAGAAGGCATACTTAAATATTCGTAAGTTATCTCTGTTTTATAAATAGCACAATTAAGATAAAAATAATATTTTTGATACTGTATTATAACCAAATCTTTTACTTTAATACAATACTACAGTTTATGAGATAGAGATTTAATGTGTTTGAATAAATTACTAACTAATAAAATCTATAAATGAAAAGATATGAGTTTGTTAGAAATCTTAAGTATAAACACATATCTTTATAGAAAATATTATGAAAAGTAAAATAGTCTTAAAATTTTATAATGATAGTTATATATAGTACATACATTAATGTCGTGTATGTTTACGATACTATATTTCAGACATAATGAAGCTGTTCAAGCTATGCAGTTCAATCCAGTATCACATCAACTTTTAAGTTGTTCTTTGTCAGACATAGCACTCTGGTCTCCAGAACAGAAAGCAGTTGTAAAGCATAAATCAAAAGGAAGAGTAAATTGTTGTGCTTGGACAAACGATGGTCAATATTTAGCAATTGGCTTGGCATCTGGCTATGTCTCTATTAGAAATAAAGTTTGTTTTCTTTGTTTAAAATCTATGTCCATTGCACAATGTAAATAGTTTTATATATATCATATTGTTAATATAAAAGTGTATTAAATATTATTCTATTATTTAAATATTGTTTAACTATTTATTTATTATTTATTGTATATATTTGTTTAGAACGCTCACGATTGAAAACATTTAAAAAGTTTAACTTCATGTAAATTGTACTGAATTTATTTTAATATTTTAGAATGGAGAAGAGCAAACACGAATTGATAGACAAAATGGAATACCTATTTGGAGCTTGTTGTGGAATCGTCAATGGTAAAAAGAATAATTACTTTAACATAATAACTACCTGTATATATATTAACACTTTGACTGCCACGCCGAAATCACATGTTTCGCTCAGGACGCAACGGGAGTATTATTATTATTCAAAGCATATAATGGCAAAATAATAATAAATTGATGATGTAAGACAACATTCTTCCCCAATAGACCGTTTATCTTGTTGGTGATCACGGGTGACCACCGTGGCGCCTTGGTAACAGTTGATAGCGACATATTATAACAAGGCTTCGTTTATTTCAACAAACCATTCGCATTCGTTATTTCGTCGTAAGCAAAATGTCCAGAATATATTGTTGAAACGTGTAGAAGATATTAGTAAACAGTATTATGATTATTTTTATGATTTCGATGAAACATTCGGCTGAAATGATAGAGGTAAAAAAAAATTATGTTTGTGATAAACCAATGGTAGTAGTAGATTACAACAGAGGAAAATGTGCTGTAGATTTATCAGATTAAATGATAGCATATTCTACATCACATAGAAGAATCCTCAAGTAGTATATAAAATTAGCTTTAGAGTTATTGTTAAATACATCAATTTCAAACGCGATGATATTCTATAAACAAGCAACAAAAACGAAAATCAAGGTATCATATTTTAGAATGGCACTCGCGATGCACCTTACACAATGTCATTCACCAGAGCCATCAAATATACTTATTCGACAAACATCGTGACACGAAATGCAGAAGAAAGAAGAGCAAGCGTACCTGGCACGAATATTTTGCAGAGAGTGCTATAAAAAGAATGTTAAACAGTTAGGATCAAAAATTGCTAAGAATCGGACCAAAAAGGTGACCACCTATTGTCCAAATTGTATTGATGAGCCACATTTATGTTTAAAGTGTTTTAACATAGTGCACCGTTAGATGCAAGATTTGTTCCCATTTTTTTTTTTTTTTGTTGATGTTCTAATAAAAATGTTTAATTGTTCAATGGGGCACTTTTTATTTCAAAGTATCTTCTATTTATCCGTTATATTCATAATGCCGTAACTGTCAATTTTCACTCAATTTTTACAATTGTAAGAAGTTAAAGCACTTTGGTCATCAATGACCACGGTGGCGTCACAGGAGAAACCATGGCTGGTTATATATGACCAACATGGCAGTCAAAGTGTTAACGTCATGTATTAAATATTTCATAGATTTTCTGTAAAGGATTAGCAAATAACAAATTTTAGTAATGAGTTCTTTTATTATCCATAGGGAAGATTTAGCAGAAGTTCTCTGTATTGCAGAATGGAATGGAACCCTATCGTTTTATTCAATATCAGGAAAATCATTGGGGAAAGATAGACAACTCAATTTTATGCCACTTAAAATGTGTAACTTTGCAGGAGATCAATATATTTTAATTTCTGGAAGTAATAGACAGTGTTTATTAATGACATATGATGGGATACAATTGATTAACATTGGTGGTACATTTTCCTCCTGGGTTTGGAGTTGTGCTGTACATCCAAGTTCTACACATGTTGTATGAATTAAAATTTTTCATTTTTTATTCAGTCTTTAATTTTATAATTCTTATTTCTTTAAACTTATAATTGTATAATTTATTTTAATATTTACTTCAATATTTATAATTAATATGCTGTAGAAGTACTTAAAAAGGAACTATGTGTCTTTTTGTTTAGGCATTAGGTTGTCAAGATGGTACAATAACATATTTGCAGTTATCTTGGGATGTTATACATGGATTATATGGAGATAGATATGCATATAGAGAAAATATGACTGATGTAATAATACAAAATTTAATTACTAATCAAAAAGTTCGCATTAAGTGCAAAGATTTGGTAAGTATACGAAATATCTTGATAATAAATATAATTTTAGATACAAATTCGTTCTTTAATTTTTAAATTGAAATAGTGTACTAAAAATACTGATAAATAAGATACATTATATAAAATTTCTTATTTTATTTTTAGATATATCGTATTGCTGTGTATAGAAACAGATTAGCAGTTCAATTATCGGAACGTGTAATAATTTATGAACCATCAAATTCCAATGATGGAATGCATTATCGAATATATGAAAAATTAAATCAAACATTAAATTGTAATTTACTTGTTGTCACTACGAACAACTTAATTTTATGTACAGAAAGACAATTACAAAGTCTATCTTTCAATGGTACAATAGAAAGAGAATGGATACTTGATGGACTTATAACTTATATAAAAGTTGTTGGTGGACCAATTGGACAAGAGTGCCTTAATGTAGGTTCGTATTACAAAATTTGTGCAAATTCAAATAAAATATCTTTGTAAGATATAAGAAAAAATGAAAATTTAACAAAAAATGAATTAATTATATTTAATATAATTATAATAATATTAATTATATAGTTTTATTGAAATTATTAATTTATTGAGAATCAGCTAGTTTGCATAAACTTAGTCATGTGTTAATGACAATTTAGTTCTTTTTTTCTATATTAATATTTAGCACTAATGATTTGTTTATTACTTTTGAATAACAAAATAAAAATAAAGTATATAATAAACTCTTATTTTCATGCTTTTTAGGTTTAAATACTGGCTATATAGTGAAAATATATTTAGATAATCCTTTCCCAGCATATATAATAAAAATTGAGGGTTCTGTAAGATGCCTCGATATCAGTTCATTAAAGGAAAAAATTGCTGTTGTTAGTGATCATGGAGTCCTTTCTGTATTTGATTTATATACAGAGGAAAAACTCCAAGAATTTCAAAATGTAAATAGTGTGACATTTAATAATAGTTTTGAAGATATAATGTGTTTTTCTAGTGGAGAATATTTAGCAATTAAAGTAGGCGATTTTGCGGAATATAGACAAAAATTTTCGGGACTTGTCATGGGTCACAATGAATCAAAAGTGTATTGTTTAAACGGTTCTTCTATTGTCACGTTAGAGGTAAATTTGTGCTTTGGTATATATACAACAAATATGTTATTAAGTAATGAAGTTTAAGTCATAAAATCCTAAGTTTTGAAAATAATAGTTGCATGCATGTAATATAACATAATTTATGATAACGTAAATGATGATAACTAAAATATTATTGTGTGTATATAGGTACCCTTATCATTGTTTATGTATCAATATATTGATATTGGTCTTTTTTCTAATGCTTACAACATGGCATGTCTTGGAGTAGCAGATTCTGACTGGTTTGCTTTAGGAACAGCTGCTTTAGAAAATTTGGAATTAAATATTGCATACTCTTCCTTTGCTAGAATAAAAAATTTAAAATATATAGAAGTTTTATCTGAAGTGGAAGAAAAACTTAAATCTGGAGAATGGGGAAGAGAAGCATGCATGGCTACTGCTGCAGCTGCTATGGGAAAACTGAAAGATGCTGCAAAACTTTTCCAAAAAGCTGGTTTACAACAATATGCATTAACTATGTACTCCGATCTACGTATGTTTGATATTGCACAAGAATTTATTGTTAGTGGAAATAATCAGGTTAGTGAAGAAATCATTTAGTAGTATGTTTTATTTAAATTTTCATATTAGTTTTATACAGGGTATTCTATGTCATTATTACCATGTAATTTCATGACCATTGTCTAATTTTATAAAAAATTTATGCACATGCTTTAGTGTGTATCTTAATCATTAAGGATTAAAAATGATATATGTAGTATCGTGGAAAAAAGGCCTGTGGCGGCACTCGATAGCAAATACCACCACTCGACACTAACTAGTGTTGGACGACGGCAGTACAGTGGTTAGCGCCTTAGGTTACGAACGTTCGGAACCCCCCGGGTTCGAATCCTGGCGACCGGAGTCCGATTTTTCTTTCACGATACAAAAGTGAGAAGAAAAGCAGCCATACCCAGCAGCGACATCTACAGCCTAAGCACTCACGATACTACATATATATGTATATTGTTTACAAAGATAAATATTTTATGTTTGGATTTTTCAATAAATTCATATTTTTATTTTAATATAATGCAAAATATAGTAACAAACTATACATAAATGACAAAAAAGGTATGCGCACAGGTACAAATTTTATTAAAGATATGACATTATATTACAGTATGTAATGCTTTGTGATAATACGTTACAGGATGCTATATATGTTACAATGACATTTATATTAAAATCAGAAATAATAAGAATAAAAATTTTGTTCCAGGATCGTACAATTTTACTTCGTAAACGAGCAGAATGGGCTAAAAGTCTTGGAGAACCTCGTGCTGCGGCAGAAATGTTTCTTTCAGCTGGAGATGTTGATCGCGCCATAAATATAATCGCAGAATATGGCTGGATTGACATGTTAATTAAAGTTGGCAGACAACTTGATAAAGCAGATAGAGATAATTTAACTGTAATTGCTAAAAAATTAAAAAAGCTGGGTGCAACTCATGGTGCAGCAGAAATTTTTAATCGCTTAGGAGATGATCCTGATGTAGCGGATGTTTTAGTAGAAGCTCAAGCTTGGCCAGAAGCATTTGAATTAGCTGAGAGAAATCCCAAACTGAAAGCTAGAATATATGGACCATATGCTAGATGGTTGGCAGAAACTGGACATTTTTCTGAAGCACAAAAGGGTAATTTTACTCAAATTTCTTTATTTGAATAAAATGTAATTGGAATATACAAAGAAAACTTGAAATTTAAAAAGAAAATAATTCACGATTTGTTCGTATTAAATTTGTGCGAAATAATAATAAAATTGATGATATATTAAAACATTCATTAAATTCTGCAGCATTTCAAATAGCTGGACAATCAGATGAATCTGTAATGGTTTTAATAATGTTGGCTAGAAATGCAGTTACTGAAAAAAGATTTCGTGATGCATCTTACTTTTATTGGCTTCTTTCTCAAATCAGCTTAAATCTTAATAAAACTGTGGATGAATTACAAACAATGTTTCTTCAATATTATGAAAAGGCTGAAATCTATTACGCATATCACGAAGTACATAAATATGTAGTAAGTAATTGATGTATCACTTTACAATACATTAATAACTGTAATCAATATTAAGAATTCATAATGTGTGTGTGGGTGAGTGTCAAAAATCACTGATATTACATTAAAATACTAAATACATATAACTAGGTAATTATTTTTTTTTTAGGAAGAACCATTTACATCATTAATGCCAGAAGCTCTTTTTAACATTGCGCGATTTCTTCTAACTAAAATCGAAAATATTCAAATAGAAGGAGTTTCAAGATTTACCATAATATACACATTGCTAAAACAAGCTTCTTTGCTTGATGCTAATAAACTAACTATGCAATTACTTGAGAAATTACGAAAAACAAAAATTCCAGTAAATCAACTTAGCCAATTAGAAATTTCAAATTTAAATGCTCGAGCATCTTCTTATAGAGATCCTGAAGAACTTTTACCTCTTTGCTATAAATGTTCGACCTTTAATCCCCTGTTACCATCAAATAATCAGGGACAATGTGTGCAATGTGGTCTAAAATTTCAATATTCTTTCGTAATGTTTGGTAAGTACTACTTTTAAGAAATTTTAATCATCTTTTAGCTTTGCTTTCAAAGTACAAGAATAAATGAAACAATTTAAATATAACATTACGATAAATTTACTATTAAAATCAATATATTTAAAGAAAATATAACATTTGAAACTATAAAAAACTATAAAATTTAAAGAAAAATAAACATTTTCAAACCAAATATACATTTTTATAAATATACTTCATTTGTTTGTTTATAAACAATGTTTATAAAAAATATGTAGTCAGTACGAAATTATAATTCATCAAAAATATATAAATCTTGAATATAAAAATTGTGATTTTTATATTTTAAGCATATTAACTATTATATAGTACTTCCTTTTTTGATTGTCTTTTTTTATCAGAAAATGTTTAAAACATATTAAGAATAGTGACATGTTATATTGTACCATATTGTATATATTATATTAGCAGTATTATAATAGTTACAGTAGTTAATATAATAATATATTTCTTCATTTCGACTTGACAGCCAAGAAAAGACTTGGTTTACAATATTTTTACACTATTTACAGTAATTATTAAAACTATAAAAAGATTGTAATATGTGTGTATATATATGCAAAAATTGCAGAAATTTTACCATTGGTCGAATTTGAACTAGAAGAAAATATTTCTGATGAAGAAGCAGAAAAATTAATAAATGACTCATTATCATCATCCGATGATATTACAACTACAAATCAATTTTCTGTCACCTCTGAAATTGATCTTTTTACAGCACGATTAATGAAATACGAGGTATTTTCAAATACATATGTAACAGTAATTAATATATAATTCTACAACTTAAGGGGCAATTAATAAAGTTAAAGTCAATAATACGGTAATGAATAATATTTTTGACATTTAATAACATATTTAAAAATGTTATAATTATAATTATGAATATATAAAAAAATATAATTATAAGATATAATTATAAAATATAAGTAAAATGAATTTAATTTAGTCAATTACTCATTTTAGGAAAAATCTAATTCTTCTACTATAATCGTGGGAAGAAATGTCTTAAAAAGTATGGATCCATGTACAGTATTAATTATTAAATGGCCAAAACCATTTAAAACAAAGTATTTTAAAAATCTCTTACCTGATTTACAAATTACATTTTGTAAATCTTGTTTAAAGGTATGTGAAATTTAACGTTATGTATATTTATTATATTTATGTTATGTATGTATACATGGTAAATTTATATAAATTAAGTTACACATGTTTTTATAGTCAAATAAGAATAAATAATAAAAATTTGTAATACTGCAGAACATTTTAGATTAAGGTATCACATAGTAAATATAAGATATACAGACTTAAAAGAAATGTAATAATTGCTTATCATTCTTTTTAGTTATTTCATTCGGATGACTATGAACTGGCTTTATTAAGACACGGATATTGTCCATTTTGCAGAACAGTAAATAAAATTTCCAATTAGTGCTTTTTGTTAATCTAGATACGTTTATATAAGTACAATATAATTTTTACTGTAATAAATTATTACCATTATAAATTAAATTTAAGCCCCATTGCTAACATACTCGTATACTTTAAATTCGGCAATTATATATTTCTGATAACAGAATTGTACATTATACAGGGTTGATTATTTAAGACGAGCCATCTAAGTAATTTTTTCAATTCTGGAGATAAAATGAAATGTTTGAAATAAAAATTTTGTGATCGCGATAATGATTTCGACAAAGCTTGTTTACATTTGAATTGATTGAGTATGACTTTGTTAACAAAGCCGAGAATATGTTCCAGAAGCGTTCACCAATTTTCATTTTTCACTCATTATTACATCCGTGATCTTGAATGACCATGACCACTGAAATAGTTTTGAGAAGGATTATAACCGTAAAAGTTCAAATATACATAATTCCACTTAAAAAAATGAAAGTGACTTTTAAATTTCTTAAACGCTCCCACCTGATAAAAAGTTTTGATCATTATGTAATATTGGTCCCCTTGGAACCAAACAACTTTTGTTTCAAACATTTCTCCTTATGTTCAAAATTGAAAAAATTATTCAGGTGACCTGGTTTAAGTGACTTACCCTGTATAAACTTATTAAATCGCACAGTTTCTTCGCTATGAGATTATAACGATATTGTATCGTTCGGTCTATACCGAGATCTGTACCTGTATTTATTCTATTCGCTTTTTTAAAATATTTTTGCACATATCTATAATTAATTATATTTAATGAAATTTCTTAGAAATTAGGATCAATATTGTATGAAGAGTCTGTCTGAATTTAATTAATTCTAAAGTATAAGATATTATATATGTAACAAATTTATCATATTATCGATGAACATATCTTTAGCCAATTTTTATGTGTAATGGATATCTCAATAATCCAGTTATATAAACACGAATAGTAGGTAGTAAGTTGGTTTTCATTTGCACGCTAATTGTTCTGATTTCTTGAGTACCGTTGAACGAAATCTTCAGAAGAATTGAGTGTATTTCGAACAGTTACAATTTGAAAGATGTTGCGTGTAGCTTACTTGACGATCTTCCTTTTTGTAAATATCGTTAGTTATAAATTGGATAATGATGATATTACGGAAATTCCAAATTCAATGTCTCGCGGAAGGTGTAAGTAACAGAAAAATGAATGAAATTGTATTCAAAGATGACGAAGGTACAAAATAAAAATAATAAAAATTATAAAATTCAATTAATATTTCATGGTAGTTATATTTATTTTTGCTATATAATATAACATAAACATTTATATTATGTATGAAAATGATAAATTACTAAATCGATTTTTAAACAGTCTTCCCGCTATTCAGCGTTATTCGATTTGCAAACTCGCAATGCCTTGCTAGTAACAATTTAAATGGTACCTGCTTTACCAGAAGAGAATGCCGTAATTATGGTGGAATACCATCTGGCAGTTGTGCAAATGGACATGGTATTTGCTGTGTTTGTAAGTAATTAAAATATTCAAACAATTTTTTATGAAATTTGAATAGTGAGTTCATTTAAATTTAATGTTTACAGTTCAAAAGACGTGTGGTTCCACAACAAATGTAAATAATACATATTTCACAAATCCAGAATATCCAACAACTTATGAAAGGCAAGGACGATGCACAATAACAGTACAACGTTGCAATTCAAATATATGCCAAGTGAGCTAATAAAATATGCTAAAAACTTTAAGTTCATCATAATAATTATTTCGCTGAATTAAACGTTGATCGAGTTAAGGGATATAATCTTTGCTGGAAAATTGAATTAGCATATACTTTTTTCTTCTTCTATTTCTATAAAAAGTTATAATATGATTCATGTTTAATTTGTAATATCCTAAATTGGTTTTAGTTACGTTTGGATTTCTTGGAATTTAATCTTGCTCCACCGAATTCTAGTGGAATTTGTGACCTTGATCTCCTTTTAGTTTCTTCATCTGGAAGCAGAATACCTCGAATTTGTGGAGAAAATGCAAATCAACATGGTAATAAATAAAATTATTGACACAATAATTACATACAAATATCAAATTATATGTAATTGTAAATAAATATGTCATAATTAGAATTTTACAATATAAATTGTATAAATATTTAATAAATAATATACTTAATGTGAAATAAAACAATTAACATTTACAGAAACACTTTAACCGGATAAATGAAAAATTAATTTATGATTTTTGAATAGTAAAATAGCTTCCTATATTTAAAGAAAATAATTTAGAAAATATAGATAAAAATTTAATAAAATTATAATTAGTTGAATTATATTTATATTCATTGATAATGCATATACATATATTTCATGAACTATTGAGTTGCAGGGGTATATTTATATGATTTATATCTTCTATGTTCAGAATCACACTTTAAATTAATTGGTAAATCTATGTCCATATGAAACTATGTATTTGTATTATGTATTTGTAAATACATTCAATTATTAATGGCACTTATAATAACTTAACACTAATCAACCCTTTTGTTGATTTAAATTTTTCAGTGTATGTGGATTTCAATGATGATACTCCTATTATGATATCGATCGATACTAATACTGGATATCCTACAGATCGTCGTTGGAATATAAGAATTCAACAACTACCCTGTGATGCAACATATAAGGGTATGTATATTTTAAATATATTTTATATTGCCTTTTTTTAAATAGTTGTATATTTCATAATTAACAATTAACAATTGACATTTAAGTACATTAATATTTAAAAAAGATTTTAACTTAAATAATATTAGCCTTTTATTTATAAAAGTTATATCATTTTTTTAGCTTATAAAAAGTAAGATATTGAGAATATGTTATTGCTATCTTAAGATAGAAGTAACCAATGATATCTAATACTAAAATACTTCTAACTAATAACTTGATTGTAGAATTCTTCTTACAGCCCCAAATGGATGTTTACAGTACTATGATAGTGTCACAGGTACCGTAACCAGTTTTAATTACGGCACAACACAAAATCCAAGAGGTATTATAACTATTAGTAATTTACAGAAATTAGTTATTTTCTAAAAATAACTATATACATTACCACTTACTTAAAACATATACAAATGTACATGACTGTAATATATACAGTAATATGCCAGAAAGTACAAGAAAAATACAGTATATACAGTAATGCGCCAGTTACAAACTATAACTACATAATTAAATATTTAAGTATTTAGGACCAGAATTTAAAAAATCTAAGTTATATTTTACAGAAAAATTTTTTTTATACATTTATGAATATATAAATTGTATACATATAATAACTATCGTATATCAAAAGTTCAACAAATTGTATTTTTTGAGTTTTATATTATCAAATTTTTTAATATTTTGTCTAAAAAAGAAGGTATTCTTATAGATATTAATAAAAACTAATTAATAGAAGATACTTATTATTCATGGGAATGCCATTTAATTATTAACAATAACTAAATAATAAAAAATAATAAAAGTTACAAAACTTAGGTAATAAAAATTATTTTAGAACCACCAATAGGTACACGACAAATCGCAAATACTAATTATGGTGTATGTGTAAGAATGGCACAAGGATATTGTGCCATTGAATGGTCTCAAACAAATTCAAATTCATTTACCGTTTCTGGAGATACTAGTGCATTTGACTCTACTTTAATAGGTAACACGATGTCCTAATTAGTTACTTACATAGTCATAATATTTATGTTAAAAGTATTAATATATTATTATCATTATAATATCATACATTAATATATCATACAAAACATTTTCAAATTTTATTAGCATTGCAATGTGACATAACTATTATGATTATATTAGTAAAATTTGAAAATGTATATAGAAATTACAAAATATTTATTGTAAGCATATGTTTGTCAAAAATCACATTCGATTCTCCACTATTATTACTGTATAATCCATAATATTTCCTGAGATCATCTTTAACTCTAATTATATATTTAATATGCTATATATTATTTTCCTACTAAAAATGTATGTTTGCAATGTCTTTTAACTTCTATAAACATCTTCGGATTGGTTGCAAATTTGACTAATGTAATTATGATACTCGTGCCTCATTATAATACTAATGAAAGCACATTATACTCATTAAATGTTGCAAAATAATTTGTTACTTCCAAAAACAATTGTTTCTTAAATGAAAACAAATCATTATTTTAATATTATTAATTAGTATAATTATTTGTAAATAAATAGGTACTCAATATGCAGCAGAACAAGGAATCAATTGCACTAAAGATTTTGTTATTATTCCACATCCATTTCAAAATGGTGTTGCAGTCGGTACAGAACGATTTTGTGGTAATGGCTTTATAACAAAAACATGTAAGTACATATTTACTATATCTATAATTTTCTTTTTAACCAAACATAAAATACTTAATATAGATAACTTGCATAGTTCTGTGTCTGTTTATAATGTATCACATATATATATGCACAAAATTTACATATATATATGTGCACTATATGATTCTATTATAATAGCTTCTTTTATTTTAGCTTTCTCCAAGCCATTTGTACTATATGTTGTCACAGATGGCGATGAAGTTGGAGAAGTGGAAAATAAAGGATTCTCATTAATGTATCGTCAGCTACCCTGTGTAGCTTAAATAAAAAGCATATTCTTATTTCACATATACATATGACATATACACTATAATGATAATATTATAAGATATAATATTTTTTATTTGCTTTGGAGGACTTTCTTTTTCATTTGCTACCCTTTCCTACAATTATCACAGTCAGTAAAATACTAAGAGTTTGAAGAATCATGTGTACTATTTCTTGCTAATTATCGAATTGTAAATATTGTACCACTGTTATATTACATCATTATTGGATTTTATGTTAAAATATAGGTATATTTAATTTTATCGTTATATTTTATGTTATTATTCTTCTCATATGTTGAACTGAACTGTTATTATTCATATGTTCTTTAATTTCTACATAATTACAAATTTATTTTTTATAATACAATCTCTCTTGTGTTTTTTTATTGTGCTGATACCAATATAAAAGAGCATAAAATATAATTTTATTCTATCTAGTATTCTTTAATGATCAAAATGAATTATGAAAAAACAATCACAAACAAATGATAATAAAACTGTAATGTAAACAATAAGATAATAAAAATGTAAACAATACAAATCAATATGTTTTATTTATATTATTTAGTCATTAAATATTTGCTTCCTGAATGAGTTTCTACTTCCTTTGTCATAGCATTATACCATGTGCTAAGGTTTGTATTATCTAAAGCATCTTTAAAAGCACTGCATCCTTCTATGCTCTTCAAAACTCCATATACAGCAAGATCTGATAAATTAGGCTTTTCTCCTCCCATAAATGTACCACCATGTTTATTAATAGCGTTTAACCATTTGTTGATTTCATCATATAAAGATTGTCGAACATCTTGTTTTAAATGATGTCTTTTTTTTAATCGTTTTGATATAAGCCACATAGCTGTTGCACCTACATTTATCATAATTAATCTTTCCCATGTTGGAAAATATTCTTCCCATTTACCAACCTAATTGATTAGAAAAGTATCTTTTCATTCTATCTTCTTTTTTTAACCCCTTGCCATACTCGGAAGAATCTGGGCCCAAACGTTGCGCCCGAATGGTCGAGAAAGAAGCCGAAGTGGTAGAGACAGTGTCGGAACTTGAAACATGATATCGTGCGACTGAATGCGTAGATAGCTGTGCCCGTGTTTAGAAAAAAGACACCATTCAAGACATTCACACTAGGCCCGAGATTAAGACCACGAGTCTGACCTGTGATATTCAAGTTTGGCTCAAAATTCTCATCACGACTCAGACTCGTAAAAGTATGGCAAAGGGTTAATTTATACATTAATGCTAAAATTATTATATTATCTTGCTTGGTTATATAGTATGTTATGATGCTTAACTGTTATTAAACTACTTACTTCAGAAAACCAATTGAAAGTTTTATAGGCTTCATCAAGTGTTCTATACACATTCGGTGATAGTGTGTGCACAAATTCATCATCAACCCATTTTCTCCACTTACGCTCTTCCCTAGAACAATATGTTACTCAAAATATAAAACCTAAATAAATATTAGTAACATAAAATATAACTATTAGCATTGTAATTTTAATACCACTAATAACTATTCTTTCTACAATGGAACTTACATAATCTTATCCATAATTTTATTTGCAGGTAAATTATCTTGATACATTAAGAAGTATTTATTCATAATTTCATATTTCAATCTTCCATTTTCATCATGCATTGCTATGCTTGGATAATATTCTATTAAATCATTAATTTTTTGGGATCTCTCTTTCAAATATGATGTTAGTAGAGAAATAATCATTGAACTATCATTTAAAGGTTGATATCCTGAATCTACTTGTGCTAAAAGTATCGGTACTTTTTTATAAGATGACCAAGATATTTCTTTCCGTAATACAGGATCAACTTCCACAATTTCATAAGATATTCCATAGTAATCCAAGAAAACTCTGACCTAAAGTGGTTTTATACTTACAATTATCACAATTTATGAAAACAATAATTTATTATTTCTAAAAAAATGTGATTAAAATTTAGCTACTATATTTTACACTTATATTTTCATTTGAAAAATATACATGCTGCTAATTATATCTTTATCATACTATTAATTCAGTACTTACTAAATAAATGATACATATGAATATTTTACCTTGCAACAAAAAGGACATGTCTGATATTGATAAAGAGTTAATTTTAACTCAGTAGTGTCCATTGGAAAAATAATCTGCAATAAAAATAAAATAAGAAAGTATTTTGATGTATGAAAAACAAATTAATCCAATGTTAAGCTTTGAATTAAATAAGCATGAATTAATATGTAAACACAAAATACTTCTCTAGAAACTGGTACTGGTGGTTTTTCTTTAAGTATTTTAATTTTTTCTTCTTTTCCTTGAAGGTGATATGTTTTTGAAGCTTCCATATCTTTATACCAAGAATATCCTGTGGTAATAGCTATACCAACAGGAAATCCTATAGAAATTCCTACTAGACTTGCTTTAAATACAGTTCTTAACATTGAAGATTGTTGAGATGCTGATAAAATACTTTCATTTCGTTTTGGATATCTTTTAATAACATTTTTTACATAATATAAATTTTGTGGAAATCTTGACAGTCTTTGCAATATAGACATTATGAAGTCTTATTATAAATAAATTAATTATTTTAAATATGTTACTCTTAAATAAATTATTTTGCTCCTCTCAGTAATATGACAATTACAAAAAAGGTTATGCATTAAAATTACAAAATATATGACTTTCGTAATAAACTTTATAGATCACGCGTTATTCACATTTAATTTTCGTTCTAATACGAAATTTAATAAATAATCTAATAAAATTATAAGAAAATATCCAGCACAAATTTGTATTTTTATTTATTGTTGTTTACTATTCCACTAAATGTATAATTAATAACACTTATCTTTTGCATTAACTCTGATAAACAGTTTATTAACTTTATAAAGAATTTATTCTTTAGAAGATAGGAATTTAATATTACACATTTATAAATTACAATTTATAGGAAAAAAATTTATATTTCATATTCGATCTTTAATAAACTCATTTTAATTTATTTGTAGAATAGATGTAATAATATCAACAGGTTGATTGAGTAAAACGTTTTTTCCACCGGTATTGTTGATAATTGATTTTCATTTATGTACTATTGAATTTGTATCATGAACAAATTTTAAAGGTTATGTAATTTATATTATACTTCTGTACTATATATTTTGCGCAGGCGTGACAACCTCGTAACAGTTAAATAACAGTCGGTAATTTACATATTGTCTGTGAATAAAAGAAACCGAAAATTTAATGTTAAATATTGAATCGAATAGCATCTTCAAATATAAATGATATCTGGTGACACACATGTACATTTGTGCGCGCATATATTATATAGCTTGTCAATAGTTGTCAACTAATATCTAAAACTTCGTAGCTAAACTAGATGTTTGAAAAAAAAATGAAGTTGTGATTTTATAATATAATTTTGCTTTAGCTATTAGGAACGAATAATATTTATTAATCTCGAAAGTATAGTTATTAATTAATAAATAAGATACATATATATAATATATATATATTACATATCTATGTATTTATAATTAAAACAGTACAAACAAACTTAACCTCAAAGTTAGGTAAAAGTATCAAATATATCTATATATTAAAAAAGATTAGGAGAGATATTCAACATGGTAATTAAAATTAATATTTAACTGTACTTTTACTTTATTATTATCCTTATAAATTATTAGTACTTTAATGTAACTACCAGAGGTGGTATATACTATAAATAAAGATATAAAATAATTTAATACCTTTGATGCAACATTTCCATTATTTGATCGTTATATATGCTTTTTGTATATTTCACATTTGATATGGTTAAATTTGCAATAAAAAGAAATAATAAATTTTCAGCATGGCAGAGTAAAAGTTCAAACAACTGCAGAACAGGAAGCATTGAAGAAGAAGGAAAGAGCTGAAAAACTTTCACGTTATAGAATTGGCATGAGTATTGTGTTTAAGAAAGTAATCTCACAAATATATCACTTAATATATATTATAGTGCTAATTGTGTTTATATAATCTCATATAGTTAAATAATAAGCAGCCGAATTAAAAATAAAATACAGAAAAAGTAATTTAGTTAAATTTATTAAAATGTAACTATTTATTGTTATATATTACAGAGAAACGATAAGATTTATGATGAAGAATTGATGACGGTTACTGAACGTATGGTAAAGCAAAATCCAGATATTTATACTTTATGGAATATTCGTAGAGAGGCGTTTACAAATAATGATTGGTAATTATGTGATAGCAATAATTTTAATATTTTTTTTAATGATTAATAGCTATTTGAACTCTTTAGTATTAAATAATAAGTACATCTTATTTGATATTTTATTAATATAATTTTTTATGTATAACGTATTATACATAATACAGTGATACTATAAATATATATATATTAATCACTTAAGATTCACGCAGAAAAATTTTTCTAACACAGAATAATAAATATTTATATTTAAATTCAAATATTATATAAGTAGCAAATTTATTAAATTTTAAATTTAACAATTATGAGTAAAAATTAACATCAAAATGAACGTTATATAACATGTAATATAACTATAAACAGGGATGAAAATCTTTTGGAGGAGTATTATCAAAATGAATTAAGGCTTACTGAAGATTGTTTAAAACAAAATCCTAAATCTTATTGGGTATGGTATCAACGAATATGGATTATGAATCATTTAGTAAACAGTGATTGGAAAAGGGAACTAATGTTATGCACCAAGTATTTAAATTTGGATGACAGAAATTGTAAGTTACTAATGTTATTAATTTTTTATTTGTATTATTTACAAAATAGTAAAATATACAAATATTATTTTTGGTCTATTTTAGTTCATTGTTGGAATTATAGGGAATTTGTTGTACAAAAAGCACGAATTTCTCCTGAAGAAGAATTTGAATTTGCTACCTCAAAGATTCTAAATAATTTCTCTAATTATTCTTCCTGGCATTACAGGAGTTTATTGTTATCAAAAATATTTCATAATTCTGACCAAAACAATATTGATGAAAAAAAGAAACAAGGTAATGCTTTTATGGAATATTAATAGCATTTGTAAAATATGTTTGCTTTGACACTATTTTGTAATATGTATAACAAAATTACCATTTCCCTTTTAGAATTAGATTTGGTCATGAATGCCACATTCACAGATCCTAGTGATACTAGTGCTTGGTTCTACCAAAGATGGTTATTAGATACCCATGAATGCCTTCCTATTCTTTCTCAAGCCTTAATACAAGATAATAATGTGATCCTTTTTGCTAATAAAAATATACTAGCCAAGTCAATATGTCTACAAATAAACAATGAAAATGAGAACGTTCAATGGAAATCTTTATATGAAACAAAAATTTCGAAATTGTGGTTTGGAAAATTTAAAAAGCAGTTAAATGAAGTAAAGAATGTTCAGATAGAAATTGAAGGAATACTTTATCCTTTACTCTGTGTTAATCAGAAATGGATATATAGAAAAAGGAAATATAAATCCTGTTCTAATAAAGATCAGTTACTAGAACAATTATCAAGTTACAAACAACTTGTAGAAATGGAACCTAATAATAAGTGGGGTTATTTAACCAGTATTCTTTTAATGAGGAAAATCGATTTTATACAGTTTTATGAAAATATTTTAACAAATTTGAATGTTCTTGTTAATATTGATTCTCTTCGGTCTAATTATTATAAAGATTTACGTAAGTATATTTAACGAATAAATTAGAAAAATTTAATGATATATATACAAAATGTTTCATCCTTAACCAAACAGCTACATATTTCTTTTAACTCTAATGATACTAGAAAATATTTAAGATATAATGTGAATGGTTCCAAAAAAGAAATATTGTAGAAAAGAAATTTCATTTTAAGGTAATTTTTACCAAGTATTTTGAAAGTCACTTTTATTTTTTGGCAGGAAATTTATTTTATACATATATTGTTTATCATATAGTCTCAAAGTGATCTTGAATATTGATAAAATAAAATCCTGAGACAATGTTTGGGTATGTCTTAATACAAATGCTCAGAATGACGTTAACCAGTAGTGATGCACTTTGTAAAAGGAGAAGTTGTGTCTGACACGATAGCAGCACAAGTTGCAATTATACAAAGATAAAGAATATATTTAGGGGTCTGGTTAAGGTTGAAACACTCTGCAGAACTTATTTCTAGATTATTTAAGGTTAAGTAAGTTTATGCTGAATATATAAATTTAAAAAATTTGAAAGATTTTATATAAATGTTACAGTTGCTAACTTTAATTTGTAGAATTTAAGTTTGATAAAATTGATTGTCCTTATTGGAGAATTGATTCTAAAATTATTGACTTTTATAAACGCTATAAAATTAGATATAGAATTAATTGTTAGAAAAATATATAAAATCATGTTAAAATATAATTTTGGTTAAGTTATAATAATTAATTATTTCTTAGTTCAATTTAGAAATTAAACAATGAATTTTTTTTCAGGGAGCAAATATATAATTGAATACAAAATATCTGAATTATGGAATATAGAAGAAGATCAAGAAACAGAAATAGAAATTGATCTTTCTGGATTAAATTTAACCACACTCAGTAATAACGAATATCTCAGTTTCTTTGAGCAAATAAATCTTAGTGCAAATTATTTATCACATTCCTTAATTCAATTATCTTTACTCCAAAGTTGTAGAAAATTGTCACTTTCAAGCAATCAAATGGAAAATTTAAAAGAGTTTCCTATGTTACAGAATCTTGAAGTTTTATCATTAAGAAATAATAAACTAAATAATTTAGAAGAAATATTACAATTACTAACGAAACATAAATTAAAGTTACTTGATTTAAGAGAAAATCCAATCTGTAATATTAAAGAATTAGAAAATAGTATTATACAAATCAATCCAGATTTACAACTATATGTAGAGTGATTTTCGTAATACACATATTGATAATAAGATATGGTCCAGCATAGGTATATAAATAAAAATTTAATGTCTGGTTATATGGGAAGAATAAAAATACTTATTTATTATTTTTTTGTATTATATTACACCTTTTCTTATAAATTTGTATAATTAGTTTCTAAATTTAAATAACTTAATGTATATTATATATTTTCATTCAATACAATATTCAATAAATAGAGTAATATATAGAATATATGACTGAAGTACTTTAATTACTTTCGTTACTGTTCATAATTTAAAAAAATCAGAAATATCTGAATTCTACATTGCATAAAAAGGTAGTTAAAATAACAGAAGAAAGCTTATTTCCTTAATGAAACTATGTAATATCCTTGTTATAAATTCTTTAAGTATACAAATTTGTATTTTAAATCAATATATAGTTTTATAAATATTATATACATTTTCTGTTTTAATTAAATTTAAACTATTTTTAATGTTTTCTTAATTATTACCTGCCTCTCATTTCTCCAATTTAATTTATCTTACGTTGTCAAATTGATACATTGTCAAAAAGTTAATATAATTAAAAAATAAATAGATAAAATTACAAATTCCTTTACATAAAGTTTTTGTATACCCTGAGGCTTAAAACTATCCATATTGTTCACAAAGAATAAAATGATTTGCAGGACATCTTGATTTTTTATATTTATTGTAACTTGTGAAATTGATACAAATAATAGATGAAAGATAATATTATGACTTGCTTTGTAAACAATAGTAACCCTATACAAAAGATTTTTTATGTGTATATTATATACATATTAAAACAATTCTTAAGTTTAAATAATACATTGTAGTTATTATTGAATAATTAATCTGTTTTGAAAGACAAGTATTTACTTATATAAAATGAAATGAACTTTATAATAAAATTAAAGAATGATTAAAAATTACTATTTTATCCAATAATTTAAAATTGAGGAATGCGATTTAGATTCTGTGAATTTTATATTTTCAAAAGTTTTGGAAGTTTTGAAAATATTGAATTTGTATACTACTCTCGATTTGCTTTTATTCTAAAATTAATTTTAGAAAATATTATGTGCTAGTACTTGTTCATAAAATATAAATATATATAATATGGTACTCATGAATGTTGTTTAATGAAACTTACTTTTATAAGGACAAGCAGTTTTTTCCGCGCGTAATAATAAATTTAGTAAAATCAAAAATGCATTATCTAATGAAACAAATCTATTACATTAAATATTTTTACTTTCACTGAGGTTTGATACAATAAAATAATATTAGAACTGTTCGATTCGTTTACATGAAATTAAGCAAATAAATCTATAATTTTTTCTATGTTGTTTCAAATGAATAATTGCTGTATCTTTCTTTTCATCTGATACATTAATAGTATTTAATTTTCTATTTTATTTAATATAATATACGACATAACATAATATAATATAATACACAACATAAGCGTTTCTATAAAGTACTATATAAGCAATAAAACATAAGACAATGTCAATAAAAATTATATTGATAGCTGTGATTATGAATAATTACTTATACGATTATACATATGTATATACGTATAACAAAGTAATATTAAATTAATGATAACTTTATAATACTAAAAATTGTTATCCCTGAATGCACAGAATTGTTATTGCTATTATATATGTATAACTCTTTCTCTCTTTATTCGGCATTTATAATTTTTAATTTGCCGCTTATATTGGAACCAATCAATAAGAAATAAAATGGCTCTAGTAGAAAACGTACCATTACTGAACGCAACTTACATTATTGTTTGGATTACCATTCGATTTATTTATTCTCTGACACTTGATATGGCAAACAATATGGCTTATCATTGTTAAAATTCTACCGAGCGGACTTTATGTTAAAAGATTTCGAATCTCTTAGGGATACGATGAATTATTTCGAAATAATTTTATCATCTTGTTTTTTCGCTGTTAGTATGCGTACCTGATACTTATGATATTCCGTGTAGGTGAAGGTGAGCGTATATATGTATGTAAACGTGATACGTATGTGCACATTGAATCATTATTTCTCATAACCTTTTTATGAATACGAAATATAGCAGATGCAATTAGACAATCTTTAAAAGATGTGGGTAAATCCATACATCTTATAGCCGGCAAGCGGCGAAGATACTAGACGCATACTATATTCAATGGAGTGGACTGTATTCTTGTGATTTTTCGCTTGAAGTAGCTTTTACCGTATCTTCGATTTGCGAGAAAATTTTTATTCCGAGTCTAGTTAAGTGTGTAATCTCTACAGCGTATATCATATCATGGCCTCGTCAAATAGAAGAATTCAAATCGGCTCTGCTTGGTTTCAAACAAAGATTAACCTAAGACCACAGCGTCGAGGTATCCATCACGTTACCGAGGAAATCTTAAGAAGAATTCCTGAACTCTGCGAATTTTCAGTCGGACTTTGTCATATACAAAGTAAGTGAGTTTCTTTAATAAAAAGTAATTCCATCATAACATTATAGTACAGAAAAAAACTATTAAAATTTTTTAGACAAAGCATTGATAAATTTTATATTTTTTTTCAAGTAAAAGTTCAATTTTAATGTATTTCATATCTCTGAAAAATAATATTTATATTGCGTAGTATATGTATACATATTTGCTAATATACATATCCACATGTATACTAATATAACATGTAATAGTATATTTATAATACTATATTATATATATATATAATGTTTATGTATGTATGTACAAAGCAATAAACATTTATTTACAATTATTTTTATTTTTACTAATTTGGATTACAATCCAAGAGAAAATTAAAAAATATATTAAAATCTATTAAAAAGAAGAATACGAAATATTCTTTCTTATTACTGATAACCTTTAATGATACATATAAACTAGATAAGATAAAAAAAACGTAGAAAAGTATGTTAATATTAGATGCTATTAATTACCATGGTAAAATTAGAAAATGTATACATTTTTCTACATTTACACAAATTGTTATAACAATAACATTTTGCTAAAAATTCTATATTATTATTATTATTGTGGAAATAAAAATGATATATTTATAGGTAATGTATTGAGTAAACTAATCATATTAACCAGACGAAGTAATAAAATGTTCATGGAATTAATATAAGTATTATAAAGATATTTTCCTATAGCATAAATAGTTTCCATTATCTTTTAGTTCTTCACACATCAGCAAGTTTAGCACTAAATGAAAATTGGGATCCAGATGTTAGAGATGATGTAGAAATGATGCTTAATAAAATAGTTCCTGAAGGTTTGGCCTATAGACACAGTTGTGAAGGACCAGATGATATGGTAAGTTTATGAAATATCTCTTATTATTCCTGAAATTAAATTATGCTGTGCATTATATATATAGATCTCTGAATTTTTGTTGTAGTTTATAAATATTATGTTAATAAAATAATGCAATTAAATATAAGAGAAGACAATATGCTGATAATTATATTTTTTTAATAGCAAATCATTTTAAGACGAAAGTTCAGCTTTTTTCTTTTTAATTATAAACATAGTAACTTTATAAAAATAGACTTATAAATTTATACATAGATATAATTATATTATTTATAGCCAGCACATGTAAAGGCATGTTTTCTGGGCTCTTCATTGAGTATTCCAATTACTGATGGCAAATTGACTTTGGGTACGTGGCAAGGAATTTGGTTGTGTGAACATCGTAATGATGCTGGAAGTCGCAAAGTAGCTATTACATTGACGGGTTGTCTCAGGGATCCTGCACGTAGTCCTTTGAGCCCTGTTAGTCCTATTGCTTCTACTAGCAGCTAGGACCACTCACACCCCCAAAGGCGTAGCAAACGTCAGCTGCGCATATCTACATCCAGTGATTCAAGCTAGCAGCTGCTTAATCTTAGACAAATTCTAAGAGTATAATTCAGAAAAGAGTGTATGGATACTTCAAAAATATATAAATATTACATTTTCTTATATCCACTCATTATCACAAATTTCCAGCATTTTTTATAATGGCATAACTTGTAAAAATAATTGACAATATTTATTAATGTTCTTATGCTTATCTCATATATCTTATATTTTTTTATACATATAAATATAATATATTTATTACTTATATTTGAATAAATACATAAACATTTAGTAAATATACATTTTATGATTTTATTTAGATTATATAGAGACATTTCTCTTTAAACTGAGTTAACAGTAACTATCCAAAAATGTGGTTCATTGAATATATAATGTTGTTCAGTATTTATAAACTGCCAAGGCAATTGTATATTATATGCATTCAGAAATAAATATAAACGAATTACAAGTATCCTGCACTCTTCATCGCTCTTAGAAAATTAATGTAATGCATTCCGATATAATGCGTCCAATACTCCGAATTTAATTACATAGCTTTATTTAAATAATTCTTTTGTAAAAAAAAAGATTAATAAAGAAAATGGCATTAATAATTGCTCAGCTGAGACCTTACATCACTTTTTATAATATGTAAGAAAATCTCAGCTTGAGTATGTGCAATATGTTATAACTTTCTAACTCACTGCTTATCATAGGGTAGGCATTTTTAATGACGTTTCCAATGCATTTGGGGGTGTATATAGGTTACAATCAACACTTCTTTGCTGTGCTAATATATTTCTGCTAGAGATATCCACATAAGTTATATTAATAGTAACAACATGTGGGCAACAAGTCAGTATGAAAGTAGACAGTTAAGAGAATCATCAAACTATGCAAATAATGATTTAGTCTTACTACATTGTTAGGTATTTACTGGTAAAAATATTTTAGAAACTTAAATAATCTAATTAAAACATAAAATGTCATCTAGAAATGTAGCACTGCAAAGAGTTGTAATAAAAATTACTTACAATGTTACTAAAATAATCAAAGCTTATCATGGGAGCTTGTTAATGTATCTAATGTACTGTAAAGCAAGCAGTCGATGTTAGTTGTTAATCTTTCTCATATATAGTATAAATGGTCGTCCATTATGATTAATGAATATGCTTTAATGTGAAGTATCCAATGCAATTCATATAGCTTACATATTAACAGCTCAAAAATATAAAACTATCAAAAGTTATGACAAATTTTTAGCAAGTTATACATTTTTTTCTCATAAAGAAATATATGGAACGAGTTGGTATACTTCATCATATAACATTAAAGATTTGAAATTCATCTGTGAATTCAATTCTAATTTTGTTAATATGCTCAACAATCCAAATTATTAAATATGTAAAATTCATAGCAATTTGCTATTAATCAATTCACCTACCAAGTTCATTTCATAAATTAAATGATTGAAAATTATTATATTTGCAAGATAATTACCGTAAACAATAATACACTATATATATATATTTTATAATATATTAATATATATAAATATAATTAATTTCATCTTAACATTTGAAGATAATCATTTAATTTTCTGATAAACTTTTATTTTTTCTGGCAAAATAGTAATCATTGCTTAAACTATAGTTAAAGAAGTGCATATATATTTGTTTTAAAGTATGTATATTTCTTTTCAGTTGATATATATCCAAATTTTTAATATTTTGTAAAACACATGTATAGTGATTATCTCATAATCGTTGTTATTATAACAAATCTGCAAATTTGACGAATTTATAAATTTTCAAACCATTGGTTTCAATTTTTAAAATAAAAAATTTAAGCTGTATATTTATAACTGAAGTTAAACTTTTACTAAGAAACTATAAGCAGCATTTATAAAATGTTACTTTCCATTTATAAGTGCAACATATTAAGTTAGTATGATTTCCCATTTCCTAAGAAAAGTTGTTTTGTATTGTTACGAAAGAAAATGTTAAAAACATTGACATAATATAATTGTGTGTACAATTTGCCAAGTTGTGTTCTAAGATTTGTTTGGTATTTTCCTATCTATATAAAAAAATACTTATAATAAATCTTTAATTTGCTAATGAATAATTTTTGATTATGTCTATATTTTGCAGTGTAATGTTATGTAGTGGATGATTTAATGAAAGTGTTAACAAAAAGTGTTAATATAATTTTGTGTAAATATTTCATACATTTACATTTTTTCAAACTGTTTTGTGATTAGTTTCAAGGTAATTAAAAAGGTTTAGTATTTATAATATTATTATAATAGCATAATTAGCATCAAAATTTAAACTTAATATTTGGAAAAATAAAAAATTGTATTTGCATATTTAATTGAAAATCAGATGTTTTTATGCCTTGATTATGAGATAAACAACATTTGATATAATTACAGTTTTCTAAATATTTAAGTTATTCGATATTTATAAAATTTTCTAGATATATAAAATATTAGTTTTTATTTAGCTGGATATAGTGGACCTATAATAACAAATTATAGAAAACACATACATTAGGATTATACAGTATATAATAAATACTATTATACATTAAATTTAACGTTATTAAATGTACATATAAAATTATATTTTTAAGTGAAGGGTATAGTGAGAACACCATATTATGAGCGAATGTAATGAAGTTTAAATGCAAATATGATAATTGTATAATATCCCTAAAATGTAGTAATATATAAAATTGTTTATATAAAATAAATACAATGACTTCTTATGCAGCTTGAAAAAAGTTTCATTATAATATAAATGAAAAAAATACAATTTTACAAAGTTGAATTTTACTACATCTCATTTTTATACCAAGTTGTTTACTCAAAGAATTAAAGAAATAAAAATACCAATTTGTATAACATTATATTCAAAACATAGTAAGTTTCAACATACGTACTATTAATATTTCTAAATTGTATTTAATATAAAAAGTGAAAATTACATTTAAAATTTTCGTACAAAATACAATTATGAAATAGATGAATGATGATATGAAACCTTATTGTTGTAAAAATAATATATTATGTTAATTTTTCCATTATATGCAGTTAGAAATAAAAAGTAACAAAGATTAATTCATTATAATGTACAAACCAATCATTAGCAATGAATTCATTTCTTGTATATATAGTTAATTAATACATTTTGATTATAGCAGAAGATAACAATATAATGGGATTAGTGATATGCATTATACAATTATATATATATTACATATAGTAGTTACAAATAATTCTCTGCTATTTAGTATCTCTCACAAGCATAGTTTTAGTATTATTTTAAATCTGTTTTATGACAATGTCCATGTCTTTTTCATAAAATGCTAATTTATATTGTTTTTGTGAAAGGGTTAATTTGTTTGCATAATATGTAATCATATTTATTTAAGAAGTGGTATCTAAAATATAAATTTAAAAATTGTTTTCAATGCAAATTGTGACAAACGATTTATAAAATTAAATAATTAAATAAAAGTATGTAGATATGTAGATATCTGCGGATGCCTATGTGTATGTTACATACAATAAAATTATAGCACTCTATAAAAAATTTAAAATTTGGAATAGTAAATATGAATTACTAATATTGGTAAATGTACTGTAATACATGTAATAGAAGAAAAAATCATTTACTCACTTTATATTTACTTTTATTTTTTATATTTTTCACTTATATTTTGCATGCAAATTTACTTTATTTTCATTGTATTTTCCTTAAATAATTTCTTAATCAATAATAAAGTTACAATATAATCTACACTTTTAGAAAATTTAATAATAAAAGGTACAAATAATATTCAAAGTGGAGAAATTTTTCTACTCTTAAAGTAGAAAAATTTCTTTGGTAAAGATGTATGAAACTGTACCTTGGGAATTTGTACGGAAGTATATATTAATATTTTATTATGCATAATACTATATATATTTACAATTTTATTATTTTACATACTTTCATATTTTTATTTTTGATTAAACTTATAATTATAAAATGTGGCAGTATAAAAATATATTGATCCAGGCTTCTTATATTTTAATGACTCTAATATATTGTAAATCTTAATTATTATTTGTATTTTATTTATATAATAATTATTTATAACAATATATTAAAAACAGTTTGTGTTATACATGATATTTAAAAATTACAATGTATAGTTGAAATGTAATGATAAAGATCATTTGTATTTATATTTTTAAATTATGTGTTCATTATCATTAAACAGAAGTTAAAATGATACATTTTCAAACACTTATATAGCATATGATGATGATACACATTATTATCATGAATGTTAATACATATATTAATGATGTAGAAAACAAATCCTGAACATAACTTGATATATGCCATTAACGATGAAAATATCCTCGATATAAAATTGATATTGTTTTATTTTATTTTCACAACTAAAACAAATATTTCATTTCAAATAAAAATTATTAAACTTTAAAGAGGGAACATTTCTAAATTAGTTCGTAAAAATTCCAATAAAAATTAAATTAAATGGATGAAATGTGTTAAGAAATTTTCATATTACATTTAGCACAAAAATAAAATAGTCTAATTCTTGAAGTTATACATTAAAGTTTTAAAAATATGAAGTTTAATTAATTTGAGGACTAAAAATGTGTTCGTTAGTATGTGGTAAAAGCTTACCATCCGGTTTATTGTTATCAGATTCATTAAATTCTTTGTAATTTTCAGGTATTGGGTGTGGTCCTGGATGTCTTAAATCATTTGCTTTATCTTGAACTTCTTTAAATGATGCTTTAATATTATCTAGTGCATTACCTAATCCTGTTTTAATTTGATTAAATTCTTGTGTCACCAATGAGAGTCTTCCCAATAGATAATTTAAATTATCATCAACTTCAGTCATGCGTTTTGTTATTTCGCTTACCTGTAGGAATACACGCATATAAGTATCTAAAGTAATATGTTAAGCATTTTTTTTATTCAATATCAATTCTTACTTTAGTTTCCATTCCACCCATGGTAGAAGTTGTACCATTAACATATTTTTCATTTTGCTTATGTAATTTGTCTAATGCTTTTGCACTTTCTGTCATTTGTTGATACATGACATTTATTTGTCGCCACACCTTTTATTCAAAAAAAAATTTAATACAAATAAATTTAATAAATATAATATATTTAATGCTCAATAATAGTCTTTTAGAAAAATATATTTTTGATCATTACCTGATTCATTTCTTGTTCCATCTTAGTAGTTAAATTTGCTAAAGCTCCATTTTGATTGTCCATAATATCATTTGATATGCCATCAAATCTTTGATTTAGAGTATTATTAATATTTGTACCTTGTGCTTTCACTAAATCTCCTACCTCTAGAAGAATTTGATGCACACCATATTCAACTCTTCTTTTAGTATCTAGGACATGATCAGCCATTGATACTATTACAGATTGCCCTTTTTCAAGATCATTTAATTCTTGATTTACATGTTCAGCATTATTTGCCAAGTCCATTCTAAAACCTCCGAAATACTCAATAAGATTTTATTATTATTGAATTGTTATATATAGAAAGATAATATTAACTAATTAGTAATTTATATATGATATTCTTGCGCAAAATACATAGTAATTTTATTTTTTTATTCAGAGGAATATAACTGTTAATAATGCTTGCACTGTTCAATTTAAAGAATACAATTATAAATACAAATATTTTGAAAATATAAGATTAAGGAAATTATTATGTGTATAAAAAGTTATTTTATATTAACACATAGTGATGATGCTTAAAATTTTATATAAAAATGTTGAATTATAGTTAATATTCAAGTGAAAAGAATAAGCAAGGTAATAATATAAATTATATTTTGGGAATGTCATAAATAAATTACAATTTTAAAATAATTGAACTAAAATGTGTCAGAAGTATGTTATTACATAACAATACCTAAGTGCTCCTATATTATCTTTTGTTTCATCTTTACTTTCTGTTAATTTATTTTCAATGTTATTAAGTCCTTTAGTAACAATATCTTTTAATGTATGCTTAGCTTCTTGCAAAAGTGTTTGAGTTTCATTATGTAGAGTTTGCATTTCAGTAATCCTAAATAAAATTTAATATTCATTAATTCTTATTTCCAAAGAAAAATTTTAAATCAAATTATACATAATATCAAATTATACATAATTTACAATTATGATTAATTCATAATTATTCATAAAAATTGGAAATAAAATTATGTTAATACAAATGCAAATGAACTTAGTGCACTGACAAACTTTTTAGTTTGTATATTCAATGTTTAAAAAAAATTTTGTTTGTGTTTCATAACAACATATTGTTGACAAGAGTAATGATACATACTGTGGTAATTCCTTAATTTGATCAGAAGTATCATCTAAATGTTTCTTTATAGAAGGTAGCATTCTTGTATAATTATCAATATTTGAGATGGCATCAAATTGTGGTTCTTGTAATTTCTTTTTTATGTTTTGTGATTGTTCTTTAATTTTTTCCAGTGAAACTTCGAGATCACTAAGCCTTGTGCCAATATCTTGGATCTACAGAGCATATGATTTTAATAAGTTTTTAAATGAAAATTTAAACATGCTATTTACCTCAGTCAATAATGCTTGTGTTGTTCCTGATTGAACATCTGTGGCTTCTTTTAATTTTATTGCTTCAGATTTTAAAAGCGACTCTGTTTTTGAAATTCTCTCCATTAACAATAATTCTGTATTATTTAATTTTGAAATAATATGAGCGTGATTATCTAGTGGAGGTAATGTAGTATCTGGTCTATTATTTACTTCTGATACTTTATTTTCAATATCTGTAAGCCATCCCTCTAAACGACTTTCTAAATCTTCTAAACTATCAACAGTCTTTTGCATTTGTATTCTTTCTCGTTCATCTCTCTAAATGAAATAGGAACAAATTTTTCTTTATATTATAACATATTATATTATATACATATTACATGTACATTATATACAATAATACATGTATGTATTATTGCAAAAATATATAAAGTTTTGCTGTAGAAATGTGAGTTTTTAAAAAAGTTGCACATTATAAACTTTTTCAAAAGTTAATATGATATATATACGTAAATTTAAAGTAGTTTTTCTCTAATATTGGTTACTTAGAACTACTTTGTTAATTATCAAATACCTGAGAGATTAACTGTTCTATTCCCATTACTTTTTCATCAAGTTTTGTCAATTGTAATTTTAAGGAGTCGATAGTTGACATACGTTTTGTCAATACTGTAATTGCTTTTTTTAATTGTTCTCCCAGCTGACGTTCTCGTGCCTCATGCCTTTCTAATTTTTCAGTATTTTCTCGCATCATGTGTACTAAACTTAACATTGCATCTTTAATATCTTCATGTCTAAAAATTATATTACATTAACTATATTGTAATAACAGAAGCTTAACAAAAATTCATGATGGATAACAACATGATATTTGACTTTCCATTTTTATGTAACTGTTGTTAATATAAAATCATATATAAAATAACTACTTTAATTATATTAATTGAATAATGAAAGAACTTACGTAATTTCTCTAGCATTGTTCAAATCTATACAAAGTAACTGCAGAAATAGTATTAACATATATTTCATTTTCAATTATTGTTAATTAATGTCTTGGGTTTAAAAGAATTGTCTGAAATAAAAAATATTAATTTTATTCCATGATACTGAGTGTGTATATCTTTCTTGAATATTTTTAATTATTTTCTTTTTATTGTTTTCTTACATTTTTTAAATAATTTGAGAATTATGTCATTGCTATAGCTACAAAAGTATATGCTATGTAACTGAAATGCTTCCTTTGATCAATTAATTGAATGTGCTGTTATTGAGATAAGAAGTTAAGAGGTCATTACTGATGACTCTTTGATGGATAAAGTAAACCATCCTTGTTAATAAATTATCACAATAATAAAAGCTTTTATAGTTAATGAATAAAATCATTGTGTTTGAATAACAACTATCAAAAATAATTCCCTTTAATGTATAGTTTTAAATACATTTAATCATATAAATAATTCAAATTATGAGTATTTAAATTAATATGTGTATGATATACGAGCGCGTGTACATGTATATACGTGTGAGCGCGTGTGCATACATATATATGTGTGCACATACACGCAATAGTGTGAATAAGGAAAGAAAGAAGAAATTCAAATATATAAACATTTGTGTTTTTTTTACATTCTATACTTTTCGTCCTAATATTTTATATAACTAAGTAATATATATGATAATCTTAACTTCATATTTTGTAGTTTTCAGGCGAATATACTTTTCTTTACTGTATGTTACAAAGAGTTCAAATTTTAGCTATTTATAGATCTACAGATGCACATCAAGTGCCGTTTGATGGAGCCATATGGTTCACATAAAACCATCTGTTCCTAGTGTAACAAAATCTAACTTTTGTAGTAGTATACTTGTAAATATTATAATGAAGATCTTACATATAATATATATCATTTAATATATAAACATAATACAGTTTGTTAAATGTTTTCTAATAAATTACTACCTACTTTATCCGTCATGAGAATCGTAATTATATTTTTATTTAAATAATGAAATATGTTCTTACTATTAATATAATTTTATTTTGATGCAATCATAACACAATAAAATATTCCGTTTTATATGGTTTTCCTAATATATTTCACTTTCTTATTGTTTCCGAAACAATTCATTTTTCTATTTCTATCGAATTGCATCTTATAAAATATTTATATTATAATAGTTTCAAAATGATATTAAATATTTCATAAAGAAAGTATTTGTAATTGTTGAATATGAATATGCTTATATGTACATGATATTAATCTTATATGTTAAACACTAAAAACAATATATATGTTTTACTTATAACAAGAAAATTTATATTATAATTTTTACAATACTGTACTTATTTTGTAATATTATTTACTTCAATTATACAAGTAATTTACCACTTATAGGATTGAAAGTATCATAATGCTAATAATTAATTCCAAAGTAATTTCCAGCGTACCATTTTAAGTCATGATTATAGTTAGTGTACACTGACCACCATTTTAAAACATAAATTAAGATCTAATGATTCAAAATGAAAACAGTTCAATGTACACTAATGAAGCCGTCATCTTTATATATATTTCAGTCATGTATTATTTTACTAATACAGCAATAAATAATAAAAGAAATGTTCTTGTTTTTAATCATAAACGATAATAAAGAAAATGTGAAACTTTCATAACAAACTTGTTGAAGTAGTAATTTTAACAAAATATGATAACAACTTTTACAAATGTATATTAACATTTATTTAGAAGGAAGTATTTTTTATAACATTTAGCGAAAAGGGGCATAAATTAAGTGAATAACACAAATATGTTCGTTAAATAAATAATACAAAATTTGTAATTACTAAAAGATAGAAAATAAATATATGTTATTAATAAACATAAAATATAATATAATAAACTACAGAAAGACAATCTGAATATTTACTTACATAAGTAATTTTTGTACTCTAATCCTTTGTGTATAACAATCAACGTGTAAAGAAGAACGTACTGTTTCTCATTCGATCAGCGAACAAGTGATTATGGTATCATTAGGTAAGTCCACATTTGGATTTTTAAAAAACTGAACTCAAGGTATATGCTATTTAGTAGCGACATATAGCGGTCGTTTTTGGTACTTAGCAAGATGCAACTTTTAATACTAATAATAAATATGTATATATATACTGAATTTTAATGCAATTGCATTTCATGACTTTAACATTTAAAATTAAAATATTTTCATAACATAAAATTTCATTTTATAAATTTATAATATCTATAAATAAAGAAGATGCTAAGTAGAAAGCTCTTATAACCTATATTAACCTATCAATACATATTTCGTATTTTAACTCTATTTAGTGCATTGTTAAAGAGTCTTTTCTATTTTATTATAATATGAGAAAAAAGATATAGAAAAACTTTTTAAAATACGTAATAATGTTTAAAATGTTATTTCAACTTTGTGAATAAAATTTAAAAATTTTAGAAATTTAAAATTGACATTTCTGACAATTTTCAATATGCATTTATTTTATGTTTGTATAATAATATGTTGTAACGTAATGTATTATATGAGTGTAACAGAAAAATGAAATAATATTGTTAGAAATTCAATAAGCTGTAACTTGGTTCTTTAGAAATTTATTTCACGTGACTCAAAACATTTTAAATTCACCATTCATATTGCAAAAATTATTATTTATCTTTACCAGAATGGAATTAGTTGTAACTATTACAAAAAAAGAACTTTTTTCTAATTCTTTCCATTCTAATAATTTAAAATTCGATAAAACAATTTATATTGCTACATATGTATATAATTTAACAATATGATGTGTTGTAGATTAAAACTAAATTAACAATTCATATTTAATCAGCAAGTAAATATGAAATTTTCCCTGTTTGAAATGAGTACAAAATCTTAAGAATTTCCATTCTACAAGATGCCATCTATTAACTGCATGTTCATTTTGTTCGTGAATGTGAAATGTTACTTTTCATTTCGTGGGTTATATTATGTTGTAAATAATGATAATTTTCCTATATAAATTTATCATTATCTGCGAGATGATTAATTATTACATAGTTAGTGGTTAACTTTATGTAATCGTATAAAAATGTACAAACTTTTAATAACACGAGTTACGGAACGAATACCTCCACATGGTGTTTTTTTCATATCGAAGCAAGTAATAATGATGCAGCGATCAATGCGTCTATGCTCTTTCTGTAACTTTTACCACAGAAATATATCAAAATGTATGTTTACATTGTATATAACTCAGTTTTATGAATAATTTATATATATAAATATTTTATTACTTTTTGCCTGCCGGCTACAAAATGAGATTGAAGTAATTTTTATATGTACATATTTTAAGGTTTGTGTCATTTAAAGTTTCAATTTTTGAGATTATTAAGTTATTACATGATCAGGTTATAGTATAATATTTTAAAATACTTATAAATTATAATTTCATTATTAAAACATTATGTAATTTCTATTATTTTCCCGTTTAAATGATATTTACATAATAAACGTAATTAACCTGAAAAATCTCGCGCTGCTTTTCACACATGATTGTGTCTTTATTAGACCTAAGCGTTTTATGAAATTTTATTATGATAGATATAGAAAAATTTTTAATGTGTTACTTAACATAATAAATTTATCATTAGCATATCATTTTCTGGGAAAGTTGATTTTAAGATAGTCACTTTGAGCGCTGTTATTTGATATGACATATTTACGGTGGCGGGCAAAAAAAAGTTTAAAATTCATACTTGTGTACAATATGTATATTACATTAATAATAACTTTGCATTAAATATTTTTTACCATATTGATAACAGTCATCTCTTATATAGACAAACACCATCATGCATAAGTATTTGAACACTTCCAAATTATTATAAATATATAAAATATATTTCAAATAGAACTCATTATACTAATTTTTGCTTCTGATCTTACCTCAGACTACCATATATAGTTATTAGATATGGATGAAAACGATAGTTGATATTAATTAGTATAAATAAAAATATATCAATGAAGATGCCTAAGAATTGCTTGTGCATTAATACCTAAGTTAAATGACTTTAAGTATACCTGTTCAATGTTGGGATCTTAAAATGATTGGAATATGTATTTGCAACCACACTCTAAAAGTTTATATAGATTTTATAAAATGCTAGCTGTTTATTAAAAATGAATATGAAACTTGATTGACGCAGATATATTCTTTGTTTCAATATCAATTTAGCAGAACATTTGATCCCAATTATGGCAAGAAGTAAAGAATTAACAGTAGAGAAACAATCTTCTGTCATAATATTGAAAATATAATAAGAATATCAATGTTTTAATTGGACTACATTAAGTGTTTAAGTACTTATACATGATAGTGTATATATTATATCTATTTATAACTGTTTTTGTCAAAACTAATTGTATTTTCTAAAAATATGGTGTTTTGTGTACTGATTATCCATTAAATTTTCTTTTGTTCTTTACTGTAACAATCGGAGCCTGAACTACAAGCTATAAAGTGCTCAAGAAAATTTGCATATCATTTGGAAATGATTTTCCTAACAAAAATTGAAACCAGGAAATGAAAAATCAAAAGTAAAATCAAATAGTATTCATGACGTTTGTTATGAAGTTTCATAATAAAGGTACACAAAAAATTGTATTTATACAAAGTAAAAGAAAAATATATTAGGGGATTTAATTCATAATGCAAAGCAATGTAAATATGAATAAAGTGGAAATCATTTTGATAAGTAATTTTAAAACTTAGTTGGGAAACTAATATAATTTTTTATTGGAATTATCTGTTTTTAACAGTGCAACATTATATGACTAAGAAAATAATGTATAATTGGAAATAATGTATATAGGAATAATATAATAAACAAGAAGTCCTAGAGTTTGACAGTTTAATTTTGTCAGCATATTGTATATTGTGACAACTAGTAAAAAATGTCATATAAAAATAAGCCATTAAAACCTTTTTTAAAAAATTACAAGTATAAAAATAAGAAATTTGTTATAATAAGTATTTGACACAATAAATTTATTTATTAACAAATAGATATTATCTTAAATATATGTCATTTAATATTTAACGTAAATATGTACTATGTGTATAAGATATTAAATATGAATTTGGTGTTTCACATTCACATACATTTTTTAATTATTCATTATTATTCAAGCTTATAACTGCAATGTACATTCATTTTATTTATAGCTATCAAGTACCAGCAAGTTCGTATTTATGGTACAACAACAGTAAATATATTGGGTCATTCACCAATAAAGAAAGAAAGAAAGAAAAGAACAAAAAAATACGCCGAATTATTAGCAGGTAAAATTTGATATTACATTTACATAAATGTGTTTCACATATTGACATAAATTATTCTGCAATATTGTACCTTTTTATTATAGTAACAAATAAAACAGCAAGTACTAAGAGGACTGAAATAGAAAAGTTAACAGCATCTGATTTACCCATGCTTGTTGATAATCCTGACAACACTACAGATAATTCATGTGAAAGTAAAGATGTTATACTTAATCAACTCTTTGATTCAAAATATATGAATGAAAATTATCATAATTTTTGTGATACTGAAATTTATTTAAATATTGTAAGTTACAGTAACTTATTCCTAATTGAGTGTGTTAAATCATTTGCTTTACTTTAAATATTAAAATATTAAACAGAATATTAAACATAATTATTTAGAAATTAAAGTATATGTAAATTTGGATCTCAATAAAAAAAAATAAGTTGTTATTTTTATTAAAAGTTTAGTTCATACACAATAATTTATTTCTGTAAATAAAAATATTAATCCATAGTGTCAAGCACAATATTATTGTGATACACCAGAAATCAGTTTTTTTAAATTACAACTTAAAAAGTATTCTACAGTTGAAAATTGAATTTTTAAAAGATTCTTCAAACATAATGTTACATTATTTAAGTATTATAACATAACAAGATTATATATTTATTTACTTTATAACTCATTAATAGGAAAATAATGTAGATATAGTTACTAAAAATGAAATGAAAGATAATTTGAATATTGGTAACGAAATCAAGAATAATATGCCTCAAAAAGATTCCACATTTCATTCTATTAAAAAGACCAAATTGAAAGAAGATCAGAAGTTGGAGAATGTGTTGGAGTTAAGCATGTATGTATTATAAGAATGAAATTATGTGATTTTGAAATATTTGTTTTCATATTATACCATCAATTTGATAGCTCTATTTTTATCAATATCTTTCCTTTGTGATTTTGTACATGTGTAGAGTCATGCAGCATGTAGATTATTACTTATTAAAACCATTACTAAACATTACAACACATTACAAACAATATGATATGAGATTTTCTTGGTTTATTATAAAATTTAATTTTTGTTACTGTACTGAGCTTTATAATTATCATTTTATTTTGAAAATGATCATATTGAAATTGTCTTGAGCAGAAATATAAATAATTTTTAATAATATAAAATTTTCATGATATATTTTTCTCTTTTAATTCTTATTTTAACTTTTGTTGAATATTGTAACTTTATAAAATATTTATTATTATTATTTACTAAATTTTGTTTTGCACATATAATTAGTATTGTATTATTTTGTAACTTTAATTAATAATAATTTTTACTAACAAAACTGTTTCTCTTAGAGGTAATGCACAAAAGAAGATGGAAATATATAAAACTGAAAACAAGTATAGAGTAAATAATTATGTTGAAAGTTTATTAGCACATATGCAAGTTTATTTAAGTTGTGGATTGTTAAACAGAGCAAACAAAACCTTAATGAAATATAGGAAATGTGTTAAAAATAATTTGGAATGTAATGAAATTATTAAGCTTTACAATATACTTTTGGAAGCTTATGCTTCCAGAAGAAAAATAGGGAAAGTTTTAGAGTTATACGATATGATAAAAAATGATTCTTTAACACCAACATCCCAAACTTATGGATATATATTTGATGCTTTGGGAAATGGGACTGTAGATAACAAAAAATTTGGTAATTATATGTACATATTTTATTGCATATAAATTTTTAATATGATTGAACCTGCACGTATAAAGGAAAATATACTATAATAATCTATTTCATTTGCAGAATTACTTAAAAAATTAAATGTTGAAATGAATAATTACAATATATCTTTCGATGATATCTTTAGTAAGTCATACTTTAAAATTAGTCAGCAAAAAAATATATTAAAGGCAATTAGGATATTAATGCCAGACTTTGAACCAGCATACACTACATTAAATAGAAACTATAGATGTAAACTTGTAGGAGAAATTCCGATGGCAAGTAGCTGTGAAAGTCCAGCAAAAGGAATATTAACAATAGAAGAACTAAAAAATTTGTTAGAAACACAGCTTCAAATTGAATTAGCAGTTGAAACACAGATACCAAGTATTAATGCATGCAAGAAAAATATAAACACTAATGTGGTAAGATATTATTATGCAATATTCTATTGCCTAATATTTCAAATATATATTAATTTTTATACTTAAAAATTACACTTGATTTTATAAATACAACTGCTTTTTATAAATCTTCAAGATTTGATATAGTACTAATGGTTTCTTTATCGTATATCAGGAAACAAAAATTACGGAATTAGAAAATTATTGGAAAGATGCAGCATTGACAGCTTTTGAAAGAAATTTGAAGTGCTTAAAACAAAAGGAGTGTCAATCTCATAATGCTCTGATGGTTTTGTATCCATTTTTAGAAGTTTTGGATAAAGAATACTACATAGATGCTATATTACGTGAAATTAGACAATTAGCTGCAGGATCAGAAACTTTTAGTACATCTCTTAAATCATTATACATTGCATTGGGAAAATACATTTATAGGAAGTATGAAGTATGAAACTATTTATATAAATTATATTTATACATTTGTTGATAAAATATTTGTGTACTTTGTCATTATAATTTTCATATACATACGCTCAATTTTTATAATCTTAATTTATAGATTGAAACAAAGAAAAAAACTGGAGTGTTAGATAAAATAATTAATATTTATTCAAAATACCTTGAATGGTACTTACATCCTGAAAAAATGCCACATTTAAATAATATGAATAATCGTACTGTATGGGAATATTTTGAGTATAAGGAAACAAAATATGGTACACCTTTAAATTTTACCTCTATAAATTGGCCTATGAATGTAATAATAAATATTGGCAAATTTTTGTATCATATTATCTTGAATGATATTATGCTTAAACCTGAAATTCTAAAAGGCCAAGATTTAAAATATTCAATCCCTGCATTTTATACATTGTTTAGGAACAAAGGAAGTTATTTATCAGAACAGGTTTGTATGGAATATTATTAATTAAATATTGGAATATTCAAAGTTTTATAGTACCCAATATTTTCAGCTAGTTTTATGGGGAAGGTTATTGAACTCATTAATATCTGAGAGCTTTAGAGAAAAAATTAAATATTATTTAAATATTTTTAATACATAAAATTTATTTTTATGTTACAGATTAAACCACATCCTCTGGTATCAAAATTATATAGAAAGGTACATTTAGAAACATTAACATTTGAATCACTTCTTCTACCTTCTTATAGTCCACCAAGTCCATGGGTTTCAATATATTTAGGAGGATATCTTATAACAAAAACTGATTTTATAAGAACCTCAAGTGATTTTGTAAGCTTGCAATTTTTATTTATCTTTTAAGTATATATATATGTCGAAGATGAAAGAACATCGGAGCCTTTGGAATTTGGATAATCCCGCAACATTGTAATCTAGAGTCTACTATAGCTGTAATTAAACAATTGTAGTTATTCAATCCGATTGTAATTGTTCGAGAGTTGTGATAATGAGCTTGGGCTCGAGGCGACAGTCAGTCGCCGAACGTAGCCGCGGTCACGGGATGAACGCTTTGTCTAACAAAGGTATGGAGTAATTCTATAGCCCTCCTTAAAAGAAATATTTGTGGCGGCACGCGACAGTAAACATTCCAACGGTTTCTGTCTCGTGGCTCGCCACACGCAGACCCTATTCTTCGAGTAAGATGATTGCCAGATGTCGATGCGTCTCCGCAGTACATGTTCAGCTAGCCTGAGGGCCCGTTATAAATCTTAGGATTTAGTTGACTAAAGTCCTTCAAACAAACAGTCTTTGTCCCAGCTACGGGAAGATAGGAGAGACCTATTTTTCAACGAACGGCGTCTCCCACTAGCAACTTTCCCTCGAGGGCGGCTAGCATCTTTTTCTAACCACCGATGTGGAGATTGACCAATTAGCAGCAACGCCAAATTCCCTCACCTTCTGAACGAAGGCTATCCTCGACGAATCCGATGATCTCGTGTCCTCGGACACACCCCATCGTGGTTTTCCTCTGCAGCATCATCGCGACGGAGAGTCATTCTCTCGTGAGGTCGTATTAGCGAGTTACTTAGAGTCTGTACGCTCGGTGGATATTCCACGTTTTAACAAAGAGTCCGACTTAGATTTTTGTGAGCACGTACATCTATCATCCCGTTGACCGCGGATTCGTTATTGAGCCTAAGATCAACATGACTAGTATCGCGAGTGTCCAACCGCCACGGTTGATTGTCGAGTCTGTAGTATCCCTACTCGTGTTAGCAAGCCGCGCCTTTGTTATATCACAACGATGGTCAATTCCAATGAAGATTTATCAAACGCCTACAATCCTATTCCTGACGCTTCTCCGACATATATATTATACAATAATATATATATTATCTTCAACATTATACTGTATAAGAGAAATGTATACTATTTATATTTTTTATTTAGAGTGGTTTATGGCATAAATTTGAAAATATAGAACCAGAACAGTTATTTCCTATATTTGATTCATTGAATCAGCTTAGTTCTATTCCATGGAAAATTAATACTGCTATACTCGATATTGTAATTAAGGTAATTCTAATATTAGAATAATTGTCTAATAGCTCTTATTGATAATGAATACAAATTATAATTATTATAAATAATTTCCATTTGTATGTGTTTCTTAATTAGATTTTTCAAGATGGTGGTTCTGTAGAATTAAATGTACCTCAATCAGTTTCTGTACTAACTCCACCAAGTCGAATAAATAAAAATGCTACTGTTGAAGAGAAACAAAAAGCAGCAATAGCAATAGCTCAATATAATCAAAAGAAGTATGATATGTATTCGTTGTGGTGTGATACTCTTTATAAGTTATCCATCGCCAATCATGTATGTTTTTCATCTTTTTAAATATATTAATTTTGTATTGATAAGCAAATTACTGTTAAATTAGATATGAAGTATATATTAGACTATTTTTTAATTCCTTTATAACTCTTATAACTAAATACGTAATTTTATATATTTATACCATTCTATATAGTGAATTCTTTATTTTTTTAAAGTTTAGAAACAAAATATTTTGGCTCCCACATAATTTGGATTTTAGAGGAAGAGTTTACCCAGTACCTCCTTATTTAAATCATTTATCATCTGATTTGGGCCGGTCTTTACTTTTATTTGGAAAGGGAAAACCTTTAGGTCCAAATGGATTAGATTGGTTAAAATTACATGTTATTAATTTAACTAACTTTAAGAAAGCAGATTCTGTTAAAGAACGACTTGAATATGCAAATCAGAATATGGATAATATACTTGACAGTGCTACTAAACCTTTAACAGTAAGTTTTTATTTCAAATAAAAGGGTTGTTTTTTATTTTAGTATATTAAAGGACAAGATGAAATGGCTACATAAGAAATTCATAATTACATGTTTATATTAAATAAACCTACACAGTTTTTTTAAATTAGGATACTTGAAATAATTTTAAATAGAACTGGTATTTATATTGTAAAGGGTAAAATGTGGTGGAAACAATCAGAGGAACCATGGCAAACTTTAGCTGGGTGCATGGAAATAGCAAATGCATTAAAAGCACCAAATGTAGAAGAATATGTGTCTACGTTTCCAGTACATCAAGATGGCAGTTGTAATGGACTTCAACATTATGCAGCACTTGGTAAAGATAAAATTGGTGCGGAAAGTGTTAATTTACATCCATTTAATACCCCAAAAGATGTATATTCTGAAGTTGTGTCAATTGTAAGTTTACTGTATTACACAAAATTGTAGCTTGCAATATATAAATATTTTTGGAAAGAAAAATATTCAGTTACATTTTAGATTGAAACACAACGACAAATTGATGCAAAAAATAATGTTAAAATTGCACAAATATTGGAAGGATATGTAAAAAGAAAAGTTATAAAGCAAACTGTGATGACAACAGTATATGGTGTAACAAAATATGGTGCAAAACATCAAATAACAAAACAGTTAAAAGGTAAATTTCATTTTTCAATGTATGTAGAATATTTGGACAAAAAAGAAAGGATTTAAGGCATATTGTTATGAACCAAAAAGAGATGAAAATTTATTTTAATATTCATATTTTGTGTAGATATAGAAAACTTTCCAAAGGAACATATTTGGTCTGCTAGTATATATTTAACTGAAAGCACATTTCACAGTTTAAGAAAAATGTTTAAAAGTGCAAGAGAAATTCAAGATTGGTTCACAGAATGTGCTCGAATTATTTCTTCTATTTGTTGTGAAAATGTGGAGTGGGTTACCCCATTAGGTCTTCCTATTATACAACCTTATATGAAACAAAAATCTTCAAATGACTATATTAATGATAATAGGTTAGTACAAGTATATAATTTTGTAAATACATCAATTTACTTTTAGTATCTAATATTGTAATGTTCAAAATCAAAATTTTTGGAAATGTTTATAGGAAACCTGATAAGATAAAACAACGGAATGCATTCGCACCAAACTTTATACACTCTCTAGATTCCACTCACATGATGCTTACTGGGCTAAATTGTAATAAAAATAATATTACTTTTGTCTCAGTACATGATTGTTTTTGGACTCATCCTTGTACTATAGATGCTATGAACAAAGTAAGTAAACTACTAAGTAAAGTAATTTACTGCACCATCCATACATTTCAATGTTTTTGAATATAATACATAGTATAAGTCTAATAGTACTCCAACAGTCCACAAAATATAAAGTAAATTATAAACAAATATAAAATGAATATAAATTGGATATTCAAATGTTTTTCATATTTTCTTATAGATACATAATTATTTTTTATAGATATGCAGAGAACAATTTGTTGCTCTTCATTCTGAACCCATCCTTGAAGATTTAGCTATATTTTTTGTGAAACGATATTTACCAATTTATGAGTAAGTAATGTTTACAAAAATATATATTTCTAGTAAAAATATAGGTTCATAATTTACAATGCAATACAATATAAATTAATGTACTGACAGTATTATATTTAAATATTATATAATGTTAATCTAATAAAACGTATATTTTAATTTGAGTATAATATAATTTCAGACAATTAAAGTGTAAAAATAAGCCTGACATTGAAGAAATACGCAGATGTTTAACTAATGTACCATCAAAAGGTACTTTTGATATTAATAATGTTTTGTCGTCTGTATACTTCTTTAATTAAATTTTTACGAGTCTTAGAACATTTTATGTAAATTAATGATAAAAATGAATTACTCAAATATAATGTAGTTTTTATATCCCTTACTTTATGTGTATTTAATTCGTAATTTATGCTTAAGTCATTATATTTTAATATTCATAAAATAGTTCTTTATTGATTTCAAATGATATATTATGCCAACTGGAGGTTGAAGATTAAATCTATTAAAATAACGATGTTTTACAGATATAGATAGATAGAGATACTTTAGATAAAAATTTCAATATTTAGAATACATATACTTTTTATATACATTTTTTATTTTTTTTAAGTGGTGTTACTTATACAGAGCATTTCTGAAATTATGATACATGCAGTCGGATGGTGATTCTACATGCAAAGATAAGTCGAAAAAGAAAAAAGGACACTTTTTCGTTTAAGACTTCGTTCTTGAGAAAAATGAGTGAAATCCCATCAGATATCCGTGTATTAACTGGATGTTTTAAATTATGAACTTCTACTTCTGTATTATTAAATATGGACAATGCCACGATTTGCTTCCTGTTATTGTTGTAATTTCATTTCCGAGATATCGATATTACTTTCCTTTATTCTGTATTTAATTTGCATTTTGAATGATTTTATAAATAAGAATGAGATTAGTACTTTTTAAGAATCATTTTATTAATTAGGTACTCAATGGTTTAAAAACTCATTTTTTTTCATAAGTGAAACTTTAAATGAAAAAACGTTTTTCTTCGATTTATTTTTGTATGTAGAAACACCACGCTTGTATATTTCAGAGACACCCTGTACATATTTATATTTATAATTCGTATAAAATTTAAAATAAATAAATTTAAAATACAAATATCATACTTTTAAAGTAGTGTTATGAAATAAGTGATTTCTAAACTTATATCACATTTGGATAAAATCTTTCGCTTTTTTTTTAAGATTATGAAATATAGGAATATTATAGGTATGGTTGCCATCCACAATATAAACGACAAAGATTCATAGGATCATGGGCTTCTTGTATAAGTCTTTCAACTTGACCAGATACACTAGATGCTAATCCTTCTTCAGTGCCTTGTAGTTTTTGCTCTATTCTCAAAAGAGCTCTTTCTGCTGTCTTGTTAGTTGCTCTAGAACCTATCAATAATAAATATTTTTAAAATATTTTTCTGTAGTACTAATATGATACAATGAATATGTAACATATTATGTTACATTATTCATATATTTTCAATAAAATATTAAATTTCATTCGTGGAATATTATTAATTTATGCGATTACTATAAAAAGTATAATATAAGAAAAGAAAATATGAAAGCATAAATTATATTTACACTGATTATTTTCGACTAATTTTGATGATGTTCCGCCGCTTTGAATGTTACGTGCTTCAGCGGGTGTTATAGTCCATTTAAATAATGGATCATATAAAAGAACTTGAAGCAATGTTATAATTATTTGTCTTTGATCACGTAATACGGTTAATGTTTTCTCACAGCAATGTCTCATTGTTCCCTCTACGCCAGATACACCCATACCGTCTTCAATATTTCGTGTAAGTCGAAATGGAATGGTTTCAGGAACTGGTAATACCTTTCCTTGTTCAAATGCTATGCCTATTATATTCAATAACAAAAAAATTGAAGTATTCATAAATTACATTATTAACCCTTTGCACTCGAGAGGTGACTTTCAGTCATCATGGCATTCCGTGCTGCAACTCCAGTGGCGAGCCAGAGGCGATAGTCCCTGTTTATGCTAGATTTCGATATCTCCAATTGATGAGAGTGCAATATTGGTTCGTAAATTGGTTCCTTAGCTCTTTGTATTCTTTGTTAGGAAGTTAGACTTTAAAATGGAGATAAAATATTTAATCCCATATCCCTCCGAAACTATGGTTCAACTATGGTATTGAAACGTCTCCAACGTTAGTTCGGATTCGACGATCATGGCAAAAGTATTATAGTTTAGAAACCCTAAAAAAGTGGTTTTCGGAAGTGAAATTAGCTCAAATGAAGATGAACTTGATTTTGAACTGTTGAAAAATGAGATTAATTATATCAAGAATGCATCTTGGTGAATGCTTTATAAGTTATCATACAAAAAAATACAGAACTTAATATTACAAAATCATATTTTCAAAGATGTAAATATAGATAAATTATTAGAATATAATGTTTTTGCAAGTTAATTTGTATATGAAATCATTTTACACTAGCTGTAAGACACGCGTCACGTATACGCTAAATAATCCGGAGTAGCTGCTACGCCCGGCCGAAAAAGTCCTCGAGTGCAAAGGGTTAATAATAGCACTAATAATATAATGTTGCTAATATTACTACTAGTTTCAAAAATTACGTAATCATATTTACCAAAATCAATATGAATTACTTCAGCAGTTATTTGATCAATTAAGATATTACTTAAATGTCTATCTCCTAATCCTAAAATATATCCTGCCATTGATGTTGTTGCTATACTGTAAAAATATGGTAAGTATAATTTAATGAATATAATAAATTCAAGAGTAATTACTATATAAAAATATTATTACCTGCGTGTATACGCTAATCTGCGTTCAAACCACGTTTCAGGTGATGGATATCTTTCAATAAAAAAATGATGCATCACTGGATGCATATGTGCACAACAATCCATAAATACTTTTAACTTTACATTAGTTGATGATTTCCCCACTGCCTAGAAATAAAATTTACATTATATTTCCATACTATAATATTCTATATACTGTATATATATATATCGCATAGTCATTATAAAATTCATACTGCAAATAATAATCAAAATAAAAACAATACATATCAGTTGTAAAATTAAATCTTATTTGAATATAATCTTACTGCTAGTTTGTCTCTACAATAATTTGCTTTATAATCCTTTGGATAGTATTTCTCGTGAAGTCCTTGAATGGTACCTGAACCTACCAATATAGTTACGATAGGTATTGTTTTATCACACCATTCAAGTATTCCTGATCTTTGTGTTAATGGCACAACCTAGAAAAGTAATAGAAGAAACATAAGTATAGGACATATAAGATTATAATTACATTAACATATAAAATAGATATTTAATATATCTAAAATAATTTGTATCACTAATTAATCATATATCAATATTAAAGAAACGTGTCTGCTTAAATAATTAATTTTAGTTAATATTAATCAATTTAGGAGAAGATAAAGGAGATGCTGCAAGAGTAATTAATTCAAGTACAGAAGTAGGAAAGGAGCAGAAGAAAATTATAAAAAGAAAAAAAGGGAAGCTCTTATTCTGGAATGTGGCAGGAGTGGAGAGAAAAAATAAGGATTTTTAGGGATATGTCGAAAAATTTGTTTTTATAGGGTCAGCAGAGACATAAGAGGACAGAAACTGACAAAGAATACAGGACATATTATCTAAGGGATTTGATTCGGAAAGGAAGAATTTATCGAAAAATGAAAGTCGGAGGTGTAGAAGGGTGAGTTAGATAGTTTAATGTAAGCTAAGTCCATCTCATGGCCGGTGATACTGAAAAACGTTAAATAAATAAGAAAAATAATAATAATTAATTTAATGATGACAAATTCTTGAAATATAAATAATTTGTTAATATTACCTTGTAAGTCCTAATTGTTAATTTTCTACGTTTAGTATCTTTATGAGATTTTAACAATATATTCATTACATTAAACACTTGTTGCATTACAGCATCTTGTCGTAAATCATCTCTTCCCTAAAAGTATATTTAAATAATTAAAAGTATATAGTATTCTTTCTCTCTCTCTCTCTCTGTCTTTCGATAGTATCAAAAATAAATGTTTTTTTATCCAGTATTGAACGTATTATGTAATGCACTTAATAATATACCTTTATTAATTCATGTCTATATATGCCATCTGTACCAATACAAGTTAATTTTTTTGGAGTATTTATACCTCCAACAGTTTCATATGATTCTGTATATTTAGCAATGCCAATCACATTATTGTAATTTCTGGATGGTCGTACATCAATTGTTAACGTCAGCACAAATATGTTTTCAAAATTTTTAATCTTTAAAATTTTTTGATTTCTTGGTATTTTAATTTCATAACCCGCTAGAAATGGAAATTCTATGATGAAGTATTCTACAATTAGAACTAAGTTTAAGATGTGCTATTACACATAATGTCTGTTTATATGTATTGATATATGTATAATTATATTTTCATTAAAAATACAATAATATACCTACTTACATTTATTTGAGGTAGTTGAAAGATTAGCCAACATAACTAAAGCATGTGATAACTTTTCCATTTCTTGTATAATTAAATTTATATCTGATTCTTTTATTTCTTGTAACAATTTTTGTGTTCCAAGAACTCTTGGTTCTAGTGTTCTATTTTTTCTAGCTGTATTATAATCATAATCACCATATAAATTTTTTAATGCTAACAGAACTGGTAATGTATGATGTGGATGTTCTAAAGCACAACGTTGCATAATGTTATATATTTTTTCAGAAAACTCATTAAATTCATCATTCATATGCGCAGCTAATTGTGGCACAAGTGGAATAAATTTAAAAGATGGTAATCTGTTAAGATTTTCTTCCAATAAATCATTGACTTCCTTTTGATGTATATTGTCTAACCAAAGCGCAATTATTCTAAATATTAACAAATTATAATTTTCGCTGTGCTGTAGTGCTATTAAGTAATACCTGTATAAAGCATAATAATAATGTTTATTTATAGATATTAAGTAAGATAATATCAATTTTAACATAATTAACATATATTAAAATATATTAATAGTAAATGAAATATAAATATACTTTACTGATATGTGAAAAACAAAAATTATAGAGCTCTTTTATGAACTTTGTAGAAATATGGAACTTACTTTAATGCTAAAATCAAATAATTATCTTTTTCTTTTTGTATATGTTCCAGTTCTGCAACATCATTCGTATTTTGTCTTTGGTTTAAAATCATTACACTTCTAATATCTTTATCTTCACTAATTGAATGTTTATTAATTCCTTTATAGGAATATGTAATACATTCCTTTAGATTTTCAAACTGAGGAGATTTCATATATGAACTAATTTGCTGATACTGATTATCAGCAAAACGAGCTAAAGCTACTTGTGTATCATGTAAATCTTTAATTGTATCAGTATTTTGTGTACTAATTGATGTGTTTATATCTATAGATTTTAAGTAATATTTTTCTATCACAGCCTGAAAGATAATAAATAACAATATACATTATTTTTTATTATGTATGTATATGTATATAATATATTGTGGTGAGAGATGTATATAAGATATTGTAGTGAAATGAAATATTGTATTAAAGCTTAGTACATCTATAATAAATAATAATAAAATAGATAAAGTTGATAATAAGATACTAAGTAATCTTAAAAATTTCGTACTTTAATTTACTTTTATTTCATGATACATACCTGGGGATTTTCTGATTTTGTTTCAGCCATCCAATCTCCATAAACTCTTAATATTTGTGCTCGTAATTTTGCATCTAAAGTTTCCTTTTGCATTAAGTTACGTAAAAGAAATCGTCCAACATCTAAATCTTTCCTAACTAGTGCTAATAAAGATTCTTGATAAAGTAATTGATCTTGAATTTTTGATGGTATACCCTTTTGTTTTATTAAGATGTCTTCATAAAAAAATTAAAATATGAATAAAATACATATATTTTATAATTGAATACTTAATATAATATTATAATAATCTTAATTATATATACCTAATGAACGTGTAGCAATATGCAAGTTGTCTTTATCTGCTGCTATTTTTGATATTTGCAAATATGTATTAAAAAGCGCACTTTTAATATTTGCGTTATTAATTAAAGTATCATTTATTTGAAACATAACAGTTCTTTGAGTTAAAATGGGTTCAATATATTGAAATTCATTAAAATTTGCAATATCCTGCTGCTGCCATTTATGTAAGATTTTTTCATATTCGCCTTGTTTAGCAAAGCTTAACTCTTCAATTTCATTAATTAATTGCAATTGCATTAACTTTTCATATATAGTTTTACTACTTTCTAAAAATAATCAATTGTTAAATAGATAATACTTTTTCAAAGTCAGAAAGTTTAATAATTCTTACCTAGATTAATGTTCTTAAGTGCTTTGATAATATTTATGCGAGCATTTTGAATTGCATTCTGTATAGCTGTCTCATTACCTTCATGAAAATATTTTAATGCTTCATAATGATAAAAGTGATAATCATGTTCAGTTATTTCTAATTTTAAATTACAGTTATTTTGTGGATATAAAGCTTGATTTGTCTCACAAATATCCCAATTGCTAAGTCGCCAAGCACATTCATACTGAATGTCTTTATCTATTTTTACACCATTATTTGACATAGTAGATATGAAATTACTAAGTAAATAATGAAGACCAGACTGATATAATCCATTTGCCATTTCTGAAATGTATAATACATTACATATAATTTGAAGTTATTATAATGAAAATATAATTTTCTTTTTAATAAATTACAATTTATTGAAACTTTATGATCATTATAAATAAATTTTGTATACTTTAAAATAACAAATTTCTAATTAATATAAACATATAACAATTTTAAAATATTTTGTTTTATATATACATAGTTTTAATGTCACATCAACTGCAAGGTGTTAAAATCTTGTTAATAAATGTTGTGCTAAAATTAATTTAAAATTATAATAAGCTCTCAAATAAATATGTAATTTTGTAATACTCACCTTTAATTACTGACATATTCCCAGAAGAAAGTTCAACATCTTGTGCAGGCATTACTTTATCCCATTTATTGGTATGTATATAATGTTGAACACGAGTAGAATGATCATGCAAATGTGAAGAACCAGTGCCATTAATTGCATCAAAATCACCTATCTTAGCGTAAGAATCTCTAAGTATATTTTGTATCACTTTCCCTTGTTCAGCTGATTTTTCATAGACATAATCAATTTTTGAGATATTAGTAAAGTTATTATAATCATTTAAAATAGTTTCACAAGACATTTCTGCATATAATATTGCAGTAAAAAATGCTGAACAATATTTGGCAGCTTTTGCAATACATATATAATTAAATTCTAAATCATTGTTTGGAACTTGCATTCTAATATAGTTCACAATATTCAACATACAACGTACAATACAATGATCACAATTTGTAAATTTATGTGAAGGAATGTTTGTTTTTATTGTAAAATCAAAATGATATTCAAAAAATGTATTAATACACAAAGATACGGTACTCATAAACCGTTTATCTATATGAATTATCAAAAAAATAATTCTTGGTAAAATTATTTCACAAAAATCAGTACTTAACATACAAATGGGGATTAAATTTTCAGAATAGAATCCTGTAAAACACTCTAAAACATTACATGTTAATGCTGTAATCCAACTAGCATATGAACCATCGGATTGAGTTGTCCAAAAGGTATTATCTGACTTTATAATATCATTAATTTTTGTGTAGTTTATAGCGATGTTGCTCATTTTTGAGTTTTTGTTCTTTATAAATGGCTGAATATAATTTAAAGGTAATACTGCCTGTGATTCATCCAAAACAGTTTTTAGTTTGTTCATGTATTCAGTATCTAACAACTTTTGCCCCCAAGAAGATGAAAGTACAACATCCAGTATATTAGCACTAATTTTTCGAAACTCAATATCACTTTGAAATAAAAATTGTACCATTGTTATCATTATTTTATATGATAATATTTCTATTAAATCAGAAGATTCTTTAACATGACTTTTCTCAAAATATATCATTGATGTCAAATCAGTTGGTCCTAATTCGCCTAAACATTTTACAGCTTCAATTGAAACATTTATATCAGATGATGCTGTTAATTTTATGAGTTTGTATATCAATCGATGCAATATGCTTGAGGTACAATCTTCAAACAAACCATGAAATGTTTCAAGTTTATCATATAGTTCTCGTAATTCTTCTTTTCTTGTAGATAATTGTATTCGTAAATGAACAATATCTTCTATGCTATAATGTATATCTTTATCAGTCACTGTACACAAAAAATGTTTTACTTCTTGTTCCAAACTATAAATTTCCTTTGCTTTATATTTCAAATCATTATGTATCTTTCGTATTTCTAAAAATATAGGAACATTTGGAAATGAATTTAATTTCTCTATTGCATCAGATAATATTTCCTTTTGATCAATTATTAAGAACTGAAGTATTTCTAGAGCTATAGGTATCTTCCCTGCTTGTGCTATAGGAATTAAAGTTATGACAGTGAAATTCAAAATTTCTTTGATTTCTTCAACTCTTACACACAAAACATGTTTTATAAATTTGTAAAAATATTTACATCCTAGTTTACAAAGGGTATCATCAAATAATTTAATTATGTGAAGTAAACTGTAACCAATATCTTTTATGATATACATAGACAATGTATTGAAATATTCTTCTTTCAATTCTTTAATAATCAATGAACAAAAGAATATGTACTGATGAAAAGCTTTTATCTTATGTTCCTCAAATTTCTTTTTATAGACATTATTAATTAAATGTGATAATATTTTTTGTAATACTCTTGGGCAATTATAAACTAAATAGTATTGTACAGACATTTTTGGTATAATAAAGTTTTCTTCTATGTACTTTAAACAAATAAGCATTGTTTTGTTTTTAAAATGAGGAGGATCTGATATTGCAAACGATATTCTTTCTCCCAATATTTCTTCAAGGTAATCTTCATCGTGTAATCTTTCAATAAGAAATATTAATATTTCTTCAAATTTTTCTTTAAACAAGTTAGAGAACTTCCTCATTTCAGCAAATTCATCTTGATTTGATTTTAATTTATAAAATATTTTTCCTACTAATGTTTTTGATCTATTTCCATTATTTTCATTAATACAATATAATAGCCATGAAAAAATTTGTGGAAAAATATTTTCAATGAGTTGTTTAAATGATAAGTTAATATAATTGCAAAAGGAAATGACACTAGAAAGCTCTAGATTTTGAAATTTAATAAATGCTATTGTATTACTATATATTTTATAAAATTGTTCTTCTGATTTACATTGTGTTAAATTCCAAGGAAATAATTGAGATGAATATTTGGAATTAAACCAGTATGTCATTAAATAACTTAAATTTTCTTCCATGATGTTTGAATAATTGATTTGATTTGCCATAATACTTATTGATTTTGAAATTATTTGACTTTCTACCCTTTTGTCAATGCTAAACCGTAACATTGTTAATAATGCACGACACTGAAATGTTCCATTGGTAGATATTATAGCAGCAAGCATTAGTGAAATACTTGCTGTTGTAATTTCCTTCTCGTCTGTTTTTATTTTGTCATCTGTTTTATTGTTAATGGCTAATTCATTTATTGACTTTTCTATTTTTGTAAATAATGTTTCTTTCCATTCGAAATTAATATTCTTTAAAGTATATATCTTTTGTATACACTTAATTATTTGCACTTGTGCAAGAAATGAATTACTAATAAGGGATGATAAAATTCCTTCAAATATTGGCATTTGGTTCAAAGTATGACATGTAGTATAACAAAAATGGGAAGGACTAATATAAATAATTTCTGAGAGACATTTAATAAATTCTTTATGAGCAAGGACACCATATCTTTTTTCAGATCGCAGCTTATTAAATCGAACAATAATATTCATTAAATTATCTAACTTGTAATTGTAAACTAAGGCATAATTAAAGAAATATGGTAAAACATTTAATATATAACGTGTAATTGTTTCATCTTTATAGCATTCGTGATATAATTGTAACAAATTTTTCAATGGTAGTTCATTGTGATTTTTCCATAACTCTTCTTTATCATATTTTGATAGAGATTTTAAAACCGTTATAGCCATCATAAAATCAACTGTATGTGAAAGATCGTACATATCAATTTTAAGCAAGTTATCCATAAGCTTTATTTGAATTTCACATTTTCTTTGTTTTAAGTTCATACAACAGAATAATGCTAAAGCTTTTGTTGTTTGTATTCTTATTGTACCTTTGTCACAAAAGTTACATGGCTTTGTTTGTATGACTTCTCTACCTAAATATTTATGACTATTTAATCTAGACTCATAGCCATCATAATAATCACGATTAGTTTTATAATCGGAAATTTCATTGTCCTCAATATTCATTAAACTAAATATGTTTTTTAGCATATTCAATGTTGCAGATGTAACAATTATATTTGCTATATCAGTATCATATGATGTTCCATACAATGTATTAAGTGCTTTTGTTACATTAAATAGATAATTATATTTGCTTCTTGATGGATTGGTTATTTTTTCCAATGAACTATAAGCAATATCTATATAATTTTTCAATGCTTGTATCAAAGATAAATCTTCGATATTTTTAGATACCATATTCAATTCTCTCATCATTGATAACACTTTTGCTACAACCGCAATCTTTATTATAATTATATGAAGAGCATTATTTCCATCTTCAATAATAACATGTAAACTGTTTATTAAATAAGTTACAATATCTTCCATAAACAGTACATATCTATTTACTTCTGGCTTTTGTTCTGCATTTTCCACCTTTTCTTTAATGAATACATTTTTTTTATACTTTAGTAACAAATAATAATGTTCGATGTCTTCATAAAATGACTTAGTACTTTGTTCAATTTTTAAACAATCACATATGTCATTAATATCATATTCATTGAATTTAATTTGTTTCTGATGTTTTGACTTTAATGTTATGCCAATAAGTAATAAGCACAGTTCATCAATTCTTATCTGTGTTGCCATTTCGTGCCAAGGAATATTTAATATCCATTTTATAAGACATGACCTAACAGAATTTGTATCCATTGCTGGCGAATATACATTTATATTAAATACTTTCATATTAGTAGGCAAAGGCAAATGTTCACAGATTACTATTAATGTACGAAGACTCATAATAGACCACTTAATAACATTTGTCAAATATAGCTTCAAAAGTGCATTTGGATTTGTTATTTTATTATGTATTATAAAAAGCTGTGTGAGTTTATGAGTTGATATTTCATTCTGATTTATGTTTAATGATCTAAAACAATAAGTTACTATAAACACACAAACATAAAATCAATATTTTAAAACAGTGTAAAATAATATAAAATAAATGTATATGACCTAAAATCTGATATAAATAAATAATACCTTAATAAAATATCCCATATTTGGTCCCAATAAATATTTGAATTTTCTATATCCATTATAGAACATAATTTTTCATTCATTAACAAAACAGCAGCTAGTTCAAATAAATTATTTATGATCTTTTCTTTCTTAAGAGATAATGTGAAAAGATCCACTAAAACTTTTAAAAATGTTGGAAAATCTTCTGATTTTAAACATTCAGGATATTGCTTAAACAATGTTGTTAAGATCTGTATCATGGGCCAAGCTTCTTCTGGATTATTATCAATAAGCATATCAACCGGTCCATTTATTTTGACAGCAATTCGTCTGCGTTTTGCTGGTTGTATATAATCATAATTATTGAATGATGTTTTCTCAGTGATCAAATCTGGATTTTCCATTACTTGTTTAAAAACTAAAACATATTTATTTTTAGATTAATAATTAATAAAATATATTTATTTTACACATTCTTTATTTTAAAAAAGTTACAAATATATTACCTTCAATTGCAAACCACAGGAAGCTCTTTGAAAGTATATCAGCTTTAAAATCTTTCAAAATCATTAGATACATACTTTTAAGAGAATTGTACCATTTTCCCCAATCATAAGCATAAGCACCATCACAAGTTTTACATACTCCTTTGGGATGATGAATTTTTACAAAAAATAGTAAAAGTTTATATTTTTCGATAGAACTGTCCAATCTGATTATATTTGGTAAAATATTTTCACTAAAATGACACAGTGTAATTCTATATTCTACTGCAATTTGTTGACATATTGTATATGTAACTTTGCAACTAGATTCAGCTAAAATTTCTCCATTTTTTTCTACATCAAGGAAAATACTTTCTAAAATCGGAAAAAGTTATAGCATGTTTTATTATGATGTTAAATTAATAATTTATATATATATAAATTAGTTAAATTAAAGATAATATATAGTTGTTGCTTTTAACATGGAATTTTAGAATAAATTTTAATTAAAAAGATTGTTTTAAAAATTTCATTACATACCTAAAAATAATAGTATTTCTTTTACATTTAAAAATAAATTTGTATGCAAACAACCATACTCAATGATCATTTGCAATGTATCTAAAACAACTCTTTTACTTGGAGGAGAAGACATATATTTATATAAATTTAAACACATTTTTAACAATTCCTTCCACTGTTCATGAGTCATGTTCACCTGATATATTCTAAATGGTAGTATATAAGAATTTAGCACATTTATATAAGTATCATGATAATATTCGTATATATGTGTCCCTAAAATTTGTAAAATTAAAGGCATTATATCTTCACATTTTAAAAGTGGTACTTTATGACAATTTGCATGTCGAAATGTATTTTTCACAAGTATGCATGTATAATTTCGTTCAGTTATTGCTGCTTTATTAGAAGAATCTTTATTAGCAAGTCTATCTGCTTCCTTGAATAAAAATAAAAATGGTTATAACATTATGTAAAATTACTTCTAACAAATTTCATTTTAATTATATTCTATAGCATAAAAATATATTTACATTTAATACTATCCTATGGACACTATGTATTACATATGACCAATCTACAATACTTTGTGTTCTTTCCTTTGTATTTTTACAAATTTCTAGTACTGCATCTTCATTTTCATATAATTCTAATAATTCCTGAACACACATCTAAAACGAAAATTATAATTAACATTTAGTACAATGAATAGCATTATCCTTCACACAATGAAAGATTATTATTATTGAACAATGTCTAAAACATTAATAATTGTTAATTAATATAACCTTTCTTAACTAGAAATTGTCCCAAAATAATAAAGTTTAAAATTCAATGATATAAAACAAACATTAGTAGGTACATATGTATACATACCTTTTTACTTGCAACTTTCTTACTATCTGCATTTCTTAATATTTCTTGTACTCTTTCCAAATATCTTGACATTTTTATTCCAATTCTTGATATTTACTTATATTATATTACATACTCCTGACAAGAAAATTCGTCAAGTTACATATGTATGTATATATATAAATTTTATATATACATATATACAAGAATTAATAGTACTGACAATACTATATTAGCTATTAAAAGATGTTTAACCGAAATAATACTTACTTTTCATTCTCAAATAATCAAATCTACGAAACTATCATTCTACTGGTTACTCTTTGATAAACCTTTTCTAGTAAAAGTACTAGATGAACAATAAGATTCACTAAACTAATTATATAGATGATATAACTGTGAATATTCGAATCAAAGTAAACTTATATATAATAGGCACTTTTCTCAAGCATACTTACTTATACAAAATACAAAATAGTTTAATTCTAAAAATTGTAAAGTCATATTTCTATATATGTTGAGAAAATTACTATATACAACGTGACCCGTAATTCAGCTCAAAGACAAAAATCTAGAATGATAATATTGCGCTGGGAGGTCCATTTTTGAGAAAATTGAGTTTTTAAATGTATGAAGTATGCATAAATTTGCTTAATTCCTAGCTAAACAAGGGTAGATAATCGATAGGAAGTTATTCTACATGTGAAAATAAGTAGAAATGTAGAATAATGTAGAATAAAGATTTTTCGTTTGAAGTTTCATTTTCGGAAAAATTAAATTTGAGATTTGCGTAGTATACGTGTATCGGTGTAATTCTTGACTAACATATCCAAAATCTATTTTTTCCAAAACGAAGCCTTAAATTTTATTCTTCATTTTCAATTTTATTCGTATGTAGAGTAATCTCCTGTCGATTGTCTATTCCTGTGCAGTCAAGAATTGGTCAAATTTATCCATACTTTACAAATTTCCAAACTTGTTTTTGTCAAAAAACGAAGTCTCCAACGCGATTCTGTTATCCTTGATTTTTATCTCATTTTGAGCCATAGAATCTCCCTGACTCCATCCTGTATATATAGGGTACATACATTCTATAATTTTATTAAATAAATATATATTAAGCATGATATTGAATTTAAACGTAATTAATGCAAAAAGGTTATTAAATGCGTAACATTACAAATTATTAATAGCATTATTTTCATATGACTTTTTATTATATGTATTTATATATATTTATCTATACTACAAAAATCGTTTAGTAATATAATATCATTATTTAATATGACGTAGTAATAACAAACAGCTGATATACAAATGTTAACAAACAACATGTAACAAGAAGATTTTATTAAATTTATTTAAAAGAATTTTTAAGCATAACATACATGTATTAAGAAAACATAATGGTAGATATTCATGTATTTACATGATTTATATTATTCATTTCTTTAAATCTTTATAAAAATGTAAAAAAGTATATTACACGCGTTAATTATTGTATTTCTTTTTATCTTTACGATTTTAATTAATGATTATATATGTACATTGTCTCATGCGATTTTTCGAGAAAATTAGGATATTATAGTATATGCGATGAAGAATAAGAATATATGTAATTTAATGTATTTTAATGTTTAATAATATGATATGTTTAAATATAATTTATATTCAGAAAAGATAATCAACATAATATTATCCGAATTCAATGCTTAAATTAATAATTTATATAATTAATAACTACTCCTATTATTATTTATATATATTCAATATTTCTAAAAATTGTAAATATTGCCAAAAAAATGTTGTGTACAACTAAACAAAATGAGTGAAGGTCACATTAAAAATTACAGTTCTTTATACATAGTTAAATTATCTTGCTTAGTACTATATATTTGTGAAGTATAACATATTCAATAAAATTACGTTTTTTATAAATTGTCAAAAATAAGATCGAATATTTTTTCATTTTTAATGTACGTATAATGCGTTTTGTTATTTCTTATTCTCAGACCTAAGTAAATAAAAAATATTTTATATATTTTATATATTTATATATTTTATATTTTAATTTATATATTTTATATTTTAAATATTTGAAGTGCAATGTGAAAATACCTTTTATTGAATACATTGAATCAACTATAGAATTAAAATTAAAAGTTATTAAGAAGTTATTAAGAAATTATTACGATATTAAATTTGCTTAACGATCTTAAAATTTGGAATTATTTTAGAACTTCAGAAAATAAAGGAACACGGAACTTCAAAGGTATTTATTCATAATATCTATTGCGTTGGTATATACGTGTATGACGATGGTCGTTCCCATAAGCCAATTCCGCTCCAATTTAGTTTAAGCATTGGACGGAGTTCAACTATCACCCTTTATGAATAATGGGCCAACTGTTGGTTGAATTCCATTTAATATTTTTGAGATAAGTTTACGTAATCGTATCCGCGAATTCGTTTAATTAAGAATGAATATAAGCAATTAAATAATTATTATGTAGCAAAGTTGCTATTACAGTTTTATTTCCTTTTGTTTCCATGATTTCTTATTTCTTTCGGTATATATACATTATTATAATGTTATACACCTATAATATACATCATTATTACATTGCGGATTTTTATGCATTTATGGGATTCGAAATTTGAAAGTGAGAAATTATACAGAATGCACATAATATTAGAAAACGCTTATATGAAATACCCACAGTATAGTGCTTTCTATGATACCGAATAGGCAAAATAATTTTTTAGCAAAATTCTACTTTTTCAATTATATATTTCCTAAAATATGAATCTGCATAAAAATCTGCAGTCTAATTATTATCTTGTGACTAGATATTTACGATTTCTTTTATACGCGATATGAAACAAAAAATAAGAAATATTTATTCTATTAGAATTTCGCGAATATGATTATATCGGCACAGTATGTATAGGTAGTGGACGATCAGCGATAAGGGAGTTGTCGATGTTGTTTCTTAAATATCGATCCGGAAATATTTCTGAACATACGATATTAATGTATGGAAGAATGCGATGCGAAGTAAAGTTACTAAATAGTATTTAATGAATTTTGTGTAAGATTCCAGCCTTGTACATATATGTATATACATTATCGGTAATGATGATGCTCCTTTCTTGGGATGAAAGCAAAACGACACGTATATATAGTATACATCTAACGTTGACTCGGATAAAATCAGCCTTTGTAAACAGATTATAGCTCATAATCGTCCGTGGAGGGTCGTCTTACGAATGGCCTGGCAACATAATTCTTCCATTACGAAAGTTCCAGAGGCACCGAGTGCCAATTGATTGAAACAATCTATGTATTTCAGCTACACGTGATGTAATTGAACAGTTCACAGACCCGCTAACAATCATAATTTAAACCGCAAAACGTGTTAATACCTTATTTTATAGATTTGTGTAATTTATGTATAGTATGTATATATACATATGTACATACATGACATATATACATGACATATACTTCAATTATATTACTGTGTGAAAATACAGTAATTTTACTATAGTTTACCGTAAAAAAAGTATTTTTTAATAAATATTTGTAATATACGGTAAAGTTATAATTTATTTAATAATTTACAAAAAATTGTAGCTTATTAATTGAATAATATACATAATAGCAAATAAAAATATAAAAGCAAATATTGACAAAATTAAATAATTATAGTAGCTATATATACATATATACATATGTAAATTTTTGTTTCATACATACATTATTATATATTAATTGTTTTATTTAGAGGAATAACTCATAATCTTATGTAGTTTTAATTTAAATATTTATTCTACCTGGGATATTCTATTAATTATTGAAACGTATACATAAATTTATATAATATTACATATTATTTGTACTTGTCAGAAAGTCCAAGGTATTCGAAATGTTCTATGATCATCCGAATGTCATGGATTTTATAGCCTCTTTTCATTTAAAGGAACGATTCATGAATTTATAAAACGGAAGAATAATTGGCGTATTAACGATAAAAAATAATCACGTTAGTCGAAATAACGGACGTTTTCATAACGCAGGAGCGATACAAACTCGGTTGAACGTAGAACCTAAAACAAGAACTTGATAGAAAAAAGAAAAACGTAGAACTTGGAGAAAACATATATACACGCACACGAATGATTCGAACATCGAGATATTTATCCAGGAGATAAGGTTAAAACACAGAATGTGGTTGTAAGGTGGTATAAGGAACAAAAAAGTAAGGAAGACGAGAGAATAAGAAGTTGCAAACTAAGCGTATGTTTAGTTTATGCGAGATTAGTTAGCTTGATAAAAACCGAGCGGTAATCAAATATAATAGGTGCCAGTTATACAGGGTGGAAGGGGGCTGCCACGACATTTCTTTTAAAGCGCATGCTTGCGCGAACTCTCGACATTTACGTTTCAGCTACGAACACGACGTTTTGGATATTCACCTTCGAGTATCATTTACGTTCGCTTTGCCTACGAATTTCTTCCTTTATTTTCTTTATCGCGGATATATAAATATACATATATATATATATATATATATATATATATATATATATATATCACTTGTTGCATGGTGATTTATAAAAAGCGATTATACATTGATTGTTAATTTATATATATATATATATATATATATATATATATATATATCTTTTGATATTAAATCTAGAGTATAATCCTTCAATCAATCTATAATCCTTGAACCAATATTCCTGTGGAAGTAAATTTTTTGTGAATTTGCCGCAAAGCTAATTCAAGACTATTATCATCAGTGTAAAAGATTTAAATAACAACTAAAATGGCTTTGAAAATTCGCGTTGAATCGCCGAAGGTGAAATACACAGAAGACTATATCGAAGCACAGTACGAGTATCAAACAACGAATGTTACGGAAGACAACAGTGGAAATTATACGGTAAGCATACCTAGAATATTATAATATAATATACCTCTTACTTTTTTCTTATAATTCTTTCTTTCTCTTTAAAAAATATTCCTTTTTGTTACGATAGTTGCCAAATTATTAAAACAGAACATCATGAGAAAAAAATTATAGAATAAGAAAAATGATTTTCTATATTTTATATAATAAATCCGATCAATAATGTTTAACAGGTTGTTACTAAATTAAAGAGATTATAATCGAATTTAATTTTAAGCAAAAAAATTATTTTTTGTAAAGTATATGGGAGATATAAAAAGAATTTCAAAACTGTTGAAATGATGTGTATTAACTTATTCATACTTGTTCTTTTCCTTTCTCAAAAAAAAAAATAATATTTTATACAAAGCAATTCTTCATTATGAAAATTCATTTCTCAAAGGACTTTATGATGAATTATTATATTCTAAAAATGTTCATTTCATAATAGTTTTATACATTAAATGATAAGATGTAGTAAGATGTAGCATAGTAGTAAGAAAAGCTTCGAAAATACCCGCCCTTAGTGATATTTACTCATTCCTTATTGTAATTATTATGCATACGCAATGAAACATCAACTATAGAATTTCACTATGCATTTAATATATGAAAATAACAATACACATAAATAAAAAAAGATCTTATATCTTAACATTGTTTTTAGACGTCTCTTTTAAACTATAAATTTCGTAAAAACTATATAAATAAATTGCTGTAATAAAATGAGAAAAGATGATAACGATTATTAAACAAAGTGTAAATAAACTTATTTGTAAATTTCTTTTATCAAGAAAACGGCTCTGATATTTAATTTGATCCAATACATTTAAGGTTGAAAGGTTTTTTTTTAGAAAAATTGTATAAATATTCAATTTACAAATTTTGTATTAAAAAATTCTTTTTTAGGGGGAAGGAACAAATATAATAATTAAAAAAAATGAACAGCTGCTCAAACCCTATGATTTTAATTTTGGAAATGAATTTTTCAATTTTTGAAAAAAATAAAGGTTCCTGTATTGTACACCACTCGTGTACTAGTAGAAAAAACCTTGGATACAAATATTAACAATTACTACGTGTAATATTATTTATTTTAAATGTCTGAAAGTAATATATTACAGAATATAAACATGCATTTATTATAATAGGTAACACCTGTAACAACAAACCTATTAATTAGAACACAACTGAAAGTTCCAAAACTTGGATTAATGTTGGTAGGATGGGGTGGAAATAATGGTACCACTATTACCGCAGCATTATTAGCAAATAAACTTAGGTTGACATGGGAAACAAAGAATGGCATTCAAAAAGCAAATTGGTAATTATGATAATTTAATAATAATATAAAAAATTTTTTAATTCTTCTTCTTAAGTGAAATAATGTACTTATATAAAGCTTTTATTTAAATTTTAGGTATGGTTCCTTAACTCAAGCATCTACCATCAGATTAGGCAAAGGAAACAAAGAAGAGGTATATGTTCCCATGTCTTGGATGCTTCCAATGGTAAATCCAGATGATATTGAAATTGATGGTTGGGATATTTCAAATATGAACTTAGCTGATGCTATGCAACGTGCGGAAGTTTTGGACATTAATTTACAAAAGCAATTAGTACCACACATGATGCATATGAAACCAAGAAAAAGCATATATTATCCTGACTTCATTGCATCCAATCAGGTAAGTAATTCTTTCAATTAAATTTTTCTTTTTCCTTAAATATTTATCTATTATTTACTTGAATATTAAGAAGAAATCTATATTATATTTTTTAACTTTTAGGAAAAAAGAGCAAATAACATTATTTATGGTACAAAATTCGAACAATTGGAACAACTTAGAAAAGACATTGCAGAATTTAAAACTACAAAGAATTTGGATCAAGTGATTATATTATGGACTGCTAACACAGAACGATTTTCAGAGATAATTCCAGGTGTAAATGATACAGCAGAAAATTTATTAAATGCTATTAACGAAGGTCATTCAGAAATTAGTCCAAGTACAGTGTTTGCTGTTGCAGCTGCTTTGGAAGGAGTGAGTAAAATATATTTAGTATTATATTATTTTTAAATTGAAATTATTAATATTCTTTTTATTATTAATATCAAAATTTGTTAATATTGTGTATATGTTACTGCTTCAGTGTACATATATAAATGGATCACCTCAAAATACTTTCGTACCAGGAGCAATGGAATTAGCAGAGCAACATAAAACATTCATTAGTGGCGATGATTTTAAATCTGGGCAAACAAAATTGAAGTCTGTACTTGTAGATTTTCTAGTCTCAGCTGGTATTAAGCCAGTATCAATTGTTAGTTATAACCATCTTGGAAATAATGATGGTTATAATTTATCTGCTCCTCAACAATTTCGCTCAAAAGAGGTATTTTGTTGAAAAAGAAAAGATCTAATTTTGTATAATATATATTTATAATATTAATATTCTAATATAATTCTGTTTTTAGATTTCAAAAAGCAATGTTGTAGATGATATGGTACAATCAAATAAAATTCTTTACCAACCTGGAGAAAAGCCAGATCATTGTGTTGTTATTAAATATGTTCCATATGTCGGTATGTATTAAAAAATATATATATTTATTCTATTAGATATTATATATTATTTACTATCCATTTACTATTCAGAATACAGGATTGTTATTTAATTCTTTATTAGGTGATAGTAAACGGGCGATGGATGAATATACATCAGAAATATTACTTGGAGGACACAATACGATTGTAATACACAATACATGTGAAGATTCTTTATTGGCTAGCCCAATTATTTTGGATCTGGTCCTTTTAGCAGAAATTTGTTCGCGTATTACATTCAAAGTAGCTAATACCAAAAATGAGTTCACTGGATTTCACAGTGTACTTTCCATACTTTCATATCTTTGCAAAGCACCATTAGTTCCTCAAGGAACACCAATTGTAAATGCATTGTTCAGACAACGATCAGCAATCGAAAATATCTTAAGAGCCTGTCTTGCGTTACCTCCCGAAAATAATATTTTACTTGAACACAAAGTTAATTTCAAAAACCAAGTATGAATTTAAAGGAAAGATATTACATGTTTTAATGTAAGGGTATTATTTGCAAAAGGGAAGCAAACAGTATTATCAAAGAATAATTTAAGAAAATAGTAAAAACTTCAATGTTCCAAAACCTGTACTGCTTACAATATGAAATCTTTTATATATCTACACAAATCTTTATTACAAAATTTGTATTATTAGATGCAAAGTGTAATCATTATTGTTGATTAATGACAAATGCTATAAAAGTTTTATAAAAACCATAGATTCTAAACCTATAAATCATGGTATTTGATATATGAGAATGTTTGCATTCATGACATTCTACAATGTACAATTGTTATATATATTTTTTAAACACAACAAATTAAAAATATCATTTTGAGTAATAAAAAAGTTATTTTTAAATGAAGATGGGGTTTAATTTCATATACAAAACTTAGTGTAGTTATGTCTAAAAATTCCTGTCAGTAATTTACTGTTTATGTCTTTGTTTTTTGTAGCTTAATGTTCAATTTCACTGTTAGAAATATTATGATTTTTTTTATATTATAAAGTATTTAGTAGAAAAAATAACAATGTTGATATGACTCTTCACTGTAAAAATACCCTTATTGTTCTCAGATATACATATATTATGTTTATAAATGAAGAATCAGTGTTAATAATACATTTACCAATCTGTTTATGTGTTATAATGCATTTAAGAATAAATAGTCATGAAAAAATACACACAATTTATTTATTTAAATTTTCTCATGGTATCAGAGTTTCTTAACTTGCCTTTTAACATTACAACTACCAAATAAATACTTTTTATATGATAATAATAATATTTTATTTTTCCAGTTTTCCAACCATATAAAGAGACTCAGTTTACAATCCTTATTCTTATCTATATAGGATTATTAGAAGATTATATATATATGTGATCTTTTTTGTTATATTAATTATTTTTCTTTATTTTTAATCTTTAAATTTTTGTGAATAATCATTTCAATTTTATCAACAATTCTTCCTACGAATGAATAGGATTTTTCTTGTTTATGTAAATTTAATATAACTTTTTAAACAAATTATTGCTTTTTGTATTTTATTTTTCATATTCGAATATTTTTTTATTTTTTGCTAACTCTGTTTGTTAATTATATACAGCGACGTGCAAAAATTTCAGATCAAGATAGATTTTTGCTTTATATTTAAAAAACGATATTTTAAAGAATTTTAAGTATCATTATACAACTATATAACAATGTTTATGTGTTATACCATTTTCTTTTACTTATATCTTTGTACCTAATATTGTTTAATATTTTTTTAGATATTGTTTTTAGAATATGTATAACGCTACTAAAAATTCATTCTGGCCAGAAATTGTTGTGTACTATTGTATGTACAATAATTAATCAATTTGAATCGTCGAATTTTCCCCAACACAATACATTTATTTACGTAGGTTAAGGTTAAATTTAAAATCACGAAATAAAAAACCGAAATTTTCTGGAGTTTTTGTTACATAGAAGATAGATTTAGGTTTAGTTATAAAATAAAATTAAATATATTTATAATTGGCTGCAAAATATTTTTTGTGACATTTTGCTTACTTAAATAGCCCTTTTTAACATATTACAGCTTAAAAAAGATCAGAAATACTGACCAAATTGCTCGCTATGATCCAGAAGTTTTGGGTTTGAGTTTTATTTTTCTCTCAATAGATTTTTACAGAGAAAGAATTATACGAATGAATATGGAATGATCTGACTTTCGATATAAAATAAAGAATATATTTATCAATCAATCATGAAGAAATAATAAATATTCGCGATTTTTCTACATGAATGTAATTCGACTGCTTGATTTAAAACTCATCTGATAGAAATAATTTTTCAAAGCTTTTTTTTTCTCAAACTGCCCCACCATTCGTTTTCTTTGCATGAAATAATTTTTATATCATTTCTTGCCTTTCTACGTACAATTTTTCTTAAGACTTTTACATGTAATTTTTACAGTATTATATAAAAATAAAAAATGTTTGAAGCTTTAACTAAGTAAATTAAAATATAGAAAATTCATATGCAAAATAAGGGATAATTTAAATAAATGGAAAATAAATTCAATCTAGAGAATTATAAAGGTATTTTTAAATCGTTTAAATTAATAATTATCTTTGACATAAAGCATTAATGTACATGATAATACATCAAAAATTATTACATGCGACATTTTCCATGACAAATTAAAAGATATTTAGGTATAAAGACGTTTCAATAAAATATTTAATAATTTACGATGAATTATAAGTAGACTGCAGATTTTTATAATATAATATTTATAATATAATATATAATATAAAATTATAAAAAATCCAAAATACAATGCTTTCTATAATATCTTATATGTAAAATAATTTTTTACCGAGGTTTTGCTTTTTTAATTACATCCCTAAAAATATGCGTTTGCATAAAAATGCACAGCCTAATTATATCAAAAATATTTTACTTTTAAAAAAAGGAAAAACGTGAAATTTTTTATGTAGTCAATTGAATTGTTCGCGGTTTCATACTAAGCAACTGCGCAGTACACTACCTGCACATAAAAAAGTATTTTTGCTAAATTGAATTAAAATGGCAAAAATTTTACTTACCTGTTCTATATTTTATCTTAATATACTTGATATTATATGCTAATTATTAAATTGAATTTTTCTCATTTAATATTTTGTATAAAAATGATAGAATAATAGAATCGCGGCCATTACAAACATAAGCAACGTCACAGCTTCGGTAAAGGAATTCAGAAGACGACAGTTGAACGTGGCATAAATTTCCCTTTCAAAGTGCGCATAGATTAATCGATTCTTTTCATGAAACTTGCATCTCTCGGATCGTAATCTATGACGGGTCTTCGTAATATGTTACAGAGTAATGTATACGAAAATATTCTATGGCTATTGAAAGCTAGTCATGAATTTCGGAACTGTAGAATGTCTGTTGCGTAGGCCGAAAATAACATAACGCCACAGGCGCCATTAAGTTGCGCCATCTGGATATCATTACGAAGAAATTATATTAGTCAAAGTTTGGAAAGACTTTTGAATTACATTATTACTCTTGCCGATAACGAGTATTATAAGGTAAAATTAACGAATTTAAAAATTGGTATAATACACACCGGTTACGTTTATGTTATGTTTAAATGTAGGAGTATATACTCCTTATGATTATATTCACTTAACCTCAATTTTGAATGAAAAATGAATACCTGTGATTATGAAAATGTAATTTTATATTTGTCTTATGGTGATAATAAAAAAAAACAATCTTTTTTGAAAGAGGGAATCGAAGGTACTTTCAATTTCGCAAGAGAAAACATAAACTTCAAGAGTTTGAAAATATCAATAACTACAGCGTTCTATAAGTAACGACAATATATATTAGTTAGTTAAACTAATTTTTACTAACTTTTTATAAATTAACAAACTTATAATAATGGGATGTGCTATGTGTAATTATTTTGTACACTATTAAAGAAGAAATAATAGTATCATAAACACAACATGCACAAGTAGTGTTACAGAAAGGATAATTTTCATTTTTACATAAAAGGTAAATCAGATATGTTTATTTATGTTATTTTGTATGAACTGTTACAAATGTATATATTTGATTTGATTAACTTATCGCTTTTTTTTTAGATTATACAAACTTTGCAAATACACATCTAAAATACAATGGGAAAACTTTAAATGAATAGGTCAAAGATGCAGCACACTGAAGTTAAAAACAAGGATCATAATTATAGTGAAGTAAAATTACATAGTATTCAACATACTGCTAGTAATATCCTAAATGTATGTGACAGTGATGTTAAAACAACATGTAAATCAAACAAAACTGGATTAGTATCGAATAAAGAAATATTCGGTCAGATTAAAGATATTAATGAATTAAAAAAAATTACACCACGTGTAAAATTGTTGACTCATGATGCAAATAGTTTAAATGAATTAACTAAAATTTCTTTGCACAATAAAGTATCTGCGCAAAAGAAACTATCAATATCAGAACAAACAAAACAGGAATTAAAAAAGTATTGTAGGACTTGTGCCGGTTTGAAACTTCCATTAGTTGATATTTTTAGTGAAAAAGGTAATCAAATGAGATTAAGTCAACAAATTAAGCATTTAGAAGAAATAAATCCATATGATAGTTTATCAACTCAAATGTGTATGGATTGTATCTGTGACTTAAAAATGAGTTATAAGTTTTTTATGCAAATTAAAAAAGCAGAAGTTAAATTAAGATCTATTCACATTACTCTCACAGATACAGCGACAAAAAATGCAGAATTAAATAAAATGCAGCCTGTAGAAAGTTTCGAGAAACAGATGGAAAATGCTGTTGAGTGTAATACAAAAAATCCATCTACAAGTAAAGAATATACTTCTGTGCCAAAGGTATCTACAATTTTTTCATTAAAAGATAATGAAGATATTGTAAAAGATAAGAAGCTCTGTACAGATCATAAAGAATCAGAAAGTAAGGTTGAACCTGGAATTTTTGAAGACACCACTGTCTTTCAAAATAGTGATGATAATGAATCAATAGAAGAATTTGATCCAGATGATCCTCCTTTTCAACCTGATAGTTCTGATGTTGCAGAGTCTGATGATGAAGTAGAAATACCAAGTGCAAAAAGACGACATATTCAACAGAAAGAAAATACAAAACAATGTTCACAATCAACTATTGTTTCTGATAATAATCCAATTTCAGATAATAAAAGTACTGAAATTAACCAAACAACGTATAATTATGAATGTATGAGAACATACATTAAAGTAGGGGACACAGAATGTAATAATCAGTCTACTGAATCACGCAGCGTCAATAATTCTGAAAGTACAAAAGAATGTTCAAAACAACCAAACATATTAAAACGCAGGTTATTATTACAGTCTAAAAAAGAATCTACAGAAGAAACTGATGAAAATATTTACCAGACAAATATTTCTGATAAAAGTCATAAAGACTTAAAAGTACAAAAACTCGATGTAAACAATTCTTTGAACCTTAACAGTAATCAAGAAGATGGCATCATGTATGTTACTGTGAAAGGATCTAAACCGAATGAAATATTGTTAGTAAAAGTTAAGAAAATGGATAAACCATTAGAGAAAAAAGAAGATAAATCTACAGGGAAAAAGAATTTTGACATTAAACCAATGGATAAGATTTTAAAACGATATGAAACATTAGTTACAAAAGAAAAAGATTTATTTCCAGAACGAACAAAAAAGTTAGAAATAAGAGAGCAGATTATAGAAGAACAAATAGAAGAATACAAGAAAAAGCGAGAAAAAGTATTAGGCGGACATGCCAATATTGTTGCACCTCCAAAATTTGAGGAATCTCGTTACTTTAAGCGTAATGAAAGTCAAGATAATCAAAGATCTTTTACACATATAGAAAATGATTCTGCTGTAAACATACAGTTTAATAAAGATGATAGTGAATTTAATGCAACTATTACAATTGAAGATGATGCTATAGAAATTGCAGAATCAGCCAAAGAAAAGTCAACAAATGAAAAAGCATATGTAAATACCGAAGAATATTTATCACATTTAGCAAAGCTTAAATTGAAATGGGAAGAAGCAAAAAAGAAGAAAGAATATCTTCAAAAAGAACTTGATGAATCTTATACAGAAGGAAATATTGAAAAGTTAGCAAGAATTTTAGGGGAAAAAAAAAAAAATTTGCAAGACTTTCAAGATTATTTAAGACAACGTAAAATTGTAATTACAAGATTAAAAGATGAGGATATTATTTCTCTCTATGAAGACAGAAATAATGCAGTCCTTAAAAATAACTTACCTGACTTAATAGATGAAAGTCAACCAGCAGATTATATTCCAGAAGAACATTATTTAGAATGTGATTATTGTCCAGAAACATTTGCTTCTAAAGAAGTTCTTGAAGAACATTTGAGATCACATGACTATAAAATTATGCATTTTTGTGAAGATTGCATGGAAGAATTTCCAACAAATAAAGCAAAACGAAATCATAATGTGATTTGTATAAAAAAATTACTATGTAAATATTGTGACATGATGTTAGATTCAAAAGGAAAAAAGCGTCAGCATGAACAAAAACATTGTGATAGTATGTATGGACAATTATGTGATGTATGTGGTGAGAAGTTTAAACATCAAGGAACATTGGATCAACATGTCAAAACACAACACATGAATTGGGAGAAAATATATCAATGTACAAAGTGTCCTAAAAAGTTTGCATTCAAACAAAAACTTAGCTTTCATTTGAAATCTGTACACACAACTTTAAGAGCCTATTTGTGTGAGGACTGTGGAGCTGATTTTAAAAATCCTGCAAGTCTTAGACATCATAGAATACGTAAACATCAACCTGTAAGTAATAAGAGAGAATGCCCAGTTTGCCATAAATTAGTACCGTTTTATAGCCTTTCTAAACACATGCATACTCATAAAGCATATACTATTCAATGTCCACACTGTGACAAAATGTTTAAAAATAGTTCAACTTTAAAGCAACATGTAAGAATTCATGAAGATCAACGTCAATATCGATGTGATACTTGTGGTGTTGGATTTAATAGAAGAGATGGTTTAAGGTTACACATGAGAGTACATGAGAAGACCGATAGTAGGGGATTAAAAGAATGTTCATGTCAAGTATGTGGTGAAAAGTTTCCAAATCATTCAACACTTGTTATACATAGGAACCGAGTTCATAAGGATGGTAGACAATACACTTGTCATATATGTAATAGATCAATGATTTCAACTAGATCATTAGAGTGGCATATGTCTCATATACACAATGAAACACTTCCTGGTGTAAAGGAAGGGATAGATGGGGCACCAGAAAAAAGAAGGGCATCATGTTATCGTTGTAGTAAGACATTCAAAACAGAAATGATTTTGAGAACGCATATTAAAAACACACATATGGAGAAAGATCCTATGAAATGTTTAGATTGTGAATTAACATTTATTTCCGAAGTGAGGTTAAGACATCATATGATGGTCACACATAACAGATTAGAAGGAACTATACCGTGCCCACATTGTCCAAAGAGATTTGTGAATCAAATCAGATTAAAAACTCATTTGGTATCTCATTCTGAAGATAGGCCACACACTTGTGAAATCTGTGGGTTTAAATTGAAAACTAAGATACAGTTGGTTAAACATCAACAAAATAGGCACAGCGATGAAAGACCTTTACAGTGTAGATATTGTCCTTGGAGATGTAAACAAGTTAGTGCACTTGTATGTCATGAAAGAACTCATACAAATGAACGACCATATTCTTGCAGTGTATGTAGGCAACGTTTTAAATATTTAGGTGATAAAAATAAACATGAAAGACGACATGAAAGCTTAGGAGGATCTGGATTTAAAAGGATAATACTTAGTCGAAATAGTAAACCTAAACTATTAGAAGATTCTTCTTGTTCTGAACACGAAAGTTTAAATAATATAAAGTGTCAAGTTCCTGAAAGTGAATATCAAGAACAGACAGATCAACAATTTGAAGAAGAACAAATAGTTAAGTTTGAAGAAGAACAAATAGTTAAATTTGAAGAAGAACAAATTAAATTTGAAGAACAAGAAATAACAGAAGAATATGAACAAGTATATGAACAGGTAAACATAATTTTATCGTTCTATATTATTTTTTATTACATTAGATTCTTATTTTTTATATACATGTTATTTCTCAGGAATATGAAGAGACATCCAGAGAAGCTTCCGATGCAGCAGAAGTTATAATGAATATGGAAGACACAACAGTTTACACAGAAGAAGTAACTGCGGATAACATTGAACCTACAGAAATTATGGCAGATGAAATAATGACAAATGAAATATTACAATCAGGTGCTGTAGTTCACTTGCAACAAGAAGATGATTCGGGGAAAATACAAGTGATTCCAGTGATGTTATCTTTACCTGACTTATCCGATGCAAATACAGAGGTCAATTTAGCTACTGCATCCATTATGTATAATAATTAAATTCAATTTCGCATTTTATATTTGCGATATGCTTTGTATAAAGAAATAATTTTTAAAGTTTTATTGTGGTAATTATACATTTAAAAAGAACTGTTTATTTGGTATAAATAAGTAGGGGGCTAAATCACATTCCTATAGACCCAATTTCAGCATGTTCTAAAATGTGTATTTCCTTTTAGTATACATATATAGATTTCACTACACTAGGATATTATGTACCTAAAAGTCAAAATAGCTATTTGCTACCGAAATAATAGTTTTGTAAAGTTAATTTACTGTGTGAAAATACTTATTAAAATCAATTTAAAACTGTAAAAAGGATAATATAACAAATTTTATCTCTTCTTAGTGCTTTACAATACAAAATTTTTGTTTAACTATAAATAATAAATAAAAATATCTGTAGTATGATATAAAGTATTTTGTACAAATCTAAAAGATGAATAAGTATTTTACTTGATAATACAAACTTTCAATATTAATAAAATTGATGTTGCTCATAACCATATGTCTATATATAAATTGTTCGTAATACAAATTCATTTATTTTTTGTTTTCTGCTTATTAATACTTTATTTTCTATTTATTGGTATTATTTCGTAAGTTCTCCATTTCTTAATTTATGAAAGGACCAGCAATATTTTTGTTAAAAAAAATCATGTGTTTTATAGTTATAAATTATAGTAAATTAAGAAAACATTATCAAATGATTTTTTCCAGTGATATTTCTACATTACTTTATATACAAACATTTTGTTAAATAATCGTATTTTTAAAGCACACAATTATCAACAATTTTTAATGACACAATCCGTCTTTAATTTTTTTGATTTTCATGGACTACTGGAACACTGTCACTTTCACTCCTCTTTAAACTAGAATCGTTCGAACCACTTGGTCTTTTACACATTTATCAGGTTAAAAAGAACTTAATTTAGTTCAAAAGAATATCTGAAGAATATGGTTTATCAACCACTGTATGAAGTGTTTTAATAGTATTATTAATTTTTTTTTGCAAGATATTTTTCCTTTCATTAGGATTTAAGTAAAATTCTATCCTTAATTCTTTTAAGTTTTTATTCATCCTAAAGAAGTATAAGAATAATTGATATAATAAAATGGATTATCTTTCTCTTAATTATTACATATACATAATTATTCATATCATATTATGAACTTACTTGTCGGTTATTGTTCTTATTGGTTTAATCTTCCTCATTTATATGGACTAATTGGAGCAGTATCAGTTCCATCACTATTTAAATTATTAGAATCATTTAGCCTTAACGTCTTGGATGATCTAAGACATTCATCAGGTTTGTTATAAGGATTATCTATTTCCGTAATCTATTCACTAATTTATTTAACTGTTCCTTGGAAATGGATAACATGCATGACCAAAATTTTGGGTATCTTCATAATTCTTTGATAAAATATAAGATTTTAATTAATTTTAAGATTTTGATTAGTTAATGCAACATGTAATTTAGATCTGAACTGTCCTTCTGCTTTTAAGACTAATTTGACTTATTATAGTTAATAATTCGCGTTTTAAAGTAGTTGATCCATCGGAAATTCCAATAGATTAATATTCGCTCAGACGCAATGGAAGCTCCGTTTTTTTAGCCTCAACCAGCATTTGCTCTTGTAAAAGTAATTTTTGGATAAATTCCTTTAATGGAAATAAAAGTTTCTTTTACTGTGCTGAGCTCTTTCTCAAGTTCATCCGCTTCCGCAATTAAATTTTCTTCTTCTCACAGTTCTTTTCCCGATTTTAGAATTTATCATTTATTTTCTGTATTTCAGATTAATATCTTTTGTAACTGGTTTATTCTCTTGCACGGGTGTATGTTTAGTTATAGATCTTCTAATAGCATTACATTTTCGTTCATTCGCGACATAATTTCCTATTCCAAATTCGTTTTTATCTGAAATAGATCTTTCTAGCTGAATTATCAAAACGTACTTCTTATTGCTTAATTATTTACTTGCCTTGTTTCACCTGCATCTCTAAAATACATTTCACCATTTCAATTCTCTTCAGGAAGTTGTTGTGCAACAGCTTCTTGACGAAGATTTTTCCAATATATGATATATATTTCAACCTAACTTTGTATGTTTAAAACAGAAATTATATTATAGAATTGAATGTATTGTGCAATGAATGCTCAAGTGTTAATTCAAATATATTTTAAATATAAGTAATGTTTACTTATATTGTAAGTATATTGTAGATTTTTATGCATTTATACAAAATTTGGTAGTGCAAAATTGTACAAAATGGTCATACTGTGAAAAAATGTGTAAAATATTCAAAAATGTTTTCTATAACATTTGATAGATAAAAATTTTTCACCAAGTTTTTACTCCTTTAATTATGTTCTCAAAAATATGAATTTGTATAAAAATCCATATTCTAGTTAAAAGTAATGTTTGCCTTGTTTTATAACAATACTTTCTTATATTACGGTAAATTAGACATTTTTAGTAATAAAATTTTGTTTCTTTATTGTTTTAAAATTACAAATGAAATTTATTATATCTATATACGATTTTTATATATTTTTATATACATTTCATTACGACCATTTGTAATATATCGCATAATTATTTAAACTTTTACGATAAGCGTAGTTTTACTTATCGTATAATTACAATAAGTTATGTACTCGAATATCTCATCTTGTACAATTTTAACTTTTATTTATTTTCCTATATCATCAAATTTTTATTTGTAAATTAAACTAATATTTCATGGTGACAATAAAAGAATTTGAGCATCAGATACTTTTGTACATAAAACATTTGCAAGTGTTTGTATATTTTTATCATATATAAATAGCTGTTAAATTTACATTTAAATTATACAAATTTCTTTTTGGACATGATATAATATACACTTCTTAAAATAGATACAATGAAAGATCATATTTGTATCATATATATTTTTATAAAATTTTTGTGAAAAATGTAATTGAATTTTATATTTACATAAAATAAAATTAAGGGATATACATATATATATACATACATTTTAAGAATAAATGCAAAAAGATATTAACTTATCTAAAACAGATAAATGCAGAAATCGCTGTGCTGTACAATTAAAATGTACAAATATATAAATGTATAATAATATTAATACTACATCAGGTATTAATATTCTTTACTCATTTTTTTCCAATATTTGAAACACTAATTTTACTCTATAAACACTTCATTCCAAAGTGTTAATAATTTCTAGCGATTTTTGCACTAAATATTTACTTTTCTAGGTTTTGATAATATTGTGCAAGAACAAACCATGCTTTAGGTGACATAAAACCATCAGGTGGATTTTCACCTGCTTTTGCTAAACCTATAACAAATATTTTAAATATTAAACTTGTGTTTTTTTAATAAATTAAATTTTTCACGTTTTATATTATATAAAATTATATATATTATGATATTTTATAAGTTATAAAAATATGTAATACACAGATAAGAGTATATTATACATACAACGCATTTTCGTCCCTGATATAAATTCAAAATCTTCTTTTCGTTTCTCATCAAAGAAAGACATTTTTTTATATTTTTTATCATATGCTGCAACTTTAAACGGTATGATTTCTAGCGATTGTAAGCCTCGAGCTAGTAAGAGAACTCGGGCTCCATGAGTAGGATCATAAAGATTCCCATCAGGTGTTGCATTTTTGTTAGGATGTAATATGCCAGCAGGATCTCTTCCAACGATATAAAAGTTAGCACCAGCGTTCATTCTTGCCTTTGCATGCCATTGTACCTAATAATGTATAAAATGAACATGAAATGAAATAACACTAGAAGGATTCTAATATGTCATTAGAATATAGTATGTATTTCTTAAAGAGTCAATGAAATCCTGAAACCATATAACAGTAATGCAAAATTTTTGAGTAAAACATTTAAAAACTTGTTATAAGGTTCCTTTATTCTAGTTCTTACTTTTAGTTTCGTTTTACATATATTAGATCATTTTATAAATAATAACATTTTTCGGTAATTAACATATCTATTAGTAATTAATTAGACATATATTTTCCTTTGTTTTCTAGAACTCTTTGCCATTTTTTTTATTAAGCTTTTTATTCTTCTTTTTCTATCGTGACAACTTCTTGCATCAAATTCAATTTTTAGAAGAACTGCATTATTTATGAGATGACTTAATATAATATAAAAAGTAAACATATATGATGGCTACTTCAGTTACTAGATTTAAACTATAACTATATGAAATATGAACTTTACGTAGCACAAGTAGAAATAAACTTATAAACATAGTATTCATCACAAGAACAATAATGTAATGTTTATAGATGAAAAATCACTAATTATGACAACATTTGCTACTAAAGATCAAAATGTAATATAGAAAAAACTATTATAGACACTATTTATATTATATATGCCTATCATATTTTATTTTCATTATAATTATGTAACAAATGAGAATACGTTCATAATCAAAATTTACCTCAACTGGCCCAGCATACATCATAGGGCTTGGAAAAATTGCTAATAATGTTGAATTAGGATCTAAAACCCCTTCACTAAGTACAGCTTCATGTTGCAGAATCCTTGTCTGTAGTGGTACATCATCATCCTTTGTCCAACCACCTAGAGGATGTAACAATAAAACAGGATTTTTAAATCCTCTTTCTTCTAATAAACGTTTTTTAGTGTCCTAGAAATACAAATATAACATACTTATACACAAAATATTTTACATAAATTCTGTCGTAAATAATAAATAAATAAATGAACTTACTTGCATTAATAATGCATGACCCATATGTACAGGATTTCGAAGCTGGAATGCAAAGACAGCGTCAGCCTTCATCTTTTTGCATTTTGTTCTAATTTCATTTGGTGTAAGTCTGTATTGATCCAAACCATCATGCCATTTAATTCTCTCAATAACTTCTATATCACCACCTACTAACCAATCTCCAGATTCATGAATCATCTTTACATATGGGTGGCCTAAATTGTTAGTACCAAATTGCCAACCACATCTTTCTTCTTTTCTGTGATAATAAAATTCAGGCCTACGTAATATTGCTAGAGCTTTGTTTTTGTATCTCAATGTAAAAGACGAAAGTCCATTCAAACGTTCTTTATCTTTTGTATGTATTGCAAGGACTATTGGAACAGATTGATTAATTTCTCTGTCACCTTCACGGAGGCATTTTAGATGTTGAGTCTAAAAATATTTTATGCTTCTAATAACAACAAGAATTGAGTTTTTAACAGCATTGTTGTATGTCATGTTAATATATATGTATGTTGTATATACCTGGAGATATTGGTGTTCTCTCATGAAACCGGTAAGAGGTGCAGCCCAACCTTCTGCTAAAACCTGGAGCCATTGTACATCAATTTCACTAATTTCTAAGTTCTGAAGCGTAGCAGCTTCTGTTTTGGCAGAAGATATTCGTGATTCTGGAATGAATAACTCCCGTATTGGCGTTGCAGGTTTTTGAAGTACAGGTATAATATGCTGTTTCTCCAGAAGATCAATAACAGTTGCAGCTGATTCCTCTGGAGTACAGTTTTCAGTGACTACCACTAAATCAGGATTTACTGGTCTTTCATACATTTGGTCTATTCCAGTAAAGCCTTTGATCGCTCCTTGACGTGCCTTTTTATATAATCCTTTGGTATCCCTTGCTTCACATACAGTAAGAGGTGTATCAACAAAAACTTCAAAAAATGGAAGATCAGACATTTTATGAATTTGTCTTGCCATTTGTCTATCCTCTTCAAATGGTGACACAAAACTACATAAACAAATTTGTCCACTATCAGCAAATAATTTAGCTACTTCTGCAACCCTCCTTATGTTTTCTTTTCTATCTTCCTTGGTAAATCCAAGATTGTGGTTTAAACCACTCCTTACGTTATCTCCATCAAGTCCATAAGCAGCAATTCCGTGATCAATTAAAATTGCCTCAACTTGAAAAGCTATTGAAGTTTTCCCAGCACCAGAAAGGCCTGTTAACCAAACTGTACAGCCTCGAAAACCTCTTATACTTCCCATTGCTTGTCCACGTTTTGCTCTTGATACATGATGTGCTTGCTCCAATACATTGCTACAACTCTAATAAAAAAGATTCTTTATATAAGATTGATAAAGTTTATTAAAAAGCATTAAGATGAAATGTATTTCATCAGGTTTATACGTACCGTCATCAGACGTTTATTTGGGATTTCGTTTGACATAACTGTTCTAACGCGATCGCGATGAGACTGGTCAACAATTAGCACTGAAACTTTAATATAACCACCAAATGAGATACGATATATGAATATGGATAAAGATATAAGAAAGTCTGAGAATGTTTAAAGATTGAAGGTATTGAAATGAATGTTTTGAAGGTACCGAAGTGAGTGTTTGAAAAGCAACGATATGAGTAACATTGACAGTAGCGTTTGACGACTGTCGAATGAGGACAACTTGTCCAAAAGATTATCGTAAGACATTTTGTATGAGATATATTAGCGTAAAACACGCCGATTGGTTGTTCAAATATTTTCAGAATTTGCAAGGGGGTTAGTCAATTTTACATAATTAGATATTTCACTTTTAGGGGGTGGAAGTGACCACCCCAACCGTCGAACCATCAAACTAACCGTACTTTCGCTCTCAGGCTTAGAATGTATGGTACGTAACATATCCTATTGAGAAATTTATAATATCCTACACGAGAAATTTCACAAGTCTTAACCAGTGACCGTAGCAAGGAATAAACCCTTATAAATCATTCTGACTCGGACAATACATATTGGATATAAAAAGTGAAAAGGGAAAATCCCATTTCCATGGCTATTGCAGGCAAATGTTAATCTTTAAACCGATGAAAGAAGTATTCTGTCGCTTCGTAAAACTATTGTTGTTAGGAATCAAAATGTAAAATATAGCAGTAAAAGCAAAGATGAAATTCTGATACGTTGGATGGAATGCAGTATGCGATAAAATCACGAATGAATATTAGCTGGTACAGTACCTTTATTATGTCTTTACTAGCTTTAATTTTGTATATAGGGCCTTTTTGTCACTATTATCATTCGCAGCTAGAAATATTTGGATGAAAGTTGAATTATTTCGATGGGTGCACATATTGATATTATTAATTTCTTTGTTGGTGAAGAAAGGATAGACGTAAAACGGTATTCTTATGTTTAGATCATCTCTGTCTTCCATACATTAAATTTGACAAATTAAAGTTAAAATATCTCCTAATTTAATGGTTTTTTTTAGTATAAATAGGATATTCTTGCGTAAGGAATGATAAATTGCATCGATTACTGGATTAAAAAAATACATGATTTCATTAAAAAAATCAAAGTTGACCATCCTAAGCCCTTATCGCGTCCAGCCATAAAAAAACTAATAGCATCAGAACATGCACCCTTCGAAACCATCCCATCAAATCATTTCCCGCTGCGAATAATAATAATGACAAAAATCAAGATGGTAATTTCAGGTGAGACTCCCTGTATTTATGTATGCACTTATATACTATACGTGGCAAATCGATCAAGTGAAAGATATAATTTTAATAAGTATTTAATAAAAAATAATTATCTTTTAATTGTCAAAGTATCAAATTTTAATTGTATTATAATAATTACACGTTTTCAAACAGCCGTCATTAATAGGAAATATTTATAACTAACAATGAAGAATATATACCCTGACAGCAATGCACAGAACGAACCACGCTGTAACGTGGCCGTAAGCTAAGCTGTAACCTGCAAGGCTGTAATCTGTAACGGTACTACATACGCTACTATGCTATATACATATCTATAAAACCAGTTTGAGATACTAGCGCTTCAACAGATGGTGCATCAATTAATAATTTTAATATATACTATACTATTTCTTAATTATATGTAACACAGAATAATTCTCATTCATTATTATTCTAAACAATGTATTGGAATTATTGGAAGTTTCATGAAACTTTATAAAATGTGAAATTATGTGACAATGTTTCATAATTAAACTGTAGATATTTACGAACACGGCTAAAGAAATAGGCTTTAAATGGAGATTCGTTTTAATTATTAAAAATTATAATGAGTACTCTACTTTGGATATCTTATATATTTTTGTATATTGTGCGTATTCTTTGTACCTTTAAATTTTTCGTAAGTGTACAAAAATCTGCAAAAACTCTGATTATTACCTATATTTTTACTAGTTCTGTCTAAGAAAATATTAAACAGGCAGAAATATATTATCAATAGCACTTTATTATGTACCCAACATTTTGTTCAAAAATAAATGCTTAAAACCTCATAAAAATTAAATGTGAAATACAGTTAAATATAACATGCAAGTAAAAATCTATTGAAACAGGATTTTAAAGATAACATTAAATGTAGATTATAATCTATATTATAGTGATTGTAAGTTTTTTATTTTAATGTTATATCTTGTTTTATTAGACATTTTATCTATTATGTGTTCTATATACATGTGTAATATGTTTGTATGATTAGGAGAATGACATACTTTTGCATTAATATTTTATACATTTCTTGAATTACATTTCATAATTACAGAATACATAGGTTGTTCAATTGGTGCAAAAATGTCATCTATATAATCCCAGTGTATATTTTGATTTGCTATCATGAAAATTTGTACAGATTAAAAACAAAGAAGTTCCAACATAAAAGAATATCTGAAGAATATGATTTAACGATCATTGTATGAAGTGTCTCAATAATATTATTAATTTCTCCTGCAAAATATTCATTTCTTCCTTCATTATGTTCTAAATAAGATCATATACTTAATCCTTTCAAGCATTTATTCATTCTACGAAAGTACAACAAAAATTGATATAATAAAATGGATTGTTTCTTTCTTAACAATTACATATATGTAATTATTTATATTATATTATGAAAAACTGTAAATTTTTAATATTACTTACATATTTTTTGATATAGCATCATTTTTATCTTTTAAAGATAATATATCTCTATATATATAATATATATATAACTATAGTTGAAACACATAAATCTTATGTACAAGAAGTATTTTCATTTTTATTGCAACTTTTATCATCTTGGAAAATGTATTAGATATTATTTTCTCCATTCTATTACCGTTTTAATTTTATTATGGTTATAATATATTTCTATATATTCATTTCTAATATTTTATTTATACAAGGGTGGTTGGTAACTGGTGGTACAAGCGGAAAGGGGGTGATTCTACGCGAAAAAAGAAGTCGAAAATATAGAATAAAAATTTTTTTTTCTAATTTTTTTTTTAATTTTTCCATCGAGACAACGATCTACAGTGAGATCCGTTATAACGAGATCTGATAAAGTGCACGCGTACCGAGCGAAAATTCAAAGTCGATTTTCTCGAAAACAAAGCCTCAAACGAAAAATTTTTATTCTATATTTTCGACTTCTTTTTTCGCGTAGAATCACCCCCTTTCCGCTTGTACCACCAGTACCAACCACCCTGTATAATGAAAATAGACATATAAAAGCATTTATTATTGAAAGTAAATTTATGTCTTTTATATGTCTTGCTGCTATAATACTGTTTGTGTTATATCTTCTATTCATAAGTCACAAGGATATAAACAGTCACTTTGGTAAACAAGTATGAGATAAAGTTCCTTTTTTTTTCTTTAAAGGACACATGCACAAAACTTAATTATTTGTCTATATAAAAGTATTATTTATATAATTTTTTATACAATTAATTTGTCAGACTTAACTTATTAAGAAAATATAAACTATTGAATAAGATAGATTCAGCATTATACATAACGTCATGTTTAATATATTTTTGTTATACGTTTAGGTCACTAATTAATTTATAAAACAAATTTATTTACACACAATATTACATCCATTATTTTCATATCATTTTTTTTTATTCTTCATTTCCCACAACCCATTCCTAACAAATCTTTGTGCTGCATCCTTGTTTACACGAGGCATAAATGTGTTCTTGTCATTAATTTGTTTTGCACGTGTCATAGACCTCTTTAAACGATCATTTTCTGACTTTATTTGATGCTTTGCTGGGTCAATTCCTAATTAGATACATATAAAATGAATACAATAAAAATCATACAATAATTTGTTTTATTTGAAATTATTGTACAATTATACTGCTTTTATTAGTACTTTACCTTCTGCACGCAAATACATCCAAAACACACTATTTAGGCAGTAAGACATCAATAGATTATACTGTATTTTATCTGTATCAGAAAGTTTTTCATATACTGCTGGATTTGCGGCATATTTAATTGTATCTTGAATTTTCGTCGTTGCATCACGGTATTGTTTAACTTTTGCAATAAGATCTATGTCATGCGATAGTTCTTCAAAATCTGCATCCATATTTATCTAAAGAGGTTATAATTTTTCCTTATATACATACACCATAAAAATTTTATAAGGTAAATAACCTATAACAAAAGTCAAACTAAAAAATACTTATCCTTTATTCTCAGTCTCAAGCTAGATGTTTAACATGGTTAGAATTTCAAGTTATGCGATAATATCACGGATAATACTAACCTGACTCGTTTTATAATCATATACTTGTTACGATACATACACGTGTGTTGTACATACAGATATATATTACCTAGAATTCATATATTTATTATAAATCTTTTGTTAACTAGAATTGCGATAGAAATAAGATAGTTAAATTGCCTATACACATTCAGGATTGTAATAGGTATAAATTTAAATGTAATAAAAATATAATGAAATAATAATAAATATTTACTATAAATCTATATAGTTTATAATTGTTTAATCACTTAGAGTTACAACAATTTCCTAACTTAATTTTCCTATTATTTAAAAGATTAGTATGTTATTTAAATATGCCAAGAATGTAACAAATAAATTCTTTAAGCTCTGGGGAATTACAGTTCCAAAATATACTTGACATCTTCTTTGCAAGTACATAATTCATGGAGAATCAAACAGCGAAACAGCTGATTCGTTTTACTGTAGAGCACATGTCGTGGTAGAACGTTATAATATTACGTTATTTTTCATGCAAAGTAATGAGGTTTTAACAAAAATCTAAATACTTGCGTCTTAAGAGAAACATATTATATGTATTTATTTGAAGGTGCGATGAAAAAGAAAGAATTGTAAGTTGTTTTTAAAGAAATTTTTGTCTAAGAAAAATGGCTGACCGTGATAGCGCATCTGAAAGCGACTCAAGCTCGATCGACGGAGGTCCGATAATGATGCCACCGTCTCCTGTAACTAGAGAACAACTTCAAAAAAGGATTGAGTCGTTACAACAGCATAATCGTGTTCTTAAAGTCGAGCTAGAAACATATAAATTAAGAGTAAAAGCATTACAAGAAGAGAATCGTGGTCTTCGGCAAGCCTCTGTCATTATAGTAAGTTTCTTCTATATTTTTACTAAATAAATAATGTCTATTAATTTGCTAATTACATATGTTATTTAGTACAGAATATTTTTTGAAGATATATATTTTACTTTTGGATACTCAAAATATTTAATTTTAGGTTAAATTAGAAACATTTTCTCAATATAAACTGTTTTTTATATAGTATTATTTCATTTTATATTCTATTTTATGTAGTCATAATTTTTCATACATTCATTTTATATGATTGTGTTCCAATCTTCTGTTTCTGTATAGTTTCTCATAATTTTTTGTATTCAATGTATTAAAATGCATATAAAATTTAAATCTATAAAATGATTTCAGCTTTATATAATTTTACTACTATAATACAAATTAGATATAAAAATCTTTTCATATAGTGAAATGATTTCTTGATTATAAAATAAACTACTTCTGCATTAAAAAAAGTTATAAATTATTTTTAATTTATGTATTTAAACAATATTTGTTGTTTTTATATTATTTATATTATTTGTTTGAAATCTAATAATTGGATAATAGAAGTAATATTTGTATAGTTAATACATTAACGAAATTGTTTATAAAAACATAATTACAAATATATTTTTCAAATTAGAGAGGTTTAAAATGAATTATTCAACTATTGAACTTCATAATAACTTTGTTATAGTTGATGGAATTTGATAACAATTTTCAATCTTTAATTATGCACATTTTCTATTGGCATTTTGATCTTTCTTTATTGGATTATATTATAGCAAGCTAAAGCTGAGCAGGAGGAGGAATTTATAAGTAATACATTATTAAAAAAAATCCAAGCACTTAAGAAAGAGAAAGAAACATTGGCGCACCATTATGAACAAGAAGAAGAATGTTTAACTAATGATTTGTCAAGAAAATTGAATCAATTGCGTCAAGAAAAATGTCGATTAGAACAAACTTTAGAACAAGAACAAGAATGCCTTGTGAACAAATTAATGAGGAAGATAGAAAAACTTGAAGCTGAGACACTTGCGAAACAAAGTAATCTAGAGCAGTTGCGTAGAGAAAAAGTAGAACTGGAAAACACACTTGAACAGGAGCAAGAAGCATTAGTAAATAAATTATGGAAAAGAATGGATAAATTGGAAGCAGAAAAGCGAATGCTGCAAATAAAATTAGATCAACCTGTATCAGATCCTGCTTCACCAAGAGAAATCAATAATGGTGATACTGCTACTAGTTTAAGTGCACATATTCAAACTCTAAGGAGTGAAGTAGCCAGACTAAGACATACTTTGTTCATCTCACAACAAGAACGTAAGAATTTTTATCATATAATTAGATTTATTTATAGTAACAAATATATTTTAAAACAAGTTTTTATAAATATAATATTTTTATTACATCTAGAATTACATAAATTAATTTAATTGATGTATTTATATTTTGTTATTAGTTCACATTTAATATAATGTTATGCTGTAGCAGCAATACTGTATTATAGATAATTAGAATCTTGCAATTCTCTTATACAGTGCTTAAGATATTAATAAATAAAAAATTAGAAGTAGCAAATTAAAAAAAAGAATTAAGAGTGAATAGAAAAGGAAGATTGTAATAGAATAATAATTGTAATTAAAGGAAATAATTTATAATATAAAGTAATTATATGTATATACATATTTGAAATGATAATAGATATCATATACGAAATTGTTAAGTTTGTAATAATGTTGTGAATTAATTAGTAATACTAAAATCATTTAATTTTTTTGTTTTTGTTAACTAACATTGTTGGATCTGTTTGTATTTTTATATTAGATACAGAGAAGATGCAACGATATGTAAACGAAGAGAAACAAATTCGTGAAGAAAATTTAAGACTTCAAAGAAAATTACAACTGGAAGTAGAACGTCGCGAAGCTTTATGTAGACATCTTTCCGAGTCAGAGTCCAGGTAAATAATATTATATAGATTGTACAAATGTTTTAGTTTTATTACAAATTCATCTATTTGTTAGTTTGGAAATGGAAGAAGAACGGCACTACAATGAAATTGTGATGTCTGGTGGAAATATAAGAAATCGTACTGTTTCTAGCCCAGTGCCGTACAATCCTTCACCTAGTTCCTCTAGACCACTAAGTCCAGGTATAATATCCTTGTTTTATATAAAAATAAAGTAAATTTTCGACTTTTATGTTTCAATATTACGTGATCCCATATTTATTATTTGTATAAATTTACTTTATTAATATATCAATATTATTTATGAATAGGTTCATCAACCAGAGAGGGATTCAACACAAATCGATGTTATGCTTGTGGCCAACCTACTACAATTCCATTTGCAAGTTCATCACCACCTTCCACTGTAAGTTACATTTTATAGTGGTTAATTAGTCAAATAGTCAAATAGTACTAAGTAATGTACAAATGTAATTTATGTGTATGAAACATTTAAAAATGACATTAATCTGAAATATTATATTATATTGAAACAGGGTCACATTGTAACATCATCCAATAGACGCACATCAGATAGATTTATTAAACCTGCAATTCCACCAACTATTGTAAGTCCAAGTGGTCCGCCAATTGCCGCTAACACAGCTACAAACGCAACTAGCGGGTCACCAATGGATATTACTAAAACATAAGTCAGTTGAATTCATCTAATAACAAATATTTCATCGTGTATTCGTATAAAGTACTTTTTTGTTGATGCATTTTTGCTATGTGATTGTATGACATACTCAAAAGTTATTTTAAAAAGAGTTTCAGTTTTCAATATTTTAATCATTTCATTTTACAATCATAGTATAGCGCGCATGAATTAATTACAGAATATTCATAAAAATAAATAGTCTATAAATTGCTCTATACTTGGTATCAAATCGCTTAAATCTTTCTTGAAACATAAAATAGTATTTATATAAAAAAAAAAAAAATATGAATATAAATCACATATGAAATTCTGAGCTGCTTCAAATAGACTAACAAAATGAAAATTAAAGGAAAAATCGCTCTTCTAATTTCCTTTGTGTGTATTTTATTATTATTATTAACTTAATGCATCTTTTTTAAATCTTTGAAATAGTAATACAAGAGGAATATTTTTTAATTTAAGTACTTAGGTAATAGAAATAAATACTTCTGTAATGGTTACTATGTAACTTATTTAAATTTTAATATTTTTTTCTTATAATGTTAATTTTTTGTAACATTATATGGCATAATATAATAGATAATAATATAATTTTGTTCAAGTTGCACAATCATAATTTCGTATGATTAATACTTATAATGAAACTAGAAGAGCGATAATATATTTAAAATTAATATGCCTTAAAAAATATGCAATTATGATTAAAAAAAGACAGTTAACGAAAAAAAAAGAATAAATAAAGTTATAAAATGGAAACTTTTTTAATTCTTTTTTCCAAAGAATATTGGACTTTGTATTATTTTAAATATGATTGGCTTAATATTTTGTATACAGTCACATAATGTGAGTATTTCATACGTAAGCATTTGTATGCTGTGTTTCAAATCGACGAAACTAATATTGTGAAATAACATCTACATGACATTGTTGCATTTAAATGCAATCATATTTAAAATGAAAAGATTATTATTATCAAATATGTTTCAAATATTTTATTGTGTTAGCAATGTTTCAAGTATTAATTGCATATTTCTATTTTTCAAATAATAATTATTTAATTCGATTTGTCAGACATGCCATTATTTCATGCATGTAATATTTGTTCCATTTTAAAACAATAATATATAAATATTGTTTTCTTTTTTTTGACGATATTTGTGTGTTAATCAAATATTAAATTAGTATATTTTGCTCTTTAATCACAAAATTTACCATTTTGTAACATATGTCATGTATAATATATTTTCAATTGATATTTATATGAATGTGATAAAGTAAAGCATAATAATCTTGTGCTACATTTTATAATAATTTGAACATTATTATTTACTATTGGTGCTCAAAATGTCGCGAGATTTTTCAATTTGTTATTAACAATATGTTATGGACAACATTTTTGTTCTTTGTCCAGTAATAAAGTAAAAGATATACAATTCAGCTTTTTAGTTTAAAAAAAAGGAAAAAAAGAAAAAAGGAAAAAAAGAAATAAATTTAGCCTTCGCATTATAGAATTTCTTCTATGATACAATTTATATGTGTAATATTTGGGTATCATATGTGTCGCAATGTTAAAGCATAAAATCATTAAAAAAGATACAAATTGATATCAGAAAAGAAGTTAACTTAAAATCGTAAGAATACTGATGATTAAACGGTAAATATTTAACTATAGTAATAATAACAAAAATTAATACTTTTTTTAAGCTTTATAAAATAATGTTTCTCGAATACTCTACATATGAATAAAACGTTGCTACATTATATGGAATATAGATGTATTAATTGTCATATACATATAATGAAATTTTGTTAAAACAAGAAATTATTACTTATTAATAGTTATATACAGATATATTTCATTATTACATATTATGTACTTTACTTAAGCTTTCACGAAATACAGTCACTTTTTTGCTATTATTTTTGTAAAATTTATTGTTATCCTTATTTAAAATAAATACTATATTTATAATTTACTAAAATAGATTAAGGATTTACTATAGTATTCGGATTGTAAAATTTGTGGTTGGAATGTGTCGTTTCGGGAGTATTTTGAATCGCTAAAACCGAGAATACTGGTTATTTTTCACGGATATGAACGATTTAAAAAATTTATCCTGATGAACATTTGTCTGACAAAGGGCAGAACTTTAGAAATCCACGTAAACAGTTGTCGTGAGACAACCGGAAAATAAAAGGTAACCCAAATCTAATTTACTACTTCAGATGCATACAGAGTAAGCCGTACAGTATTAAGAACACCAAATTTTAAAAAACGTTTCATCAAAATTCACGAGAACATTTCGTCAACAAGTTGATCGAAAATTTTTTGGCCTTATTTTCGTGAAAAACGACCTTCATTTTCATCTTTAGCGACCTTAGAAATTTCTAAAAAGTAACATCCTAATCAAATATTTTACAGTCTCAACGCTATAATAGAATCTATTTTAAAATATGACATTTATTTAAATGTTTTAATAAACACAATATATTTAGTAAACATTGTACAATTATTCATACAGCACATTAAGGAAGAAGTAAAAATTGTATGTACATTTTTAAAGTTGTTTCTATTTATACATTGACAGCTTGAGAGCTAAATTGTTTGTCATGTATGCTTATGCACAGCGAATAATAATTTATGTGAAAAATTTTTATTTTGTAATCTTATAACATCTAATTTTTATATAGTACTACAGATGATATTATGTTATATCATTTCTTTTACAGGTAGCTACAACTAATCTTGCAATTATTAACCACATAATCAAAGAAATTGAATCTTCATGATAACAAGGCCAGCTTAATAAACTTTGTATTGGCCATAGCATGCCTTTTGGCAAAATTATTACAGGTTTATTTCTGTATAGATACAGCAGAATCAACATTAATGAACCCTGAAAATATGTTATGAATTACTAAGTATGTTATATTATAATAAATATAAGCAAACACTTACGTTTAATATACGAAAACCATATGTTACAGATATTTGTACTTTCATTCTGGAAGACAGTCTTTCATTTGCTAAATAATAAGTACATTACAATTAAAAGTGTTTTATAAAATGAACTGGACAATAAATAGCGCAAACAAATGCAAAATTTATACAGAACAGAAATTCGATGAGATGTAACTATTTTTATTTGTTTTTGTATTCAAATAATTATAAATTAAAGATTTTTAATTGTTAACTTAAATTATTGCATAAAAAAATTATAAAATACATATCTAATTCATTTCTTAATAATTGTATTAATTGTATCATTATTTTACCTCTTTCTTTTAATGTACTTTCTAATTTATTATATTTACGCTGAAGTTTTGCATATTTTGAAAATTCATCTACTATAGATAACCCAATCATTTCTTGCCTCAAATTAATCAAATCATTTCGTAATTCTATATCATGTTTGTTTCCTGTATATAAACGAGATGTAATCTGCAAACGAATGACAATTTACAACAAATGTAATTAACAAATGTAATATGTAAATAATGTCCAGATACTTACATATTTTATTAAAGATGGGAAAATATATTCTAAAAGGCAACTTACAGTTGATATTATAAGTAAATTCATTTTATATTTTTAATAGGATAAATTTCATATTTCGCAATATATTTTATCGGATATTAATCAAAATATAGCGTAAAACGTTATTTCTCGACTTTTAATGAAAGAGGCTTTAGAGGTTATAACATTTTCCAATTGCTTATGTCAACCTAAACATATGAAAAGATAAGTACTTAATAGATGGTCAGCACACGCTCGTGGGTCAGCATAATTATACTAGGGAATTGATTGCAAGTTCTAAAGTTTTTTCTGGTTGGTATGTTAGCTAGAGTATTAATATATCATTGGTTTACCATTGTAACAGCACATAGTAGTATAAAGAAATAATGTCTTACTTTTACCTATATATATAATCTCTGTTTCTTTTATGAACACACACAATCTACACATATGATGCTTCGTGAAGAGTAAAGCATGCGGTGTGGTTAAATATGGATTTGTCGACAAATTATTTGGAAGATTTAGATGATACCGATAAAGATGTATCAGAGTCTCATAATAAACTTCTTGAAGCTGTATCACAGCTTGATAAAGGTCAAAGGTATGCATTTATGAATAAAGTTAATATATAATAATTATAATACATAATTTCTATTATTTTTGATGGAAAAAGAAATATGAAGGTATAAAAAAATAAGTATTTTATATTAATATAAATATAATACAATATAAAATGAGATAACATTTAATACATTTCTGAAATATATCCTTAAATTTTTCATAGAGTAAAAAAGGCAGAGCGAAGTGAACCTACGTTAGAAGTATCAGAATTTCATTTAGTAAAAAGTGGAGTATTTGATCAAGATGCGGTTCATGTATACGATTTAGCTAGAGCTTTAGGGAAAAAAGGTCATCATCATGAAATTATCAGAAATTTACAAGCTATAAGGAAAAAAGTTCAAGTTTTACCAAAACCATTGGAGAAACCAGCAGCAGACAGGGTAAGAATTACTTTATTATGTCAAATATTCATAAATAATATGTATATAACTGTTTAAATATAGTTATTGTTAATTATATTTTAGATAAAGAGAATAGTTGGTTTTAAAAATACAAAACAAGAATTAAAAAAATGGAATGCTGTAATAACAAGGAACAGGACAGCAGAATCGCTTCATTTTCCTTTAAATCAGTCATCAATGCAATTTGAGCCATCTACAGAATTTGTTAAAAGATTTAGACTTCAATCAGATTTAGAGAAAGAACTTGCTGCACTAGAACCACAGAAAGAGAACCTTGAACAAAAACATGATGAATTTTCTTTAACATTGAAGGAAGTTATTATGAAAAGAAAAGAAGCTGCCAGAATCAGAGCACAACAGGTTTGTACTAGAGTACTAAAGTGCTTATGTTAAAATAGTTTAGCTATTGTTTATATGTAGTACATATATTTAATTCTTCTTTCTTTTTTTTTAGTCTTATAGAGAAGCAAAGGCTCATCGCCAAAATAAAATTAAAAGTAAAAAATTTCACCGTATTCAAAGAAAAGAAAAGATAAAATTACAATTGAGAGAGTTTGAAGAATTACAGAAAACTAATCCAGAAGCTGCATTGGAAAAACTTGAACAACTAGATAGAACTAGAGCAGAAGAACGAATGACACTAAGGCATAAAAATACAGGGAAGTGGGCTAAGTCTAAGCAAATTATGGCAAAATATGATAAAGAAGTAAGTATAGCATATACTGTAAAACTGTTAATTAGTTAATATACATAGAATAGAATAGTGTACTTAAAAAGATTAAATATTAATTGATTTTGGATTTAACACAATGTTGATATAACTATCTTTTATTGTTTATTAAATAACAATATAATTGCAAATATTTATTAAAATTATTGAGGACAAACTATATGTTTTTGTGAATATTATCTTTTATATATATAAAAATGTATTTTTTCTTCAGTATAATATAGTATTAATAACTTACTTTTAATGTTATTAGGCTCGACAAGAACTTGCACAACAATTATCAGTTGGTCGAGAATTAACTCAGAAATTAAGAAAATCAAATGATAGTGAAGAAGAAGATGCAGGTGATGATACATTTGTACAAAAGCTTTTAGTTAATGATAAAGAAAATCCTTGGGTAGGGAATATCAAAACTGAATCAGAAATCAATGAATTTGTTAAAAGTTATCGTAAATACTGGGATGATCAAAATAAGAAGTTAGAAAATAAATTAAAAAATAAACAAACGGATAATTCATTAAAGGATACACAACCTAATGGTATTTTAAATGGTATGTTTACAAAAGTGATAGTATTATCAATAATATAAGTGATAGAATTATCAAAAATCTGTATTTTTTATTATTAAAATGTATTACACAGGCAAAGATACTGATGTTGATATAGACTTTCCTGAAACTCGAAACAATGAAAAGATACAAGAAGTTGTAAATTTTAGTGAGCAGACGAAAGGTATGTTTGCAGATGTAATTCTATTAAGTAGCAGCTACAAATTTTATTAATGAATATTTCTTTTTCAGATAACAATAGTAATAACAAGCAATCACTTGAAATTGACAGTCACAATGAAAATTTAACAATAACAGAATTTAATGTTGAAAATCCAACGAATAATTCACATAAGAAAATTACACAAAAGAGCATATTAGATAGCAATAAAAAATCTAATAAAATAAATTCAAATAACGTTATAGCCACATCTAGTTGGATAGTGGAATCTATAGAAAATACTAATGTGGAAAGCGTCATTAATTCTTTGACATCTAATATAACAAATAGTGAAAAAATAACTAAAATATTTGATTTTATGGAAGAAAAGATTCAAGATCAAATTAAATTGAAACTTGAACGTGTTACTCAGAATTATGACAAAGTAAAAGTTAAGAAGAAAAGAAAATCTAAAAACATTGAATTTGAAGAAGATAATTTCGATGGTCTTGAAATGCAAGAGAAAAAACAAAAACCTACTTTAGATTTAGGTTTAGATGAAAGTGTTGACAAAAATAATTCAGAAGCGGATACCGCATTAGAAAAAGTTAAAAAAATAAGGCATGATAACACTTTATCTATAGATAAATCAAATACTTCTTCTAAAGTAGAAATAGATCCAAATAAATACATAAACGTGAAACCTAAGCATCTACATACAGATATCCCAAATGATATTACCGGAGGTAATGATGTTTTAGATGATAGTGAAGATGAAGAAGAAAAACGTAATGTAGTAAGTGAAGCATTTGCAGATGATGATGTCATAGAAGAGTTTAGGAAAGAAAAAGAAGAAGAGGTAAGTTAATAAAATTGGTATTATGGTATTTTATCCAGAATCTTTCATAAATCATAATATCAAATCTATGTACAGGTGAAAAAGTCTCAACCTCAGGATATCGATTTAACTTTACCTGGATGGGGAAGTTGGGGTGGAAAAAATATTAAAATTTCGGGACGCAAAAAGAGACGTTTTATTTTAAAGGTACCTAAAGATTTACCTCGAAAAGATGAAAATAAAGGTGATGTGATAATATTTGAAGAAGATAATCCTAAAATAAAGGAACATCAGGTTAATGAATTGCCATATCCATTTTCAAGCGTTAATGATTATGAGGCTAGCATCAGAATGCCAATTGGAAGAAATTTTGTGTCTGAAAATTCTCACAGAAAACTAATTGATCCCCCTATTAAAACAAGTATGGGGAGGATTATTGAACCAATGACTGAAGATGTTCTAGTTAAAACAGGTGATAAAAGGAATCGAAAATTTATTCCTAAGAAAATAAATAAAAAAAAGAAGATAAGACAAATGAAAACAAATAAGCAAACAATAAAATAAATCAGAAAAAATTATATTGTAAAAAATCTTTCAAACAGAATCATTCTTTTTAAAATGTGTAGTATAAAATGTATGTAATGTAATAATTTTATATTTCCTCCTTTTGCCTATTATTGGTTGTTGGTCAGTTGAATAAACAAATAAATAAGTTGGATAAATAAAAGTAGATATTGATAATGAAATATGTACAGTGTAAAATGAATTTTTATTACATTTTACAATCAAGCGGAATTTATATAAAAAACAGTTATCGGACTATATAATTCTTAAAATTAATGGAATTAGAAATTATTAATATATTTTATTTTTTGTGAAATACTTGCACTTTTATATATACACTATCATACATAAGTATTTGGACATTTCAAAATTATTGCAAATATATAAAATACACTTCAACTAAAGCTCTCTAATCTAATTTTCATCTGTAAACTTATCTCAAGCATAGTTAATAGATATTGGTAATAGTTAGTATTAATTAGCATAAATTAAAAAGCAATAATTGAAGGTGGATGAAAATTGCTTCTAGGGAAACATTTAATTTAAATAACTTTAAATGTATTTATTCAATCTTGAGAACCTAAATCGATTGAAATATGTGCCTCTAATCACATTCTAAAAGTTTATATAAATTTTGTACTTATTAATAATAAATACAATACTTGATTGATGCAGGTATATGTATGCCTTTTTCAGTTTCAATTTAGCAGAATATATAATATAGAATATACATAATATAGATATAATATATAATATACATAATATAGAATATTGAATCCCAGTTATGGCAGGAAATAAAGAATTAACAGTAGAGAAACGTTCTTCTATCATAATGTTAAAAGTTTAATAAAAATATCAATGTTTTGGCTGGATTGTATTAAGTATCGAAATACTTATCGCAGTGTTTATATAAGTGAGAAAAAATATATATTATATGTAATACATATATATATATATATGTATTATATATATAATATATAATAAATTCAAATTTTATGTGTTGAAAATAGAAGAATGAATAGAGATATATTTTAAATATAATCGGTTGATGCGCATGCGCCAGAAAGTAGTTTGTGATTGGCAGAACGATGGATATACGCATCCAATAGAGATAGTAGGTAAGAAAGAGCATCGTACAAAGGAGTAGGAAAAAGATGGGAACTACCATATTGCGCACGCGAACGAGAGTGAGAGAGATAGAAACCACCGCCAATATGATTACTCGATCACTTGTTCTCAGTAGTAAAGCAAAGTTCGGTGAGACTGTTCGTTTATTATACATTTGGAGCGAAACACAAACTCAAGAAGGAAATTTTTGTTTGTTTTCACATATATCGTAGTTGTGAATAAAATTTTGTGCCTCCAAAGGATGGCAGCCACCAAAAACGACAGCACCGACAGTGTGCAATTTTTCGAAGGAGTGGAGAAACTCCTTGAGATTTGGTTCACAAGCAGCAGTAGCATAAACAGAAAGCAGGGCGATCTTAGGCAGATTCCTCAGTGAGTTGAAACATGTTATCTCTCTCATATTTAATCAACTGTTTCCTCTAGTCGTAGTAATCTTTTAAATTTAATCATATAATTTTATGTAAAATTTCATCATAACTTATTATATTCCACGTAATATCAATTTTGTATAATACAGTTTAATAAAAATATTCAAATTTTTAGTTATATTCGAACGTCAATTTATTTACGAAAGCGTAATGCAATTTGAGGTATTATAAATATTAAAAATTGATCAATGACATATAATTTTATTTGAAATAAATGTTTTGATAAAATAAAACCGGCCTGGCAACCATGACCATATCGCCGGTACTTTGTGATATAGTATTCTGGTCATAATCGTTAGTACGCTTAACCTAACACTCATTTGAGAATTAGTTTCTCACGTGTGTTAATATTTTGGACAGGAAAATAGAAAACTATTAATTTGTAACATTTCGCGTGAATTACCATTCTTTTACTTTGATTAAATTGTTGAATATTGCAGTCGGTGTTTGACTTAAAAAAATGATTTTGTTGGAGAAATATTCGGCGCACTACATTGAATACATTGAATTTTACAGTAGTATATATATGTCGTGTTTTTTGGCGAAGATCGATGCGCCCACCTTCTCTTCTCGTTCCAGTAATACCGACCGCTTAAAGCGAGGCTACGAGACTCTGATATGTATATACATCGCTTTATCTCCTTATTTTAAATTGAATATAAATAGACATAAGCACCGATGCGATTTTCCTTTTTTCTGGTACTTTACTAGCATTTAGAGTAAATCATTGGTTGAAAAAAACGTTAATTTGTAGGTGTCAATTTTTACGTTGACCATAAACATTTTCTTAATTTTTTAAATCGAATATAAATTAATGTCACACATAATGACATAAGCTTTTTTCAACATTAATGCGAAATATACAAATCATGTATAACAATTAGTATAGGTAGATAACCGAAAATTATGGTACTATCATATTAGTACAGCAAATTGTAATATTTTAAAGTATAATTAAAATTTAATCTAGGGGAGAATTATATTGCTTGATATATAGTATTATCATGTAATTTGTAATACATGTCTATTGTCTTAGAATATATTGCATGATAGTGATTTATTTAATTAAATAATTTAGTGAACATGCGATGATATCGTAGGCTTGATGGGGTGGTATCTACTGGTTGATCAATTTTTAACAGGAAATAAATGCAACTTACATGAAGAAGTATGATAATTAGAAAATTATTCTTAATAGTAATTGTATTATTTTTTACTTTTTATTTTTTACTTTGTTAACATTTTATTAGTACTTTTGAGAAACGCTTGTTATATAGTTATTTAGAATACATTTGTATAATTTATGTAACATTTGCATATAAATATATTTTCACTTAATTGAGAATCAAACTATGTCAAATAAATATTATCAAAATATTTCAAATTTTCAATTTAATAAACCGTGTATGCATTTATCGGACAGAAATAGACAGAAATTGCAGGAATATGAAATGTTATTATCAATTTCGAAACTTATGCAATAATTGCATTTTTGTATTACTTAACGTGTAAATTATAAAAAATTTCATATTGTATGTATAAATTCTATTAAATAATTGATAAATGTTTTATAACATGCTAATAGTTATCCTTTTATTGATAATCGTGAATATAAATATAATACTCACATTCATTACGTACGTTTTGTATATAGTTATTCTATATCTACATGAGAAGAGATTAAAGGTATGCACAGACAGTGTGAGACAGACCCGCAAGGCTGCCTCACCTCATATGTAGCTACCTCGCTCGAGTTACCTCGTGCCGTACCGTAGACGTAGAACGTAGAGTGCGTAACGCAGGGTGAATAGCAGTTACGTTTTAGACAAAGTCGTTTCAATACACGTTCAAACGAAGGAACTGTGAGGCACCTCTGATCTCACCAAAAAACCAACCATCGTTTGTTTGTTCCGAGGCAGCCTCGCCGTAAGATACATTTCGGTACGAGGCAGGTACTTATACGTCTCGCACTGTATGTACATAGCTTAAGAGACTTATATTTTGCATTTAATGAGAAGCTACTATGAAAGCCTTTAACAGAAAAATATCTTAAGTTAATTATTATCATTTTGTAAAAAAATAGTATAAAAAAATATGTGAAAATAGTTATACATGAAAAAAGAAATGAATGTTGCAAAAAAAAGAGTAAAACGCTCTAGCGTAAGTAGCACATACAAGCGCTGTAGCGTAATACAAAGTGAATGTTATTTAATTTATATAATTTATATATTATATATAAATAATATATAAAATATACATTATTTTACGAGGAAATGAAAATGGAAAGAGTATTTGTTAGGACGTTACGGCAACACTCGGCAGCATTATAATTTCCTCAGAGAGAAAATAAAACTAATTATTTATATAAAACTTTGTTGTTATAAAAGCTTAAATTTTAATATAATCTAAATTTCCAAATAAATTTTGATCGAAATAATAAATGAAAAAGAAACTAATATTTTATTGGTAAATTGTGTAGTAAAAACTACAATGTTTGTTTATTTTATGTTCGAGGAACTCGTACTTGCTGTTATACCTACAAATTAGAAAATTAAACATTTATCTATTTTTTGTATTTGGAAATGTTTGAAAAGCATGAAAGTGTCGGATTTTGAAGTTCTGTGTAATCAATTTTATGTTTGTAGAAATATATCGCCATTATTGACGTTATATTCTTTTAAATTATTTTTCTACTTATTTTTTCTAGTGTTGTTTTCTAGTTTATCTTTTCCCAATACATGTATTTGTTCGATAATCTGTATTAATTCTGCAAGTACAATAATGTAATTATTATTATTACAACTATTATTGTTATTTTTATTATTTAATTATTAATTTTAATTTCTAATATTTGTATCTACGTTAATAAACATTGCTTCTTGACGACTACTGTATTTATTAATATCACATTAATTTTCGACGTGCTTTACTACACTTATATGAAATACCAAAGGATTTCGTTATACACGTTATATATTTATCTCTTGTAGTAATGCATAAGAACACAAGGCAGTAGAACAACTATAAATTTTTATAATTAGACGAACTAAACGTGTTGGCAAGCACAAACGGAAAATATGCAGAAGCGTATATTACAGTACAGTATATGCAGAGCGTTTTACTCTTTGTTCCTTGTTTTGCATACGAAATCTTTCATTTCGTACTTACAAATTGTTACAAAGAATATTACAGTTTTAATTTCTTCAAATTTTCTGTAAATAAAGTAAATTATGGAAAGCTTTTTACTTCATCAGGAAGACAATTAATTCCTCAAAATTAATTATCTCTTTATTTGTTTCATCTTAACATTTTATTATTCGAACGTTTCTATTATCGCCACATTTCACACAATAACATTCATAAATATGTATATTGAAACTTATTAAGTAAATAAAATAAGATTAAGAGGGAGATATATGTCTTTGAAAACAGCAACAGATTTAATAGTTATATATAGATATATACCTTGCTTCCACATTCAGTAAAATGCAACATCATCAACATTCAGTTACTTCAATTACTTTACATTTTGTAACAAAATAAAAATCTGTAACATCTGTAACATTTTATAACGGATTAAATAAATAGTTTATTTTAAATATTATCCAAGCTCCATACTATTCATATTCGCTTGTTAAATGCAATATTTGATATCATTTTTCACTTTGATTTAATAATAAAACGTTTATCACAAGTATACATATGTATGGATATACAAAAATCCAAAAATATACGTTGTACTGTAATACAGTTAATTTACTCATGTTATAATTTAATGATATAGAATGATTAGAAATCATATTTGTCTAGAGGCATTTTATACATTGCATATTAAGCTAAATATTCTGACGTAAGCAATAAACTAAATGCAAATATTACGTAAATATAGATACAAGTAAAAAATTGTTTCGAATAAATCGAAATGTCTAGAGATAATTAAGAGATTCATAGAAATATTGGATTTTTTAGGCAACCGAAATAAGTGTAAAATATCAAAAGATAGAATTCAGGGTCAAGGAGAAAACTATTTTATTATTTCTCAATACCTGCATAGCACATATATTTTAATAGTATTTATCATTTGAATATTAGTCGTGTAAAGTGTGACGATAATAGAAACATTTGAATATTAAAATATTTTGAGTGAAATGAAACGAATAAAGAAATAATTATTTCAAGAAATGCATGCCCTCACTATTATTTAGTCCCGTTCAGTTTGAAATTAGCCAAGTTCAAGTATACTTGACAAATTTCCAAACTCGATTTTCTCGAAACAAAATATCATGTTAAAAAATTTTATTCTATACTTTCGACCATGAAGTGGAAGCACTATTGAGTGTTATCCACGCGCATACGATACCCACATTATCATATTATATATATTATAATTTGTTGGTTGGCTCAATAGAGTTAGTTGTAAGTGTAATATATATATTAAAAAATTTTTTTCGACTTATGTTTTCACGTAGAATCACCCTATTCCCGATTGTATCACGATTGTTGGGACACATTGTATATTGTATTGACGTATTATATCAAATATCATTATGAGAAAATTATACAATTTTTCATGTTTTTAGAATTCCGTCTAAGAATTTCCTCTAACAATTTTCTCTAACTATTATTAATCTCGTATACGAATTAAATTTCGATCGATTTGCACAGCTATCCTCATCTTCTCACGTATGTAAATATCATCATTATAATTTCTGCATCGTTTATATTCGAATTGTAAATGAACTGATATTATTACCAGATTCTTACCGTTATGACTATTTCATGCATGTTATAAAAATTATAACTGGTTATAGTAATACCGCACTTTACCTTTTCTTTTTGTATTGCTAATCTGTGAATGACAAAATTGTTAATTGATTCTCTACGATAAAATGTTAATTAAGTAATATGCTAGTTTACTCCATAAAATAATTCAGATATATATATTTTTATTCTCTATTTAACACCAAAATGTGAAATTGATTATTTTTCTGAATACGAGATTTACCTTGTACGTATTTTGTATTTGTATTTATTGCATCATCCGTATATTATACAATGTTTTTCGCATATACCTTTTGGAGCATATATATTTTAAATTAATAGACTAATTATATAAATGTTTACAAGAAGCAGTCGATTGAATATTGAATAATTATGAATAATTATTAATAATATTGAATTATTGTTTATGAATGATACTCAACTCCTTATGAATATACATTTCTTTACGTATTACTCTTTAAAATAACTAACACGACAGATAATAAAAGAAAATACTTAATAAACGATATTTAAGATTCATTTCCATATAAATTTACATTGATCAAAGATCAAATTTTATTTCAGATGGAAGTGGCAATCGTTACTAAAAATCGTTCGTTGTGAGATTATCAGCATTTGTCGCACCGAGCATGTGGATGCTTATGTTCTCAGGTAAACTATATATAAACACTTTATATCTTTCTTACATGTTTAGTTTAAAAATTTACATTTATTCACTCTTAAAATATTAATATTAATAATAACCCGCTGCATGTGTGTTATTAGTAGATTTTGGATTTTTACGCATTTATACAAAATTTTTAAGTGCAAGAATGAACAGAATGTACGTAATAAGCATAAACATATAAAATAGCTAAAATATTATACACATTATAATATTTAATAAATAAAACGATTGTCTATATCCAAGTTTCAATTTTTTAATCGTGCGCATAAAAATATGAATTTATATAAATATCCACATTCTACTTATTAGTAATTTATAACAGTTGAATCAGTTAATCATATGAATCAGATATAATGACAGTGTTTTATTTTACTCTTCGATGACAAATATCTGCAAGAATGTGGAAGATGCGAAAAAATATTTTAGACAAAGGTTGTAGCATATCAAGGTAAACAGATGATGCTGATATTGACTTTGTGATAATCTTGAGGAGTCCTATGAAGGTTAACTTCAAATTTTTAAATAGGATCTTATATAAATAGAAAGATAAACTCTATTTATAGTCCCACTGACTAAAAAATGGAACTTCGTTTTACTAAATTTTCTCGTCACTCATCTTTCTATTTAAATTAATGTCATTCTTGTAAATATTACAAATTTATTTCTATATGCATTGCCGCACAAAATTATCCAAACATTTTTCTATTTTTCATAAAATATAACGTAATGAAAAACTGCGAGATAAAAAGACCTTTGACTAATTCTATTCTTTATGATAGTGTATAAAAACATTGATTTTTAAAAACTAATGTTGTAAGAAAATTGGTGTTCATAATAACGTTGTAAAATTGTTTTATTGTTTAAGAAGCTTTTTATGTAAACTATATAAGTCGAATAGAAAAAGTTCTAAACAGGATTTAACATCTTTTATTTCAAATAAAAATGATGAATAAATAAATCAAATAATTACTCCAAATAAAATAATTTGAAAATAAAGTTGTTTGCAAATAAATTCCAAAACTGCAGATGAATAAATCCATAAATTTCAGACATATCATTTCCAAATTATGTATTTGCCAAATATTTTATCATTACAAATAATGATAGAAAATAAAGGAAAGCAAATAATTGTTTTTCGTGTATAAGAAATATATTTATTGATATGACACATTCATCTTAGAAACGACGGAATACTGAATTATTTCATCAACCAGCGCGAAAATAAAAGATACGAAAAGGAATATACTTATACTTATAAAAATTTTGCATAATACTAGACTAGAATATTCACTGTTTTATTATAGATAGAGAATACTCCTAACTTCCAACAATATTTCAAACAAAAGAATACAGGGAAAGAAACAATATAGATCGACATTTAATTTTGTGTAAATTATATTGTAAGAAATTAACATACTTTTTGATACAGTCTGAATAAAGAATTTGACGCAATCTAACGGGCATTTCATATATTACAATCCAATATATAGCAGAAAGAAATCGATATAGAAATTAATTTTTTTTTTTTTATTTAATATTTCATATTCACAATTTGTCCAATTTGGACATTTGGTAGAATTTTTTAGCTGTTTGATTATCATGTGGGTGGCTACCCCCAATGGGGTACCATCTTCGTGCTTGTTAGGGTATATCCTTTATGAGATCTGCTGGGTGTTTCCTTTTTAATCTCCTTTCAATGAATGTTTTTTTTTTATTTATTTATTTCAAATTTTACAATTTGTCCAGTAGGACATTTGGTAAAATGTTATAGCTGTTTAATAATATAACATGTGGGTGGCTACCCCCAATGGGGTACCATCTTCGTGCTTGTTAGTGTATATCCTTTATGAGATCTACTGGGTGTTTCCGCTGCCAGCCGGCTCGGGTGCGTTGCTATTCTTTCTCTGTACTTTCTTGCGAATCTGCTAATCTCTTCCTTGACCGTTGGTATTCCAAGGTCTTTCCGTATGTCTTCGTTTCTAACGTACCATGGGGCGTTTACTATTGTTCTGAGTATTTGGATTGAATTGCCTCTAATTTGGTTATATGGCTCATTGCTGCTGTTCCTCATAGTGGTATTCCGTACGTCCAGATTGGTTTTATGATGGTTTTGTAAATTTTTAATTTGTTTTCTATGCTCAGTTTGGATTTTCGACTTGTTAACCAGTACATCTGTCTCCTTGCTATCTGTATTTTGCTTATTATTGATTTAATATGTTGTTTCCATGTGAATCGTGTATCAAAGTGGAGAGAAATTAATTTGAATACTGATATTTGAAACCGATAGTACGTCGAAGGGTAAGTCTTGTATTTAATTTAGTACTATTATGAATTGATTAAGATGTCCGAATATTTAAGGGCGATAGTATCATTTATTATTTATTTATTTATTTGTTATATATATATGTAGTTCTTACCAGTCGGCTTAGAACTTCTAGCTTTTATTTACATTTTTTCTTATTTCCTATGTTTACCTTTCTTCATTCATTTTTCTCTACCTATACCTTCATTCATACTATATACTTTACGTCTATAAATTACGTATTTTAGATTTTCACTGCTTACATGTGGAGATATTACATGACATTTATTTATATATGATTTTTGAGTTTAACATTTGTCCTGCTCCCGCGTTTTTGAAAAACTTTCTGCGTTTTACAGTAGCTATATGAAATTGAGGTATACAACGTACTTTTCATTTTTTACAGTTTAACGCCTCATATATATATATTGAATTAATGATGATATATATATATATATATATATATATCACATAACGCCTATCATACTATTTAAATTCTTTCACTCTCTCTTTCCGCCATACTTCCTATTTAATTTCTTCCCGGAGTTTAATATTGCTTTCGTTTTTCTTTCTTCTTATTGCCCTTAACCCCTTTGTTTTTTCCTCTCTTTCCTTGCTCTCTCTCTCTCTCTCTCTCTCTCTCTCTCTCTCTCTCTCTCTCTCTCTCTCTCTCTCCCTCCCTCCTATCATCCTTTTATATCTTCCTTAGTGTCTCTATTCCCTCGAACCTGTCCCATTGCCCCTAATACCATTTCCACGTCTTCTTCCATAAAGCCTGATTCAGACACAATCAGTACAGTAGGGAAGTAGCAGGTAAAGTCGAATTTACATTGTTCGCTTTAGAGGATCACTGTGGATGAAACGAGGCTGAATCGCAATCATCCGTTGTGATCTTTCCCAAAGTAAACAGTGTAAATTACTACGTGCCTACTGTACTGGAGTATATTTGAACTAGTCTTAAGAGCAATAATGAAATTACATTGTAGAATATGTATTCATTAAATTCTAACCTCACGAAATAGAAATTGTTTTGAAAGAAATCGGGTTTGATTTACAAAAATATCTTGAATATCCATATCCTCATCCATCATTTATACGTATTCCTTTGCACACTACGTCATTAAAGAGTCTACTTTTGTACTTACATAACATAATCTCTAATGTAAATCTTTTTCAATTACTTCCCATCTTGCAAAATTTCCTCCACATCTAAATTCATTCTTTCCATGGCTACACAATGTTCAACTAAATGTTTTATCGACCCTATCTCGGTTTCTCATATTACACATCTTATCTTCGCAGAAACGGTGATATATACAATATACATGCATATTTCCATTGTCTTCTGTTTTACTTTTCGGTCTACTTTCCCTCAACCATTTCCTTATCTTGTCACATGGTTTATACCTTTCAATATCTTACCTAGACTATACCAAATAGGAACTTACATTTTTAATGCGTCGCTTTTGTCAACGAGACACAATTTTTTAAATATTAGTTTCGAAAGACTACTGTCATTCTAGATTTGTCGAAATATTTGCAGGTCTACCATATTGTTTATTTTCAAGGTTAATATCGTCAAAAGATTTAGAAAAGATTTAGATTTAGAAAATCATGAGTAGTATGACCAATATCATGTGTGACTGTGACCACAGAATGATTGATTGTAAATTTAAATTCATAAAGGGAAGTGATTCGAATTTCGTATGTATCCAGTGTACTGTGTGAGACAAAGAATTTATGAAACAAGAAAGCATTCGCAATTTGACATTCAGTTTGACTTAAATTAATAGACAAACAATATTTAACTATCAATGAATATAAAGTCTTATAGTCAATATAATGTCTTCATATACTCTAGAACAGGGTTATTTTATATTTTATATTTAGTAAGTGTGAAGTAACAATTTAATAACTTTTGTAGCAAAATTGTACAAAAATATTCGAACAAATCAAAAGAAAAAAATTGTGTTTATACAGTCTTTTTATTTAAAACTACAGTTGGTATTTTCTGGAAATCGTGTTCTGTTTTTAATTATAAATTAATTTTTAGCTTACTTCGCTTAAAATAAACTATATTTACTACTCTTATGTAGCTCTTATATAAGTCCTATACATATATTATACATACGTTGCTCCTACATAATTACTCGTCTGTGCATTGAGTATACTTCTACCGTTGCGATAAAATTTTATTTTAATAAAAATAGCCTTGTTATAGAGTATATGCAAGCTTTCGTGACTGACTGTATGTACATTGTAAATATTGGTTGATAGAATCTAAAGGAGTTATCTTAAACATTCAAACAGACATTTCCATATGAAGATTATAGAACATAATAAGTAGAGTAAAGACATAATTGAAAAAACAGGACAGTTCAAAGATGTAAATCTTTTAAAAGTAGCTAACAAAAAGAAATATTGTAAAAGCTAAAAGTACAATTTTTAAAAGAAATGATATTTTAATATCATGACAAGCAATATTTTGAAAATTTTGAAGAAGATGAAAGAACGCATGTTCAGCCCCCCAAACGAAATAAAAAAAACAATTTTAAAATAACATTTGATATTGAAAGTGTACTGAATTTTAAAATTGTTTCTTTATAAAAAATAGAACATGTGATTTAATACGTTCTTTTCTTTTAATCTTTGTATGTTCAGTCTAATATTAGACGAGTCGTTGCATTGTGTCGAATGCAGAAATGTCCATACATAATATATGTATGTGTACATACATACAACATGCATATATTAACAGCTTGCAGCGTGAGTTGTCTGAACACAAACCATTATATTAAGAATTAACTCAGTCATGTTTTTATAATTTGTAATGTTTAAATCTTAATCAGTCACAAAAAGGTTGTATTACCTCAATTTAAAGTAAAACTTCTATAAACCATTCCTTATATATCATAATACATATGATACTTTTTCCATTAGTTCTACTACCGAACCAGTCGTATTTTATTAACTTTGGAAAATATCTTGAAAGCTCAGAAAATAATAATAATATATTAAAAATTTGTTATTACCACAAGGTGGCATAAAGGTCATTTATCCGTTTAAAGGTTGTATAACTTCCTTTATATTGTATATATGTAAATTTTTGTTTCAGATTTATAAAGTTTGTTTTTTGGAAATTTATAATGGAAATGTTCACAGCGGAACAACGAGCAAAAATAATTGGATTTTATTTTCAAATTCAGTGTTCCATTGTTCTAACGCTATTTTAATGGGAGATTCTTTTTTTGCGTTTTTTTTTTTATTTATTTATTTCAAATTTTACAATTTGTCCAGTAGAACATTTGGTAAAATATTATAGCTGTTTAATAATATAACATGTGGGTGGCTACCCCCAATGGGGTACCATCTTCGTGCTTGTTAGGGTATATCCTTTATGAGATCTACTGGGTGTTTCCTTTTTAATCTCCTTTCGATAAATGCGATGATCGTTTCCGCTGCCAGCCGGTTCGGGTGCGTTGCTATTCTTTCTCTGTATCTTCTTGCGAATCTGCTAATCTCTTCCCTGATCGTTGGTATTCCAAGGTCTTTCCGTATGTCCTCGTTTCTAACGTACCATAGGGCGTTTACTATTGTTCTGAGTATTTTAGATTGCATTGCCTCTAGTTTGGTTATATGGCTCATTGCTGCTGTTCCCCATAATGATATTCCGTACGTCCAGATTGGTTTTATGATGGTTTTGTAAATTCTAATGGGAGATGAGCCCCATTTTCAGCTCTATGGGTATGTTAAACAGAACCAGGTTTTCGGATACCGAAAAGTGAAAACCCAAGAGCTATTCATCAACGTAGGTTGTATTCTATAAAGATTACTGTTTAGTGTAATATTATGTCACGAAGAGTGATCAATCCCTATTTTCTAATTACTTTTTATTCGTTGTTCCATTGTGAATTCTTCCATTGTAAATTTCCGAAAGGCTTTAAAAACCTGAAATAAAAGTTTAGAAATACACAATAAAAAAAGTTTTTATTTATTTACTTTAAATTTTACAATTTGTCCAGTAGGACATTTGGTAAAATGTTATAGCTGGTAAAAAAAAGTTATGCTGCTTCTCGTTACAATTCCATGTGAAACGATTTCTTAAAACATTAAAAATTTGTTTTGTTTATTGAAATAGAGGCAAAATTGAAATATAACAATTTCAAGGATGGCAACAAAATTAAATCAATCCATAGATATAAGTATCATGTAAGAACCTTTTCAAACAATTGTATATCGGGTAATGCGAATGTCGGCAACCTATCAACTTCGAAAGTTTCTATCTCAGGGATGGTTCGCTTAAAGGCCAAAAGTAAATGATGTTTTCAAAACGTTTTAGTATTCGTTATAAACATATGGAATAGAAAATATCGATTTCCGATGGAAAAATTCAAAGTAAACTTTCTTCAAGGTCATAGGAAAATCGAATAAATGTGAGTTGCTTCTAGTGATATTCTACAATTGCTATCTGAAACATTTTTGTGTATTCTCCATATCTTTTAAGGAAATTTGGAGTAATTAAAATGTTAAAATATACAGGAATTAAAGCGTTAAAAATAACTACAGGAGTGCTTAATAGTAGTCAGTAATAAGAGATGATAGGAATAGAAAATAAGAAAAATCTTTGCACGCACCGAGATAAGGTCGTAACAGGCAGAAGTCGATAAGCGACTATTTTATCATATCAAACTACGTTATTATCATTATTATCATTATTATTATTACTATTATAATTATTATTGTTATTGTTGTTGGTATTACTATTATAAGTGATAATAGAAGTGTTTAATTTACGTTTTTAACACATTTAAAACTGGAATCTTTTTAGAATAAAATCTGAAACTTAATGAGCTTACAGTACTCATTTAGAGGGGTAAAAAAATGATTAATCAATATTATATTTGTGAGTAATTTAAATAGATGTAAAATAGCACGTTAAATAGAAGTAAATAAATCAATTTAGAGATATGTATCTACATATACTGATTAAAGAGATCCAGGAGAATATATCATACCACAGCTAAAGATTATCACTAATATCAACGAAGGTATACAATTTTATTTCTGATTCTTTTTAAGTAAATGCTTAGTTGATGTTTTCCTTGCATTCGAACATAACACTTTTAAAGTTACGTTTTTGACTTTCAAGTGTTTAAATTATGAATTGACGTACTATATCTACATATTATTATCTGCATATTAGGTTCTCCAAAAAGTGTCTTTCTTTTACAGACACGCCTTTTACAACGATGCATCTTTATACAAACACGAAACCTAATCTGTCGAACGTTGTGATCTTTATTTTGATAGAACAAAATGGGTCATACGTAATTCGATAAAATAATATAAAATGGAAAATGTGCATCCATTATTTCCTTATAAAACGAAAGAAACTTTTCGGACAACCTAATATTTCGAAATATTGTTGCCTTGTTCTATTTATTTATGTAATTCAACTACATTGTTCATTTTGGACGAGTAAATCGTGCTTATAAACTATTTTTACAGAAAGGTACAAAATTACATGTTAAACTAAAAACATTGATCTTGCAGTAAAAACAATTCTTGATGAAATATTTTTTTATTCTTCTTGATGAGTGGTATTAGACCATAAAGTAATAGATTTCTTACTTTTAAATACCCTGTATATTAAGTTTTTATTGAAGAAACAAAGCTCCTAATCATATATCTGTACTTTTAATTTTAAATAAAGCGTCCTAAGCACATATTAAAATATAACAAATGTAGAATTTAATCGTTAGAATGAAAGGGAGAGAAAAGAAATAAAATATTGGAGAACAAAGGAAAGCGGAAGCAATGTTTATCATCAAACATATTTTGCAAGCAATGAGATAAATTGTAAACTCTTATTAACTTTCTTGCTTGAGATGATAAGACCTTTAAAATAGCATGCGAATTCTTTCAAGATTATTAAGCTGTAGTTTTGGAATGTACGTAGAGTACAAAATATAAAATTTCCGTACAATGAAATGAAAAGAACAAATTTTATGATACTTATCAATTATAATATTATAATATAGAATTAGTGAAACACTGTGTATGCAGTAGTTTTTGAAACAAAAAATACGTAAAATATAATAATAATAATTATTATTAGTATTTGTTTATTGTAGTGAGACTTAAAGCATAGTATAATCTATGTTACAGATATGCATATTTAATATAATTTTGAAAAATATTAACAATATGATAAGTATATAAAGTACAAAATAATAAAATATAGTATATAAAAGTATAATATATCATATAATACTTTCTAACACCTTTTCTTTCTTCGAAATAAATGTGAATTTAAATAGTTTCAAAAATATCTTTATCGATTTGATCAATATCTACGTTTCTTTTTTCTTAAATGTGTTAATTATTAATTATCTCTGTATTTACTTAGATATATAAACAAATTATTCTTTAATCTTCGTAGATTACGCATGCCGTTTGTTGAAAGTACGATTAAGAAATCGTTTCTACACATTTATTTAAACTATATCGCCTTAACGAAAAGTCAATTATCCAGCAAAATATTTAACAATAGATCAGATAATAATCTTTATTGGTTCCTATATCAATTAGAAGATTAGTTTTATCAAGAAATCGCTAGAGAAATCGAAACACTGTTGTGATATTACGTATCAATGATTATATCGAAATCGAAACGCGCGCGAAGGTGTGGAACATAAAATCTATCAACTAATAAATAATAGTATAAAGTTTTGTACTGAGCAAGAAAAAATAAACGAAATATCTATTTTTGATAGAGAAATATAAATTTCCAAAGTTGTAAAATCTCAAATATTTTAATTACTGCGCGGAAGCTTTGCTAAATAACAAATAACTTGCAAACCAAAAATAGAATGAAAATATCGTTATGTAATTCCGTCTCTTTAGTAACATTTGGCACAGGTAATAGGTTCATTTATTGCTTGAAAGGTGAAGTTCAGCCTTCGTGGAGATAAAATCGAAATTCCCAAATTTAGATTCAAGTATTGACAAAGTCTTTTTTTATGTGTCTAAATTGCCCGAATGTTTTTAATTATAATCGAAATATTTTCCTCCAATTTGTATGACTTTCTGTCAAGTTTCGGATTCCGTCAAAAAAAAAAATAACTGGGTCATTTTCGTATTTCTGCAACATTTCGAAAGTGTCCGGTTAAAAAGTGCTATATCGACTTGAATAAGTGTTGATTCATCTGTCCAATCTGGAAAGTAAGCCGCGCGCGCAAGAATTTTCCAACCCAAGTTAAGGATTCGTATTACACGCAGCCTAGCGTTATTGTCATTATGCCCACTGTTGTTTCGTGAAATTATTATCACCAATCGATCATGGTGTTGGCATTTCAGGCAGATCAATAAGAACCAAACAATTGCACAAAAAGGCGAGAAATGGTATCGCTGAAAAGTAATCATATATTAACGTTTGAAAAACAGACTAAAATTTTTGCATGCATTTAATACATACTAGCATTTTAAAGCAATCAATAAAAATATCTATCTTCGTAAAAACCTTTTCAAGCAATAGGCAGATTGAACAAAACAATTGAGAAGTTAACTCATTATGTACTAAGTAGTGAAATAACGCGTAAATGTTATATAAACATTATAATAAAACATAAATAAATTAACCTACATATTGTTTTATTAAGATATCAAAAATGTGTTAGAAAAATAAAGCCTATATACAGACCCATTGCAGAAACCAGGGATATGTCACGTAAACTTAGGGGTTAGTTGATAAAACAAGAAAGTTGAACCGTAACACAACTGTTGTCTTTATTTTCTAGCACAGTACAGGTTTACACTGATCAGAGAGATGTTCACTGCTCGCTGGGTTTGTCTATTTCTGCCTAGGTGTTCTCGTCCCATTACGGAGGAAAGTTCGGTGTGGGTGCGCCCTGTTTAGTTAACAACGCGGATTCGCTGTTCGCACCTTCCGTTAGGAAAAGTGAGGGTAACGATCCCCGATGCCAATTGGCTAGTAGGTAATATTGTTTATGGGAAAAACCAGCTTTTTCGTTAGTCAAGCATTGGGTTTTTCCCAGTAGGTCATTACCTGCTTTCCCCGTAATTAGTAAGGACGCATAACGACCTAAGGGCAGTTTCAAGGACCATCCACAAACAGATAACAGAAATAATAAACTTAAAAAGGTTAGGTTTATGGTGGGTCCCTGGGATAATTGAGACTGCGCGGTGGCCCCTAATAAAATTGACGTCACAGATACAAAGAAAGTATCATAGTACCTAATAGAAGTACTACAATTTTCTCCAAACTTTATGAAATTATTGCGAAGATCTCTTCTTTTTTAAATTATATGTTGAGTCAAGGAAAAGATGTAATTTATATTATTAAGCATTTAACAAAACAGCTATAAAAGAAAGAAACACTTTATAAAATTAGAGAAACCAATGAAAATTAGACTAGGAAAGAATAAATAGCTTTTTTTCATTTATCTCTTTTTTCAGCAACAGAAATATTAACCCTAAGATCCTAGAATTTTTATACTTATCTATTTGTATTTTATACTTATTACTCATTATATATTTGTTAATCTTATTTTGGTCTAAATCAACAGAACGATGTTTAATGTTTCAAGAAAATGTTTAGCATAAAATTAAAACAAAAAATCATATATACCAATAGCAGTTTTTTCATATTTTGCTCAAACTTGAGATGCTCTAAGATAATAGTAAAATACGATTGGATTGGTAATGACGAAAAGAATACGGTAGAGTTAAATAAATCCATTCTATTTCATAATAATACTATAAAAAACAAAAATAATATAAATTAAGCGGAAAAAGAAATTCTTCTCGCTCGTTTTAATCGATATATGTATATGTATAGTAAAGAGCTGAAATGAAAAATCATATATATTGATGACGATTATTTCGCTTTTCCTTCAGATTTAAGAAATTTTCATTTTAATTAAGATTTAATGTCGCATCAACAACGAGGTTATATTAGTGACACTATATTAACGATAAAAATATAATTGGGTCGAAATGAAAATGAAACAAAGAATGTAATAGGATTAAATGTAATGAATTTCATAGTAAAATATGTTCTTGAAAAGGAAATATATGAAATAAAGTATTTGTTTATTAATAAATTAATTATTGATAACATTGTTAAGTCGAGGAAAATCATCGAGTAAACGAATATTATCACAGTTTTCAATGCTGATTCTTTAAACATATCATTTTTAAATTACAACTTTTTAGAGACAAAATTGTTCATGATAAAAAATTTGTTTCATGTTTTCTTATTTTTTATTTACGTCTTTTTACATTTCGGTGTAATAATATTTTTAATACAATTTTACTTTTAATATCTTATGAATTATTACTTCGTTATTTCGTTAATATATCGCCTGCTTTATTAATTTTTAATATTTTACATTATTTATAATTTTAAACATTAATTGATGCAAAATAATCGAAGTTATATAACTATTTCCATTCTTTTATGTTAATTTGGGAAGATATTACACATATTTTTATTTATTTTGAATACTGATAAAAATCATTCATCTTGGAATAAGATGAATACTAAAAATAGATAATTATTAGAATATCTTGAGTACTGTTATTTTATTTGTTGTGTATTGTATTAGTGATGAATATGCATTGCTGTTTGGAATATCTAATCTAATCTAATCTAATCATTCCTCATAGTTAATTACATATACCAGATGTATCTTAATCTAGCTTCTATGGAGATGCACTTTAAATTATCAGTCTTATTTTTTCATGTAAATATTAATAGGATTGTATTTGCATAAATACGATATTGAAAGTGCTTTTGATTAATATTTCTTCAATATTTATTTTAATATTACTCAAATTATATATTATTTAAAATACATTTCATTTACTATTCATGTATTTCTACTTTTCGGTCCAATAGCTTTGAAAAAGAAACTTGGTTGGTTTGGTTTACAGAAAACTGAAATTAAATTAAAACTAAAACAAAATATATTTCATATCAATGTAATTATTTCACATAGCAAGTACACATATTTGTTAACGTGTTCTATAGATAAACTTAAGTTTTAGTTAGGATCTCATTGTTAAAATATAAACAAATTTTATTTAGCCTTATGTAGTTTATTTTTTAACTTGTTTAAATATGTTTATTTTTCATTCATACATACCTTAAAACAGTATTTAATAGTACTTAATATTTAGAAGGGAAAATGCAAAAAGTAATCATAAATTAATTATTAATATAATATCAACGACTATGTTGTATTTCCCATTATTTCCTCGAATGTTACGTAATAAAAAAAAAATAATATATATGTCGGAGATGAAAGAACACCGGAGCCTTTGGAATTTTGAATAATCCCGCAACATTGTAATCTAGAGTCTACTATAGCTGTAATTAAACAATTGTAGTTATTCAATCCGATTGTAATTGTTCGAGAGTTGTGATAATGAGCTTGGGCTCGAGGCGACAGCCAGTCGCCGAACGTAGCCGCGGTCACGGGATGAACGCTTTGTCTAACAAAGATATGGAGTAATTCTATAGCTCTCCTTAAAAGAAATATTTGTGGCGGCACGCGACAGTAAACATTCCAACGATTTCTGTCCCGTGGCTCGCCACACGCAGACCCTATTCTTCGAGTAAGATGATTGCCAGATGTCGATGCGTCTCCGCAGTACATGTTCAGCTAGCCTGAGGGCCCGTTATAAATCTTAAGATTTAGTTGACTAAAGTCCTTCAGACAGACAAACAATCTTTGTCCCAGCTACAGGAAGATAGGAGAGACCTATTTTTCAACGAACGGCGTCTCCCACTAGCAACTTTCCCTTGAGGGCGGCTAGCATCTTTTTCTAACCACCGATATGGAGATTGACCAATTAGCAGCAACGCCAAATTCCCTCACCTTCTGAACGAAGGCTATCCTCGACGAATCCGATGATCTCGTGTCCTCAGACACACCCTATCATAGTTCTCCTCTGCAGCATCATCGCGACGGAGAGTCATTTTCTCGTGAGGTCGTATTAGCGAGTGACTTAGTGTCTGTACGCTCGGTAGATATTCCACGTTTTAACAAAGAGTCCGACTTAGATTTTTGTGAGCACGTACATCTATCATCCCGTTGACCGCGGATTCTTTATTGAACCTAACACCAACATCACTAGTATCGCGAGTGTTCAACCACCACGGTTGATTGTCAAGTCTGTAGTATCCATACTCGTGTTGGCAAGCCGTGCCTTTGTTATACCGCGACGATGGCCAATTCCAATGAAGATTTATCAAACGCCCACAACCCTATTCCTGACGCTTCTTCGACATATATGCTCACATAAAATATGATAGTACTATGTAAGATCAATTGAAAGTTGTTCATCTATGTTGGAAGCGGTGATAAAATTTTGGCCACATTTTTAATTTAGTTCTAAAACGCATTCTAAAATTATGTACGAATTTCATTTATGTTCAGTTGTCTTGCTTGTAAGTTCGTTAATTTTTTTTAAAGCAATGATTAATAGCAATGAAAAATTTTCAAAAATTTTGTGGTGTATCCTGATTTATATACATGGTCATTGGTAACTGGTGGTATAAGCGGAAAGGGGGTGATTCTACGCGAAAAAAGAAGTCGAAAATATAGAATAAAAATTTTTCGTTTGAGGCTTTATTTTCGAGAAAATCGACTTTGAATTTTCGCTCGGTACGCGTGCACTTATCACGTCTCATTATAACAGATCTCACTGTAGATTCTTAAAAAATTAAAAAAAAAAAAAATTTTATTCTATATTTTCGACTTCTTTTTTCGCGTAGAATCACCCCCTTTCCGCTTGTACCACCAGTTACCAATGACCCCGTATATCCGTTGGAATTCAACGTAATGAAATGTTCCCTTCTTTCATTGCTCTTGGTAAATTTTTATTTATTTTACTGCGAATAAAATCCTATTGGTTTTACTTTATTTGTTCACGCGATATTTGATCCAATATGAAATTAAAAAATTAAGGAAAAATATTATCAATTTAAAAAATATTTTTTCTTATTCGTTCCTGTTGCAAAATTTGCAGATGTACATTTATAAATACAAAGTAAGTCCATATTCTCGTGCATTTATTTTCCTGCGTTTGTAAAAAAACACGTGATTCGCACAAATCACTTTATGACTTTATGATTCAAAGAATTTTCTCACTTTTGCAAACAGAAGAGATTTCTAACGTTTTAAGAAGACGTTTAACATACTATTAAAACGATAAATCGCAAGAATTTTCTTCAAAATCGAGATATTTTTTTTTTTTTTATTTATTTGTTTTAAATTTTACAATTTGTCCAGTAGGACATTTGGTAAAATGTTATAGCTGCTTAATAATATAACATGTGGGTGGCTACCCCCAATGGGGTACCATCTTCGTGCTTGTTAGTGTATATCCTTTATGAGATCTACTGGATGTTTCCTTTTTAATCTCCTTTCGATGAATGTGATGATCGTTTCCGCTGCCAGCCGGTTCGGGTGCGTTGCTAATCTTTCTCTGTACCTTCTTGCGAATCTGCTAATCTCTTCCTTGACCGTTGGTATTCCAAGGTCTTTCCGTATGTCCTCGTTTCTAACGTACCATGGGGCGTTTACTATTGTTCTAAGTATTTTAGATTGCATTGCCTCTAGTTTGGTTATATGGCTCATTGCTGCTGTTCCCCATAGTGGTATTCCGTACGTCCAGATTGGTTTTATGATGGTTTTGTAGATTTTTAATTTGTTTTCTATGCTTAGTTTGGATTTTCGACTTGTTAACCAGTACATCTGTCTCCTTGCTATCTGTATTTTGCTTATTATTGATTTGATATGCTGTTTCCATGTGAATCTTGTGTCAAAGTGTAGTCCTAGGTATTTGACTTGCCTTGTTTGTATTATGTGCGTGCCGTTGAGTGTAATGTTTGGTGGTAACTGTTTTCGCAGTGTGAATGTAATGTGGTTGCATTTATCAGGGTTTGCTTTAATTTGTTTAACTTGAAGCCACTTTTCTATTTTTGCAATATGCTCTTGTACCAATGCGACTGCTGTTGCTGGGTTAGTGTGCCTGACTAGTACCACAGTGTCATCCGCAAATGTCAGTATTTTGCTGTTGGTGGTTGTTGGTATGTTGGCCGTGTATAGTGTGTAGAGAATTGGTCCCAAGACGCTTCCTTGCGGAACCCCTGCCTTGATGTCTTTAACTTGAGAGTATGTATCTTTAATTTTTACTGTAAAGGTTCTGTTGCTTAAGTAGGATTTAGTTAAATGGTATATCTGCTCCGGGAATTGTTTTCTGATTGATTGAAGTAGACTATCGTGGTTTATTTTGTCGAATGCTTTCTCGATGTCCATAAAGAGGGCTGTGCAGTATTGTTTGTTTTCTATTGCTAGTATTATTTCGTTTGTGAGTCTGTGCATTTGCTCTATCGTGGAGTGTTTGTTCCTGAATCCAAATTGGTGATCTGGTATTAGTTTTTCCTTCTCTATTATTGGTTTTAGGCGGGCGTAAATTATTTTTTCCAGTATTTTGGAGAATACTGGAAGTAGTGAGATTGGTCTGTACGATACTGTTTGGTGTGGGTCTTTGCCTGGTTTAGGTAACATTATGATCTGTGCTAGTTTCCATAGTTTAGGATAGTATTGGATTCTTAATATTGCATTAAAGATTATTGTAATTAGTCGTATCGCTTTTGGAGGAAGATTTTTCAGGATTTTACCATTGATTAGGTCGATTCCTGGTGCCTTGTTATTTTTTGTTTTCTCGATTATGTTTCTAATTTCAAAAATCGAGATATGTACCTTTTATCATTAGAAAAATGTAATTGGTTCGAAACTGACCGAATGTGAGTTAATAACAAATTATAATCAATATGAGAGGGAATTAATAACGAATACTAAAGATAATATGTACAAAAAATAATATTCTAGATTAAAATTTAACATTGCCTTTTTTGAAATTTTTGTAGCCATATGAAGGTACATATTATTAAATGATATAAAATTTAGTATACTTCGATCCAATTAATTAGTATGTAAATGCTATAATAAATACAATGGTATGTCCATACTTTTTTTAGCCATTACATATGCGTTAATCACATTAATCTTTGGGTACTCAAAAGGACAATAGCAGCATAATTGCATACAATGTGTTTTTCCAATATCTTGACTTGAACTTTTGATTTTAATTTCTCATATATTTATTATTTCTCTGATCGTTATTAAGTTTGCAAATTTTGATAATGGAATTGAGCTCGTACAAGATTTTAAGAACTACATACATTATATTAAATTTAATCGTATGGCGACCCACTGTAATTCTCCTTAAAAGGCAACAAAATATTTATTTATACTTAATACAACTTGATACAATATGATAGCAGATTTTTTAGCTTCGCAAATTCTTCGATCAATTCATCAGTGACATTTATTACGAACGAAGAACATATAAATTATATCATTGGATTAAATGGAATTGTACTTGAACTTGTAGTTTGATCATTTAGTTCTCTTTCTTAGTCATCAATATCTTTTCTGCGATCCATCCTATTACTATGTATTCCTATCTACAAGTTCTATACACTTTTACTTACATACGTGTAATTGCATGTGTATGTAGTGAGCACGTGTATCTAATGCGTGCATGCATGATATACAATTTACGTATGTATATGTAAAGACTACTACGATTTTATACAACACACGCTATGTTTTACCTTACATAACACATATTACTCTTGCTATCACCTTTTATTTCTCATATATTTTTTAACAATAATGTTTTTCTTTTTAACAATAATGTTGATGGCTGTAGGCTCATCGAGTCTGTCTGGCATTAAACCAAAAATATCATTAGATTCAATAAATATGTAATTATTAATTGTTTTGGACCAACATAAATATAATTTTAATACTGTTAAAGTTAGTAGAAAAAATGCAAATGTTAAACATAAAGTAACTATTGCCGGAATATGTGACACCACCGTCTGCATGAAGCTAGCGAGACTCGTCTCTGTCGTTAAGCTATGCGCAGATAAGTGCGAGGCAAACCCGCGAGACTGCCTCGTTCCGAGACGTGTCTCAGGGCGAACCAACAATTGTCGACTTTTTGGCGAGATCAAAGGTATCCTGCAGGCACAATTGTGCTAATTGAATTACACTGTAATTTAATCACATTGTACTTGAATTACATAATAATTCAATTACGTTGTAATCCCTATTGCTAATTACTGTAATTATGAATGTAATTGAAGTATGATGTAATTCAAATACAATGTAACTGAATTACAGCTGAAAACTTTAAAAAGGTGAAATAAATGTCTATGCTTATAAATAATACCATATTCATCACGGATAATAATGTTTTTCTGTTTGAAACCCTTACGTGGCTTCTTCCTTCCTCTTTTTATCTTTTAAGTTTGATTAGCTCTTAAATCATAATTTTGATTCAATTACATTGTACTTCGTAATTGTATTTCAATTACAATTAAGAGTTGCATAAATTGGTAATTTGATTGTAAATCTGCACAATTCTGCTCACAGCTCTTTACTCGCTTCGTTTGGATGCGTATTGAACGACTTTGTCGAAAGCGTAACTGCTCTCTCTGCCTCACTTGCTTGCCTCGCATACTGTATATACGTGACAGCACGAGGAAACTCGAGCGTGGTGAAACAGCCTCGCGGGTCTGCCTCGCATTGTCTGTGCATAGCTTTAGACTTTAGACCATGAGTGATGCCATGTCCATGAAATCAGTGGCTACCGATAATATTGATGATTAATTATGACTAGATTGCGGATTCTTATGTAAATTCATATTTTTAGGAATATAATCAAAAAGGTAGAATCTCAATAGAGATTTTTGATATTTCTTCATATCATGCAAAAGAATTCATTACGTTTAAATTAAATTTGTAATATTATTTATTTTTTAATGATATACATATCTTATTTGGCCAGGTGTTATTTTGAAATAGTTATGTATCAGTTTATAAGCAAATGATATTTCTTTGAACTATTTTATTATATAATTTTAATATTTTTTATCAAAATTAATTTTCTATTTTGTCTAATATTCCGTATTTGAATAAATGTTCCCTGAAGTAATATTCTGACTCTACTATAGTAATATTGTCATCTACGTCAGAAATACTGATTTCTTTATAATCTGAGATATGCATTATTCAAGGATAATTGAAATTAAAATAGGAGCAAATGATTTAAAATTCAAATTATTTATTAATCTTATTTGAGAGGTAATAATAAAATAATTATCTTAATTAAAATTGTGCTGTATCGTATTCGTTTATTATATTGAGGCTTATGCCCACTAAAGTACCCTTTTTTTGTATGTGCTCTTCTCTTATATTTTCTCTCTATTCCCTAGAACTAAATCTGACATCCCTATTTATCTAACTATAATATTTATAATAACTATAATATTATTTTCTATGTACGTGTCAATCTTTGGTGTTTCGTTCCTGTTTATTCTTCTTTGATTTCTCTATTCATTCATGCATAAAGTCACTTCAGATTCAACTTCATTCTTCCCTTTGTGAAGTTTGCCACTTCCTATAATTGTTTTTCGTTTGTTATTGCTACTATCTCTGTCCATTCCTCATTTCTTATTATCTTAATTCAAATAAAAAATTATTTGAAAATGGTTTAGTTGATCTTAACACAAAATGAACTTGCTTTCCTTGTGCTGTTTCTAAAATACAAGTAAGGCAGTACTTAAACTAATTCAAATTATTATTTTTTTATCTTTATTTGAAATAACATTTGCCCAAGCCTGAGTACTAGGTAAGTACGGTATATACGATGTCCACACAATTTTATTTTTCAAATTTACATCTGATAATCGTTTATCAAATTCGCCAGACAGACAAATGAACAACTTCATACATAAAAATACATTATTAGTAAATTTACTTAATATATATGCTTATTATGAATGAACATTTTTTTAATTCTTGTATTGTCTACGATAATCTTATCATTGACACAAGCAGGTGAAATTTTTAATGGACATATATATTTTGATTAATAACTAAAGATTATCATTCGTAATATTTCTTTCGATAAAATTTCTATTGTTCATTATTACATTTTCAATTTACATATATGGCAAGATTTGATTAAATACACATCTTTTGTTCAAGTATTAAATATATGTATACACCATTTTAACCAGTAAAAGTTGGAAATTTTTTACTATTGATAGTAATTGATAAACTATTCCCTTTCTTTTTTATTTCAGATTTTAGGTCACATGCACCTTTTAAACATATAAACAACCACTATGTACTAGCAAATTGTGAGCTTATTACTTCTGATGGTTTGAGATGGCTTTAGTCAATCTTTAATGCAATTGCTGGTTACATTGATGAGTTGTTGTTATTATTGATTTGATTTATTGTGACCTTCATTATTATTTGTATTTATTGTAGTGAGGCTTAAAGCCTACAATCTTTGCTAATTGCACGTTTACTACAATTTTGGTTGCTTTTTAACTTATTGCAAATATTATAACTTTATGTAATTTCATGTAATTTTTTTTTTATAAATAGTGATATATGTATTGCTATCTAATAAAACACATATGAATATTAAAGAATGTAAATTCAGTGGTTTTAAAGAAATTGTATGAACAATTATAAGGGAGCATTAAATGCATGCCGTGTGCTTAAAGTGTTTATCAGATGTTATTTAAAGTCAAAGATACAAATTTCATCAATCCACAAAGTTCAAGAGTTTGAATCAATACGCAATATTCGGAAACGTACACGTTTATTTATTATATATAGCAACATCTGCAAAATGTAGTAAAATTAAAGAAAATTCTATAAAATAATTCAAAATATTTTCCTTTTATTATATATTAAAACTTTGTGGTGCTTATAATTCGCTACAGTCATGCTTCGACATTTTAAAGATCTTCTCATACTTGTTTTTTCCATCGCAGTTTTTCCGCGTTGCACAATATGACAGGCATGTGAACGTGTACATCGCCATGTATGTAAGTGTGAGTGAATGAGCGAGTATACGTACGTATATATATATGTGAAAAAGAGATAAACTAGATTTGTTTCTCAAATGAAATTTAATATCAAACGATTTACTTTACGAGAGAGTAATGTAACCCGTAAGCACATAGATTATTATATTTCTGTAACATATATACATATTACACCCAATCTATTTCTGTTTTTATGTTCAAATTAAGCAGATCTATTGGATGAGTTTTTACTCTTTTTTCTCTTTTGTTTAATTTTTAATATTTTGCAATAAGGTTTTGTTTCATGATGCATTGCAAGAATTGTTTAAATTTATTCACGAAATAAATTTGAATAATGATATACATAAATAATACTTAATAAACTAGAATAATGATAATACTGACACATATAATTTAATGCCAACATTTTCTAGAAAATTATGGAACTTTTTATTCGTTTTAGAAAATTTTTTAGGTTTATACATAAAATAAATATATGTACATATGCAAGAGTGACCATTTATTCGGATATTATAATTACTACTTATTACTACATGACTAGTGTACTACTTGTAGCTGTAATTATTTATTGAGCTAGATGGTTTACTAATAGCGATTGCGGCTGATTTCCGAGAACTTGAGATCTAAACATTAAAATGAGTCCTCCATTCACGAGCGGACTGTTGTAGAGTTTACTGCAGTATGAGTCTGGATTAACTAATTGATATTGCGTTATATAATCATTTAAATTATGAATACTTTTAAATTATACTCCCATAGATAAATAACGAAATGCCATTCTTTTATATAATCTTTATCAAATTTGGTTATTGCTTTATTGTTATAATTACTTCATTATTGCAATATTATTACTACAATTACCTTATTATTACAATAATCTTTTGTAATCTTAAATGATCAAGATCAAGAATAATTTTTGTCTTATAACAAAAGAGGAACAAATATCTTTCAGAAGATTACTAATTTCAGATTTAATAGAAAAGTAAGGATTTCTCTAGGGCGAAGTTTAGAAACTGCAAAGAATTTAGAGAAAATGGAACTTGCGAGAAATAATGCGACATTTAGGGAGAGATCAATACTTTATTCATTTATATTTCTATGTCATCGTACTTGAATCAGTATCACAGTTATCTTGTCTGTGGTCACTGTACTTTAACGTTTTATCTTGACTTTATTATCACGTTTCGTTTCGACTAATAATGTGACTCGTGTATCTTTATTTACTCAGAAAATCTAGGGTCAATGTCTATACGAAATACCAATGATAACCCGCAAATAATATATGTATAGTAAATTCTAGAAGAATTCGTGATATTTGTATAGTCAAGTGGAAGTTATGAACGCGTCCGTAGTAAGAATACGATTTGATCAAATATTATCAAATAGCATAAAATAGGTTTATTCTAAATCACAAATAATATATGATATTATATATATGTATATAATGTATGTATTATATTATAGTATTATAATATATATATAGGTCGCGAATTATTATGCATTTATAGGAAATTAAAAAGCGCAAAACTATATATTGGATTGGCAATTAAGTGATTGCAGATTTTTTCATTACCACCTAATGACAAAATCCGCAATCAATAGTTGCCAACCCAATAGAATGCACATAATATAAAAAAATATGTAAAACATCCAAAGTATAATGCTTTCTATAATATCTAGGAGGTAAAATAACTTTCTACTGAGATTCTACTTTCTTAATTATATTCGCAAATAATAATAACTAGATTCATATTAAATAGTCAGATAAGAGTTAAACAATAAGAGTTAAATAAGTATAGTTAGATAGATAGGCAATAGCTGAGTTAATACTACAGTTAAATAGTCTGGTAAGAAGAATGTGCACATATATGTATCTGAAAGATGCAACGTTCAGAATGCAAAGCAAATAAGAATAACAATTGTACACCGAGTTCCTTTTCATAGCCGGGAAGCTGAAAAAATAAATTATTATTATTATCGTTGTTGTTGTTGTTGTTATAATATGCATTATTATACATACGTGTATATGTATATTTTGATTTCAGAGTCAGACTTTTATTAAGTATTAAGTCACATTTTTCATGCTTTAGAGGAGAGCAAACGAAAATTGCAAAAACATACATATGAACTTAATATCATTATTATACTATTGTATGATCTTAATACACTCTAACTCTGGGTTTCAGATATACTTCATGTTTGAAATATATTATAATATATTTGATTAATTATCGTTACAGTTGTTTTCTAAGTATTTTACGGAAGGTACATAAGCATATTTTGTCTTACTTTATTTTCATCTAATACCATCTAGATCTGAAACTAAAAATAATATTACAGTGGAAGCCAAGTAAATGTCTTTTAATAACCTCCATTCTTTGATAACTTTTAATTCATTATTTACGCCAAAAATGCTGTTCAAAAACAAATCAAGAATACAATTTCTGTAAAATCCTTCGAATTCCCTCGGTTATATCGTTTAATGTTGAGTTTAGGCGAAGTTTCTCTTCTCTTCATTCCTCTTTTGTATCCTCAGTGTTTAGCTTTGAGATCTTATTCAATTTAAAGCAAAGTAATAAACTAGTAATAAATTTTAAGCTTAGCTAAGCACGTGTATTTTGTCGTCATTACTCCTCTGAAATATCGATCAACGATGATGTCATACAAAAAGGCGTAATAAAGTAAATTTTGTAGTTGAATTCGAAATGTTGCTCTAAGTCCTAAACAAATGTTCATAATCGCTAAATAATAAATATTTAAACAGTTATGTAATAATATCTAAAATTAGTTTATTCTAGTAACATTAATTAAAACTTTCTTTTGCAGACTAAAATAAACTGAGAAATAAATAAATAAAAACATATTAGAATATTATATAATATTAGTAAATTCATATTTAAATGACTATCTTTTTGATTTAAAAAATTATATGTATGCCATATTTTAGTTTCCTTAGATGAGTATTTCGAAAATTATGGAAGATACTGAAATATGTTTTAGCCAAAAATTGTAAGAATCAAGGAGGGTAGATCATTGTGACATTTATTTGACCTTGAGATAACCTTGAAAAATTCTGCTAAAATAACAAACTGTTAACATAATCTTTCTCTCTTGATATCCTCTAACTTTTGTTTGAAGCATTTGTCTAAGTCTTAATGCAATATTCTAAATATTTGTTGTGTATACATATATAAAATATATATATTATTAATATTTTAAAAGTATTTTGATCATTTTTAATTAAAGTAAAGATATTTTGCAACATATTCCTATTATACAGGGTGGTTGGTAACTGGTGGTACAAGCGGAAAGGGGATGATTCTACGCGAAAAAAGAAGTCGAAAATATAGAATAAAAATTAAAAAAAAAAATTTTTTTTTTTTAATTTTTCCATCGAGACAACGATCTACAGTGAGATCCGTTATAACGAGACGTGATAAAGTGCACGCGTACCGAGCGAAAATTCAAAGTCGATTTTCTCGAAAACAAAGCCTCAAACGAAAAATTTTTATTCTATATTTTCGACTTCTTTTTTCGCGTAGAATCACCCCCTTTCTGCTTGTACCACCAGTTACCAACCACCCTGTATATAAATTTTCCTTCCTATTATATGATAATGATTTAAGTTATAATATGAGCCATTCAAAAACTAAATTAGTTAACTCCATATTTAAAAAGTATAGAAATGTGATAATGTTACAGTACTGTTCTTTAAATTTACCTTAGAATTTACTGTTATTTATGTTATCTTGCCATGAATGAAATTGTAGAAGTAAATCATTTATTTCTTAAGATTGAATGTTAATTGCATACTTGTGTAATAGAATTAAGAAATTAATAAAGAGTAGAGTTAATTGGTTTGGTTTCTGACAGGCTCATATATGAAATCACAATTCTGAGGAAATGTACATTTACCTTGTATTCAATCTTACATTTTGAGCATAATTATATAAATCAACTTCAAATAATTATATAAATTTAGCAATAGATTATTATAACACCACTTAAAATGTAACAATTAAATACCATTATTTGTATTTTAATTTATAAGAAAAGATTGAAATATAAATAATATTAGCATATAAATAAAAATATATTTGATATAATTTTAATATAAAGAATAAATTTTGCAAATAAAATTGATAATAAATCGTATCCAGAATTAAATACAAAATATTATAAGTATTAATTTTATTTTACAGTGAAAGCAGCATGTTCCTATCAAAGCGTAGACTTATCCTTAAAACATGTGGCACAACTACCCCTCTTCAATGTTTGGAGCCCCTTTTGGAACTTGTAAAAGAGTATACTGGCTTTGAAGAAGTAGAGGTATGAAACTTCTTCAATATTTTTCATTATTAATTAATTTTGTTACTAATACACAAATTAGAAAATTTTATAATTTCTTAAGTATAGCTTATTAATTAAACTTAAAATATATGTAAAACATTACTTTTTTAAAAGAAAATATAAAAAGTTATCTATTTTACTGACATATATGCATTATACTGCAAGAGTAATGTATTATAAACTATTATAATTTTTGTTTATAATCATTACCATTTAAGACAAACTAATTGAAGTTGAAAGTACTTGGCTATATAACTTGACCTAGTGCATGGATAAATGATGTGTCTATATATAGGAAACCTCTAGTATACAGGATACATCTCTACCTCTTGGTTTATTGATCTCTCCTACTCACGATATAGCACATGACAATTTGTCCAAAATTATTTCTAATTTAATGCTTCTTGTCTTTATATTGTCTGTAAATATATATTCCAATTAGTTTTATTTTATTACTATGTATGATCAAGTTATTTATATTTAAAAAAAAACAGAAAATATTGAAATATGGGTTATATAAAATTATAATTATTGTTTCAGAATGTATTTTATTCAAGAAAAAATTACAAGAAGCCAGAGTTACAAATATCCCCACATCAAGCATTTGAAGAAGAAGTTGCTTTGCTTGATACATTCTTCCCTGGTAAGAATACTTTTTATGTTTATGCATTTAAATTTTGTATAAAATGAATGTTATAATTATGATGAAGAAAAGGTTTTAAGGAAAATGTAATTTGCTATAATTTTTTTTCTAGCTGGGGAAGCTTATTGTTTAGGCTCTGTAGATTCAGATTGTTGGTATTTATACACTTTGAATAAAGAAAAGTCTGTAGATGAACCCATAGAACCAGATCAAACTTTAGAGATCCTAATGACTCATTTAGATCCAGAAGTAATGTCTCTTTTCACTAGAGATGTATGCTCCTCTGCAGACGAAGCAACTCAAAAATCAGGAATTGACAAACTTATTCCAAACATGATTATAGACGATTTTTTGTTTGAACCTTGTGGATATTCAATGAATGGAGTATCTAAAAATGTAAGTATACTTGCTGGAAAGTAAAAAATTGACATTATATAAAGAATACATATAGAAGTAATTATATGTATTTTACAGGGAAATTACATGACTATTCATATTACACCAGAGCCAGAGTTTTCATATGTCTCATTTGAGAGTAACATTCCAGAAGCATCATATGAGGAAATAATACGACGTGTTCTAAACACTTTCAAACCAAAAAAATTTGTTGTGACCATCTTTGCTAACAAAGAATCAATCGCTGCTACTTGTCCACGTGATTTAGAGCAAACTGATTATCTGAAAGGTTCTGGTGATTGGCTACGTACAGATGTGCAATATTGCCGCTTCAAGAATTATGATTTGACCTGTGCATTCTATTCAAGATTCCCAAGCTGAGGGTTCATGGACGCTTCATTTGGACCTAACCAACTAGGAACTAATGAAGCGCTTATTAATAATTCTATCCGTTCTCAAACTTCCTTTTCTTTTTCCAATTCCATAAATGAGGCAAACAAACATAATCAGTCTATAAAACATATATTAAAATCTGAAAATATTTACAAAGAACATGATCTTGTATCTACTCAATATATAAAACATAATAATGAAACAAATCTTAACGAGTGCACTATACAAAATTCTATAATTACCCAAGAAAAAATTATTACAACACCCACAAGTCCAGCAGTTACATCCACTCTTCAATCCATCAATCCCGATGTATCTATAAAAGATAAGCATTTAAATACAAACAGTAACGATTGTCACCTTCTGCAAAATCACATGGATATTAATAGAGGTACTAATTCCTACTCTGTGCGATCAGTATCGTCACCACAATTAACAATTAAACCCCTTACACGATCAAAAGTCTATAGAAAAACGTCTTTAAAATCAATGAATTTATCAAATTCTATGTTAGATCATAGTGTATTTAATCATCGTAAAAGTAATTTGACATCAGAAGGTCGTGTAATCAATATTTCTAATCGTTCCATCACCTCCACAGATGAAAAGGTACCTTTTTCGTGTGTTTCGGAATTGACTCAAGGAAATGACTCGAGTGATACAAAAAATAAATGGAATATGGGGGAGGTACATATTACTTGTAATCCACTTTCAACACCGTATCCGTATTCCACGCCACACCATAACATTATGAGCGAAACTGTAACAGAACCGCTAGATGATGAACCAAAAGGTCGAAGCTGCGGAAATTTTTTACCAATCTTATCGTTGATTCCACAAACAGTCATCAGCTTTCAATATTTAAGCCCGAAAATGAAATTTTCGTGGTGGAGAAATAAGATCTCGTGAAGGTACGCTTAAATGGACTATTTAGCGCAATTGTTGCTAATGGTTTCGTAGCGCAATTGTTGCTAGTGGTCCTGTAGCACAATAAAATGCTATTTGGTCAAGTTCTATGAAAACCTCTTACCTCGTAGTGAGTTCCCAATCTTCATCAATTAGAGGTATCCTGTCATCGTTACACTTATATGTCAGTCAGCCTATACCTCTTTGTTACTATAAATAGGATCATACTGAAAGAACGCATGCAGGTAGATTTTAAAAGCATAGGTAGTTCCTTCATTCTATGGAAACGTTTTGCACAATGTACAACGACTTCGAATCCTTTAAAAATATTGTCTATATTGTACATTACGCTTCTATTGGATCCTCTAGTCCATGAAGTTTTTCCTACAATTTATTAATTTATAGTAGAATAAAACAGATATCCTTGCTCCATGTGGAAGATTCTCTTATAACTTCCTCTACTTATATCTCAATATTAGTTATAGAAATTCATTTTAGAAAAAATCAATATGGATTATGCAACAGTATAGATCTAATTTCAAATGAGATACATCAGTAATATTACAGTTTCCTTAAATTTATTCCTATCATAAATGATTTTTGGTTGAGAAAGAAAAATATCTATTTAAGGGAAAAGTCCTTATAAGAATATTTTTTTTGTAAAAAAATATTTAAATCTTAAAAAAATCTTATAAAATCTTAAAAAAAATATTTATGTAAGAAAATATTTCTTTTCTATAAATATAAATATTAAATAAACAGCTTCTTTCTTAACTTAATGGATTATTTCTAAAATAAAATATATTGATCCATACGAGCTTTTAAAAGTATTAGACTTTTAAATGTCGTATTTCATCAGAGTATAATTAAAATATTCCATGTGAATAACTACTATATGTGATATTATTAAAAATATGGAAAATAATACACCAGTTGGTGCTGTACAATGTTAAAAATCTAGATTAATTCAATTTCCTTACTAAATTTCGTTTCATTTTATGAAGTGGAAGGAGCATTAAGGTAGTTAAAGCACTATGATTAATTAAATCATTCCTATATGCGTGTGTGTATAATATGTGCGAGCGATGTATGTATATATGATAAGTCATATTTCTTCTAAAATTTTTATTTCTCTATGAGAAATGTTTATATCTATAAAGAGACCATATTTCTAAAAAGATGATTAAAATTTAACTTTTATTAAACTCATTTTATTGGATATTCAGAATTTTATTAAAAGGATTCATATTTTGTTATTTTTTCTGCTACTTGTTTCTCATCTTAATACTTTTTACGTAAAATCAATCGTAAAAATTCATTTATAATCTTATATCTGGTTCATTTTACAATAATGTTAGTTATTTTTTGTTTGCCAGCTAATAAATAGGTTTTATAAATATTTATATTCTGTTAAATTTTATAACATTTCCACAAATTGTTTTAAAATTAAAATAGTAAATAATTTTATAATTGTCTTACGTACATAGTAAAGAGTAAACAAATTTTGGTTTTCAAAGAAGAGAGAGAAAGACAGAGTAAGAGAAGAGAGAGCGAAAGAGAGAGAGACAATAAGAATTATGTCTAAAAATTTTGTTTCGTATACATATAAGATGATTTAACTCTATAAATGTACTAGCATTAATAACTTATCTCGTTTAGAAACAAACGTAATAATAATCTTTAATCATTAATGAAAATATAAAATTTGTACTGTGATTGCTTCTTGTTTTATGAATAATGTCTCATTTAAATTACATATAATTTGTAACAATTTATTTTATTTAATAACAGTGAGAAATCTGCACTTTTAACAATACTAACCATCTAATAATATAAGTAAATAAAACATAATGTGGTAGGTAATGTACATTAGTCCTATTAAGTGCTTTCTAAAATGTATTATCTTTTGCTATAGATTATTGTTGCATGTATGATAAATTAATTTCTGTATTATATTCATAAAATAAAGATTATATTTAGTCAATTAACGCTGTATAGAATTTATTTCGTTTAATATTATTACAATGAATACGTAATTTAATTAATTATTACAAATTTTAACTGAAAATTTAATAATACTAACAATATTATTGTTTCAAAAAATTAATCATAATTGTAGATATAGTATTTAATATCAATGTTCTATAATAACACATTTATTTGTAAATTCATTAAATTATGCTGTCAACATTAGGATGTTCTTGTTTAGTAAAATGAATTCCACTGAACATTGCATTGAATCTTGATCGTAATCCATGTTGTATATTCTTATATGTTGCTTCTTGATGATCCTTTTGTACCTCTTGTACTTCCATATCAAATTTATTTTGAATTTTGCTTAATGCTAATAAAGAACAAATATGTGTATTTAAACTAACTGAAATAATAAAGTAAATCAATGAAAGCATTATTAAGCGTTTTCTGTTACAACCTTGCTTTGGACTCCTTTACCTTTCTTCAAGTCCATATCATTCATTTCTGTATTACTGATTTTAGATAATTCTTGTCTGAAACTCTCTGTTATTTTTTTTCGAATATAATCAGCTTCTATTTCTTGTTTAGTCCGTGGCACTCTGAATCGGATACAACAACAAAGTCCAATCAATACACTAAGTAAAATAGAAAGTATTATGCCAGCAAGTTGCCAAACTCGAAATCCTGAAAATGCTTCATCTTCCAACCATTTTTCAACTCTGCCTTCAACACAGTCTCCAGGTCGTACTGCTATTTCATGAGGTGAACATGGTGGAAAGGATGAAGATAAAATTGATGCAATAGTTGGTTCATCCAATTCCTTCATAGTTAATTACTGAAAAGATTCAGTCACTTAAATAAATTTTAAGAAGTAAGACATATTTAAATGGAGAATAAATATCATTGTTAAGTCATTATTGTGAATATTTCATTTCATTTCTTTATAGTATTAATCACATAATTATATATCATGTATAATTATAAATGTAAACTTTAATTAAATGAATTTTTACATTAAAAAAGTAATGCAAAATAATATAAAGTTTGTTTCTAAACGCTATCAACAAAGTATTTCATTTAAAATTTTATATTAATATCACATTATAGTATATATTCATACATTTTAACTATAATAAAAATGGTTATAATAATCTATGGTACTTACATATTTTAAAAAATGTAATATAATCTGTATTAACATAAAAAATTTTTAATTCGTTTTCACTTAATCATAGGAATAATTAATACAATGAAAAGTTTTAAACAGAAAGGTAGAACAGTATGGAATACTGTGTGAAAGAATGCGTATAACTGAAATTTTAAGAGGCACATACTGTAGCTTTTATGTCAGTGTTAAATAAAGAGGTGTGGTTATTAATGAACACCCGTATTTGGCACTCCCTAGTTTTCACCTTAATCATGTCTTCCAACCCTTACATCCATTTGCTAATTACAAATCAATAGTACTAATTTTCATAGTCACTAGATCAATATTTCCGATTAATACAAACAAAGGTTTGGTAATTACATCACTTATAGAATTAATACTTTTATTATCTTACAATTATACGTTAATAAGAGACAATAAAATATAGCTAATAAAAATAATTTATCAAAAAAGACAGTGCTATGTTATTAAACATACAAATTATACATTGATATATTTCTTTATAAAATCCACGCGTTCCTTGTTATTTTAAACATTTTCGTTGTACGTGGAATTTATAGAAAATGACAATTTTCGTGAAATTAATAAACACAAAATATGTTTAAAAAAAGTAGAACATGCGATTATGCATCTTTGATCATAAAGCTTAATAGCATTAAGATCATATTTTACATGTAAAAGTAGTAAAACACAGGATATTTTTTAACTTTATTCATAAACAGACTATGTATTCCCTGATTTTTTCGAAGACTTTATGCACTCTTGTAATATTACTTTAAGAATTTCAATATAAAATGGCTTTTTAATCATGCGTTTCGTTGCTGTACACACATTTTAAGTATGTTTACAGCAATATAGATTTTTCTAAAGATCATTGTACTGTTCAGAGACAATGAGTGGTAAGACTCAAAGACTGACAGCTTTTAACTCATTAATCTGATGAATTAGAATCTTTCATTACAAACAATATTTCTTGCCAGAAGATCAAAAAATTTCTAGCAAATCTATGAGATAAATGAGAGCTTTGTCATTTATCCTTTATTAAAACAATATAAGGAATATAATCTTATGTTTACACTCATTCCTTCCTGATAAACGTTCTACCTCTGTAAAACATAAAACATTTTTATATTTATTATCCTAATATAATGTATTAAGCAGCATATATTTTTTAAAGAACTTACGTAATGGTTTTCTTCTCAGTGTTTTTCGATTGAGATCTTGCTCTATTTAATATCTTTAGGAAGTCTGTTGTTTTGGTGCGCATCCTTGAGTGAATATAAACTTTACTATATTTAATATGATAATGTAAGTAATTTCTAAACATGTGTATTAAATCAATAGTATTATCACGAGCTTCTCTGTTTGTATGCCTTGGAAATAATACTGCAAAAAGAAACATATAACAAATGAGATAGATAAATATGTAACTTTTAATATTCTTTGCATGTTTTTTATGTTCTTTTAAAATTTAGGCATAATTAGATTTAGATTTACCGAATGTGATGTATCCAATGCAGTCTCCAACAGCTGCCTCAGAATCTTGTAATTCTAATGGTGGTTCACGGTGATTAAATAGAACCTGTGGAGCTGTGTGACTTGCACGTCTTCCTTCTTTCAATTCTTGTAAAAATAACTTTCCAATAACCATATCATCTTCATCTTTAAATATTGTGCTAAATACCACTGTTACTCTATCACTTTTGGCTTCAACATACCTTTATGTGAAATATGTATAAATTAAATATAGCTTACTTTCATTATCGTTGCAAAGTGAAAGTATATTCTTACATTGTTTCTTCGTCTCTATATTGAATTACTGCCCTTTTTTGCAACTGGGTACCTGGTGAATCATAATACTCTTCTTGAAAATCAAAATACTTCTCAAAAACACTGGCAAAACAGTGTCTCTTTAAGAGTGCAACTTTTTTAACTAATGATTCCCAATCTTCGGGCAAATTTTCCAAGTCTATTAATACAGAAACATTGTAACCTAGTAATGGAAATACCAATATTTTATTTAATAATTTTTAAATAACAATTTTAAGTACTTCAAACATGATTTAATTTGTTTACCATTTTCTGGAGCTATAAGGTAAGATCCGTATTCACGTATAAGTAATTCATCAGCCCCATGTTCTTGTAATTGTTTATAAAATTTAAGTAAAATACTTATCTGTAACAAAATGAAGAATGTTAACAAAAAAAATCAAACACATAAAAACATCAAAATATAAAGTAAAAAATAAAATAAAATAAAGCACATTATATAAATCCAAATTTGATTATGATAATATTGAAAATGATATAAATAAATAATAATAATAAATAAATACTATAGTTATAATTAAATGTAAAAAGTAATACATCAATTTGATAGTATTGCTACTATAAAGAGATGATTATATGAAAACTTATCATGCAATGAAAAGTACAGATATGATAAAGCTTTTTTTAAAACTTACTCTAATTTTTGACTTGTCACCACTTAAGTTAGAAATATGAAATAAAACTCCATCAAAATCTGCTATAACAACATCTGTGGATTCTGGTTTATGACTACAAAGAAAATATATCTTAATTGTATTAAATACAAAATTACAAATTGATAATAGGAAAAATTAATTACTTAATAACGTTATAAAATTATTTTATATATATTTTGGCTATATGTTATTTGTATGCATTATTTACATAGCCTCGTATGCAATTTTTAATATTAAAATAATCAGATATATATATGTAAAAATGTTTAAGCAGAAAATCAAATGTTATGAACATCGCATTTTATATAAACACTTGTTTGACATAATGCAGAAATCTTGGATTTAAAACTGTTTGTTTTAATTTAGATGGAAATTTGTAATGCATATATTAAATATTCTACTACAATAAACGTCACTAATATTTGAAACGGACACCGCCCTAACTTGTAATCCCTAACTTTATCTTAAAAATGTGCAAAATATCTTGACCTTAAAAAAGGAAGCACTTTACTTACCCCGACAGAGTATTTTTTATTTTGTTACTTAACGTTTCTTCTAGTATCCTATTGTGTATCTCTAACAAAATCATTATTATATCTTATATTAATTAGTTTTAATATTATAACACAGTAATTACTAATTATCTACTGAGGAATTTAACCATATACACGATTCTGACTAATTTCTAATCTTTTCTCTTGAACCAAGTGATCGCAGGTTTAACATAGCCAGGTCACCCAACCATACGTTATATTGTACCACTACTAATAGCAATTGATTTATTGGACAACATGCATTATATGTTATTTTCTTGTTAAATATGTTAAAATTTCCATATTTCAGTCATTTTTATTTTGTATAAACATGTATAACTACAAACAAACATTTTTATCAATTAAATTTAAAAAATGTAACAATTAATTATTGTATTCAACTAGTTACAACTAAGTTACTAGCTTCACGAACAGAAATATATTGAAGTATTTGTGTTTATGCAAAACGAAATAAATTTAATGTAAAATAAGTAAAATATATAATACAAAATTATATTACATAAATAATAATTTTTTATATCATAATGTCATATAATTACATAAAGGTTTCATGATATGCATTCAATAATAATCTTATCGGAAAGATTTTGTAGCTTTGTTTTTTAGAAATTTAATATTTTTTTAACAGTTATCTGAAAATTTTTTAAATACAAATTATTTAATTGAAAAATCTTGTAACAGTTTACATAGCCTGTTCGCAACCGTTATATACAAAGGAATATAAAGGCATAATGGCCCAACAAAACATATACATTCGTGTATTGAGTAATTTCTTGAAAAACAAGAATTAATAAGAAAACAAAAGAAAAGAATACTTTAGAAAATTATACAATACAATTAGTTGCATTTTGATTACAATTAAATTATAACAGTTAGAGATATATTATATCACAGCCTACTTTAAATACGATCTATGGCGAAACTAAATCTGGCAACAGTGTCGAGAATTTCACTTCAATGTAAACATAACCTAGCTAGTATGATTTTCCATGATTTTGTTCATAATAAAATGTTTGTGACAGTATATTTTATCACAGTAAATCAGACTAAATAATGCTGCAGTGAAACAATTATAGTGCAAGATAGTATATGTACACTCCTAAATAGAAAGGTAGCACGCATGTATTATCTTCAGTTCTTACGTCATAATTATGATAATGTGAAAATTGCAAATGGTACGTAAATACGGTATTGTACCAGCTTATACTAACATGAAAGCATAACCTTTACTAACATAATTTCAGTGAATTTTCTCAGATGTAATATGAATATACAAAATAAATAGAGATAAAATGATAACAAACTTGTATTGTGTTTACATTTCCATCAGTATCCTTGAGATTTTAGTCAATTAACGCTATTATACTATTAGACTGCAGATTTTTGTGCGAATTCATATTTTTAACATATAATTTAAAAAACCCTAGATAGAAAATTATTTTACTTACTAAGTATTATAGAAAGCATTATATTTTGGACATTTTATATACTTTTTCATATTGTGTGTATTGTGTGCAATTTTACACTTTTAAATTTCCTATAAATGCATAAAAATCTGCAATCTATCTAATACATAAATTTACACAATGCATTGTAGTAAAATATTGAATTACACTGGGATTAAAATAGATCTTGTTTTGAAAAGACAAAAGTTTGCTATTATAGGAATTGCACAAACACAATCGGTAAAAGTCACAAAATTATTTATAATTTGTTAAATATATATATGTTATTACTATTTATACGTATACAGGGTGGTTGGTAACTGGTGGTACAAGCGGTAAGGGGGTGATTCTACGCGAAAAAAGAAGTCGAAAATATAGAATAAACATTTTTTTTTTTATTTTTTATTTTAATTTTTCTATCGAGACAACGATCTACAGTTAGATCCGTTATAACGAGACGTGATAAAGTGCACACGTACTGAGCGAAAATTCAAAGTCGATTTTCTTGAAAACAAAGCCTCAAACGAAAAATTTTTATTCTATATTTTCGACTTCTTTTTTCGCGTAGAATCACCCCCTTTCCGTTTGTACCACCAGTTACCAACCACCCTGTATAATGATATTGCAAGTTTATTCTGTATTTATATTGAATGATTTTTGTTGTTCTTGTATATAATGTAGTTACTTAATAGTGTTTGAAGTCAAAACTTTAAAATATTTATTTTACACCTTTTATTATAGTTCTTTTTTCTAATATAACAGTAATGTTATTGATAATATATTATACATAGCAAAATCATATAGTTTTCCTACATCAAGACTTTAGGAATTAATAATGCCACTATATATCGCTGTATATGTAATTATAAAATTATAGCAAAAATTTAAAATCAAATAATTATCTTTCATGCTCTTTTATTTTCAAGAATTATGAAAGTTTTGCAGTTTCATTATTATTAAAAATTAAAATGGTAAAAAGCTATAATGATACTGCTAGAATGATACGAGAAATTTTCCAATATTTTTTGTCAGAGTAATTGCCAAATTATACTATTGTCTTCTTATACTGTTATAGTGTTTATAATTTATTTGTATTGTTTTTTTGTGAGATGTTTGTTGCTTATTTTCATTTATGTATTCACTCAACCTTTTTCATTTGCTATTAACAGACTTATTTGTTCATACCTCTCTAGCTTATCTGTTTCTCTATTCAAATTTAAAAGCTACAATTTTGTTCAAACATAGTTGAAATTTGCCTTACGCATACGTTTGCTTAAAACCAATGTAAATATTTCAAATATAAGTACCACACATAAAATGTTAGTGAGATTATATATATTATTTGAGTTATCTTTAATATTCATATATCATTTATATTTATATTGCACAATTATAATACTTATATCTAAATATTTGAAAATTTATACAGATCAATTTCTCTTTAAAGATGTCAATAACGATTTGTATGTAATCTCTAATACATATTTTGCTATAAATTAAATTTGTAAAAACAATGTTGCCATGTTGTTCATTGTGCTTTATATCCAAAAAAGACTATATATAATCATATTTATTATTATTAAAATATATATTGTAATTGCTAACAATATTTGATTTCATTTTGTAACATTTTATTTTTACTCCATAAAGTAAAAGTTTCAATCAGGATTTTTATTTTTGGTTAAATTGGTTTGGTTTATTATTTTTCTTCATGTTACTCTCTGATTCTGTACACTATATTCAAACATATTTATTACATTATACGAATTGCATTCATTTTGATTCTCTTAATTATTTTTCTTATAATGTTCTTTTCTCCACACTCACTCATGTTCTCCTATTCTACATGCTTGTATTAACATAAATTCATTAGGTTCAAATCTACTTATAAAATTATAAAATTACAGAAAGTTAATTCAAATACATTTCTTTTTCTACTTTTTCGATTAGTCAATAATTTATAAATATAAGTGCAGGTATTTTCTAGTCTATATAACAGTCTTCATCACTGTTATCACTTTTATGATCACTTTCTTTCAAGTCTTTTTTCTTTGTTTTTCAGCCTTTCAATTTTATTTCTTCTTCAGATCTATCATCCTTCAGGTGCTGTTCTATTCTGATTTTAAATCTATTCCATTTTCTATTGCTCTATTTAGCTCTATCTAAAAGGCAGCAGATATATGTATAAATATATAATGTGCAAAGCTATTTTCCCCACGCAAAAATAGAGAATAGCGCAACAGTTTGAGAAGGAAGTTTCAAAAAAGCATATTGGATTGTTTCAGTCAAAAGAATTTGAATACATACAGTAGTATAATCATGAAAAGTATCACATGTGTACAAGAATATTTTATATTTTTTTATTAGTTTTAAATAACTATTAGATATATTCCTTGTTGTGTATCGAAAATCAACTTATTCGTATAATCCGTTTTGTTGTAGAAAAACATGAAAATTCCCAACTGTTTTTTACACTTTTAAATTCTCATGTAAATATGCTACAGAAATATTTGTGACGTTTATGTCATTATCCGAATCAGAACAAGTTAAAAAGATCGCATAGTCGCCGTTAGTCATCAAGATCAGATTCATCTCATTTCGTGTAACGTTTTTACCTTTGGCTTTTATAGCCTGTTTGTCATTCTTTTTTATTAGAAATTTCATTATTATAACATATAATATTTAAGTTCGTAAATAAACTTATATAGAATTATTTTTATGAAACATATAAACAAATATTATGAATTACGTATATATAATACATAGTTTATTTATGTGTGATACATCCATACGTGTATTTGTTTGTTTACTCATTAATTAAAAATTGTAAATGAATTGTAATTATATTTTTAAACAATATACAGCATTATATTTAATTTTAGTATCTTAATATACCAAAATTTTGCATTTTAAGTACAAATAATGCAATATATGCTTATTTTTTATTATTCATTTTATTACCAAATTTTTTTCAAGACAGAATAGGATATTAATAATTATTGCTATTAGTTCAATTTTATAATTTACAATGGCGTGCAAAAATTTCAGATCAGAATAAATTTTTAATGTTGCATTTGAGAGATGGTATCTAAAAGAATTTTGAACAATATTGATTATAAGAGAATGATAAATAAACCGTGAATTTTTATGCAAATATATATTTTTATGGTCATAATTAAAAAAATAGAACCTATATAGATTATATATACAGTATATACAATACAATATACAATATATTTTATTCTTTAAATTTTATAATGATTAGTTTATTTCAAATATTTTTTATATTTCTGTATATATGTATATTCTAAATGCTTTGTGTTTTTAAATTTACCATAAATGCATAAAAATTCGCAATGTAATGATAAGTAATAGAAAATAACATAATACACAAATTAATACATATTCTATATATAATACACATTCTTAGATAGTTGTATAATATTGCTCAAACATTCAAAATTTAAAATATGTATCACTTTTGAAATATAAACAGGAGAATTTATGCGGTCAGAAATTTGCACGTTAATGTATATTTAATTTAAATAATTAAGTCTATAATTTTTGTAATCTTAAATATTCTGATTTTTAAATTTGTAATTAATTACATGATCAATATATGAAAATAAATATATACATATATATATATACATATGTTAATACTATCGAATCTTTGAATAAAGGCACTAACAATTAATTATATAATTCGTTTTCAATTTTCGTTTCCAGCTCTTCCTATGGTAAAGAGATTTGAATAATATGAATAATAGAACTACATTGACAATATAAGTTACGTACACAATAAGATTCTACGATAATGCATTACGTTTTCATTCGGATATTTATTTATAAATGAGGTGACATGACATGCGCCATGGAAAATAGGACATAGCAATGGCTTAAAGAAGAAGAAAAGAGCATCGTGCGCACACCACTATTATATACTTCCGTTATTTCGATGCTCAATACATTTTGTTATATTTTTCGTATGTTCAAAAATTGTTTTCTATCGTTTGAATGTAACATTTGTTGTTCTTTGAAGTACGTGCAAATTATATACATACAAATGTCGTGTTTGAGATTGCAATTCAAATGTCACCGAAGCAACAGAGAACCCGTACTCGATTCAAGGTAATTCGATTTACGCCATAAATACATATACAAGGTTACTTTTTTCAAAATTAAATGTCAATTTATAATCTCATATAAATGTGGCAGTTGTAGTAATCTTTATCGCATGTAGTGTATTTGTTATATTTATTTATTTAATATGTATTTAATTTAGAACAATAAAAAAAATGATGTGTGATATTTCTTCTCACAAAGATTATATAAAACAATATATAAAATTCATATTTTTTCATAGAAATGTTCAACATTAATAAAGTAAAATATTGAACAAATATTTGTATTATAATATAGAATTGTATGTCATATGTGTTTTAAGGTGATAACTCCATTTCGATCACTGGTTCTCTGTGGTAAAAGTAAACAAGAAATGGAAGATTGGTTGAATGCATTAAGAACAGTAACAAAAAATCATACTCAGACAGATTCTGGAATTGCAGAAATGCTTAGTGGTAATCATCAGTGGTATGCAACAAGTCATGCAAGACCAACTTACTGTAATATTTGCAGAGATGCTCTTTACGGTAATTATGAATATTTTATTATAAATAATTTTCTTCATTATTATAATTAATGTATTTAATAAAATAGTTGTTCAATTTTTACAATAGAAAAGCATATTTAAAATTATAAATTTTTAGTATCATTATATTGTTTTTATTTTATTATTGTTATTACATCTTTTTTGTTGTTAATATATGTTTTTTGATATTTGATTTAATATGATACACTAATTTTACAAATAAAGTTTATAATTATTGAGGTAATTATATTTCTATGATGTTTAACAAACATCAATATAAAATTGTCAAGAGAAAAGATATTTATAAAACAATAAAATTGTCCTTAAATGTATCAATTTTTGTAATTCTAATGGTATTTTATTAAGTACTAGTTAATGTATAAATTTGATATTCTATATTATATTATGTTATTTGATATATTGTATTATATTATGTTATTATCTACTATAGATAGTTAATACATATTGACTTATATGTTGTAGGTGTTACTTCCCATGGTTTAAGTTGTGAAATATGTAAATATAAAGTACACAAACGATGTAGCATAAAAGCAATAAATAATTGCAAATGGACCACATTGGCATCTATTGGCAAGGACATTATTGAGGACCAAGATGGGGTATGTGCAAACAGTTGATTAAAATTATTCTCTTAAAGATACTGGCATTTGAAAAATGTTTAGATATATATTATACATTCATTTTTTATTTCTGTTAAATGTAGAAAAGTTAATATATAATTTCTTTTATTGAAATATATTTTTTATTATGTATTAAAGAAAACAATAATTCAAATAAAAGGAAGATTAAAATAAAAACAAAATAAAAATGATTTTTATTTTTTATGACATTATTTCTTTGAATTAATTGGAGAAAAAATTATAATTATTACAACTTATTTTATGAACTATTTTTATATAGAACATTACTATGCCACATCAATGGATGGAAGGCAATTTACCAGTATCCTCAAAATGTTCTGTATGTGATAAAACTTGTGGCTCTGTTCTCAGGTATAACATTAATTTATGAAAAATATGCATTAATTCATATTTAAAATTCATATTTATTTTTTTATTTTAACTATTTAGGCTTCAAGATTGGAGATGTTTATGGTGCAGAGCTACAGTACATACAGCTTGTAGACCAGCCATAAGTGTTAAGTGTCCATTAGGACCAGTTAAATTGAGTGTAGTTCCTCCTACAGCACTGCATAGTATAGGTGACATTATTTATAAAATTGTCTTAATATATCTAATATTTATTGTTATTATTTTATATAGTTTAGTTGCGATATATAATTATTTAATGAATATTAAGCTTTTATATTATTATTCTGTATCACAGAAGACAAATTTCTATTAGATTGGTTTTGTAATATAACGAATTTTATATAATGCATAATAATTATTTAATAGGTAGCGATGAAGCTTGGGAAGCTACAAGACCTACTGGATGCAGCCCACTTTTAGTATTTGTAAATAGTAAATCAGGTGACAATCAAGGTATTAAATTTCTTAGAAGATTTAAACAATTATTAAATCCAGCACAAGTATTTGATCTTATAAAAGGAGGACCAGGACCAGGGTAAAATGTTTTATATAATTTTGTATAATTTTAGATTAAGCCAATACAGCTTATTAATATTTCTTTACAAATAGGTTAAGATTATTCCGTCACTTCGATCCTTTTCGTATATTGGTATGCAGTGGAGATGGATCTGTTGGTTGGGTTCTTTCTGAAATTGATCGCTTAGGAATGCATGTAAGTAGAAAGTTCAAATAATTTTGTGATTTTGTAAATATTTGCTAATTGCATGATCTTAAAGTATTATTATGTAATGTATATATAAATTCACTTTGAATATGTTTATGCTATGCAGAAGCTGTAATGCTCTGTAGAGTATTAATATGCACGAATATAAAATATGATTATAAATATTATAGTATATTTAAAAATTACAATTTTGAGATGGAAATAATAAAAAGAGTTTACTTTTTTATCATTCGCATGTTTGCACTTTATTATTATTGTTTTGAATGTCATATTATCTTGCTATATAATATACTACATATCCATATAGGATATCCCACTATTTATCTCAATTATAGTTTCTTCCTTTAAGTAATAAGCTGAAGCATTATTTAGAAAAATTATATGGTTGTAAGAGATATATAATATGGTGATAACAGTTTCCACATGTATAAATGGGAGAAATTTAGAAATTAATTTTGCTTTTTTAAGTGAAATATCCAACTTTTTATCATCCAATTTACTGGAATGACAAATTTTAAGTACTCTGTTAACTTTACTTACTAGAAGTATTAAGTTATCCTAAAATACACCATTACTGAGGATTCTGTATTGAATTTTTCCTATTTTTTTTTATAAACAAGGGATATATTTACTTGCTTTGTGTAATGAAAATTGTATATCGACAATTTTATAATCACTGCATGAGAAAACTTAATATTGAAAGACATTGAATATTGAACAAGGTACAATATTTAATATGTACTATTATATTTGAAGTATTAAGTATAATATCAAACATAATGAATATATTTTTATAATGAAAACTAATAAATTTAAATAATGATATATAGTGTATCTAGAATAAAATAACTTTGTTGAAGATATACTATTGCATTGAGGTTAAACATTAAAAATTGACATATTACTATTCAAACTATCGTCATCATATTATGTCATCTGCAATCACTCAGTTCTTTTGATAAATAGTATTTGCCTTTATTATTTAAAATTACAAAATCATTTGTAATAGGTGAAGTTAATACGATATTCACAAATTCAATTTGCTTAATCTTTCTGTGATTATATAATATTTTAATTTACTATTAGCTAAAAGTACTAGATAAAAACTTTGTTTCATATCACATTAATTTCGTAAATTTTCATTTCAAAATATATTTGTTTAAATACAAAGTTTGTATATATAACAAAGAATAAATTTGAAAATTAGTAGAAAAAATATATTTGTTTTTTAGAAATCGAATTCATTTTTGAACATTGATGTTTTGATAATATTTAAGTAAAACTTTAAATAAATAAATCTAGAAGAAGCGTTCCAACAAGTTATTTATAATTTTCTAAATAATCAATAATTTTTATTAGTAATAATTTACTTTAAACTCATTTGAAAATTATTAAACTAAATGAAATCAGAGAATTAATTATTTGTATTTAATAAAATCATTAGTTTTGATAAATAAGTTTGTTTTGGGTTGGTGCATTGATAATTATTATAACTAATATGATAAAATCTTTAAAATCGTCAGTTAACGATTTTTTAACAATTTTGAAAAATAATTCATATTTCCTCAAATGTAAATTTGTTATCATTTTTTGTATTTACTAGATTTAAACGCAACTATAAAATTTATTACTTATATTTATGTAAATCAGAATTGCATACTTATAAGGTAATATGGAAAATGTATAAGATTGAACAATTAAAATTAGGACTTTAAAAAAATTGAAAGGATAAATATTTAAAATTATTTTTTAAATCCCAACTTAGTAATATAAATTTGTAAATATTACAGAAAGACTAAGTATATAATAATGAAAAGCTTTAATATTTCAAACAGCATGGCGTGTCTCTTTTATAATTTTATTTCAGATGATACTGGTGTTTGTGCATTAGGATTCTTTATATACGTGAAGCTTCATTAACTTTATTTGTAGATGGTAAGTGTAAGTTAAGCACGCATTTTTTTGATAATTCTTGAATGTCTTGTTAAATATTTTTGTTATTTATATACTATAAATATTTAAGTATTAGAGTATTATTTACACGTTTTTAATTCACAATTTCATATGGTAATTCTTTTAAATCTTTTAATACATTTAGTGGTCAGCATATTCATATTAAATCAGTTTAAGTAATTACTGATATTAAAACATGCTCTATTATAAAAGCCGTAACTTTATATATTATATAATTTATTATTAATTATTAAACAATATTACATAAAAGTTTAAGAAGGGTATTATGATATAAATTATTAGCTACAGAAATAGTATAGGCAAGTAATGTTACATTGTTTAATGAATTATACATTTTTATTATGATTGTTACCAATTATTAATTTTATTATAATTTTAAAACGTAGTTATTGGACACAATAATTGTAAACACAGTAAATTCAGTTACAATATCAAAACTTTAAAAGTAAAACGAGTTATTATAGTTATTATATTATTAGGCAATGTAAGGTTTTTTGGAAATTGTAAAATTATTTACAGATAAATACCTTAAGCACACAGAATAGTAAGCAAATAGATAGATATAAAATAGTTATTTAGAAAAAGAACAAAAGTTGAAATGAAACTGAGGATTTAACATTTGTATTAGACACTTTTCACTTTAAAACGAATGTTTCGGGAAAAATTTCCAAAAGTTTGTTTCTTATGTTTCACTTATCTTGTTACATAACTCAGTGTAATTAAGAGACTGGAGCAGTATTGGAACCAATGGAATTTGGATTAAAATACAAAACAAATCTTCCTATGATTATAACAATGGAATTAGTTCCTCTGGATTTGGATTTGTAGTGGAATGCTGCACCAGATGATCCAAAAGGTGTGTGATTGATCTGTATAATGTTCCATATATTAGTAGATTGCAGCTATAGTGATAATATAAGATATAATTGCAGATGATAGCATTGAGAATCAGTTTTACGAACTTTAATAGTACAAAAGAATGTAGGAGTTTTACAATTTCTTATCACAGTAACTATCTTATGGTATGCTTATAGGTTGTAATGTTACTTATATTGTTATAAAAAGTTTTATAAAATATTTGAAGATAAAAATTGAATTAGTATACATATTTACTTCATTTTTTCTTCCTAATGATTCTTTGAATTATTAACTATTGTATTCTTTTACACATAATATAATGCAATTACAAGATTTTGCACATTTGCTTTAGAATAAATGCTGATTATGGTTTTACTGTTATGTAGATGCATATACATGAGTTAAGTTAGTAGTTCCAGAAGTTGAGCAGCTAGATGCTTGCTATTAGTTAAAATTTATTAGTTAAAAATCCAATTTATTTTTCTTATTAAATAATTTTTATCCAAAAATAATCCAAAATCTGATATAATTGATTAAAAAAACATAATTCTAAGGTTTAATAATAATTACTCTTTTATATTACAAGTTCAAAATATTTCGTAGTTCAGTGTGTGTTCATAGTTTGAATTTTAATTACCAATTTGTATTTGTATATTTAAAGAATAAAATTCATATCTCTTAAATAAGACATTTTAAAATTCATTGATTATTATAAACAATATTGATAAAATTGATTTTCAATTCTAGATAGTGTTTCTTTATCAATTTTTAGGTGCAAAATTGTAATCATAAAATATTTAGTTTGATTATGATAATCAATTTATTATATTAATATTATTTATTATATAAAATTAAAGTAAATTTTATTTATGCTCATAATACTATTTGCACTGACATATCTAATAAGAATATGTTTTTAGGATTTGTATAAAAGCGTTTTTCAAATAAAAAATGTAACAAATATTAATAACGGATATAAATTATTTTATTGTGTGATACATACTTCATGTAAAAATTTATGTAATTTATTTCTTCTATGAACAGCTATTTTAAGTAAATATAAATAACTATATTTTAAATATGTAGTAAAGATTAGTAAAAAAAAGACTTACATAACAATAAAAGGAAAATCGAATGATGTATGTACATGTAAATGTATATCTACCTAAATATTGTTATTATTCAAAATGCATTTTAAATTATATACTAAAAATTAATTGAAGCACCTTTATAATTGATAGTAATATCTTTATTATAATTTGTAGTCGCATTTGCAACAAAAGCTTTCTAGGAACATTAAGGTTGTTATTTTATATGTAATAAGAAATTTAGGAAATAGAATGTTACTTGCACAGTAGACTAATATTAAATATTTTATAATAAATTTGATATTGAAAATTTGTATTTTTATTATAAGAAACAAACTTCTTTTCTCTGAATGTTTAACTATTGCTTTGCTTATTTGCGATGTATGTTGTGTAATAGATAAAAAATTATACATTTAATAGTGCAATTGATGTCTCAATATTTATGTAGTTATTTCATTATATCTATGTAAAAATAATTGATTGATTGGCAATATATGATTATATAGACTTCGAGATTTTAAAACATTTATATAAGTATCAATTACTTCCGAATGCACGTATTTTTAAGAACTCTAATAAGATTATTCTTTGCATAAAAATTTAAAATAGAAGCAGTGTCAAGTTGGAGTTCTACCATTGGGAACTGGAAATGACCTAGCACGTGTATTGGGTTGGGGATCTTCTTGTGATGATGATGCTCATTTACCCCAGTTATTGGAAAAGTATGAGAAAGCAGGCACAAAAATGCTTGATCGGTGGAGTATTATGACTTTTGAACGTAGCATATCTTTGCCATGTCCTAAAAGTGTTTTAAGTCATTCTAATACTACATTAAAATCTAGCATTATTCATCAATATGAGGATAATGTTGTTACTCATATAACAAATATTTTAGAATCAGACGAAGAAAATGTAGTTTTATCTAATATTAGGTAAGTATTTCATGCAAAAAATATAAAAGTAAATATAAAATCTCTGGTAGCAACTAGAAACTGATTCATTAACTTATAAGTTTAGAAATAAAATTATTATATTAATATAACATTTCTGTCATTATTAAGAAAAAAATATGTATATATAAATTATGTATATACATTATTTTAATACAATTTTTTTTACAGAATTTTATGTGGCACAGTGAAAGATTTTGCAACATATATATTGGAAAATGTAAACTCAGAGGACCAACAAGTGGAAGAAAAATGTAAAATACTTCAGCAAAAACTTAATTCATTTTTAGAAATATTGTGCAAAGAGGAAGGATATCTAACTGAGCACTTAGATGATGCAGATAACATTACTTTAAATACTGAAATTTCTGTTTCACCTGATAATTGTGAAAAAGGCGTATTAGAAAAACCTGAGAAAGATATAACAAATTTGAAAAAAGTTGAGAAAAGGAGACAACTTATAGAAAAGGAAACTGTAATTTCGAGGTATGTTAAATATTTGTTTGTTTAAATATAAATAAAAAATGAGTAATATTTTTATTGAACTTCATTAACTTTTAGAGCAAATAGTTTGAAAAGAATTGTAAGAAAACTTGTGGAATATTCTCATTTGGTTATAGATAATCAGATTAATATAAATACAAAACATGCTACTAAAATAGGAAATACAAATAGTTCACTAGAAGATGATACTGTTTTAAATTCAATATCAAGTAAGTTTATATTAATAATTGGTTAAAATTTTTATTAAAAAGCTTTTAATGTATCTTATTTTCTTGATTAATAAAAATATTTATAATGAAAAAATACGTTGTAGATAAAAGACAACAATTGGATATCCCTGGTTTAAGAGTGGATCACGTTGACAATTTATCTGTAGGACCATTAATAGAATCTGTAAGAAGCGCAGATAATTCAATATGTACTAGCCCAGTGCCTAACTTGGCATCTTTGAGTCCAATACCTGATCTTAGGAGAGATTCTCAACCAGAGGAATTATTGACATTACCTGCACCTGATGGTTTTGCTGATAGTAGACGAAATAGTGAAAATTTACAGCAAGTGTAAATATCTTTATTTTTGTGTGATATATAAATTATTAACAAAAATTAAGATCAAGCTTTCTTCATTATCTACTTGAATATAATATAAAAAATTACACATATTTTGAATTCAAAAACAAATTTTATGATATTTTGTCATTTTTCTTACATGTTTACAAATTCTTTTGAAAAATTATACTTTACAAATTAAAATAAAGCTTCTAATTTAAATAAATGTTACCGAAAATACAGAAACTAATAAGTTTATTGAATTTTATTTTCAGTTCATTTAACTTTCAACTGCCTACAGCTCAGTCTGTTTCTCTGGATAATGAGCAAGAAGCAGAAACACCTGAATCTAATGACCAACAAATATCTGACTCTAATAACATAGATATTTCTTCAGAATTTCAAATTAGTGTTACAAGAACTACTTTTGACACAAGTTCACCTTCGGAAGATGGAACTACACAAGACATTTCTTCTGACATAGATTCAATTCAATCACCAGAAGAGCATGAACAAAAACTTGAAAATAAAACTAAAATGGAAGTAACTAAAGGTAGTTAGTTTTAAGTTAGTAATTAAGTAGCAGTATTATTAATATCAATATAATAATTTCTAGTTCTTGGATAATTAGATCATTTTAAATTCTATTTTACTTTTTTTATTTTAGTTATTTTGTAACATTTTATTTAATATTTATATTAGAAATGACGTTATTTTATTAAAATTATTCATTTTTTAATTTGTAATATAGCACTTTTTTATATATAAAATATATTAATAATTTATATAACTTTATAAATGTGAACAGTAAATCAATGAATGAATGAATTAATAAATCAGTAAATGTAAATTCTTTTAAATGATAAAATGTTATAATTAAAGTTATAATGAATACTTAAAAACAACTTTCGTACGAATATTTTCAGAAGATGTAAATTGTGCTTCATTGATATTTATTTCAGGGTATATAGGTAGTGATGCATTTGATTCTGAAATTAGGCATATTGATTCTCCCGATAATTCAGAAATGGTCACTAGTGAAATACAAAATTCTGAAAGTTTAATAGGACAAGATTTGACTAGTATAATAAATGGAGAAGAATATGATTCTGTAAGAGAGTACCTAGAAAACGAATTAGAAAATACAGATTTTACAAATGAAATTGCTAGGCGATCATTTAAAAGATCAACAAAGAGTTCTACTGTTATAGAAATAGAGGTAATTATAACAAAATTAATACTTATTAAGTATATGTTTATAAAGGAATCTTCATTATTTATATTTTACTATAATTGAATTTATACTTAAATATTTAATGAATATTTCCGTTAGAACAAAATTAAGTACAAAGTGGGATCAACAGGACAGAATGTAAACGAAGCGAATAAATTTAAAGATTCTCAAGATGCTAAAGCATCCGATTTACTAAGCCCTGTATGTTGCTTTACTGTATCTTCGGAAACAACTCCAACAAACGAAAAACCTAATAACTTTCCACCTACAATAAGTGTTATAATTAATCCTCCCAGTCCATCAATGTCGATTGAAAGTCAGCACGATTCAGATGTAGAATATAAAATGAATCCTTATTTAAGACGACACATTGGTGAAAGTATGGAAAGATGTAAGTTAATGTTTTACATTTTAAATAATTTAAATAATTATATACAAATTAGCATGTATTACTACTACATATGCGCGTGCGCGTTATTAAATTTGATAATAGTTATCCAAGTAATCAAAAATTACTACATCATTGTAAATATTTTATTTTAGAAAAATTCATAATATCGTGTAACTTTTATCATAAGTTATTTATTCAAATTTAATATATATAACTTTATTCTATAAAATAATTATTTTATAATTTTGTAATTCATTAGTAAGTGTAGAACTACCAGAATCGGGTTTCTCTCCTCAAGCAACTCGTCGGATTAGCAGCGGAAGTTTGTTAAAAGCGTCAGAAGTTGTTTCTTTAGCTGCTACAGCTGCGAAATTTGGTGGTTCTAATGCAAGTTTGCGTCACGAAAGAGTGAAATCTGTTGAAAAAACAGAAGATGTTAAAAAGCTGCCAATTATTAACCCATTAGTTCGGTTACCTATGTGGCCAAGTAAGTAAATATTTTAATACTTATGTAGAATAACGTTTGTATATAATAAAATAATTGTTATAATTTAACTATAATGTAAAATAAAATTGCAAAATTTGAATGCTGTCTATAGAAACGTAATATTTTAATATAAAATTAATAAGAAAAAATTAAGATATTTTATGTAATCTCATTAGAATTATGTGTATATTGAACATATAACTTTTTTTATGATGTAGTCAAACGTATATTATTTACTTATCGAGATTTATTATTTTATATCTTTATATCTTTATATCATTATAGACGTCAGTGGTGGAACAGGACTTATTAGTCAAGCATTACTTGCAAATGCAGATGCATTATGTGCTGCTGTATCACCATTAATGGATCCTGATGAAACATTAATGTAAGTTATATGTTTCTTACTATGCTAATTTTATGAAATATATACACATAATATTATGACTTCAGCAACTTCTTATCTAATACATAATATCAATTTTAATGACGAAATTTTCAAAATGTGTATATAGAAAGTTAACTTGAAACTAATAATACAATAATGGAATCTATATTATACATTAATGAAATAAGTAATTTACAGTCAAAATAAAAAGAATACATTAAACAGAATATGATGCATAAAATAGAATATCATCTTTCCAATTTTGCAGGGAAGGCTATTTTGAACGCTGTGTTATGAATAATTATTTTGGAATTGGCATAGATGCAAAAATTAGTCTTGATTTTCATCATAAAAGGGAAGAACATCCTGAAAAATGTCGTTCACGAGCAAAAAATTACATGTGGTATGGTGTATTAGGATCCAAACAATGGTTACAAAAAACATATAAGAATCTTGAACAAAGAGTACAATTAGAATGTGATGGTCAACGGATACCATTGCCTTCATTACAAGGAATTGTTGTATTAAACATTCCAAGGTAAAAGTACAAAAGTAAAACATAAAAAATAAAATGTAAAATATTGTCATCAACATTTCATACTTACAAAACTATATTTGTTTAGCTTTATGGGTGGTACAAATTTTTGGGGAGGAACAAAAGAAGGAGATTTATTTTTAGCACCTTCATTTGATGATCGTATATTGGAAGTTGTAGCTGTATTTGGTTCTGTTCAAATGGCTGCATCACGATTAATTAACTTACAACATCATAGAATTGCACAGTGTCAAACAGTTCAAATTAATATTTTGGGTGATGAGGGAGTACCTATACAAGTTGATGGTGAAGCTTGGATTCAACCTCCTGGTATTATACGTATTATACATAAAAATCGTATGCAAATGCTTTACAGAAATAGGGTAAATAATTTAGAATTATATTACTTTAGTATTACAATAATAATATATGTGTAGTATAATCAATATCGAAATGTAGGCACTTGAAACATCCTTAAAAACATGGGAGGAAAAGCAACGCAATACACTCAATGCAATATCTCAGTCAGCATCTACTTTGAGCAATACACAATTGCAATCACAAACTAAGTCTCTACAATCACATAAGCCATCGTATTTAAACGATGATGAAATGTATATTCTGTTGGGATTTATCGAAGTAGTTACAACTTTAGTTAAATGGGTCAAACTTCTCATTATATCGCATCCAAGTTTGGAACCAGATTTGTATCAAGTTGCAGCACGAACAGCACAAGCTCTTGAACAAGTTCATCCAGATGGAAAAATTTTGCAAGGAGTTAGTATAGTTTATTATTTCATACTATAATTCTTACTTATAATTTTTCTTAAACATAAATAATGCAAATGTTTTTATATTTTTTCCGATAGTAGTATTCTTTTAGTATTCTTTTATTATAATTAATTTACTAAATATATTCTTTAAAGAACTATTATTTGTTGGTTGTTTATTTAATTTTAGTATTTAGTATTATTTCATTATCGATATTATTTACTATTACAAATTTTTTTAACTATACTCATTTCTAATAAGTTATATTCATTTCATTTCAACAGATTAATTTAAGACCAGTAGTAACAGAGTTGGTGTCAAGTGCAAGACAACTTTATGAAGACTCATGCGAATTACTCAGAGATAAAGCACAGAGTCTAGTAAGTACATATTTTGTATACATTTATCATGATTAATCATTAATATGATTAATCCTTCCACAACTGTAAGTAGTCATTATAATGGGCTGCACAAGATAATATTGTGTCTCTTCTGCTAAGCACTGGCTTAGATCAGCTATGGTCATTATTAATATCACTAAAGTATTTTTAAAACTAGTTTAATTTATCATTCCTGATACAGAACAATCAAATTTAATTTTGTAATTCCTCTGAAAATATATACAGGAGCATGCAAAGACTTTGAGTTTGCTATATAGCTTATGACAATTAGTACATGAAGAACTAATAGTGGAAGGGTTAATTTTCTTATATCCCTTTTGATATTTCAGTAATAATTTTCTAATAACAAAATTTATATAATTCAGAAATTACGGGAAGACTTAGAAAATAAACTATCATTTTCTTTGGCCAGTATGGAACAGGAATTAAAGAAATTTACGTTTGATGAAGGAGGTACAGGATTAGTATATTTACAAAACTTACCATCAGATGAGCAGGTATAATTCTTCATTCATATTTTTTAATTTGTAATATCTTATCTTTCTTAAGTCTCATGCAGAGTGAACTATTTAATGTGGTCACTTCTATTGATTCTAATCGAAAAGTTATTGTCATAAATGATATACGGTTTCAGAAGATCTTCAAGATATTGCAATTAGATTTTTTCTTTTCTTTCTTCAAATAAATTGTCAAGATCACTTTCAATTTTTTGTACAACTTTACATCTATTATCTATGACAAAAAGTTTTAATTGGTCTACTAATAATAAAAATACTTAAATGATCACATGAATTGGTCCTGCTCTCTCTATATAAATACAATTTATATGATTACCATATATGCAATCCAAAAATATATATTAGAAATGAACGTTTCACAAAAGTACCTTTGTATAGGGAGATAGAAAGAATCGTCATAGAGGTTTGTTCTGGTTAAAGTTTCGACGTTCAGGGGCTAATTCTGGAGCACATACTATTCGAGATCAAGTTACTACATGGGGTGTACAAGAAGTGTGTTCCTGGTTGGAGAATTTACAGTTGGGTGAATATACTGATAAATTTGTTTCTCACGATATACGAGGTAGGGAATTATTATCATTAGCCCGTAGAGATCTCAAGGAACTTGGTATTACTAAAGTAGGACATGTTAAACGAATCTTACAAGCTATCAATGATCTAAATAATTAGGTATATAATAATAATAATTTAAACATTTAAAAGTATAAAATATACAATCAATAAAATAATATGTTGTGCCAGTTAATAACCATCTGGATGCTGTATAACGTAGGTTTTGAATTACATAGATTGTTTAAGAAGTAGGATAAGGATTGAATCCTTATAATTAAATTTTACGTAACAGTAATATGTATTACAAGTATAACACAAATATTCTAATAAAAAGGGCACTTAGTGTGACACAGCAGTGTTATAAGAAAATTATTTTCTGCACTGCTGTATATGATAAAATAATATTACTTGTGCCAAACTGTTGAACTGGTTTTATGTCAAAAGACAAATGTTTATATAGGAATTATAAGGAAAACATTTTATCTTTAAAAAAATACAAATATGTTATAGTCATGTCTAATAAGATATATTTTAATGCAATTCCTATTACAAGATATTATTAGACATGAGCATAGCATTAATAATGCATTTATTAAACAAAAGATTTAAACAGTATAAAAATTCATTAAACTATAATTTAAGTTATATTTGTTCCTTTGTATAATGTACAAAAAAAATTGAAGACTTTGATAATCATATATTGATGTAAATTATAAGTTTGAAGATATGTATCATATCATTGTTTGTTGTTTTTTATATTTGATACACGTTATAACTTAGGATTTCAGCTAAGTTTGCTTACAACAGTATTAATACATTTGAAAACTACATTCTAAATTTAGATATGGAATAAGTATTGTCAATTATATAAATAATTTACATATGTATATTCAATTTACAATTTATATTATTTTACTCTGAATTTAGTTTCTTGTGCAAAAAAAGTAGAATGTGTATGTATATATATACAACTATGTTTAAGGAGAAACTATATTTATTACAATATGTATTGAATGACCTTCTAAATTCATAATCTTTGAAATGAAATCGGTGACAGGAACTAATATAATTTAGTATTTTCATATAGCACATAGAAAGCATTTCTTATCTTATTTGATGCTGCAATTAAACCATAAATTTTAAGCAATACTTACAAAACTATTGACAGATGTGAAATTTCTGTAATAAAATAGCTTGGCAAATACAATTTTCGTTATATATATATTATTTTACATATTAAATTTAATGAACATGGAAAACTACATATATTAAATTGTAAGATAAAGCAAAGATAAAAGATATTATTATGAAAAATTATGCTAATAATTCAATTACAATACTTTAATAAAAATTACAATATCCATTAAAAAATTATTTTTTACAGTTAATACACATATATATACTGATATAAAAAAATAATTTTTCATATATTATATATAATGTATTTATTACAATATTCTTAGAATTGTTTATATTTGTATAAAATTAAAAAATTCTTCTATTGCGTAGCTTATAAAATATTTCATTTTTTAAATTCTTTAGTATTAAAAGATAAAAAGCAGTTCACAAATAATGACTGATGAGTATACGAAACTGCTGGAAGTTATGTATTGAAAAAAATAAATAACAAACTACTGTATGTGCTATGTGTACATAAACTGTGAAAAATAATATAAAATTTATACAGTACTGTGAATCATAAATCTTACAACAATTACATGTTTATTTTTGCATTATGATTATACCAATTACAATTTAATAGTTTAAAACAATGTCTTTGTATTTATATTATGTACAGTTAAAATTATATGTGCCGTAAATTTTTATCTATTGATAAATTATATAATATTATATATAGTATATATACATACACATATGCATAATCAAACAAAATATTATACATGTATACAAAAATAACACACTGTGTACATAAAGTGCTCTGCAATTTTTTTTATCACATTTAAATTTCTAACTAAATTAAAAGATATTTAAGAAAGCATCTTTAACATAATGCAACATGATTAAATGAAAGTGATATTTCATTTCTATGATCATATTATAACAGTCTTGAAATAAACAATGATTAGGATGATGATGATAATACTGGTAATGACAAAGAAAAATGTATGTCACCTGCCAATGGCAATAAAAATATCATGTACAAATTTATTGAGAAACTGAGGAAACAAGTTTTTTAAATGTATCATAATTTCAATGTTGCTATGTTAAAACAAGGCTGCTGTAACAAAGAAATAAAAGAATTTGTTTAACACGCGATTGACAATTAAACCTTACAGATATATAAGATTCACTTAAATATCATATTTATTAAATAGGGATTCTTATATAAGCTTGCGAAACTAATAATATTGTAGTTACTATTGATATTGATTGCTGCTATTACTATTACTAATAATTTTAAATTTACAAAAGCAAAAAACAAACAATTCCTATCTTTTGGAACTGCCTCTGGCTGAATTGTTCAGACATTTAATATCTCCTTATTACATTATCTTTGGTCATATTCTTCTTCATTCTTGTAAATAAGAGTAATGAAACTTCAAGTTATATTAATCAGGTATTAATTCCTGGTCTCGAATTTATTCATTTTATAATTCACGACAGATACACAATACATTGATATCCAATTCTCATCCATATTAATATAGAGCCGTATATGTATTTACGTGTGTGCGTGCCTGTTGAATGTCTTTTACACGCATGTATTTGTTTATATAATTTCAGCTTTCATTATATTATTATATTCTGTCATTACGTTATATTATCAAATATCACACTATTATTAATTTTAAGAAATTTTCTTAATATCTTATCATTGATCTTAGTGTTCATATATTTCCTTTTATCTATTTTTCATAACTTTTTTGTTAATACAAGAAGTATTAAATTACTAAACTATGTATTTACATCTGCGAAATGATGATTTAAGAAATATTTTAAATTTCTATATTACTTATTCACTATAGAAATGTTGAGAATATTGTATTTTGTATGATTTATTAGTAATAATTACCATCTACATAATTTTGTAGAGGGTATACTCATAATCATTTCCTATTAAATTTTTTATTGTAGTAATATATGTATATACATATTATTGCAGGTAAAATACATAATGTTTCAAATAAAATTATATATATATGCATACTTAACACATACATATATGATGTATTAAATATATTGTAAACATATAAAAAGTATGTATACAAAAGCAGATGTGTTTACATAGTTGTAATTCGAAATTTATAGTTATGCAATCACTAAATCTTTTTTATTAAATATTGTATGTTTATTCTTAACAATTTTACCTAGATTAATAATTTACTAGTTTTATTTGTTTTAAAATCAAGATGAATATGTTAAAATTTAATCTATAAATGTTTTCAATCCATAAATCAAAAGTCTTGAAGATATTAAAAAAATATTTAAAAAAATTTTAATGATATATACTGTTACAAATCCAGGTGTTAAATTTATTTTTACAAATAGTGATTTTTTATTGACAATATGCAACATGAGTGAATACTTCAATATATTATACGATGAATGGGAAAACAATTTCTTCAATAATTCTAATGTTATTTCTAACAATGTGGAGAAATGGAAATGTTACATGTTCCAATCCATTGACTCAATAAGTAAAAAGAAAACAGTTAAACTGTTTCTCAATATTATATAACCATCTTTTTAGAATATGAATATTAGAATAATGTTGTTAATGATGTAGATATGAAACTTTTTTAAAGTATATAATTTAATGTAATATTTTGTTTATTATGCTTTGCCCTTTCAAATATGCTCAATTTATACCACAAAACTACACTAATTCTTCCATATATATAAATTTGCATTCCAGCATAATAAATCTGCAAGGATAAAAGTGCCTATCTTAGATTTTCTAATCTCAAAATATATGAACAGCATAACTTAACTGGCATTATATTATAATTTTAAAATTGTCTTATGCATTCCAAATTTTCCATTTAATATTGTAAACACTGAATTATAAAAATAATTTGCATGTGATATTTGTTTAAGATTATGGTAAAAATTATAACTTGTATTTGGGTGATAATATTATGATAGTATTATATAATGTTAGATATTCAGTTGTAATTTTATACTTATACTTAATTTTATATTTATATGTATACCTAATATGTCACAAAATATTTAGTGAGAATAAATTATATAACAACTATTACGCACATATTACACGATAAAACATATTCAGAAGGTATGTACAATTTAAAGAAAAATAATTTAAAGGATATATAGATATAATTATATCATTGTAAAGTTTTATTTAATCAAGAAAATTCAATACAATGTAGAAACTTCCTACTGGTAGAACAGTTTTGTAGCATGAAGCTAAGGATCAAACCATGTTATGTTTGGATTAACTACTCTTTTAAATATATTTACATTTACGTAAAGAAAAATTGTCCTCATCTTATACATTGTTTCGATAAACTAACAACTACTTTATTATTGATAACTATCATAAAATCAATGGATATCTACTTTAGCAAACTTTCTTCATTTACAAAATTTTTCATATTTCTTTCAAATATATACATTTTTGATCTATTTAGTTCATTCAAATTTTTTTGTTTTGTATTATTGATGTATATTTAAAAATATAAAATTAATTTGTTTTTCTATCAGAAAATGCAATAAGAAACATAAAATGTTTCGAAATATATTCTTATACATTATTATATGCAAAGCTGTATAAGAAACCTCAACCCTAGATAATAGTAATACATACATATAATAAAATCTCGTTTCTTGTTGTTTTTCTGAAATTCTTTGAAATTTAGAAAGAGAGGTAAATTATATATACTGATGTTCTTTATACATTCTTCATTACACTATTATGTTAAGTAAATCTATAATTCAAGGAATACATAAGATGTAAAAAATGCTTGAAAACTATAAAGAGTGTTATACAACTATACAAAATTAGTCACAAATAAATTTCTTGAAATTATTATATTTACAAATATAATTAATTAGAGTATATGTTTTTTAAACTCTCTACTTATGTATTTTGTAAACTACATTACATATTTTGCAAAATCCAAAAATATAAAAATCTTCTACTATACTTCAAATAAGTTGATGTTACCTAGTATGATAGAAAAGGTCTATAATATTATATATCTAATAACTTACTTTTATCCTACATTTATAGAATTTTTAAAGTATGATAAATAATATTGTATAGTAGCGTATATTGCTACTAGTAAAAAAGTTAATATAGTTTTAATATTAAAATAATCATTATGCAATTCACATAAATCAAAAACACAATGATATTCATATAATTTATGTTTATACTCTAAGACAAAAATATGTTTATCTCCATCTTTTCTTTGTATATGATATGACTTAATATATGTATGTCATTCAAATAATTTAAAAGAGAAGGTATATATGATAAACTATTTTAATTAATTATAATGAAATATACACATATCCAAATAAAGAAAATCTTCTTCAAAGATTGTTTCATTTCCCTTTTATCCTTTTGTTTCTGTTTAGATGTATTCAGATAAAAATTTGTTTCTTAAGAAGATATACTTTATTCATCTAGTATTATATCATTGTAAACAGCAATATTAAATAAATGGATCAAATTATGATTGTCCTTTTCACAAATGCAATATAATTTATAGTTTCATTACACTTAGGATATTTTTCCTAATATAAGTATATTACAATTTATAACAAATATTTACTATACACATTTTAGTTTGAAAAAAATTCATTGGTACAAGTAAACAAAGGATAACAGTATATTTCAAACATATGATCTGAAAACATTGAAATGCACAGTTGATGCAGTAGATACTTGCTTACTATATTTTATATGTATATATTTTTATAGGAACAAAATCAATCTATATCAAAATAATATTATTTAAGATTTAATTACATAATAAGAAGATATTAGAAAATATTTAAAATACAATTTGCTTATTTCATAAATTACTAAGCAAAGGCTGATATATGATAAAATATTATTATATTATTATTATTAATTCCATAAATTAATATCCTCATAATAGGTTTTATAGTTACAATAAATTGCATAGTAATTTTGTCTATACATATGTAAGTAATTTTATATTTAATAAATTTCTTATTGTCTCGGAATATTTCAACGCACATTGTGTACATAAATTCAATTATCATGGAAAAATATTAGCAAATATTTTTTCACATTAATTCGATGCATTTAAAAAATATTGTAGTTTATGTTTTTAAACTGTCATTATAAGTTTCAATATCTATTATAGTAAAAATCCTTTTATTTATATTACATGTTATATTTATGTTATATTTTAGAAAGCTTTCTGTAATTAGGAAATACATTTTATCACATATAATTTCGATTGTATTAGAAAATTGAACATTTATTTAAAGATACAAAATCAATCCCAATTATCCCAGGGAATTGAAATGTAACAACTGTAAATAATAAAATTGTAAATAATTTCATTCGAAGTTCAAATTACATAACTTTTAAATTATATATTCAGGTTTCATATCATTATCAGATAGGTTTCATATAATTTAGTCTTATAATATTATAAATCTCTTGAGTTTTAGAAAGTCTTATATAAGATTACTAATATCAACATATTTAATGTATTATTTAAAAATAGATGTTCTTATACAAAGAAAATTTAATTATATAATATGACATTATATAAATTTCTTTTATTTCCACATATATGTTTCTGTATCTTAATATGCATTATATGCAAGTTATAGATAACATAAAAATAAAAATATTTATATGTTAAACAGCTAAAGAAATAGCTTTTTATGTGACCCATTACATAGAAAATTAAATGATTTTAATATATTTAAAAACATATAAAATACAAACACAAACATAAATAACAAACTTGACTAGATATATAAAATTTGTATTCTATTCAAAATTATTTTTATTCTACGAATAATAAAAAGTATTAATTTCAAAATGTATTGTTAATTATAAATTTACAAATATATGTGACCACATTTTTATTTTTAAGAAATATAGCGTTTTATTCTTAACACTGTAGAATCTTTCCCCAAAATTTCCATCATTTCAGAAACTGGTGGACCCTCCTAAAAATGTAAATACATATATTATATAAATCAGTATTAAATTTATAATGAAAAGATATAATTAGAATATTTTATGTTTACCTTTAAACCACTAAGTACAAAACGTAAAGCTTTCATCAATGTTGGATATGAAATTTCATGTTCATTAGCAAATTCTTTTAGGTATTTATTTATCCATTCTTTATTAAAATTTTGAATTTCAGTTTCAATCAATTTCATACTTATTATTTTAAGCGCATCTATAAAGAAAAACCGTTTTAAGTGTATAAAAAAAAAAATAATGGATTCAATTATACTACATGAAACACTCAGTAATGTTTATATACAAAGTATAACAAATTATACCTAATTTACATCCTAACATAGTGTCATCAAATGATGTGGTTGGTATATGCCATAAAAAGGCCAACTTTGGAGATACTAGATCACTTAATTTTGATATTCTATGCTGTGCCCATTTTAATACAGAAATAATATGATTGTCGTCTAATTGTAAATTTCCATCAGTTTGTCTAAAAATATCACTGAATATGTTGTTAAAGCTCTAAATATAAATAAAAATTAGCACTAAATAAACCATACATACCTATTTGGGAATGCTTCTATGACTAACGTTTTTATTCTTTCAATTAAAAATGCATTATTTTTTTCATTTGCTAATAATTTTGCTATCTCTATCCTATTGAATTCTAATAGTTTTGGAGGTGAAAGTTTATTAGAACTTACTTTTATTTTAGAAATATTAAACTGAAATAATTAAAACAAATTAAAATAAATAATAGAAAAGCATGTGTAGTATGATTTATATTGAATACAAATATTTTGTATAAAGGATATAATATAAGACATAAATACTTGTTTGATTAATTCTTCATAACTGTCAATGTAAAGAGCACCTCCTTTATTATCAAAACCACCACCAGCATGTGTAACATAGTTTAAAACTGCTAATGGAAAAATTCCCTCTTTTCTAAAGGATTCTATACTTATATCGCTTTGCCTTTTTGATAATTTTGATCCATCAAAATTTAATACCAAGGGTAAATGTCCATATAAAGGTGGAGTCCAATTAAAAGCTCTGTAATAATTACAATTATTGGTGATAATCTACAATTAATGGATATCATATAATAAATTATTTACATTTAAATGTTTAGTTAAGGATATGTAGTCATGTCATATTCATAAAATATGTATAAAATACATATAAATGTTATATAAACATAATTTTTTTTAATATTCTACATAAATACTAAAAAAAGTTTATCACAGGTAAATAAGATTTTCTTAGTACATGTAATTAAACTATTTAATTATTAACTATTTAATTATTAATTATAATATCTAATATCCAAATAACTATAATATCTAAAGGATAAAGAAGATAGTTTAAATTATTATTCAAAACTTATTATTAAATAATTACTAATTTGTTATATATATTTATTATTTAATTACTATATACTAATTATATATATTTAATAATTATTTAATAATAAATTTTAAATAATAATTTGAACTATTTTCTTTGTCCTCATATACTGAGATAACTGTTTATTATTTAGATATTGTACATGTAATAAATACTTGTATTCAAAAAATATAACACATTCTAACTTCAAACATATTTTATTGTTCATCATACCATATTGCACAATACAAGTAATTAATAATAACCATAATTCTACAACAATACTGCATAAAATTTGAATCCTATATAAATATTCTACTTTTAAGTTGAAAATATCTTATAATTATATATGAAATTAAAAAAATAATACTTTACAGGTACTAACAAATATTAAAATATTTACAAATTTTGTTATAAATTTTAGTACTTACTTGTACATCATTATATGTTTAGGTGTGGATACTTGCCACTCAATTCCTCTTAATACATGAGATATTTCCATAAGATGATCATCAACGACATTTGCAAAATGGTAAGTTGGATAACCATCTGTTTTGATAATAATGGGGTCTCCTTCCCTTTGTGCAATATCATGTTCTATTTTACCATATATTAAATCATCAAAGCTTCCTATTCCAGCAGATAACTACAAAAATATAGATAAATATATAAAAATATAATTAATCACAATATATGACATTATGTAATACCATTTTTCAATACCTTAAATCTAATACAAAAAGGGGATCCCTTATCAAGTTTTGCTTTTACTTCATCGTTGCTTATATGTCTACATCTATTATCATACTTAGGCACTTCTCCTCGTTTTATTGCTTCTCTTCGCAATAATTGCAATCTGTTTTCTGTGCAAAAACAGTAATATGCAGATTGATTATTTATAAGTTTAAGCACTTGGTCCCTGTAATTTAATGAATAATGGTATATTATTAGTTTTCTAGTATCTATAAGAATCTTTGTCTATTAAAATAACAAGTGAAATTTAACTTTATTTTATAAAAAATATAAGAAGTCATAGACAAATAATTTAAATTTAATTTATACTATATAATATAATATAATTTAAATAAGCAAAAAGTACAACCATTATATGTATTAAAACTCTATATTTTTAGCCAAACTACTAATAAATAGAAATTAGTTATGTTACAATAATTATTTGAAATTAGGTGATAAAACAAAATATAATTATGTTTATTTGGATTTTGTTACATATATGCTTTAATGGACTTACTTGAAAAATTTTCACTAAGCTTTAAGTAAAGTATACTTTAAAGTATAAAGTAGCATCATTATATCTAATAATTTTCTAGAAAATAATTCATAATATCACTTGGAAATATCTATATGAACACAACATTTATATTACATTTACATATATGTAACTACAATATAGTATTTATTTGAATACTTATATAAATGAAAATTTTCAATGTACTTGTATATTTCAAGACGTTTTGATTGTATGTAAGGCCCGGCAGGTCCACCTCTTATTGGATCCTCATCAGGTATGATTCCAGACCATAGTAAATCACATTGGATTTTTTCTATTGCATCAGGTATACATCTAGATTGATCAGTATCTTCAATTCGTAAAATAAATGCACCATTATTAGCACGGGCAAATAAATAATTATATAATGCAGTTCGTAAACCTCCTACATGTAACAAACCTGTAATAATTTTTACACATATTAATATATTTTTTATACTGTATTAAGCAAGATAAATAAAAAAATATTACATATGATGATTTAATATTCTATTATATTGAATTTTATAAAGATGAATAATCATATTACATACCAGTTGGACTAGGTGCAAATCTAACTCTTACTTGTACTTTTTTAAAAAACCGTTTTTGCATAAACAGAACATTTGTAATACGGAATATGTTGTACTTCATCGTATTTCTTCACTGAATTATATTAAACCTATAATTTAAATTTCACTAAAGTTCATTATACAAATTATACTGTTTCATACCATATTACAGAAGCATAAATTAGGATTATATAAAGCATACCAACATCAAGTTTTGTTTTAAGATTCACTTTTTATCTCCAATATTTTTCAAACAAACAAGAATAAACTATCAATATCATATAATTCATTTACACTTGCTTTGACTTTTCACTAGAGGTTACACATGTTTCAAATGTGCTTTCATACAGGCATTTTTATCTCTAGTAAAATATTTTATGTTGACCAACCTTGTAAAGTTTTCCCAAAAAATATGAAAGTAATTTCTTTTAAAGATTAGGATCACAACTATATAAAGAATTTATATAACTATAATTTATAATATTTACATACATACACTAATCAATAACGTTACAGGATTACAATATAAAATTAATTCATAACAAATTTTATTTGTATCAATTATTATTTGTATCAATTATTATTTGTATTTATTATTTATTTGTATCAATATTTATATTTTGATTTTCTACTCTATAGTGTTCAGCAACAGCATAGAAATGATTTATAAAATTTAAAAGAAATGGAAAGCATAATATATGATCTGTAATACATACGTTTCAATGCAATTATATAAATTCTGCTAACATACTCCTTTTATTATGATATCTGTTATATAGAAGTTTAAAATTATAGTTACAGAATAACGTTTTCATTTTTTTTTTCTTTTTGTTAAAAAGAAATTACTTATAGTTTTAATATATATACATCTTTAATGGTTGGACAAAAGTATATATAGCGGCGTACAAAAGTTTCTGGTTAAATAGTTTTGTCACTTTAGATTCCAAAAGCGGTATTATTTATAATATAATATAAAAATTCTTTAGAATTTTAACAAGTATTACATACCTATGTAATAGTGTTCACGTATTATATTATGTTCTCTTACTTATCGTATTTTTATACCTAATAATATTAAAATTCTTTTAGATATGTACCTTTCGAATATAAAGTGAAGATATAGTATGACGTCATGATATTGTTTTTACGTGTTGTAACGATCTATGTTTTTTTTTTAATTTTTATTTTACTTTTTTCATCTACAATCCAAATACACTACATATGTTTGCGGATATGTACAAATCGAATATGATATATGTTTTATATGTGTGATATATGTTTACATTGCATTTTAAGGAAACAAATTATTTTTACATTTCGCGCGATATGTATTGGTAATGAGTGATTGGTTCGTTTAGTTATTAATAATGATATAAGGGTGCGCTTTAGTTGCAGGCTAAGCGCCGCAGATTTCGCGCGGGGCGGGTGTTGTCATTAGATTTTCACGTGACGAAAGTGAGTTTCCGTAAGAAATTTGACAACGAATCGTATAAAAATGCCGCCGAAAAAGCGGGAAAAAGAAGTGGACGGGCAGAAAGGTCCTCGAATGGATCAAATTCAAGCAGACCATGAGCTATTTCTACAGGCTTTCGAAAGTAAGAACTTTCTGTTATCATTCCTTTTTCCTCTATTTTTCTGACTTCAAAATTAATTAATATCTCGATTTATAATAACTAGATGGTCATTGATCATCACTTTTTCAATATTTATTACAAATATTCAAAATGATCGTACATAACCCCATTTGCTAAGAACGTACCGAGCGCCGAACCGCGCGTCGTTCCACTCCGTTCCCTCCTTTACCTCAATTCGTGGACACCTGTCATTCTCTCACCATGTTCCTATTTAGTGTTTGATTTAAAAAGTTAAGCCAATTATATGTGATGATTAAATAAATAAAGTATGTATTATTAGGTTTAAATTATTTTTCATCAATGCAACTTTTATTTTAATATTTTGATATTTTTTCTCAACTAATAGATATTTTAGTTTTGTAGCAAAATATCATGTACTTAATTTATTAACACTCATGTTTAATTCGACCACAACATGTTGTTGCTTTTATTTAAACATGTCAAAAATATAAGAAAATTTTCTGCAAAATAAATGCATTATTAAAATTAAATTATTTTTCAACATTGTAATTTTTATTTTAATATTTTTTCTCAATTAATATATATCTTAGTTTTGTAGCAAAATATCATGTACTTAAATTATTAACATTCATGTTTAAGTCAATCACAACATATTACTTTATTTAAACATGTCAAAAAATTAAGAAAATTTTCTAGTAACTAATTTGGTGTAATAGAATTATTTTTGTTTTTTAAAGGTACTTATATTTTTTAATAATTTGAGATATAGTGCAGTTTTATTTTACAGTAAAATGGGATCAGAGAGGTTTAACCTGCATAAAGCGTAACAAGTATGAAGGAATGCAGGCTTCTCATATGGAAATGAGAATAACCTAATCATCATTTCCCATTTTTCCTTAAAGAAGAATCATATACAATTTTTGATATTTATCTCTTTTAACTCCTGCAAGGATCATTTCACTTGTGACAAAAATGTTAACCTCTGAGCCATCTGGAGGAATTCAATTGAACTATATTCTTCTTTTATTTAATTTATTTGTATTTAAAAATGTTTAAATTGTATATTCTTATTCTTGCTATTATATAATAATTTTATGTATTATTTTTTCAGAACCAACCCAGATCTATCGATTTCTACGCACAAGAAACCAAATTTCAGTGAGTAAAAATAAAATAAATCTATCTATATTTTATATTTTATTTTAATTGTTAATTATTTGTAGTTTAATGTCTCCTCAAAGTGTTAACTGAATATTTTAATATTTATTTGCATTCAAAATGTCCAAAGTATTAGATGAGAGTGAAATGGTAAATACTTGTAGACAAGTAAATATGAATGAAAGTGTATTTGATACATTTTTTTTGTACTAACAGTTTAGTGAATTTTTCTTAGGTTGTAATATTATTATTTATTCAAACTTAGTCCGTGCCTTTCGGCTTTGGACGACTTCCAGTTTTGCTTCGTTACATTATCTTATACTCTTATATTCATATGTTATTTCTTACATATTGCACCTATTTCTAACGCTATCTTATTTGCCTCTTATATTACCCTATTACCCATTGCACCTAGATCTCGCGCTACCTTGCTTTCTTTGGTCTTTCTTTGGTCTTTCTTTTCGTTGTCTTCCCTTCTCGCCGTTCGGCTTCCTCTTATGCCGCTCTTCTTTTCTCCATTATCGTCTTCAGCACTGCTAGCCCTTCTCCCGTTTCTTTTAGGGTCTCTTCCAGGTTCTTTGTCCCTCCTGTTATTTCACATTCCTCTATCATGTGCTCTTAGGTTGTAATAAAATAAAACTTAAATTCTACAGTAGAGTGTTTGTGAACATTCCTGCAATATAATTAAAGTTAAAAAATATTTTGAAACTTTTTATATTTGTTTTTTATGATTGAAAACGGTAGGTATATAAATTTATTATCTTATAAAGCTACTTTATAGTTTATTTAAAATAAAATGTAATTAAACATTATATTTTATGCTCTGTATCATTTTGTCTATACAAACTAATAGAAATATGATAATGTAAAACATTTTGTGTAATTCTTTTTTAGCCAATATTTCTATATAGAAACTTAACTTACATGAGGCAACGTATGTCCAGAAGCCATAAATCACGTCGAGCATTTAAAATTGACATGATATTGGAAAAATTAATGTCAAAAAATAATCAAGGAGAAAACCCAGATGTTCGTGGATACATGACTCTTACTTTTCTAGGTTTTTATGATAAAAAAGGTAATTGTGAAATATGCTCTGGTACCTAAATGAGACACTTCAAAGATTTAGCTTATTGAATTAAATTTTTCTTTATAATGGTAATATTACAGTTGAAACGCCTCAAGATCCTGTAAAAGTAGAAACATTATTATTGAAAATATGTCACAAAAAAAGAAAAGATGTGAGTTCACCAATTATGCAGGCAAGTATGACTTTTCAATTACATAATTTGTTAGAATGGAATAAATAAGTACGATTGATAATTGCTATTAAATAAGCAAACATTTTTTAATTTTAGGTTTCTGTTGGCACAAGTGAAGTTCCAATCAATCCTTGTGAAAATCAACCACCTCCAAAGGCACCTACCATATCTATACCTAATGAATCTTTCAGTTTAATTGGTCATGTAGCGAAAACTTATATGCTTTTACTTAGAGTATATTGTATGTCCAATACTGGCTGCCTTATGCATAACTGTGATTTAGATGGTTAGTTAACAATACACGCACACACACATATACCATGAATTACTTTAGAGAGTATACTTTCATAATATTTGTTTTCCTTTTCTTTCTCTCTTTTTCTCGTTAGAACCAGCTCAAAAGCGTCGCAAATCTTCTACGGGTTCAATTAAAGCTGGAGGAGAAGAAATAAAGTTGTATGGTTCTGAACTCATAGTGTATGATAAACACAACCGATGTTTGTTGACTGATGGCGATTATGAACTAGGCTTACAAGAAGTACAAACCAATATTCGATCTAGCCCAAAGAAGCACAGCTCTTGGGAGTCTGTACCTGACATCAAGGAATGTGGTCCTTTTGAAGTATTTAGCAAAGGACCAACATTAAAGTTTAGGCTTAATTGGACGACTGAACCGAGTAACGGTTTAGTTGATAGACCAACTCCAATTCATTCAGTACCAAATGGTGATAATAAAGAAAATCGCTCAGGAAATAGTAAGTTATCTATCCTTTTCTTTTTCCACAGAAGAAGAAATATGTATAAACAGGATAAAAAGAAGATAAAATGTTTCATAAAATAATTTCAGCTGGTCTAGAACGTTCTTCCACAAATAATAATAATAATAGTACCAATAATAACAACAATAATAATAGTAATAACAACAATAACAATAATCCAACACTGCCAACACCTAGTCCTCTAAATTCCTCAAGAATGACAACTAGTGAGAAAACGGACACTATCATGGGTACACAACAAATAGTTTATCAGTTCCTGTATAATAATAATAGTCGCCAACAAACAGAAGCTTGTGAAGATTTACATTGCCCTTGGTGCTCATTAGACTGTGGAAAACTTTATTCTCTTTTAAAGCACTTAAAATTATGTCATTCGCGATTTACATTTACGTATGTGGTAAGTGTTTAAATATATGCATTACAAATCTGTGACATTAAAGTACTGTAAAATAAATTGTTTATTTTAATAGCCAATTCCACAAGGTGCTCGCATAGATGTAGCAATAAACGAATGTTATGATGGCTCATATGCTGGTAGCCCTCATGAATTAATTACGCAGCCATCTAGCATAGCATTTTCAAGAACAGGACCGACGAGACGTACAAGTGTAACAAATATTTTAGTATGTCGCCCAAAAAGAACTAAGCCAAGTCTTTCTGAATTTTTAGAGCTTGATGAAAATGAATATGAAAGCCAAAGACCTTATATTACAGGACATAATAGGTACAACAGTTAACTAAAATAAATGTCATTATTTATTACATATGAAATATGTTGCTCATGAAATTCCTTGTAGGTTGTATCATCACACTGTTACGTGCTTACCCATATATCCAAAAGAAATGGATATTGATTCGGAAGGAGAAAATGATCCGAAATGGTTACAGACGAAAACAATGATGATGATTGATGACTTTACAGATGTGAATGAAGGAGAAAAGGAACTTATGAAAATGTGGAATTTACATGTTATGAAATATGGCTATGTAGGAGACTGCCAAATACCACTGGCTTGCCAAATGTTTCTAGAAACTAAAGGGAAAGAATTGCTCATGAAAAATTTATATCGTAATTTTGTTTTACATATGTGTAGTTTGTTTGATTTTGGTCTAATTAGCCCTGTAGTTTTATATCAGACTATTCAAAAATTACAAGAAATTATGAAAGAAGGAGGCGAAGATAGTGATATTCGAAAAGTTTTACAAAAGTCCCATGAAGCTCAAGTTGAAAAATGGCTTAGTTCAGGTTGTCATGCATCTTTAGATGCTAATAAACAAAATAGTACAAGTACTAAAATAAATTTTAATAGCGATGGATCAAATTCTAATGCAAGACGGAAAACTTCTTTACCACTTAGTTCACCAAATTCACAATCTGTAAAAACATCATCCATCCACAATAATGTTAGCAAATATGCTAATATGATGACTACATCGTCAAACAAGACTGTAAATGGAAATAGTTATTAATAACCGTTATACATACGTTAATCTGCTAATTGTACGTTTTTGTACAGTATTTGTTGCAAAGGATGTAATTGCGATTAGTATAATTGACATTATAGCTACTTGATAATCATTGCTCTAACTACTAGATCAATTTTCTATAAATTTGAAAGTTTTAAATGTAAAAGTGAAACAAAAGACAAACTTTCAGATAAATATAATGTGAATAATTCATATAGTTCTAATTGAAATTCTGGAAAACAATTAAATATGAAGAAAAAATTTATTTTGAATATACGTAACCGAGAACCTTGTTTCGTAAAAAAGGATATAAGGTACCCGTTCTTTCTTGGTCTAGTCAATGATGCCTTTTATGTATCTAACTTTCTGAACTTTTTATTTGCTTAGTAATATGTGAAAATTATATTGCCTTATATACTTTTGATTTTTATAATTTGAAGAACATAATATTTTAATATCAAAACTGGAAAAGTGACAAATTAAAATTATTAAACACAATGTTACATTTAAATATAACTATCATTTTGGAAATCAAGGTCACTGGATAAATCTTGTATATTCATGATCGGGGATGATAGACTATTCTTTTATATGATAAAACAGTTGTACCTCTTATGGAATGTTAATTTAGATCATAATCTTATAGATTAATATGGATAAATTTAATATCTGAGGATAATATGAAGCTGAAAAAACTAGCACATAATCTATTGAAAGATGGGACCTTGGTACAATTACTTCAGATATTTCTTGTAAACTGAGGCTGTAAATTATAAGTTTTATCCCAAAGTAAGGAATAAACTGTTATAAAAAAGTGCCTTTGTAAAGCGGGAGAATTTGAATATAAGAGTGACTGTCGCCAATATATGACTTTTGCATTGAGTATTTATACTCATTTTAATATGTTGAATGTTTGTATGTTTTTATTTAGCAAAGTTTTTTGCCGATTGTCGTTCTTTCAGATAAATTTATGAATGAAATTTAGTACGTTACAATGAATTTATTCTCTGTGTAATATACACAACTTTACTGCCCATGATCGTTCGAAGAAGCATTTACATTCCCGTACGTAATACGTGACGTTTCTTTATAACGTAACTAGGTGAAATCTTGTTTAACTTTTTAACAAGTATTGATTTCTAGGAAATCTGTTCTCTTCGAACGACTTTGATCACTGTCCATTAATATTACTACTTATGCTAGGTTGTAAATAAAAAAATACAATAAATTTAGAAACATTATAATTTAAAGTGTTCACTGCTTTTACTTGAAATTATTCAAATTTTTTGTTATTTTTATTTCTTTTTTATCATAGGATAATAACATATAAAATATATTTCAGTGGTAATTATAGTACTCCTACGGAGTAATCTTTCTTTCTAATTTTAGAATGTGTAATATGTACATATATACCGAAATATATGCATACATAGACAGCCACTAAAGATATTTAAGAAAAATACATTTTTTAATGAAATAACTAATTATGATATATATACAAGTATATATATTTTTGTCACAATTAAAATGAAAACAAGGATAAAAAGGTCTTACTTTCATTCATAACGTTATAATAAGTTGTATTAAAAGTTTTCAAAACTTCTCTGATATCCATATATAAATATTTTCCCTAAATTTATTTAAATTTAATGTACAATTATAATATCTATGAATACATTATATTACTTAATACTGTTTGATATTTCTCTCATATTCATGGATTTGTTACTATAGTATATGTTATATGTTCAATTATATTATTTACTTAACTTGTTTTTTATTTTTATGAGAACCATCTGTTCTAATCTATTATATTTGAAATATTGTGGAAAATCTATTTTAATATATTCAACATGCCAATTAAATTGCTTTACTTTAATAAGATCTAAGAATTCTTCATACATTGGAGCAGTAGTTTCCATATTGGCTGTAGTAAAAACATATCTTTTCTCCAAAGTAATATAAACAACTTTCTGTACATTTGAATTTAAAAGTTCTGTTAATGTTTGAACAAATCCTTTTGTTACGATTTCATCATAAATTACTGTAAACATAAAAAATCATTAATCATATCTATGTTATTTTTATTGTAAAAATATAAATTTATAACTTACCATCAGCAGCTAGAATAATAGCTGGTTCATCTATTCTTTTTTTGTAAAATTTAGGCCATTCTGAATTCAAGAAATCTAATCCTTTAATGTCAACTTTAGACTTAATATAAGCTTTATTTCTCATAAAGTTTCTATGTATTAATTTCAATATCCCTTTTACATCAATGTCTAAAATGTAAGAAATACATTTACATTAAATATATGTGAACAATATTTAGTGTAATAGTATTATATTACAAACTTTATTACCTGTACAAATTACTTCTTTTGCTAGGAAACTAGCTACTATGCTAGTTAAGCCAACTCCAGCACCTAACTCTAGAATTACCTTATCCCTGAATAAATCAGGATTGGATAAAATATAATCAGCTAGTAATAATGCGCCTCGCCATACTTGCAATCCAACATATTGTAATTCTGTAGATATATGGTGTTCTAAAAATATTAATATATAATTTATTACATTAAATAATGTTTTCTGATATCTGGTCAATTCTATATATAAATTTATACCTATTAATAATTTTCCTTCTTGTTGCCTATCTATATTTATATCATCATCATTATCACGAGTTAAGCCATTAAGACATTCTGGTTTAATCATATAGGATGGATACTTAAAAATAAAGCTGGATATTACATCTATAAACATATCTTATGATTATATATCTTGTTACGGTTATATAAAAATTAGTACTACGTATTAAATATGACATTACAGAAGTTAAGAAAGTAATAAACTTACTGTCATTTTTACATTTTATATAAGAATTTTTATTTTCTGTAAATATTTCTGATGTTACTGTATACAATGTCATCTTTGTTAATAAAAATCCACTAATATGTAAAAATGATTTTAATTGTCTGTTTTAGATCACCGCATATGTATCTCTAATATTTCTAAGTCAAAGAAATAATATCAATATAAATGATCTCTGAACATTATACTTGTTAATAAAAAATAATAAAGCTTGATTTGCGTATAATTGATACACATTTCTATCTAAAAAATAATTAAATATTGCTAAATATAATTACTTTTCAGTATACCTGTTTACCCGAAATGTTATGCTTTTATGATGAAGTTTACATAATACAATATTTCACAATGAATACATAGTTAAACTGTGACTTATTGTTTTAGACAGTTATATTATATTTGCGCTTATGTAATGTGTTATTGCATACAAATATAATTTCTGAAATATTTTACCATTGTATATGATTTTTGTAATAAAAATATAATAAATTACTAAACGTATCTTGAAACTTTTATGTAATATGGACAATTCAGATATTTGTTATTATTAAGCTTTTTGAAATTGAAAAATTAAAAATAGATTGTGAAATTCAACGTTATAATTTATTTATAGGAGGAAAAATATTTTATTTGTTACGATGTACAAAACTTATTACATTACGTAAAAAATATTATAAATAATTTTTCTTTATTTAAATATTTTATTGAAAATAAGTAAAATATTTGCTTATTATATATATATATACAATAAATAGAGATTTAAATTTTAATTATTATATATATCTGAATTTAAATATTTTACAAAGGGATTGATATTTCAACCTTTTGAAATTCCAATGAATTCCAATGAAAAAATGTAAAGTAAAATGAAATTTTTAATAAATTTTTTAGCAAGAGTAAAGAAGATATTTCACATATATATTACCTTGGCAGATTATTATAATAAAAATACATATTAAATATAAAAATATTTTTTTATTAACTAGTGGTTACATATTTTTTATGTAAATATACATTATTAGAAGCTGTTATTAGTTTTGTAAGCCATGACATTATTACTAGAAATGGAACGGTATTTGGAATTCGGAGTAACAGAAACAAATAAGTACTCTTTGTTTTCTTCATACTTAATAGTATGATATTATAATAATTATATATATAATATATTGAAAAAGCAAAAAAATAATCGTAAGTTTGAATTTATATTAAAATAGAACGCAAAATATATTTATCTTCTCTGTGAAGTGATAAAATAGTATGATTAAAAAATAAATTGATATCCTAACCCTTGTATAGTAATCTTAACATTAACATCCTACCGGATTCTTGAATTTTGCGTCGACCAATCAGCAACTCCCACGATGAATGTGATGCTGATGCCACGCATTAACCACGATCTACTAACTGTATAGTTCTCTGCATCACTGTATTTGATCACTTTGTCCGTATTCTTCAACGAATGGTGTTGGTGGCTATAATTTTAATATTGTAACGGCAGAATCACCGTATTTGCTGTATTTATACCTGTCGTGGCATAACTTATCAGAAAGTAACATTGTCTCCATTTAAAGATGAAGTTCTTTGCGTTAATATTTGCAGTGACTTGTTACCTTACTTTTACTTTTGCGAAAATTGAAACTGAAGACTCGGTTTTGGTACTTACAAAAGATAATATCGCAGAAGCTATCGGACAAAATGATTACGTGCTTGTTGAATTTTGTGAGTAGTAGTTTTACATTTGCTTTTTAAACAGGTCTCTTAATTATATTTAATGAAAAATTGCAATATTTATTTTATTTGATATTTTTATGTGTTTAAAATATAATTGAAGCTGATCCAGATGCTTGGTTCTTACACGTCACCATTTAGGAGCCGGTTTTTAAGATCGAGCACACTTGTTGACATTATTTCATTTTTATTTCATAATATATGATGGAATGTTTGTCGAATGTATATGATATGAATGAAAAACTTTTATATATAAAATTTATATATAAAAATTATATATAAAATTTGTATATATAAAATATATAAAATATATGAAATTATTTATTTTATGTCACGAATATCGTGCGATTCATTTAGAATTATATTCATAATCCTATTAAAAAATATATGTATACTCCATATTGATGGCTTACTGCATAAATATTGCATATCCACTTTCTGTGGAATTTGAATTTTATATGTAACAAATAGTTCTTAACCATTTAGTACTCACTTTTGTCATTTTATGTTCCTAAAAGAGATCAATCCACAATTTGCAACCAATTTGATAATAGCATTGATAAAGATAAATACAATACAGTATACGTGCAATAAGCCATCAATATTTAGTTTGGTTAAATAAATATATAAGTAAAGGATGTACAAGTTACGATAAAATATATAAAAGTTTATTTAATATTTTGAATAATTAAATTTAATATATGGATAAATCTTTTGTATGTGCTTTAAATTGTGATCTATACTATGTTATTACTATACTTGCTTAATTTTTAAATTGCAATTTTATAATATAGTGATGACTTTTTAACATAATAATTAATTGCATAATTATGTCACAGAAACATATTATAGTTACATTAATAATTTTTTATGATTTTTAATATTTAGATGCACCATGGTGTGGACATTGTAAAGCTTTAGCACCTGAATATGCTAAAGCAGCCAAAAAGTTAGAGGAGGGTGGTTTCTCTGTAAAATTAGCTAAAGTTGATGCAACTGTTGAAACAGAATTAGCTGAGAAGCATGGAGTTCGTGCATATCCTACCCTTAAATTTTATCGTAAAGGTTCAGCTATTGATTACAGCGGTGGTCGTCAAGCAGATGATATTATTAACTGGGTAATAAAAAAGACTGGTCCAGCTGCTAAAGATTTGCCAACAGTCGAAGAAGCTAAATCATTTATCGAGGCACGAAATGTTGCCATTGTTGGGTTCTTTAAGGTATTATTAAAATAACAATATATTTGTTTGAAATCTTTGTTAATTGTATTATAAAACGCAAAATGTATATATGTATTTAATTATGTTAATTAGGATGCAGAATCAGATGGTGCAAAAGTATTTTTAGAAGTTGCTAATGCTGTTGATGATCATGTATTTGGTATAAGTAGTAATGAAGAAGTTTTCAGTGAATATGGAGTAGAAGATGGTAAAGTTGTTTTGTTTAAGAAGGTACATTAATTTTAATTTATTCTATTTTTCTTTATAGATATGTTAATAATATCATATATGTCATTTAATATTTGTTTTAGTTCGATGAAGGCAGGAGTGAATTTAATGACGAACTTGATGTTAAAAAGTTACAAAACTTTATCTCTATACATGCATTGCCTTTAGTTGTTGATTTTAATCAAGATACTGCACAAAAGATATTTAGCGGTGATATTAAAAGCCATCTGCTTGTCTTCCTTAGTGAAGAAGCTGGTCATTTTGAAGAATATGTAGAAAAGATTAAAGAACCAGCAAAGAAATTCCGTAAAGAGGTATGTACAAATATAAATAATGTAGATATAAAGTAATGCATATAATAAATAGTATCATCATAATAATAATATTTTATGATATTGTACAGGTTTTGTTTGTAACAATTAATGCTGATAAAGCTGATCATGAACGCATTTTAGAATTCTTTGGTATGAAGAAAAATGAAGTACCTGCTATGCGTATTATACAACTTGAACAGAATATGGCTAAGTACAAGCCAGAAAACCCAGAATTATCTAGTGAAAATGTTTTGGAATTTGTAACTGCATTTGTTGAAGGCAAATTGAAAAAACATTTGCTTACACAAGATTTACCTGAAGACTGGAATAAGAAACCTGTAAAAGTTCTTGTTGGTACTAACTTCCATGAAGTTGCTTTCGATAAAACGAAGAACGTTTTAGTTGAATTTTATGCTCCATGGTGTGGACACTGCCAACAATTAGCTCCTATATATGAAGCAGTATGTTTCATTTACATATTTTTCACTTTTGTAACTTATAAAATGTTTTAACAAATATTTAAATATAATGTGATACATTTCTAGCTTGCAGAAAAATATAAAGACAGCGAAGATTTAGTTATAGCAAAAATGGATGCTACTGAAAATGAATTAGAAGATATAAGAATTGTTAATTACCCTACGATTACTCTCTACAAAAAAGAAACAAATGAAGTAACGATTTCAGATTTATTAATATTTTTATATAACAATCTTAATAACATATATAATCATCCTAAATTGAATAAATTTTAGGCTGTATCATACAAAGGTGAAAGAACACTTCAAGGACTTTCTAAGTTCATTGATTCTGATGGTACTTATGGTCAAGCCCCAGAAGAAGTTCGTAAAAACTTTTAATTCATTTTAATTGTATTGTAATAATATAAGATTATAATTGATTTTATGTCATTTTTACAGGCTCAAGAAGAAGATGAAGATGATGATGTGCCAAGAAAAGATGAATTATAGATATATATCATTATAAAAGAGCAAATTTAATAATTTCTCATAACTACTGTTTATAAACTTTGTAATTCTGCTTAAAAGATATTAATTTATAGAAGACTTCTTAATCATTCATTTCTACTTAAATTTATGAGTCAAGTTCTTTCAAATTATACAATTAATTGCTAAAAATTTATTTACAATTTTCCATATGTTTATATATATGCATATACATTTACATATATATGTATCTATATAAACATAAATATATGATTGGCATATTTCAATTACAATATTTACTGTATCTGACTGAGTTTCTAATGTGATAAATTGCACATATAGATAAAGCAATTTATTTTGTACGTTTTAGGTTTAAAATATATTTTGTCTGAATGTCTGATATGAAAATGAACTGTACGTCGAAACATTCTTCACAATTAGGGCAAATACGTCATTGGTATCGTTCTTATATTTTTTTGTAACTTTGCCCTCTGAGAATTATAATATTTAGATACAATACCTTTATCTTGTGATGTTGATGTATGAAGGACATGACATATGAAAAATCATTAAGCTAAGGTTTCCGCAAAATCGTAAATCGTGTTTTATTTTTATAAGAAAACTTTGTTTTTTATTGAGTAAACACACGCGTTCGTACAATAAACGCATATTAAAAAATATCTTTAATACAGTAGGGTAGCTATTTTAAATGATCATATTATCAAAATTTATCGTTAATAAATACATTTCCATTCACAGCATTTATAAAACTATAACGGTTTTACGAACATTTAAGGTAGAAACGATTTTAATGTTTTTCACAGTTTAGTTAAGTAAAAATTTTATAAAATGAATTATATATATATATTTACCTTCATCTCATTTCCACAAATAAATCCATTAAATCACAATATCTGTTTTACTTAATAATATGTTAAAGAAGGCAACACATGTATTAGAAAGAATTGTAAAATATATCATAAATATATTGTATCTACACGGTATTTTAGTACATAAGAAAACCAGTTAACACTTTGAGTGATACATCACTTTTTTATTCTCTTCTATACTATTCTTAATCTGTAATCTATCTTATGTTGCTTATTGAATTTTTATTCACCGATTTTTATCTTTGTTTGTTAGAAACAGCAAGATTTGAAAATAACAATGGAAGACTCGTTTAATTTTTCGAAACTGACTAAATTTTTACATCAAACCTTGGTACTTACAGAAGAAGTAAAGAATGTATTAAAATCAAATTGTGATGAAGCAATGTATTGTTTAAAACCATGGTACACGGAAATACATTCTCAGCAAGAAGTTAATAAAGATATTTGTACTTGTGTCGAAGTAAGGCCGTTATAATATAATTGTTTTATATAATTTTTTATATCAAAATTATGTTAATTTCTTTTTTTCTATTTAAAAGTCCAAAGATGAAGTTCAAGAAATTGCTGCAGATATTAGTAGAACATTGATACAAACACAACAATTGCGGGAAAAATTATCTTCTAATATCACGGGAAGAAAAACAAAATATTACGCTTATGAATGTTTCCAAGAAACTGGTAAATATTTAAAGAAATTATTAAAGTTATTTAAAAAGCAATGTATTCTTTATCTTACTTAATTATTACGTTTGTTATCAATAGTAGGAAATAAAAAACAAAAGAGGGTAAAAAGTTTAAATATAAGCAATAAAGATATATATTCGAAACAAGGCCTTTCTGGTATAAAATTAAATGTTGAAAAAGCAAGTATTGATAAGGGAGTACAAAATGAAGTAACACAAAGAGATGCACATATGACATCTAAAAAAACCAAGAATGCTAATAAACAATCAATATCGCACTCAATGAAATCGTCAGAAAGCAAGAATTTCCTTGTAATAAATAAAAAGAATATTAAAAATATAACGGTCGTTAAAAACATTAATCGCAAAATGAAAAATGATGTTAAATCTAATACTTCCATAACAGAGGTAATTTTTTGTGATACATGTATATGCATTATTTTCTATATATTACGCATTAATTGTATTCGTCTACTTTAATAAAATTTAAAATATAGTAATTTTTATCATGAAGCTTATCATATATTCTATTTACACAAAATACTTTTATTTACATAAAGGTTGTACATATTTAGTAAATACTTGAATATAAAATATCATAAATAAACAATGTTCTAAAATTTTGACATTTTTTAGTTTCATTATGGTTTAAGATATTTTACATACAGTAAAATATAAAACAATATCAACTTTTTTATTATATGAGTGTCTCCAAATTTAATTATTGCATACTTAATTAGTCGCTATTTAATATATTTTTGTTTTTATGCAGTCAAAAAGTATCAAATTTGGTCAAAGAAATTCTGCAGCATCAACTAGTGAATTGAAATGTCTAATACGGAAAATGTCAATTAAATCTGATAATTGTACACTTCCTAATGAATATAGAATGAAGTGTCCATTACACGAAGATACAATTTCACGGCGTACTTGTGGACAAAATTTAACACTTAGGACTATTGTAGATAGTTTAAATACAATTGATATCCCCGAAGAAATAATTAATTCACTGAGAGTTTATCATACATATTTGAATACTGAATGTACAGAAAGATCATTCAATGAAAAACAACAAAAAGTGTTACATACATTTTTGCTAGAATTTAATAAAATGGTAAGTAAATATAAAATTTATAAAAGTAAACTATATATATCTATATATATACAGAGTGGTTGGTAACTGATGGTACAAGCGGAAAGGGGGTGATTCTACGCGAAAAAAGAAGTCGAAAATATAGAATAAAAATTTTTCGTTTGAGGCTTTATTTTCGAGAAAATCAACTTTGAATTTTCGCTCGGTACGCGTGCGGTACGTTATAACGGATCTCACTGTAGATCGTTGTCTCGATGGAAAAATTAAAAAAAATATTTAAAAAAAAATGTTTATTCTATATTTTCGACTTCCTTTTTCGCGTAGAATCACCCCCTTTCCGCTCGTACCACCAGTTACCAACCACCCTGTATACTCCATATATAAATATGTAAATGTATATTACAGGATGAAATTGCACAAAACCAATTAGCACACAAGAGTTATGTAGTAACTGCACTTCTTAAATTTATTTCTTTATTTCAAACTCTTTCCTCTAAAAACATAGGGATTGATGTAGAAGATATTAGATCACTGTACACAAAATTAAGATCTGCATGGAAAATTTATGAAATGAACGAATTTAAAAATAAACAAATTTTGAGAAATGATATATGCAAAACACTACATACTATTTCTAATGTAACAGAATGCATGTCAAATGGACTTTGGAATCTTTTTTATAATCAAAATCTTGAAGGTACAATTGTATTCTTTTTCATAACTAATATGATATTTTATCTTAGTTTGTTTTCTAGGGATGTCCAAAATATGTTGTATGCGTTACACAAATAAAGACGAGTTATTACTCTTCTTTGATGTAATGCAACAAGTACAACATATACAATACTATGATGATTTAATGAAGATTATTGCAGAAGATGTGCTTCCTAACATGAACATCTTTCTTGGCTGTACACAATTAGAATATGTAAAAATATATAAAATGATTTCTATTCTTTACCAAGGTTTAAATCCAAAAATTCCTATTTTAGTAAGAACTGATAAATAAAGATCTTAACATTTCTTATTATTCAGAAATTGAGCATTGATGCATTTATCATTTATGTTACTATAGCAACTAGAAAACAGAAATATATTGGTATTATTTATACATTCAGTGTACGATTTCAATGTAATATACTGACATATTTTTTAATATCAATAAAGTAAATCTAAACGATTAATTTATACGTGATAATAATAAGTGTTATTTTAATTGTTTAATAATTCATTCTTTTATATTAACTTTTTTGAGATCATGTTTAAAAGTATATTTAAAAGTTTAAATAAAATGCTTGTATGAGTTATTTAGTTTATTAAATAGATTATTGATTAGATTAAAAATGAGAATTTAAAACATGAAAAACGTCAATATGCAATACACTTATACAAAAAAGAGGTTACAATTTGGAAAACAATGTAACTTCACAAATTATGATAAAGTAGAAGCTGATATTAAACCACATGCAGAATCTATGACTCACTATATTCGAATAGATCCTGTAACTCAAGGAACTCAATGTAGCAAGATATATTCTGTTCATGAGGTATAAATTGATGTTGAAAATTATTTATGTATATATATTATTGTTATTGTTAACAATATATTTAGGTAAATACAAATACTGCAACATTCCGAGATAGTGGTATATTTCATTCTGAAGGTGGTTGGCCAAAAGATTTAAATGCGAAAGATGTAGAACAGGCAGTGAGATATAAACGCAAAATAGAGAAAGATGAACTGTATATTCATACAATGCTTCAATTGTTGCCTGTAATAATATTTGTTTATATTTTCAACTTATTTGTTTAACTATTTTACTATAAATGAATCCATGACTACGCATTCCAATTATTTTTAGCCGATGGAACAGTGTATTTTACAGAATAATGTTTGTAATATTTATGAACAATACTTCAGTTATATGGAACCAGTTTCTTTAATACAACGAGTATATTCACGTACAGTGAATGTATATCGTGATATTTTACCAATAAAAAGACAAATAACACATCTTTCTTGGTCACCGGATCAAGGAAATCGTTTTGCAGCTAGTTACTGCAATACTGACTTTAAAAACGCAATAAATGACAATCCTCAGTCATATATTTGGGATGTAGGTAAGTTAAATAAAAAATTTCAGGATATATAAAGAAGACTGAACAGGTTTATGGTCCAAATTTATAGAAAATCCAAATACACCTTGTGTAATCTTAAAACCATTTTGTCCAATTTTAACATTGGAATATAATCCTAAAGATAGTAATATACTGATTAGTGGCTTAATGACTGGTCAAGTGGCTTGTTGGGATATTAGAAAAGGATCAGAACCAATTGAAACAAGTTTAGTGGAATTTAGCCACAGAGATTTATGCAATGAGGTGTTATGGATAAATTCTAAAACTAGCACAGAATTTTTCAGTGCTTCCAAAGACGGACAAGTATAACAGGATACATTTATTTATTTATTTATTCTTAGTCCATACCTTTCGACTTGGGACGACTTTCGGTTTACATTTCTTATATAATGCCCTTACATCACTTATGTATCTCTTACACTAGCTCTTCTATAATTATATACAACTGCTTATACTCATTTATTGCACCTTACTTGATCTATCTCTATGTATTAACTTATAACTAACGCTTATAACTAAGTGCCCTTTCCTTCTTTGGCTTTTGCTTCCTTGTTGTGCTCCCTTCCTGTCGTTCCTCTCCCTCTTCTGCTATTCTTCTCTTCTCTATTATCGCTTTCAGTTCTGCCAGTCCTTCTCCAGTCTCATTTAGTGTTTCTACCATGTTCCTTGCTCTTCCTGTTATCTCACATTCCTCTAATATGTGTTTCAAGTCCTCCTCTCTTTTTTTGCATAATCTGCATCCTCTTTCTCCCTCCTCTTTCCAGTGTTCCCTTGCCCTGGTTTCGTTACCACATCTAAATCTTGCTACCATACTTCTGTCCTTCCATTTCATCTTTCATTCTAGATACTTTGGTAGCCCTTCTTTTGCTATGTTTCTGTAATATCTATTGTACTTAGATTCCCTTATCCTTTTGTCCCTCTCCTCTGTTTCTCTCTTCCCTCTTTCTTCTATGATTTGGTTTGCTGTCATCCTTTCTTGTCCATCTCCTGCCTCCACTTGTGTCCTTCCCTCTCTCGCCTCCTCTAACCTCATCTTTCTTTTTCTTGCTCTTTTCCCTTCTTGGCCCTTTCCCCAATTCCTTTCTCTCTCCTTTATACACTCCTTTACTAATTCCTTCTTCGATTCTAAGGCTTTCTCCTCATACCTTACTGCTCTTTTTAGTGCCTTTTCTCTTATTTCCTATATCTTGCACTCCTCTCTCAAAATGTAATTCGGCGTTGTTGTGTCTAAGCCTAGAATCCATCTCACATGTCTCCTTTTTATTCTGTCTAGTCTCTCTTCTATGTTCCATCCCCACACCTCCGCTCCAAACAGCACTACACTCTCTACCAGTGCTCCAAACATCTTCATTCTCCTCTTGTAGTCCCTTTTAAATATCCTTTCTCCTACGCTCCATGTCTTCTTCATCGCAATTGTTGCCCTCTTTTTTCTGTCTTGAATATGCTTCTCATCACTCCCATTTTTCTGCAGTATGTACCCTAAATATCTTATCTCGTCCTCTTCTTCTAGTTCTTGCTCACCCCATCTCCATTTTCTTTGTCTCCTATTGTTCCTTCTCTTTTCAAACACTACTATTTTAGTCTTTTCCGTGCTCAAGTATAACAGGATACAAAATGAAATAAAAAGAGTACGTAAATGTAATATGTAAATTAATATATAAATGTAAATTAATTACAGATAATGTGGTGGGATATCAGAAAATTACAAATGCCTACAGAAACATTGGTAATAGATTTATGTAAACCTGATGATCAAAATATTGATAAAGCAATTGGAATTTCAGCGTTACAATTTGAACCATCTATGGGTACACGTTTCATGTGTGGTCTTGAAAATGGTAACTAAGAATTTTAATTCACGTACTTTTATTTATATCCTGATATATTTATTTGTGCTCAGGTATAGTAATATCAGGAAATCGCAAAGGGAAAACTTCAAGTGAGAAAATTGCAACGAGATTCAAGGCACAATATGGACCTATAATAAGTTTAGAAAGAAACCCAACATTTGTTAAAAATTTTTTAACAGTTGGTGACTGGACGACAAGAATATGGTCTGAGGATTGTAAAGAATCTTGCATTGCATGGACACCGTGAATATATTTAAAATCATTTAATTTACATTTATATTAAAATTGACATAAATTATTAAAGTTTTATTCAAATTATATTTTAGTGGTCATAGAGATTTTCTAATGGGTGGAGCATGGAGCATAACACGATTTTCTGTATTTTTTTTAATAAAAATGGATGGAACTCTGGATGTATGGGATTTGTTGATTCAACAAGATTCTCCAGTTCTTAGTGTGAAAGTATGTCTATTTTGATGTATTATTCATATTTAAAAATTAATATAACATATCCTAGGTTTGTGATGAAGTGCTAACATATATAAAACCCCATGAACAAGGACGATTAGCAACAATTGCTAATAAGAAAGGAACAACATTTTTACTTGAATTTTCAGAAGCATTAACAGCTAATCAAAAAAATGATAAACTTTTATTTACAGCTGTAAGTTCTATTAATATTATAATGTCTAATTATATTTTTTCATCACATTCATATAATTGAAATTAACAGCTTCTTGATAGAGAAACACGCAGAGAAAAGGTAAAGGAAGCTAAAAATAGAGAACAGAGATTGAAAATGAAATCCCTTCGAAATATCAATACTGAAACTGAATGCACTACAGGAAGCACAAAAAATGATGAGAAAGATCTAAAATGTTCTAATTCTAATACTAATGATGCAGTACTAATACATTGTGAAGAAGACTATGATAATGCTATAAAGGCAGTGAGTTTGAAATGTTCTTAAAACAGATATATGTATATAGTTCAATACATACAAGAATAACAGTTAATTTTGTAATTTAATTATACTTTATTAGGAATTACTAAAAGAAGACGGAACAAATAATGAAATATCATAATAAATATGCAATGAATGAAATAATAAATGAATTTTTATTATATGTATATTCAATATTCAATAAATTCTCACATTTCTGTACCTTAAACTTATTTTGTTTATGCTATTACTTTGGACATGCATATATTTTTAATCTGTTTTATTATAATCTCATTACAATCATTTAAAAAATGATTTTACAATGAATAATTATATACAGGGTGGTTGGTAACTGGTGGTACGAGCGGAAAGGGGGTGATTCTACGCGAAAAAAGGAAGTCGAAAATATAGAATAAACATTTTTTTTTTAATTTTTTTTTTAATTTTTCCATCGAGACAACGATCTACAGTGAGATCCGTTATAACGTACCGCACGCGTACCGAGCGAAAATTCAAAGTTGATTTTCTCGAAAACAAAGCCTCAAACGAAAAATTTTTATTCTATATTTTCGACTTCTTTTTTCGCGTAGAATCACCCCCTTTCCGCTTGTACCATCAGTTACAAACCACCCTGTTTAGTTATACTAGTGCTTGTACCATATTCATAGTAAACAAATATTTATTATATTATAAATATTTGAAAACAAAAATTAAGTTTATTTATGTTGATTGTTGTACACCTGTATCATAACGGCATAAACTGAAGTTTCCGATCAATTTTGATACCTGCCGCGTGTTAGTTACGGAGAACCATATATTAATATTTTTTTAACTATTTATTTTTAAATGATTTATGCGTTCAAATTTCATCTATAGTGTGCATATAAGTGTTATAATATAATAAAAAGAATTAATTGCAATGTACATATTAATTGCAATACAGCATACAATTATAATTTTCATAGAAATATAAAACATGTGAAATTATACTTATATCTTTAATGTGTTCAAAAACTCACTGCATAAATAATTTAATACACTCGATTAGTGAGGGAGAGTCAATGATATCAATATAAACACTAACCAAACAAATTTTAAGAATTGCAGATGAAGATTCACATAACCTCCAAGAAATTTTACTTCGAAGAAACAGATACGAAGAATGAAATAAAGCATATTTTTGCTAGTAAGACGTAATAAAAGGGATGATATAGAATTAATTCACATTATTGCATAATTCATTCAGTAGTAGGAAACATTAGAGAACAACGACAAACAAAAGATTTTATTTATTTTTCAAATAAAATATTTCCAAAAATGTATGGTTTATTTGCTTCACCATCATGATATAATATGTTTATTGTAAATACACTTCACACAAAATACTAATAAAATGTAAGCACCATTACTTGCAAATATTTATTAAAAGGAAACAAAATGTAATTATATTAGAAGATAACATATACAAATACCTCGAATATAGTTCAATAATTTTAAAAATCAAAATTCTAATGAAAAAGTTTCCATTACTATAAAGTCTTAATTAGACTCACAATTCAACTGAAAATAAAGTGGAACATGGAATTGCAAATTGCATTAACAAAGAATAAGAAGAAAAGACAAAATGTAACGAATCTGCGACCGCTCATAAATAAAACTAACTACAAAACTAATTTTCAAGATAGCGACGATGAGCATTCGTTTTCTAATAACGCAAATATCACAGAAGATATGGAAGATTCTTTCCCAATGTTCAATAGAGATACGTCCAAATTGTTTACTAATACAGACTCTATGAATTCATCGGAATTTGCATCGAAATCAGTGGACGTTATCGTTGATATTCATCAAGAATATAAAGAAGAATCACATGATAATAACATCGAACATGGTGGAGCATCAAATAAGAAAAATTCATTTCTGAAGGAATCCAAAAATGTGAAAGCATTTTCGACAAAAAATATTTTTCACGAAAAGATCGAGAAATCAAAAACCAATTTAAAACATGAAAATCTTTCAAGAGACGATGATGATATAAAAGTCGTAGATTCGTTAGATTTGATAGAAGAATTTGGAGAATCTTTGGTCGCTAAAAAAAATGGAAAAGAGATTCAAACGGTGAGTAAGAACAAATTAAGCGATAAATTAAGTAGAAAGAATATTAATCAGTCGTCTGTCGAGGGAAAATTACATGGCAGAAAACAATGGATTACGCCGAAAGACGAGAAAGAAGTAAAGAAACCAACGAGAAAACGATGGTCGAAAGATAACACCGTAATTCGATTACCAGAGACTAGGAACACTTCTTGGACGATTGTATCTTCAGAAAGTGCATCTTCGTTTGTTCAACGTTCAGAGAAACCACTACCAGCAACTAGATCGTTCTTGAAGAAATCATTGTTCGGGTTTGATAATGAGGCCTTCGATTCGGAAGAAATTCTTACGATTGAAACTGATCATAATCGAAGCAACCCAAAAATCAGGATGAAGAGAATGGTTCACAATCCAGAACAAATGGAGCTTTCTACTTTCGATAGTCGAAGCATTCGAGATTCGTTGAGCGAAGAAAATAAGAGTTTCAAGGAAACAGCGATTGTGACCGAAGATTTGAAGGAGTCTGCAAATGTGGACAGTGAAACGTCTGAGAATCGAAGGAGGAATGCAATATTAGATGTTGAACATATTGATAAGTTTAACCGCGGTGATATATCTTTGAAAGATAGAAGGAATCGTGGATTAAGAATTAAGAGAAGTTTCGTAGAAAAGAGCAACAAAAATACTTCTAATAGTTCGAATAACTCTCAGAGCTTGGAGGAAATCACTGCGCAATCGGATGACGATTCTAAGGAAGTATCGATAAAAGATGATCGATTTTTGATAAGAAGTGGTCGAAAGCATTCCGTTAACAGTCGAAGGCATTCTAAGGAAAATTCACTACCTGTTAGTGAAGATGATCTCGATGAAGATCGTTTAAAACATTCTAGTCAATATTCGGTGACTACTTCCGAAAACGATGATTTTGACGAAAATCATGCTAAAGCAACTAACGATGAAGCTAAGTTAAAAAGGTCTAAAACAAAGAAAAAGAAATCGAAATTTATAGAACATCAGTTGCAGAAAAAAGACAAAGAAAAGAGGCTTTCTAAAAATTTGACGCCGAGTGTCAATGTCGAAGAAAGTTCAAAAAGGAAGAAAAAGAGGAAGAAGAAAGACGATATAAAATATATATCCGTAACGATTCATAGAACAGATGTGTTGGAGGTTGATTACGTGACGAAACATCCTATGGTAAAGGTTCATATAGTAAAGGCTGAAAATGGGAAGTATTTGAAAAATGAACATGGTGCGTGTACGTATTTGCAGCCTGTAATAACTGGGAAGTTTGACTTCAAAGAGAATAAGTCTATAGTTCCGGTATGGGAGGAAGAACTTATCTTCGAACATGATTTCAAAGAGCTTTTGAAAATTGATAATGAACAGGTTGTAATACTTTTTGAAATCGTCGATCTTTTGAGTTTTGCCGAGGCCAGCTTCAATTATGATAAATTTGGCAAGTGTTTTGGTTACTATATATGGTGTATATGCATAGTTAATATCTAACATTTAGTTTAGAAGAATTGAGAAGCTTATAACAAAAACAACCACCCTTCTCCATGTTTATATGTTACGTTATCCATGTTATAATACATTTCAGTCCTTTTTAACAAAATATATATAGGTAATATTAAACAAACATATTTATTATATTTATTATTATTATAATTAATCCTAATATCTATAATAATTGTAATTAATATTACATTAATTATATTTTATATTATAATTAATTATTTTTACAAAACCACTTAATTTTCATTCGATAATAAGTCAGAACACAGATTATTTTTTACAATTTCGATTTCACAATGCTATGAGCGTCGTTTTTGATTACTGAAAGGGATTATTATCTTAAAAATCGATATACCTGATAAGGGTAATCTTTGCTATAAGCTTCTCCATTAGTTTTAATTAATTTAGGATTAAAATTAATCGTTTGATTTTATTCGTTAAAATAGGTCATGAAGGTTGTTGGTACAAGGTTGCATGGGCTTTTTTAAAGCCTGTAGGACGAAACCAGGTGTTACATATTAACAAAAAAGTCAGATTACAACTGTATAAACCTCGAAAGAATTCGCAAAAATTTGATAGATTTCATACGTGTGAAGTAAGTGATTACTAAGTGAATAGGCATAACGTAAACATTATTATTTTCGTCATTAATGACTCGATCAAAATCCTTTTTTATCCTAAATATGTAACATGATTTTATAGGACTGCTTTATCTCCTTTCTATGTAAATTTTTAAGGTCAACTGTAATCTCTAATATTTTCTCTTTGCTTATCAGACATTACTAGCAGGCGTTGAAAAGAATTTAAAATAAAGATATTTTTATATTTTAATGTGAAATAAATTTCATTTTAATATGTACATATAAAATTTTGATATATATACTTTTATTGAAATATAAAAATGTAGTCATATATAGATATATCTTTTATCTGTATATAAGATCAGTTATCAAATAGATATCAAATATACTTACATTATCTGCTAAAATGTAATTTAGTTAGAAGATTACAAATACAAATGCACAGCGCGATTTTATTTTTTATTAGAACTATCATAAGATATTATAATAAGATGAAATTTACTTCTAAACATTAACACGCAATTTATTACCTTTGGCATATTTCGTTGTCAAACGATGTATGTAGATAAGATAAAGGAGAGACTATTAGTTGTATCAATTTTAGCAATTATATTTGAAATCACTTGAAACTTCGATGATTCGTGTATTTAATTCTAATATATCATTGGTGAGATTTTAAATACTTTGAATTTTCAAATTGAATTTTCTAGGTGTATACATGGTGGAAATCGAACGTCCGAGAAAAGTATCCTAGCAGTTTATTTGTTACCGCAAAATCCATCAATCAGCCTAAATTAGAACCTGTTCTTTATCGGCAATTATCGTTATATGATTTATCCAACACACGTAATGAATCACATGGGATGTCTGTTCATACTTCAAACCCTATAAACTTGCCAAAATGGACTAGATTAGCCGCACAGTCATGTAAAATACCAAATGAAATTTTCTTCGAAACGGATATTGGTGAAAATGGATGTTTTTACATTGCTTTTAGTAACGACGGCAAATATTTGGCTTGTTGCTTTTCCGAAGAGCACGACTATCCCATTGTCGTCTACGAGGTGAATATTAAAATTTTTCATTTTTATTAGTACGAAGGGTAAAAGATTTTGATGCGATTACATATTTTCTTCTTATTCCTACTACGTTCTTTCGGTCATTTTCGATCCAATTATGTTTTTTTAAGATTAAAAAATATCTTTAATTTGAACAAAAATAAGAAAAGTATGACTGATTTCTCATCTCAATTCTATATTAAGACGTTACAAATTCTTTCTGTTTGCTAAAATCAGAGCAAGATTGAAATATAAAAATTCGAGGTTTGTAGCAGGATTAAACAGTAAAAAGTGTAATACTGAAGAAATAATCTTATTAAGCATTGAAGAAATAATTCCAAGTATCATCATTAGTATATTTGCTGTATATATGTTGAGACCACGTCTTATGATAATTTTCAAAAAACCCAGTTAAATATTCTTCATATATTTTATTTTTTTTTTGGAATTGTTGTACAAATGATCTGGATTGTTTAAATATTAGATTATATTTCTTGTGATTTTAAATTGTTTTTACATATTACAAATCAATTAAAGGGATTACAAAAGTTTTAGCAAAACATTATTTAATCCTTACACGTTCGATTGTATCTTTGTAAGTGATTCATTAACTAAATGATAAATATATTTTTTTTGCGAGAACTAGTTTCAAATTTTAGTACATTATGTCTTCTTTAAATAACTATTCGAAAAACGAATTTCTACTATTAATAAGTTATACAAAAAAATTATATTATTCGATGATTAATTTCAGTGTAATTTTCATAATTTTATTAAGTTTGGTAGAAAACACTTTTATACATTGCAATAAACACAATTGTACAATTTCAAATTTGTCAAAATCTTTCCATGCGATGTTACATATTATTATATTATTTCGTTACAAATATTAAAGTTCTTTTAATTGCTGTTAGGTTGAAGCAAAGAAGATCTACGTACGGTTTTCAGGACATAAAACTTTCGTTTACTCCCTCAACTGGTCTAACAATGATAATTATTTGCTTTCTGTTTCATCTGATCAAACTGCTCGTATTTGGGATGTACAGAATCGAATTGTAGAACATATACAAGTAAGAATTTATTAGAAGATAACAGAAGGTAAACGAAATATGTTTATTCCGTAAAATTTTTAAATTTGGGTTTCGTCCAGCATTGATGTTATTATTAATATTATGTCTAAGTTAAAATTTATGTTATGTTTACACAGAATGTCTCATTTCTGGACATCCTGATTAGCGTTGTTATTACTGCCGTAGTGAAAAATGTTTCATCCATATACATATATAAATATATGTGTTAACTGATAAACTTAATCAGTTAAGCAGTGCATCCTGTGTAACTCCTCTTCCCACTCAGAAAACCTCCGTAATTTCTTTTCCAATCTTATCACACTCTTTGTTTCTTCGTACATTCTCATAATCCCTTAGTATTTTACTTGTGCCCACCTACCTCAACATCGCCTTCAACCCTCATCTGTCCACTCTGTTGAACGTCGCTTTCAAATCTGCAAATAAAAAAACACGAATACCCTCCCTCTTAGTTTATTCAACTCCTTGTTTATTACGTAATGATTATTATGTTAATATATATTATCATGTTTTCCTTCTGTAGTCTTCACTCAATAATATAATTTATTTGATATCATGATGGTAATATCAATCGAAATTAAATTGTGTATCTTTCAACAGATGATGCCTCATCCATCCTACGTGTACTGTGGCAAATTTGATCCCGATATTTCTTCGATAGTAGTAACTGGTTGTTACGATCGTATAGCACGTATTTGGATAGAAAATAAGAAGTCGAAAAATTGGGATCTTAGCCAAGAATTAGAGGGTCACGAAGGATTTATAAATTCTATGTATTTCCAGAAGAATAGTAACTTATTAACAGCAGATAGTGTCGGAATAATAATCATATGGGTGTTGAAAAAGAGTCGAAAAATATCATCCATGAAAGAATGGTACATATCACGAAAGATAAAGGTCAGAGAAATCGACGGTATAATAATTAACACAATTATTTTACATCCCTTGGAGTCCAGACTTCTTGTTCATTCACGGAACAATGAGTTAAGAATGTTAGATCTCGCAACTGGAGTAGTATTGCAAAAGTATAATGAATTGAATAATCAAAGGTATTCTTCATCTTATAATTTTACTTTTAATGATTCATTCTTGTCTGATTTCTTTTACATTATCTTGAAATATTTCTTGTAGAATACAATCAACAGCTTGTATTTCTCCATGTGGCAATTTGATCTTTTGCGGTGGCGAAGATTCATCTTTGAACGTGTGGAATTTAGAAACCGGGAATCTTCTCGCAAAATATACGTTTGATCGACATTATCGAGCAGTGACTTGTGTAGATTATCATCCATACGATCACATATTAGCTTTTTCGACTTTTGGTAGTTCTGCTTCGGTGAGAATTTTAAGATTTAATAAAGATGGTACGGGTGAAGATATAGGATTAAGAATGATGAGAGAGACTGAAAACACAGTGAATAATAGCGATGTTCCCATGAGATTCCTAAAGACATCCGTAATGCCCAAAGAAAGATTAAGATCGAATAACTCAAAGAAAGTAATCGAAGAGGCTTCCTATACGAAAGAAAAAAGCTTACAATCTAATCGAAGCCATAATTCTAGTCTTCTTAAGTTTTCTGATAGTGTTCTCGAAAAAGATAAATACAGCGATATAATGTACCATGATACAAAAATGAAACTTCAACGATTAAATGAAGCGGGCCAAACGATGAAAAGTCGCAGTACGAATCGTTTATATAATATTATTGAAAAGATTGATAGAATTTTATCAAATTCATCAAAATCGTCAGGTGATATTGAATCTGGGAGGAATTTTACCCTCCTCCAACAATCAAGTGAGAGTGAAGTCTTAACGTTTTTAAATGAAAACATAGAAAAACAGAAGAAGAAACTGAAAAAAAATAAGTCTGCGTATTTAACTATCGAAGATCAATCCAGTTCTTATTTTGAATCAAATACAACAAGTAGTGACAAACTGAAAGTTGTCGAATGTTATACGTTACAAAGTGAAAGAACAAATGATTGGAATAGGAAGGAGAGATCGAGAAGCGCGAAGGAAATGAGAAACAGTAATATATCTAAGGATGACATAACAAAAACTTTTTCCGATAGCGCCACAAATTATCAGAAGATTAAAGCATATGACGAAATCACTAAAACTCTATTACAAGAAAATATTGAACCGGATTTCGCTATTGAAATGGGAGAAAATAATAAAAAGTCAATAACTTATAAGAGTAATCGTCTTAGAAAGGACGATTCCGATTCGACTGATAGTGCTGGAACATATATCATAGAAAAAAATGATATAAAAGGTAGTGATAAAGATTCGACGAAAATGTTTGAAAATAGAAATATAGATTTAAATGATACAGAGAACGATTCGAATATAAAAGATTCCAGAAGCAGTAGTTCAGTACTTAGCAGCGCGACTTTTACTATAGAGAATGAAATCTCTATATCAACACCAAAGAAAAACGGTAAATCTAGTCTAAAATAATGCTTATTTAATAATATAAACATAAAAATCCAGTATTTATTACCATTATTTAATTTACAATGTCTTTACGTATTATCATATTTTATATTTATGATTTTGTAATTTAAAAAGCGTATTATTTCATTACTTTTCATGCGTGTATTTTTCATGAATTGTCAATACATTTTAAAATGAGCTATACTATGCAAAACTTCATTCCTGTAATGGTACTCCTTGTATAGCTTATTAATAAATGTTTTGTTTAATACGTTTGTTATAATTTATCATGCAATGATTATTTTCACGACAATCAAAATGCGTTATAATGCATGTAATCACAATTATAACGCATTTTTGCAGCTGTTCATGTAACTAGATTAATTTTTTTTGTTATATGAGAATTTGTTAGCACTTTGCATAATTTATATACTCATTTTTTTAATTGCTGAATTGATTGTACAATATTCAATTATAATATTCGATCAGAGATTAAATTAGAAATTTATTAACAATCCTCTACTGACTTAATTAAATAATTTTATTTTTTAAATTATTGTTAACTATCGATACCTTTTTTAATGAAAAAAATTTATTTTCAATGGTAATACATTTAATTTGACAAACTTTTAAAAATAAATGTGTACAAGATTTATTAATTAATATTTATTAATTTCTTATAAAAAATGTAATATATGAATATTCTATTAAACAAATTTTTTGTCATATACATGAAGTTGGTTCGATAGTTAGTCATAAATATCTACAAAAAGATGTTTATATTGTCAAAGAATAATGTTTCACATTACTTTCGTGCAGTGCAATTAATGAATTAACATAAAAGTTATTTTAACGTAAATAAATCCTGAATCATTTTTGTTTCAAATATGGGATCTTTTTTTGGAAGAATAACTAAAGTTTCTGTGAAAATAATTATTCTTCCCTTTCTATATTTGACATATTTATATGGCACGTATTTATCGAATGTAATTAACATAGCGCTTGTAATTTATTTCTTAATCATATTTAAATTAAGTGGCCTAGAGATACGTTTTGGAAATGAAGATGATGAAGAGGTATGAAATTTTTTGTTCATTAACAATAAAATTCAGTTCGAAATCTAAAGAATGCAATCATTTTCAGAAAGTAATTATTTTTTAATAGATATTCTGTATCAAAATCGATAATTTATTTCTGTCAAAATTCGATTTTAATTTTCCATTTAAGATTGATTTTAATTTTTCACATACGCATATTTCATGAATAACAAATCTACTATTCGCTACTACAAATAGTGTCTCCAGTAACAGTCTATCAATTAATTAATGCTTTCTTAATTCCAAAAAAAAAAAAAAAAATGAAAAGTTGAGATTATTAGTGGTTTATTCCTAGATTCGTTACATACATGTAATTAAAAAGTGAATCTCGCGAAAAGAGAGAGAAATGGGTAGTATATTGACAACTTTGGCTACCATTGGCATCAGCATCATTTTTTATCCTTTCTTATTCCTTTGCTATGTTTATATTCTTTTCATCATGATCGTTTTTAACATTGTACAATCATTCTATATTTTTCTTATAATGTTACTTAGCGGTCTCTCGGATAGTACAGTCATTGATTAAGATTATGTGAGTTATTTATCATTTATAAATAAAAATGTGATTTTCAACTATTTGTCGATTTATGTATTACACAAAGTTTGTATTATTGCCTTACTTTCAGGACTTTGAAGATGCCGAAACTAATATCGAAACTGAAGATACTGCCCAATTACAAAATACTTAAAATTTTCTCGCGATTATCTGCAATTATGTAAAAATAACTATATAAATTTATTATTTCATTCATACCTAACTAATTAAAATGTACAATATTCTTTATGAAATACGTAAATAAAGAGTTCATTTTGATGAACAAAAGTATTAATTTTCGTATTCAATTTATCAGTAAATTGTTTTATAGAGAAGTTAATTTTTAAGGTTTATATACATTAAGAGATTTATACATATGTATAGAATGATTTTGTACCTGCCTTAATTACCTGAATTTTACTATCCTTATTTTTTATACTAAAACATAATATTTCACCTTACTTACTTATTCACTTTATTATTTATCTATTGTCAGCGACACACAATTAAAGTTAATTTACGTAATTTAGTACACACACGTTACATAGTTATTACAACACGTATTACAATAGTTATGCAATTATTATGCTTATTATTAGTTGACTATAATGTTTTATTCAATTCTTCATTGATAAATATTTCACTTTAATAAATAATAGAAAATACGGCAAAAAATATTTGTAGTTATTTCCGATTTTGCCGTGACTATATTACTTTTGTAACTTTAATGATTCAAGTGAATTTATGTGTATTTTAGATTATTTAAAATTTGCGATTAATGCATTTTTAAATCTCCTCCCTGCTGTTTTCGTATAATGCAAGTAGAGATGCAAAACGCAAAAGTGAGTTCAGAAGATGCCGGTATAAGAATCGTATGGCGTCACAGGACGAAAACATGGTAGAGGTGTATCGGATTTTATCGTGTGTATTTCAATTTCACAGCTAAGAGCGTTAATTACCTTAATTATGTGAAAGTAAATTAATCAAATATAATATTTTTGATCTTAAGATTTAACAAAATAGGCTTTTCTCAATAAAAAGCCTTTTTGCTGCAATGGTAACAATAACGAAATTGGTGCTCATCGCAGTTATTTATGGTAAAGTTATTTATCGCCATTAACTGTTTATAAGACGTAACTTTGTTGTGGATACTAGTTTGATAAAAATATGAAATTAGTATTAAGTAGTAAATTACTTCATAACCTCCAAATGTTGCCGATCGATAACTTACTAAAGTTTAGTGTTTAGCATTAAAATCTTTAATTTGATTTCATTCATTGAAACGTCTTGTTTATTAATTACATTTGTTTAATATTTTAAAGATGACATTTCTTTTTATTAATGTTTTTACTGTTTTTAACTGGATATATAAAAACCAATTATGTTGAAATTTTAATAGATAATATCTTCTTTAAATATATTTAATTTTTTAAAACATTTACTTGTGATTTGAACATTTATTCCTTTTATTTGTATACTCTGTACTTTTAAAACTACACTTAATTTATATGCATATAAAGTAATTTAAATTGACTCCATTTATGTTATTATCTTTTGATACAGTTAGTATTATTAAAACATAATTCAGTTTTTTCAGGTATTTTTACTCCTGTAATAGCATCACGTGTACTTGAACTAAGCGACAGGTATATAATGATTGATGTCTGTTATATGTAGACTATGGTTGTTTATGCATTTTTGGGAAATTTAGGATTCCAAAAAAAATCTAGAAGTACATACAATATGCAAACATATATACAATATTTAAAGTAGATCACTTATTATGATATTTAGGAGATAAAACAAATTTCTACTTGATTTCATTTTTTTAATTATGTTCATAAAAGTATAAAATTGCATGAACATCCACAGTTTAGTTATATTTTATATTTAATTAATGATATATATTTACATGTATATGAATAAAATTTTAAATATTCAATTTTTTAAATAGATTTTTGGATATTCATAAAGATGGGCAGTGGCTTGTTATGGTATAAATATAAAATATCTAATACATTATGTTTTTATGTAAAATTACTGCTTATAAACTACAAACATTACTTTTTTTATAGATGTATGCACCATGGTGTGCACATTGCAAAAGATTAGAACCAATTTGGTCTCATGTAGCGCAACATTTACATGCGACATCAATAAGAGTTGGAAGAGTTGATTGCACCCGATTTACAAGTGTGGCTCATGCTTTTAAAGTTAAGGGATTTCCAACTATTATATTGTAAGAAGAAAGTTGGATTTATAGCTTTGTATATATACACATTTAGTGATACATTTCTCTACTGGTATTATTTCTCTTTTCTATATAGCTTAAAAGGTGAGCAAGAATTTGTATATCATGGAGATAGAACACGAGATGAAATAGTAAAATTTGCATTAAGAGTAAGTGGCCCACCTGTTCAAGAAGTAACAAAAACTCAAAGTTTCGACACAATTAAAAGGGAACGTGATCTATACTTTTTATATGTTGGAGAACGATCTGGACCATTATGGGTAAAATAAAAATTTTGTTTTGTGTAAAAACTAATAGAAATGTTATTAATGTTATGAGCTGAGACTTCGAGCAACGCGAGAAGCCGGCGAACATATTCTTATGGAATACAGTTGCAATACTAGTCTTGACTAGTGGTCTATCATGTAACTTTGATCAATAAAAATCGACGCGATTCGAGTGATAAAGTTGTATCGCGTGGGTACGTTCAATTATGTTGTACAGGATTCCGGGATTGGATGTTAGGTTTTAATAATTATACTCGAATTTATACAAGAATACAAGTATATGCATTGTAATCAAGAGATTGTTCTATGTGAGTGTGTATCGCGGATAAATGAGTATTATATGCGTTACCTTATGGTTTGGTTGCTCAGTTTTGATGCACTGGCAATGCGGAAACTAAGAGCACCGTGAGGGATTGTTAAACAGAATTTAGACCGACACGCGGACTTTGAAGGGTTAAAGTTTGATCGAAAGAAAACTTCAGCTCGATCTCACTATATTAGCTTTTAATGAACGCAACGCGGAATTACACAATCTGTTCTGTTTAAGAAGCATATTTTTTTGGTTTTTTATATACCGTAAAGATCTCGGAACTCTATTGTAGGGGTGGATCAAGGAGTTTAGTGTACGTATATGGAAAATGTAACTCTTCAAGATTTCCAAGAACGATATCTTCCGGATGTTTATCACAACTGATATCCCAGCACAACCGTGACTGTATCTCATTACTTAGATAAATATTTCAAAATAAAGGTGTTTCTGTTTCACAGAATTAAAAAACTACAGGTGAAGACCGTTCTTCATCTGTAACATTAATGAAGATTTTAATTTAAATGAATATGTTTTAGGAATTTTATCATAAGACTGCAGATGTGTTCCAACCGCATGCATTTTTCTATCAGTCTCATCCAAATGTTGTTAGTAAACATGCTCCTGTGGAAAATACTCCTGCATTGTTTGTCTATAAGGAAAATTTACATTATAATTTTAGTGGTAAATATTTGTAAAATATTGATATTACCTATAAAAATATATTTTTCGTAATTATCAATGATATCAATGAATAAAAAAATTAATTTTTAATAACAAATATTTTGTAATAGGTCATGATATAAATAATATAGAAAAGTTAAATGAGACAGTATACAAATGGATAAATGCAGAACGTTTTCCTACATTCCCAAAAGTAACAAGAGGAAATATAAATCAACTTTTCCTGACAAATAAAAATCTAGTATTGGCAGTAGTAGAAGAAAATCAACTAGAAGAAATACCACTACACATGACACGGTTCAAAGATATGGTAGAATCTATAATTAAAAGCAAACGAGAAAAATATCATGAGTAAGTTACATTTTATGAATTTGTATATTCTTTATTTTATTATTCAAAATTTGATTGTAATTACTGTTTTGGCATTTAGTCAATTTCAGTTTGGTTGGATAGCTAATCCAGATCTAGTCAATAGTATAGCAATGATGGTTTTACCATTGCCAAGCTTAATTGTTATTAATACTACAACAAACCACCATCACATTCCAGAGGATGAAACAGAAAAACTGACTCCTCATGTGATAGAGTTGTTCCTAGAGCAAATTCGAAATGAAAGTGCTCCGGTATATAAGATATTTTTTTTATATAAATTTAAGATACTTTATTTGGTTAGAAAAAATTATGGCATATGTTTTCAGCGATATGGTGGAAACAGTTGGTTAATTCGTATATATAGATCATGGTTTGAATTAAAAACAACTCTTTCTGCAATGTGGATGGGTAATCCCATTCTAACAATGGTTTTGTTTGGTTTACCAGCAGGATTCTTATCCTTAATATGTTACGGTATTTGTTGTCCAGATATTTTAGATGCAGATGATGATGAAGAAGGTACATATTTCTTTTTCCGCAAACCAGCATCTATGAATATGCATATTATTACTTTTTTAATGCTAAATGATTTTCCAGATCATCCAGGAGCAAATCATATGAAAAAAGATTGAAATAACTGAATTATTGTATTGTTTATATTAAACAGTTTTTAAAAATTTTTAATCTATTATTTCTAATTTCATTTAGATAATATTTGTTAATTTTATATTACAAAATTTCGAATTACTGAGACGCTTTATTTATTATTCATTAGTGTAACAAAATTATATGAATTATGAAAGTGATTATTTTTGTAGTCAATGCAATAAAAGAGATTCTATGAATTATAAATAGAATGATAAAGATTTATCTTAGCTAAATGGAACTTTCATAAGACAATACAAATCATGTAAGTAAACGAGCTTTTTTTAAACTGCGTAATAAATTTGTTTTACATTGAAATATGTAAATGTACTAAAGTTTTATGTAAGGAATGTAAGTGGCAAATAATGTTCTGTATACTTATATTTGGAATTACAGATGTATGTTTGTTTATGTAAATATAGTGAAAAGTATTTCATATCAATGTTTATGTAAAGATTGTGTATTTGATTTAAAACATGATAACTGTTTTAGGGATGGGAACCTATTACATTTTAAGTGTAGATTTATCTATATTTAATAAAAAAAATACTGTAATTGTAGTTTAAATTTCTTTTTTATAAATATGGATAAAATTAACTAAATAAAAGAATATACAGGTGGAAAGGTGCATTGTAGAAATTTGAAAATAAAATCTGGATTAAAATAAATCCTGATACTTGACTTCAATTTTTTATTTCAATATATCATAAAAAATAAAAACATATGACTAATTAAGCGTACAGTTGTATTGTAATGTTAATACCTGTTCAAAAATTAAACAGAGAATGTTATGTCACTGTCAAACCATGTATGAATATATGTATATGCTATAAATCATCATCATCAGAATCCAATGCTGCTCTTCGTCTGTCAAACTGAAATTAATTATTTACAATTTTATTTTTTTCTGAAAACGTACATACATATATTGCAACTAACCTTCACAACAGTTTTTCGTTGTGTTTGTTGATTTACGCTTTCAAGTAAACTGATAAGTTCTTTTTCCCCTAATTTACCAGGTAACTGACCTCGTTGAGCCATGTTTAATATCATATCTTCTATCATTTTTCCTTTTTCAGGTTTTCCAAGACTTAATGTATTTACTAAAGAAGTAGTGTACATTAGAAAATTTGATACATCATATGTATATATATAATTTCATTATATTAATGGTCTTACATCTTGCTCTAGCTGATTGACTTAATACTTGGGTGAGAATGGAATTCTTCATGTCTTCCATTTGATGCATTTTTTCCTCCATTGCTTGTTTATTCTCTACATTATTACTCTGAACATTTATAAACGAATCACAATGTAATAACGATAAAAAATCAGTAATAAATGTTTATTTAAGTAATATCAGTATGCATATATGGTTATAAATAGCTTGAGCTGGCCAAATTTAAATTCAGTAAAATAACTTTAGTGTCATGAGATTGGAAATAATATACTATAATCATTTATTATTTTCATTTGATTTTTATTGATGGTCTTATTAAATAAATTATGATTACACACACTTGTCAAAAATAGTTATGTATTATATAATATTTTGTCTCTAATACAACTGATTTACCTTATATTGTGACTGCAACTGAGCTAATCGTTGTTGTCGTATTGCTTCAAGTTCTGGATCTGACATGTTTTATAACGTTAATTTTTCACTATTTGATGTTTAATAAATTTTATTGAAACTCAATATTTTCTTTGATGTATACACTTTCTTTCCAACCTAATTCTCGATATAGTATGTAACAAGATGATCGACTAGCGAGAAACATGAAGGTAGTCAAATATATACAATCAAACTATCGAACGTAGAATGTTTAGTTAAAATTTAGATTCGCAATGAAACAATTCGGTGTAATTATATTTGTATATTAGCAAATATTTTTTAAATATGGAGAGTAAAAGAGTAGAAAAATTGTATAATGTATAATTATGTATGATAATGAGTTGTTATGAACAATAATTTGTTATCTACTTAATACAGTTTAATCTTAACACAATTACAAATTATCGAGTTGGCAATTAAGTGATTGCGAATTTTGTCATTACCACCTAATGGCAAAATCCTCAATTACTTAGTTGCTAACCCAATATTACAGTTGATCTTGCTAAATACGTTAATTAAGGTAACTCAATAAAAATTTTAATTTGACTTTATTTATTATTATTACTTGAAACATTGTAAACATGTATAATTTTAGGTATACTCAAAGTTAGTAGTTTAAAGGTATTTAATTAATTTCATACTTTATTAAAATTTAAATAAACTGAACTGTGTTAAAATTACACATATGTTACACATATATTTGGAAAATGAAATATTAATAAATATACTATACAATTTATATTTATACAGAAACTTTATTGTTCTTGATCAGTATATTAAAAAGTACAAAGCCCTTTTAATTGTACATTTAATTTTGCATATTTAATATGTGTTCATTAATTTAGATAGTATTTGTACTATCATACCATGGTGGCATCCAATTTGCTGGAGGTTTTGCTCTTCCTCTAGAAATAGGGAGAGTACCATCAATATTGTAATTTCTATCTGTTTGCCTTCTGCGAATCTCATTTTTATTTGTGTCAAAGATTCCATTATCCAAAACAACAAATGATTGGCCATTAGAGTGTTGCTTGGTGCTTTTACCAAAACTAGGAGAATATGGTCTGATAGTATTATTTTGAAGTACACAATCTGGTAAAGGATTATGTGTCCTTCCGGAAGACTGAAATGGTGGCGAATGTCTGCGTCGGAATCCTCTGGGTTCATCATCGACATTACAGACATGAAGTCGGTATGTTGGACTAGTTGATCTATCTTTCACTCTGGTACATTCTGCCGTATTTACCTGTGTTTGTCTTTGCATATGTGTTTGCGAAGATTTCGAACTCCTATATTGTAATAATATTTGTTTCAATTAGTATATTAATTATAGACAAGCTATGCTTAAATCAAATGTATATATGTATGTAATTATTCTCTGAGGCATTAGCAATACACTAGACCTTTATATAGATATTGAATTTTACCAATCTTATTGAACATAAAGAAGTGTTACAGTATAATATAGAATTTATTAAATTCCTACTTACAAATCAAACAATCTTTTTGTATTTCTTCATTAATATGTTGGAACCAATTAATTATTATCTGATTAATTTCGTTCATCGTATCATAGAAATTCATCATAAACGCGAAATTTAAGATATCTATGTTAAAATAAATTAAAATTTAAATTCAACGGAACTCTTAAATGCAAACCTTTGGCCACCTGTTGGTGGTTTTCCATAGACATTATCTTCATGAACTCGAGTATGTAGCACTTGGAACGCGTCCTGATCTTGAGCGGCATTTGTGAAACCAAATTGGTCTGCATTATTTATCCAATAATTTTCTTTTCGTCTGGAAGCGCTTAAACTACGATCTCGTTTACGATGCATTCTCAGTTCGTTTTGTAACTGATTCTCACGTTTCGAACAATAAGCTGTCTTATATTCCGGTTCAAGATCAAGATTACCCTCCAAACGTAAGTTGGCCGGCATTTTTAAAGTTTCAACCCTTGGTATGTGACCATAAGGAATATATTGGGCTCGAACTTCACTTGTGAAATCGTGATCATTTCGTTTGGGCTCTTGTCTACCGAAACGTGTATATTTCGGAAGAATGTACGTTGATCTCAAGTTCAACGGTGGTTTTCGATATACTGGGTGGTCTCTTTGATAATCTAAATATTTCGACTTATATTCCGGATCTTGATCAATTTTCGATGTAAATCTGGGCGTAGGTGAGGGAGATGATATTTTCGTGCCATCCGCTCGTCCAATTTCATCTTCTGGCTTTACGATTTTAGGTCTCTCCCTTGGAAAATCCTATAAATTGTTAATAATTGTTAATAATTTTGTACGATAAAAATGAGTTGCTCATTGAAAAAGCGGTATGTATCGCATCTACGGTGGCTATGAAAGTATTTCTATATAAATACATATCCTAATTTTTCAATTGAACGTTTTTGTATGAGGTTTTATTATATTTCATTTTCATAGTATCAAATTTCTGTAGCCATGTGTGCACCAAATGATACGAGATTTAATATACTTGAACCTAATTAATTAGTATATAGATAGTATAATAAATACAATGATGTACAAATACATTCTGTATCGATTTTTGGTCTCTTGTAGTATCAATTAACTCGTGTATTTTAGTGTGTATATGTAATAGGTGGAACTGTGTTATGTATAATAGGTAGAAGTGATATAGTGAAATAAGGCGCTTAATAGGGTCACAAATTGATTTAACCGCAGGTAGGGTCATACGCATTTCTGTAGGTCCCTACGTCCATTTTTTGAAATCAATTTCAATTATGAGTTCAATGACGAGCCATAAAATCAAAATTACTAAAATATAAGTTAGAGATGACTTGTAATAGTTTATAATGATTATAGAGAGATAAATCTTCTTTCAGATGTATAGCTTACTTATACCTAGATATACAAAGGAAGAATTTTCGGTTTTGGAATTGCAAATTTATTCGGATCAAAACAGTGTATTCAGAATAAGATTTAATGAATTTCGAAGCCAAAACTCGTTAGTAATTGCTAGATCGTGGATGTTCGAGCAAATTCGTATCTTTATGAATAGATTCAATTAAAATCACTGACACTCTTTTCACCGATACCAAACTTCACCAACAGTAACTTTGACCGATAACAGTTTTGACTGAGAACAACTTTAATTGAGTGGCGGTATCAGTATAGGAAAATAAGAGAGCATTCTTATTTACGTCGGTTTATTGCTGCAGATAGTCGATGGCCTTATGATGACCGGATTAAAAAAAGCTACTCCAAGCCCAATTGTGTAAAAGCCTAATTGTGGCGGGTGCCCCTTAATTAACAGGACGTAACGATATACTTTACCTTGTACGCGTCTTTATATTCCGGAATTTCAAGCGGTGGACACTTTAGGTCTTCTAACCTCGAGACCAACATTTCCAATTCCTTGTTTTTTTCCTTTTTCTCCATTAATTTCTTTTGCTTTTTCTCCGCTTCTTCGGCAACTTTGTTCGATTCACTCGTCAATTGCGGCTCTTTAGTACGAAAATCAATAAAGTTATCAGTGTGCTCAGTACTTTGAAAAAAGGAGTTCCCGGTCTTCAGATGAATTTCAGGTTTTATTGGTCGTGAACGTTCTGCGATACAAAGATAATAACGATATATCCTGTATATTCATCGAATTCGAAGATATAAATGCAATCGAACCTCGATTATCAGAACAGACGTTTTTGTTGTGATCCTTTCAATGTATGATATCGCCTTCAAATTTTTTATATAAGGGACCATCTACAAATCTTCCATTAATAGATGGGACGTCAAAATGATCATAAATAATTTTGGGTAAATATGGAAAAGTGTCGCTTCTGTTACGAATCCTTCAATTTCTTTCAGTTCTTATTTTTGTTCTCCAATCTTTCATTCAAGGCACCATTCTCAAATTTTCCATTAAGTGATTTCGTTAGACAAATTATTTTCTCTTAACAGATTGACAGGCAATTTACGCATCAAATTCTATCAAAACTAATTTCAATTGATTTATTGAATTTGCCTTTAAATCCCAAAAACGTCGATTAATAGAAAATTTGAGAGTTTTAAGAAAAATTGGAGAATAAGAATAAAAGCTGAAAGCAATTGAAGAGCTTATAACAAAGACGAACAACTTTTATCCATATTTGTCTTTCCTCAGAAAAGCGTTAGATACTTCAGCATTTAATTTCTATATTGCATCTCAATTTCGTTAAACAAAATATTCATTACATTACATCATTTTTATAAGCGTTTCTGTAATTATATCGCAGGAGAATTGTATTTAATTAAATCATAAAGTTATGGATTTCATATCAGAGGCTTTTACAAAATTGATTGATTTTTATTCGATAATAAGTCAAAATATATGTAGGTCATTTTCATGATATCGATTCCATTATACTGCAAGTACTACCATGGAAATCTACAGAATCTTCCGACATGAACAGAAATCGAATATATTTTTATACGAGTGTATATAAGGTGGATTAAATTTAAAAAAACGTGAATTTTCTTCGAAATCGAATTTCTTAAAAACTGAGTACGCTGAAAAAACGATATGCAGATTCGTGATCAAAGTGTCAGAAACGTCATAAAAACGTTTAATAGGAATCGGAACGTCGGGAAAAGATTGAAACTTAGACTTAGTGTTGTTTGAAAAATTCCCAACAGCTATGCGTGTCATGATTAGTTCAGATAATTAAGGTTCTGCTGTAAATAAATGAGTTTTTCATAATCACCTTTGCTATTATGTTTTTTAAACACATCGGCGTATTCTGCCACGAAATTAGCCTCTCCATTTAATTTCAAATTAGTGTTCTGCCTTAATAGCTCCGGTCTTCGAATACCTACAAATGGCACATATTTTTCGTGATTTTCAGTGGTAGTTTCAAATTCACCCTCGAGTTTTAAATGCGTAGGCACACGCATAAGTTCCGGTCGGCTAACGTTCAGCCACTGGATGAATTTCTCGCATTTCTCAGTGGTCGTTTCTAAATCGCCTTCCATTTTTAAAGACGTGGGCCTACGAGCTAGCTCGCGCTTGTGCTGACCTTCGTAGCCAACGTATGACGAATAGGTTTCGGTATCCGTGTACAATTCTCCGTCATGTTTTAATGTAGTGCCCCTGTTGTAACAATGTAACGTTAAAGTATAAATTGAATGATTAAAAGCAGTAGAGCGATTAACGCTGCTATTATTTAGCACGACTATAACGGAATGTTTAATTCGTGGCAATAACGTTACGAACGTTGAATGCAACGATTACCGTAAAGTATTAGATCATTCCATAAGGTCCTCTCGTTTTTACCGTGGTATTTAGAGCAAAATTTGGAACGTACCTGTAAATACGTTTATAAAAATATGATTACACGTTTTCATAGAACTCTCGTTCTATCACTTCTTCTCATCTTTCTGGCAGAGATACTGTGATACCTTTGTGGGTTTTCAAAAATATGTTTTGTAGAATTGAAATTAGAATTGAAAGGAAATAAAATGGAACTGATGGCGTTCTAACTATCGAAACGAAATACGACGTAATCAGAGTACTCGTAAGTGCGACAGAGATATCAAAAACATAGAATGTTGGAAAAACTACGATTACAAACATTAAAAAACAGGAACATGATATTGAAAATTATCTAGAGCGCGTAAATTCCTTGGATGCTGGCAACCATAGAAAAACTATAAATATACCGACGTAATGAAATAATTTCATCGCGATAAAGACGATAATAATGACGATTTTATGCGAATGGGAACAGTAAACGAAAGCGATGACGAAGAGCTGCCTTCTCATATCGAAGCATTCGTGGTATTCGAGAAAGAGCTTTGATGGTTTAAAGAATGTAACTTTGTGCGGTTACTTATGTTGGAAGAATCATGTGACTTTGCAGTCAAAGAGATACAGGATCCATAAATATTTTAAGAATCTGTCAATTGATTTTAGTCTGTATTTGAATAAATGAAATTTCGTATCGGAGAAGTGCTTGTTCTATCATTCGAAAATTCCATTATTCGAATAGCTTTGTCTGCCTGTTAGGTCGGATAAGAGAGAGTCTCTACTGGATTTGAACTATCGTAGTAAGAGAAGATAAGTTATTCAGCGAAATTCTATTATCGAAATTACTCCGTTATTCGAATTACCTTATCCCTCAATCTGTTCGGATGAACGAAGTTTTTTCGTAATTTGAATACCGCAGATTCTATTGTAATTTGTATACTGGAGATTTTACTGTACAATGCCGTGAATAATTATCAATTTAACCCCATTATTAGATTTTTTATAATATTCGTTATGATCAAAAGTTGGCAAAATCGTTTGTACAGTTTCATATTATAATATAAAACAAAACTGAAGATATAACAAAGAAAAATTGCCTTCTTCTGAAGTCTGGAAAATATGAAATTTTATGTTAAAATTAGCTGCAAAAAATATTAAATGTTTCATGGATCTTCCTTTATTTTTGATTACTTCTATTAATCTGTCAGGTATGCTATCCACTAATTTATTTAAAGTTTCGTTTTGAATATTCGTCCACGCGGATTTTATTCTTTTCTTAAGTTCCACAATGCTTTCTATAGATGGTTTTTCCTGATCGTAAATTCTTTTTGCTATAATTCCCCACAAGTTCTTGATCGAGTTTAAATCAGGATTTAACGCTGGCCATGATAATAATACCTATTCCAAAATCTTGAAGCCACTTTTTTGTAGTGGCGATTGTACAAACAGAAGCATTGTCTCGTTGAAAAATTCTTTTTTTTTCTTCTATTTCGGTTATGAAAGACAATAATTCGCCATGTAACATCTCCTGATATCCTACAGTGTTCAACTTCCCTTTACAAAAACAATTTCGCTTAACATATTCAGATATGATCGGTGGTTTCCCGGAAACATTGAAGAAATAAAGCAAAAAATATGTTTGAGTTTATAATTATTCACAGCAATGTATAAAAGCAAGTGCTCGGACACGTTTGAGTAGTGTCATCTGCTAGAACAAGTGTAATTGTTTGCTTCATAAAGTAGTTTTACCTTCTGATCAAAAAAGGTCGTTTAGGAGGATTGGTGTGGCTTGCAAGTTTGGAATTCGTTGTTTCAGTCTCCATCGTTTGATCGTTATTCATCTGCTCTAAAGAAGTCTCGTCCTTTGTATTTTCAATTGGAAGCTCTGTATGTTTCTCCTCTTGTTCTTTGACGCCTTTTTGGTTTGAAACTTTCCTATCCCCGATTGAATCTTTTGTCCGAAAATCTTCGATTCGTTTATTACTTTCCAACCAGGTATTTTCCTACGGTAAGGGGTACATCTATGAATCGGAAAATTATTACTTAATGAATTGAGAAATGCTCTCACGTAGCTCTGTATCAATTTATATTTCCTCATATCATTCTGTATATTCTCTCTTGCTCGCCCTTACTTTGCGAATGTTTTCGTATTATTTTACAGTTATATACGCTATCGTGAAACTACAGCAAGAAGGTTAAATTATAATTATTAATTTTCATCTACGATTATTAATATTTATCTATAGTCTATTAGTACTTATATACAGGGTGGTTGGTAACTGGTGGTACAAGCGGAAAGGGGGTGATTCTACGCGAAAAAAGAAGTTGAAAATATAGAATAAAAATTTTTCGTTTGAGGCTTTGTTTTCGAGAAAATCGACTTTGAATTTTCGCTCGGTATGCGTGCGGTACGTTATAACAGATCTCACTGTAGGTCGTTGTCTCGATGGAAAAATGAAAAAGAAAATGAAAAAAAATTTTTATTCTATATTTTCGACTTCTTTTTTCGCGTAGAATTACCCCCTTTCCGCTTGTACCACCAGTTACCAACCACCCTGTATATCTACTTATATACTTTTGTACTTTTTATACTATTTTCTTGCTGATATTTGTAATCCGCTTATTATCTAAACTCGTAATTGGCGAAAGCCTGATACAGAAATTATAATAATAAGAAAAGGAAAGAAAAGAAAATATTTATCTATTGTCAATGCTTAACATTATATTATCAATAATGTATAGTGACAAGAGGTTTCTATTAAAAATAAAAAATAACAAATCATTATTTATTAATAAAAGATTTAAAAATACTGTTTTCAGCGATAGCGTTATTATTAGGTGATCCTATAAGCAATATTACATTTACGTCGATTTGATGAAATATTGTACAGTAGAATCTCATTTATCTGAACTTCTTTAGTTGATGATGAAATTTTATTTCGTTTCAATCGATTCAATGCATTAATGTCAATCGAATTCACTTAACTGAAGATACACTCCTATTATTTGAACGAAAAATCATAGGTTGCTATCAGGAACATCAATAAACTTCTATTTATACTTTCAGTTATGCGAACTGTATGCTTGCTGATGGAATCAGATAAATGGATTTCTATCGTATCGAAACTACACCTTTGAAACAACATTATCCATGTTAGAGATTAAACTGTGGATGTTTATGCATTTACGAGAAATTTAGCGATGCAAGAATGCGTAAAATGCCCAAGATATTAAAAAAATATGTAAAATATCAAAAGTATAAGATTATAAGATTCGTTATAAGATTTAGTGAATGAAACAAATCTCTGCTCGGATTTTCCAATTTCTTTAGTTGTATTCATAAAAATATGTATTTGCATAAACATCCGCAGTCTAGTTATGACCTTCTATTTTTCAATTGTTAGAAATATATTTAAATATTTTATTTGTTCGATTCTTTCGAAGTATAACAAATACACTTTTACATGGGCGATCCATAAGTTTATGCGATTTTTAATATACATATTCTTTTATACTTTTTCCTGAATGAATAAAATTATTTGATCTACTCGCGTAATATATAATTCTGTGTAGGAGTAAACAATAACAGTTACTTCTTAAATTTTTATGGAATTTTTATCGGTAACCAAAAAGAAAATTGTGTCACAGATAATGGTTATCGACAACCAAAAAGAAATTATCTGATATAATGATCGTCGGCAATCAAAATGAATTCTCTTATCTATAATGGTTATCGGTAAGCAAGAAAAAAAACTTTCATCGATAATAGTTCTAGATAACCAGAAACATTTTGATCATTTGTAAGGATTATTCGTAACCAAAATCAGTTAAAGTAATTTACTAATTCCTTATACTAATCTACTAATTTAGATATTACAACTTCTTTCATTCTGCTTATAATTGTTATTTTTGTAAACCTTGAAATGCTCTCTGACGTCGATGTATTTTGTTCGATTAAGTAATTGTAATGTGATTATTTGTTTAGAAAGAAACATGGAAAAATTGGCAATTCGTGTACTTCACTACTGGGAGCAGAACTTCGAAACGATAGAGATGACGAAGAAAATTGATAAAAATCTATAGTATAAAATTATATATACATATATTTTCTACAGTACTTTATAGGCTACAAAAAGCACACGAATATCCAATTCTTCCATATTCCTTTCCAAACAAATCATAAGATTCAATATAATGAATTAATCAAATGAAATATATATCACAGTGCTCTTCGACGGCTACAAAATGACATATTACACATGTAAATCGAAAAACTTTATACTTCGAAAAAGTAGTACAAAGAAATATATTTCGAATACGCACGAGTAACACATTTAATTAACTCGAACAAGAAGAGCGTCACCATACCTTGGTGACGGGGCCTCCACAGAAGTATACCCGTCACATAGATATGTGCGATGTGGCGACGAACGTGTTAAAAATACAAGTGTAAAATTTAAGAACAGATGCTAACCTTCAGGAACTCCTCGCTTCTCGCATGAAAAGCTTCACGATACTCGGACACGTGATCTTCGTTTTCAACCTCGACATTAAGTCCAAGATTGTCTTTTGGTTGTCCCTGTATACGTCTTCTCCGATAACGGGCCAATTCGTCGACTGTTAGGCCTTCCAGTAAGGGCCATTTTTCCTTCGATTTACTCTTTCGATTTTTACTTTTACCCTGCGCTAGCTCAGTGTCCGAGGAGGATTTATTGACCCCGTGGGAGAACCTTTGCCTGTGTGCAATTTTCAACATGTCAGATATTTTGTGAATCCCTGAACGTGCAATTTTCTTCGATCTAACCGGTTAAAAATGTACGATTCTCTTGTTGGCGGTATTGTTCCTTGGCTATACAATAATATACTAAGTTGTATATCATATATTTATTCTACATTATTATACATTATATCTTATTATATATTTACTAGGTCATCTTATAAATGATGCAGTCGTTTATACTAGATATTAGATACCAGTATTTTCTCATATTCTTTATAATTCACTAACTTTTTCTATTACATTTTCTATTGTAATCTTTTAAGACTTCGATAGTAACAACTGCCATCGTTTTAAACTTATATCTCAGCAAAACCGAATTACTTATAGCGTGACCTAATAAATTCGCCCTGTTTTTTATATTGTAATGTTTATACCTGCTATTAGACTGTAGATTTTTATGGAAATTCATATTTTGAAAAAAAAAGTAAAAACGAAAAAAAGTGAAGCGTCGGTAGAAAATTGTTTTACCTGCCAATTATTATAGAGAGCACTATACCTTGGATATTTTTTTATATCATGTGCAATCTTGCACTTTCCTATAAATGCATAAAAATCAGCAGACTATTTGTCGCAATTGCATTGTATTTATAACGTATTTGGTACGATACATGTAAAATTGAAATTCCTTGATACTTGTTTGATCGGATGAGAAGTATCTGAGAAATGTCTTATCCAATATTAATGAATGTTATTGGGTTGTAACGTATATTACATGTATCGTAATAAATTTAAAAACTCGTTGAATTTACGTTATTGTATATTGTGCATCTATCGTAAGAAGTAATGAGATCCCTTTTATCTTTTAGACTAACGAAATACCGGCTACCGTTATCACGATGTTAAGTTACATTCTCTAGCGCGTTTACTCCTGCTTGACCGATGCTATCTGTTCTTGAAGAATTGATCATTCAACTTCGTCATTCAACCTACTTTCAGGAAATCGTGCATATTTATTTATAGATTCCATTCAGAAGAACTTGAAGTTAGATTCTACAATTGTTCTCTAAAGCTTTTACATGAAATACAAAATACTAGGCTTAGCTATGTCCATCACTTTTCGCCACACAAATTATACAACATGACAAATATGTACTGTAAAAAGGGAGGTATTTCTATAATTCTACTTACAAAGAACAGTACTCAAATACAGGGTGGTTGGTAACTGGTGGTACAAGCGGAAAGGGGGTGATTCTACGCAAAAAAAGAAGTCGAAAATATTTCGTTTGAGGCTTTGTTTTCGAGAAAATCGACTTTGAATTTTCGCTCTGTACGCGTGCACTTTATCACGTCTCGTTATAACGGATCTCACTGTAGATCGTTGTCTCGATGGAAAAATTAAAAAAAAATTAAAAAAAAAATTTTTATCCTATATTTTCGACTTCTTTTTTCGCATAGAACCACCCCCTTTCCGCTTGTATCACCAGTTACCAACCACCCTGTATAACGCACTGATTCTGATGGAATTTTACAGATACGTGATATAGCCAAAAATATTCGACACTTATCTTCTTGTATTAACGATCATCCACATTTAAGGTATAAAAGCAGCTATCAAAGTTGGGATGGAAAATGTATTTTCTTGAATATAATATGATAAGGCAATTATGCAGATGGACGAATTTTATGTTTTTGGATAGATATAGATTATATCTAGAATAGATACAGATATAGAGAAAACTAATAAATTTCGGAAGGTATTTTTTGGGCAACTATAAATTACTTTTATTTTCTATAAAATTATCTACACATCGCAAAAGCCGAGAGTAATTAATACTCACAACAGTTAATCACACAGAACGATGAAACAAGATTAATAAAATTTGTAAAGGAAAATGATTATTAAAAAATCGTATTTTTCGAATGATCGAAGATTACTGTTTTTTACTACGTTATCTACGAATCACACGACTCTAGAACAGCTAATATTCAAGACACAGTCGATAACATCCAAACAACAGTGAGTCGCACAAAGTAACGGACAGAAAAATTTCATAGACTTTGTGAAAACAAATATGCTCTACAAAAGATCATATTCTTTAAGTGATCGAAAATTAGAAAAGAATTCAAGTGATACTTCTTGCGGAAACGCGACGAGTAGAGATACCAAGAGTAGAAGTCGAGAGGGTGGAGCACCGAGCCGGGTGGATGCCCGGAACGGACTGAAATGTTTCAGCGAAGTGATTGAAGCTGTGGGGTGGAAACGGAGGCGGCGCGGCGCGTAGAGGGTAAAAACGTGGAACAGGAAGAGGGTGGTACGAAGCTACATGCCTTTACAGAACGAGCCTTGTAGTCGCGACGCATCGATCTACAAAGAGAGGAGTCCGAAAAAGAAATTTCGTTACAGACAGCCTAATGGTTTACGTGCACGGAAGCGTTTAGCCTTTACTCGTACCGTAACGGCGACGTCGTCGACCAACTTTCCTTATCGTAACCTGCGTAAATATTTCGAACAGAAGACAACTATTTTAAAACGTGTGTCATGATAATAATGGAAACATAGTACAGTAGAACTTCGTATAACGTGACGATCCGAAGACCGCGCCCTCGTATAACGCGATAGCAAAATTGCTGGTGATTATGTAGAAGAGGGCACGCCTTATCAATTTTCAAGACCTTGAAATAGTATGTTATCAAGGTCATTATTCTGAGCAACTTTTCCATGTACATGTTACCGTCGCTCGGCGTTAATTTCCGAGATGTTTGCGAAAATCTTCGATAGAATTTATGTTACGATGTTTACGATCATGATTACAGTTTCAATTTGGAGTAAGCGGGCAGATTTTTATGTAGTCCAATCTTAAATTTCTTGATGAGAGAGATAATTATTATTGATTATAGTGGACGTAACTTATGATGGACTGTAACTGATAATGTAACTGCAACTGTAATTAATGATTGTAATCGATGATTGTAATCAATGATGATAATCATAATAAATAAAAAAAGAAAATGGTTGGGTTATGGGATGAGCTGGAGTAATATCCTAGTAGTAATAAATAAAGTTGTATTTGCACGCAATGCTAACATGAAGTAATTTTCAATGAGTCTATTGATATATAAAATGTTGCATTATGTCTTATCTGTCTGTTCGTCACGTACATGCTAATAATCAGGTGATATACAGGGTGTCTTCGAAGGCATGGTACAATCGGTCGGCTGATGATTATATGTGCAAAAATAAGCTGAAAAAAAAGAATAACATTTTTTCGTTTGAGGCTTCGTTTTCGAGAGAAAGGAGTTTGAAGATCAGGTACCCGTGTATTAACTGGAAGGTTCGACACTTAAACACTATTCACACTGTATACTAATCCTTTATTAAATATAAGTTTGTAGTAAATATTTCACAACTTCTGTATATAGTTTCGGATTAGATTCAAATTTTGTTAATATAATCTTGGCAGTAGCGTCTCATTATAGTACTAATAAAATATCAAAATGTTTTACGTGAGGTGCACGATACGCACATAAACATCTTTTTTATAGTAAACGTACTAATACTTTTGCGAGTCACTGTATGTCTTCTTTCTATATTTATAAATTCAATACTCTTACAAATTTTTTTTGGGTACTATGGGAACACATCTTCATTTTAAATTATGAGGTAGCGCAAAACTCGAGAAATTGTCGAAAAGTTATCTAAGATTTATATCCAACCTTCTGAACTAGAATACTTCCTTAATTGAAAGCGAAAAATGGAATTGTCTATTCGGCAATCGATATCTCAACGTGACCTACAAAATAAGGAACTGAGCGTAATTGACCAACGTTTCTTCGTGATTGGCACACAATTACCCTGCACTTACAAATTGGCCTCGATTCTGAACACTGTGTCCATTATTGATACAGATTTGGAACATATCCAGGTGCCTTTAAACTCTAAATGAGATCCTTAGACGTATCTCTATCAATTATCCGTCAACTATCCTTAATAAATTTCAAACGAAAAATTGAGTGTCATGAATTTTCACTTATTAGGTCGTCTGAAAAGATTCTTTCGTTTTATAAGAAAATAATGGATGCACATTTTCCGTTTTATATTATTTTATCGAATTACGTATGATCCATTTTGTTCTATCAAACTACAGATCACAACGTTCGACAGATTAGGTTTCATCTTTGTATAAAGATACGTTGTTGTAAAAGATGTGTCTGTAAAAGAAAGACACTTTCCGGTCAACCTAATATTATCGTCGAATCACAGGCGATTACAACGATCTGATTTATGTTATTTAATTCTGTTACGAGCCTCGAATTTCTTATGTCTCACCGTATTTCTTCATCGCATCTATAAAAATATGAATCTGCACAAATAACCGCAGTAACATTTCGTAATTTGCATCGTTTTAGTTACATTTATAAAAATATGAATTTGCATAAATATGTGCAGTCTATTCATCATGTGCAGCGCTATCGCTTACATTGCAAATAGATCACTTTGTCAAATATTAGATGCGCAAACAAATAATTCAAACTTGCCAGTGAAACTCAAAGTTTATTTAAAAGAAGAATGTCGTCGCTTTTCATGATTTGAGACCATCTGTTAGACGAGTGACGAGTTTCATCAGAAAGTGTTTTGTCTTTAGACAGTGTCATCGTCACACTCGGACACTGGCAAAGGAAAACGTTCTATGAAATTATTGCGTGACAACGCTAGGGTACATACTGCTTCTACGACATATGAAAGACACAAGTCTCGACGATTGGGACATCTTGCAGTGGCCAGTTTACTCACTAGACGTTACTTCGGATCATCATCTGTTCTGATCAATGTAACATGTCTTATCCGACACTCACTTGGAATTAGCGGATCGGATATAAAAATGACTCAACGATTAGATCTTGTTTAGAGATTCAAGATTATACGGCATTTCATCGTGATGGGATTTGTCGCTTGCCTGGTAAATGTCTGAAAGTTACAGGAAGTAACAGCGAATTATTTTGGTTAAATACTGTTTGCTCTGTTGTTTTTTAGATGAACTTTAGTTTCGCTGGAAAATTTGGATTATTCACTTGTACACCTATATATTAATACGTATACCTAAAAACTTTGATTTTAGATTGTAGGGATGAACAAGCGGATGTTTTGTTAATCTCACAGACCAGCTCCAGTGTAATTCAGTAATTACTCGGGAGAATTAAAAAAAAAAAAAAAGAAATCCACAAGTAAGGAAAATCAGAAAAGACAAAGTAACAGAGTTCCTTTATTCTTTTGCTAACTATAATTAGAAATGACTACAGAACGTCTGCATTGAGCTAATTACGAAGGACAGTCGATCACTGAATAGCTTCGTCGATTCTCGTTTACGCAAAGTTGTCAATCTGCTTATTGCAGGCAGTAAAACCATCGATGAAAATGAATAAAAGTAACATATGATATAATACTGCGAATAAGATAGTAAGAAATAAGGAAGTTTTATAAGAATAAAGGACGAATTAAAAAGGGAATTAATTTATATGAAAGTTGATGGAGCAATTCGTTAAAGTAGAATTTATTTGGTCCCTTATATTTCTCTTGATTTATTATCGAAATGATTTTCATTTACTTCGCTTATTTGAGTGAGCCTTCGCATGAAAATGATTTAAGAAACAGAAAGACATCGACAGCGCACAGTTAGTCTCATTGACGATCGGGCTCCCTTTAAAATAAAATAACTTCTTTAAAGTAGTATCAAACGACTTCATTTTTTTTTTTTTTTTTTTTTTTAGAAGTTAGAAGGATTAGTTTGAAGGACCAGATGACGAATTTTCAAAAAAACTTTTGAAAAAATTCCAATGGAAATTACTGCAAACAATGATATACGATTTCGATGGAGCTTCTCTTTAACAAATGGATTTAAACGCGCACTTTTAGGATGATTTAACACAGATATTGTAATAACACATTGTTGGACGATCACGAGTTAAACAAAGTTAAGTTGCTAGTTTTCGCATAAAATAGTCGGTTAACGATGTGTTAAGGATTCAAAATATAGAAAATACAAAGTGGCTCGCGAAAGTATTTGAATGCAGAGACTTGTTACGAAGAGACAGAGACTTATGAAGTAGATATAAATATCATTTTTGAAGAATGAAGAAACAGTTGACAGCTATGTGTTGCATATAAAACTGAAATTTCACAAAAAGTAGATATGCGATATTTGTGTAGTCTGAGCCATCGATATTCTTTCTCTTCTCCAATCACGTCAGAAGCAGCTCGCCGCGATTAATCATCAAACAAGAGGTCACCTGTCGTTTTTCATTCCATATATCGACCGATAGATTAGAGCGAGCGCGTCCTCTAATCGCGATCGAGCCTGATTCTCCTTTCAGTGTTAACGGGCACGTGGCGAATAGTCACGAGTAGCTAGGGGCTGTTCTTGTTTGAGATCGTTTCGTGTGCCGAATTATCGCAAGCGTTCAACGAGGAACGCCACCTCCAGAGAGCCGATGTAACCTCATGACCCGAATTTCCTTTCGTTGTAGGGGACGACGAATTTTGCATACACCGACAAATAAATGTCCGTAACGCGTTGACGTACGCACACGCAACTCCGCCAGTAGAATTGGTCAGTAATTTTGCTGGTTCGCGTGATTCGATCTACGGATGCATTTTAACAGCAATGTTTGCACGCGAATCTACTTTGAAAAAGTAAAGAGGCCACGTGCTTCAGAAACCTTCCCTTTAAAGGTGCGTTTAGGCCGAACGAGCAGAAGAACATAGAGCGAGAGTATTCGCGCTTGTATTCGTTTAGCGTGAGCAGTAACCGAGCAATTTGTTCGCAAACACGTTTATATTTCTGTTCCTCTTTGCTTTAAATGCTAAATGATAATTTACAGTTTGTTTGATACACGAACATTGGGCTAAGAGTGACCGAGAAATGGGACGCTTTTGGATTTCAGTTTGGTAACTTAGTGATAATTTATAATGAAACATTGATCATAGAAAATTTTCTATTCGTCCAGGCAATTAGTCCCTGAGATACAAGGGGCCAAACTGGTGAATTAAGGTTCTAATTTTGTTCCTTTTACGTTTGTTAAAAAGAGCTTGATCCCAGGATGGTGGAAGACGTCAATCAACTGTTGGCTGTGTTACAGTTACATTGAGGCACTTGTATGGTTCCTTGGATATGGTCAAATATCCGTGGGATACATATACTCAATTCCAATGTATGTATACATGTAATAAATAATTCCGGTATGTATAGTCTGGTTAACGTTAATTTTATATTATTTCAAGTGTTGTTATATTGTTTTAACGAACTTATTTTCCACCGCCAAAATTTTAGCAGCTTTCAAAGTTAATATGAGCTTAATCAATGAAAATAAAATACGTTGAATTATCTCTACGCATATAAAGATGATCTTCATTATAAAATTTCTATTTTGAAAAAAATATTTCTTTGATTCACATTTGTTGAAAGCTTCACTCCGTTTCAATACGATATGATTCTTAATTATTTCCATCACCTAAATAAATATTAATATTTCCGCATGAAAATTGTCGTTTTTAACATAATCACGTAATTCAACTAGATTGTTTAATATTTACATATTTAGAATCTAGGTAAGAATTAATTATACGTGTATTTGTAATTTGTAGGTCATTCGCTTAGTTGTTACGATTCAAGAATTAAAAGTAGGACTGGGGCAATCAAAATCTGGAAACCTCAAAACCTCACAACTCTTCTAAACCCAAAACTTTCTACTATTTTGGTGCTTCGAAACTCTCATAATCCAAATGAATAATAATTTATATAAATCAATGTAAGTAATATGACTACAGTACTATAATATTATATCTATAATAATTATATAATATCTATAATATACATATGTGATTTTTCACTATAATTGTTAGTAAATTAGTATTTAAGTCCCATTCGTCTAATTATATGCATAAAAATATGAATTTGTATAAATATCTCCAGTTTATTTATTTAGTATTATAATATTTATTGTAGGACTATATGTATTATATATGTATGTGTACTTTGATCTCTTCAAACTTCTTAGAAGTGTAGAAAACTTAAAATTCTAAGTGGAACAGGAAACAGCAGAAAGATATAATACTTAATAAGTAGAAAATATTATAATAATTATTAAAAATTTTAATTGTCTATAATATAAATTTAGTTTCTATAAATAACTCATGAAAATATTAAGACAATATGAATTTATTTTTATTTAACTGATAATAATTCAATTGAGCTTGGTTTCAGACTTTGAGATTTGTTATAATCATTTATTTCAAGAAAGAAATATTTGATTTTCTGATAAAAATACTACAGTTTTAGTTCCTGATAATATAGATATTCTTTAGAAGAGAAAGAAAGTAGAAACATTCCATATTCAAAAAGTTCGAGATCTTAGAAACAAAGTTTCGGATTTAAGTTTCGCGAATCGAACAATCAGATATCGACCCATCTCCAGATAAAAGCATACTTGTTATAAGAATGACCGAATCCAATACCCAATGCAACCATTTAACTCTCACTTAGATGATGAATAGCCGAAGTGTAAGGGATGCTTTTAACCAAGACAGGAAATTAAACCTCGATTCGAATCTATGGACGATCATTGTCAGTTTTTGTTCGAGCCTAACATTTATCATCCTAAATTCTTTAAAGTAATCGACTACGTTCTAAAGTAATTCAATCAATCAATTAACAAATACCTAAAAGCAATTCGATACACTATTACTGTAATTAGGTTGCAAGGCAGTTTACGATATCTGTGCCAAGCACACCTTGTGCATTTAGGTCTCTAGTTTTAGAAATCATTTCAAATTTACTCTCCTTTCGTGACAGAAGTTTCGATCTTTATAAAAGCACGAATCTACCAACCATAAATTTACATTGTAATGCAGGGATGCTTATGAAACTCTCAATTTACATATTTAGAGTATACTGTAACTGAAATTCCCTTTAAGTCGATTTCTATTAGAATATTAAAAAATCCTTCACTTTCTATCGTACCGTTAGGACAACCCAAAATATTTGATTGAAAGTGAAAACAGGGAAAACGTAATGAAAAAAGATAAAAGGATTATTAACGTCTATTCTCATTTGCAATCTTTTTCAATCAATTTATATTATTGAATTTTATTTTTTATCACTGTGGTTAAAAAAGTAATTCCAAAAATTTACTTAATATCTTTCCTCATTACTATTTTCTGTTCCACTCCTTAATTCATATTTTTATGAATATAATTGAAGTACTGGAACTTAAATAGGGATTTACTAAATATTATGAGTGTTATTTTTTTAATATTATTGCATATTACGTATACTCTAAATATTTCCAAACTTTATAAGTTTCTATAAATGCACAAATTTCCGCAGTCTGATGAAATTCCTAGGAAGCTCATATTTTATGATTCCCCAGATTGTTATCTCCAAACGTTCCGTTAGTGAAATCTGATACTCTTCAAACGTTCAGTTACTGAAACCTGATGAAATCCTTCAGTGATTATTTCTGCTACGAACAAAGATCTTTTTCTCAAGTTTTGCCAATTAAATGTTTTTTTCTAATTAAAATTTTCTTCATTAATTTCTTAATTATTTTCTCCTGTATAATAAATTACAATTTTGATTCTTCTATATTTACTTTATACGAAACCGATTTAACTTTACAATATTGTATTTTATATTTATATTATTGTATAATTAAACTCTGGATGTTTATTCATTTATGGAAAATTTAAACATACAAAAATGCACAGAATGCACACAATGTAAAAATACATAAAATATTCAAAGTATAACATTTATCTTATAACCTATATTCATATATCCTACTGTAAGAAATCCTGTTCCTTTAGTTGTATTCATAAAAATGTGAATTTGCATAAACACTCGTTGAATCATAACCAGAGTGCGGATATTTATGCAAATTCATATCTTTATAAATATAATTTAAAAAATGGAAACTAGACAAACATTTCATTCATCTACTAATTCTAAGTATTATAACTACATTTTTTATATTTTGTCCATTCTGTGCATATTTATATTGTGTGTATTCTGTGCATATTTGCATTTTCAAATTTCTCATAAGTGCATAAAAATTTAGTCTAATCATAACATTTTCTATTTCAAAAACTTCAATATTCTCAGTCAGTTTAATACTATCGCGTTTGGTCGAAGACTTATTGCCAGGAGTAATATAACTTTTTAACATCTCATGTATTTTCTTTCAGTGGCCCTATAAAATCTATAAATAGCTTAAGAACGGTGTCCTTAGCGGTTCGTTAAACCTTGCGAGTTCGATAGCCTGCAATTCGTTTCCCGCCTAGTCAAGTTGACGGAAATATTACCTTTTGCCAGAACGGTCGCTTCTACCCCCGTCCATTGCATCCTCCTATTCAATCAGCTTCCGGTTCTCGAGTCTATCACGTTCGAATGATCGTTCTTCTGATTGTAAATAGCTTATCGAAAGCTGCTGTCTAGGTGCTAGCGAAACGAAATCGATTGATGACTCGACCGCACCAGATCCTTCTGCTGGCGTGACTGGCTTTTCGGGCAAGATGTTAATGAGAAGGTGTCGGTGATACACCTGCGCAGCTGCGGGCTCGAAACGCTCGACCGACCAGGCGCTAGATGGTGTAAAGAAGACGACCACCAGCGAGCCCAGTCGTAGCGCGCTGTCCGGCCGGACTGCTTTTCGTAGAATTCCACAATCACTGGATTGCACCAAGGCGTAATAGCATGCCCTATCGTAATTTTCACGTAGATTCTCCAGTTCTTGGGAATTTCAGCTGATTAACAGGGAATTTTGTGTTAGTTTCTTCATCTATTTTTGGTTATATGTATAGGTTATAGGAACTGTTCACAGTTGTACAATAAAAATGAATAGCAAAAAATACATGATGTAGAGTTGATATAAAAATCGATTTTAAAGTTTTGTAAACTAATCTGTGCTAATACTTTTGTTGCTATATATTACGTACAATACATTCATATACTACATACATATTAGTTACATTTGAAGTTAATAGAGTTAACTCTAAAAATTTGAAACGATTATTTTTAAAAGAAAGTTAACTTTGAAATAATTGTTAAATTTTATTGGATATTCTGTGTAGGCTTCGCATTCAGAAAACAGAGTACAGATTATTCTTGAAATATGTATAGAACCGAAAAGCTGGAATATAAATTAGTATATGTACATAACAACTACCTATGTGATTGTAGAATTCCATCAAAATTGAACTTTTTACTGATTGAAATGTAAAATACTCATTTGTAGTAACCCTGATATTATACATACGATTTTTTGTTTGATTTTTCTTTGGTGCTTCATCAGATAACTGATAATCAATCCTATACGCAATCGTTATTTGCATAACATTAATGACTTTCCGTGACATACACGCAATATGAACTGAAGTACGAACGCTGCACGTTCAGAGCCATTGTCAAGTACATCATAATATCGATTTCAACAACTAATCAATGTATCGCAGTTATATGATGGTTATACTTAAGTACTTACTTATGCACTTAAACCTCCTTAACTTACTTTTTAATCAAGTATTAGGAAACATAATTTCATATTAAAACATATTTGGTTATGTAATTATATTGATACTTATATAAGTACATTTTTATCCTAAATTCGTATTGCTAGGTTATATATTTGTTTGTATAGTAAGCGACCACTCAGTTTAGATTAGATTAGAATTAAGTTTCTTAACTTAGCTGATCTGAATTTCTTAACTCTGATTCTACGAATAATAGTTTCAATTTATATTCTATACCTTTCTCAATGTCGCTGATAGCCAATTGAGGGTTGATATAGGTTAGTCAGGCAATATTTTGTTATGCTATTGATATTATGTTTCATTCATACAATAATTGTAGTAAAATGATATTTCAAACAAAATTTTGATGTCTGATATTTGTAAAATTATATTTTATTTAAATTTGAATATGTATGTTAATTAAATAAAATGCTATTCACATTATATTCTCTGATATTATTATGTACTTATAACTTAATACAGGGCCGAGTTCAAACATTTTGCGGGGCCTGAATACACTTTCAAATCCTACACTTAAATTTTACAACGAAGAATTATTTATCTACAAATGCTGTTACATATTATATATTTCTTATAAGCAATTTTTTAAATCCAAGCAATATTTTTTCGCATGCATAATTCGCTTTCAAGGGGCAAAAAATTCAATGAAAGTACAAAATCTGTAATTATGTATGACTTTTACAAAAAACTATTGATGTAGCTTAATTTTTCTAAAAAGTACATTTCTCTGAAAGCGCCTGGATTTTTTTATCTAAAGTAGTTTCCAGGATATGAGGACTTGGGGAGCACGAGGCGGGTACGGGTTCTCAGGGCGTAGGACCACGCCCTGGGAAACCCCGATGAATCTGATATTCTCCTATAGCCGGGTAGTAGCTGGTCGGCGCCTTTGGCCTGCGCCAGTTTTCCGATCCGGTGCGGAGAAGTTGGTGGGCCCGTATCTGCCAAGACCACTCACCTCACCTTCTTGTGGGGCTCCCCGTCACCCTGCACCAGCCTTGACCGCGAAAGAGTGAGTGGCACCAGGATGGAAACCCTTGTTGACGACCTAGGCGATTCTTTACGAAGTATTATGGATAGAAAAACGAATCAAAAAATCGTTTGCGCTGCAGGGGAGGGATACCTCAGTACCGGCGCAGCCGCGGGTTGTAATGCGGGCCTCGTTGCGTCGTCATCGAGCAACCGTGGCCGTCCGGGGGTGGGCCGCCAGGCCCCCGGACACGCTTATGCGTCTGGCGAAGGGGACACACGAACAGGGGGGTCTCGGAGAGGATCGGAGGAACCCGACGTTACGACCGTCGGCCCGGGATCTTCGTGGGGTAGGATGCTGTGGCTGCAAAGCAGTGGCGGGGGGGGGGGGGGGGGGGAGCCGATGACGAAATGTCGTCGTGCTCTTCCTATTCGACCGTTGCGGGCACGCTCGGCAAGTGCTCGTACTGCAGGATTACCGGGTCCGCGGAAAGCACCGCCACCGCCGCCAACGGTCGCGGCGAAGGCGCGGGACGTCGCACACGACGGGGGGACGCGTTCGCGGGGGATCCGGACTCCGCACTACTACCGGCTCCCGATAAAAGGAAGAAGAGGCGCGGGGCGGACATCGACACCGACACCGATGTCGAGACTGCCACTGTGGCCGTCGTCGCCTCTACCATCCGCGGCGGTGCCGACGGCGGCGACGACACGCGCAGTGACGAAATGAGGATCAGACTGGTCGACAGGCAAGTGACCGTGAAGGACGCGGAACCGACCCACGATCAGGAAGAGGAGGATGTTGCATACCTGCGAAGGATGGTGCGCTCTCTGGAGAGAGAGGTCAGTCGTCTCCAAGAGACGGTGGAACGGCTGACCAAGGAATGCACGGAGAGGACAGCCAAAGATGATAACAAAGACGGTGAAGGACAAGAGGCGGGGATCACCTCTACGAGGGGGACGAAAGAAAATGCTCCTGGGGCCCCAACGGGAATGATAATGGGTCCCCCTCCCCCATCTCCCCCACACCACTGGTCAGCGTAGCGCCGTTTCCGACCTCCAGATCCACTAGAGGATCTCAAGACCCTGTTCCTCCGTAAGTTGGAGGAGTGTTGGCGAGAAATAATGCCAGTGGGAGCGATCCCCGGCCACGGACGCTGGCGTCGCCACAAGAACCGTACAAACACGATTGCTGTCGGCGAGAGACATCTCGCGGTGGACCGCGGAGTCATCGGCAGACAAGGCAGGATTCACTACCATCATAGGAGGAGGAAGAGGGAGAGCGAGGCGAAGGAACAGGAAGCCAACGGCGCAACCTCTCCCAGCGGTCCATGCGCCGACCGAGAATGCAAGAACCAAGGGACGGGTATCGTCGTCTTTTCCGTCGTCGACGTTGCGAGCAGGGGCCTTGGCGCCCAGGATGGCGACCGGCATTGGGGAACAAGGGCAGGGACTTTCGCGGAGGTGGCCGCTCGGCCTCCGGTGCGCCCCCGCACGGGATGGGAATCCATGCGAGGAGCGGGCAGCGGCGATGGATCCGGAGCTATCGAGGTAGGAAAGAGACGTAACGCTAGTGGGTGAGACGCGCGCGACGAGAAAATGGCGGGCCTTCCCCGACCCCCACGGTGTGCTGCGGTATCGCTCACCGTGAGGGATGGCTCCGCCTTCACGTACAGGGATGCGATGTCGGTGGTAAAGAGGGAAGTCAAGCTCTCCGAACTCGACATCACGACCGCGACTCCTAAGACCGAGGAGGGCGATCACGGGAGCGCTGCAGTTCGAGATCTCAGGCCAGGCTGCTGGTACCAAAGCATCGCGACTGGCCGAGCGGATGGCGGCCACGCTGAAGGTCTTGCCCGCCAAGGTAGCCGTGCCGCGAAGGACGGCCGAGCTAAGAGTGACAGGACTGGAGGACTCGTTCACCCCGGAGGAGGTGGCAGCGGCCGTTCCTGAGGCCGGGGGCTGCCACGCCGACGAGGTCAACGTGGGAGTCATACGCTTCGCTCCTCGGGGCCTTGAGTCGGTGTGGCTACGCTGCCCGCTGACGGCGGCCAGGAAAATCAGCAGAGGAGGAGAAGCCCGACCAGGAGGTAGGATTAACATAGGTTGGTCAGCAGCGAGGGTTTCCCCTCTCTCGGCGCGCCAACTCCAATGCTTCAGGTGCATGGAGTTGGGTCACGTGCGCCGGGACTGCACATCGACGGCCGACCGGTCGGAGTGCTGCTACCGTTGCGAGGCGGAAGGACATCGCGCCAGGGACTGCTCGGTGCGAGTACCTAAGTGTCCGGTGTGCGCGGACCTGGAAATGCCCGCGTCGCACCGTATGAGGTCATTAGGAAGCAAGGACCGTTCCAGGCGACGGCGGGGACGCGGCTACGAGGAAGGAAACGATGCCGCTGTCAACTGGCCCCACGAAGGCCAGAAGAGAGGACAGAGAAGTCGGGCACACCGACTGCGAGGAGTACGGCCCGGAGAAGGCTATGGAGCCTTCCATAACGTGAGCGGAAGAAGAGGAGGAGGACAACTGCTCCTGCAGTGCAATCTTAACCGCACCCGCCGGGCTCAGGAGTTATTCCAGAGTCTGGCGGAGCGGCGGATCAGCCTGGCAGCGGTGGCCCAGCCGTACAGCATTCCGGCGCGTCATGGGGCGCTGGGGATCTGATCGACTCGGCCGCCATATTCTGGACCGGGATCGAGGGAAGCCCTACCTGCTCGGTGATCAAGCGGGGACGGGGCTTCGTGGCCGTGAAATGGAGCGACCTGGCTGTGGTGGCCGTCTACAACATCGCCCAACATCAGCTGGACCGAATACGCCTTCTTCCTGGACGGATTCACGGCTTGCGCGAGGCGTTTGGGCGCCTGCCCGTCACTGGTCCTTGGGGACTTCAACGCCCAATCAACGGCATGGCGCTCCCGCAGGACCAACGGAAGGGGCCGCGACGTGCAGGACTGGGCGGCCGCACTCGACCTCCGGCTTATGAACAGGGGGTTGTCTAGCACGTGCGTGGCATGGCGGGGCGAGTCCATAGTGGACCTCATATGGGCAAAGCCTGCCGCATCCCGCCGTGTTTGCGGTCGGGAGGTGTCCCCGGAGGAGACCCTCTCGGACTACCTCTACATCTTGATGGAGGTGGCGGTTGGCGGTGCGATGGGCGATCGTTCGTTGGGTGCGCTCGTGCCCATCGGCCCACCGGGAAAGAGAAGAAGATTCCCGCGGTGGGCGGTGACCCGCCGCGACGAGGATTTCATGGCGGTGGCCGCTATAGCCGTCGCTTGGTTGGAACGATCCACGACCAACGAGGACGCGGGAGCGGGAGCGACCCGGCTGAGGCGCGACATGCACGCGATCTGCGATTCCGGCGCAGTGTACTCCGAAGAGATCGCTCGTCTCTCCGAGGCGTGCAACCGCGCTCGGCGCCGTAGGCGGGTGGACGAAGCCTATCGCGAAGCGCGGCGGCCCCTGCAACGAGCCATGAAGGAGGTGAAGAGGCGGGTCTGGGTCAAGCTTCTGGCCAGCCTCGACTCCGATCCCTGGGGGCGCCCTTACAAGATGGCGTTGAACAAATTCCGTCCATGGGCGCCTCCCGTAACGGAGAGCATGGACCCTCTGTTCCTGTAGGAGGTCGTCAGCACCCTATTCCCGGGAGCGGTGAACGAAGAAGATGGCAGCTTTACCGAAGAGGAGGAGCAGGAGCCTCAACCGCCGGAAGAAGAACCACGTGTCACCGCGGGAAGTTGGAGCCCGGAATCGGGGGTCACCGTGGAAGAACTGGCCTGGGCCGTCGGGAGGATCAGAGCGCGGAAAGCTACGGGTTCCGACGCAGTCCTGGCCCGGCCGTGGAAGGACATCGGCGTGGTCTTGGCTCCGAGACTAATGCGTCTGTTCGACGGATGCCTGTCTCGGGGCGAATTCCCCGCTTCGTGGAAGGAGGGGCGGATGGTCCTGCTGCCGAAGCCGGGCCGCCCTCCGGACTTGCCTTCCGCTTTTCGGCCGGTGCGCCGTTTGAATGAGGTTGGCAAGCTGCTAGAGAGAGTGGTGGCTGCCCCCCTGCAGTCGCATTTATCCTGGTGTGTTCCCGGACTGCTCCACGGCCAGATAGGCTTCCGGAGAGGGCGGTCTACGACCGACGCTGTCGCCCGTGTCCGCTCCCTTGTCGAGGGGGGCGATCGGCGTGGTTACGTGGCGTTGGCCGCGTCGCTGGACGTGGTCAACGCCTTCAACAGCATCCCCTGGGACAGGATATGCCGGGCCCTCGAATTTCCTGCGGGGTGTGGTCCGGGCGTTCCTCCGAGCCCGGAGTATCGTCTACACACTCCGGGGCGGAGGGATGACTGGGAAGGCTGTGTACCACGGGGTCCCGCAGGGTTCGGTGTTGGGTCCGCTATTGTGGAACATCGCGTACGACGCGGTGCTTCGTACGCCGATGCCTTCGAACTCGGCACTGGCGTGCTACGCCGACGACACGTTGGTGCTTGTCTGGGGCAGGGCGTGGGATAGAACCGTCCGCCTGGCGGAGCTGGCGGTGGCCTGCGTGGTCGCCGAGTTCAAGTGATTGGGATTGAAGGTGTCCCCTGAGAAGTGTGATGCAATGTGGTTTTGCCGCAAGGCCGATCACGGGACGCCTCCAGCAGGTTACCGCCTGTAGTAGGAGAGGGCTGAGATCGGGGTCGGAACCAGCATGAAGTATCTGGGCCTGACCGTCGAGAGCCACTGGACCTTCGGCGCTCACTTCGTGCGTCTGGCACCGTCTGTCGGGGCGACGCTTTACGACGTTTGCTGCCTTCGCTGGGTGGGCCTGACGTCGGAGTGCGCCTGCTGTACGCCGGCGTAGTACGATCGAGGCTCCCCTACGCAGCTCCGATCTGGGCGGAGGACCTTATGACCAACCGTCGCAATCTCCTAGCGGTCAGCAGGCTGCACAGGACGGTGGCCGTCAGGGTAGTGAGGCGTTTCCGCACCATTTCGGCGGCCGCAGCGGCGGTGCCCGCCGTGTTTCCCCCCTTTTGAATTGCTAGCCAAGAGGTGTCGGGAGATTTATCTCCACACTCGGGATCTGTCGGGCGGGGTCGGCCCGGTGGGCGCGGACGTTAGGGTTCGGCCTCGGCGACACGAGAGTGGGTGCGCCGAGGCTAAGGGTCCTCGAGGTCGTCCTTCCAAACTGGGACGTTTGGTTTGACGGCGGCGGGGCTCCTCTGACCTCCAGGGTGACGCAGGTGCTCACCGGACACGGTTGCTTCGGTGAGTATCTGCACCGAATTGGGAAGGAGGCGTCCGCGCGTTGCCATCACTGCGATGCGAGCTTGCATTCGGCGCAGCACACTCTAGAATACTGCCCGGCGTGGGCGCGGCCGCGCCGCGACCTCATTGTGGTAATCGGATGGGTCCCCCCGCCGCCGACGATCCTCGAGCCATTGTTGGTAAGCGAGAGAAGGAGGAGGTCCGTGACCTCCTTCTGTGAGGAAGTTATGCTTCGGAAAGTGGTCGCGGTGAGGGTGAGGGTGTGGTACTCTCTCTCCGAGAGGATTGACCGGCGAGGTCGTGGATATGCTTCGGTGAGGCTCGGTAGGTCCGTCGCGCCCTCCGGTGAGGTTCAAACTTAGGCGCTGGCAGCTCAGCGCCTCGGGGCCGCAAAGCAGTCCGGTAGGGGAACCGGACTGCCTGGCACGGCGGCTCCGGCTACGAGGCGCGTTGTGACGTGGCCGCACATCGCTCCATTGGGGGCCGTATTGTGCGCGGAGAGGCCGATTGTGTCGTTCACACCGGTCCCCGGGTCTTTCTCCGCAGGGAGGACTTGCTTATATAAGTCTATGTGGGCTGGCAAACCCACGTTCCCGCAGCCAGGGAGGACCGTCGGGACAAGCGTCCCGCTTACGTGAGTTCTCTATGTACACCGCAAGGAAGGTCGCCGGGAGTGTAAGACGTTTAAGTACGGTTACACTCTCTGTACGTGGCCTTGGGTAGTAGCGCACCCTCGATCCTGATGCCAAGGATGGGACCGTCGGGATAAGTTCCCGGGTACTTTGTACCTTGAGGCCCCCGCTTACGTGAGTCCCATCTGGATCTGTCGAGCACGGTTAGCAGGTCGCCGGCCGGCAGTGACATGGCAGTACATCCACACGATAGTCGTGGTGGCAGTGGTTGATGGCCAAGATGCTGGCAAGGGGGCCGATTTAAGGGGTAATGGCTCGCCCCGAATGGCCTTCGGCGGGTGAGCAGCGTCCCACCTGCTCCGGAACCGTCCTGGTGAGACGGTAGGGCTTAGTAACGGCCCGGTCGACCTGTATCTAGCGACAGCCCCTGCAGACTTAGCTAATCTAGGTAGCAAGGCACTGGGTGCCTTGCGCTCTGGTTTGGGCTTATCCCAAACCCCTATGGCCCTAGGGGGCTCGGGTTCTGTATAACGCTAAATCGACGCCAAGGAAAGCACCCGTTAACTAAGAAAGTCACTACTACTTGGTTCCCGGGCCTTTCTCGATCGCAGCCGGGACGGTCATTGTGGAGGTTTTAGTCGGTTGGAGTCCGGCCCTACCACACCGCTTTTCCCCAGAAGCGGCCTGGTGTCGGTGCAGATTTACTTCACGTTAATAAAAAAAAAAAGTGTAGATGGAGAACAGTATGGGTCCAAGTACACTGCCTTGCGGTATGCCGGCTTCTATTGGAAATGTACCGTTTGTGGCGCTTAAGTATTTGACCATGAATTTTCTATTGGTTAGGTAGGATTTTAGGATGAAGTAATATGTGTGTGGTAAGACTTTCTTCAGTTTGAAGAAAAGTCCTTCATGCCACACTTTTTCGAATGCCTGTTGAATGTCTAGGAATACTGCAGAGCAGTATTTTTTCTTTTCTAGGTTTTGGCTTATATTGTGTGTTAAACGATGAATTTGTTCTATCGTGGAGTGTTGTTTCCGAAAACTGAATTGGTGATCTGGCAGTGTTTTCAATTCCTCTAAGAGTGGAAGGAGTCGATTCGTGAGCATCTTTTCGAATAGTTTTGAGAAAGTGTGTAGAAGGCTAATTGGGCGGCAGGAGCTAGTTTCTTCTATTGGTTTTCCGGGTTTAGGGATGAGAGTTATCATTGATATTTTCCAGGGCTTCGGATAATATTCAAGACGAAGGATTGCATTGAAAATTGATGTGATGAGTGAAATCCCTTTTATGGGAAATTCCTTGATTGCTTTATTACTTATTTGGTCATGCCCCGATGCTTTCCTGGGATTTAGGCGACGGATTAATTCCCTAACCTCTAGAGAAGTAAAAGGTTTAATAAGAGGAGACATTTGGAAGGGAGAGTGCAGGTATTCCGTTATTTCCGGGGCGATATTGGAGGAATGAGGTTTAAATACGTTGGATAGGTGTTTAGCGAACAGGTTGGCTTTTTCTTTAGGGCTACGTGCCCATCCGCCTTACGGACAGCGAATTGGAGGAATTATTTGCAGGGGGCGCGTGAGTTTCCTGGAAGCCTTCCATAGTGGGTAGTTGGAGTCAGCTGTGAGGGACAAATTGGCGAGATATTTTTGAAAACAGTCGCTTCTATATTTTTTGATGATTTTGGTTAACTTCCTAGTTGTGTTGTTTAGTTTACGTTTGTCATCCAGTGTTCTATGGGTCTGCCATACTCTTCTTAGTCTACGTTTTTCTGCGATTTTTTTTAATATGTCATGGGGATATTTATGTTTGCTGAAAGAAGTCTTAGTAGGTGTGGAGAAGCGGATAGCGTTTGTTATGCTAGTGTTTAAGTATTCCGTGGCTGTTTCGATATCTTCATTTGTTTTTAGTGAAATTAAGGCTGAAGTTGAGTGATTAAAAACTTCTCTAAAGAGCGGCCAGTTGGTGAGTTGGTTATGGATAAAGCCATTAGGTGGATTCTCGATAATTGTTGAACTGACTGTTGCTATAACGGGGGAATGGTCAGAAGAGAGATCCCCCGAGGAATTGATTTGGACATATCTTGGCGAGATATTTTTAGTTATGAAGAAGTCAAGTAATACAGGTATTTTGTTAGTATCCGTGGGGCAGTATGTGGGTTCATATGTGGTGAGATAGTTGAAATTGTTGGTGATTATGCTATTCAAGAAATGTTTACCTCTTACTGTGACAAGTCTGCCGCCCCATTGGATATGTTTGGCGTTATAGTCTCCTCCAGCTATGAATCTGTTGCCCAGAGCATCAAGGAAGTTATCGAAGTCTTCTTTAGCAATGGAGTGTCTGGGAGGGCAATATACTGTTGAGGTGGTGATTGTACCATGGCAGTCTTCTATTGCTACGTTTGTAGCTTGGAGATAGTTTTTCTGGAATGATGGAAGCTCGTAATGTTTAATGCTGGATTTGATAATGATTCCGGTGCCGCCGTGGACCTTTCCACTGGGATATTGGGTATGGTAGAAGTTATAACCGTTTATTTTCAGATAGTTTTTGTCGGTGAAGTGGGTTTCAGATATGAGCATTACGTCGATTTGCTGTTGTTTTAGGAAGAGTTCTAGTTTGAATTTGTGTTGAGCTAGACCGTTGGCATTCCAAAGAACTATGCGTCTTGGTTTTATTTTGCGGCGGGGCGAATTAATTTATCCATGATGAGTGTTAATAATGATAATAAGTTATTTATTTGTTCTAATTGTTTTTCGATTAATTCTCCGGGTCTAGAGAAGTTGTCTGTGTTTTGTGGATTGGGAATACTATTTTGAGAATGGTCCCTATGAGTTTTCGGATTATTTTGATTTCCTTGTAATGCTTGGGCATAGGAGATTGAAGTAGTAGTGAATTTTGGAGGACTGGGTATTTGGTTGGTTGTTTCTTTGGCTTTGAGTCTAGGATATTTTTTTATGTACAGGGTTTTGTATGCTGAGCAACCTTTGTAGTTAGCAGGATGGTCTCCTTGACAGTGAATGCACCTCGCTGGGGTTTCTGGTGATTTAGAGCACTGGTCAGTGGGGTGTGTATCTGCACATTTAACGCAGCGGAAATTATGATTGCAGTATTTCTGCGTATGACCGTACCTTTGGCACCTTTTACATTGCACTATCTCTTTTTTTATTAAAGGAGGTTCGATTTTTACTATCGAGTTCATTAATCGAGTTATGTTATAGATTTGTTTGTTATTTGGTTTTTGTTTTAAGTCGATGAAGAATAGGGATAGCGGGTTTTTTGAGATTCTATGTCTTATGTTGCTGATGTTAATTATTTCATGACCAAGTTTAAGGAGTTCGAACTTCAGTTCGTCTAAGTTAGCCGAGTGGTGGATGTTGCGTGGTACCACTCGATAAGGTCTTTCTTGTTTAAATTGGTAGGTGTGATAGTTAGCATTCAATGTTTTTAATAGTTTTGTTATCTTTCTATATGAGTCTGGGTTAGCCGGCAAGATTTTAACCTGATTATTTTTAATTCTTAGTATGTAGTCCTCTTTGTTAATATCTTTCTCAATGGACTTTATCATTGTTTGAATGTCGATAACATCGTCAATGAAGATTGGTGGGGGAGGAGGTTTTTTTGTGTGTGTTGATTTGTTGGTATTTCAACTACGTCCATAGAATCGTCTGTAGATTCTAATATTGCGAATCTGTTGTAAGTGGTAACGTGGCTTGTTGATGGTTCGTTCTGACTGGTGTTTACATTTTTATGAACTGAATCAAGCTAACGCTTTTTGATGTAATTAGTGTGGTTTAAAAGATGGGATATATTATCCTTTTGCAACAGAGGAGGTAGAACGGAGCGGTTGTAGTTTTGTTCATGAGAGTCTGATCTGGTTACCTGGGCCATCTTCAAGCTAGTTAATTCAAACTGAAATAACTAATCGAGAGGCTATGATTTGGAGGTCACGGCCCTCCTCTTACTTTCGCTTACCAACAATGCCTTGAGGATCGTCGGCGTTGAGAGGCCCTATCCGATTTCCGAGCGTGTGCTGCGCCGAATCCACGCTCGCATCGCAGTGGTGGCAACGCGCAGTCGCCTCTTTTCCGATTCAGTGCAGATACTCACCAAAGCAACCGCGTCCGGTGAGCACCTGCGTCACCCTGTAGATCAGGGGAGTCCCGCCGTCGTCCAACCAAACGTCCCACTTTGGAAGGACAGCCTCGAGGACCCTTAGCCCCGGCGCACTCGCTCTCAAGTCGAGGCTGGCGCGCCATCTGTCGAGCAAGGCCCGCCGAGCCCGAACCCTAACGTCCGCGCCCACCGGGCCGACCCCGCCCGACAGATCCCCAGTGTGGAGATAAATCTCCCGACACCTCTTGGCTTGCAATTGGAAAGGGGGAAACCCGGCGAGCACCGCCGCTGCTACCGCCGAAATCGTGCGGAAGCCCCTCACTAACCTGATGGCCACCGTCCTGTGCAGCCTGCTGACCGCTACCGGCGTATAGCAGGCGCACTCTGACGTCGGGCCCGCCCAGCCGAGGCAGCAAACGTCCTAAGCCGGTCGCCGTCGCTTCAACAGACAGTGCCAGGCGCTCGAAGTGAGCGCCGAAGGTCCAGTGGCTGTCGAGGATCAGGCCCAGATACTTCATGCTGGTTCCGACCCCGATCTCAGCCCTCTCCTACTACAGGCGGTAACCCGCTGGAGGCGTCCCGCGATCGGCCTTGCGGCAAAACCACATTGCATCACACTTCTCAGGGGACACCTTCAATCCCAATCACTTGATCTCGGCGACCATGCAGGCCACCGCCAGCTCCGCCAGGCGGACGGTTCTATCCCATGCCGTGCCCCAGACAAGCACCAACGTGTCGTCTGCGTAGCACGCCAGTGCCGAGTTCGAGGGCATCGGCGTCCGAAGCACCGCGTCGTACGCGATGTTCCACAATAACGGACCCAACACCGAACCCTGCGGGACCCCGTGGTACACAGCCTTCCCAGTCATCCCTCCGCTCCGGAGTGTGTAGACGATACTCCGGGACCGGAAGAACGCCCGGACCACACCCCGCAGGTACGCCGGTACCCGATGAAATTCGAGGGCCCGACATATCCTGTCCTAGGGGATACTGTTGTAGGCGTTGACCACGTCCAGAGACATGGCCAACGCCACGTAACGACGCCGCTCGGCCCCCTCGACAGGGGAGCGCACACGGGCGACAGCGTCGGTCGTAGACCGTCCTCTCCGGAAGCCCAACTGGCCGTCGTGCAGTCCGGGAACACTCCGTGACAAATGCAACACCAGGCGGGCAGCCATCACTCTCTCCAGCAGCTTGCCAGCCTCGTCCAAAAGGCACACCGGCCGAGAAGCGGAAGGCGAGTCCGAAGGGCGCCCCGGCTTCGGCAGCAGAACCATCCGCCCCTGCTTCCTCGAAGCGGGGAATTCGCCCCGAGACAGGCATCCGTCGAACAGACGCATTAGTCTGTATCAAGATAGGTGGTCCGAGAGGGTCTCCACTGGGACCTCCCAACCGGAAACACGGCGGGATGCGGCAGGGTTTGCCCATGTGAGGTCCACTATGGACTCGCCCCGCCACGCCACGCACGTGCTGGACGACCCCCGGTTCATAAGCCGGAGGTCGAGTGCAGCCGCCCAGTCCTGTACGTCGCGCCCCCTTCCGTTGGTCCTGCGGGAGCCCCACGCCGTTGAGTGGGCGTTGAAGTCCCCGAGGACCAGTGACGGGGAGGCGCCCAAACGCCTCGCGCAAGCCGCCAGCCCGTCCAGGAAGGAGGCATATTCTGTCCGGCTTATGTTGGGCGACACGTAGACTGCCACCACTACCAGGTCGCCCCATTTCACGGCCACGAAGCCCCGCCCCCGCTCGATCACCGAGCAGGAGGGGCTTCCCGCGATCCCGGTCCAGAATATGTGGACCGAGCCGATCAGATTCCCAGCGCCTCGTGACGCGTCGGGGATGCTGTACGGCTCGGCCACTGCAGCCAGAGCAATCCGCCGCTCCGCCAGGCTCTGGAACATTAAGTCCTGAGTCCGGCGGGAGCGGTTAAGATTGCACTGCAGGAGCAGTTGTCCTCCTACTCTTCTTCCGCTCACGTCGGAGAAGGCTCCATCTCCATAGCCTCCTCCGGGCCGTTCCCCTCACAGTCGTTGCGTCCGACTTCTGTGTCCTTTCTTCTGTTCTTCATGGGGTCAGTTGGCGGCGGTTTCGTTTCCTTCCTCTTCACCGCGTCCCCATCGTTGCCCAGAGAGGTTTTTGTTTCCTGTGTGGTCCTCTTCTTCTTCTCCTGTGTGGGCAGGCGGTTTGCATGCCGGTGACCCCATACGGTGCGATGCGGGCATTCCCAGGTCCGCGCACACCGGACACATAGGTACTCGCCGGCCTCAGCAACGGCGGCTGCCACCTCCTCCGGGGTGACCGAGTCCTCCAGTCCGGTCACTAGTAGCTCGCCCGTCCTTCGCGGCACGGTTACCTTGGCGGGTAAATCCTTCAGCGTGGCCGCCATCCGCTCGGCCAGTCGCGATGCTTTGCTCCTAGCGTCCTGGCCTGGGATTTCAAACAGCAGCGCCCCCGTGATCGCCCTCCTCGGTCGTAACTCCGTGATGTCGAGTTCGGAGTGCTTGACTTCCCTCTTCACCACCGACATCACATCCCTGTATGTAAAGCCCGAGCCGTCCCTCACGGTGTGCGATACCGCGGCGCACCGTGTGTGTATTACTCCCCGTCCCGTTGGGACAGTTGAGACGGCGCGTCGCTGACCACGGATGTGGGGGAGGTGGGGAAGGGGGACCCATGACCGTTCCCGTTGGGGCCCGGGGAGCATTTTCCTTCGTCCCCCTCTTAGAGGTGATCCCCACCTCTTGTCCTTCACCGTCGTTCCTATCAACTTTGGCTGCCTTTTCCATGCATTCCTTGGTCAGCCGTTCCACCGTCTCTTGGAGACGACTGACCTCTCTCTCTAGAAAGCGCAGATATGCGACGTCCTCCTCTTCCTGATCGTGGATCGGATCCGCGTCCTTCACGATCGCTTGCTTGCCGACCGGTCCGATCCTCATTTCATCCCTCCGCGTGTTGTCGCCGCCGTCGGCACCGCCGCGGATGGTAGAGGCGGCGACGGCCACGGTGGCAGCCTCGGCGTCGGTGTCGGTGTCCGTATCCGTCCCGCGCCTCGCGCCCCTCTTCTTCCTTTTACCGGGAACCGGCAGTAGCGCGGAATCCGGATCCTCCGCGGGCGCGTTCTCCCGCAGTGTGTGACGTCCCGCGCCTCCGCCGCCAACGGTCGCGGCGGAGGCGGCGCTTTCCGTGGACTCAGTAATCCTGCGGTACGACCGCTTGCCGAGCGTGCCCGCAACGGTCGAATAGGAAGAGCATGACGACATTTCGTCGGATCTCACACTCCCGCCGCGACCGCGGCGCCGCCGCATCCCATCCCACGAAGGTCCCGGGCCGACGGCCATAACTTCGGGTTCCTCCAACCCTCTCAGAGACCCCCCTGTTCGTGTGTCCCCTTCGTCAGACGCATAAGCGTGTCCAGGGGCCTGGCGGCCCACCCCCGGGCGGCCACGGTTGTTCGATGACGACGCAGCGGAGCCCGCTTTACAACCCGCGGCTGCGCCGGTACTGGGGTATCCCTCCCCTGCACCGTAAACGATTCCTTGATTCGTTTTTCTGTCCATTGTTATTTTAAAAGCGCCGAGGTCGTCAACAAGGGTTTCCATCCTGGTGCCACTCACTCTTTCGCACCCTACCCCGGTCAAGGCTGGTGCCGGGTGACGGGGAGCCCCACAAGAAGGTGAGGTGAATGGTCTTGGCAGATACGGGCCCACCAACTTCTCCGAGGTTCTCCGCACCGGATCGGCAAACTGGCGGGGGCCGAAGACGCCGACCAGTCACCATCCGGCTATAGGAGAATATCAGATTTATCGGGGTTTCCCAGGGCGTGGTCCTACGCCCCGAGCCCGTAGCCGCCTCGTGCCCCTCTCTCCATCTATACTGCCGATTTACCAACCTTAGCAGAGATAACAACAGCAACATTTGCAGACGACACAGCACTACTAGCATTCCACTCAGACCCAATAATGGCATCCCACACTCTCCAGCGAAGTCTTTACTGTATGGAAAAGTGGTTCTACAAATGAGGTTTCAAAATTGACGAAAATAAATCCACACAGGTAACCTTCACGCTGCGAAAACAAACCTGCCCTCAGGTGACCATAATCAATATCACAATTCCTAACAAGGATGCAATCAGATATCTGGGCATGACTCTGGGCAAGTATTCTCTTCTTTGATTTCGGGTGCTTTCCTGAGCGTAAATTTAGCGCTATACAGTACCCGGGCACCCCATAGGGCCATAGGGGTTGGGGTTACGCCCAACCAGCGCACAAGGCACCCAGTGCCTTGGCCTTGCTACCTGAATCAGCTAAGCCTGGCAGGGGCTGTCGCTCATCTCAGGTCGAACGGGGTGCTTTCTAAGCCCTTCCGTCTCTCCAGGACGGTTCCGGAGCAGGTGGGACGCTGCTCACCCGCCGAAGGCCATTCAAGGGGAACCAATACCCCTTAAATCGGCCCTCTTGCCAGCATCTTGGTCATCAACCACTGCCACCACGAGTCCAAACCAATTGGACCCTAAGTGGTCGAGCAGGGGGGTCGCTACTCCGTTCCGGCTTACACTCGAGCCCCGTAGACTTACATAAGTAAGTCATCCCTGCGGGAAAGCCAGAATCAAGTATTCTCATCTTTGGTTTCGGGTGGTTATGGGATTCAACTATGGGGAACAGCGAGTAACTCCAACATAGAAATCTTTCAACGATTTCAATCAAAAACACTAAGATCCTTAATAGATACACCTTGGTATGTCACCAACGAAACAATCCACCGTGACCTCAAGATACCTACAGTTAAAGATGAAATACACAAGTCCAGAAGCAGATATAACACAAGAGTCAACAACCACCACAACCTATTGGTCACCCAACTACTTGGCACGACGGACCAGATCCGCAGACTAAAAAGAAAATATCCTTTAGACTGAAGCATTAGATTCAACTAGAATCAACATAATATAAATTATTATAAACTAAGCTATTGTACCACGCCAAATGAAGTCACTTAAATTCTCAACGAGAATTAATTGTAAATAGTCTACCAAATAAAAAAAAAAAAAGAGAAAAAATGCCTACGCTGCTGTATAGCGGGTTACTTGCATACAGGCGATTTTAGCGCAAAATTATAGTGTGAAAAATAAGCTGATATCTTTTTTACATAAATTCTTTTCATTGACTTAATGTTTAGATAGAATAAATAACTATACTGACTGTGGTTGTTATTATTTAAAAAATAGTTTTAAATAAATATCTGAAAAATTAACAAAATTTATAACGAATAGCATATTCTTTAAGAACGATGTTTTTTACTATCTATCTTTCTACATAATATTTAAATTTCACTAGAAGAAATATGTATTCAAATCGACAGAAATCTTTCGAAAAAATGTTACTTATTAATTACTTATGTATGTAGACACATCACATTCACAATCAAAACCGATCTCTTAAAGCATATGATTTGTAGAAAGTTTAACTACATACATGTCGGAGATGAAAGAACACCGGAGCCTTTGGAATTTTGGATAATCCCGCAACATTGTAATCTAGAGTCTACTATAGCTGTAATTAAACAATTGTAGTTATTCAATCCGATTGTAATTGTTCGAGAGATGTGATAATGAGCTTGGGCTCGAGGCGACAGTCAGTCGCCGAACGTAGCCGCGGTCACGGGATGAACGCTTTGTCTAACAAAGGTATGGAGTAATTCTATAGCTCTCCTTAAAAGAAATATTTGTGGCGGCACGCGACAGTAAACATTCCAACGATTTCTGTCCCGTGGCTCGCCACACGCAGACCCTATTCTTCGAGTAAGATGATTGCCAGATGTCGATGCATCTCCGCAGTACATGTTCAGCTAGCCTGAGGGCCCGTTATAAATCTTAAGATTTAGTTGACTAAAGTCCTTCAGACAGACAAACAATCTTTGTCCCAGCTACAGGAAGATAGGAGAGACCTATTTTTCAAGGAACGGCGTCTGTCACTAGCAACTTTCCCTCGAGGGCGGCTAGCACCCTTTTCTAACCACCGATATGGAGATTGACCAATTAGCAGCAACGCCAAATTCCCTCACCTTCTGAACGAAGGCTATCCTCGACGAATCCGATGATCTCGTATCCTCAGACACACCCCATCATAGTTTTCCTTTGCAGCATCATCGCGACGGAGAGTCATTCTCTCGTGAGGTCGTATTAGCGAGTTACTTAGAGTCTGTACGCTCGGTGGATGTTCCACGATTTAACAAAGAATCCGACTTAGATTTTGTGAGCACGTTCATCTATCATCCCGTCGACCGCGGATTCGTTATGGAACCTAGGATCATTGTCATTAGTTTCTCGAGTATTTAATTACCACGGTTACTTGTCCAGTTCTATGATAATCGTACTTGCACTAGTCGATGTCTTCTCTATTGCACAACGACACGTGTAAACCAAACGAAGATTCGTTTCACGCCCCTAACCCTAATTCTAATGTAAACCCGACATATATATAAAACCATACCGCAAAATTCAATAACTTCATTTCTTTCTTTCCCTTCTAAAAAAAATCACAAAAAGACGCTGTTTTAGAACATTTTAATTTAGGGCAGCCCCTTAACCCCGCGAAATGTGAATTCGGCGCGAGCGAAATCACATTTTTAAGATACACCGTAAACGCCGACGAAATAAAACTGCTAGTTGAGCGCGTAGAAGCAATTGTAAACGTTTCGGAGCCCGCGACCGCTAAGCAGCTACGAAGGTACCTCGGTATGATTAACTTCTATCGATGTTTCATACCGGGGGCCGCGAACATCTTCCAACCACTTAACGACCTATTAAAAGGTGTAAAAAAGGACATCAAGTAGTCGGAACAAGTCGAAAACGCCAGGTGCCCCAGTCAGCCTCGCGGTAGACGCGCCCGATTACGCTATAGGAGCAATCCTGCAGCAGCGTGTGAACGACACATGACAGCTGCTGGTATTCGTTACGAAATCCCTGACCCCTGCGCAGCGAAAATACAGCGTATACAATCGCGAATTACTTGCGATGTACACCGCGGTTAAACGGTTTGAACACGCCGTGTAAGGGAGAAACTTTGCGATTTATACAGACCACAAACCCCTCGTTGCGAATTTTCAACTAAGTGGCAATCAGTCAGGTTGCAACCGATCGGTTGATATCGCGAACCTTGACCGAGATTAACGCTCAATGTGGAGGTAAATTAAATATGCCGAGTAGTAGTATGGTTTGATTATTTATTTGCGCTTTTTAATATACATGAAAAGTTTGACGTACTGATGAAGACTGTTGTAAGATGTTGTTGATACTGCCTCCAGAAGCTTCGTCTGCACCTTATATACTAACTTCCCGTCCGCAGCTTTTCCATGGTTTAACACTAAACCTATCGACACTTTGTGTATACCTTTTCCTACCGTATCCTGTCAAAATGACCGGTAATTAAGAAAGTAATAGTTTTTATGATTTAGCTTAGATAATGGTTAATTTATAACTGAATGTATATTAAATGATGAACTTTCATAAAATTTCGTCCAAATTTACTTTTGTTTAATTTCAATTATAGACAAATAAAATTACACTTTTATTTATGTAGAGATATATCTTATTCAACTTCGCTGCATTTTTTACAAATTGTCTTATTATCAAATGTACAATTTCCCCATACATATTTCCCGCATCTTGAACAGATTTTCGTAGTTTTGTAACCTTTACAATTTTTTACTTGACAAGTTTTTTATAGTAATGAATCTGAACTTGTTGGTAGTTTTATTGCATGGTTTTTTCCCGCGATTCTTTATACAAAAGTAATGTATGGACCAGGTTTATGACAATTTTGTGAATTCTCTATAAATCGGCCCCATACTGTAGATATCATTGCAAAATTATTGGTTCGTTGGCTTTTTCGCTCTTCTTATCAAATCGTATAAACCTCATAATTTCAGCAAAGTCATTCCTGCTTATTGTTTTTGAAAAAAATGCAGGTCCCCAAATTTTATTCCACAAATATGAGACATCAAAATTCTTTGTCTGATATGTACCGTGGGCATATAGCAGACCAATAAATGCATCTAGTTTTGTTCTATCTAGCTCCCTCTTAGTCTCCAATACTCTAAATGTTTCTTCTTCCGTACATTTTATTGTATGATCCCTTATACGGCGATCAATAAGATAATATGCCGTCTTTAATTGTCCTTTCATTATATGCTGTTAAGCATATGCCTAAAAATATTATGAACTGATGTCCTGCCAGGTTTCGGACTTGTATTATTTCTTTCCAAACTGTCCCATTGGGCTCGGTTTCGATACGTTAGTTATTTACATTAGTTTCACTCTCTGCTGTCCAGCTATAATATTTTACCAAATGTCCTACTGGACAAATTGTAAAATTTGAAATAAATAAATAAAAAAACTCTCTGCTGTCAACAATAATTTCTTTCCTTTTTGCCCTGGACGTGAAAGCTTATTTATAATATTCAACTCTGATTCTGTTGTAAATAGCTTTTCATGTGTTTCTATGCTGTTTTCAGTTGCTGAAATTTCTGGTTCATCGCACACTGAACAGTCTTCTTCTATGTTCGTTATTTTTTTAATAATTTTTTTTGGAATGTCGACATTTTTAGGGTAAATATTTATCACAGAATAATAGCATGTACGGAATACAAAATTATTACTAAAGTATATATGCTTTACTTTTTCTTTTATAACAACTGTACACAAAACGCTCTGAGATGCTTTCTGTCTGAGTTTAGTGATAACAAGTTTAGATATCGACTGATTGATTAACAAACTGAGATGTTTTTTTTTTTAAACTGTTTATTTGAGCCAAGATACCAATTTTGAGTACATTTGTTATTCACAATAAACTATGAATTTTGATAATGTTGTGATAGGCAATGGTACCGATACGCGACGGTACGACGTAGCCATACTGTGTTATGTGACGGCGCTTTACATGATTTGTGTTTACTACATTCTTAGGGTTTGAGCCGCTGGGGAGCGGAGCTTTTGTATGAATTTGTATTTTCTTTATTTTTTCCATGTCCTGAAAAACTTGGTCGCAAAAACAGGACGCTTCTGTATTCTACTTTTTGATTTTATGGAGGGGTGGGATGAGCGGGAGGGGGGGTGGGGAGGGGGGTTTTAAATAGGTTTATTTACATAATTTACAGTATATACACATTACACCTGCGTTGTGCGGTGTCAGAATCTCTTATTTTGTTGTAGGTTTGGTATCCACCAATATTTTTTTGTGTTTTTTCTGTGTTTGTCTTTAATGTCTCTCCGGGGGAGGGCCATGTTGTATCTCCACCTGGTGTCTGCGGTCTGTCCGTTCATGTTTTCTTCATAGAGTATGGTTTTGATCCCTATTTTTCTTTTTATGTGGTAAATAATTGGAATGTTATTTTGGTCCTGGAGGTAGTTTTTTTCGTCTAGGTATAGGAAGGCCTCTGGGGGGATGTATCCTGTTGTCAGGGTGTTTCTGTAATACGCGTTGTTAGGATATAGGCAACTGAAAATTAGGCTGTTTTCTTTTATTTTTGCCGCTTGCGCGAAATGGTTTCTTATTAGCTTTAGGATGTGACAGTCTATGCGATGGATGTTTGCTAGGTCGTATATTATTTTATTTTTCACATACTTTTTGAATCCGCTGTGTTCGGATCTGTAAGTACTCAAGCAAGCTCTGATGCATTTTCTTTCGAATATGCGGATTTTTTCCATCTGGGAGGCTGATATGTTGTACCAGATTGGGCAGCCGTATGTTATGATCGGTCTGATTAATGCTTGGTAGCAAAGTATTTTTACTTTGCTGTCGAGACGTTTGGAGTAGAATAGTTTTTTCATTTTCCAGAAGGCCTTATTGGCCTTGGCGAGTTGGATTTCGGTGTGCTGCTTGTAGTTTAGATTGTAGTTTATGTTTACTCCTAGGTATTTTACGCAGTTTTTGTGTGGTATGAGTGCCCCTTTGTTTGCCTTTTCTCTTAGTTGGAATTTTTTGCAAGTTTCCCTTTCTATTGAGCCGATTTCACTTGACTTGGGTCTAAACAGTATGGTTTCGCATTTGCTTGTGTTGATTTTTAGTTTCCATGCGTGGTAATAGTCGTTTATTTTTTCGAAAAGTTCTTGAAGATCAGTTTTTATTATCTTGGTTTTGCGGCCTGTTACGTAGATGATTAGGTCATCTGCGAAGGCTATGGAGCGTTTGTGGGAGGATGTATTGAGATTGAAGAGATTTAGTAAGTCACTGATGTAGATACTGAAGAGTAGCGGGGAGTTTACTGTGCCTTGTTGGAGACCGTTTGTTATGGGGAATTCTTTGTTTGATGTGATTGAACCTTCGGTCATTACGAATGTTCTGCTGGTGATCATGTTCCAGATTATTTTAATTAAGTGTTTTTTTTTTTTTTTATTATGTTTATTGAAATTACAATCAATTCTCGCGTTGAGAATTTTCAGTAATTTTTCTGGCATGGCGCAGTAACATGGCAAATTATATATAATAAGTTATTACTTGTTACAGATTAGTATGATTGTAAGTAGGTATAGTAAGTGATTAGATATTACTTAATATAGGTAGTTAATTAAATCTAGCGTTTAGGTCTAGCGGGTAGTGTCTCTTCAGCCTGCGGATCTGGTCCCACGTATCAAGCAGTCCAGTGATTAGGGGGTTTCGGTGTTTGTTGACTCTTTTGCTATATCTGTCGCTATATTTTGCTATTTCCTCTTTGACTGTGGGTATCTTGAGGTCGCGATGAATTGTTTCGTTGGTTACATACCATGGAGCATCGACTAAGGATCTCAGCGTCTTCGATTGGAAGCGACGAAGTATTTCGATGTTGGAGTTACTTGCTGTTCCCCATAGTTGAATTCCGTAGGTCCAGACAGGTTTTATTACGGTCTTGTAGAGGGTAATTTTATTCTGTAGGCTTAGTTTGGAGCGTCGGCCCGTGAGCCAATAGAATTTTTTCAGTTTGTCCTTTAGTTGCTTCGTTTTGTCCGAGATGTGGTTTTTCCATGTGAGTCTTCTGTCCAGGGTCATGCCCAGGTATCTGACTGAGTCCTTGCTAGGAATAATTGTATTGTTAATGGTGACCTGGGGGCAGGTTTGTTTTCGGAGCGTGAAGGTTACGTGTGAGGATTTTTTCTCGTTAATTTTGAAGCCCCATTTGTGGAACCACTTTTCCATGGAGTCGAGACCTCGCTGGAGAGAGGATGAGGCAATTGCCGGATCTGCGTGGGAAGCTAACAGCGCTGTGTCGTCAGCAAATGTTGCTATTGATATCTCATTGGATATAGGTAGGTCGGCAGTGTAGATGGAGAACAGCAGGGGTCCGAGGACACTACCTTGGGGTATGCCAGATTCTATTGGGAATGTTGTGGAAGTGGCGTCTAAGCATTTTACCATGAATTTTCTATTGGTTAGGTAGGACTTTAGGATGGAGTAGTAGGGGTGTGGTAGGATCTGTTTGAGTTTATATAGCAGCCCATCGTGCCATACTTTGTCGAATGCCTGTTGGATGTCTAGGAATACCGCTGAGCAGTATTTTTTCTTTTCAAGAGTTTGGCTGATCATGTGGGTTATGCGGTGGATTTGCTCTACTGTTGAATGTTGTTTCCGAAAGCCGAATTGGTGATCTGGGAGTGTTTTCAGATCTTCTAGGATTGGAAGGAGTCGGTTCGCTAGCATCTTCTCGAATAGTTTAGACAGGGTAGGTAGAAGACTGATTGGGCGGTAGGAGCTGGCTTCATATATCGGTTTTCCGGGTTTAGGGATGAGGGTAATCAGTGAGATTTTCCAGGCCTTAGGAAAGTGTCCAAGGCGAAGAATAGCGTTAAAAATCGATGCAATGAGTGCAATCCCTTTAATGGGAAGCTCCTTGATTGCTTTGTTGCCTATTAGGTCGTGCCCTGCTGCTTTCTTTGGATTTAGGCGACTGATTGATTCTATTATCTCTGCTGAAGTGAAAGGTTCAATAGGGGGGGACATTTGGAAGGGAGAGTGCAGGTATTCGGTAACGTCCGCGGCAGCTTTGGAGGAATGGGGTTTGAATACTTTGGTCAAGTATTTGGCAAACAGGTTGGCTTTTTCTATAGGGCTACGCGCCCATCCTCCTTGCGGACGGCGGATAGGAGGGATTATTTGGGGGGGGCGCGTGAGTTTCCTGGAGGCCTTCCATAGTGAGTAGTTGGAGTCGGCTGTGGGGGACAGATTGGTGAGATATTTTTGGAAACAGTCATTTTTGTAATTTTTGATGATTTTAGTTAGCTTCCTAGTTGCGTTGTTTAATTTGCGTTTGTCGTCCGGTGTTCTATGGGTCTGCCATACTCTTCTTAGTCTACGTTTTTCTGCTATTTTTTTTAGTATGTAGTGGGGATATTCATGTTTGCTGATAGACGTCTTAGTAGGTGTGGAGAGGCGGATAGCGTTTATTATGCTCATGTTTAAGTTTTCCGTGGCTGCTTCGATATCTTCATTGGTTTTTAGTGAGGTTAAGGCTGACGTTGAGTGATTAAATATTTCTCTAAAGAGCTGCCAGTTGGTGAGTTGGTTATGAATAAGACCATTGGGTGTATTCTCGATGATTGTTGAACTGACTGTTGCTAACACGGGGGAGTGGTCAGAGGAGAGATCAGCCAAGGAGTTGATTCGGACGTATCTTGATGAGATATTTTTGGTTATGTAGAAGTCCAGAAGGTCGGGTATTTTGTTAGTGTCAGTGGGCCAGTATGTGGGTTCGTATGTGGTAAGGTAGTTGAGATTGTTGGTTATTATACTGTTTAAGAGATTTTTGCCTCTTACTGTAACCAGTCTGCTGCCCCATTGGGTGTGTTTGGCGTTATAGTCTCCTCCAGCTATGAATCTATTGCCCAGGGTATTGAGGAAGATGTCAAAGTCTGCTTTGGCGATGGAGTGTCTGGGAGGGCAGTATATTGCTGAAGTGGTGATTGTACCATGACCGTCTTCTATTGCTACGTTTGTTGCTTGGAGGTAGTCTTTCTGGAAAGATGGAAGTTCGTAGTGCTTAATGCTGGATTTGATTATGATTCCAGTGCCTCCGTGGGCCTTTCCGCTGGGATGTTGGGTATGGTAGAAATTATAACCGTTTATTTTTAGGTAGTTTTTGTCGGTGAAGTGGGTTTCCGATACGAGCATTACGTCGATTTGCTGCTGTTTTAGGAAGAGTTCTAGCTCAAGTTTGTGTTGAGCTAGACCGTTGGCATTCCACAGAACTATGCGCCTTGGTTTTATTTTGCGTCGGTGCGTATTATTTTGTTCATGATGACTGTTAGTAGCGATATCATGTTACTTAATTGCTCTGATTGTTTTTCTATTAGTTTTTCAAGTCTAGAGATGTTGTCTGTGTTTGGGGAATTGGGGACACTATTTTGAGGATAGTCTCTGTGGCTATTCGGATTGTTTTGGATTCCTTGTACTGCCTGGGCATAGGAGGTTGAAATAGTGGCGAATTTGGGAGGACCGGGTATTTGTTTGGTTAAGGGGATTGAGGTAGAAGTGGATATAGGAGGACTGGGTATTTGATTGGTAATTTCTTTTGCTCTGAGTTTGGGGTACTTATTTGTGTACAGGGTTTTGTAGGCTGAGCAGCCTTTGTAATTGGCAGGGTGGTCACCTTGGCAGTGGATGCACTTCGCTGGGGTGTCCGGTGATTTACTGCACTGGTCGGTGGAGTGTGTACCTGCACACTTAACGCAGCGGAAGGTATGGTTGCAGTATTTTTGCGTGTGACCGTACCTTTGGCACCTTTTACATTGCACTATTTCTTTTTTAACAAGCGGTGGTTCAAATTTTACTATTGAGTTCATTAGACGACTAATATTGTATATTTCCTTATTGTTAGGTTTTTGTTTTAAGTCTATAAAAAATAAGGATAACGGGTCTTTCGAGACTCTGTGTCTTATGTTGCTCACGTTGGTGACTTCGTGGCCAAGTTTTGAAAGTTCGAATTTGAGTTCATCTATGTCTGCTGAGTGGTGGATGTTACGTAGAACCACTCGAAAAGGTCTTTCTTGTTTGAGCTGGTAAGTGTGAAAGTTGGCGTTCAAGGTCTTAAGTAGTTTGGTGAGTTTTCTGTATGCATCAGGGTTTGTCGGCAGAATTTTTACTTTGTTGTTGTTGATTTTAAGGTTGTAGTCTTCTTTGGAGATATCTTTCTCTATGGACTTGATCATCGTTTGTATGTCAATGACATCATCAACAAATATTGGCGGGGGAGGAGAATTTCTTTGGGTGTGTTGGTTTGATGGTGGGTCTGCGATTTCCATGGAGTCGTTTGAGGATTCCAATACGGCGAACCTGTTGTAAGTGTTTACTTTGATTGTTGACTGTTCGTTCTGGGTGTCGTTTGTGTTTGTTTCTGGTGTTTCTATTTTTCGCTTCTTAGAATTTTTGACGCCATTGCTACGGGGGGATCTGTTGCACTTTTGCCACGGAGGAGGTAGCGCGCAGCAGTTATGAATTTGCTCAGGAGAGCCTGGTCGCGATTCCTGGGCCATCATCGAGCTAGTTAATTCAAATTGAATAACTAGTCGTGAGGCTATGAGGCTAGTATTCGGGTAGAGGTTAGGAGCGTAGGATTTTTTTCTCTAAAGGATAGGAAACACTTGGTTGTGTTCACTTTCGATGGATGGGCGACACGTGTTGTTTTACGAACTTCACAGAGCACTAGACAGACGTCTGCACGCTTCGGCACTCAACAGCGAACTCAATTAAGTGTTTGGGGAAGTTTTTCTTTATCAGCTTGTATATGAGGCCTGGGATCCAGACTGTGTCGAAAGCTTTTTCGAGGTCTATTAAGCAGGCGGCTACTCGTTGTTTCGCGTTTAGGGCCCAGCAGACGTCTGACGTAAGTTTGTTTATAGCGTGAATTGTGGAGTGTTTGTGCTGGAAGCCAAATTGATTTTCTGGGATTATGTCATTTTTTGTGCAGAAGGAAGTTGGGGGTTATTTATGATTATTTCAAATACTTTCCCTATGTTGGGGAGGAGGCTTATGGGTCGTAGGTTTGCGGGCGATGAGCCGTCTTTGTCTTTTTTTGTAATGGCTATCAGCTTGGCTTTTTTCCATTTTTTGGGGAAGTATGTGTTGTTTAGTGCGTTGTTGAAGAGTACTGTGTAGTACCATTTTATTTTGTTCGGTAGGCGCTTGAGTAAAATGTTTGGGATGCCGTCGAAGCCGGAGGATTTTTTGTTGTTTAGCTTGGAGAAGATTGTGTTTAGTTGATTGTAATTTGTGAAGTAGTTTATTTCTGGATCTGGTTGTTTGGGGTTGTCTGCGGTGTTTTCATTTGAGAATGTGCAGACTGTTTTGTTTAGCGTTTTGTCTTGTTCCATTTCATTTTTGAGTCTGTTTGTTTCGGCGATGATAATTCTGTTTAGTTGTTCCCGGCCCATGTGTTCGTTTTGTGAGTGTGTTTTGGAAAAGTGGGTGCCGATAATGTCTAGTTTGTCTGTTGTTTTAGTTATTACGAAGTTACCCTCGGTGTCTTTGATGGTGTTGTGTATCGTTATACCTGCTTCTTGGATAAGGGAGGCTTTTTCTGGGGGCAATTTGAGAGGTGGGATGGGGTTTTGTCCTTTTGGTCTGAAGATTTGATTTATTTGTGGGAACATGTTGGCTGAGTCGTTTTTGGAGATGTTTTTTATTTTGTTTGTCCAGTACTGGTTTATAGAGTTAGCGAATTCTTGATTCAGTTGCGCTTTTATTTTGTATAGTAGGTACTTTAAGTATTCTAGTTCTTCCCTTTTGTCGTAAGAATAGTTGAATTTTATATTGTTTATTTTGGAGAGTATGTAGCTTTTGTCCCGCTGTAGCTCTTTTATTCTGCTATTGATATAGGGCTCGCATGAATTTTTTTCTTTTATGATTGGCACAGATTTTTGGAGGGCAATTTGTGTATGTTTTTCTATTTCGTCTATGAATGAGTCGATTTGTCTGTTTGTAAGGTTGACGTTGTTGTAGATCTTTAGGTCGCAGTTTTGTTCGAGTATGTTTTTAAACTTTTTCCAGTCTGTCTTTTTGTAATTGTACCTGGGTGTCTCGGTCTGTGTTTCGAGTGTTAGGAGGTCAGATGTATTTTTGTTTACGTGAAATATTAAGGCGTTATGGTCACTGTCATAGGCTAAGGTTTTGAGGGTGTTATTTGGACGTAGGTTTTTAAATTTTAGCCGCGCATCTGCTAGACATATGTCCAGGTATGAGCCTCCTTTTGGGTAAGAGGGTAGCTCGGAGCTGTATAAGGTTGTTTTGTAGTGAATGCTTCTATTGTCTAGCCAGTTTCTAATGAAGTTGCCTCTCGTGTTGTTTATTTCGTTTTTCCAGCTCGTATGTTTCGCGTTAAGGTCGCCTGCTATTATGTAGTAGTTTTCCGGTTTATTGAGCTGTAAAAGTTCGAAGAGTTTATTGAATTCGTCGCCAAATTCTTTCTGGTTTCCGGTGGTTGCGTAGGCTGCCGTGATAAACAAGTTTTCCTTACGGCTTATTTTTATTTTTATGGTCGTTGCTTCTAGGATTTTGAAGCTTGATATTTTGTCGTTTAGAATTGTTTTGTGTTTTATGGGGTTTTTTATGAGGATTGCTGTTCCTCCTCCTTGGCTGGCGTTCGGTCTGTCGTGTCTTATCATAGAGTAATTTTTGAAGTGTACTGTGTGTTTTTTGTTTAGTTTTGTTTCCGAGATGAGTACGATGTCTGGGGTTTCTTTATTTATTAGGGTTAGCATACTGTATCTTTTTTGGTTTGAAATTAGAGAGTTGGCATTTATTGCAATTATTTTCAGATGTTTTAAGTTTAGTTTATATGTTTTTTGCCGTATTTGTTGCTTTAGTGGATTTTGATTATTCGTCCTCTGTGCTATTGAAGGTGCCGAAGATGGCGTCGATCCTTTCTTCGTGTGTTGCTAGTGTTTTTTTTATTTCGATTAATTGCGTCTGATGATCTTTTAACGCTTGGAGGATACTATTTTTGAAGTCTTCGATGACGTTTATAATGCTTTGTTGGGGGGAGTTATCGGTTGTGGTTGTGCTTTGGCTTTGTCTCAGATTTAAGTTTGCTATTTGTGTTGCGTTTTCAATTTTTTGATTTGCATTTGTTTGATGTTTTACTACGTCGGAGAATTTTAGTTCTGGGACGTATTTCCGGCTTATTTGGGCTATTCGTTTTATTTTTGTTTCCTTATCTTTTTTCTTTTTTTCTGCTAGCTTCTTGCGTAGCTCGACGAGTTTGGGGCACCCCTTGTATTAGGTTAAGTAAAAAGTTCTGAGCGTTTTTCGCTAGATGTCTTTAGTGAGCCATATCTCACGATGTGCACATCGCATCGAGTCATAGTATACACCGATTTCAAGGTGATATTACGCATCAAAAAGGTTCTTTGTCAGTTTTGTGTTCGGTGAAGCCAGTTGTGTGTTACAGCGTTCGAAAATGGAGATAAAAAAAGAGAAAATTCGATACATTCTTCAGTACCACTACGACCAAGGTGAAAAGGCGGAGCAGGCGGCCAAAAAAATTTGTGCTGTTTATGGACCCAGTACAGTATCGAATGCAACAGCAAAGCGGTGGTTCCAACGATTCCGTTCTGGTAATATGGACGTCGAAGATGAGGCACGCTCTGGTAGGCCAATCGTCGAAAATGTGGATAAAATCATGGAAATCGTCGAGTCGGACCGGCATGTGAGCACTTATTCCATTGCCCAGGAACTGAAGATTAGCCAGAAAACCGTTTGGAACCATTTGCATAAGGCTGGTCTCAAGAAGAAGCTCGACGTATGGGTGCCACATGAATTGACGCAAAAGAACCTTTTGGACCGAATTGATGCCTGCGATTCTTTGTTGAGACGTAACGAAATCGACCCATTTTTGAAGCGGATGGTGACTGGCGATGAAAAATGGGTCACATACGAGAACAACAGCCGAAAAAGATCGTGGTCCAATCGCGGTGGGCCGGCCCAAACGATCGCCAAGCGTGGATTAACGGCCAAGAAGGTTTTATTGTGTGTTTGGTGGGATTGGAAGAGAATCATCCATTATGAGCTGCTCCCATCGGGGCAAACACTTAATTCGGACCTCTATTGTCAACAACTGACCAGACTGAAGCAGGCGATCGACCAGAAGCGGCCAGAATTGGCCAATAGGAAAGGTGTTGTGTTCCATCAAGACAACGCCAGGCCGCACACATCTTTAACGACGCGTCAGAAGCTCCGAGAGCTTGGCTGGGAGGTTCTATCGCATCCGCCGTACAGTCCAGACCTGGCACCAAGCGATTATCACCTTTTTAAGTTTTTGCAAAATTTTCTTGATGGTACAAAACTGGCCTCAAGAGAGGCTTGTGAAAATGAGCTGGTCAAGTTTTTTACCAATAGGGACGAGGACTTCTTCAACCGCGGAATTATGAAATTGCCTTCAAAATGGACAAAAGTAATCGAACAAAACGGCGCATATTTAATCTAAATCGAATAATCTTGACTATGTTAATTTCATCGTCGAAATAAAGCGAAAAAGCGCTCAGAACTTTTTACTTCACCTAATATGACGCGGGGTGTCCGTAGTTTTTGCAGTTCACGCAGAATATTTTCTCTTTGTTCACTGCTTCTTCCTTTTTTATTTTGCACTCGCCTGGACCATGGGGCTCAGTGCATTTTACGCAGCGGTAATTTAGGTTACAGTTGTGTGCTGTGTGACCTAGTCGCTGGCATTTCTGGCATTGCGTTATGTCATCATTTTTTTTTATTATTTTTTCCCATTTTATTTTGAAGTAGTTAAAATGGTTTATTTTTAGTAGGTTACTTATATTGCTGTCGGGGGATACTTGAATTATGAAGATTGGCAGCAATATATTGTTTTCCCTTGATCTTTTGGTCGTAAATCGCGAGACTTTTGTGAATTGTACGTCTTCTATTTGTAGTGCTCGCAGGTCCGTGAGTATTTCCGTTTCAGAGTAGCTATTGTCTAAGCCTTTTAATAGGTACGTATGGTGTTTCTCTGATTTGGGTGTGTAGGTGTAAAATGTTGTGTTGGCTGCTAGAAGTGTTTCTTTCGCTCTTTTGAAGTCGGGTAGGTTTTGGAGGTAGAGAGCATGTTTGCCTGTGTTTATTCTTTTAATATGGAATTGTTTGATCTTCGCTACTTTTTCTATGAGCGTTACCGTATCTTTCGGTTCTTGAAGCGTTATGTTGATGGGGGGCGGTTTCGTTTCCCTTGCGGCGGGTGGGGCGTCAGTACGCTCCTCTGCTGTGTATCTGGTGTGGTGTGCGTCAGGTGCTCGGCCCCTCCGTGGTGAAGCTGGTGGCGCTGGGCCTCCTGGGTTGTGCGATGCGGCCTGTCGTCCCTGCGGTGTTGATTGTTTTGGCGGTGTGGTGGGACTATGTTTTCCCACTTTGCCCCGTAGGATTTCGTTTTTTTTCCTTATTTCTTCCAGCGTTGGGTTTGGAGCTTGGTAGCTTGCTGGATCTATCTGTGCATGTGGATGTGGTTCTGCTTCTAGTAAGCTAAACCTATTTTTTAATGGGATCGCTGGCGGTGATGCTGTTTTTATGGGCCTCATGCTTATGGCTTCCGTGGCCCTTTCGTACTGGGAGGAGGGATGCTCCTCTTCTACGTTTTTATGGATATCTCCTGATCCTTTAGTCCTGGCCACTAAGTTTGGTTGTGGGTTGAGTTTCCGCGTCTTTTGCGCGGAAAGTCTTAAGCTATTGTTGATTTCTTTTGCCGTTTTTTGCGCGCTAATTTTTCTTTTAATTGGTTTTTTTAGGGTGGGTTCCGTTTCCTTGCTCTTAGCTTCATTATCGCTGTCTCCTATTTTTTTATATACCTTTATACTGCTTTATATTATGATTTTATATTAGGTTAAGTAAAAAGTTCTGAGCGTTTTTCGCTAGATGTCTTTAGTGAGCCATATCTCACGATGTGCACATCGCATCGAGTCATAGTATACACCGATTTCAAGGTGATATTACGCATCAAAAAGGTTCTTTGTCAGTTTTGTGTTCGGTGAAGCCAGTTGTGTGTTACAGCGTTCGAAAATGGAGATAAAAAAAGAGAAAATTCGATACATTCTTCAGTACCACTACGACCAAGGTGAAAAGGCGGAGCAGGCGGCCAAAAAAATTTGTGCTGTTTATGGACCCAGTACAGTATCGAATGCAACAGCAAAGCGGTGGTTCCAACGATTCCGTTCTGGTAATATGGACGTCGAAGATGAGGCACGCTCTGGTAGGCCAATCGTCGAAAATGTGGATAAAATCATGGAAATCGTCGAGTCGGACCGGCATGTGAGCACTTATTCCATTGCCCAGGAACTGAAGATTAGCCAGAAAACCGTTTGGAACCATTTGCATAAGGCTGGTCTCAAGAAGAAGCTCGACGTATGGGTGCCACATGAATTGACGCAAAAGAACCTTTTGGACCGAATTGATGCCTGCGATTCTTTGTTGAGACGTAACGAAATCGACCCATTTTTGAAGCGGATGGTGACTGGCGATGAAAAATGGGTCACATACGAGAACAACAGCCGAAAAAGATCGTGGTCCAATCGCGGTGGGCCGGCCCAAACGATCGCCAAGCGTGGATTAACGGCCAAGAAGGTTTTATTGTGTGTTTGGTGGGATTGGAAGGGAATCATCCATTATGAGCTGCTCCCATCGGGGCAAACACTTAATTCGGACCTCTATTGTCAACAACTGACCAGACTGAAGCAGGCGATCGACCAGAAGCGGCCAGAATTGGCCAATAGGAAAGGTGTTGTGTTCCATCAAGACAACGCCAGGCCGCACACATCTTTAACGACGCGTCAGAAGCTCCGAGAGCTTGGCTGGGAGGTTCTATCGCATCCGCCGTACAGTCCAGACCTGGCACCAAGCGATTATCACCTTTTTAAGTTTTTGCAAAATTTTCTTGATGGTACAAAACTGGCCTCAAGAGAGGCTTGTGAAAATGAGCTGGTCAAGTTTTTTACCAATAGGGACGAGGACTTCTTCAACCGCGGAATTATGAAATTGCCTTCAAAATGGACAAAAGTAATCGAACAAAACGGCGCATATTTAATCTAAATCGAATAATCTTGACTATGTTAATTTCATCGTCGAAATAAAGCGAAAAAGCGCTCAGAACTTTTTACTTCACCTAATATTTATTATTTTTATTTGCCGCGATGGTGTCACTGCACTGTTTTTTAATTTTTTTGTCACTATGTCACTTTTTCTTTTTATTCCTCTGGTGGATGCTTGTACACTTCGACGCGCGCACTGTTGCCCAGTAGTCCCTGCCTTAAACATGAACAAACTGAGATGTATTCTGGTCGAAATGACGATAGCAAGTAAGAATATGGTCTGTGACGGTGATATTTATACGAAAATATTGATGAGTGCTGGCCGTTCTCCACCAACAGTTCCTCAAGGGTGGAATTAACCGTCGAACACGGGAAACCCCCGCTTTTCCCGTGTTTTATCGGAATGAGCAATAACCCTAAGAAACTTCTCGGCTTTTAAAATGTTTGTAACAATTGACCGTAAAAAATGCTAAGTTCAATGGCGATTTCTTAGGATTATTATGGGCCTGAGTTGATGTTTTGATACCTGGTGGTCATCTTGATCAAGATGGATTATAGTCTATGACAAGATTACAGGCCTAACAAGTGTTATTCTGATTTTGTTTGTCATCTGACCTTGAGATAGCCTTTTCTTTGTACTGATTACATTTATTTTAAGAGTAACTAAAATATTTTATCGGCTGGTCAAATTGACTACCCACGGTAGGCAGGATAGAATACAATTTTTTCTTACAAAAGAAAAAAGCAAACTAGAAGTAAATACCGAAAAATATATTGTATGCATGTTTTAGGAAAAGTCAGAAATTATGAAGCGATATGATAACGTGTAAATATGATTAAATTTGTGTAGAAGTTTGAAAACGGTCAATTTGACCAGCGCTGGTAGGTTTAGTGTTAAAAAAAAATATGTTTTCCTGATCACGACATAGAAATATATTACGATGTATCAGTTGGCATCGTACGACAGTGTGTATCGAAATCCTTGCGGCGCAGTATAGCCAACCGTACAGGGAAATCTTCTCTCTGTGAAGAACATCGCTGCGTAACCGAACGGGGAGATCTCCCTTTTTGACTTTAGCAACGCGTTTTCTTTCTTGTTGTTGTTATTATCAGTTATTATATACCTGGAATTGTTCCCAATTAATTGCGCCACTTTTTTTCCTTTGTAAAGTACGGTATATAATAAAATACATCAATTTAGTGGTGTTAAAATTAATTAAAAAATTACAATATCAGTTATGACTAAATAAAGTTATAATCGAACGATACCACTCTGTAAAAAAAATATTAAAATGCATTATGAATTTTTAATTTCACGGTAAAGTCGTGTTACCTGTATTTTTCTATACTTTTAATATATACTTTTAATTTGATGTTTTGTATAAAAAATATGTGAAATCGTTAAATAAAATCATTATCGCAAAATATAATTAACCACTTAAATAATTTTTAAACTTCTTTGTTTTTTAAGTAATGAATATTAGTCTTCTATACTTGGAGAAATGCGCGGTAGACAGCGTATAGGTTAGCTTGTCCGAGCGCGGTGAAAACTTACAGCTCGCTGTGACGCACGTGGTTGGCTAAGTGTTAATTCGTTACACGGACTTTCCCATCCTGGGATACGCGCTCCGCAAAACATGGTGACGATGTGTTTTGTTTGGCCATCGATAAACAAGGACTGTTAAAACTGGGCACGACAATGTATTCCACGCCAGTGATGTTTACATGTTACAAGTCAGCAGGCACGTATCCATACCAGTCGGAACATTCGGAGCATTAGCAGGCCGATTCCAACACATACACATAGATATTATCGTGATGCAATATTTCGATAGGATACCGATATTGTCTAACGTGTATCGACCGTTTCTCGCATTGGCCCGAATCAGTAACTGAAGCATCAACCGTTGCTTCAGCCATCCTTTCTACGTAGATAGCTCGTTTCGGCGTACCCTTGAGAATAACATCCGACCAAGGACGCCAATTCGAATCAAAACTATTCGAAGAATTATGCCGGTTGTTCAGCATCAAGCATTTACGCACGGCGGTCTATCATGCGGCGTCCAACGTGATAGTAGAGCGATTGCATCGACAACTGAAAGTAGTAATCAAATGTTATGATACGAGCAACTGGGTAAAGATTTTGCCAATCGTTTTGTTGGGTATTCGAATTGTCATCAAGGAGGACCTGAACGCAATGGTTGCCGAAATGGTTTATAGCACCGGAATACGATTACCGGCAGAGTCCTTTTTAGCCGCGACTCAGCAAGTGAACTTAGAATACGCCAACCGAGTAAAAAAACAGATCAAAAAGATCAAACTACAACTGATCGTACGATATGGCACGAAGAAAATTTTCATCTTCCGCGAACTTGCGTCATCGCCATACGTATTTTTGCGTAACGACGCCGTCAGAAACCCCTTACAACCACCTTACGACGGGCCATATAAGGTGATACAACGCGGAGATAAAAATTTTACAATAGAAATCAACAACAAAAATACAACAGTTTCCATAGACCGACGAAAACCCGCTTTTGTAGTACCCGACGACATCGAGCACCAACAACCTCACGAAAATCTATGGGTGGGCAGTTCGGAGCGAAGAAAATTCAAAAAATAGTTACATCATGCGCGCAGGCAGGAAAGTTCGCTTTCCTGAGCGATTCCAGGCAGGTTATAGATAAGTCAATAGAATAAGCTTAGCATGTAAAATCTATCTGCGACAACCATAAAACAAGAAAACAACCGTAAAACAAGAAAAAAAAACGTTACCACTGACGTAGCGGTCCATGGCCGCATGACCTGCGAAATGTCCGAGGCCAGGACGTCGAAAATAATAATCTCTGGACTTAGTAAAAAGCGCGTGAGTCTGTGAGGAAATTTATTGTTTTACCGTCTATGAGTTTTTCCATCCCCACTTCGGAAGAAAACTTTCTCTTCCGAGGACTTCGGCATATATAAAGGGAAACGAGGAAAAATTCGAGAGTGAGTATCGAGTCAGTATCTGATCAGTATCGACATCACGTGAGCTCAACGTTACGTAATCCGATCTAAAACGATGCACACTAGTCATCGAAATAAACACTGATGAAGTTAAAGTACCGATTACTTTAATAACACCCTACATGTTCTCCACCTCATGTTATTATATTCAAGATAGTTTATGTACGAGACAGTCAAAGATATTTACTTCATGTTTCCCTAATTTCAAGTTAAATATTAAATTTTATTTCTCTACCTTTTTTTTTATTACCGTATCGTTATTTGTATCTTTCGTATGTATAATAAAATATTGTGTAAATTTCTTATAAGTTTTGCATAAGAATTAGAATAATTGCAAAAATAAACAAAATTGCGATGCAATTCAGACAATGTATATATCAATTTAAAAAACGTATATTTTATACACTTACATACCAACAATATAATAGAAGTATGTTATCGTACTATAATGGATAGATAATGATGTTATATCGAATACACATGTGATATACTTAGCAGCTTTACTTTTATATAAATAATATATTGCTTAAAAAAAATCAATTATTTAATACATGTTAATAAATTACATACAAATTAATTTGAATTTATCACTTATGCATCAAGTATAACTTGTATAAAATGGTACTTATACAAATTTTTAAATAAAATACATTAAACTCAAATACTTTGTTCATAAGAATTTTTAATAATTTTATGTTTTAGGTTAAATCATAAATAGCCCGTGTATTTTTATGCATTTATAAGAAATTCGAAAGTGTAAAATTGCACAGAATGCACATAATATGAAAAAATATATAAAATATCCAAAGTATAGTGCTTTTTACAATACTTGGTAATTAAAATAATTTTCTACCGTTCTATTTTTCTAATTATTTTCTTAAAAATATGACGAATTATAAACAAATTTTAATAAAGTTGATACGTTAAATGCCTATATGTAGGTGAAGTAATGCTATATTTTTAATTTTTGCACATTGTGTACAGTGCCATCTGTAGCAAGCGTAAGTGTATTATGATTTAGGTACGCAAACATCTGACATTTCTGTCAAAATCTTTTATTCGCATACGTTGATCGACGTAGATACGAAGACAGTGAAAAGTTCATCCTAAAAATGTATATTGGAAGATAGCATTAAACAAAATGAACAAAAATATGAACTCACCGTCTAAACTTACGGAGTTCGCTCCGTTAAGTCCTGAAGAAAGCCAACCTGTTGTAGCTTCTCTATTTTCCAAATTTTTTAACTTCACTAAAGGTAAGATATTTAATTATTGTATTACAATATAGTTTCTTCAGTATCATAACTTGGAATAACTTAATTTACTTGTGGCTTACATTTTAGTATCTATAAATACGAGCTAAAGAATGAATATTTAAATTAACAATTAATATACATGCTTAACTCTTTAAACATGCTTAATTCTTAGGTTCACAAAATGTTGATGATTCTACAATCTCTTCTACTACCAATGAAGAACAAAGCTCATCTGATTCTGAATCTTGGAAACAGTCAGAGAGTACTGAAAAATCACCTGAAGATGACAGTTCAAGTATGATGAACTTTCCATTAGATACTCGTGAAGGAAGAAGTTTACCAAATGTATTAAAACGTATTAGTAATATTGTAGCTTTGAAAAGTAGTGTAAGTAATGAAACCTGCCTTAAGAATATTAAGCAGTATAAATTATTTGAATTACTAATGATATTAATGTTGTTAACTTAATATAGAACTTACGCTCGTACAAAGATTCTCAGCTAAGAAGTTATTGGATGCCAGATAGTGTAAGCAAGCAGTGTTATGAATGTGGTGAACGATTTACAACTTTTCGCAGAAGACATCATTGCCGTGTTTGTGGACAAATATTCTGTTCGAAATGTTGCTCTGATCAGATTCCTGGAAAAGTTATGGGATGCACCGGTATATAAATGATAAATGGTTATTTTTTTATTGTATTTATTTGCATTTGATAATAATAATCTTTTTTGTAATAGGTGATCTCAGGGTATGTACATATTGTTGCAAAGTAGTTTTATCTTATTTACAATCATCAGACATGAGAAGCGATCTATCAGCAGATTTAAAGGCATTGCAAGAAGACCTGCAAGTTAAATATGGAAATAATTCACCACCTGTCACACAGAAATGTTCAAATGAATCAGTAGAAGATGAAAGTTCAATCTATAGGAAACCAAGTGTAGGGTACATGGAAGAAAAATATGCTATTGGACGGTATATTTTTAGCTGTCTCTAGCTAATGTCTCTAGTGTATCTAGCTAAATGTTATAATTTAATATGATTTAAGATTTGTGAAATATGATTTTCAGGCCAACGACTAGTTACTTAACATCACAGGAACGTTCTATTGTCTTACAAAATTCAGCTTCTTTGAGAATGATTTATGAAGAATTATTTAGATCCAGTCAAGCAATTATCTTACAAACACATAGAGTTAGACTAAAAAGTTATCATAATTGCTTTCTGGCCAATGAATTAGTAAATTGGATGATAGCACAAAATAAAGCAGCTACTCGGTAAAGCTAAAACAAATTTAAGAGAAAGTATAATAAAAAGAACAACGATTACTGAAATGTAATATTTTATAGAGTGCAAGCTACTGCTATAGGCCAGGCATTGCTGGAAGCTGGTTTCATAGAACCAGTAGTTGCTGATAATATATTTAGTGATACAGCAACTATATTTAAGCCAGTCAAATTATCGAATATGCAAAGCATGGATTTGTTAATTGAGACTCAAAATACCTGTGATGCTCAAGAACCAGCATGGGTAAAAACTATCCCACAACATGATTCAACAACTGGTAATATGAAATATTTGTATAAACTATTTTGTACATCTAAAATTGTTAATATATGTAAATTTTAGATTCAGAAAGTGAAACAAAACCTTCGAATTCAGTACAACAAACAACTGGACGTTTACCATCATCTAGTTCAAGTTTTTACTTAGATTTAAACTTAGAAGCATCTACTGTTACATTAAAAAGACCTACATCGGAAGACTTAACTACAATTTCTGTAGATAGTAGTGATGGTATAATTGAACAGAAGGAAGTCACAGTAAAATCACATAAATGTAATTTTAAGATTGCTGATGATCTTTTAAATGATACACTACAAGTACAAGAATTTAAAGAAAAGAATGGTTGGCATAAACCAACAAATTTGCGAACCGTGTTTGGAGAACTACATGCGTATGAATGTCTAACGTGAGTATCAAATATATATTAACAATGATAATAACAATTATATTTAAATATACTTAATTATAGATCTGCGTACAAGCAACATGAAGATTCACTAATTAAGCAACTTCTTAATAAAGAAGGTTTATCACAAAGTTGGTCAGAAGTAATACTCCCCATCGCCCACCAAATTATTGATTTTGTTAGACCAGATTTAAATCATAATGTGGATGATTTGGATATTCGACAATATGTACAAATAAAAAAATGTCCTGGTGGAAGTAGAGATGATTGTGAAATTGTGTCTGGTGTAGTTTGTACGAAAAATGTTGCACACAGAGGAATGAACGCAATGATAGCTCATCCAAAAATTTTATTACTTCAGTGTGGACTCATGTATCAACGCGTAGAAGGAAAATTATTAAGTTTAGAACCTGTGATGTTACAAGTATGAAAAAAAATTTAATAATACTATTATTTTCACATCATAAATATATCAGAAAAACATTGTTTTGTAGGAAAACGAATATTTGGGTCACACAGTTGCTAGGATTACAGCACTTGGGCCAGATGTTGTACTAGTACATCGTTCTGTTTCAAGATTAGCACAAGATAGACTCAGAGAATGTGGAGTAACACTTGTTTTGAATGTAAAACTCAGTGTTCTTGAAAGGATTGCACGGTGTACAGGTGCTAATATCGTGAATACTATTGATGCACACATAAGTGCAAGGTATATGCTTGGTACATGTAAAAAATTTTATTTGCGAAACTTTTCAAATGATAAAAGTGAGTAACAAAACGTTACAATTTTTCTCTCTATTAAATTTTTCTTTAGTAAACTAAACCTTAATATCTTGTTTCCTTTTTTTTTAGATGGTATTAAAACGTTAATGTACTTTGAGGGATGTGCAAATCCACATTTAGGAGCTACAATCTTGTTACGAGGTGGTTCTCAAACAGAATTAAAAAAAGTAAAGAATGTGACTTCAATGATGATCTTTGCTGCTTATTCTTGGCGTCTTGAAAAGTCATTTCTTATGGATGAATTTGCAAGACCACCATCGCCTAAAGATAATCCATTTTTGGATGAAACATGCAAAGATTTTAAAGACTTTCAAGAAACCAATAAAATATTACATGCTAAAGTTAGTGAAGAAAATGATTTGTTATTGGGTCATTGCAAAGAGTATACAGAGAATCAGGAAATTTTAAAGGTATCAGAAGTTCAAGAAGATTCTGGAAGTGTATCAAGTGATAAACTATGTCTAGAAATAGAACTTTCATTAAATGAAGGTACACCAATAAAAGATATAGTTTCATATCAGACTGAGAATGTGTTATCTTCAAACTCCATTAAACAAATATCTTCTATATTATCTGAAGATATTGATCCTTATGATACTTTAAAATTATTTAAGCCCAAAACAAAATCTTCTGTAATTGACGAAAAAGCTGCAGGGAATTGCCTAACAAGTAAAACAAATAATGATAATTTAAATAATAGTTCCGATTTTGATATAGATGGCAAGCAAGATACAAATAGTACAGTGGAATTATTTGGTGGAAAGACTACGATAAAAGTGAATAAAAATATTAAAGAAGAAGTTGAAAAATCAAAAATAAAAGATAAAGTTGCCTCAGAAGAAAAACGTATTTATGGTGAATCTATTAGCGATCGTAGTGATCCTCTTCATCAATACTTAAATGAAGATGAAGAAGATGTCTTTAGTCAAACTAGTCCAAATGGACAACATTTGAGTGTTGCCGATTTACCATTATTAAATAAATTTAAGAAAGCATTAGAAGGCACTATATTAAGCGTATCGCCTTATTTAAAATTTTCTGTACCTTATTTAGAAACTGAGACAGGAAGAAATTGCATATTACGAAGTTTTTTCCCGAGAGAAATCTTTTATTCTGTACAATTTATGGATAAAGTAAAAGAAATTAAAACGGGTAATGTATTTACAGAACAGTCTGTAACTGAAAACCCATTAATGAATTTAAAATTAAAACCACAACATCCATTTGTTCAAGCAAGATTAACTACAGATGTGGATAGCCGAAAGGTACAAGCTTTATTAGCCAATTTTAGAGCATGTGGTAGTCGCTTATATCCAACGAATAATGTTTTATCGGATAAACAAATTCTGATACAATCAGAAGTAACTGAACAACCTCCTATGTGGCCCGATTGTTTAGATCCTGCTAGTCATCAACGTTTATCTGTGTTATTTTGTAGTTTCTCACATACTGGTAATAGTGATACACCAGCATTTTGCGTAAATCCTTGGGTAGTTAATATGGATTTATATGGAAGAAATGATATTGCGCTTGGACGTTTCTTGGAACGTTATTGTTTAACATCTGAATATAAATGTCCTGCTCAAGCATGTCGAGCACAAATCGCTCATCATATCCGACGATTTGCACACGACGGTGGATGTATATATATTAGTTTAAGTGAAATGAGTACCGATCCATTTTCTCAAGAGAATGCAAATCAAATTTTAATGTGGAGCAAATGTATGAAATGTAAAAGCGTTTCACCAGTAGTTCCAATGTCGGATGATACTTGGTCTTTATCTTTTGCAAAGTATTTGGAACTACGGTTTCATGGAAGCGCGTACACCAGACGCGGAACAGATACTTGTCAACACTCACTTCATCATGATCATTATCAATATTTCACAAAGAAAAATATGTTAGCTGTGTTTAAATACACAAAAATATCGCAATGGGAGATTTCACTTCCACCTCCGGTGATAAATATTATGTATGATCCAAAACAACATGCAGATGTGATAGAAGAGATGAAAAGTATAGCATTGAAAGGAGACGAAGTTTTTTCTTGTATACGAGAAAAATTGACAACTTTACAAACTGATATAGATATTTTAAATGCTGTTAAACAGCAGCTATCTAAGGATCAACAATATTTCAAAAATAAAATTGAAGAAATTCAATTGAAATTGACGTCCCCCACTTTAGAGAACAAAAAACTTGAAGGAAAAGTATCTGAAAAGCAAGTTCAAGCTCTAATGTTTAGAATTGAAGATGGAATAGTAATCCTCAAACGAATAATATCAGAAGTTGTATTTACTTGGAATGCAAATATCTTAGAAATGTCCGTTAAAAAGAAGGATGAAAGACCAAGACGATTTACTGAACGATCGTTGACGACTGGAAGTAATAGTATAATTGATACAGATGGATATATAACAGAAGATACTGCTTCAGAATCGCAATTAGAAGATTTAAGTCCTATGTCAGCGGACTATAATGCTGTTGATGCCATTGCTGCTGCACAAAATGACTTACAAGGAATGGAAGGTTTAGAAAATTCAGACAACGAAGTCTTAGAAAATAATAATCCTGAAGACATTGTTATCATTCAAGAATCTCCAAAAATGCATCAAAGATCACATTCTGATGTTCTGCCTATTACTTTTGATGACATGCCAGATAAAAAGAAAAAGAAAAAAACTATTCTATCACAACTATTACCTTCCGTTCCTGTTACTCAGCCGATAGTAAATCCTTTAGGAACTTTAGAACATCATTTACTTCCTCTTGGGTTTGTTGATTGTATTAAAACTTTTCTACATATTTAGTATGTTAGAAAATAATTATATATAATTAGTTAATATTCTAAAATATCTTTGTTTTATAGATCAGTTGTACCTATAGTAGTATATGAATCAGAGCCTTCATCTATAATCGCATATGCACTAGATTCACATGACTATAAACATGTACTTCAGGAATTAATGCGTACGACGAAAGGACCTGATTTAAATCCCAGTCCCTTGAATAAGCGTAAATTCCCCGAAAATAAAGAGAATCTTCCTGATGTGATCCAATCTGGAGAATTTAAGCGGCCATCTGTTTTGTCATTTTTCCGAGGAAATAGCCCAAATCCTGCAAGTCCCTTAGACTCTGATAAAACTATTTCAAATACGGATTCTAGCATACAAAATCCATCAACAACAGACACAGATGAGGACAAGAAAACAACAAAACAACAAAATTACATCGAAGTTCAATTTAACGACGCAACGACAAATTTCTATTGTAGAATATATTTCGCTGCACAATTTGCTGCTTTTAGAGAAAATGTTTTACCGTGTGGAGAGGATGGTTTTACAAGAAGTTTATGTCGAAGTGTGCAATGGGCTGCAAGAGGTGGAAAAAGTGGAAGCAGTTTCTGCAAAAGTCGAGGTATAATATTATATGAATATACGTATATGTTTACGTTACGTAATAAAGTACGAAATAAACTTCTCTATGTATTAATTTTCTTGATCGATACATAATTTGTTACAGATGATAGGTTTATTATAAAAGAGATGTCTAGACTAGAAATGCAAATATTTCTTGATTTTGCACCAAATTACTTTTCCTATATGGAAAAATGTCAACAGACTAAGCAGCCGACATTGTTAGGAAAGATAGTCGGCGTTTACAGAGTATCTTTTAAAAACAATACAACAAATGCAGCACTTCGAACTAGTGTATTAGTGATGGAGAACTTATTTTACAAGAGAACGATAACAGACAAATTTGATTTGAAGGGATCAATGAGAAATCGTCTTGTGAATCCTGATGATACGTGTCACGAAGGAGAACTTGTATTGCTCGATGAAAATTTATTGAATAGTAAGTGGTGTTGTGCTAATATCATTTTATATAGATATATGTATAAAAATTTCTCAGTCAAATACATATAGGATATATTTCTAGTGAGCTGCGATTCGCCGCTCTATATTAGATCACATTCCAAAGCGGTTTTAAATAGAGCTATTGAACAAGACACAAAATTCCTGGCTGATAATTCTGTGATGGATTATTCACTATTAGTAGGTTTAGAACCAAATTCAGATGAACTTGTCCTAGGTATAATAGGTAAGTTTAGAGAATTATGAATGTAATATTTCTTGATACAAGATATCTTGGAACTATTATTATAATTACAGATTATATACGAACGTTTACTTGGGACAAGAAGTTAGAAACAATGGTGAAGAAAACGGGCATACTAGGTGGCCAGGGAAAATTGCCAACAATAATATCACCAGAAGAATATCGAGCTCGTTTCATAGCCGCTATGCACCGATATTTCTTACCTGTGCCGGACAGGTGGTCTGGTTTAGGTAGAGGAGTAGAAACATGATAAATATGACTTTCACATAGTGAGATTTCCAATTTTTCACAAATACTGTATACTAAACATACTGTATATATATTTTCTATGCAGCTGACATAAATGTAACAAACAGTGTTGCATATAAAGATACGTAATTGGATATTAATAATTTATAGAATTTTGTTTTTACTAGTCGACATTACGATATTTTGTAATGGAAAAGTGATAAAAATATGTTACCATTATTGTAACGGAAAGTCTCATTGTACAGTTTTAATCTCATAATTTATTTATATAGCGATGTAACATTCAAATTATGTCGCTTGTATTTGGATTTATTAATATATTGGTCATTGTATTACATGTACATAATACGTTAATATTAAAATTTCCAAGCGAATTGTCTTTCCAAGTTCGAAGCACAAAGGGCGTGAATGAGAATTACGTAAAATTATATAAAAGTCTATGAAAGCACCATTATTAATGTTTTATTTAGATCAATTTTCAAAATTATGTACATAAACATTATTTATTATCATTGATAGTCAAATAAACAATAATAATAATTTTAGTAATAATAAGAGTTTCATAAAATAATAATATTTTCATAATAGTTTAGATCAGTGTTTTAAAATTTCTATGTATTTAAAATGAACAAAATTTTTCTAAAAAAAATATCTTGTCATACCAATACACAATTTTAATATACCGTATATATCTTATGATCAGGTCACAAAAGAAAAATATAATAACGTATAAACTATAATACATTATACGACACTGATCTACACGTTACAAACACAAAAAAAAAAAAGACATTAAAGCGTATACCTTACAGAAAAACATCTCATACTCAATTTTCGCATAACATCATTTCTACCATATTTACATAAATGAATGCATAATGATGAAGCTGCAGCGAAACTCGAATACTTGAACTATTCCATCTTTAAAAATTAGATTATACTGATCATAATGTCCCTTGTATCTTTCGAGACTATGACTTTATTAATTACTGTAAGTAAGAAATCTGCAACTGGCTGATGTATTTCAACATTCTATATGTTTATTCAGAGAGGGATAATAAAATGTCTTTTATTTGTTTGAAACTAAATACGAATCGATAGTAGATGCATCGCGCGATTAAGTAAACTATTGTGAGAAAAAGATTGTTCAGAGCGAAAATGAAACTAAACTTTAGATATACGTTACCGATATCTATGTAAGAATGATTGACTGAAATGGAAAACAGTTTTATTATATACTGGTTAGGTAAATTACAATAAGCTGTTGTACAAGAATTTCTGCGAATAACACGAACTCTAGGATCAAATCATTTCACATGTGAAGTAGTACGAAATTCCTATTTGTATTCCTATTTATAAATTCAATTGACGATGAAACAGCTCAGCTAATATGGCTCCACTGCCTTTTTCCTCGTAGAACAAAAATGACCTACACTGGATATACTATCTGAGCAAGTGATATTCTCGTGTAAACGACGTTCTAAGAAATGTATACATATATAATTCTTCGAGTAACTTTACATAAATACTTAGTGGACATTACATAATCAGTAAATTTCTTTTTACAATTTTTTACATAATAATTCGTCATAATTTCGCATTCATTATAATATTAGCCTCGTGTTTCTATTCATTGCTCTTGTCGCGTTGAGCATGAACAATTCTTTTTTTTTCTTTTTCAACCTTTTGTTAGACATTTTATATTATTACTATCATTATAAAACAATGCCGACAATGATCGGATTTTACATAAAAGTCTCTGTATTAAATTCGATCGTCGTCAAAAACAAAACAGACGACAAGAAATACGAGTACAATAACCTTTTTTGAACTCATAGTCAACCGGAATCAAATTACATTCACGATGTATCTTGTTTGACTACCAAAGAAAGAGAAAAAAAGGAGAAAGAAAAGGAAATAAAATAAACATAAACTAACATTCATCGCTAAGCGCTATCCAGTGCCGGCAATTTTTTGTACTATGGTGTGGAAGTGGTATTCGATTTCTCATTGACTTCCGCGGCCCACGAACCGCAAATGTTTCCTATCTAGCCGCGAGTCTGTAGATCGAGAAACAACAAGGAAGATACTCGGGACGGTGGAGGAGGCTTCTCGCTACTCATTTACATCAAGCGGCATTCTGGACGCATACTAATTTCATAAACGCTAAGGAGAGTATCGCTGTCTTTCATAACCATAGGAACTACCGTCCCAGCAGCACGTTTGAAAAGGAAATGAGAAAGAAAAAAATAAAAAATAGTCTTTGCAACTTCCGTTCTCGTGTTCTTCCTTCTTCTCCGTGTGTTTTCTTTTTCCCTTCTTTCTTCCCCCTTCCCCCCTCTCTTACTCGTATCACCAGAATAATCCGACGGAAGAAGAGAAGAGCTCTTTTTTGTTTCTTTTCGAGAGGTCCTGAAGAGGCTCGATCGTGATCGACATGTTGTGTTTCGATGTACACCATATATATGTATATATCAAAGAATAACAAGAATAAACGAGGGTCGCATCGGCTACTCTAGAGATCCACGTACGTATATCGTGCAATTCAATGAGGATAGAGATGAGGATTCCTTTCTATTAGAGATAGAGGGAGATCTTGTTTTCTTCTAGAGACGTGCACGTCCTAAATGATTAATCTGCGTTTTTCTTTCTTTGCGCACGAGATTTTTTGTTTGTTTTCTTTGCAGGAATATCATGCGTCCTTCTTCTAGGGATGAGGAGATACGAGCGCGTGAATCTCGGCTAATAAATCGCTCTCGTGGTTACGCAGCGTGTAACACTGGCGAGTCAGTCGATCTTTTATAAACCATTGCCTCCTGTTTTTAAACACCGTTTACGTGCACATCGTGCGACCTCGGGATATTGCGCACGGGCCGCCGAATCGCAAGTCTCTTTTATCTCTGCGGCTCGCCTAGGCCCAATTGTTGACTTTGCGTTTGCTGTTGCGTGTTCCCGGTCACGCTACACCGTCCTCCGTGGTGTTGCGCCGCCATCCCCATCTGCATCGAGTTCTGATGCAATCCATTTTGGCTCGGCGACATTCCTGCAATCGAAGAACCAATTTACCATTTACACTTCCAATTTAACTTACATTTCTCTATACAATGCGTACATGTATATATATAAACACATATGTATATACATAAAATTTTTCTATGGTGAGTAATTAAATACTTTCACGAGCCACTGTACATCTCTAGATTGGTTTCAAATTCTATCAATATAATAACCATGACAATCGTATCTCATAACAATGCCAACAAAATTTTATGTATATAATAAACACAATTTAGTGTACACATACAATTTTTGTGTAGTGAGTGATTAAACACTTTCATGAGCTACTGTGCATCTCCAGATTGGTTTCAAATTCTATTAATATAATAATCACGATAATCGTGTCTCATTACAGTGCTAATGAAATTTTATGTATATAATAAACACAATTTAGTGTACACATACAATTTTTGTGTAGTGAGTGATTAAATACTTTCATGAGCTACTGTGCATCTCCAGATTGGTTTCAGATTCTATCAATATAATAATCACGATAGTCGTGTCTCATTACAGTGCTAATGAAATTATGAGTCAATGCTATGAAATAAAAAAAAAAAATGCACTTGCATATAAAAGAATGTGCTATTTTGCATAGCACATACAATAGACATATATGTTTTCTGTGATAAGTGTTTAAATACTTCCAGGGACCGGTGTATATACACGTGCAATATACATGTACATGTATTTTTACGTATGTTAAAGCGAAATCTGTAAGACTTTTAACTACTACAACGAACAATATTCTAGAACTAATTAGTCCATTCTAGCTATAGCACATTCCGCTGTATTTTCTTTTGTAACGTGTCGTGAGTATTTCTCACTGTGATTCTTTCGAGAAAACGTATAGAATGCCTAGGAAATCGCTGTTCTAGGAGCTCGCTAATTTTTCTTCACTGTTTATGAGAATGTCTCGCGTTAAAGATAACGGAGAGTTTGACTCATTAAACGCTGTCTGGAACGCGCAATGAAAATATTCAAAGAATATTGGCCAATTAAGAATTACCGCTGCGTCTATCCAATATATCATCTGTCATTCTTTTTTGGACAATTTACATGATTGAAGTCTATTACATTTTTTGTAATCTTTCGATTCCTATAAGCACCTGTTCAAAGCTTTCATCTCTTTATTTATTCTATGACATAAATTCCAACAATTTGCTTCAGATTTTTTCGCTATTGTCTCTTTTTCTAGTTAAGCTTCTCGATGATATGAAATTCGAAGAGATTGAAATGTTTAGAGGAAAATAATTAAAATTTCCTTAATGTTTCTGATTTGCATAGCGGGCTTCTGTAAAGTATCCGTTTTTTTTTTTTTTTACGAAGTTGAAACAATACGTAAGTAACGTTCTTTATACCTTGCGATAACGTTACGCGTTTCCGCAACTTTTGTTCGTTATTTTACTACCTGGCCCTTAATGGATTAAAGAAAGGCGATAAAGATATTTGTGGACTTGATGGACTTGGAGTAAGAAAACCCTCAGTCAGCAAAGTTCCGCGAATCAATTGTTTTCAAACAGACAATAATTTATCGCATCCTGATAAATTGCTGCTGTTAATTAATAGCGCATGGAATAATTTTTACGAGCCCTTAAACAAATTATCTTCGAAATAAATAATCGAGTCATGGAAAATAATAATACTTTGTTTTTACGAAAAGGATGAAGCACGAAAAGCATGCGATCTCCGTGACTGAAATAAACAAGTTTAATTTATGTTATCCAGATTATGTTACAGATTTGCAAATTTCTCAATTACTTTATAATAAATTACTTTATGTAAATAGTAATATGTGCTGTAGTAAACGTACAGCGAGGAAGGAAGGTATTCGTACAATTTAAATGAAAATATGAAGGGGGATAAATATACAAGAAAGCGATAAATAGAAAAATGCAAAGAAATAATAAGTAGAAAAATATACAAAAATACAAAAAGATAATGAGATAAAATTCACACGTGATTGTAACATTTTGTCGGGGCAAGATACGATGCTATTAATTGATATCTGCATCGTAATTAACACGTTGAATCTGGCGTGAGCCACCGCTGTGCCACAATCTGCGCTTCTATCTGACGGCATGGGCCACCGGTGGATCACGCCACCTGATGGTGAAGAAAAAGGTGTGACCCCCCGGTGATTCACGCCATTTGTGTTTCTAATTTCAATTTATAAAAGCGTAATTTAACGAAGACATTTCTCGATGTTACGTGGCGTTTATGGATTAACTTTTGCTCCTGCGTATTTATTACTGCGAATGACCGTAGATACGTAAGATACAATAACATGTTCTTTCACGAAGAAGTAGACCGCAACGTCTATGAAACATTGGTGCAAAATATAACGTGCACATCGATTGCTCCCATAAAGTCAATAACATCTTTTTCTATTTCTGCAATAAATCGACTGTACGAATACTTTTATCTCTCACCACGGTATATATTTCTTATAGAACTGAATAAAATGCTTCTTAGAATTGCATAACATTGACAAGTCTCAGGTGCTTACGCTTAATACCATCTAAGATTCCGTAGGACATAAATTGTCTTCGTAGAAAATTGCCACATTTCATAAGCGTATTAAACTTGTTACATAATAGCATGCTAAATCAGAATTAGCAGTGTCAACGTTAACGTCTCTTCCAAAGTTTGTAGATGCTTTGGATTATAATTATATATTTTTGTACGTTGCATTATTAGATATAACATATACATTGATATACATTTGAATATTTTCTAATTAATATACAGATATTTAGATGTTACCTTAACTCGTTAAAGATCGAGTAATGAAATAACGCATAAAAGTTACGTAAACGCAGCGTAAAATACTTTGCGTGGAAGCTCGCTACATAAATCAGATAATACGCGAAGAGAATTTCTGTGATCTGGAAAAAAGGAAAAATAATTTATTACGCTGCTGTAGATGTTCGAGCAGCTCCGAATTTTACAGAATGAATCTTTAAGAATGAGTCAATGGAATGAAAAAATCTGGACAGGAGAAGAAACAGCGACGAGAAAGATATCGGAAGAGAGGAATATTTGGAATTCCTTTTTTGCAACAGTAAAACGGAATTAGAAAAATAAGATTCTTTTAACGTAAATTGGCTGGATGATAAGCGAAGTGTATGTTGTTTAGCGTTTGAAAGAAATAAAATTCAATGATATAAATTGGTTGAAAAAAATGATAAATGAAATGTTGCGTTAATGCAACATCAATTAAATAAAACGTATTGTTTGGTATCTTAATCGTATACAAATTTCTCTGCATAAACAGAGAGCTAAAAAAGGTCGATAGATAATAAAATTCTTGGAAATCGTAATCGCGTGATAATTTATGCAATTTTAAGCTAGACACGAAGGATCATAAGAGCGCAGTTACGAAATAACGCCCAAGACTTACAAAGTATAGGAATGCACCCTTCCATCCATATAAATTGATTAGTATGCGCAATGCAGTTGAAAACTATTCTCGTGCCGGAAGGAAAATAACATAACAAACATAAAACGTGATTCAGAGAAAAATGGCAATGCATTTTCGTGTTGTGTTTGCGGAGGAACTGTTTAAAATGTTGCACGGTTTTGCAATATAAACAGATAGCTAAAATTAGAGGTCTATCTCATTATTATAGTGGCATATTCTTCTGATTGTAAAATTAATATCAAAACGAATTATAACTAATAATAATTGGATAGAGGGGGCATGGGAAATACAAGGAAGCAACGTGACAAATAAACATTGTTATGCAACATATTGTTACGTAATATCAGTTAAAATTTCGTACGACATCACTTTTGGGGTGTGAAGCGAAAAGTTTAATGTTGACTGAAAATTTCTGCACACAACTGTATCTTAATAGCTTATTAAAGAAAAATTTACAGAATGCGCGTAATATGAAAAAATGCATCAGATATACAAAGCAAAGCACACGTTGCAATATTTAGTAGGTGAGACAAATTTTTGTTTAGGTTTCCTTTTTTTAATCAGCTTGATAAAACTATTGAATTTGCATAAAAACCCGCATTCTATTTAATAACGTCATTTTACTTCTAAAGATTACTATACGAAATATTAAATCACTGAAAAGACGCATACAACGGGAAATTACAAATATCTAAACAATTTTTCGACATTGAAAAGTCATTTATTAGGTATAAATACATCGTAAAAAAGAAAGAAAAAATAAATAATATAGGTTGTCTCAGTTAAATGGAATCACCTAGATGTCTGTCTTATTTACGATTGTATGAAAAAGCTTCTTGGGCTAAGTTAGATTAACAGAAAATAAAATAAATAAAACCAAATTAAACTGTTTCAAGAAGCACGTGTAATGGGCTAAAATAATTTTTTCTCGAGGTCATTTCTCCACGAGATCTCAAGCGTAGCGGTATATTTTTATATACATCTCTATATATTTTTTTTACAGCGGCGGATGTGATTTTTTATTCTCTATACAAAAGTATTAAAGGTTCTCGTGTCTGAAAATGCTTACTTCGAAAGATATCGTAATTTGAATTTTGTAAAGTTCGGCGTATGAGAGAGAAGAAAAGACACGAACATTCTTCCGTTTATGTTTTCCTGGTCTTTCATACAGTACATTTTAACGGAATTAAAATCGAAATATCTTTTAAACTGTGCATTTCCCGACATACTTTTTTCGAATCTTTTGTACAGAGAATGAAAAATCATGTCAACTGGTGTAAAAAAGTACATAGTATATATATAAGAAAGTAAAAAAAAATATATATATACATATTAAAATATCCTAAAGAAGTAAACTAGAGAAAAAATTCTTTCTACCGTTACGTATGCCCCTTGAGGTAGCTTAACTTTGTCCTGAGAAGTTTTTTTATGCAGTCGTAAATATATAGACGATCTCATTTAGCTGAGATATCCTGTATATAAAATAAATATACAGGCTGTTACAGAATTGGTGGTACAAGCCGAAAAAAAGCGAATTTACATGAAGAAACAAATCGAAAGTGTAGAGTGACATTTTTTGTCTGAGATTTTATTCTCGAGAAAATCGAGTTTGAACATTTATTTTGTTTTATTCCATTTGTTGTGTGTGTGTGTGACGAGAAAACTCATTAGCAATACAAAAGAGGAAAGATGAACGAGTAAGTGAGTAATCAATTAATAATTATAGTTATTATGTACTTAATAGCTAGGATCGGTTCTGGCTAATGTGCGATTAAGAAAAAATAGCTAAGTATTTTTAAATAGAACATAGTGTCAAGAATTGCCGACTACCAGAATAAGAACAAAAACAAGGAGACTGACAAGATCTGTAGCGATATAGGAGATCGTTGGAATTTAAGTAAGCGAGATGGTGGCAGAATAAAGATCAGTGGATGTATATGCACTATTGGCATGTAGTATCATAAGGTTGAGGCGGCTAAAATAACCGTACAATGTACGACGACGTTCAACTCGCAATAGCTCAGGATGACGTAAGTTTTTCGATGGAACATTAAGTTTAAATTTCTCTATAATGTCAGGACAGGTCATTAGGCCATATGCTTCATGTACAAATGAAACATTATATACTTTTCTCCTGTAGTCCAAAGTAGTAAGACTAGTGCTGGCTAGCATATGATCGCAAGCGAGTCAGGTTTGTCGCTTGACAATTAATTAATTAATTATCGACTGGATATAAATAAATAATCGGTAGGAGGTTGCTCTAAATGCGAAAATAAGTGAAAAACATGCAACGAAATTGTTTCCTATAAGGCTTCATTTTCAAGAAAATAGGGATATTAACATGCTTAGTTAAGAACTGGTCTATGATTTAGTACACGTCTATGATCTTTTTATTTTTCTCGGGAACAAAGAGTCTCATGAGGAAAATTTATTCTATTTCGACTTAATTTCGCATCTAAAATGTCCTGCTATTGATTATTTATTTCCGTCTAGTCCGGTATCAGCCATATTCAAGCATACTTGATTTTCAAACTCGATTTTTTCGAAAATGAAGCTCCGTACGAAACAGTGTCACCCCACATTTTCGACTTATTTTTTAATATAGATTTTCCATCCTTTCAGCTTGTACCAACAGTTCGGTGACACCATGTCCAATGTAAAGTAAATGTAAATAATATATATGCATAATAAATATAAGTAAATAAATAACGTAAAGCAAAACTCACCTGATGGAGTTTTGTCGCCTGCGGACATTTTGGAGAACGCCAAAAGCGCGTCAGGGAAATTTGGTGGTGTGGCCGGGGTGTTGCATGGCGTTATCTACAAAAGAAACGTATTTTTGTAATGATTACGTGTTTCGATAACGCCATCGATACAGCCGTCTTATATTACGGTAGCTGCATGTGTTTGTTTACGTTCCTGGAACGTTGCGTGCATGATTATTTAGGTCGAGACTAGGGCGCATGTCTGCGTGGTCATAAACATAGATTCTTCATTTAAAGATCGATACCTACAATCAACCTCTTTCGCGTGTTTCGCTACAAGGCCTAAGAGGATACAGGTTTTACATGCCGATTAGGGATAGCGTTCTACATACTCTCGCATTCTACTACGTAAGAGTTGAATATCAATTTATAAACTATTACGAGAGATGTTTCTGGTTGTCTCTCCTTTCGATTGAGAATGTTTTATTCAATCTCCTTTATGTTTCGAAGTAAACATTTTCTTCGCGTTATACACGTTGATATATTTTTTGGAAGAATTCATGAAGCTTATTTACATTTTTTAGAAAATGTTTACGTATAACGTAAAAATCAAATTCTTTTACTGGTTACGTAATTATTTACTTTGAACACAAGATACAAAGATTTTATGTTTTTGCTTGAACAAATTAATTCTTGTTATAGGTTGGACCGTTTATTGTGAATATTGTGGATATTCGTTGCTAACCTCAATTGTAAAATACACACATATATTCATATTTTTTCTGGAAAAATTCATGAAGTTTATTTACGCTCTTTAAAGAACATTTATAGCAAATAGAAATTATTGTTCGTTAATTATTTGCTTTCGATACGAGATACAAAAATATTATTACGTTTTTTACGCAAATTAATTGATTATATATCGTTATATTTTAAATGGTTTATTAATGGTTTTTTTAAACATGTAATAAGTATTAAATATGGTCGAATCGGCATTTTAAGATTTATTAATGTAATGGACGATCCACTGTGCGAAATATACAAGGTGTCCTGTAGTATTTGGGAACAAAAAAAAAAAGAAAAAAAAATAGCAAAGAGAAGTTTACAGAATTCAAATACAAGGAATTCAATGTCAAATATTGAGTTCTCTCGGTAAATAGATAGGTGAAATTAGTTCAACCACTTCTATCTCTCGATAGAGAATTATTTCGGCATAAAACTGGCTAATAATTGGCAAACAAGGTTAAACATGGTCATACGTCCGTATGAATTATTTTTCATTATTTTCACGTGCAGAATCCACTCTGTATGCTTGTGTATAAATAATATAAACATCTGGTAATTTCAATCAATTTGAACGGAAAGTTCGTTTTGTTTTTACGGTCAAACCGAAGGACGTGCCTTCCCCTTTACGTGTATCGTTTTCAATCGATGTATGCGCCATTCCTTTCGATGACTTTTCGCCACCTTCGCGGTAGCTTCGTTATTCCATCGGCGTAGAATTGCTTGGTCTTCCGAGAAAAAGAAACGTTCCACTCCGTTTTTCCAGTCTTTCAAAGAAGACAAGTTCTCATTGTTGAGGTGGTTTCGCAACGAGCGGAATAAGTGATAGCCTGAGCGTGTAAGATCGGAAGAATATGGTAGATGGGGTACCACTAGCTGTCCAAGATGCACCAACTTTTATCGTATGCCGATTGACACGTGTGGCATTGCATTGCGTTAGTGAGCCATGTTTGAACTTGTGCCAGGTCAACAAGAAACAAGTACTTCCAAAAATGTTTGTTTTACACTCTGACCGGTTGTTGTCTGTTAATTAATCAACGATACCAGGTTGGATCAATTAAATCGAGGCTAATAGTTATTGTTTAAACTTCGATCCATCTTGCTACGAAAAAAGGAATGAATTTTCTGTTCAACCTAATTTAAACTGAGGAGATGTAATGCACAATACGGGTATATTCATCGAAAAAGTATATCTGCCTATGCTATAAAGATAGAATAACTATACCTAAGATAAGAAAATTTATACTAAGGAAACCAATTCATTGTGCCAAAAAGTAGACTGTTATTGTAATAGACATGAAGTCTTATACGTAATAAATATTATTATTATTATTATTATTATTATTATTATTATTATTATTATTATTATTATATACAGTAAAGCTTGCCTTGTTCTATCTAAGAGGGAAGGGAAACTGCTGGAATAATAGAACAATCACTTTTCCTATGCAAAATCTCACTGATTCGAATACAGATCAAGATCAATTGACAGACTCTTGAAATATTTATGGGTCCTGTATCCCCGTGGCTGCAAAGTCACATGATTCTTTTAACGTAGGTGAACTGGGTAGAGTTACATTCACTTTGTACTTCAAACCATCGAAGCTCTTTTTTGAATGCCACGAATGCTTCGGCAAGAGAGGGCACCTCTTCGCCACCACTTTCGTTTGCTGTCTCCTGTGTTCGCATAAAATCTTCATTATTGTCGCGTTTATCGCGATGAAACCGTTTCGTCGTGTCGCTATATTTAAGGTTTTTCTACAGTTGCCAGTGTCCGGGAAATCTACGCGCCCTAAATAATTTTCAATATCGTGCTTCTATTTTTCAACATCACGCGTTTCTGTTAATTTCGTCGCACTAACGCTGGTTTCCAGTTTTCCAATGACGTCGTCGTATTTCCTCTCGATATTTGAATAGAACGCTATTAATTTCATTCTAAATTCTCACAATTCGAATTCGCTCGTTCGAACGAAGGAAAGAGTACGCTCTATGCATGAACATTCGCAAAAATATGTACATATCCGACACGGAAAAAGGCATCCATTACTGGGAAATTTTATGTTCGAATAATAGAGCGTTCGGATATCAGGGCATTTGGATATTAGGATATTCGGTTACTTTCACGGAATACTTTCGTGAGCCTGTCTATAAAATTAATACACGCGATGTCTTATAGCTACGGAACCGTATTTTCTATTTCATTCGTCGAATTTGCTTGGGTAACGTAACTATTTGCTGGCAAGGAAAGGTTTTATTATGGAGAAGTTACGCTTGTTTCCTATTTGTATTTTGGAAATACGGAACAAGATGTCGGTTTCTCCTATAAAGCTAAAAATATCGAACGTACGTTTTACGTAAGCCGCAACGAAGCGGTACATGCGTCTATGGTAGGCGGTTGAAAAGAGAACGACAAAAGTAGCTTTCTGCGAGTGAGAACTCGTCGGTTGTTAAGGTCATCGAACCTTCGGCTCCTGAATGTGATGTCGGTGTACCAGGTGGACAGAACGCAACAATATGAGATGCACACGTGTTCCTACACTGTTCACTAACTGATTACATAAATAAATAGGAAGATGCGTGACAAGATTGTCAATAATTCTCCAACGTCTTCCTTTTTTTCTTTGCTTAGGTTTTAGCTTTGCTCGAGCAATTAGCATATATTGAAACAGATAACGTAATAACGAGTGGTAAACGAAAGTAATAACGAATATTTGAAAAATATTATAAACACATATCGATGTATATGGCAAACTACATAAACATGTGTATCATAAATTGCATAATTTTATTCAATCAGCTCCAATGTCAATTCTCTGATGTTGTATGATATTTGAATATTTTAATTGATTGGAATAATCGAGTACAACGAGTTGGAACAAGTTATAAGGAAAACCTAAATGATATCATAACCACCGATAAAAAAAGCGAATGGTCAAATTTTAGCTTAAATTAGATAAACTGCTAAAATATTTTCAAAACACATGCTCCTATGTTTATATATTTTCGTAACGATATAATTTGTCCTCGACAATACGTATAGCAATACTTAAGTAATAGACATTTTATTAACACTCTATTTAACGCACGATGATGATTGAGAAATTTCTCCACTCCTTCTTTTCTTTCTTCTCTTCGATACTATTGGATGTAAGGATATTAAAATAAGACAACAAAAATGCTACTAATTAATTTCTTGAACGTGTGCAGCTGATAACGATGTAATTTATAATTTACTGCCACAATCTCATAATGAACAACATATACCACCGCTTAGAAGTATTGTTTATTTTTGACTGGACATATTTCAATTACAAAACTACAGTCAAATCAAGCTGCGATGATTATGTTCTCCGTAACCATCACACTTACAAATAATAATATATTACAAATCGATTGAATTAATTTATAATATATTATGAATTGAAAGCCTAGAGAACTATCTTATTAGTCGACAAGCTTTTTATCTTCAAATTATTTAATTTTTAATCACGAGACAGATTAGGGAGAGTCTTCTAAGCTGGTAGAAAAACTTTCGTTGTTGATACAAACAGTGACATTTGAATAGAAAATGTACAGTGTATCAGAGAAGTATTCGTACATTTACTATGGAAAATTTTCATGCGTACATTGTATTATATGTGTTATATAAAATATTTTAATATTTGATCAGCGTTATAACGAGATGCAGCTGTCAATATCATACTGACTTTGAGTTTAATCTGAAAATTAAATTAATTTCTATATGCGCATGTAGAAGTTGCAACATATTAACTGCGATCTTATATTTAAAAAAGAATTAGTATACAGTATGAACAGTCACTTTAAAACATATAATAAGTGTTAAAGATAGTTTCACTAAATACTGAGACTTATTGATATTGCGCATGATTGTCTGTTTAAATATTTTTGTGATCTTTGCAATATATATATACTTAAAAAAAAATACTTTTATACTATACTTAAATATATAATTATTAAATATGTTGTAATTTCTATATATATTTTCAAAATTATTTAAAATTTTACCAATGTAATAGTGATAATTGGATGTCATTACAGTGCTAATTAAATTTCCAAATGTTTCTAATAACGCATGTAATATGATCATAAAAGATGTCGACAAAGCGTAGGAATACTTTCGCGAGCCACTGACTGTCACTTGACACGATTAATCTATTGCGTCGATGATTGTTCTGGACATACGTATGACAAATATTTCCAAGTAGAATCATATATATCTTTTTAATTAGTTAATCGAGTAACGTATGATAACGTTTTCCGAACTGTAAATTAGATTCATACTCTGGTGTTACTGTAAGAAGACAGTAAGTGTTGTTTCTAATGACTAATTCATCAGTAATTCATCGTTAATTTGTTCAGTTTCGTACAATTCACATAAATTACTATAAATCTAGCAAAGTGTTCGTATACGTTTAACATATCATTTAGATTTATATCTCAATTCGATGAAAAGATAGCAAGTGTTGCTTCTAATTACTGATTCATCATTGGTTTCTTCAGTTTCTTAAAATCCGCACATGGTTACTGTAAATCTACCAAGTGTTCGAATACGTTTAACATCTAATTTAGACTTATATCCTCGTTCTATAAGAAGATAGTTAGCGATGCTTCTGACTACTAATTCCCTTTTCATTTCTCAAGTTCGATGTAATTTACATAGTTGGTCACTACGTATCTACCAAAGTGTCGCTTATACATAGACTGATCGATAGCGTACATCGTGAGGAAGAAGACGAAGTAAAGATGATCCGAGAAACGCAGAATTTCGCCCTCAGATTTGAACGTTTCCGTTCGTCCAGTGTTGGGCCGAGATTTGGCACACGGCTTATCGGAATGCCGCCGACCGAGAATAGTAACACACCTAGCGACAGTCTGCCTGCAGTGGTTCTCTGCTTTTCATACCGTTTTCAAACTTGCTAACTGAAATTCGTAGTGGAAAAGAACGCCTCTCGCGCGGTGGCCATAGTTTCACGGAGAAGTTTCAGCTGTGGTAATGCTACCTGACGATTATGATCGATAAGTCATGGATAATGCGTTGACAAGCTTGACCCATTGATTTCGTCGACAAAATATCAAGCGTAGAATATAATTGAAATGGAATATGGTAATTACAGACGATAGGACTTGAATTATGCTCCACTTATTTTTGCTCTGTTTTTATTTCACCGATTAAATATGTTAATGTAGTGTTGATGTAATAATTCTGGTTGTAGTTTTGCCGTAATAATGTACATTTTAAAACGGAGTAGTGACCAGTACTGATGGTAAAAACCAGGTGAAGGTGATTTCGAACGAGGAGATAAGTTGAAACTATGGAATAAGCATTTTTCATTCGAGGTTCCGTTTTCGAGAAAATCGAGTTTGTATCGAAAATTTGTGTATACGTTTCAGGTATATTTGAAGCTGGCTACTTCCAGACTAGAAGCTATTCTATGTATAAAAATGAGTCGAAAATGTAGAATAAAATTTCTTCATAGGATGCTTCGTTTCTGACAAAATGAGATTTGAAAATTGATCTGGCCTATTCCTAACTAAACACGTTCAAACTCCATTTTTTTTTCTCGAAAATAAGGCTTTTCACTGATAGATTGTATTCTATATTTTTCACTTATTTTCACATATAGAATAACCTCTTGCTGCTTGTTTACTCGCACACAATTGTTAATTAGCCAAATCCATATATGTTAGACAAATTTTCCAATTCGATTTTGTCTGTAAGGAAGCTTCAAATGAAAAATATTTGTTGCATATCTACGACTTGTTTTTCATGTAGAATCGCCCTCACCCTGTGTAAATAATTTTTATATAATTCTTGAATTCTTTATTAGGAATTATTACATTAAATAGACACTGGCACCATGTATAATATGTAACTGTATGAATTTGTAAAAATGAACAGATACTGAACATATCAAGTGTTCTATTATATTATTTTACTGTCATCTACGATCTATTTTCTAATATCATTGTATTCTTTAATAACGAGTGCTTTCAGGCGTCAAGCAGAGTTTTTTGTTACCTTTATTTGAAATAAAAAGTAACCACAACAAATAAAAAATAAAACAAGTAACCACTGCAAATAAAATAACAAACAAGTTTATTTCAAAATAAGAACGAATGCAAGTATAAATTCCAATATCTTACTAGAAAAATAAACTATTTCCAAACGATAATTTCAAATAATAACGTAAAATAAGAAACGGGAGTTTTTCCTATACATAAAAGACCAATTATTATAAATTCGCTCTTAATACAACCCGAACATTTCACCAGATGATCGAGTCACATCGCCATTAAATAATAGTAACGATATAAATAATAGTAACAGTCGTTCAACTGGACCTCATAATGAGAGACGAGTACTTGTTAACGAAATCAATCATGTTCGAAACGTTACACACTATGCTCGTCGTATTAAGTGTGCGTTTTGGGATGAATATTCCATGGCACGATAGAAAGAAAATTATTTTCTCGGTAAAGACAAATAACAAATATCTAAATGTCAAATAAAACAACAAGATAATAAAATAATAAAATAATTTAAATAGCATCATCTAAGATGCAGAGCATCTTAAAGTAGCAGAGCAAGAAGCAAATAAAACCAAAATTTTATTTGCATAATTATTTGAATACAAATTTATCTGTCATCAAGTATACGCTGATGTAATGTATTTTATCTAATTGTAAGTCACTTAAGCGAACATGCGTATCACTGTGCTCTACCGTCTTTCCTAGGAATTGGTAACGTACGATACTCTGCATTCGAAATATGTACCGCGAACGTTGAACCCGCTTGTAAACATGTCGCTGTATCTTAAACCCTGTCTTTACAAATAAATTCCCGCGATCTTACCGGATTTCTCTAACTGCTTATCTACTGTATTTATAACAATACGTAATTCACAATCCCGTGTATATACATTATAACAATGCTTCAAGTTACATTGAACTATTTATCTTGAAACATCGATAAGTAAAAGTATCGATGCTTATCTATAAATCAGTGTGATAAAATTCTCTGTATATTTGATTCGTTTCTCGAATATTAGTTGCGAAGTTAAGTGATCGAAATGGATGGCATTTTATATTTTATATGTAGTAATGAAATATAGATATAAAATAAGATAAAATATATTGGGTTGGTAACTAAGTGATTGCGGATTTTTGCATTACCACCTAATGACAAAATCTGCAATCACTTAGTTGTCAACACAATAAATAGTATGGTAAATAATTTATTGTACCATCCGTACATTTTAATGTTTAAATGGATATAATACATATGCAGTATAAGTCTAATAATACTTCAACAGTCTATAAAATATGCACGAAGAAAATCGTAATATTACTCAGATAGTCGAGCTGATTTTCTTCTTCGGTCGCGCTTCCCTCCCTTTCTCCCATGGAAAAATAATAAATTATAAATAATAAATAAATCTGTCGTCTTACAACCTTATTTATTTTGATTATTTACAGATAAAATGATGTCCCGCTTTATCAATATGTATCTTGCAACAGGATATCACGTATTCTTCCAAATAATGATAAAATATTTGCGTAGTCTGTTGAAGTGTTGAAAACTAGGTACTTCATGAAATATAACTTGCATATGCTTGCTACCTTACACCGTGTTATCTACGGAGATTAAGCAATTCGCATTTATTTACTTTCATGGGAAGTTTCAAACAATCAATTAGTTATTTTCCGAAATAAAATATACACAATAAATAAAGATAAACTTATCTAAAGAAAAATTACATCGCTCGCAATATTTATCTATTTTGTAACCTAGGTCTACATATTTACAGAGGACTTATAGACTGCGAAATACAATTAAAAAGCTCTGGAGTAGATAAGTTCTGAATGTGTTATCGTTTAGCGAAGAAAAACAAACTGTCGTAAAAGCGAAGGAAGTGGAACTTCTGTGTACCATTCGTCATTTCAGAATTCTAGCTCAACATAACCTCAACGCGGTGACCTCTTAATTCGGAGGTTAGGAGATGTCCGGGAAATTCTCGTGGAACGTTACAAAATCAACTTTATCGTCAACAGCTACGAAACTTCTTCCATTAGACATGGAAAATAATATGGTCCCTTTATGTCGAATTCACTTATTCGTTTAGGTTTAGGTTAAGACCAAGTATTTTCCCGCCATTTTTTAAGATTTCAAGATCAGTTAGTGGGTTAGTCCATAAGCTCGTAAGTTATAGAGTAGCGTCTTTTCTTAGATATATTTTTTTATTATTTTTTTGGATGAAGAGTTATTCGATTTATAAGTATTCAGACACTTCGATCGTTTTATCCTAACGGTATGTAAATCTGGTCGAACTATAGAAATTAATGACGAATTATTAATTAGAAGCAACGGTTACCATCTTCTTATAGAGAATAATCAGAATGTAAATCTGTATCACGCATTAAAAAGCACAGTAACAATTTTATTTTAGTATTTATATAATGTATGTAAAAAAAATAATTATATATTATATAATGATATGTACATTCGCTGTTTGAACATCATTAATTGTTTTAGCATTAAAGCATTTTTATCGTTTAGTTTAGAAGATCCTTCTCAATCTGTCTTATAATCCAAGAATTGAAAAATCTGGAGATAAAGAGTTTGTGAAGTAATAAAATAGTTCTGTAAGATATGACAATTACAAACGTCAGTTTTGTTATTACATATTGACTTGCGAAGATCGATTGAATCAACTTATAATGTACGTACTATTATGTTACTATTATGTTACGTAGCAGGAACAAAATCGAGGTCGGAACATTTGTCGATGACAGAGATGGAGCGTTGGCCTCAAGGTATTGTCCGATATATCGGGTCATCCGATAAGTAATGCGGCTTTTCTTAGAGTTAGTTCAAAACAATGGAAGTTGTTACTGTCGGAATTTTAAAAAATTAGAATAGATAACTTTACATGAAAAGATAGTGAATTATAAAAGCACGAGGAAATTTATCACTGGTCGATTATCAACAGGTAATTGTTTATTTTCCTTTAGATAACATGAAAACCAACGATCGCATTATTTAAAGATGACCTAATATAAATATATGGAGGACCTAACAGAACCAAACCGGGAAGGCTATATAAATTAGACATAGTGCCAATAGTCTACAGCAGATGCCGAAACACGTTTAGCTGGAAGGCATGAATTTAGTATATTAGGGGAAAAGGAGGAAAGAAGAAAAATAAATGATGCAAAGGCATGCCAGTTATGTAAAGGAAAGAAACCTTGAAGCATTTTATATTAGCATGTTCTCGGTACCAACAATATGGTATGCAAGGAGAGGAAAAAAGCAGACACTTGGTTCCACGTACTAATCACTGAGACCAGAGAAGGCTGTGCTTAGATGAATAATAAACTATCTTTTTATATATAGATATAGATGTAAATACAGCTACATTTATATTAACTCATCCTCTAAGTAATGCAGATTAAAAAAAGTAAAATCAGATTAAAAGAACAAATTACCTTGTTGACAAAGTGATTTCCAGTATAATAATATTTTAATATAATTTTTTATAATTTACTATGTTTCCCTATTACGTCTCCGATTTCAATTTTTTAAAACTTCAATAGTAGCAGCTACCACTTTTGAACTGAACTCTTGGAAAAACCGCATTACTTATGGGATCACTTAATACGTATTTACCGAATGTCCAGTTGGACAAATTGTAAAGTACAAATTAAATAATAATAATAATAATAATAATAATAATAAAAACTTAATACGTTGCTGTACTGTATACATTAGGATAGACACATACATACTAATTATTAAACAAAAGTAAGTAATATAACACAATAAAATGCAAATATAATATAGTAACTAAGAGTTCAATAAGTTGATAAGAACTTATTATACAAGAAAGTAATATAGCATAAGAAACTAAATAAGAATGCAAGAATCTCCTTGTAATAGACGATGAGCCTAAAGTATGAATAAAACATTTTTATTATTATTGCAGCATATTATGTAGTTATAGTGATTATGTGAGGAACGAAATCGCCGTCTAATTCGACTGTAGTTTCGTAATTAAAAATATGTCTTGCCACAAGTAAGCAAGTATTTCAATACTTTTGAGTAATCTTATGACCGTATATATATATAACATGTTATTCTGCAATCATCGAAGTGCGCTTTGATGTCGTATATTTCATTTGATTGATTAATCGAATTCTATCTCACTATTCGCTTAAAAAGAAATTTTGACAAATTAAAAATCGTACATTTATTTCGAGGCTCAACTTTCAAAATTATGGTATTTTCTTTCCAGCTCCTATCGCTTTGAGGTTTCGCAATATAATTCGCAAAAATAATGACGCAAAATGAATTTCCGATCTTTCCATATTAATCGTTTCATATTATTCCGCGGCCTGTTTATGACGATGCCAACCGACGGTTTAAAAGAATACCAAATGAACACCTTCTACATTTAGCAAAAAGAGTCAGACAGAAAATGAACTGCAAAGTGCGGAAACCGAAGGCAGAGAAATTAACGCGGAGGAACCCGTTCTGCTGAATCAACGTGCTCACGCCACGTAACTTTACGAGTCTTTTAATTAAGTCAAATAGTTCGTTACTGTGCAAATGTCTGGAAACAGACTGTGAAATTAATACGATTTCTCATCGGCGAATGAATCGACTTCAACGATTACATTAAACAAGGCACCATACGGGATCTGATTCGAGCAAATGAATAGGATAGGTGTTTAGTAACACGGCAACAGTATTATCGATAAACTTACCACGTTTACATTGCGTGTTTCGTTTGAGTAACTAATTAAGCTTCGGGACGTATGTGTACTCACGTTCGACTATATACATACTTCTATTATATTTGGTTCGGGTATTTGATGAATGATCGTAATGCGTATATATATAGTGTATATGTAATAATATAATGTAATATTGTGATAATAATAATATAATGTGTATATATATACCATAATTACCTTCTTATGCATGTATAAGAAATTATATATATATACAGGGCGGTTGGTAACTGGTGGTACAAGCGGAAAGGGGGTGATTCTACGCCAAAAAAGAAGTCAAAAATATAGAATAAAAAATTTTTTTTAATTTTACAACAAGACAACGATCTACAGTGAGATCCGTTATAACGAGACGTGATAAAGTGCACGCGTACCGAGCGAAAATTCAAAGTCGATTTTCCCGAAAACAAAGCCTCAAACGAAAAATTTTTATTCTGTATTTTCGACTTCTTTTTTCGCGTAGAATCACCCCCTTTCCGTTTGTACCACCAGTTACCAACCACCCTGTATATATAAGAAAATAACTATGGTACTATTACGTCTAGATACTATAAAATAATGCAATGTTTTTGTACAGGATGATCCAAGAAGAATTAGCTTAGAAACTTATTATTTTATATTCCTAAGGAATCATATTATTATATATTAAAATTTACTTGAGCATCTAAAACATTATTTTTGAAGATATGAAAAAGACTTATTAACGAAAATTGTTCAGTATAAGGGGGGCTATAATATTTTTTGGGAAAGGTTGTAATAATTTTCTTGCAGCTGGAGGAACAGCTGTGGAAATACTATATTTTGGCAAAAGGTACATCGATAAGGAAATTACAATAGGGCGTATAATTCTATTTTTTCTTTTAAAAGAGATTTTCGTATTCTTCTTGCGTTTCGATATTAAAAACGTAGAATGTGACTAATCATAACGACCATCTTGTTCCAAACTGTTCGAAATAAAATACTTTGCAAAGACTTCATACTTGGACTAAATCATTCCTTAATGATAATTTGAAGGAGGGAAGATTAAAAAATTTTCATTTTATCGATATGTTAAAATTCATAAAAGAAATAAATTATGCAACAACGTTGATTTAATCCAATTACGCGCTATATATTCCTACAATGTATCATTAATGGCCTTGTAGTTGATGTAACATGAAATACTAATGAAAAATAAATCGACCCATATATGTATATTTTTAAATACTCATACTTCGTTCGTTATTGTATAAAATATACATATTTTCCAGTTTATAGTATGATTCAACATATTTATTTCACTTATAAGCAAACTAAATTCATGAAACATTCTCCTATGAAAATTATATTTTACATCAAAATTATATTTTACAATGAAAGTATTATCTTTATCCTTCTTGATCATAAATTTTTATAATCTTAAATTCATGTTTATTAAACACCTTCTATGTATTGTTTTCATGATTAGTAAACTGCGAACCTTTATGTAATTTTGCGCACTTTTATGAATATGGTTAAAGAAATGGAAGAAGCTGAGATTTTACAGCCAGCACTGTACTTTAGATATCTTACATATATAAAGGTCGCAGATAAAAAGACGAATAGTCATATTTCTCAACTTTTATAGAAAATCAACTTTATAGTTCGATATATCGTCAACCGATCTTATATCTTTTTATTCGATTTTCAGATATGTGTTTTTGTCACCTCTTGCACATTTAGAGAATATTAATAACATTGATCGTGTATGCAGAGTAATGTTAATTAAGTAGAACTGGCGTCATAACTACACTGGAAAGTTATGTATTTATGTATCTATTAAACCTTTAATTTAAGAGAGATAAAAATAAAAATTAATATTGAATGAATCTTTTAAGAAACTTAAAGCATTCGATGTGCAAACCACAGTTGTTGTCTTGTTGACAAATAAAATTAGCATCTTCGCTTCCTTTTGTTAATGCTAGCAAAACTATTTACGTACACGTGTGTTTTTTTTCTAGGATTTCCGAAAAGATATCACACACTCATACTTGTCATTAGGGTGAAATAATTATAAGATTTTACTTAAAAAAATATAACTTTGGCTTTATGGAAATTTCGGTCACCGTATATACAGGGGAAATAGAAAGAAAACAGCGTATACTACGTTAATGTCCCATATACGCGAAGAAATCAGGTCAGATACACCAAAGAACAAGCAGTGACCAAACACAGAAAAGACAATCAACGAGAAGGAAATATGAGAATCGACAAAATTAAGGGATGCGCGAAATAAAGGGCATTTTGTCTAGAAGAATAGTATCAGCAGCAATATTAACTCAAATTGGAATCAAAGAAATCTCTAAGAATAAGATACAATAAGACTGAGAATTAAGACACTAGAATTTTAAGTCAATTCTGAAATACACTCTGCTCTAGTTCTATCTATTGTCTTGTTATCATTCATGCTATACTATATTATGTTATTCCGCGTGGTATACTATATATGTCATATTACATTACATATATATATATTACATTACACGTTGCTGCGTTCTATTCCACTAGTTTACCGGTTCTTAACACTTTACCGACCGATAGCAGATTAATCGGCCTTTGTCGCCGACGCTTACCGATCGATAGCCAATTAATCGGCTTTTCGTCGCCGACAATCTTTCTCATTATTTGACCAGTAATTTGTTATTTAGTACTAAGGTACCTTGCTCAGTTGCGTCAGTTACGTTGCTTTGTAAGCTCCTACAGTTTTATACCAATTTGAAAAACTTACCGTTCGCGATGAACGAAAAGAATGTTATTGGAAAGTCTGAACCGAAACAGAGTCGGCACCAGGGAGAATCTACGCCTGAGCTGCCGGTCGGACATATGTATGCTGTTGAACAGCTAGCGGTCAGTGAAGTGTTAACCTTTTGTTTACGGACTCCCTTTAAATTCTTCGCTATCGCGGCCTCCCATGACTCAACTGAAGACTGAAATCCGTAATGTGGCAAATATGTACAATTGAAACACTCGTCAACTGCTCATCAACAACCTTCAAATTTGCAGAGAAGAGATTTATTATGAATAAATACGCGTATTAAATATTTTTTATTTCCATAGTGGGGACTTGGCGGACCCACGGAGATCTGCAGACCGCAGATTAAAAACCGCTGATCTAGTTCGTAGGATAGACGTTACACCGGTGCAATGGTAACATAGTATTGGTATAGTTGAAAAATCAGAATGACATCAAGTGTACACGTTTGTAACAGATATTGTGCTAGGCTTTACGTCTCGCGTCAATAAACAAATAATAATACTAATAATATGCAGTAATGCATAAAATATTCGAAATAATAATAGTGGTAATAATATGCAGAAATATATAAAATATTCGAAATGTAATACTCCTTACAATATTTACTGAATGAAACGAAGCTCTATTTAAGTTTTGGTTTTTTAGTTGTGTTCATAAAAGTATGAATTCGTGTAGGTACACATCCGCGGTCTACTAATAGCTACACTAATATTATCAGTTTCTTTAGAAAACACGGAGGATTTATCATCGATCCACGAAGGCTACGCTAACTATTCCATGTTAAAATACTTCTCCTTAACTATCAAGTGCCACGAAGGCCGGAAAATTAATAGAAATAAATTTATCGTATTTATCGCGTATAATTTTCACATATTTTTGCACGCTATGCACATTCTTACATGTACGTTAAAATTATCCACCGATGTACAAACATCAGCAGCATACTGATTAGATATCGATGAATAATAATAATAATAAATAATACATAAGAAGAAATATCATATCGTATTAATGGAATCGAAGGTACAACAAGCTCGTTGAATCGGATCAATGAAACGACGCGCAGCGACGAAAACGATGAAAACAACCGCATCGAAAGTTTGCGTTTCTCTTATCGGAAATATTACGCAATATACTTCGATACGGTAGAAAATCTTCCGCTCCTTTTCCCTCTTCTGTGACTGATAACAAAATCGTGCATCATAATAAAGCTTCGTTTAAACAGGAAGCAATCGATCAAAGTTCGACGAAGGTTTGGAAATGAGTAAAGAAGATTTTATATAACAGGAAACTTCAAACCATATGTCGAAAATAAGTTGTTCATTCTCTCACTCTGCGATCCTCGAGTTTCTACCATTTTTTCTGCGTTTCTCTCTTTCTTTCTCCTTTTTTCAAAATTTTAAGGAAATATTTATAGACAAAATCGAACCAAAGAATTTTCTTGTTTTTATTATTTAATTTGTACTTTACAATTTGTCCAACTGGACGTTTGATAAATGAACCAAAGAATGACACACACTGATAAGAAATTTTGTTCGTATTTTGTCGAATGAGACGTGCTTAACGTTAGAGAAATACGATTGTGTCGAGAATGATGGAAAGACGCGAAAGGGATGAAAGAATGCGAAGCTACGCTGCATCTTTTAATTAAAAAACGGCTGTAAAATTCTCAATTCTCGTGTGGGTACGAGCTACAAAATACGACACGACAGAATTTGATTAGACGCACGCATTTTCGTCGCAATTTTGAGTAACAGCTAGACCGCAGATTTTTAAATATTTATAGAAAATTTGAAAGTTGCATAAAATGGCCTATAATATGAAAAAATATATGAAATATCAATGTCCGAAGTATGGCACTGTCTATAATGCTTGATAGATAAGCTACGACAACTTGCTACGGAGTTCGTACTTTTTAATTGTATTTTCAATAATATAGATTTGCATAAATATCAGCAATCTAGTAACATTTTCCGCGTTATAATTATACTGGTTCTACAATTTTGAAACAAGAATAAACTAGTTCCCTTTTTTCAGGAAGAAATTAATAAATTGTTGTATTAATAAATTCAAACGTGTCATACTTGAACACCTTTTGGAGTATTGCAACACCTAGCGTAGAATTTTCATATGAATATATATTAGGTTGTTCGAAAAGTGTCTTTCTTTTACAGACACGTCTTCTACAACAACGCATCTTTATACAAACATGGAACCTAATCTGTCGTACGTTGTAATCTTTATTTTGATAGAACAAAATGGATCATACGTAATTCGATAAAATAATATAAAACGAAAAATGTTGTGTATCCATTATTTCCTTATAAAACTAAAGAAACTTTTCGGACGACCTAATATATTACGCTCGTTACACGAAACTTCGCGAAATTTCAATAGATTTGAGACCAGTGCGAAAATATATTGAGAAGTTGCATATATCGCGGACATACGGTTAATGAAAAACTAATACACAGCATGGGTAGTAGTCTGAAACGTAAAATTAATGCTAAAGATAGTCTCACTGTTGTGGTTTATTAATAAAACGAATAATTAAATAATCGTTCAAATTCTTCGACGATGTTTATCCTACGATAAATACATTTCTAACTTCTGTACACACGTTCGGACCTCTTTCAAATTTTCCGTTTCAAGTTATATAAGACATTCGAAAATAAAATTTTCATCTATGCGGTGAGTGCCTTGAAATGCAACATAATTCATTCAAAGCGTTTTGCTTAATAAAACCAATGGATAACTGAAGTAGACTCAACTTGTATTACATATATGTAGGAACAAAAAGTTTCTACGAATATTCGAATACTTTCGTAAATAAATAATTTCATAAATAATTTCCTAATAAAAGTATACCGTCTTTTCTTATAGATATCGGAGTTATAATTTGATACACACAGGAGTCTCTCGAATAACACGCTATTCTTACAATTTTTACGGATTCGTTGTACGACGGTTCGAGAATCGGAGAAATTGGAAAAATCTGCGCGATAAGAAACTTAATGGGAATTTTCAAACGCCGTTCGACGTTTGCTAGACAAGTGAAGCTACCTCAAATTCGCGCATGGAATTGAAACATTGAAATTTTGTAATATTCCAATTTTTAATCCGTTTTTAGTCCGTGGAATCGTATTGGCTTTTTCGCGTTCGAAAATTTGTTGTAACTAACATGAATAACGTTAATATGTAATATTTTAAATTAATTATCGATTGCTCTAATAAAAATATATTAATTATAGGAAATACGTATTTTTATTAATTGTGACAATCTAGCCGGAATTTTTCTATTAATTCTACGTTTCGTGTAACACGTTTCGCGTGATACGACGTTTTTTCGGAATTTAACTACCGGTGTTGTACGGTACCTGATACCTGTACAAATATTTCGCATGCTACTTTAAAATTCTGTAATATAATGAAAATGTTGAAAATCGTGTTCTACGGTACGCGAAATTAATAGACGATAGAAAGGTCGAGAATTTTTGTCCACCTACGTATTCCAATAAAACTATGTTTAGGCGTGGCAACATGAATGCCGTATTGATAATTTATCATTGCACGATGTTACAAACGAGCACGTATAATCATCAACGTCGACGATCACCGAAGATTTCTTCATGTCGGCTAAATTAATCGGAGAAGAAAGTTTTCAATGTTCGAGTTGTACGTATTAGAAACGAATTAAAGAGTCGTAGGAGATCGTATCTGTTGGATGTGAAGGAAGAATTTCTCAAGGAAAATCCAACCAGTGCAAACTTCGACCATAAACGACGGACAATAATATTACATTGTCTTGAAATAATTTAAATTGGCCAATCTAGATTTATATACATTATAAAGTCTCATTAAGTTAGAAAAATTTACCAAATGTCCAGCTGGACAAATTGTAAAATATAAATTAAATAATAATAAAAAAAAATTATAAGTCTCGTTTAATCCAAGTTTCGTATATCTTTATACAAAGATTTCATTTGTTGTTTTATTTATTTATCCTATGTCGCATCAACTTTTACGTTACAAATCTTTGGTTACAAATAAGCATTATCGATACGATCGTTTATTGTTACAACAATAATCGTTCAAACTAAAGCTATCAGCCACAGCTGTTACATTGCACTGCGATACAGACTATAAAGTAAGGATGTACGCCAATAACTTTTGCGATCACTGTATGTACATACACAGCTAACGATTATATACGAGTTATATAAATCGCTTCGGTGAAACATTATCAAACGCAACGCGTCTGTTCCGATGATTCACTATGGATGAAAGAGTAGCACCGTGACCAGGCAACTATGTATCAGCGAATCTGTTAAGAGAAATTCGCGTGGTAGCAAAGAACGAAACCCCTTACGTGTAAAGGTTATTTTCGTCCGTATCATTCTACGGTGAAAACACGATGTTCCTTTTTGCTCGTTCCACTATGCTTTTGTACAGAATTCGAACGTAACGATGATGTTGCACTGTTGCACTCACTGGAAATACACTCGCGGCTGATTTTGTTGGCGAGGATATCGCTCCGTTTACCTTAATCCTTCTTTTCTTTTTTTTTTGCACTCGAAAACGTTTATTGAAAATTGTCGTCGTGCGATCAACGGTTAATAAAAACGGTTAATTTTCATAGCTATCGCTAGATCTCAAAAGAGATTTTTTGACAAATCAAATGATTAAAAAATAGTAATTTTTTTATCGTTCCATCGTTTTAAATATCAACTTTTAAGCATTCCGATCACGAATAACAACCGTAGATGGTCAACATTTATTATTATTTAATGACTGTCGCATCGATTAATAGTCATTAGCGATCATTAATTAAAACTAATTTACGTAGGTTGGTAGGATCATTACCTTCGCGTAGTTGTTTTACGTCTTTTGTGTGTACATACATGTGTATGTAGATTTGGTAAAGTAGTATCACAGTACACAGCTATATTATTATTACTGCAATAGTTATATAGTTATCGAAATACAATTATACAGTTAGAAAGAGTATAATTAAGAGTAAGTTTAATAAGAATAAGTTTCAGTATATTAATCATATAAATCAATCTTATTTTATAGCTGGTAGACAAAGATTAATAAAATTACAGTTACACAATTACAGTAACTGCTTTTAGTTACGAATAACCATTATTCACGATGAGAACATTTTGTAGTTATTAGTAACCGTTATCGATGACAGAAATTTTTCTGGCTACTAATATCTAACCATTATCGATAATGGAACTTCTTTTGGTTATGAATAACCATCATAGATAACAAAATTGTGTGTGTGTGTGTTTTTTTTTGTTACCGATAATCATTCTCGACGACAATAATCGTTTAAACTAACATACTGTTTCTTATATTACAAATCCTGTTAAATTTGATTCATTATCGTTATCATCGCTGTGTCAGATTATTTTATACGTGTATTGCGATAAACACAACGTAATTTTTAAAGACATTGAGGATGGGCTGTCATCCGTATTATATTATATGATATTAAATATCTTTGGGAATACGTATAATGACATATTGGTGCTAAACCGTGAAAAAAGAAAAATTCATTTCTCCAGGCAATGAGATTTGAAATATGTATATATAAAAAAATATAAAATATAAAAAATATATATAAAAAATATATATATTTTTCCAATCCCAATGCCTCGAGAAATGAATTGTTCTTTTTTCACGTTTTTAGCATCAATATGTCATTATATGTATTCCCAAAGATATTTAATAATGGAAGATGCTCTTTTATCACATTTCTTCAAAACGTGGGAATTATAGCTCCTATTCGAACGTGGGATTTGTCGTTTGGATAAATCCTTAATGCAAACTATGGTTTCTGAAGAGGAAAAAGAAATATACATATTTAATATATAATATTTCTACGTATAATATAATACATATATATTTCTATACAATTTACAGAATTGTCGTAATAATTTTCAAAATTGTTGTTTATGGAATTATAATCATAATTGTCGTCATTTGCAGACATCTACTTTCAAAAGCAAGACTTTATAAAATTTTGAATTTCTGTAAAGTTGGGTAAAACATGATAGACGTAAGCCTGGCTTCCCTGGTCAACCAGGATAAAATGTAATTATCCTTTTCTCTCTCTCTCTCTCTTTTTTTTGTATGATTGACATACTCGGCATGTTTTATCTCTCGTGTCTTTTTCTTTCTTTTTTGTTGTTTTCTGCCTCTTTTTTCCACGAGGCTGATAAACGATTACTGTTTCAAAAATGTGAACGATGCTGCAAGATTAGGTGCGATAGCTTGAGAAGCAGGTTGGGGTCAAAATGTTTATAATTTCAAAGTGAAATTAATTTTTATATCCTCTAAATAGTAAGAAAGAATTGGGCAGCACTATTTCCACGATATGGAATCCTGACTTTTTATATATCATTTTGGTGACTTTCATGCGTTAACATAGTACGAAAGAAGTTGATCCATTCTTTTCATATATTTATTATATCAGCATACGGTTCTGGTTTTTTGCTATACAAAATGTGGAGAATACAGTCAATGTGTACCTCTCTTTCATCTTTTCATTTGCATCATCGGTCCATTGTTGGATCATCTTTCCATCAGAAAGTTTCCTTTTTATTACAAAGGTAGGATTATTGGCTTTCCACTGGCTCCAAGAATGCGAATCATGTAAGTTTTTCCTTGAAGCAGCTCGGAGGTAAATTATATGCTGCTATAAAAATTATGTATATATAGAAACCGACCTGAATATTTCAGGTCATCCATAAATTTATGCATAACTTTACTAGCGTGTCCTTGTCGCCTGATCTTGTTATCTCTAACACCGACATAAATTAAAAAACAGTGTATTCATCCTTTCCTTTCAGCATATGTAATTTTCTTCTATACTTACGAGTTTTATTTGAAATTTGAAATAGTTCTACAAAATTGATTCAAAATAGACGACACCTCCACGGAACTATGGAACCATATACACAGATTGTTACAGATTTTATTTCCTGGCTCGTGAATCTCTTTCAATGTACGATAAAAATATGAAACTAATTATACTAACTAACTATATTACACATATATATAACGAAAAATATTATATTTTACCGTATTTTTCGTTTCAAACGTTTTCGTATATTTTCATCAATGTCTATGTCTGGGGAGCGTGGAGGTGTTTTTCCGCATTACGTACGTGAAGAACGATACAGACAACAATCCAGACATTGTCCCATTAGTTCGAACGAACTCTTAAAACCATTAACGAAAGATACTGGGCGAGAATCAATACGCGTGAAAATCTTATAGTAAAGAGACTGTATGATAACGTTACCAAGGAGGCTACGTAGATCACATTCACTGCTGGATAAATGCCCAATTGCCCAGCGCCTCCACTAGAACACTGTTTGAAAACGAGGGGGACAAATACGAATAAATGTGTACGAATAAGTGGAACGAATGAATGGATTGAGAGAATGGTAGTAAAATAAGTACTACAAATCATGTAAAAAGTTTACTAATGGGAAGACTGGCGCATGAGTTACGAGTAATATATATATGTCGGAGATGAAAGGACATCGGAGCCTCCCCTTTGGAACTTCGGGAAAATCCCTTAACACCGTAATCTAGATTCTATCATAGGCGTAATAAAACAATTGTCATCTTTCGATCCGATTGTATTTGTTCGAGATTTGTGATAATGAGCTTGGGCTCGAGGCGACAGCCAGTCGCCGAACGTAGCCGCGGTCACGGGATGAACGCTTTGTCTAACAAAGGTATGGAGTAATTCTATAGCTCTTCTTAAAAGAAATAATTGTCCCGTGGCTCGCCACACGCAGACCCTATTCCTCGAGTAAGATGATTGCCAGATGTCGATGCGTCTCCGTAGTACATGTTCAGCTAGCCTGAGGGCCCGTTATAAATTTTAAGATTTAGTTGACTAAAGTCCTTCAGACAGACAAACAATCCTTGTTCCAACTGTGGGAAGATAGGAGAGACCTATTTTTCAACGAACGACGTCTGTCACTAGCAACTTTCCCTCGAGGGCGGCTAACATCTTTTTCTAACCACCGATATGGAGATTGACCAATTAGCAGCAACGTCAATTTCCCTTACTTTCTGAACGAAGGCTTTTATCGACGAATCCGAGGATCTCGCGCCTTTAGACACACCCCATATAGCTTTCCTCTGTGGCATCATCGACACGGAAATTCATTCTTTCTTGCGAACTCATCGACGGAAAGAGTAACGCCTTACGACCAGTGAATATTACGCGTTTTATTAACAAAGAGTTCGACTTAGATTTTGTGAGCACGTACATCTATCATCCCGTTGACCGCGGATTCGTTATTGAACCTAGGATCATTGTCATTAGTTTCTCGAGTATCTAATTACCACGGTTACTTGTCCAATTCTGTAACAATCGTATTTGCACTAGTCAATGTCTTCTCTATTGCATAACGACAATGTGTAATCCAAATGGAGATTCGTTTCACGCCCCTAACCCTAATTCTAATGTAAACCCGACATATATATTAGTTTAAAAAGAAGCGAGCCACGTTCATTTACTTAGCTATTTAATGTGACCAAGGAAACCGGAGACTCGGATCTGGACTTCTTGACATTTGCTCGGAGACTGACTAAAACCCATCATCAACGGTTCGATGTTGAGGAATGTTTAGATTATCGGCGCTCGGGGAGCACGAGGCGGCTACGGGTTCTCAGGGCATGGGACCACGCTCTGGGAAACCCCGATGAATCTGATATTCTCCTATAGCCGGATAGTGGCTGGTCAGCGCCTTTGGCCTCCGCCAGTTTGCCGATCCGGTGCGGAGAACCTCGGAGAAGTTGATGAGCCCGTATCTGCCAAGACCACTCACCTCACCTTTTTGTGGGGCTCCCCGTCACCCTGCACCAGCCTTGACCGGGGTAGGGTGCGAAAGAGTGAGTGGCACCAGGATGGAAACCCTTGTTGACGACCTAGGCGATTCTTTACGAAGTATTATGGATAGAAAAACGAACCAAAAAATCGTTTACGCTGCAGGGGAGGGATACCCCAGTACCGGCGCAGCAGCGGGTTGTAAAGCGGGCCCCACTGCGTCGTCATCCAGCAACCGTGGCTGTCCGGGGGTGGGCCGCCAGGCCCATGGACATGTTCATGCGTCTGGCGAAAGAGAAACGCGAACCGGGGGGTCTCGGAGAGGATCGGAGGAACCCGAAGCAACGACCGTCGGCCCGGGATCTTCGTGGGGTGGAATGCGGCGGCGGCGCGGTGGCGACGGGGGGGGGGGGGGGAATCCGACGACGTCGTCGTGCTCTTCCTATTCGACCGTTGCGGGCACGCTCGGCAAGCGGTCGTACCACAGGATTACCGGGTCCGCGAAAAGCACTGCCACCGCCGCCAACGGTCGCGGCGGAGCCGCGGGACGTCGCACACGACGGGGCGACGCGTTCGCGGGGGATCCGGACTCCGCGCTACTACCGGCTCCCGATAAAAGGGAGAAGAGGGGCGCGAGGCGCGGGGCGGACACCGACACCCACACCGACGCCGAGGCTGCCACCGTGGCCGCCGCCGCCTCTAGCATCCGCGGCGGTGCCGACGACGGCGACGACACACGGAGTGACGAAATGAGGATCGGACCGGTCAACAAGCAAGTGACCGTGAAGGACGCGGAACCGACCCACGATCAGGAAGAGGAGGATGTTATATACCTGCCAAGGAGGGTGCGCTCTCTGGATAGAGAGATCTATTCTCTCCAAGAGACGGTGGAACGGCTGACCAAGGAATGCACAGAGAGGGCGGCCAAAGATGATAACAAAGACGGTGAAGGACAAGAGGTGGGGATCACCTCTACGAGGGGGACGAAAGAAAATGCTCCCGGGGCCCCAACGGGAACGATTATGGGCCCCCCTCACCCACCTCCCCCACACCCCTGATCAGCGTCGCGCCGTTTCCGCTGTCCCGACGGGGCGGGGAGTAATACAAAAACTAAGAAAACGGATAGATTCGGTGGTCCAGGATCTCGACATCCACTAGAGGATCTCAAGATCCTGTTCCTCCGTAAGTTGGAGGAGTGTTGGCGAGAAACAATGCCAGGGGGAGCAACCTCGGCCACGGACGCTGGCGTCGCCACAAGAACCGTACAAGAACGATTGCGGTCGGCGAGAGATACCTCGCGGTCGACCGTGGAGTCGTCGGCCGACGAGGCAGGATTCACTACCGTCATAGGAGGAGGAACAGGGAGAGCGAGGCAAAGGAACAGGAAGCCAACAGCGCAACTTCTTCCAGCGGTCCATGCGCCGACCGAGGACGCAAGAACCAAGGGACGGGTATTGTCGTCTTTTCTGTCGTCGACGTTGCGAACAGGGGCCTTGGCGCCCAGGACGGCGATCGGCAGTGGCGGAACAAGGGCAGGGACTTTCGCAGAGGTGGTCGCTGGGCCTCTGGTGCGCCCCCACACGGGAAGGGAATCCATGCGAGGAGCGGGCGATGGATCCGGAGATATCGGGGCAGGACAGAGACATAACGCTAGTGGGCGAGAACTGTGCAGCAAGAAAGTGCCGGGCCTTCCCCGACCCCCACGGTGCGTCGCGGTATCGCTCACCGTGAGGGACGGCTCGGGCTTCACGTACAGGGATGCGATGTCGGTGGTGAAGAGGGAAGTCAAGCTCTCCGAATTTGACATCACGGAGTTAAGACAGAGGAGGGCGATCACGGGGGCGTTGCTGTTCGAGATCTCAGGCTAGGACGCTGGGAGCAAAGCATCACGACTGACCGAGCGGATGGCGGTCACGCTGAAGGTAACCGTGCCGCGAAGGACGGCCGAGCTAAAAGTGACCGAACTGGAGGACTCGGTCACCCCGGAGGAGATGGCAGCCGCCGTAGCTGAGGCCGGGGGCTGCCACACCGACGAGGTCAACGATGGAGTCATACGATCCGCTCCTCCGGGCCTCGGGTCGGTGTGGCTACGCTGTCCGCTGACAGCGGCCAGGAAAATTAGCAGAGGAGACGCCCGACCAGGAGGTAGGATTAACAGAGGTTGGTCAGCGGCGAGGGTTTTTCCTCTCCCGGCGCGCCGACTCCAATGCTTTAGGTGCATGGAGTCGGGTCACGTGCGCCGGGACTGCACATCGACGGCCGACCGATCGGAGCGCTACTACCGGTGCGGGGCGGAAGGACATCGCGCCAGGAACTGTTCGGCGAGAGTACCTAAGTGTCCGGTGTGCGCGGACCTGGAACTGCCCGCGTCGCACCGTATGGGGTCACCGGCATGCAAACCGCCTGCCCGTAAGAAGAGGGCCGCACAGGAAGCAAGGACCGTTCCAGGCGACGACGGGAACGCGGCGACGAGGAAGGAAACGATGCCGCCGCCCCACGAAGGCCAGAAGAGAGGACAGAGAAGTCGGACACACCGACTGCGAGGGGAACTTCCCCGGTGTGAGCGGAAGAAGAGGAGGAGGACAACTGCTCCTGCAGTGCAATCTTAACCGCACCCGCTGGGCTCAGGAGTTAATATTCCAGAGTCTGGCGGAGCGGCGGATCGGCCTGGCAGCGGTGGCCGAGCCGTACAGCATTCCGGCGCGTCATGGGGCGCTGGGGATTTGATCGACTCGGCCGCCATATTCTGGACCGGGATCGAGGGAAGCCCCTCCTGCTCGGTGATCGAGCGGGGACGGGCCTTCGTGGCCGTGAAATGAGGCGACCTGGCCGTGGTGGCCGTCTACGTGTCGCCCAACATCAGCCGGACCGAATACGGCCCCTTCGTGGACGGACTCACGGCTTGCGCGACGCGTTTGGGCACCTACCCGTCAGTGGTCCTCGCGGACTTCAACGCCCACTCAACGGCATGGGCCTCCCACAGGACCAACGGAAGGAGGCGCGACGTGCAGGACTGGGCGGCCGCACTCCACCTCCGGCTTATGAATCGGGGGTTGTCCAGCACGTGCGTGGCGTGGCGGGGCGAGTTCATAGTGGACCTCACATGGGCAAACCATACCATACGGACCACCTCTACATCTTGATGGAGGTGGCGGTTGGCGGCGCGATGGGCAACCGTTCGTTGGGTGCGCGCGGGCCCATCGGACCACCGGGAAGGAGAAGAAGATTCTGGTGACCCGCCGCGACGAGGACTTGGCGGCGGCCGCTATAGTCGTCGCATGGTTGGATGGATCCCCGACCGACGAGGACGCGGAAGCGGGAACGACCCGGCTGAGGCGCAACATGCACGCGATCTGCGATTCGTGTATTTCGCGGTCTGGAGTCCCGCGCCGCGCCGACGCGGTGTACTGGTGGTCCGAGGAGCTCGCTGGTCTCCGCGAGGCGTGCATCCGCGCTCGGCGCCGGTACACCAGATCCCGCCGTAGGCGGCGGGTGTACGAAGCCACGGTGGCTCGTCTCACAGAGGCCTACCGCGAAGCGCGGAGGTCCCTGCAACGAGCCATCAAGGAGGCGAAGAGGCGGGCCTGGGACGAGCTTCTGGCTAACCCCGACTCTGATCCCTGGGGGCGCCCTTACATGATGGTGTTGAACAAACTCCGTCCATGGGCGCCTCTCGTAACGGAGAGCATGGACCCTCGGTTTCTGGAGCAGGTCCTCGGCACCCTGTGCCCGGGAGCGGCGAACGAGGAAGATAGCAGTTTTACCGAAGAGGAGGAGCAGGAGCCGTAACCGCCGGAAGAAGAACCACTTGTCGGGAGGATCGGAGCGCGGAAAGCTCCGGGTCCCGACGGAGTCCCGGCCCGCCCGTGGAAGGACGTCGCCGGGGTCTTGCACCCGAGACTAATGCGTCTGTTCGACGGATGCCTGTCTCGGGGTGAATTCCCCGCTTCGTGGAAGGAGGAGCGGATGGTCCTGCTGCCGAAGCCGGGGCGCTCTCCGGACTCGCCTTCCGCCTTCCGGCCTTTTAGACGAGGTTGGCAAGCTCCTGGAGAGAGTGGTGGCTGCCTGTCTGGAGTCGCATTTGTCCCGGAGTGTTCCCGAACTGCACGACGGCCAGTTCGGCTTCCGGAGAGGGCGGTCCAAGACCTACGCTGTCGCCCGTGTCCGCTCCCTTGTCGAGGGGGCCGAGCGGCGTGGCTACGTGGCGTTGGCCGTGTCGCTGGACGTGGTCAACGCCTTCAACAGCATACCCTGGGGCAGGATATGTCGGGCCCTCGAATTTCATCGGGTACCCGCGTACTTGCGGGGTGTGGTCCGGGTGTTCCTCCGGGACCGTCGTATCGTCTACATCGTCCAGGCCGGAGGGATGACTGGGAGGGCTGTACACCGTGGGGCCCCGCAGGGTTCGGTGTTGAGCCCGTTGCTGTGGAACATCGCGTACGACGCTGCTGCGTACGTCGATGCCTCCGAATTCGGCACTGGCGTGCTACGCCGACGATACGTTGGTGCTGGAGATTAAGGGATTGGGACTGAGGGTGTCCCCCGAGAAGTCCGAGGCATTGTGGTTTTGCCGCAGGGCTGATCACGGGACGCCTCCAGCGGGGTATCGCCTGAGGTTGGAGGGGGCTGAGATCGGGGTCGGAACTAGCATGAAGTATCCAGGCCTGTCCCTCGACAGCCACTGGACCTTCGGCGCTCAGTTCGAGCGCCTGGCATCCTTTGTCGAGGCGACGGCGAACGTCTTAGGACGTTTGCTGCCTCGGCTGGGCGGGGCCGACGTCGGAGTGCGCCGGGTATACGCCGGCGTGGTGCGATCGACGCTCCTCTACGGAGCTCCGATCTGGGCGGAGGACCTGATGACCAACCGTCGCAGTCTCCTAGCGGTCAGGAGGCTGTACAGGACGGTGGCTATCAGGGTAGTGAGGGGCTTCCGCACCATTTCGGCGGCAGCAGCGGCGGTGCTCGCCGGGTTTCCCCCGTTCGAATTGCAGGCCCTGAGGTGTCTCTGCGAGATTTATCTCCACACTCGGGGTGTGTCGGGCGGGGTCGGCCCGGTGGGCGCCGACGTTAGGTTTCGGGCTCGGGGGCTCTGCTCGACAGATGGCGCGCCAGCCTCGACACGAGAGCGGGTGCGCCGGGGCTAAGGGTCTTCGGGGCTGTCCTTCCAAACTGGAACGTTTGTTTGGACGGCGGCGGGCCTCCCCTGACCTACAGGGTAACGCAGGTGCTCACCGGACACGGTTGCTTCGGTGAGTATCTGCACCGAATCGGGAAAGAGGCGACCGCGCGTTGCCACCACTGCGATGCGAGCGTGGATTCGGCGCAACACACGCTGGAATACTGCCCGGCGTGGGCGCGCTCGCGCCGCGACCTCATCGTGAAAATCGGATGGGACCTCTCGCTCGGGAAATCACTTGTTTCGCTCAGGACGCCACAGGAGTATTTTTATTATTCAAAGCATATAACGGCAAAATAATAATAAATTGACGATGTAAGACAACATTCTTCCCCAATGGACCATTTATCTTATTGGTGATCACCCGTGACCACCGTAGCGCCTTGGTAATAGTTGATAGCGACATATTATAACAAGGCTTCGTTTATTTCAACAAACCACTCGCATTCGTTATTTCGTCGTAAGCAAAACGTCCAGAATATATTGTTGAAACGTGTAGAAGATATTAATAAACGGTATTTGCTCATTCTATATATAATAGAAAGGTATGTGCACACTTCTAACTTCAATTATATGATTATAAAGCAGCATTTACGATTATTTTCTAGGCTGTGTGTATAATAATATTCATAGATTACCCCTCAATGATATGGATGCAAACACAGTGCACCGTTAGATGCAAGATTTATTCTCATTTTTTTTTATTGATGTTTTAATAAAAATGTTTAATTGTTCAATTGGGCACTTTTTATTTCAAAGCAACTTCTATGTATCGGTTATATTTAATATGCTCTAACTGTCAATTTTCATTCAATTTTTACAATTGTAAGTAGTTGAAGCGCTCCGGTTACCAATGACCACCGTGGCGTCACAGAAGCAACAGTGGCCGGTCATATATGACCAACGTGGCAGTCAAAGTGTTAAGAGAGGTTTCCACGTTTTATGGGCTACGTATATATAACATTTAGAAAATATTAGAAAATATACATATCGCTTTTATTATGATATACATAAAAATTGTTATAAAGAAATTTCTGTGAAAGCCAATCCATTTTCACTTGTTAGCTTCTTCGGAAAATGAATGATGTTTTTTATTTTAGATAGTTTCGTTACTTATATCAACATGTTGTTCTTGTGTACATTTTAAGTTTCTGATAAATCCTTAAATCTTTTATTTTTCATTTTTTGTTATTACGATTATTAAATCGCATGTAGGTGTTTTTATAATTAATGTAATATTACTTTGTTGTTGTTGTTATTTGCTATAATTTCGTTGTTTATATATATATGGATAAGTATAAAATAGGGTTTTTCACGCGATTTGTAGATGCTTCACGATATGACAGTATCTATTTTCAGAATTGTTCTCGTTTCGATCGTGCCTCGATATTAAATGTATGATCTTGACAGGGACATGTCAGCTGAGGCTTTCGATGCTCCAAGAAACGACGAATACGAAGGCTGGGCACACGTCGATTTCACAGACCAAAAAAATATACAATCATGTTACTGATGATATATGTAAAAATAAAATTTGAATAAAAATGTGTGTTCTACCATCTCACTGTCTCTTTTTTGTTTTTAACATTATTCATCGATCTAGATGGAAAAATTCAATTAAATAAATGGTCAGTACCGAACGACAATTTTTCGTTTCCTACAAATTACAACATTTTTACTCTCGCAAATTACCAATTATTATCATTGAATTTCACAAAATTAATTATAATTAATTTTGTTCCTCCTTTTATTAGCTTCCACTTTTACTACAAACTTACTTTTTAAATGTTGATTTCTACTGACTCTAGTCCGAAATACAACATAAAAATTTACGGTCGGTACTGTACGACTCTCCTCCTAATAGATGGACGCAGCTTGTGCCAGCTGGGGAACAGAACTCAATCATTTTCGATGCTATCGCTATTAATTTAGATTAGAGGCAATATCGTATAACGTGTACGGTTTTACCCACCACATCGGGCAAAATCGAAAAAACATAGAGATTTCGTTTTGTTGTTACTTCAAGTATTAACATGGAATTATTTAATATTATTTTATATTTACATTATTATATTTAATTTTATCTTCGTCCTTTCTTCATTATGAAAGTATAACTAACAGATACAGTTCGGCTTACGAAAATTTCTTTATTAACTACAAAGTTAAAAGGTTCCAAAGCTAAGTATGCGTTTCGCACAGGTTTCCCATACATTTTGTATACAGAGTGCGTCACTGCTTTTGCATTTATTTTCCTTGTCTTTCATACGATAAGCTTTACAAACTCAAATATCTGCTAAATTAATAGTTTTTCGATATACACAGATTAATAACTTTTCATGGAGAACGTAAAGCTGCATCGATGAACGTACTAAAAGGATATATGACTCCCTTTAAAAACAAACAATTGAGCTACATATCACTTCCACGTGCCCGCCTACAGAAAACCTAATAACATCAAAACAGCTCCCATCGAAATTCGTTTAATTTTTATCCGAGATATTTTCCAATACAGTTAATATCGGGTTGGCAACTAAGTGATTGCGGATTTTGTCATTAGGTGGTATTAACAAAATCCGCAACTACTTAGTTGCCAACCCAATAATATGAAAAATATTTCGACTTAAACTCTCAAGTGACCCACTCGGTGTAAATTGTATAAATTAAATACAAAACTAATTAAATTTTGTATTGTATGTCATCCACGTCGTGATTTCCTCTTCGTATAACGTTAGAACGCTGTCAAGAAGTTCATGCATGAACTCGATGTTTATCTCATATTGTTAGTCGCATAATGATATTTCCAAGGTATAGAAAAAATAGATTACAACACGAATGATATAGATATTTGCGGCTTGAATATTAGCTACATACTGTACATGTATGACGAACAAGCGTATTATTTAAAAGCGGTTTAACAGGTTCGGAAATAAACAGCGAAACGAAAGGTTAATGAAGGTTAATTAAGACACGATGTACAATAATAACAATGGATACGTTGCATGTTAATTGAAAATGATTTGCAGAAGGTTGAGACATTATCGAGATACTGAACATTCGATAGAAAATAATTTCCTTATATTCGAAGAAGCTGAAGCCGACGAATAAAAACGCAGTTTGTATTTCATGTAAATTAATGCAAAATAATTCACCATACTGAATTACTGATAGTTCGCGTAATGTCGTCGTTGTTTCGTTGAAACAGAAAATGAAGTCGTTGGACGTCACTAATTTTCAACTAACCAACAACGAGGAACAAAACGTTACAATATGATTATTTGTGAAACTACGTATATGTTTCAAAAATGTGACTGACTGATCGTATCGAACGTTTCATTCAAAACAAGTGAGATTTAGTACGAAGCGAATAATTTAGCATTAAGCCGATAATTGTCAAACAATGAAATAACACGTAAAAATTGTCTTGTCAGGGTAAAGAAAGAAATATTGGGTTGGCAACTAAGTGATTGCGGATTTTGTCAATACCACCTAATGGCAAAATCTGCAATCACTTAGTTTCCAGCCCAATATATTCCATTTAGACGTTATATAGAGATATTCAATATAAAATACGATTATGTACAATAGTGTCGTTTGTCAAAATCGATTAGACAGCTTCAAAGAAGCAAGCAAGCTATGTATTTCAAATTTAAAATCAATATTTTTTGTAGCAATTCAAAGAGACAATAGTTTTGACAAATTATCCTTTAGCCTGTTGGAGAAGTCGATAGGGATTTCTATTTTTTTATTTCTATTTATTACGAATAATCTGTCATATTCGTATTTGAAAAAAATTAAAATTCAACTAATTGAAATCGATGTGTCATTGACTTTAATTTTATGATTGCAGAAGTTCCTAGTTAATAAACGAAGAATACATTTTTATTGGAAAAAATATCTAAGTGATCGTCAGATCGGAATTCTTCAAAAGTTATTTCAATTGATTGAACTATCTGTATAATTTACGACGAACTAAGATAATTGTTGGAAATAGGGAGAACCTCACCGATTTCGACCACCTTAAAGTATGTTGTCGAATATATGTCGATTTTTTTTTTATTATTTAATTTGTACTTTACAATTTGTCTAGCTGGACATTCGGTAAATTTTTTTCGCTTAATTGCTAAATAACATGTGAATGGCTACTCCCAGCAGGATACCATTTTCAAGTTTGACTATTTTATTTCTTTAGTGAAGTCAGTGGGGTGTTTTCTTTGTAGTCTTCGTTCTATGAGAGTTTTACTAAACTACCTTTTCTTATACGCACAAACAACTTCGATTTTCAAGTTATAAAGTCATTTACGTTTGTAATAATAATATACGTATTATTCGGAATCGTTTTAGTTATATCGTTATAGTCTTATATCGTTTTAGTCTAATATTACGTATTATTTTATTACAAAGTTAATAGTATGATGAAATAAATGATTTAAGAGGAACGCGTGTCAAGATGAAGTCTGTAATCATTTTCGCGTGCAACGATCATTTTCAACGTATCTGTCTGCTTTATTCTGTGCGACAGCTAGTAATAAGAGTGTATGTAAGTATATCGGTCGCTTAATCAAAGCCAAACGGACTGCTTTAAACCTGTCATTCATCGAAGGAAATGAAATTTAATATTCATTAGCTGCATTTGCAACACCGTTAGCTTGTTTTGCCAAGTTAAGGAGAACTAGTTCATAGAAGATAGCAAAGTTGAGCAAACAGCTGTAAAACTGCAAATATCGTTTTCCACTGCAGAATTGTTTCTACCGTGTCTAACTAACTTTGTTATATATTTTAGCGCTTTAAACAAGTCACTGATCAAATTAGGTATTGATTAACCGTTAAGAGGTATCGTCGTCCTAGTTCTTAACTTTCACGACTCTATTTTTCAAAGGAAGAAGGAAAAAAAAATGTAACTAATCAGTGCACGTGTAAGACGTCTCATTTGTACAGAGAATACAAATTCACGACGATACGAAAATTCTGCTTCTACGAAAACAACAAATATTCGGCTCGCGCAATAACCAGTTGTTTAAAACACTGTAATAATTGTTGTATTACGTACTTTATCGTATGTATACGCTTAAGTATGTAATAACGAATATATTCGTTAATTGTACTAATTTATGTAAATTAATTGTGCCAATTATTATTAGCCAAGAACATAGGAGCGTAAGAAAATGTAATGAAGCAAAACTGGAAGTCGTCCAAAGCCGAAAGGCACGGACTAAGTTTGAATAAATAATAATAAATAATATTATTAGTCGATGCGACGGTAAATAAATGAAATATTCGGTTCTTCCAAATTCTAATTCCGCAACGCAATAATTTAATAACAAAACGCAAAGGGAACTTCAAATTCAGTTTTCTCGGTTGACGAACTAGAGGAGATAGAATAGTTAAGAATTAGAGCGACGTCATGTTATAACTATAACAAACTGTTTCACCACGATCGAACGTTGTAACTAAATAATTCGTTTACTCATTTGATTTCTATAGTGATAAAAATAATCCTCTTAATAATAATCTCGCAGCCAATGAATCGAAGATTATTCATTCTAAATACTTTGCTACAAAATCTTGGTCATGAGCTAGCAAAGTTTCAAACTAATTAATTTAGACCGGTGATACAACGTGTAGAAACTAAATAAATCAATTTTGTATCGCTTTTATACTTGTGTTTTTCATCTTTTCGTTCAAGTTTTCCTGTTTAAATCTCTAAATACGAATAGATACAGTGGCTCTTACTTTCCAATGAAACATTTTTTGAGCAGGTTCTACGCTTTGTTTTAACAGCATCAAATTTTGACACTTATTTGCGAGCTGCTGGTTCTTACGCGTTTATAGGAAACGTTTCTTTTTTTTTTTTTTTTTTTATTTATTTGCTTTAAATTTTACAATTTGTCCAGTAGGACATTTGGTAAAATGTTATAGCTGTTTACTAATATAACATGTGGGTGGCTACCCCCAATGGGGTTCCATCTTCGTGCTTGTTAGGGTGTATCCTTTATGAGATCTACTGGATGTTTCCTTTTTAATCTCCTTTCGATGAATGTGGTGATCGTTTCCGCTGCCAGCCGGTTCGGGTGCGTTGCTAATCTTTCTCTGTACCTTCTTGCGAATCTGCTAATCTCTTCCTTGACCGTTGGTATTCCAAGGTCTTTTCGTATGTCCTCGTTTCTAACGTACCATGGGGCGTTTACTATTGTTCTAAGTATTTTAGATTGCATTGCCTCTAGTTTGGTTATATGGCTCATTGCTGCAGTACCCCATAGTGGTATTCCGTACGTCCAGATTGGTTTTATGATGGTTTTGTAGATTTTTAATTTGTTTTCTATGCTTAGTTTGGATTTTCGACTTGTTAACCAGTACATCTGTCTCCTTGCTATCTGTATTTTGCTTATTATTGATTTGATATGCTGTTTCCATGTGAATCTTGTATCAAAGTGTAGTCCTAGGTATTTGACTTGCCTTGTTTGTATTATGTGCGTGCCGTTGAGTGTAATGTTTGGTGGTAACTGTTTTCGCAGTGTGAATGTAATGTGGTTGCATTTATCAGGGTTTGCTTTAATTTGTTTAACTTGAAGCCACTTTTCTATTTTTGCAATATGCTCTTGTAGCAATGCGACTGCTGTTGCTGGGTTAGTGTGCCTGACTAGTACCACAGTGTCATCCGCAAATGTCAGTATTTTGCTGTTGGTGGTTGTTGGTATGTTGGCCGTGTATAGTGTGTAGAGAATTGGTCCCAAGACGCTTCCTTGCGGAACCCCTGCCTTGATGTCTTTAACTTGAGAGTATGTATCTTTAATTTTTACTGTAAAGGTTCTGTTGCTTAAGTAGGATTTAGTTAAATGGTATATCTGCTCCGGGAATTGTTTTCTGATTGATTGAAGTAGACTATCGTGGTTTATTTTGTCGAATGCTTTCTCGATGTCCATAAAGAGGGCTGTACAGTATTGTTTGTTTTCTATTGCTAGTATTATTTCGTTTGTGAGTCTGTGCATTTGCCCTATCGTGGAGTGTTTGTTCCTGAATCCAAATTGGTGATCTGGTATTAGTTTTTCCTTCTCTATTATTGGTTTTAGGCGGGCGTAAATTATTTTTTCCAGTATTTTGGAGAATACTGGAAGTAGTGATATTGGTCTGTACGATACTGTTTGATGTGGGTCTTTGCCTGGTTTAGGTAACATTATGATCTGTGCTAGTTTCCATAGTTTAGGATAGTATTGGATTCTTAATATTGCATTAAAGATTATTGTAATTAGCCGTATCGCTTTTGGAGGAAGGTTTTTCAAGATTATACCATTGATTAGGTCAATTCCTGGTGCCTTATTATTTTTTGTTTTCTCGATTATGTTTCTAATTTCATGTGCTGTTGTTTTAGGTATGATGTAATGATTGTCAGTTGCAGTACTAGTGATTACCTCATCCTCGTCCATATGACAGTTGTGGTTGCTATTATTGATATTATGTGGTGTAAATATGTTGCTTAGGTGGTTGGAAAATTCTTCAGCTTGTTCTTCGTTGCTTCTTGCCCATGTATTATCTGCTTTTCTGATTGCTGGGACTAGTTTTATTGGCTTCTTTATTTTTTTTGTGGCTTTCCAAAGGGAGTAGTTAGAGTTCTCGTGTGCAGATAGTGACTCTATGAATTTTGTGAACTCATTGTTATTGTGTTCTTTTATTTTGTTTTTTATTTCCTTTGCAAGTTTATTTACGTGTTTTTTGTTTTCTTTTGATCTATGTTTTTGCCATTTTGCTTTCGCTTTTCTTTTTTCTCTAATTTTTTCAAGGATGTCTGGCGGAATTATTTTTGTTGGTCTATTATTTGATTCAGGTATGGTGGTTGCCCATGCTGCTTCCTGAATAGTTTCTGTAAGCGTTATTACTGCTTGTTCGATATGTTCGGGTGTTTTCAATGGGATGTTGCAGTTGATTTTGCTCTCAATTATTTCTTTAAATGTTTGCCATTTGGTGGTTTTATTGCATAGTGTCTCTGAATTTTTATAAATTATTGGTTTGTTTAAGTATGTAATAATTATGGGTGTATGATCGGAGCTAAGCTCGAGGCTGGGTTCTATATTTAGTTTATTTGCATTTAGTCCTTTTGTAACTGCAAAATCAAGTAGGTCAGGTATTTTGCTCAAGTCTGTCGGCCAGTAAGTCGGTCTTCCTGTGGATAATATATTGAGGTTATTGTTTCTAATGTATTTCTCCAAAGTTCTACCTCGAGGTGTATTGATTCTTGATCCCCATAGTGTGTGCTTTGAATTATAGTCTCCCGCTGCAATATACTTATCACCTAAATGTTGAAAGTAATCTTCCCACATTTGAGATGTAATTTTATGTCGCGGTGGTACATATACTGCTGACAGCTGTAGATAGTTGCTGCTAGTTTGTACTGTAACGGTGGTTGCTTGGATATATTCTTTACTAACCTGACTGTGTAGATGGTGTTTAATATCGTTTCTTATTATTACTGCGGTTCCTCCGTGTGCTTTTCCTGAGGGATGCTTGGTATCATATATGGTGTAGTACGGTATTTTTAAATAGTTTTTTATAGTGAAGTGTGTTTCTGAAACAAGAAGTATATCGATATTATTGTTATACAGGAATGTTTTAGTTTCTAGGGCCCTTTGTTGTAGGCCGTTAGAGTTCCAGGCTGCTATTTTAAGCGTGTCCATTTTTATTTTTTAGTTAGCGTGTTTGTAAGTAGCTGTAGCATGAGTGTGATTTGTTGCGTTTGCTGTTTAAGGATTGCGTTTTGTTCACTTATCATTTTTGCCAGGAATTCTGTGTTTTTGATGGATATCTTTAATAGTTCTTTAATTTCTGCAGCGTCGTCGATGTTAATGTTCTGGTTGTGATTATCTAAAGGTGTTGACTGTTTGGCTACTTGCGCGTAGCTTCGGCTACCAAGGGTGTTGGTATTGTTATGGTTCATTACATTCTGAACGTTTGTTGATGTTTCAGTTACTATGCTATCCTGTTGAGTGTTAGAGTTATTATATGTCCTGTTACGAAGCGGCGGAAAAAGTTTTTTTTGTAGTTGCTTTCTGACTAAACAGCCTTTGTAACTAGCTGGGTGGTTTCCACCGCAATTGAAACACTTTGCGTTATTTATTTTTCCCGTATGTGGGCAGTTAGCTGTTAGGTGCTTTCCTGCGCATTTGACACACGCCGGGTTTCTGTTACAGTAGTTTTTTGTATGCCCATATTGTTGACACCTCATACATTGCGGTATGTCTTTTTTTTGTCTGGGTGGCTCAACTGTAATTATCGTGTTTAAAATTTTCTTAATTTCAAAAATTTCTTTGTTATTATTTTTAGGTTCTAATTCTATTAAAAATAGCGGTAGTGGTTGCTTGGTGTCAAATCTGGTTATGTTGTTAATCGTTCTCACCTGGTGTCCGATTTTGGCTAATTCCTCACATATGTTGTTTGTGTTCGATTTAGGATGTAAGCCTCTGATTACTGCTTTGTAGCTTTTATCAGATTTGGGTTGGTAGGTATGATACCCGGCGTTTTTTTCCTTTAGCGCTTTTGTTACTTTTCTATATATTTCCGGGGTATTGGTTTGTACTTTTACTTGTTCTAGTTTGAGTTGTTTTATGGTGTAATTTTCTTTTCCTGCCGTGATGTTTAGCAGTTCGATGAGGGGGTCTATTATTTTAGCATCAATGAAGATTGGTGGAGGTTTAGGAATGTTTGTTATTGGTTTATCAGCTGGGTCTACATCCATCACTTCTGGCAGTGAGCTGAAAGAGTTATGTATAGGAATTTCCTGTAGCCATTTTTGTCCTTCTGGTTCTATCGTCCTCTTAGCATTTGTGTTTGTGTTTATCCTTCGTTTTTTGCTGGGAGTTGCAGTCTTCCAGCTTTCGTTGTAATGTGGTGGAACATTGCTAGTATTATTTTTTCCTTCATCTTTTTTCGTAATTTCCATCGCCATTTCGTTTGTATCTGAGCAATCCACTTCACTTGTTGATTTATTTGAGCTCTGTTGGTCTATTGCTCTGTTTATGGCATATGTTTCGCCTTTGTTTAGGATTTTTATAGTTGGTATTTTTTGGATGTTTTCCATCCTTTAGTTTTAGTATATTGGTTGTGTTGCACTTCACTTTTCTTTTCTCTTCTCTTTTCTTTCCCACTTGTCGCACTTACGGAAGCACTAGTTCTCACGTCCGCATAGCTCGACTGCTCGGGCAGAACTGATAGGAAACGTGAAAGCGCAAAATAGCAGACAATGCATCGTAATACGAAATATCCAAAATATAGCGCTTTCTAAATTTAATACTTAATTAATTAGTGTATGTAAATGCTACAATAAATACAATTTTTTATATCCAATATTTTTTACAGTCTCTGTATATGTAATTCAACGTATGATAAAATGAATTGATAATATAACGAACGAGATTCCAGAACCACTTGGACCCTGCTAGCATATTTTGCCGTGTTTAGAAAATGTTACTGACCCTAATTCCAGCACGTTTTTACAGCGAAACTTTTTGAAGCTAAAGGTTCTTGGTTACACACGAAGTTACTATGGTGGATGATTTAACGTATTGGTTTATACAATAACGAGACGAGGTGATACTTGGTACTCTCAAATGTATTTAAAATTATTCTAAGTACAGAATCCAGAGTTAGTCGTAATCGTCGCTCGCTCGATGCTACTCGTTGTAAGGATACCAAATAATAATTTTTTGGAGGGTATGATCGTCTATTTATACTGGTCGAGGGAGTATCGGAAATTTTGAATTTGACTCCGGTTGACGGTTGCACGTAGCGGCGATATTGTTTTGTCTGGAGTTTGTTTATTATTACATTTCGTACATCGTAACGATGTTAATACTCCGAGGCAAAACAACAACAACATGAGTCACTCTCGATTCGAATCGTCTTATGACTTATGTGTCGCTACATTACGAATGTTTGGAAAATTCATGCAGCGATCTTCCTCCCATTTTTTGCGTTTCATAGATGAAAACAAAGCAGGGAACAATTACCACATTATCAATGCCATTATTGGAGCACCAATAGACTACAAAGATCTAGATACATAATGTAAGTTTGAATAAGCTGAGACGAGTCGTATCAATAATTCATACGGCGTTAATAAGCGAACGTTACGTTATCTTAGAATTTATGGTGTCAATATAAGTTTTACATATTTCTTTTCTCTTAACTTCGCTGCGATTCTCCAACTTGTTACGAGTAAGGATTTGAAGAAAGGATTTTTATTATCTTAAAACAATGTTAGCACACTGTCGTTTGCAAGAATTATGCGTACAAAGTAATGTTTCGTTCATATTTCTGGCAAATTGAAGAAATTTTCTAACGATAGAAATGATTAACACGAGAAATCACGCGATTTCTATGCATTTTCGAGAAATTTAAGAGCGTAGAAATGTATAGGGTGCGCGTAATAATCAAAAATATATAATACGTCCATAATATTTGACAGGTGAAACAAATTTCCATCTGGCTCCCAATTCTTCATTTAGTTAGGATCATAAAAATATAAAAATGCGCCAACATTCACCGTCTGTAATAATAATTCTTTCATATCTTTGTCAAATGTAAGAAAGGTATGATTCGGCCAGAAATGGCCCAAAAGACACAATACGCTTAATCACAAGAAATTAAAAAGTTTCCGAATGAATAATACTTGGGTTTAGTTAAATATTTGAATTTGAACACGTCTGTCATTAGACATATTACATATTCTGTCCGCAAAGTTGTGCTTGACTATTCTACTAATAGAAAGGACTATTATTATCTTTACAGTCATCTGAGTTTGACGATTCAGGAACAATGCCAGTTGCATTCTCGCGCTAACAATGTTGTGTCGTATTTAATAAAATATCGTCCACTAAATTAAGCTGACCAGCCGTGTACTATGTTTTCGATAGTCGTATTGCAAAATTCTGGTATATTAATTTTGTACTATATATAGAATACTACGTACCGCTCTGCATTGTGTTTTACTATTCAGAAAGGATGATGATCGAACCGAGACAAAGATCGATACACTATTCGCACAATGTGTTTTAATCGAACGAAATAAACTCAATTGAACGCACCGTCGTAATTTGTCCGCAATGTGAACGTGAAAGAATCAAATCAACGAGTTGATTGTACGAAATCAATAAAAATGGTAAAGAAATGGTACGGACTGCAAATCAAGTTGCACTGTACTGAAATTTTTGGAACTATATTTTGACTGTATTTATTAATTATATTTACCTGTATATTTATTAACTATTTGTTAATTATATTTAGCTTATGTAAATGAACACGATCGCTAATGGCCCAAATGTTACTGCCGATAAAACAGAGAAATTTTGAAACAGAGACAAAAATTCGAGCGCAATAATTATTTACGTATTTTAAAATCTTTGTTATCCTTTCATCATGTCCGATTCTATCGTTGCAAAATCGATTTTAAATAACAACAATAAATACACTGTCAGCCGTCACGAAGTCTGTAAATGTCTTAAGAGAATTTTCTAAATATCTCTATTTTAATGAAAGAGACGGTATTTTAAAAATTTTTCATCGTTTTCATATTATTATAGAATCGTCGTAATTAACCACGGAACATGAGTTTTCGAAGCAAGTACCATCTCTGCGCGAATGAATTGCAGCGTTTGTGGCTGTTAACGCGAAAGCTTGCGTTGTATTTAAACGTTAATGCTTGTAATTGGTGTCATTATTTTTTCAGACCCACGAGAGTTTGAAGTTAAATTACTTCTTTTTAATTAATGTTCGGAATATACGATTATTTATAAAACATGGACTAGGATATAAGATACGAATGAGATAAAAATGTGCCATCAATTTCAGAAACCACATTGATCGGCTGATCATCTTTCAAATTTCTCTTTGACTTTATTATTATTCATGTCATTTTAATTACAAATAAACTTACGATAAATCATTTGTCTCTTGAGAATCGAACGTTGATCTTGCTTTAATGATATTGAGAAACTGATAAAACTTAGAGTCGATCGGTTTAATTACACGGCTGATCGTTCAGAATTAAAGAACGTCGCTCGAATCTAATTCAAACTGATACGATCTGCTATGTGAAAAATTTTTACCAAGTACATGCATATACAACTTGTGAAATCTTGTTTTTAAGTGTCGTAGCCACAAAATGTGGAAAGACATTGCCCATCGAGGCTCTAGAACGAAGAAGAGTATCAAATATAAAGAGTATCTAATATAAATAATATAAATAATAAATATATATCTAATATCTAAGAATTGATTTAAAAGCAGAAAGTTTGTTACAATGTAGAAAAAGATGATCGAAAATAATATTTTACAGAGTAACCATCGACGTAAATATTTTCTTCCCGAAGACTTACACGAACATGTCGCAATGATAATTACGTTTCAAGTTTTTCCTTCTATTTTGACGATTCAGTTTACGTAGCTTCCTATTAAGACTTTTCATTCATCGGAAACTGACCGATCTACTAGGAAACATCTGGGCGTACGAAGAAATTGAATTGAATAGAAGAAATAATGGATGCGAATGTATTCTTGTGATGAAATATCAATTAATTCGCTGAACGAATTGGTTGAACAGCGCGATACGAAGGCGATAAATAGCAGCAAAAACTGAATGCAAATCTTTCCCGTTTATAGATTTCTTTATTTGCCACTTCGTTAGAAACAGATGCGCGTTCATTGCGATATTTTATGCAACTATTACGTGAAACGGAAAATTTTCCTCGGAATTCTTACACATAGATTAGTTTTCCTAAGCTTAAAGCGTAAATCGTTTAACGTTAGGTCTAGAAACCTGCAATATGTGACTAAATATATGATACGCAATCAGAATCAAACTTATATAACGAGAATAAATAAAAATATTCGCACATGCAACGTTGTTTTTCAATAAAATGTTTCTCTTCCTCGTAATTACAATTTACAAAATTGTAACTCGTTTTCCTCTGCAGAACATTTATCGTTAGAATCTAACGAGACGAATTACACGTTTCACAAATAGATACGGACAACAAATAAAAAGTGACCTCTATTTACCATTGCGAATGCAATGAGCGGTAAATAAAAGAAAAATTCTCTTAAAAAAAAGTGCTCGTGAAGAGTCAAAGCATTGATCGAAATGAGGAAAGAAAATCACCATATTGTCCGCGCGAGATTCGATCATAACGTTTTATATATGTCGGGTTAACATTAGAATTTAGGGCGCGTAACAATTCTTCGTTTGGATTAGCCATCGTTTTACGAAGCAGAGATTACATTTACACGTATATACAAGACTTTTACTAAGTATAATGAATATTGAGTTTAACGAATAATAAGTTTAACGAATAATAAGACTAACGAATAATAAGACTAACGAATAATAAGACTAACGAATAATATGTTTTACGAATAATAAGTTTAACGAATAATGAGTTTAATGAACGCTATTAACAATGTTCTTGGGTTCAAACGAATCTACGGTCAACGGGATAACTCTTTACTATGCGTAGAATAATTTTAGGCACAAAAATACGATTGCTGAGACGCTCGGTAAACTGCTCGATATGTCACTTTCCAAGGCGATCACACGAATAATAATCTGATGGAAATCTTTTTCGCTGTACGATTACATTTGTTTGTTGTATGCTCGTTGGAAGCATCGAGAAGGTTCCAATCGCCGTTGCTAGGCAGTTTCTGTCTAAAGTTTAATATATACTCGTTGGAAGCATCGAGAAAGTTCCAAACGCCGTTGCTAGGCAGTTTCTGTCTGGAGTTTGATTATTAATACAACGTGTGTCTCATTATATCGACACCTCCAAAATACAATTCCATGTGGTCGGGCCCGTTCTTGAGGCCGTATGCCGCCACAACCACATATCTAGGGAGAACCATACAACCGCTCCATACCTTCGTCAGGCAAAACGTTTATCCCGTGACCGTGGCTACGTTCGGCGACCAGTTGTCACCTCGAGCCCAATTTCGCTATCACAAATCTCGAACAATTACAATCAGATCGAATCACAACAATTGCTTAATTACAGCTATGATAAAATCTAGGCTAAAGCATTAGAAAACTCTCCCAAAATTGCAAAGGGAAGGCTCCGGCTTTCCTTTCATCTCCGACATATATAATATCAGTTACATAATATAATTATAGTAAAAATAATAAATTATAGTAATATAATATAATATCAGTTTGTGAATACCACGTAATTCACGGGAAAAAAAGAAAAAAGAAAAAAGTGAAGAAAGTAAGAATAAATGCATTCGTTTGAGCAAGCGCGAACGAGTAATCCTTTTCGCAGAAAGAAGAAATGAGTTTGAACCAGTTGACACTAGAAACTGTAACGGGTTGACATGACACGTATTCGACTCACCATCGCACCTTGACCTTAATTTTTTACGTTTCGCCCAGAGCTTCTTCTCCTAGAATCTCGCTACAAATATGAATTATTATTTTTAGTGCCTTGTTTTGGGTATACCTTGTCCGTATTATTTCCTATGATTCATACGCTTGTTCTTACGAAATTCGCGCCCCTATTACGGCGAACGCATGGAATTATCTTTTCGTGCGGTCATGTATTATTTCTATCGCAACATTGATAAAGTAGTCTTTTTAAATTTGGATAAGACATCGTGCAACAGATGTGTACCTTGGGCCAACCGACGTTTGCTTAACACCGATAACATCTGATATCCGCGACGTGTAAGAAATATTTGTTGTGAAATAGTTGTTTGTTGAACGTACACTACATACCGTGCAGAAGTGTTTTGGACGCTTAATTCGTTTCCACAGAATCTACACATATTACGATTCCGTTATACGTTTACAGAAAGAAAGATTTGTAATTATTTCGCTATTGTTTTAGTTACGGTCAATCACAAAAGACTGCATAATGCACATACCTTACATGTAAAATATTATGATATAAAACAACCCGAAGAATTTTTTTCACACATATATACTTTCTACTCTCATATATACAGGGTGGTTGGTAACTGGTGGTACAAGCGGAAAGGGGGTGATTCTACGCGAAAAAAGAAGTCGAAAATATAAAATAAAAATTTTTCGTTTGAGGCTTTGTTTTCGAGAAAATCGACTTTGAAGTTTCGCTCGGTACGCGTGCGGTACGTTATAACGGATCTCGATGGAAAAATAAAAAAAAATAAAAAAAAAAATTTTTATTCTATATTTTCGACTTCTTTTTTCGCGTAGAATTACCCCCTTTCCGCTTGTATTACCAGTTACCAACCACCCCGTATATAATTTATTTATTTATTTATATATATAAAAATATATAATATATAAAAATTATATATATGTATGTATATATATAATATATAATTATATATAATATATATACCTGTATATACCTGTAACTTTACGCGATACAAATCATCATTAATAATTTTCATCGCGTCAAACATAAAACACTACACGAAAGACTTGAAGGAAAAAAAGATATTCCAATGTAGGTTGGTTGAAGGTTGAAGAAAAGAGAAATATTTATTTTTCTGTTGATTTCAAAGGGCAAGCTAGAAAAACTTGAATTTCCAGAGATAGCAAATATCAGGCTTGTATCGTAAACTGTGTGAAGTTCCGAGTACGTTATCGTTCAGGCTTCTGTAATGCTTAATGAATTGTCAAGGAAACGCATGTAACTGGAGAGTTCGTGGTGAAATCACGGAGCTTACAAAATACAAGCAACTCTTTATCGATTAGGTTAGCAACCGTGGCACAAGCGTGTGGCATGTACACCAATGCTCGTATAGTATCTGGAATATTTTGGTACATTTCTGGTAATATGTAGTATGAATATTGCAATATATACTACAGATTATAATACTGCTTAGAATATACTACAGAAATATATATGAAGATTTTTAAGATCTTAATGTTGTGGCTGATACACAATTATAAATTTCTAATTTCTAATTCTTATCTTCCAACTATTGATATATTTGATTATTCAGCATAAAAATATTTGTAATTCCAAATATCCAGTATTATAAATATATATTAACCACATTTAAAATTCTGCAAATGGTATTAATGAATCTTTGAACAATAAAAAATATAAATTTTTCAAAAAAATAGGCAAACTAGAAAAATTTGCCATCTCGTTAGAATTTATTTCAATTTTACAAGAGTGTTCTTTACTCTTTTTTTCGTCAAGTGCACTCATCATCGCTCTTAAGAATAATTACGCACACAGGTGCACGCGTTCAAAATAAAACACTTAAAGGGTTAATAAACCTTAATATTCAATGGGGCTATATTTAACGCTTATTGTACGTTTAACTTGATTATTCGTATCGTATACTAAGTTTTTACTAAATATATAGCTGCGATAGACATCATGTCACTTTTATATACATTTTCAAATTTGACCGTGTAATTACGACTCATTCCGGTCTCATGACAGTGCTGTTGAAGTTACGCTCTCATTACGGTGCTAATGAGATTTCAAAATGTTTTATATAACACGCGCGGTAAAACCTCGTTTATCCGCAGCTTGTTTATACGAACAAATTAATTCTGAGCCTCTTTAAGCACAGACCGTCACGTAACCGCAACGTCACGTACCGGTCGGTGACGAATAGTGTGAACGGTCTCATTTAAAACGTATGTTTCAATGTTTTGTCGTGACGTTGCCGTTACGTAACGGTCCGCGCCGTATAGCGTAAATTGACCTTTATTCCTATAATAGAAATATTTATATACACGCGATCATTTGTCCTTCTTCAAAATAAATTCTATCTGTCAGAGGAGGAACAATCGAAATTCCAACACCTGAGGGGCACTGTCCACGAAGCGTTGCTTCGTACAAGCGTAAACGTTTGTTTGTAGTCTATTAAAACGTGACGATACGTCTATGAGCGATGTTGAGTCTACGAGGCGTACAATAAGATATATTCTGTCTTATTATTAAAACGTCTAGCAACCAGCAAGACGCCTTCATTCTAAATTATAGTTACGTACGTACGTCTCGCTACTGACGATCTTTTAAGCTAAGTTCACACTGGCAGACGATTGAAGAGTGCTTGTAGAAAACACTGTGTGAGCGCCAACATTGAAGAATCTGTATCTTTTATCGGAAAGTGTTCTACGTACTAACGAGATATACTAACGTATAGTATAGAATTGAAATACAATTTTCCTTTCTAAATAGTTATCAATGATACTGGAAGACGATGTTACAATAAAAATATTAAAATATTAAGCACCAATAAACATTAGTTGATTGTTTCTTGGCTTTTGTCTATATCGTCTGCCTAAATGAATGAAATATTGAGTTTTCTTTACAAATAAGGGGCACTTCTGACACATATGGGCTTTTCTATAAACTTTTCTTTTTCACGAATTTCGGTAACATTAATTTGTATAAGGTATCTTTTCCTCCTGAAAAACTAGTTTCTTCGCATTTACAGTGTTTTCTGCGAGCGTTTGCTCATCAGTTGCTGGCAGACACGTGTCGCAGACGAACAGCATCTTTCCTGTAAAATCCACGGACGACGGGAGACAACATTTAAGCGGAAAGACAGCTCGCGGATAAAACCACGTCCACACCGACTGACAATTATCGGCAGACACGTGTCAGGGAGAATCCCAATAAAATGCACGTCCGCAGTCAAGTATTTTATTTTCCACTGAGATGGAAGACACAAGAGACGCTTGCGGGCAAAAACTCTCAGGAAAAATGTGCATTTTACCTGGTTTGGGAAGCAACGATTCCGCTGTGCGATGTTGAGATTTATGACACGGTACTTGATACGGTGACAAGAAACAGTGAAAGTAGAAAATTTGAAAATACACGCCGTTTGTCGAAATCACTGCAAAGTCGCGTAAAGAAGTCACGCGTCGCAAAGAATCATTCGGAAATAGAGCAAAGGTCAACATTATTTTTATCTCAGAACCATACATTTTCTAATACGTTGATCGATCTCTCTTGAAATTCCCTATAAAAGTTTTATTATTATTATAATAAATTTTATTATAAAATGTATTACATAAAGTTATTACACTTTATGTTATATATGAAACACTTATTAACACCACAGAAACAAATTTTTCCAACAGTCGAAAAACATAAATAAAATCATTAGATTCTGGGTTTTTGTTAAATATTAATAATCAAACATACGTGTAATATTTTATGGTAGAAATCTTTCTCGTTGTTATGACGTTACGATATTAATTATTTACATCTATACGATATCCGATTCTAAAAACGGGGACGTACATATTTCGAAGTCAGAATTTCAAAAGTTTAAAGTACTCTTTTTCGTACCGAAAAGGGACCGATCGCTTCAGGCGATAGTCACATTTCTGCAAAGATACATTTCAATAATCCGTGTGTTCCATCTGTGGCATATTTTCGACTGATCGACATCGAGGTATATCCGGATACCCGGTACAGTTTTAGCAGATAAATGTTGTCGCCTGTAGACAGTCTAGGTTACATTTTCTGGCGACCGTCGACGGATAATGTATACAGAGAATGTCTGTCGGTGTAGACGACACTTTAACGCCAGTCATCGTGACGAAAACGCATAGCGACGAAAATGGTACGCTGCTGTTTCGCGGACAGGTGCACATTACTTTACAATGAGCGTTGCATAGTAGCGTACTGTTAGTATCGACACGTCTAATATGAGTCTATGAAGATGATGAAGCGCGAACAGCAAGGCTAAATCCTCTGTTCGTACGATTTGAACTAAGAAGACTTTGGAAGCATAGCTATCCGAACTGCGTTGTTTTCCAATCAGTTTGGATAAGCGAGATTCTACTTGCGATATAAACAGATGTGCAAATACTGTCGTGAGTCAGCGTATATTCGCATGTGGAATAACTTCCTGTCAATAATCATTCGCTTCTGCCTAGTCACAAAGTAGCACAGAGTAGCTTGAATACATACGTCTGTATACTTAACACTAGCCAGTGTTACCTAGTCTACCAAAGCCAGTCAAAATGACTGGTCTTTTAAAAAAATACGTAATAACAGAATACTTTTATATTTATTGATTTATTACTTTCTTACAGGAGGAATTCCATGTTATGTAGTACATTTTTGGTATTATTAATCCGTCTGGGACCATGATCCCTAAACGAGGATTGATGTACTTATAAAATTGTAAAACCAGTCATTTTAACTGGTGTGGTATTTCTAGTGTTGCGATCGAGCGATCTAGCGATCGATCCGGAATTTTCCTGATAACAAATATCATCACATTGAATGATACGCAGTAAAAATTTTCAAAACGTGTGGCAAGTTGTACAAAACGAGAAAACTGGTTAATTGGGGTTCGATAAACAGATTACAGGACCCTTTTACACTTTGACAAGTACCAGTCATTTTGACTGGTATTGGTATAAATAGTCTTGATACAAAATTATTTTGGGTTTGAATACATAAAAAAACAAAATAAAACTCATTATATTATTCTTTTAGTTATGGTTGCTGCGAAAGTGATTACATCATTGCAGAATAAAATATAACATGAAGTAGGAATTTTAAAATAAAATTGTAAAACCAATCAATTTGACTGCTATGGTAGTTCTAGTGTTAACATGCTAAAAAATTGTAAACTATTTTCTCGTATGAAGAAGTCTCCGATGTGACTTCTAATCTTTCGCGATTATTTTTTATTCTTGCAATTATTTCAAATTCTTGTTCTATCTCGAAACACAGAACTCACCTAACTTTGTTTGCACCGCGAGCTTTGGTGGAATTTTCAGCAGTTAAAACCGAAGTTGTTCGATGGTTTTCTAGAACATCCGAGTCGCGTACACTATTTGTTAAACTTTGAACCCTGCATAATCGTCGCACGTTATTTTACATTAGTCGCGAGTCTCGCATCTTTTCCTTCAGATTCGCAATTATTTCCAAATATTTATCCGTGTTGGAACTCTTATAGAACGACCGATGTACGAAAAGAGCTTTACAGCGAATGAGGAAGTTGTTCTACGTAGGCTCATTGTCAGTAATTTTCAGTAATAATAACTGAGTGTCCCATACGACTGGACATTCTAGAACAATGAAAGGTAGAACAGAATTTAATCAGGCAAAATGAAACGGTATCGTACAATGAGTGATGTAGCGTACGTGTCCGCTCCAAAAATAGTGGCGTTCCGAATATTTTTAAATTTTCTCCTTTTAATATAATTATAAATCGTTTTTTACACCGACCAATGGATTTTTTAATTCTCTATAAAAAATATTAAAGTATTCGGGTCGAAAATCGGTTTAAAAGATATTTTAATCTTGTTTAATTAAGCAAATGACAAACGAGAAAAATCACAGGGCAATAGCCTTGTGTTCTTTTCTTTTTTTGTCTTTAATAGTGTCGGTTACAGGCGATAAATTAAAAAATGTAACAATTCTAATCGTAATAATTATTTGATTCGATCAATTTTTATCTGAGGAAGGCGCGTCTATATTTCTATATTGAACTCATAAAAACAAACCGTTACACACTAATCGAAAGAAAAGAATATCCACTCATACTAAATAAATTGCTATATTTTTCTCCCATTCATATTACAGTTTATGTATTCGGTTGACAACTAAGTGATATCGGATTTTGCCAACTCAATATGAAGAAATTTATCTTCAAAACGTTGTATAATTTTTCCTGTCACATGGTATACACGCGTGCTTACTTCTCATAATAATGCAAAACATAGACTAAATTTTGGGTGAAATTAAAATTGAAATATCTTTTAAACGTAATTTTAAAAATCGTAAAATTTTAAATATCTTTTCAAACGTAAGTATCCTAAATACTCTTTTTCTATGTACAGAAAATCAAAACCAGGACGTTGTTTATATTATTTTGATTAATAAATGTGTGCACATCTTCGGTCTATTTGTTATACATCTAATTTGTATAACTCGGCAACAAATAGATAATGGCAAATCGAATCGATCTGGAAAAAATGTCAGACAACGATAATGAATAGTTTGATTCTTATCGATGAATGTAATCAAAGTAAGTTAATTTAATGATTATTGATTTCTCACTTCGTTTTCAATGATGTGATTTAAATACGATATACTATACTTCTATGTAATTTACGTAGGAGTGATTAAAAATAACTTGAGGCGTTAAATGTTGGGACAAAAACAGGTAGTTTTTATCCAATATCGCTATGCTTGTGCTATTCAGTCTGTTCGTTTCCGCATATTTTTATCACGAAATTCTAAGTCTAATCCGCTCGTTTAAATAAAATAATATTCCTTTTTTCTTTTTTTTATGGAAGATTTGAAATCTCCATGCAGGTTTATCTCTGCTGGTATGAATATATTTACATAAGTATATATGTATATGTGTTGTTTATATTATTTCTTTAGGAATATATGAATATTCTAATGTTCATTCGATGTTATACCTTCAAGATAACAAGACTTATGTGAATTGCACGTTATAAAATTAATCAGAAATTCCGTATAATTAGTTCTTCGCCGTCTTACTTGTTACAAAGTTTATTCTAAGTTTAAGATAAATAAATTATGTTGTATAAATAAATTTCGTAGACAAATGAGATTCGTACGACATATATAAAACACGTTTCAATGCCGGAAGGCAAGCAATAAATAAAACTGCTACTTATTTAAATGAGATTCAAGTTTGCTAAAGTCGGAGAAAACATGTGCTCGAAGTTGGCGGATGCCAGAAAAAATAAATCTTACATTTTAATCGACTAATAACCGATATGGTTCGTTTTTCTAAAAAAAAAAATCCTGTTCTGTACCTAAGGAAACCAAATAGTAAATTATAGACTTATGTTACAGATATATTTACAATTAATTAATAAAATAAATATGAATAGAATATTTATAAAAATAAACGAAACAGTCGTCAAGAAGAATTGATTGATTTTTATCTTGAAATAAATATTCGTTCTATTTGATCGTCTCGTGCAATACGACGCTTCTGAGAATCGTTTAATGTTTAATAATATCTGTGGCCAATTTAACGCATTATTATACAGGACGTACAACGTGCGCAAAGTTTGAGCCAAATCGATGAGTCGAATGTTGCGCACTTCCCTCGCGTTACGTGACGATGCACAAAAACGTACTAAACCATCGTCGTGCATAAGCCGTGTATGAAATCACTGATTAGAAGGTGTCTTGTAAAGATAGCGGTAAATCAATTAATAATCTACGTACATCTACTGCGGCTATGCTTATTTTTAGACTCCGAATTTTTATGCATTTAGAGGAAATTTGAGGACACGACAATACACAGAATGAGCGTAACGCGCAGGAACGTATAAATAAATGTAAAATATAGTTACTCGCTATAATATTTAGTAAATAAGACAACTGCCTATCCAGATTCCACTTTTAAAATTATACTTGTACGTTATATCCATTTCTAAATTATATCATATTTATAGCTCTATTCGTGTATATATGAATTTGCATAAAAATCAGATATCTGTTCATTGTGAAATGAACAATTTTGCGTAACAATAAAAAAAGGAGCATTGAATAACGCATTAAGCTACATTGTATATAACAATATAACAATGTATATAACGTACAACAGTACGTTATACGTTATTCGTTAACATTAAGAGCCAACGTTGCGTTAATTTCAACAATGTATATAATTAATTATGTATATAATATAATTTATATGAATATGAGAAAAAGTGCGCAAACTCAATGTAATATATTTATTTTGTATGAAATTTATAAAAGCATCAATATGCATAAAATGATGCTATTAATTTGAACATATTAGCATCAATATCTTGTTCATCTTGTTGCAACTTTAATATATACGTAGCTGCAACTGCTTATTAGGGAAAAGTAGACTTGAAGATGTAAAACTCAAAGGTTCTCGACGTCTGAAAGGAAAAACGAGCTATCAATAAATAATAATACAGTATAATACCTCGCAAAAATTAAGTGTTATGGTCTGATATATATATTTTTTTCAACCTTTTCTATCAACGATTACAGCTTCTAAGTGAAAATATATAAAATTCGCGTAGTAATCAACACGTTAATGGATTGAGCGTAATTTCCAACATTCAAGTAGCAGTTTATTGCTTCTCCTATCCACAACATTTCCTCTTTACAACGCTATAAAGCAAAACTCCATATAAAATAGAGAGCAAGAAGTATATGTACGACTTACATAAACTTTACGCAATGCAAAATCAGATACGATTAACCGAACGAGTCAAAATAACTTTGGCGGTACATGGAAAAAACTCAAACCTAGTAATATAATAAAAAGCAGATAAAACGTGGCCAACACATTCTACGAGTAAATTGCGAAAAATAATATCGTACGAACACAGGCTCGCGTGAACGCTTGGTTAAAAAATCAATACAAAAATACGAAATAATTGAATAATACCGAGAAGCAAGAATAATAATAACTTTGGTTGTGCTGTTTGATAGAATGGTTAAACGAACATTAACCTCAATGATGGACAGCTTGAAGAGGATCGATTCCTTGGCCCCCGCGATCGCCAGACATCACGCCACATCACGTCATTTTTATTCATGGGGAACTCCGAGGGAAAAAATTTTGCGAGGCAAGAATTAATATACTTCAAGTCTTAACCCCGCTATGTTCTTCCCATCTTTCTCGACCAATTATATTTTAACAGCGTGAAAAATGCCATCACAGTTTGTACAAGATATGAGAAAGTTTCAGTTTTCCGAGAAACGTTTCCTTAAAATGTTCAAAATTTGTCCTTGATTGTTAAAATCGGAGTAAGGTTAAAATATAAAGATTTGAAAATTGTATGGAAGAGTTGATAATAAAGAATTTGTAGTACACTCATGAGATAAACCTGCTGTAAATATCATTAACCTATTTCCATGCTTCATATAGCGAAAAATCAGTTCGTTATTTCATCATCAGTTCTGTATTGTATTTACAAACGTTTTATAGCTGTTAGTAAAACATTTATATGCTCGTTAGTATGATGATTCTTTTCTTATTTTTACTCGTAGAATGCCAAAATTGAGCCACCTTATATATCTAATTTAAATCATCAGAAAATCCTATTGTCATACTTCTTTTTAAACCTGATAGGGAACGAAAATATGTGATTATTTATAAACATAGGTAATGAAATGTAAATTGCGACTTGTTTGCATACACCCCATGTATGTTCTGCTTGTTTTTAATTCCCCATAAACGCACAAATATCCACAGTTTAATAAATAATAAACGATCCAAGAGCTTTTGTAAAAATAACTTCGAGGAGAAAATAAAAAAAAATTAAGAAACGAGAATCCATCTTTGTCGTTTTTAATTTCCTAAAAAGGGGCAGTGCACAATTTGTAAACGATTTTGTACCAACACCGATAAAGGTAAATGCGAAACGTATTTATCGAATTATCAAGTACCATTCAATTTTTAAAACCGTTTCTCTCGGGAACGCTAAAAATGGACATAGGATATTTGTTGCAGCAAGCCATCGACGTATTATTGGAAATCGATAAAAGTAGCCGACAATTTACCAACTGGTATCTATCTATAGCATGATGCATATGTTCGATACATTTTCCGATTATGTACTTGGACTGGTGCGAAGCAAACAGCGATTCATAACCGCGCCCAAAAGAGCAGCGAGGTAAATGAAAATAGGAGAAAATACTGAAATATATATAAAAGATCGGCATTCTGGGCGTACAACAAAAAGCAACAAATAAATGGCTAACATTTCGAGATACACGGCCGTTTACCAAGCGATCGAGACGAAACGATATCGCGCGAACGAAAGGCAACGAAAAAATGTCATTTCTTGCGCGTGATCTCGTCGCGATTCGCGCAACGAACCTAATGAATAAAATCATTCGCGTGATGCGTCGTGGATCGTTGCACGTGACATAAATAAAAGAGAATCGAGTGGAAAGGGAGAAAGAGACGGAACGTAGCCGATGCGATCGCCGCCGCCAACGAGTACGAACACGACGACGCTTTTCACGCGGAAATATAGTTTCGTATCGATTAGACGTCGGTACACGACAAAACACGGACCAAAACATGACCAAAGGCGAGTCGAGTCTTTCGATACATTTCATTCGATATCAGAAATATTGGATTGTTCGTTAGATGAACGTAATCTCGTGAAACAGAAGATCTTATGTCCTGTTAAACGATATCAACAATCCACGTTAACTGTATAATTGTTATATCATGTAGTGTAATAACTATGTAATAACTAGTGACGTTATTCTTATTATGTATTTTATTGATACACATATTGATACACACACATAGATAAAAGATATTATATAATGAGTACATGTAACGACTGTGCTAACTTATGTCTTATGTAATTCATTTTAATCGTGATCGATTATGACGGTTAATCGATACGACAATAAATAGGTAAATAAATACATTTACGCCAGAAATGTATTAGAGGCTATAAATAAAGCGCGGATGTATATGCAATTTTATGTTTTTATGAATGTAATTAAAGAAATGAGATCAAATGGAAATTTGTTTCGTCTACTAAATATCGTGGTAACTATTCTACTTTAAATATCGTTTATATCTTTGCACGTTGTACGCATTCTGTAGATTGTTCGAATCCTACGTTTCCCAAAAATGTACAAGCATAGTCTAATTATAAATTGCGAAATTCTCTCGTAAGAAGATTTTTCAATTTTCAAAAATAAATTTGAGGATGTATCATGCGCGTGTATCAGGCCAGTTGGTAGTTAAACATGTTGGAACTTTATTTTCTTGAAAATGAGGCGTTAAAAGAGAAAACACAGTTTAACATTTTTGACCTATTTTCACGTGTACGATAATCTCGTGCCGATCGTCCACTGATACCTAATCGGTACTTGGCCAAGTTAAAGTATACTCGGCAAATTCTCAAGTTCGTTTTTCTCAGAATCGAAGCGTCATACGAAAAAGTTTGATTCCATATTTCCGAGTTATTTTTCCGCGTCGGATCATCGGTTGCACTACGATTTCAGACCCAACCTCGTACGAACGAAAAATTACAGGTCGTGAGTGGAATCAATAGATCCCTGTTACGAGAGCTCCAGTTACACGAATTGTTTGTTCCTCGATGAGCTCAGATAAATGGAATTCTACTGTGCTGATAACAATCTTCGAAAGAGGTTGCGGAGAATGGAAAGGAAATAGAAGGAGAGTAGGGAAAAGAGGGAAAACGCAAACAGAAAGAAGCAGAGGTGGAAGGAAAGAGAAAAGTGCAATTATGGGGAAATAGAGAATAATAAAAAATAGATGGATAACGAATCACGCAACGAATAAATGAACGAACGAAATGTACAGATAAAGAGCCGAGATAACCGAAGAATTGATATGTTTTTATGTTACTGTAGTTATCTGTAAGTTAATATTTTACGTTCATAAACTCTAACTATCTAAAGGCAGGTGCAATTTCTAGGTCATCGAGCTGAAATAAATAAATGCAACAACGATATTCGATAGAAAAACAGGTGCACTTACTTGGCCAAAATGTGTGCCAGGTCCTTGAGCGCATGGAGGTATCGCTGCTTCTTGGAAGAAAATACTAAGAGCAGTCTGAAACAATAAAGTAAGCACGATTAGATCGCAGGCATAGCACATTTCATACTTCAACATTTATATGTGTTACTCTACGTCTAGACTACGTAACGCATAGTTTTTTTCAGAATGAATATCGTTTCCGTTTACAAATCGTGTCATTAACCTTCGAATGACGAATGCCAACTCTCAACCTCGATGCTTGACTTAGCCTTTAACCACGACGTAAATATTTGCTATACCGAGACCTGAGCAAGTTGTCAAAGATAGTACTACGTTTTGCATTTTAACTTTACAGTTTAAAGGTCGATTTATTGGCTATTGCATGATTGGCTAGAAGCTCGTATACTATTGTGCAAAAGTAACCTAAATTCCTTGATCTACATACGAATAAATATGAAGCAGAAGAACAGCATCGAAGTCTTTGGACGAATTATTTTCTATTCGATTTATCAATAGCCACAAATTTAGCGTAAAACGATGAATGATGGAGCTTCTTCGTGAAAATTTGAACAGCTCATTTATCATCGTTATTCGAACGTCTTTGAAAACTTCTTACGTGTACATTATACGTAACACACATAACATTGATGTATCTGTATAGAACGTTATGAAATCTCATTGGCATTAACGAGATACGATTGTAGTAATTGTATTGTTCAAATTCGAAAAGTCTAAAAATGTGTATAGCAATTGGAAGATATTTATTGGAAGCATATACTTCGCAAAGATCGTCGAGATATTTAAAGAACCGATTATTCGCTGTATTAATAATATGCAGCGAGACTATCTTTAGCACCAATCTTAAGTTTGTTAATGTTTAAAATTACTATTTGTGTCGTGTTTTAATTTTTCATTAATCGTAAGTGTATGTTTGCAATAAATATCTTGTAACTTTTATATATCGTGATGCCGGGTTTCGTTAGAATGTAAATGAAATTTCAAGAACTTTTGCACAATACATTCGTAAAAATTTTGTGCAATAAGTGTTCAGATACTTTTGTGCTTGAATGCCACATTACATTGATAAAATACACGAAGGACAGCTTAGAATGACTCATGGGCAGAAAGGCAGATAAAAATGTAAAAATCCTGTTTGAACTATTAAAGATAGAACGTCAGGTAATGGATTACTCAAAAGTTATATGGCAATCTTCCAAAAAGAACTCCTAGTGTCGAAATTTATTATTTCAAATTGTATTAATATGTTCTTTAATAAATTGCTAGTAATCTTTTAACTAAAACACATTTTAAGAAGTAACGACAGATTCAAAACGACATCAAGTTCTATACTTATTCGTAAGAACAGAAAACATTTCCGTTTATGGATTTTCTACAATGTTGTAATGTTTGTGTCTGATATTTGGACCCTCTTGCGCGATAATGACAATTGACAAGTTACAAATCATAGGTCACAAACTTCACAATTTTTTAATTTAATTTACCGCCAAGTGGGAATTGTAATTTGTAAAATTTACATGTAAAATTCCATTTGTTTCGTCAATTTCCAAACTTTCTTTACTGTTACGTCAGAAAATTTAGCAATGCTAATAACTTGTAGTCTATGGTTCGCAAAATTTTAGGAACGTGAAACGTTTTTAGAATAGAAAACTAACTATTTTCTGAATTATTCGTTCTGAATATCCTATAATTCTGTTACACTGAAGGTGGCAAAGATAATGAAGGAATTTTTTATTTAAATCGAGATCGAAGCCAGCGTGTCATATTGATTTCCCTCTGCTAAGAACAAGTTTTTAGATAATTCAACCCTTGGTACACTGGTCGTAAGGTGAGGTCATGCAGATACCAGAATATCTTTTTTGCTACCTATTGATAACTATTAAAAACACATGCCCAATAATTTACTATATGCTTTCTAATTGCTAGCTTTGTTAGGCGAGGTTACCCAGAGGAAGGGGAAAAATCAAAATTAAAATGATGTTTGGAAAAGAGCGAATAATATAAATATTAAAAATAAAAACCTCCGTGATTAGCACCGCAAGTGGTTGATATGTTATGTTGCCATATTGTCAGTTTCCTTCTATTTCTTACCTAAACAAATGAAAAATAAGTGCTTTATTAAACGTTCTTCTTTATAGTTTAACAATCTTACGTCAAATAGGATAATCGCATAACACGTAATTTGTCAAATTTATTTCTTAAATTTCATTCGTTTTATCGTCAGATATTTTTCTGGTCGCGTAAGAGGATCTATTGGCATCGATAATTTCTGACTTCTAGCCTTGCTATGAGATAAGGTAATTGGATATACTGGGATGTAATTACAGATATACTTTGAAGAATTATATGATATAACGAATATTTTATTTAAAAGGAAATGTAACGAACAGAAATGAAAGACACCGAAGTATTTTGCTCTTCTGGGGAAACATCGTTTTCTCTTTCGTGTGAGTTTACTGTCTTTGTTTATTTGTTAAAACTATTCGTTCGACGAAGTCTATCGTCTTCGTTGAATTATTCGGAATGATACTTTCGTCATTTCTCATTTCAGATACATACGTACGTAAGTTTTTAAGGAAATAAATTTATAAAATGACAAAAAATACCACGTTATGCTAACTGCACGTGATCAAGTTGTACAGCGGAACGTAACCGCCTACTTTCTTGCCACTTCGGAACAGCATCGGAATTATTTTCGAAATTTGATCGTTGCATCTGATATATAGAGTGTGACTCGATTTGTATCAACAGAGTAACGAAGCAAATCTTGCGCTTGCTCGTGGCTTGGAAAATATTTCAACAGTAAGTTAAGAAAGGGACACTAAAAAGCTTCGACGCGTGTTAATGTCTTTAGCTACAGTCGAACACGCAACTGGCAAGTGGAGTCACGTGGTGTCACATACGTACAGTATCGCTCAAAAGTGAGTGATCGATTGTAACTAGAAATTCATAAGCTTCTTGTTCACCTTGTGAAACCAGATCATGCAGTATCTATGTACTCGAATGCGTTTGTCTATGTACAACACTCTCGCCCATGAGCCACCGTCACCGCTGACGTTTACTCCTTTTCAGCAAAATGCTTATTAAAACAATACAAGACTTTATTTTATCGTTTAATTTCGAAATATTTAACAACTAATTTACGATAATATCCGAAGGTTAAATTAAAGCTGTACTCGTATGATTCGAATAAACATTAAAAGAAGTGACTGCGACCATAAGCATAATCGAAGAATACTGTAATTGAGAAAATTGAGATATTTTGTATTTTAGTGGAAAATATTTGCGAAAGGTATAGAACTTCAGTGCAATTTCCCATTCTAAATAATTGTTAATGCTAGAAGATGTGGTGGCACTGATACGACTAACGTCGCCTCTGTAGAGGAAAATATAAGTACCGATAAACGTCAGTTAATTATTTCTTGGCTTTTGTTTATTGCATCTATACAAACGTGACATCGAGTTTTTCCACGTACAGAATTTTCTACACATACACACACACACATACACTTTTCTTTTTCATGAAACTGAACTACATGTTTACTTGTCGCCTTGAAATAACCTTTGGCTACGGTATTTTCTACAAACGCTCTTACATTGCGCCGGTGATTATAAAACTAGCTTAAGCCGTATATATTCTTCGTTTCAAGATATTTAAAGTTTCGCGTTTGACGCATGAACTGAATTCTGCTTAATCGCGCGACAAGGAACTCGGTGCGACGGCTCGATTTCTACCATTTTGCAAAGATGGTTTCAGATTGTATTAATGTATAGTAATTGTAATGTATGAAAATAAGTGATAAACTCAGATTTCTTAAATTGTTGACCTAGACCACTTTCATAATCACTGGCACAATTGAGAGATTACGAGATATATTGGGTTGGCAACTAAGTGATTGCGGATTTTGTCATTAGGTGGTAATGATAAAATCCGCAATCATTTAGTTGCGAACCTAATATTATACCGAATAGAAGAATAAGGCAAGCGCGCTGAAAATCGGAAAAGCAGTTATGGGAACTATTAGAAAAAAGTTGGAAGACAATGGCAATTACGCCAGAAATATTAGATTCAAAGCAGAGATTCTTTTTATTTTAAATATATGTTTATATAATTATATACTTATTTATATGATTATCTATATGATCCGTATTAACTAGGCCGTGGATTTTCATGCAAATTTAAATTGTTATATACACAATTAAAGAAACAAAGCTTAAATACAGAGATTCGTCCTGTCTATTAAATATTGAAACGAGTACTGTTTTTAATATTTTACGTTCTATGCGTTTTGTTTATTTTTGCATCAGTGGTTAGAGAAGGATGATTGAAGAACACGTAATTAAATTTTAAGTGCAGTTTAAAACAATTTCTATCTATTTTCAGGTAAGCAAACGCTATAAAGTTTCTGTATTTATTATTAATCGTTCATGTGCTTTGAAGTAACGCTGAAATATGAATACATTTATAATTCATAAGACAAAAAAATGTTACTCAACTGTTTCAATAATGTACAAATACTATTACTATATTTAAAAATCGCCTTTATATTTTTCACGTCCTTAATTACACCGAGTTAATAAATTTCCTCACGCTACATAGTTATTTTAATGTGATTGTTGGAGTCTTTTACTTACAATTAATATGTAAATACACGTCTACCATGAGCTGACCGTAATAAAATTTACGACAGTCTACGTTTATGCAAATTCGTACTTTTACGAACGTAATTTAAAAATATAGACACTAAATAGCAGCTACTAAATGTCGTTACGTTTGATATGTTTGTTTTTTTTTTTATATATTTGTATGATACGTAGTTCGAAACTCGCGTAGTTTGAATATGCACGTTTTCCAAATTTGTATAACTTGAAAAGTCTCATAGTTGCATAAATATCCGCAGAGTATGTACCAATTAGACTATCGACGATACTATAATTTTACGTTTCTTTCGTAAAAATTCGAAGGAAAATTTTCTACATGTAGACACATGCGCGCTTCTCCTTTTACAACAAAGAGAACCATAGACCGTTACAAAAGAGTGGGAATGATCTGAAACGAGAATAAAATCGCTGGGGCAGATATTTGTAATGAATAACATGTTATTTTTATCGGCTGTTGCATTTATATGTATTGTAATTATAGGATATTTATAGAGACATTTCGTTTCAGTCGTACAAGCTTCTCTGATGGCAATTAATCAAAGCTTCGACGCTTTGATAACGCCGCTTAAAGTGTGAACAAACTTTAATGATTTCTACCAAGACTACGAATTTAATATTCGCGGTGTACAAGTGTAACATTCGCCCGATCGATACAGCAAAATTTTGATAACTCCGTCGTAAGAATAACGAGTATAACTTTACGCTGTTGGATTGTATTTCGATACGTAACGCGATCTTGTAATAGAAACAGAGCCATTATATTATATTCGTCTGTTGCTGCAGTGTCATACATAATTGTCTGTATCGATCGATTACCTTTACCATATTTAGTACAGCTGTGTTATCGTGGTAAATGTGTCGCACCTTCCTTAACTCTAGAACTATCGATAGTTAACACGAAGCTATTTCTACCAAAACCAGTCAAAATTGCTAGTCTTTAAAAAGTACGTAATAATAGAATATTTTTATATTTATTGATTTATTACTTTCTTACAGAAGGAATTCCATGTCATGTAGTACATTTTTGGTATTATTAATCCATCTGGGTTCGTGACCTCTAAACAAGGGTTGGAACATTTATAATATTGTAGAACCAGTCATTTTGACTCGTGTGGTATTGCTAATGTTAACATCTAGCGATCTAGCGGTCGATCCGGAATTATCCTGATAACTGATATCATATTGAATGATACGCAGTAAAAATTTTCAAAACGTGTGGCAAGTTGTACAAAACGAGGAAACTGGTTAATTGGGGTTCGATGAACAGATTACAGGACCCTTTTACACTCTGACAAGTACCAGTCATTTTGACTGGTATTGGTATAAATAGCCTTGATACAAAATTATTTTGGGTTTGAATACATAAAAAAACAAAATAAAACTCATTATATTATTCCCTTAGTTATCGTTGCGAAAGTCATTACATCATTGCGGGAAAAAATATAACATGAAGTAGGAATTTTAAAATAAAATTGTAAAACCAGTCAATTTGACTGGTGTGGTTGTTCCAGTGTTAAGAAATCGAACTCAACTTCTTAACAACACATTTACATGTAAGATGGAAGACTGTAACAGGAAGAATTTCCCGCTGTCGAGGTGCTAGTTTAGCCGTAATAGGATTTTCCCATCGTTATATTTCAATTTTGCTTTCATCTTGGCAAACAAAAAGAATCTAATGTTTTAAAAGAATATGTATAGTACAAGATTAAAACAATAAATCGCGCGTACCAATAATACTTTCTTCTATATTTTTCTCAAACTAAACATGATATCTTTCAACGTCAGAAAAATATAATTGCATCGAAAATAACCAAAAACACGTAGCAGGACTAGTCGATCGACATTAGCAACAAAGGAAGCTACCCACTAAAGCTAAATGAGTTTGAACGAGAAACGTTAAATTAGCTGGAACGAGTGTCACTGTTTGCTCGGGAAATTTGACATCGATTGGAAAAATAGCATGGAAATCCATGAGTGGCTGTAAAAAAATGTGGTATTTTTACATTTAGATAATCCAATAACCGGATAACTTCCCTCGCGTGAGATGAAAATGGAGACACGTGTTAGTGTGTGACCAATTCTCGGCTCAAGTTTGACTCATTCAAGGCCTAGTCACAGGACAAACTGTCCTATGACGTGACGACACAGTTACTCATCGGTAACTTTCACTGTTAAGGGTTAACTCCGGATGTGATCATTCTTATTACTTTTACTTTCTTCCTTTACGTTATTTCGGTATTCTTATGCTCGGTGGCTTTTCCTATATTTGTTACAACATAATGCATATAATGTATAATAAATAATTGTTGTTGTAACCTTCGAATATTATATAGAGAAAAATTATATAAACAAAAATTATGTAGAAAAAGTAGTGTATATATAATCGCTCACGATGTTAAAGTACATATCTACTTTGCTGTTTTTTCCCGAGTTATTTCTTGGTGACGCTTTTTTTATTCGCTCAGATAAAAAGAAGTCCTGATATACTTTCAATTAGTTCATGCAATTCGAACTGACATTACTTGGGAATTACGACAGATTTCACGACACTTTTGTACAATAATTTACTAACTAACAATATTTGTAGATGGACGAGTTAGCCAGTTATAGATGATAAACTTATTACGTAAAAAGGGATAATTCGAATCTAGTAAATGAACAAGCCACTTGTAACTTGTAAAACTTCTATTCTTTCGTTACCAAACTTATTACGATTACGCAAGAGAGTCCATTAATAAAACGAATGAACGATGAATTCAACGTTGGAACGCATATATGTATAGCGAGTTACAAGAACCGCGTTGTAAACAAGTATATTTATTTAAGTAGATACAGTGACTCGCAAAAGTATTCATACACTTAACATAAAAAAACTTTTATACGTATGTGTGTATGTATATCGTGGATGTTATATAAAACATTTTGAAATTGTATCGCTATAATGAGACGCGATTACCATGATCGTATTAGCGTTTGAATCCAATATCTGAAAATATACGTAGAACTTGTAACATATTTATTGCAAACTTATATTTAGTACAAAATTAAGATGTACACAGTATAAATAGTCGTCTTAACACATTGACTGCCACGTTGGTCATTGGTGACCGGAGCGCTTGAACCTCTTGCAATTGTAAAAATTGAATGAAAATTGACAGTTAGAGGATTTTGAATATAACCGATAAATAGAAGATACTTTAAAATAAAAAGTGGGCCATTGAACAATTAGACATTTTTATTAGAACATCAATAAAAAAAAAAAAATGAGAACAAATCTTGCATCTAACGGTGCACTATGTTTGCATCCATATCTCTGAGGGGTAATCTATGAATATTGTTATAAACACAGCTTAGAAAACAATGGTAAATGCTGCTTTATAATCATATTAGGTGAAGTAAAAAGTTCTGAGCGCTTTTTCGCTTTATTTCGACGATGAAATTAACATAGTCAAGATTATTCGATTTAGATTAAATATGCGCCGTTTTGTTCGATTACTTTTGTCCATTTTGAAGGCAATTTCATAATTCCGCGGTTGAAGAAGTCCTCGTCCCTATTGGTAAAAAACTTGACCAGCTCATTTTCACAAGCCTCTCTTGAGGCCAGTTTTGTACCATCAAGAAAATTTTGCAAAAACTTAAAAAGGTGATAATCGCTTGGTGCCAGGTCTGGACTGTACGGCGGATGCGATAGAACCTCCCAGCCAAGCTCTCGGAGCTTCTGACGCGTCGTTAAAGATGTGTGCGGCCTGGCGTTGTCTTGATGGAACACAACACCTTTCCTATTGGCCAATTCTGGCCGCTTCTGGTCGATCGCCTGCTTCAGTCTGGTCAGTTGTTGACAATAGAGGTCCGAATTAAGTGTTTGCCCCGATGGGAGCAGCTCATAATGGATGATTCCCTTCCAATCCCACCAAACACACAATAAAACCTTCTTGGCCGTTAATCCACGCTTGGCGATCGTTTGGGCCGGCCCACCGCGATTGGACCACGATCTTTTTCGGCTGTTGTTCTCGTATGTGACCCATTTTTCATCGCCAGTCACCATCCGCTTCAAAAATGGGTCGATTTCGTTACGTCTCAACAAAGAATCGCAGGCATCAATTCGGTCCAAAAGGTTCTTTTGCGTCAATTCATGTGGCACCCATACGTCGAGCTTCTTCTTGAGACCAGCCTTATGCAAATGGTTCCAAACGGTTTTCTGGCTAATCTTCAGTTCCTGGGCAATGGAATAAGTGCTCACATGCCGGTCCGACTCGACGATTTCCATGATTTTATCCACATTTTCGACGATTGGCCTACCAGAGCGTGCCTCATCTTCGACGTCCATATTACCAGAACGGAATCGTTGGAACCACCGCTTTGCTGTTGCATTCGATACTGTACTGGGTCCATAAACAGCACAAATTTTTTTGGCCGCCTGCTCCGCCTTTTCACCTTGGTCGTAGTGGTACTGAAGAATGTATCGAATTTTCTCTTTTTTTATCTCCATTTTCGAACGCTGTAACACACAACTGGCTTCACCGAACACAAAACTGACAAAGAACCTTTTTGATGCGTAATATCACCTTGAAATCGGTGTATACTATGACTCGATGCGATGTGCACATCGTGAGATATGGCTCACTAAAGACATCTAGCGAAAAACGCTCAGAACTTTTTACTTAACCTAATATAATTGAAGTTAGAAGTGTGAACATACCTTACTATTATATATAGAATGAGCAAATACCGTTTACTAATATCTTCTACACGTTTCAACAATATATTCTGAACGTTTTGCTTATGACGAAATAACGAATGCGAATGGTTTGTTGAAATAAACGAAGCCTTGTTATAATATGTCGCTATCAACTATTACCAAGGCCTACGGTGGTCACGGGTGATCACCAATAAGATAAATGGTCCATTGGGGAAGAATGTTGTCTTACATCGTCAATTTATTATTATTTTGCTATTATATGCTTTGAATAATAAAAATACTCCCGTGGCGTCCTGAGCGAAACATGTGATTTCGGCCTGGTAGTCAAAATGTTAAGCCACGTTTATAGAACTAGTATATATTAAAAATGATGCGGCTGAATATCAGGACTCGTTGATATCGCAATTGATGGCCTGTTTAAATATTATACTTTCGTCATCTGCGCAAAATATACTTGTACTAAATATCTTGGAACTTGTGTACACATTTTCAGAACCGCTTAGAACTATACCGATATAATCGCGATAATTGCATGTCATCGCGGTGCTAATGAAATCTCAAACTGTTTCGTGTAACACGCGTGATACGTAAAAGACGTAACCGAGAAACGTATGCTGTACTTGTCCAATTCCTAAAATAAAATTGTCGAACGCATTATTCTCGACACTCTGTCACACCTCGTAGATCGAGGTTATCTTTGTACGTTGCGCGGCAACGTGGTCGTATATTGTCGGTAAATTGCAAAACAGATAGCACTAGAAACGCGGCAGTTTTATCAGTGCTTTGGGCGATCGCGCGAAAGTTTACCGAACGCGGATCACCCGTTCCCTGTATGTGCCCAGCCACTTCCAACCGACCCAATTGCCGCGAAAACTAGCACACAATTCTCGCTAGTTTCTCGCAGCCACGCGACATTCTCGCTTTCGCGAAGCTTTGAAAGTTGCTTTTTCCAAGAAAAACCATGACGCGGCCGCTCGCTTTTGCTCTTGTATATCCATCGTACACGAGCATTTTCGTGCGGATTTCCATCGTGTTCCCGTTGAGTTTTCTTCGAAACTAACTACTATAGCGTCGCACCGTTGCACGCTTCTAAAATATTAACCCTTGCATATGTATTTCTCGTTTCGATAGATGGTCTGCGGAGATACGAACACGCAACGACAAGCTACACGGAAAATGGTTATAACTTTCATCGTTATATCGCGCAGATGGCATCGATAAATCGTTAGTAACGAATCTTATCTTTGTGTTTGCCTTGAAAAAAAAAGAAAAAAAAGAAGAAATGGATATCACGAACGACTCTAAACCGAGTACGGTTCATGTTAACCTGTATTGGAGTAACCCGTGTTAAAGATAACAAACAGTCAAATTGTTTAATCATTCGATAAAATGATGATTATTATGTTGTGTGGAAGCTTTCCACGAGTACACGATATATCTTCTGTTTAATACATTGTCTTCTATTAAAGACAATCAGGAAGATCGTTATCGTTATGCTTGTTACACTAATTGGAGTATGCATTTGTACATGTATTTTCCATTTAAGAAGACGCAATTGTGCGGTATTTTGCTCGGTGGTGATGCAGAACCTACGAGGAGAATAAATTATTTCTCTTTCCTTTTGGAATTTCATGCTTTTCACGCAAAGATCACGCGCGTCGCTTTCATAAACACGACCGTTCTTCAAAAACGCTGATGTTTATCGCTTTTGATATTCACGGTTCATGAAAGAATATAAAATACAGGACAAGGAAATAAAAAGAGTAATATATATGTACACTTAGTTCGCTGTATTTTGTCTTTGATACGTTAGAGGTTTTACTCGTTTCGTCCTTATGCCCGACTTTTATTTGAACAGGTAGAAATGTTTCGTTTCGTTTCTTCTTGTTCACTAACATACGTACTTCGTATGGTTTTATGAATTATAGGATTTTCAAATTCGAAATTACTTCAATGTGTCACGTCAAATGTAATATTCGAACAGATAAAAAATGACGATTTCCCGTGTTCGTCTTCTCTCAGAGAAGCAAAGTGATGCTCAAAGTTTTTTTTTTTGTTATCTAATTTATACTTTACAATTTGTCCAGCTGAACATTTGGTAAATAATGCTCAAAGTGATGGTTCTTTAATTTTCATTCGATACATTTTGATTTTTGTGGAAAAAGTATTCACGATATAACACTATTGCAGTTGAGTTCGTTTTTAATCGCATCACAGAACAGTATCTGATCATCCTGTATCGCGATCCTCGAACTTGTATATTTCGATCACGCTGATTTCAGCACGATAAATTTCTGATATTTTAAGAGCGTGTTTGAAATAAAATCGAAAAGAGAAATCGTGCGAATCAATAGCGACTTTTCCATATTCTGCTCGAACTCGAGATATTTGTTAACATTAGAAAGCTACAACTGGGTCGAAAATGACCGCAGTTACGTTGTGAGATTCTGAAACCATGACAGATATTATTCTTCTCTCATAGAAAGAAGACTAAAAAGAAGACAACCCACCGACCTTACTAAAGAAATAAAATGGTCAAACTCGAAGATGGTATCCCACTGGGGGTAGCCATCCACATGTTATTTAGCGATTAAGCTAGAAAAATTTACCGAATGTCCAGCTGGACAAATTGTAAAATACAAATTAAATAATAAAAAAAATATTATTCTTGTAGAATCGGTTAATTTTTTATATTGCTAGATTACAATAAATCGCGATATAGATTTTATTTATTTATTTACTTTATTTTAAGATGCTTTTAAATACCTAATTAGATACATTTAAGTACCAACTAACGATTGTTCCAATGTACCATTGTTTTAAAAAATATACTGATATGTCAACCGTTTAATGAATTTTGTTGGAACGTAAAAAAGTCAGTAACATTATATAAATAATCGAGTGAATTGACGCAATATATGCGTCAATAGCAATGAATGTGTTGACAGATATTGATCGATACAAACAATCCTTCACGAAGAGTATTTTAGTAATTATGTAAAAAGTGCTGGGAATCTTCCCACTCGCGTATTGATCGCACTGTCAAAACATTGAAAACAAATATGCACCAACAATACAAGAGATTCAGTAGAAAAGTTCAGTAGAAAACTCTCTTTTTCTAGAAACGAATATTGAAATAATACGTAAAAGATCCTTATCTATCCAGTCTAGTGTAAAGTGTTTTCGCTTTAAGAGTATAGTAATAAGTATAATTGCGAATATTTATGTATTTATAAATAATTTAAAAGAGCAAAGGTCTATAAAATGGACATAATATGTAAAACTATACAAGACAAGACGTTTAAAGTGAAAGATTTATAGCATATAATTATAAGTAGTTAGCATATAATTATAAGCAATCTCTATTTAGGTTCGTTGCTGTATGCTTAAAAATACAAAATTGCATAAACACGTGCAATAACGTGTTCGATGACGGAAGAACATAGACTTTTCTATTAGAATTTAATTTTATCCCTATTTTTCACGAGTTAATGATCTTGTCGTTTGTATCGTTTCATTTCCAAGTCGCTTAATTATTAAATTATTCTTAATTACTTCGATTTAATCTTCCCGCTATAATCGTGAGTCCTAATTTCAACGACAGGTAAAAGATCAAACACCCACTCGTAATTTTCCCGTAAAAAAATACAAGTTACTTCTTCAACGGATTATTTTCAACAAACTTTTAAAGAGTTCCACCTACATACACGTTCGTTGATCGTGCAAAAATCAGACGCAAACACCTGTACAAATAAACTTGAGATTAACTTTCGTCATTGAAAAGATGCGATAAAGTTCATATATTTTCTGATGACAGAATTCTTTTTCAATTGCAATTCCTATTACTAATTTTCTTCGTCCGAGCTCCGCTTCCTACTTACGATACCATTTTATTCAAATTATGTGCAGCGTTCAATGCTTAAAAATCTTAAACGATATTCGACAAATTTTCTATTCAAACTTTCTCCTAGCTCTGCTCCTTTACGGTTAAATCGAAAGAGAAGAGCGTAAAGTTAATGACGTGTGGATAAGAAGCTAAAGAATTCTATTTGTATGTAAATAAATATACAATTACTTATACCAATTGCATACGAAAATGCCGATCGATCGAGAAACGAGGTAAAAGATACGTTCGACCGCCACGTGGATACTCTAAATTACCAAAGCTTTGGTAAAACCGTTCACGTGTTCTAATTTAAGGTAGAAAAATTTACTGAATGTTCAGCTGGACAAATTGTAAAATACAAATTAAATAATAAAAATAATAAAAAAAAGTGTTCCAATAAGCCTCAACCGGGTTGCGTTCGAGTCACTTAACGACAAAAAACCTGAAATAGATTTACTGTTCGAAACTTTCGGGCCGAGCCAGACGTACGTATATTATAAAAAGATTTTGAAAATGCTCGTCTGACGGGAAAAGAACGAAGCAAAAAGGCAGTAAAAGGAATTTCCTATCTCGAAAGTCATGTTCAGACTGAAAAACGCTTTTGTCAGCTTCGTTGCATCCACCGATTATGAATTAACGCTTTCTGTAAATTTTTTCGAATTCCAGATGCAAAATACTCTTGCGAAAGAATTCGTACACTCGTCGACGTCTTTTACGAACGTGTTACGCGTATTATACGGAACATTTTGAAATTGCGTTGATACCGTAATGATTGATCGATGCTCAATTATCGTGATTACATTGGTGAAAATCTAAATGATTTCAAAAATCAAAACAGTGTTCAAATACAAGAAAGTGTTTTGAAAAGTTGCAAGATATTTGGTGCAGATGGCAAAGATATTTAAACAAACCAACGTCCGCAATATTGATAAGTCTTGATGTATTGTATTTATACTGTATAGGAATTTCGTACTAAACATAAGCTTGCAGCAAATATCTTGAAAGTTCCACATGTATTTTCAGACTAGCTTCCAATTTTGCCAATATAATCATGGCAATGGTGGTGCACTATGGTGCTGATGAAGTTTGAAAATGTTTTACATAACACGCGCAACATGTGTCGCAATATGTGTTACGAGTCATAACTTATGATCAAACTAGCTTCCATGATGATTTGCTGGATATTTGATCTAAAAATTGGATATTCTCTGAAACTCTTCAGAACTGTACGCTTCAGAAGGGACGAGACGATTCTTAGAATCCTTAACGATGTACGTATTTGTGACTATTCCGAGAAATTTTCTCCAGGTTTACAAATTTTCTATTTTTTAATCAATTATTCTCCACACGCCGGTGAATGAAGTTTATATAGAAAGTCTTCCGTAACACCTGACCAATGGCACGTTTATGCGACTTGCCAATGAAAAACTGACTTTCTAAATATTATTGTTTCCTACTCTCCGTGAAAAGATAAACGTCTAAAAGAAAAAATAAATATTAATTTTTTGACGATGTAGCTCGAGAGAGGCTCGAACAAACCGTTGGATAATAACGTGTAGCGAATATAAACTTTCAGTTATCCCAATAGTCATCGCCTTAACTCGACTGTTAATATTCGTTTCTTATGAACAGACGAAGATATGTATTTTTTTGTATCTGATAAAATCATTTATTCTTGTAACAATCCTTCTCGATTTTGTTACGCCATCGAAAGGTTAAGAATTAATTACTTAAACATGGAATTAATTACTAAAGCATATGCTACGATTAGGAATATTTATCTAAAGTAACTTTTACTCTATCTTTTTGGATTTTATTTTACTTACAAAAAAACTATATTATTCTGTAAGTTTTACTTACAGAAAAACTAAATATACGCATTATATATCATCGTACGTTATCTCGGAAGAATAATATGGTTGATAATGATTGAAGATAGGACGAAATTTATTGGCTGGTTATAATCCGTCAAGTTGAAAACTTCTGGTAAACGATATTTCGTATGCATCGACATAACAAAAACCAATGTTGATGGAGCATATCCCGCGTGTTTTAATTAACCTATTCAGATAACAGATAATAAGATTTTTGTATGTTTGTTAATCTATTATTACGAAGATTCTTCTGTTAAAAACTAGCAAACTATTTCTTTCCTGTGTTTACCGCAGCGTGATGAAAGATTTGTTTGTTAAAGACTCTGCGAAGGCAGAATGTTGAGTTTCAGGATTTCTCGAAGAACGAAAATGTATTTTTCAATATATAATGCTGTAACTGCATCATTCTCAACTTTTACTTCTAATTTTAAATAATGCACATATAACTAAGAAGAAAACACCCCACTGACCTGACTAAAGAAATAAAATAGATGGTATCCCGCTGTGGGTAGACATCCACATGTTATTTAGCGATTAACGCGTTGACTGCCTCGTCACCCATATTAGGGTGACAGCAAAGTTTCTGATAGGGCAGCGTCACCCATATTAGGGTGACAGCAAAGTTCCTGATAGTGTCGTGTCACCCATATTCGGGTGGCGTTTATTTGATTACTTGCGAAGGATCGTCGTAGGTATTTGAAAAAATATTCCACAGGAAGTAATAAAACTATTGAATTGTTATAAAAGTAATACGAAAATGGTTTATTAAGAAAATTATTTAGAATGTAAAACTTTGAAGCATTCTATACAAAGCTGAGGTTGGTCGGAACAATTTGGACAATAAGTTGTTGTTTTCTTTAAATTCTCTCGTGTCTTTGATCGGTCCGTTCGATGTCTTTTATCTGCATAACATAGTTTGCATGCGCGTCTAATGCTCCTTCCTTAAATTATGCTGATTTCGTCGAAGACAAGGATTTTTTGTATTTTCAGACAACCCTAATAATTTTCCAGCTAATAATTCTCTAAATCTTCTAATATTTACAACCTTCCTTGTTGCAATTTTGTAAATTGTCAAAGCGTTTACAACAGAAATTCCCAGAAGGAGTTGAATGCCAAGTTTTCGGCACCATTTGATTCCTCTTTTAATTGTGGTGGCATAAGAAACCATTTGGTCGAAATAATCTATACCACACTCGTGGCCTGAAGGAGATTTCATCGAAAACACGCGCGGCCGTCAACGTGTTAAGCTAGAAAAATTTACCAAATGTCCAGCTGGACAAATTGTAAAGTACAAATTAAATAATAAAAAAAAATATAACATTAAATTGTAAAAAATAAAAAATACGTTGAACACCTTAATTTCTTACAACTACTGTAATATTCAGAAAATTGTTTATTCCAATTAATACGACATGGTCAGCGATAAAAAGCACACACGCAAGAGAAGACGAAAAATATGTTAAACTCGAAACTCGTTCAAATTGATATTACTCCTTTTTCCGTGGACGCTTCATGTTGTATCAAAGGTCCGTAATTCGTGGAAAAGCCAAGAAGATCCCATGACGCAAAATGGAACGAAAATCAAGAATAAGAAAATTATGTCGGTGGCTTTGCTTTTGAGAAAATTGAGTTTGAAATTTCGCGATGTATGTATATCCAGTAGCGGACAAGTGTTTAAGACAGTTACTTATCTGCTAGATTATCGTACTATATACATATATGTATTATACTAAGATAATAAATAATCAACATTTCGTAGTTGTCCTTGCAACTACATGACACTCGCGCTTTATCTACGAACGGCTACGAGACTTTTAAAACACAAACGATACTCAAGAGGATAAATATGAAACGATTCGATACTGTACTCGCTGACATTACTTTAGGACGAACGTTCGAATTCAGTGGTGCATCGAATTAATCGAACGATGATAAAACTATCTGGCACGACATACTACATTTATAGTAACAATCGCTGGATTCAAGTGAAAATCGCGAGTAAAGCCAGCGATCTGCGCTAAGAAGATAGAATAATTGTTACGTTTTCGCAACAAGAAAAATACATTTGAAAAATAGATCTGAGTATTGCCACAGCTTGTAAGCAGGCGCTATCATGGTACCTATGAGTATAGAAAAAAGAAAAATACTGCAGAAACGATAAACCAAAGAAACAATAGCAAAGACCACTGTTTATCCTGAAATGAAACGATCATTCTGATTTTCACCTCGAAGGACGCGGAAGAAACCAATGCTCAGTCGCAAAAATCCGAAGCTGATAATTGCTTTCGTCGAAGCACACGAACATTGGACGGTACAAGATTTGGTTCAAAGTCTTATTATTTACCGAATGTTCAGTTGAACAAATTGTAAAGTAAAAATTAAATAATAAAAAAAAAGTCTTATTCTCGGATGAGTCGAAATTTATTTAGTAAAGTGAAACTGTATAGCGAACGATTGCGACTATTTCAGTAGCATTTTTCAATAGCAGCTACTGGTTGTTTGGTGTTTAGGATACAGAGCGATATTCTACGAGAAAGGTAGTCGTCTTAAACTTTTGTCCGCTAGTGTACGTAGGTTTGCTGAATTCCCAACTAAACCAGAGTAGGTAATTGATAAAGATAATAAGGATGATTGATCAGCAGGTTAGCTTACGTGCGAAAATAAACGGAAAATGTATAATAAAATTACAGCCACACATCGGCTAAATCGATTTACCGCATGTCCTTATTGGACAAATTGTAAAGTTTCTTAAAAGTACAAAAAAAAAAAAAGAAAAGATACTGTACATAGATTATTGTGATTGAAGTGATAGAATAAAAATAAATAGATGCAGAATAGAGTTCCGATTATCCGATATGTCCGATTAACCGGCACATGTTCCTCGACTATTCTTCAGCAACCGTCGCGAATCGTATTTCGCATAAACGAAGAAGTCGAATGCATCTAGCACGGTCGTCGATACCAAACAGTTGATCAAACGAATGAAACGAATTATTTCTGCATTAGTCATGGTTTTTTTAAATTATTTTCTTCGTTTTTATCACCTCATAGGTATAGTCTGATTATGTGACACTGCTTTGGTCCTGAGGGATTCCACTGTATAAGACTGTGTCTCTGCTTCAATGAAGAATAACTTCAATTTTTCCAAAACAAGCAAAAGCACCTGTATATGTTTGGTAATATAACAACGGTACAAGGAAAAATGTAGAATCGAAAATCATTTTTGAAGAGAGGAAGTTTCTGAAAGAAACATCGTTTACAAGTTACTGCTCGCGCGGTTTGCAAACAAAGTTTCGCCGCCGCGTATTCTTGCGGATAAAAAAGAAATGGCACACAGCCATGCAATGGTGGTGCCTCGTTAATTTTTCAAGCTCCTCAGATATATCTGGCATTGTTTTGATATTTTGCGGGTACTCAATGCGCGTAAAACGCGCTCAAAAAATTTCAGAAATCTCTGGACAACGTCAGACGCGAAAATAAATTCCTCGTCTTCCTCGATTCATTCCATGAACCAACGACACACATAAATTATCGAAGAAAAAAGAAGAAAAAAAAGAATGGGAACAGGTCGGTTGAATCGTCACAGTCGATTTCGTTTGACCTTCGTGGAATAGCGAAACGAAGGTATGTATATACAGGTTTGTTAACGATGAGAGACACTGATGGCGACAAAAACAGAACAGATGGACTATGCCAGATGTCACCGCAATGGGATCGTCGCGTCGTAATCTTACCGCTCTTCTAGCTTGAAAGCCGGCCTCTGAAAAGGATCTCTCGATAAAACGGCATAGCTTGACGATTGGTACCGCGATAATGGTAACAATAGTCTTATTTCTATTATTCGTCGCACGTCGACCGTGCAATTATATCCTAATGACACTTAGCGTTCGATGCTAAAATTAACCGTTCCTGGATGAAACGAAAGGAGTGGTACGTACAGTAAGCGTCACGTAACAGCCGAGCCAGCAAACTCGATGATGGATTTCAGATTTCTTGATTTTACGATCGAACAGGTTGGAATAAAAACGAGCTGCTTTGCTCGTTTACAATGTACGGTGACTACGAAAAGTATGGTAATCTATTGTGGTGTACTACGAATAGCATCGCATTTATTATTGGGTTTGTATACCAACTAATTGGAGCCGACTGTAACAAATTTCGTATTGTTTAGTAGCATTTGCACGTGATTGCAAAAATGTAATGCTACACAAACGAACTGTAGGAAATTAACGAAATTAAGGTATATGTATATAAATACGTCTCGTAGCTATTGTATATTCTTTTGAATACCTGTTTCAGGCATTTCAATTTTTTAACGATAGTTAATAATTTAATATACAGTAGCAGAAGACTTCAACTACTTAAATATATATATATATATATCTTTTTATTCATTTTTGTCTGCCGGCTACGACATGAGATTGATTTACACGAATTTTGATTGATTTAATTACGAATGAAATTACGAATATCATAAGAATAGTTGTTTCTATGGGAATAATTAATTTTCATCCCATGACAAGTCGAATACTGTATTTTGGCATACAGTGGCACACGAAAGTGTTAGAACACTCTTGGAATTTTTAGTTTTATGCTTATATTATACGAGATATTTCGAAATGTCATTAGCACCGTGACAAGACACGATTGTATTATGATTATATTAGTGGAACGAATGTAAAAATATGTAGAGAAGTTACAAGATATTTGTCGAACGCATACACTTCGCAAACATCATCAAGATATTGTACAGTTGATTATATCATTCGTTTTATTAATAAGTCACAATATGTAGTGAGATCATCTGCAGCACTAATTGTATGTTTAAAACTACTTCACGTCGTATACTAATTTTTCACTAAGCGTATGCTTTCAATGAATGTTTTCTAACTTTTATATACATTTTTGAATTGGTTGAAAATTTGGCTATCATAATCACGATAGCTGTGTTTCATTACAGTGCTAATGAAATAAATGAAAACTTTCCTATAATGCACGTAACGTATTCATGAAAGTTTGTTGTGGTAAATGCTCGAATATTTTTTTGAATCACTGTAGATTATTTTTCACGATGTTTCACTATATCGTGAGTCTTGCCTCTTATTACTAGCCTTTATTGTGTAAACGTAACCATCGTAGGTTTTAAAATGTTCCTGTGGTTAATGTTTTTTAGTGGTTAATAATCTTTAAAAAAATCTGTAAAACTCCGTAAAATGTCTTCAATTATTCTAAGTTAAATTAAAACATTCGTGGTGTACCGTTATGTTCGAGTTAGCTTAAACACGAAACACCTACAGTAGAAATAGAATGCGTTTATTATCTAAAAAGGCGAAAAATTTGATAAGGGCCACGTTTATTTAAACGAGTATGGACAAACGAAAGCACTTCTATCGTTTAAAATATTGCTTGCGGCGAAAAGAATCGACAAATCTAACCTGATAATGTAACTGTTTTCATAAACTTTGAATATTAAAAATGGAGCGAGCCAAAAAGTCATTCATTTGTCAAAATGTTTTCTCGTATCATAAGAAAAAGACTAAAGTAAAAGCATTAAAATTGAGGAAAGTTACTGAGCTGTGTAATTGCCAAAAATATGTAGTTCGATTGAAGAAAAAAATGTCAACGACCTTGAAAAGTATGACTTTGAGAGGGAAAACTCATAAATTATAATATTCGTCATTCTACACCACTAGTTTTCCTCCAACGCAATTTTTTGTATCGACTAAAGTATTAAAGTAAAGATATTATGCAATGCAATGTAAACGAAACACACTGTATATTTTACTTATCTGGGTTTATTCACACATTATCGTTTAAAATTATTATTCTTTTCGTATTTTAATATTTATGCATGTATACACTGAATTATAGGTAATATATAATAATAATTATTATTATTATACGTAAACAAATTATATGTAATAATAACGTACACTGAATTATTTTAATTCACTGTATTCACGGAATTCTAGACAAAACACGTTTAACTTGGATCATTATGAATCAACAATCCTGAAAGAATCAGGTATATATGAAATGATTGATTATTCAATTATAATTTTATTCTCTCATAAATAAAGAAAATTCTATAAATAATTACGGAGGGTGAACTAATTAAAAATATCCAGACATGCATAAACTTATTGGATAATCGTGAAAGCACTTCGTCTATTGTGTATTTATACCGGCATAGACGAGATAGCAAAAGAAAGGAGGCAGAAAATAAGAGAGGCAGACAGACAGAAAGAGAGAAAGAGAGAGAGAGAGAGGGGGGGGGGGGAGAGAGAGACTGGAAAGGTACCGACCAGGGTAACGTACAGAAACTTGCCAGTACTCATTAGAACCCGTGTCGTAATCTGTTGTTAAACGCGTTAGCAGCCGAGCAGAGAAAGTTTTCAGACTGAATTCAACGAACAGACTGAATTCTCTCTCCTCTTATTTCTCTGTATTCTCTGTCAAGACAACACAGCATCAACTATTACGAGTATTCCATTCTGTTCAGGTGCATTATAGTTACTATTCGAGTATTTCGTCCAGAAAGCTTTCTTTCTTGTTCTATTACGTATAAATAAAAAGTCACCTACACTCGAATGTACAAGGCGTCTCAGTAATTCTGTTACAAAGCAATATCCTCGTTACTTTTAATGAGACGAGGAGATGCTTAAAGCAATGGATTATTTGGCTCGAAGAGACGCATGTTATGATGCGGAACATATTTGTAGAAATCTACATGTTTACGTTTTTTCTAAAGGCCACGCTTTTTTTATGTACTAGCTGATGCGTTCTTTTATTCCCTATACAAAAATGTCGCGGAAATGTTTGATTCAAGAGATATCTCAATTTTAATTTCATGAAATTTACCGTACGAAAAATGAGAAACGTACAAACACAAGTGTTCCTTTGCTTATCTTTCATATGCAAAGTTCTCAACGCGAATGTTGAAGTATTCTTTAAATCTTACTTATTGATCTTATCTTCCAAATGTCTTAATATTTTACACAGGGAATAAATCAATGTATCCTCAATTATAGAAAAGATAACGATTGTAAAAAAATATGAAACAAGCTTTTTTGTATCTTTCCATATGTAGTTGTGAATATCTTATTTTTATTCAACGAAGAAAGACAATAAATTAGAACGTCTTAAATAAAACGCTAAACAAAACGTAGTGAATGAAATACAATGCTCTGTTAAATGAAACGTAGTAAATGTTGTAAATGAAACATCGATATACAAGGTGTTTTGTTTATCTTGGATTCGTTAATATCTTAATACCTTTTATCGATATGACAAAGATAATTAGTTTAGAATTTAGAACAACAAGCATGATTCATGAACATTTTCCTCCAATGCCTGTTTGTTCTAAATTTCACAAAATTATTATCATTTCTTTCAACTGGGTTTGTATGTATTTTTCAAGCTAGCCGACGTGATTGTTTTATTTTTTATAAAAGGATATTAAAGTATTAGTGTCTGAAAATGGTTAACTTAAATAATATTTCAATTTTAATTTTGTAAAACTTGTTGCATGGAAATGCGGTATGAAGATGCATTGATTGGTGTATAATATATGCAACTACATTAAAATGCTACTTTAAAAAACGATGACAAGCTTGAGAAGCTGAAAAAGATTACCTTGAAAAAAGAAAAAATCTTGAATCACAATATTCGGTTGTCTGAATCAACTAGCTTTAGTCTGACATAATTCTTTATATAAGCAAAACTAACCAAGGAGTTGTAAGATATTTACAAATGCAAGATAAAAGAAAACGTGCTGTATAGCAAGCTATAAAAGTATATGGTTAGACTGCAATTTCTTGCGCATTTATGTGAAATTTAAAGATACAAAAATCCACGTATTTTAAGTGCGTGCATAAAAATATGAAATAACGTGAAAATTCCCGGTCTAAATTTATGTTTCATTCTATTTCACATAAAAGTTGCTTTGACAAGGGAAAAATAAGCAATAATATTATATTATGAAGTTTAAATTTTCTACTTTTTTGTCATTATCAATGTTCCTTGATACGAGTATTGATAGTAAAAGAATTACTTTGATGAGGAAAACCACTTTCATAACGAGTTAGTAATCTTTGAAGTTATCAATGTTAAATTTAAAATCGTATTAAATATTCGTATAATCGCATTAAATTTACCATGAAAATAAAATTTCATAATATGATCCTAAGTAAAGACCGATGCAAAAATCACAGCGTGCATTTTGTTCTTATATTTAGCAATGAACAACAATCTATGGCTATCGTGCGCTACAAGTTGGTTGTTCAACAGATATTTTCTTTCTTCATAATTCAACAGAATAATATTCACGTATGTTCACTAAAATAAATACTTTTAGTTCAAAATGTGATGTTACATCTCCTTGTCGGTGTACGTTATGTTGTACTCTTAATATATTTGCCTATGACAAACATTATAATTGAATTATAACTAGTGGGACAAGGTAAGAATATTTAAATATTATGTTATGTATATTGATTCATAATTTAAATATGTGAATGTTTCGTTCAAATAAAAGGAAGATATATCAAACATCTTTTCTGGCAGAGGAAACAAACCTTCGTATTTTATCACGATTTGTTGTTGATATTGCAGATAATCGTTTCTAGTGATATAATATTTCCTGTTAGATACTTTTAATTGATTCTTTCGATTCCTTTATTTACATTTCACGTGAAGATTACGCGGGAAAAATATGATAAGTATATATATTTTTGTTGATTTTCTGACTTACATGTTATTTAATAGTTAAAAAATTCTACTATGTTTATATAATGGTTAAAGATATCAGTAATCTGATAGATTTAATGATATCAGCCTTTTGAAAATAGCTGGTAAATTCACGGTATTGTGAAATAAATAAATAATATTGATTTAGTAGATACATTATATCGGTAATAGGATTAGTAAGATTGGCCTAGTTATGATATCGCATAATAAATAACAAATATAGTGATCATTGCACATTACTCTGCGCAACTAATGTTATTTATATCTTTTGAATCTTCAAGACAGTGACAAAAACACACGTTTCGTCGCAAAATCAAACGAAGAAATAATTTCGACGCGGAATTGGTTGACAACATATTGACTTCTAAGATTGCTCCTTTATAAAAGCCAGGAGGAGACGTAACTTATGTTTACCACCTTTGGTCTTCGCGCGCATTCGAGTTTCTCATAAATGCAATATCAAATTTTCCTGAGAAAAAATTATTTTTTACGTGTTTTTAGTATTCTCAAGTTTTAACCTTTACAGTTTTCCGACACCCTCTGTGTCGATTTTACCAGCGCCAATACGGTTTTAAGACGAGACGCAGTAAGTCACCTTGGCCGAATATTCCAGCGAGTAATCGGAAACGTACGCGGAACATTCTAATTAGCGAAAACGGTTTCGCACGTTTTGGGAATAATTTGGATATATGTACATACCCGTAAAAAATTCTCCATTTCAGTAAATAAGTGTCAAAAATTGCCTGGAATTAGTCAAATTCAAGTATATTTGAGAAATCTTCAAGGTCGATTCTCTCGAAAACTATAATAAAAATAAAACTATATTTTCGACTTGTTTTTTCACGTAGAATCGCCTTATTGCTATCGCCATGATTTCTAGGACACTAGGTTCCTAGATCTTATGTTTATCAATTTCCCAAATATATGATTCCACTAAAATAAAAAAAAACTTGACCTTCGTAACATGATATTTACGTTGCAACATACAGAAAAACTAATAACATCAGAATATACCTGCCTCAGAACGATTCAAGTCTTATCTGAAACATTTTTTGCTACGGATCATGACAATGACGTCAACATCAGCTGAGACAACCTGTATGCGTGTAAATTTTCGATGGTAAGCGTTAAAATACTTTTATAAGCCACCGTGTATTTTCACAGTGTGTTTTGGATCAGCAAGTGTCCCAATACTTATGAACAGGGATGAACGTAACAGGCTGGCTGTGTTTATTTTAAATGATGCGATGGTTATTTTCACAAGATGACGTAACGATATAATAGTAACGGAATGACATTAAATATTAGCAATCCTGCACGGTTCTTACGAAAGCACGCGTTCCAAGCGACGACCGAGGATTACAATTTGACGTCTAATATCGTGTTGCAATCGTTTAGTAAACATAGCGCTAAACAATCGATTCGATCTCGCAATCAACTACCGATCAATTTGGTGCCGCGTCTTATGGTAAATTGCCAAAGTCTGCTGACAAACCATGGCTTTTCTTCGCGGTTTCAATGTTGGTGATACCACTTTCACACTGTTTTATTCGTAACATCCTGTAACGTGGTGTGATTTTTAAAAAGCGTACGTATCGTGTTTAGCGTATAGCGTTTGTTCGTTGTTTGTATAATTGGAATTTTTATACGCAACAAATAGTTCCTGACTGTTTCTTCATGTTGCGTAATGATTTTATGTTTACTTCTTAAATTTGTCAAAAATAACATTTCTCTTTGTTGTATTTAGTATAGAGATATTTTCAGGAATCATGATCCGCCACTGTCATTTTATGTGATCCTGAAAAGGATGAAGGCACGATTTGCAATTTGCGATGCACAATTTTATAATGGCTCTGATAAAGATAGAAACAACGTACAAAATATTTACTTAATCGTACATTACCAAAACTGCTAAAAATGGATATACAATAGTTATGCAGTCATCGATATATTCATTTATCTATATTTCGTGTATTATTGTATTTTATTATCTTACCATATTTAAACCAAAATCAGATATAATAAAAAAAATGTCATTACAGCACGATCAAATTTGAAATATTATCAGTCGATAATTCATGCTATATAATATCATAGATTATTTGCTTTTGTCATATAATAACCCAAACCATATAATAAAACCTAACTGAAACCAAAATCATTAATAATAAAGAATCTAATTACCTGACACAGTCAGATTTTAGATATGATAACTAGATAATTCTGCTGATTTCATAAATTATTTACGTTTGTCATATAATCACAAAAAGCTTTTTGGAATTGTTGCATAAAGTATATATTTACAGTATAGTATAGCAATTGTTTGTTACAAAAATAATGATTTTACGAGGATAAATTTCAAGCTCGAAATATAAAAGTGAATTTTTCCATACCAGACGCCATTTACGAGAAAATTGGCTTTAAATAATTGTCTGATAAGTGTCATTTAATCCCGTTGTAAACCGGTATTTTACTTGTGTTTAAGTTTATTCTATCGGATAATGAAGAACATGCAATAAAAGATGATAAGAAATTTTATTACTTTGTAAGAAGGGAAATTTCATTTCATAACAATTTAATTCGAAGGATGCAGTTGTGTATTTAACAGTGCGAGGAACAGTTTCGAAAATAATAAAATTTATTCTCTATCAATGTCCTGCTTCATCGTGTGTCCTCGGTTACTCAATATGTACGTAGTAGAAAAACAAATATAAGTTAAGATGTTACGACATAGCAATATCCGGTAGCACTTAGCAGTTAAATATTTGTAGTCAATTTTTTTGAAAAGAAAATTTCCTGTAAAAACATTTCATTCTATATCTTCGTCATTTTATCGCCAATTAGCAATTGGTTTTGTACTAAAATTTCTCTTCTTGCAAAGAGATAAAATATCAACTAGAAAATAATAATCCTGGATGCTAGTCATTTTGACTGTTTTCATTTTTGTCTTCTGCATTGTTTTGATATTCTTAGCCTTACGTTTCTGATGTTCAGTGAATGTTCTTATTTTTGCAGAAATATTATGTATAAGTAATATAAAAATTTCGTATGGCTCTTTATAATACTGTGTAACTCTGAAGTTATGTGTCCATATACACATGTATGTAATTTATGTTCTTTATTAGGTTTATTTTATATGTTTATTATTGTTACATTATATTTGATTGGTATAGTATTATTACGCACATCCAAATTAAAATGAAAAAGCTGTAATTGACATATATGGTAATTTCTTTCCTCATAAGCATGCAATATTCTGGTTTGTTAAGAAGTTTTGGAGAATTAAGAGATTATAAAACAATTATGGACAAATTTTTATTTGTGTATAATGCAAATTAAAAAGCACATTGTATTCATATATTTTATCGTAGGTTCTCCTTATTAACATATAGTCATCTTTCTTGTAATTTAATATAAACTTTCTACATATGCGAATCTAAATAAGTCTCATTTATTATTTCAATCCCTGAAAATTATGTAACTGAAAATGATTTATTGTTCATACTATACATTCGATACTTTAATAAAAAAAATAGTTACTCTTCTATAACTGGGAATGTTTTAAATTGACTATTTACAATTACATAAATTATTTATAATAGTTAATTGTCATTATATATATCATAGTTAATAGATAATTATTAATATTATTTTGTTTGCTTATGAAAGAAATACGAATAGCTTTTGTCTCTCTGTATAAAATCAGAATTAGGTAATAAATAAATTATTTAATAATAGTACAACGGTATGATAGTAGATTATAAAAATATACTGACAAATAAATAAGATAAAATTTAAAAAGCATGAATACGTACTTCCACTATACGTACTTCCACGACGTTTTAAAGTGTTAATTAATTAAAAACTATCGAAAACAAAACATCGAGCGCGATATTTAACAAAAACACGCGCGTTTAAAATCAAGAAAACCAGTTTAAATTACTGACAACGAGAAGAATAAAATTCACGAGATTCTAACGTTAAATGGATCTGAAATGCAGAAAGCTTTTAGCAAAGAAGTACTCTGCTAATGCTCACTACGGATAAGATACTAATTGCTGAAAGTCTATCCTATCGTACTTCCTCGTATTATATATTGATCGTGTGAAAGTATGAGAAACGCACCAACTAAACACAACGAGATATTGACAGCATGTTTTATATTATCAAAGTATACAGGCATCTTTTCTATCTTGTCTCGTCAAAACATACTATAAAGTTTTTCCTTAATCCTGCAAAATTTACAACGATGGATTCACCGAGTATCATTTTTATCAGATTTCTCTATTATCGAGAATAATTGTGTAACCTTAAAACACAAGTCATATTAATCCGTACCGCTAGAACACGGATGAAGGGTAATAGACAATTGATGCTAAATAAGATATAATGCTGTAGTAATATACATGGTGTTCTAGATTTTTCCGGTTAATACGACGAATAGCACGCAAATTTTATATATTTTGTCCTGGCAACCGCAATAGGTTAAAATATACTTACCACACCATAAAAATTAATTTTTGCAAAATATTATATTATGCCTGTGCAGGTTTTTCCTAACAATGTTACATTGTTGAACATATTGTTAGGCCATGAAATTTATTTTATTCTATTGAAAATTAAAATTTATTAATTAATTAAAATTCTAAAAAATTTAGTAAACGTGGCTCACCGATGATCACCGTGACAATTGACGTCCATATGTTCTATAAATATAAACGAAAGTCACTGGAAAAATACATGGCGTGTCACATTTTCGGTGTTCTGCGATGGAGCGAAATCAAAATTATTATTTAAATGTCATGTTGCAAAATCTCTTTTTTATTTTCGGATTAAATATGTACATGAAAACTATAGAAGACAATTACAGAAAGCCTACAGAATCATAAATAATAAATGATAAGACACATTTTTGGTATTTTATAACGAAGCAATTACAAAATTCCATTATTCTCTAATCCTACTATTATTCAAAATTCATATAACAAAATCTACTTTTTTTTTTGTTGATTTTGGAATTAAATACGTATACAACGTGGAAGCAATTTTAAAATTCAGTTTATTGTTAATCAAACTCATGTTATTAAAATTGTCTGTTTTTTTGGTTTTGAAACTAAACATGTGTGTTTTCCATCCACCTAAAAATTTTCAAAATATCGCTCGTCGTAATAATACAGGAATTGAAGATATTACAATATTTCTTGCCTTAAAAAATATATCTTTGGCTCCTAGAAAAGTTCGTCGACTTATCAGCTATGTTTAAAAGGTTTACATTTTTCAATTTAACAGGTTGAGTTTATTTCCAGTCAGGTAAAAAAAAAAATCATTGTTAATACGTATGATTTTTCATTTCAATTTTATGTTAAAATTCTTCTCGAGATATTAATTCTTTTTGTTTGTTGAACAAACAGCAAGATTAGGGATATAAAAATTCAAAATGGAAGGGAATAATAATCAGTTTACCCCTGCTGTGATATTTTCATCTTCGAATCATACACGATTTTTTATTTCAATACGTAAAAAACTTTGGAAGAAAATGTATGTCAAATAGGGATTAATACGTGCGATAAACTGATTGGTAGAATTGGTGTCTCATTTATTGAGATGAAACAAAATTAAAACGAACTTCGTACGGTAATAAATATATGCAATTTTTCAGCTCTGACAATCGTACACACATACAAATAGTGAATATTTTAAAACCGACTATTAATGGATAATGATTACATTTAATATCAACTTATTCTTCTCTTTATGTTTCCCTGATATTTCGTATCTTTGCGAATTGATGTTACATTTTACAAATGTATTACGTAATTTATTAAAAAAAAATAAAATATGTGTAATAGATAGAAGATTCTTAAATAATACAATTATTATATCCAAAAGAATTAATCGTCAAAATTTTTAAGAAAAATTTTAATATGAAATTGGTATGAGACCACGTGAATATTAAGAATGATTTTTTAATATTTTCTTCAACATATAAACTTCCTCGCATTACAAAAGCTTCGAAATATTTATATTTGTATAAACAAAGGTTACCCGGTAAAATCTGGAGTAGAGTCACCCCCACCTCATTTGTACCATCGATATTGGGACACCCTATATTTATGTTATATCTATATATGAAAGTTAATTTAGATTTATTATTGCAACGAACGACGAACGAAAGAATTAATCTACAAGTATATTTACAGTTAAAATACATATAAGTTGCGTTATGCTTGTAAACCTTACGTATAAAGGTCGTTAACACAGTATACAAAGCATAGTAAATGCATAGATAGGCTAAATGTGATCTAATTTCCATAAATCGAAGGAGGCTTTTAGTACAAACGAATAGCTCGTAAATCGATAGACCTGGAAAGGTTGTACTGTAAAGATAATTATTGTTCGTGATCGCCACACGCGATGTCAGCATTGTTCTCATTGTTAATGGCCAAGTCCGTTTACAGAGTCAGTTTGAAGAAATCGAGTGTGATATAGATACATGACCCTATTTTAAACCAGCAAAAACTTTACGTATGATGAATGCGCGGTTGCAACGATGTTCAATGAATAAAAGCCAAGTCTAAAACTAGATTCGTACCTGAATACAGTTTACGATAGCGTACATCCGTAAATGAAAACAAACAAACATATTAGAAAAGCGTTAACCCTCTATAACACCATGTAACTTTCAATATAATTTCATTTTTAACTATAATTGTAACTATTTTGCGACTTCAAAATTACAAATTGTTTTCTCCATAATAAACTCTTTGAAAATTGTAAATTCATTGCTTATGTATATCTGGAGGCTGATATTTATTGGCTCCCGTTTACATAAATTTTGTTACACTCACGAAAAAGATTCGAATTATAGTCAGTTAACCTAAAAATATCGTGCGCATAACCTTGACAGGGTTTCAGAGCAATCTCATCGCAACAATAACGAACAAAACCTCTTAGCAACATCGTATGATTTTTATGAATGGACTTCATCCTGTGTGATAGTAAATGTGCTCACTGACTCACTCTACTCGCTGATCCTTGTGTATTATTGAACAAATGTTAACGCGACGATACGCGAGAGTCAACAACGGAGCATCGTTCGATCAGATTCGATCGACATTTTTAATCGAATGCATGTTAATACGTAATAGTTACGGATGAAATGAACGTTAGTACCGCTTGTACGGTCGGCCATTTTCGCTGCTTTGTTTACGTAGGAAGTATCGAGCCGCGATGGGCATAAATATGGTGAAGTTCAGAATGTTTGTCGTAAAAATGATGCGGAAGCTGGTTCCCTTACCTCAAATTGCCAATGCGCCGCTTGTAGCAACTGTTTCGCTTGCTCCCTGGCACAACCTGCAGCCAGCACAAATTGATTGATCATCACCTGCTCGCGTAGGGTGTCCATTTTTTCGTCACGTTTTAAACCAGAAGACGGGAAATACCGAAAGAAAAGAAGACCGTTCGCGAGACACTATACTACGGTACAGCCTTCCGTGTTAGCAGGTTTTGACTCCGGCTCTCTCGAGCTTTTCGTTTAAACGCGAGTGCGGCCTACGAGCGGCAACCAGAGTCTTGTTTTGAAAACTAAACTCATCGCAGACGGGTGACGGGCACCGCGGGTTGCGGAACGTAAGAGACGAGGATGCTGTGACGTCACTAGCAGCTATTCAAGAGTCAGCGTGCTGCCTCCCGTGTGTTTGGGAGCATTCTCTTTCTCGTACATACTCCCTGTTTTCATTGTTTATTTTCAAACATAATAAACAATTCAACACGCCACAGGCTCGATGAACAGATTCTTATATTTGCAGCTCGTTTCGCATTTTTCCGATATTATTGCGTTCGCCTCGAGATAAAGAGCGTGCGCGTATTTTCAAATTTTTCAGGGAAGCTTTAACGCAGAAATAGATAACATAATTTTATGTTTGATTTGCTGGAAATACCTGTAGGTCACCCACCTCTCTGTTCGAGAAATATCATTTCCTTAATGTTTTGAATGCCGTTTGCCATGTTTTTAGATTTACCACGATAGTTTATTAAGGACATATTTTAACAATAATATATATATGCATTTGTTATCTAATTTATCGAATGTTATTAAGAAGTAGTATTTTCCAAAAAAGGGAATACATTTGTTCAATAATATCAGTACGAAAAAATTTAAAAATTCGATATAACCTAAAGTAATTTAAGAAATTTACATACTTTATTTTATATTTGTATTTTTAATTTAAATAATTGCAGTGTTTGACTTTCAAAAATAAATTATATAATTAATGTTTGTTCACATTGCATGGGATTTTAAATAGTTCTAAATGGTTAATTATATATATATATATGTAAATATTTTGCAATATATTACTTTACTATTTTATATAACAGTTTGTATTTTATATATATATATATAAGATCATTAGTTTTATTAACCTATAATCTCATATTATAAAACCAGTTATTGTAAAGGACTGATTCATTTAATGATTATGTTCTTAAGGTTGAAAATAAAGATCATGGAAATGATGCTAATCTTATTTATTAATAAAGTTATGAGATATTTAATATTTTTCTTTATAAAAACTTTTATCACAGAATTATATTAATGGCCTCTTATATGCTAATAATTTATCATGATTATATATAGTATGAATCTTCTCATACATATATTTAAAAAAATATAAAAGATCATCGTATTGACCTATATATCTTTGATCTATTTCAGGTAACTCGTTCACATTTTGATATATTATATTATTTGTGGAATTTTCTTCAGTATGTTTTATGTTAGCATATCCTTGTACTGCACCAAATGCACATGTATGCAATTCTACTAAAAACTGATGAATTGCCTCAATTGTAGCTAAATACCATCGTGGACTCTTTTTTTGATGACGCCAAAATTGTGATATTCTTGATTTTAAAATGATACAATTCAAATCTGTAAATTAATAATACATATCACGTGAAATATTGTTTTAATTTTTTTATATTCTTAACATAATAGAAAAGAAATACATATAAATTAACTCAATTTCACAAATTATCAGCTTTGTTACTCCTGAGAATGAAGTGTTATGAGTAACATTCCTAAATATTTTTTATATTGAGAGGAATACTAAAAATAACAAAAATGTAAATTGTTATACATATCATTCAAAAGTTATAGAAATATATATGATTGCATTTGTCTTAATGTATTATTATGTATAATATTATATAGACCCTGATAATTTCACCTATTATTTTATGCACCTAAATGATAGGATTATTGATAATAATGAGATGATTATTATTTATTTATTTACCTCGTAATCGTTGATCTTTATAAATAGTTTTTGTTTGATGCCACGTGCTATCAATAAAAATAGCTTTTTTTATAGGAAATGCATTCTTTATTGTCTTTGTAATTGTTTTATTATCCTCTTCAACTTTCTTTATGAATAAGGAATCCACAGGTATACCCGTAGGGCTAGGAAAAATTAAAACAGTCTAAGGGGTAATATTATTTAGACTTATTAGTAAAAAATAAGACGATTCAAAATACAATATTGTTATCATACCTCTTCTTTGTTCAATATTTCTGGAAAATTAGGATATGTAAAAATTCTCACATCTTCTGGAGCAAGTATAGCTGCATGAATTGCAGTACTTTTTCCATCGATTTCACGTGCATGTTTAATGATATCGATTTTAATAGGTAACTGAAAATAGAATATTGTCTATCCATATTTAGATAATTTAAATGCATATTAAATAGATTACAAGTTGAAAATCATAATGGAATATATTGAGTTTTAGATAATTTAGATTTAGCCATTAAAAGAATCATCTCTTTAATTCCATAATTAATTTATTCTCAGCTACAATATGTTTTCATGATGTAAAAGAATATAATGAATTTTTTATAATTATAAATGTAGAGTACTTTATGAAAAATGACAGTGAACTCATTTACACCACTATGATTTTCAACCTGCCAAATAATTAATACCTTTATCGTTGGAAAATACTCTTTGCTAATAACAGGTATGTAACATGAATAACAAAAAAATTTTCTTGATTTATTACAACGTTCACATATCTTCCTGCCTTCTATTGTATCCAAAATTTGCGTATTAGTAATTTTTAGATGATGAAAAGGTGTCTTATCAATTACTTTCTGCTCTTCCTCTGAAGTTAAAGTCTTTTTGATATTATCTGTATCGGCTACATTAGTTTTTTCCATATTCTCAATGACACGAGTAATTCGAATTCAAATTACACTTGATGTTGTTATTCTAAAACTCGACATAACTACTGATATAAACTAATGGCAGTTAGGTTACTAAGCACAGATTGTGTTCATGATTAGAAATGAATTAATTTCTGATTACTAACTATATGGTCCATCTGTTGTACAAAGTTTGTATCGCTTTGGTTCACTGGGTAACTACAGTTGTTGACAGATCACAGACGAGGAAATAGACACAGATTGGGTAGAGAATAGACCTGACATGCGATGATACAATTTGTAATGCTTTTTCGTACCCTACGTTCTAAAGGATCAGTGTTTGAGAGTCATCTTACCGTTCTTGTGTCACATGCGGCATTATCGATTAAGTATAGTAGTGGCTTGAATCACAGATGCGTTTAAATTAAATCTAAATTGTAAATTAATACATATCAATCATTAAATAGCAAACTTTAAAAATTCGTTGCTTAAATCAAATTCCTTGGCATACAATATTTTAATTTTGCGTGCGTCTTTAAACGATAGCGAAGCTATTTCGTTCTAGCCAATTAAGTCATTGTATTGTTGACTTCTATCGACTATTATCAGGTTCGTTTAACTAATATATTCTTGTTGGTACTTTGTTAGGTATTGTTATATCAAAATTCTATAGTTTATCGAAATTCCTGTGTTCGTTGGTTGCCGACCGTCCCTTTAGATTAAGTGTTAGTGTTACCAGTAGCAATTGTAGTGTAAGCTTCTGGGACAGAATTTAAGCTTAATTATCCTTTTATTTTGACCGAATTGGTTCAATTTTATGGATTAATTCTAAAGTTTTGGTTATGTTTTGCACAGATTACTGGTTAAGTATGGAGATGATTTCGAGAAAATAGAGATGTATAGATGGTAACAACTCGATGACATTTCCTGTAAAACATTTGGCAACGTTTGATTTATTTTATCAAAGATGGAGGTATGTATATGATTATATTCACGTATAATACATATCTAATTAATACGTTCACTGCGTACGACGACGTGCATTCGCATCACATTAGAGTTGTTCGAGAAAGCGATCCAAGATATATTCGATTCGGATAATAATAATTTATTATTATTGCTTACGATCAATCCGATCTGAAAGAACCGAGCGGCTTGAAAGAATCGGGTAGCTCATACGATCTGAGTAGGTCGTTCATCTTTCGTAGCAGTTCTTAACCTGTAGTCCACGCATCTCCATCCGCGCATCCTTGCTTATTACTACATTATTCGAATAAAAAATATTTATATTATTTTATAGTATATGTATGTATTTATTTATTAAATACACCTACATATTTTGTCACATTGTAAATTTAAATCTTGAGTTACGTCTTGGGGATCCGTGACAATACAAAATTATTATTTGGAGTTCGTGATAAACAAGAGGCTAAGATGTCTTATTTTATACCTTGTACTACAAACCTTAGTCAATGCTCGTATACAATTTCATAGAAAAATTTAGTTTTAATTCAAACCATTACTTAATCGATAATGTCGCAAGTGATACGATAATGGTAAAAGAATCAGGCGACTTTCAAAATGCAGGACACGAATAAGCATTGGGTATCGTATGTCAGGTCTATTTTGTACCTCGAAAAGCAATTTGGGACTCTGAGTTTCTCGAGATACAAAGTTCCATATAATTTCCTACTTATTTTGTATCTAGTCAATGCAGATACCTCCTTTAATAGTTATTGTCACAAGATGGCGCGCCAGTATCAAACCATGCTTGCAGAAAGAAGTCGTTTCTTTTAACTTTATATAAGAATTTATATATTTTGTATATAGGGTTTTTATATAAGAATACTTGTTAGTATATAGGAATATTTGTTATATATAATATGTAAATTCTTATATATTGTATATATTGTATAAAATATTTTCAAATTTCATTACTTAGTACATGCAATGAAATATTAGGTGAAGTAAAAAGTTCTGAGCGCTTTTTCGCTTTATTTCGACGATGAAATTAACATAGTCAAGATTATTCGATTTAGATTAAATATGCGCCGTTTTGTTCGATTACTTTTGTCCATTTTGAAGGCAATTTCATAATTCCGCGGTTGAAGAAGTCCTCGTCCCTATTGGTAAAAAACTTGACCAGCTCATTTTCACAAGCCTCTCTTGAGGCCAGTTTTGTACCATCAAGAAAATTTTGCAAAAACTTAAAAAGGTGATAATCGCTTGGTGCCAGGTCTGGACTGTACGGCGGATGCGATAGAACCTCCCAGCCAAGCTCTCGGAGCTTCTGACGCGTCGTTAAAGATGTGTGCGGCCTGGCGTTGTCTTGATGGAACACAACACCTTTCCTATTGGCCAATTCTGGCCGCTTCTGGTCGATCGCCTGCTTCAGTCTGGTCAGTTGTTGACAATAGAGGTCCGAATTAAGTGTTTGCCCCGATGGGAGCAGCTCATAATGGATGATTCCCTTCCAATCCCACCAAACACACAATAAAACCTTCTTGGCCGTTAATCCACGCTTGGCGATCGTTTGGGCCGGCCCACCGCGATTGGACCACGATCTTTTTCGGCTGTTGTTCTCGTATGTGACCCATTTTTCATCGCCAGTCACCATCCGCTTCAAAAATGGGTCGATTTCGTTACGTCTCAACAAAGAATCGCAGGCATCAATTCGGTCCAAAAGGTTCTTTTGCGTCAATTCATGTGGCACCCATACGTCGAGCTTCTTCTTGAGACCAGCCTTATGCAAATGGTTCCAAACGGTTTTCTGGCTAATCTTCAGTTCCTGGGCAATGGAATAAGTGCTCACATGCCGGTCCGACTCGACGATTTCCATGATTTTATCCACATTTTCGACGATTGGCCTACCAGAGCGTGCCTCATCTTCGACGTCCATATTACCAGAACGGAATCGTTGGAACCACCGCTTTGCTGTTGCATTCGATACTGTACTGGGTCCATAAACAGCACAAATTTTTTTGGCCGCCTGCTCCGCCTTTTCACCTTGGTCGTAGTGGTACTGAAGAATGTATCGAATTTTCTCTTTTTTTATCTCCATTTTCGAACGCTGTAACACACAACTGGCTTCACCGAACACAAAACTGACAAAGAACCTTTTTGATGCGTAATATCACCTTGAAATCGGTGTATACTATGACTCGATGCGATGTGCACATCGTGAGATATGGCTCACTAAAGACATCTAGCGAAAAACGCTCAGAACTTTTTACTTAACCTAATACGATTATCACGATCATATGGGGTAGATTTGAAGTTATAAATGTTTGCAACAAATATTTTGTATTTATAAATAAATAAATAAATAAATAAATAAATATATATATATATATATATATATATATATATATATATATATATATATATATATATATAAGGTCATCCCATAAGTTCGTGCCGTTTTTCGAGCGTTTATATATGTTAAGATTGTTTACATACCTTTCAGTTTCATGAAAAAATGTAATTCCCCTCTCGTTGTACAACTTCTTCCCATTTTTCTGGAAGGCCATTATTCCGTCTCGATAAAAGTTCTCTTGTTTTTCTTTAAAATAATTTTCTAAGCTATTTTTGAGAATGTCAGTATTTTCAAATTTTTTACCTACTAAAAAGTGTTGTAATGCTCTGAACAGGTGGTAATCAGATGGGGCAATGTCTGGGAAATATGGGGGGATGTGGTAAAATTTTCCAATTAAATTCAGACAATTTTTTTGTATCGCTTTTCGCGACATGCGGTCTAGCGTTGTCGTGATGGAAGATAACGTTGTTCCTATTCACTAAACCTGGTCGTTTTTCAGCTAGTGCTTCCCTTAATTTTTCTAACTGAGTGCAATATTTGTCTGAATTAATGGTCAAACTTCGTGATTTTTCAACAAGATCCTGAATTTTATCTTCGTCATATATTATAATAATATATTATATTACATAACATAAACATATATTATAATAATATATAAATTCATATAACATGAGATATCGAAAATGGATACGCATTTCACTCATAATTTTTTACTGTTAGAAGTCACTGTGTTCACTATATCATGATCTTATACCCACGAAAATCTGCTCTAGCCTGTTCTCAATCAGCTAAGCTCAAGTGCATTGGTCCCTTATCGCCGTATGTTTATAAATCGGCACATGAAATGCATACACAAAAGTCGGCACGAACTTATGGGATGACCTAATATATATATTCAGACTTGTTTTAAACTTCATGAATCAACTAAACTTTCAAGTTTCGATATGCTTCACATAACACACATAATAGGTATATTCATGAAAGGTTTCTACAAGTCCTCGAATGCTTTCGTGCGCAACTGTATGTAAAAACGGTTTACAATTAAACTTTTTAATTATTACATAACATCGATCCCCATATTTGTGAATTTTACATCTTTGATCTGTCACGGAATTATTTTAGGTACCTATGTTTTACAAAGCTTGTAATTTGCACGCCTGCAAAATAAATAGTAGAAAACGAATAATAGCGGCCTTAACGAATATATGGAAATGAATAGAAGAATCGATTTTAATTAAAGATTGAAGATTGACGTAAGAAAGTTAATTGTATATAGATTTCTATAAACGTATCTCAAGTTGTAATTTGTAAATTCTTTCATTTTGTATTTATCTTCTAATTGAAATCTTTTCGTTGATGCACGTGTACATATATATTGGCGTTTGATGGAATGGAAAGCCAATTATTATCTTCGTTTTTCAATAATTAGCTAATGAGAAAAGTGGATTTCTAAGAAAGGGTGGAAATGGGCGTCATCGCTGTTCCCTTCTAATTTAACATTTCTTTGATCCGCAAAATTAATTGAATTATTCTTTAGTCTCTCGTTACTCCATATTCTTCACTGATAAAATCACGTAGTTACTCGATCTACTGTTAATGAAATGGAGAAACTTCGATTGAATTGCAAAAACTTTTATATATCCTTGTCACAGGCTCGCACGTTCTAAATATAGGATTTTTATAATACAAGTGTACAATTTCATTGTGTCATGTAGGTACAACTGCACCATTCATTTGCATGTAATTGCACCATATATGTACATGTATATGAACCTATATACAACGATTGAACAAAATAATGAAAACACGTGTTACATTTCATATATGTCATATATGTGTATACGTATGTATGTGATATATAAGAGGTGTTTCCACTATTTTTTCCAACCTTTGTACATAGCTACGTACATAATACGATTTAGAGTTACATAATAATAGAGAATACATAATGTTATATTATAATATGTATATATATTATTTATTACATTATATACAGATATATTATATTATATAGTTTATATATATACATTATTATTGTATATATTATTATATAATTATAATAATTAATTATAATTATAATATATAATTATAATAATAAGTAGTATGAGCGATATTGTGTCGCGAAATATCTCGTCGGTAGTTGCAAAAGGTAGTTAAAGGTTAGAGAATACTTGAAATAAATAATTCAAAATTAAATTAAATCGTGCGTTGAATTAAACTGTGAAGCTACGTTTTGTTTCTCTGTTGCAAGTCTCGTTTCTTATTTTTTATTATTTGCTACTTTACGAAATTACCATGTAAAATCATTCTTTTTATGTGCATTCTTATACGTATGATGTAAATAATATCTAAGAAAGAAATATATAAATGTATGTATATATTTGAGGAATAAGGAATGAAACTTTCTCATACGTTTAATAAAATGCACACAATTAATTCGCTTTGTACTATAACAAGAAGCAGATTTTAGTCAGCGTAGTATGCAAAGCCTTATATTATTAACACTGATTAATAATATTCTCCTTCATTAATTTTGCCATAGTAGGAAAATCTGAAATCATTTATAAAGCTTATCGCTGCACCTAAATTTAGCAAATCGTACAACGTTTAACTTTTATACTAACGTATAAAACGAGCAAATAACTTTTTTCGTAAATCATGGTATATCGCCGTTTTATATAAAACAATTAAAACACACGAAGGAAAGCAATATGCAATATGTATAGAATAATAGCCAAAAGATAATTAAATATCTATTTCATTTAGGAAAATAAAACGATATCTGCATAAAATGAAAGTCGTAGATATGTATTAAACCTGTGTATAAATGCTAAGATATGAAATCTGAACATAACTCCTCTGTTTACGATCATTTTTATACGATCGTATTTCTTGAATATTAAGGTCAATAATTTCCTTTTTTTTCTTTGTATAATTAAACTATCAACTTCTTATCACCTTTTAACGAAACCAAGATCAGAAGATCATGCACATTTTTAATTTAGAAAGTTTAGAAACAAATCTGCTTTGAATATGATAATAGATAGACGTGACATATAATTTATTTTCAAACGGACTTTACAAATGTTTATATCGATGATAAATACGACTGATTATATATCGCGTTTGCAAGCTATAATGATAATAAATAAACTGTAATAAGTGTAATAACAAAATATGTAATAAGCGAAATTATTCGTCGTAAATAGCCTCATCAAAAGAATGATGATACTTTTTCAGATCCTTCGTCTTGCTCTATGAATTTCATTGGATTTCCCGTGAAATATAATGTAATATCGGGAAAACTCTGTCTTTCATGCACAAAATCACGATAACAAAAGTGGAATTAATCAAAATTTGTCTGAACAGTGAGTGATTGTAAATAGGAAAAATCTGTGCGGATGTGTGCGACACAGATATCAATTAGAACTTTTTGACAGTCGTTGCATTTAATTAAACGAGTCCAATTTATTTTTATATTGTTTGCAGATTCGTATTAGACCCAGTTCGTTTCTATCGCGTCTCTTTTTTTTCGTCACCAGTTATCGTTCTAACTAACTGCAGTATCGCAAATTGATATTTCAGTTATTAAACTCGTATTGGGATTATATAAACAAAAACGAATAAAAGAAACAAATATTTTGTTAATAGTACACTTTGTTCCACTTTTTCATAGCAAATAAATAGTTTCTTTGTCTCTTCTACTTTTCTATGGTTTAAAAAATCGTTATAACAAGATGCGTAACATCATCGAGATAATAAAAATTTATACATATTTGACAATAGATACGAATAATGAAACAACTCGACTATATTGTGATATTCTATTATTTTATATTATAAATTAATTTTTTCGTGATACGACCGATACGTTAGTCGACTGGCACGTTCCTCAAATTTCATCTTTTGGTAATCTCCTTTGCTTATTTCGCAATTAGTCCAGTAAACGAAATGCGATAGATTTTGAATATTTGTAAAATAATAAATTTGTAAAATAATATCGGTTTTTATAATTTTTTATTTTTATATTGCCCTACGTGTAACATGCGTAGCAGTAGCGTCAAAGAAAGTGGCTGTAAGTGGGGATTGAACTTGGTCCAAATTCTTCTGATGCCACCCAGCTAAAATTCAACATTAGTATGCTAATAACGTCACTAGGACAACAAGCCCACGCAGTGTACCTGTTTCGCGTAAAAACAAGCGTTCGTAGGCAGATCGTTTGAGAGTCACGCAAATTTCTGGAGCGGCGACCTAACAAGTGTTATTCGTGATATCCACCGAATAAATTAACATCGGAATTTGTATCATTGACAATAGATAGCTTTCGCGATCATTTAACTCTCATGCTTCGGAGAATATAAGCTCTTTGTAAGATCTATTTCGCTATTAAAATACAGAAATTTCATAATCGTCCGTACATCATCGTTCATAAATACTCGGACATTGGTCCGGTTGATGGATCGTAACAGTATTTATATTTCACCAAAGTGTAAAAATTGGTAAATCAACCCACTCATATTTCTTGGAAGAATTATGTGATATACGTAAATACGAAAGCTACTGTAAATCATTTCATCCTACACGGTGATAAATTTTCTGCTGCTAGATCATACTTCAATATTAACCCCTTTTCTAAAAGATGCTTTGAAAAACTGCCATCCAACGTAACGATTGCTATGATTTTTCAAACCAATCTTCGCGGCCAGTCTCTGCGAAAAATTAAAGAAACTTGAAATAAGTTGCTAATAGTAATCTATTGTAGTAGTAGTGTATAGTTGCTGATGCGACTTCAAGCAATTAATTAAAAAAATTAACGATATATTTTACTATTTATTATATGGTTTTCTATGTTGAAAATAAGATTTACATGTATCTACAAATATGTACAGTATATGGGTGGAGAAAATAATATGCGATTCATTAAACGCATACACTACTAAATACGTTTATTATTTGCATTAATTAGCATTAATTGCTTTAATTGCATTAATTTCGAAAGTCCTCCTACTAGTTTTGGTCGTATAATTCAGAGACAAAAGAATCTCGTGATAAATAGCATGTCGAGTAGCAAAGTAGTTTTACGAAATTTAACAGTTACAAAAATTACGTTGGTCGTACTATTGCATATCTGTGGCGGCTCTCGACATATCGGTTGTTAAGAACCTACCTGATCATACGTCGTGATATTTTACGTAGCTATGATGCTTATGAAGGATAAAATCGTTGCAATTTTATTTATTCGTAATTTCTTAATTAATATACGTTTCGTCAAAAACAAATCAGTGTTCAGATAATTTTGAACGATACTGTAAGTACAATACCTCTGGTACAACATTTTCAAAAGACAGATTTGAAAGAAACGTGTTTAGTTTCTCACCATTGACGAGATTTCTTGTTTTTAATTATTCACTTAAATAGACAGATGAGAGTTATAGAATAAGAGTTAAATAATTATAGTTGGATGGATAAACAATAGGTTGATATTTAAATAAATGTATGTATCGATAGGATGTATGATTGTGAGTGCAAGACAAAATAAGAATAAATAACTGCATAACTGCTTAAACGAATAATACTATTATTACACGTTTAAATGTTTCTCAAATCAAGCACTGGTAAGTAAATGTTAGTGTACATACAAAAAGGATTTTACATGCAAAAAGCTGTATGAATGTGAAAATACATATATACAAATGTTATACATAAATGAAAATACATATGTTGTCAAAAATAAGCAAATATCCGGATGCAATAGTACCTATGTATGCGTGATATATCGACATATATGTGAAAGGTGTAGTCGGATGATTTTCGATTCTCATACTTTGAGTGCACACGACGTAGAATAAAGAAGAGTTTTGCGAACAGGGATTAAATACCGAATACATTGAACATGGAATTCTAAAAGAACGCGAGATATCTACGTTAAGGAGGTAGGCTATGTGAGTAATTATCCCCGTCCGAGTTAATTACATCAATCAATCAAATATTATCCAAAGTCCTGGTTAATATCTGCTATATTTGAGCAATGCCTCCGGCTGAATGCTACCACCGTCATTACGTCTTCGACTGGATATTAATTAACTCTAAACTTAACTGTAATTAAAATTTTCTCATTATAATTGTTTCGAATAAATTGTTTCGGAACGAGGAAACTGAAAAAGCCGCGTTAAAGCAACGAAATTAGAAGAAGAATTAGAAGTTCTTAAAATCTTGCATATTAATGAAATAAAAATTCAGATTTTCCTTAAAAACGAGTAATTCGTCGTTAAGAATTATTCAAATAAAATACAATCGCTAATTAAAATACATAATATGTTGAAGAAATTATGCTCGAGTAAAGTTTCATTCTAGAAAAGATGGTTCCTATGCGTACGATATATCGTAAATATAAAACATTATAATAAATACCGTAATATTAGAGATGCATCGTGCATATTGTTTTAAAGTTCTATAAAACTTTGTTTTAAAGTTCTATAAAAATGTTCACTTTATTTACTTTCTGCTGAACATCAAACATGCCTCAACATAAACGATATATTTTAACTTTTTGACAATAATCGATCAAGGTAACATTATCTTGTAGTTTTTCCAAAGCGTGCAGACACTCTCTGTCACTGCTGAAGAAGAAATTCTCGCCTCGAAACAGAACGAGCCGAATGATCGATCCCTTTTGTTCCGACGTTCTCTCGATAAAGTTCCACGGAATAACGCGAATACAGTTAGAGCACAGATTTATTCAACCATACTTCTATTGCAAGCCTCCTTAATTTATTTTGTCTTGGCATTTATGTAGGATTTTATCGTTAGCGTTAGCGTTCATTCAACGACAAATTAAAGTAGCTGTAAATTTTACAATTTAACGGAAGACAGTACAATGCGATGCAACACAACACGACACGGTACAACGCAGCACGGTTTAATAAGATTCAACGCGTTTTAAACCAACTCTGTGAAATGTGTCTCATTGTAGCGACTCTTCATTTACAACTAACTGTTATATACACGTTAAAATGTATACAGAGGTTACAAGTTATTTAGTAAATATATATATTCAGTAAATATATATTGCAGAGATCATAAAAGTCTTAAAATCAAAAAGACGATTATCCACGATATTAACCCTTTGCACTCCTATGTCGAGTGTGACTCAACATCAGTTTTTATCTCAGGAGCTTCTTTGTCGCATCTCACTCGACATTCTTTCACGTCCATCTTTTTTTGCGAAACGTGCGAAAGAAAACCAGGATTACATCCTGGAAATTGTTTCATGATATATTATACACTTAAAAATTACAAAATACAACAATAGTGTGAATAAAACTGGTATTTAAGTGAATTTGTTTCTTCCTTTATGTATTTAAATTGTCTTATTTTTTAGTTAAAGTAAATTTCAAATAAAACACTTAAAAGCGTTGAGAGCTGCTGGTAACGAAATTGAAATAAAATTCGGAGTGCAAAGGGTCAAGATAAAAAAGCTAGTTACAAATAAAATACAAATTTTGTTCCAACGATTATTTGAATGAAAAGCCATTTCGACAATGCCAACAATTCTGCCAAGGGGTACAATTATTTAAATCTATGCTGTGGTGTTAATTTTTAGAGAAATGTTATCCGAATACGTAAAAAATGTAGAACTTCATTAAAATAAATACCATATATAATTATCAATTAATAATACATGAGGGCTACTAGAGATCAATTTTGTGAGTTTCAAAATTTCTTATTTTCTCCAACCGTTAAAAATATATACGTGCTTTTGACAAAATTGTGTGGCAAAAAGTGACTGATCTGCTGCATTTGCTTTGAAAATCTTTAATACTTATTGTATGCTTAAAGCGACTGTTCACATCGTACACTAACTCTACGAATATTGTTATTCTATGCGGAATGCCCAGCACGATACGCATGCTGCGTATCGATTGAATTACTTTGCGTACCCATTGAAAAAATCGAACACAGGTTTTTACGGGAGATACATCGAGCTGGGTTTTGACCGACTGACCGATTGAGCAGCTCTCAAGAAGCCGACCTCCGAACGACTTTGAAACTGGCCAAAAACGACTAGGATACTTGGTTTCCCTCCTCGAAATTGTGAAACTTTTGTTTCAAATATTTATCCCCAAAATGTCTAGTTTTCTAGAGATAATCGAATTTTTCAAACGAATATCACGTATATGTACGTCATACATGCTTTGAGTTAAGTCTATCGAGCTTATCGTTGAGTTGAGCCTAGTTTCATACGTGTTTGAGCAATTTTCAGTTATTCGGTTAAAGCTAGCGCGCAAATTCCGCACATTCTTCACATTCAGCTTCGATTTTCATCCTCACGCTTTTGTTCAACTGTATCTCTTTAATGAAAGTCGATGCTTCCAACGAAATCTTCCATTTTATCGATTTTCGGCTAACAACTCTAATTACGTTTATTATTTTTAATCGGGCTTTATTTCAGGGGGGAACTTCAATTGCGCCGAAGTCGGCCTCTCGAGTAATTTAACGTAATCTAGGAGCTCAGACGTACATTATTGTTTACGGCGTAACCTCTTAAACGTTTCTCCGATAATTCATTTTTGCATAATTTAGTCGTTGCTAATGCTTTTTGTTGAGAACAAAGGGCTCGTTCAGGCTGGACGACTTACTTGTATTCGTTGAACGAACGAATCGAAATCGTTCTACCAGCGTGAATTTGTTATCTCGAAATGTTGAACATGTTCGAATAAAATTTTATACACTGACGAATAAATCGAATTCGATCGAATAAGTGTTTGTCCGAACGAGGATTTATTCGAATGAGGAATTGTTCGTGTAAGAATTAATCTTAACAAAAATTTCATCAAATAATTTATTCAGATAAAAATTTATTCGGATAAAATTATATATTATGCATAAATATTTTTGTGTTACACGGAGGATTTTTATTGCAAGATATTGAAAGTGAAATACATATTCGAGTTTCGCTAGCCAATTGTTGTAATATTGCCTTTCGTAATTAACTTTTTACAAATGCCACAGTAGAAAGTTCCCGTTTCTTAGTAAAACAATCATTTGGTAAATTGATAGTATAAATTGCACCGGTTTAGTGTGTACTTGTACAAAATTAAATGGAAAAAAACAATTATTCGTATTATTATTCGAATGATTCTACGAACAATTATTCGAATAAATATAGAAAATAATTTGTTACCAGTAACGAATAATTATTGCCCAGATAACATATTAAACTAACATAAATTTATTCTCACAATTATCAGATAGATCGTCATCCTAGTTCTTAACTTCTCTAACTCTACTGTTCAAAAAAATTAATTACTCAATAATTTATTATTTAAATATAAAATATTATTCAAAAAATTAAATATTTCAATTAACCAACTCGCATATGTCTCGTTGGCATAAAGAATGTAAAATCATAATATCATGAAAATTCTTTTTTCATTCCAACTCCATACAATAATATCAAAGTTCATAAATTTTTAATTCACATCGCGATCAGTTTACGAACCAGTGCAGATGGAGCAGTCACGAACTACAGCGACGAAATATTCATTCGAGTCAATTCGAATAACGTTCAAGTCCTAGTGCTGGTATATTTGTTCGCAATGTTTTTTAATCGAATAACACTCTAATTCTATCGTAGCACGATCATGGTCGTATCGTACTAAAATTCTCATGTGTAAATACACTTAATGATGGATAATCGTTCGCTAGAACACCTCCATTTCACCCAAGATCCCCCGATGTCAAGATGAAATCGATGGCCATAGAGCATCATCCAATAACCCGAGGACATCGTTCGAACGGCTCGCTTCCATCGGGTAGTTCGACGAACGAATTCGCGCATTGATTACGCTTGATCAACCCGATCGAGATTAAGGGAAAGCGTCGTTGTGTACAGAAGTAAGTGCTAAAATTGCAATTTTCGTTTACAGGGTACTTAAACGCGATTGGAGAAACGTCGATTAATACGATCCTTGGTCTTGGAAAAAAAAAGGAAGAAGAAGACAAGACAAGAAGAAGAGAACACAAGTAGAATAAGGGGAGTCGTTTGTTCGTATGACCCTTCGGTTATGTGTTTTTCTGGTGTCTGGACACTTTCCATTTATGTAGTTACGAGTGACATAACATTTTGTATCTACAGTTGGGTAGTAAGGTATGTTTGTACTTTGGCAAAAACAGCGTAAAATATAGAGAAAGAAAGAGAGGAAATTGTTGTCTAGGAGGTTAGAAGGGAAAATCAGTGTAAAATATAAAAGAAGATAGAAAAAGATATTTTTGTATCTGTAGAAAGGGAAAACGATCAAAGGTTCAGATATATTTCAGATATATTGTAATCTTTTATAATTTGTAGTGATTATGATGTGCAAATTCATACTTTCATGAGTACAATTAGAAAGATGGAACCTAGACGGAGATTTGTCTGGCAGATATGTGCAAGTAAAAGTACTATACTTTGAATATTTTATATATTGTGTATATTATGTAATATGTTCCACGGGCTTTTGCACTTTCAAATTTCGCATAAATGCATAAACGTTCGTGTTCAGGATACGTTATAGTTCTGAAGCCCATTTTTGACTTTCAATCGTCTTTTGCCTTGAAATCTATAGTGAGATACAAAAAGTATCATAGCATGGTTTAAATTTATTATTGTATTTACATACTGATTAAACAGGTCCAATAATATCAAATTTCGTATCATTCTATTATTTTCATATGCTCACAAAAATGTTATACCGTGGAAATGTGTTTGTCTGTTTTCAGTGAGTTGGCAAACATATTTTTTATTTCAAGAGATTGGAAAACATTTGCAGAAAGTGTTAGTTCATGATCGATAGATATAACAAAACTGACAGAAGTGTTCTTCGGTCTGAACGTGTCTTTCGAGATAGGAAATTCCACCTACTTTGTTCCTTTCGTCGTCTTTCGTCACACGAGTGTTTCGAGAATCTTTTTATAATCTACAGTGAATACGAAAAGTATTTGCGCGCGGTTGTATTTATATGTGCGTTATAATAAAACTTTTTGGAATTTCAATTGTATTCTAAGGCGCATGGACATCTGTTTTTCGTCATCAAGGCACCAGTACTCTAATGCCTTAGTACTCGCCCAGTGAGTAACAATGATCTTTGGTTCAATTGGAAGACAATTATTTTTCAAATCACACGAAACTTCACATACTTGCACTGGATTAATTAGTATTAAATATAGATTGCATGATAAATGATGTAGAAATACATTCTGTACTTTCACGTGACTGCAAGAATGCGACGCTGCGAAACTGCAGTGTATAGAAACTGACAAGAAGACTTCATTGGAAAATAAAGTTACACGCCGATGATTCTCGTATCCACCGTATACAACAGCATGTCCAGACGTAACGCTTAGATGCACGTGCATCTACTTTCTCTAATAAGCTTGGCATCTTACATCGCATTCTGCCATCCAATAACGTTCAAAGTGCCCAGTGCCCAGCTACAGCGTAGCTGTCGTTACGTTCAAGTAAAGTCGTTATTTTCCATTTTCTTAATTGCTAAGTAGGCAATCGTTGGCCTTTAACACGACACACGAGCTCGTCGCCCAGAGTACAGCAGAATCGAAATTTGTTTTACGCCTTTTCCAGAGGAATTCCCTCTCGTATCCAGGGGCCATTAAAACGATGCAGGCACACAGAAACGGCAACAGGCGTCGGCTCGGTCGAATAGTCGCTCTACCGAGGTCGAGAATTAGTTGACAGACCGGGGTCTAGACGTTAAGAGCACTATTAGCAGCAGTGACGGTTGAGATGGTGTCGCCACAACGACAAAGTCGCACATTGATGACGAGCTCTAATTGCTTTAGGATGGAATTTCTCGGTGGACCTGCGGGTAAAGACGTTGACGATACAGCGGTACCGAGTAGATTTTATCGTCCCTTCATTGGATTACAGTGGAATTAGCCACCCCATCGACCACCAAACGCGTATTTCTACGAATCGAACTATCTCAGTTCCTGTTTACTGATTTTCACGTGGCCTGCTCATTTCTCCGAGTGAGCCCCAGTTGTTGTTTGTCCTTCGTTGGGAAATCTGTTAGTTGCTCGTAATCTGGTTTGGAATTGATACAAGACGTAGGAGCTAATACGCAGATAATATTTTACTTCTTTTCCAATTCAATGTACGGCCAGTGAAAAGAACTCACATATACCAGACGTGAAACTTTTCGATATAATCTTTTAGGATGTAGTTATTAAATATTTCGATCGCTTGTATAATATATTATTTCTATCGTTTTCATCGATATGTACTGACTGTAGGGTTTGGTTTGCGCTGGAAGATTTCAATTGTTATCTCCACTATTGAAGTTATTAATTAAATGTTACAGCAAAAACGATAACGATTTTCTCTACGATTTTTGTCGACACATTAAGACACGTATTGTTAAGACGTTACAGTTTATTCGCTTTCATATTTATTAAGAAAAAAGAAGTGGAAAAATATAAAATACAATGTCACGAAAATTACATACATCTGTCACATTTACATAAAGTCATAAAAATAATAGGTTTGATATTAATATCTTATAGGCTCACCATTGCGTAAGTATGAATAACGTTGTCAAACTTTTGTTATTTCCTTAGCAGAAATGAATTTTTCATGGAAGAAATGAAAGATTTTGTATTTTCTGATGTAATTTTGTACCAAGATTTTTCTCAATTAAATGTTTCGATTCTCCGTAACTCCCTGAAATTGTAAACAGACTTTGGGATAATCGATGCAGACGAATGGTTACGCATCTGGTAGCCTATGAATGCGCTAGATTGATGACAATCGAATGATGGTTTCGAAATTAATAAAATGGAGTGTAGAATATTATATTATGTTGCCCAAAAAGTTTCTTTCGTTTCATAAGGTGATAATAGATGAGCAATAATTTCTGTTTTATATTATTTTATTGAATTAAGTATGATCCATTTCGTTCTATTTCTATTATTATGTTCGTGCATAATTCAATAAACTAATATAAAATAAAAAACGTTGTGCGTCTGTTATTTCCTTATAAAACGAAAGAAACATTTCGGACAACCTAATATCTTCGTACCAACTCTCAAATGAAATTACCATGCGTATTTCAGAGAAATTTCAATCGGATCTTGCGAGTTTATAATCTGATGTATACACGTGTACTGATAAGTAGACTGTGGATTATTATGCATTCATAGAGAAAGTGCAAAATTGCACAGAATGCGCGTGATATAAAAAAGTGTATAAAATATCCAAGCGTAGCGCTTCCTACTTTGTAGCTTACTTTGTACTTTGTAGCTAAAGCAATTTCCTAACAAGGTTTTGCTTTTCAAATTATACTTTCAAAAATATGAATTTGTATAAAAATCTACAGTCTACCAATGGCAAATTCTTAAATCAATTATTCGCAATGTCCGTTTCTTTCTCATTATTGTCAATTATAAACAATATTTATCCGTATTATTAGTTTTGCAACATTGCAACTAACTGTACTGTAATATTACTAACTAATATATTAAACTAATTGCACTGTAATATTTCTCAAGATGAAAATAGAAAAGTGAATGAACTTTACGCTGTGCGATTTAGTTTTACCAATGATTAGCTTTAAGAAATTTGTCCATTTATTTTTAATCTATTACTAATAAAACCTACACAAAATCCTTTCTATCTTTAGCAAAACGAAATCCTTTCAGCAAAATTTACCTACAAACATTCGCAAAAAGCTCTATTGACCTGTAAACAGCTGTGTACGTTGAACGAAGTTTGTAAACAATCTCTTTGAGCAGAAATGTGGGCTGTAATTGCATTTTTTTCTTGCTTTTCTTTTTGCGAAAATAAGTGCATTGCTGTGGCTCGTAAACTCTTACGTATTTTCGACGAAGCCTGTGATCAATATTTTTGAGTGAAATTATGCTTTGGTATTTGAACCCTTCTCGTAATTGGGAAACGAAATGTTTTATTTACGATTTAGTAGATTCACATCATAAACAGTTATGCGCGTCGAACGAAATTTGTAAACATTCGTTTTGAAGAAAAATATGGGCTATAATTCAACTTCCTCTTTAAATCAATTGCTATGGCCCGTAAATGCTTACGTATTCTTGACGAAGTCTACGTATGCATCTTTGATGATATAGACACAACGATACACGAAAATATTATGTTTGTGTGTTTAGCGCAAAAAACTTCTGTGTATATAGTTTATGTGCCAAATAAAACATTTCGAAATTTTATTAGCACCGTAAAGAGACACAATTGTCACGATCACACTGATGAAAATTGTAACTAACTTGAGAATGTGTTCATACGTAGTAGGAAAATTACATATACGTAGTAGGACTTTTTTCATATTCTTCGTATATTTTTTATTTTTAACGGAAAGAAAAGAAGAAGGGAAAATTGTATTTCGAATTAAAACTTTAAATAAACGTTATCTCTAAAAGAAGTCAATGTCTTTAAAGTCGACAATAGAAAAAGACTAAAGCTATTCAACTGTCACAAAAATCAATTGGTCTTTTGTTTCTGTGAAACGATAGATGAATTTTCGTTCTGCGTTCGTGTCCGATAAAAATGTCTAACTTTGCATTATTTTACGATATTTCTAAATATGATTTATGAAACTGTTATACACGTGTTCCATTTTGAACGATAAAAAAATTTATTTGAGAACTATATTTATTTTTGCCAGGAAAACATCTAAAAAATTGCGAGAATCTATAAATATACGTTCTTCTATCATTTTTAAATAAAATTTATGGGATCGTTAGACTTATACATACATTTGAATGGTAAAAAACATGTATGTTATATTTGTATTTGTCGAAAGAAGCTTTATCAAAAGACTATTTCGCAAATAGATATATCTTCTGACATCTTTAGATGTATGTAAAATTCAGCAAAATGAATTGAACAATCTTGAATATTTATTTGTTTTCAAGTTATACAAATTTGAATATAAGTTTCATATTAATGTATCTGTATACGTATAAAATTACTATTGTATAAATGTCGCGTCCTAAATGTTATTGTAGATAGCATGACTATTAACATTTATCTTCTGCGAAAATTTCAAGGTACGTTTCTTCCTTGCATCTAATAACATATTGTTGATAATATATCTGAAAATTGATTTTCTGCAAAAGACGAAAAATTTGACTTATTGTGCTAATGTATACCCATTTTTCTTAGTATTAGTCATTTATATTATATCATTCGTATATCGTTTATATGTTTGTAGAGGATGTTTGGTTAAGTTATTGTTTAAATGATGAGATAACTCGCTGTTGTAACCGTCAAGTATATCTGAAAAATGATAAATAAATTAATACAGACAATAATCGCTTATACTAACGGATTCGCTAAAGACAGTGTATAATCGCTAATATAATCACTGATAACTCGTTGGTAAGTGATAGATACTCGTTGATAACTCTAGCTCATGTGCCGCTACATATTAATTATTTAAAGAACATCTCTTGTAATCGCCGAGAAAAATTAAACAAACAAATAACTGCTATAAAAAAAAAATAAGGATCAATTCCATCAATAAAAATGGAAAATATCTTGAGTAACATCTCAAATATTTCAAAATTGGTTGAAAGAATCTCGAGATTAAATTGCTCGATTCTAATTTGTTAAAAATCTCGTCTCGAATTTTGATTTGCGTTCTGCGTTTGACGCGAGTCGATGTAGCGTGCATATCATAAAGCTACATGTCAATTCCTATCCGAGACGCATTGAACATGTTAAACTTCATTTCGCTTCTATATGAAATTTCAAATCGCTCACTTCCTTCCACGCGGTTAATCGTAGAACTGCGATAAAATTGATTTATTATTAACAATACGTTTTTCATTCAATTATTGGAAATCCATATTTCTTTATCGAAATAAAGCGTAGGGTTTTTGAATGCACATTGCCGCGCATTTTACTCGATTAACTGTGAAACGAGATCCTTTACATACTATCACTATGATTTATTACCGAAACGGATTAGTGCTAAAAATAGTATCCGCTCTTCGTTCATTTTTGCACGATAAGCTGAATTCATAAAATAGATGTTACAACATCATTCGTCATCTTAGCGTGTTGACGTATTTTCTGATCATCATTCTACGGTGCAGATGACTAATCAACGTGACAAGTGCCGTGCGTATATAATCGGATTTATTCAGAGGAATTTATTGTTCCTGTACGCGTATGATTATTAAGAATAATGATTTTTTCTATGCACTGTTTGACGACTGAAAGCCGCAGCTGAGTAATAACTGACAATGAAACATAGGTGCGACTGCAGAGTGTTTGTGATTTCGCCTAATTTATTTTCTCCAATCATAAACACTATACATTGGCACCTATCCAAAAAAAAAAAAAAAAAAAAAAGAAGAAAGTGAAGTCCATTCACTCGTACTACCATCGCAATTAACATAAATAACGTAATTTAAAAAGCTCAGCGACGCAATTGAAGCTATTTAATAAAATAATTTTTAAAGCAGAATACGTTTCTTTCGAAATTTTCTGACGCTTTCACGCAGCTCCACTTGCGTAAGGCAACTCCTTAACTATGCAAAATAAAAAAAACATTCCTTAGATGAAATTTGTTAAGTTTGATAACCTTTGTGGAGTATTGAAAAATTAATATGCCATCCCATAACAAAAAATGTCATCTCTAAGAATTTCACCCCTACAACGTCTTACAACCTATTATACAATGTTAGCTCCTCTGCACCATTCAACATCTGAAAATTTCAATGTGATATTTGCAATGACCCCGAAGAGAACAACTTCTGACACTTCATCTGCTCTACCCTGTACACTGTCCACTTTGAATTAACGAAGTCAAATTGACATAAAAATAAAAGCATTGTACTGTATTGTATTATTATATATTTGTTTACTGTATTATTAACTTTAGCTGGAGCCTATCCCTGTTACAATTTCTCGAGTATCTGCGCTATTGTGCACCTTTGATACATTTTGCATACTATACATAGTACACTAGTACTTGGTATACTTGGTCTATTCCTTAAAGCTGAATCTTAACCCTTCGTTTGCAATCTTATTTTTATCACAGATTTTTGTAGGTTTTTATGCTTTAAAAAGACCCGAAAAATTTTCCTACGTTCTTCCAAGTTTCTAGAATGTCATCCAACGTTGCTACATGTTACCGTAGCTTTTTTTCAAGCAAAGCAAAATTTAGACAAAAATATGGAAAGAATGAAAAATTGCTTCAAATTGCTGGTCGAAAACTATAGCTATGCAGTTTATTACATAGCTGGTATGTGTGAGTCTTTGATATTTCGTTCCTCTATCCGTCCAAGCGGAAAGCTCTCAACTTTGTGCTTCCCTTTGCGAGGTTCGCCAGTTGCATATTTGTTTTTCGATTTTTATCGTTATTATCTCTTTCCTTTCCTTGTTTCTCAATGCGATTGATCCGAGTTCTATGTACATTGTGCCGTCGCTTAGTATGTGTTCTCTATTTTCTGTTTCTCCGGTGTTGCATAATTGACATGCTACGCTCCCTTCTATTTTACATTTCAGTGCATGTTCCACCGTCGTTGTCCAACCTAATTTCTTTTTAGCTAATTTTCCCTGTGCAATGACTCTTTCTATCGACAGTGGAATATTTCAAGTTAGGTAGTTTGTTGTTTCTATGGATGCTATAGCCTCAATTTTTTCGTCGTCTCTCTGTATGGAAACTTCGTTGCTCCATTTTTGTCGTCTTCTCATAGTTTTTCTATGGTTTGCTGTGTGTATAAAAATTAAAGTAACGTTATTCGTTTCTTACGAAACACCGTAGATCCATCTACTACTACTAAATTACGAATTTTTATGCATCTGAAGGAGAAATTTAAAGATACGAAAATGCACAGAAAGCATACAATACGCAAGGATATATAAAATGACGAAAGTAGTCGTTGCAATATTTAGCGAGCGAAATAAATAAAAAATACAATTAGATTTCCTTTCTTTAGATATCTTCGTGAAAATACGAATTTGAATAAATACAAAGTTTTGGAAGAAGAGATACACGATAAATAAATATAACCTTTGGTTACTATGAAAAATCGACGTCTGGAAATACGAGGATGAAAAATGTTAAATGACTAAAAGGATGACGATCAACTGGAAGCTTTAATAGTAATTGCGTCTGATACACGTTAAAGTATATGGGATGTGCATAAATTAAATCCGCATCACACAGCAGTTTGTTCTGTCAATTAAAACGTACAGGCGAAATTAAAAGTTGCATAAATTATCCACAAACCTACGAAACGTACTATTTAAATGTTCATTACGGGCAACGATAAAGAGAAAAGTTGTAAAAGACGACCTTCGCTATTTTCTTCGCCATTCCGACCATCTGCAATTTTTTTCAACATTTTTTCGTACAGCGAAATAATCCTTCTAACTACTGGAAAAAACTCAAGTCGTTTGGTCCAATTTTAAAAAAGTTTGTTGGTGTTTATATGGTGTCCAAATATTACTGTCATTGTCTGTTATCATTACAACGGTATATCTATAGTAATATGCAATGATACAGTAAAATTGATTTCCTTTTTAATTACCGTAAAAAATGTTTGGTAGAAATTCTTTTAAATTGGATTGAAATTATTTTGCAATGACGAAATTAGAATCTCTAATGTTACGCTAGATAAGGAAGATTGTTAAAAAGCAGTAACGAAACTGCTACGGTTAATTTAAACAATGGTACATTTAAAATCGATACATTAAATTTTGTAATGACTTGTTGACATAAAGAGACGACTAGTGCTGGTTTTAATTCAGTATCAATTACAGCAATTACGAATCGATCAAAGCATGGAGATACTCGAAAACGGTGTAACACCAATGTATTTTGATTATGAATCGTTGTACAAGATCTTGGCAAATATCGATAATATTTCATACGTTTTAGAGACTCTGAATTCCCATACATGTTTGATATAACTCTAAATGAATCTCTTTTTCAGATATAATTAATCGGTTATCCTGTAATAGGCGAGACTTCTCAATTAACTTCATTAGCGAAAGTTTCATGCCAGGACAGATGTTGGATTTTCATAATAAGCGCTACCGGTTAATGTGTACAGCGTGCAAATAGTTAAATTACAGATTCATCATGCGTAACGTGATTTATAAATTACGTGAAATTAAAGTTAGACGCCCGTTTACTGTCACGATAGATTATGTCAGTCGTGAGTGCTGTTGCAACAGGAGTATTTTCGATTGGGTTCAACATATTCTGAAACGTTTCAATTACGTATCGATTTTTATGAACGGTACTAAGTGTCTTATGCACGTAATCTTTGAAAAGTCGAATTTTCATTCGAGTATTCTGTTCATTCTGTTACGTATGATATTTCATATATTTTCATTCATGAGAATGTGTAGCATATTAAAACCAATCTACAAAAATTAAGTTTGGCATTATAGGAAGTTTGTTACAATTTTATAAGAATTTACAAGTCTAGGTATATCGTACTATTACATTGAACTCTAGTAGAAGAATGTAAGCTACCTTTTTACATTTATAAATTACTATTTATATACTAATTACTGATCGATAACAAGTGCTTCGTACTCTCTAAATTACGTTTAACAGTTATTTTATCGAATAAAATAACCGATCGCTACCATAATGTGACGATAAACCGCGAGTTTGTGTAACCATGCGAAATGGAATACAGGTAAATGTGGAACGGTAAACAAACAATCGAAATTTGCTATTGGCCATCTCCGATAGAATCGAGAAATAATGTGCTAATGAGATCAATGACAAATAAAAGCATTTGCACAAAAGGATTACGCAGTAAAACTTCATTAAACTTCGTTCAAACAGTTTGTAACAGAGGCAAACACTTTTATAACAAAACAAATGAGGAGGTTAAACCTCGTTAAAGGGCAAACATTTTTTATCGATTTCTGTACTTGCTGATAGATAGAACTCGAATTTCCAGGTTTGAATACTTTCAAAAAAGTTATCCTTTCGATCAAAAAATTATACAATGTTTCTCGTAAAATGTTAACATTTATATAGCGATTTATTAATTTTTCTGTTATTATCGATACGCATATCTAACAAAGTAAAGTGAACAGTGACTTGTTAACATTTTTAGCCAATAAATAGATACACGGTTTTTCGAGAAAAAGGAAGATTGGGGGTAATTTAATCCATTAAGGACGAAACAGCAAAGTAGTGCGTGGAAGTGGCGGAAAAGTTGCGCGAAGAGAAAATTGTTGAAAAACACGGATAAAGTAACGCATAACGTTTCATCAAAACATGAAAACTCTATTAGTATAATAGACATCTTGTACAAGTCCACCGCGCGAAAAACAGAATTAAAAAAGAAGATTCAATCCTGTACAGTGATTGAGAGATAATTGCAAACGAAATATTCTAATCGCATTTCACTCGTAATATCCGTTGAAAATCTTCGAGTTTGAAGATATTTGAAAATTGGTAAAACGATTCGAAGAATATGTGACTCGTTTATTGGAGAAGTACAAACCACTAAATAAAGTAAAAACATGGACAAATGTCTACAATTTGAAAGAAAAAACGTGTTATAAATATTTCATTTTCTCTAAAATTCACGAAGATGCGCCATCCAGATGAAAAACAAAATAGTAACGAAAAATATTAAAAGATATTAAATATATCTTTGGAGTGGGGATAGATAAACGACCATAATTTAAGAAACTTGTTAAACGAATCAGGAACGCAAAAAAATTTCTGTAATTAAAAATAATTATGTATCATAGTTTATCGCATTGTTGCAAATACTTCAATTTCTTAAAAAGGAGAATAATATTTTTAGTGGAGGAAGAAGTAATGACAAATGAAATTGCAATTAATCTTGCAATTCTTCTCTCACAATAATAAAACAGAATTGAAAAACGAAATTCAATAATGTAATAAACAATTATAAATTCAAATTTAATTGTGTAATAAATAATTGCAAATGAAGCGTTCGAGTCGAGTCAGAATTTTGTACATTCGTTATAAATCTTCAAGTTTGAAAATACTCGAACATTGGTGGGAAGATTGAAAAAATGTCTGTTTTTATGTTTGTAAATTTTACGTTCGCCGTCGTTCAAAAATATAATATTTAGACACTTGCTCATTTTTAATAGAAGGTATGATAATAGCAAATATATTATAATTTAATAAAAAAGGAAAATATATCCGTTCATAGGGGCGATGAAACAAATTTAAAAAATACAAAATTCGACAGCATGCAGTTATGCTAAATACAATACAATACAATACAAATAATACAAATAAATACAATACAAATTCAAATGCAGCACAATCTCTGTATTTGTTACTTTCTGTAAGAAAAAAGATACGTAAACAATTTCTTCATAGCAACAATGTTTAATTTTACAAAAGATTATTAGCAAAGAGTTGTCCTATTTTCACGTAACACTAATATTCGAACACTTGTCCACGTTCATCAATCTAGCCATTCTTGAAAACAATATGCGCTACGAAATAGATTTATTTCGTATAATTATTTAACACGTCGAGAAAAAGAAAGAATACTGGTTTTGGTAAAAGACAATTTCGGACTTATCGTGGAAAAAGGGTAGAAGTTATTATGAAATTGCTAAATTATTGCTATTAATCATAGAAATATTAGAAGAAAAGTAAAAGTCCACATGGAATTTAAGAAACAAAGACAATATCCTTTTCGTTAAAACGAATTATACAATTAATCGTTACTATTAGGAAGAAATTGTTTACGCATTTTCGAGTTACAACATTCTCGTAGAATAAGCAACGCGATATTCAAATCACCCTTTTTTGTATACGACGCAACAAACACAGAGATTGTACTGTGTCCGAATATTAACCCGATCGATTGTGCATCGACTTTCACGTAAAAGCTTGAAATAAGAATAAATGCAAAAATTGATAGAAGCAATTATTCTGATCTTAATAAAAATTGGGAAGTTAAGAACCGTAACTCTTAATTACAATTGCTAGACAGCGAATGTTTACGCGAATTTACATTTCTATGAACGCGATCGAAGAAAAAGAACCAAAGCAAAAATTTGTCTGACTCGTTAGATGTCACGTTACAATCGATAATATATTTTGAATACTTTGCACGCTTACTTTGCACACTACAGTGACTGTAAAAAGCGTCTCTCCACCACTCTACTTATCGTTGCACCTTATACTTAATTAGATGCTATATAATAAATTCATGCAGCTATAATAAATTCTCTATTGTTTAACGATATTTCCGTACGATCAGAAAAATTTGACGCTGCACGAGTGAAACAATAGAACCTAATAAAAAAGCGTTTCATTGCAAAAAAGGAATGCTCATTTACAGATACTTTTTCACTATGATACAGTCAGTCTAAGTACGCGTATTTTCCACATTCTCGTAACGTTAGATTTGCCACAAATACGTAAATATCTAGTGGTCGATTATTTCTATAATTGTAGCACAATTATATCGAAATGAAATGTTAATATGGAAATATCGCGTGGACGAGACGTCGACCATTTAACAAGTCAATTATCACCGAGCGGCTGTTAATTTCAGCACCGGGTCCTTAATCCTGATCGAAGAGGATCAAGGGTCATAGGGGAGGTGAGTGTGGAAACGGGCGAAGGGACAAATCGGTTTGTAGGGCCAACAGCTCCTCTCTATGGCAAGCCGTGTCGAGCGTAGTCGAGCCGAGCCGGCACGGTCGGCTATAAAAGCCCTCTCGCACCGAGCCCTCAACGTCACACGTCGTTAGCACTCTGCACGGTGAGGAACTCCTGCGTACCACCTGTTATCCGTGGAAGAAACAGTTCGGTTATCTTCCACCCGAGTATAATCGTAATCGAGCTGCGTTCCAGCAAACATCGTACACTATCGGCTGTCTGCAAAGGATCGAAACTCGTTTTGTCAGGATCAAGCAAATCGATAAACGAAAAATCTCCCCCGTAACCGCTGTCGACTAAACCGCCTGTTTACTTGGAGTCGTTCCTTCGATTTTCTTCCTCTTCTGTTTCTTCTTCGTCGCCTCTGTCTCCGGCAGAAGATTTTTATCTGTGACGAGAGGACCTTGGACCCATCGGACAGGAATTGCACGATCGCTTTCTAATTTTCGAGGTAAGAGTTCAATTTTATCTTTCTCATATCCGCCTCTCTTTATCGTGCTCTCGGTTGGCGCTCGTTTTGGCGGGACAAGGACGGTGAAAATCGACAGACGCGATAGGAGAAGTGAGTGTTGTCGTTCGTTGCGGTTGCGAGTGTTTCGCGGTGGTTGCCTCCATAATCTCTGTCTCGTCCTTCGCCGCGTTCGTTAGTTGGGTCCTCCAGCAATTACCACGTTACGAATATTACGTACGCCTCGCCGTGGGGTTGAAGATTACAGTGTGATACGCGATCTCCAGATTAGTAGGAGATTACGGGCAAACGATACCATTCGAAGTTACGTTATTCTTTCCGCGCGGTTAGGGTTAGATAGTGATTCGTTGGAACGGGGATTTGGCGGTGTCTCGCTCCACGGAACAGATAAGTGCGGCAATAAAGTGACAGATGCGGAAAATAAGAAGATTGATAAGGCTGATTAAGGAATTAAAGAGATTGAAAAGTTATAGTTCGACTGAACTGGCAGAGAAGTGTTCGCGGGATACAGGCGTTTAATCCTTCTCGATGATAACGACATTGCAAAGAACCACGATCAATTATGCAGTTTCGAGTCGTGGCGGTCAAGTAAATCGATAGCATATAAGGTAAACGCAAGAGCGAAAGTATCGAAGGTATCGTGTTCCTCCTCTTCTCTTCTTTTCCTTTTTTTCTTCCGAATCGCTTCGTCGAAAACGCATTATTTTTGACCTTTGAGAATTTACTTTGCTTCACTGTTGCTCACGGCCAAGCTGTACGCTCAAACAGTGATTCATACACCGAAAACGTCACATTTCGTCACAATTTACGTATTAACGTAGCAATTCTTCAAACAAGCGAAGATCATGCGTACCGAAATAGTTCGACTATCCGTTTTCCGCATCTTACGAACGTTTCGCTTCTCCCGTACCTGTTAAGTTAACGTCAGAGGTTAACGATCAACCGTGCACCATTCGCGTGATATCGCGTTGCGTTGCGTGTTTGGAATAAACCATTCTTGCTGCAACGTGGGTAATACCGCGCACCGCCAACTCGTCACATTAATTAGCTCGTTCCTCCGCTGTCGAAATGGAATACGGAAGCCGAAAATGATCCACGGAACGCCGCATTCGGCTTTTAATTTTCTCTTCTTAACCGTTTTTCAGGCAATTTGTGAAACTGTTCGTTGAACGTGTACGTCGCGAAGTGAACGAAATGTGCTGTTCCATCCATTAATCGTAGGAGACGGGTATGACTTATCGCGTTCCTGCGATTTTCCAGGTTTCGCTTATTGATCGTTTAATTGTGTATTGAACGCGACACGAAGTAACACGTTTGAGACTATGCTTTCTCTTCTATTAGAAATTGGTAGGCTGAAACTAATTGGAAAATAGACTGCTTTTTATTTTTCCGCTTTTACTATTGTTCGTTGTGGTTGTTGAGTAAGCAGATCTATATTTTAATATGATTTATTTAGTTACTTTGTACATTTTAATTTGTATTTACATATTTTAAAATAATATTACACAAAAATAGTATTAAATATAGTTATAAAGTGTATTAAAATATAAATAAATATTAAAAAATACATATGTTTCGATACTTTTGTATTTTAACGATTATTTTATTTTTTTGAATTTATGTTTTAATATAATTCGTCACACATTTGGAACGATTTTTGGCACGGCATATCTTAAAACGTGGAATGAATAATCCAGTGTTGAAAACACCATGGAAATTGTTAAAGAATAAAAAAATGTTAGTCGTTCAATCAACGATAAAATTTTCTTCGTAATGCACGTAGGTTCGTGTTCGCAAATAAATAATTGATATATGTATGTCGACGGTTCATTATTCATTCTTAATTATGATGACAATTGTTGATAATTTTTAATGATTTGTATACTGTGAGAAAAATTACAGAATAGCGTGGCACAGTTGGTTTTGTATATTTTTACATAAATTTGTAGGCAGCTGTAGAATTTTTCTAAGAACAACAATAACGTTCGTACTCGGGTAACAAAAATTTCCTACAAGTTAATTAAATATAAATATGATTTCACCACGTCGTGTTCGTTGTTCAAACTTATTTCCCACTATTTCTATGCAATCGGGAGTAGAAACTGTTGCACAAACAACAAGAATTATAGTCATTCGAATTTCTATTTATTAATTCGACAATATCGTAATTTTATTAAACTTTGTTATGGTTCTCAGCTTTTTTTTTATTCATCAATTCTTCCATCGGCTTTTATTTATTTAGAAACTACTATAATTTACAAATAAAGTAATTTATAAAAACTTAGTAATATCTATATTATTTTATACATAATTCATATCGATATTTCCTTTAACATTATATTTAAAGTCTCTAAAATTCTTTAGTCTCGTATGGCGAATTGAGAATAAAAATTATTGTTAAATTGCCGATTTTTGTGGAAATTCGTATTTTTATAAAGTCTGGAAAATAAGTAAAAATTCTGTATCGTTCTCTAAATATTGTAACGAGAAATTTATTCTGGAATTTTTATATATTTTTACATTCTACCTACACTTTGCATATCATTGTGCATCTAACTTATTATGAATGCATCAAAATCTGTAGCCTAATTATTATACACGAAGCCCTCAGATTATTTTCGACACGGCGTAAAGAAAATACATACTGCAAAACGTTGAAAATCAATCACAGATAAGATTTTAAAAATAAGATCGCAAACAAGATATACAATTTGCACTATTAGAATAAAATAAAAAAGTACAAGTGACATAGAATGACTAAAGTACACCTGTTAATATCAACAAAGTGAATCATTGCACCATAATATCCGAATTTTAGTACAGTTTTATCCCGTACAATTTAGTGCAGTTACTATCTTTGATGCTGTCCAGTAACTCAAAGTATCCATACACACGTCGACATCCTTTATGAACGTATTACGTATATTATACGAAACATTTTGAAATTTTATTAGTAAGCTACGACTATCATGATTATATTGTTTCGAAGTTTTAAACGATTCTGAAAATGTACAAAAAAGAGTTCTAGAAAATTGCAAAAAATTGCAATTTTGCAAATCTGCAAAAATAGAAAAGTAGAAGTATCTACATATATTTTGCAGAGACTACAAAAGTATTCGACGAACACATATAGCAGAATTTTTTTATTGATATATTAATAATTGTTTCGAAACGTTTTGAAATATTATTTGCAGTATACGAAACATTTTGAAATATTATTTGCATTGTACGAAACATTTTGAAGTTTCATTAACACTGTAATGACGACTATCGTGGCTATATCGATCGAATTTTAAACGATTCTGGAAATGTATACGGTAGTTGTAAGATATTTGGAACAAATATACGTAGTGAAATATACGTTAAGAAGAAATGGAAATATAAAATTCCTAATTATTGATTGCAACAAGTGTACGACAATGAAATTACATCAGTACGTGCATTTTGCAGAGATCACAAAACTTTAAACAGGCAATCCACGATATTAATAAACCTCACGGTTTTCAGTGCGATCATTTTTCACGCTTGTTGTGTACTTAAAGCGATTATTCACACTGTACATCAATTTTGTACTAAATAACAAGCTCGTAATAAATATCTTGTAACTTGCGTATATACTTTCAGACTGGCTACAAATTTTGCTAACATAATCGTGAAAGTCTCGTTACAGCGCTAATGAAATTTCAAAATTTTTTACATAACACGATATAAATATAAGAGCGTTTTAATAAGCGTACGAATACTTTTGCCAGCCACCGTATGCGAGAAGCAACGTAAGACTTTCTAGAATATTGCAAATATCTCTATACGCATATTTCTTTCTATTTTGTAAATAATTTCTTATCGGTAAAGACAACTTATTTGCGAGCTGTAAATTCTTATCGCTAAACCCTTAGTTATTCGTAGACTTTTCTTTCTTTTTTTTTTTTTTTTTTTTTTTTGTCGAACAAATTTAATATCTACCCCTAAACTTAAACGAGAATTGAATTTTTCAACGTGGAACGTTCTGTATTCTCATGTGCAATAGGTTTAGAAATTCTATCACGATGTAAGACTACGTTTTGATAGTAATAGGTAATCGAAGGAAAGACGATTCGCTCAAGTAAATACAAGAATTGTATAAACCGTGTTTATCATAAATAGTCGCAATTCCTTCTTTCTTTTCGCGATTGCATTTAGACCCGACGGGACTAGGGACCTAGCTATGATTCCTGTGGGTATCAAGGATATTGGATTTCCTCCATATTGCACCGCGAAACTATTCGTGCCGCCTTCGTGCGTTGCTTGACGCGTGCACGCAGCTCTGTTATTTTACGTTGATTCGTTGCCCCATTTAAATGTCAATTCAAAGATCTGTGACATACGGATGAATCTGAATGACGAAATAAAAATATCACTTTTTCTGCATGAGTGGTCTTTCTATCGAGATACGACTTCGACGATGACGCCTTCTAAAAGTGGAAAAAGCGTAGCTTTTATTTATATTTCTTTTATACCCTACCAATGATATGCTTATACAGTTTTTGGTTTAGTATTAAAAATATGGTGTAAAATGTTTTTCAAATAAGAAAATGCTTTTGCGAATGTTTATAACGAAACAGTTAACGATAGCTTTTAGGAAATCTCTTGATTTAGTATAGGAAATATTGTGTGTAGGGACTATTTCGTACGTTTTTTTTTTATTTTTAGATTGTCGCTTTTATGAATATTTAGAATAAGATAGTTAAAAATTGGATAAAAAGATGTAGTTCTCACTTTTTACGTCTACATGGCATGAAAAATTTCGTATAACGTGGGATATTTCGTATATTTTTTTAAATGGGTGCACGTTTTTACAAATATTTCTAAAGACTTTTATCAGTGTTTTCATAAACATTTCTTTAAACGTGAGTTAGTATAATCATGTTAAGAAAATATCAAGAAAATAAGTTTATCACACTTTAACAGGTTATTGTTCGTGTTATTATAAATACATATCACCTTTAAACATCGAAGGTTAATAATTTCTACTTGCTACTATTCTCAATTATTGCTATGATACGATGAATCAATATGATAAAATTTCTCGTGAGAAATTGCAGATGAATCAAATTGCAACGATCTTATTCTTCAGAATCACCATAATTACGTTTAAAAGTGTATTATAATTAATTCATTTAATTAAAGTAATTTAATCTGATCAAATAGATTTTTGGAAGGCAATATGCAATAATAAAACTGATCCTAGGAAATGAAATCTAAACCCTAGAGGACTATGTTGCATACAAATATAACCATTTACTATACCATACATTTCTACAAATACATATTTGTGTACTGAAAGTACACAAACATTGGCATTATCGATAATATTTGAATATATTTAATGATACAGAAAATATTGATCGTTTCATTTCTACATTCCAACCGTGTAGCGTTTCTTACAGTTACTAATTTATCATTAATTTCTACACTTTGGTTAAATTTACATGCTGTAAATCTGCAGCGTCTGACCAAAGTGTCCAGACATTTCTAACTAATTACGTGTCAGCAATTGATCCGTTACATATTTTCCTGGTCATTTCTCCATTAACTTTTTTATTGGGTTGGCAACTAAGTGATTGCGGAATTTGTCATTAGGTGGTAATGACAAAGAAATGACGAGGAAAATATGTAACCGATCAATTACTGACACATAATTAGTTAGAAATGTCTGGACACTTTGGACATTAAGTGGTAATGACAAAATCCGCAATCACTTAGTTGCCAACCCAATATTTCTTTTTTTCCTATAAAACTACTGTCGTAATCCATTGTCTGAAACACTCAGAAGGCGATAATTTATGAAACGACATAACATTCGTTTTAGAAGATTTGTAAGGTTTTAGAACGCTGCCTAACATTATACCTTTCACTCTACTCGAGCAGATTAAAATAAAGCGCAGTGCATTTGGTGCAAAAGCTCCATTTTTATTACATCGCGTATACACCGTTAAACCAGGGATAAACGCCTCTCGTGTACTAAAATTGCTCTATTCAGGCAACAAAACGATCAACCAGATGGAATTTCTTACGTGTCAGAGCAGCAACGGCTACCTTATGTTATTTCTGTCGGTCATAAAAGCAAAGTTGGAAGAAAAGTGTTAAGGATTTACAAGGATCACGTATTCTTCTTTCATCCGTGTCCCCTTGTTCCTCGACCAAGGGATACGCATAACTATCGATCTGCTGGAACTCTTAATACGCCGCAACGAGTTCAGAACTCGTCGCGTTCAGAACTTCGCTAAATCTACCGTCAGCGACCATATAAAAACAATTATCATTCTTTTCCAATCTTCAAATCAAATTCATCTCCTGGCTGGTTGAGGATGGAACTTCAATTTCGAGGCTCCTATTACGCTCTGGTATTTAAAAAACGAACGGAGGAGAAGCAGATGAAACGACGGGGTATTCAAGCGGAAAAACTTACGCTAAACTTGCACCATGCGATTCGGAGCGTGTAATTGGAAATTCAACTCTTACTTTCTGTTCGGCGTAATACGTCAACCGGAAGTTAAGAGATTCTTTGGACGAACGTAAAGGTAAAGATGCGGGCAAACTCGAGCTTTCCTCCCTCGAGTTGCGTCGTTCTGTATTCTTCCTGGAAGCGCAGCGATATGGCTCTGGGGACGGTGCATTTCGATCTTGCAGTTCCGCTCGCGAATTACAAGCTTCCTTTCGTTGAACTTGATTGAAAGTTTTGAACGCGACGTGATGAATCGGCCGTCTATATATAGACTATACATATTCCTATATATTCGTTTTAAGCCTCTCAGTGCAGCGTTTCCGGCGCCGCGCATCCGATCGGCTGATCGTTAATTCAATTTCTTTCGTATCTCAATCCGGTTGATCGCCGGCAATCGAGAACCCGTCGAAAGTTTCGAACGGTACGTCAGCCATCGATTTCCCATCGGAAACGCTTCTCGAGATCGGCTATAGAATATCGTCGATTGTTTCGCGTCGACAATGGCGAGCCGTTGACAGCTCTTGCCTTAACAAAATTATCGCTATCTGTATTGCCGTAAACTAGATTAAACGCTTTCATTAATGTTGCGTCCTGGGTCAACGAGCTGTCGTTAAATTCGCACCAATCGTTCCGCTTGTAAGTACAGTGGCTGGAAAAAGTGCTCGCACCTGTTCTTACTTTTTGATGAATTTTTTCCCACCTGTATGATATATAAGCGTGGAACTGAACACTTGAAAGAGACTTATACAGGCTGTTTCATAACACGTGGGACCAACGATATCGGGAGTGAGCAAGGGACACAAAAAAGGAAAGATGAAAAATGTTCGTGCGAATATGTGTCGTGTTTGACGTTGTTTCAAAGTTACAGACACTTTTGCGTTACAATAGTCCGACAACTTATCTTCATTGAAGGTGTTCGAAATGACTAGAACATCATTCCATGTACAATTAAATTTTTGCAAAATTGCGAAATTCTTCGACACGACGATTGTAAAGGTCTGCACGCAGATCGTGGATGGTCGTTTGGAGCATTTTCCGTGAAGATAAGAAGTTGCGCGTTATCGAAACACAAAAGTGGCCATAAGTTTGAAGCAGGGTCAGATAGGAGGCGTATTTGTGATATGAATTTTGTCCATTGTTTTTGTGTTGCCTGAAGCGGCTGCCACGTGTTATGAAATAGCCTGTATAAAGAGGAGAGACGCCGAGGAAGATTAATCACGAGATGAAGATGAGCGGAAAGCATCCTTAAGCGAAATTTTGGGAGAATCAGGAGAAGCGATTAAAATGATTTTTATGAATGTTTCGAGACGAAAAGCAAATACTGGGGTCATGGGTGGGTATAAAAATAATTTTTAATCGTCTTCTAGCTAAACAACTTTAAGTTAAATTCGACTCGTGGTTTATTGATGTAAAAAAAAGAGGACAAATACACCGGATTGACTAACATTAAGTGACGTTTCTTCATCGTCAGATATAAATACTCTGTCCATGCTGAAAATCGGCTTCATCTTTGACCTCGGTGGATTGTATTTGACTTTTTTATCAGTCTCTACATATACATATACATATTTTCGTATTATCAAATTTTTGGAGCCATATGAAATTAGGTACACTAGCATCTAATGATATGGAATTTAATAAACTTGGACATAATTAATTAGATAACATGTGAATGTTATGATACGTTATAATACATAAATATTAAATATAATTATACGTTCGATTACTACATTAATCCTTTGGCTTCAAACAAGTCTGAATCTGACTCGCCTGGCTGACTATAATTTAAATAAATAATGGTAATAATTAATCTCAATTAAATCGCACATCAAGGGGTTGATATATTAAATGTTACGATACAATATGTTATAATATAACGTGTAAATACTTTTTTTAACCACTGCAGTTCGCGTAAAATTAACCTGCTAACAATTAACAAATTGTTGATTTCGGAAAAGAAGGATGGTATAAAAAAATTTTTTTGAACTTTCACGATGTCTTTTGGATGAAATATTTGTGGTTCCTCAGATTTCGATGGTATTTTTGATAACACGTGGCACTTCGTTCTGACATTTCGTGAACACAAAATACAGCATACTATCAAGAACACTGAACAAAAGAATTTCGTTTCGACATTTCACTCAACTTTGTATTAGTTTCCTAATAAACGTAATTGGCAATGTACTTGTCAATGTATTATATCACTTGCCATTGCACTATAACGATATTGCAATTTCTATATATATATAGAATATATAGCTAATATCGTTATATGCTTAAATAGATATAGATATTATATAAATTTTATTCGTACGATACGCTATTCTGGTATTATTTTTGCAAGCACCAGGTAATTGCGTGAAACTTCTCGCGTGATCTTTATCGCAAAAGCTAGAATAAAACAACTGTTTATGACAAGTTTGAGTAACGTATTGTAACGGCTATAATAAACCTGTGTGGGATTTATGATAAGGGTAAAACGTGGAAGCATTAAAGGTACAGTTTGTGTTATCCAGTGAATTCAGAATGAAGAGAATTTTTTCGCAGTTATTTTAAATATGATACTTACAATAAACTGTATAAAAAGGAAATGTATTAAAAAAGGAACGAAATATCTTCTCGTGGAAGAACAATCGTGTGCAACGTTTTAAATTTTGCTTGAAAATATTCGTTACGTTTATCCATTTACCTTTACCTTTCTTGTATATTCACCGGATTTTTGGAAATTAACACGCGTTCCTCTAGTTCTTTTTCGAACGTATCCTTTGTTCCTTTGATTGGTATATTGTTCGATGAAATTTTAATTCCTTTGATGCAACAAGTACAGCACTGTGGTTTAGTTTTTCGTTTGCAGCAGGTTGTAGCGAATATCGTGGAATAGCATTGCCACTATTGTTATTCGTATTGGGTTTTTTCGCCCTTTTTCATGCATTCTTGTGACTTTTTAAGTTACTTTACAGCAACAGTGGATCAACTTCTGAAAATTTCTCTTTTTCCTACTATCGTGTGCGAGCTCGCTTTAGCAAACACAATGTGCAATTTTTAGCGTAAATAAAGTGCAATTTTTTTAATTGATCCGTAGCGCAAACGTAAAAAGTGTTCGTTAATCCAAACTGAAAAACAATTTCGATAGAAAGCATCAAAAATCGTGTCGAAAACAGAAATTTTTAAACACACGTTATACGAAAGTTTTTTAAACTTCAGTAGTATCGTGACCGCTATCGTGATTATATCAGCAAAATTTGTGACAAATCAGAAAATATAAGCTTTAAAATATTTATCACAGAGATATCTACGCTTTTACATATTCAAAACGATTCATTTTTTATTTTCCTATACCATTCGTATACAATTTTTTACACGCTATTTGCGGCAAACGATTTACAATTTCTACGTACGTTTTCAGATTGGTTTCGAACTCTACCAATACGTGTAATCAGGATAACCAAATCCGGTTATAGCGGCGATGAAGCTTGAAAACATTTTACAAAACGCAAATAATATATTGATAAAAGTTCTTTAATAACTGTAGAAATTTAACTGTAGAAACACTAATAACATTTGGTAATATCTAACGATGTCAACAGTAACAAAGAATGTATGATCAAGTTGTAACATGAAAATTTAAAAATGTCGAAACATAAATAATATACAGATTCAAAAATATCGCGGTAGAATCAATAAAAAATATCGAAACGTTACGTGTAAATTAAAACGTAAAACTGGGATCCAATTTAAATAGATTTTGCACATTTATTTTGAAATTCTAACCAGTAAATAAAATACGAAACGATTAGATGGTTAATAATTTAGGTTCCAGCGAACGTAACTGAAAAATATAACACAATGAAGCAGGTGCAAGCGATACCGTTCGTTAATATTATCCAATGATATCTAGTAACCAGTGGCTCGTAAGAATCTACAACGGTGCGGCTGTAGCAACGAAAGTATTAGGTTGTCCGGAAAGTGTCTTTCTCTTCCAGACACGTCTTTTACAACGACGCATCTTTTTACAAACATGAAACCTAATCTGTCGAACGTTGTGATCTTTATTTTGATAAAATAAAATGGATCATACGTAATTCGATAAAATTATTATTTTATTATTATTATTAAAATTAATCATTAAAATTATTATTATATAAAATTATTAAACCATTATTAAAACAGAAAATATTTTGAATCCATTATTTCCTTATAAAACGAAAGAAACTTTTCGGACGACCTAATAGAAAAGATTAATACGGTTTGAAAAAGTAATATCATTAATAAGGGTAATTATTATATAAAACTCTATCGATCGGTATCGTATTGCAAACGAGAAAATGACGGTTTCCAGATAAATATATATAAATTTAATATCGGCGATAATAAAGCAAGGGCTTTTAAGGGCAAGCCGCCACTTCCAGTAACATTATTACCAATAACAACCGATATCCAGTGACACCTGCTAACATTATAACCGATAATAACGTATTATCGAGCTTTAGCGTTCAAAATATTAGAATACGAATAATATTAATACCCACAAACATTAAAATATAAATAGTACAAAAAACAAAAAAAAAAAAGAAATCCAGAAATAGCAAAACATAAACAAAGATGGAAACGTTGCACGTAAGTTAAAGCGCGAAGCTACGCTGAAAATCAAACAGGTTTCAGCGATTCTGGAATTCTAGCTCGCAAATAGAGCACGAAACGAGTAGACGATTAATAATTTGGGCGATACGCGTGTAGCGCGCGCCGGTAACAGCCAGACAGAAGAGAGAAACGTTATCGAGCTACCAGTTATTATGCTTAATAATGGAATAGGAATAGCCATGTTACGATCGGCTAACTGGTTCTCGAGATAGGCCGGTAATTAGTCTTGCGAGAGGCGGTCGCGCGTTCCGTGTCTCGGAATTTATCATTACGTCGGACGTGTAAAGTATAAATTACGCAGCGTGTCTGCAGATTCGCGTTCAATGAGCAGAGAAAGAATCGCGGCGACAACGATCGTCGATAAATCCGCGTAAAATTAGAAGCAATTCCGCGGCTACTGGCAAAAATCGCTCGGTTATCACGGTGACCGGCGCCGAAGAGCTGAAATCGTTATCGCGGTGTTCGTCGTGGAGACGCACTTGGTCGCCGCGGCCCGTTGTAATTTTCAGTCGCGGCATTGCTCTCTGCGATAAAACCGTGCAGTTCAATACGAAACGACAACTATGATTGAAGGTCGGGACAGCAGCTCTCGATAACGAGTTGAAGAACTCGGAAAAAGAAAGATTACTGCGTGCCACGTGACTGGGTCAACGTTTCGCGCACGGTGTCGAGAAGAAATTGGGCCGCGATATTCGAGCCGCTTTTATTTGTGGAATCGGTCAACTAGACGGAACAAAGAGTAGAGGAAATTGATGAAATGACAGTGGTTCGTGAACGTATTCGAACGCTTATCGCAGTATTTTTTATTATATTTTATACAGGGTGGTTGGTAACTGGTGGTACAAGCGGAAAGGGAGTGATTCTACGCGAAAAAAGAAGTCAAAAATATAGAATAAAAATGTTTTGTTTGAGGCTTTGTTTTCGAGAAAATCGACTTTGAATTTTCGCTCGGTACGCGTGCACTTTATCACGTCTCGTTATAACGGATCTCACTGTAGATCGTTGTCTCGATGGAAAAATTAAAAAAAAAATTAAAAAAAAATTTTTATTCTATATTTTCGACTTCTTTTTTCGCGTAGAATCACTCCCTTTCCGCTTGTACCATCAGTTACCAACCACCCTGTATATTATTATATTTACGTGCGTTACACGAAACGTTTTGAAATGTTATTTTCTGTGCCAGTACTTTTGCCAGCCACAGCATCTGCTAGATATGTTCATGTAATCGGAAATAAATTTTTATCGAGGTTGCAAATGCTCCAATTACTGGGAAAATATTTCTGCTACAATGGAACTTTGATTAATGGAAGGATCGATTATCGGAATGTTGATTAGTGGGAAAATTAAGAATAAGTGTGCGTAAGAAAGAGGAAAATGAGAGTAGAAATGAACAGAGATCGTTAAATCCTTATTCAAAAACCTGTCGTTCCTGTGTGTCTAATATTAATATTTGTAAAATAGTTAGAAAGAGTAAAGGATATTTTTCGAATGAAAGAAATGGGAACTATGAGAACAAAGTTTCAGCATGCGTGATGATTAGCTCGGGCAATCAAGGTTCTACTGTACCTCAATTGAGCGCTATACTGCACTCTAATCAATCATTAATCAAAGAAACAGTGTAAACAAAATATTACGTGGTTCCTCCTGCATAATTGAACTTCATCTATCAGTAGCGATCTTACACGATGGAAAGAAAGTTGATAGTGACATTGAAAAAATTCTGCAGGTAAATTTTGTATTATAGATTAAGAATCATCCAGTTATCCTATTTAAAGTAAAATTGTACAATTATTAAAAAATGTATAAAAAAGATCTATAATCTACGATCTATCATTTGTCAACTAATTAATTTTTATTGCTAGACTGCGGATACTCACGGAAATTTGTATCTTTCGGAATATATAATAATACAAAATTGAATCTAGAAATTGGTTTGCTTATTACATAAATATTACAAGTAGTTTGGATATTTCGTATATTTTGACGTATTATACGCATCTCTACGTGTTCAAATTTCCTTTCATTTAAATGCATAAAAGTCTGCAATCTAATTACATCTTAGTAAATTATCATACAAGAGAACCCTGAAATACTTGCTCTGATAAATCCAGAAAGCGACACATTAAAACAACTGCCAGATGACTAAATTCCTTTAGAATTTAGTGCTTATCTTTCAACTGCGTAAATTTAAATCCAGCTTTTATTGTACATTATGCAAAGTAACGAGTAGATCTCGTTACAATGCAGAGTACTAAATGAATTATTCATCGGAGACGTTATCAAATACCTTCTAAAGAATTAAGATCTCCTTGAGGATTCGTTGCTTAAGATCGTAAAGGGTGTGAACAATTTCCCTCAAAAATTCCCCTGCCCTTTTCAGCCAAGCAACCTTCACAAAAGCGATAACCACGGGGAAAAGAGGCGGTAGAAAGTGGCAACGCATTCAAACGAAGATTCGAGTTCATTCTTATCGACCACTGAAAGCTATTTAATGATCGTACACGAGTCGAGTTCGCGCGATTACCACGTGAACTCCATTTCCGATTACGTAGGAACACATCGGAATCGCGAAGAAATTTTTTCGTACTCGGCTACACCTGGCTACGCTTTTAGCTACCTGCAATTACTTTCGATATCTGTTCGGCGCACAAGCGCAACTTTTCATTTCGTAATGTATCTTTGAACGTAGGAAGTGGTTGGCGCAATAATAGCTACGTCGTCGAGATTAACTTCACTACTTATTGGTTTGTCAATGTGTACACTGGTATTCGTAAATATTAGGACACCCCTTGGTTCCATAAGGTTCGATGATAAATTGAAGGGCTCCCAAGGAAAATCACTTTTCCTCGTGTTTGCCTCTCTTCAGAAAAACGAAAGAATACTCCGGCATTTCTAATTTCCTCTTGATACGCTCCAATTTTTCTAAGTGATCGTTGAAACTTTGTTCGAACAATTCCACGATTTCGGAGCGGTCTTGCATTTCTAGCGTAGCGAACAATTTTCGATACTGAATTAACGTTACTTTTTGTATTTGTTTACTTTTGTAAACAATTTGATTTTATTAGGAATTATCTTATAATACGCAATAGGTAGCCAAATATGGAACACTGACATTAGATACGATATGGGAACGAACAAAAAGTAGCTTTATCGTTCTTATCGATTAAGACACTTTGGCTATAAAATCACATTTCTAAAGAATTAATTAAATAAATAGCCACTTGCAATAATCTACAAGCAAGTGTCAAACTCTGCACTAGCACATTTATCATGCGTCCAGAATCCGCATATTCAAGCAAGAAAAAAGTTCTTAGCGAAATAAACGGTTGTCAGAGTAAATGACAGCCTATAACCGTTTAACAGATATTTGTTTGTCAGGTTTACAAAAAATGGCACCGTTTCATATTTGCTCATTTTCCTTTACATTCTATATGATTCTTGTAAGTATATCTGTAAATTCCCGATTCTTGGATATAAATCACGAAAAAGTTTAGTAAATTCTTTTATCTCGACATTTACATCTTCATGATTTATAACTTTTCTACGACGTAATGATACGATATTACTATGTCGTATGAATGTTGAGATTGATATATTATAATATGATATTATTCCCATAAACGATGAAGTCGTAGAGATCAGGATAACAGTATTTATTGCAAATTTTTTCGTAATAAGTTAAGATATAGATCATTGTTTTATGATATCGATTACTCGTTATCGTTTAAAAAGCAAGAAAATTTGACATGGAAAATTAAAAAAAAATTGGTCAGCAGCTCATCAATTTGTTTAATTCTATCGCGATTCTCGAATTTTTATATCTTCATCCTGTTCTCGTTTTGGTAAACAAAATTTTTCACACTTTCTTCAAATATTTTTAAATGTTTCTTTCAATTTAATGAAAAATGAACCGATATTTTAGCAATAAATTATCAAGTCAGAAATCAACTATTTTGGAATTGATCGAACGATGACTTTGCATTTACGAAGAATGGCAATCCAAAGATTTGTAAAAATTATTTGCAAGAGTTACAAGAGGAATGTTATAAGTTAGAGATCATGTCGACTGAATCTAAATCGAAATTCGTGTAAACAAGAAATTTAGAATTAAACAACAGCAAATATAATAAGAATATTAAATAATACCGTTCGCATAATTATCTACAATTTGATGATATTAACGAATCGACAAGTGACAAGTTATAATATAATAGACAAGCGTAACGCCACTGTATCTCACATGTTTGCGCTCATTTTTTCCAACTTTCCCATCACGCGTCGAATAAATACCAAGTAACGTTTTTTGTTCCTCGAGAGACGCTGGAGTAATAAATTTTCGTTCGCAAGAAGGTGCAAAACTGAGCATTTTTTCAGCATCCTAATCTCAGTAATATAACACCAGTTAAATCGTGCGAGTCAAGCCAAACGATAAAATTTTACTTGACATTTTCTCCTTGCTTTCACACGCGACCTAACGCGTTTACTTCACTACTTTGCAAACTCAATTTTCTGAAAGATGAAATTTCTAAGGCAATTTCGATTTTCGTTCTAATCGCAATATTTTCCTCGCCCACGCTATTTTTTCAAGACAGGTCGGCACACCGCGTTAATATTAGCCCGTACACACCTCTACGTTCGCATCAATTCCGTGCGTAGCAACTTGTAATTCCCGCGTGTACCTTGCAAGACGTGTTTATGAATTTTCCATGCAAAAGCCATACGTTTAGACGCTTTTACGAGTGCACAGTCCCGCGTCTCGCGTGCATGCAAATAACGCGACCGAAGGAATATTTCAAAATGTCACGACACACTGGGACACGTATTCGTTAACACGCGCTGCTACCTGTCTTTCGAGCGTACCACTTACGGTTGTAAAAATTTCGTTGGTCGCAGACGACGGAGAGGCGACACGGGATTTGGCTGACCGTTAAGCAAACGGGTTAAAGGTTTATTGGTCGTCAGCCGGTAACGTGGAAAAATCGTGGCACTACGTCGTTGAATCTAATCCGCTGGAATGGCAACTACATCTATCGCGCGTTGTAAAGGGCTCATATCGCGAATATGTTTTATGATAAACTTTTGTCATTTAAGCTGGATGGCGCACTTTGAACTTTGCAATGTCGAAACTTTGTGCTTGACAATTTTGATGGCTCTCGCGATATCAGAAGTTGAACGAAAATTGATCTCTGTTATCCTGACAAGAGTTTCGAGTGGAAACGGGCGTATTGTTTCGAGTGATATTAATTATTTGTACGTAACGAGGATGGGAATAAGACTCGGAGTGTACTAACCAGTCTGTACTGACAAATCAGCGCTATATCAAAGAAAGATCGTTGCTTGTATATCTACTCGTGTACTTTTGTAATATTGTCGAATTAACTTTCTTACTTATGTTCGTAACCGGCTTATTACCTGAGCTTGTAACTGGCTATGGCCTAGTAAAAGAATAATGATAACGTAAAATACTCAAAGAAGTGCATATTAGCTACGGAACAAAGCAGGAAAAACGTCTTGAGATTCGTAAAATCAGCAGCTCTATGGGACGAAATCTAGAGACAGGAAATATACCATCGCTAGTGTCTGTATTGTTGATGCGACGTTAAAGAATGAAAGAAGAAGAAGAAGAATGATGATAATAATAATGATAATAACAAATAATATTTCAGCTACTGTCAGGGGCATAAGAAAAATTACTGAAAGGGATTTAAATGGTTTGCATTTGGTGGCAAATAAATAAAAAAATCCTGTGAAGATGATTTTGACAGCTTTTTCAGGGCCATTAACTCTTTTTTTTAATGGAGCCACATACTTTTTGATGCACCGGTGGATGTGCTTTTTTATTCTCTACAAAAAATATTGAGACAATTGTATATATCTGAAACTAATTAGTTTAGGAGATATTTTAACTTCAATTTTGTTGAATTTACCTATAGAAACCACGGAAAACATGAACACAGGAATACTGTTTTTCCATATTTCCTTGGCTTTTTCTACGATATGCCTAACAAAATCAAAGTTAGAATATCTTTTAAACTAATCATTTGTACATACAATCACCTCAATGCCCTTTTGTACAAAATAAAATAGCATCGATTGACGCGTAAGAAGTCTCAATTTAAAAAGTGTCAATGATCTTGGGAAAACTGTCAAAATAAGCTTCGCAGGTTCTATCAGGTATTCCATAAAAATTTCAATATACGATACATGTTGGCATAAATTGAGGTAGAAATCAAAATATACGTATGAATGTAATTTTATGAGTTTATCGATATGATCAGACCGCAAATAAATCGATTTCATCGTCGTTGCAAGTCGATATTTGCTGTTTCGTAATTTGTTCAAACAACGAAAACACGTCTTTCGTGTATAGTGTACGGAAGAAATTGCGTACACGTACCCTATATAAAGCCATAAGATATAACTTGACGATATTGTTTGTGCTGAAAATTTCGTCTACGGAAAACTGTTTTTCTTTAAATATAGCTATATCGAATGTAAGCAACTGGTAACAATGTGCCCTGGGTCATCGTGAAATATATTATTCGATTACTATGTCATTGTCGGCTTTCCTCTTAAGTTTCTTTTGTGTGGTTGCGGGTGGAAAATAGCGACAAAACGTGGAAATACCTCAGAAATAAGAGGTAATATTTCCTGTAATGTCTGCATTCAGTTCTGTGTACTTGCGTTTGTGTATGTGCGTGTGTGATAAAGAAAAATTTATTATACCCATAAATATAGTCGTGGGAAGCCAAATCGGTTGATACTGATGCACATAGCCAATCATAAAAGTCTACGTGCATTAATTAAACTTTTTACATTCCACTTAATCAAAAGAAGATAAAAAGGTGCTTTGTCATAAGATCATTTATATTTACAGTGGCTCGAGCAAAAGTATTCCTATACTTGCCACAGTAAGCTTTTATGTTTACGTCATCAATATACAGAGTGCCCACGCAAATGGAACAGGCTGTATCTCTTAAACGGTTAGGGACAGAAAAAGCTAAAGGTTCTCTGAATTATTTCAGTCTCTCTGCAAGTGTTTCGGAGTACCTACGTTATGTTCCACTACAAGACTGAAATAATTCAGAGAAATTTTATCTTCGATAACTTCCTAATGAATAAGTTTAGGGCATAGGTATGTTAGTATTTTTATGTAGAGCACAAGAAATTGCATCGATTGGTGCAGTAAAAAATATAGATCTCCATTTAAAAAGCAAGATGCAGTTGCATTTTTCTGATGCACCGATGCACAAAAATGCATATAATTAGTTGCATATTATGCACTGCCTGATACCATTTAACTTCTACTTAGGACATCTTTTTCTATTCCTAACCGTTTACGAGATATAGCCTGTTCCAGTTGCGTGAAACACACTGTATATATACATTGTATACAGAAAAGTATTTTGAAATTTTATTGACACTATAGCGAGACGCGACTGCTACGAATTATATCGGCAATCGAATCCAATTTAAAAATATACATACAAGTTGCAAAATATTTTCTACGAAATTATATTTAGTAAAAAGATAATACACGGTATAAATAGACGTCTTAAGCCTATAGTACGCTGTACAATGCAGAAACTTTATTATAGTAATTCTTTCATTCCATCGTTGTATCAATTTAGAGAAGCGATGTATTATTTTTCTGTTATGATTCTAAACATATAATTGGCTTGTTTATGCACGTTTCTATTGCGTTACTTTGAATCCTCCTTACCTTATATCGTAGGCATTGTATTTTGTGACAGTAAACGCAAAAAAAAAAGGAAGAAATTATATTTCGATAGACATTACCAAAATACACGTAGTTCTAAATATCTACGGTTCTACTATTCAAACGAGTTTTTCTAGCTTTTGCTTATTCCACGCTTTGTATGAATAAAATAGTCCAAGGTAGAAGAAGATGTCCGAAGAGACACAGACACGCGAGGAAAAAGCGAAGGAGTCAGCAGGGTTAAAGATGATCCTACTAAATAATTAAACTTGCTAATGTCGCGGACGATTGCCCTTTAGATATTCTTGTGATCTATGCAAAATGTGTTTGTATTAAATATTTCGCAATTTTTGTATATATTTTTCCAATCGTATCAAATTTTCTTGATATAATCACGATAACTGAACATTACTATAACGCTAATGAAATTTTGCAGTGTTTTTCGTATAACGCACACAACATGTTCATAAAGAGTGTTCGAATATTTTCGCGAACTTGTTCGTATGTAGCTTTCTGCAATATTGTCCGTGCGCGTATGATGTGAAACTATGCGACTGATAGTGCATCAATGTCCACGTCAAAGATGAAGCAGTTGCTTTCATACATGCGTTTCATGTTTTATCATACGGAAAGGAGGAAAACTCAAGGAGCAGATATTTCCCTTCAGTTCGTAGAAAACCAGCGATCGCGTTGCTTTATCGAATCAGACGACGAAATTAATGGAGGGTAGGGAAATTGCGTACCATTATGACGCAATTTCATAGTTCTCGTCGAATCGCTCCTCGCTGACAAGCCGAAGCAAAAAACGAATATAGTTCACGTAAACCGAGTTAGAGATACAGAACTAATAATCGCGCGCAAATTCTTTTTAAGTTAAATTTCTTTATCTTCGCTAAAGAAAAGGTAAATCATCAAACAGTATCTAGTGCATTAAAAAGCATCGATCGACATAACAATCGGGCCGTGAGAATAACAAACTTTTTTTTACCCTTGTTCTCGTTTAAAAATCACATCTAAATTTTGTATTAGCTTCCGATAATATTTATTACCTTCGTTATAGCTATATCTTTTCTTCTAGATAACCATCTGTTAATTTACGATTTCTTGGATAGTCAAACGTTAGGTAAATCTTTTTAATGCTTTGACGAGTTAACACGATGATACCCTGCCATTGGATCGTATCCGATTTTAGGCAAGCAGTTTGTTTTTAGGATGTTATCTCTACTGAGATTTCGAAATGTTTTGTACGGTACACATAAACAAGTTTCAGAAGCGTTCGAATACTTCCGCGAGCTACTGTACGCGATAAAATCAATGTACCGCAACCTTGCGACAGAGAGTATTTAACACTAGAACTACCGATAATTAACACGAAGCTATTTCTACCAAAGCCAGTGAAAATGACTGGTCTCTAAAAAATACGTAATAATAGAATATTTTTATATTTATTGATTTATTACTTTCTTACAGAAGGAATTCCATGTTATGTAGTACTTTTTTGGTATTATTAATTCATCTGAACCAGTCATTTTGACTGGTGTGGTAGTTCTAGTGTTAATAAGAAAATATTAATAGTATTACTTTACAGTGAGCAAACACACGAATCAGTTTAATATTGCGTAATGACAGTAACATTTTATAGCTTTTAATAACTTTATCGATATACATACATAAACGTTCGAGCGTATCAATGGCATTTCCATGAGCACGCGTGAAACGTCGCGAGTCTCGCTTGGAATTTCGTTTTGTGCGAGTTTGACTACAACGTGTTTCGATGTAACTTTGCCTGAGATCGTTTGTGGCAAAGTTCCTGAAATTTTTGGGATAACGTCGTGATTGCAAGAAGAAATACTCGAGTATTTCGCATTATCACGCCTGCTGCGCAGTGAAATTTTTCGCCAAAATTAATCAAAATTAATGCAACATCGACGTAACTAAGAACTTGTAATTATCAATTTTCCAAGTTATCCTAAACTTTCCTAGTTATTCGTTCGGATAAAGAAATTTCAAGTTGAGAAAAATATTTCCTCCAAAAGCTTGTCCTCCTTCCGCTTCTCCTCTTATCTAATTTATCGTTACGATAAAAAATATATGTTCTAGTTTATACGTTCTTAATTGAAAGAAAGTTACAAAGTCGCTTTTATTCTTTAACCGTCCGGTGGGATTCTCGCTAGATCTGTAATCTTAGAAATCAGCTTACAAATTTTCAGCGGTTGGAAATGAAGAAATTTCGAAAGTGAGGGAAGGGGGAATAGACTCTGGCGTTGAATGAATTTTCATAATCTCTGGCAATTTACATTAAGTACAAGACGTCCAGGTGTAATTATCCTTTACAAAGGACGATCTTGGAGAGGTCTATCGGGACACGTGTAATTGTTCGAACGCCTCCAGTCTATGTTACAGGCCATTACCGAAGCTCTCTTAATTTCCTAACTTAATCCGAGAACGATTTACACGCGCCGCGTGAAACATTTCACCCTAATGACAAAGTACGGTGAAATGTAAGATAAAAACAAACTCAGCAGGTTTTGGTTTAATTACAAGTAATTTCCTACAACCCGTTTAATTTATTTGTACATAAGTATTTATATGTAATACACTAATACACATTAATACACAACTACACAGATGCAATTTTAATACTTCTAATCAATTGAAATGTAATAATTAGAATAACTATTAAAATAATTCATTGAAAAAGATATATTTTCTATGGTTATTTTTTGATAATGAATGTTACTTTCGTTTATCTTTATTTCATTTCAAGTAGAATAAGATGTTGCATATTATGCATAGAATGTTTCTTATATTTTGCGAATTTTACATTTTATATTTATTTAATCGTAATCTGCTAAATAATAATCTCTATAATATTATGGAATGAATTGAATGTTTTGGAATCGGAAATTTTTTATTTTAATTGTTATTCTTCACTTCACTAGAATTAATACTTTTCATAGAAAAATGTTTCGAATATAGAAAGAAATAATTATAATATTACTTCAACGTATTTATTAGCCGATAAATTCGAATTCAATTCTATCATATACAAGATAGAAATTATATCCAAAGTATAATATTCTAGAGACCATGATAAACATTTTGGTAATTATATTCGAGATTAAAGTTTGTCTTTTTATTAAATTATATTACACAATACCGATCATATTTTAATAACATAATTAAACGTATAATATTTTTGGCAAATGTCTGAATTACATTTAATTTATAATCTTGGCGGTAATCGTTTTGAACGGTTATTTGATTTAAACATAATCGTAGAAATGGTTATAATGGCAGAAATTCGTGTCTTTAGTTTTCTTTTCGTATAAAGTTTAAGTTTGTGAAAGTTTAAGTTTGTGAAACTGAGTGATATAACAGCTATCTATTTTGTTAAGAATATTGCAACGTATATGAAAGTTTGATCTTTTGGGACTCTTCATGCAGAAATCTTTCTTCTAATGGAAATACTAAATAACGAAGACCACGTCCTCTCTATCATATTATCTATATATAATAATTATCTTATAGGTAATTAAGTAAATGATTATAAAAACGATGAGTAGCTTCGGTAGTATTAATTATTTGATGTTTGGTGATTCTTAAAATAAAATCCTGAAATTCAATTTCTACGTAAATTCGCAAATACGTTATAAAATGACGTGGGAATTTCACAAATTGTATAATCAAAGTATTAAAATTGTCTATACGGCTATACAATTATTTATGCAATTAAAATTGTATAATTAAACGATTTAATTAGCAATTAAAATTATACAATTTACGAAATTGTATAATTAACTAACTTGTTAAAATGTCCGACTTTCCCTCTATTTGTGACAAACTTTTTCCTTTTACGCAATTTTTACGTTAAAAATAATGACGTGTTTTAACGATTTCATACAATCGTAGCAATCATGATAATTCCATTGTTCAATATCTGATTTTTTATTTAGAACTTCATAAACGCCATTGCAAATTATACCATCCCCTGTCTTTTATTTCTTTGCTGAATTTTCCATTTATTATGTTTACTAGGAAGCACTATTCCAATTTATACATTTTTATCAATAATTTTTGCAATAGTCATTTATATTTTAAATATCGTAGTAGGAAAATTAATATTGTACGTTTGGTTGCTTATTTAGGATTTTAAAAAATGTAATTGCAATACTATACGTATTATTTTCTGCGCTATATTCTTCTTATAGAATTTATTATAAAATTACGTTGCGAATTTAAATGGAACTTTCCAAGTCACTCTTTATTTGCAATATGTTAGAATATTTACGAAAAAGCAACCATTTTCAATTTGTATATCTGTTAATGAATAATTTACAATACTCTCTGGTATCTTAACTATCGATTGAGCATCGAAATTAATTAACCGGAGACTGATTTGGAATTTTAATAACGTCGTTATAAGTTATGTTATCTTCTTCATTGTATTCTCATCGTACATTTTGTTCCCAACTATAACTACTTACGAATTCAATGGTCATCGCTTATAACAGATCCAAATACCACAAGGGGATACAAGTTTAATATATCTTGTGCAATCATAAGTTGCCAACTGAAATTTATACGAAATTTATACGCTTTATCGTACATATATTTCATCGAAATTTCTCGAATAATAAAGTTTCTTACCGTACTCTTTGCGTCGTTTCTTTTAATATTTTCGGTTCAAAAACTATATTAATATGAAAATGTGACTACCATAGAAATTTATCGAAATGTTTGTAAAGTCTCTTACCGTATCATCTACATCATTCTTTGTAATATTTTCAACTCGAAAATTCTATTAACTTGCAAACGTGGATAGTAGAAATGTAAAGAGGAATATCGGTAGTATTACATTTAACTAACAAAAGGAACTGTCTGTTATAAATTGATATTTAACGTTAAATATATGATGTATATTCATGCGTTTCAAATATTTTTTATCGTAATTGTATTTATATCAACGCGCATAAAACTCTCATTCTACAAAGCAAGATTAATTTACCTGGTTAATTTACCTTATAAGACACTTTGTGTATCAAAGAAACGTGCGATGATATTGTTATTAATCGTAAAATATTATTTAAGAGATGCGTGACGAAATTTAGTTCGATGAATTCTCGTTTCGTGAGTCATTCGTAGAAATATTTTGCAAAAACAAGAAAACTTCTCACATTGATACGTGTATCTCTCTTTTTTTTAACGTAATTGTCTAGTGTATTTATCCGTATCTTGTAATATTTTCTGAAATATTCTTTGGTCAGAGAAAATGATATTTAAACAATCTTTTCGTTTCCGTAGAAACAATTTGTAAAATCATTTCCTCAGATCGATACGTGTGTTCCTTTCTATTTCAGAGTAAATATCCAATACATTTATCTATGCTTTTTAATACGTTTTTAGATAGCTTTTCTACAGAAAAATATGATATTTACAAGATTCGAATAAACAGAAGAGGATTTTTCGTTTTCCTGATATTCGTTTCTCTTTTTTCGAACTAACGAAGATCTCGCAGAATGAACGTCGAACGAGATTTATGGGACGTTAAACGGAATAACGTTCTAACAGCCGGAAGTAAATCAAAGGATAAACGAAGGGAAGAAACAAATCGAGCAAATTGTACGTTGTATGGTTGAGCATCGTAGTGGTGTTGTATTGAACCATTATTATTTCCCATGACTATTCATATTTTTATTAAACACGATAAAAACACCATAAGACAATATAATAAATGTGCTGCTTTTATTGTCACAAGACAGACAAATGTATTTGTTAATTCTTCGATAGAGTTAGAAAATAACGAGGGATTTAGAACGAACGATTTAAAAAATAAATATCGTTTTGTTCTTAAGACTCGTTGCATTTCTCTGATGTCAATCCCTTTAGATTTATCTTCATTGAGTCATTAATACTTACACAGTGCAATAAAGTAATGCAGAATTCGAAATGAAGGATCTGAATAGTAATAACTATTTCTGGTATTGGACTCTGGATTTTTATTTCGTCTGTATGAAAGCTGTCCTTTGGTTGACGATGGTTCTGTCTTGCATCGATTAACTATGAAACTGAACAAATGATAGTCTTATAGGCAACGAGAAATTATTAACTTATATTGTCAAAATTTGTATTCACGTCATTTTATGATTTTACGAATTTTAATCTATTAAGTGATATTTGATCTGATCACTGTGCTACATATCTATTAGATAGTAACTCGTTTGCCTTCCAAACTTTGCTATTGACAAACCTGACTAGAACTAACTAACTTCCAATGAATTTTATTTTATCACGTTATTACGTTTTTTGATGGAATACGGAAATCAAATTCTCGGACATTTATTAGGTCATCGGGACGTGCAGCAATAACGTGATCCATCTCTCTATGAAAATACGGCGACGCACCTATCGTGTCGAATATCCACCTATATCATCATTCAAAAATCTAGAAGCATGGAATACTTTTAAAAAATGGACATATTTAAATTATGACACATATTTAGATACAAGTTCATTTTATACAGTTCATTACGTATCTATTAGAAGGATAATGGTAGCTAGGTCATCCCATAAGTTCGTGCCGTTTTTCGAGCGTTTATATATGTTAAGATTGTTTACATACCTTTCAGTTTCATGAAAAAATGTAATCCCCCTCTCATTGTACAACTTCTTCCCATTTTTCTGGTAGGGCCATTATTCCGTCTCGATAAAAGTTCTCTTGTTTTTCTTTAAAATAATTTTCTAAGCTATTTTTGAGAATGTCAATATTTTCAAATTTTTTACCTACTAAAAAGTGTTGTAATGCTCTGAACAGGTGGTAATCAGATGGAACAATGTCTGGGGAATATGGGGGATGTGGTAAAATTTCCCAATTAAATTCAGACAATTTTTTTGTATCGCTTTTCGCGACATGCGGTCTAGCGTTGTCGTGATGGAAGATAACGTTGTTCCTATTCACTAAACCTGGTCGTTTTTCAGCTAGTGCTTCCCTTAATTTTTCTAACTGAGTGCAGTATTTGTCTGAATTAATGGTCAAACTTCGTGATTTTTCAACAAGATCCTAAATTTTATCTTCGTCTGTCTTAGGAGGACGCCCGGAGCGTTCCTCGTCTTCTAAACAGAAAATGCCAGCTCTAAAATGTTGGAACCACTTCCTACAGGTGCGAGATGAAAGCGCATTTTCTCCGTAAACAGCACATATGTTTTTCGTGGCAATTGTTACAGAACTTCCTTTCCGAAATTCATATAACATGAGATGTCAAAAACGGATACGCATTTCACTCATGATTTTTTACTGTTAGAAGTCACTGTGTTCACTATATTACGATCTTATACCCACGAAAATCTGCTCTAGCCTGTTCTCGATCAGCTAAGCTCAAGTGCATTGGTCCCTTATCGCCGTATGTTTATAAATCGGCACATGAAATGCATACACAAAAGTCGGCACGAACTTATGGGATGACCTAATATTAAAATAGTTGCACTATTACTTGTGCGAATTCATATTTTTATGAACACAATTAAAAAAATCGAACCGTAATAGAAATATGTTTTATCTACTAAATATTATAACGATTAATACACTTGGAACATTTTATACAGTTTTCCATATTACGTACTTTCAAATTTCTCTTTAATGGGTAAATAATTCATTGCATTTTAAGTGATTTAATTGCTACAAATATATTCATAACTTAACTTATAGCTATTGTAACCAGAATTTTTCTCCTTTCTTTGACAAAGAATTATAAATAATTAGAATTTCTTCCTTTTATCTCGATATAACATCTGAAAACTATAAACGAGATATCCTTTCTCCGAAGTGTAAACGTGACGAGCACACATTTTTGCTTTATCGTTAATTTGTATGAAATACGTTGCAGACAAAAAAAGTAACCGAATTTACTATTTAGAACAGAAATCTCAGAAATTAAATGCCAGCATTTGCGAATAAAATTCTTAGAATAATCGTGTGACTTCTTATACGTGTCTAAATTCAGAAAGAGTATGACACGAGTCGTTGGGAACGTGACAAAATTTAATAAAATCGGAATTTCAAGAAAATTAAGATAATTTAACGTCGGTTTGTAAAATTCCAGGCTGATCACTTTTTATTACAAAAGAAACGGAAACACAAGCAAAATAAGAATATTTGTACGGCAAGCGGATAATTTATAAATTTAAACGTAATTGCGCGTTTAAAAGGGGAGGCCGATTTCAATTTATTCAATTCGCCGTTTTATTTCATACGCACTTTTTCAAAAAAGTCCCTCGATTATAGCTGAAACATATCGCGAACAAACAGATGAAACAATTCGCGTTAGCGAATAAATATAATTCGATCCTATCACACGATTATACAAAACTTCTTGCGCGGGAAACGATTGTACAAAACCTGAAAGATTCAAATACGAAATTCTATCGCGTTCTCTCTGTTTCTACCCTGGTTCTGTATGCACGATTTTTAATTATTACGAGCATTCTAGTTTCACTTTGAACAAATTTCATAATCTACCTCACACATTCGCGAAGCATTGCTCGTCGCGAAATTAAATGTAATCTCTTATACGTTCGATTACTATCATTTTTAATAGAATCAAATTTATTATAATCGTTTATGATATAATTTACTAATCTAATTTCTTTGTAAATATGAAGAACACGTCACGCATATAATAATAGTTTCGTAACAAGAAAACTTAGTAATAAACATTCTGTCTGATATTAAGATGTTCATATCATCGTACATATGCGTACATGCAGACACAGAATAGAAGAAAACCTGCCATGTCGAATATATCATTCAGAATATGTAATACTCTGTCTTTCTGCATGATCCTTGTTATAATAAATGATTGTGAAAAAGAAAAGTTTTCGATACGTTTGTCAGAAATTTGTCAGGATACCTTTATTCCCTGGAGGTTCTGGAGTGCCGATTGACCCCTCACAATCCGCATACCAAAAGCTTATCGTTGCCTTTCCCGTTTCGTGACCAGATCGTTTAGGCAGTTTCTAATCTTTGGCATCGTGACTTTGGGTCGCTTCTACCAGTAAACTATCTCACGCCTCTTCTAAATAGTCGTATCATGGACACTTCATAGTAGGGCGACTTCGGGTCGCCGATTATCCCCACTTTCCAAACATTCGTTGGAGTACCCTGCCGTGGTCCTTACCGAGTCTCGATAAATTACGGGGAAGCCAAATAGCTGCGGGCTATCTGCCGTAACGTGATTAAGCAAATGCGTAGCCGCTAACACGTACATCGATTGTTCGAAATCTCTTACGTATGAGGCTATTTGTATTCGAAAACGGTTAATTTGAAAAATACTTTTATTTAGTTTTGTCAAATTAGCGTATGGAACGATTTTACCTTCACTTCTGATGTTTCTCGTTTGTGTGTTTATAGATATTTTTAATGATCGTCTTAAGAACAATTTTTCACGATAATGACGGATAACGTGTTAACACTTTGACTGCCACGCCAAAATCACATGTTTCGCTCAGAACGCCACGGGAGTATTTTTATTATTCAAAGCATATAATGGCAAAATAATAATAAATTGATGATGTAAGACAACATTCTTTCCCAATGGACCGTTTATCTTATTGGTGGCCACGGGTGATCACCGTGGTGCCTTGGTAACAGTTTTTTTTTTTTTTTTTATTATGTTTATTGAAATTACAATCAATTCTTGCGTTGAGAATTTTCAGTAATTTTTCTGGCGTGGCGCAGTAACATGGCAAATTATTTATAATAAGTTATTACTTGTTATAGATAAGTATAATTTGTAAATAGATATTGTAAGTGATTAGATATTACTTAATTTAAGTAACTAATTGAATCTAGCGTTTAGGTCTAGCGGGTAGTGTCTCTTCAGCCTGCGGATCTGGTCCGACGTATCAAGTAGTCCAGTGATTAGGGGGTTTCGGTGTTTGTTGACTCTATTGCTATATCTGTCGCTATATTTTGCTATTTCCTCTTTGACTGTGGGTATCTTGAGGTCGCGATGAATTGTTTCGTTGGTAACATACCATGGAGCATCAACTAAGGATCTCAGCGTCTTCGATTGGAAGCGTTGAAGTATTTCAATGTTGGAGTTACTTGCTGTTCCCCATAGTTGGATTCCGTAGGTCCAGACAGGTTTTATTACGGTCTTGTTTGGTAACAGTTGATAGCGACATATTATAACAAGGCTTCGTTTATTTCAACAAACCATTCGCATTCGTTATTTCGTCGTAAGCAAAACGTCCAGAATATATTGTTGAAACGTGTAGATGATATTAGTAAACGGTATTTGCTCATTCTAAATATAATAGTAAGGTATATTCACACTTCTAACTTCAATTATATGATTATAAAGCAGCATTTACCATTATTTTCTAAGCTGTGCTTATAACAATATTCATAGATTACCCTTCAGAGATATGGATGCAAACATAGTGCACCGTTAGATGCAAGATTTGTTCTCACTATTTTTTTTTTTTTTATTGATGTTCTAATAAAAATGTTTAATTGTTCAATGGGCCACTTTTTATTTCAAAGTATCTTCTATTTATCGGTTATATTCAAAATCCTCTAACTATCAATTTTCATTCAATTTTTACAATTGTAAGTAGTTGAAGCGCTCCGGTCACCAATGACCACCCTGGCGTCACAGGAGGTCGGTCATATATGACCAACGTGGCAGTCAAAGTGTTAATAACAGTGTAACAAAGCCAATATAGCAGAACCTGCTATTGTTTAATCAGGCTTCGGTCTTTTTGTTAGTCATGCACAAAGCGGAAATAATCGAATTTGATTTTTATCACGCACTTGTGTGTACGTAATAATGCAACAAACGATAGCGGACTGTGAAACTTCCTACAGTAGTCGCGTAAATTTTCACGCTCGTATTAGGTAATGGTTAAGCAAGCATTCCACTCGCACGTACGAAGACATTAGGCTAAACGTATTAGAAAAATAGGGGATGGCCAGAAATAGCAAAGACGAGCATCGGGAAATAAGTATTGCAGCTGACAAGGTTCATAAAAGAAAGTCTGAAACTAAGAGCTTTGCGCCTGAAAAATTAAATCCAAGTGCAATATCAATTACTGAGTTGGCAACTGATTGCGGACTTTGTCAATAGGTGGTATTGTAACCCAATACAATGTTTCAAACGCAGCCAAAGTACCAAAGAAACCACGATCAAACAAAAATATGACGATATAATGCCGTGGTACAGCGATATATTATAGTATTAGGTATGCTTTCGAACATACTGTGACGGAGAAATATATTGTGGTTTGGTTATAACAGGGTACACGTGTGTCTGTGTTGCCTAGAAACACGTAAGTACCTCGAAAGCTATGGATGCTGCAGAAAAATATTTGAAACAAATGTCGTACGGTTTCGGGGATGATATATCGTGTTTATTTTACCTTGCAATTACTTTTCGTTAGTTTTTAAAATTTTTATTTCTTAATTTCTTAAATTTAAATTTATGTTTTTAAATGAGAACTATATTCTTGTTTTGGATATTCTTTTGATCGACGCTGAAATATTTTCGAAACACTATTTACTTGTATTTTTCGCATAAACCACTATCGAGATATCAAATATAAAACTCGATATGCCGGCGGCATTGACGTTACCCAATGCACTATACACGTCAGACTTTGTGCATCGTGGTGACCCTAAAAACAGACGATTGCGCGCATATTAAATACTATTCCTTTCGCTTGTCCTTCTGCGCGTTTATCATTGAAAAAGATGCGATTTTTCATCCTTTTTAGGAATTAATATCTCGATAATGATTTATGCAAAAAATGCAAGCAAGGAATATTTTGAAAATGTTTTGGTGTTGGCTACAGAAATGTACAAGAGAAAAATATAGTTCCCGTTTACAAATATTATCGTGACCTTCGTAGGGCTTTCCGAGGTAATTGCACGGTGAAGTAAATATCGGCACGATAGGTCTTCCTCGAAATCGTAAAACATTTGTTTCAAATATCTTTTCGTATCGCACATAATTCTTAAAATCTACGCGTGTTTCCAGATAAGGCGGACATACATAATAAATGAATAAAACATATGGCAATTTGAAGTATAAATATATTATAATATAGCAATACGAGACTCAGCGTATAAGTTAGAAAAATTAGATTGGAAACATTGCGATATACAGCTAGGTAACATGTTAAAAAGCGAACGTAATCCCGCTAAACGTGCACTTATTTAAACAGAGATTGTACTAGGCGTTAATACTACAATAAATACTACACGTACGCACATACGTGACGTGGTCTGATAAAAGGAAGTTAGCGTACAAAAGTGACTTTTCGAGATACGTAAACGCTTTTAAAATAGACGCTTCGTAGTGGAGTTCTCTGTTTCATTTGCAACTATCTTAGGTCCTGAAAAAGAAAAGAGCGGAAGGTACTTCTTCTGTCGCTTAAGAAAGAAAATAACCCATTTTCTCATTCTTTAAAAATGTTTTGTAATTTTCATTAATGTAACAAATAATAGTCTACTTTCTTAATAAATCTTAGTTGAGCGACGTTAATAATTATTCTATGAAACATATACTTCATACTTTTGCCCATAAGAGAAACATTAAAATCAACGTGAAAATCAATCTTGTCGCGCTTTGATCTCTTTCAACCGAAGAACATGTATTCGCATGTATTCGCATTTACTATTTTTAGATTAGAACTGTGAACCTTGGGAACCTCGAAGCTTCTGTAAATAAAAAATATTTCCAAGTTTGACTAACAAACGACGACGAAATACTTTAAGTAAACTGACATCGCGCATTCCAATAAATCAATCCTATACAAACAAGTGTCCTCCTCCCGTATCTTCGCCTGCACGTCCAAAGTACATGTATAGATCGTGAATGAAATCCTGTCGTGAATGAGAAATTGATGAATTTATACGAGCAAGTGACAGCAGTAGGTAATCTCGAATTCCTGGCGAAAGCCAGTACCGCAGTATACAGGGTGCTTCAGAATCATGTGGCAAGACTTTGGTATGACACATTACTCCTCCCAGGGATGAAGGAAGATCATACACTGGTTCGTCAAGCTATTTGAATTTTTATCGTAGAAAATTTTTATATAAAATGTTTTTAAATTTTACTAGGATTGCAATCGGAAACAACAGTGGTAATTATATTTGTGAAATTGAAAACCAATTTGTAAATGTATATGGAAGGTAGAAGAAATTTATTTATGAAAAAATTAACACAAATAACTATGTTGATCATATACCTAATATGTATTAAATATGATTCCACTGAATATCAAGGCTTATTAATATAATTAACTCTTTAAATACTTTTGTGACTCTTTCGACGTATATTTATATTTGTATTAAATAGCTTGTCATTTCTCTATATATTTCCAAATTTGTTTCAAACTTTATCTATATAATCCTGATAGTCGAGTTTCATAAAGTTGCTAATTAAATTTCAAAATGTTTCGAATATCACGTACAATGTATTCATAAAGGCTACCGAATACTTTCGTAAGTCTGTTTACGCACTGCTGGTCATAGATTAGGACACTTAGCAAACATTCAGTATAAATCAGATTCTTCTGACTGCTTTTACTTTCTAATTATTTTATTATAAATCTGTTATTTCACTCACATTAATGCGTCCTGTAACGTAAGATATTAAATAATCTAAAATTTGTCTTACTGTCTTTACTGTCTGTACAGTGTACGTCCAGAAACATTTGATTTTCGAAATATGGACATTTTCTGTTTGCCTCAAAATTTTCATAACAATTACCGTTCTTAATAACAATTACGATCAATTGTACGGTCTGTCTTCTGATTTAACTCCTGCAGTATTTTCATTTGTGAAGGCATCTGAAAAGTTCAGTTTATGATAATAGTAACACTGTCCATAGTGTGACAGTACCAAAAAATCGGATTACTGCCGCGTGTGACAAAATTCGGAGTACGTTTGGAATTTGGGAGACTACAGAAAGTCTTCGACAGCCTCTGAAACATCGATGTATTGTTTGCATATATTATAGCGAAAGAAGATTCTATTCAGTAATTTTTTTAACAAATTACCAAATTAATCAAAATGATCGGTACAAGATCTCTTGCTTTTGCAGGTAAAGTAAAGGACTCCATTCGTTTGAACTTGTCGGGGGACAAACAATTTATATATCATAATCGGAATTCATATAATAGGGGCTCATCAATTTTCCGCACTGCCTATTATTTTTCGTTCGCACAATGGAAGCTCATGTTCAGAAACTACGTGAATCCAGTGAACAAAATTTCGGTTATTAACTAAAATTTCGTTGGAATAAATGAAGTTCAGGCAAATGGAGTTCTACTGTGTTAAAAACGTGCATCTGTATTTGGCAATATTAATGATTATTTTCATTGAGACAGTAACATGATTACGTATATCTACCGATCGATCTCTGTATCCTAATCAATTAGCTTCGAGAAATTAGAGCTATAATAGGAGCTTAGAAATATATCAAAAATATAAATAATTAAAGAATTAAACGAGTGTAATTTAATTATATACAAATATATTATAATAAATTATAAGAAATATTAAAGCTAAATAATAGAATAAATTAACAGAAATATTAAAATTAAATAATTAAACAAGTAAATCTGCAAAGTTCGTATTTGGGTAAGAAATAACACAGAGCTAAGATACGATATCTCTTAAAACACATATAATAAGACAAAATTCACTTGTATATTTTTGTATGTGTTTGTATTATTAGGTTATCCGGAAAATGTCTTTCTTTCGCAAACGTGTGTTTTCAACAGTGCACCTTCATACAAACGTGAAACCAAGTCTGTGAAATGTCTCGGTATTTATCTCAACAAAATAAAATAGATCGTACGTAATTCGGCAAAATAATATAAAACAAAAAACGTTGTGCGTCTATTATTTCCTCATAAAACGAAAGAATCTCTTCGGACAACCTAATACATTCGAAATTGCAATGGGTGGAGCCTGCTACGATAAACAGACATATACGTATATATACCTATTTATCTTCGTTCTATTAATTCTAATTAATTGTGTATAACGTATTTAGATATAAATCAACGATTGGTAGTTGCAGTATTAACCATTCACGAAATACTCAGACGCGGACAAAAGGAAAAATTTATATTTTCCACGGAAGAGTTTCCGGACTTAAATTTATTTGATCTTTTTCCCCATCCTCACGGAGGATAAAATGTACTTTACAACGAAAGCTGAATTGCGCCTATTTCTGAAGCAATCTGTACATCGCGGAACGTGAAAAATTGATATGAAACGAGCCAGATTACACTCGCAGTTATTTGTATTATGCTACATGCCAGTCGGAAATGAGCATTTCAAACGTGCGCTGCATCAATGCGTGCTACGCTGTGAACGTGACTAAACTCAGTTTGCCGAATGACGCAACGAATCAACCTTTCTAAATCGTATTTTATACGCCGTATCGTAATTTCGCCTTTTTCTCGCGCTGCAGCCGGCGCTCACGCCTTCACCCTCCTTCGGCTCATTCGCTTTTCCATGAAAAACAAAGCGGCCAAGAGACGACAACGAATTAACGCATAAACAGTATGAACGTGCAGAGAGGAGAAAAAAAAAGAAAAAAGAAAGAGGTTCAAAGCGACAAAAAGTGTTTAACGTGGCGTAGTGTAGCGAACAGTAGCCGACCGGTTCTCTCACTAAATTAAATTCATTCACGTACGAGGGCTGCTAACTGCAAACCCGTAAAATGCCATTCCGAAATTAGATCACGAGATTGCGTGTCAGCAGTTGGATCATGAATGAATTTTTTTTCCGGGATGCTTGCTTGCTCATCAACGAACACGGTCTCGCACAGGATTGAGGAAGTGAATGGGTCACGAACGCTCGAATGAGGATCCTCAAATCCACTTCCTGTATAACAACCTACTGTTGACCAAGCAACGATTGAAGGGTCGCATGCGAGAAATAGGCAGCACCGTTTTTACTTATCTTATTGGCTGACTGAACTGAAAGAAGCTGTTTAAAAAATTAAGGAATGATGAAAAATTAAGATATTCCTTCTTATCGATGTGTTAATTGTGGCTGATAAGTGCATTCTGCTTCGTAGTAAAATTTTCAATCTTTAGAGTATTTCTGTAACTATGAATAAATTTTGGAGTCACCTGGTTCTCATATCAGAATTATCGCTGCATCCGCGTAGCTCCATTTCCATTGCAACACGAAAAAAAATTATGATACGTATATAGATCTCACACAGTAATGCTGGCTTATTTTTTCTCTTAAACATGTTATAAGTTCTCAGTTTCGACAAAAAATGGAGCTGCCTGGTTCTTGCATCCAATTTCAGGCGTGTGAACCAGTATATAGATCTTCTTGTAATTTTCATTTCTTTTATTTTGTCTCGAATATGTTTCTACCAGTTTAATTTATTATCTAAGCACAGTTCGAGATGTTTAACGGTGCTTAATTATGGAATTTCTTGGTTACTCTGAAAGCTTACTCTGGGAGTTGGTCCTTTATCGAGGGTGTAAGTGATGTGCAAACATCCGTCTGAATTGATTTTAATTTTGTTGGATTCCGTCTAGCTTTCTATCTTCTATAAATGATCTTGTAGAATTATTGCTGTAGTTCCGACTTTTTTGTCCGTATCGTCGGTAAAAGTATAAATATGTAAGTGTTTGTTGTTGTTGGTATACCAATATATAAAATATCCAGTGCTGAGTGATATTAGGTTAAGTAAAAAGTTCTGAGCGTTTTTCGCTAGATGTCTTTAGTGAGCCATATCTCACGATGTGCACATCGCATCGAGTCATAGTATACACCGATTTCAAGGTGATATTACGCATCAAAAAGGTTCTTTGTCAGTTTTGTGTTCGGTGAAGCCAGTTGTGTGTTACAGCGTTCGAAAATGGAGATAAAAAAAGAGAAAATTCGATACATTCTTCAGTACCACTACGACCAAGGTGAAAAGGCGGAGCAGGCGGCCAAAAAAATTTGTGCTGTTTATGGACCCAGTACAGTATCGAATGCAACAGCAAAGCGGTGGTTCCAACGATTCCGTTCTGGTAATATGGACGTCGAAGATGAGGCACGCTCTGGTAGGCCAATCGTCGAAAATGTGGATAAAATCATGGAAATCGTCGAGTCGGACCGGCATGTGAGCACTTATTCCATTGCCCAGGAACTGAAGATTAGCCAGAAAACCGTTTGGAACCATTTGCATAAGGCTGGTCTCAAGAAGAAGCTCGACGTATGGGTGCCACATGAATTGACGCAAAAGAACCTTTTGGACCGAATTGATGCCTGCGATTCTTTGTTGAGACGTAACGAAATCGACCCATTTTTGAAGCGGATGGTGACTGGCGATGAAAAATGGGTCACATACGAGAACAACAGCCGAAAAAGATCGTGGTCCAATCGCGGTGGGCCGGCCCAAACGATCGCCAAGCGTGGATTAACGGCCAAGAAGGTTTTATTGTGTGTTTGGTGGGATTGGAAGGGAATCATCCATTATGAGCTGCTCCCATCGGGGCAAACACTTAATTCGGACCTCTATTGTCAACAACTGACCAGACTGAAGCAGGCGATCGACCAGAAGCGGCCAGAATTGGCCAATAGGAAAGGTGTTGTGTTCCATCAAGACAACGCCAGGCCGCACACATCTTTAACGACGCGTCAGAAGCTCCGAGAGCTTGGCTGGGAGGTTCTATCGCATCCGCCGTACAGTCCAGACCTGGCACCAAGCGATTATCACCTTTTTAAGTTTTTGCAAAATTTTCTTGATGGTACAAAACTGGCCTCAAGAGAGGCTTGTGAAAATGAGCTGGTCAAGTTTTTTACCAATAGGGACGAGGACTTCTTCAACCGCGGAATTATGAAATTGCCTTCAAAATGGACAAAAGTAATCGAACAAAACGGCGCATATTTAATCTAAATCGAATAATCTTGACTATGTTAATTTCATCGTCGAAATAAAGCGAAAAAGCGCTCAGAACTTTTTACTTCACCTAATATAAACCACTCGTAAAAATTTGGTCGTTTTGCGTATATTTGCGGTAATAGTATGCTTGAAATTTTCGGACAAATAGAAAATTAACCAGTTAACATTTCACCTCGAGCGTGATTCTGGCACGAGCCAGAACTGTTCAGCCTTGTGACAGTCTAACAAAATTCAAAGTTTTGGTCAAAAAGATGTATATGTCTTTTTATGTTGTAAAATACTTCCGTTTATGATACAAAGCGTGAAAAACCATGTTTCGAATGTACCTTGGGATATTAATAAATTTTCGTCTATAGAAAGATTTTGTTCCGGCGTAATTGCTGACAAGAATTCACGATTGATACGCTAGAACACGTAGCAAATTTTGTATAGTTTCGGATTCGAATGATCTTTTTGTATTTCTGAGCTGTTGTCTATAAAACGAAAGCAACTTCCCTCAATGGTCGAAAATTAGAAAAAAAACAACATATTGTACGGGTTGCGATACAGTTGTGTACCCCACGTTTCAAGATCTATTACGTACGACGTAATCATTAAAAAATAGCGTGTTCTTGTAAAGTGTAAAAAATTGTTTATCGGATATGGAATTATTTTTATGGAATTATTTTGGTCGAAATTCATAATTCGGACAGTTGTGAGATTAATGACTTGAAGCAATACTTACTCTCCAATTAAGTCAATAAATTATAAATCTAAAATTTAAAAAATTAACGTTGACAAATTTTACTTATTTAACTATATATTACATTTAATATTATTACATACATTATTTTCCTTACAATCGATTTGCAAGTATATCATGTTCACTTACTGTTTAAAGTAATGTCGATGATCTTCCTGTTAGTAGAAGAAAGCTATCTTCCATCTGATTTATAGGTATAAAAATAAATAATCTGATGATAAAATGTTTCCCAAGGGGTAATATATTACATGTCGAAGAGAATGCAATAATTCAATGATTTGGAAGGATGTGCTACAAAAGATTGATTATATTTGGCCTCATCTATCTTTTAGCGTTACGCTAGCATTTTTTTTTTATGTTACTGAAATGATACGATCGTCGAAATACTTTTGTCACATATTCAAAAGATATATTTACTATCATAATTTATTAATTTTAATTATTTTCAATACAAACTTCATTTTATTAAAATTTTACATTAATTAATTAATATGACATCATTAACATTAAAAATTGCGACACTATAGTAAAAGGCGTCTGCCCAGTGCTGCACATCGTAAATTCATAAAATTTGTTTCAAAAAGAGAAAGAAAGATATTACCTAATGCTACATCAAACGACATTTTTCGTATCACGTAGAAAGTTGTATGCTTTCTATCAGCTGCGCTATAAAATATTACAGTTTTAGAACATTTGTCATAATTTGTTCAGCAAAATAACCGAAAAATTTAATACGTATATTTTTTCATATACCTTACACTTTGATCTCTTCGATACAAATTTTATATTTTAATCGTTCCTACATGATTAATGTTAGTACCGGTATGTGGTCACGCGAGCGTTGAAATAAAGGACGTTATGTACGATGAAGGTTGCAGGGCTTGTCGTAGCATAACATTGCAATGCATATGAGCAGTCGTCAGTAATAATACGAACTAGGTATGTCCATCAAATTTTACGCCCTCCAACGGAACAACGAATGTTACACGGTATACGTTGTGACATAATAGGACGTATACCACGGAAAAATCTTATGACTTTCCACCTACCAGTGGATTCAGAATGAAAGAACTACAGAATGTATTGAAGAATGCTCTGTCCAATCTGCGGTGCCCTTTTTATTCTTCGTTATGTACAATAAATCTCTGTCTGGCTGTAAATCGTTGAATGTCACTGTACATGCCGATTTCTAGATGCTACTTGCCATAAGCATTAAGATAGCTTCTGATGCATACACATTGATGATATATATATGTTGATCAGTTTCCGATAACAATCCTTTCACGTTTTATCTTTTTTTTTTCAAAGTTAAAATATCTTTTAACATTGGGAGAATACAATTAAGTAAAAAATGATAGATAAAACAAAGCAAGGTTAGTTCCACTACGATCCCGGAATTTTCATATTTTAATCTTTCTTTTAGAGTTTGGCAAACGAAAAGGATTGATAATTTTTTGAAATGTTTAAATTTTGAGATGTTAAAATTTCAGAACGGGAGGTCACGTGCACCAGGCTTCTTTCGCGTTTCGTTCAAACTGCAGATATTTTAATTTTACAAAGGAACGTTAGACAACGTCATATCTTAGTACTTCGTTAGCAGGCTAATAAAACTATAAAATCCTAGCATAATCAGTTGATGTCAGGAATGATTTCAGTATATCGCTGACTCACGTACTGTATTTTATCACAATGTGTCATCGTAATACTACATAATAGCGTGGATAAACACAGATGGTATCGCGCGTCAATTGTATTCCTAAGGATTTGACCACGCAACTGATGAATTAACGTCTTTATGACTACTATCTTTAGTAAAACGATGGATACTTTTTATCGTTCTTGATCTACTACTAAATCAATCAATTCGTAAAACGATAACTGGGCCATATGGTGGCTGGGGAAATTATTCGCACACTTGTTCATTTCTTTTACAAATATATTACGTGTTTTACGCGAAACATTCTGAAATTTCATTGGCATTGTAATGACACTCAGCTACCATGATCACGATTGGCAAAGTTTCAAACGATTCTGGAGATGTGATGACACTCGCACATGACAGAAGTATTTAAACAGCTAATGGTCCACGATATTAACACGTCATAGTATTCAATGGGACCATCTTTAACGCAAATAGGTCAAACTTTTCGCTTTCGCTTACAGACGTTTCGCATCGCCTCATGCCTGACTCAACAAGTGTCTGAATTAAATAGAACTACTTGATGCTTAATACATTAAAACTGTAGCTATAGTATACATGTTATCAAAGCTTACTTTATGGACATCTCTACAAACGATAGAATGATACTAATTCTTATAACCTGACAGAAAGGAATTATTCATGTGAAAAATTGCAACAAAGCGTTGATTGTTCAAATTAATTATGATACACGCTGTTCGACAAAACGGATGTTATACAGTAGCTCACAAAAGTACTCGAACTTTCTTATGTAAATATTATGTAGCTACGTTATATGAAATTTTGTGAAATTTCCTTAGCTTTGTAATGGCATTCATCTATCGTCATTGTAACAGCAAAATTTGCAACAAATTCGAGAACGTATACAGAAGATATAAGACATTTATTGCAAACATACACTCGGTGAAAAATTAGTATACAGCATGTATAGTAGCCTCAAACATGCAGTTAGTGCTAAAGATGGTCTCATGATATATTGTGGTTTATTAATAAAACGAATATTTGATTGTTTAAATATTTTATACTACTTCACATTACTTTACTTTATTTTAAATATTTTCAATATTTTTGCTGATCTTGGCGAAGAGTATGCTTCCAGTAAATATCTTCCAACTCCTATAATACATATACATACATATATACATATACATTTTCAGAATCGTTTCAAATTTTAATCAATATAATCGCGATACATATACATATATACATATACATTTTCAGAATCATTTCAAATTTTAATCAATATAATCGCGATATTCGTATCTCATTACGGTGCTAATGGAACTTCAAAATATTTTGTACGACACACACAAACAACATCTAGGAGTATTCCAATATTTTCGTGAGCTGCTGTAGATCCAGGAAAAAAGAGTTCATAAATTTAGAACATTGAGTACCAAACGGCACAGTATCGCGCCATTGCTTACCAACGCGAACGACGATTTAGCGAATGTCAACTGCTTCTTTGCGCTTCAAACACAACACCGTTTGAATATGCTTGCCATGTTTTTCCTGCGAACGATGCACTAGATTGAGCAATTTTTCTCTGTAATATTTTTTTTCCAGCTTGCACTCGGGGACAACAGAAATAACAATAGACAGATACTTCAATTTCAATAACTGTCAGCTGTGAAATGTTCAACTAGTTCTTTGATAATTAGCAAAGCTGTTGAAATTATAATTTTGCAAATATTTGTTAAACCGAATATAGTTACGTGCCAAATTATGAGTCTCTCGCGGTTACATAATTCGTACTATGCTCAGAATTGAATTTAAATAAATATTAACAGTTGCGAAGAGAGGATATTAATATACAAGGATAATTAAACCGCAAACACAGTGGAATGCCTTCATTTTTGTTTTGTTTGTATTTGATAGACTTTTATTTTATTAATTTTTTTTCATTTTTTATCATTTTCATACTTATTAATTACTTGTTGTTCGTTATTTATATTTTTGTCAATTATTTCTCGTTTATTCGTGTTCGTTATTCTCATTAGTAATAACACATTATATTGACACATTCACGACTACGTTTATTATATCTGATAATTGTAACATTTCCCTGTTCCGGTTATAGATATGCGTTCGTTTTTAATCTTGAAGACTCTTTCAATTTTGCTGCTATTTCCGATCGTCTATTGGCTGCGAATGTTTTGTAATATCTGATTCTTATTAAAGATTAAAACTGCAAATTTTCTATAATATCCGACTTTATTAAAAATTAAATCTGTCTGCGTACTCGCAACTTTGACAACAACTTCATTTTCATATTTTTCTTGGGTTCTATGCTTCGAAATGGTATTTCGAGAATTTTGATATCTGTGTCAGATTAGCCACAATTTATTGAAAGAGGGATAAAACAAACACGACAGCGACTAACCATTGTGTGCATTGATTCATTACACAAATTACGTATAGTATTAAATATTAACTGAATTATATTTTTGAATTAGTAGCATAAAATATTATAATTCATTTATTTATTAATATTTAGATATAATTTATTTTATTTAATTAAAATATTTTGAATGTTTTCGATATTTATAATAAATTGTGTTTAATTTTGTTGAAATATACAAACGTTGTACTGTATTTTTGAGGGGTTATACAGTATAATAATATTATAGTTAGTGCATTGTTTTTTGTGTCAAAATATATTTGTAATAAATGTTTATAATAGTAAATGTTTTTAGTTTATATGAGGTAATCGAGAGGAAGATGCCTAATACTTCTTATTAAATTTATGAAAAATTTAACACACATGTTCCTATCAAATCAACAAACTTTATTCGTCTAAATCAAACGCTACGAAACGAACATCAGTGAATTAACATAATTAACAATTAAATGTTGACCCACAAAATCGAAAATTTTTCCCACAGACAATCTGGTTTATCTTATCGTTTAATAATCTCATTGTGTAAAAATCAATTTTTCTTATTAACTGTAGCCATAATGAGGAATAAAATTGTTGAAAATATTTGTATCTGTAATTTTGTTGCAAACTTAAAGATTCACATGATAGAGGAAGATATATGTACGAAATATCCAAAGTAGAGTACTCGTCGTAATATTTAGTAGATGAAACAAATCTTTTATTTTCAGGTTTCATCGCTTGATTTGTGTTCGTAAAAATATAAATTTACATAATATTCGCAGGGCGATGATATCAGTGGCTTAGTGCATGTACAAATATCAATAATTTTTGGAAAAACAATTTAAAAGATTCAGTGTTACTTAATAATTAAATAAATACTTTTCGCATTGTATTCATTTTTATCAATGTTGTCATAAAATTGATTACAAACCGAGCATTGATCCTTTTTAGGAATGTAAAATGACAAAAATGGGTCACGGTCCATGAAAGTATCTCTAGATACGCTAAATGCAATAAGCAAAAATATTCTTTCGGCAAATTTATCGAGCAGATATAAATATATCTGTAATTATATAGCGACAAATGTAATTTTTATACAACATGGAAGAACAGTCAAAAACCACCTATCTACTGCATATAAAAATTTCACAAAAAGTGGGCATACAATATTTGTGCGGTGAGCCATCGATATTAAAGTAAAATTCACGTGAAATGAAATCTCACACGTGATGACATTTAACGGTTAACGTAACTGTATGTGAAACGTATGGTAAAAATACGCGAAATATAGTAACAAATGTCTACGATGAATTTAAAATAAAACACACACGCGTGAATGCCTTTGGTCTGAAAACCGGAAGTAGGGAGTTTGAACTCGTCAAATAACACGACTAAAACTATGCTCGCTAAATAATATTCGAATATAAGGTGAATTTCGTTGGTTGCCAGGTTTCAGCAAATATTTAATTTCTAGCTGCGAGATAAAGTCCGAGCTCGTAAATGAAAATTAATTTTGTCCCTTTACCTTTTTCGTTGCGTCAACGTCGTAACGTTTAATCACTGCAAGTTATGCACAAGTTAATACGAGTCCTCAGATATTCCTATTAGTTGCTGTAAAAAGGACAGTCCCGGTAGAACAATTTGTCCCATTATAATAGATCAGACGCGTAATTTACTTTTCGAAGATCCTCGTTGTTTCCAAGGGACGTTTCCCGGTCTGTGTTTAACTTCTTAATTCGTTATTCAACGCCCCCGCGCTGTAATCTATATTGCATTATTAAATACTGCTTTCTGCATTTGCAGCTTTCATTTGCAACCTACTGCTTTCATTTACAGATACTACAGGGTTTTTCGTTTAACGCGTTTTCCATAAATATCTTAAAAATTATTGATATAACGAATGTCTTCGAGGCAAACGGTGGAAAACTGTTTTTATACTTTGTGACATACTCTGTAACGTTTCTCAATGTTACAATTTAATATCAAAATTAAATGAGAAGAAAGTTTTTGTATGGGATTAGACGACTGCATATTGGATTCTGAAAGTGTCCTTTAATTGTTAAACGAGAAGCTTCCTGGCTTCCCAGGTTCGATACTTTCATGTTCCAAATCAATACAAAATTGTTATATATATAAAGCGTTTTTATATGTAATTATTTGTATTAGTTGTCAAATTTATAGTAAATGTCACTTAAATACATGGGATAGTATCTTTTCCGACAGAGATTTTCTCGCTAGAACAATGTCTTTCCTTTAGCGGAATAATTTGCATGGAAGGCATCTCGTCCGATGTATTCTCTGAAAACAAGCAAACCAACTTGCTGAAGTAAATTCTAGAGAGTTTTCGTTTTGGGTTGCTAAGGATTGTAGATCAAAGGGACAAGGAAAATACAGTAAAAATGCAAGGAAATAAGACAGAATAACGAGCGCTTGGATAAACTTATTTCTTGCACAGATTATGCGTCAGTTTATCCAGACACTCGTTATTATGTTCTACTCCTTACTTTCTGTCGTAGTTTTTTCTTCCTTTGATGCAGGATCCTCAACAGCGCCTGACGAAAACTTTTTAGAATTACTTCATCAACTTATCTTCAAAGAATTCATTAGAAAAACTTCCTGCTTGTATTAATTCAATATGTCGATGGTAGATAATTTACATAAACAAATTGTTGCTTATTGTCGAGTCTGTTCGCAGTTATTATGAAGTATCACTGAAAAGTCGAAAGCTCTGGGGAATAAAGTCGAAGGAATCACGTTTGACGACATGTTATTTTACTATCATAACATTTATCGTAACGTAACGATTGTAATAGAAAATGAAATAGGAAGTGGAAGTGATATAAACCGAAAGTAACAATTTATCAAAATTTATTATTTATTATAATTTATATTTTTCACATTTATTACAATTTATTCATTTAACAAATTAATCCGTTAGTTTACAGTTTGTATAAACATTCGTGGAAATCAAAGCGGGCTTGGATATGATTTTACTTAAGATAAAAATGAGAAATAACAATTTGAAATAATTAAATAGTTTAAGTAGGAAAGATTTATTTCTGCCAATATTATTATTTTTAGTCTGAGACTAACGTTGGAAAAGGAACTTTGTTCAAGACAAATAAATCTATGATGAGATAATTTGGATTTAGTATTAAAATATAAGGATGGGATAGACGAGGAAAATGAGGCGAAATAATTTTGGCAAAAAATGGTTTAGATAAATGTCCCGTAATGTATAGGTAGAAGACACAAAATTCCATTTTTTTTTTTTTTTTTTTAATGAACATCAAACTTTTCTCATTAAAAAACTTGTAGATAATATCAGAACAAATTTAATCGCGTTATATAACGTGAACTCCAAACGACTTCTTCTTTCAATGCCGCTTCTGACGAGTTAGTTGAATAGATATTTTTTAAAATATTAAGTCATTACTAATACGGCTTTTTCATTATTAGATGCAAATAAACAACTGTCTGTCGATAATTAATCAGCAGATTGCAGATTCCTATGTATTTGTGGGAAATTTCAAAACGCAAGAATGAACAGAACGCGCATTATATGGGAAAATACATAGAATTCAAAATACAATGGTCTTTACAACATGTAGTGTACAAAACAGTTTTCTATAACTTTTATTTTTTTATCTAGTAATCGATAGTAAAATATCGTTTTTCATTTTCTATGACTGTTTACCAACTTTATATCAGGATTTCTATTCTCTTTTCATAAAACTATCGTAATCGAGTTCCGTTGTTCTAAATTTTGCTCTCGACATTACTTATTGAATGATATCCAATGTTTTTAATGATTTCTACATTAGAATGGTAATTTGAAATAAAAGAAATATCGTGTAATAATATATATATTTGTCGGGTTAACATTATAATTTAGGGCGCGTAACGATCCTTCATTTGAATTAGCCATCGTTTTACAAAACAGAGATTATGTTTACGCGTATATACAAGCCTTTACAAAGTATAATTAATATTGAGTTTAACGAATAATAAGATTAACAAATAATAAGTTTAACGAATGATAAGATTAACGAATAATAAGTTTAACGAATAATAAGATTAACGAATAATATGTTTTACGAATAATGAGTTTAACGAATAATGAGTTAATGAACGCTATTAACAATGTTCTTGGGTTCAAACGAATCCACGGCCAACGGGATAACTCTTTACTATGCGTAGAATAATTTTAGGCACAAAAATACGATTACTAAAACGCTCGGTATACTGCTCGATGTGTCACTTTCCAAGGCGATCACACGAATGAATAAACTGATGGAATTCTTCCTCGCTGAACGATTGCATTTTGTTTGTTATATGCTCGTTGGAAGCATCGAGAAGGTTCCAATCGCCGTTGCTAGGCAGTTTTTGCCAAAAGTTTGATGTATACTCGTTGAAAGCATCGAGAAAGTCCCAAACGCCGTTGCTAGGCAGTTTCTGTCTGGAGTTTGATTGTTAATACAACGGGTGTCCCATTATATCAACACCTCCAAAGTACAATTCCATGTGGTCGGGCCCGTTCTTGAGGCCGTATGCCGCCACAACCACATTTCTAGGGAGAACAAAAGGCAAAGGTCAGGCAAAACGTTTATCCCGTGACCGTGGCTACGTTCGGCGACCAGTTGTCACCTCGAACCCAATTTCGCTATTACAAATCTCGAACAATTACAATCAGATCGAATGACAACAATTGCTTAATTACAGCTATGATAAAATCTAGGCTAAAGCATTAGAGAACTCTCCCAAAATTGCAAAGGGAAGGCTCCGATTTTCCTTTCATCTCCGACATATATATTTTTCACATAATACTATTGTGCAGAAAAATTTCTTAGAACGAAATATCTACAAGAACAGAATGTTATTTGTCCTACATTTAGTAACGCGATAATTATTAAATTCAGAATCAATGGAAGAACGAATGCCAAAAATAAATACTTACGTCTGTTTTGGTTTCAAGACAAAATACGAAAGTACACAGATAGAACTAAATAATAATTCTGTAGATTATTCGACGTATCAAGTTTCTAAACTTGACAAAGATACATTGAGAGACAAGTTCTTGTTAAATTAAGAAACTCCTGCTCAGTGGAAGAGCCGTACGATGAACGCGACGCGTGTACGTCCGGCAGCATAACAGACGGTTAAGATATTTCGACGTCTGACGATAAATGTACTCATACTACTTCCTCGTATGAATTTCAATGCCACATGATATACAATGCGACGCGATACGAGTCATATACATTGAATCTTATCATCACGAATACATTGAAACTCTTTAGATTTATTCAACAGTTGCGTTGACCAAGCGAATTGATGGATTTGAAACCTTAATAATATTCTCATTTCAGTCGTTATTTAATTACTTTTGGTTTTAGTTAGGAAAATACCTTCTATGTTTCTGTGAGTTTATACCAGGTCGTCCAAAAAGTTTCTTTTGTTTTATAAGGAAATAATAGATGCACAACATTTTTCGTTTTATATTATTTTATCGAATTACGTATGTAGTATCGTAAGTATAATATTATAACGATGATTTATTTACGATGAATGGATTGTACAGATGTTGATTAATCACAATAACGTATTATGGTCTAGACAACGCAATCGTTAATTTGTAATTCTTGTCACAACGGATCCTACGCTCTCTCTCTCACGCGGACCACACTCTACGACAACGCTGGCAACACTCTCACTTCTTGATTTGCACTCTCTGACTCCTCAAAATGGTACTGCTCGCCCTTCAATCTTTTTTGTCTTCTCTTGGAGACAACCCCCCACTACGCTCGGGTCACGCCATCGTTCGCCTATGATCGCTTATGCAACTTCCTTGTGTAGGTGAATCGACGTTTCTGGAACCATACGCTGGTCGCTACATTGTATGCATTTCGCCGGTCCTATACGACAATCTGTCTGCGGCACTGCATTATACTATCCCGATATCTTTTAGGTCTTTTGTCCACGATACTACTCGTATGATCCATTTTGTTCTATCAAAATAAAAATCACAACCTTCGACAGATTAGGTTTCATGTTTGTATAAAGATGCATCGTTGTAAAAGACGTGTCTGTAATATAAATGAAAAACGAAATTAAATTTGATAATATATTTTTGTGAATTTATGAAAAACAGTTTATTATTAAGCGATAGTCAAGAAGCGGAGTTGTCTGTTTATTACCGCAATCTCTTCAGTTGTTAAAACTTTGATTTACTACGATTCTTAACTCATCACATGAAGATAAGAAGAAAAATATAGTAAGACGCATTTTTCACAAACGAATAGATTTTTAATTCAAAACGTTCTTAATTAGTTCCATATTACTAAAATTGTGCTGTTATTTGATTTGGAAAATACATAAACCTTTTCTTATCTTCTTAAGAATTACAAAATAATCGTCATTATATATGTTCGTGTTTTTTCGCCAGCTGTATGAAAAATAGTCACTTTTCAGATTATGCATGTTTAAAGAATGGATTAGATCGTATAAGAAACTGTGACTTTTTCTTAGTAATTTTACTTTGTATGTATTAAAGCACTTCCTTCCAGCTACGAGTTAAGATGGTAATCAGAAAATTCAGCTGAGAAATGTACTTATTATAACGTTTCCTATCTATAATCTTCGTTATCGTATTTGAGATATTTCATATAAGCCTTGCCATTCTATATATCTTTCTCTAATTTTGAAAATATCGTTCCCAAAACTGAAAAAGAGAAAATGAAATACATTTATCTTTATACAATACAAATACGAAGATTTAAATTATAATGGCGTGGTAAATATTTCATATGCATACGTTCATGAATTTTTATTACTTGCTGCTATTTATCATTTAAATACATTTCGTAAAAATATCGAAATCATATTTGAGTAATCAGTTGACATACGCATGACAAGCATGACACGTTATATTACTGTATTTCATGTAATATCAGAAATAACTGAAGAAATGGAAAATAAGCAATGAAAATGTAACAGTCATTTACTTCACGCCTCGTATTTATATTATCTTTCATCTTTTTATTTCATATTCACTAGCCTTTAACCAGTTGGCTGCTTTTGACGAGTATACTCGTCATGAAGAAATGGCAATATCTTGTTTTACGACGAGCCTTGTCGGTGATAAAATGAAAAAATAAAATTGTCATTTCGTTAGAACTTAATTGTTAATTTATTTTTTGCGATACACTTTATGTACACATTTTTCAAAGTTCTCAAATAAATCGCAACAGCTAACTGGTTAATCTACTTTATCAAATATATAATTCTGTTGGAATAATAATTTACGAAGAATATTTTAAAATAAAAAACAGAAACATAGAATGAAAGAAATGGAATTTTTAATTATTTATGAATCTTAAGTTAATCTTTTTTATTATTAAATCAAAAAAATAACTTTTAATACATAAATAACTTTTTTCTGTTTAATCTTTTAAAAATATTGTTATACAATTAAAGTGCCTTAATCAGTGAGAATAATAAAACTCATTTTTGTTTCTTTTTCATAAAAATATTGATATCAAACGTTTTATATTTGTATCTATTTCATATTAAGTGCAATTTATGTTTTCTTAATGTTACTTCCATACTGAAAGTTGCCTATAACGGAGATACGCGCATCTTTACATAAATATGTGTCTGAATACCCACAAAAGTCCTTTATTTATTGCAATTGATTTTATAAGAATGACATTTTGAAAACAAAATGGTAGAAGAGAGATGGGATGAAAGCAAGATATATTGTTTCATTTGTTTCAAGCAAGATATATCAAACACCAAAGGTCCATTCTGCCTTTAACTGATAACATTGAAAAGAATATAAATAACATCAAAACTACTAACTCTCTCTCTATATATATTCACGTGTCTTATTTTTTGCTTTCTAAAATATTGTACTTTGTACTTTTCATAAATTGACTGTATTCAATGGTTCAGTGTAATAAGACAGGATAATATTAACATATGCTTCTTTACTTAATATTATTTCTTTAGATACCAAAACCATAATAGCCGAACAAAATTTACATACAGCTTACATACTTATTTTTAAAGAACAAGGATAATTATCAAATTAAATAGCAACGAATAATCCTTGGATCAAAAGTAAGATATCAAATATTATTGATTCACAGTAAAATAAAATATACATATGAAACAGCCACCGTGAAAGATAATTAAGAAATTTTCTAACGACAGAATTTTGCGATTCAATGACCCAAATGGCCCATAGAACGCAACGTATAATTAAATAATACGCAATACTGCGATTTATATTTCATCGAACTCGATGGCAACGACATTATGCGTTTGATCTTTCCGTTATTACGTTCCGTGGTCGATCGATGAATCACTTAATTGCTTCGAATTATTCATGTGAATAATTACCATTTCTATACGTTCGTCGCGAACATTGCATCATATTGTGTCGCGAGTGCCTATTAATCTGCGCCGATAGTTCAATCATGGTTCTGTGTTTTCATCGAAAAAAGCTCGATCCAATACTCGAGATGACGTGAAGTGATTGCAAAATGAGATTTGCTCGTCCAGGGAAATTGCGGTTAGAACGAGGACTAAAGATCACACGGGGGAAACGCGTGGTCAAAGAAGCACGTGCTCACCCAGCAGCGTTTTTAATTTGCTCTCGCAAATTGCACATGCAAATTCCTATTAAACGCACACGCATGTACGATATCGGGTAAAAATCTTACACCACTAGTGTTGTTGGTCGGCCTGTGTGGTAATTAAATTTATTTCGGAAATGTCTCATTTCGAATGGGAAATTTTTCTAAAGTTTTCCTATTTATGTATGCCTTTTGCTTCTATTTTTCCAATGAAGCGTTTTGAGCAGATTGGAACAATTCATTTTTACAGTATCAATTTCTTTGTAGCTATGTACAATATAAAGTTACTAAGAATGTGACACGAGATTGAGTATATTCGAGTCTAATTAATTAATATATAGATGTTATAATAATCTGAGATATTTGACATCTGAACGAAACTATAACAATTTCTGTTGTGCCAGAAGAGGAGTCTGTAATCTAATACGTAAGAAACAATCTTTTTACTAAATATTCATAATGTTCGTTTCCCTTCCATTTTAATTATTAAATAATACGATTATAAACAATATATGTCCATTGCAGTTAATATTTTCGTAATATAGCAGAAAATATAACATCGAAGTACGTACGAATTTATTACATAAACTGAGTTTGCCATTATTGAAACATCATAATTGATTCACGTAGGTGTATAACGAACATAACGTATTATAGTATTTGACACAATATCAAAATCACATGGAAAGTTCGTTGCAAAAATGTAACAATCAATTTTATGAATCGTATTTATGTTACCTTTCATCTTTGTACTTAATTTCAATGCATATTATTAAATATATTACATGCATTATTTGAATAATATTTGAAAGAAATATTTTTAAAATATTAATTTGTTTCCGAAATGTATTCTCATCATTACACGTACCAGTACATTATATCGTACAATTGTAGACCTGCACAAAAATAAATGAACAGGCAGTGGAAGTAAATATGAATGAAGAATAATCGAACTACTACTACTACTAGTATTGTATATTTAACTTTTATTTATTATATACTCTCATAGTATATAGATTATTCAGTAAATAATTAAACTTCGTTGATATTTCCACTACGTGTTCATTTATTTTTGTCTATGACTATATAATACAATTTAGCTTAGACCTTCTGGAATAGAACTGAATCTCAACACACAGGTTAAAGAAATAATCATTCGATCAAGATCTTTCTATGAATCGCAAATGACACTTTAATTCGCTTCGATGGAATCATTTAAAGTTGATAATACAAATTCTTAAGAGACATTTACAACAATGAATTTTAATCAGATCCGCGTGAGCAACGCTGAAAGGAAATTAGGAGAAGAAAAGTCAATTTTCCATTATGTAAATCAGATCGTCGTTGGTCGTTGTTTCGTGAAAGTCGTAAACGACATTCAGACCTTTTTTGACTAAGCAATTTTAATGAATTAATTTAGGGTTTGGCGCGTTATCGATAAATCGATATGCCGAATTAATCTTACTCTTACTCTTCCGTTGTCGATAAATTTCCGGTGGCCCTAACCTTGACAGGCCTTGGGATAATTATCGTATCGATTGCGGTTTCCCATATCGGTAATTAATTATTATACAATTTCTGTATATGAAAACGTGAAATTTATAGAAGTGCACAAATTATTGAATTTAATTTATATTTTCGTTCATTTTCGGCAGAGCTACGAGAAAATTGGATATTCCGTAATTGGGTTTTCTAAATTGGGGGTGTTTTATAATATTGTAGGACCGTATTAATTGCGATGAAATGGATTTTTCCTGCTAATTATTGTTGCAACCATCGTTATTTTTGGATGAATTTCAAATATCTATTTGTAATTTCTTATACGCCTACATTGGATTACACAGAAATTTTTATCGCGTCGTGTTTCGAAAAACGTGATTGTAGCTCTACGATACATCTATGCAATAACGAAAATAATATAATAATGTAAATTGAGGAAACAGAAAGCATGAATGAAACGTGGAGTGAACGCAACGTTTCTTCTTAATGAGTTAATCAGATTTAATCTTCGTTAAAATTCATAATTATAAATTCCGAATACGCTCGTTATTTATAATGCAACTTCTGTTACCTGTCCATTCGCGCGTTCAGTTTAATTATTTTCACATCATATTTCATATCTCAACTATACTGGAGTACATGCACTGGCTACAGAAAATATTTCCACAGCGTTCTATTTACTATCGCATTTATATACTACATACTCAATTAGCACCAACGTTTCGTATCATTTAATAATACTCTCGCACGAGGATAAAAATGTAATATTTCTAAAATGAAATTGATAGAAACGGAGTCTAAAAGAAACACGCTTCGTTGGAAGATAAAGGTTTTTTTTTTTATTATGTTTATTGAAATTATGATCAATTCTCGCGTTGAGAATTTTCAGTAATTTTTCTGGCGTGGCGCAGTAACATGGCAAATTATATATAATAAGTTATTACTTGTTATAGATAAGTATAATTGTAGGTAGGTATAGTAAGTAGGTATAGTAAGTGATTAGATATTACTTAATTTAAGTAGTTAATTAAATCTAGCGTTTAGGTCTAGCGGGTAGTATCTCTTCAGCCTGCGGATCTGGTCCGACGTATCAAGTAGTCCAGTGATTAGGGGGTTTCGGTGTTTGTTGACTCTTTTGCTATATCTGCCGCTATATTTTGCTATTTCCTCTTTGACTGTGGGTATCTTGTGGTCGCGATGAATTGTTTCGTTGGTAACATACCATGGAGCATCAACTAAGGATCTCAGCATCTTCGATTGGAAGCGTTGAAGTATTTCAATGTTGGAGTTACTTGCTGTTCCCCATAGTTGGATTCCGTAGGTCCAGACAGGTTTTATTACGGTCTTGTAGAGGGTAATTTTATTCTGTAGGCTTAGTTTGGAGCGTCGGCCCGTGAGCCAGTAGAATTTTTTCAGTTTGTCCTTTAGTTGCTTCGTTTTATCCGAGATGTGGTTTTTCCATGTTAGTCTTCTGTCCAGGGTCATGCCCAGGTATCTGACTGAGTCCTTGCTAGGAATAGTTGTATTGTTGGTGGTGACCTGGGGGCAGGTTTGTTTTCGGAGCGTGAAGGTTACATGTTAGGATTTTAAGATAAAGGTATGAACAAATACTTTTTGTAACTGCTGTGTTTCGTCCAGAGCCGGCGTGACCTTTTGCGGGGACGGGATCAAAAATTTTGCGGGGCCTGAATACACATTGAAATCCTACACTTAAATTTTACAACGAGGAATTATTTATTTACAAATGCTATTACATATTATATATTTTTTATAAGCAGTTTTTTAAACAAATCCAAGTAATAATTTTTCGCACGCATAATTCGCTTTCAAGGGACAAAAAATTCAATGAAAGTAGAAAATCTGTAATCATGTATGACTTTTACAAAAAGCTATTGATATAGTTTAATTTCTCTAAAAAGTACATTTCTCTGAAAGCGCCTGGATTTTTTTTATCTAAAGTAGTTTCCAGGATATGAGGACTTTACGGAGTTATACTGAACTTTCATGATTTTTCTCACTCCTTTAAACTGAATCATCGCTACTAAAAAAATGTCTGACATCTGTTAATGGTATTATCATTCTGTAAAAAGTTAATCAAAATCGGTGTTTTTTAATTGGGTAATTTTCGTAGACAGCGGGGCCTCTCAAAACGCAGGGCCAGGTTCCGGCGAACGCGCTGAACCTGCTTTGCGCCGGCCCTGTTTCGTCCAAAGGAACAGAACGTGAGGGTTCTCGTAGCTGATTTTATGACAACAGCTTTCGAAGACAAGAGGCTACTTTTGAGCCGGGATATTAACACTTAGAATTGTTCCTTTTAGCAATGGTAATGACGCTTTTAATTGTTTGTGTCTTCTTTATGTTCGATCTTCTATTTCCTTTATTCAACCGACTCAGCGGCTTTCGAAGCCTCGCGACAAGAAAACGCACATTTCTACGTTCTTCTCGTGGACGCTTGATCGTCTCAGGGCTGGTCCATTTTTCAGAATCAATCGTCTAATATCTCTTTAGGCGAATGATAAGTATAGGTACCTCTATATATGGACGCTGTAAGTACCAAGTAGACTAGAGATTTTATGCGTTTGTAGAAAATTGGCAGTGTAAAAGTGCATACGATGCGTATAATATGCAAAGATATATAAAGTATTGAACAGAATAGAGTATGTTTTTATTTTTATAAATTCTATTAATTAGTTGTTCAATTAGAATTCCATTTGTTCGAACGAAATTTTAGTTAAACCTGATTAACCGAACTTCCGCGGTTTAAATTCATTTATCTGAACGTGAGCTCCTATTGTGCGAATGGAATATGGAGATAACAGGTATGTCGGTGAGCTCCTATTACATGAACTTTAATTATAAACTTAATTATAAACTCCTTTGTCCACTGGAATGTTCAAATAAAATATATTTAGATTCCATTTTCTTAATTATGTTCAAGAAAATGCAAGGTGTCTCTGCCTTTTTAGGCAAAATAACGCCAACATGTTCTACGAGTAAAAATAAGAGAAGGACGTCGTATAATAAAATTGATACTCAAAAATGTTGTGCTAATAAGATTATAACAAAAGCATGAAACAAACACGGACTGGTTTTCGTTCGGTTCGGTACAAAGACAGATTTCCTTTCAGAGTATCGTTTGTTCTTATAAATACAGCACTCGTATGGGTTGTCCGGAAAGTAATTTCGTTTTTTTCATTCAAACGTTGTTGGTGGTATTTTTAAGCAGCCAACTTTATTCTAACACGATTTTATTCTAATAAAATCATTATACATTTTGACAACTGACATTTTAAGTTTTATACACGAAAAATGTTTTCGAATTTGCCAAGTCAAAAATGGAAAACCAAAGTGAGCATTTTCGTCCTTGACTTTCTTATTGCCGTAAAGCATAAAAATGCGGTACAAACAAGAAAAAAATTGTACGCCGTGTACGGAGAGAATGTATTGACTAAACGCCAGTGTCAGAATTGCTTTCCGAAATTTCGATCTCACAGTTGCATCACGTTCTGCAAGGCCGATTGAGGCTGATGAAGACCAAATAAAGGCATTGGTGCACGCAAATCGTTACGTAACAACACGAGAAATTGCTGGCAGGTTGAATTTACGTAACCGAATAAAACTATTATTTTTTTCCCCATCAAAAAAATCCACTTCCATATCCATGGAAAAACGAAATTACTTTTCGAACAACCCGATATTGAAAATTGAATTTATTACATTGCGAATGTCTGGTTAATCTCTTTCAATTTCGACGAACGCGGCGCAAATCCCTTGGCAATTCCTCGCGTGTATTAACTTTTACCTGATGAGCATTGTTCTTCTAACGTTCACCAAATGTCCAGAAAAAGAAATCCAGTGGAGTGATTTTGAGAAAAATGAATTTTAATATTTAACAACTAGACACCGATTTCGCGATTATCACATTTCCGAAATATAACACGTTATCTTCAGTTTCAATGCGGATGCGGCTTTCTTATTTAATATACATATAAATAAACTGTCTTTCTGCTACCTGGCAGCAACGACTTGACTTAAGCGTTTGTGATTTAAAGTTATAGATACGCCCTTTCGACTTAACGCTACAGCATTGAAGATAACGCTTGTTTAATGCATATTTTTGTTCTAATTTTTTAATAAAGCATTTTTCAGCCTACATTTATATGACATTTTTCTCTCACGTTTCACTTGTAAAATATGCTGACGTAGTTTTGCGTGTCGAAGAGCAAAAACAGCTCGTATAAAAACGCATAAAAGCCCACACTATATTATAATTACCTAGTACATATATTAATACAGAATATTTTAGATATCCGCCGTCAGCGAACACCGCAATGCACGTGCAATTTAAGCGTAAAGAAGTTTGATTAAAATGCAAAGTAAAGAAGATTTTGAAACTGTTCGGTATAATCTGTGTCGAATTAAGACGGCCGATAATCTGTCGAAGTTAATTTTCATAACGCCAAGATATTCCAAGGCAGCTGCAGATTTACTACGCGGCATCCGTGGTTCCACCGACCGTGAAAAATTTCCCGATGTTCGCCACCAAAGTAATTTGCATACAGAGTGAATTTCCCCTGTACTTCCTACGTCTTTCTCAATTCATACCACCTACGATGGGCCAAATGTTTGCGCAACTCTTTTAACAGATACACGTCGCATATGAAGTAATAAGCATTGTAGATTTTATGATTTTATGATAAAAATGTTGCGACATGTCGTCCAACGTGTCAGGCGTTCAGAGAAAATTGTGTCAAACTTTAAAAGTGTACAACCCTGTGTGTATTATTCTTTTGCAACTTCCGGATAATAAAACGTTCACTTTTCTGATTCAGTCTCGTTTCCTGAAACAGAGATTAAGATCTAAGAGCCCCATATCTTTTTCATCGCTAAAACATATACGAAAACTGAAATATTTTTTATTTTCGTTTACTTAAATATTTAAGTACAATATTTAACTGGAATATTTTATTTATTTGAATATGTCCTGAGAAAGTAATATATGTTTGATAAGTAATTATTGTTAGTTACAATTTATGTGATTATTATTTTCTTATTGTACATGTGCTATCATTTCGTTCTTAAAATAAAGCAATTTTTTTTTGTTATACACTAAACCTCATCATATTTCTAATTATTTTCAACGAACCGCATATTCTGAGCTCATAATGTTTTGATATTATACGTTACAGACGAAAAATTTTACACGCGTCATTGAGAAATTAAAGATAGCACACTTGGGCTATCTTTTTGACGAGGAGTGTAGTGGAAAATTATCAAAATCTTTAAAAGTCATTATTTTATGCGAAACATTACAGTGTAGTGGACCCACTGTCCACTAACCGGACCAACATTCGATTTTATAACAATAATCTCCTTAATTCGACGTAACAAAATTAATTCTCCTCTCGTCTGTAATTATCTATCGCGTTTTTCGATCATGATTTCCACCAATTTTGACGTTTATATCATTACTGTATTTCCTGTTATTTGTTCCCATGCATGCTATAGATAATTTTATAATACGGATTCGATTTTTCAACAGACTTCTTGAATTGTTTAATCTGGTCTATCTTCAATCTGTTTGTTAGAGGATTTAGATTAGAAATCTTTCGATATCAACTTCACTGTCTCGAAGTCAACTGAAACTTACTGTATTACTTGAAAACTCCGAAAGAAAAAGTTGACAGACAAAATATACTATAATCGTCTTAAAGCTCTTCTTGATTCAGTTTCAAGCTCTCCGTTATCCGAGGTAAAGAAATTTTTCGGCCCGCTATCAACACAACAATTTAAGCTGATCACATTTTGTGGTCAACTCTGTATACGTGCATTTTACTCATAAAAACTTTTCCTTAGGATCGTTTCCTTTCAATAAAATTTGAAAGCCACGATCAATTTTTTTCAATGGTACCACATATTTTGTCATATATTCATCGATTCATCTCGGCATTTCCGATAAAAAAAATATTAATCTATTTATATCGAGAAGCTATCAACTTAGCAGATATCTTTAATTCGTCAAAAATATCAGTATACAGTATGAATAATAGTCTTAAACAATACAATTAATGTCAAAGACGATCTTACTATATAACGAGGCTCATTAATATAGCGAATAGTTCACTGTTCACTGTTTCGATGGTCTTCGCGAAGCGTGTACTTTCAACAAGTAAATTTCTAACTTCTATATATACATTTTCAGATCCGTTTTGAATTTTACCAATATAATAAATTTTATAAAAATATAATAAATTTTCATGCTCGTGGTAGGTAAGGGTTAAGCAAGCGTTCCACTCACACGTACGAAGACATTAGGTTAAACGTATTAGAAAAATAGGGGATAGCCAGAAATAGCAAAGACGAGCATCGGGAAATAAGTATTGCAGCTGACAAAATTCATAAAAATCTAAAGCTAAGGGCTTTGCGCCTGAAAAAGTAAATCCAAGTGCAATATCAATTACTGGGTTGGCAACTAAGTGATTGCGGATTTTACACTACCACCTATTGACAAAATCCGCAATCATTTAGTTGCCAACCCAATATACCATCTCGCGGCGTTGTAACGACTTTGGCAAAGTATCTGCGCGATATTTAAAAGTGAGCAATGGAGCAGGAAGTTAGCGAGTTCGTTATAAGAATTTATTAGTTGACACGTTTCACGAATAGAATTATCGAAGATGGAATCGAAATTGTGCTTGTAAGATAAATAAGTGAGAAAGGTCAGAGCACTCTGTGCAACCATTAAATAAATTGAAAAGGAACACAAAGAACGGGAGAAGCTTCTAGGTCGTGGTTGCCACATGAACGTGCAATACATAGGACATAAAATATGGTTTAATTAGCGTTATTTCGACGGAAGAAGGTCGTTTCGCTCACGAAATTCCACGTTTAATTATTTTGTTGGTCACCTTATGGCGAAAGCACATCTCTATCGTTGGACGTTATTTAAACGAGGCATCCGGTACAAAGCGGATGAAACGTGGAAATCCGCTTTAATAACCTCAAAACGCAGACCAGATCTAAAGTTTCGCAATTTTCTACGTAGATACGCGAGAAAGTTAATTTACTCGTCCAGAATTAATGAATTAACAGACGCAGAATGACAAAATAAGGTATGTTTAACTTGCAGTATAGTGTGCTGTGGCATGCTACATACACAGGGTGTCCAGTTCTAATCGATCCACGCAAATATCTTCTAAACGATCTTAAATATCTTGTAACAATCACAAATCTTATTTAGATGTATGTACCCTGGAAATTTCAAGCTGGCCTTCGCTTTTTTTAAATGGAAACATACATTTTTTTGTATACCGTTCAATGCGGTTTTTAACACTCTACGAAAATGCATCAAGGCACTTAATTCTGAAAATGCTTACCTTTGAACATATTTCAACGTTTTTTTATGAAATTGTGTGTGTAAGAGACAAGGAGAACGTAAATATGAAAAACACTGCGTTGTCTTTCCTTGTCTTTCATACGGTAAGTTGTACAAGATCAAAGATAAAATATTTTTTCAACTAATCATTTTTCGGTGTTGAAGTAGAAAAAAGGTATTAGAAAAAGAACGGGTAGTGTATTGGTGAAGGAATATCTAAAAGAAACGGAAGAGACAATTGGGAAAATTATGACGAAGAATATAGCAAAGACAGACAGGTAGACAAAGAGGGAAATATTGGTAAAGGAGTGTCTGAAAGAAAGGGAAGAGACAATTTGGAAAATTAGAACAAAGAATATAGCAAAGACAGACAGACAGTCAAACAGAGAGAAAAATATCTATGAATGGAAAATCTAAGGCAACAGAATATATACAGGGTGGTTGGTAACTGGCGGTACAAGCGGAAAGGGGGTGATTCTATGCAAAAAAGAAGTCGAAAATATAGAATAAAAATTTTTCGTTTGAGGCTTTGTTTTCGAGAAAATCGACTTTGAATTTTCGCTCGGTACGCGTGCACTTTATCACGTCTCGTTATAACGGATCTCACTGTAGATCGTTGTCTCGATGGAAAAATTAAAAAAAAAAATTTTTTTTTAATTTTTATTCTATATTTTCGACTTCTTTTTTCGCGTAGAATCACCCCCTTTCCGCTTGTACCACCAGTTACAAACAACCCTGTATATCTAAAATTCTAAATAAAAGGGACAAAGAGTTGCGATACCAGGTGCTATAGAATAAAGTCATGAACGCTAAATACAATAAGAGATATACATAAATATATAAGAACAGTGGAAAGGGCAGGGCATCTAGAGAGGGAGGAAAGCGGAGACAGGCAAGGATTAATCGCGAGTGTATGGCGTGGATACGCAGAGGAGGGAAACCGGTATTGGTTGGAGGACGAGAAAAAGGAAATGTGTTCTTTGTAAAATAGAAATAGGTACGTTAAAACGCTTATTAGACAACTACTGTGTCTGGTGTGTGTATCGAGTGAGAAGGAAATAGTGGAAGGCAGGAGAAATGAGGCAAGTTCGTTAAGATCCATAGAAAAACAGCGTAAAAGTACGAGGAACAGTTAAAGCCAAATGTTAACGTGTAATATATTGTAGCTTTTATAGAAATATGTTTTCATTTATTTTGTGATTACGTGCTAAGAGGAATTACAATTTACGTAGGTATATACAGAGTGAGCTGAAAATCAGTCTCCACGATTTTTCTGGGTTTTTCGATAGTGGGAGAAAAAATGTTTCCAACGAAAATTGATCAGCTTTCGATCGATTACAGATTCCAATAATACATAGGAGAACGTATATGAACTTTATCATTGACTTTCAACGGAAATATGATTGTCCACGATTTGTCCTCATTTGTCCAACTAAAATTTTCGTTTGTCCATCCTGCAAAAAAAAGTTCTGATCTTTAAATAACTAGTTGATCAAACAAAAATGAGAATCATATATCAAATTTTAAACTATAATTGTATCCTTAGTTATAGAATAGCTTGTTATATCCTCACAATAATCGCTTGTTCTATATTCCATTGAAAAATATTTATTTTTAATTTTCCAGTAGGTAGAGATAGACAGAAGTTAATCCAAGATCTAAACGTGACTTGTTGCATAGCATGTATGATATTAAGTAGTACGGAATGTAATAGAAGAACTAATAATTAGATTTTTTATGCAAATTGTCATATCTTTATAAACATAATTTACTAGTAGCGCCTAACTGTAAACAGATAAAATTGAAATAGAAATTTACCTATCAGAAATTACAACTAATATTCTATTTTGGGTATTTTACATATTCTTTTATATTGTATTCGTTCTGTGAATTTTTGCATCTTTAAATTTTATGCAAACGCATTAAAATCTGCAGTCTACTAACGTAATACGAAAAATTTGAATATGTAATGTAATGTTTCGTAAATATAATACGTAAAATTACTCCTTTCACTGCTCAACCCGTAATGGGTAATACGTTCTACAAAATGCGCGTTCATTATACAGAACTCATAAATTTACGGATTCCGCGCAGCGTGAAATCAATCGGATGTAAAATTTATTCAGCACCGGGCGTTTTATCACTGGAATATGTATTCGACAGTGAGATGGTTAATTAAAGCGATCGAGAGGCATGGACAAACGAAAGAAATTTTCGACTTGTCTTTTCATGTATTAGGTTGTCCGAAAAGTGTCTTTCGTTTACAGACACGTCTTTTACAACGATGCATCTTTATACAAACATGAAACCTAATCTGTCGAAGGTTGTGATTTTTATTTTGATAGAACAAAATGGATCATACGTAATTCGATAAAATAATATAAAACGGAAAATGTTGTGCATCCATTATTTCCTTATAAAACGAAAGAAACTTTTCGGACGACCTAATAGAATCAGCCTTTTTCAATTGTACCATCGGTTACAGCACGTCCTTTGTAAACTATTTTTACGCGTTTATTCTATCTATTTTGAAGCTTCATCTTGCACAAATGCCAAATTTTGACCGATTCATAGTTTTCTTGACAATTTGGATCAATTACTGCGTTTCAATATTTCTATTACGAACGAAGATGTAAAACAAGATTTCATTTGTCCGAACCCCATCTATTGGAACGAAATTTTATTTAGTGTCCGATTAGCTGAATATGAATCCAATTATTTGGGCGAAACACGAATCCGGTTGTTTGAACGAAAACTCGTAGATAATAGGGAGAATCAGTGAATTCCTACGATACGAACGATCCAGTTACATGAACAATTTATCCTCTGACGTGTTCGAATCAATTCTATTGTGATATCAATAGATTGTGATATTAATAGGTATCAATTCTACTGTGTACAATTCTGGACAATGAAAGCACGAAGCTTTGGTATTAAAGGTTTGTTTCTCTTAACGTTAATTTTTAAAACTCTTAGAACGATCAAAGAATATTTATTAATACTTTACATAAATTTTTGTACACAGTATGTGTTCCTTTAGCTTAAGGTATTCGTAACGTAGTTTGATTTTAATTGGTAAAAGTGCATAGATTCGCAAGATTTGCTTTTCAATTGAAGTATGAATATAAAATACAATATGCATATAACGAATTAAAACTATTTTAAAATAGAAATGCCTGTCGATCATCTATTTTTCATTGACGTAACAATTTTGGTAGAGAACCGCAGATCGAGATATTATTAAATATTTGAAATTTCAATATTTCTTTACCAACGTTAACAAGTTTGGCCCATAGAAGATTATTTCGATATTTTTGTATATTCTTTCAAAAGTTCTAAATACATCGATACTGTTCAAAAATATATTCAAACACGGTCACTTACTTATTTTCAATAGCTGGAATATCAAAGTACGTATAGTAAATTATGATTCGATTAAATTAATTCTCTAAATACGCAAGCAATACGCAAATAATTATCCTTTGAGTAAAGCAAATGATTTCTCTTTGAATTATTTCATAATTTAGCTACTAAATGAAATGACTTTGCATCTTATTTGGTACTTTGTATTTGGTTAAACATTTTCTGAAATTATCTCTCAAATAGTTTCTCACTCTGTTACATTAGCGTCGTCCACTACGTTAGAAATACACATTTCCTCGTATTATTTAAGGATAATTGAAATTTCTAACGATTCTAAAAGTAAATGTTGTCACGTTGTAAAATAATTCGGTTATTTTGATCGTGATTGAAACGTGAATTACACAAACGTAAATTTACCACATTCGAGCAATAAGCCATAGATACACAAGTTTTTTCTTATTTGCGCGGATGTAAATATAGAGTTTATTCCTGAAAAAATTAGGGCATTCCGCTGAACAATATTTCATTCTTTGTCGTGAAAAAGAAAGCGCTCCCGCATCATCCTTTCGAGATTAAGCACGTTTTTTGCTCGTTAAAGGGTCGCTTAGCACAACTATAGAAATTACACGCTCTACAAAGGTCCGAAGTACGTTCCAGTTAGAACACCTTTGTAAAATCTCATTGTTAATCGATAAAGCTGTGCCGTTTTCCGGCGAATATCGTGCACTCCTTCTGTTTCTGATCTATCCATCTGCGAATAATTTCACGCCTGTTGCCTCGTGGAATATTTTCCTATTCCCCATTCTTTCTTCTTCTACTCTGGCTGTCGTCAGCCAGCACGTAATTAAAGTCCTCTGCAGAGAGTTGTACGGTGAAGAAGGGTCTCTTTTAACCCTGCCGAGGCATATTGGGTCGCGGTGTATCTAAGGTGCAGGACCGACCATTTTTTATTTGAAATTAAATTAAACGAATACATAAAATGAGGAAATAATTACACCAATAACAAAATAATTGCCTGCAGGCTAACTTCAACGTGTTATTTGAGAAATAAATTACTACAAAGTAATGTATACATGTATTGGCGTGAAATATTCACTTTTGAAACAACTGGACAGCTGAAATATTTGATCAGATGATGCAGCGTAGAAATTAAAAAGTACGAGAGGAATATTATGTATCTAGACTATGACATCAGAATTTTGGAGTAGAAATTCTGTGTGCCATCAATAAACAACTATATTTTCCCTTAGTGGAACCAAAAGACAAATATCTATGTTCGTACCTGGTAAATAAACAAATATTATTCAAATAGCATTAACCTTTTGCACTCCTATGTCGAGTGTGACTCGACATCAGTTTTTATCTCAGGAGCTCCTTTGTCGAGACCCACTCGACATTCTTTCTTGTCCACCTTTTTTTTGTGAAACATGCGAAAGAAAACTAGGATTGCATCCTGGAAATTGTTTCAAGATATATCATACACTTAAAAATTATAAAATACAACAATAGTGTGAATAAAACTGAATTTGTTTCTTCCTTTATTTATTTAAATTGTCTTATTTTTTGGTTAAAGTAAATTTCAAATAAAATACTTAAAAGCGTCGGGAGCTGGTGGTAACGAAATTGAAATAAAAATCGAAGTGCAAAGGGTTAAGATAAAAAAGCTAATTACAAATAAAATACAAATTTTGTTCCAACGATTATTTGAATGAAAAGTCATTTCGACAATGCCAACAATTCTGCCAAGGAGTACAGTTATTTAAATCTATGCTGCGATACTAATTTTTAGAGAAATGTTATCCAAATATGTAAAAAATGTAGAATTTCATTAAAATAAATACCATTTATAATTATCAATTAATAAAACGTTAGGGCTACTAGAGATCAAATTTACGAGTTTCAAAATTTCTTGTTTTCTGCAACCGTTAAAAATACATACGTGCTTTTGACAAAATTGTGTGGCAAAAAGTGACTGATCTGCTGCATTTTCTTTCCATGCTGCGTTGCAGTTCTATGCTCGTTCGTGACACGTAAACGTATGCGTTTCTGAATTGATTCAAAGATCGCAATTATGCATTAACTTTTGTACGATAAGGAGGACTTTACATATTATACGACAGTTATTTCTACACAGAATTAATTATATTATTTCAAAAAAACAAAATTTAGACGAGCGGCTTGCGACAGAATCGTTGCCAATTTTGCGAAATGCCTCAAGAAATCAAAAAAGAATTCCTTAACGAAGATCTAACCACTACAAATCTTTACCGTAAACAACAAATAATATTAGACAGACTTAGAATTCTCCACATCAGATTTATTTTATTTATTTACATTTACAATTGCCAAATTATCGTTAACGCGTTCCTTTAAGTGCCGTCCTAAGTTTATATCGTCTCGTTCTAAATATTATCATTCGCTAATCCTACAAAAACGTCATTGTATCAAGTATCATTATTTTTGCCTATTAGTTTCTCTCTAATTTATATATTTCACTAACATTTCTGTGCTGTTGCTATAAATTGGCCGAAGTGACTGGATATTTACGGTAGACAATGTATCTCGTTATCTATACACAATATGTTAAAACGAGAAAGCTAGAATAACAGCAAAGCTGATTACACCTTGTCCATAGACCTGGAAAGTTGTACCGATACAAAGTGTAAATCTGTGTACCCTTCGCCACATTATAATCGTCTTGTTCGCCACGGCTCATTGTCATTGTCCTTTAAAACAGCGCACAAGCATCGGCATTATCAATGGGCAGCTATGATCCGTAAACAGGACAATGAAAATGATAGTGCCGTGGCTGGTACACAATAACGAAACACGATTCAATAACAGATATAACTTATCACAAACTTTGCAACATTACCATTTTCATGCAACCTCGAAATAGTCGACATTACAGAGTATTTCCGCACTGACTGCACAAAAGGGCGAAAATGGTTCAATCTACGTGAAAGGCTACGAAAATGTAGAATGATATTTTTTTTTGTAGACTGCCATAAATATGTCCTGTAAATATGCCCTATGTAACTATTTGTAAACATATGGACACTTTGATTGATATGTGCTAGTAATATTAAAAGACGAATGTTGGTGAAATATTTAAATTTGACGAATTAAAGTTAAAATATCTCAGCTTGCGATTTTTCAATATAAATAAATTACTTTTTTTATAGAGAATTGTCCAGCTAGATAGATCAATGCTATAATATAAATATAAGCTGCCATTTAATGAGCCACATCATTTTAATATCTCAATAATATCTCAATAATATCTCAATATAAAAAATATAAAGTATTAAAGAATCAAACTATGTTTAATTATTATAGCTACATAGTCAACTCAATGAACACCTTTTAAGGATAATAATATAACCTTGTTGCGCAATGGTCAAAATACATAGAATCTATCGAATATTAATTTAACCAACCACGTTGAAAATTTCACTAAAAATTTGGTCGTTCCATCTACAACGATCTAATATGACATATTATGTTAGATAAATAGAAAATTGTTAGTTATTACTCATTCAAGTATCAAGAAGAATGCAAACGTATTTGCATCAACATTGCACCTTGATAAGCATGATGCTTTAATGTCCATTAGAACACAAATGATTAGCAAAGTGGAAAAATCTTATCAACTGAATGGAACCTCCAACAAGACACATTTAACACATTTTGAGGAAAAACGGTTTTGAAGTTACACTGTTCCATAAATAAGCCGCCGATTTTTATGCAGATTCGTATTCCTCAGAATATAATTGAAAACATAGAATCACCTCAGAAAATTGTATCACGCATCAATTATTACGCAATGCATCGTACTTTGGATATTTTATATATTTACCCACGTTATACACATTCTGCGCAATTCTACGCTTCCAAATTCTCTGTTGACGCATAAAAATCCGCGATGCATCCATAAACTACAACTACTTAACATATTTCTCGTTTCATGTGTTCAACGTTACATCGTATTCTCTAACGAAACCTAATCTGCGACCTGTGTGTATCGAAAATTAAAAAACGATCGACAAAACACTTTTTGGTAATTGAACTTCCAGCAAAATGCGCTATAAACCTTGTTCGAGGTTCCCATTCAGTCGTTCTATCTACCTAGAAACCATTTCCGTTACCTGACACTAACATTCGTTGTCGAATTTTCCTTTCTCTCGTATTAGTCTCGAACAGTTCTTCGGTTAATTGCCACCTTCCGAGTACATTCGTCGATTACAAACTGCACCAGAGATTAAAAGTACAATGATAAAAAGATAGAAACAAGGAAGCAGAGATTGGAGCGAGCTGTTCGTGCAGGTGACGAACCAGCGTAATTGAAGAGCGGAACGGCCACCCTAAATTACCGGGCGTAGATTAAGCCGCCGGTGTTAATGAACTCGTCCGTGACGACGCTGCTGACGACATCGTAACAATCGCCGACGACTATATCGGCACATCGACCCAGATTCATTCACCATCGAACTTGACCTTCTCGTTTATCGCTCCTGCGTCGCGTTCTTCTTGCTATAAATAAGACGTTGGACGAGCAACTGCACGAACGCACTTGTCTCTCGTTATACAACGATAACTACAAGATTTCATGAAATTAAAGAGCATTTTACGAATCGTTTTCAAGACGTAAACGGTATCGGTATATTTGGTAATCTTGATAGAGAGTTAAGTAAATCAAAATGTTCCCTTCTTGCTATGTATATAAACGTCTTTGTAGTGCTCATAATTCGCGATAGTTAAGCTTCGATATCCTAAAGCTTTTCTCGCGCTTTCTTTTATCGATTTACGCTGTTAGAGTGCGCATGTAACGATTTATTGCCTCATATAGGGCGTCAGAAATTGGATGATTCGTGCTAAGTACTAAAATCGTGGGAAGAGAAAATGAACGTGGTTTGGGTATGTGTACGATAGCGTGCATTATGACGGGAAGAAGTTAATGGCACTTCCATCAGAGGAAGGTGCCAAGAGGACGAAGACCTTTCGGTCAGATGTTAACAGAACAAACAGGCGTGGTTAGAAAGTATCTCCATACCTGAAATCTAATGTCGCGAATGACTGAAATCAAGACTGAAAAAAAAGGCTTTGATTAACGGGTTGCCTCGAATTGATTATTTTAATATGTCCATAGCAAAGATTGGAAGATTCTTGCTACGAACATATTATAATATCGTTTGAATAATCGAACCTTGGCCCATCTTCGACCGATTTTTCGATCGATAAAAAGATTATTAAATGTTTCTAATCCTTTTTAAAAATCAACGAACAATTACTTAACAAAAATCTAACCGCTGCAGATATCGGGCGTAAACAACGCTTAGTATTAAACAGGTTTAGAATTGGTCATACTAAATTTATACATGTACATTTAATTTTTAATCCAAGCTATCGTTACCAATTTTTTTAACAAAATATTCGCCATATTCTATAAATGTTGTTAGTTTGGTATATTTGTAATTCTAGACCATTATAAAGCATTCAGTTCCTGTTTCTTTTCTCTATAGAGTGGATAGTTTACCAGTATTGAAATGTAATTTACATTTATAGATTAATTAAACAATTAAATAAATAGTTTAATAATATACAACTAGACATTAACTATACATTATATATAATTATAGATAATTATAAATTATATCAACTGTATAATATGACGAATATTTTATTTATAAAATATACTAAATAGTAAATAGTAAAATATACTAAATAATAATTCTCTGGTTATTCTGCAAAAAAGAAAACACGAGTAAGGTTCATTTTTGTTATGAACCATTCATTATTGATATTATTAATATACGTAATTCTTTGCTTTAATTTTCTGCTAAACATAGTTTTCACGGGCATTAAAAGCCTTTTTATGAGACACGAAATGAGACATGAAAATTCCAGAACTGCAGCAAAAAATATAACAGATACATAAAAGACTTGTCGAAAAATATACGCACGTCCGACTTAATCGGATAAACAGTTGGTTATTTTACAAGTGGCCATTCGATACGATCGGAATGCGATATCAGCCGATCTAAATGTCAGTGAAAATCGTGGCCAGTATCGAGCGAAGGGGAAAGTTGTTCGGAAAAATAAAACTGGAATGTTCGTTTGCGTTTTTCTAACCGTGCGTAATATTCCGCGAAATATTTCGTAAAACGTTGCAAATACGAATTCGGCTTGATCCTTTGACGTTATCGACTTTTATCTTTGAATTCGTTCTTGAAGTGGTTATCGTATACAGATAAATAAAATGGAATAGTCCATTTGAACAGACAAATTCCTTATTTCATTAATCCTTCCTAATGCAATGAAATTATTGTTACAAGTTATTATACTCTCTTTCTAGAAAATATTTGTACGAAATTTCAATTATAGCAACGATATTTCATGTGTTAAAATTGGGTGAAACATCTTGTACAGTACATGAAGTTTATATCATCCTTTCCTCGTTCTTGGAGATTTTCTTTTTCCTCGTGACTTTTTCTTTCTTGCCCCTTAAATTTTATTATTACGCTCTATTAATCACTTATTAAAGGTACGAGAAATTTTCGAAACGTTTCTAAGCAAACGAACTACCTGTAACAAATTAAAGTTTTTTATTCATTTTAATTCTTCTCGGGATCTAAGGGTGTTAATCCATTCATATTTCTATACTATTTTCTACAAAATTAATGTGCATACTAAATGCAGGAATTAGAGAGATAGCGTCTGTATTGGACGAAGCAAAATTATTATTCGTCATTTGTCTACAGCTTTGAATAATTTTTATCCGCCATGGAACTTTTCTTTTAAATATTCATAAGGGACTTTATATTTAGCGATGTTAGTAAAAAAGGCAGTTTCAGTTAAAATTTGATTGAAATTGCTTGAGTTTTTTAAAAGGGGATAAGTGAAAAAAATCGATATTTAACAGAATTTTGAAATTAAATTTAAATATTAAATATTTTAGAAATTTAACAGAACCTTTTACCTACGTGTCTGGATAATTGAAAATTGGATACATCAACAAACAAATTAAAATGTTACCAAAGTTATCTTACCAAAATGTCTCTTTTTATCCTCTTCAAAATTTTTAAAATATTACTCCTCATCGTGATTTTAATAAAAAATTGAGTAAACCAAAATTTTTTTTCCTTGCCACCTATAAAAACCTTGATCGTATTGATAATTCGCGATGGTTAAGCCTTAACATTCAAAAGCTCTCTTGGTTAAACATCTGGTCGCTATAGTAAACACGTTTTACATAATAAATTTAATAAAACACTTTGAAAATTGTTTCCTATGAAACGACTACCAAGCTTATAGTGTTTAATGAAAATTTACCTTTACTCTGTTTCAGATACATTCGTTTCCAGTGCTTGCAGACACAATGACGCTTATGAGCCTGCTTCTATCTCTATTATTTGTCGCTATGACTAAATGTCAACCCATATCCTACGTGTACGATGAAAGAGAATTGTCTCGGGATAATCATCCTCTCCTACTTCTCGTCGATCACCGAATTCCAGACTTAGAGGTACGATATTCTCACGCTATGAAAATGCAAATTGCACGAAATAGCTGTAGGAAAAATATATGAGAAAGATTATAATAAGTATGACAGCTGATACAAAAAAGTATTTGTACACGTTATTATTCTTCAATGAAACGTTCTTTTATTAAATTCCACGGTTCCTTACGAAAGTATTCGAATATTTACCACAGAACTTATTTATGTAGATATCGTGTACATTGTACAGGACTTTTTGAAATTTTGTTAGCGCTGTAACGAGACACGGCTCTCGCGATTATAACAATAAAGTTTAAAACCAATCCGAAAATGTATATAGGAATTACAAGATATTTGTTGCAAACATATCATACACATAGTGAAATATTAATTTACAATATAAACTGCGGTGTTGAATATTCATATTAAACTACATATTCATGGTTTATTACTACACTGAATGATTGACTGTTCAATTAAATATTTTGGTGACCTTGGCGAAGTGTATGCTCGCGATAAGTATCTTGCAACTTCTCTGCACACATTTTCGGATTCGTCTGAAATTTTACCGTTATAATCACGTTAGTTGTGCCTCGTTATGGGGGGCCCGGTGTATCGCTCACACCGGTTCCCGGGCCCCTCCCGATCGCAGCCGGGACGGTCATCGTGGAGGTTTTAGTCTGGAAATTCTGGAAAATCTGGAAATTCTCACTGAAAATTGACAACAAGACGATAGTAATATTATGCAAGTGAATTAAAGAGATAAATATTGAAATAACAAAGTTATCCTATTGATTTATGAATAAATACATATTCGATTAGATAACTTATGATAAAACTTAGATAATTTATGATAAAACGAACAGGACTCTTTTTACGTTCTATCCTTTTATAGTCGATAATTTATCAGATAATAGGATTATGGTCATTGTAAAATAAAGTGGAATAAAAATCTCAGCACCTGTTAAATAAGAAACAAACTTGTCTATTAAACGTACGATATTACACGTATTAATTAGATAAATAAACTGCGGACATTTAGGCAAATTCATATTTTTATAAATACAGATAGATGAAACCTACACTACCATGCACAAATATTTGGACACTCGATGCGATTCAATTGAAAGATTGTGGTCCAGATGAACGCTACTTAAAATTAATAGAACTATAATAGATCGAAGCGTTAAATGTCAATGACTATAAGCAAACGCTTGGAACGTTGAGTATGATTGACATATTTTTTCTCAAAAATGGATTTAAATATCGAAATGTGAAAGTCGTTCTATCGATTCTGGTTCTCGCGCAAAATATAGTCTGTGATAAAACAAACAATAAGGTTTCTACATTTTATCCGTTTAGATTGGATAATTTTGAACCAGACACAATTGAAATAACATCATCGTGAAATCATTTGGTATAAAGAAGGTCATTACTGCGATGCTTTTGCAAAATTTACCATTCTAGTTTAAAAACGCTGAGATTTATAATAAATTAGTTCCTCCCCGTAAAATATTCCCTCCCCGTTAGTAGAAATATTCATTTTAAGAAAAAAATTAATCATTGTTCGAAATACCCCACCAACTTACCCAACTTACTAAAATATCGAAGACGGTTATGCATCGGAATATTCCCTTAAAAAGTTGTAGTAGAAAATATAATAATGCAGAATGTTTAATTCGCGGAATGATCCGGAAAATATGGAAAAATGTGAAAATACAAATGGTAGAAAAACGTGCTAAGTTGCTTTAAACATAAAAGTTTCTTAGTAAAAACGAAACAAAATTTTCATTTTAACTTTCCAGAAAGCATTTCGTCTATTTTCGTTCAAACTTGCTTCGAAACATCGAGAAAAAAAGGTTCGCTGGACAAAAGAATTGTAAATCGAGCAAATGGCATTTAAAAATTCGTTTCTTCTTTTCAAAACGTACTAACTACCGTTGAATGGATAATTAAATATCTCTTACAAGACCATGTGTTTCCTTCCCCTCGTGTTCGTAACGTGAATCTATTAATTAAATTATTCTGTTATTATTTCATTACATCAAGTCGTTAATTCTTTGCAATAAAACTTCCTAGCGAATTTGCCTGCGTTAAATATTTTTTACAACTCGAACAACGCAGAAATAAACAATGAGATCTGAGTGCGTGCTGAAGTTCAAGATCCACGAACCTAACCCGCCAAACCTAACCTCAACCTAACCTCTATCTATCAGATATTAGCTGGACGTGAAATGATTACGATATATCCTTTCACGAATCTCTCGCCTGGAGTCGCACGGACAGAATCAAACGTTAAACGTCACAACCGTTTTCCCGTTTCATGGACCACCTTAATAAACAGATTATTGAAAAACTCTCTGTTTCGCGTTCCAAAGCGGACAATAACATGGTTGTTGTTCTGCAACAACAGAGAAATTATTCGTGGATGAGACGTGAAAAGGATAACACGCTCGTTAAATTTCATCGTCGAGAGGTTTATAATTGGAAATGGAATCGGAAATTCGTTCGACCATGATTTCCGACTGTAATTTCGCACGTTCGCGGAGAGACGCGATCTCGAAAAGATGCGTCAACGGGAGTCGTAAATTCCCGTTACGATTGACTAATCGACGCCACGAATCGTACGATCCCCTGATTTCGTTTAGGATAATAGGGGTGATTCAGTTATTATAACACTGTGGTTCACAGAATTATAAGTTATATATTTTCAACACTTATGTTACACTGTTGAGTCGGTATAAATCGCAAATCACAACTTGTCTCCCGAAGGAGTCTGAATATACACGATAGAGCAAGGCTCTTAGAATGGGACTTAGTATCTTAGTGGACGTAGCACTAGAGGAAAAGAGTTTAGGCGTAGACGTTAGGGGTTAGATTAAGACTTAGTAGTTCTTGACCCTCCTGATGTTGCAGAAGAAGTAGTTCACAGTGACAATGCTGTGTCGTAGGAAAGCTAGTGATGGGTGTGTCTAGCGCACGGGACCATCGGATTCGTTGTTCACTTTTCGTTAGGAAAGGTGAGGGTAACGATCCGTGATGTCGATTGGTCAGGACCCATGCTGTTGCTTGAAGGGATGAATAGGAAGGTGACCTTGCTCACGGGAAAAACCAGCTTGTTTTATTAGAGGGCTATTCGGTTTTTCCTAATGGGCGCGTACCCGCTTTCTCCGTGTTTTTAAGTACTCCTAATAAACCCAAGGACCTCTCTAATGGGCCAGATGTGCGCCAAACATACTTCTAGACTTTAGAAATTCTTCAGGACAATGAATTAACTGAAGATACATTTGACATCATGCAGCGAAAGGTAAAGTTTATGGCGGGTCCTTAGTTTTATTGAGGGTCGGAGTGACGTTATGCAGACTGTTGGCTGTCCGGTCGCGAAGGCTGGAGTGCAGATGTTTTAGGCGACGTAACATCCTCCCCCCGTTGAGAGGGCACCGATCAAATTGTGGCGGTGGAGTCAGGTGCATCGTTTGTGAGTTCCTCCGTTCCGTGTGGATGCGCGGACTCGTCCGGATCTGGTTGAATGGGTAAGGGGACCAGTCTTTTGACACCCCGTTCCAGGATGCTTGTTGCCGTCTGCACGGTAGCGGTCCGTATGATTCCATCGGCTCCAGGGTGGACCTTGACTACTCGGCCCAAAGGCCATTGCATAGATGGTACGTTATCCTCCCTGAGGATTACTACGGTGCCTTCACGGATGTTGTGTTTTCCCTTATCCCATTTATTGCGGCGGGTCAGCTCGTTGAGGTACTCTCGATGCCATCTGCTTCAGAAGTGCTGTTTTATCTGGTGGATACGCTGCCAACTGGATAACCGGCCTGATGGAACTGTCCTGAAATCACGCTCCCGTAAACTTGTCAGTGTGTCACCGATTAGAAAATGACCGGGAGTGAGGACAGGAGGATCTTTCGGATCGGATGATATGGGAGTCAGCGGGCGTGAATTAAGAATGGCCTCAATCTCGATCACCAGGGTGTTGAGCTGCTCAAAGGTCAAGAGCTCCGTGCCGACGACGCGAATGAGATGGCGTTTGAAAGCCTTCACCGCGGCTTCCCATAAGCCGCCAAAATGCGGTGAGTTCGGAGGATTAAAACGCCACTGTATCTGTCGGTCGGCGAGAAAATTCTGTACCCTCTCCTTGTGGTCGTCGGACTGCAGTAGAGTCCGGAGTTCTTGCAGCTCCCGGTTAGCCCCGACGAAATTGGTGCCGTTGTCGGAAAGGATGGTTGCGCAGTGTCCTCGCCGCGAGATGAATCGGCGTAGAGCGGCCAGAAAGGCGTCGGTGGTTAGATCACTGACTAACTCTATGTGGACAGCCTTTGTTGCCAGACAGACAAATATGGCAGCGTATATCTTGACTTTCCGTCGGTTGCGATCCCGCCTCTCCTTGATGTAGAATGGGCCGCAGTAGTCGATTCCGACGTTCGTGAACGGCCGCGATTCGGTAATACGCGCCTCTGGTAGGTCACCCATTAAGTATTCCACTGGTGGAGTGTTAGCTCTGCAGCAGCGGACGCATCTTCTGATAGTGCGCCATACTTGGCTACGGCCGTTGATCGGCCAATAGCGCAGTCTCACCGCGTATAAGGTAGCTTGTGTCCCTGTGTGATGGTTGTTCCGATGCTCTTGATCTATGATGAGCTCTGTTACAGTGGATTTCGGCAAAATAATCGGGTGTTTTTGGCTGAAGGGTATCGCTGAGTTGGTTAGTCGTCCTCCGACTCGCAGTATGCCATCTTCGTCGAGAAAGGGATTTAGTGGCTGTAGTTTTCCTCCAACGTCGTAGCTTCGATTTTTCTGAAGTGTCCGAATTTCAGTCGCGAAATGACTGGATTGTATTATCTTTATCAATCGGTTGTGTGCCGCAGTCAATTCGTATGTTGTGATATGGGCAGCTCGGTTTGGTTTATGTCTCCATCGGAGATACCACGCGACGACTCTTATTAGTCTTGTCCAAGACGAATATCGGTGGAGGAGTGAGTTGTCGTTGATTTTCGTCGTTAGGCAGATCGTCCTTTTTTGCTCCGGGATTTCGACCAGCGGTGCCGGGCTCCAGATCGGCCAATGTTTTTCGCTCTGCAGGAGCCAGCTTGGTCCGTTTTTCCAAATAGACGGACGCAGGAATTCCTTGGGCGTCTGACCTCGGGAGATGAGATCCGCTGGGTTATCATCGGTAGGCACATGACGCCAGTCGGAGATGTTGGTCTTGGTCTGTATTTCGGCCACTCGATTCGCTACAAATGTTTTTAAGGTATGCGGCGAGGACTTGATCCAATGGAGCACGATAGTGGAATCAGTCCAATATACGACCCGCGATATTTTGAGCGTTAGGGCCTTTTGTATCGATGACACCAAGGAGGTCAGGATAAGTGCCCCGCTTAATTCGAGACGTGGAATGGTGAGCGATTTGAGCGGCGCTACCTTCGATCGCGCCGTGAGGAGCCGGATCCAAATATTGTTCTTATGGTCCGTTGTTCTCATGTATACGCACGCCCCATATGCCTTTTCGCTGGCGTCACAGAATCCGTGTAGTTCAATTTTCGCTACGGATTCTATGATGGTTTTCCGTGGGAATCTTACAGCGTTTAGCAACGGCAATTGTTCGTGGTATCGGATCCATTCCGTGTGTAAGTCTGTTGGAAGCGATTCGTCCCAATCTACCTTCAGTGTCCAGACTTGTTGTAAGAACATTTTTGCTCGTACGATTACCGGAGCGAGCAGCCCCAGTGGATCATAAATGTGCGCGATGACCGAACTGATGGATCGTTTTGTGACTCGAGAAGTGTCGCTGACCGTCTTAACAGAATACAGAATGGAGTCGTCGGTTGAATCCCAAAAAACGCCGAGTGTTTTTAAGGTCGTTGACTCACCGAGACGTAACTTCTTGTGGGTGTCTTCTTCAAGTAATCCTCGTAGTAGATCCCGGTCGTTGGATGTCCATTGGCGTATATTTAGTCCGGCTAGTTTGAGTAGCTTCGTTACGTCCTTTCGCACTGACAGGGCTTCGTCCTTCGTATCGGCTCCGGTCAACGCGTCGTCGACATAAAAATCTCGCTGCAGGATCTGCGCTGCTAGCGGAAATCGAGGCCCCTCGTCCTCTGCCAATTGCTTCAAGCATCTAATGGCTAGATACGGGGCTGCGGATAGACCGAACGTTACGGTATTGAGTCTGTAAGTTTCGATCTCTCCGTTATCGGCACGCCACAAAATCTTCTGATAGATACGATCTTCTGGACGTATGATGAATTGCCGATACATCTTCTCGATGTCGCCGGTGAGGACGTATTGAAATGACCGGAATCTCAACAGTATGTTTCTCAAGTCCTCTTGCAGCTTCGGGCCAGTATGGAGGGCGTCGTTTAATGAAACTCCCGTGGTAGTTGATGCTGATCCGTCGAATACAACCCGGAGTTTTGTGGTATCGCTCGATTCCTTGATCACGCCGTGATGTGGTAGATAATACCCGTGGTCGGTGGAGTGATCCGTGTTGATCTTTGTCATGTAACCCAAATCTAAGTATTCTTGGATCACCGTTCTATACGCGGATTCGTATTGTTTATCGCGTAGGAACCGACGATGCAGAGAGACGAGCCTGCTCATAGCAGCGGCCTTCGATGATCCTAGCGAGGAGAGGTTGTCATTAAATGGTAATGCAACGACGTATCTGCCCTCCTTGGTTCGCCGGACATGTTTTCGGAAATGTTCCTCACATTGTCGCTCAGATTCCGAAAGATGAGTAGTGGTCAGGCCCTCGTCTATCTCCCAAAAACGCGCGAGATCCGCTTGCAGCGCCGTTGTGGTTGTGTGGAACGTATTTATCGCGGTTTGGGACGTTGGGCTCCCACCGATTACCCAACCGAACCGTGTTTTTTGCAGACGCAGTTCAGGTTCGTCTGGCTGTGTCAGATTGACTTGTCCGATACACATCGATGCGAGTGTTGACCCGGAACTCAGCAAGACATCAATCGGGGCTGGGGAGTGGAATCGTGGATCGGCTAATTGTATATTCCTTCGAGTCCCAGACTCGAGCGATCGATGGGTTCACTGGGAATGAGGTTCGATATGGCCGGGATAACGAGGAATCTTAACGTTTGTTTATACGTACTGTCCATCGAAGTAATTGTGGCCGTGGTGTATCGTTTTGCGACCGTGGTGAGGTTGTCGAGGGCTCCGATTGGGACCGCACATCTCCTTTGCCTTATACCGAGGGACGTTGCGAGTTTTTCGGTCATAAAGTTCACACTTGACCCAGTGTCGAGTAGAGCCCGGGCTCGGATTGGTTGTGCCTGGTTATTTAGAACCTTGATCTGTGCCGTGACCAACAGATCATGATGTAGCGGGGTATGTGGAGATGTGTTTGTTAACCCGGTCCCCTTTGCTGTCGTTGGTTCGTATAGTCACTGCCTGCCGGGCTGCTTTGGATTAGACGACGAGCTCGGTTCGGTGCCTGTGATTCGTGATGATCGATTTTGGGGTTTCGAAGTCTTCCGACTCCTAGTGGCTGACGAATATGATTTCCGAGCATGTTCCGAACGTCTCGATTGATGCGAGGAACGCGGTGTCGGCGATCCAGGTGAGGCTCGTCTATGAGAGGATCGTTCGTTCGACGACCGACTGTTCGCTGATCGATTGCTCGACGATAGATCGCTTGATGATCGTGTGCCTTGTGTTCGGGAACTGATCTGGGCCTGTTCTCTGTGTAGCGTTGTGTGGTGTCGTTGTCCACAGGTGTGACACGAACCAGCTTGACATTGCTTGAGAGAATGCCCTTTGTTCAGACAATTAGTGCACAGGGAGGCTCTTCTTGCTAGTTCGAAACGCTTCGTCGCCGACTTACCTTTGAAAACCTTGCACTGTGTGATGGCGTGGGATCCTTGGCATGCCGGACATCTCAGTGCCTGGGGTGTTACATGAAATGCCTGGCCTCGCGGTGGGTGGTGTTGGTGATGGGAGAATTTGTGAGATGACCCTTTTGTTTTGTGGGATCTCGGTCGAATGTCGTCACCATTCGCACGGGCCTGAAGAAAGTCCATAAAGTGGGTGTAGGGTGGCATTCTCTTGTTGGACAAGTAATTCAAGCTTTTGGCCGAAGCCGCGCCATTCCTCGAGTATAGAACTCATACTGGCTTTGCTTTCTTTTCTCTACCCCCGGGCGACCAACGCCAAGGGGCGGCGCGCAGATGGTCGGCGCGCGACTTGGAAAAACCCTGCCCTCACCTTTCCGGATCATTGAACAAGTTGAACCTACCCTTTCGGGAAGCAGCCCACTTAGCCGTCGCCGCGCGATGCACGCACCGCGCTGCGCCGTTTCCAGCGGGGGCCACGGGGAGGCGGAGCTGCCAGCATATAGCTCGGTCCCAGCAGGTTTGGCCGGAGCCGATTCTTTCCCTGCAGCCGTCACAGCATCCATATACATGAATACCGCCTGCACGGACGACCACAGGGATGATGTGCCAGACTAGAGTTGACTCCTTTATTTGGTGACCAATCCAGAGCTGGAGTATGCTCTTGCCCTCGGGTTCCGAGATAGTCTGTATATGGACAGATATCCCATGCCAGCCTCAGGGCTATCTCTTGTTGGACAGTGTGCGTTGCCATTTGCGCACTAGAGATGACGGCAGCTTTGATGACAATAGGTCGATGATCACGATATTTGAGGTAATCGGTTCGCCGAGTTTAACAAGGGCCTCTAGGTTCATCTTGAATGTATCCAGTATGTCTTCAATGGCCTCTGATGTTTCCTCTCTGATTTTGGGATAGTCTCTCATCAAATACCAATGTCGCATACAAACCCGACGGTGGTAGTCAAATCTTTCCTTTAGTATGTTGAATGCTATCGGGTAATTAGCACCGGTTACTTCCAACATCTGGATGCTTTGTCCGGCCTTACCAGTCAAGGCTGCCTTGAGATATTGGAATTTTCTGACCGCTGAGAGATTCTCGTTCCGATCCACGTTGGACACGAACACGTCGTGAAAATGTTCCCATTCTTCAATGGACCCGCTGAATGTAGTCAGGGGAATGTCCGGCAGTTTAAGCGAAATCGGTCCGGGCTCGTTGACGGACTCGTGTTGTGGGAGCTTCACCTTGGAGGAGGTATGTGCTCGCTTGAGACCCATTAGTCGGGCCTCAAGTTGAACATAATCGTCCATTGCAGGGAATATACGCTCAGCTTCTCCCTCGTCTAACCCGTCTAACTCATCTTGTGCCGCCAGTATGTTCGCCCAAGTCTCCTTGAGCGATTGGTGGTACGCGATCAGGTAGTCCACGTTTTCCTGTCCGTCTTCTTCGTACTTGTCGAGATGACGCCTTATTCGTGTCATGCGGCCGATCAAGACGCTTCGTGTACGCCGCAGGATGCTGATCCGTTCAGCGTTGGCCATTTTTATGTGATTAAAATAAGCGATCTTACCGGGACGTTGGTCCGAAAATCGGTTACTCGTTGCAGTGCGACTAAAGTGGTTGAAGGTTTTATTGTCCAGCGGCGACGGGAGGTTGCGTGCTTGCGTTCCTCGGCCAATGGGTTATGCCTCGTCGAACGTGACGCTCCTGCGGTCACTGGCTTCGTTGCGATGGTAACGCTTCCGCGGCTGGATTGATGGATTCACGGCTCGAAGGACCATGTAATTTCGCACGTTCGCGGAGAGACGCGATCTCGAAAAGACGCGTCAACGGGAGTCGTAAATTCCCGTTACGATTGACTAATCGACGCCACGAATCGTACGATCCCCTGATTTCGTTTAGGATAATAGGGGTGATTCAGTTATTATAACACTGTGGTTCACAGAATTATAAGTTATATATTTTCAACACTTATGTTACACTGTTGAGTCGGTATAAATCGCAAATCACAACTTGTCTCCCGAAGGAGTCTGAATATACACGATAGAGCAAGGCTCTTAGAATGGGACTTAGTATCTTAGTGAACGTAGCACTAGAGGAAAAGAGTTTAGGCGTAGACGTTAGGGGTTAGATTAAGACTTAGTAGTTCTTGACCCTCCTGATGTTGCAGAAGAAGTAGTTCACAGTGACAATGCTGTGTCGTAGGAAAGCTAGTGATGGGTGTGTCTAGCGCACGGGACCATCGGATTCGTTGTTCACTTTTCGTTAGGAAAGGTGAGGGTAACGATCCGTGATGTCGATTGGTCAGGACCCATGCTGTTGCTTGAAGGGATGAATAGGAAGGTGACCTTGCTCACGGGAAAAACCAGCTTGTTTTATTAGAGGGCTATTCGGTTTTTCCTAATGGGCGCGTACCCGCTTTCTCCGTGTTCAGCCGTAGTAGACAATACTCTTAAAGAATTTGGAAAAACGACATTTGTTGGGTCTGAAGGACCTCAGCTTGGAAATTGCTGGGGTTTATGATGGGCCCTTATGCTTAATGAGGGTCCGCCGTAAGGATGAATGGACATCTGGTGTCCGTCTGGCCCGCGGTGTATGACCTGGCCTAGGTAGAGGGTCGCGCGGCGTAACACCGACCATTCTTTCTCTCCATTAATCAAACACAATGTGCTAGTGTACTCGCATCTATAAACACGCCACTACTGTTCAAACGTATCTGGACGTTTTGTTGGAGTTGTAATTTATAAATTAAATTTGAATATTAATCGGTCGAATTTGATCAGAATATATGAATTGGCGATGGATTAGTAATTAAAAGTGCCATTTACTCTCTACGGAATCGGCAGAAAAATGGAATAAATGGTTCATTAAAAGATCAAGTAGAGAAAAGTAAATTTGTATATTCGTTGGAAACTACATACGTTTAGTATAATATCGCTTGCAACCAGACGGCTGTAGTTTTCAAAATTCTCGCGTCAAAGACAAAGAGATTCGTTAGTTAAACCGTTAGGGATATTGTAGATAATTTGAATAACACAAAATTGTCGAATAATCGAAGATTCCAAATAAAATTCCACTCCATCTCCACACATATTTCTATTCATATACCTCTCATAGCATATTCTCATAACATATAATAACTATTCATAACATATTCCTATGTGAAAACAACGCAGGCCAATTAATTGGTTATAATTGATTTATTCAACTTGCACGTGTGAACGTCGCATTAGCATTCCTCAAGGCATCTTTTCTTTCTATTCTTCTCGTTGCATGAATTTAATTAAAGCTCGTCTCCTTGTCGGAGCCGGTGATTGTTACCAGCAAGACAACAACGCACTTTTGCCAAATGTTCTGAATTAATTACCTTCCATATTGTGTAAACGATAGAGGATCTATTTGGAGCGAGCCGACAATGTTTGGGCCAGAGCAATAGATACATCGAACGAGGAATAGATGCTATATATCTGTAAGGAGAGAACATCGAGCTCCTGGATTCCTGGTCCCGATGAAACTCTCGAGATATGTACACGACAGGCTACGATTTCAATACAAACTACACAGACAGATATACGGTTGATCACGAAAGTCTACGTACATGATGGCTCACGAAAGTATTCGAACACGCTTAGAAGCTAGATATAGTATGCACAGTGTTTTCTACTTTTTCCGGTTTAACTTTAGGAGCGCGATTTACAAGTGAAAATAAGGAAAAATGTTTTAAAGATGAAGTTTTGTTGCAAACGCTTTATTGGAAGGTTGCGAGGCAATATTGGACGCAGCGCGAAGTACGTACGTAGAGTGCAATTTCGTTATCACTGGATAAAAAAAATTGTAGTACGAAGAGTAACTATAGAGAAAGAATAAACGCAATTTATAACTTAGTTACCGTTAGTCGGTAATTAAGTAACTTGGCAAGTTAGCAAAGTACGGAAGTCGAATATACAGGAAAATTTCAAACTTCTCACAGACGTAGTCCGTGTGATGCCAATAACGGGACAGTTTCTTTTCTCAGCTAAAGAACGGTCCTAGGGGTGAAAACACCTTCCCCCAAAGAAATCTTCACTTTTCATATCATCGTGAATATTTCAGTAAGAAACTACATAAGATACAGGGGGAAAAGTTAAATTAAAAGTTGCAGAACTTGCAAATAATTTTTCTTCAGTATTATCGTATTCTTAAATAGGACATTCACTCCCTGAGGTAATGATGCTAGAATATTTGGCACTTTTAGAACGTCCTTCGTATTATTCGAATATTTTTGTCCATCTGCTAGTTCGGATAAGGCAGGCTCTACTGTACTGGCAGGTGGCTTTGCGCCGGGGCACTCGGTATATTTCACGAACGAGTTCTTCTTTTTGTCAGCTCTTTATAACGGCTTGTAAAATTACGAAAAAGCGAGGGAAGCGTGTGAAATTTGAAGAATGGCTGAAGGCAAAGTATTCCGAGGTACTAGTACATGCGCATAAGTAAGTGCTGTGGCCCTCTTCCGGTACGCGCCCCTAGACTTTTTCTTCATATTCTTGAACGCATTTTCCGTAAAAGTGGCAATAAAAGCTGGGAAATATCCGAGTGTGGGTAGGGTAGAAAACTGCGGTCTGCACATACGAGCACCGTCGAATTCCTTTCTTTCATTCTGCTTTTTTTTCTTTTTTCTTTTTTTTTTACTCCCACGGATATGCTCAATATAACTCTACCCTCGATCCGCTTAAACAGTAATTTACAATGTTTCTTTTTCACCGCCACTTCAGCCGCGATATTGCCACATCGCCGAAGCGATGATCGAATTTTATCCTTTATCCAACACCGCTCAGTTAACTTTCACGACAGACATTCGCGCGTGACTTAGGTGCGCAATATTTTAATATTCATAAAATTCTTCTCGCTGCTATTCTGATATTACGCTTCGCAGTCATAACTAAAAATGCATTTGTCTGAAGAAAAAAATCCTACTTTTTGTCACGCATTTTCGAAAGGAAGATACCATCTATTTTAAAAGGCGGAGAGACATTAGACCTGGCGCGTATGAATGAGCGATCAGTCGTTAATCAGCGGACGGCTAATCTTTAGGCAAATTTATACTTTTGTAGAGACTATATAAGAAATAGAAGTTGAATAGAGATACGTTTTAGCTGCTAGAAATTATAACAGATTGGTATTCTACTATAGGTAGGTCATATAATTATGTATATTCTGTGTATTTTTGCATCTTCGAATTTTGTATAATTGCATTCACAATCCGTTAACGAGTAATTAATTTTATTTGCAGCCTTCTCAAGTTACTTTTCTATTAAATTAAAGAAGCTTGTGAACAACGTTGTTTATCAATATTATGTTTTATTATTTATCTAATATTTACGTAGTATATATAGTATTTAGTATTTATATACTTCTAGAAATGAAAATAACGATCAAGTTATTATATTTTAGTTGATTGCTATCTATTTGAAAATTTCCCACTAGTAAGCACAAAAAGTCCGCAATCTATTTACGATAAAACCACATCTCGCAAAAAATATGCGTATTCAGATGCTTTTGTGCAGTAGTATATTTTTTAAGACTTTGTAGTTTGACTACAATTTTGGAAAAATGAAAAAAATGACCGGCTGTAAAAGTGTTAAAATACAAAAAAAATTATGTGTATACAGACTGCATTCTACGTCAGCAACAACTGAAGATTTTAGAAAGAGATACTACATCAGCAACTACGAATCAGCGTTAACATTCTTCTTTTTTATACGATGTTGCATCTATTCAGCTCATTCGCAGTGTAGCAAATTGAAGTTACCGCTTGCGTCAAGACACAGCGCCATCTAATTTACTAAAAATCCTCTTAAGGAATTAATTGCAGATACCGTTGAATGAACAAGAAGATATCTGCATATTTAGAATAGGTTAGATAAAATGTTCATGTGTTTTTGAACAGATGTCTTTGCATCGTTTTGCTACGTAATTATGAATTTTTCCAACCAAGTCATACCATTGATTCAAAAGTTTATTGTCAACAATTGCAATGAGTGAACCGAATATCTGACGACAAATCGCATGTATCTCCATTTTTCTTCGGGATAATTCACGACCGCATATCGCTCATTTTCGCAACAATCAAACGAAAACGAGTTTGATGTCGGAACTATTATATGTAGTTTCGTAATGATGCGATAGCGACACAACTGCCCTCCCATAGCAAATTTTTGAACTTCACTTGTAGGATTCCACCAGCAGAAGTACAAGGAACAACAGTTTTTCCTGTTTTTCGAAAACTACAAATTTCGAGTTACGCTGCAACAAATGAGCGATATAAGTCTTACGACTGAAAATTATGGATTTAAACTGGGAAATTATGAAGCGTCGCCCATATTCATCCGATTTGGTACCATCAGACTATCGCTTCTTTAGATCCTTGCAAAATTATCTGAATGGCAAAAGATTCAGAACCTACGAAGTGCACAATATGCTTCAAGAATATTTCTCGTCTAAACCACAAAAATTCTACCTAGATGATATCCAAACGCTTGTGGGACGATGAGACAGTAATAGAGACTAATGGACATTTTATTATTGATTCAATATTTAATAACTGGAGTTCTCCAAATAGAATTCAGTGGAATGTATACAGTATAAACGCACGAATTTGTCGTTAAATTTTTAACATAATGCGTGAGAAGATTTATACTTGTTTTTCTTATTTTAATAGCAGTATTTTACGTCATCCAGCTATAAATTTCAGTTTATTACAACTAACTTCCAGTTTTAAAAATGTGAAAAAGACCGTAGGTTAGAAAAGCAACAAGTACCTCTTATTGCTCTCGATGAATATTACGGACTACTTAAAGTCTTAGATCTCAGTTTTATTACTCTGTATACCAATGATAAATCAGCTTAAAAACTACATATTTATCAAAATTTAAATCATTTATTTAATAACATATTACAATAATGTATTAAAATTAATATATGTATATGTATGATTTAAATATCCAGTTTTAAATGTCACGATTTAGATCAATCACAGCTATGCAGATGTTTAAAAAATTAAATGCTAAGTACTTACGAAATAGTAAAATTAATAATAGTCATACAATTCTACGTAAATTTAGAAATCAGCATTACAACTTAATTATCTAGGAATAAAAGCTTTTCGAACGTCAATTTGTTATCGCGTATTAATTTTGAAAAGTCGATCTGAACGCAATGTATGCAAACATCCTGACATACATATGATTGTAATAATCAAATTATTAGACCTTTCATCTGCAGCTGTAGAAGCTAAATTAAAATTAATAATGATAAGAATATAGGCAATGCAAATACGAATAATAATAATGTATGTACATTATAACTACACGCACATCATATATTACATTCGACTGTTTATTTTCAGTTATAATCTTTCATTATTTCGTAAATGGAAAATCCAAATATTTTCCTACTGAAATGAGGCAGGTATACACATGAGAATGTCTTTCGTTTTAATCACATTTGGAAGAAATTGTACGTTTTCCCCTGGCAAAGTAGGAATTAAGTGCTCCATAAAAGCAAACGCAAGGATCGTATAAAAATACTTCCGTTTTTTACATAGGGTAAAGCTGATCCATTACCCGAACAAATGGGTTTTTAACGGTCTTGGGAATTGTAAACGAATAAATTACAACCACGTCTTGCGAAATGTCGGTGATACGTAATTATTAAAAATTCCTAAGGTTATCAGTAGTAACAACGTTTCCTTAATAGATTAATTAATTCAAAAATTTAAAAAAGAATAAACTAATTCTTTTCGCTTTTAAAAATAAAAAAACTCGTCGTTTGGTCCAATTAAAAAAAAAGTGATTACGTTTTAAAGGGTTTCTGAATGTCAATGCAACCAACTCTATGTAAATCATTCCTTCTTATACAAAGTAACAAATACAAAGGCACTGCTGTGCCCGAGTATTAATGCGAGTAATTCTACTTATTGTAAAATATAACGATTCTCAACATGGAAGTAGCAAAGACAATCTAGGTACACGTCTAGAAGGAAGGATGAAGGGTAAAGACGGAAGAATGATTGCAAGGATTTACGCGTGGAGATGAGATGAGTATTGGAAAGAGAGTGGAAGCAGGAAGTGCCGAATTTGTGGGGGACATGAAATATGTACCAAAGGAATGTGACAGGATTATTTAAAAAAAAACAGGATTAAATTACGGTGGTAAATGCAGTGGTTGTTCTGGGGGCACAAGATCCGAGGCCCGAGATTCTGTGAGAAATTGAGAAGGAAAAAGAAAGGACTAGTGGGGAGAAAGGAGAACAGGAGAGGGAAGAAAGATTCTATATAGTTTTATATTATATTTTTGTATTTTTATATTCTATATTGCCATAGACATTTCGTATTTTATGTTTCTGTTTGGACCTGTATGTCGTTGAAGCTTAAACACTGCGAGACTATGAAAGACATAGACAACAAGGAATATAAGAAGTACCATTGTAGGGCTAAATTTAAGTTGCAGGTTTTAGGACTAAATGTTAAGTATGTTAAATAGGATGATTCATATGTTAAGCTTGACGGTTGGATAAGTAGACATTAAGGGTATGCCAAAGAAATATATAACTGAAATTCCGTCCTAACCTAGAAAGGAGGGACTGTGAAATATAAATGAACAATAAATGGAAAATAAAATAAATCAGAGATAACGATTTCATAATTTTCAGAATGAAATGTTCGACTCGGGAAACGATCCTGAATCAACGGTAGTCCGGACGAAACGATTGGAATCAAAACGCATTGGATCGTTGTCGATCGTGAATTCCTTGGACGTATTACGACAGAGAGTTCTTCTTGAACTTGCCCGGCGTAAAGCTTTGCAGGATCAACAGCAAATTGACGCAAATCGACGTATTTTAAAAACTATCGGAAAAAGATCATTACCGCTTTACAACAAAGATGTGCCCAAAGCTATCGACTCAAGAATAAGGAACGGAATTAATTATGTCTTCGAACAGGAAGAGAAGAGCCACGATCGAGACGTGGTGCCAGAAAGGATCCCTGACAGAATGCAGAACTGGCTACGAAATGACGATTCCGCTTTTCGAGAAAGACAAGACGATCAAATGCGAAGGGTAATTATTCTGTTCGTTCGTTTTCGTAAATTTAATTCTTCATAAATGTACAGTGCCTCACGAAAGTATTTGTACACTTACCACACGAAACTTTTACATCTATACCGTGCGTGTTATATGAAAACATGTTGAAATTTTATTAGCACTGTAATGAGACGCGACTGCCATGATTATATTGGTAAAATTCAAAACCAGTCTGAAAATATACATAGAGATTGCAAGATATTTACTGTAAACTTATATTTGGAAAGAAATTAATATACAGTATCAATTAATTAATTAAAATTTCTGTAATTTATGAATGGAAGTTCCATGCCATATAGATAGGAAGAAAATTATTTTCTTGGTAAAGTCAAATAACAAATATCTACATTTCAAATAAAATAACAAGTAATAAAATAAGTTATTTTTCAAATATACCGTTGCTTAAATAACATCATCTAAGATAAAGCGACAGAGCAAATAACAAATAAAATAAAAATTTTATTCGAATGATTATTTGAATAAAATTATTTTTAGATTGCCCAGCTCTGGCCTGTACGTTGGATTAATGCTTCTTATTTTTTCATTTTATTTTAGATATTGACGTAGAATAGCATTTTAAAAATATTATCTCGTAAAAAGTAAATGAAATCTCTGTTTTCAGATCCAAGCAAATGAACTACGTTTGCTGTAATCAACACAAAGGAAGATCAAGTCACAATACACTATCGCTATATTACGATTTTTTATCTAACAAGCTAATGGATTGCATATAGTTTATCTATTATTCGTCATATTCCTCAGGTTTTATCATATATATATACATATAATACATACATGTATCTATACATTTTGTGCTGTGCAAAATTCATAATTTAATATCGCGTTTCATTCATGAATTATACGCAGATTATTCATGTGTCAAGCGTAAAGTAAATATTAGCGCATGAAGTTACCAGTAGTGCAAAAAGTTTAACAATCAGAATATAACAGTATTTTCTCCTATCTCTTTTATTTAAGTTTTAGTCGTCTTAATTCTAAGTAATTTTGTAGCATCCAGAAGAGGAGGGAAATAGAAATACCATGTGAAACATATGATATCAATTTCCTTGTCCATACTCGTACTTTTTTCTTCTCTATACTAATCATACAAAACGATTTAACTTTAGCTCATGGACTAGACGTTTTACTATTTTCTATTTCTTCCTTTTCAATAGCGTAAAAAAACACGAAACAAAACAGTATTATGCGTTGTGATCCCTTAAAGTCTGCCCAACCAGTAAACCCCAGACAGAAGACATTTTATATCCAATTTTGGATATAATTTAATGTAAATGTTTCTTCGTATTAGTATTAAGTTTTACGAACACGACGATAGAAATGTTTTAAAGTATTTTATTATAATTATTTTGAAATACGACTCTTAATTAAAATTAACTGCGAAGATGTGCAAAGGAAAAACAAATTGTATTTATCTATTGTACAGTAAAATTTCTTGAACAACCAAGTATTCATGTAATAGTTTGGTAATCATTTCAAGCCGAACTTAGACGTTATTTACAAATATAGATCCAAATGGCTGTAAATTTAATGTAATGTAATTATTTAAATATATAGATCAAACGCTTTCTTCTCAACAAATTTCACTCGTGAAAGAAATAAATGTAGTTAAGAATAAATGTTCCATAGAACTATCTCTTAAATACCTTTATTTTATGTAGATTATTTCTTTTTTATTTTTGTTTACGTTACTTTCTTTACGAATATATTCCTTATTCTTATAACACTCTCAGAGAAACACAGATAGCGGTCTAGTGAATTTATATATTTATTAATAAATACTGCATTAGAGGCGTGTATTCTAAATAATCGGTGAATAGTTCCTTTCATGTGCACCACAGATTAATAGATGTGTTATATTTTTCACCGAATTGCGTTTATGTCTACGTAAAACATCGAGGCGTGATTTATTTTTGAAATACATTCATTTTAGTCATATGATCTTACGCTAAATTAAAGACGCAATGCAAATAAATGTCTTTGAACATAATAGGATTATACAAAATTCATAATAAAAAAACTTGTTGATTTTAATTATGTAATTTCGTAAAATACGTACTCTTTCAATTTCATTTGTTTTATTTTACTTGCATTTATCTTGTAGCATTTTTATATTAAAAATCAGAAATTGATCTTTGTGGTTATTTTAAAAATACAATGATTAATGCTTACGATGTTTACGTTAATGTTAGAAAATAAATGTAATTAAATTTTATTATTATTTATATGTCGTATTATATAACCTATTGTTGAAGAAATGTGTAAGAAATTTTAAAAATGTATGTAACATAAATAGATTTTATTTATTTGAAAAACACGTACAATATCGTTTATTTATTTTCGTTTTAGATTTTCGTTTTTATCGGTTTAGTTACATAATGCGTAATTGAAATAAAATAAAATTAATTTAAATAAGATTTGTTGTGTACTCTAATTGTACCTCTTTCACTTAATGAAATATAATAAAATGTAATAAGAATAAATGAAATGGTTGTGCAGTTTTTTTAAAAAGACTCATTTTATTCCTTATTATTACCGATGTTTCATATAATGCTTAATATTATCATTAAAATTATATATATCCCATCCACATAGTGAATGAATAATATTTTTTTCTAGAAATATAATATCTGTCAAGCTGTTCCAAATTTTACAGAGTATTATTGAAAATATTAATGTACAATACTTTTTATAAACATTTGTAATAAAATCCTAGTGAAATAGCTAAAAGAAACCACATTTTTTATTTTATATTTATATTCAAATCTTCTTCAATTCGTAACTTACTGAACGTATCTCAATTTTAATTTTAATTTTATATATAAATAATTAATGTACTATGAAACTATACTCAACAAGCACAAGTAAATCAAGTAATTGTAAAATGTGGCTAATATTCCAGGTAATAAAGAGTTTAATGAAAAATAAAGAATAAAACAAGAATTACCGAAGGTAACTTAAAATCATAGGTCCGGGAAATGAAATATAATCTATTGTTCATTTGCAATCACATTTTACGAAGGTCTAGAACAAACACACTGCCATCAGACGCAGAAGCACCGACTTTGTCTCCTCGACTATTCCAACACACTTCAAAAATTCCTCCAGTTCCTTGATAACTATGCACCAATTGACCATTCTGCACAATTAAATATATAAGAAAATATATATAATGTGAACCTTCTGCTAAATATACCAAACAAAAGAAGAATGACTATCTTACCTGTGTAGACCATATATGAACACATTTGTCAAAACTTCCACTAGCAAGAAATTTGCCATCTGGACTAAATGCTACGCTATACACTGGCTCTGTGTGTTTCGTAAGTCTGTGTATACATGCACCTCTTTCTACATCCCATAACCTTACAGTAGAATCGAATGATGCACTAGCTAAAGTTAGATTCATATTTGGATTGTGAGTTCCAGGCCCAGTTGGGGACCATTTAATAGTATATATTTCTTTGCTATGAGCTTGTAAATCATGTACCCACGTATCTTGTTTCATAGACCAAATTTTAAGACTCATATCATCTGAACAACTAGCCAATAAGTTACCTTGGGGGTCCCATTTTATAGCATTAACTTCATTCTACAATTAAAGGAAAAACAAACTCTTTAAATTTTAAATAAATATTTAATTGAATCAAAGAATATAATTATTTCTGTATACATACTGTATGACCTTGGAAGCTCTTGATTGGTTTATCAACATTAAGTTTGCATACATGTATGCATTGGTCAGTAGAACAACTAGCAAATGATGTATTTGTTTGCCAATCAACATCCAAGGCAGGAGCACAATGAAAGCTAAATTGTTGAGTACATTGCCCACTTTCTGCATCCCATATAATTGTTGTTTTATCAACTCCAGCACTTAATATGTAGTTACCACGTTTATTCCATTTTAATGCAAAAATTGGACCTTTGTGTTGACCTAATGTGGATGCTAATTTACCATCTGTCTTCCAAATTCGTGCATAACCATCATAACTTCCTGTTGCTAATAAGGTACCATCACACTAAAATAAGTAACCAAATTATATTAGTTTCCTTTTTTCAACGTTGTAACTTAAGAGAAATAATCATTTTACCTTCCAATCTAATGAAGTAACATCTTTGTTGCTTGGCACTTCGGTACCACCTTTTTGTATGCAGTGACGAAGAACAAGCTGATTTGGAGCTTGTGAACTACCAGACATATCCCAAATACGAGCTGTGCTATCTCCTGAACCAGAAGCCAAAAGATCAGTTGTTGGATTCCATGCACATATGAAAACTTCCGATTCATGACCACGTAATATTGTAGCTTTAGTGTCTGGAATTTCAACAGCGCTAGCATTAGTTCCCCTGCTTGAACCTTGTTGTTGTTCATCTACTTCCATTTCTGTCCTATCTCCTCCTCTCTCATTTGTGCCTACACCTTCATTGGAGGTAACAACTGAAAACAGGTTAGTGAATTAATAACAATTACCAAATGGAAAGTTTTCTCTCCTTCTTGTATTTATATACGTAATCTGAAATAAAGAAATTCTGTTTCCAAAAAATAACACGTTAATATTAAATAACAAACTCTTTCATTACCTTCATATTATTTTATAGAATTAAAATATTATTTTATACTTATCTTATACAATTAAATTAATAAAAACTGATCTCTTTTTACAACTACAGTCTGTATAAACTTTAACAATATTCTTATTCTTATTCTTTATATAATATTACAGTGTATATATAAAGTAACTTGTAAATAGTAAACCTTTGTAATTCTTGTCCTTATTCTTCATTCCAGATCACACATATATTAATAATATTGTTTGCTCCTAGCTTTCCGACATGTTATAAATGTAACAGTGAGCTTTATTTTGCTATATCAGTACATAATTTAACATTACAAAACAAATTTTTTAATTTATTAGTACAGTATAATAAATATATTTTACTTTAATATTCTATGACTGTTATAACAAAAATATTTGCTCATAACAAGTCCGACAGCTAAAGCAGTCCATTAATGTACCTGGTATAATAAGGAGGTCTATAAAACTTAAGTCTTTTTATAGACCAGGGTGTGCCAGGATAACAATTTTTGGTTTCAAAATATAACACATAAAATATAACATGAATAAAAATTAATATAATAAGTCAAATTACCTTCCTCTCCATTTGTATCTTGTACTTCTGTTTTCACCTGTTGTTTTTGCTGATTAATTTGATTTTGTCTTGATGCCACAACATCTGGCATAACAGCATCAATAAGAGATAAGGATTCCACCATTCTTTGTTCAGTACCATCTTCGCCTATTGATATTTCTGCTTCTGTGTACTGTAACCCTTTTTGTAGAATTGATAAAAGTGCTGCTGGTGGTACTAATGCTCCATTTATGTTACTCTGTGATATATGTGATTCTATGCCAAATGTGTATGCAGAGTGTTGAAATCCTATAAAAAAAACCACACAGAGATTAATTTGCATCTTTTATATAATCTACAGTACAACTTTTATACAATAAACTTAAGAAATAACTTAGTAATCAACGTCATGGATATGCTTTTATTTGTGCTCAAATAACCTCTTTAAATCACGTTTGATCTATAATTTGTAATATATTATTGACCAATATGATATTATTAATTGCAAATATTATTGTGAAATGTATATATACATAATATAAGTAACAAATGTGTACAAACAATAGCAAATTCAAAATTTGCCAAAATTATTTGAAAAGAGGTTACGTAGTACTCTAAAAAATATACCAGATTCTTGAAGGTATCGGTAAACCAAGAAATTGACTTCATCGCTAGAGAAGCTCATCGTTCTTTACTTTCAAGATACTAGCACAACATATTTATTGAAAGTTGCGCCTAAAAATCACTTTGACTCACGTCGGACGCCGAGATTGCCGCGTCGAAGCCACTCTACAAGTCACAGACACATTACACATGAGACCTCACCATTGGCCAAGAAAAACGAACAACAGTATGTTCTATAGAGATACATAACTAACTTCAGTGTAATCTCTTCATTCAAAGTAACGAGACGATACTTTGAACGAGATCAATTAGATTTCATTTATTATTGTCAAATGGATTATGTAAAAAATATACAGTGGCTCATGGAAGTATTTTTTATGAGCATATTACGTATGTTATACGAAATATCTTGAAATTCCAGTAGTAGTAAAATGACAACTTACTATCGTGATTATATTAACAAAATTTGAAACGATCCTGAAAACATATACAAAAATAGCAAGTTATTTAGTATATGTTTTGTAGAGATCAAAGAGATGTTTATTAAATATTCATCAATCTATCAACATTTCATTTATAAATTTATAAATTTCACAAATTTATCAGTCGTTCATAATATGTAATTCATTCATTCATAACATATAATTCATAACATTCATAATATATATAATATTATCTTTAACATTTATTATACATATATATGTGATTATTCTATACGTTTATCTGAATATATATTTTGAAATCTTTTAATAGTTCTAAACTAAGTGAGTTATACAATTCTATGTTATTAAAATAGGAATAATTACATAATTTAAATTATTTTTTATTCCTCATATTGTTTATATTTTCCTTAAGAATCTTACAAATTTCTTACGCATTTAGACCACGGTTTTATATGCCAAATGCAAATATCTCAAGATTATATGATGGGAACTGTATGATTATTAAGATCGCTGAATTTGTTTTGTCACATTCTACAAAGATATCGAAAAATAAGGTTCTATTTCTAAAAATGACCATGAAATGACCAAATACTGTAACTTTGTCCTGAAAACATTTTTCATGCAACAATAAATAAGGCAAAAATTTAGATGATCTCACTTAATGAGCCACTTTATATAAATTCTATACAGTTACAAAAATGATCAAGATTTAATACATTATATTACGATTTTTTAAATTATAAACTTAGTATCTCTTAGTATGTCTAGTATAGAGTAAACTAAGTAGAATCTTAAAATTTGAAAAAAAGGAATTGATGCTCTTAAAAAAATTAAAAGCTAATTAATATTTTTATTTACAGTGAAAAAAATCAAACATTAGTTTATTTACAAGAATAGTAAATTGTTTCTAATTAAAAAAAATATTTTTCTAACTATTGGAATCTATCTGATTATTTTCATTTTTGTCATTCATTTCTTTCTGTTTCATCCAAGCTTTAGCAGATGCCAAGAATTTAAGATTAGGTCTCTGTGATTCATCTTCTGGGAAAACAAAATCAAATACTTCTTCCCAACCATCATCACTCTAAAAACAAAAATTATATATGTGAAAAAATGTTTTTTTAAAAATAACTTTTAAGTAATACAATAAATTTATTCACCCCATCTTCTCCAACAATACGTCTTCTACGTTTAATCCTTCGGGGCATTTTTTCCATAATTTTAGTTCGAGTGTCATCATCTCCTTTCTCACTTTCAAAATCTCTCCATGCTTCTAAAAGCAATGCTCTACTTTCTTTATCACCGTTCGATCTAAGTGCATCGTTTCCACGTTCAAAAATTCTTCTTGCCAGCACAACATTATCCAGACCATCCTCAGTTGTCGAATTAGCTAATTCAAACTTAGCATAGGCAATCCAAACCTAGATGTCATGATTTATATTTAATAACACATAATCTAAATTAAATATCTTGTATTTAATTATAATCAATCTTACTTTAACATGAAGTGTACGTTCCAATAATCTTTCGAATAATTGCCTTGCGTTTTCTGTTTCATCTTGTGATATTTCAAAATCAATATATGATTTCCATAAGAGTTCTGGCATATCCAATCTATAAATTAAAGTAATGATACAATATCAGATTACGGTAATATAAATTACTTATACTTTTAAATACTTTACCTTGGCTGTGATATAGCTAATTCGTAAATAGCTCGTGCTCGTTCTACATCGCCCAAAAGCGTTTCTAACTCTGCGAACTATGTACAAAAATATTATTAAGAATAATTGTTATACACATTTAACCATTGAAATGATAATAAATAATAAATTGACTAAATTATCATACCTTCATCCATGTAGTACAATTTTCTGGTCCAAATTCGAGGAATTTTTCATATAAAATTCTACATCTATCAAATTCTCTCAATTGTATTTCTAAATCAATGTATCCACGATATAATTTATCTCTAGGACAAATACCCAACGCCATACCCTATAATCAATTAAAATAATTTTCTATGCGGTGTCACAATTTATAAATTTTTGTAAAATTATTACTTACTAATTTTTTTCTAGCTGCTGTGAGATTTTTTTGTCTTATTTCAAAATACGCATAAAATAACCAGATTTTAGAGAAAGTGAAATGCTTGTGAGGAATTAATTCTAAGCAAGCTCTGAAAACACATAAACACATTAATTAAAATAAAACATCTTCTATGGTACTTTTTAAGGTACTAATTACTTATAGACTTGTCTGCATCTTTCTATATCTTCAGTATCAAGTTCCTCAAAAAGAGCATAATTTATCCAAAGATAAATATATCTTCTCCAAAATAGCTTTTCCTATGAAAAATGATATTCTTATACTAACATTTATTTACGATATATGTACAAAATACTAAATATATTAAATACATCTCTCTTACTTTAGTTGGTGGTACATTGGCTATCGCACGTTCGTAAGTTTCTCTAATGACATCCACGTTCCCTTCTGATTCAACTAATCTCAAGTAATCGAACCAGGCATCATAATTAGAAGGATTTTCTTTCACTTCTTGTTCGTATTGATATTTTCGTTTACTTACTATTACATCTTCAATACCTATAAATAATAATACAACATGATTGTATGTATAAATATATATTTATAAAATATTATTCAGTATGATAAATCAATAATAAATTATAATACCTGAACGATCTCCATATTTTTTCTCATGTATTGTGTATGCTTTATAAATTTCCTGTGTTTTCTCTTTTGGAATATGATCTAATGCATACTTATAAATTACTCTGGCTCGATCATGCTATAATAAAATAATATAACATGCGTTAAACTAAACTATGTAAAAAAAAATAATTTTGGTCTTTCCTTACTTCTCTTTGTCCTTCCTCAAACTTTGCAAATGCAATAAATAATCTTTCATCCAAATTTTCGTCGCCATAAAAATCAATGGCGCGTTCATAAACATTGCGAGCACCATTGATAAAACCATGAGATTCTTCAAATCGTGCATATTTTATCCAGTGCTTAACATCAGGATGTACCATTACAAAACGTTCATAAATTTGTCTAGCTCTCTGAATTTCCTTATATCTCAATTCGAATTTGATATATGTTTGCCATGCCTGTTCATCAGGTTCCCATTCCATCCATCTTTCAAATACCTGACGTGCTCCTAAATAAATATTTCAATCAATAAATAGTCAATATACTATGTTAGATTAAAATTAAAAGAAGGATTTACCAGCAATATTTTCTAACATTTCTTCCATATAAGTGTATTTGTACCAAAATTGATTTGCTCTAGGTAATATAGTAACAGCACGGTCCCATAAATTTCTGGCATGATTTACTTGACGATTTCGCATTTCCATTTCTGTGTATTTGAGCCATAATGTAATGTTTCTATGGTCAACATCTAAAGCACGTTCATATATGGATCTAAAATTCATAAATAATACAATTAATACTTTTATAATTAATACAAAATAATAATAATGTTGTTTATCTTTTACAAAAAAAAAAACATTAATCATAAATATATAATCATGATGACTTTAATATATATTTTATACCTTGCTCGTTGTATCTGCTTTTGACTCTCTTCCCATTGAGCATATTTTATCCAATTTGAAATCACCATACGATTTTTACGAATATTATCTTCAAAAGCTTTACGTTTCCGATGTTGATAATCAGCTAACTCATGAGGATCAGAAATCTTTTGTTTTGGCGGCTGAAGTAATAGAAATATATATAAATATTCATTATATATCAACTTTTCAGCTGTTCAGCTTCACATATATTAAAATTTATATATGAATAAAAATTACATAAAATTAATAAAAATAATGAATGGTCAAAATTGAATAAATAAATGCAAATATACTTACTGGTGGTAAGATTTCTAGGTCCCGTTCTTTTGCCTCCCGCAAAAGTTGCTCTGCTGTTATTTGAATTTCAGCAGGTGCTTTATTTTTAACCTAGAATAAAATATAGTTAAAATAATTTGATATAATATAAGAATTATTTCGTTCTCATATATTACATTATATGATTTATATGTGTAGTAAAAATTTAAAAGTGTTACATACCTTTGCCACTTTTGGCATTTTCTGTGATTTTTCCATGATATTAAATTTAGTTCAATTCTTCTACACAATAAATATTTTAGAAATATTTTTATCCTCCTGGTTAATTCAATTTTTATAATATATTTATGACAAAGAACAATGTATATTTTTTAAACTGACCATGATCTAAGAATAGCAGGTCCAAATACTATTTCATGGGAATTTTTATACAATACATCGATAATATTTATAATTATTATTGATATTTACAATTATTTTTAATTATTAAAACGTACTTTAGTAAACAAATATCAAATGGAAAGGCTAGGTATAACCAGCTATAACCAATATATAACCATCGATTAAGACAGGATAAGAGAGAATAGATGTGACATTAAACGGGATTTCGTGTCTCAGGTTCTGAAATACCGACCTACAAAAATATCATGTAGCGGTACATGATAATAAGAGTTCGCGACTGTGCGTGGTTTATTTTACCAGCTTAGTATTGGAGAAATCACTGCACGTGGTTGCAGCTTCGGCCTGTTTAGTAGTTTAATTCAATCACAGACGTATTTGTATAGATTTCCTCTTTGGTATAAAATAGATAGAACATGCAATACTTTTTCGTACTTTTAGTTATTGGTACATATTACAATATTATATGCACGATCATGTATACATATACTCAGATATACATACAGATCCAGCAACGGTGAAGAATGTCATTATTTTAATTTGATTTGTTTTGATGTATTTTAGTTCTCTTATAAGATACATATTACTACCATGGTACTACCACAAAATTCTTTCAGGTCAATACGCGGTCTTTTTTGACAGATCTTCACTGATTCGAAAATGTAGAATTATCTTCCAAAGCTACCACGAATAATTTTTTGACACTGTACATGTACGTACTACAAAAGTATTAAAAGTATATTTAATTTAAATTGCACTCTTTTACAGGAAATATTTTGAGATTTAAAAATTTCGTTGATGCTTTAAGCATTGACTAAGGAGAGGATAGACGTGACATTACATAGAAATTTGTTTCAGTTTCTCTAATATCGACGAGGAAAAAAATTAGAGTACATATTTCTTACGCCCTCTGTTATTTAATATGGCGAACGACTTATGATCAACTTAATCATCAAATGCGATGAAGAGATAAGCCTCGATTACATGCAATTCAATACACAATAAATAATATCGGCTGGTACTGATAAACTTCAACTTGGTTTATATGTCTCGCACCGTACATCACCCAGAATATAATGGATCGAGGTTAACGAAAAGAAACGAATAAAATCTAGTTCACTTATGTCAATTATTTCAAAGCGATATTCAATTCGACGGGCAGAAACGGGATAACATGAGCGGAAATGGGATAAAAAGTGTAAGAAAATGCGAAGTTCGAATACCTGGTTCGACCGCCTGTTCTTCGTTACCTTCGGATATGAGAAAAAGAAAGCGTCAATATTAAAGGCGCTGTAAATTAATCCCTCATCCGCATGGTGTGTGGACCAGCGGTCCCAACGTCTTGCGATTGTGATTGCCTGGGTTCCGTCGTCATGCTGGGTTCTAGTGAGAGATAGCGAAGTCACTTGGGGATGTTGAAAGGGGCCTTCTCCCTCGCTAGCGCACAGGCTGACGAGCTTTGACCTTCTTCGCGCCTGCGACGCCAAGAGTACCCAAGCATTCTTTGTACAATCGTCACAGTGGACAAACGTAAAATTAAAATCATGCGAGTTCGTCATTTTTCGAGTTTGCAGAACATGCTACAAACAGGATTATCGTGAATTCGCTTTTAACGCTTCTTATAAACAGATGAAAACAGGAACAAATGGGAGAAAACGAGAGGACACTGGTGAAAATGGGCAGAAACGGGAGAAATCTGGCGAAAACAAGAGGAAACCGACAGAGACGCTAACCCGTCTATACAATGGATCCCCAGTCAACACTTGTTGAAATTTTTTATGTACATATTATATACATTCACACATGCTATATGTATATTTGCTTTTCAAATTAAAGTAAATGTAGGAACTGTTTTCACTGAAGAAATATCATTTAAATGTTTAAATAACGGATAAATGCAAATTATTTAAATTCACCAATAAAGGTTCAATTAAAAACATAAAGTATGATACAAATTTTTTTGTTTTAGATATGTTTTTTCTAAATGTGTATTTTATACATATATTTAATATAAAAAAAGAAAATCTCTACTGGAATTCGAACCAATTTTTTTCAGATCGGTAAAATAAATCTGTGCGCTTATCTCCTAAAATTGTTACATTTGTTGGCAAACGTAACTATTAATATATCTATTTGTCATATTTATTAATTTTATTAGATAATTATAACAAATTTTACCTTATATAGTGTTTCCCGTTACGAGGCATATACGATACTGTTACACTGTTACGTGAACGTAGCCTTAATGTGATCTTAGTCTAGAAAAGTCGATATATACATTGGACACGTAATTTGAATTGTCAATCAAGTATGTTTTAAAAGATAGCATGTATTTGAAGACTGTCTGATGGTTCGGTGCGTAGTACAGCGATAGGAAAGTTAGAATTCGGGAATAGAAATGCTTTGTTTAGCAAAATTGAAGGCCTCCTCAACAGGATGCTTCTTCCGAATTTATAAATATATACCCTTTTTTCTTTACGTCATAATTTTCAATTTAAAATTTGTTTACTATCGCTTTCTATAAATTGATCGCTATTACTTACTTTCCGATCGCTCTGTTGTAAATACATCGAATGTAAGGATCAGCAAAAAAAAAAAAAAACAATTGAGATACAGTAAAATATCTCACAGAATTAATATTTCGACAGACCAACTTAAAAAAATAAAAATTAATTTAACTCTCATGGTTTAGTTCGTTTGGACTAACCAACAAGGGACGGAAGTTCTTGATGTTACAGTGATAAGAAATCGAACGTGTTTCTAGGGTAAACTACACTTTAGGGGCCGTGAAATTATTGATATTTCTATTTGCAATCTTATTTTAACGTGTTTTGACAAAATCAAGTTTTAAAGTGCGGAATGCACTGATTCAAAAGTTATGCGTATATAAAATCGAACATTTTTAACATATTTTACAGGTTATTTTGATGTCACACAGGCTTCTAACCATGCTCTGATTAGTCGACACAAATGAGCATGCAAATGTTCACCTCTTCCGCTTCCCTTATTCAAAGATATACTGCTTGCGTATTGCCTCCATCAAAGATCGCATGCCACCAATTTGATACACTTTGCAATATGGCTGCCACAGAAATTCGCATAGGCGATCGGAAGAGTGTCATTATCGTGAAAGTGGTCTTTTCCTCGCATTCAACCCTTTGATCTCCAATTAAATTCTATCTTCTGGCTATGGATCCCATCACTAGATGTAATTAGACGAATGAAAAGTAATTCAAATCTAATTCAAATTTGATTGTAGCTTCCACACTGTAATTCACTGTTTTATGAATGAATCATTCTGCAACGAGACCCGCGTAACTTCGAAAGCAGTCTGTGTGGATCTTGCTGCTGGCAGCAACATGTTTCTGTATATGGAAATTAACATCGTCTTCTCGCTGTTCTCAACCATCACCATTCTACAATTGATATTTCTGATATCACCTACCATTCCTAACATTCAGTGTTCTTCCACCCTTCTGCGGTCATTATATTTCCGCTTTCCAAATTTTACTTCATCATTCTGTTAAATAATATAAAAATAATAATAATATTAAAATGGAAAAATAAGTAATATAAGAATATAAGGATATAAGGAACATGCACAACGCCCGAACATCCACATTTGGATATCTCTCATAATTTTGATTATCCAGCTTGCATTTTTTTTTTTTTTTTTATTAACATGGAAGAAATCCGCACGGACACCAGGCCGCTTCTGAGGAAAAGCGGCGTGGTAGAGCCGGACTCCAATCGACTAAAACCTGGGCGATGACCGTCCCGGCTGCGATCGAGAGGGGCCCGGGAACCGGTGTGAGCGACCCCCCCCCCCCCGCACAATACATCCCCTAATGGAGCGGTGTGCGGCTATGTCACATCGCGTCTCGTCGCCGGAGCCGCCGTGCCAGGCAGTCTGGTTCCCCTACCGGACTGCTTTGCGGTCTCGAGGCGCTGAGCTGCCAGCACCTAAGTTTGATCCACCGGGGGGCGCAGCGGGCCTAGCGCGCCTCGCCGAAACGCGTCTACGGCCTCTGCCGCGCCCTCGCCGGTCGATCCTCTCAGGGTGGAAGTCCCGCACCCTCACCCTCTCCGCAGCCTCTTTCCGAAGTATAACCTGCTCACAGATGGAGGTCACGGCCTACCTCCCTCTCTCGCTCACCAACAATGCCTCGAGGATCGCCGGCAGCAAGAAGTCCCATCCGATTTCCACGATGAGGTCGCGGCGCGGCTGCGCCCACGCCGAGCAGTACTGCAGCGTGTGCTGCGCCGAGTCCACGCTCGCATCGCAGTGGTGGCAACGTGCGGTCGCCTCTGTCCCGATTCGGTGCAGGTACTCACCGAAGCAACCGTGTCCGGTGAGCATCTGCGTCACCCTGTAGGTCAGGGGAGGCCCGCCACCGTCCAACCAAACGTCCCAGTTTGGAAGGGCAGCCTCGAGGACCCTTAGCCCCGGCGCACCCGCCCTCATGTCGAGGCTGGCGCGCCATCTGTTGAGCAAGGCCCGCCGAGCCCGAACCCTAACGTCGGCACCCACCGGGCCCACCCCGCCCGACAGACCCCGAGTGTGGAGATAAATCTCGCGACACCTCAGGGCCTGCAATTCGAACGGGTGAAACCCAGCGAGCACCGCCGCCGCTGCCGCCGAAATGGTGCGGAAGCCCCTCACTACCCTGATGGCCACCGTCCTGTGCAGCCTCCTGACCGCTAGGAGACTGCGACGGTTGACCATCAGGTCCTCCGCCCAGATCGGGGCTCCGTAGAGGAGCCTCGATCGCACCACGCCGGCGCACTCCGACGCCGGACCCGCCCAGCCGAGGCAGCAAACTGTTGAGAAAAGTTAGGTTGGTATGATCGCTAGTTACTACAAGCTAAGTTGGGGCGACTTCTAGCGACGCTCTTTTGTCTTAGAAGTCGACCACGTGTTAATTGGCCAAGTGTATCCTATGAGTTAAGACGTGTTGTACGAGGCGGAGAAATATATAGAGAAAATCGAATCTGAGTGAATCGATTAATTATCAACCCCAAACCTACATCAATTAACACAAACGTCCTAAGGTGTTCGCCGTCGCTTCGACAGATGGTGCCAGGCGCTCGAAGTGGGCGCCAAAGGTCCAGTGGCTGTCGAGGGTCAGGCCCAGATACTTCATGCTGGTTCCGACCCCGATCTCAGCCCCCTCCAACCTCAGGCGATAACCCGCTGGAGGCGTTCCGTGATCGGCCCTGCGGCAAAACCACATTGCCTCGGACTTCTCAGGGGACACCCTCAGTCCCAATCTCTTGATCTCGACGACCACGCAGGGCACCGCCAGCTCCGCCAGACGGACGGTTCTGCCGCACGCCGTACCCCAAACCAGCACCAACGTGTCGTCGGCATAGCACGCCAGTGCCGAGTTCGGAGGCATCGGCGTCCGAAGCACCGTGTCGTACGCGATGTTCCACAGCAACGGACCCAACACCGAACCCTGCGGGACCCCGCGGTACAACGCACTCCCAGTCATCCCTCCGCCTCGGGCGGTATAGACGATACTCCGGTCCCGGAGGAATGCCTGGACCACACCCCGCAGGTATGCGTGTACGGGATGAAACTTGAGGGCCCGGCATATCCTGTCCCAGAGGATGCTGTTGAAAGCGTTGACCACGTCCAGCGACACGACCAACGCCACGTAACTACGCCGCTCAGCCCATCTTGCTTCCATTTCTAATCTTCCACTATCATCTGGCGACAGTAATGGAAACACGCCGCAATTATGGATGGTAATAAAATTGTGACACTTTCACCTACCACGACGTTACAAAATTGATGCGCAAAGCAGTAGATCAATCTTTAAAAAACTTATCTAATTTTTTAAATAATTTGAAGAATGCGTTAATTACATATTGGTTACTATACTACTACTTACTAGTTACTATATTACTACTGTACGAAGTTATTTTTCTTTAACTTATTACACGTCAAAAAATTTGGAAATTCATCGACATACATATGTTAAATTTGCAATATTTACAAGCATCTCACGCAAGACACATATTCATCAAGTTTTAATGAATTGGTTAACCACGTGGGATTTAAACATGAGCGAAACAGTTTTTTTTTATAAGTGATAATAGGCCAAACTTAGTAAAAGCTATCAATAAGAACACAAATTGGACGTGTACTCTGTGTTTTACACATTGCTTGCAACTAACAATTAAGTTCACATTGTAAAATCTTCCATAGTATGAATTGCTAAGTAAGAAATGCAGAACAATAGTAGTTTTTTCTCCGTTCTTCCACTGCCTAAGGAAGATTTACACAAAGATAATTATCACTAAACCAAAATGCATCAGCCCTACAACTTATACAGGCAATAGACATACAGGGTGGTTGGTAACTGGTGGTACAAGAAAAAAGAAGTCGAAAATATAGAATAAAAATTTTTCATTTGAGGCTTTGTTTTCGAGAAAATCGACTTTGAATTTTCGCTCGGTACGCGTACACTTTATCACGTCTCGTTATAACGGATCTCACTGTAGATCGTTGTCTCGATGAAAAAATTAAAAAAAAAATTTTTTGTTCCATATTTTCGACTTCTTTTTTCGCGTAGAATCACCCCCTTTCCGCTTGTACCACCAGTTACCAACCACCCTGTATAATACTCTCGCGTTCAGGACAATCGTAGTGCGTGTGCAAACCTTGTATAAATGTCGCCTATGTGCTATTGTTGCGATTCTATTATAAATACTCGCGACCTGGACAATCGCGATGCGTGTGTGACTTTGCTGTGGATACTCACGGACGGGACAATCGCAATGCGTGTGTGATTTTGCTGTAAGCACAGTTTACGTCTCTGAATATCATGGTCTTCTTCACTACACTTGTATGAGGTAAGCTGCCGCCCATGTGTCGTTGGGATTGAAGGTCACTGTGCGCCCCACTGCTTAGGCTGACCTTCCTTCTTCGTGTAAGGAGGTTTACTTGCGTGCAGGGGCATTTTGACTGATTTTTAATTGTCAATAACTAGAAAGCAAAGCCGATGATTTTCATTTTATTTTAGTTTCAAGAATCACCACTTAAATTTTTTTACACCTATAACCGAACATCCTGTATAAACTTCTTATTATTCTTATAGCACCTACTATCCGGTAAGTTCGATTAGAACTTCCTTATCTACCTTTTATCTTCGTACCCTTCTATATTCTATATTCAACGGTGTAATCAACTAATCCATTTATAATTCCATTTCATCAGCAAATTGCCACAAGAACGAAATAACACGACGTCTAACGTTCGAGGATTTAACACAGACCTGTGTTAATAATAAAACAGAAATCGATCATAACGTAAATGTACCTGTTATTTATCCGTCTATATCTAAAGATAGCAATCAAACCTTTATTTCACGCCCTTTGTGTTAAGCCGATATTAGAATCATAGAAAGAAGGAATGAATAATCAAGGTAACACCTGTTATTATGATTCATATGTATTGGAGCATACGTGAGCGACAGCTTTAGAAGTCGATCAGACGCCATGCAAACGGAACAAGATTTGGACATATCGGTCATCTTCTCGACGTTTTTCTTGAGGAACATCGGCTTATGGATATCAGACAATCGCGCGGAAAACCGTCGGATGAAAATAAAGCTAATGTGCACACTATTCAATTCAATAGATGCCTCGATCGTCATTATGAGAGATTTCTATTTTACTTGGTTATACAAAGGCGTGAGTATATTTGATGGATCTAATTGTGTTAAATGAAATTGCGTACATGTTATACTGTCGTACAAATAATCTAAAAATTTAATAGTAATTTATTACGTATAGAAAAATGAAACAATTAATAGCGTTAAGTTCTAGAAGATATTTGGCAGGTGTAGTCAATATTTTTCTAATTATTGTTAAATCATATACGTATGTGTACAAAAAATATGTATTAATTTCTCGATGCATGGATTGTTTTCAATTGGTACTCGTATTCAGTATTCGTTTCTATTTATTAAATTAAATAATACTTAAAACCGTTCGTTATACGTAACGTGGATAGTAGTTTGTGACATGCGTAATTCAGTTAAAGCTCTGTGAAACAAACGACTATATTATATAAAAAAAATTCATAATAGCTCATTTCAGGACATTCTTTACGTTACTACCAACACATTAACTGTGACAATGGGTCTAATCAAGATATGTATCATATTAATGCATAAAAGGGAATTTATAAGCCTGATTACGTACACGCAACGAAATTTCTGGAATGTTAACTACGATACACGCGAGAAAGAAATTTTAAAGAATTGCAGAAAGACTTGCACCTTTTTCGTCTGTTCTGTCAGCGCCATTGGCATATGTGCTATGCTAGCTTACCTGTCAACACCGCTTATTAGTAGGTTACAAATATTCTATTTGTTCATAATGTGTTGTTTAGAACGTAATACCAAAACACCAACGCTACGTTGTGATAGAATTAACTAAAAAGCTAGGGACTAGACGAAAGAACAGCTGACGGCAGATTACACGCCCTTCTAACAAAATTAGAATTTATTATTAAACGCTTAAAATTAATTAACAGAAAAGACAAAGAATTTAACACCTAATGGCTAAGCCATTCTAAGGGCTAAGCACGGTTGTAATGTTGTGCTGTAGCGCGTACGATTAAAGCGATTAGAACAAGTTAAGACCAAGAACGGTATATAGATAATAATATACTTCTGCCACAAAATTCTTATACTATATAAGAATTTGTTGTCATATAACTTAAACAACCCTTTTTTTTTAATAAAAGAATCTTGATATAGTATTGCTGCATTTAGATGTTTAATAATTATGTATACTGACAAATATTTCTCTACCCTCGAAGGCTGAAAATTTCATAAACAGAAAAATATACCTAACGATAAATAAACAAAACATTTGATATAGAAAAAAGTACACCATCTAAGCGTTTATTACAGCAAATGCTGGGAAAAATAAATCAGAAAGAATATTGCCATTCAACGTGTGGCTAAATTTACCAGTATCTATATCGCCTTACTACGAAATAGGATTCCTTATACAGGTATTTAACTTCTCGTAAATTTTTCTAACGAATGTTACTTTAGTTACCTGCGTTATATGTATACTTTTATACACTACGTCCAACTTATTATACAATGACTTATACTTGGATACTCACGGAGGTAAAATGTATTTGCTGTTAGTCGAAGTACACTCTTAAAATCTTCTATAAATTTATAAAATCCTTCATATCGATGATTATAGTATAAGCGACATATCTGCAATTTTGTAAGAATTAATTTCTTCCACGAACTGCGACAGGGAAATAATTTTTACTTTTTGCAGACGATAAGTTTGTATTACATAGCGGTCAGTTATTTTTGCTTCGATAACGTTTTCTGCATCCTGGCCATACATTTGGCTGGCCAGTTTCGCATACTTCGATACAGGTTCGCAAAACTGTGTGACATGAAACATCAGATAACAGAGGAAGACACGGGATTGATGATAACCAAGCATGTGCATACATTTTACGAGCAATTGAAGTTGTACATTCGACAACATCAGACGCTGATTGATTTTTGCAACAGGCTTGAAAACATATACACGATGCTAATATTTGGACAAGTGTTGGTATTTAGCGTGTTAATTTGCCTGTTTGCTTATCAGGGACTAGTGGTTAGTATTTACGTGCCATAATACATTGCTATATTATGAAATTTTATTAAATATTTGGGAATTTCTAAATGAACAATTTCCTCTTAGGTTGCTGCCCCTTTTGCGAGACGTTCCATCTTCGTCTTTCTTTTAATCGGTTCAATGGCTCTACTGTTTATGTTCACCTATAGTTGTGACGGTGTGATAGAACACAGTGAGAAAGTTGCTACAGGAGCATATTCAGCGCTGTGGACGATCATGCCAATGAACAAACCTGGTAGGATGCTGCGAAACGATCTGATAATGGTGATTGAACGATCAAGACGAGTTTGTTGTCTTACTGCGAACAATTTTTTTCCTGTATCATTGGAAACTTACACTACGGTAGATATAGTATCAACTCTACAATAAATACTTGTTGCGATCTATAAAATTTGAAGTATAGAACATTTTAAAATACCAAAAAATTATAATTTCTGATATTGTGAAATAATTTGCTTATTAACATTTTGCAGATTTTATCTACCGCAGTATCGTATTTCACGTTGTTAAGGAATAATGTAGAAGATAAAAATGTAGATTGATTGATAAAGCAAATCATCAACAAATTCCGTAGAGTATTCGAAGAAAATTGCCTACGATACTATACAAAAAAATTGCATGTTTACACTTAATTAAGGAAAAAAAATTATTGAAGGGGAAATAACTAATAATTTAATCTTAATACATGTATAATCAACAATCAATATGGAATTTTTCATATATGATTTCAATACCTTAATATATCAGCCAATCATTAGCAATACGATATGTGCTCTTCTTAATATTAATAGTAGATTAGTAGTAGATTCAATATCATAATAATGGATTTTATTCAGTACTCTGAAAATCAAAAATAATATATAATATACTCATAAATATAATGTATAATATACTAATCTAATTTATCCAAATAAGCTAAAATTAAGTATTAATTGCTGTTAGTTGTTGTTCTTGGTTCTATAGTTTTAGGTACAGCATAATTTACATATTATTGTCTGCAAATAAAGAAGCCTGTCTTCATGTTACAAAATATACGTGCTAATATATAAAGTAAATGAAACTGCGTACTTGTTATAATACATTGCTATAGAATTAATATACATTTTGTGATCAAAATAACAGCTTAATCGTACTGATACTCAAAGGTATGATCTTTATACACCATGCCATGACTGTACATTTAGAGAGGATTACATGTGTTATACTTTCCAACTACATTTATTTTTCTAGCGAGGAAGTAATCAATATGTGACAAACTGCTAGTTATACATATATTATAGGAGCCCTCTTTGAAGCATATACGGGGTGAGTCACCAAAAGCAAGCCACTTAAATAACTCTTTCAATTTATACGGCGAAATGTTTGAAAGAAAAGTTGAAATAAAAGGTTTCGACAGGAAATTATTACGTGATGGATTACACGTTCTGAACATCACATCCATTTTTTTTTAATTGAGCTATATATTTTTGAACACCTACGATTGTAGCCCTTCACATGACGAATTTTATATTATATTTTATAAATAAAATACAATTTATCGCTTGACGAAAGAAAGATACAAATAACAACTTATCATTAAAATTATCAAATATAAACGACCATAAAAATCTGAGTAGCAGATGTTTACTTTCACGTACATTATCTTTATACATGTATAATATGCTTTTAACACTGTGGTGCACAAGGATGTCGTACTGAACAATTTGGCTGTTGATTGCAGCATTGGCTATGCCGATACCATTTATCTGTCTGTTAAAAGAAAACCAAGTTAAACCAAGTTAAGTGTTATAACTGCTCCATCTGGTTGGATATTTTTACATACACCCTGTAATAGATAACTTCGTCCTGGAATAGGATAAAGCAAATCTGTTCCAATGCTATCCAAATTTGATGTCATTATTATATCAGCAGTAGAGCTATATGTAATAAGAGGTCTTCTCATAGGCATTGTCCAAATAGGTTTACATTCATCAGGACTAGGTTTTACATGCCATGCGTCTGGGTCATATAAACAATTATATTTTACACACATCATTGGCTTCTTAGTTTTCCTGAATATTTGAATGATATATCATGAAAAAGTACTTTTCAGATAATATTAATTTTATATCTTTATATAATCTAGTTTATTTCTAATATTCTAATTCGTCCTTATCTAGTTTATATTTAAATTTATTTTTATCTTACATTTTTACATTACTTAACAACTTAATACGTTACAGAAATTAATACATTCGAAGAAAAAATTATAGAGTTCATTCCTTACATTCCATCCATCTTATTAAAGAGACATCTTAAACGTCTAAGTTCTTGACCAGAATTTGAGACTCTGTTAGAAAAGCCCCAACTTCCAAGTGTCTCTTCTATACTAGCACCATTGCTTTTTAAACATTTGTACGACATCTTTGATTTCTTTTTCGAGCTATATCAATAGTATACAATTAAAATTAACGAAATTAATATAACGAATAATAAACTTGGAAATTTTTTGATGTAAAACATCTAAAAATATATTTTAAGAAGATATTACATTATCATCATATGTTTTTTATTTTATTTCTATAATCGCAAACTTCAAGTAATATTAAAACGCTGATATTCATACTATATGTATTATGAAATGTAATTTATGTATATACTTATAACAGCAGTGAAAAAAGAAACAAAGAAGAAAGCTGACAAGATCTATGCTTTCTTTGTAGGTTTTATAACATTAAAAGTGTAAATAACTTCATAATATGTTGTGTATCAATATATAAAATAAATGAAAGATTTTTTTAGGAAGAGATGGGACTTCTTATAATAAATGTTGTTTGATTGCATTCCTACTAATTTATAGCTTTACAATTAAGTCGTATATTTATTACAATAACAAATATTATATACATAAATTTTTCTATGATAATATGTACAAGTAATCTAGGAAAGATTATTTGAAAGAATAAAAATGTAACTAGTCGATGCGACTTTAAATAAAATAAATAATAACAATACTTTCACAAATTTTTGCCTCTTTTCAAAAACTATGTTAAACTTATATTATATTAAAATTATATTTGCTTTAAAACTATTTCTCGTAATGTGTAAAATTTTATTAGTGTTTTCTAATGTTGCTTAATTCAAGAATGTTAATATGTATATAAACCACAACAAAACGCGATCGTTAGAAAATTTAACCTAAAATTCATCAACCAACAACATTCCAGAATATTTCACTAAATTTTAGTTTAAATAGAACACTTTCTACAACATGACAAATTAACAAGTACTTTGTTCTTAATAGTGCTCCTTAAACATATTACAAAACTGGAACGCATAATGCAAACTACTGCAACATTAGAGCCAGCATCTTCAAAATGGTTAGTTTAATAATATATTAATACTATGTCATATTCTTAATTTCTGTAAAAGTATATGTACATAAAATAATTAACTCTCTATAGTAAAAAAAAGAATAAGGTTGCAAGTAGGTATAAAAATAATAATAGTTCATACAACAAATGTATTTGCATTGTACAATTACTTTACCTTCAAACACTGAAGCATTGTTGCCATTTGTTGCAGCTTGAATATGCCTAAAAAATTTCTTTCTAACAATAACATTTAACTGTATAACAGCTTTTTATCAAAAAACTACACACTAATATTCGGACACTTGTTATCGTTCTGCAACCAGCAATTCTTGGAAACAATTCGAATTGCAAAATAATTTTTTTTAATAATTATTTTGTATGATTAGTACCAGAAAAAATTAATATCGATATTTTTATAATACATTAAGAAATTTATCATGTCACGAAGAGGAAAGAATACTAACTTTAAAAGAAGAAGATCACCATCGAATTTAAGAAACAAGGAAAACAACTTCTGTCCTCTATTGTACAATTCAATGTAATTGTTACAAAGGAATTGTTCATATATTTACGAGCAACACTAAATGATTCATATTCTCTTAGAATAGGCAACACTATATTTAGATCGTCATCTCATATACAAAGCTATAAATATGGAAATAGTGCTGTATCTGAATATCAACATGAGTCATTGTACATTTATTCATGTAGAAAATTTTACCAAGAATCAGGGATACTTGAGCTGATTCTGAAATATCAATCATTTCGAGTTACTTTGACTAGGAGAAGCATCCCTTAAACTTTTTGTCATCTTCATCCGGCTATCTTTTCTTATTCTTAGTAACTTTATCTTCGCCAAAAATGAAATGAAATTTTTTCTGCTTGATAGTATCCTTCGCAAATATCCAGTGAAGCAGGAATGTCACGAAGAAAAAACACCACTTATGCTACCGATATTTCTAATGATTCCTTTTGAAGAGAAGTCCTCTGAGGCGCCAAAAACATCGCACAAACAAACAAAGACGGGTGTGAGTGACATCCATACTTCAGAGGTAAATTGTGGTCAGTACGTAATGTAAAGCTGATACAATTATAATTCAAACTTGATGATCCAAATATGTAAATGAAAAAGCACGTGTGGTAGCCTGTGAAAAATCGTAAATAAATTATATTAAAAATCTATCTACTTCCTGAAATCTACCTGTGCATATCAGAATCTTCGAACATAAATTTCGTACATAGACCATGCATTTACAGTAGCTCGTATTAATATTCGGGCACCATGGCGTGTGGGACATTACTATTATATTCTCGTAGAATAAGTAACACGACATTTAAATCATCCAGTTTTATATGATGCATCAAATACAGGAGTAGTGCCGTGTTCGAATATTAATGCGAGTAACTGTGCATAATACGTATATCGATAATATCAACATAATGCAGTTCTCATATGTACTAAATATTAATATTTATTTCAGCTCAGTCGTTTGAAATTTCCTGAAATGAGAAATGGTATTCTATCCACAAGATGTCATTGTGTACATAGAGATGGTCTTCAAGATTCCTGTCCACTGAGTCAATGTCAAAAAGAACCCGAATGCCTTGATAAACCATGGCCTAGTTGCTTACCAGCAAAATACTTACAATCTCGACATCCAGAACAGTATCCACCATCCAAAAACTGATACTGTCAATACTCTAAAGCTTATGTAACTTATGTGTATATAATACAAATATAATAAAAATAGTAATATATAATAGTTGAGTAAAATAACCCATTTATTATTTAAATATATTTATTACTATATTTATTGATGCTTTTACAACATACATTATTTATATGCATAAAAAGTATGCAAATATTGGAGAACACGTATAAAATTTTTAGATACATTTGTGATAACTGATATTCCACAGAAATATATAAACTATACATAGTAAAATAGACTCATAACAGAATGATGAAAGGAAAATGTATATTTGGCACATAAGAAATAGAATATAATAATGGATACATACTGATAAATATTTTGGTTAACATGGTAATGGACACAGCGGTAGACATGGTGATGGACACATTGATAGACACATTGGCGGACAAGGTGAGGAACAGCATGGTGAACATGGCGGAGGACATGGTGGTGGACATGGTGGAGGACATGACGGTAAACATAGTGATACACGCGGTGAGCATGGTAATGGACATGGTTGACATGGTGGACACGGGGGACAAGGCGAACACAGTGGCGGACATGGTGGACATGGCGGACATGGTGGACATGGCGGACATGGTGGACATGATGGACATGGTGGACACAATGATGGACATGGTGGGCACTGTGGCGGGCAGCATGGTGTACATGGTGATGGACATGGTTGTGGGCATGGTGGTGGGCATGGTGGTGGGCATGGTGGTGGGCATGATGGTGGGCATGGTGGTGGGCATGGTGGTGGGCATGGTGGTGGGCATGGTGGTGGGCATAGTGGTGGGCATGGTGGTGGGCATGGTGGTGGGCATGTTGGTGGGCATAGTGGTGGGCATAGTGGTGGGCATGGTGGCGGGCATGGTGGTAAACATAGTGGTAAACATGGTGGTGGACATGGTGGTGGACATGGAGGTGAGCATGGTACACAAATGTTGAAAGAAGTACAAGGTGGTACACAAGGAGCAATACTGCATGGTTGACAGGGTTGACAGGGTGGTAGTTCGATACATACAGGCTTACACTTCGTATTGCTTGTACATATTGCCTTTACATTTGTACAGCAAGATTTTTCTGCACCATTGCAGCATACCAATCTACAATATGCAGCCAGAGCAGCTTCCCTTGCTTGATCAGCACAATAAAATTTCCTTAGTGCAACTTCCATATCTCCCAATTCTGTTAATTTCAACAACGCGTTGCGCCCTGGCATACAAACGGGATATAACTTTGTCATACATTCTGGTCTACCCATACAATCCCACACCATACATCTATCTTGTAAACCATTCCTTTTGATACATTCACATCTATATATAATACCTGCTCGAAAATCAAAACTTTTACATTGTTTAACTGGAATCTGAAATTTAATAATTAAAATTTAGCTCCATATATAAATTCATGTATTAAAAAATATAAAATGGTAGAAGACATTTTTTCCCAAATTTGGTTAAAATTATTTTTAGTATTATTCTATTTTGTAACAATACACTTTCTGTACTGGTACTAAAATATTAACTAATGAAGATTTTAATCTTCATTTTAAAATAAAGCGAAAACCATATTCAAGAAAGTATCTTCAAATTTTAATGAAACTTAGTATATGTACTGTACATGTGCATTCGTTGTTATGTATATATGTGCACATATACTGTATATATATTGTTGGTTTCTATCAGCAAAACTGACTCAATCGATTCTTTTGTTAGAAATAAAAAAGATTTATATTGTAAAAAATTTTTTACGTTTCCTTTAACCATGATAACTGTATATATTATGTTTATTTTTCGTATCCCTTACTTTTTATGACAATAAATGATTTATAAAAAAGCTGTGATTATTGACTCAGGTTCCTTCCCTACTGTACATTACGCATTTTTAAATCGATTGGTACTTACACAATCAGAAATAGGTGCACAAGGTGAAGTACAAATAACAGGAGGTGGACAAGGTGGCTCATCCCATTCACATGCTTTTCTATAATGAACAAATTATAATTTATGTTCGTAATTTAGTTTCAACATTTTCTTACTTTCTTTCCATAGAACTAATCAAACATTTTAGTTGCGCTAATAATTCTCGTCTTCTATCACAATTAGGATTTTTTCCGTCACAAGGCATTTCTAATGGTAATTATGTTCAAATAATTGAAAACAAAAATTTTGATTTCATCCAAGTTTTATAAAAATCGAAGAATATGAATTTTGTTACATATTCATTATATTTTTAGCATATTTCCACTCTATTTAATTTATTTTTCGTTTTATAACACTGGAATGATTTATTTAAAAAAAAACGACTACATCGTCTGAATATGTCTCCAACACATAATAAATGAATAATATCTTCGCATAAATTTCAATTGTCAGCTATTTCGTATAAATGGTATTATCAAAATTTTATGTATATGACATCATAAAAAATAATTTACCACAAAAAAGCAATAAAAAAGGAAAACAATGTCTTGTGGAGGAAGTCCATTATCACGTTGCACACCATCTTGCTATCCGCCTCCTGCATCCTGTATTCAGTACCAGTTACCCTCTTGTCCGTCGTGTGTACCTTACCCATGTGTTCCACCAATTTGTGTAGCATGCCCACCACCATGTAAAATTACGATATGTACGCCACCAGTGCCGTGCGGACCTTGTCCACCGAAATGTATTCCATACTGTCCACCTGCATGTGCTGCACGATGTTTAACTAGAGTTACAGCACAATGTCTTAATTGAATTGTTTCAATGTTAGAAGAATAAAAATTTATGTTGTTTTCGTCCGTCCGGCACAAATTAGGAACGATTACTATGCTAATTTGGATATCAATAATAAATATATTTTATACTTTGGTTAGCAGCAGAACCTTAGATATATATGTATATATTTATATATTACATATAACACTATATAATTATGTAAATGAAATATATAATCATTTATACATGTTAAAAAAACAAGGCATAAGAGAATTTTATTACACAGATTTTGCAAGGTTACTATACCTCCAGCACGTGCTTCAAAACCAAAGATATATATCCCCAAAAGACCTTGTTGCAGACCTGGTTGTTTTCATAAACCAAAACCAAGATGCTGTCTGTACCTGTATTGGCGTCTTCCGTGTAAAGCTGACTGTTTTGAAGTGTAAAACCGTGTAGAAACTGACAGATAATGTAATATAATGTAATGTAAATTTGTTTATTTTATATTATCAACAATAATGCCAAATGTAATATTGTAGTACAATCTTATAATAATTTTGAAAAGCATCATCATATCACAACACTTGATGCTTATCATTAATGCTGATCACTGCAAAATATTATTTATTGTTTATTACAATTACAGTGTCCTAAAATTAGTGTAACAACATAAATTACTTGGATCTCGAGAAATACAATGAAATAATATAATAAACATTATATATATATATACTTAATCTAAAGAAATAAATTTGAACGTATTACTATCCATTTTCAATAAAATGCCGTTTTCGTTTAATTTCGCAATAAATTCAGAGAAGTCACTCATCAAAAGTTTCTTGTCCGATACAATTTCACGCAATCTTTTCATAGAAAATATCTTACTATTGTTAGAAACTGCTTCTTTTCTTAGTATCTTTATAAACTCTTTAATCTTTGAACAAAAAATGCATATTAGTACATCACAGTCTCCCGTTATTGTAAATCTATATTAACTTACTTACTTTTCGATTAGTTATATTTTTTGTACTTGAGAATTGGCAATTTGTAATTTTGTCATCAAACGTATGTTGTAAAATTTCTACCACATCCAAAGCATCTGTTTCTATTGCCTCTGTACGTAATTCCAATTTTGCTCTAGCCTATGTAGGAATTTTAATTTTCGTTTCATGAAAAAAAAGATATTTCAATTCAAAATCTATACATATGTATATGCATAGATTAAAAATTCAAAATAACAAACACAAAAATAATGGAACCTCTGTTAATCGTATCATAGCTTCTAATTGTCTATTACAGACAGATAAACCACCAACTTTATTATTCTGATCTCGAAGCTCTAAATAATAATTTTGTAATATGTTAGCTGCTTCTTTAGTTAACTTCGGCTTAACATATTGCCGTGCATACGCAATATATTTTCTGAGAATTGACTGTGGAATGATATTCGTATTTTCTGCTATAGGAACTTTCAGTCTATCTCTAAAAAATTTGTTTATAAAAAATAAATACATGTTTATATATATTGAACAATTATTATGTCTAATATGTTTTAATTACCTTAATGAAAGTTTAGTTGTATGTGGTATATTTATATGTTGAGATGTACTACTTTGCACACTATTAGTTGTGTTGAAATCACCATGAATTGACATAACATGATTACATAATAAATCATCTATATGCTATTGCAAACAGAAAATATAATGTTAATTAGAAGTATTCACTTGTGTATGTATAACTATTAAATATTAAGTATGCACCTTATTCGGTTCATCTAATAATGAAAATATTAGATCAAAACGTGACAAGAGAGGAACACTCATTTTTAAGTTTTGCAGTACTGTTTTACTTCTATTAAATCGACCACCAATCGGATTAGCAGCTGCGAGAATTGATGCTCTAGCAGGAAGAGAACATATTATTCCTGATTTAGCAATGCTTACGCTTTGTTGTTCCATAGCTTCTAATAAAACCTATAATTTAAACAATTTGCTTTTTAATATAAAGTGATAAACCATAATCAACTATTCATTATACGAATATGATATTAAGAATGCTAAGTTTTTATTAATTTGATATTTAATAGTTTTATAGCAAAACAGCTCTAAATAGTTCTAACAGCTTTACCGAATGTTGTTTATGCATTTTGTCAAATTCATCAATACAACAACAGCCTCTATCTGTCAAAACTAATGCTCCTGGTTCTAAATTAAATTTATTATTTTTATTTTCTTTTGTTAGCGTTATTGTCAAACCAGAAGATGTACTTGAGTTTCCACACACATATACACCTATAAAAATCGTTGTTACAAATTCTTCGATAATATACAGGGTGTCTCACCTAATATTAGCATCTTGATTTACATCACTTTTATTACCCGTAGCGATTAATGTATTAAAAGATATAAGATTCCATTAAAAAAAAAGAAGTTGACCTTCACATAATCTTTACGTGCTCATCTACAGGAAAATGAATAACATCGGAATATAAAGCCATTCAACTTTTATAATAGTAACTTTTAAAATAGCGACGTAAACCAAAAAATCAATATCTGCTCAGACATCCTCTATACAATTATATAATAAAATTCTTATTCGTTTTGCTGTACCTTTGACAGCAATTCGCTCGCAGGCTTGTAACATTTGCGATTTTCCAAGACCAGGATCACCAACTACTAATACATGAATATTTTCTCGTGATTCTGAGTTTTCTACATTTCCACCAAATAAGCTCAACATCAGTCCGGCCTTGACAATTTCATGACCATATATACTTGGACATAAAGAATGTACCAACAGCGGAAAAATATTTGGTGTGTTATATACCTCCTATCAGAATTAATAAAACATAAATACTTCACAGGATAGATTACTTAAATTATAACATATATTTTCAATTCATATACCTTTATTGCTAAATAATCCTTTATTGACATTTCATTATTTATGATATTTTTATCCTGAAGTCTTTGTTTATTATTAATTATCGTAATAGCTTCCATGTACAAAGAAAATGAGATTTTATTTCGAGGCTTTGCATTATTATTACCCTATGTAACAAAGTATGTCAGATCATAACATTGTAATATGAATAAAAAAACATAGATTATATGTTTTTAATAAAATATAGGCGAATTAACTAAAACTAACGATGCAAAAATATGCTTAGAGACAAAAATATTTAATTAAAATGAGAACATTATAAAATAGAAAAGATAGTTTCTCAAAAGAATTATTTGAATGTGAAACAATTCCTGTATATAAATTCCCTAACTTACTCGAAAATCGATTACAAATATAAATTAAACACTTAATTGCAAACATTGAAACTCTTTCGTAATCTACCACATATATCTAAGTATACTTTACCTTTATAATTCCTGTTAAAGTAATATCATCTCCAGGCATACAAGTATTGACTAAGTCATCCATTAATTCGATATCAATCGTTCTAGGCATACTTCCTTTACTGTTCTATACGAAAAAAGATATGTACATATATAAAACACGCCAGTAATATTAATGAGTTAGAAGTTAATTCATTTTCAACAGTTTTTAAATCTATAAGTAAAATTATTTATTCTTTTGTCGCAATATTATTCACACGATCTATATGAAAGAGTAATGCTATGAAGAATCAATTCTTTTATATTATTTACGTTTATGATGAATTATTATGATGAATTATTATGACTATTTTAAAAAATATAATTTTTAAAAATTTCATTTGAATAAGAGTATAAATTTAATTGTTCGAAACAATTTATTGAAAAATTAATGAGTAGTTTTATACATAGTATATAACATAATAAATTTATTAAAATGAATTGTAACTCTGACCTTCATTTATATAAGCATACGCGCACAAAATAAAAATGATCTTTTTTATTTGTAATAGAAGTACAAACCTGATCGTTATTTGAAAGTTCTTGTATTTTAATCGTTTGAAATGAGATACTTTTCACCAATGATGAATCTAATATCACGCGAAATTTAGATATGCCACATGTATTACATATTCTTGGAACTGTATAAACTCCTAATGGCTGTTTCACTATTTTCTGTAAATTACATTTACGACAAGCGAACATAATCCATTGCGCAAGATGTTTTATGTGGCCTACTCTTATTACACAGCCTCTAATTGATACTAATCTCCCTGTTAAGAAAATTAAATATACAAAAACAGAATTAGGTCAGAATTAAACAAAATTATGATCTTTATTACTCAAGGAATTGTATACATACCGTAAGAACTTGCTTTCAAATCTTGCAAACACATAATCGGTTGATGATTTAATATTTTTATTCTAACAGTAGAAAGTGTACTTATAATATTTGCAGAGCTTAGACTTTTTCGTGGTACTGTATTTAAAATTTGCTAAAAATACAGAACTTAATATTTCGTGAATAAATATACTAATTATAAAAAATATTATAAGTATACCTGATGTACAGCCAATTTAAAAGAATTTAAGATATGCAATGGATTTTCATATATATCTTTCTTAAAATCAGACCATTCATCCATAAAAATTGTATCATTGTATAATTCACATATGTCAATAATAAAAATTATGCCATTTTCTAAATTTTCCAACGAAAGTAATGTTGACAATCGTTGATGTCTGTTTATAAATCTTTCTACTATTTGTATTTTTTTAACAGTATCAGAATCATTTTTATAAACTAAAAGACAAATTATTTTTCCAACATTATTACTTATCTATGAATTATTTTTATATAACTATTGTATTTCAATTTGCCATTAACCCAATTTAATAAAAAATATAAAAAATTTTTCTACCTTCATCAGAAAAAAATAGCTTCCATCCATAGTATGGAATATTGAAATCTACGTAAGTACTATCTACGTTTAATAAATTATATGTTTCAATAGGGTCCAAACGTTGATATTTCTTTTCATCGTTTTGATTGTCATTGTAATCTATAAATTATTAATTATATAGATATAACATAAATAAGTTTATATGTATATCAAAATTAAAATTCCAACAAATAAAAGTTTAATTATTATGCCATTAGAATTTAACGTTTAATGCTTAAATACACTGCTTAAAACAATTAGAGGATTGCTATTATGAACGATTTTATTGCATCAACCAATTAAACGAAAGTAAAAAAATCCTATGGTCTTAATATATTGACATATTATTCATCATTATTGTAATAAAAACTGACTTTAAGACAATCGTTAAAAGGACTTACAAACATGAAAATGAAAAACGTCAAAAATCAAAATAAAATCATTCCATACATTAAATTTGACAAAGTGAAAGTAAAAGTATTTTTTAAATTAATCATTTTCAAATATAAATACTTCAATATGTAAGCGATTTCGAATAATTGATGTATGTGTTAGTGGCAACACATTTTCTTAACGATATTATGGCAAGTAGCCCACCGCTATTTAGGAGGAGGAATCAGTAACGGCCTTGACAGGATGCTAGACTGAATGTTTGGGAAATCGATCGCCAAGTCGTTGAACTATGAGATGTCGATAATATGACTATTTAGTTAGATAAAGAGTAAGATAGTTTACTGATGGCAAGTGACCCGACCGTGACGTCATATTGCCAGAGAATAAAGACTATGTCTAAGGTTCTAAAAGATCTGGCCACAGAATAGGGAAGACAGTAATGCTTTTCGGTAAGCGAAACTATTCTGATAAATTTCTAATATACACGAAAGAAGACATGTTTTGGTGTATGTACAGATAGAACTCAACCTCTCCAATTTCGATGACTCTTTTTAATATGTGGTTGGAGGCGTGATCCTGAGCAACTTTTTCCTACACATGTTAGTGGTGAACGGCCTTATTCCGTTTGCGAGAGCAGGCAAAGACTGCCTCGTCATCGAAGAAAAGACTTTCACAGAAGTGTGGTTCGGGAAAACTCCTTGAGGAACTGCTACAGATTTATATTGTGCCTGTCGAAGTCATCAAGTCCGCCGCACATGGTTTATTATAGTTTGGAGTTTTCCAACAGGTGAGTCATGGATCAGAATTATATAAATTATTTACTATTTACCATTAATATTTTCTATCTGTTAATTATTATTCCTATGTTTATTAAATTTGCTTTTTTGCAAATTGTAAGAATGTTTGGTGATTACATGAACACAAACTATTATTCAGATGGTTGAATAGTAACAGTAAAAAAGCAAAAGAATATTTTTAAGCTATTAAAAAACATAAATAAAATTATTAAATTTTGAGTTTCTGTCAAATATTAACAATAGATACACAAAACAATAATAATACATACACATATGTATTAGATACAGAATTATGCATTTATTGATTGTTCTTTTTTTGTTATTCATTATTCGATAAAATTTTAATTACTAATCATTACAAGTTTATAGACTGACAACTGACAAGCAGAAACAATAGCGTGGCGATCAGCCGATGGTGGCATAGACTGCCTAGTCCATGCGTGTAGAAAGGGAAAGGCTCCCTGGTAGGTCACTGAGGTCTCCGAAAAATCGCTTACGCGACAACTAAACTTTGTTTTAGTAGAAATGATTTTAGAAAATTAATTTTTCAAATGGCTGAGCTAATTTAACTTGTCAATGGAAACGGGTATTCTCTATACATGCATTAAAGCAAATGTCCTTGTATTGACTTAACTTGCCAGTGAAGATATCCAGCTGAACACCGCTCCCGGCCAATTGTATATTGTAAAACTGATGACATGGGTTTTGGAGCAGATACATACAAAGAGGCTATTTACGACATATTTGCGAAAAACTATTACTACTACACAGAGAATTCTACATAGAATTGAGCGTCTGTGACAGCGTATGCATCTATATTAGTTACCAACGAACGGATAAAATGACCTGGTCTTGAAAGCTTTTATTTATATATACAGAGGGTGGAACGTGCTTGAATATTCGAGATGAAAGTTCGTACGTAACATGCATATGCGAGGTTATAAGAAATGTCTTATAATTCAATTAAAAATGAATAACATCAATGCACTGGGTTTGAATTTAGGTTTTTTTCAATCGCTTCCGTAAGATGATAACAATTATTCTATTTCGTAAGATAATATCAATTATTCATTTACCTATTATTTTTATAATTAATTTGTTATTATTACACGTAAGCCCCGCTGTATTGAAAATTCTCACAATAATACACTTAAACTAATAACTACAGTATTTTTCTAATAAGCATGTTACAAATCATAACACTGTGATACAGTACACATATTCTAGTTTATAATAATAGTTATTTTAATTTAAACGTGATAATAATAAAATAATATATATAATATAATATTAATATAAATATAATAATAAAATAATAAAATAAGTTAATGGATATCAAATGTGTACAGGTATACATAAAAAACTAATCGAAGATCCATCTTCTTTCTCCTAGATAAGGCAAGCAGTTTATTTTGTAGAACTATTTATTTTGCAGAAAAGCTCAATATGCCAATTAAATGCCAAAAATGAAATTTTCCACCTCTAATAATTTAAGAAAAAACATTTCGTGACATTATGTTTGAACCACTCTATATAAACATTAAGTCTAATAACTAGACAAGATTATAGCTTTATTTTAAATGAAGGTGGAAGAAAACCACAATAGAAAATTTTTTATAGTTCAACAAGTTTTATCTTTTTATGATACAACTATACTTACAAATGTATCCTTAAATACAACTGCACCTTTTGTTAATAAAATCTCATCTTCATTATTTATATTTCAATATTATAAGTGTTAATTTAATTGTAGGTTGCTTCTACATATAAACACCTCTTAAAATATAGTGTTCTATACTTGTTACATTTCTATTGTATATTCCTAATTACGACATATTATAATTGAATACAAATTGCAATTATTCTTTTTCTATCTTAATCTCTTATATCATGAAATGTTAGTAATATATATTATGTCTATGAAAATACTTATAAATTCTGATAGTTAATCAAATAGATCAATACCAAGATTATGTAATTAAGCATACATCCAAGCTAATTAAGAATGCTAAATAAAATGAGAAAATTTAAAGATTATTATGTTATTTAGATGCATCATATAGTGGTAAACATCCTAATTATTAGCTATTAACATATTGATTAATATATAAATCGACAAAGATTCACAATTATATTTTCTAAGAGACTACAAAAGTATAATACAAAAGTATATGATATATGCATAAAAACATTATATACTTAAGACACTGAAAAAAGTATTAACACTATAGCAGTCAATGTTGTAACAGTAAAATTAAGCATGATAATTAAACATCTAATGATAATTTAATAACTTAGAAGACCATATTGATACTTTCATTTATGTATGATTTCCATAAATTCATATTGGCTTTGAGTCATAAATTATTGAGCTTACCTTAATAAGTTTCTTTGAATATAAAAAGAAGCGATATGTGATAAAAAAACGATCATCATTTCTCCTTTTCACATATAATTAACGTAATTTTACCACATTACAACACACTAAATAATCAATTCTTTAAAAAACGTTTCGTATATTTCAAATATTAAAATAAAAATGTGATGTACATATGTACATTATATTTCATGAAATATAATCATGTATTTGATTATATTTCACTAAATTATTTAAAACTATAGATTTATCAAAATGAACAAAGAATATCTTACTCTTTTTAGATTTTGATGACTTCTTACCAAGATACCATTTGTTCTTATAAAAATTGTTCAGTTTTCTATTACTCATAATTACAAATATCTAATAAATCTCCATTAAAGTTACTATAAAGTTTTAGCTACAGAATATATTCTATTCCAATTCCTACATTTTATTCATACATTATAGATACATATATAATTTGTCACTTTTGAAATTTACTAACATATATTATATAAATAGACTATGACTGATTTTCCCACTTATTGCCTTTGCTGTTTACATTAATTGACTGCTATAAAACGCTCTGAAACGATTTAGGGCTCTTTTCCATTTGCGACTAATCGTACATTCTAGCAGCAAAATGACATTCAGTAACGCGATTGTTCTGCATGTGAGTATAGCACGTATATATTCCATATCCATGCTTTATAGTCTCACAGGACTGCTCTAACATCTGATGAAAATTATGTCATATTCGACAATGGGTTTTGTCGTCTTGCGGAACTAGTCGCAAGTGGAAAACAGGCTTTAATCACAGCTAACCAAAGGTAAGGTTAGTCAAGCATTTTCAATTGTAACTATGGAAACCATTAGTTGACATCATTAACGTTACTATGTAACGAAACCGGGACCTGGTATTATTACGCAAAAGCTTTACAATATATTTATTCAGTTTTTCGTTTATTAAATTATGTCCATAAATTTGAATGAGAAGAAGAGAGAGAAAGAGATAAAAATGTCAATGAAAGAAAATATATATACTATAAACTTATAAAATTATGTCATATATTTTAACAAATATAGTATATTTGTTAAAAAATAAAAATAATCTTATTTATCTCTAAAATGTGGAATTATTTTAATATTATAATTGGTATTAACTCATAAATATCTTGAATATGGATAGATATATAGTCACAGGGAAAATTGGAAAAGGAGCACAAGGTATTGTTTTAAAAGCACATGATGTGGAAACAGAAAAGGATGTTGCATTAAAAAAGTTATTCTTAAAGAATATTGATAATGGTATATCCATATCCATTATTCGAGAAATAAAAATTTTACAACAATTAAAACATCCCAATGTATGTTTATCTCAATTATTTTATATATAATATATACATATATAATTCATATAAACAATTTTATAAAAAAGAACTTCCTTATTAATAATATAGAAATAAATTTAATAAAAAAGATTGTTTAATATAGGTCATAGAGTTATTAGATGCTTTCCCTACTGGTTTAGATTTTATAATGGTATTTGAATATATGCCAACAGGGCTATGGGAAATAATAAGAGACAATGATATATTATTAACTCGAATTCAAGTAAAAATTTATACAAAAATGATTTTAGAGGGCATTGCATATATACATGGAAAAAATATAATACATAGAGTAAGAAATATTTATATTTTTTAATATAAACTGAAGCATAATAATAATAATAGCATCAACAACAACAATAATAATAATAATAATAAATATACCTGAAGAACTTTAATTACATACATATTAAATTTATACATAGAATGTTATATATTTTTAATTTTTGGTTTATTTACTTTTTACCTTTAAAATTCTATTGAATTATAGTGAGAGTACTAAAATACTATTTTTAGGATTTAAAACCTGCTAATTTACTAATAAATGAAAAAGGTATTTTGAAAATTGCTGATTTTGGTTTAGGAAGATTATTGTGGAAGAATGTAACAAAACCATATTCTCACCAAATTGCCACTAGATGGTATAGAGCACCTGAATTATTATATGGTGCACGATATTATACATCAGCAATTGATATGTGGTCTATTGGATGCATTTTTGGTGAATTATATAACAGATCACCATTATTTCCTGTAAGACATTTCTATTTTTACTCTACTATTGATAGTAATTTTAATATGAATTATATAGTAAACGCCAAATTTACAGGGAGAGACAGATATTGAGCAATTAGCAATAGTTTTAAAATATTTAGGTTCTCCTACGTCAGAAACATGGCCAGATTTAAGTATATTACCTGATTATAACAAAATTACATTTCCATATCATAAGGGAATATCATGGGATGAAATTCTTGAAGATACTGAACAAGAAGCTCTTGATCTAATTAGTAAAATTCTTATTTACAATTCATCACAACGTCTGACAGCTGATGAAGTGTGTAATAAAATAAATACAATTACTAAGCAAGCAATTACTAACAAAAATTAAAATATTTCTTATTTTTTATTTCAGGCATTACAACATCCATATTTTCATATTAAACCATATGTTTCTTCAAAACATTTGATAAAACCACAAACTAGTCATCGCTATCAAACAAAGCAGAAAGAAATTAATACAAACATCCAAGCTACTACCCTTTTTAAAAATCTGTTAACTATTATATAATAAATGTTCATATTACACATATAATTAATAAAGCAGAAATATATACACTAAGATATAATATATTATAAGTAACCACACAAATAAATTATACGTTTAACTATAATAAACTTCGAGATTATTTAATTTTAATCATTTTAAAGCTGATAGAATAAGAGCTATAAATATTTTTATAGGTACATAAAGTTTGAATATTTTCTTAAAAAAGATGTACGAGTTTATCGTCAATAATTATCTTATTTTATTTATTTTTATAAAATGCAAGAAATCTATTAAAAACATCACGATTGTAGCCTGTAAGACAAGGTTGCCCATTTTCATATAGAGCTTTTTCATATAATTTTATTGATGGTTCTGACCACCAAAAATTTTTGATTCCTTCTTTGCCATCAATATCTAAGGTATTAAGTTGATATACAGAGAAATGAAAATTTTGTCCATCTGACTGAACACATTGCACAACAATAGGTTCAGGTAACTTCTTCACATTTAATCCAAACTTTTGTCGGGCACAAGTTGCTGCTACAGTAAATGATTTCATCATTGAACGTGCGTGAATTTGATCTTCAGTGACTGGCAATTCAGTTATATTTTTAACTTCCTCTAGATTGTGATTTATAAAAATAGTGTGAACATTCATTAATGGCGATTCCGTATCAATTGCTATAATGTTAAAATGTACATGTTTAAATTTTCTAATTATGATTTATGAACTATAATCTAGCTTTCTATAACTATAATCAACTTACGATATAAATCCTCAGTGTTATCAATATCTAATTTAGATAAACCAACAGTACAATGTAGTGGGTGAAGATTAGGAAATGCATATTCGTTATCCATATTTACATCAGCTATAGGTGCTAGAGGTATCGAAGATGTCATCATTATATCCATTTTTAAGGAAAATTTTATAAAATCGTTTTCTTTCCCTAAAATATACGAAATGACAAATTACGAGCTTGTCAATAGACATATACACGAAAATGTGCTAATAAAATATCTTAATTAACTTGTACAAATTATAAAACTAATGATTTTAAAGTTATGAATCATAAATATTCCTAGTTGGTTTATAATAATCGTAACTGAAAAAGTCAAATACTTTATAATATTATTGTCTTGCATGATCATTAAAAATAGAAATATTATATATGAATGTGCAACACATATAATACATGAAGTTTAATGTATATTTTATAATATTTTTCTTTTAATAATATACCTATACACATAGATACAAGTCCATCATGAACTATTGATTTGTATTGTACATCATTTAATCCACATAATGATTCACAAAGTTGTAAAAACTTCTTTGTTAAATTATGCCTACAACATATTCTTTGTTATAGAACTAAAATTTTAAATTAAAAAATATGAAGTAAATGTAATCATACAGATGATTCATACTCACATTTTTCTTGTATTAGATATACCATATACTCTTGGAAACACCCAAGCAGGTCGATTAGGATCTTTCAATCGTGGTAATTTTACTTGCTGTGCATCATATATTACAGATGTATAAACAAATCTGAGTAATTAAAATGATTTATAAATTGAGAAAAGAAAATCATTAGTTGTATATTTCAAATACAACGACTAATGAAATTATATGAAATATAGCCATATTTTTCTTAATATACCTTTTTAATAAATTATCTATATTGTCTGGAACATCAGTAATTAGCTCTTGTATATTCTTTGGTAATGCATCATCAAGTTTTAGGGTTTTCATTAATACACATGCTTGTGGTACACCTTCTTGTAAAACATTCCAATCTTCAATTATCAAACAACTTTTACTATTGGAATTAGGTTCTGACTTATTAAAAACAGTTGAGTTTTCAATTCTAATATGAAAAAGCAGGAAACATATTTATAATAAAACTTTATAGCTACAAATTAACAAAGTGTTTCTCAATTCATAAATATATATTAAGTCAATTAACTAAAGAAAAATTAATAACATATATATATATATACATATATGAAAACGAAATACTTTATTAAGGATTTATTAATTTTGTTGAATACAAAAGAATATTTAATAACATTTGTTGCTAAGTACTTATCTTAAAAGGAGTTTGTAACCTTCTATACAGTTATATTATAGTATTATTGGTGTTTTTATAGATATCAATGTCCTTAAAAATAAATTCTTATAAAGTAAAATATTATAATTATTAATAAGATTTAATATTCATTTCAATAAGATTTAATATTATTATATTAATAAAATTAATATAATAATAATAAGAATTATAATTTAATATTCTTCCAAATTTCGATACAAAAGATACATTTAACTGTAAAAATTACTACAATGTCCAAAATTACAAAAAGTAAATACATCAAGCAATCTTTCTCAAAATAATCTTTCTATAGAATAATTTGCAAGTTAGGTAAATTATATTTATATTATTTTGTGTCACTTGACAAAATAATTTTTAAAATTAAGTAACATTCAATGATTTAAGTTATGAAGTTATTTAGATTAAGGATATAAATATGTTATTAACCTTTCATTATTAATTAAGTAAAACAATGTTTTCTAGAAATTTTATGAAACAAACAACATAAAGTATAAAGAAATAAATATGAAAACAATGAAAGATAAATATTAAAATAACAAATTAAATAAGATGTATATTATGATATTATACCTCAGTGATATATGAAACATTTTACCTTTTTGCTGATATTAATTCTGTAGCATCATGTACTGTAAAATTCATAGATTTCAAAATTTTTTCTGTTTTAGTTACTTGCACACATCTTTCTCGTTGATGTTGCCATAAATATCTTATTGCTTTACCTATGTGTTGTTTATATAATAATTGTGTGAACTTCATTATAATTTATCTAAAAAAAAAAAAAAAATGATAATTTACATCATTATAGAGAGTAACTGAGAGTTTTGTTTAATTAAATTTCATTTCACTGTTTTTAGTCAATTATGTACTTTAGAATATTGCTGATATAGGTTAAGTAGAACTAGTATTTTCTAAGAATAAGAAATACATAGTATTTGTTTCCTACTCTACCTCTTTCTTCTGCTCTTCTCTCCCTTTTCAAAATTATTGAAACAATTTTAACTCCTTAATTTAAATTAACAACAATTTAATAATTGTTATATGAGTAAACTTTTATCCATATTACAATGTATCTACTATACAAATGTATGTTTAATAATTATATTATGAACATGATAATTCCATTAATGTTTTATATTAGTATATTACTGAGAAATATCATGACGGTAGATATGAATACAATATCGTCGAGATAAATTTGTAATTTTTAATATCAATAATTCAAATATCACTCAAATACTATCAAAGAATATATACACAGACTACAGTCATACATATAAACAAGTCTGGAGACTTGTTGGGGAATAACAGAGAAGAAGTTACCTCTCTGGTTTTGGTATATGAGTATTGGGCCTATTTATACATATGATCATAGCCGAACCTGTATACACGACTGTGATGGCAACACTGCTTTTGTATGCATCGAAAGTTCTATTCTATTGCACTGAAGTAAGTAGATTATCGTTAATATCTTCCTTAAAAGAATTGATAGATATACTTAACTTTTAAAATAAGTTATAATAAAAATAATGATATTAATATAATTGTAGGGCAATGAAAATGAAATATAAATATTGGGAATAATAGAAATAACATATGTATAAACCTTTGGAAGGTATTAAAGGTGTTTGCCTGTATGTAAAATATTTACACTGTTTAAAGGGAATGTAAATGTACTGCAAAATAAGTAAGAATTGAACTATAGCTTCAAAAATAAATAAATAAAAATATTTAAAAAATGAAATTGTCTAAATGAAAGAGGTTAAGTGAATACATAGCATAAGTGAAGATGAGCCATAGACATAGGAATATAGGGAACGAGTAATAAATGAGGGATGGTGAAGCTATTTCTGGGGAGCGGGGAACGTAGTATTTTGGGGCCGCATTGATAATTAGTCGTGGTAGCGCAAACGCAATCTCTTAGTCTCATCGAGTAAGAGTAAATTAGTGTAACTAGTTTTCTCCTTTTGACATACATCATTAAATCAGTCACTAAGTCACCAATAACTAATGTAGCCCCAAAGTATCACCTGACCATGTTCCCAGTTTACTAGAAGTAACTTCACACTCCTTGCCTGAACTAGACATTTAGGCTCGATTCTTATATTCCTATGTCCATAAATAACTGAGCAATAAGAATAACTCACGAGAAATAACTAGAATTTTTGCAAATATAAACAAAAATTTTCATGTCAATATTTGTAAAACATGATAAATTTCGCACACCACTCTAGAGGTAGCGCATTATCGTTTTTAATTTTTAGTAATAATATAAGTGCTAGGATTTTATAATTCTTCATTCTTTGGAAATAAAAAAAACAGAAACACAATTATTTGATTTTGAAGTCCTATCATAATTTCCTTTACAGCCAAGAACACATCAATGTAATAATGTTATTAATTTATAAAACTACAAAAATATTACTACTAAAGCTATTATATTGTAAAAAGCTAAAATAAAAGATATAAAATAAGTATTTAAGAGTTTTGACTTTAGAGTCTATTTCACATACACTATTACATACTATTATATACATTCTGTTGCATTATACTGTAATTGTTTTATATTAGTATTATCACTTACTGTCACAACATACATATATTACACTAATAAACATTTATAGGTTATGGAACTGGCTAGATTATATTTATATTAGAAGAAGTTCCTAATATTGTTGTCAGATTCGCTTTTATTATGAAGCGTAAAAGCCTAATCTTTAGAGTTCATTTTAGATTTCATTTTATAATAGTTTTTAATGATTTCTTACAATATTACAAACTGATATCTTTTAATATTATTAAAACTAAAATTAAAATATTGAATATACCACATATCATTTTGTTTCTTTTTAATATAAAATAACAATCATTTTACTTCATTTTGATAATAATTTTAATGACGTAATAAGGCATACATATTTTAACAATTTCCTAATTATGATTTTTATGTTTCCTTCTACTTCTTTTATGTACATATATATTATCAAATATTTTCAACAACTTATTTTAATAACAAATAAATTCTTTGACATGTCCAACATTCACGAATTATATACTATTTTTTTAGTAAATTCATATTTTATGCTATTAAATTCTAGGGAATTCGAAATATAGAGACTTAATACAGTTTACATTTTCTGTGAGATAAATACATAATATATGCGCGCGCATCCACATGCTATACTTTTATACCTAGTGATTTGCATATTATAAAAGGTTCCTACCTTTGATGTGTGAAAAGATGGTGACCTACTGATAACGAAGTTCTGTGATAAAAATTGTGAGTGTGGAAGAACCTTTTCTATCACACTAACGTTAATATCCTAGATACAGGCAATGCATTGGAGCTGGATACACTTGCAACAGTCATGATAAATACATCTGTATGTGTTACAATTATTTGAGTATTTTAATATCCGATCATTAGAAAGGATACCAATAGCAGTAGTGTTTTTAGTATGTGAAAACGATAAAGTTTTTTAATACGTATCGTACTGTATTTAATCGGTAATGTGTGTATTTACTACTAATTATATATGTAAGTGCATTTCTTCACAACATGTTATTTAGTGTTTATCGCCATTATAAAATATCTGAAATAAATTTTCATTTTGGTAATTTATATATTGATGTAGCATAATTTACCAACTCATGATACTGGTTTAAGTATCTCTTTTGTTTTAACATAGTACTAATTGTTTTCACAACGTCCTTTAATTTTACCTTAAATTATTTTTGTAATTTTTATTTACGCACTTATGATAAGGGTGTTGATACTTAATTGTACTATTAAGGTTATAAAATATTGCAGGTAAACTTACATATAAATAGTTAAGAAATTATGAATTCTCAAAAATTATCTTATTAAAATATACTAAATTGTATACAATGTCTCATTGTGAAGAAGAAGTGGCATCGTCTGGTTTTCACCAATTAAGCATTACAAGTAAGTTTCTATATCCTTATTTATTGTTATATATTTTTAACATATTTTGTGTATTATATAGTTCATGCACTATCGTGCATAAGTATTTGGATACTTGGTGCAGTCCAATCTGAACATGGATATTTTTATTATATGTTTAACATTATGATAGGAGAATATTTCTCTATTGTTAATTCTTTATTTCTTGTCATAACTGAATTCAAATGTTCTGCTAAACTAAAACTGAAACAATATACATGTATCAATCAAGTTCCACATTTATCTATGATAAATACATGAATCTTCATAAAATATACATAAACTATTAAAATGTGATTGGAAACACTTGTTCTCATTATTATTGTAAAATCTCAATGTTGAACAGATACACTTAGTTGCCTATCTTAAGTGTTTCTCTCGAAGTATTTTTCATCCTACCTATGCTACCCTAATCTTATCATATTCTACTAATTACATTTAAGATACTGTACTAGGATCAAAGGTATAAATTAAATTAAAGAACTTTATTTGGGATAAATTTCCAAGTACCATCTGTGTCCAATCAAGACAAAATTTGGTGGGTGTTATAAGAACAGAAAGTAGACTCAAAATATAAAAATTTCAGTTTTGACAATTCATGCATTTAGAAGATATAGGAAGTGTCCAAATACCTATACATAGTAGTATATTTATGAATATGTGTATATACATGTACATGGTTTTACATTTACATAATTTAACAGTCATAATTTTACAGTATAATGTAGTTTAATTTTAATTACTTACCAGATAAATATTAAACATATAAAAATTGTTAGAAAAATACATAAAAAACAAATTATATAATATTACTCTTAAATATTAATACTGTTTTAGGTATATATAATAAGATTTTATTATTTTAGTTGAAGGTGCTATATTAAGAAGTTCTACGTTTTTAAAGCCTAATCCTTACATTGAATTTTCTGTTGATGATAAAAGTCCTCGGAAGACAGAAGTTTCAAAATCCACATATCAACCAAAATGGAACGAGGAATTTACAATACTTGTAACTCCATATTCGCAATTACATTTTCGATTGTTAGATCACAGTACATTCCGAAAAGATACTTTAATTGGAGAAAAAAAAATAAGTCTTTCTCAAGTATTATCTCATTATAATGGGAAATTAGAAAATATGGAAGTAACGTTTGATTTAATGACTGAAAATAAACATGATTCTCAGTTATGTAAGGTTGGAGAATTGATTACAGTATTTGATGGATTAAGAATTAACATGCCAAATACGTCATCGCTAACTATTAATGAATCACTATCATGTCAGACACAATCTGGCTGTATGCCTTATGATGGTAAGAAATTAAGATCAAGCATATAATAATCTTTAAATAATAAATGAATAAATAATTTTTAACTAATGATAAATGAGACAGAAATTTTTACAAAATTTTAAGGAAAGAATACCAGGATAATGAGTATTATCTAGATAAGTATTATTAGGTTGTCTGAAAAGTGTCTTTCTTTTACAGACACGTCTTTTACAACAATGCATCTTTATACAAACATGAAACCTAATCTGTCGAACGTTGTGATCTTTATTTTGATAGAACAAAATGGATCATATGTAATTCGATAAAATACTATAAAACGGAAAATGTTGTGCATCCATTATTTCCTTATAAAATGAAAGAAACTTTTCGGACGATCTAATATGTGTAGTGTATGTCATTATATGACATTATATGACATTTCAAATATAGCTGTCTATTATAGAATTTAATAAAATTTTTAAAGCATCCATATTAATTTTTAAAAATCAATAAATTAATGAAACAAGATATTAAAAATGTTTCTCTCTTCTTGGAAAAGTTAGTTACTTTAAATGTTTTAAATAGGGGCATTCTTACTTTTAATTTTATAAGGAATAAGGTTATTTAATTTCCACTGTTACACATACATCTAAAATATTTAATTATACGATCACATCTTTACAGAACTTCATGATAATTTTTCAATGATGATCAAATTAACAAGTGTAGTATGATGTACTATGATTGGCTTTGAATTTGCAGTATAATATTTCAGAATCACTAAGTAATCAATTTTTTATAGAGAATTATAGATAATCATATTACGATTTTGTAAAAAATATATTTTCTACATATCCTACACATATTTGCTACATACATATACATATAAGATACTTCTAGTGCTGGTGTTCTTATTGCTTTATAATTAATAGTGTAGGTTTGGAAGAACTAACAGACTGAGAAATAAGTAAACATCTAGTAATGAATAAATAATATTTACAACAAAATGCAAATGTGATATGTGTAAATTAAAGTATACATTATTTTTAAGATATTGCAATCATCTGTATAGAAATTATCATTATATTTTATTTATTTGTTATAATAAAATATGTTTAAAGTAAGTGTTATTTGCATTTAAATAAAGTATCAGAAAATACACAAATTTTTTCATTATTCAATTTGGAAAAATGAAAGGAGTTGTCTTCTTTTTTAAGTTATTTAAAATTGAACTTGAAATATCTTTATAATGTATAGTAAAATATAAATGATTGAATAATTTTAAATATAAACTAAACATACATGCTGAGTTTTGTTTTTATGTATTTAATAAGTAATAGATTTCTGAAATAAAAAACCATACAGAATACATACATACAGAACCTTTTAGCCATGCAGAACCTAAACCTAAACCATACAGAAACTTTTGTGCGCCTGTATATATAATAAAAACAAGTTTTATATATTCTAATTATATATCTTATATATACACATATATATAAATAATAAAATTGTTCTTAATTTAAGTACAAGCATAATCATATTTTAGGTGTTTCAAATAATGATGCTGTTAGTAATAGTAGCATTCTTAATGGAGGGATTCGTGCTCGCATGAGATTACATGAACCTAAACATGTTGCATCATCTACATTTCATGGAACATTACCAAATGTTTATCAGAACTCTACTTATAGTAGTGGAAGTGAACAGACCAATGCCAATAAGAATAATGAACAAATTGAGCCTGCTGCATCGAATTCATTATCAAATGGGCACGCAATATCGCCTGCAGACAAATCCATTGTAACATTACCAGGACGTTTTACAGGATCTTTGCCAGATGGACGTCAAATGTCTCGAATAGAGCATGTATCGACATCTGGTATAGTAGATGGAAGACTTGGTACAGTAGATGGAAGATTTGGTACATGTACAGAACAATTTCCAAAGGTTTCTGTCTCGGAAAGTCGTAATATTTCTCAACTTGAACAATCAACAGTATTACCTGGAACAGTTGAAATACCTAGATCAGATCAATTAACTGTAGTTAATACAGATATATGTTCACATAGTAGAACAGACCAGCCTATTTCTAATGAACGTAACTCTCGAACAGAACAATCTGTAACTGGTCCTCTTTCAGATAGTTATGGAACTATAAGAACGGATCAAGATACTACTCCTTTAGTAGATGGATGTACAGTTTCTAGAGTAGATCAACTTAGAAATTCTGGATTAACTGATAGTCAGGGACATTCTCAAACAGAGCAATCTGTAGTATTTACTTTATCAGATGGTTCTCATTTAGAACAACCTACAGTGTTTCTTATGACAGATGGACGTGGAATCGCACGTTCAGACCCATCTTCGATATTATCCTTGGATGATGCTCGTAGAATTTCTCGTACTGAACAATATACAAATCCTACAACTACTCGTTCAAATTCCCGAGTAGTACAGCGGGTCGCTCCATTAACAGGACAAACTACTATGATACCTGGTCAGTCAACTCAACCTGAATCTTCAATAGTACTTGCTGAAGTTGGTCCTACAAATCATTCTGAAGAGCCATTAGCTCCTGGTTGGGAAATGAGATATGACATTTATGGGAGAAGGTTGTACTATTTTAAAAAATTATTCAATTTTTACATTTTTAGAAAATATATAATATTCTTTTTTTTATGGTACATTTTTAATTAGGTATTATGTTGATCATAAGACACGAAGCACTTCTTGGGAAAGACCACAACCTCTGCCACCTGGATGGGAAGTTCGTAGAGATCCAAGAGGCAGAATTTATTATGTAGATCATAATAGAAGAACTACAACATGGCAAATACCAAATACAGAAAGATTACAACATTTTCAACACTGGCAAGGTGAAAGACAGCATGTGGTACAACAAGGTAACCAACGGTTTCTTTATCCTCAAGTAAGTAATAAATAATTATAACATATATATAATTTTATTTTTATTTATATTTTACATTGAGTTTTGAAAATATAGATATTTAACAATCTAATATAGAAATAAATTTAATATGTATATATAGGCACATGGAAATCAAGCAGCTATAGCAGGACCATCAACATCATCCATAATCGATGATGATGATGCTTTGGGACCATTACCTGCTGGCTGGGAGAGACGTAAACAACCAGAAGGAAGAGTTTATTATGTAAATCATAAAAATCGTACTACACAATGGGAGGATCCAAGAACGCAAGGACAAGAAACTGGAATTGATGAACCACCATTACCAGATGGCTGGGAAATGCGATTAACTGAAGATGGAGCTCGATATTTTGTAGATCATAATACAAGAACAACTACATTTCAGGATCCAAGACCTGGAGCACCTAAAGGGTTTGTGTAATCTTTTTTTATCAATCTTTACTAGTTTAATTTTTTGCCTTATTATGTTCTTTACTACTATATTTTTATTTAGTCCTAAAGGTACTTATCGTGTACCAAGAGCATATGAAAGATCATTCCGATGGAAATTATCACAATTTCGCTTCTTGTGTCAAACTAATGCATTACCGAATCATATAAAAATTAGTGTCAATCGACAGACATTATTTGAAGATTCTTACCATCAAATAATGAATGCAGAAGCTTTTGCATTGAGGCGCAGATTATATATCATATTTAAAGGGGAAGAAGGGTTAGATTATGGAGGTGTATCAAGGTAAGAATTGAATCAACAATTCCATGGAAAAAATTTTATTTTGCAAGGATAAAAATAAATTAAACAAATTCTGATTTCAGGGAATGGTTTTTCCTATTGAGTCATGAAGTATTAAATCCAATGTACTGTTTATTTGAATATGCCAACAAGAGTAATTATAGCTTACAAATCAATCCAGCATCTTATGTTAATCCTGATCATTTACAGTATTTTAAATTCATTGGAAGATTTATAGCAATGGTATGATAATTTCTACTATTAATAATATTATATTTGATAAAATCAATGAAATTAATATACACTAAATATAATATAGTGTATATACAGGGTGGTTGGTAACTGGTGGTACAAGCGGAAAGGGAGTGATTCTACGCGAAAAAAGAAGTCGAAAATATAGAATAAAAATTTTTCGTTTGAGGCTTTGTTTTCGAGAAAATCGACTTTGAATTTTCGCTCGGTACACGTGCACTTTATCACGTCTCGTTATAACGAATCTCACTGTAGATCAGGAGAGCGTGGTGGCCAAGCTATTGTTCGAGCACTACCAATCCAGCCTTGGTAATGTTGGTTTAAAAAATCTGTCACATGACGACTAAAATGTGGCGGTGCACCGTCTTGTTGAAAAACTAAACTTCCTCTAGTTCTCAGCGGTACATCTTCTAATAATTCCGGTAGTTTGTTTTGTAAGAAATCGAAATATGCTGCTGATGTTACATTTCCTTCGAAAAAATATGGCCCAATAATTAGATGTTCGATTATGCCAGCCCAGACGTTTATGTTCCATCTTACTTGAAAATGTGTTCCAAGAATAGAGTGAGGATTCTCATTTTGCCAATTATGCATGTTATGGACATTGAACATGCCGTCCTTTATAAATTTTGCTTCATCGGTCCATAAAATTTTTAACAGAAATTCTGCATCGTTAGCATGCTGTTGAAGCAACCAATGACAAAATGCCTTTCGCGAAATCTTATCATGAGACATGAGTCCTTGTACTCTGGTGATATGATAAGCATGTAAGTTGTTTTCGTGTAGAATTCGAAGAATCGTGAAGCAACTAAGATTATACCGCAAAGAAAGGTTTCTTGCACTTATGTCAGGATGTTCCAAAACGTCCTTTAGTATTTGCTCTTCAACATTTACACTAACGCGTCGTCGACGACCACCATGTCATCTAAGTTTTTCAAAAGAACCATATTCGCCGAGGGTTCGTTCTGCTCTTTGAATAACACGTCTGTCACGATGTCGACGATTGGGATACCGGTGTCTGTAATGATCAGCTGCGGTTGATGCGTTACCACCACACGCACCTAACGAAAGTATCATGTCCGTATATTCCCTATTGCTGTTTGTAGACATGATGGTAGACTAATAGGTACTGATAGTGGATAGCGATAAAAGTCGGATGGTAAGTTAATAGGTAGGAAAACACTTCGGTCACATTGGAAGTGTTTATCAACATAACGTCAATCGAGACAACGATCTACAGTGAGATCCGTTATAACGAGACGTGATAAAGTGCACGCGTACCGAGCGAAAATTCAAAGTCGATTTTCTCGAAAACAAAGCCTCAAACGAAAAATTTTTATTCTATATTTTCGACTTCTTTTTTCGCGTAGAATCACCCCCTTTCTGCTTGTACCACCAGTTACCAACCACCCTGTATATATAAATATGTTATATATAATAAATATAAATACATTAATTGTAGGCTCTTTATCATGGACGGTTTATCTACAGTGGTTTTACTATGCCGTTTTATAAACGTATGTTAAATAAGAAATTGGTTATGAAAGATATAGAATCCATTGACCCAGAATTCTATAAATCTCTTGTGTGGATAAAAGAAAATAATATCGACGAGTGTGGTCTCGAATTGTATTATAGTGTGGATTTTGAAATTCTTGGTCAAGTAATACATCATGAATTAAAAGAGGGTGGTGACAAAATTAGAGTTATTGAAGATAATAAAGAAGAATATATTAGGTACTGTTATAATTAATATTAAGTTAACATTTTACATCTTAAAAAATAATTATTCATTGATTGTTACTATATAAGGTTAATGACAGAATGGAGAATGACCAGAGGTATAGAGGACCAAACTAAAGCATTTTTGGAAGGTTTCAATTCGGTTGTACCATTGGAATGGTTGAAATATTTTGATGAACGTGAATTAGAACTTATGCTCTGTGGTATGCAAGAAATAGATGTAGAAGACTGGCAACGCAATACAATTTATAGACATTATACACGAAATAGCAAACAAATCTTATGGTTTTGGCAGGTTCGTTATTATGCGTACAAAATTATTTGTAAGATATTATCTAGTATATATATCATTTATTATATTTATATATTTTATTCAGTTTGTAACAAGAACAGATAGTGAAAAACGAGCTCGACTTTTGCAATTTGTAACTGGTACCTGTCGAGTACCTGTTGGAGGATTTGCAGAACTAATGGGTAAATAGTAAACATCAATAACTAAATAAATATGAAATAATTTATAGAAATCAGATGATTTACATTTGAAATTATTTTTTGTTATCATTTTTGTTTTTGTTCTTTTTTTATTCTCTTTAGGGAGCAATGGTCCTCAAAGATTTTGCATAGAAAAAGTAGGAAAGGATACATGGCTACCTAGATCACATACATGCTTCAATAGATTGGATTTACCACCATATAAGAGTTATGATCAACTAGTAGAAAAGTTAAACTATGCAATTGAAGAAACAGAAGGTTTTGGTCAAGAATAATTAGAAATATACCTTATGAAACGTAATATGCCACTGCCCATGAAGCGATGAAGACAAGTTTAGTATAGCGGTACAAGGTTTTAATGATTTTATTTATCTTGTTCCCAATACAACAAGATACAATTGTTAAGTAAAGAAATTTCTTTAAATTAATGAATTGAAGACGTTTGTATTACATCTTTATAAAAAAGTCCTTATATTCTTTTTAATTGAAAATGTTTTATTTCAAAATATATTTCATTTATTTTATGTATGTTGTAATGGAACTTAGACATGTAAAAGTCGTAGAAAATATTAATGAAATGCACAGAAAATATTAACAAATTTGTATATATTTAGAAAATAAAGTTTATAAACAATTCATAGAATAAAATGAAAGCAAAGATGCCAAAACAATTATCTTATAATAATTAATTTTTTAAAGATTAATTTTATTTTATTTTCTTGTGTTTTTCTGTCCTAATAAGAGTTATAACGATAAAATACATCATGTCTTTTAAGTGTTAGATATTGATGCTTTCTACGATATTTTAGTAACAGTCCCTATGGAAGGGCTTGAAAATTACAATAACAAATGCTGTACATATTAAGCCATTAATATATTGTATTTTATGTGACAACTCAATAATAACAATTTCATGTTTTGTCCTAAGTAGTTATAAAAACTGTATTGAAAAAATTTTGTAGATACATTAGGAAATGAAAAATACTAGATCCGAAAATGGCTATATTTGCATAAACTAGATAACTTATAAAATGTTTAACATATGAGTCTATAAAGAAGTAATGTCTGATAATTACAGCTCACATTTCAAGTAACTCTTTTTACTGCTTGAAATATTATAAACGAAAAAATACTATATTTTATCGTGAAAATTTAATTCTTACAAATAATATTTTTAAATTATTAGCATTTATTAATATTCATGATGTATAAATTTCAGTTGTTTCTGTAACAGATACCACTGTAAGAATGTGGTATAACAAAATTAATGATAATAAACTAAAATATTTGGCTATCTCTATTTGCTTATAATGTTTTATGTTCCCAGATAATAAAGCATTAGTTTGAAGATATCAAATTAATAAAAGATATTTATTATATATGTTCACATAAAAATATAGCAGGGAAGATGAACTTAAAGAATATAAATCCGAATCCAAAAATTGAATGCCTTCATAGCGAAATATTAATTAACATTTGTAAAATATTTATTATATAAATTAACATATAAAGTGAATTTTACATAAATTTATTTCAAGATATGATACAATTATAAATTTATGCTTACAGAAATATTTTATAAATTATTGAATGTCTGTATAAAAGTGGTGGGATATATTTTTTAATTATTTGTTTTTTGATTCAAAGCAGTCCATAATGTCCAATTTCACTTTTATGTCCAGAGCTTTGCTTGTGCATTATTGTTATTAAATTAATGTTTGATATTATAACTATTTCTTTTATAACATTTACAATATACCTGTTTGAATTTTTTTTTAATCCTAGTATTCTTTATATTATAATCTTAGGACTATAAACATGAAATTTGTTAATGTTTTCAACAGTAATTTGTGTGCGCATGTATGCATCCATATATGTACAAATAGATATTGTAATTAATGTAAGAATTAACACATTTAATATGCATGCAATATAAAATTGTATATGTGTGCACACAAATTAAATTCATGGAATGTGTATTCGAACAGTAATATAATACAAAATAAATGTATGACAAATTTATAATAATATTAAAAAAAATAAGTTTACTCATTCATTGATAAATCACTTAAAATACATATAAATACTTGTATTATAACTTCTATATAATGTGTATTCTAAGTTTCATAACTTAATGTATACAATGTATGAAACTATTTACTGTTACCTTCTCAAACTATTAAAGTGTAAACTTTTAATTGAATGAACTTATACTTTACTTTCTATTATTTTAATGTAACTACATTTTATTTATTGTTTATCATTTTTGGGTTGTGTAAAAATTTTTACAATAATAAAAGTATTTTAAAAGGAGAAGAAACAGAAGATATAATTTGTTTCCCAATATTATCATTTAAAATCTGTCCTTTGCAGAATTTGAAAATGATTATGAAATCTGTTTTGAAGCATTATAATTGAAAAATCTCTTTTGCTAAATTTAAATGAGGATGTAAAAGTATAGAAATACTTTAGATTCCGTAAAACGTATTGATATCTATTTTTTCTAAATATATGAAATTAAATATGTAAAATCTATCCTGTGCATATTTCGTATTTTATAATAAAATATTGTACTTTTTTTATTTAAATTGTTATATACGCATCCACCACAGAGCGAAAACGTGCGCTTTTAGTCTAGTGCACTCCACAGATAGAATTCATTCATACCACATGTGAGCATATCATGTTTGTTAGACCATGATATTATAGTGTACCTCATCACAAGATTATCAAAATTACAAGGTTTGTGATATATATGTACGGAACTAAATCTTGAGCAATTTTAATTACATTAGGTAAGTCTCAGCACTTTTCTTTCTTCTTTATTTATTAAATAAGACTGGAACCCAAAACTAACAAAAAAATGAAGAACAAAAATTTTTGCTCCACATCAGAAGTCATCCCAATAAAACACATAAGAAACAACAACTTCAATCCCTACATCAACTATACTTTAATATATCAAATATATAATATGTATAATGTATACAACAAAAATTTGGAAGTAACCAAGTTAGCCACAACTGCACATTTGCATATAAGTTTAAAACTCCAAGACGTAAGTGAATAATAAATCATATTCATATATGCATATGATAAATTGATCCATCCCTACCATGAAATTTTGATATTTTTATGGTATATAAAGGATCGAAAAATCATAATCCTGATACAGAACAATTGCAAGACGTCACGAAAAGTGTCATCATGTAATTTCGCATCGCGTTCGTTAAGAGTCAGTAAGTAAAATCGGGCTAATATTCTTTCATCAACTGTTGACGCTATAGAATCCACGAATTGCAATTCCCTATCTTGACGTACGTTTCACCCACCCAGAGCCTTGATTTTTTAATGGAGAACCATGTCGAGTCCCGACTGTTGAATGGTTCCCTGCCAGTGATCCTTGTACCTGTGAGTGGAAGAACCTGCAAGATGACATCGCATGGCAAGTCCTACAGAATTGGCCCGAGCACCGATCCTTAGTGTATTCCGTAGGACACTTCTCTCCGATGCAATGCGCCATTCCGGCCGAGATATTCTATTCCCGAAGATAGACCCCGATAACCCATCTAAGATATATGTCAAATAATTTTTATTTATGTATCCATACTCGGCTTGGTGCCCTACTAGGCTCGGCATCCATGGGCGCGAGGTTGAAATACGCCCAACCCGTCTATGGTAATATAATTGTCTTCCAGGACAGAGAATTGAAGGTGTTGTTAAGAGACGCCGTCAACGCTATCTTAACCTACGCATCATCGGTAAGTACAGGATGAACAAGATTCTCCAACTTATCCGACGGGTGTCTAATTGTACCTAATTAATAAATCAAAGCTTATCATAGGTATATAGTAGTAGGTGTATAGTAGGTATACAATACCGTTCGCTATTCATTTCACGTTTCACGAATATGAAGGTTTTTTATTTTTATAGAAACGATCTACTCTTCTACACAAATACACATATTTATAAAACTACTTTATATATTATATTGAAGTAAATCTATTACATATTACATATATCTCAAATTTAAATTGCTTGACAACAATGTATTATTTATCATTCCATTAATCATTTATACATTCTTACTATAGATAACTATTATTTAAATACTACTTGATCATAATTTCGGATTGGGTTTAAACAATTTTTCCCAGGAAAAGAAATTGAAATGAATATTAGGAAAACTATCTGTTTCATTTGGTAACTTCCTTTTTTCCAATAAATCACCTGAAATTCATATTGCATTCATATAATAATAAATATTCAAACACAAAAATCAATCAACACTGTTTATGTTAAATACTATATAATTATATGTAGAATGATTTTAATTAATATAATGATCCTAAATATTTCTGTTGTTTCTAACAATATCTAAAATAAAACGCAGATGGATGGCAGCATGTAAAAAAAAACATTTCTTCATAAAAAAAAGCATGAATAGCTACAAGAAATATTCGAGATATATTCGAAAATAATGACACAATTAAAACAATATAGATTTATTATACAATTTTCGAAAGAGACTATATATACCATTATAAAATATAATTTAAACAATTTAATATTACTTTTACCATCTCTTTCTATAAACATTACACACATTTTTTCATCATATTGAAAACAACAGAAATATTTAGACACTATAATAATTGATGATGATTATACAGGGTGGTTGGTAACTGGTGGTACAAGCGGAAAGGGGGTGATTCTACGCGAAAAAAGAAGACGAAAATATAGAATAAATTTTCTTTTTTTTTTTTTTTTTTTTAATTTTTCCATCGAGACAACGATCTACAGTGAGATCAGTTATAACGTACCATACGCGTACCGAGCGAAAATTCAAAGTCGATTTTCTCGAAAACAAAGCGTCAAACGAAAAATTTTTATTCTATATTTTCGACTTCTTTTTTCGCGTAGAATCACCCCCTTTCCGCTTGTACCACCAGTTACCAACCACCCTGTATATAAATGTAAATAATGTAAACAATTATATATTCAGTATCAACATTTTATATAAATTACTTACAGTTACTTATATCAGAAATATCTTCTATTTTGGTTTCTACTCCATTTTTGTCTATTTTTGTAACAATAGTATGAATTTTGTCACCAATTTGGTGTGATATAATAGTTTCCTCATTTCCTTCATGATCTTTAATAACTTGTTTTTGTTCTATTGTTCCATCAGGTTTACGAACATATTCTTTCCTGATAGATCTTCCAATTATGGAAGGTCGTGCTACTTCAAGTTGTGGCTTGTCAGACTCACCCCAAACATTGGAAAAATTATCTATAGTAACTCTGTTAAAAATATAACATTTTTTCAAACAATTATAAATTATATCTATCAATTATATCTAATTATTTTATAAAGTGATTAAATTAACTGCAATTCATTAAATTTAGATACTAACTTTCCATCTAAATCTGTATCTAATTTTAATTCCATCTGATCATTATTTGGTTTCAACATGTTATCACGTAAAGATTTTCTCTGTGAGGGTATAAATGAAAATACGTTTGTATTTGCATCATTACCTGAACAAATTTAAAAAATATTTGTATATATGTAAATGTAAATCTAAGTTTAATTATGTGTAAGTTAAATACAATAATTATATGTACATACCTTCATTATTAAATCCATAAATAAAATTCATCATTATATTCTCCATCTGAGACTCAAAATATCTTGTTATTTCTAATGGATCACTGAAGATGTTAAAGTGATCGACTCCCTCGAAAAATCTATTATATATTATATTATATGAGATTTTATGGTAAAATTAATCATTTAAAAGAGTATAAAATAAATAAAAAATAAATTGTGGGCAGTAGATGCTAATATCAATAAATATGTAAATGCTGATTATAACCATAATATCAAGTGCTGAGACATGTTTCATTTTTTAATTAGTAGGAAGAAAAATATTCAGCCAATTAGGTTGCTGAACTGGGATTCATACATGAATTTTTTATTTGCCAAACAAGTGCTTTCCCAATTGAACTATCCAAGTCATTTGTGTATATTCTCTCCCAAACTCTTAAAACTTAATATGGGTGCTGCCTACAATGTAGATATTATGGAAAGCAAATTGACATGTATTAACGTAAATGTTAGAATAAATTTTTGTTATAAATAAAGTAAAGTTACAGTTTTGGGTTAAGTTCTGTACAATAACAACATTTCATCAACGTTGTAACTAAGCAAAAGTATACTGATATTAGCATGCATCTGATAATTTACAAATATGAGCTATGTCCTTATCACCAATCACATATTTTTAATTTGTTAGTTACATGATTAAAAATGAAGAAAATGTTTTAAATAGTATTCAATAAGATAGTTTATACATAGAAGCTTTAAATTCTAACAATTATGTAAATTTAAATCTTGAAAATCCAAAATTCTTCACTACTTTTTTACTATGCATTTTACAGCATTCTTTAAATTTAGTCATGGTGCAAGTTACTATTTGTTTAACATTATGTTTCATTCTTAGCTAATCTTTAAAGCATTACTTTACTTTCTAAAGTAAATTTATAATAAATAATATGCAGTTTTATACTTTGACATAAGATATAAAGTAAAAATTACCTGCTATCATCATGAATATCAATTTGAGACATTGAGTTTTGAAAATTATCTCCTCCATAATTATTTTGATAATCGTCAAATCTGAAATATTTAGTAATGCAAGTTTAATTAAAATAAGGGTGGAATTGTAGAAAAGACCATCGTTTATATTATCGAAGATAAGCGGCTGGAGGCAACCAATACTGACGCATATGCTGCCACAAACGCACAACTTTGGCAGAATTTACTGTAGTGGTACCTATAGTTTTTCGCGAATACTTGGAAACTAAGTTAACCCATTCTTTAAATGTATAGGAAAGAGTTATTCAAAATGTTGTGTTTTACAATATATTTAAAAATCGTTGAAATCGGAGGGTAGCTAGCTTTTCTACAATTTCACAAAAATGAGAAAGAGGATTATAATTGATTACATCGTAGAAAATGAATGAAAATAGACTATCGAAATACAGATAGTCCGTAATATAGATATAAATAATGTTTATTTAAATATTTACCCATTATTAAATTTTTCTGATCTTCGCCTACCAAATATATTGCGAATGAAATCCCACAACTCCATTTCTTACTTTTTTAATTCATTCACTGATCCGAAACAAACTTACATCATATTGCAATATGTAATATGATAATATAAACAGATCGCGACGTCACGACTAGTTGTGAAAAATTAACATGGAGGACAAGAAAGTTCTCGTCTTGCGCATGAGTGACATGCTATGAATGTCTCAGTCAGAGATAGAGACAATTTATTCATTTCTGTCTGTCTCGCAAGAACACAAACTTTGTTGATCTTCCATACTGATTTTTCACGATTAGACACGACTCAATTTTGCGACGGTTTTCCCTAGCGAGTGTCGGGACTTATTTACATATATGATCGTGATATATGCATATATTTTCGAATTAAGATATATAATCAGATTGTACATAAGTATGCTGCATTTAGACACATACTGCTATATTCATCATATTGTATTTTTAATTCATCCACGTTTCATCCATCCGTGACCATCCCTGTATTATGTCTGTAAATATACAATAAATAGATTGGCATTTACAATATAAGAAATATCGCATACATTTAGGCATCATCTAGGACAAAAATTTAAGTCAGATATAGTCATATAAATACATGTTTATTAACATTCGTAGGGTAATATAATAATATTTAAACTTGTGTTTATCATTATTATAATGACCATAGTTGACATTATTATTAAAATTATATACTTAAGAATATAGATTATATATTAGTTTTGTCCTTGAAAATATTTTATTTATACGATTTAAAAACGGGATATATGAATAGAATGTAAGATATATGTAAATCACACATGTAAATTCAACTTTTGTAGTAACTCATATAAAACGAAATTAAATTTATTATTTGACAAATTAATGTAATTTAAATATAGACAATTTCTATATTTGTAAAGATATTAATGATAACAATAATTTTAATAATGATTCCCTAATAATACAATAATATAATATCATGCAATCAAAATTTTATATAGTAAATATAGTGCAAATTTAAACATTTTAAATTGAATAAAAATTAAAAAATTCTAAATTTGATTGAGTACATATTTATTTTACCTTTACAATGAACACAATACAAATAAATATAAATGCTTTTGAATGATAGATTTAAAATTGCCGCCAAATATCTGTCCATCCCTATTTATGTATTAAGTACATATATGTATACTAGATTCGTTATAAGAAAATCTCATGAAATGACAGAATTCGAAAAAGGTAATCATTTTGATGTGAAGCAAGTTCATTAATTACAGTTATTAAAATACAGTGTCACAATTTTTATGTTATACCAATACATAAGATCCAGTGGAATTAGATCTTTTGAATCTGTCATATTGTCTGATTGAGTTGCATATACAAATAAATAAATAAATAAATAAGTATTTTATGTATACACGTATGTATCAGGGAAAAGCATCATTTTCACGTAGTAGATAACCATTTGTATTAATTTAAACGTCTGAATTGTCATAATTGTACCATAAATATTTTATTATATAAATTTATGTGAGTGATATTTTATTATATAAATTTATATTAAACATAAATAATACATTGTATAATCATATAACGAATCAATATAATTGTATATGTTTGTGAAATAATCGAAGTAAACCCTTTTGCTTTAAATTAAATTATACTACAAAGTATTAAACAAATTTAATGGACTGCCCTAAATTAAACAGAGCTGGTTTCTTATGTGATTTAAAAATTATATAATGATTTTTATTCCTCTATATCTTTTTTATAATTTATAACATAAATCATAAATTTATTGATAATTATAATATATGTTCATCTTCTTATAAATTAAAAGTTCTACTTTTTGTTTTAGATCAAAAGAAACTTTAATATGATAAAGTATAAAACATACAGCATAGGATTGCCTTAGACAAAATTAATATCTCAAAGATAAACAATGAATAATATTTCTGGACAATTCCGTAAAACAATGTGGGATCCGTTCCTTATAATATCTCAAATAATTGCAGTTCAGACTGTGATGTACTTCTGTCTTGGATTATGGATTTGGATTGTTGCATCATACATAGGATCCACAAAATCATTAGATTATGTTTTCCATTATAAACAAATACACGTTAGAGATTTTGCTGGACAGTTTATAATAATTATTTTTATCTTAAATGCATTAATTGGAGCAATCGCATTGTGGTGGTTAGTACAAAGGACAAAACAGTGTATGGATTTTGCCTGTACAGCACACTTAATACATTTATTATGCTGTTGGATATACAATGCAAGTTTTCCATCAACTTTTAGTTGGTGGTGTTTAAACATTATATCTTTAAGCATAATGTGCGTTTGTGGTGAATTCCTTTGCATGAAAACTGAATTACAAGCAATACCATTAAGCATGAGCAGTCAGAAAACAGCCTTATAAAAATTTGCTACCAAAGTGAAATTGATGTTTAGTAAACAATATCATTTTATACTAAAAAGTTTAAAACAGATAAATAAAAGACTATTTGATTTTTATATATATATTTCTAACATTAAATATACATTAAAATACATATATAATATATAATTTGACTACATGTATTTGTCCTATTTGTTTAATGATGTTCTTTATAAAAGCGTAAACCACAATATCCACAAGTATGATTACCAGGTTTATCCTAAAATAGAATTATATATTGTAAATAAAATTAAAGAATGTATCTACTTACGTTGTAAATACATATAATTTGTACCAAATTAATGTAAACTTTTGGGTGTCCTAAAGGTCCACCTCCCCCATCACACGCCACAATTTTATCTTTCACTGGTGTAGCAGGAACTTCCGCTATTAATTTAATGGCCCAATTATCATTAACCTCCTTTGGTCTATTTATAAATCGTACATTACGATAATCATCCTCATCATATATCTATTACAAAATAAACGATATTTATTAAAATAAATATTATGTATCGTGGAAAGTTGTAACGATATAAATATATTTTTATCAATATTATTTTACCTGACCAGTATGGGTAACCTTTTTAGCAGATTTTGTAGTTACATCATGTACATTTCTTGTTATTAGTTCTATAATATTAGGTTTATACCTTTTGTTGAAAACTTCTAAAAATTTTACGATTTTCAAATTCGCCATATTTTTTAAAATGTTTTTACACTTTTTTCTTTGAGGTATCACAGCATGTTCATTATGTGCAGGATTTTAACCAAGAGTACATATACATATATATATATTCGTTCCAAAGTTAGGCTACGCTACGACGTCCACCACAATATTTGTCGAATTAACATTCATGTGACTGGGCTTTTAGTGTGCAACAATTTTTTCTGAAATCACTATTAGAAGAAATGATTACCTTGTCTTTCTTAAATGAAACGTGATATTAATTTCTAGTACTCGGATAGCTCATTCATTTTAATATCGATTTTCAAATAAATTAAATATAGAAAAGCAATACATTTCATAGAATAAATTTTAAACAATATCAATGTCTTCTTTAGATATTTTATTTAGAAAACTCCAACATAGGATTTTATATATACTTTGTACATAATTTTCAGACAATTAAAAACTACCATTTTACATAAAAAGTTAATTATTTATAAAGATTAAATTCTCATAAAAGCAAAGGAAGATGTGCATTGAATAGTTTGTAATATGAAACTTTGTTTACATTATCAAAATGTACAAAAATTAATAGTAAACGGTATAAACAAAATGTGATTCTCATAAAAATAGAAAAATCTCTAAGATGTGGGGTAAAAAAATTATAATATATAATTTAAACATTTTATAATCATTAAAAGAAATATATAAAATACAATCGTGAGTAGGATGAAAATAAATGAAGTGGATCTTTCAATGAATGAAGTGTATAATCACTGGATGATTTAATTTCAAAATATTTTATTTATTGTACAATATAACTGTACAAATTAGGTAATGGACCAATACATTGCGATCCTTAAATTTAGTCAAATAATCCTGTAAAAAAAAAAAGATATTTATTAAAACAAGTTCTGTTCCCTATAATGTACCGTAATTAAAAAATAATATTCTCATTTTTTTCATGTCATCATATATAATATCAGTAGCTAATACATAATAATAATCATTGAGTATTAATATTTAACTGGAATATTGATATTATATTAGTTATAAATACATTACGTACCAAAGCCCATATCATCGTCAGATTCTTGTTCTTCAGGTTCTTCTTTCTTCTTTTCTTCCTTAGGCGCACTTTCTGTACTAGCAGGTGCAGCGGCTGCTGTGGGTGCTTTAAAAGATAATAAGAAAATAATCTCATTGTTTGAAAATGTAATTTCATAGTTATGAAAGAAAATGTTTATCTATAGTGTTGTCGTATAGAAATATCAATCACATTTTTAAATATGATTCACAATTTTCTAATACTATTTCTTTTTCCTCTTTTGCTGACCACTCTACATAAATTTATGTAGTATGGTGGATGTAGAGGATTTGTACTTCTGTGAATGATACCAATATATACATATGTAAGTTTATAATATCTGGGAAGATTAAACTTATTTCATGTATATTTATAATTTTCGATAAAAAATTTTGATAGTGATATAGCTATAGTTTGTGAAAGATATACAACAACATTCTTAACTAAAATACAAATAGCACATGTTTATGCAAGAATATCTAGGCTCACATTCAGTGTTTTATGTTTTTCAATAGAGACTAAATTGAAGTTAAGGTATATTTCATACATATATTCTATTTCATATATTAAAATTTGATTTTTTAATCTTTCCAATCTTTCGTTAATGCACTTACTCAGACATTAAAATATCTTTTAAATCAATTCTACATATTATACCTCAACTAATTTTCAACATAGTATTTGTACAATGCAATCAAATTTACCTACTAAAGTAATCATTATGTGTATCTGTTTACAGTCAGTGATCCGACTTGTTAAATGAAATCAATATGGTATCAAAATAAGCTATCCAATGCCTATTTTTATAGACATAACTTTCGATTCCATGATTTCCTAAATTTGAAACTGATATTTTTAGATTACTAGTTAAATACTATCAAAATGTAACAAAATAGATAAAAAATTTGAAAACGCCTAAAATGAAGCGGTATAATTCACATTTCTTCCATTACCAACAAATGTATATTGTATGAAACATATGCGGTACTTAGTATATATAAAATAGTAAAATTAATTAAGTATGCCATATTTTATATTATGTATAAGGTAGAAATAACTATTATATGTTGAATTATTATAATTAAAATATATTATACTCAAAGGATAATATATGGAAAAATTTGTTTAAATATATTATATACTATTTTAAGTTAGAATATGGTATATTATTAAAAATCCTATTTTTACAACCTGCTGGTGCACTTCCAACTCCTGATCCAATCTTTGTTATCAGTTCTTTTATATTGACTCCTTCTAAAGCCTTGGCGAAAAGTCCGGGCCAATAAGATTCCACATCAACAGCGGCAGCTTTTAAAATTGTTTGAATCTTTTCCCCCTGAGCCGTAAACAAAGATTTTAAATATTAGTATTAAATATACCTTGTTCTTATATATTTATTATACTTTTGTATTTTGGTACTACAAAGTAATAAAACAAAATTGTTGAATTGCATTGTTGATGCTTATGCATTTTTGGGAAATTTAAACTTCTAAAAATGTAGAAAATGCATATAACATGTAAAAATATATAAAATACCCAACAAATATATTATAGTATTATATTATAGTATTTAGTACATATGATAGAAAATGTTATATTAATACAATAGCAACATAGATACATGTAATAATTTAGAAAGCAATCAGAATTGTATGGCACGTGCACATTTGTAACCAATTATTGTACTATCTGCTTAAAGCCTCAAACAGTGATAAATAATAGCAATAATACATAAAATATCCAAAGTAGAGCACTTATAATATTTAATAGATGAAACAAATTTATATTTTGAATCTATTTCTTTAATCATGTTTATAAAAATATAAAATTGCATAAACATTCAGTTTATTCATGATATTAAGAAATCACATGTATGACTGGTACTTACAGTTACAGCAACATCGTCATCAACAAGTATCAATGTTGAATAAATGCAAGCAAGTTCAGCTTTGGAATTCATGTTTATTGCTTCTATAATATATAGTTAAACTGGATGGGATGATAAAACGGTGCAAGTCGCTGATTTAGCCTTAGCTCAATAAAAGAGAACAAGCACCCGGCTTCCACTTAATCCAGCTAAAAGGAAAGAGAAATGCGTTGAAGGGAAATCACGTGACTTATCTTTGGGCAGCATTTTCAATACAACTAGAGAGTGGACGTAATTCTATTGGTTAACCTGGTGATATAATACAAAGTATATTTCAACGCATTTAAGATATATTTGAAATGTATTTTTTTATTTATCTTATACATCTAATATTACTATTTATCTTATACATTTAATATTACTATTTTTTTCATTATATTATTATTATTTTTCATATTATTATAATATAAAATTTTCATAGAAATATGATGGTGGTGGTATTAACATACTTTATTAAAACAATCTTTTTATCTAGTATTAATATTCCAATGATTTTAATAACGATAAAACTTATTTGAAATTTCTTAGAGACAGGGTATTTTGTTTTAAATAAATATAAGAGTTCAAACTTTTAACCGATTAATATTATTTCACATTAATGCGGATATTCATGTAAATAGAAGAGGGCGCCACATATTGATAAGTTTGTTTAATAAGTAATGCATATATACTCGATGTTCTTCGAAAAGTGCAGATCGATTAGTGGATCATATACGCAATTGAGCTAGTTCAGTGTTTTTGTGAACGTAAGTTGAAATATTTTCAGTTAGAAGGGTGCGTGTCAAAGTGGTTGGTACACGACTAGTTCTCTCACGTTTAAATTTTACTTTTACGGATATCCCGGGCAATGTTCTTTTGTGTTACGTTGCTATGTAGTACGTAAATGAAGCGACGACGTGTAGCGTCGCATGTTAAAAGGATATCGCTTGTGAGAACAATGAGAATGGCGCGCAAATGTTGCGTGCGTAGCTGTGAGGCCGATGTGCAAGATGCGCGTGCTAAAGGGTTACCGCTTCATAAATTTCCAAAAGATATTAATTTAAGAAACAGATGGTTGACTAGTGGTGGATTCGAAGCGAGCTTTAAACCTTCACCAGGTCAGGTTGTTTGTCATAGACACTTCAAACGAGCCGACTACGAAGCTGCTAAAGGACATAAATTACTTCTACGTAAGGGCAGCGTTCCGTCGGTTTTTGCAGACTATGACAATCATCCAGGTGCGTATCATTTGTTATTTACTGTACTAGGATGTTAATATTACTTTCTTGTGAAATACTGCCAAATAAAAGAATTGTATATCTAAAAGCTTTAATTTACACGTGTCCAAGTTATTATTTTTCTTTCTCTTAATGTCTTTTTTTAATCAGTTTCATTCTGTTATTCTTCTTTCATTCTTTCATTCTTTTTTCATACATTATTAAATATATTTAATTTATTCCTAAATTTCTTCCTTTATTCAATATACAATTAAATAAATAAAATAAATGAATAAATAAATATATATATATTGTAAAAATAATAAATGCATAGAATAGAAGGAAATATTTTTATTTGTTATTACAATACTCAGTTATTATCTATTGAAATGATGTAGTATGCTATGTAATTTAATTTAGAATCAATACATTCAATGTTTACTGAGTCATATGTAGAATGTAATAGACAGATTACATACCAGCTTATACATACCTTCATGTAGAGGACAATTTATGTTAAAAATTTCATATGAATATTTGAGTTATTAATATTATTTAAATGTTAGAAGTAATTCAATTGGACATTACAACTAATTTAATGCAATGTACTAGACAATGTTAAGTTAAAACAAAGGATTTTATTAGAACAAACGAAGAGGTAAAGAACGGCTATGAACAAAAAATGCAATTTATTTATAGGATATGCCTATTATTTTTTTGAATATGTGATTAAAACATATCTTTAAGTGAAGAATGCGCAAGATACATATTTCTTACATATATGAGATATATTTTTATATTGAAATAAAGACAATGTTAGAAATTTTTAATTTTTATGGAGTATAATCATAAGCAGATTAATCTCACTGCAGATATTCATTAAACATTATAACAAGTATTATACTTTCAATATTTTCCATATTTTTCCATATTATGTGTATTCTGTGTATTTTTGTACTATTAAATTTCCTATAAATGCATAAAATTCACAGTTTAATAATAAGAAACAGAATGTACTGTGCAGATGAGAAGATAGATAAGCAAAGGAATGCAGATCTGTTTGGTTATTTCTGATAGACCCAATAGAGTCATGAAGATAAGTATTATTGGACAAAAGTATCACATATACAAATAAGACAATAAGACAAAGCATGACAGAGGATAATAGAGATCAGTACTGCTCTTGTCCTTATGCTATGCCTTGTAATCTTCTCACCTACCTGTAGTACAAAACTTTAGACATGGATGAGTAATCAATACATTAATACACTAAACAGAGAAAAGAAATCTCAGTGTACAATAGCAATAAATCTGAAATTGATCATTCACAAAACACATTATTGATCATAAGGATTATTCAACCAAATATTAAACCTTTATACAAAAAATAATTATTTCAATTTTATAATTTAAATTTGTAAAATGTCCAAATATTTTTGTGAAAATTCTTTTTTACCATTTCTTCTCATGTTTAAATAATTGTATATAAAATCAACAGCTTTTTACTGTTTATGTCTATATACTGTATTATAATATGTTTAGTACATTATGGTTTCATATTTTGTTTAATACATTATGATTCTTTGAACAAAGAAAGATTTAATAAATGTAAACCTAAAGTTTTCTTTTTATAAACATATTTATAGCCTATCTGTATAGTTGTTTGTAATTTCTAAATCTATGTGAAAATTTGTCATTTTAGAGAACATTATATTGGTTTAAAGATCATGAAAACCTTTGTTTTATTCACAAGTAATAATATAATTAGTAAGTTTTGTGTTGTATTGTGGTATTATTTACTATATATAATAAAGAGCATAATTGAACTAATGATCACATCTTATAAATATTATCTTCTATTAATATAAATCACTATCAATAGAAAAATTGCACATGAACAAAATATTTTTGAACATTTTGATATTACTTATTTATATATATTTATATGATGATAAAAATTAAAATGGTGATTCTTTCATTATAGTTGAAGAACTACTGTTATTATTGTTATTACTGTTATTACTAGTTATTATTAAATCAAGTAAAAATAACAGAAACCGTAAAGTATAATTATTTTGTACATTATGCTTGATAAAATTATTTGTTTTTTACATAACTATGTATCAATCTATTAGGTTTTTGAAAAATATTCTTCAAGGCAATCAGCTATTCAACATACCTTGGGCTACCTGTAGTAGAAGGATGAATGAAAGCTTTAATGAATGAAGATATAAAACATTGAGTGCAAGTATGGTTAGTGAACTTTTAAAATGTGCATTTATATGCATTACATGAAAGTATATTTGATAGAATTTAATCAAATTACTGCATTTCATATGAAATTCATAAAAAAGAATAGATAGAGGTATCGAAAATATATCTCATAGTTATTGAAAATATATAGTTAATTAAAAAAGACGTTAAGATTTTCAACATGATTGTAATTTTAGATACATGTATTATCACAATATGAAATTAATGAAGCGTTTAACAATTTTCTGTTTTTAAGTAACTGACTGAAAGTTTTGATCTGATTCCTATTGAAAAAATATGTTGTTATTAGTTCAGTTATGCTCCTCACACAGTATATCATTAGTTTTTAATACTAATACTGTTATCTATTATTCTGTATATTTTGTTTCATATTTATATATCTTTGTGATAGTAAATTATTAAAGATAGTTTTTAATAGTAATATCATACAATTTTATAAATAAATATATGTAATAAGAAGTATTTTAGTGTCATTTAAATATTTTATTTATAAAAGATGTTTATTAATGTATATCATCTAAGAATATTTTAAAATTATTGTAGAATAGAGTATCGTTTTTAAAAAATATCTCTTGAAACTTTAAACTTATATATTAATTCTTTTTGCAGATCCTGTAATTATGTCTGTAAAATCATCAACTTCTTATGCACAGGAAGATTTAGATCTTATTAATTCTGAAATTCTGAACTTAGAACAATCTACCTCTTCACTGAATTCTGGTCTCAGAACATTAAAGTCTAATAATTGTGGAGAAACATGTTCTTCTCGACCAGAACCATCAGTTAATTCCTTCAATTTACTAGATTCAACAGAATTACTTGATAATGGATATAAGAACTTTAATGTGAAAGAAGAAAATGTATATACTGTGAAACAAGAGATAAATAAAAATTCAGAAATAGAAGTGAATACTATGGCAGTGCAATTAGGCATTGTTGAATCTGATATAGCAATAAAACATATACAGAAAGATTTGGCCATTAAAGAGGAACTGAAAAGTATGGAAGTCGAAGATGAAAAAACATTTGATAAACCAGAAGAATTAAAACCAAAAATTTTTAATCGAGGTGGACTAAAATTTTTTCCTGGAGCCAAATTGGAAGCAAAAGATTTCAATGAAAAATGGTAAATATTTGTAGAACAGTTAGTGGCAATTAGATAATTATGTTTATTGTAATAAATATTGATGAAGGATTTTATTTATTTGATGTTATATTGTAGGTATTCAGCAAAAGTAGTTGAAACTGATTGGGATGAACGAGAAGTATTGATACGTTTTGACAAGTGGAGTTCAAGGTTTGATGAATGGATACCAATGGATAGTTCAAGATTACGTGTATTGCAAACACAATCAAAGTAAGTAAAGATATTCCAATGAATCTACCACAAAATTATTTGAATTAATAGATACAGAAAATAAAAAAATGTTTACGTGAATAATTTTTGCCTTGATTTATTATATAAAGTATATTCTGCATTACTTATAGACCTATTCTTTTTTAAAGCGAACAAACCTGGAATCTACCATCTCAGTAAGTGGATATTGTATAATTATTAGCTAGGTGAAAAGAATTTGTATAATCTATAGTATTTTTTATGCAGTGATGAGAAATGTTATTAAATTATTTTATTTTTTACGTTACCAATAATAAATTTTCTCCATTTTTTTCTTATCTTTTCATCCAAATCTATAATTTTAATAATTTTCATAATTTTAAACTATAGGTATTCTACATCATCCTATTACCTAAAAAATGGAAAAGAAATTTTTGTGATCTAATAAAACGGACTTATTATTTTTATTTTTCCAAAATGTGTGTGCACAGTTGTATATACACATATTTTACACACTTCAAGCTCCTTATTTTATATTTAGATATCATTTCTTAAGTCATATTCATAGAAGCTGGAATATTTAAAACAGATTCTTTTTCAGAATACATTTTAACATTATATAAACTGTCGTTCACAATAACTTTTAAGAATTATAATTACAATTCATTAGTGTTTTTTCTTTTCTCTTGTTTCCCCGCCCCCTCTCTTTTTCTTTCTCAAATGAATGTAGTAAAAAAAAATGTTATTAACAGTCATACAGACTTAAAAATATAAAGTAATCTATATTTACATTTGATCCTTATTTATTTTTTGCACAGTGTTTAAATATCGTTAAACAAAGTTACTGTTTGTATAAGAAATTAATCTATCATTTGAATCTGTCATAATAATTAACCATATTTTTTCCAAATATGGTAATAAATAAATTTGAATCTCTTAGGGAAACAAAAATGAAAGACTTTTCAATGGGAGAAAGGATACTTGCTACGTGGGCTGATGGTAGAAAATATCCAGCTAAAGTAAATGCCGTCTTAGGAAACGGTAAGTGATCTAACCTTAACTACGTATGAGAATTACGTATATTGTTAGTTTGACGTTTCGTGATAGGACATCCTTTTAATTCGAGAAATGGTACTTTTTTAATTTAAGATTATTTTTACAGATAGATATGATGTACTGTTTGATGATGGATATACAAAGACAATTAAATCGTCAAAAATGACAAAAATCGCTACAACAGTCACAAAGGTACAGTGTTTGTAGTAAGGTTATGTTATATTATCGTTAATGTAAAATTCAATCAGCTATAATTACTTATTTTCTTGTCATTATTAGTAACAGAATGTACAGTAAATTGAGTTTTGAATTTGCTTTATTCGTCCAAACATTGAAAAACAGTGATAATTGTTGAAAATATATTTTTATAATCATGCACCACTTTCTTAAAGTCAATGAGAAAAGTATAAAATAATTTTATAAATATGTTATATATGAGTTCAACAGTTATTACATAAATAATATATAACGTTATTATCATAAATTAAAAATTTTTTATGACATGAATTGTTTCCTTTTTTTCCTTTGAACTGAATTTCACAATTAAAGAATTTATATTATTATAGAATAAAATTAACATTAAAATAGATAATTTATTCTCTATCCTTTGTTTCCTTGAAAATTGTTTTAAAACTTATAAACTGTATGTATTCAATAATAGTAAAGAAGATGAAGAAAGTGAAATTTCATTGTATTGTTTGTAACAGCAAACTAGTCAAACTGAAGAATATATAGGAAGCAAGCAAGAAAGAAGAGATAAGAAAAGAAAGCATACAGTGATGGAGTTATTTCATACACATTATAGAAAACGTTCAAAAAATGAAACAGATAAATTAATAAAAAAGGAAGGAATTATAGTTAATGAAAATGTAGAATGCTTTTCGGAAAATAAAATTGATTTAGATGGAACTTTATTTGGGCCTTGCTATGATCCAGGCACAGATTTATTACGTGGGTTTGACACCAATGTACCTAAAATGAAAGCTTATCCTAAAAAAAGTAAAAAGGAAGTATCTAAGAGTGAAATAGATCAAGTAGAAGATGTGGGTCCTGAATGGATTGATGGAGAACCTCAGGGAACTGAATCTTATATAGTGGATGGAAATGATGGTATGTCAAAAGAAATGGAAATTTACACTCACTATTCTTATTCTACATTATCATCATTTATGTATATGAGTAAAAATGATGTGAACGTGTAATATGTTTGTTTCTTAAAGGACCACGTCGATCAATAATAGTTGCAGACAGAAGATTACCACCTGGGTGGCAAAAACATTTTACTCAAAGAAAAGCTGGTACATCAGCTGGAAAATGGGATGTCTTATTTCTTCATAAATCAAGTGGAAAAAAATTTAGATCAAAAAATGATATTAGGGCATTTATGGAAAATCAGGGGCAATTCGACTTTGATCCAGAAAAATTTGATTTTTGCATTCATCGAAAAAAGAAAAATCAAAGTCAAAAAGTAAAACAAGATATCGTTGTGGATACTCCAAAAAAGATTAAGACTTTATTGCCTAAAACAAAGGCAGCACCAATAACTGAGAATTCTTTACCTGTTCCCCCAAGTACACCAGTTACAACATTATTATCTACATCAAGTACACCTATTAAAGATGGTGGTAAGATTCCATTTCTTTGTTTCATTTTTATATTTTTCATATTTTATTGAGTTTACTTTTTTATGCTTACCTATATTAGGAGTAATTTATTGTAAGTATTAGTAGATAATATTGTTTATATATATTACGTATTATTAATTAACCAAATTAGACTAAATATATTTTTATAAATAAGTGTGTAAATAAGTAGTATATAGTTTGTTTAATGTGTTGTTAGAAAAATAATTCTTTGTTTATTTGTTGACAGCTGTTTTTATTGGTGGACTTCGAGTAGAAATGGAGGACAGTGCTTATAAATGTCCGAAACAAGGGTGTAGTAAAACATTTAGGAAGGAAAATCTTCTACAAATGCATATAAAACATTATCATCCAGAATATTCGAAATTTTTGGGATCTACGCCAAATGTTGCAGATTTAGCTTATGCAAGAACAATTGGGGAATCTGTTGAAGATATTATTCCAAAAAAGTCAAATAATTTGTTAGAGAAGTGCAATAAATTTGGGAAGAGAAAATTTATTCAAGATAAATCATTGTATGTTTCATCATCTTCTGTAACAAGTACTCTTCAACCTATATCGCCAACAGCAATTGTACCAACAACAGTAGAAACAGAGGATGAAGTAGACCAAATGGAAAAATCCAATGATGTGCAAACAGACGATATTAAAATGGATAGAATGTCTCCAAGTTCTAGTCATAGCTTAGATATGGATGATGAAATTGAACAAAAACAGGAAGATACGTGTGCAATGTCACCAGGAACACTATTTGATATGAAAATTAGGGAAGAAAAAACGCAAAGTGGCATTAAGACTCTTCTTCCGGTAAGACCAGCCATGTCTTCAGAAGCACAGCGAATTGATAGATCAAAGTCTTTAGATGAAGCTATTCATATTGACAAAATAAAAGGTCAAAGGAAACGACAATTATCAGAATATAGTTCTGATGCATTAAACAGAAGTAAAAAGCGACATGGTAATAACTTAGTCATTGTAATTTAATCATTCTTATAAATTAAAAATATAAAATGTTATTTTTTAATGGGCATTCTAGAATTTCCGGACGAGTATGGTGATTTAGATGATAGTACTATGGATATAGAAGGAGCAGGACCGACTACACCCACGTATAGATATAGTCGCAGAAAATCAGATTCAAGAAGTGATGAAAATAGCCAAAGTAGTAAGTTGCTTTTTACTTTGATATGCAATTTTCAATACGAATAATTTTATATTGAATCCTACTTTTTAATTTTGCTATTAACATTGGTTTATTTCCATGTAATAAAGACGGTATTTTACTGTTTTATTATTTTATTTTTCTTTAGGTCAACTTAACGATTCGCGTGTTGAAAAGGATGATCCCTTGAAAGGGAATATTGGTAAAAAAGATACTAATGATGGGGAAGGTATATTGTTTATTTTTTCAATGTTTTTCTTTATTTTATGTCAAATTTATATTGATCTTAGGTTTGAGTTATAAAATGTTTCGATGTATAGAGTATTTTTATTTCTCATATTTTGATATTTATTTCATAGTTTCCTTTAGTTTAAGCATATATTTATGCATGAATTGTATCTTTAACCATAAAGAATAATTATCTTTTTATGGTGACTTAGCAATTGTACTTTTGTAGAGAATGAAGGAGTTATGATGATGATCAATGGTGAAATGGTGAAAGTGGAGCAGCTTCGTAGGGAAGAAATAATAAATTGCACTTGTGGATTTATGGAAGAAGATGGTTTAATGATTCAATGCGACCTTTGTTTGTGTTGGCAACATGGTCACTGCAATGCAATAGAAAAGGAGAAGGATGTACCTGAGAAATATGTTTGTTTTATTTGTCGGAATCCATATCGGCAACGATTATCCAAAAAATATTTTCACGATCAAGATTGGATAAAGGAAGGAAAGCTACCAACATTATCTAGCCGAACAAAAAATCAGCATCGAGTTAATCAAAGAACAGCTATGTTAAAACGTTCTTATGATCTAGTTGCTGCTCTTTTACACATTCAGCAAGTTTTACACAGTTTAAGAGTAAAAATCAATGTAGCTCAGTAAGTATTACATAACTATAATTAAATTGGAAAATATAGAAAATGATTATTAATAATAAAATTTGTGTGATAGAAAGAAAGATCATCCAAAGCTATATCTGTGGGCCAAAAATTGGGAAAAAGTTGAAGTACCAAAACCAAATGTTACACCAGTACCAATCATGGAGATTATGAAAGTAGGAAAAGAATGTACAGATATTCCAAGTGAAGGTTTTCATCGAACTGAAGTAAAAACGGAAACAAAGTTCAGTTTAAGAGATGATCATGATGAAAAGTCGATAGCTTCAGATTCAGAATTAATGAAGATATTAGAAGAAGATAATATAACTCCAGATGAATCTAAGATTAACAGAAAAAAGGAAGATATTATACATCAAACTAAAAGTAATATTCTTCTCGATGCACTTACGAAAAATGATACTTCAGAAGGAAAATATACAAACTCATTACCTTCAGAGGTGAAAACAGATACAGGTAGAAAAAGAAAACAAATAAAACAGAGATAAATAAAAATATATCTTTATTTATAACAAAAAAATAATATTTATTTTTTATATAGATTTGTTAACCAATCAATCAGATATATACGAGAATAACGTATCACCGACAACTATATCAGCGAATCACATGCATGAAGAACTAAATGAACATGAAATGTCAGCACCGTTGCAACCTTTCATACCACAACCAGAAGCGCCAATTGACCCAGGAGAATGTCGAATGCGATTATTAGAACACATAGAACATTTTCAACATCATATAGATGCAAAATTAACATTTATCGAGGCAGAAGTTTGTGGTTGGTAAATTTTGTCAAAGTATTTTATAGATTGGAAAGAAAGTCAAATACAAATCTTTTTCTAGCTTTAGAAGCTATGGATCCTGAAGATACATCTACCTTAGATGTTCATCCCCGAACTAAACAAACGGTTCAAATGCTTGTTCGAGATTTAAATACCGTACGAAAATTAGCTGCTTTATGTTGAATATAAGTAATATTTTTAGAAAATATTCAGAAATAAAATTTCTAAAAATATAGTCTGTATGTGTAAAAATTCTAATATGAATTTAAAATCTTATTTTTTATAATGTTGAAGAATTATTATGAATATAATTTTAAACAATTCAGTTGATACTCGATTGAGACTTACAATTAGGAACACCATACAGCTGTATTTTATATTGTAAATATACACTGTTTTATGTGTAATTGTAATTAAATTGATTAAAAAATTATTTGTATGTAAATACATTGCTGTTATTATATCAGTCCTGTATTTTTTAAAAATAAGTATAATTATAACATAAATTACTCATAATGGAAGTGTTACAAAAAGAACATACATAAAAGTATTATTATTCCAAACATGTTTTAGTGTTATTTAAAAATATATTAGGTTTTAATGAAAATTGTATTAAAGAAAGAATGTTAAACGGCCATCTTTTTTATTTTTAATTATTTAAATTTTCTATTTGTGTGAAATATGGTGTTATACATTTACAAAAGAAATAATCATTTATGAAATATACAAATATTATTAAAATATATCATACTTACTAATTATAATTGGGAAATAGTGAAACCATCAGTGAAATGATTTTTTGTTTAATTTTATTTTATGATAAGAAAATTAGGAAGGGAAGTAAGTACTTGCCGCCATCATAGTTGGGCTGATGACGTCAAGAAGCATAGTGGTATACAATCGTAGCGCACGAAAAACAAAGACGGTGAAAATATTGTCTACATTAAGAAGAGAGAACAGAAAAAGCATGTGTGCGCACGCATAAGAACGAAGAAGATAGTAAGAGAGTGCGAAGGAGGGAATGAGAGGGAATAGAGGCGTGCAGCAAGCAGTACGACAGGACGTAGAACGGCCGCTGCCGTGGTGTTTGGGCTCGGCTCGGTTGTGCCGCATCCGTTATGACGATACGATAATCCAGCGCTTAGCGCTGTGAGTGTGTAATACGTTACTTGCCATTACGCATTATTGATATTTATATTTTACGAAAAATTCGGGGAGAACGTGATGGAAGTGTATTGTTTTCTAATCTGATTGATAAACTGTTCCTTCGTTGATCGTTAGAGTTCTTTCATACGCCATGTGCCATTGCTCTATGTGTATTTCCTTTCTCTTTCGGTTGTGTTCGGTTAAATTTTCATGAAAATATTCGTGTAACTAGTTTACCGGTGAATTATTTTAATAAAAATTTTCTATTAGTGATCCTGGTGTTCTGTGTAGTGTAAGTGCGAAGACGGAATTTTCTTCTTTCTATATCTCTGCATTATTATACGGTTTAAATTGCAATAAGGAATAAGAACAATAACGAGAGAAGCAGAAAAGGGGATAGACGGTGGATTTGCTGAGCTCAAGTGGAAAAGATATCTCGCAAGGAGCGCAAGTGGCGTATCAAGATGGCGCATAATTTGGCACCGAGCGTCAACTGTTCGCTCGACGACATTGATCTGAACGCTTTGAAGGTGCGTTACGACTTTTAATGCTTTTTATTTATCAGGTATAATCTAATATTTAATGATATTTGTTTATGGACGCAGAAGTCTATTTTTTGTAGTTTCTATGAATTCAATGATTGATAATTAACCTCATAAGAGTAAACGATGATTATTATTTCTTGGTAGCACCACAGCATAATGCAGAAAGAAGGAAATAAGAGAATACAATTTTGTTGAATTTCTGTACAATTTTTTAAAATTGCTTTTTAAATGCTTTTTAAAAAATAAATTAAGGAGATTCGAAGTTGTTTAGTTAGTCATTTTTGTATTTTGTTCGCGTTTACAGTTTTGGACTGATTTATACAAATTATCTAAAAATTAAGATTAACAGTTAATATTGTGAACAGATATTATACATACTATTTTTACGTACAGTATTATTAAGTAAATATAAAGTTATAGTTAGTTATTATCTCATTTTTCTCTCTTTCATTATTGTATTATTTTTCATTGATGCAAGAATTTTTTATTTCTGATAAGTTGTAATATATGTAACTTTTTTTAGAATGTGAACTAAATATAGTGCATACATGCATACACTATGCAGATGTGTATACATGTGTGTACCTATTGAACAAATATTAACAGTTTATATTATTTGAATATTAAAGATTTAAGTATTGTGATACATCTATTTCTTAAGGACCTATAAAATATTTAATAGTATCTTAGTATATGAAAATAACAGATTGAAAATTGTTGATTCAAATATTATTTTATACATAATATACACCATGCAGTGTATTGTATATATACATTGTACAAAAAACATGATATACAAATATAATTTATACTTAAATTGTAATGCATGTATATATACTTATATGTGTGTATGTGTGTTATAGGAACCAGCAGGTATTTTCGAGTTAATCGAAGTTGTTGGTAATGGAACATATGGCCAAGTTTATAAAGTAAGTATATATTACAAGTTCATACATAGTAATATTTTAGATTTGTCTCTTTCTTATGAATAATATGAATGAATAATAGAAAATTTGTATAGAATCTTGATCAAGAATTCAATATATTTTAAAATGTTAGATTACATAATAATAGTAGTTTATATGTCAAAGATCTGGTACTGTTCTTTGAAATGATAATTGCTTTTAGTAATTTATGGTACTGAAAGTTATGATTTTAGATTTTTATTATTCAAAGAATAACTATAGTTTGTCAGAATAGTTAAATCTCTGACTTTCTTAATTTTTTCCCTTATTTACATTACATCTAGCTATAACTTTTAATTACTTTATTTTTATACACATTACTATGTTATATATCTTTTTATATATATGTGATTTTATGAAATAAATACATATATAATACATATATTATTAAATAAAAAAAACTTTAAAGCTTGATTGTACAAGAGATAAATGCATCTATGATTTTTAAAATTTTTATAAATATGTATCAAAATTAGTGGTAATGAATTATAGGTTAATACAAAATGATATTTTTATGACTACTTGATATTTGCTTAAGATCCATGCACACATATGTAAAGATTCATCTAAAGATATTTACATATAGATTTATATTAACTTAAGCATAAAAATAAATAATGATTTAGCTGACTTAAATCACAAAATCAAAGAAAATAACCATTCATTTCGAAAGAAAATCTCTCGCGAATTATCTTCAATTTTGGAAGAAAAATATGTGTATAAGAAAACGTAAATTTCAAATACGATGTTAAGGTATAAAGAACAAGGCAGACTCTAGCATTATTAATGTTGTTTTACGTGTACATTTTTTGTATAGTGTAAATTATATCATATATTAATTTGTGCTTTTTACAGTGTGTATAGTTTTCGTATTATCAGAGGTTGTTATAATATGTAGAGTACATTGGATGTGACATGATGTGCCTAATTTTTATTTGCATATTGGTTAAAAATTAATTTGTACATTGTTATGTTGCTCAGAGACATTATTATGATTCTTACTTTTGTATATGTATGATAATAAAGAGTAAGAGGGGAATGAGGAAGAGTGCGATGACCTACTATTGATGACGACATAGAACGAATGAAACAGCCGTGCGCATGAGTACAAACGATTAAACGCTGTGTTGTCAATTTGTACTGATTCCTCAATTGCTTATATCTTTCACAGTCAAAGAATTTTTGAAAAAATTTGTATAAGAAATTAATCAGGAGAAGTGATAGCTGTGTCACATTTTAATGTCATCGGTAGAGTATTGTAATATTTTATAACGCTAGTATTTTCTTTCTCCTCACTTCCTCTCTTTTTCGATAAAATGTATGTTACGTTAGATCAACTTGTAACTTAAATAAGAATTGAAATAATAAAGAATAGTATATACATACAGTAATATAAGATTTATTTTCTATGATTATTGACTGTCATTAAAATGGAAATTACAGATTTAAATTATGTCAGGTCATTTATTCAGCATTTTAGTGCAAGTGTGTGCACTTTATGAATTTATGGTCATTTTAATAAAATTGTTTAACATTTCTCTTATCTGGATTCACTTCCTTCGCCTTCCTCTTTTATTTTTGTATTTAATTTAGTTCCTCACTTTCTCAACTGACTATCTTTTTGTTAATGTACTATTTTGGTACGTATGTCAGTTATTCAGTTATATAATCTCATTACTTCAAATATTATTTTTTGGTTTAAAAAGAGCATGCGATCTTTTTTTTCTATATTTTTTATATACCAAATTTTAACGTTCATTTTAATTTATATGCATCCTTATTGGGATAGAAAAAGTAGTTCTTGCGAAATATATTTGAAGGTGAGAATTGAGATTATATTTTTTAGAATATTTTGGGAACTACAGGCTGCAAGACATCTTTTAAAACCCCTAACGGTCATTGTTAGTTTATACACAGGTGCTATATATATATATATATATATATATATATATATATATAGCATATATAGCATATATATATGCTATATATGCTATATATAGCACCTGTGTATATGCTATATATAGGTGGTATATATGCTATATATGGTCGAAATTAATTTTCAATGAATAAATAGTAATAACATAATGGAAGACAAATAATAAACAAAATTTATTGCTCTTTTCGACTTCACACACATATGTGACACAATAACATGGCTTCATTTGATATAAAAATCATATTTTATACTGTTCCATCATGGTATAGTATCTCTCAAAACATTCTCCGATCCGATGCTCTGGTGTTCGAGGACATGTATCACGAAAGTAATTAGTTTGTTGCAATGAACAGAAATTTTAGATCCAATAATTTTTGTCTCTATCGCGTAATTAATTTTTTATCGACGCTGTCCTTTAGGCGTGACATTTATACCAGTATTCTCATTCTCATCAGTTTCTTCTATTCATTGTCGCCAGAAATTATTAATTACGTCACTCGTCTTTTTATTGGAACTATGTCACTCTCGGAATTACTATCATAAATATTTTCAGAATAACCGTTATCACTTTCTATGTAGGTATATCAGAGGAAATGTTTTGAGTCAATATAAAATTCGTCACCATACTTTTAATTTTACGATATACGTTTCTCGTTAACACTCAATTTTCTTCTTGTCATTTTAGAATACTATCCATTAAATGTTATAAGGAGCTCGAGTCTCTAATTGCGTTAAAAAGAAAAAAACGTGTAAAGTGTTATTGAGAGCCTTGTGTATAGGGTACTCCGGAGTGTATCAAGATTTTCGATTAAAATACATTTGAACAAGAACAAATTATTGAACTTATAAAGATCTCGAAATGTGACACTGACTTTTTGTTGAATATTTACATAATAAAATTGTAATATGACATTACTTCGTATTCCGAGTGAAAGTGAAAGTGAATATGTAAACTTGGAACTTTAAAAACAGAGCTCTCGTTCAATATGTATGATGTTTATATTTTGAAGATTTTTCCAACTATTTTGTTTTATATACACTTTATAGTTGAAACAGTACAAATACTACGTTAACGGGATAACATATTTAAATATTAATTACAGGTAGTAGATTATGTATATATGTAAGAAATGGCAAGAAATGCCGAGAAATGGGATAAGTTTAGAACCAGTAATAAAAACAAAATTATGAATTTTGGCAATTGTATATTTTGACATTTTATTCCACATATTTCGATCATTTCTGGTATGTAGTTACAATTCGAAAGATAAGCAAACATAATTCTAATGTAAGAGGACAAACAATTTTAAAAACAGATTTTCTTTTTTGGTCTATAGTCCATGTATTTATATAAATTTAACTGAAAATGAGAAACAAGAAAAATGATTAGACATATTCAAATTTTTAAATATATATTTTAAATAAATAACTTTTCTTTAAACTTTGTGTCTGATTTTTTTTCAATAACATGCAATTAAAAAACACACATGCAGCTTTCAAGATTCGAAAACTATTTACATTTCATTGATGATTGCATGATTGCCAATAAAAATACGCGCGGTACAGTTTTCTAAGAACTATGTATTTCCCATATAAATTTCAATAAAATCGATGAATGCTGCTTTGAAATGTACCTTTATACGTAGTTTAGTTTGCAAGTGGTGTCAGTTATCTGTTTCCAGAATTATAAAGGATTAAATTTATTTTAATCTCATCGGAATTATTAATAAATCCCGTTACTATAGTTTTACATATTTTGTGGGAAGATGATATTCATTATTATTTTATTGTTCATAATTCGTTAAGTACACATTTATTAAATAAATGATTTAATTTGAGATACACACAGTCGTGGACAAAAGTAATTGGATGATAAATAGTGTCCAAAAAAGTTTGGCGGTGGATCATGAGTACTTAAGTACGAAATAACGAAATCATGATTGCAGATAAGCATATTGATATACAGAGTGAAAATTTAGAAGAGGCTATATTAAAACTGTGTTTCAACGAAGGATTTGTCTCTCAATAAATGATTTCAAAAATACAGTGTCAGTATTTGAAAATATTAATCGAAGTTATATTGGAAATTTAATAAATAATAATAATTTAAATATATATATATATTTAAGTTATATATATATATATATATATATATATATATATATAAAAGTCATGAATGAATAAAAGTGATATGAAAAATTCAAAGTTTTTAACTTCACATTCAAGTCCATTAATATTTCATAAAGTAATTTATACAGTACCATGTTTGAAAACGTAACTATATTTTTTACATAAACCCAAGATATTTTTCATCAATATATACATTTCAACGGTATTTTTCAATATCTTTCAATAAGTAAGAAGAAAACCTATCTTTAACGATTCTATCGAAAATCCATATTTATTTTTAAGTATGTACTAACAACTTGCCTTTTTCGACGGAAAGTAAGCAATGCTAAAGTTGCGATCATTAAATACGGATATCTTGAAAATAAAAATTTATAATAACTCCGACGTTATTCTCTACTTTATTCAAACACACATGCCATTACAAGGCGTAACGTGTCTTTAATGTGTGTTGTAATGTCTTATGCGTTCGCCGCTAATATGATTTATGTTACGGTTATGCTATTAGAAGGTATCTGGCAGTTTGAAAGATGGTAGAATTGCGTGTTTCTAGACCTAGAAAGTCAGCTTTTCATTGGCAAGCCACATAAACGTGCCATTGGTCAGAGATTATCGAAGAGCTTCGATAAAAGCCATGCATCAGCATGCAAAGAATAATTGACCAAAGCACAGAAAATTTCAAAACCAGGAGAAAACTTTTCAGAATAGTCACAAGCACTACATTAAGTATTGTTGGAATCGCCTCACCCCATCTGAAGCATAGGCGGGTATAATATCAAACAATCATGGGATCTAGTTCAATTATTTAGTCATGACTCATAACACGTATAGTGACTCGCAAGAGTATTTATTTATTTACCATATAAAACTTTTATGTTGTATGTGCATATCATGCATGTTACATAAAACATGAAATTTCATTAACCCTATTATAGGACGCAATTGCCATGATTATATTGGCGAGATTTGAATTTAATCTGAAAATAAATGTAGAAGTTACAAGATATTTACTCAAAATTTATATTTAGGAAAAAATTAGTACATGGTATGAATATAATACGTGTTAAAGATGTTTTCACTGAATATTGAGACGTATTAACATTGTGACTGCGTGTTTAAATACTTTCGTGATCTCTGTAAAGTATTTGTATACGTGTGCTAAATATCTTATAACTTCTGTATACATTTTTGGAATTGTTTATAACTTCACCAATATAATCATAAGAGTTGCATGCCATTACAGAGCTAATGAAATTTCAAAACGTCTAATATAATAAATGTAATATGTTCATGAGATGTGTTGGCAAATGTGCGAATACTTTCAAGAGCCTCTGTAGTTTGATTTATTGCAAATTTTGATTAGAAGATATAAGAATTGAATAAAGGTCATGTTATGTTTTAATCAGAGACTTAGAATAATCAAATTCTATTAGTTTAAGGTAGTTTTAATTAGGCAGCTAAGATTTACTAGAAGTTTTAGCGTGGTTTCGATCAAAAAACTCAGTCAACCAATCTCAATCTGGAGATTCATTACTTAGGAGAATCCTATTTAGAAAAAACTCTATTTAGTACCGTTATGTGCTATCGGCCAGTTGTCGATGATCATTAGATTCAGGAGGCTATGAACCAGGCGTCGATGACTACGAAAACATGAATGACGCATGAGCGATTGCCTGATCGTCACTTAAATCAAGTGTGTTAAGTAAATTATATATACCACCTTGATCATATACAAATTCAAACAAAACGTTGATATTTTTATTATATTTTGAACATTATGATAGAAATATGTTTCTCTAGTGTTAACTCTTTAATTCTCGTCGTAAATGGTATTGCTAATGATTTCTACATTTCGGGGTGATGAAATGTAAAACATTTATAAATTAGAAGTATAAAGTTATGGGAAATGGTACATTCAAAATTCATAGCATGTATGTATGTATGTATTAATAATTCACTGGGTGAAGTGCACGCTTAGGCATATGCGTAAATGGATTTCCTGATGATAAGAAGTAATGTGGTTGCTTTTTATTGGTGTGCGTCGTCACATACTTCATCACAAGTTAATATACAAGTAAAAATGCCTTCGCTCTTCAGCGAAGGGCCAAGCTTCCATAAATCGTGAGTCACCACTTTCCCAAGACTCCACAGTTGTATAATTTTCCATAGATAACGCGACGATTGCGTCTTTGTTACCACAAAACCTTGTAGCAAGCATTACTGAATTTTTATCAGTAGTATTTCTCAAATCGTTATCATAAATAATAATCTGGCATTCTTTCCGCGAGTTACTTTCAAATTTGGCAGCCCCCGTTATCAGCTTTTGAACTATTTTTATGCAGTCCACTCACTTGGGTGCGGCTGGTGGTTTTGACTGGTTGCATCAGGTCGCGAGACATCTCGTATAATGTTATGAAGGGGTAAAAGAACAATTAGGAAATATTCATCGAATCAAACATCAGGTGAAAGAAATGTCTAAACGGTTTCCTAAATATGGGGAAGTTTGTCCAATTACTTGATCTATTAAAATCCGATGAACTGCTTTCATTTTGTTTCTTTAAACACATTCTAATGTAACGAATAGTCTTTCTTTTACAATTTCTAACAACGAATGTAACATAAAGTTGGACATGAAGCTGACGATATTAAATATTTCTTATTCAACATATAATATTCTGACTTAATAATCTGATAAAGGAGTTTTAGTAAGTATAACTATGTTTCGACAAAGATGAACGAGATATGCTGGTCCTCAAGTACAGATTTACTAACCAATATTTCGCGATTAATACTTTTACAAATTTCAAAATGTAAATAGAATTGTTACCTTTTTGGCCTTTATTAAACATGATTGTAAATATTTTTAACTGACACGGATAACTTCGATTCGCCGAATAATTTCGGCTCGATACTCTGAAGAACGAAGTTGTGTTTAGGAACATATATGGGAGATCTAGGGCGATATCGTATAATGTAGCCAGAATATTGATAGATGTAGGCGTTGAGGAAAGAGGAATGTTACATACATTTTTAAAAGTAAGATTATATTTTTTGACGCATTGATAGATGTAATTCGCTATTCCTTAAAGAATAATTCCTTAAAGAATAATTCCTTAAAGAAATATTAACTTGTTATGGGGGTGTCCTGAATTGTAACGTTATAAAACAGCGTTTTTTTGTGATTTTTTTTTAGAAGGGAAAGAAAGAAATGAAGTTATTGAATTTTGAAGTATGGTTTTATATATATTTAACGAATACAAAAATATTCTTTTTAAAGTAAAAAGAACAAATTATAACAGATTTCTAAGCCTATTTCATGGGCGTCTTATCAAGTAGTAACAACATTGACAGAAAGTATTCAAGAAGCAGCAAGGGCAACCACTATACCTGTAACAACCAACAGACAAACAAAAACAATTCCACTAGACATCCTCGATAAAATCAGAGAAAAAAGAAAAGCGAAAGCAAAATGGCAAAAACACAGAACAAAAGAAAACAAGAAACACCTAAACAAACTTGCAAAGGAAATAAAAAACAAAATAAAAGAGCACAATATCAACGAGTTCACAAAATTCATAGAGTCACTATCTGCACACGAGGACTCCAACTACTCACTTTGGAAAGTCACAAAAAAAATAAAGAAGCCAATAAAACTAGTCCCAGCAATCAGAAAAGCAGATAATACATGGGCAAGAAGCAACGAAGAACAAGCTGAAAAATTTTCCAACCACCTAAGCAACATATTTACGCCACATAATATCAATAATAGCAATCACAACTGTCATTTGGACGAGGATGAGGTAACCACTGGTATCGCAACTGACAATCATTACATCATACCTAAAACAACAGCACATGAAATTAGAAACATAATCGAGAAAACAAATAATAACAAGGCACCAGGAATCGACCTAATCAATGGACAAAACCTGAAAAACCTTCCTCCAAAAGCGATACGACTAATTACAATAATTTTTAATGCAATATTAAGAATCCAATACTATCCTAAACTATGGAAACTAGCACAGATCATAATGTTACCTAAACCAGGCAAAGACCCACACCAAACAGTATTTTACAGACCAATATCACTACTTCCCGTATTCTCCAAAATACTAGAAAAAATAATTTACGCCCGCCTAATACCAATAATAGAGAAGGAAAAACTAATACCAGATCACCAATTTGGATTCAGGAACAAACACTCCACGATAGAGCAAATGCACAGACTCACAAACGAAATAATACTAGCAATAGAAAACAAACAATACTGCACAGCCCTCTTTATGGACATCGAGAAAGCATTCGACAAAATAAGCCACGATAGTCTACTTCAATCAATCAGAAAACAATTCCCGGAGCAGATATACCATTTAACTAAATCATACTTAAGCAGCAGAACCTTTACAGTAAAAATTAAAGATACATACTCTCAAGTTAAAGACATCAAGGCAGGGGTTCCGCAAGGAAGCGTCTTGGGACCAATTCTCTACACACTATACACGGCCAACATACCAACAACCACCAACAGCAAAATACTGACATTTGCGGATGACACTGTTGTACTAGTCAGACACACTAACCCTGCAACAGCAGTCGCATTGCTACAAGAGCATATTGCAAAAATAGAAAAGTGGCTTCAAGTTAAACAAATTAAAGCAAACCCTGATAAATGCAACCACATTACATTCACACTGCGAAAACAGTTACCACCAAACATTACACTCAACGGCACGCACATAATACAAACAAGGCAAGTCAAATACCTAGGACTACACTTTGATACACGATTCACATGGAAACAGCATATCAAATCAATAATAAGTAAAATACAGATAGCAAGGAGACAGATGTACTGGTTAACAAGTCGAAAATCCAAACTAAGCATAGAAAACAAATTAAAAATCTACAAAACCATCATAAAACCAATCTGGACGTACGGAATACCACTATGGGGAACAGCAGCAATGAGCCATATAACCAAACTAGAGGCAATGCAATCTAAAATACTTAGAACAATAGTAAACGCCCCATGGTACGTTAGAAACGAGGACATACGGAAAGACCTTGGAATACCAACGGTCAAGGAAGAGATTTGCAGATTCGCAAGAAGGTACAGAGAAAGATTAGCAACGCACTCGAACCGGCTGGCAGCGGAAACGATCATCACATTCATCGAAAGGAGACTAAAAAGGAAACATCCAGTAGATCTCATAAAGGATATACCCTAACAAGCACGAAGATGGTACCTCACTGGGGGTAGCCACCCACATGTTATATTATTAAGCAGCTATAACATTTTACCAAATGTCCTACTGGACAAATTGTAAAATTTAAAACAAATAAATAAATAATAAAATTCTTACAATCTGAACAAAACTAACCGTTAATGCTACAAACTAGTAGGTACAGCCACGTACACTAAATGAATCATACACATTTGTACATCTATTAGACACATTAACACTCGACTGGATACAACCATGGATTATAACTATTGTATTGAACAACCCTTCAACCTTTTTCAGGTATGAAACTCTGAATAGAAAGTCGAAGTGGCGAGCGCTCGCATACCTGCTCCACGCTCGTCTGCTTTATATTCTTCGAAATATTTAGAATTGGCCTTTATCACTTTGCAAATATATTCTTAGATAGTTTATCTAGCGATTTAAGCAATAAAAAAAAAACACGATTTTTTGACATTTTATTTCAGGACATCCCCTTATGTCAGAAAACTATTACTTTCTTTTAAGAGGATGTAAATATTTTAGAGACGTATGTTAACGAGTACCTGTATCAACATTTACGTTTAATGATTTAGTTTAACGCTACTGCCCATTTTATAGCATATGTTCAGTAATTCGTAGATCTCCGGAAATATTAGTAATAATCATAATTTTTAGTTTCTTTGCAAGATAATTAAGACATTTTTTAGGTAAAAAATAGTTGGTAGATATCAGAATACGATGATATATTTACATTACATCAAAATTATAAGCTGTGACTGAAATTCTTTCTAAAGAATTGTCAGCAATTGTCTTCTTGTAAGATTAAAATATATTCTATTATATTTTCTTTTAATTCAAACTTTAAAGTATTTAGCATTTTCCTTGGCTTGTAACGCGTCTAATGTTATATTTAATGTTTCCTTTACACTTTATACAAATGAAATTTGGTAAAACTTGTAATTTTTTGCAAAATTACAAAAATAAATAATTTTATACAAAACATCAGAATAGAGATTACAGATGAATGTTAATAATTATAATAAATGCTAGTCTTTACTAACAAATTGCTTCATAACTTGAAAATCAAAGCCGACGAAAAGTTATAGAGAATAAAAATCTTGATAATATATTTCACAGTCACTTAAATCGGCGAGGTCGCCATTCCCAATAATTAAACTCTTAATAATTATATTTAGTTAATTAATTACAATTGTAGTATCTTTTTCGTTTAATAAGATGAATTATAAAGAATACGAGATAGAAGAGGGGAATAAGAAGCTAATTTGTGTATTGCATTTCTTTCTATATAATATGATTTTATAAATATAAATTTAATTGCAAATCAAGTTTTGCACAGATTATTTACGTATCCAGCGGCTTTGGTAGGTACTCGCACTGATAAATATCCGTTGATGTATAGAATGGGATATATAAATCGGAACACCTAAATATTTTCGTTTTTAATGGTTTCATGGAAAAAACTACACAGCAGAAAGTTGTGCTATATGGAGGAACACACACAGTGATAGATAATGTTTTTTCTGAAAGTCATTTTTTAAATAAGATTTTAAGGTCATCATCATTTTTTTGTGGGACCATATATTTGTTTAATACATTAATCGATCCATCTCGATATTCCCTAAGATTTAATTTAACAGTTACTTTAACTCTAACTTATCAAATTGAAAATATGAAAGTCAAAGAGAACATAAATACAAGGAGACCATTTCGTGTCTTTCCTTGTTTTCCATATATTGTTGATTTTTGATTATCGTAACTCATAATAATAAATATCAGGATATTAGAAAACAGCTTCTCGTATACCGATTGTCATATATTTCAAAACTAAATGGTACAAATAAACAATTCAGCGTTACATAAAATCTTACGCGTCCCATACCTTTCTTGTCAGTAATACATATTATATTTCTTAATATATTTTTTAATATATGTGTCTTAATATAAGTAATTCCTCCTAATTGCTTTCATTTTGTAGTTCAAACCATCTAAGCCTTTTATGGAGAGCTATTATGAAGTATATTTTCAAAGTTCGTTCGCTTCTGTATTCGTAGCTGCGTTTATAAAATCCGGAAGAGTTTCCTGGATATCATCTTGTGTGTCGGTATTATGTTCCTTATCAGTTTGAAACCAGTTCATCACAGCGATACTGTCGCACCCTCCGCATCCTGGTATTCTATTCAGTTTTGTAAGAGCTTCATCTATGTTTTTTTTTATTATTTCGGACTCTTCCGAACTCTGTTCGCTCTCATCCTTCAAAAGCTTGCCCCACGCGTTTTTCAGTATTGGATTCTTGACTTTTGACCAAGCATTATGTACCATACGACAGCAATCGTCTATATTTAATTGGGAATAGATGTGTATAAGTTCTTCCTCTGAAACGCTGTTAGATGTTGGTATTAATGATTCTAGCAATTCGATTCCGTACTCTCGCTTGAAACATGCGATTATTCCACGATCCATTGGTTGTATGAGTGGTGCAGCGTCATATGAATAGTACATGATTTTAACAAATTCATCTTTTGTACTTATTATCCTGTTTTCGCGATCCGAGCCACCGTTATGTAACAACAACAGAGTTTTCTCTCTGTGTCCGTTTTTCTGTTGTCTTTTTGTAACTAATTTTAAGAAACATTTATTGAACCATTCATTGAGTATGTTACTGTCCATGAAAGGCTTGATGTTAGTTTTGTTCATAATTGATGGATCACTTGTGTGAAAACTATGGAAAGATGGAAAATCCTCAATCGTGGCGATTATTAGTACCGGCAGCTTGTGACATCCGGTAGCATTTGCACAGAGAAATGTAGTAACTTGTTCTCCGCCCATTCTTCTCTTTGATTGCAATTTCTCAAAGAGCAGAGTTTTTTGTGGTACTGCTTTCCACATTAGTGCTGCGCAGTCGGCATTGTAAACATTATCCAATGTGTACTCCCCGTCTTGCAGAAGTTTTCTAATCTTAGCTTTGAAGATATCCGCTTCGTATTGATTTCTTAAATCTTTACTGATATCCTCTTTACGGAAATTAGAACGTTCTTTAAATCTTGCCACCCAACGGAGACTGCCTTTAAAACTATGATTTGTGCGAAATTGTGCATGCAATTCCCGAGCTTTATCCTTTAACATTGCATTTGTTACATTTATGTTTTTTTTTGTACATTGTGTGTACCACTGGTGAAGAGCTTTGTGGAAATTCGCAACAGAGCCTCCCACTTCTAATACTATTGTGTAACGGCTAGTAGCTGCTGAGTTGGTCTCAAATAATTTTATTATCTCTTCTCGTCTTGATCTTATAGTGGACACGATGGCACGTCCAATACCATACTTTTTTGCTATGGATCTATGAGACTCACCTTTGTCTATCATCTGAAGGATTTCATATTTTTTCTCAACTGTCAACCGTAACCGTTCTCGTGTTGGAGCCATTATTGTTTGTAACGTTTCGAATGTAAATACCGCACTGAAATGTTGTGACGAGATTTTACTTCAACAGTTACAGTCGTCGACAATCTTAATAGGGGGAAACAAATACTATATGGATTATACACCTATATAGCTATATACATATATATGTATATGAGATACACTATGGAGAATTATACAACATGATTAAACGTTCCCATAATGTATGTATGTGATGTATAATCGAGATTATATTGTATATCAAAATAATATTCGACTAATAAAATAATATTCGATCAAGAGTTGATAGAAGTAAGCAGCGTGAAAGTAAGAATTTAATATGAGAATAATGAGAACAATTTTTTTTGCAAATAGTTTATAAATAAATGGTTTTTTTGCAACTGAATTTATATTTCTGTCTATTCTACAAACGGTATCATTTCCGAGAATACTAATGATCCATTGTTTCTGCAAATATCGCAAAGCTTCTTTTCATGGTTTTATTTTTCGAGTACTTTTACGTAATTTTGTAAGAGCAAAAGATAATGATAATGATTGTTTTTAATGCTTGTGTGGAAAAGACTACACAGGACAAAGTTATGCTATTTCGAGGAGCACACGCAGTGGTAGATAATGCTTTATCTAAGAGCCTTTTTTTAAATAAGATTACAAGGTCATTATCATTTTTTTGTGGGACCATATATTTGTTTAATACATCAATCGGTCCATCTCGATATTCCCTATAAAGGTTTAAGTTAACAGTTGCTTTAAATCTAACTTATCAAATTGAAAGTATGAAAGTCAAAGGGAACGTAAATAAAAGAATACCATTTCTCGTCTTTTCTTGTCTTGCCTATATTGCAGAACCTTGATTATAGGAACTAATAATAATAAATATCCGGATAGTAGGAAAACAGCTTTTCGTATACTCAGTGACATATATTTCAAAAAATAATGGTACATACAAACAATTAAACGCTACATAAAATCTTACCCATCTCATTCCATTTCTTAATATATTTAATGTATATGAGTTAATATAAGTAGTTTCTCCGAGTTATTTTCATTTTGTAGTTCAAATCATCTAGGCCTTTTATGGAGAGCTATCATCAAGTATATCTTCAAAGTTCTCGTCAGTAGGTTTGTTCGCTTCTGTATCCATAGCTGCATTTATAAAACGTATAAGAGTACTGCTGATATCGACTTCTATGTCGGTATTATGTTTCGTATTACTTTCAAACCAGTTCATCACAGCGATACTGTCGCACCCTCTGCATCCTGGTATTTTGTTCAGCTCTTTAAGTGCTTTGTCTATGTCCTTTTTTATTATTTCGGGGTCTTCAGAACTCTGTTCGCTTTCATCTTTCAAAAGCTTGTCCCACGCGTTTTTCAGTATTGGACTCTTGACTTTTGACCAAGCATTATGTACCATACGACAGCAATCGTTTATATTTAATTGGGAATAGATGTGTATAAGTTCTTCCTCTGAAACGCTGTTAGATGTTGGTATTAATGATTCTAGCAATTCGATTCCGTACTTTCGCTTGAAACATGCGATTATTCCACGATCCATTGGTTGTATGAGTGGTGCAGCGTCACATGAAAGATACATAATTTTAACTAATGCATCTTTTGTACTTACTAACCCTCTTTCGTGATGAGTGGCAATGTTATCTAGCAACAGCAGAGATTTCTTTCTGTGCCCGATTTTCTGTTGTCTTTCTATAACTGATTTTAAGAAACATTCATCGAACCATTCATTGAAAAGTTTACTGTCCATGATAGGCTTGGTGTTAGCTTTGTAGATAGTTGACAGATCTCTGGAGGATTTTAAACATGGAGGATTCATAGTTGTTCCGATTATTAGTACTGGCAACTTGTGACTTCCGGTAGCATTTGCACAAAGAAATATAAGAACTTTTTCTCCGTGTGGACTTTTCTTCGATTGCGATGCCTCAAAGAGCAGAGTTTTTTCTGGTACTGCTCTCCACATTAGTCCTAAGCAATCGGCATTGTAAACGTTATCCAATGTGTATTCTCCGTTTTGCAGAAGATTTTTGAGCTGAGCTTTGGAGTAATCCGCTTCATTTTTATTTACGGTTTCTAAATCTTCATTCGTATCCGTTTTACGGAAACTATAACGTTTTTTATAACTTGTCACCCAACTCTTACTGCCTTTAAAATGAGAAGTACCGCGAAATTTTTTATTGAATTCCCGAGCTTTAGTCGCTAACATCTCATTTGTTACTCTTATGTTTTTATTTCTACATCGTATGTACCACTGGCGAAGAGCTTTGCTGAATTTCGCATTAGAGGCTGCTCTTGCAAAAACTGTTGTGGAACTGCTAGTAGCCGCTGAGCTCTTCTGGAATTCTTCTGTTATCTCTGCACGACGTTCTTTTATTATGACCACAGTTCTAAGTGAAATATTATACTTTTCTGCTATGGTTGTTTGAGTCTCACCATTTTCAATCATTTGAATGATATCGTATTTCTCGGCAATTGACAACATTCCCACTTTCTGTTTTAGAGCCATTATTGTTTGTAACGTTTCGAATGTAAATACCGCACTGAAATGTTGTGACGAGATTTTATTTCAACAGTTACAGTCGTCGACAATCATAATAGGGGGAAACAAATACTATATGGATTATATACCTATATAGGTATATACGTATATATGTATCTGACATACACTATGGAGAATTATACAACATTCTGATGATTGAAAGTTCCGATAATGTATGTATGTGATGTATAATCGAGATTATATTCTATATCAAAATAACGAATAATATTCCACCGAGAGTTGACGGAAGGAAGTAGCATGAAAGTAAAAATTTATTATGAGATTAGTATGAGAATAATGAAAACAATTTTATCTACAAATAGTTTACTAATAAATGGTTTTTTGTAACTGAATTTATATTTCTGTCTATTCTACAAACGGTAACATTTTCGAGAATACTAATAATCCATTGTTTCTGCGAATATTGCAAAGCTTCTTTTCATGGTTTTATTTTTCGAGTATTTTTACGTAATTTTGTAAGAGCAAAAGATAATGATAATGATTGTTTTTAATGTTTGTGTGGAAAAGACTTCACAGGACAAAGTTATGCTATTTCGAGGAGCACACGCAGTGGTAGATAATGCTTTTTCTAAGAGCCTTTTTTTAAATAAGATTACAAGGTCATCATCATCTTTTTGTGGGACCATATATTTGTTTAATACATCAATCGGTCCATCTCGATATTCCCTATAAAGGTTTAAGTTTTTTTTTTAATTATGTTTATTAAAATTACAATCAATTCTCGCGTTGAGAACTTTCAGTAATTTTTCTGGCATGGCGCAGTTACATGGCAAATTATTTATAATAAGTTAATAGAAGGTGTAAGTTAACAGTTGCTTTAAGTCTAACTTATCAAATTGAAAGTATGAAAGTCAAAGGGAACGTAAATAGAAGAATACCATTTCTCGTCTTTTCTTGTCTTGCCTATATTGCAGAACCTTGATTATAGGAACTAATAATAATAAATATCCGGATAGTAGGAAAACAGCTTTTCGTATACCCAGTGACATATATTTCAAAAAAAAAAAAAATGGTACAAACAAACAATTAAACGCTACATAAAATCTTACTCATCTCATTCCATTTCTTAATATATTTAATGTATATGAGTTAATATAAGTAGTTTCTCCGAGTTATTTTCATTTTGTAGGTCAAATCATCTAGGCCTTTTATGGAAAGATATCATCAAGTATATCTTCAAAGTTCTCGTCAATAGGATTGCCCACTTCTGTATCCATAGCTGCATTTACAAAATCCATAAGAGCACTGCTGATATCGATTTGTACGTCGGTATGTTTCTTATTACTTTCAATCCAGTTCATCACAGCGATACTGTCGGATGCACTGCATCCTGGTATATTCTTCAGTCTTTCAAGTGCTGTAGCCATGTCATTTCTTATTATTTCGGGGTCTTCCGAACTCTGTTCGCTTTCATCCTTCAAAATCTTGTCCCACGCGTTTTTCAGTATTGGATTATTGACATCTGACCAAGCCAAACTTGCGAGGCGGCAACAATCCCACATATTTAATTCGTAGTGGTCTATTACCGCTCTTTCCTGTACATAGGGTTTAAAACATGGAGTTAATGTTCTCAGCAATTCGAGTCGGTACTTTCGCTTGAAACATGTGATTATTCCATTATCCATTGGTTGTATGAGTGATGCAGCGTCATATGAAAGATACATGATTTTAACTAATTCATCTTTTGTACTTATTATCCCGCTGTTGTGATGAGTGTAAACGTTATCTAGCAACAGCAGAGTTTTCATTCTGCGCCCCATTCTCTGTTGTCTTTTTCTAACTGATTTTAAGAAACATTCATCGAACCATTCATTGAAAAGTTTACTGTCCATGATAGGCGGGGTGTTAGCTTTGTAGATACTGTTCAGAACTCTGAAGGATGTTAAACCTGGAGGATTCTCATTTGTTGCGATTACTATTACTGGCAACTTGTGACTTCCGGTAGCATTTGCACAAAGAAATGTAGTAACTTTTTCTCCGTGCCGGTTAGGTGTCTGTTTCGATTGGTCATAGAGAGGAGTTTTTTCTGGTACTGCTTCCCACAGTAGTCCTAAGCTGTCGGCATTGTAAACGTTTTCCAATGTGTATTCTCCGCTTTGCAGAAGATTTTTAAGTTGAGCTTTGGACTTATTCGCTTCATTTTCATTTACGGTTTCTAAATGTTCATTCGTATCCACTTTACGGAAACCGTGACGCTGTTTAAACGATGTCATCCAAGTTCTACCGGCTTTAAAAGGTATAGTACTGCGTAATTTTTCACTCAATTCCATAGCTTTACTCGCTAACATGTCCTTTGTTATTGTTATGTTTTTATTGCTATATCGTATGTACCACTGGCGAAGAGCTGCATCGAATCTCTCAAAAGAGGGTACTTTTTTAGGACGTTTTATGGAACTGCTAGTAGACGGTAAGCTCCTCTGCAATTCTTCTGTTATCTGTTCATGATGTTCTTTTATTAGGACCACACTTTCATATGAAATATTGTACTTGTCTGCTATGACGTTTTGAGGGTCACCATTTTTAATCATTTGAATGATATCGTATTTCTCGGCAACTGACAACATTCCCACTTTCCGTTTTGGACTCATTATTGTTTGTAACGTTTCGAATGTAAATACCGCACTGAAATGTTGTGACGAGATTTTATTTCGACAGTTATAGTCGTCGACAATCTTAATAGGGGGAAACTAATACTATATGGATTATATATATAGGTATATACGTATATATGTATCTGACATACACTATGGAGAATTATACAACATTCTGATGATTGAACGTTCCGATAATGTATGTATGTGATGTATAATCGAGATTATATTCTATATCAAAATAACGAATAATATTCCACCGAGAGTTGACGGAAGGAAGTAGCATGAAAGTAAGAATTTATTATGAGATTAGTATGAGAATAATGAAAACAATTTTATCTACAAATAGTTTACTAATAAATGGTTTTTTGTAACTGAATTTATATTTCTGTCTATTTTACAAACGGTAACATTTTCAAGAATACTAATAATCCATTGTTTCTGCGAATATTGCAAAGCTTCTTTTCATGGTTTTATTTTTCGAGTATTTTTACGTAATTTTGTAAGAGCAAAAGATAATGATAATGATTGTTTTTAATGCTTGTGTGGAAAAGACTACACAGGACAAAGTTATGCTATTTCGAGGAGCACACGCAGTGGTAGATAATTCTTTTTCTAAGAGCCATTTTTTAAATAAGATTTGAAGGTCATCATCATTTTTTTGTGGGACCATATATTTGTTTAATACATCAATCGGTCCATCTCGATATTCCCTATAAATGTTTAAGTTAACAGTTGCTTTAACTCTAACTTGTCAAATTGAAAGTATGAAAGACAAAGGGAACGTAAATAGAAGAATACCATTTCTCGTCTTTTCTTGTCTTGCCTATATTGCAGAACCTTGATTATAGGAACTAATAATAATAAATATCCGGATAGTAGGAAAACAGCTTTTCGTATACTCAGTGACATATATTTCAAAAAATAATGGAACAAACAAACAATTAAACGCTACATAAAATCTTACCCATCTCATACCTTACTTGACACTAAAACGTATTTTATTTCTTTATATATTTAATGTATATATAAGGTTCAATTCTAGGATAATTCAGGGATCGATTCTGAAAATCGAGTTTATTGTGAAAATACTTAAATGGAATACAGGAATAAACAACAATTAATATTTAACAACAATTAATAACAGTAATAATTAAATAAACAACAACCAATCAATAACAGTAAACAATAAATAGCAAGTTCTGTGCAATGTTTATCTGAAAACCGAGAATCGATTTTCAACGTCCTGAGCTACCAATCTTTCTTCGTCAATCTTCAATGTTTTAAATAATTACTCTTTCTTCTGTGATCTTGTCTATCTCCGATGTTGATCTCTGTCCGTCCGTTTGGGAAATGCGTGTCTCTCAAAATGGCTCTCCGTAAAACAAAGAAAGCCGCTCTGCCCGTGAAACGAAAGAAGTCGTGCTGTCCGTAAAACAGAGAAAGTCCCCTTGTTTATCCGCATTTGAACTCTTAGAGAGTTTACATATATGTCTTAATATAAGTAGCTTCTCCGAGTTATTTTCATTTTGTAGTTCAAATCATCTAGGCCATTTATGGAGAGCTATCATCAAGTATATCTCGAAAGTTCTCGTCAGGAAGTTTGTTTGCTTCTGTATCCATAGCTGCATTTATAAAATCTATAAGAGTACTGCTGATATCGACTTGTATGTTGATATTATGTTTCTTATCACTTTCAAACCAGTTCATCACAGCGATACTGTCTGCATCCTGGTATTTTGTTCAGTTTTTTAAGTGCTTTGTCTATGTCCTTTTTTATTATTTCGGGGTCTTCAGAACTCTGTTCACTTTCATCTTTCAAAAGCTTGTCCCACGCGTTTTTCAGTAATGGACTCTTGACTTTTGACCAAGCATTATTTACCATACGACAGCAATCGTCTATATTTAATTGGGAATAGATGTGTATACGTTCTTCCTCTGAAACGCTGTTAGGTGTTGGTATTAATGACTCTAGCAATTCGTTTCCGTTCATTCGCTTGAAACATGTGATTATTCCATTATTCATTGGTTGTATGAGTGGTGCAGCGTCACATGAAAGATACATGATTTTAACTAATTCATCTTTTGTACTTACTATCCCGCTTTCGTGATGAGTAAAAACGTTATCTATCAACAGCAGAGTTTTCATTCTGCCCCCCATTTTCTGTTGTCTTTTTCTAACTGATTTTAAGAAACATTCATCGAACCATTCATTGAAAAGTTTACTGTCCATGATAGGCTTGGTGTTAGCTTTGTAGATAGTTGACAGAACTCTGGAGGATGTTAAACATGGAGGATCCTTAGTTGTTCCGATTACTAGTACCGGCAACTTGTGACATGCGGTAGCATTTGCACAAAAAAATGTAAGAACTTTTTCTCCGGACGGGCTTTTCTTCGATTGCGATGCCACATAGAGCAGAGTTTTTCCTGTCCACGTTAGTCCTAAGCAATCGGTATTGTAAACGTTATCCAATGTGTATTCTCCGTTTTGCAGAAGATTTTTGAGCTGAGCTTTGGAGTAATCCGCTTCACCTTCATTTACGGTTTCTGAATCTCCTTTCGTATCCGTTTTACGAAAACCATAACGTTTTTTAAAACTTGCCACCCAACGCTTACTGCCTTTAAAAGGTAAAGTACTGCGAAATTTTTTATTCAATTCCCGAGCTTTGGTCGCTAACATCTCATTTGTTACTGTTATGTTTTTATTTGTACATCGTATGTACCACTGGCGAAGAGTTCTGTCGAAATTCGCACAAGAGGCTGCTCTTCCAAAAACTGTTGTGGAATTGCTAGTAGCCGCTGAGTTGCCCTCGAAACATTCCGTTATTTCATATTGCATTTTTTTTATATTGTATATGGCGCCTTTTGATATACCATACTTTTGTGCTATTATTTTGTAATGGACGCCTTCTTCCATCATCTGGAGGATTTCTTGTTTCTTTTAACTGACTACCATTTCCTTCTTTTTGTTGGAGCCATTATTGTTTGTATCGTTTCGTATGTAAATACTGCACTGAAATGTTGTGACGAGATTTTATTTCGACAGTTACAGACGTCGACGATTTCGTTAGGAGGAAATATATATTCCATATATACTATATGGAATATATATTTCTATACTATATGGAATATATAGTATATAATCCATATATACTATATGGATTATATACCTATATAGGTATATACGTATACAGGATGGTTGGTAACTGGCGGTACAAGCGGAAAGGGGGTGATTCTACGCGAAAAAAGAAGTCGAAAATGTACAATAAAAATTTTTCGTTTGAGGCTTTGTTTTCGAGAAAATCGACTTTGAATTTTCGCTCGGTATGCGTGCACTTTATCACGTCTCGTTATAACGGATCTCACTGTAGATCGTTGTTTCGATGGAAAAATTAAAAAAAAAAAAAAAAAATGAAAGAAAATTTTTATTGTATATTTTCGATTTCTTTTTTCGCGTAGAATCACCCCCTTTCCGCTTGTACCACCAGTTACCAAAACCACTCTGTATATGTATCTGACATGCACTATGGAGAATTATACAACATTCTGATGATTGAACGTTGTGATAATGTATGTATGTGATGTATCATCGAGGTTATATTCTATATCAAAATAACGAATAATATTCCACCGAAAGTTGACGGAAGGAAGCAGCATGAAAGTAAGAATTTATTATGAGATTATTATGAGCGGTAACTTTTTCAAGAAGACTAATAATTTATTGTTTCTGGGAATATTGCAAAGCTTCTTTTCATGATTTTATTTTTCGAGTATTTTTATGTAATTTTGTAAAAGTAAAAAGTAATGATTCTATCTACGGAGTCAGGCGAATCAAAAATAATTCCAATTTTAGACATCGGTGAATTATGAAAAACAGTGTCTTCTTCCGTAAAAAATTTAACGTAGATTATACCTATGAAATTTGAATTTTTAGTACGTACTGGCAACTTGCCGTTTTCGATTGCAAGTAAGCAATGCTGAAATTGCGGTCATTAAATATAGATATCTTGAAAATAAAGATTTATGTTAATCCCGATGTTTTTTTTTTATTATGTTTATTGAAATTACAATCAATTCTCGCGTTGAGAATTTTCAGTAATTTTTCTGGCGTGGCGCAGTAACATGGCAAATTATATATAATAAGTTATTACTTGTTATAGATTATTATAATTGTAAGTAGGTATAGTAAGTGATTAGATATTACTTAATTTAAGTAGTTAATTAAATCTAGCGTTTAGGTCTAGCGGGTAGTGTCTCTTCAGCCTGCGGATCTGGTCCGACGTATCAAGCAGTCCAGTGATTAGGGGGTTTCGGTGTTTGTTGACTCTTTTGCTATATTTGTCGCTATATTTTGCTATTTCCTCTTTGACTGTGGGTATCTTGAGGTCGCGATGAATTGTTTCGTTGGTAACATACCATGGAGCATCAACTAAGGATCTCAGCGTCTTCGATTGGAAGCGTTGAAGTATTTCAATGTTGGAGTTACTTGCTGTTCCCCATAGTTGAATTCCGTAAGTCCAGACAGGTTTTATTACGGTCTTGTAGAGGGTAATTTTATTCTGTAGGCTTAGTTTGGAGCGTCGGCCCGTGAGCCAATAGAATTTTTTCAGTTTGTCCTTTAGTTGCTTCGTTTTATCCGAGATGTGGTTTTTCCATGTGAGTCTTCTGTCCAGAGTCATAATCCCGATGTTATTCTGTATTTTATTTGGGCGTTACTTAGGAGAATCCTGTTTCGAAAACTCAATTTAGTACCGTTCTGTGCTATCGACCATTTGTCATAAATCACTAGATTTAGGACAATAGGAACCCATGCGCAGCTGACTACGAAAACATGAATGACGCATAAGCGATTGCCCGATCGTTAATCAAATTCGGTGCGTTGAGGAAATTATATACACTGCTATATGCACAAGTATGCGGATACTCGCTGTAGCAACTCAAACAAAACGTTTATATAATTATTATATTTTAAAGATTATAATAGAAATATGTTTCTCTAGTGTTAACTCTTTAATTCTCGTCGTAATTGGTATTAAATGTACTGCCTAATTGAAACTGGAACGAGGAAAATATACTTTTGCCAAACAAGTCCCATATTTATTACCAGTAAATAGCTAACACTTGATAAAATCTATATAAACTTATAGAATGTAATTGAATAAACGCATATTGCAATCATTCTAAGCTCTCAACATTGCACAGATATGAATGCTTACAGTCACTAACCTTCGCTGTTTCCATGGAAGTAATGTTCATTCATCTTCAATTGTGTTTTGCTTTTTAATTACACTAATGAATATCAACTATTGTATTGGACAATATCGACTAATCGCACATGGTTAAACGAGATAAGATCAGATGCGAATGTACATTATAGAGCCTTATTTCAAATATGTTTTATCTACTTGCAATAATTTGGTAGTGTCTTAATGCTTACGCACGGTAGTATATACTCACTCTACGAACAATTTTTATGATTTCCCGTTGTGAAACCAGATTTGTCTAAAGCAGTAAAAATTAGTTTCTATTCCACGCAAAAAATTGACATTGACGGAGGAATTTTTTTACTGAAAACTTTGAAGTCGTCGAATTTCACCGTCTGATTTTCCATCTGTTTAAAATTCGTGGAATTTTAAATCAAATCTATACTTCTATTAGAATTATTTTGGACATGTTAGATTTTTGGCCATCAAACAACATATGTTATCATGTGGGTTCTTCCCTTTTTACACTGTTGTGCGATAGCTAATTTTTCATATTCAGTATATCGCACATTTCGACAAAGATGAACGAGATATGCTGGTCCTCAAGTACAGATTTACTAACCAATATTTCGCGATTAATACTTTTACAAATTTCAAAATGTAAATAGAATTGTTACCTTTTTGGCCTTTATTAAACATGATTGTAAATATTTTTAACTGACACGGATAACTTCGATTCGCCGAATAATTTCGGCTCGATACTCTGAAGAACGAAGTTGTGTTTAGGAACATATATGGGAGATCTAGGGCGATATCGTATAATGTAGCCAGAATATTGATAGATGTAGGCGTTGAGGAAAGAGGAATGTTACATACATTTTTAAAAGTAAGATTATATTTTTTGACGCATTGATAGATGTAATTCGCTATTCCTTAAAGAATAATTCCTTAAAGAATAATTCCTTAAAGAAATATTAACTTGTTATGGGGGTGTCCTGAATTGTAACGTTATAAAACAGCGTTTTTTTGTGATTTTTTTTTAGAAGGGAAAGAAAGAAATGAAGTTATTGAATTTTGAAGTATGGTTTTATATATATTTAACGAATACAAAAATATTCTTTTTAAAGTAAAAAGAACAAATTATAACAGATTTCTAAGCCTATTTCATGGGCGTCTTATCAAGTAGTAACAACATTGACAGAAACTATTCAAGAAGCAGCAAGGGCAACCACTATACCTGTAACAACCAACAGACAAACAAAAACAATTCCACTAGACATCCTCGATAAAATCAGAGAAAAAAGAAAAGCGAAAGCAAAATGGCAAAAACACAGAACAAAAGAAAACAAGAAACACCTAAACAAACTTGCAAAGGAAATAAAAAACAAAATAAAAGAGCACAATATCAACGAGTTCACAAAATTCATAGAGTCACTATCTGCACACGAGGACTCCAACTACTCACTTTGGAAAGTCACAAAAAAAATAAAGAAGCCAATAAAACTAGTCCCAGCAATCAGAAAAGCAGATAATACATGGGCAAGAAGCAACGAAGAACAAGCTGAAAAATTTTCCAACCACCTAAGCAACATATTTACGCCACATAATATCAATAATAGCAATCACAACTGTCATTTGGACGAGGATGAGGTAACCACTGGTATCGCAACTGACAATCATTACATCATACCTAAAACAACAGCACATGAAATTAGAAACATAATCGAGAAAACAAATAATAACAAGGCACCAGGAATCGACCTAATCAATGGACAAAACCTGAAAAACCTTCCTCCAAAAGCGATACGACTAATTACAATAATTTTTAATGCAATATTAAGAATCCAATACTATCCTAAACTATGGAAACTAGCACAGATCATAATGTTACCTAAACCAGGCAAAGACCCACACCAAACAGTATTTTACAGACCAATATCACTACTTCCCGTATTCTCCAAAATACTAGAAAAAATAATTTACGCCCGCCTAATACCAATAATAGAGAAGGAAAAACTAATACCAGATCACCAATTTGGATTCAGGAACAAACACTCCACGATAGAGCAAATGCACAGACTCACAAACGAAATAATACTAGCAATAGAAAACAAACAATACTGCACAGCCCTCTTTATGGACATCGAGAAAGCATTCGACAAAATAAGCCACGATAGTCTACTTCAATCAATCAGAAAACAATTCCCGGAGCAGATATACCATTTAACTAAATCATACTTAAGCAGCAGAACCTTTACAGTAAAAATTAAAGATACATACTCTCAAGTTAAAGACATCAAGGCAGGGGTTCCGCAAGGAAGCGTCTTGGGACCAATTCTCTACACACTATACACGGCCAACATACCAACAACCACCAACAGCAAAATACTGACATTTGCGGATGACACTGTTGTACTAGTCAGACACACTAACCCTGCAACAGCAGTCGCATTGCTACAAGAGCATATTGCAAAAATAGAAAAGTGGCTTCAAGTTAAACAAATTAAAGCAAACCCTGATAAATGCAACCACATTACATTCACACTGCGAAAACAGTTACCACCAAACATTACACTCAACGGCACGCACATAATACAAACAAGGCAAGTCAAATACCTAGGACTACACTTTGATACACGATTCACATGGAAACAGCATATCAAATCAATAATAAGTAAAATACAGATAGCAAGGAGACAGATGTACTGGTTAACAAGTCGAAAATCCAAACTAAGCATAGAAAACAAATTAAAAATCTACAAAACCATCATAAAACCAATCTGGACGTACGGAATACCACTATGGGGAACAGCAGCAATGAGCCATATAACCAAACTAGAGGCAATGCAATCTAAAATACTTAGAACAATAGTAAACGCCCCATGGTACGTTAGAAACGAGGACATACGGAAAGACCTTGGAATACCAACGGTCAAGGAAGAGATTTGCAGATTCGCAAGAAGGTACAGAGAAAGATTAGCAACGCACTCGAACCGGCTGGCAGCGGAAACGATCATCACATTCATCGAAAGGAGACTAAAAAGGAAACATCCAGTAGATCTCATAAAGGATATACCCTAACAAGCACGAAGATGGTACCTCACTGGGGGTAGCCACCCACATGTTATATTATTAAGCAGCTATAACATTTTACCAAATGTCCTACTGGACAAATTGTAAAATTTAAAACAAATAAATAAATAATAAAATTCTTACAATCTGAACAAAACTAACCGTTAATGCTACAAACTAGTAGGTACAGCCACGTACACTAAATGAATCATACACATTTGTACATCTATTAGACACATTAACACTCGACTGGATACAACCATGGATTATAACTATTGTATTGAACAACCCTTCAACCTTTTTCAGGTATGAAACTCTGAATAGAAAGTCGAAGTGGCGAGCGCTCGCATACCTGCTCCACGCTCGTCTGCTTTATATTCTTCGAAATATTTAGAATTGGCCTTTATCACTTTGCAAATATATTCTTAGATAGTTTATCTAGCGATTTAAGCAATAAAAAAAAAACACGATTTTTTGACATTTTATTTCAGGACATCCCCTTATGTCAGAAAACTATTACTTTCTTTTAAGAGGATGTAAATATTTTAGAGACGTATGTTAACGAGTACCTGTATCAACATTTACGTTTAATGATTTAGTTTAACGCTACTGCCCATTTTATAGCATATGTTCAGTAATTCGTAGATCTCCGGAAATATTAGTAATAATCATAATTTTTAGTTTCTTTGCAAGATAATTAAGACATTTTTTAGGTAAAAAATAGTTGGTAGATATCAGAATACGATGATATATTTACATTACATCAAAATTATAAGCTGTGACTGAAATTCTTTCTAAAGAATTGTCAGCAATTGTCTTCTTGTAAGATTAAAATATATTCTATTATATTTTCTTTTAATTCAAACTTTAAAGTATTTAGCATTTTCCTTGGCTTGTAACGCGTCTAATGTTATATTTAATGTTTCCTTTACACTTTATACAAATGAAATTTGGTAAAACTTGTAATTTTTTGCAAAATTACAAAAATAAATAATTTTATACAAAACATCAGAATAGAGATTACAGATGAATGTTAATAATTATAATAAATGCTAGTCTTTACTAACAAATTGCTTCATAACTTGAAAATCAAAGCCGACGAAAAGTTATAGAGAATAAAAATCTTGATAATATATTTCACAGTCACTTAAATCGGCGAGGTCGCCATTCCCAATAATTAAACTCTTAATAATTATATTTAGTTAATTAATTACAATTGTAGTATCTTTTTCGTTTAATAAGATGAATTATAAAGAATACGAGATAGAAGAGGGGAATAAGAAGCTAATTTGTGTATTGCATTTCTTTCTATATAATATGATTTTATAAATATAAATTTAATTGCAAATCAAGTTTTGCACAGATTATTTACGTATCCAGCGGCTTTGGTAGGTACTCGCACTGATAAATATCCGTTGATGTATAGAATGGGATATATAAATCGGAACACCTAAATATTTTCGTTTTTAATGGTTTCATGGAAAAAACTACACAGCAGAAAGTTGTGCTATATGGAGGAACACACACAGTGATAGATAATGTTTTTTCTGAAAGTCATTTTTTAAATAAGATTTTAAGGTCATCATCATTTTTTTGTGGGACCATATATTTGTTTAATACATTAATCGATCCATCTCGATATTCCCTAAGATTTAATTTAACAGTTACTTTAACTCTAACTTATCAAATTGAAAATATGAAAGTCAAAGAGAACATAAATACAAGGAGACCATTTCGTGTCTTTCCTTGTTTTCCATATATTGTTGATTTTTGATTATCGTAACTCATAATAATAAATATCAGGATATTAGAAAACAGCTTCTCGTATACCGATTGTCATATATTTCAAAACTAAATGGTACAAATAAACAATTCAGCGTTACATAAAATCTTACGCGTCCCATACCTTTCTTGTCAGTAATACATATTATATTTCTTAATATATTTTTTAATATATGTGTCTTAATATAAGTAATTCCTCCTAATTGCTTTCATTTTGTAGTTCAAACCATCTAAGCCTTTTATGGAGAGCTATTATGAAGTATATTTTCAAAGTTCGTTCGCTTCTGTATTCGTAGCTGCGTTTATAAAATCCGGAAGAGTTTCCTGGATATCATCTTGTGTGTCGGTATTATGTTCCTTATCAGTTTGAAACCAGTTCATCACAGCGATACTGTCGCACCCTCCGCATCCTGGTATTCTATTCAGTTTTGTAAGAGCTTCATCTATGTTTTTTTTTATTATTTCGGACTCTTCCGAACTCTGTTCGCTCTCATCCTTCAAAAGCTTGCCCCACGCGTTTTTCAGTATTGGATTCTTGACTTTTGACCAAGCATTATGTACCATACGACAGCAATCGTCTATATTTAATTGGGAATAGATGTGTATAAGTTCTTCCTCTGAAACGCTGTTAGATGTTGGTATTAATGATTCTAGCAATTCGATTCCGTACTCTCGCTTGAAACATGCGATTATTCCACGATCCATTGGTTGTATGAGTGGTGCAGCGTCATATGAATAGTACATGATTTTAACAAATTCATCTTTTGTACTTATTATCCTGTTTTCGCGATCCGAGCCACCGTTATGTAACAACAACAGAGTTTTCTCTCTGTGTCCGTTTTTCTGTTGTCTTTTTGTAACTAATTTTAAGAAACATTTATTGAACCATTCATTGAGTATGTTACTGTCCATGAAAGGCTTGATGTTAGTTTTGTTCATAATTGATGGATCACTTGTGTGAAAACTATGGAAAGATGGAAAATCCTCAATCGTGGCGATTATTAGTACCGGCAGCTTGTGACATCCGGTAGCATTTGCACAGAGAAATGTAGTAACTTGTTCTCCGCCCATTCTTCTCTTTGATTGCAATTTCTCAAAGAGCAGAGTTTTTTGTGGTACTGCTTTCCACATTAGTGCTGCGCAGTCGGCATTGTAAACATTATCCAATGTGTACTCCCCGTCTTGCAGAAGTTTTCTAATCTTAGCTTTGAAGATATCCGCTTCGTATTGATTTCTTAAATCTTTACTGATATCCTCTTTACGGAAATTAGAACGTTCTTTAAATCTTGCCACCCAACGGAGACTGCCTTTAAAACTATGATTTGTGCGAAATTGTGCATGCAATTCCCGAGCTTTATCCTTTAACATTGCATTTGTTACATTTATGTTTTTTTTTGTACATTGTGTGTACCACTGGTGAAGAGCTTTGTGGAAATTCGCAACAGAGCCTCCCACTTCTAATACTATTGTGTAACGGCTAGTAGCTGCTGAGTTGGTCTCAAATAATTTTATTATCTCTTCTCGTCTTGATCTTATAGTGGACACGATGGCACGTCCAATACCATACTTTTTTGCTATGGATCTATGAGACTCACCTTTGTCTATCATCTGAAGGATTTCATATTTTTTCTCAACTGTCAACCGTAACCGTTCTCGTGTTGGAGCCATTATTGTTTGTAACGTTTCGAATGTAAATACCGCACTGAAATGTTGTGACGAGATTTTACTTCAACAGTTACAGTCGTCGACAATCTTAATAGGGGGAAACAAATACTATATGGATTATACACCTATATAGCTATATACATATATATGTATATGAGATACACTATGGAGAATTATACAACATGATTAAACGTTCCCATAATGTATGTATGTGATGTATAATCGAGATTATATTGTATATCAAAATAATATTCGACTAATAAAATAATATTCGACCAAGAGTTGATAGAAGTAAGCAGCGTGAAAGTGAGAATTTAATATGAGAATAATGAGAACAATTTTTTTTGCAAATAGTTTATAAATAAATGGTTTTTTTGCAACTGAATTTATATTTCTGTCTATTCTACAAACGGTATCATTTTCGAGAATACTAATGATCCATTGTTTCTGCAAATATCGCAAAGTTTCTTTTCATGGTTTTATTTTTCGAGTACTTTTACGTAATTTTGTAAGAGCAAAAGATAATGATAATGATTGTTTTTAATGCTTGTGTGGAAAAGACTACACAGGACAAAGTTATGCTATTTCGAGGAGCACACGCAGTGGTAGATAATGCTTTATCTAAGAGCCTTTTTTTAAATAAGATTACAAGGTCATTATCATTTTTTTGTGGGACCATATATTTGTTTAATACATCAATCGGTCCATCTCGATATTCCCTATAAAGGTTTAAGTTAACAGTTGCTTTAAATCTAACTTATCAAATTGAAAGTATGAAAGTCAAAGGGAACGTAAGTAAAAGAATACCATTTCTCGTCTTTTCTTGTCTTGCCTATATTGCAGAACCTTGATTATAGGAACTAATAATAATAAATATCCGGATAGTAGGAAAACAGCTTTTCGTATACTCAGTGACATATATTTCAAAAAATAATGGTACAAACAAACAATTAAACGCTACATAAAATCTTACCCATCTCATTCCATTTCTTAATATATTTAATGTATATGAGTTAATATAAGTAGTTTCTCCGAGTTATTTTCATTTTGTAGTTCAAATCATCTAGGCCTTTTATGGAGAGCTATCATCAAGCATATCTTCAAAGTTCCCGTCAGTAGATTTTTTCGCTTCTGTACCCATAGCTGTATTTACAAAATCCATAAGAGCACTGCTGATATCGATTTGTACGTCGGTATGTTTCTTATTAGTTTCAAGCCAGGTCATCACAGCGATATTGTCGCATTTTATGCATCCTGGTATTTGCCTGAGTCTGTGAAGTGCTTTAGTTATGTCCTTTCTTATTATTTCGGTGTCTTCCGAACTCTGTTCGCTTTCATCCTTCAAAAGCTTGTCCCACGCGTTTTTCAGTATTGATCTCGTGACATATGACCAAGCTATACTTGCGATGCGGCAACAATCCCACACATTTGTGTCGTGCTGTTCGAGTATCGCTCCTTCCGTTGTGTAGGGTTTAATACATGGAGTTAATGTTCTCAGGAATTCGAGTCGGTACTTTCGCTTGAAACATGCGATTATTCCATTATTCATTGGTTGTATGAGTGGTGCAGCGTCACATGAAAGATACATGATTTTAACTAATTCATCTTTTGTACTTACTATCCCGCTTTCGTGATGAGTAAAAACGTTATCTATCAACAGCAGAGTTTTCATTCTGCCCCCCATTTTCTGTTGTCTTTTTCTAACTGATTTTAAGAAACATTCATCGAACCATTCATTGAAAAGTTTACTGTCTATGATAGGCGGGGTGACAGCTTTGTAGATACTGTTCAGAACTCTGAAGGATTTTAAACATGGAGGATCCTTAGTTGTTCCGATTACTAGTACTGGCAACTTGTGACTTCCGGTAGCATTTGCACAAAGAAATGTAGCAACTTTTTCTTCGTGCTGGGCAGGTATCTTTTTCGATGCCACATATAGCAGAGTATTTTCTGGTACTGCTGCCCACATTAGTCCGAAGCAATCGGCATTGTAAACGTTATCCAATGTGTATTCTCCGTTTTGCAGAAGATCTTTAAGTTGAGCTTTGGAGTTATTCGCTTCATCTTCATTTACGGTTTTTAAATCTTCATTTACGGTTTCTAAATCTTCATTCGTATCCTCTTTATGGAAACCGTGACGTTTTCTAAAGTTTGACACCCAACTCGGACAGGCTTTAAAAGGTAAAGTACTGCGAAATTTTTTATTCAATTCCCGAGCTTTAGTCGCTAATATCTCATTTGTTATTGTCATGTTTTTACTGCTATATCGTATGTACCACTGGCGCAGAGCTGTTTCGAATTTCGTATTAGAGGCTGCTTTTCCAGAAACTCTTGTGGAACTGCTAGTAGACGCTGAGGTGCCTTCGAAACATTCCGTTATTCCATCTTGGAGTCTTCTTATATTTTGTATGGAGCCACTGGGAATACCATAATTGTGTTCTATTAGTGTGTAATGGACACCTTCTTCCATCATCTGGAGGATTTCTCGTTTTTTTGCAACTGACAACATTTTGTTTGCCTTTGTTGGATTCATTATTGTTTGTAACGTTTCGAATGTAAATACCGCACTGAAATGTTGTGACGAGATTTTATTTCGACAGTTATAGTCGTCGACAATCTTAATAGGGGGAAACTAATACTATATGGATTATATATATAGGTATATACGTATATATGTATCTGACATACACTATGGAGAATTATACAACATTCTGATGATTGAACGTTATGATAATGTATGTATGTGATGTATAATCGAGGTCATATTCTATATCAAAATAACGAATAATATTCCACCGAGAGTTGACGGAAGGATGTAGCATGAAAGTAAGAATTTATTATGAGATTAGTATGAGAATAATGAAAACAATTTTATCTACAAATAGTTTACTAATAAATGGTTTTTTGTAGCTGAATTTATATTTCTGTCTATTTTACAAACGGTAACATTTTCAAGAATACTAATAATCCATTGTTTCTGCGAATATTGCAAAGCTTCTTTTCATGGTTTTATTTTTCGAGTATTTTTACGTAATTTTGTAAGAGCAAAAGATAATGATAATGATTGTTTTTAATGCTTGTGTGGAAAAGACTACACAGGACAAAGTTATGCTATTTCGAGGAGCACACGCAGTGGTAGATAATTCTTTTTCTAAGAGCCATTTTTTAAATAAGATTTGAAGGTCATCATCATTTTTTTGTGGGACCATATATTTGTTTAATACATCAATCGGTCCATCTCGATATTCCCTATAAATGTTTAAGTTAACAGTTGCTTTAACTCTAACTTATCAAATTGAAAGTATGAAAGACAAAGGGAACGTAAATAGAAGAATACCATTTCTCGTCTTTTCTTGTCTTGCCTATATTGCAGAACCTTGATTATAGGAACTAATAATAATAAATATCCGGATAGTAGGAAAACAGCTTTTCGTATACTCAGTGACATATATTTCAAAAAATAATGGAACAAACAAACAATTAAACGCTACATAAAATCTTACCCATCTCATACCTTACTTGACACTAAAACATATTTTATTTCTTTATATATTTAATGTATATATAAGGTTCAATTCTAGGATAATTCAGGGATCGATTCTGAAAATCGAGTTTATTGTGAAAATACTTAAATGGAATACAGGAATAAACAACAATTAATATTTAACAACAATTAATAACAGTAATAATTAAATAAACAACAACCAATCAATAACAGTAAACAATAAATAGCAAGTTCTGTGCAATGTTTATCTGAAAACCGAGAATCGATTTTCAACGTCCTGAGCTACCAATCTTTCTTCGTCAATCTTCAATGTTTTAAATAATTACTCTTTCTTCTGTGATCTTGTCTATCTCCGATGTTGATCTCTGTCCGTCCGTTTGGGAAATGCGTGTCCCTCAAAATGGCTCTCCGTAAAACAAAGAAAGCCGCTCTGCCCGTGAAACGAAAGAAGTCGTGCTGTCCGTAAAACAGAGAAAGTCCCCTTGTTTATCCGCATTTGAACTCTTAGAGAGTTTACATATATGTCTTAATATAAGTAGCTTCTCCGAGTTATTTTCATTTTGTAGTTCAAATCATCTAGGCCTTTTATGGAGAGCTATCATCAAGTATATCTCGAAAGTTCTCGTCAGGAAGTTTGTTTGCTTCTGTATCCATAGCTGCATTTATAAAATCTATAAGAGTACTGCTGATATCGACTTGTATGTTGATATTATGTTTCTTATCACTTTCAAACCAGTTCATCACAGCGATACTGTCTGCATCCTGGTATTTTGTTCAGTTTTTTAAGTGCTTTGTCTATGTCCTTTTTTATTATTTCGGGGTCTTCAGAACTCTGTTCACTTTCATCTTTCAAAAGCTTGTCCCACGCGTTTTTCAGTAATGGACTCTTGACGAAAAGCCCGTCCGGAGAAAAAGTTCTTAAATTTTTTTCTGCAAATGCTACCGCATGTCACAAGTTGCCGGTACTAGTAATCGGAACAACTAAGGATCCTCCATGTTTAACATCCTCCAGAGTTCTGTCAACTATCTACAAAGCTAACACCAAGCCTATTATGGACAGTAAACTTTTCAATGAATGGTTCGATGAATGTTTCTTAAAATCAGTTAGAGAAAGACAACAGAAAATGGGGGGCAGAATGAAAACTCTGCTGTTGATAGATAACGTTTTTACTCATCACGAAAGCGGGATAGTAAGTACAAAAGATGAATTAGTTAAAATCATGTATCTTTCATGTGACGCTGCACCACTCATACAACCAATGAATAATGGAATAATCACATGTTTTAAGCGAATGAACGGAAACGAATTGCTAGAGTCATTAATACCAACACCTAACAGCGTTTCAGAGGAAGAACGTATACACATCTATTCCCAATTAAATATAGACGATTGCTGTCGTATGGTAAATAATGCTTGGTCAAAAACCCGCTTCACCTTCATTTATGGTTTCTAAATCTTCTTTCGTATCCGTTTTACGGAAACCATAACGTTTTTGAAAACTTGCCACCCAACGCTTACTGCCTTTAAAAGGTAAAGTACTGCGAAATTTTTTATTCAATTCCCGAGCTTTAGTCGCTAACATCTCATTTGTTACTGTTATGTTTTTATTTGTACATCGTATGTACCACTGGCAAAGAGTTCTGTCGAAATTCGCACAAGAGGCTGCTCTTCCAAAAACTGTTGTGGAATTGCTAGTAGCCGCTGAGTTGCCCTCGAAACATTCCGTTATTTCATATTGCATTTTTTTTATATTGTATATGGTGCCTTTTGATATACCATACTTTTGTGCTATTATTTTGTAATGGACACCTTCTTCCATCATCTGGAGGATTTCTTGTTTCTTTTCAACTGACTACCATTTCCTTCTTTTTGTTGGAGCCATTATTGTTTGTATCGTTTCGTATGTAAATACTGCACTGAAATGTTGTGACAAGATTTTATTTCGACAGTTACAGACGTCGACGATTTCGTTAGGAGGAAACAAATACTATATGGATTATATACCTGTCGGATGTCGAAGTCAGGTTGGCACTTTGGGGCGTTCGATGAACCTTTACTTACTTCACCGTCGCGGATGTAGCTAATGTTTTATCGGTACAAATGTGAACACTACAAGAGGCTAGGGATAATAGCGGCGATCGGATGGTAGAGATGATGGTGACAACGAGTTCAGGTTCGATAACGAATCCACGGTCCACGGGATGACAAGTATCAACGTAATACACGATTCGGGTAACTTTCCCGATAATTCAATCAGCAATTCGTCCAACGACTAACTAACTAACTGACTCCTGTAATCCAAAAGAAACTGCCCTTATATACTCCTGTCTCCACATCTCAGGTCAATCTTTGTTTTTAAGGAGAGTCATATAATCATTTCATACCTCTGTCAGGTATGCGTCCCTCCCGTGACTGTGGCTACGTCTAGTGAATCGCTATGTCACCTTGAACCCGAACCCATCGTCATAAAACCCGGTTGGAACGTTAAAAGTTATTCCTTATTTTTATTTTTATTGCTTAAACGTAGCTACCGTAAAAAGTCTTAACTATGGGTTTTTCCCAGCATTCCCGAAGGGAAATCCGGCTGTCCTTCCTTCTCCGACACGGCCATTCTGACAATCACCCGTCCTCGGGTGTATCTAAAATATCGTGCATTCCTATATTAGGTTTGATACAACTGACATTATTTACAACTTAACTCAATGTCCGAATAAGCCAAGGGTCCAATGTAACAACAAAATTTCGTTCTGAGGTTTGACAACAGAAAAATAAAAGAGAACAAGAATTCGCATCGTTTGTGTTTTAAGTGCTAGTTGCCTTCTGTGAGTTACCAGTCAGACCGTAATGACACAACAGATCATTTTCGATTTCGTACACCGATGAATCTCAGTTTATTGGATCATATTATTACGTTGGGTGTATTACAAAAGTCCAGAACACCACACACTGGGTGCATCTCAAATACCAAGCACCGCACACTGGGTGTGTCTCATAATATCAAACACCGCACACTGGGTGTGTCTCATAATATCAAACACCGCACACTGGGTGTGTCTCATAATACCAAACACCACACTGGACATGTTACTACAATCACAACGTGATGTTAGTGATCCTCTGAGGTCAGTGTACTTGCATTGTTATTATCACCGTCGTTATCATCTACGTAGACGTCCAACTCGGCAGGAACGCCACTTCCCGGCATTTTTCTTAGTCTGTCATGGCTGTCTTTGTACGATCTTTTGCCGTCTAAAGTTTCTCCCTCTAGAATCTCTGTTATTACAAATGGACCCCTGAACTTAGGGTCTAGTTTCGTCTGGTTCCTCTCTTCATTTTTTCGTAACACAAGGTCGCCGAGATTAAACCGGGCTACTCTGGCTTTCTTTTTGTCAAATCTGTCCTTGTCATATTTGGCACTAGCCTCTATATTTTTTAACGCTTGTTGTCCTACTTCGGCAATGTCTATTGTCTTTTCTTCTATGTTGTCTGGTAATATCAAGTCATATGGTCTTACTGCTTTACCTATCAGTAGTTCTAACTGGCTCGACTTGGTCACTCGGTTGATGGTGCAGTTTAATGCCAACTGTATTTCCCCAACCGCGTCTTGCCACGACCACCCGGTCGTCTCTACAGTTGTAAACATACTCTTTAGTGTACCCGTAATACGTTCTACCTGTCCATTGGCCCTACTAGCACCGGTTGCTATCAAGTAAAGTTTAATGTTGCTATCTTGACAAAAGCTTTGAAATTCTTTGTCCGTAAAATATCTTCCTTGATCTGTTATTATCCGGCAAGGACTGCCGAATAAAATATAGCATACTTAGGTACTTTTCTGTACTAAGGGAATCTATCTTACGAGTATGATGCAGGTATGCGAATTTAGTGAAGCCGTCGACTAAAACAATAACATGTTCTTTCGAATCACTTTTACTGCTTAGTTTGTCCGTTATGTCCACGTGAGCTGTATGCCAAGATGTGCTGGTCTTAGGAAAAGGACGTAGTTCAGATTGTATTTCACCTGAACTGGCCTTCGAAACTCGACAAGCATGACAGTTCTCAACGAATTTACGAACATATTTCGCCATTCTTTCGAACCAGTAATACTCGTACAGTTTCTCAAGCGTTTTATCCCAACCTAAGTGCATAGTTGACTGTTGCACATGGTTAATAATGGCCACCTAAAACCTCTTGTGACAATGGGCAAGGAGAGAGTCCTGCCTTTTCTTCGTATTTTACGATAAAGGGTACCAGATCGTAATTCATACGCATTTGCGATATCTTCCGCGAGCTCATCCTTTCGCAATTTGGTGACGATTTCTGAATTTTGAGGTTCGCGATGTTGTACCGCTAATAGCCAATCTTCGGGGATGTCGGTCGGATTGATTTCCTTCTCTACGACTTTGTTGATCGTACGGTGATCCAAGTCTACGGGGTTTCGCGAGAAGAAACCTACGTGGGCCTTTCGTTTACCTCCTCGATACATAATGTCGAAAGTACAATTTCGTAAGTAAGCCCACCACCTGTCATTTAAATTCACCCCATTACTAGATGCCTCCAAGGAATTACGATCAGTAACAACGAGAAATTCTCGTCCATGTAAATAGGGACGAGAACAGCGTGTAACAACTGCTAACGTCTCTAGTTCATATGAAAAATACCCAGATTCCGCAGGGCTAGGTCTTTTACTATGACATCCTACCACTCTATTTTTTTACCTTCAACCTTATGCATTAAGGTAACCCCACATACATCCGAACTAGCGTTGGTCTGTAATCCTATCGGATAATTAGAGTCAAATATCGTTAACACCAAAGCATCAGTCAGGACGGAAACTATCCTTCGCCTCATCTTCTCGCGCTCAGTCGTCCAAATTATGTCCCCGTTACCGGAAGTAATTGTGCATAGAGATTTCATTACCTGTGAAAACCCAGAGACGAACTTTCGGACGTAAGAAACTAAACCCATGAACCGTCCATACCGTGTGACGGTCGCTGGTTCAGGCAAAGAACTCAAGGCCTGCATCCCACCCGGGCCGGGGCGAACCTCTCCGCCACGAATTACATGTCCCAAATAGAGTACTGATATGTTTGGGAAAGAGCATTTAGAAAAATTAGAAGAAATTCCGGCATCTACGAGGGTAGTTAATACGGTGTACAATCTTGCTAGAGCCTGCTCTATGGAGTAGGCAATGATTAGAACATCATCCAAATAAACAACAACGTACGAATGGCACGTTGGCTGCCATACGTGTTTTCAAAGGAATCTCAAGAATGATCTCTCGTTTCGTTTGTTCGCAGCGTTAAAAGCACTAGCTGTTGTTGAACATAACGAAGGAACGTGTGGTACAGATTATTCCGACCAAATGGTTTCTTATGCCACCACAATTAGAAAAGGGATCAAATGGTACAGAAGACTTGGCATGCAACTCCTCCTGGGGATCTCTGTTGCAAATGCTTTGACGGTTCGCAAAACTGTAGCAAGGAGGAACATACATCTTAGAATATTTAGACAAGTATCAGTTGCAAAATCATTAGGGTTGTCTGACAATGTAGGAATCCTTGTTTTCGACGAAGTCAGCACAATATCGCCGTTCGGAAAAATGATTCCGGAAGAAACACCAAACGCGCACGCAACCATGTCATGCAAACAAAAGGCGTCGACTGGACCGGACAAAGACACAAAAGAATTTGAAGAAAACAACTTATTGCCCAAATTGTCCATCGAGGGTAACCAATACTGCGTATTTCCTAGAATTAGGATAAATAGGGATTTGGCAAAACCCGCTGGCCATGTCCAGACTAATGAAATATCTCGCTCTTGCAATCTCGCGATTTGATCCGCAACAGGGGTAGGGATGCCGATCCGAGATCGTATTTTTTTTTTTATTTTTTTTTTGTCTAGTTCTCGAAAATCTACCAAGCATCTATCTGCACCATCGTTCGTCTTCACGAGTGATATGGGGCTCGCAAACGGTGAATTACTAGGCCTCATGATAGTTGGCTCTAATTAGTTCGCTTATTCTCTGACGTACTATTCTGCGCTCTTCCTCGTGAAGTCTATTAGGACCTCTTTGTACGGTGATGTTAGGATCAATTAATCGTAGTTCTAGCTGGCCTGTATTTACGCGAGTACGCAGGAAACCCGCAACGAATGAATCTTTGAATTTTTCGAAAAGAAAGATTAATCGACTTTTATCACTACCACGCACATCATTGTCAACTTCATTAACATCGATTTCGTCTTCGGCGGTTTTATTACAGGCGTTAATTATTTGTCCCACACATAGCGAGGCTATTTTGTGCAATATTACGTCAAAACCTTGACTTAAAATTTCACGATCAATCGCGATATCATACCTTAAGAATAACTATCAGTGAGGACACGACGAATTTATTTCTAATGTAAAACCACCAACGCCGGCAACGGACAAGAGTTGAGATGTACAAATATTTCTCATTCCTCGCATTACCACTATATCAATCGCTCCCCCGGCAGAAAATCTCAAGACCACGGATCCTTTAATTTGTGAGCACTCGGCTCCAAAATCGGGGCAAAAATGGAAACGACTCACCCGGATGACTTGATCCACCAGTTGATGCTTCCACTATGTAGAAGTCGATTATTGAAATTATATTCAGGGCACTGTTTTCTAAGGATTTTCCTCCATAATCAAATCGACAGCTGCGCATCATGCAGCGGAATCGGTCGTAAGCTCTTGTAGTGTTATAAGCGGCACTGATCCCACTTCTGATGTCGGATGTCGAAGTCAGGTTGGCACTTTGGGGCGTTCGATGAACCTTTACTTACTTCACCGTCGCGGATGTAGCTAATGTTTTATCGGTACAAATGTGAACACTACAAGGGGTTAGGGATAATAGCGGCGATCGGATGGTAGAGATGATGGTAACAACGAGTTCAGGTTCGATAACGAATCCACGGGAGGACAAGTCTCAACGTAATACACGATTCGGGTAGCTTTCCCGATAACTCGATCAGCAATTCGTCCAACGACTAACTAACTAACTGACTGACTCCCCTAATCCAAAAGAAATTGCCCTTATATACTCCTGTCTCCACTTCTCAGGTCAATCTTTGTTTTTAAGGAGAGTCACATAATCATTTCATACCTCTGTCAGGTATGCGTCCCTCCCGCGACCGTGGCTACGTCTAGTGATCCGCTATGTCACCTTGAATCTAAACTCATCGTCATAAAGCCGGGTTGAAAAGTTATTTCTTATTTTTATTTTTTTTTTTATTGCTCAAACATAGCTATCGTAAGAACTCTTAACTATGTGTTTTTCCCAGCATTCCCGACGGGAAATCCGGCTGTCCTTCCCTCTCCGACATACCTATATAGGTATATACGTATACAGGGTGGTTGGTAACTGGTGGTACAAGCGGAAAGGGGGTGATTCTACGCGAAAAAAGAAGTCGAAAATATAGAATAACAATTTTTCGTTTGAGGCTTTGTTTTCGAGAAAATCGACTTTGAATTTTCGCTCGGTACGCGTGCACTTTATCACGTCTCGTTATAACGGATCTCACTGTAGATCGTTGTTTCGATGGAAAAATTTTTTTTTTTTTATTATGTTTATTGAAATTACAATCAATTCTCGCGTTGAGAATTTTCAGTAATTTTTCTGGCGTGGCGCAGTAACATGGCAAATTATATATAATAAGTTATTACTTGTTATAGATTATTATAATTGTAAGTAGGTATAGTAAGTGATTAGATATTACTTAATTTAAGTAGTTAATTAAATCTAGCGTTTAGGTCTAGCGGGTAGTGTCTCTTCAGCCTGCGGATCTGGTCCGACGTATCAAGCAGTCCAGTGATTAGGGGGTTTCGGTGTTTGTTGACTCTTTTGCTATATCTGTCGCTATATTTTGCTATTTCCTCTTTGACTGTGGGTATCTTGAGGTCGCGATGAATTGTTTCGTTGGTAACATACCATGGAGCATCAACTAAGGATCTCAGCGTCTTCGATTGGAAGCGTTGAAGTATTTCAATGTTGGAGTTACTTGCTGTTCCCCATAGTTGAATTCCGTAAGTCCAGACAGGTTTTATTACGGTCTTGTAGAGGGTAATTTTATTCTGTAGGCTTAGTTTGGAGCGTCGGCCCGTGAGCCAATAGAATTTTTTCAGTTTGTCCTTTAGTTGCTTCGTTTTATCCGAGATGTGGTTTTTCCATGTGAGTCTTCTGTCCAGAGTCATAATCCCGATGTTATTCTGTATTTTATTTGGGCGTTACTTAGGAGAATCCTGTTTCGAAAACTCAATTTAGTACCGTTCTGTGCTATCGACCATTTGTCATAAATCACTAGATTTAGGACAATAGGAACCCATGCGCAGCTGACTACGAAAACATGAATGACGCATAAGCGATTGCCCGATCGTTAATCAAATTCGGTGTGTTAAGGAAATTATATACACTGCTATATGCACAAGTATGCGGATACTCGCTGTAGCAACTCAAACAAAACGTTTATATAATTATTATATTTTAAAGATTATAATAGAAATATGTTTCTCTAGTGTTAACTCTTTAATTCTCGTCGTAATTGGTATTAAATGTACTGCCTAATTGAAACTGGAACGAGGAAAATATACTTTTGCCAAACAAGTCCCATATTTATTACCAGTAAATAGCTAACACTTGATAAAATCTATATAAACTTATAGAATGTAATTGAATAAACGCATATTGCAATCATTCTAAGCTCTCAACATTGCACAGATATGAATGCTTACAGTCACTAACCTTCGCTGTTTCCATGGAAGTAATGTTCATTCATCTTCAATTGTGTTTTGCTTTTTAATTACACTAATGAATATCAACTATTGTATTGGACAATATCGACTAATCGCACATGGTTAAACGAGATAAGATCAGATGCGAATGTACATTATAGAGCCTTATTTCAAATATGTTTTATCTACTTGCAATAATTTGGTAGTGTCTTAATGCTTACGCACGGTAGTATATACTCACTCTACGAACAATTTTTATGATTTCCCGTTGTGAAACCAGATTTGTCTAAAGCAGTAAAAATTAGTTTCTATTCCACGCAAAAAATTGACATTGACGGAGGAATTTTTTTTTGCTGAAAATTTTTTACCGTCTCGATTTGAAGCATGCATAAGTTGTATAAATTAAATTCATCTACTGTAAGAAAGAATCCAAATCTGAGGACGGCAGTAAATTTGGTCACAATAAAGAGGATTTTAGGGGCGCCTAATAACGGTTCATTGGGGTTATTGTGGATCTGAGTAAGCATGTTTGCACATTTCGTTTCTATTTAGTCCGAAATGGAAGATTTGAGTCGCAGGAAATAACATGCAATATTGTAGAAAACTACTGTGAAAATTTCATTGGGCTATGGGTACAATTGAAAGTGTTGACAGGCCAGAAAAGATTTATTATCCCGGTGGGTCATATGCCCTTTGGAACAGCGACTATAAAGGTATACCTGACTGTCTTGGGTCCTTAATAGTTGTAAAATGCATGTGGTTGGCGGGAATACCGGAAACTTTGGTATAAAAGGACGTTTCGGTAGAGAGAATAGCCAGTTACGAGTAAGTTGCGAGCAGTTGTAGTTGCGAGTTAGTCTTTCCTCAGTAGTTGTCGAGTTGTGAGTTGTTGGTCATGAGCTTCAATTATTATAAATAAATCTATATAATAAATAAAGTCTCATATAATTCTGCCGGGATTGAACAAAAAAGAAAAGGAACTATTTAACAGATCGTGTTAACTAATTTAACTATTCGCGTAGTAATTGTGCAACTGAGTTGATATTAAGTCGATATCACGATGAGCGAAGGATCAAACGCGGACAATACCATCGTGGATATCGAAGAAAAGTGCATTGTTAACGATAAGCCTGAACGAATCGAAACAGTGAAAGTTACGGAGTTCAAAGATGAACTCCAGAAACAAAGATAAAAAGCAGTTGGTAAGAAGAAAGAACTGCAACAGCGTATAAGAGCTTCCATTGCTTTGAAAATTGAGCATGGACGAAGAAGACGAAGAAGATGAAGGACGAAGAGCGCAAAGTGTTTGAAACACACGTAAGAGTCGACAACAGGAACGCACTCGTCTTAATATTCAGAGCTAGTAACAACGTCAATGTGCAAAGCTGGTCGCCGGAATTTGAGGAAATGTGCCACCTTTGTGGTTGGATTGACGTGCAGCTAGTAATATACGCGACTTTTACGCGAAGTTCGCCCTGTGCAAGGCCATGAAATAAAACGCGAAGACGAAAAGAAGAAAAATCCGAGAAGACGAGTCGCCACAGAGCTGCACAGAAACCGGTGCGACGGTGTTTTCTGTGGGAAAACAAAGATCATCTAAGTGCGAAATGTCCAACAAAAAGCAAAGGTGCTAGATGTTTCAAATGTCAAGAGTACGGGCACATCGCATTGCAGTTTAACAATGTAAGTATATCCTCTGAGGAGGCGTGTAGTATGTCGCAATTATTACAGACGAAGCGTTGTAGAGACGTTGACACTTCGTCAACTGCGCGTGCGTAGTATCAAGGACTAATGTTCACTACTTAAAAAAACAAAGAAGTTTAAAAATTATTTAAGTGGTCAATTATATCTTTCGGTAATGATTTTATTTAACAATTTTACATACTGATTATACAAAAAACAAATTAAAGGTATTAGGTTGTCCGAAAAGTTTTTTTCGTTTCATAAGGTGACAATAGATGAACAACAATTTCTGTTTTATATTATTTTATTGAATTAGGTATGATCCATTCTGTCATATTTCTGCTATTGTGTTCGTGCATAATTCAATAAACTAATATAAAATAAATAACATTGTGCATCTATTATTTCCTTATAAAACGGAAGAAACTTTTCGGACAACCTAATATATATTAAAAGTTTATTATATTTAGTTTTTATATTATATTATATTATATATTATATTATATTATATTATATTATATTATATTATATTAATTTATTTTATATTATATTAAGTTTTTTATATTTAAAACTTTATTTAGTCATAAATGATACAGTAACTTTTTAATTAATTTTAATAGATAAGTAGAGATAGTGTTACAATTAATTGAGAATAATTCCAGGTAAACAATAACTAATAATAACAACAAGAAAAGAGGAAAAGCGTTGCTAAAGTGAAAAAGAGAGATCTCTCCCGAAAGATGCGACGGTGGAACGTCGTGAAGTTCCTTAGTATCCTTGAGCGGAAATTTCGAAGATGAACGAACGTCCTTGATCATATCTGTGAGCAGCGAACTCTCGAAGATGCCGGACGAAAGGTTGTTCGCGAGGTCGGAAGAGACACTGCTACTATTGCAAGCAGTGGAGCTGCAGAATTTACAAAAATCCAAGATACTGTTAAAGTCTCGAAAGCACATCGACTCCAGCTCATTGAGTTTGTTGGATAACGCTGAATCTCCGTGCAAGGATAGTCCACTAGTGACGAAAATCTAAGTGACACGAATCAAAGTGAACCGAAAGATTTCGAGGTTGTCCATTGTAGAAGCAAAATGAAAACATCCGAACAGACAACTAAAGTCGATCATGCAGCGTCAATTTTACCAACACCAGCGAACATCATGGAGCGTCGGGGGTTAAAGACTATGAAATTGTTCGTGGGGAAATCCGAGAACCTGTAGGCAGAATATAGATAGATGTAGGCGTTGAGGTCAGAGGAAGGTTATATAGATTTTTAAAAATAAGATTATATTTTTCTATGCATTGATCGAAGTAGTTCGCTATTCCTTCTAAAGAAATATTAGTCTGTTAAGTCGGCAAACTATTACCTTCTTTTAAGGGGGGAGTAAATATTTTAGAGACGTATGTTAACGAGTACCTCTATAAACATTTACGTTTAATGATTTAGTTTAACGCCACTGCACATTAAATAGCGTATATTCAGTAAATCGTAAATCTTCGGAAATACTAGTAATTACAATTACAGTCTCCTTTTCGTTTAATAAGACAAATTATAAAAAATACGAGAAAGAAGAGAGAAAAGAAGAAGCCAGTCTGTTTATACGTATTTGTTTCTATATCATATAATTTTAGAAATATAAATTTAATTCCAGTTCAAGTTTTGCATAGATTATTCACGTATCTAGCGGCTTTGCTAACTGATAAATATCCGGTGATATACAGAATGGGACACATAAATCGGAACATCTAAATATCTTTGTTTTTAATGGTTGTATGAAAAAAACCGTACAGGACAAAGTTGTACCATATGGAGGAGCACATGCAGTAAATGTTTTTTCTGAAAGTCATCTTTTAAATAACATTTTAAGGTCATCATCATTTTTTTGTGAGGCCATATATTTGTTTAATACATGAATCGATCCATCTCGATATTTTCTATAAAGATTTAATTTAACAGTTACTTTAACTCTAACTTATCAAATTGAAAGTATGAAAGTCAAAGGGAACGTAAATAGAAGAATACCATTTCTCGTCTTTTCTTGTCTTGCCTATATTGCAGAACCTTGATTATAGGAACTAATAACAATAAATATCAGGATAGTAGGAAAACAGCTTTTCGTATACCGAGTGTCATACATTTCAAACCAAATGGTACAAACAAACAATTGATTGCTACATAAAATCTTACGCGTCCCATAGCTTTCTTATCACATATTATATTTCTTAATATATTTTTTAATATATATGTCTTAACATAAATAGTTTCTCTGAGTTACTTTCATTTTGTAGTCTAAACCATCTAAGTCTTTTCTTGAGAGCTTCTGTAAAGTATATCTTCAAAGCTGTCGTCAGTAAATTCGCTCGTTCCTTAGCCAGAGTTTCATTTATAAAATCTTGAAGAATATCGTTGATATCTACTTGTATGTTGGTATTATGTTTTTTATCAATTTGAAACCAATTCATTATAGCGACTTTGTCGCACCCTCCGCATACTGGTAATCTATTCAGTGTTGCAAGTTCTTCATCTATGTCCTTTTTTATTATTTCGAAGTCTTCCGAACTTTGTTCGCTTTCATGCTTCAAAGGCATGTCCCACTCATTTTTCAGTATTGCATTGTTGACTCTTGATCAAGCATCATATACCATGCGACAACAATCGCTCATGTTTAATTCGTAATGATTATCTATCAGTTCTTTCTCCGTATTGCAGTTAGGTAATGGCATTAATGTTTCCAGCAATTCTTTTCGGTACATTCGCTTGAAACATGCGATTATTCCACGATCCATTGGTTGTATGAGCGGTGCAGCGTCAAATGAAAAGTACATGATTTTAACAAATTTAACGAATTTGTTAAAATCATGTACTTTCCATTTTTACGCCGCACCGCTTATACTACCAATGGATCGTGGAATAATCGCATGTATTACGCGAATGTATCGAAAAGAGTTACTGGAAACATTGATGCCAATCCCTCATGGCCATACAATGAATAGTTCGAAAAATGTTTCTTAAAATCAGTTAATACAGTGCTCGCAGAATTATACAACGTTCAGGTGACAAAACGTTCCGATGTTTGTATATGTATATGTGTGTATATAATCCAAGTTCTACTGTATAGTAAAATAACAAGCAATATTCAACCAAGAGTATAGAAGCAAGCAGCGTGAAAGTGACAATTTATTGCGAGATTATTATGAGAATAACAAGAACAATTTTATTTGCAAATAGTTTATAAATAAATAGTTTTTTGTAACTGAATTTGTACTTCTGTCCATTCTATAAGCGTTAACCTTTTCAAGAAGACTAATAATTCATTGTTTCTGCGAATATTGCAAAGCTTCTTTTCTTGATTTTATTTTTCGAGTATTTTTATGTAATTTTGTAAAAGCAAAAAATAATGATTCTAACTACGAAGATAAAGGAGTCAAGAATGAATTGTAATTTTGGACATCGGTGAATTATGGAACTGCATGTATCATTGTGGTTTATTATTAATATCAACTAATTTGAAAAACAGTGTCTTTCCATAGAAAATTCAACGTAGATTATATTTATGAAATTTGAATTCGTGGAAACAAAGAATTTCATACTTCTCACATAAAATGATTCATACTAGTGTTAGTTTGATTCATTTTAGAGGTTTCGATCCATCTTCTCGTAGCGAATAATTCCTTCTTTGTAATTGAAACTTATAATTTAATCGTTGATCTGACGATTTTCATTAATAAAGTATTTAGGATGCGATTGAAAACTCATTTACGTAAAACTTTTGTACATTGATCTCTCTAACTGCATGTATCGTCCATATAACAAATGTGTGAGTGACATAATTTAACAATTAGTCCCTGTTATGATGTAAAGATTGTTGTATAAATGTATCGGTGATTATGAAAGTGGCTTAAGTCACATATTTTTTGTTTCAGGATAGTTAAAGCTTCGACGCATGAACTGAATTATGTTTAATGATACGTTTCGATTACTGTTACTTTGCAAAGATCGTTTCAAATTATTGTGATGTAAATAGACGCGAAGAAATAAATTGTTTTCTGTTCTCTTTTTAAAGATTCCTTGAGATATTATTTTAATGATGTACGATATTGGTGCATCTATTTTCCAAGTTCCTATCATACGTGTTCATTTATGTGATTGTGAAAGAGTAGCTATTGTTTGGTAAGTCTGCATGTAGACGTCATTGACGCATTATACGTTACCTTGTACATTGGATCATGACCTTATTGGGAATAAAATGCGTTTCGAAATCCTAATATGTCAGCACTTTTTTTGTACAAATTTTTCTTTATAATACAGTAGAACGTTTATAGAACGGTTATACGGACTAATTGAAGGACAAGAGTACGGATAAGAATTTTCGAATTTTCGGATAACAAGATACTTTACTTTCAAGATACTTTATTGATGTTTATCTTTATATTTGTATTTAAAGAAAGAACATGGAATGTAAAAAATATGGAATGCAACTAATGAAACTAAATATTTGACTAAAGATTTATTGGTTTCAAATCCTTTTAGCTACTTAATCGCTCAACTTCCTTTGCGAATTTAATTCGATAAACTTACATTTCTTTTGTACCTCGTATTATCTGAACCTCATACCTAAAGCCTAAAATATTTCAAAATGTTGGGGAATGTCATCATTGCCGTTATATTCGTGTTCCAATTCATTATTCCAAGCACACATAACAATGGGTACCATAGTCAATTATTGAAGAAATTTCATCACATTGCAACCATTCTATCACGTCGCGTCGACATTATCACAATCACTGAATCTTGGTATTGTACTCAATGCAGAAAGAGCTTCTTTTATATCTTTCGTAATATTATCTTTCATTTCTTCTTTATGGTGTCTTCAATGTAGTTTACTAGCTTTTTTCGTGTTCTTTTTAGCGTCGTACATTTAACACCCGCCCAAGTGTACGTCACCGTATAACAGCAATCCTTTAAAAATTGCTTGCAAAGCTGTATCACCCTTTCGTCGGTATTATCGTTGGTAGTAAAAAAATTTTTTCTATAGAAGATCGAATTGTTTACATACGAAACGTGTTCGGATAATCGTGATTTTATTGTATAAACTTTTATTTTCAAACGTGAAAAGGAACGTGTTCACAGCTGCTAATCCGAACATCTCGTTTGCCATTGAATGGGAAAGAGTTTTTGCACAATTTGCAGAAAATATCCGTGTGCCGTTGTATCTTCTTGCTGAAACTAGAGCTTACCGTGTTCCCCGGTATCAGGAAATTCTAGCAATATACATGTATCTCCCAGTGACATTGCCCTCTTACTTACTGCCACAGTCTGATTATTTTCCTCAAAGTAAGGTTCAATGATACCGAAAGGTGACACTTGACACTCAGTTGTTACTTCGACATTAAATTGAACAAGACTTAGCCTCTTTATAAGTCTGAGATGAATTCAATACAGAGAATCCTACGCAACTGGGCCAAACTGTATTTTTAAAACTTGTTCTCTTCGCTCATTTTTCACATTCGTATTCTATGAATACAGAATATTATATATATATTTTATTAATTTTTGCCTGTTGGCTACACGATGATATTGATCTATATAGATTTCTCACATACGCTTTCATTCAACTTCGATATACACCCTATATTAGACTATTACCTATTATTTATTAAAACTTGTTCATTACGATCTAAAATTTGTTAAATCATTTTGATTTGTTAGCAAATGTAGAATATTTACGTTGTCTTCCGTTGCATTTTAAATATTTTCCCATTTTTTCTTCGCCTTCTTTCACACGGATTATTATACGAGCTACTTTATAATACTTTTGCAATTGTTTCATTGGAAATGCATTTCATTTCGAAAAGAATACATTTACTCCAGGAACCCTTATCTTAAATTTCACTACTTCCTCTAATGATGTAACGTTTCTTTATGATAAATTTTATAGTTTCTTTTTATCTTAATCTGCTTCGTTTTCTATTCGTCTTTCCTATCCTTCTTATAATCTTCCCTGTTATTGTATAACTTGTATAAATAATCTTCGCAATCTTTTTGTAAGATTTTTCGTTCGATAGATAGATAGATATGTTTCATATATTTCTATATACAATAATAAATAAATAAATAAATAAATAAATAAATATATATATATATACATACACATACACACACACGCCACACACAATCTTCGTGCTTTATAAGAAATTGCAAATATTTCGAATTTATAGCAACATTATATTTTTTTCCTACTAAGAAACACATAATCGTTATGAATTATTGGATTATAATATATTAAATTTACTTTCGTCTGAGTACAACATTGAATTTCGAAGTTCGATAGTTCCGTTTTTCTTCGTTAGTTTTATTTGTATAATATTTCTTACCTGCGATTCGTGAAGAATACAAGGTGTTCAAGGATGATTTGTCATGAGCACCGAAGCGTTATGCTACACCTCTGGATCGGTGAAGATCTGCAAAAAAAAAGTAACCGCAAAATTGACTTGGACCTTGAAGTTCCAGGCAACATTTTTTTTCATTGCATTGTATCCTACTCATCGCGAGGATAAAAAGTGTCAGAGGAACCGTGTAATTCGCAACTCCTCCGTTCTCTTGGAAAAGAATGTTAGTTCCAAACTAAAAAAAAGTTCCATTGCTATTCCAAATCGCTTTATTTTTAATACGCTTACATCTTGCAGTCAGATGCAGGAAAAATACTTTTTATAGTCTAATGTCGCTGGTAAATACCTCAGAGTCACCATTATATATCCCATGTCCTCCTGCTTTTCTTTCTTTTTTTCCTTCTTGCTGTTTAAGCAGCGCCGGACTCGCATTTCTACATTCCGTGCATGTTTCTACCGAAGAGTACGCATTGACTTTAGACGATGATAAAAGTGGTGAATCAGTCGATGATGGTGCTCCACCTATCTCACACTAGTTGACCGATACACCAGTTTTTGAATGAAATATTTAGATCGTGTGTTGTTTTCTAACTGCTGTCTTTTGTCTTTTTTTGCGGAAGAAAAGAATTAAAAAAATTTTTTCAAAGGTAAACTATTTCACATCTGCGTTCCTGACTGATTAACGTCTTGTTCTTTTATGATGTATGAATTTCGTATAATATAGCACATGTAATAATTATGTTGATAAACGGATCTATTTGTACTTCGTCAAGTTAAACATCGAAATTTAAAAAAGTTTCACAAAGTTATTCCACATTTACAAGCTTAACGCTCGCAGTAGTCCGCAGTTATTTTATATATTTACTGGTCGTGAGATATACAGTTGGGGTAATGAAAGTTCCCAGATAGATTTTCCGATATGTAAACAATTTTTAACTAATAGATACGTAGATATTATGACCGCGTGACAAGTGAAGCCAACTTTCGTGACAAATAAAGATCGTTTATTGTTTTGTGACAGACATTGTTTTTTATTTATTTGTTTTCGTCATCGCGTTTGTACAAATGATATGACGACAAAATATTACCAAAGATCTATACTAAAATACATAAATCTATTTACATTATGAAATGTGTACAGAATTTTCTTATAAAGCAGTCGGAAAATCGTAAATAATTTGAAAAAGTCTGCGATAGCTACGAAGCAATAAGCAATCTTCATCTATAATATTTTTTTAAGTATTATTTTACACTTTTAGCTGGAACATCCGAAATCCAATATTAGTTAAAACTTGTTTCAGATATCCCATTTAAAACATCAAGCGAAAATTTTCCCACGCAACTGTATGTGCTATTCGCTCTTCGCGCAACGATGAATTGCGGTTTTCGTGATAACCATCACGCGATTGTATCGCTTGACAGATTTCTTAGATTACGTGCAGGTTTGCATAACCATTTGTACGTTTGCTTTTCTTATTGAACCGTGGGATTTTTCACATTGTTTACTGCTCCCTCGTTCGTAAATTTATTTCCTAATTTACCGATAATTATATGTATTACATCTCCTTTGAATTCCTATCATATCGAACAATGTAGAATGGTCTCACGAACTACAGATGCACCCACGAAAAATTAATTCAATCGTTTTTGAAATTCGTAAGAGAAATGGCTATTTGAAAAACACGTAAGATGTTGCGCTCTGCTATATTTTAGCGAATAATACGTGACATAGTAAGCATCTATGCACCATGACGTATTACTTTGGCGAAACTCCAATATTTTGGGATATGGTTCGAAGCAAGTACAGTTACTCACGAAACTACTCGAACGATTACCATAGAAAATTTGTACAACGTAAGCAGAAAGATATTCGGCTGCTTGTCGGACGGATGTTTTTTTCGATTAAGTTAGCCAGGCCTTCGACGAATACTTCCTTCCAAACTTCTGCAGTCGGAAATAGTTATCGCCTGTGAAAAATATATTATGTTCGTTATACAACATTTTTTGAAATTTCATTAACACTGTTCTGAGAAGCGATTATCGCAATCGTACGGGTAAGATATAAAATCAGTCCGAAAATGTATTAAAAATGATTAGACATTTATTACAGATCATCCATTTAGTAAGAAATTAGTATACAGCATAAATGGTGGTTTTAAACGTATAATTAATGCTAAAATCGGTCTCACTAAGTGTTCTGACATATTAATATAGCAAATGATCGGTTTAAAATACTTGGGTGATCTTTGTGCTGTGTATGCTTGGGTTAAATATCTTGTATCTGTTATACACATATTCAAAGTCGTTTCAAATTTTATCAATATATTCATGACAGTCGTGTGTCATTAAATTGCTGAAATGCTAATGAAATTTCAAGATATTCCCTACATTCGACATGATATAGCGATGAAAAGTTTCTGTAAGTGTTCAAATACTTTCGCGAGCCTCTGTATCTTTAGTTAGATGTTAATTACCGGGCTATAAAGAAGATATAACGTCGAAGCTTGGAATTTGGAACATCGATGGATATGTAAAAAAAAGAAGAAAAAAAATAATAGAAGAAATGGTCAATTTGGCGAAGAACGTTCGTGAAACAAAAAAACTATTCAAGTATTGTAAGAAATATTACCTGTTGCAAAGTGCCTGAATTTTTTATGAGTTTAGATTTGCAAACTTTTCTGACTTTGTGTTAAACAAAGTTCAGATCGGCTTTTGACTATATCACATCCTTGATTCATTGATGATATCTCAAAAATTATTCACGTGAATTAAGGTGCAGGTAATAATCACCTTATCCGTTATATATATCGTGTTATCACTTTCTAATCACGGAGATTAGATCCTTCTTGAGCTCTCCTTGTAAGTCTTGAATTAGCCACGCTGGTCCACGACTGTCGCGTAACCAATTACCTGGTAAATTAATACTGAAACGACTGTTTCTGGATAGAGTCTTGAGTCCTCAAGGTGCCGTGACGGTTTAATTTATTATGTAGGATGAACTTTATGCTACCGAAACGATGTCGCGGATAATTCAATTTGGCGAGAGGATGCTTTTTGAAGGTTGAGACGATTTCTCCATTACACGAATATCAAGTCGATTTTCTAATAACAAACGATAGAACTTTGTCAGAATTTCGAACGATTCTTGAAAGACGAAACGACTGTTTTATCGTTCGACGATTGGACTGATTCTTTCGACAATTGAAATGATTCTTTCTCGTGATAATCGGAGCGATTCGTGTAATAATTGAAATGATTCTGCCTGATGATTCGCGCGATTTTTACTTACCATTATATTAAAATGATTAAATTATTAATTATTAAAATTAAGTAATATCAATTTATTTTAGTCATTTAAGTAAAGAAAAAGCAGATATTAATTTTGTATCTTTTGTTGACTGGCAGTGTATTTTTGATTATTTAACATTAGTTTTATTTGAACACAATACTAATAACTTGATTTTTTATTTTGCAGGGCCGACATACCAAAACTGGACAATTGGCAGCCATCAAAGTTATGGACGTTACAGAAGTAAGTAACTGTCTTTAAAACATACTATTTTTTGTCTCATAACAATACTTCCCTTTACGACACACACGAAAGTCTACTATAGCACGATTTAACACAAATGATATAAAACACTAAATAAGAAACTAGTTAACGTTTTTCTAACATGACCAAACTTTAACCTTCTATACTTTTACTTTTCTTCTCGGATCGTCTGTTTTTCTTTTACTTTCCTCTACTTCTCGATTTCCAGCACCCATTTCATTCCTTTGCTTTCTTCCGCTATAATTTCTTCTTCCGTTATATTCATCGCTTCAGACTTTTTACATTTCCTCCATATATGTTACCATGATTCTTTTTTCTCCTCGCATAATCTACACATTTTTCGATTCACTTCCACCCAGTATCTACATCCTTCCCATTCATTTCCACGTCTAAAATCTCGCTATTGTTTTCAGCTTTGTGACTTTTCCCTTCTCTTCTCGCTATTTTGCTCCACCTTTGTTTTCCACTTGTTGTATTGTTTCAACGATCTTGATCTCTCTATTTTCTTCCTCATTTCCTCTATCCTTTTCTTTCCGTATTTCCTTATTCACTCTTCTATGACGTTAATACCAACGGTCGTCCTTTGCTTCGCCCATTGATCAGCTTCTTCTTGCTCGTAGAATTCCTGCATTTTTCCCTACATTTCGTTTTCCCCTATTCCTGGCTGTTTATCTCTCCTCTACATTTTTTCGGTATTTCATTCTTCGTGGTCGTTTTTATTTTCTCCCAGAATTCTAGAGGTCTGCCTCCAGTTTCTTCATTTATTTGCTCTATTTTGGCCTCCTCTTTGACTATATACCCCGGTGTGCATCTAAAATGTTATAACAACAACAACAACAACAATAATAATAATAATAATAATTACAATCGTAACGATTTTATTGTTATGATAACAATAATTATATTAAAAATGAAAAAGAATGACTAATGATATTTCCTATGTTGTCTATATAGAAACAATGTTCTTTCAGGATGTGTACAAAATTGTAGAGATTAATGTATCCGAATAAGTATAAATAATTGCTCGAGTACGTACCGTGGTTCGCGGAAGTATTCGTACGCTTACACAAAACTTTTATGCCGTGTTTTATAGAAGAAACATTTTAATGTTTCATTAGCGTTATAATGAAATACGCGACTCTCATGATTATATTGGTAAAATTTGAAGCCAATCTGAAAATATATATACAAGTTGCAAGATACCTACCGTAAACTCATAGTTAGTAAAAAATTAATGCACGATATGAATAGTGACTTTAAGTATATAAAGCATTCAAGATAATCGATGAAGATAAGCGTCGTTGAATATTACGATTTATTAATATTGCGAATAATTGCCTGTTTAAGTAGCTTTTAATTTGTGTAAAATATTTTGCAACTTTTTGTATACATTTTCAGAATTGCTTAAAATTTTGCCAATGTAACCATGATAGTTGCGCGTCATTTTAGTGCTAATGAAATTTCAAAATGTTTCGCATAACATGTACTGTGATTATAAAATATATGCACGCGTACGAATACTTTCGGCAGCCACCGTACGTAGATTTAGCTATAAAATTTCCCACTGTTAACTACGTGTATCGGTAACTAGCAACAGTCTCTCAGTGACTAAATTCTTCGACGTGTATAGTTCACAAGAATGCATACACGACAAATGCATTCTTTACAAATTTTCCGAGGAGAAGAATGCACAAATATTGCGAAACAGTTTGGAATAAAACTTCGTACAACAATAACAAGACGCATCTCTCAAATATTTTTGAGAAATTCAGCTCCAGGGCTAGCTTTGATCTCCACTTATCGGACTGTCTGAATATCTTAAGACAAGGAACATCCATTTCAATTTTAATTAGACAACCTAATTAGACAAGGGGAAGTGATTAAGAAACGTGCGGTTAAAATAAGGGATCGAGTGAGATAGTAGAAGTTATCGTTCAAATAAAAATTTATTCCAATAAACAACACTGATGTAACTTAAGCATTGATGGCGTGTTTAGATTTGTTACATTGTCTTATTGTCTTGTGTTTAGATCAGGCTGTACACGATTACTGTAGCTTATATGCTTTGATAATTACTGTTAATTCTCAAGTTAAGAAAGACTAGGCGTGTTAAAAAAACCACTGTTAAAGTTATGAATATAATAAATATAAACCAGGAGAGACTAATTTAAGAATAAAATGAAAGATATTAAAGTTATATTTTCGTTAGAAAAATAACATTTTTTTATAAGAAATTCGTTTTTAAAAGATATTTTTTATTAAACTCGTGTCGTATTAAACTGATGTCTGCTGTTTCTAGACTCGGGGGAAAGTATTTCTAAAAAATTGCATCATTGATTAGGTATATCTTACCAGACCATTTGTAAAACTCGGGCGCTATGGTATAATACAGAATGATTATGCTGATAGGTCTTAAGGCTATTTTTTTTTTTTTAAGCAATAGTAAGGTAATAATATAATAAAATAAGGTAATTTTTTTTAGCAATTTTCTAAAAATTATGTTCTTGTTTAATTACAATACCATGAAGTTCATAATATAGATTGTTCAATTCGTCTTGACTTTAACTATCGTTCCACGATGATAAAAATATCTATCCTCATTAAGTAGAATTCAGTAACCTTGAAATTCCAGGAAAAAAATTTTCCTCTGAAACTTTTGCTTATCATAAAAGATAAGCGTGATATTTAAAACGCCGAAGTTATGCGGGAAAAGTTGTACGTACAGTCAACCACATAAGTATCCATTAGGATGTTCATCAAATTTTCTTTCAAAAACATTTCTTTTTTTACCGTGATTTCTAAAAATACGACACTTGGTGAGAAAATGATATCTGAGAAACTTCCAGAGTGATCGAGTAAAAGGAGCCTGTGCCGCATTTGTTTAAAGTTTTGCAATTTTTGTAATTTCACGTTAATTCCGGATTACTCCTTAATTACTCTTGTCGTTTAATTCTAGAAACATGGTATGCAACGATTATAAAGAAAACTGTCAAGGCCGTAACTGTAGATATCAATCTAAGAATTACGATGTAGGTTTGTGTACTGATAGATTTTTCAAAACTTACCATATATATTATGATCATTAAATGCGTTATACATGAAGTACATTTTATTGTTATCATTCGTGCGATAAGTGAATATCGTACCGAATACAACTTGTAATGCTCTGTTAAAACGTATTGTAGATAAAGTGTTAATTGAATCGTATTTGTATAAAGAAACTCTAACATCCTATCAATATCATGATTTGTTGAGTGAATGGTATCCACGATTGATAAAAAATATTATAGATAGTATAAAGTAATATTTATTAAAGATAATTTAACACGTATTTTTGTTTAGGATAGTTACAATTAATTTCTTAATAAATTAAATATCTAATAAATTAATCTAATTGTCTAATCTAAATAAATTAATTAATTGATAAATTTAAAAAATAAATACAATTGCGTAAGTATATATGCTTAATCTTATTGATTATTAAATGTTTGCTTAGTATGGCTTCCGGCTTACATCATATTTACAACGTTTACTATATATGACACATCGGTCTTCTTCGGGTTTACGTAGTTGACAGTTTAGTCATCGAATAATATTAGGTTGTCCGAGAAGTTTCTTTCGTTTCATAAGGTGATAATAGATGAACAACAATTTCTGTTTTATATTATTTTATTGAATTAAGTATGATCCATTTCGTTCTATTTCTATTATTATGTTTGTGCATAATTCAATAAACTAATAAAAAACAAAAAGCATTGTGCGTCTATTATTTCCTTATAAAACGAAAGAAACATTTCGGACAACTTAATATCTCATGACTAACTCTTTCGCTACGAACAGCGCCTATAGACGCTCAGCCAGAGTATCTTTTTCCGAGCATCGTGCGATTCGCGCGACCGATCTGCCACTGTCACGCCGACTGCTCAGAGAGCAATTCGCTTCTGAGCGCTGCGCAGCGAAAGGGCTAGAATGCAAGTTTTGATGCATTCATGCGAAATTTGAAAATATAAAACTACAGAAATCATACGCATCATACAAAAAATATATAAAATATCCAAAGTACAGTGCTTTCGATAACGCTGTGCGAGTAAAATAATTTTACTTTTTCAATCATATTCTGACAAATATAAATTTGCATAAGGATCTACAGTCCAGTGGTGACATTAGAATTTTTCTCTGTTTTTAAATAACTTTTAATTAATCAAATAAATCATCTAATGAAATGATACGATGATATAAACATTCAGCTAGTTCTTTAATGCGCTAAGACACATATTTTAAAAATGTAACGCTATTTATTCGCTTCTACCTTTATTAAGAAATAAAGCAGCGAAATAAATATAAAACAACATATTAGAAAAATTACGAACACCTGTTGTATCTACATAAAATCATAAAAATAATAAGTAACATAATATTATATCGATATAGTAACTATAAATAATATCATGTTATCTTCTTAGCGTTGAAAAAATTAATGGTTTGTAATCTCTAATATATACATAAATACATTCATGATAATTGTATTGATATGTAAGTATAAATAGTTTTCTTACAGAATGCGTTTTTAGTTTCTTTGATAGGCTAGAAATACACAAAATTCGGTTAGTATATGTAGGTTTTCATGATTGACGATGTGCGACTCCTACTTTAGTGTCACAATTAATTTCAATAATTTCCTGCAAACTATAGAACACTTTTCCCACATTATACTTAATTGCTTATAAAATTGTGACGCGATTTGAATATAATTTTTAATATTGAATTGAAATAACATTAAATGATAGAAATACGTTTCTCAATTAAACAATATAATTACAACTAGTACACGTATGTATTTTCAAACGAAATTTTCAAACGACGTCCTTCCTACATATTTGCAAGTGAAGAATTACATTATATCTATTTTTGGAATACTTGTTTGGTCAGCATTCTGCGTACTTTGTAAAATGTTCAATCAACAAATGAATATGTTATTTTTATTTATACTGTTAAACTTACTTATCTTCCAGGCAATAATCAATAGTATTCAACTTAAAAGTATTTCTCATAATATCTTGATAGCCATCAATGTTCCAACAAACAGTTCAGAGGATCTCGTTTTAGTCAGAAGATATTCGTTTATAACGTTCGTAACTTTCTTAACACTTTACCGACTGATAGCCGAATCGGCTTTTTGTCGCCGACGCTTACTGACCGATAGCCTATTAATCGGCTTTTTGTCCTCGACAATCTTTTTCATTATTTGAGCAGTAATTTGTTATTACTAGTACTAAGGTACCTTGCTCAGTTGTGTCCATTGCGTTGCTTTGTAAGCTCCCACAGTTTTATGCCAATTTGAAAAACTTACCGTTCGCGATGAACGAAAAGAATGGTATTGGAGAGTCTAACGCGAAACAGAGCCGGCGCCAGGGAGAATCTGCGCCTGAGCTGCTGGTCGGACGTGCGTATGCTGTTGAACCGCTAGCGGTCAGTAAAGTGTTAACATAAATATTGTCGAGCATAACAATATAAGTAGAAGTATTCTTATACTATATCTTATATTATATTCGAAGAGTTTTTTTCGAAATAATTATTTAAAATGAGTCAACTATCAACTATCAAGTATCGAGAAGACGTCTCGAAGATATGTGATAACTATGGTTCTCAGATATCATGGTTCTCAGAAATTAATTGCAAATTGTACGTGTTACGAGTAAGTAATTTCCGTTATTATCTGTTTCAGGACGAAGAGGAAGAAATCAAATTAGAAATAAATGTATTAAAAAGGGTGAGTATACCAGTGCCGTAAAGAATATGAATATTTCCTTGCAAAACGGATTCAAAGAGGACGAGATCACATTATTTGCCTTGTGTCGCGTGTTGCAGTATTCGAATCACAGAAATATAGCAACGTATTACGGTGCCTTCGTGAAGAAGTCATCACCTGGAAAGGATGATCAATTGTGGTTGGTTATGGAGTACTGCGGAGCTGGCTCCGTTACAGACCTTGTCAAGTCAACTAAAGGTCAGAGTTTAAAAGAGGAATGGATTGCTTATATATCACGGGAAATATTGAGAGGGCTTAGTTATCTTCACAGCAATAAGGTTATACACAGGGACATCAAAGGACAAAATGTTTTGTTAACCGATAATGCTGAAGTTAAGCTTGGTATGTTCCTCGACCATCTATATCTTAACTAAAGTATATAGTACTTGGACGATATTTCAACTCTATACAACGTCGTTCGTTGCTAAATCGTTCGAATGATTAAGTAATCGTTTATCCCGTTATGCCGTAGTTGATTTTGGCGTTAGCGCACAATTAGATCGGACAATAGGTAGAAGAAATACATTTATTGGAACGCCATATTGGATGGCTCCAGAAGTAATAGCCTGTGACGAAAATCCTGATGCTACATACGATAACAGAAGCGATCTTTGGTCATTGGGAATTACTGCTTTAGAAATGGCCGAATCACAACCTCCGCTTTGTGATCTTCATCCGATGCGAGTAAGTATTTGTAACGGCTGTGAATCTCCTTCACCGTTCTTCTACATTACTACTCTGTTTTAAAAAGGGTGAAATTTAATTTTATTGATTATGCTTAATTCACACAAAAGGCTTTATTTCTGATCCCACGTAATCCACCACCAAGACTCAAATCGAAAAAGTGGGCGAAGAAATTCCACGGTTTTATTGAAACGGTTTTAGTAAAGGATTATCATCAACGGCCGTATACAGAGCAGCTCCTTAAGCATCCGTTTATTCGGGACCAACCAACCGAGAGACAAGTTAGGATACAACTTAAAGATCATATTGACCGCTGTAAAAAGCGTAAACAGGAGAAAGGTATGAAAGACACGCTGAAGCGATTCGTCAACGATTATTTGCTTAATCGCTCTAATCCGTTATCTGTAATTTGTCACACAGAAAGAGACGATTACCGATATAGCGGTAGTGAAAATGAAGAAGACGAACCGGCATTAGCTGGTGAAGCGTCATCCATTGTTCAAGCACCTGGTGGTGATACTTTGCGTAGAAATTTCCAACAAATTCAGGAAGGTAGGACTCTAACCCAAGAAGTAAATCCACAACCACCCGCTGCTAAAGAAAAACCGAGTAGCAGAACTCAAAGAGATATACCAGAACCAGGGCCACCTGCACGTCCTGCTATACCACACAGATTAATCGGTGCGTTTGATAGTATACCGCTAATTATCTTCTACGTTTTTATGTAAAATTTCTATCCATTGTCACACCGAATAAACTTTTTCAAATGTTACGTAATTACTTTTGCACTGTATAGTAGTTCCAGACCCCCAACCACCATCTCGGCCATTACCTCCAACACCCAGAGATGATCCACGGCAACCTCATAAAGTTTCAACACCGCCATCCAATCATCAACCTCTAATTGGCGGGGCTGGTAGTGGAGGTTCTGGTGGGCAAGCTGCATCGCAAAGAAACAGTCATGTGTTTAAGCCTATGGTAAGTCTTTTCAATTTTTTGTTTTCGCAATTATCTTTTCTTGTATCTTATAACTTCTCCTCCGACACTTATTTTATGTCAATAACAAAATAATAAATAAACTGAGTTATTTAACATTGGTATCTTATACGTCTGACCGATTATGTCAGATTTATTTAGATTTAGATTCGAAGAGGAAAAGTATTGATAATAATATCGATCAGGGCACAGCTCACCGATTTCGATGATTTTCAAATGCGTTGCCAACGTCGATATTCTGAGCAATTTCACTTGTACGTTATGCGTATAACCGCCGCCCAGTTGTAATTTCCGGAACGTTCATCAAAATATTTTGTCCTGATCGTTATAATTACTAAGATATTCATTATAAAAAGACGAATATCACGGCAAAGAGATTTTTCCACGCGATTAATATTTTCCAATATTTGCAAGATTTTTGGCGTTTCTTGTTTGATATATGTATATGTATATATGTTAGTAATAATCCATAGTGAAAAGAATCTACATAGGCAGGTACATGGAAGTATCCAAACGCTTACCTTTGCAACTTTCGACAAGTGACATACATATGTGGGGCAGTCCTCCTTTGGGAACCGAAACAAACATGAACGTTGATATGCAAGTTATAAACAATTGAATTTCGGGTTAGAAATCTCTGTACACAGGCAATTCGCAACGTTAACACGCACGCGCGCACACACGCACGCACTTGTACTTATATCTTATAGAACAGAAATTTTTTAATGTACTCCCAACTTTTTTTTTGTTCAACGACGTTTTACAAGTTGTAACAGATTTTGCTATATTCGGCATTATAAGTTAATACGATATTTTATTTAAAATCGCAAATGAATCGTTTCTTGGGACTGAGATTAAATAGGAGATTTTCGATTAAACGCAGTGAACGTATTTTCCAAATTCATATATTTCCTATCACTTCCGAGGTTTCCCCAAGGAAAACGATATCAACAATCATCGTGTATGATTCAATTTGAATTACATTGGAAATTGTGCAAGTTTCAATACCAACGAACTTTTATCTCTGTTTCACTTATGCTTAATGTTTCTTACTTTGAGAGCAACGAATCGAAACAATGGAAACATCATGTTCACACTTCAATCACGCATTCATACTGTATATGTATATTCACCAAAAATGTACTGTTATAATTGTCCTCTCCGTGACATAGATGACGTATAAATGTCCACATAGTACTGCAAGGATAAAAATCAGAATAAAATTATTTTATAAACATATGAACGCATGCTAGTACTAAATAATTTTAGTTTCCGTCGCAATTTATCAACCGAAGGAAAAATATCGTGTTATCATCGATGCGTTCGCGTTTTATGTTTGTGTTAAATATCAATATTTTACTGACATTCCTTTTTTCCCCCTCGGATACTTGAATTTCTGGGACACTTATCTGGACGAGGCCGGGTCTTAAAAGTGAGAAATATGAGCTATGAGTAAGATAAAGAGAAATGTTCGTCAGCTGATTCACTGATACTAGCATATTCCTAAAATAAAATTATTGTCTTTTTCCTTTTTGATACACGCGCATGCTTGTATTTACCAGAAATTCTAGCAATAAATATAAAAATTTCAGTATCGTTAGCTGGTATATCATAAAAATGGAGAAAACAAATTTTTCGGATTTTCCTCTATATACGATCATTATCACTCGACATTTATCATGTATCACGTTACAGGAACAACACAAATAACAAAAGTTATAATCAACAACGATATAAATATATATGATTCATTTATTTAGGTAGTGGTTTGCGAAAAGTTTTGTCAGTACAGTATCAACATTTTTTTGCAATTAATAATTTCAATTAGGTGTAGTTTCTTTATAGTATTTTCGATCGAATAAAAGCACGATCCTTAACATCTAAGATATTTTACGTCCTTAATACCTCGATATCATCGATGATATTTTATCGCAATAAAAATACAATAAAAATAAATAAATAAAATGCTTGATCGCAATAAAAATACAATAAAAATAAATAAATAAAAAGCTTGATCGCAACCATGGTTTATAAACCATGCAACCATCTCACTTTGTCAATGCAGTTTCGATAACGTTGCTTGTATACTCACAGTACATCATTAGGTACGTAATTTTAATCGTCTATATCTTTAAGCGTATCAAGTAATTACATCTGACATTCTATACATATCGTTAAGAATCTTTATCCTTATTTTATAAAAACTCGTTAAATTCAAAATTTTCTCTTATTGACATCAATTAAGTTTATCGCTCGTTATATCTGATGCGGAGATTCATCGTATATATTGTTTATACGCATTCAAAAATACTTTCGTGACTCGCTATGGATCTGTGGTTATAATAAATTTACTCTAAACAAATGTAGATATGTAATGGTGAATTTTCCAATTTTACGGATATGATTTAGAATCTAAGTACTTCTCTTGCATTTCCTCCTGTAGATGTGACATTGTTTTAAATACTTTTGTCCGACGTACATGTTTGATTGCGTTAAAAGTTGCAAATGTAAGTTCGAATATTTTCATGTGGCTTTGTCTGTTGACTGGATAATAAATTTGTTGCGTTCTAAACATGGAAACATTGTTTCCATAAAATAGATTACTTTTCAGAAAGATCGCTTGATCTGTTCAAAATTGTTTTATTTCGATAATACAACAATAAAAACATTGCTTTGTTTATCAGAGAAAAATACAGACGGCCTTAAAACATTGGAAAATATGATCACGCGACAAAAATTTGTTTGTCATAATATTTTTTCTTTTATAGCAAATATCTTTTCTTTGGACATTTTCTGGTATCATTAAAACTGATGAAGAAATGCCAAGTTCTAACGTTAGATGACTCAGCATACACATGTTATATATAGATAGATATAGTCTACAAACTACTCCAATTTATAAAGATTGTAGAAAAGCACATGCTATTTTTATCCTACTTTGCCTTCTTGCTGCCTTTCATCAACTTAATGTATTTTGTGTATCATATATTTTGTTACGTATATATATGCAGTTTGTCCAATTTAAATGGAAACGGTTAAATATCTCGCAGAGTGTGCAAGATACAGGAACGTACGTTCTAAACAACAGCTGTAAAATATCAGACGTTTAATCTTGCAAAGACCTCGAAAATTCTTGAGAATAGTATGATTAATATTTCAAATGGAAACCAGTAATCAAGCATATTTTCGAGATGGTAACGTTCAAAGGTAATACGTGGCCGATTATGTAATATCATTATAACATTAATAACACATACGTGATAATAAATTGGAAATAAAATATAAGATTTTTTAAAAATAGGGCTTCATTTGTGAGAAAATAATCGTTCCAATTTCGAAAATCCGGTAGATATTCGTGTATTTAACTTCGATAAGTCAAAATCGATAATTCTGATTCGATTGGTTCCTCATATTGATAACAAATCAGTAAGATGATAAGTAGGAACGAGATTAGGTACAACATGTATGCTGAGGAATAAATTTACGTACATGCAAGTGTTATTATTAGACTGCGGATGTTATGTGCTTATGAAAAATTTACAGAACGTGTACACATAACGTAAAAAATATATGCTTAATATAGCTAATCGTCAAGTTTCGATTATATTTGGAACTATGTACTTATTTACTATTAGATTTGAGTTTACAAAAATTTGTTCCTTTTCTCTCCGTTTTCTTTACCAAAGTAGTTACGAGATGCCTGAAACTTTCCAGGAAGGCTCGAATCTGTTTGCGATGCTCTTAATACCACCTCTAATAATAAATAGTTAAATGTGTTGTAAATATAAACAGTTATGTGAAAACAGTTATATGCTAATCAACTCATTGCGCGGTAGCTTTTATTATTACGCGGCAGAATTACGTCCTGTTCGATAGTATCATCCACATCTTATATGCAATACTTTGCAAGACATAAGCTACGCTATCGTTCACAAGTATCTAGACGTTTTGGTCGATTTGTACTAACGGTACGTGAATTTTACCAAACTGTATAAATTAACGATGAATTAATAATTAGAAGCAACACTTACTACCTTTTTATGGAATCATCTGAAATTTATATCGGGTATTAAAAAATAGAACGACGATTTATTTCACTGTATATACTAATATATACATTTTTATATATACATTAGGTGGTAATGACAAAATCCGCAATAACTTAATTGCCAACCCAGTATAACGTACTATTATACGTAACTAGAGTGATTACGAAGAATCAATTTATCGGAATTTGATGAAAGCTTGTTGTAGCTTATTGAAAGTAAGCAAGCGTCGGTATACTTTTGAGCGATAATGTACAAAGTCCGGACGAGCAACCTTGCGATCTACAATGTCAAGTAATATTAACGCCGACAGCGTACAACGTTTAAAAACTAATATCTTGGGAACAGTCTGTGCAAAAGATACGGATGGTTATTGTTTTGAAAATACTTGTGAAAGGTATGATAATATGCAACAAAAGATATTGGTTTCTCTCTGAACATTTGATTGTGATTTTCCTCAGAACTTTCATGGCCATCTACAACTTTTGCCTGAAATACTCTTCCGCATCTTCCATATCATTTGAGATATTTAATTGGTTTCCATCTAAATCAGACTATATTGTATATATATATCTTTATATCTTTCTTTTGCTACATACTCATGAACAGATACATATTTTAATCAGTAGCATGTAGACTTTCCTTCTATTTTGCTATTAAGTCGTTGGCGTGCACGCAAATATAATTGCACAATTATTTCCTAGGGCGCGTATACTTAATTGCATTCATAAACGCGACACGTGCACACACATGTCACACGCCTATAAACGCACACATAGATATATCCACATAAACACATGCGCGCGCTTCTTACACGCAGATTTGAAATTATTCGGTTTTTGTTTTTTTTCCATGTTCACACGTACCGTAGCTGCCTCCAAGGAAGCCAGAGGTAAGAACACGTACACTTATTTTCCTCTTTACATTCATTCCCATTTTTACATTTATACATACAGTTACACGTATTCTTATCTCTACGCGTAACATTTTTCATTGTTTATACATGCAGTCTATAAAACAGGTTACACGCGCTATGACGTAGTCTTGGTATTACTACATAATTTGCTTGGTTTATTTTTATACATACGAAGTTTCAACAACATTTCTGAATTTTATCTTTAGCAAATGTGTACTATTTACCGCTATCGTGCTTAGTCCCCATTACTTAGACGATATAACGTTCTTGAATGCTTCAGACAAGCTCCTTGAATGTATGCTTTCACGGAGATCGATTACACACTGCTTAAACGCATTAAGTGCAATTCATGGTTGTGTTTGTAATTGTTGGTATTTTAAGAAATATATCTTTAACATTTTTATCAACGTACGAGATATTTCATTAAACCGACATTAAAACTATATACAATTTGTTATTATTATGGACACATATCGGAACAAGAACTAACAATTACGATTGAGACTATCTTATCCCTGTTGGCATTCTTTCTTTTTCATATGTATATGTGTTGTGTTCCGACGAAGAAAAACAAATTCAGAAGTAACATAATAATTATTAAATGTCACCATTTAATGTACTACTGTCATAATGTTAGTTATCAGGGAAACGGACAAGTTTATCATTGCCATTTTCGGTTTATGTTATAATTCAACTTAATCATGGTTTGATAATAATTGGACACTGTTAAAGAAAGAAGTAACAAATTATCACAATTTTATTGTTTTTTATTCCTCGCGATAGATACGTTGCATTAATTATTTTTTCATTTGCGTTCTTTAAGTACGTTCTTAACATAATAGACCGATAAAAGTGTAAGATAAATTAGTATGATTTATAAACACTTTTGGAAAGTTTTCTCATATAGGTAACTATAAGTATTGAAGAAGATAATCAATGGGAGGTCAGATAAAGTTATCTGTAAAGTATGGTCATAAACTTCGATTATTTATACACAATTTTGCCACGCGCTAACGATCTATTTATCTATTTTACTTAATTTAGATTTGTAACAGACAAGACCAATAATATACATATTGTTGTTTGTAACTGTGTTTCTTTTAAAGAGAATTTTACTAGAAAAAAGCGTTATCTATTTCTAATTGATTCCCTACTTATTTAAAAAAAAGGAAAAAATAGAACAAGGTTGCAATAGTACAGCTTTCGATGCAAGTCTAGAATTTTTTTCGATGAAGTATTCTCGTAATTGATTTTCTACTGATATCATGTTTTTGCTCAAATTATCGTCTATTCGTATTCGATTTACGAGGTACTGTAGCTATAATGCAAATTATATTTTTTTAGCGTGTTTGTGTCCTTTGATCGTCCACACTACTGTGTTTAATTTAAAACAGTTTAATTTGTTTTACGTATGCACAACAAAATGCGTAAAATGTAGCTCGAATATGAGTTAGGATTATGCATCATTGTATCAACGTATCATTTATAACATATTGGTTTTTTTTCTTTTTATTAAAAATAAGGGCCATACCAGTAGTTTCTTATACAGTATAATAATATAATCGTTTTCTAATTTTCATTAAAAATACCGGAGAAGGAACAATCCATTCATTTTCATGATCCACCAATGTATCTGTTCGATAAAAGTTCTCAATGACGCGTATCGCTATAATCACAGGCATTACGTATTAATCCATGATCCAGTAATTATTCGAGATCATTAGGAAATATTAGTATAAATATGTATATGTACTTTGAGATCATTACATTATTGTTAATTGAATCTATCATTTTGATATAAAAGATAGTATCATATACAGGATGGCTAATCGTAATCTATAAACGCAATTACCTATACAGGATACGTTAAATGTTAACACTTTACCAACCGATAGCCTATTAATCGGTTTTTTGTCCTCGACAATCTTTCTCATTATTTGAGCAGTAATTTGTTAATTAGTACTATGGTACCTTGCTTAGTTGCGTCAGTTACGTTGCTTTGTAAGCTTCCACAGTGTTATACCAATTTGAAAAACTTACCGTTCGCGATAAACGAAAATAATGGTATTGGAGAGTCTAAACAGAAACAGAGCTGGCGCCAGGGAGAATCTGCGCCTGAGATGCCAGTCGGATGTGCGTATGCTGTTGAACCGCTAGCGGTTGGTAAAGTGTTAAGGAATATTTTATTAGGAAAAAAACATGGCGATTGTCATTATTCGAACTAGTTTCTTTCGTACATGCAGCGAAGTCGTTTATTAAAAATTCATTGTACACAACGTACAATTTACTTTATGTAGCGTTTATCTGAATTTATGCAAAATAGCGTGTTTCAATTAATTCTCTTCCGAATTAGAATTAAACATAACATTACGAACCAGCAGATCTAGATTATATGAATAATAATTAATGGCTAACTTTGGACCCGAATTATTGTTTCTTACCAATCATAAAAAAAATCGGTAATCTATCCACGAATTTCATCGTCATCTCAAATCATTCAATTCGATTTATGACAAACAATTTGCACTGTACTACAGAGAGTGTAACAGTTTCACATAAGAGTAGCTTGCATCTTTTGTACCATTGTTATTTGCTTCGTCTGGCTGGTTGGTGGCGGCTTTTAAACAATTTTTGGAGGTGTCTCGGAACAGTGACTAACGGGGCTGTGCGTGTGTGTGTGTGGGTGGTAGGACTTGGACATGCTGGCCGCTCAACTCAACGAGCTTGGTGTGTCACAGGGCCCAGAGGCCCCGCCAAGGCCGAACAGGCAGCATAAGGCTGCGTCATCAACATCCAACTCCGGTCAGCCTGCAAGCAGCAATGATCAAAACAATAAACAAATGCCACAGTCTTCCAGTATACTCGATCAAGTAAGTATTACTGCGATATACACTATCCTGCGTAAGTATTAGGGTCCTTCTAGATTATTGCAAATATATAAAATACACTTTAACACGTTGACGCTGGCGTGCACCATCGGCGGGCCACACGCGTGTATCCCGTGAGGCGGCGTACACTACCGATGGGTCACTCGAGTTTGTTCCGTGGGGCAGTGTGCATCGCGATGGATCACACATGTATTTCACAAAATAGGTAGTACAAAATAGGTTTATATTATTTTATCTCAACATTATAACACATTTGTGATTTTTGGAAGTAGCTAGCATTTTGTCAGTAAATTTTAAAAATTTAACGTAACCTAACACTATTTTCGTCGTGCATATTCTTCACGCGCGCCAACGTTCTCTGACTATTGACGCATGACTATTTTTTTTCCTGTACGGAATTGAAATTTTTTTTGATTCGCGCTATGAACGTTTCTTATAGAGAAATGTTCACAGAATTGCGTGCGATGGTCAGAATTCGCGTCAGACCTCTACTTTTTGAGAAAAATCGAAAAGAGTACAAAATTAGGACCAAGCTGGTCCCGTCAGCTTTACTTCACATTTATAGATATATGAAAATTGATATTGCCAAACTATTGTATATCAATGTATTAGTTGAAGTCCACGGAATCCATTGAATCCAACAGGAATCATATAGCTTTTGTAATTTTACTATAAATTGAGGTCAAAGTTGAAAAATTGCGGTCGTGTTGAACAATCTAATCTGACGCTGCGTTTCCCCACGAAACAGACCGTGCATTCGTGCGCCACAGAGAAAACCATGAATATCGGCGCCGGCGTCAACGTGTTAAATAACGCTGTGTAATCTAATTTTCACCTCTGATCTTATCTCACTTAGCTGTATACTCGGTTAGTAGGTACCGATGAAAATAATAGTTGACATCAGTAAGCATAAATAAAAAAGCAACATGCATGTTTAGTGACTTTAAGGCTACGTATGCGTGCAATGTGAAGATCTTACGATAATTGGAACATACGTTTAAACTTGAAAAGTGTCTACAGATTCCAGGAAGTGTCAGCTATTTATTAGAGACAAGCGTGGAACTTGATTGACACAAGTATATTCCTTGTTTCAGTTTCAATTTAGCAGAACATTTGATGCCAGTTACGGCAAGAAGTAAAGAATTAACAGTGGAGAAACATTCTTCTATCACGATATTGAGAGTATAGTGGAAACATCAATGTTTTGATTGGATTACACCAAGTGTTCAAATACTTATGCACGATAGTGTACATAACAACATTATAGCGTTATAAGGTTCTTCGAATGTTTCAGTTTCCTATTGGATTAGTATCGTAGTGCATCGCGTAATTTGTGATTCAAAACGTCGATTAAAACTTGCTTTGTTTTCAGACTATTTCTTTCGCTTTACAGGCTTTGTCCGTTGAAAGCGACAGCGACGACGATCTTGAAGATGCAGGGGGAAATAACGCAAGGAACGATGGCACATTACTTGCTAGCGACCCACCGAAACCTTTGTAAGTAGAGAAATTAATTTATCAATTTAACAGCGACAAAGGAGGAATTTACATTTACCCTTCAGTGATAGATGGTCGTCGCTATTTATAACAGAACACGATCTTTTCTGTTTTCCCGTTCTTTACTTCATCCTGATACAGCGTATCTCGTATATTTCGAACTAAATTATTTCTATTGTTATACGAAGATTCAAATAATTGAGAGATCGAAAGAAACTTTTAGTTGTTGAAAGTTCAAGATAATACATATTTGCCCCTGAAAATTTTGTGAAAATCCATGCAACGCGTTCGTGTAGTGCAAGTAAGAATATCAGCTTGATGCTATATGATTTTACACAAAATTAAAAAATTGTTTATAAAGTTCTAATGCTTGAGCTCATCTTGACTAATTTAATAGTAAAATGATTGCCTCTGGCATCACATCTGTTGCTGACTCAGCTCTTTGGATATCATATTGTAAACTGATCATAAATATTATCTAATCGAATATTATGAAATCTTGTACGATTACTCTTGTAACGATTATTCGTAGCAATAGATTTCAATTTTAGTATTTAATAATGGTTCCGTGTTTCTTATAGCGATATTTTTGTAAAATATTGTCAAAAAATTGCAGATAAAAGGATTTGTAAGATATTTCCAACAGCTTAATATTGAGTTGGCAACTAAGTGATTGCGGATTTTGTCAATACTACCTAATGGCAAGATCCGCAATCACTTAGTTGCTAACCCAATAATTGTGACACGAGGCTCGTTCAGTTGCAAACAGTTACGTTAATAAGTTAAGTACGTTAGGAAAGGCTATCTTAGATGAAAATATTATGTAGGACTATAGAACTATCGATGTATAATAGGTGGAAACAATAGGGTGGGATTGTAAAATTAGTCAGTGGTTAAAGTTTGCAACTGTCGATGATCGCAAAAGTTATCACGAAAGGAACATAATCATAAGAATTCATTACTGCTAGGATAATAACGTTTTCGTTATCAAATAACAATTACCATGTATATCACTTCCCATTTTTAACAAAGATTGTGCAAAGAAAATTATATTCAATTATATCCAGCACAAGATTATTTCATCAAATTATATTCATAATTATATCAACTTACAAAACAACAATGTAATATTGTAAATCATCAATAAATAATAAGTTAAATTGTTATTCAGGGTTTCTGTATCGATGGGAACTTTACTTGTATTAATAATAAATTTTTCGTTTGAAAGAAGAATTTTAACTAATAGAATAGTCATTTAACAAATAGTTGTCGCGACAAAGGAAAAAGTTGAATCAATGTGCAGTAATTAATGTTAAATAACAAACAGAGAATAATTTACAGTTAACTTTATATGTTTATATATTTTATATGTAAGGAAAAATGAAATTAATTTTACCGATGTTGTTTTGTTTGATTTCATCTTTCATTCCGCTTCGACATGTTGCTTCGAATCGTCGTCTTCGCCGCATCGCCACGCAACATACACTACGCATTCCGCATCGTTCGTGCGCCATCATGATCCTCTTCATTTCTATGTGTGCTGCAGACCCGAATTTTCTCCTTTCAGACCATCGGCAGATCCATCGTCGACATCGTCGCACAATGCTCAGAATTCACACCTCGAAGGTAAGCCGAAAGGTAGGACATCGAACAAGAATTTTTTTATATTTTTCACGAAAATGCATACTATTTATATGAATGTCTCAATTAAGTATAATTATGTAAATATTGTATTATGTAATTAAAAGATTAGAATACAGCATGAAAAAACACTTTAAATGTACACGGTGTCCCACTGAAATCGTTTCGGCGGACACCCGATACCATCGACGAGATCGGAAATATTTTAGATGAAAGGTTTTGAGGAATATGTGTCTAATTTGATACGAGCAATTTTGTTGTAGAAGAGTAGAGAAGAATTTGTAACAACATTTTTTTGTATCCGCAAAAATTGATTTTGAAAATGCATTAGCTAGACGTACTTTTCATATCAGACGAAATAACGAATAAGAATTATTTTTGCATACGGAAGCGTATTACCAAAAATAAACGGCATAATCGTTTGTGATATCGCAGGTTATGAGTTTATCAATCATTGTAAAAAATGTGTTTTACTATATCTTGTAAAAAGTTTTGAAAATCTTGTAAAAATATATGTATTGGGTTGTCCGTAAAATGTCTTTCTTTTACAGACACGTCTTTTACAGCGATGCATCTTTATACAAACATGAAACCTAACCTGTCGAACGTTGTGATTTTTATTTTGATAGAACAAAGTGGATCATACGTAATTCGATAAAATAATATAAAACGGAAAATGTTGTGCATCCATTATTTCCTTATAAAACGAAAGAAACTTTTCGGACGACCTAACATGTACATGTAGAAGCTGAGTTGCAAGCTTCTATCTTAGTTTATTCTTAACTACGTTTGAATGAATATTTGGATGATATGGAAACAGAACTGATTCTAGATTTCTTTTTCCTGTCAAAGCTTTTTACGGGATGAAGCCTGCAACAAACTTCCATCTCGATTGTAAAGTAAATACTTTTATTTTATTCTTTGCGTGTAGGTGGAGCACCAAATCGACCTCTTCCACCGACCCCTGATGAAGAAGAATCAGGAGATCGTACGCTAGTCATGAAACGGGTAAGTTTTCTCCAATTATGGGTCAACCTAAATGCAAGTCAACGTAATATTTTTTAGCGCCTTCTTGTCGTTTTTATGTGTATTGATGATGACACGGATCGGTCAATTTTCGCATACGGATTGAATGTAATATTTACTCTTGTGTCGTTTATTTACATTTTCATAGAGCGATCCATGTATTTTTTCAATTCTTTCCATTCTTCGAAAACGCTTCAACATTTTCGAGATCAGATTTTAATAGAATCGGAGGAGAGAATGAAGATACAAACGATTGCATTGTATTTATGTTTCCCCTTTTTATAGATATATCTCTCAGATGTGTTATATATCTATCGTTAGTCGGAAATAGTCAGAAACACATGTCAATTTCCATATTAATTATTCTTGTGCAATTCCAACGATCGAAACCGCTTTATTTGTATATCCGTTGTTTTCACACGATACATTATACGCTTGGTGACTATATGTTATGGCATACAAACATATATTCATAACGCCGCTACATATATAAGCAGTTGTTAAGCAGTAAAAAACCATACGAAACATACGAAGAATATAAATATAAAAAGAGGAAAAAGAGGGGATCGGCGAAATCGAGAGCCAATCGATAACATCACGATGTACAGTGTATATAATGATCTATTCGCAGAAAGATTATAATTACGCGAGTATGCATCGAGCGTTGCTCGAAATAAAATATTCCGAAATTCGCAGCTGAAAAATTCCTTTCAACGACGCTTGATCATTGCTCGTAGTAGTTAAATAAATGAGATCAATCGGAGTCTCACGATTTCGTTTCATCATGTAGCTTCGTATCGTGGAATGTTTCTCATGACAATGTCGCGTAACATCGTATAAAATATAGTAGATGTTATATTATTTATATATTATCTTGCTTCGTGTGGAACGTGTGTCAGTACGTTAGAAAATGAATTCCATTGACCGGTTGATATAATTACACTTGATCGCAATGCACTGCCATATCACAGCTAGCTCGCGTTATGTATCACCGCACGCCTATGATTTTCTTCTTTTCGTGTGAATGTTTTTTTTTCTTTTGTCACTTTGTTTATCGCCCTCGTGCGCGCTCCCTAGAAACTTAGTCAGATGTCAGACGATCGCGGCACGGCTAACAACAACCGGCGCTCCGAGGCGGAGGAGCAACTTCTACTGAAGGAGTGGGATTTCACCCGCTTCTTTCAGGGTTTTAACGAACGGTTGGATAAAATGAAACAAGAACCTTCGCAAGAGACAACGGAGACGAGCAAGTGTATTAACGAGAATCACCTTTCTTCGTCGTCCACGGAGAAAACGTTAAAGAGGCAGGATCAGTTATCGTCTCGTAGGAAGTATGAGAATCATTCGCAGCAGCAACAGCATCATCAAAAGCAGCAACAGCAGTTGAAAGCAGCGCATAGACGACAAGAAAGCGATTCGAAGCTTGGCAACACGTCCAGCGCTTTTGCACGTGCTTTCCGCCGCGAGAATTCCGACTTTTTTCCTTCCGCGAGACACTCTGCATATTTACAGAAGTCAGACTCAGCAAGATCGAGCATATTCTCAAGCGGTAACCGGCGTGGCAGCGAGATAAGCGTTGCCGGTATCGTCGGGAAAAAAGGGAACGTCGTGAGTACCGGCGAGCCGGTTCTTACGGACTTTTCGTTCGGTCGTGACGGTCTTCAGAGGCCTAGAAGGGAAAAAACTGAGAGCGAAATCGTTTTCGGTAGTAGACACGAGGCCAGAAGGTTCGACTTTGGACGTGATAAAGACGACACTACGAGAAGACGCAGTTGTAGACCATCAGATGCTGTTTCTGTCAGCGTTGACGAAGCAGGAACTATTAAATCTACGGCCAGTACAACGGCTAGCGAGTACAGCCCCATTGTCACCCAGGTCAGTCCCCCCTATCAGCCCTGCCTGTGTGCTTGCCTGAAAAATATATACCTATTGCATTACCTTTATCTCTACCTTCGATTTCTCTACCATCGTGTCAATTTCGATACCCTGATTCTTATAAAAATCCACTCTCCTGACAAATGCCTCTCGATAAATAAATCGTAATATCTTATCCTAACTTGATCTTGAAACTGATCGAGTCGCAAACTTATCTCGTTAAATTATTCGAGCCGAGTACCTACATTTTCTCTTTTCGAAATCGCTTAACGTAATTCTTCGCTATTACATTATTTTGCTTGACAAAATGCAAATTCCTTTGACACATCAATTTTTTTCAAATACAGTCAACTTAACCAGCAACTTAATATTAACATAAGCTAACCGTTCGAATTGTACAATGTATTTCATCACTTGTATCTTACTTTCTGATATCACATCGACAGGCATATTTTGTCATTGAACCTTTACACGTCCGTTCTTCCAACATCTAACGGCATACAAAAATCAACATAGAAAGCTAGTCAGCTACGCTCGAATTTTAGGCGCATTTCCCCCCGTTACCTTCCTTCTTTTTATTTCTTCAGATTTACAAACATGAGTAGGATACATAACTATTAGCGCTATGAGTATTCTGTTACCAACAATTACTATTATCCTATACTATCTTACTAGATTATTCATTCAGACAAGGTCGCACAAAGCTTCATAGAGGAACGTTAGAACTTTGATAACGTATACCTGGTATAATGGAATTAACAGTATATCATTTCATGTTACTAATAGTATTTTAAGATTGTTATCTTGTAACTTAGGAAAGGGAACATTTTCACTTTATTAACGAAACTTCTTTTTCTCGCTTCTCATTCTGTTTCTCGTGCTTAACGACGTTTTCTCATATTACAGTATCTGTCGAGTAGTATTAAAACGACGCATTAATCATTCTCAGACATTTTTTTTTTGATCGATCTCAATCTCATCACTTCTACGATGTACTTTGATGTTTAACCCTTTGCTATATAATTTGCATCTTATTGAACAAACTCGTCTTCAAACTTTGTAAGATCAGTGCAAAACCAACGATGCGACGATTTCAGTTTATCTTGTTCAATTTCCAAATCATACGATAAATTCCTCGTAGAACGTTGACAATTTTTTTGGACGACTAATTTGCACATTTATACATATATATGTGATTAGAATCGATGAATATATGAATTACACAGGAACTAATGCTTTTTAACGATTAAATCGCACACATAGTGCGTATTGTGTTGTCGGATATGTCTTGAATCTTTTCTGGTGTAAATTATAAATTTCATTTTAAGATTTTGCGATAATATACGATTGAACCAAATGTGCATTGATTAGTATTATTCTTAGCAATTCTGAGCAAATTCCAACAACTCAATAAATCATAACTTTAATTTCAAAGAGATACTTAAATTTAAAAAAGATTCTGTCTATAACTCGAGAGTCTGGCAAATTCACCGCGACAGAATTACACTTTCTGATACACAGGGTGTGACATAAAGGTTGAGACAAAAGTGATGCTACGTATTAATGGGGTCAAATAGATGAATAGAGTTCGTATAAATTTGCGCCTGAAAATGATTTATCGAAGAATTCTAAGCGCTTAGAAATTTTTATTGATTGTTTTGGTACTTTTCTTATCTATTTTATCACATTGATACGTAGTGTAAGTTTTGCCCCATTCTTTTCGGACACCCTGTACATAGATGTTACTTTCTTAGTAGCAAAGGGTTAAATCGCATAGAAATTCTTAGTTTTGTTATCATCTTAAAGGTACTTGTATGGCTATTGCCGTCGTTATTACTATTACCATCATGCATATTACTAACAGTATATGTATTGCTACAATTATTGTGTAATAATAACAATATTACTTACGCTCACACCCTACTATAGCAATATGGATATAAGTTAGTATCTCCGAGTTTTATCACGAGCTATAAGAGAATAAAAAATAACTTGGTTTCTATTGTAATTTACATCTACTAAAATGTACGAAATATTTCTATTAACGAATAACATCTATTTTTTTTTTATTTTACTAATATCATCCTATATGGCTTGTTAATGTTTTTCACCTTTCACGTCCAATTGTAAAAGTGATTAATGATGGAGGATAAGATTAACGATAACAATTACCGAAACTATGTAATGTTTCACTAACTTCATTGTGAAAATTGTTAGAAACATTGTTGACTATTGTGCACCATTGAGAAATAGTGTCGAAATTTTACGTGAAAGAACTTCAGTTTTCTATGTCCTCGTGTTAAGTCCAGTGTATAGTACGTATATTACTTCTTCCGATGAATAAAACTTTATCTGTATCGACAAAAGGATTCCTTAGAATTGTAACATTTCTTTAAACGAATCCGCCAATTTCTTCTACACGTTGTTAAAGTAAATGATAAAATGGAGATACGAGAAGTGGGAAAGAAACAAAGAGAGGAGAAGGAGAAGGAGAGGGCGAAAGAGAAGATCAGGAAATATTTTTGGGATTGAAGTTAGTGAAACTGCATGTACATATGCATTTTTCTTAATAAAAATGATTAAGGTTGTCGCGTAAAAAGATATTTCCTATCAGAATATTATTTTGAATAACAAAAATCGTTGTAAATAACATTGCTTATCGGTTTCAACGAACATCAGAGTCGATCATTGGCCATAGGAACATGTAAAAATAATCGCTTTCATTTTCAGGAATCCTAATATCCAACAAATACGAATACAGTGCGCTATTTCTAGTACCATATTTATTATCCACTAACATTACTGCCATCGATAATCATCATCGTTAGCATCACTATCGCCACTGCTACTATCGCTCCGTTTCTTTTGGAACTAATCCTTTCCTTCCTTTTGAATGATCTACGATACTTAATACGGAGAAAATACGAGAAACCCTATCGCTCTACAACGATATTTATCGTTATTTCAAATTCCGTACCTGAGACAGGAGGATTAACCGCATGGAATTTCTTTGAGGACGTTCGTCTTGTTTCTACGTTACATCACCGTGTGAAGGGAAAAACTGCTAGCGTTGCTACGATCATCGCAGCGAAACATCGCGGGATTCAGAAAAAGACCAGTTCAAAATTTGTGAAAGTGTGTCTTACGTACGTCATTTTCGTTAAGTTCACGTTACGCATATCTACTACACAGGTTCCACGTTGATTTTATCACGTTTCTTTTCTTCTTCTTCTTCGTCTCTATTTACTTTGATTTTCCGTTTCCTTTTTTTTCTTTTTTTTTTTTTAAAGTTAAGAGGAAGACATCGTCGTTTTCACAGGAGCGAATCGTTAGGAAACAAAATGTTTCTTGCACTTTTGCAACATTCTCGTTTCGTATAAATATAGGCCATAATTGTCGCAGTAGATATTAAATTCGATTGTAAAAGAAGAAACTTTTACGTAAGAATTATTGCGATGTAGAAGTGATCAGCAACGAAAATAGCAACGAACGTTAACTTCCAAGCTGATAATTAAATCGAATTTCACGCATATGCTTTCATTTGTATAGAATCAATCGCTAGCTTTCTCGGTGTATAAGCGTGCATTCTAATCGATTGTAGTCTTTGCTTTAGAAGAATCTGTAGGATCTTTCGAATTGACAACTACTTAATTTGATAATAAACATATCAGTTATATTATTTAATCTAAAAAAAATATCATAAATTTAAAAAGAAATATTTTAATATTATATTTATATATAGATATAGATATAATGTCTTACAAAAAGTTATAATTTTACGATGATAATAGCGATCAAGTGTTATTTTATTACTTTCTTGCATGCCTGTTTCTGGTTAATCGATTCAAATTTTCAAGCGATTCATGTCCTTCGTTCTTCATTTATTTGACAATGTTATCATAAGACACCGATCACTCAAAGCTGTATACGTGTAATGCATGTTTATTCACGTTCCTGTCGATTAAAGGAAGTTCTAAACAAGAAGACAGGGTAATATTAATTGTTACATCGATACTATCGTATGAAAATTATTCGACTTATATCGTAGGAAAAAACGGGGGATGGGATAACTTGATGAGATAGAATCATTAATCCAGTGCTGTCCGTGGACGAGATTCGTTACACAGCTTTCTTCTTCTCTGTTAACTTTACCTCTACAGATATTTATTTATGATTGATAAGTACGGATAAAAACGGTTAATGGATACATCATTTTTTATTAAATTTGCTTCAATGAACCGAGCGATTATGCTATGCCGAGGATGAGAGAGACAAAGCAGCAGCCTCTAGCACCCGGGTCAGATTAATTTTGAGCGCTCAATAAATGATCGATCAACGAAAATTCGAATTTTTATATTTTTTGTGGATCCCATGTTAAATCGTTATTGTTATTGTTGAGATTCTGCTAACAGAAAAGAATCCAACTACGATCTTGTTCGGGATTTATTACGTTACATGTAAGACGAAATTATTATCGTTATATTTTGTCTTTTACTTTACTGACAACCGAATGCGTTTGTATTCGGACACATTTTGATTGGAAAAACTCTCAACGACGTAGCGGTAGCTTCTTGAAGATCTAATAAAAAATATAGTAAACGTAAATTTTCATTATCAAATGACCAATCTAAACTAATGGGTACTCAAAATTTAGCTCTTTCAGTCGCACCGTACTGGAAGAACATTCACTCGGAGAGGAGGATGGTAAAAGAATGGCAAATTTGTACCCCTTTAAAAATTGTAAAATTCCAATAAAGCATCATTCTATAAGTGCAAACGTATAGAAGTACAGTGATTTATGGCAAACGTGGTGGAAAAATTGTAAAAAATGTAGATGAGGTCGACGATGCCACGAAATACATTAAATACATTCCATCTCGTTTTAAAATTAACCCCCTTAACCTACGATTTACGTTCGAGAATTTTGGGCCGAAAACGTAAAAAAGCTATTATACAGGGTGGTTGGTAACTGGTGGTACAAGCGGAAAGGGGGTGATTCTACGCGAAAAAAGAAGTCGAAAATATAGAATAAAAAAATTTTTTTTTAATTTTATTTATTTATTTTTTTAATTTTTCCATCGAGACAACGATCTACAGTGAGATCCGTTATAACGAGACGTGATAAAGTGCACGCGTACCGAGCGAAAATTCAAAGTCGATTTTCTCGAAAACAAAGCCCCAAACGAAAAATTGTTATTCTATATTTTCGACTTCTTTTTTCGCGTAGAATCACCCCCTTTCCGCTTGTACCACCAGTTACCAACTACCCTGTATATTATATTATATATTATATTTGGCCCGATCATCCACTACGGGCTATGCCCGTAATATTTACGTTTGGTCCGATCATCGTACTACGGGCTATGCCCGTAGTTGTAGGTTAAGGGGTTAAGTTATAGCGTAATTGGAAACAGATTTCATGAAAGATTCGCATAGTAATATCATATCTCAATTTCTTGTTTCTATTAATCAAAAATTTGAGTAATACGTTTTTATGTTCTACATATTATTATATAAATATTTTGTCGACTTTCCTTTACAAAACAGCGTTCGAACTTTTTTTTGTATTATTTTATTCATATAATTTTAAAAATATATTTTGTATTCATATAAAGATTCTGATCGTTTTAAGCCAGAAAGTTCCACTTCGCCTCTCAGAGCACCGTGAACCTCGTCTACATCTTTTACAACTTGCCCGTCACATTTGTCACGAATAATTGTACCTTTACGATAACACAGGACTTAGGGCTTGTAAAATTCTAGATCCTAGAAACGATACAAATTTCTCCCCCTTTTCACCATCCTTTATCGCGTTTTCTCACTTAACGCATCTAACACACGCTACGTCTTCTCTGAACGACGAGACATTTGCTTCGGTTAACACCAAATGTGACGAATAAAGTAGCACTTGGTTGTTCCAAAGGAGGCGTACGTATTTGAAATTCCACGTACGAAACTCGTACTTATGTTGGATACGCGACAAGCGTTTTCACGTCTCTCGTACGTAAATTAAAGGCAGTGATGGGAATGTTGGTTTGCTCGCGAGTAAAGCTTGGACAGCACTGCGTTAGTCGTCAATGTGGATTGTATACGTAATGTGTGTTCTTGGTTAACAGTGTTTTTATAATTATTTTGAGAATTGTAGAATTGTATGTGAAGAAAAATTGAAAGGAAGAGAAAAACCACTTAGAAGAAAAAGAAAGGGAAATACTGCTGACGAAAAGACATTTTAAGAGATGGAGTGCTGTTGTATGCGTGTGTGCGTGCGTGTGTGTGCGTATGCGTATAATTCGCGCGCATTTGTATGTTACACGTCACATGCATAAATGTCAGCTTGCAAACATTTTTGTGGTAGCACTGTTATGAATCATGATTGAGACTTATTGTCTTGCATGATGCTTTTTATTTTATTTGATGTATGCGATGTATGTTTGTAACGCTATGTCCCAGTATACGCCAAGCATGCTCTGTTTTTCATTTTATGTGTTTCTTGGGCATGGTATGAATTGTGTTTTTATTACTGTTACTCGTAAAATCAACGTACAACGAAGGAAATCGACAATTTTGACGCTTCCGCTAGAAACTGATTCTTCAAAATAGCGTTGTCTATCATGTTGCGATAAAAATCCATCGATACGATAAAAGTATTTTTAATTTTTAATTGCGCTTAATAGTCGCACCTAACGATCCAACCACATATCACACGTGTAATTGATTTCAGATATTTCTTATTATAATCTTTATTGGTCTTATCGATAAGCGTTGAAATGTGATTTCTTTTTTTTTTATAAGCATCAACAACAAATAAACGTACGAACGTTACGTATGTTCTCAAACTGTTTATTGTTAATTTTGGAACAAACTTTTAGTCATCGTTCGTGTCAAAACTGGAACAAATACATCTTTTACGATTAAGTTATTCGTATCATTTACGAAACGATTTGTTCGTATTTTAGTACGTAACTGTGTTGTCGGATTATAGTAGTGTCATTTTATTGTTTGTATCCTGTCGCACAATAAAGTGTACACGGTGACAGTAAAATGTGTAGTATTTTAAGAAATGTGTATTGCGTTATAAATACTTAACATAAAATAATTAAAATATGAATGCAATCATTATGAACGCGAGTATCTATAGAAACCAATGTACAATACGATAATTTCGTGCCAAGATGTTGTATTTCATCCTATTGCACGCTTTTGCTAATGTTACGAATATAAAAACGATCCCGAGATTGCTTATCCCCTGCTTCCGTCATTACTTTAGAAAGTGTGTATTGTTATATGTTTTTTTTTTTTTAATGCAGTAGACGAGTGAACCAAATGTTTATTATTTATTTTTGTCAACTCTCTATGCACGAACCCGGTTTACTTACGTTTCGCGCAATATTTTACATTTAATTGTAACAAGTACTTTCTCGTCAATCGAATATATAAAAATCAAATACCAAATATATTTCTATTGTTGTAGATTTGTCGTCGATGCATTAGCGATTTTAAATTAATAACGATTATACTTAGTATTTACTTTCTCTGTTGCTTCCTCGCGCACTTATTCATTTTTTTTTTTTAAATAATTGCGTTTCACGTGTTTTGCTTGTCTTTTCTTCTCTTCTTCGATCCTTGTAAAATCATTATCCATAATTTCATTGTTTTCCCTTCCTTTTCGTTCTGCATTCTTCTTCGCCTCTTACAATTTTTCAATTCGATCTTTGACATTCACTTATTTCATTGCAATTCGCTCGATCGTCTTAAAACCTGAATTTCAAGTAAATACGTGTATTTTCTTGCTCAACAACAGAACCAGACTGTTGACGTTTATCGTAGACGAAACGCAATTCGTATTGTAGGTGAGAGAAAAGAAAGAAAACGAAGACAATCGTTGCATCCATTTCGTTATCAAGTTGTATGTATAGATCGCTACAATCAATTACACGTCTTTTTATATCGAAACACACGAATACATATTCTTACGTATCGGTAAGATTTAATCTATCGATCGAGATGAAGATCTCCAGCTTGCTCGAAGATTATCGTTCAAAAAGAAATTCAGGTCTTAAATCTTGAGCAGATTTTATCGTCGTTCTTTTATTTAGATTTTTTCCTATTCTATTAATAGCGACGATCGATTGAAGTATTAATCGATATTTTTATAGAATCGGGAAAGTGGTGATCGTTCGAGAGGCGGAGGAAGTGGCGGTGATTTTCAGAGGTCGGATTCATCACCCGGATCACGGCCCAGTTCCGTCTTGCCGGATCTTCTTACCTCGTCACCAGGTCAACGACAGGATAAGACAACAAGTGAAGAGGTTAGATATATACATATTTACACATATATATAATTGCATTTCTTTCTATTACCTCATCTTCTCCATATATGTAACCGCGAATGTGTCAATTTCCACGCATTCAGATTCGTCTCACATGTTTGATGCTACGTGGGAATCATTATTGTCCATGACCGCTGATTTTGTGTTATTCTTATAGTGTATGTAACTCGCGTATCGTAAGCCTATTGTACGCATTTCAAAGATTACAGATATAGTCGCTATAAAAAAAAGGGAAAAAATAGATTAAAAAAATTAAAAAAAAAATGAGTGGTATTTTTAGATATAAAAATGCGATGACATACGAGCGTTTCAAATGCAAAGAATTCAGATCGTACTTGAAAATCTAATCTTCTTCTTAGGACAGTTTCGTAATAGTTGCACCCTGTGGTCGATCAATTATGTTTTCTCTTTCTTTCGCTTTGCTTCGATGCACTTCTTTTATTTTAACAACAAATGTGAAAGAAATAAGTTAAAATTGTTGCTTTTTTTTTAAATCATAGTAGTCATTGATAATGAGCTTAATATTTGAATCATAGTATTATTTTTTTTTTTTATATATAATTTTAGCCAAAGTATATTTTTAAATTGCATCCTTTGATAGAATTCGGGTAGATATAGGAGAAGGGTCCAATGAAAATTTAATCTTCAATTTCTCGAAATATGTGACGTGTTTTCACGATACAGCCAATTCTGTTTTTATACGATTTTCTTTTACGCAATTTTGATTCTACACGGTTTAAAAAATATTAAATCTTTTTGTTACACGATTTAATATGATTTAATGCAATTCACATCGTATCCTGTATAAAAAAAAAAGAATTATTTGACGTTAATCTTTTTTGCTCGAAGCTTTTTTCATATTTCTTTTAGTAGATTCCTATTCTAATTTTATTTTACATATCTATTGAAATTTAACTGCTAACTGGCTACTGCTTGGTTATTTATTTTTTGTTCAAGTTCCTACTTTATGGAAAAGTCATATAAAACGTATTTCGAAATTGAATGGTGACGTCGAGTTTTAGTAATTCCAAAATTAAGAAAACTTAATTAATAAACGTATGTCGATTCAGATCCTCAGATTCAAAGTGTATTAAGTCCACTTAAAAAAAAGAAAGAGAACAATGATTTTTATATCTTTGCTCTATCAAATTTTCTACTCTATCCAATGGCAAAATCACCTTCGTTCCAAGTCGTTTAGTTTTTAATATAACAATGTAAAAATGATACCAAATCTTGTGTATCTTGTTACAAGGTTTTTGCAACATCGATTTACTCTCCTTTAGGATACTCTCAGACGATCAATAATATCGTCAATATTTCAAAATTTTCTACGAAAATGCGGTTTGTCAATAAATATTGACACTATACATTGATCCCTTTAGTTGAGAAGCTTGAAATATTGTCAATATACACAGAATGAATATGAAGTTTGAAAAATGTGACTTAATACACTGCAATTCTGAGGCCCAGAAACGTAAGTCATATTCTTTGTCCTTTTGTATTCTTGAAATAGTGGTATGTCACTTCCTTTATATGAAAAATATTTTACTTTGTCTATATGTGTTCATGTGTATATAACTATCTTCATAAGTTTCTAAAATAAAAAATATATTCAAATAGATAAGGATGATTTGAAGATTAATTAAAAGATTTTGATATAGTCTGTTGAAAAAAATTTATTGTTTGTTTTCATATCGTTGATTTTTTTTGAGTGTGAAACAAATTTTCTTTTTTCTTTCACGTGCACTGTATCTTTTTTTTTACATGACTTCTTTTGTATAGTTTCTCTTTTTTTTTTAACAATCACCTACCGTGTAAAAACAGAATTCTCTGTATATTAGTGTAAGCCATAGTAAATGTACAATATTCTGTATTTTGCTAATGTGTACTTTTAACCAAAATTTGGTTTCATTTCAATCCAAACGTAGGTTAGATGTAGTGCAACATAGTTTTATTCATTTGAACGTAGGTGGTTCTATTTGAAATTCTCCAGAGATTTAAATTGTTAGTAATGTCATTTAATTTTTAACTAGTGTCGCTAACTTTATGAGACTAAATATTTGCAACAATATTGTTCAACATATCTAAACACAAGAAACGATAAGTCGTTCTTGCAGCAAGGAAACTCACAATAATTGCAGAATAATTATTTATTATCCTTGGTGAGCTAAATCACTCAGTTTTTTCGTATTTAAAGAAAATAGTATTTGATTTAACGTAGTAAAGTTTGACGTAACGCCTCGAGCGTAAATCGTTAATGTCGAAATATAGATGTGAGATGCTGAAAACATTGTGGAAATAATTTTCAGTGTTAATGTTACAACTCTTACGTTTTCAATGGTTTGGAATTTATTAATAGTAGGAGAATCTTGTTTAACTGTAAAATATAACGCACTTTAAAGAATATATTTTGTTTTTAATTACACTTTAAAAGTAGTAATATTGTCGTATAATCTAAATTTTGAAGAAATGTTGAAATTTTTCATTACAAATATGTGATTATTTCTATGAAAGTTTGCGCTTATAAATTATAGACAAAAGTAAGAGATACCTTATCATGATTAAAATATATAAAGTATATATACAGCTTGTCCAAATTTTCACACATTTTATCCAAGATACAATTTTTCTATAAATACGTACACCGTGTAATCAATACCATAAACATTATAGTTCTGTGTTCCTCTGAACAGTTACAGCACTTGCTTTATGTGATTTGTTCTTGTTATTTTCTATTTGTATCTTTCATTGTAGTTTCAAATCAACATGTTGGAAACATATAAAAACGATCTATTTTTGAAACATTATGTATTACGCTATTTCTTTTCTTTTCTTTTTTTTTTTCTTTCGTAGTACTACGTATTAATGAAAATATTTTAGTATGCTGTTTTTTTGCGAGTTACGTCCCGTATATGTGCTTATTTATATACATATGTATGCGTAGAATCATCGAATAGTTGCGTATTAGCGTGAATGCATGGTGGTAAAATTCTACGTGAACTGCCATGCGATGGACGAGAGAGATCTGAAATATCTTGACAAATATGTTGTACACATCGTGCTAAATACGATAAGAGAGCTTTCCTGCTATGTATTCAAGTGTTAGTAACGAATAATTCTGTATGTGTATACACGTTAAAGACGCTTCTATGAAATTGGCATGCGTGGATTGTAAAAATCGTTCTTCAAGGTGGAAATGCAAGAGAAACTGAACTGATTTTCTATAAAGCGGAAGTGTGCCCGCGAGAACAACAAATTGAGCAAGATTTCCCCTAACAACAATATTACATACGACTGCTGTTAACAAAGCACATTGAATCGAGGTATTTTATTATCTTGACATGGAATTAGTACATAGGCAATTCTTTATAATAAGGAGAAATATTGTTTAAAAATATCTTTTAATTAATAGCGGTAGTTTCCATCCGAAAATTATTTCCACAATTTCCTAAACGCGATTTTTCGTAGCTCGCGCAGAAAATATCATTTTTCTCTCAATCAACGAAAGAAGTTCAATTTAGTCAATTTTGGGGCAAATTAGTTACGTTGTAAACATAAACTTTTATCAGGTGTAATAATAGCCGGAAAAGTATCGGAACTATGGAAAATCCTCAATTACTATAAAAAAATTCTTGACTAAACCTTGCAATTGTAAAAAATTACTAAATTACAAATTATTACTTTTAAATATCAATCAATTCAAACGAACAAATGATAGAGAAGTAGAAATTAATATAGTTTCTTCAAAACATATAACAACCACTAATAAGTGAACGATGTTTCAAAGGATCGTTGAAAGCGAAAGGCGAGACGTGAAACATTTTTCTTTCTTACACGTTCGATTCAACATTCGATAGTAAAAATTGTATATTTATTTTATACTGACTTACACAACATTTTTAAAGTTGATTCTTCCCCGACTTTCCGGTATAAATATCCGACTACACATAGCTAGTCAATGGACAGGATTTCTCCTTAAACTTGGCCCGCATTTGCATCTGGTTTCCGTCGAAGCAACTTTAGATGGGTCAGATGATTAGATCAACTGTCACGTTCAACGGTTATTATAAAAACGGCAAAATTCGAAAATTATCGAGATTTTAAAGAAGAGTTCCAACCAGAGAAGAAAGAATTTTTCGTATGGAATTTTTGAACGCGGTTTCAAACGAGTGCAAGTGACAGATTTCTTTGTTTCAAACACATCCATAGTTTTAACGGGGATATTTCAACGAACGCATATGTAGCATTCGTACACTTAGAAAATTTGTATGGATATGTTATGTGGATTGTACGAAAGTTTTGGAAATTTGGAAATTAGTAACAGGACACAACTATTCCAATAATTTCATAAAAAATATGAAGCCTATGAGAGAAACGTATTTATCGTTTCCATTCAGTTGCAGGATATTATCGAATCATATTCGTGCGTGACTTGGTTGTCAAGAAGGAACTTTAGCACATTTTAGGATAATTTTTTGAATGAGTTATTAAGAAAAAGTCTATTAGAATACTTATAACAACTGTCATTACAGCACTGAATAGAAAAAAATTATATGGTGCTGTTTAAATAAACGAAGATGACCTGTTCTTTTTTCTTATTGACACAATAACTATGTCGAAGTTTGTGCTAAATATCCTGTATATGTAGTGTATGAGTACTGTATTAGTACCACTGTTTAAGTACACTCATTCTGGTTACCACGAATAAAATAGTAAGAATATAATAAAACAGGAGTTCGCTTTCTCGCTCCATTTATCTATTTATGTAAACAAATTCAATTAATTTTATACTCTGTATGTTTAAATGACATTGCCGACTCATAATCACACTTCGAGTCAACTGGCAAATACTCTCTATATATCAATATTGCTTTACCTTCAACGATATCTTTTAATGATGATTACAAAAACCGAGGAAATATTGGAAACGTTAGAAATTTTTCACGTACGAAGTACGTGGTAGTTTTTGTTCTAGATCTGTGACAATCTTTACCAATTAATAACCGAAAAGTTACTTTCAATTGATCTTCTTTGATCATTTCAATTGATTCTCATTCTACATTTTTCTTTAATTCTTCGATTTTCTCATTTTTCTTTGGACCATGAAATTATATAGTAATTATAAATTTTGCTTTAGAAAAAGAATACGGAGATTATGTATGGTTACCTTTCCCAATACAAGTTCCGTATCTTTCATCTTTAACTTTCTCGATTTTCTTTGTTTGGATGCAACGTCGTGATCGAATTCCTAAAAGTTATACTAATTGTTCTATCTCAACGGATCGTATACGAAGAGTCGAAAGAATAAATCGCTGAAAGTAATAGAACGTTATCAGAACACTTGGCGTCTATTAATTTGCAAGGAAAAAAAAATTTGATATTGTAAGAAAGTCAGCGTACCGGATGTTATATTATTTTACATTGTTTTATTGTGCGTAAATATCTACGCACATAGTCGCATTATGTTTGTCAGCGTGACTAATTCAGGATTCTGTTGTGTGTTTGGGACGCGTGGAAGCTCTAATCCGAAGAGCAGGACCCTTTCTACTGACCATCCCAATCCCAATACTAATTATCATGTAAGTATTCAGTCGATATTGATTTAGCTCGGTGTTGCTTCTGCCTCCTTTTGTAGGATATTTTCTTGCGCGTAAAGGACGGAAACGCAACAAAATCCTCTACTATTTTTCTTAACTCTCACCGTGCATCGTGCATGGAATGTCAATATCTTGTACACTATCTCGTCGTATTCTCGATTTGGTTTTGTGGGCCCTTTCCTAGATATCGTACGAATGAAATGATTTTCTAATTCAATTACAATCACAGCGCTTTTCTCAGCTCGTTCTCTCTCTAGCTATCACTTTCTTTCTCTCCCCACCTCTATCTTTCTTACGTGTTTGCTCATACTCCTTCCTTTTTTTTATTTAGGCTTGCTACCTATTTTCCTACTCTTTTTCAACTTCTATTATCCCTTTTTACTCTGAAATTTACTTCGTGTTTCTCATTCTAGACTCCAGGATATATATGACCTAACCCTAACCTAACCTATAAAAAGTACAATACTTTCTGTTTTCTTTTCACCGTAACAATTTTTTACGTTGTACACTTGGTATTTGTAGTGTGTGAAATATGTATATTTGTTGTATGTATGTTACTCGCTTCAAATTGTTTGGGAAATTTGTATGATCTCTGTAAGTCTGATAAGTATCATCTACTTCTTTTATTGCATGTTACTACCTCATTAGGTGTACGTCTTATTGTATTTTCTACTTTTTACACCCTATCAGTTGTCGTATTTTGTCTCTTGGTTGCATCATCTCCTGTAATAACACGTGTATTTTTCTGAATGGTTTATTTTGCATTCTATCCTCTAGATCTATGTATTCCAGTTCAATTTTAAGATACTTTCTGTTGCAGTATCGGCAAGCAGTTAAATCACCACAACCACTTGCATTTCAACAGAAGCAAAGATCTTTCCTGACCTTTGGTTTCGGCGCGGGACCAGCTAGAAGGGAGTCTCATGTAAATGTTAATGTGACACCAACAAGCCACGACCTCGCGTCTGACACACCTGAAATACGTAAATACAAGAAACGATTCAACAGTGAGATTCTGTGCGCTGCACTTTGGGGTAAATTCATTACATAAGGAATATAATATTTAAGAAACGAACGTGTTACCTTACGTTATTTTACGCAATCCTTATTAATTAAATCAACGTATAAATATTTGTAGGAGTAAATCTACTAATTGGCACTGAAAATGGTCTGGTGCTATTGGATAGAAGTGGTCAGGGCAAAGTATATCAGTTAATAAGTAGAAGACGGTTCCAACAGATGGAAGTTCTCGAAGGACAAAATATTTTGGTTACAATTAGCGGAAAGAAGAATCGAGTACGGGTATATTATCTTTCTTGGCTCAAAAGTAAAATCTTGCGAACCGATGGACACAGTGATGTAAGTCGCTTTTTTGTTTGTCGATTGATTTCGTTGATCGATGATTGATTTAATATGTATCAACGATACATACACATGGAAATATGTTTAATATGCTCAGAGTTTTTTTCATATTTCAGCAAGTTGAACGACGCAATGGTTGGATTAACGTTGGCGATCTTCAAGGTGCGGTACATTTCAAGATAGTAAAATACGAGAGAATAAAGTTTCTTGTCATCGCACTGAAAGACTCCATAGAAATTTACGCTTGGGCACCTAAACCTTATCACAAATTCATGGCTTTTAAATCATTCGGTGAATTAGCGCATAGACCACTACTTGTCGATCTTACCATAGAAGAGGGTACAAGGTTGAAAGTTATTTACGGCAGTGCTGATGGTTTTCATGCCGTTGATTTAGACTCGGCAACGGTCTATGATATTTATCTGCCAAAACACGTGAGAGAATACTTATAATATGACTTAAAAATAGTCAATGCTTCTTCTTGTATTTACATTAAGACGTTTGTTATCGATTGCAGACTCAGGGCCCCATTTGTCCACATTGTATTGTGGCATTACCAAACAGTAACGGCATGCAGTTACTGTTATGTTATGATAATGAAGGTGTATATGTAAACACTTATGGTAGACTTTCCAAGACCATGGTTCTACAATGGGGAGAAATGCCCACTAGTGTTGCATATATTGGTACAGGACAAATTATGGGCTGGGGCAACAAAGCTATTGAGATTAGAAGCGTAGAAAGTGGACACCTCGATGGTGTGTTCATGCACAAGAAAGCTCAACGGCTCAAGTTCCTTTGCGAGCGTAATGATAAGGTATGTGCATGTACATACATATTAAAAAATATATTATTATGATAGTAATAATGAAAACATACGTATTATAATTAAACTGCCTTTATTTTCTATAGCATAGTTTCACATTGTGTTTGTTTATTTTAGGTATTTTTCTCGTCAGCTAAAGGTGGAAGTGCGTGCCAGATCTACTTCATGACATTAAATAAACCTGGCATGGCTAACTGGTGATCCCGAATGAGGCCAAATCTGGCCCTCAAATTATCTTTACGAATAAGGACACAAAACCTTTCTCGTGTATCAAGATACGTATCATCGCCATTCATGTTAATTCATTCTTCACTGCCAGGATTTAAAGCCATGGAAAGCAGACAATGTTATTATTGGAGTCAACAACATTGTCATTATTTTCAGTCTTACTACAATTGTCATTATTATCATTATCATCGTCGACGTCGTCTTCGTCGTCGTCTTCTGCGCTATCATCGACGTCGTCGTCGTCGTCGTCGACGACGTCATCATTGTTATCGTCATCGTCAACGCCACCACCATCATTATTACCATCATCATCATCATCACCTCCACCACAACTACTATCATTTTTATCCACATGACCATTATAATCTATATCGATATGTTTGCTCGAGTAATTGCACGTTAATAGAAAAACACCAAATGTTCAATGAAATATTTCAACAATGTCTTCGATTGTTCTTGCAAAGTATACAAGGGACTTGTATAAAAATATCACTTCATAAAAATATTTCTGTGCTTTTTTAACCGTTCATCTTACGTGATGCAACTTAGCATATGACAGAAGAAATGTTCCTTCTTTACCGTAATATTCCTCTTGACAGAGAAAAGTAAATAAGAAAAAAAGCTATCATATATGCACAAAACTTTATTCTACTTCATAATAATTAATTTATCGTGTTACTAATTGCTAAATATATTTCTTATACATGAAAGAATCCTTTGCATGAATTATAATTTCGAAATAACAAATAACAAGAAAGAACGATTTAAGACAAGTCGAATTTTTAATTTGAAATAATTTTAAAAACGAACTCGATACGTTATTAGTGACTCGTAACAGGAGTTATTACATCGTACTACTCTAAGTGCAAAAGAACTGTGCAATATCAATGCTTTGGTTTGTATGGACGAAGAGATTTTCCGTAATGAGTTTGTAACAAGTGGCTGAACTTTTCTATGATAATAAGAGAAATATGAACTATTTCGATAGCTGTAAGTGCAAATACGCGAGCAAAATGCAGTGTGAATGGATTTTTGCGATTTACATTTCGAGGAAGAAAGAGTATAGAGAGAACGCGCGCGCAAGAGTGAAAGTTGGAGCGATATAACGAATGCGAAGGAATGTATGTAACGTATGTTTTTAAAGTCATTTTTTATTGAATATATTTCCTTTCCATTCATAAAGATTATTATAATTGACGTACTATTAATTTTTTTCTGGAAAGATTGCTCTCATGATATACACATATGTAATCAACATATATGTATCATTGCATCAAGTTTACGTTATAATAACCTAAGTGGAAGAACGACATTGTTTTTAACAGTAAAATAATGGAAGAATAGCGATGGTCTAAAATGTTATAACTAAAATTAGGAATAAGGGAGATAATTACTAATGTTATTAACTGTATAGTTTGTAGTAATCGAAGGATTCATATGTTCTACTTCTGCAATTTAAAATAATGACGATGACGATGATAATACGACGATATAATATGTGGCGTTGGATAAATTGCATTTTTTACAAGTAATAGATTTATGTTAGCAGTTTTTGAGACGTAAAGTGATAAGGTGCAAAGAAAACATTTTTTTTCTGTTTCATTATTTTTTCTAAGATTTACTAATATACTTCTTACGTTTAACTTGCACCCTCCTCTTTGCGAAAGGTATTCGCTTGGATATAGTCGTGTGTTATTTACTTCTAGCAAATAATACAAGCAATCAAGGAAACGCGTTCAATATTCGAATAAAGGACAATTTATATTATATTATATATGATAAGACGTCATGTATAGAAAAATGGTAATTTCCTTTTCTTACTACTTACTCGCTCAATATTATACGAATTAACGAATATTATTCATCCGCAAATTCATAATTTCAAAAGTAGAAGTATTCATGACGACGGTCTTACTGATCAAACTGAATTATAATGTTGTACCTTGAAATTGTGACTTTTGTAATTAAGAAACAAATTAAAACACGTCGCACGTACATATATCGCAAGTGCGTCCTACCATTCAGACTGAAGTTTTATACGGAACTTTCTGCTAGAAATAATTTTAGTTTGAATAGTTCTATGTGTAATTTACATCGGGCTTGCCTTTTTAAATACTTTTGACATTGTATCAAATGTAAATTGGAATAAGAATGGTTATGCATTTCATCTTCCCTTTTATATAATTGCAGTTTTTTTATGTCGTTTCTAATTGAATTTCGATTTATACCGTATATCGTGTACAAAGTTTATTACACATATTAAACTTTCCTCTTAATCGTTGGGTAATATTGGAATTGTAAGTCAGTAATTATAAAGTTGATTTCGTTTTTATTACTAGTAAATGTCGGGCATATTTTGCTTAATGTATCATCATAACTGAAAAATAAAAAGTCTACGGCAATAATGTATCAATAAGGGCGAGATTCGAATTTCGAAAAAGAAGAGAAAAAAAAGAAAAAAAAGATACGTAATGTACACTCATTTATTTATTTGTATGTAAATAAATATATGACGTGGTATATGATAAATAAATAATACGTCATACTTATTTATTTGAATGCGTTTCAACATTTTTTTACGATGTTCTTGAAATATGATGGTTAATTTTTAAGAAGCTTTATTTTTAATATTTTGGACATCGGAAACACTGGAAAACGCATTCGTAGTAAGTAGATGCAAAGAGGAGGACGTTTAGCTAGTGCAACGAAAGACTGTTTTCTGGTGGAGAAAAAGAGTTTCTATTACGCTGGGATGGAAGGAAAGGAACAGGGAGTGATTAATCGATTGCGCGCGCAGAATGTATGCGAGTAAGAGAGAAATAGAATTTTTAGCGAATGCTATACGTATGGACGGTCATTTACAAATAATAGGGATTCCAATATTATTATAACGATAATATTGCTACGTTAAACAGATTCATGAATTAATTTCGTGCAAGAACTCCTCCATCACTTTCGGTTCCTTTGGTTAATACTACGTTCCATCCATTTACTTTTACTTTATCATCTTGCACATTGTTTCCCAAAGATGGTAGTGATGATTTTTTAAAAATACTATAATAATTATTATTTCTATAGTTTATAATTGCATTATTGTTGCGATTATTCTATCTATCCGTACGCCATTATGACCATCACCATGCGGTATATTATGATTACAATGATTAAAATTACTACTATTATTACTATTAGTGAAGTCAAATATACGGACAATTTGTAATTGATACGACAGCAGTTTTTCATATATCCTATATATGTACATATCATATATATATATATATAGGATATTATTATATCCCATATAGCCGCTTATAATAAGAATAGCTTACGACTTTTCAATTTTATAGTAACACAAAAACAACCAATTGCAATCATTAATCTCGAACAAATGGAAACCATTTATCAATGGAATAAAAAAGACTATAGACAGAAGGCAGGAAGAAAACAATGGGAAAATAAATTGATAAGTACGACATAGATACAGTATCTGCAAGTTTTGTTTCTCTATAATTTTTTAATTCTAATATATTGGCCTCTTCGAGTCTCATATATATTTGTTTTAATAAATTAATAATCATATATATTTGTTTTAAAAAATATACCATAGTTATTAAAGCATTATGCGGCAAGAAATTTTATATGTTTGTACCAATTCTGATTCCCTTTTGGTAACACAAACCTTAATTCGATTAGTGCCAATATAACGAGCAGCATAATTTGTCAGTGACATTAGCAGTATCTTAAGAACTACCTTTCTTCTGATACATTTGTATGAATGTTTGCTCACGTAAGTTTAATGTACTGTAATTATTTTTCATTTGTTCTAACTAGACAGGAGTGATTAATTTGACAGCTATGTGTACTATAATTTTTTTATAAATAAAGCACGTTGAGTAGCTGACTATCAGAGATGACATAACAATTAGTAATTTTCGTTAGTGTCGTTTCTAGTACTATCATGACGAGTTTTATGGTAGTCAAAAATACAAAAATGCGAACATTTTCATTGAAGCTAGTTTACGCTATTTGTTGTTTTCCATACGATACAAAAAATGTTCCTATTATATCAAATGGAACGAAAAATAAACAGGAGATATTTAAATCTATAGTTGGAGAAATGAAGAGAAATGAAAGAGAAAATTTTGGGTACTCAGTAAGTTATTTAATAATGGAGGTTTATATTTTTCGTTAGATCCTAATAAAATTGCTTTAGATGAGAACTAATAACATTTACAATTACAAATATAAAACTTCGAATTTTGATTGGTGAATGGCGAGTCAAACGAAATGGGTGGCTGGAAATCATTCTTTTTAATTCGTCACTGACTGATCACACTGGCTTATCGCGTAATGCTGGAGTGAATTATATGCAACTTTTTCTAAAGAAAAATTCTTCCTTATCCTGGAACTCCTGCACAGTTATTAATGTCGAAACGTTTAAATTCGGTAAGTCTATTTTTATTTGAAGAATTAGTTCAGGAATTATTCGAGCTCAGCTTATATCAATTAACCTCTTAGGTACTTGCGCCACTATAGTGGCTTTCGCGGATGTCATCTTATATTACAACGCGCCACTATAGTGGCTCACTCTACTGACTTATACGCTCACCGTTTGAACTAAATGATCTTTTTCATTTGTCTTGCTCAAACAATATTTTTCCCTTGTAAAGATAAAGCATTTAGCAAGAAAAATTAACGAAAAAATTAGAATTTTTAATACGTTATTCTCCATCTCAAACGCATAATTTCAAACAATCTTTTACTACGCCTTCCAGTGTCTGAGATAATCCAAGAAACGTATCATTCAGCCCTCAATTTTGAGCAATACTGTCATCTCTTCGATGTGGGTGATGTCCAATATAAAAAATACGTGTCAAATATTTTTTCGGTATCTATCCCCCATATAAGTTTCATCAAAATCGGCGAGTTCGATATGTTCCCTTTAAGCATATGTTCGTAATAAATATCTCATAACCTCTATATGAATGGATGGATTAGTTTCAAAATTTAGTCTCATAATCGCGATAGTTGCGTGCCATTACTGAACCAACGAAATTAAAAAAAAAGTTTCGTACAATGCGCATAATACACCGATAAACAGAATTCCGCGGTAAGTGTTCGAATGCTTTCGTGTGCTACTGCTTCCATTAAATTTCATAATGAAAATTTCATTGACTTCGTCAGTGAACAGAAAGTTGAGAACAGTCTTCTGAGACGGCGTTTGTCTTATACGCATATTTAGTGTATTTAAGAGGAAGACTTTAAGTAAATGTTTTACTTCTAAACGTATTATCTCTCTTATGTGTAATGGCTCGTGTTCCAGGTCCTTATACCTTAAGTCAAGAGAGTGAGAAATATGTCACTCGAAGTTAAATCCGTCGTATATGTCGCGAAATTACACTTTACTCGAATTTGCTGAAAATTGTGAAATTCACGTTATAACGCTTTAAGAAGATATTGGTCGAACGTATTAACGCTTTTGGTGAATTGCACACGTGTAACGTTGCAGATGCGGGTACCTGTACATGTTTCGCATTTACGTTATTCACATTCATATTCGGACACAGCGTTATCTCTGCATTTGTCGCTTTCTATAAGATGGGACGATTTAAATATCGTGTCGTCCATTCTACGAAAATATGAACTATTTATTGCAGTTTGAAAATACGTAAATGTTGCTTCCTAATAATAACGTTTAATTGTATTTTTCACGTCGCATTAATATTCGGACATGTTATGAAGAAGAAAAATATTCTGTCTGCAGAAGTTCGAACATGTGAAATGTATGATGATGAGCGGCGACAATATTACCGCGTATTTTTGAATAAAATATTTATAATGTACAGGGTGTAAAAAAGTTATTTAGTTGAGACCATAGAGTTGTTTTATGGATCACCTCTAGATTTGTGGACATCTGCAAAAAAATTAACCGCGAAATTGACCTAGACCTTGACCTTGAAATTCAATGCAAAAGTAGAGCCCATGTAATTTAAAACGAGTCCAAGGGGGCTGTTGCACGACTTTTTCTTCACGAAGTTACAGCAGTCCAAATATCGACAATTTTTCGGGCAAAATTCAGTAATTCTTTAAAAAGTGTTATCGTAGAACAGATATTTTAGGATTTGTATAATAGAAGCATATATATTTTTCATAACAAAAAAATTATAGAAACTAGTATTCACTGTCTGTTACAATAATAATTGAAAAGCTTTTTGAATATTGATGTGCAAAATATCCGTTCCTACTACAGAAAAATTTTTGCTTTCATATTTTATAAGATCTGTCGAAAGTAAAACTTTTATTTTCAGGAACTTTCCTTTGTATCTGTCCTCATAGGAACTCATAACGTGAGAAGGTTCTCTAAAAAAGTTTCACGGTCCATGTTTTAAACAAAGCCTATTAGAAAGTTCCATTACTCTTTGGCTCCTTGGTTTATATGATCTCTTTCCGTTGCACAGGCTGCGTAGAACACCGTACCAAAGTTTGGTCACCTGTTTCTGAGGCAGCCTGTACAGATATTAGAAATAAATGGTGGTTATCGAGGGAGATACTATTGTTCCACCCTCCTAATGCGGCTTAACAAGTTGACGTACAAAGTCGCCAGATCGAATTATCGAAGCTTACGCCGAAACCACGCCAGATCAGTTATTTATCCTGGACAATGAACCACCAATGCCAGTTATAGAGACCGTTGAGGGATATTAAGTGACCAGGGGATGGAAAATCCACGCTCACGGGGTTATGCGATAACAGTGCTTTGGAGTATCCGATAATAATAAGAAAGTACGATTTTTCAACGTGGCATTTCAGGATTACACGTAAAAAGAGAATCGGACGATATCGAATTATCTTCGATGTAATTAGCGTTCCATAAATTTACTTCTTTGATTTTTCTTTATTTTCACAGAGTATACAATTTTATACAAAGAAAAGTTGAAAATTTATATTTACTACTCACAGTAACTTTTGCACTAAAAATTTATCATCATATTCGGAACAGTCATTTATTCCATTTTACGTATAGTTTTCATTTATCGCTCTTATTAAATAAGAAGTCGTTTTTTAAAAACTACGTTGTCTTTTAATTCTTCTTATTTTATAAACTTCCTTTCGTTCGCCACTGCTTATAACCGCCAATAGTACATTATAATATAATATTTAAACCTTTGTTCAAATTTCTATTATTTCGCTATCGATGTAGTATATTGTTGTTTTGTAATTCATGCATCTTATTTAATCAGCTATTACCGAAATACTTTTTCTTTACAAATAATTTATTTCATGTTACTCTACCAGTTACAAAATTCTAATACAAACATGAATTTTCTATTAATGAAGTGTTAAGCCAACTGGTCATCACTTTTCGTATACAGAAGATTAATTAGTATAAACATCAAGCCTTATAATTTAGACACCAATGAACCGAATCAAACTCGAATCGCCAAATTTGCCGAAATTTGATACTAGGAAATTCCATAAAACATAAACTTTCCATTCCATCACATTTATCCTTACAGATACACCTTCGCAAAGACATGGGCACGACTTTCATCCGAAAGACAGCCTGCAGGAAAAATAAGCAATCACTTCTATTGCGTTTCGGCAACCAATCAAATTAATTAAACTTAAGGTCAAATATAGAAAACTGACGAAATATGGAATGGTATACCTAATTGGAGTAGTGCCGTTTTTAAAAATGTGACAAACGAATATCGGTCAGGCAGCTATAGGCTATCTCACTCGCTCACTGTGATGAAGAAATATGGATCAAGCGCCTAATGTGCGGACTTTGAACATATGATGAATGTGTTGATGCAGAGTTCGACACTTGGATACGTGACTATCGCAAATAGCTATCCTTTTTATGTCATTCTTTTTTACATGTGATTTTATAACTAAAATGCCTTGATCAATAAAAATAATAAAGAAGTATAGAATAGATAGAGAAGATAGAATAAAAAGAAAAATAAAAGACATTGTATCTGATTTCAGGTATTCCATATTTGGCCACTTTCCTCTATACCGCCACCACAGATTCAGTTTCACGAAAAGGTTCGACAACAGATTAACGAATTCAAAAACGGAAACACTTGCGCATCGTTTAAACCCTATTCAAACATCGTACAGGATACTTGCATACTAAAGTTAATTGACTATAGTTACAAAAACCAACGAACGAATAAAACACATTTCCCTTTGAGCAATTTTTCCACGTTAATAATTTACCGCCACGCGACAAGTATTTTATCGAGAGTAAGCGTAACTCTTTTTCAGAGTTCAATTCGCTATCTTATTCGTATCGAAACAGCGAGAAGATTGAATATTTTTCCATATGATACCGTTGGAATATTTGATTCGAGAATATTACGGTCGAACAACTTTTATTCCGTAAATCGCGTTCGAAACTGTAGAATTGTTAAAACTTTTCAAAACGAACGATGCACTATTACAGTATTGCGTCGCAAGTGCTAGTGTATACGAGTTTATCTACATATGACGTGTCTCAGGCGATGCAATTGAGCGGGAGGCAATTCTTCGTGCACAAATAAATTAAAAAAAAAGTTGTCTCGTTTCAGGTCTCGTTTTCGAGAAAATTGAGTTTGACATAGAATAGGATATTCATATTGGAAATGTCCGATGGGGAGTACGTGAGTACTTGTTGAATTTTCAAATTCAATTTCCTCGGAAACGAAGCCTCAAACGAACAAATTTCATTCTCTTTTTCGATTTACAGCGCTTCGTGAAAGTATTCGTGCACTTGTCGTCGAAAACTTCCACGTGTCTACAGTATATCATTGCGCGCGTGTTATGCTATGAAACATTTTGAAATTTCATTAGCACTGTTATCAGATGCAATCGCCATCATTATATTAGCGAAATTTGAATCCGATCTGAAAATATATGCCAGAGTATACATACATATGCGTAGGCGGTGAAAACACATATTTTTCTGTCTGCAGTTATTTTCGGATCGTCGAGTGCACGTTACGATAACAAATAATGCGATTGAGACGTTTATCTTGCTTCTGTAATTCATTCTCTCTGAATTTCCATCTTAGTCGTTTACTTTCGAAATCTTATGAAACTATTTCAAAGTCACAAGGTATGAGTCATGGTTAGATGTGTTTTGGTCTCATCTTTTTAATAGTAAATAAGGAAATAGGTTACTCCGTTAAAAAAAAAAGAAAAGACGTTGTAAATTACTAAATTTTTAAAATTAATAAAAGATGTGACCCAGAGATGACATTCATTTTCATAGCCTAATTTCCCCTTTACAATACAATGACTTTTTCTCGAAACATTTTCTTGTATCATGTAATATTGTACGATATGTTTATTGCATATTTTATATTTATCAAATAAGAGAGTAATTAAGGGAGGTAGAGTTAAACGGGACACCCTGTATACATGAAAATTTTTAGGAGCGTTCGAATATTTTTGTGAGCCACTTTACATTGTGTACAATACCTAGACCAACGACTATTTTAAGTAGCTTAATCATATTCAAGGGCAGCTACTCCATACTTGCTACCGTGCTACAGTAGGCTACAATATTTTGGAAATCTATGTATACTATAATATACTATAATTTTTGCTTCGCGCTGTTGTTTCTTCGTGACTGTCGGAGCGAGTTGATTCCTTGCGTAAACGAAGCGTGCGTCGATGCTCACAGCAGCCGCAGCTTGCCTTCCGCTCGTCAACATTCGAAAATCGCTTCTAAACTGAAGAAAAGTCTATCGCTGTCCATTGGTATCGATATGTGTCGATTTAATCCGAATCTCAATCTGATACGAGAGTATTATTCTTAAAATCAAATTCCATGGATTCTTCGTTGAGATAACATCTTTCTACGCGACCTTTCGAAGAAAAATATTAGAACACTGGGAAGGGCCACTCCTGATTCGGCTATCAGTCAGACAGCCAAGGAAAGAAAAGCTGTTCCACACACAACATCGGAATTACCGATATGTTCGCAGCTCCCTCTCACCCCGCTCCTAAAAAACATCAGCTGATTTAATAATAATTAAATTTAATAATTTCAGACTGTTCATGATCACACATGCGTATGCAGCTCGCAGCATGCAGCACGCTAAGCGTAAAATCCGCTACGTTCATTTGAAGGCGAACACGAAGGTAGCATAATTGATAAACTGGTTCGAGAGCAGTCGAGGTACGTTTGATTTCGCAAGCGATGTAGAGGGAGGTAGACTTTCGTAAGTGATGTAAGGGACTTACGTAATTGGTTAATGGTCGATTAAATGACAAATTCCTAACACGAAAGTGACATATCGATAGGTTAGCCGAGCGATTAGACAGTTCTAGCGAAGCGTCCTCCGCGTCGTCAAGGAAACCAGATTACGTTAAAGCTACCGTATCACGTACTGTTAACCAACCTCTGGGCCCCGTTGACGATTGTCTGTCACGGAAGTCTCTTTAGCACGTGCCCCTAAAGCGGCGCTGCTTACGCGGCAGTGCACGACTCTCAGTATACATGAATTTCACGAAACGGCTATCAGTTTCAAGTAACCTACGGCGAAATATATTGCGATACGTGTATCGATCTTTAGATTTCACGAGATAGCGTAGTTCGCGTTTTGATGCGCTAACGTCGGGACATAGGATCTTTAGGGATATACGAGATATCTTGCAACGTTGGTGTTGCGAATAACGACAGATAAATTAATTATGAAAAAAGAATCACGGGACTTTGCTTACCGATTAGGTCTGTGAAAAGTGATTCGTGCGAAAACCTCAACTTCCTCATCGCCCAAATCACCTATTCTGCACGAGAGATGACTCGCCAACAAGGTAATCAGAAATGCAGGTATAACATATGGCTGGAACCGTGACTTTTGTGCTGACGAAGATAAAAATCGTCGTTAAGCGTTCGATGCTGTTTGGACGTCGCCATATTGTTTCTCAATATTCGGCGCCAATTTTAGAAAACGACAAGGATACATCATTGTTGCGCGGACGAAGGAGTATAAGTCAGAATTATGGTATTAGTTTTGTGGAGGAGCGCTTACAATATCCTAGATGCGATATAAAATTAGACGTAGGTGATTATGGTTAAGTGCATTGAAAATATTCTTCATAGAAATGAGGCGAAGAAGGATAAAGTATGAAAGAAAATTTCATGGCATTTTGAAGTTAAGAAAATAAAATTTATCGAACTCAAGAATGTTGATGTCTATGAAGAGAAATTAAAAAAGCTAAACTTAAATTAAAAATACTCGTTAAACGTTAATGAAAAAGCAAAGAATTATGGTAGAATTATTGTGGTAGTAGGAAGAGTAGTGGACAACTTTCTGCAGTTTACACAAAAAAATGATGCAACCGTTTGCGTGCTGCGTCTTTCGATGCATCGAACTCGTCATTGTTAAATTGCTGAAAAAATTGGAGTTGAAACTAATCCGAGAATTATTTATCAAATACTTGTATTGAAAGTATTTATGTGTATATTAGAATTCAAAATATTTTCTAATTTCATTAGTAACGAGATACGACTATCGCGATTATGTTGCTAAAATTGAGAATGTATATAGAAGTTAGAAGATCATTATAGAGAGTAAGAAGATATAAGCAGGAGTCATTTATTCACTGTTAACTAACCTAGAATACGTGGCGAGACCGTCTTTAGCACTAATTGCATGTTTAAGACCGCTATTCACTAATTTTTTATTCAGCGTATAATTGCAATAAATGTCTTGTAGTTTAAATATATCTACGAATTGGTTTCAAATTTCACTATTATAATACGATAGCCGTGTCTCATTACGGTGCTAACGAAGTTTCGAAAAGTTTCACGTAACGTATCGAATATATTAAAAAAAAAAGAAGAAAAATTATATTCTGAAAGAATGCGAAGAAAATGACAAAAACGTATCGTAAACGAAATTCCGTGCCAGCGTTCGGATACTTTCGTGAGCTACTGTGTATTCTAGACACGTGACAATATTAAACGACTGAAACAAAAATGAACACATGCATCGTCAGCAAGGTATCGATTAACTTTTGACTCGTACGATGGAGGAGGAAGTGACGAAGAATTATACTTATAGATGAAAAATATTTTCAATCTAGATGATTTAGATGGCTTCGATTATTACGATGTATCAGTGCATAGAAAAAAAAAATTTACGAAAACGCGGCGTGAAATGGCTGCAGGGATTACAATGCTTTGAGCAGGTATGCGTTACGATGGAAAGACTGATATTCATCCTGAATTGTACGAGATAGCAATCGTGAAAAGAGCTAGTGCGGCCATAAACGAGACTGCCTATGTACTTCGGACACAGAGATTCGAACGCAATTAAAGAATTGGAAGAAAAGAGGTTCGCGATTGGTATCAAAATGAATCTCGTGGAAAACGAGAAACTTGGGAGTGCTGAACCGAAAGGAACGTGTCACGAACACCTTCTCCAAGAGAATAAAAAAAGCAAGACTCGACTAAGATTGTGGATCTTAAGTACCGTTTTCAGCGAAGCAGCAACGAGAAACATTTTGTTGGTGTTCCGTGTTTCCTGAAAAGGTCGCCGTTTGTTGTCGAGCGTTTCTCCAAGTTTTTCCCTGTTTCCGTTGCCGGCAACAAATGTCGTCGCTTGTTTCCTGTTCCCATTGGGAATGGTAAAGATCAAAGAAAAATAGGCAACGAAAACAAATGTCCATTCAGTGTATACACGTTACTGGCGACGAATAGCCTGAAACCTAATACAAAATTCAAATGTTCCTTAGATTACGTTGCCTCGGTGTGGACAAAACGTGTCTATAAGCTGCTATTCGTTGGAAATGTCTTGGAACATGTAGCGAAAAGACGTTGTTCGACGTTGCATCAGGAGGGGGGGGGGGGGCAGTAGAACGTTATTCACACATGGTAGAACAGAAAAATAGATCGTTGCTTGAAATGGCACGCCGCGTGCTGATTGTCGCAAATCTCGAGAAGAAACATTGGAGCGAAGCCATAAATACAGCAACTTGCTTATAGAATAAACTACGGAAGATAAGAGATGACGTGCCTAAAAGAGGACACGCTTGACCATGGTAGATAAAATGGATATGAATGTGAAGCATTTCGATGCGAATAGCATATAGCGATTTAGCATATACATATACAGCGTATACATATTCAGCGAATGCTGCAATAGAGAATTGAAGGAGATAATATGTATACATAACGCAACCCGAGGGCTACGCTGTCTCAGGTAAATGTGGTTACGTATGCAAATTGAAAAAGGGCATCTGCGGATTAAACAAGCGGCAACGTTATGAAACGACAGATGTAGGATCCTGGTTTTAAGAAATGCGTTTATCTTACATTTTACTAAGGATATACTTACGTTACATATATTTATGGCGTTGCAATTAATTTTAAGCTCAAACGTATTTCCTGTATCGTTTTTTCGATATTTCCAAGAAAGTGAAAAGCGAAGTTGTTTACGTAATGCGTCAAATGTACGCTATAGGATTACACGGCGAGTTATTGACTTTTGTAACTGAAGTAGAAAAAACAAAAAGGCAAGTTTTCAACAAGACAACGCTTTTATTCGTATAGCCGCCGCTGCAGAAAAGTGGTTCGATTTTGGAATAGAATTATTATCGTGGCCAGCATCGAGTGCTGATCTGAAACCGATCGAGAACCTGTGGGGAATTGTAGCAAGAAAAGTTGACGATCAGGAGAAGCCAACTATAGAAAATATCAAATTGAACTGAAAAAATGAGTAAAATCCAAAGGTCAGACGGATATCCCAAACGAATAAATTAGTGAACAGTGTTCCCAACAGGTTGATGGAAGTAATCAAAAGTAAAGAAAAATCCGCTAAATATTAAAGGAAACGGTAACAAAGTTAACATTGAGTTCATACCTTTCCACAACCAGAACTTATTTACTTACTAAATCTTGTGTACTCAGGGAGAAAAAGCAAATTCGCAGTTTGTTTACGTGAGTTTCAAATGATTCAAAGCGCAGCCGAAGCTGCACGAAACATTAATTTTGCATTTGATGAAAGAACGATAACCGGAAGAACGCTATAATTTTGGTTTCAAAGATTCCGAAATGGCGATGAAGGACTCGAAGAGAAAGGGAATCGTATCATCCCGAAAACTTTAGATTTCTATGATCATGGAATGCAAAAAAGCTTGTATCTCGCTAGGAAAAGCGTATTAAATTTAACGGATGTTATTTTGAACAAATAAATTTATTTCGAATAAAAAAGCACAAATTAGGGTATCATGTTTGAAAACCGCGATTTATTTCCGAACTACCTAATAGCAACGCGTGACGTTGGGTGATAGAGCAGTACTCTTGTGCCTTTGTGCTGTCCCGCGAGACTTCTTTTCATTTCTGTGTTATACGTCACAGTTAAAGCTATTTTTGTCTTTGCTTCGTCAAATTAACATTAAAGGAAACGTTTTTATAAATCCTATTTGAAGTTATAGTGGATGCGCATTTAGACGTGTCATTGTAATTATAATTCTATTTCGCCGCACCATGGACCTAATAGGCCTAAATAACTCAGCAGGGACATATCGCGGATGCATTGGAAAGGAATGACCTGGCGTTGGCTCCAGTCGCAATTCCACACATAGTCAGTGTTCCATCGGTAGAAACAAAAAAATCCTGAGGATTTTCGTGGCTAATTTTATGACGCACACTTCCTCAGACAAGAGGCTAATTTCTAGGTCGGGACAATGATTTTAATTTTCCATGTCCATGATGTTCTCAACAGCCAAGCCTGTCATAAAACGGCACCCTCTTACCTAATTGATCGCAAGCTTCACGTTCGTCCAAGTATCGCTCACCCTTTTTCCGACAAGTATCTCCTGTGCTTGGGGCGCACGGAAGTGCATTAGCGACACCCAACGAACGAGCATGCTGATTGGCCAATTTCTTATGTTTGGTGAAAATCAAGCAACATGTATATTTTCGCATCCTTTTTGCGCCTTGCTAGGTACTTTAGGTCGAATCTGGCAAGATCAGTCTCGTGCCTTTCACCTGTAAACATCTCCAAGCATTCGCAGAGTTGAAACGATCAGTTGAAACGATCGGTTGCCAGTTTCAGTCGAGCTTTGTATCTCGAATCGACTTTAACTCTCAGCGGTCAGAATAAGATATCGTGTGACCATTCATAACGACCATTCGTAAATCTTGTCTCAGCAATTGGAGACAGTTCGAAATTTTCTTATCGTTCGGGGGTATCGTACCCTCAGTGTCGTCGACAGTTTACCATTCGCCACTCCTCCTCGTGAGTATATCGCCCAAGGTTAATTCGACGGGTGCAGTGCAATGCAGTGTCATCGTTATCGGATACACATAAAAATACACACACAATCAGTTTTCAGTTAACTCAGTCACGCTTCAGTTACTTATAATCCAACAGTCAGTCAGTCAATCAGTGAGATACAATCCAGTAGTCAGGATTAGACTTCGGAATCAGGATCGATCAGTCTACCGCAGCAGCCAGAGCATGCAGAACATCCACAACTTAAGTGAGACCAGTTGTCAAACTTTCATAGACAGCACCTGTTTCATCGATCATATTTCACGACAGTCAGGTTGATGGTCGCATGTTCATTGAATACGCCATAAACCAGTATTCAGTGTATTTCTTTTCCCCGCCAAGGGGTGGTCCTTCGAAAAGTTAGGCGATACGAAGTGCAATATCCTAATACACTGGGTGAATCAGCATCCGTATATTATCCATATACGGTGTTCTATATTTGCGTATATTAGCGAGTATACTGGTTAAGCAATTGTCTTCAGAGCTAATAGGATAGTCGGTTGTATTCCGCTTCAATATTATTTTACCTTTTGGGTTCTTGATATTCACAATGTCGGTTTCTGTTCCAGGGATGGATATTACGTACAAGGAGATCAACGAAAACTAATGATAAGTGCTATTGCGTATTTATAATTGAACGAAACATTCATCCACGTGTTGGGAATGATATTTCTATAATCAAATTCAATTCTCGTCTTTCCAAGTGCTATATTCGTTTCGTAAGTATCCAGTAATGATATATACGAGGTTTTGGTTAATGGTATTACATATTTGGCTAATGGAAGTCGTCGATATGCTTATGTTCGCGAAGAATCGTAAATAATTGTTTTGGTCTTAAAGTATAAAGTTCGACAATTCTATGTGTCGCGTCGAACGTTAGATCTTCTACTTTGCGTATTTGTTCGTGGGCCTCGGAGCTGCTTATTTCCAAATTAGTTTATTAATGAATTGAACTGTGCTGTATAGCCGTGGGATTTCTGATATATGTTAGTGGCGTTCCAGAACTCTATACGGTTTCTCATACCTACGGATTTCAAGAGTTTTAGATTCTGATTCTGATGAGTTTCACATTTATCGAGTTGCAGTTTTAAATCCCACTTCGCGTCCGAAGGTTATATATGGATGAGCGTGAGCTGATTTCTCATAGAAAGATAAGAAAAGCATACAGAACAAAATGTTTTTGTTCGAGGCTTATTTGTCGAGAAAATCGAATGTTCCGTTCTTAGACGAAAACGTTTGTTTATAGAATCAAGTACCATTGACGCTAGCCGTTTGGACACAAAGAGGACAATAGCAAGGCCTAATTTCGCGAACCTGGAAAACGTCGAGGCCGAGGACTTTCAGGCCTCCCACGTAACGAGATAAATTGCCCTTGTACCCGTAGCGGACATAGACGGTAACGCCTTAAAAAGGTTGGTCTAGAGAGTCACCCAATCAACCTCGTGCAATTTTTAACAGAATCGGCTCTATCCATCTAGGAACTGCTTCTCAGCCTCGCAAGTTCGCTTGAGGAGCCAATCAACTACGAACTTTCAAAGCAAACACATAGTCTGCCGCGATAGTTCAATGGAGTCACACGAATTACAGAAATGAAAAGGGATTCGATCAAATTTCTCTATGTAAGCTGTCCTTATTGCCTATGACATAAAAAATGTACATCATTGACGATCAAGCTGAAGCGTATGATACGTTGAATTCGAAATTTCAGTGTGTCGAGCGACGTGCGACGTGTATCGCGTATGTATACAAGGTTTCCGCGAATTCCTCTAATGTTTCGTTCACGCGAGCTGTTAGTTTCGCTTAATCGCGACCATGAGATGCAGGAACAAGGAATACCTCGAGATAATCAAGACTTTGAATGCCTATAGCGGTTATTATTATTATTCGGTTATTATTCGCTGCTGTTCGCTATTACGGAGAACGTTATGCCAACCAACGTGTTCTTGATGTCAGGAACGCTCTCTTAGAAAATGCATCCTTTGAATCTCGGTATCGACATTGTTGTCGTACGCGCGGACGTGCCATCGAAGATGATGCTCTAGATTCTAGAAGATTCATATTCATAACAATCCTTGATTAACACCATCGATATTGAGACTAAGGAATTTAGCCGTAATTCGTTCGTGCTTTAAGGGAGAAATCAACCCTCTCGTCCGAGTCGGCTTTCTATGTAAATGTTTATAGATCGTAAACGACAAGAGATATGAAAAAGTAATTCAAATTAAAGTTATATCGTGTCTTGATACCTATTAATTTGTGCGAAAAATTTATTTAAAAAATCATTTCTTTGCGAAAATTAAATTGCTTGCCCGCTTTTCTTACAGAAATTTTAATCTTCTTCGAATCCAACGGTGTACCACAGTACATAATTATTGTAATTATTCCTTGCAGAATCGTCACTTTAAGTTTCGTATATTACCTGTGCTGGCTGTTAATTCAACATGTAGTTGCGATGTTGATAACTTTTGCGATAGCGATCGTCTCTCCATACGTTTTACATGAAATAACCATAAGATTAATTTCATCGTAACGCGTCGGGATATTAATCGATGGATGATAACGTATTGTGCATACAAATCTTTTAACGAGGTTTGTCATGCTGAAACAATAAAAATGCAAATCTATTTAAGACCTATTAATATACAGGACCGAAGGGAATAATTTGTTTTCATTTAATAATTGACAAAAGATAAGTAAAATCAAACTGCAGATAGTACAATGTTACAAAATCCAATGCTTCAGTATTTACCAAATTATATTTTTTGATGTTCAAGAATGTGTTTCACATTTATACCTACTAAATAGCAGTAATTCTGCGTTCGAACATATTTTGGGTTGGATGGCACTGCTCTGCGTTTTAAGGTTCATTCATCTAACACGGTTCATTGTTCAGGATTGTCTATTCTCTATTCGCTCTTCATCGCATACAAGTTGTTGAAGACTAACTCGCCGGATAGTCGGTCGTGCGAAGATCAGGCGGCCGTGTGACGAACTATGGATCCCGAAGAGGAACAAATCCACGTGAGTCAACCGCGACACAACATTTATCGTATTTCAAACGAATGTTTCCTATAATTAAACTGCCATGTTTACTGGTAGAATTTCTTTAAAAATAGTTCAATAATAATTTTAATACACGCATAGTCTAGCTTGTTTTGAAATTACTCACAAATTTCGTCAGGAAAAGAAAATTGGTTTCCGTGTAAGAAATCGAGGACAATGTCAAAAAGTGTGAGTGATAGAAAAAAGTGTAATGTGAAGCAGCGAATAAGAATAAAAAATGGAATTATTGAAGTAGTTGTAGCTGCTACTTGTCACAGCTTGTATGTGTACACGTACATTTCTGTATATATATAGATCAAGAGAAGGAAAATGTCCAATAAAAAGTTAAAAATCGCTCTTACAAAGCATTAGGTAATGCTATGGGAACAATAGAATTTCAAAAGTATTTGAGAACGATATTTACAAACTGCCTATCTGTTCCTATACTGTATCGAACGAAAACTAGTCTATTATTATTTCGTATTGTTGTTGTAATTTTTCAATTAAAGAATTTTTTGGCATGTTTGTATGACATGTACGGACATGCCACATGTATCTCGTCGAGTAAGTAACAAAACTTGCTAGGCCAAAGTACATTGAAGTACTAAAAGAAAAACATTTCAGATGAAGCATTGCGATTGAAGTTGAGATTTTTCATGCACCAAAGACGTTAATGCGCCTATATACCTTTTAAGTGACAAATAAGTCATTCTTACATAATCTTTGGAGAAAAAGCAAAGAGATACAGAAGGAAAGCCTCTTTTATATTTTCTAAGCAGTGGAGCATACTAAGTGATTGAGTATTCTTTTAAAAGCAGTTCTTCTTAAGTTTTTATTAACTTTATAGAGAAGGGATTTTAAGCAAAGTTTGCACGCACTATGTTTCACTTAGAAAAAATTCACAATAGCTTTATTGTTGTTGGTAGCCTGTGGATATTTATGTTACTGAAATGTGTAAAAAAAATCTGTTAATATAATACGTAAGATATATTGGAAATCATATTATTTGAACATGGTAATAAAAAATACGAATTTAAATTATATCAACTCTAAACATTTCATGAACGTCAACCAGCATTAATTAGTGGCGTCTATCATCAAAGGCCAATTTACGAATAGAGAAATATCGTTTGATATTATAAGATGTAATAGACGCATATCTTTTACATCATTAACGGTTTCAGCTTGTAAGGTTTCATTAATTCGTAATATAGCTTTGAAACCGAAATTTTTCTTTAAAATTGTGTTCCATTTGGTCATCGTCTTTTTCAAAAATTTCTGGAATACATACATGTACAGCCTTTTGTACTCATTGGCAGGATTTAAAAATAGCTCTTGATAAGTATACAATTTTTTTAGTACATATTGGAGTATACTTCTACTATATATATTGGTCTTTTTCACATCTATATCAAAATATTCAGTTATGCGATTCAAAACAAAATATTCAACTATTGAATATGTCACAAAATACAATCTCCTTAATCAATTTGGAATTGATTAACGGCTTCTTTACATATACAGTGTGGTACAAGTAAAATAAATGTGGATATTTAATAGACTATACAAACGGCTTTAATCATTTTGATCGTTGTCTTTATAAGCTCGAGAGGGTTTTAAATGTGTGTGCCAGGATTGACGTCCATCCGCTATAGGTGCTGAAATAGACATTCATTAAAATATTTCAAATGGAAATTCGAGTAAGTATTAAATCAAATATCTCCTCTATAATCTATATTAGGAAATCGTCAATTGTTGTCAGAAACGCATCGTTTTTGTTTTTTTTCTTTATTAGTAATACCAGTACGTATGAAATGTGTGACTTGTATTGGTTCGTACTACAGACTCTTAGGAAGAATGCGTTTTTACCTGAAAAGATTGAAATATTAAAATCGTGTATGAAAAATAAAATTCTTAGCTTTAAATTGTTATACAACGATAGGTATATGAAGCCAAACACATTTATTAAAAAAGAAACATGATAATTAAGATTTGAAAATTGGTGCGATAAAATTCGACATGTCACAACCTAATGAATGTTTGAAGCGTTTGAAGTTGGTGATAAGTGAACTAGTTCTACGCGAATAAATGTTAAGCATCCATTAATTATCCATTTTTTAAACAAATATCCTTATTGTTCGTGTAAAGTATATAATTTCGAATTACGCGTACACTGAGTATTACACGTTGCTTCCTGTTCGTCGAAATAAAAATATGCAGCAAGCAAACGCTTTGACAGTTGATCGCGGTCGACCGATATCGCGATAACGTAATTCACCAACGGAACAGTAATAAGACTAAATTACAGTAATAAGTTATCTCACTTGTTTTAGCATTTAGTTCGAAGAATAATCGTTTGCTAGTTATCCAAGGAGCATGATCAATCTACGTTGTTAATAAGAATTATAAGATAATAATGTAGTCACTCGTCTATTCTTTGAAGAAGCTTGAGCACGTAGTTGCCTGTGGCGATAAAGCGACAGAGTGGTCAGAGTGGTCAAAATGGAAGAGAGAAGGAAGCTGAACGAACGGTTGCTCGGCACGCGCGCGATCGAGTTCATGTGTACGACAGAGATAGCTAGGACTGAGAGGAAGGTAAGGGAGTAAGGACGAAGTAGAGGGAGAGGAAGACAGAAGGTTTGTTCCGTTGCTGAAGTTAATGGCACGGGAACAAGTATAGGAGAGACTAGCTGTGCGTGTGCAAGAGGGTGCTGGGGATCGGAGAGGGTCAGAGTGGATCAGGGGCAGAGTGGCGGTAGAGCTGTATCGATGTCCGGGCGCGTTCACCACCGTCGGCACACACGCCGTGTCGGTATCCTGCAAACGACTAGCACACGCCGTCACCTCTCTTCTGCACACGTTCGAGGCCAGTTTCAGCTTTCTCTTTCACTAACATTATACCGTCGTTTCCACTACTGCCGATAACGGCGCCACTATCGCCATCGCTGAAACTGCTACCTATCTTTCTTCCACCTGCACCTAACCTTTTGCTGCTTCTGCTTTTCCTTTTCACTGCTCGCATGGAAGAACGCTCTACTCGCTAACCTCGATGTTTGCACATTTGCATGTTACTCGCAAATTAGACGCTTACATTAACAAAGAGATAACGACAAATAGACAAAAATAAAAATTCCTTGGATTTTAACTTCGACATCAACGAAGGATTCGGATTCGTCAATTTTACGAGTTAACGATTTACAATTCCACCCGTTCTATTCGTTGACACATAGGTATCATCTGTCTTTCTTACTTTCTTTGTAAACCATCGTTTCGCTTCCTTGGTGGAATCTCGAAGCATCTTCATTTTTGTTATAAAGATACTTCGATTTATTATACTGAATTATCTTTGATAAATTTGATAAGGAAGATACCTTAAATGTAACATTATATATCGAATGCTGGCATACAGATCTTCTACTAATTTCTTCTGTTTTGAATTGTAAACGATGTATTTATTTCTCTTTTTATTTTTTCCAAGCAATTTGCGAACAGATCGCGAACTGTATTCGTCGATGGTACAAACACTTTCGTCAGCAGCGAACAAGTAATGAATTCGTCAGTAAATACCGTTTTCGCTTAGGAAATGGTAGATCAAACGGCCTGCTTCCAACAGGTCAGCTTATGTTCTGTTCGTGAGCTGTTCCGGAGGCAACAAACAAGTTGATGCAGACGCGGTATAAGAAATATTAAGAAATAAATAAGTACATACGACGATACAAAATATTCGACTCACACATATTTTTGTTATTTTAGCTTTCGTTTTTCTGTACAGGTACTATTTATAAAAAAAAAATGCTTGTTTGTAACTTCGTGTTATAGATACTGCAACATGCATAGTAGTATGCATAGTGTATACTGCGTTGACCAGAAACTTGAGGTGTTTAGGGATACTTTTTATTTAGGTGTATTATTACTTAAAGCAGTGATTCCCAAAAGGTGCACCTCTGGGATAAAACTACGTGCGCTACCACGAAAGGGCAACACCTTTTTTCTTTTTTCTTTTTTCTTTTTAATCGCGCAATTGCATCTGTGTTGTAGACTCTGGAATTTGTATACCAAGTGAACGCCAGAATATTTGCACAGTTTCCAAAGACCACCGCGCCGTGACTAAACAAATTTTGGGAACTACTGACTTAGAGTTCTATCTTGCGTTACTTTGTTGAAATGCGTATTGTTTGTACAATTATTATTATGAATTTATACATAAATTTTCCTATTGTACGTTCCTTTGTTTGAATTTTTCTTAAATTGCTTTTTATCTATATTGTGTTTAATATTTTTCTTACGTGTATTTAGTAGCTTTATACATAAAAAATAGTGTTGTCATACTGCGAGAGCGAAAGCGAGTACCATGTTAAGTACAGAATACGATGAGTACAGGTGAACCGATAGTAGCGTTACATACTAAAGCCGCAATTTGGCCGCGATCAAGTTGCTTCACGCGATTTCCCATCTATAGTATACATATCGGAGGTTCTCTCTGACATCGCGAACGGCTTTTTTTCAACGATGAGGTTAGCTCTCGCAAAACGAAGGAACATCGCGAGCAAGACACGCTTTCGCAGAAAAACTATTTTATACGTATTTTCTATTCTTTTTTTCTAATATAATACACGAATATTTATGTAATTACAAACTTTCGGGATCCCAATCCGACTCGAATCTATATACATCGAGTACACGCGACCTTTGGTATGTGCTGCTGTCTCTCGAGCGACTGCGTGAATGTTGTTATTTGTTACTTGCAGATTGTGTTTTGATGTTTATCGTTCCTCTTCCTTCTAGTTCTGTTGGTAGGCAAAGACCTCCTGTGCATGTATGGTTTAGGCAGATGGTTCTTGTCTTATTCATGATTGTTCTTGTTGATTCTGTTTAATTGGTTCATGTTTGTGTTGGTTTTATTATGCTAAATGTATGCATGTCAGAGTTCCTACTGCATATATGATAACTTTGTAGGATTATATAGTTCCATAATTTCTATTGATTATAGACAGGTACGCTTAAACTTTGTGTTTTGTTTGAAACCGGGATATTTGAATATTTAACCCGTGACATGTTGTCCTTTACATTGGCTATTAAGTGTTTCTGTTCCTTCTATTTGTTTCTACTCCCTTTTCTTACGCGTAGAATTTTTCAATTCCGAAATGTAAGTGTCTTTCTTTGCTTATTCCCTCTGTATTCTACAAGAGTGATTTCATATGTGTGTTTGTGATGTAGCGTATAGTTCAACGTCACCTACATATAGGGTGAACCAAAATTCAGAGGAGAGCTTGAGAAGTCAATAAAATTTAATTAATGAACTAATTTCAATGATATTATATACAGTAAATACTTAACGTATAGAGTATTTTTTTGACAAAATGTGGAACATGACATCTTTTAAACGAGCTCCGCTTGCTGCTCTTTCGATTGTTTACTATTTGTATTATCTACTTAGGATGCAAACGTCAGTTTCATCGAAGTTTCTGACTCTATCTGGAGATAACAACGTATCGAACTACGATCCGAGTTGTATTTTGAAAATCGGGGAAGCCTTCTCCAGACTCTGCTCAATTCTTGGTGCCTCCCAATTATGTGTTTTCTGCATGACTATCGTTAACTAGATACTAGTATAACCTCTATTTTAAGTGTTCTCTACGATATATCTCGACTGATCACGTGTCGATATTTCTGAGAAAGTTATGATCTCCTTTTGTTTTGGGCAATGTCTTCTTTCGTAACTTTCTCCGTTTGATGTTTTTTTGCTTAACGTAATACAATTTTCTGTTTAAACGAATCAATTGTACGTTCAACAGGTTCTGTGTTTTTTCTCAGTTGTTGTGTGTAGTTGATGTCCTTATTTAACCGGTTTTCTTCTGCATACGTAGTGTGTTAGTCTTTCTATGTTTGTTAATATTTGTTTAATTTTTCTCTCAATTGTTACTTGCCATGTCGGTTTGTTATTCTTTTGAAATGTTTGATTTGTCTTTATTTGATTTCTTTCGTGTTTCATGTTTTCTGTTCCTGTGATTTTATTCTGACTGTTGTTTGTTTCGTAGTTTACTGTTGTCTCGATTCTGGTATTGTTCATGTACGTCTTCATACTATGATATAATTTGCGAATAATTTTATCAGTAACTAGTTTTGCTCTTGTAACTAATTAGCTCTGTATCGTAGCTTTAAACGTGAATATTCCACCATGCTTCTGTCTAGTCGGGTTTCAATATTGTCTTGGAAACGTTCTTTGTACATTATATGCTACCGTTGCATTTGGATATTTCTAAATCATTGCGAGTATCTATCTAAAATATATTTCAGGAATAAAATTCTTTAATGTAATTTTAACCTCCGATGTTACCTGAGACAGGAAGTTAGTAGATCTTGACAAAAATAGCAGCTAACATTAATTAATCGAAACAAGAAGATAGTAATTGAAGGCGGGCGAAAATTAGTTCTGAAGAGAGATCTGAGTTAAGTAACTCTGATTGTGTCTGTTCAATTTAAAGATAAATAGGGAACTCGAGTAACGCAGGCATGTTCTTTGTTTTTGTTCAAATTTGATACAACGTTTGATTCTATCTGCGGCGGTGAAGTAAAGAGAATTGAGGGTAGAAAAATATTCCCCGATCATAATTTTAAACATGTAATAAAGTTATCAATTTTTTCATCAAATTTCACCATGTCCAACCAAACTTTGAAAAAAATTGTCGATATTCGAACAACCGCAACTTCGTGAAAAAGAATCGTACAGCTGACTTCATCTTAAAGGGTGAAATCTCTGTTTTCTTATATATATATTCTTGAACTCAATTTTTTCCAAAACACCTTTTTCTTACAAAACTGAGTGGGGGAACTGAAGTAGCTTTCCTTCTTTCTCAAATTTTACGAATTCAAGCGACTCCGCAAAGTTTAACAACCTTTTTTCGGAATTCGTTTTAAGATGTGTTTGTAAAGGCGAGGTTCGCCTTTACAAAGATCGCTAAAAAGTTGATGTACGATTCTTTTTCGCCATTTTATCGCACTGTAAATGAAAACTGTGCCGCCGGCATTTGAATAACCCAAGGTATACTACGAGAGGTTGCGCGGTCGGACTTGTACCTTATGTAAGATATGTGTGTGTGTGTGTGTGTGTGTGTGTGTGTGCATAAAACGTATGAAATAGTAGTACGTGAACGATATTGTACTGTGTTTTGTATGTACAGTTTGATGATTTTGTTGTAATAATGTTGATTCATTTGTTCAAGTTTTAGCCACATTCTACATAACTTTCCTAATTCTAATCAAACACATGTGTCACCACCAGGTAGCTCCCATGGTTATGGGTTGATTTCCCGACAAAGATTTATCTCCGGCCATTTTTATTAGCCAGTTCGTTATTGTTTTGGCTGTGCTGGTCTTTCCTGCGACATTCTCGATCGTTACATCGTAGGGTCTACTCTTTTTGGAACCAGTTATTTCACACCAATAAGGTGGTTATTCCATAGTGGTAGTGCGTAGTTAAGATCTGCGGGTTTGCCGAGCCCGTATGGTCGAACCAATTATCCTTTGTGAGTTTATTATTATTTTAAAGAATCGGAACTTGCTATCGTAATCTCGTAGAATAATGTTGACGATTGCGGCGTTGTGAGGTATTTTAGGTTTCAGAAAATTGGTAATCATAGATCGAGTGATCCAAAACGAAATTAACTTTCCACAGGTCTCACAAATTTGAGGAATGTTAGATTCAGTTCTTAAGCGTTTGGTACAACTTCTATGATTGGAATTATTCATTTTGTCCGCATGGGAAATAACCATTGTACGGTATAGCGTAATTGAATCACTCATGTACGTAAATTTATAGTTTTATTCAGATAAGTGTGATACGAGTCTAGATATGATACAAAATCTAAGCAAATTTAGCAATTATATCTTCATGAAGAAGAACAGAATGATGATGCATAAACGTTTGGTAAAAAAGATGAGCACAAAAGTAATAATTTAAAAAATATTCTTCAAGTTAAATATCTTTCTTTTGATTACGTGGCTAAATTAATCATTTAAAAGTATAAAATTCCGTTCTTTATATCATTTGTGGATTTTTGATATTTAACAAATGATCTCTCTCTTCTACTTCTATGCGATACATAAGAATATTACAATATCCGTAAATAACGTATGGTCTCTTAACGCGTATAGAAAATGTAATAAAATTTCTTGTTCGTAGCTTTCGCAAGTATCTGAAAAACATTATGTAATTAACGATAATAGTTAATTAATAATTTCGTAATGATCTTTAATAATTACATCGCTACAAACACTCACCTTTAAAAACATATACGTATATAAGAAAATAATATAAAAAAATGATAATTTATCTATATATTTCAAATTCAAGTTTTCTGATTATATTCTGTTTTTTTCTTTTTTTTTCTATCACGGACGCGTATATTCAATGAATCAGATATGAGTTCGTACTAGACTGGCCACGTGAAAGTTAGTGAACAACAAATATGTTCGGATTGGACTTTTGATATCGACATGTACACTCTCTCTATATGCTATGTTTTACGTGATTTAAATTTTGATTAAAAGATTGAAAATTTTTATTCTCGTATGCTGTCTGTTAGTTGGTAGCTGTTTAATTTATTGTCAATCGGATAACGGTAAAGCGTAAACCAAAACCGTCAGTATATCGTAGTTCGAGGCAAATTGAGACGGCATATTTGGATAAAACGGGTGGCATAATTTTGTATGAATCTACGCCTGAAAATGTGTGTTTTTTTTTTAGATCTATGAAAAATTATTAACAAACAGATAGATTTTATTCTCAATTTCTAGAAAACCATCTTTTTATTTTATTCTATACAATATACATATGTAAGCAGAAATCGATACCACAAACATGTTTTGTCAATCGGAACTGTTCACGTGTCCCACACATACATTATTACATGATCAGATATGGAAAGTATGCGTGTGTACTGCTAACAATAGTAAACGTTTCGCGTGGTTGCCAGTCCATTAGCTGTTTCCATATGTATATGTGAATACAAAAATAAATCAACTATATTGAAACCAAAATATAATAGTTACCATAAAAGCTATAAAACTTCTTAGTAGCGGAAATCCCTCGTTCGCCAATATCAAAGTATGCTGTTACATGCTGATGATATCACAGAATCAATTTAAAATCAGCAATTCTACAACGTATAAATTATTTCCGCCAAAGGCTAAATCATAATTCGAACAGCAGATTATCAGCTTTAAGTATTATTTAACTAAAACATGATACAATAAAATAAATATTAAAATTATCCATAAACAACAGTAAATTATTAACAGTAAATGATTTCAATCTGATGATGGGAGATATATTTAAAAAAATAATATTCGTTTTTGCTCAATAAGATCCCCTTTAAAAGCTGGTATGACAGAATCGGAACACTTCCATATGTTAAATTTTGGAAAACAAGTCTATGTGGACGTAGAGATGTCAATTACGAATTTATTTTTCATAGTTTAGAAGATAGAAACTATCAAATTTTGATCACCTTGGATTTTATGCAAATGGTAAGGACATAGTTAAACAATATCTCCTTAATGCTAAAACAAGCGGAAAGTCTCTTACCAACATATGCTCGCTTACAGTTACATAAATTATAGAACCGTCGATCTACAAGAACAACATTATGGAAATTGACACAGTGGGATTGCCAGTAGCGTTACCAACAATAAAACTTGGATTAACCCCTTAACCTACAACTACGGGCATAGCTCGTAGTACGATGATCGAGTCAAACGCAAATATTAAGGGCATAGCGCGTAGTATATGATCGGACCAAACGTAAATGGTACGGGCATAGCCCGTATAATATAATATATAATATAATATATAATAGCTTGTTTACATTTTCCGCCCAAAATTCTCGAACGTAAATCGTACGTTAAGGGATTAAAAGGCCATTTTCACAATCATCAATAGAAGCTACGTGCATTACAGTCACGTTAATTGCATTAAAAGCATTAAAGGAACTGCTAGAATAAAGATGGATGGAAAAGCAACTAAACATCGTAATAAATCTCATAACTGCGACAGATTAGATGAAATGTTCGGAGCAATGAAACACGAGATCGAACTTAATTATATTCAACAAAAGCGTTCTGAAAGGCGTGTTTAGATCGTTCAACTCGATCGGAATATTTAAAACATATGCAAGAAATACATCTAAGTGCAGAGATCTAAGCAGAAATGATAAAAAAGGTTTGTTCTATACTGAAAGAACACAGCGTTAAAGAACGTAAGGTTCTGATTCTCATTATCATTGTGAAGATTATATTATATTATGAAGAAACTTCAATCTCGAAACATCCGGCAACATTATAGGCAGCTAGCTGGTCGACGTATATAAATAGCAACATATAATCAAACCACAAGTTATCTTTCGCGTTAAATATATCACCACATGTATCGCGAAATCGATAATAAAATAGAATATCAGCGGATCATCGCGCAAACACATCGGGATATCAACCACGAGAAGTTATATCCGATCTGAAATCGATTCAAGCCAGGAATTCTTTGTTCGGAAGAAATGAATTTCAACGAACATCAACATCCAGGGTACAAAGATTATTTTACCTTCGCGAAGAAAAAGGGATAATGAAAGATAATCAATCAAGCTAAATATAGCTTTATCGAGGTTCCATTGACCACTAATTTAGAAGCAATTAGAGTAGCTATCCGATAATTACCAATAGCGGGAACAAAAATAAACATTTGTAACATATATATGTACATAGAATTCTGAACAATCAAACGTTGGACTTAAACAATTTATAAAGCAAATTTTGCTATTGTTATTGATGTACTTTGATAATTACTGTTCCATTTTGGAATCATCCAAATGAACAGATGCAGAAAAATTGTACTCAATACACTTTGAGTTCAGATATTCAGATTATGCAACATAGACTTATTGGTAACAGTAGATTAGTACAAAATACGAAATGGAATATTTTAAAGGACTTTGGTGATAGTCATCATATTTGTTCATCTTTGCTTCTATAACGATTACATATCAAGATATTTCCCGATACTAAAGATTGTATGAAAAGAAACATAATTCTGAGTAGTAAGAAAGAATCTATAATAATTGATATTTTAATTCTTTGTAGTAAAATCACGACTGGTTTCAGTAACTTGTACATGACATCTGATCAATTTAGGTAAATTCTCCTAAAATTCTTTTTCAATTCTTGTTTATTTATAATATTATGTTAGTCATATCAGTTTACTCTTTTTGTTTGACAGGAGCGTTTCTACCAATTTTGATTATACGATATAATACTCAGTTCTTTTCTTATAGAAATTATGTTTTAGCTTATTATCGATGTAAAAATTAAAATCACCGCAATGTCCCTGTCTCGCATTATTCTCTAGTATGTTCAGATAATTGCGTTTATCCATCTGTTCGTTTATGGATACCAATATCCTTAGTCAGTCAGTTGGGGACCTTTACGCTCATCTTATCGTTTGATTTGTATCATATTATAGCATTATTATCAGATGTAAATCCTATTTTAGTTGAATATATTTGATTTAAAATGTGTATTTTTAACATAAATGTAGCTACGTAGGCAAATTACGCCAAAACTATTAGTTACTGACAATTCAAATAGCTTGGTTTTCTCATTTAATAAGATTCATAATAGGTATAGTGGATGTTTTATTTGGAAATCTGCGTGTATAAAAATTTATTATTATCCAATAAATTGGAACATCGCTATCGATATTTGAAGGTATCCACTTACAATTTGCGAATAACATATGCATCTTGTTTCTTTTATAATTTTCAATTTTGTAACGAGAACTTGTCATTTCGAAAGTATATCGTGTACATATACATTACAGTGGTGTCTTGTTAACCGGTCGCGTGTTGGAAACTAATCTGACCAGTTAGCAGAGGAAGGTATACGTATACATGCCAAGAATGTTGCTTCGGCATGAAATGGATAGAGAAATTGAACGAGACAGAGATACCTGATACCCAACTCGTGATGCGGAAGTTCTAAAGTCAGAACCTCGAAGCTCCACACTATAAAGGCACTTACAAGAAATGGTGGGAATAGCGACGGCCAGTTAGTAAGATACTGTAGTAAAATTTATCGCGTTCAGTAAATCTTTTTCCTGATTTCTTTCTAATTCCACTGCAAGCTCCTATTTTATAAATATCCAAGGAGTAAGTGTTACTTAACTAAACGATTAACATCTAAAGTTTATATAATAGCATTTATTTATATATAATATTTTATTTATTCTTCATTATCAGGTACAAGATTACAACTGATTTCACGATTTAGATTTGTTATCTTTCTATATTTGATTCCTTTTTCTTCATCTTTCAATTCTACGTTGCATCTACTGCTAGGTCGCTGCAAGGAAATTTTCATGATTTTCTTTTCTATGGGAGTAGGTAGATTTTGTGTACATGTTTTACAATTAATACTTATTATTATGAGTAAAAACTTATTAATGTAACTACCAGTTATATCGACTAGTTGACTATATAAATTAAACACAATCTTGTTATCTCAATATTTCCTTAGCTGATTCGAAATATTTCCAACTTTCCACGCTCAGAATTTCTTATTATCGCATCTGAAATTATTATCGGTGAAGTTACCAAATAGTTACCTCCTCACCTATTTTAATGCCTTATATGCCTTATATGCCCTATATGCTACATACCATCAAGGTTACTATTCTGAACAACTTTTTACATATATAGGGTGGTCGGTTTTATTTTTCGAGTTATACACAAAAGTAAGTTTGAAAGAATATATAGCGAAGAATAAGTGAAACAGACGGACAGTATGCAATGATATAATGCCAATCTTCAAAATATGTACCGAATTTGTACCATCTCATTTATCAGAAAATATTGTCTTCATTCATATTTCATCCAAAGTGATTATCCAAAGTGATCAGTGAACAGAGTGGAGCCAAAATAGAGAATAATTCGTTCGTATTGAAACGCCACTGACACGTATAAATTTATCCGAATCCGTATTCGGAAGAATTCGGAAGAAATGAATATAGATTCCTTTTATCTCTTAGACGGCGCAGATATTAAGTATTTAAGTTTCAGAGAATATTTCAGACTAGCGAAATGATTTCAACCAGTGAACTGATGTGAATAATTTCATCTTTTATATTCATTGTGAATGAAACAGTCACGATGATCATCCAAAGTGGACAGGTGTAGATTCGGCTTAACAGTTAATCGACGGAACGTGCGATCGTTGATGGGTTGCGCATGGCTACCGTCTCTCGCGATTATATAGCGTGTGCATTATCGTGCGAATAATTAGCGCGAAATCGGTTGAAGTTAGGCTGAGAATAGAGCGGTGAAGTGGCTAAACGTTGATCGGGCTCCGCTATTCGGACTGATACTCGCAGTATTCAGACTTGCGAAGCAGCTGCATGTTGACCAGACCTCGCCGCTCAAAATCAAACTTCAACGCTGATTATTGGACATCAGCAATCGCGTATCAAATTCTGCTGATTGCGGCCCGAATTTTGCCGCCGACGAAATCACAACCGTGCAATACCCTTCCGCTAATTTTCCTTCTGTCACGATCGACTTCACGTAAAAATAAAGCATATGGAATAAAAAAATAACGAAGCGGGGAATAATGGGACAAAGAAGCCTGTAAACGTGCGCTTCCTAAAGCCATGTAAACCGTAATAACTAAACCGCAATAATAATACCACGTTGGATTTTCGCAGCTTCGAGCGTCCACTAGCGATGATGCATTTTTCATAACTGTGACTTTTCCTTTCTATGAAATATCTTGTTTAATGATGACGCAAAGTTTGCCAATTATGTATAGATTAACCGAAGAAATATGCACTATTGGAAAACCTTCATTGATTTCACGAGATTGATTACCAGGCGATGATTAACAATATCTGCTGCGGTTTCATTGGGTTTCATCAATTTGTCGACGGACATATAACAGGCGGAAGTTTAGGTTCAACAATGTTTAATAGAAACGTTGGCTCTTTTGCTGCAGATATCGTTGAGTATTCGTACAATAACGCAGTAGTAGACACGACGACTGCCGTGTACGTTTTATACAATAATCGGGAGTACTACTGAAAAACCTTGTTTTATAACCGATCGAATGGTTGTGGTAGAATTCTCATGATCCCCAAATTTCCAGATTTCCTTTGGGTTGTACTAGAAAACGAAGTTTATCAGGAACCATCATGAAAATCGTGCAACGTTTACTAGAGGCTTAGTTGAATCAGTAGCGTTATCTTTAATCAATAAGTGCATGGAAATCGATAAATACGTACTTAGAGTATCTAAGTATACACGATTAAAGTATAATGAACAGCCAGAACATTTTACGATTAACGATTTTACAAATAGCATTTAGAAATATCTCATTAATCAGTGTCTTGATGTGGTTTAGAAGAAAAATAAAACTCGATGCACGTATTTACAAAAAATTCAGAAAATGTTCTTTTAAATTGTGTTACATACTTTAAATTGTAATAGAAAAATAAAGGTACGTACGTATTTCTTGAAACAAATTTTGAACTTCTTTAATTTTCCATAAATAAATAGATTATTTAAAAAGAAGCATTTCAACGTCGTACGTCCCATTCCACATATTATCCGAAACCTACACATAGGTGCCTTTTTATCCCTTAACGGATGTATTTTACCTGTAACGTGACATTATAACTTTACCGTATCGGACGTGTATGTCTCGTGAAAGGTAGGTTAAAAACTTGAGCCAAAAACATCAAGTCGTATCGAATTATAGATAGATTCATGGGCAGCGTGGACCACGCGAGTCATTATGGATCTATGTATCCTTGTTTGCGCAAGTCGTTAAAACGACTTCTACAATTTTTTGGGCAGCGAGCAGAAGCAAATATATATTTTTATAAAACGCGTAAGAGAACACCGCGTTCCTCCATGTTCCTGCATGTTGTGAAAAAACACGACACATCGATAACATGTAAATAAATAATCAAAGCTTGAATGTATAGATCGCGATGAATAACGTTAGAATAAACGTTTCTGTGCTAAAAGTATGTTCTCGCATCGAGCAATGTTAGCAACATTTTTCACGCAGCTACGAAGTAAAACGGCGACCCAGCGGCAAGTCATGTGCGAAGCGTTAACGTCCGTTAAGGCTTGAAATATATGCTTTGAAAGCGTGGACGGACAAGCTGCATGTTGACTGCGTTATTTCTTATAAAACGGCAAAGCATATCTTTACGCTGTAATATCGAAAATTTAACGATCTCGTTTAGTCGTAGCTACAAACGTAACGAGAAGCGACGAAATTTTTCGGACCAAGCAGATGACAGCCACCGAGCTGCGATTTGCATTCATCGAATACTGCCGATTAAATGTCGCGAAGAAAATTTTCTTTTTTCTCGCAGCTAGTCGGTAACGGCAGTGATTGGAATTTTCAAGTGAGCTCCTCCTCGTTCGACGAGAATGTTCAAGTGGCGTGCTGCAGGACCCTCGGCGATGAGGGAAAGATCTTCGAAATTAATGAAACTGAAATTCGCCGAGAGTTTCCTTTCAACGGAAATCAGGGAAATGTCTATCGATCTTGTGCCGCGGATTCTCCTCCTCGTCATCGCAATTAACGAATCACGAAGACTTTACTCTTTTATGAGCCGAAACGAGAGGAATCACCGGTAACTGGAAGGAGAAAACGATTGCAAGGAGGAAGGGGCTAGCTTTCGATGCTGTACAGAGAGACAGGGGAAAATCGCCTCCCGTGAATCGAGGCTGAGCGAGGTTGGTCGAAGGGGAAATGCGAAGCAGAAACTAGTTGTCGCGGAAATCGATTTTCACCGTCAGGCCAACATTACCCAACGGAATTCGTAACTTAATATTATTCGACGTTACCATTCGCACGATTGTTACTTAACAATGACGCTATCTCTCGATGGGCTACTCTCTCAGAGAGATAAAACACTTCCTACTACGTTCCTCTATCGCGTCTATATCTTCTAACGTTCTAACGCGTACACATACGAAATCGATATAAAGATTCGATAGCAATAATACTATCCTTTGTTCATTTGTATTATATACGGTATTCTTTGATAATTAACAGTTTATTGGGAGAATTTTTTGCGAGCTTGCGCGTACGCGTACGAAAGAAAAATTGTACGTTTCTTAAATAGATATAATTAGCTTTAAGAATCGAGAGTAGGAAAATAATTTTTTGCGTTACAAAGCTGCTTCGTAGATCTTGCTTCTATGTACAAAATTAATTTTGTTGCATACGTATACGATGGTTTCGTGTGTTATACGAAATATTTTATAATTTCACTGGCTCTATAATCCCATTTAACTATCATAGTTGTATAGGTACAATTTTAAATAATTCTAAAAATGTATGTAGCAGTTACAAGATACTATACAAGCATATATCTTGCAGGGATTACAAGAATATTGAAACAAGAAATTATCTACAATATTAATAAATTTCAATATACATCTTCAACACTTTTTACATGGGTAAGGTAACTATTGCTACTGTGTATTAATATTTTACTAAATATACGTTTGTAATAAATATTGTGTAACATGTACATTTTTGGAATTCAAATTTTATTTGCTATCAAATTGTATCTCATTACAGAGCTAATGAAATTACAAAATATTCTATACAATATATACAATATGAAGATAATAGTTTTCTGTGGCAGTAAGTGTTCAAATACTTCTGTGAGCCAGTGTATAATATTTTGTACAGGCTTGCGAGAAACTCTGGGGTCGAAATAACTTATCAATCTTCAATTTATGTATCGCACAGAGTATAACACATGTTAAAAATTTCAGGAATATTAATTTGATTGTAATCCATCCTGACTACAAGATCGAGTGAGATTGATTAAGTATTTTACCTCGATTCATCTCCTATTTCAGTACGGATATTATAACACGAATCTCGCAATGCAGTTTATAGATTATAAAAATTAAGCGAAATTAGTGTGCTTCTACCGATCGATATCAAATTGAGTGATATTCGATGTCACATTCAGCAATGGTCCTTTCCATGTTTGTGTTAAGCAATGTTTGATTGGGTCCTCCGATTTGGAGTTCTACCTCCCTCTAAATATTCTATCACAAATAGACGTTCCTTAATTCAAGTCAAACATCGTGGGATTTATATCTGGAAATTCGTATGTTCCGCAGTTATTCGTGACAGCACTTATTTGGAAAAATGAACTTAATCTTATCGCACCAGGCTGAATAAATCTCAGTCAAAGTCGAAAATAATTCGCGAAAGATTTCGAAATATCGTAGGACGCTCATCAATGCTAACGACTGCGCTGGCATTTTTCATTTCGATTGGTGCAGCTTTTTTTTTGCAAATTTTGCAAATTTTGTAACAGCGAAAATATATTAGCAGCGTTAAAAGTAAAGTTCTGTGAAAATAGACGGCAACGATTAGAATTGGTTTGATAATGATTCAATATATATATAGAAGTTGCAAGATATTGACTGTAAACTCATATATAATAAAAACTCGGTATACGGTATGAATCATTTTGAGCATATAATAAGTATTAAATACGTTCGCATTGAATACAGAGAATTATTAATATCGTGGATGAGTACTTGAACAGGCGTTTAAGTATTTTTGTGATCTCTGCGAAATATCTATTTGTACTAAATATCATGTAACCTCTGTGTACCCTTGTAGAATCGTTAAAAACTATACCAATATAACTATGATAGTTGGGTGAAATTACAGTATTAGTGAAATTGTAAAATATTTCGTATAACACACGCGATTTAACTATAAATATCCACAAAACGAATACTTTCTCGAGCCATTATACGTATTTTTAGGTAATCAGCTTCTTAGTAAAAGATATGATCTTGAACTTCAAGGCCAAGGTCAGTTTTGCTGCAGCTTTCTTGCATCAACTTCGCCCAAACGAAAGGAGTAAAACGTCGTTGTAGTAGTTGTGACACTTACTCTTATAGCACCCTGTACATCTATGAGGCAAACTCGATTTTCTCGAAAATTAAGTTTCACGCATAACTTTCGGTCACACCTCATATACCGAAACTACTTATAAAATATTCTTTTCCAGCATATATTTAATGTCACGGACCTCTAGTGAATATGACTCGTCAATTATCAACTGTGTCAAGAGAAACAACGTTCATTAAATACAAATATAACAAATAATTGACATAATTCGTAAAGGAATTTTGGTTCACTTTAAGAATATTTGTTACTCGCAATCGTCGTTATCGTCTGGGATACGTAAATAGAAAATCTTAAAGTTGAAATTCATTTCACACTGTATTCCAATAATTTCAGTAATTGTGTTTTGTATTTTAGAGTTCGATGAAGAGTAGGAGGGGATATTGATATTGATACGACGAAACGAACGAAATATATGTATATCGGCGTTCTATATCGATTTACCGATATAATCATATTTTTCTCGTTAGTAGTACGTGAACTATCTTCGCATCTATGTCAAAGCTATTTCCCTTTTTTTTTTTACTAGAATATTTCATAGAAATTCCATCGTTTAATGAAAATGTAATCCTGTCCTTTATCATTTTGTTCATTTCGTTGTACTTTATAAAATGGATTTCTTTATCGTGTATCGCACGTTTAACTGTTTATAAGCTTGTGCGATATTACGCCGGACTAATTGTAATTGTATTGACAGCGAGTTTAACAGAAGGTAGCGAATGAAAAACAAATTTCATCGTTTAGATTCGATTCGTACAGGAAGGAAATCGAACAAAAACGAATGAATGTTTCGGATTTGTATAAATAACGTCAATAGTGCTATAATAGCCGATCTTATGAGAGATCTACAAACAAGAAATATGTAGGTTAGTGTAACGTGCGTCGATCCATCGATATGATCGTAAAGTACAGGCGATGCGAGAGGAATTACGTACGCGTTTGTGGCTTAGCCACTTCAGACGCCTTGCCCCGATTCCTCATGTAAATTGCGTCGTTTCCGGTTGGCGGATCACAACCAGACGCGAAACGCTGCGTTGCCTATGTATAAGATACGCTCGAATCGATCTTGCCTCCTCATTCTCATGCTCACCTTCCGTTTCCTTTATCCCTCTTCCTCGCTTCTTGTTACTTAACTACAAACCAAGTTGCATCGCTGCGTATTCTCTGTCTCACTTATTTAATTGTTCAGCCATTCTCTCAGAGTTTGTGCAACTTATTAATTCTAATCCTATACGGGATGTCCCAGCAACTGCGACACGATCGGCGACAGGAACGAATAGCTGGGAAATATAGGGTAAAATTTGTTCGCAGGACGCTTCGTTTTCGAGAAACTCGAGTTTGCAAATTTGTCGAATACACCGGAATTTCACTAATTCCGGATCGAAGATGGGGGAATAATCGGCAGAAGGTTATTTTACGCGTGAAAATAAGCTAGAAAGGTAGAATAACAGTTTCTTCGTGGCAAGCTTTGTTTTTGGGAAAAATAAATTTGAAAGTTTACACACTTTTTTCATCGAACATGTTCGAACTATATTTCTTTTTTTTTTTGGAAACGAAGCTGGAGACGGGAAAATTTTACCGCAAATTCTTCGTCTATCTCCCGCATGTAGGACAAACTGTTGCTGATTGCTTTCTCATACCTGGTCTGATAATCAATCAAGTTCAAGTATGCTTGATAAATTTTGCAACTCGTTCTTCTCGAAAACATTACTTCTCGAATTTTGTTTTCATGTAGAATTACCTTATTGACGTTTCTATTAGGTTGTCCGAAAAGTTTCTTTCGTTTCATAAGGTGAACGACAATTTCTGTTTTATATTATTTATTGAATTAGGTATGATCCATTTCGTTATATTTCTATTATTATGTTCTTGCATAATGCAATAAACTACTATAAAACAGAAAACATTGTGCGTCTATTATTTCCTTATAAAATGAAAGAAACATTTCGGACAACCCAATATCTTCTCGTTGTTGGGGCATCCTGTATATTTTCCTTCTACTCTCTTATCTGCCTTTTGGAGTTATTAATTAGTCTTTCTTCGTTAGCATTCGCCGTTGACCTGTACCATTTCTTTTTAATGTCTCTAGTTATAAATGTGTGTGTATAAAATCTGGTTATAAATGTGTGTGCGTATAAAATATACGTATAAGCATCTTACAACTTCAAGCATATAGAACCTTTGACTCTTGAAGGTTCCAAACACTTGGCCGAGCGCTAATTTAAGGAAAATGAATTACCTCGTCATTAGCTTTTTGAGCTGCCCTTTCATCCGAGTGTGTCTGGCAAACGGCGCTTTGAGTGCAAGTCCATTTTTGTTCGTTCATTTTTTAAAATAGACGGCAACGCTAACTGCAACATCTCTTTGCTTATTGGTAAGGGCAAATTACTTAAAGAAATCGCTTCGTTTCGATCTCGAAAGAAGAAGTCGAGTCGTTTCTAAAAACGTTCCAATAGCCAAACGCAATAAATTGTTTGCAAATTGTTCTCTTTTCGTTCTACCTTTAAGAATATTATTCGTTTCCTCGTCACCTTTATCTGCTTACTTATTACGTTTCTGTAACTGCTTATTTTTACGTTTATCATTTGCCAATGCCGACGATAGTGTATACTTTAAAAACGCACGTAATCGATGATATCACATTGTTTAATTTGGCTTGTATTATTACAGGGATTGCTAATCATACTATTTTAGATACATACAAAATATCGATGATATCACATTGTTTAATTTTGCTTCTATTATTACAGGGATTGCTAATCATACTATTTTAGATACATACAAAATTTGTCCGTTTCCACTCTAAATAGTATGAATATTCTGTGTAAGAGTATTAGGTGTTGATATTATCGCTGGTAACATGGTCTGTTTAGGTGTTAGCGCCTAAATATTAAATGCTGCCTTCAACATAAAGTTGAAACAGCATCAATTACACAAGTGTGTTTAATTCTAGATAGGTTTCGAGCCCAAACGTATTAAAATTAGGAGACTAAAATTTCAAGTTTCGAAAATATTAAAACACTCGTATACGTAAGATTTTTTATATTATATTCAGAATACTCATTTGCAATAATTATGTCAATGGCTACTTGGCAATACAAGATATAGCTACGTCTGGCCAAGTTGTATAATAATATCAACGAGTTAATATGGTCAGAGATGTTAGAAACCGAGACTAACAAATTTCGAATGCTTAATGACACAGTGGTTGGTGTTAAATTTTGTTGTTATTATTTTTTATTTTACTCTACATTATTCTACGATAATTTAAAATAATTATTAATATTCCAGAACTTAACGATTTCATCTTTTGTTAATAAATAACTATACGTTACACGTATATGTAATAGGAATCTATTACAATTAATAAAGATTAATAATGGAGTAAAATTATTTTTATTTAAATGCATATTTAACACTAGAACTACCGATAGTTAACACGAAGCTATTTCTACCAAAACCAGCCAAAATGTCTTTAAAAAATACGTAATAATAGAATATTTTTATATTTATTGATTTATTACTTTCTTACAGAAGGAATTCCATGTTATGTAGTACATTTTTGGTATTATTAATCTATCTGGGACCATGATCCCTAAGCGAGGGTTGACATATTTATAAAATTGTAGAACCAGTCATTTTGACTGGTGTGGTATTTCTAGTGTTAGCATCTAACGATTTAGCGATCGATCCGGAATTTTCCTAATAACTGATATCATCATATTGAATGATATGCAGTAAAAATTTTAAAAACGTGTGGGAAGTTGTACGAAACGACGAAACTGGTTAATTGGAGTTCGATAAACAGATTGCAAGACCCTTTCACACTTTGACAAGTACCAGTTATTTTGATTGGTATTGGTATAAGTCGCCTTAATACAAAATTATTTTGAGTTTGAATACATAAAAAACAAAATAAAATTCATTATATTATTCTTTTACTCATCGTTGCGGAAGTCATTACATCATTGCGGAAAAAAATATAACATGAAGTAGAAATTTTAAAATAAAATTGTAAAACCAGTCAATTTGATTGGTGTGGTACTTCTATTGTTAACATTTCATTAGATTATATTCGCACATAATACGCATGTATGTGTAAGAAATTAGTCCGCGAGTATGTTATCATTATGAGTGAAAATAGTTGAATATACATGAATACATGTTTCATATACGTTCAAATATATATAAGTATATATTTTACTAGCTCCTATTTTTACAATTAACGAATTTTTAAATTTATCGCACGATCCTTAGTTCACGAAACACATGTGTGAAACACATGATATTCAGATAACAACGTATAAGTTGAGTCTCCTCCATGTACATCTACATATAATCATATAGTCATAATTTTCCTACGATATACATGTATTACATGCTTGCGTGTCATGAAACGCAAATGCACATTCCTCATAGGAACGCATAGTTTGATTTATACTCACAAACCTCAGTAGTGTTTCATGTTACCAATACTGCATATATGCATAGAGAAATACTGTGAATCGTGCCACCTTATCCATGGAAAATTACCTGTCTGTTGCAACTGATTTCATTCTCTCCCATTAATTATACACTTACACTGGCATGTAAATAACTAATTTATTTATCTGTAATTATCTTATTAGGTGAAGTAAAAAGTTCTGAGCGCTTTTTCGCTTTATTTCGACGATGAAATTAACATAGTCAAGATTATTCGATTTAGATTAAATATGCGCCGTTTTGTTCGATTACTTTTGTCCATTTTGAAGGCAATTTCATAATTCCGCGGTTGAAGAAGTCCTCGTCCCTATTGGTAAAAAACTTGACCAGCTCATTTTCACAAGCCTCTCTTGAGGCCAGTTTTGTACCATCAAGAAAATTTTGCAAAAACTTAAAAAGGTGATAATCGCTTGGTGCCAGGTCTGGACTGTACGGCGGATGCGATAGAACCTCCCAGCCAAGCTCTCGGAGCTTCTGACGCGTCGTTAAAGATGTGTGCGGCCTGGCGTTGTCTTGATGGAACACAACACCTTTCCTATTGGCCAATTCTGGCCGCTTCTGGTCGATCGCCTGCTTCAGTCTGGTCAGTTGTTGACAATAGAGGTCCGAATTAAGTGTTTGCCCCGATGGGAGCAGCTCATAATGGATGATTCCCTTCCAATCCCACCAAACACACAATAAAACCTTCTTGGCCGTTAATCCACGCTTGGCGATCGTTTGGGCCGGCCCACCGCGATTGGACCACGATCTTTTTCGGCTGTTGTTCTCGTATGTGACCCATTTTTCATCGCCAGTCACCATCCGCTTCAAAAATGGGTCGATTTCGTTACGTCTCAACAAAGAATCGCAGGCATCAATTCGGTCCAAAAGGTTCTTTTGCGTCAATTCATGTGGCACCCATACGTCGAGCTTTTTCTTGAGACCAGCCTTATGCAAATGGTTCCAAACGGTTTTCTGGCTAATCTTCAGTTCCTGGGCAATGGAATAAGTGCTCACATGCCGGTCCGACTCGACGATTTCCATGATTTTATCCACATTTTCGACGATTGGCCTACCGGAGCGTGCCTCATCTTCGACGTCCATATTACCAGAACGGAATCGTTGGAACCACCGCTTTGCTGTTGCATTCGATACTGTACTGGGTCCATAAACAGCACAAATTTTTTTGGCCGCCTGCTCCGCCTTTTCACCTTGGTCGTAGTGGTACTGAAGAATGTATCGAATTTTCTCTTTTTTTATCTCCATTTTCGAACGCTGTAACACACAACTGGCTTCACCGAACACAAAACTGACAAAGAACCTTTTTGATGCGTAATATCACCTTGAAATCGGTGTATACTATGACTCGATGCGATGTGCACATCGTGAGATATGGCTCACTAAAGACATCTAGCGAAAAACGCTCAGAACTTTTTACTTAACCTAATATTGCACTTAAGTATTTATCAATACTAATGAATCGTAAGCTACATAAATTGTACAGAGTGTTCGGCAGTATTATATATATATATATATATATATATATATATATATATATATATATATATATATATATATATATATATATATATATAAAATTATGTAAATGTAAATATATATATTGCATAGTTATATATATATATATTTACATCTAAGGTTTAAACTTAAGGTTTAAACAAAATATCCCCGAGGTCTACAGAAACGAATATAGCTCAATCCACATATATGATTTAAATACGATGTTCTTCAAAGCCAACGGCGCATGTCTGGCAGCTGACCTGCACTTTGTAAACAAAAAAAAAAAAGAAATTGTAGATTAAACATTAAACCTGCCTACTCATAAAAATCCATAAAAGAATATCAAACTCTATCCCGTGTAATTTCCCAGTGGAGAGGATTAATGTCATTGACAGATCGCTTTGTCCACATAATTGCAAAAATAAGGTAATAAATACATACTATACAGGGTAATCCTGGTTTTATCTGTAACAGTAGGTCTCATGAATAAAAGGAAGACAAAAATGTCATATACACATAAATTAATAAATACTTCGTTAAAAAATCATAACAAAAATAGGGAATAACACCGATGTAGTTGTGCATTCAATAAAACATAGAAGCAACTTGGCTATGTTATTAGTTCCATTTTAAAGCACTTCCTGGTTTTATGAATATTGATATCTATGAATTTATCACATTATAAATTTTTTGCTGGTTTTCCTTAACTTTTAATGAATGCATCATGAATCTCTCGTATAATATAATACCTAAAGCGTATTAGTCCTTGGCCGATAAGCCGAGGAAAGTTTAAAATTCCATTCACGAATAAAAATTCGGTTACGTGATATTTAGTGACCAAAGAATCTCGCCGAGAAGAATGTTAATAACCTCCATCGTTATGGTTAATCCGCGGTCAAGCATTATGTTAAATAAAAACACGTGTGTCATTTCGTATATTTGCAAAAATTTTTTAACAAATTCTTTCAACCTATATTTTTTATCACATTTTTTCTTATCTTATCTCATACAGTATGTCATTGCGTTTGACGAAGAAAAATCAAAACAACTCGTAAATACAAGTCACTGAAAAATATGTAGTTATTGCACGATATATTACTCAGGTATACTCGCGCATTCATGAAGTATAAAGTGAAATCTTGGGCCGAATATCGGTATCACTGCCGCGCTTTATCTCTCCATTCATATCTCATCGAGACAGAGTTAATACAAAGCGTCCCTTGATAATAAGCCAAAATCTTTGCGAATCTATGGCCAATTAGCAAGACAGTATAGAATCTTTTGCTTTAGTATTTAGAAATTTCGTAACTCATGTTCGTTCGTATCGATTCAATTTATTTTCGTCAAATGTTTCGTCAACAACTACCAATAGCAAATTACTGACATTTGCGGACGACACAGTTGTACTAGTCAGGCACACTAACCCTGCAACAGCAGTCACATTACTACAAGAACATATCGCAAAAATAGAAAAGTGGCTTCAAGTTAAACAAATTAAAGCAAATCCTGATAAATGCAACCACATTACATTCACATTGCGAAAACAGATACCACCAAACATTATACTCAACGGCACGCACATAATACAAACAAGGCAAGTCAAATACCTTGGACTCCACTTTGATACACGATTCACATGGAAACAACATATTAAATCAATAATAAGCAAAATACAGATAGCAAGGAGACAGATGTACTGGTTAACAAGTCGAAAATCCAAACTGAGCATAGAAAACAAATTAAAAATTGAACAAAACCATTATAAAACCAATCTGGACGTACGGAATACCACTATGGGGAACAGCAGCAATGAGCCATATAACCAAATTAGAGGCAATGCAATCTAAAATACTCAGAACAATAGTAAACGCCCCATGGTACGTTAGAAACGAGGACATACGGAAAGACCTTGGAATTCCAACGGTCAAGGAAGAGATTAGCAGATTCGCAAGAAGGTACAGAGAAAGAATAGCAACGCATCCGAACCGGCTGGCAGCGGAAACGATCATCACATTCATAGAAAGGAGATTAAAAAGGAAACATCCAGCAGATCTCATAAAGGATATACCCTAACAAGCACGAAGATGGTACCCCATTGGGGGTAGCCACCCACATGATAATCAAACAGCTAAAAAATTCTACCAAATGTCCAAATTGGACAAATTGTGAATATGAAATATTAAATAAAAAAAAAAATGTTTCGTTGTTTAGGAATTTTGCAGATTCTTTCGATGATCTGTGAATTTATTCGAATGATCGCCTTGTGAAAACAAAGACCATCGTTTTTCCTGATTTTTCGCATTTCGTACTTTATTCTGACATACGTATACAGCTTTCGTTATTTGATCTTTCTTTTTAATGCTCCTATATTTCAAGTTCTAATTATTTATTGCTCATCCTAATCTTAGATTAAGTCAACTAAATAATTAATTTTAGGCTCTGTCTTCTATCTTTCTTCTTCTTCCAGTCAACGTTACTTCTACTTATCATTATACAACTGACACTATACAACATGCATCGAGCAATCAACGATATTGGAAATGTTCAAATCTTTCGAGAGTATGCGCTTACTTGGGAAGATAAAAAAAGACATTGAAGTGAATCGAATTTTCATAAACATATTATAAAAAGTCTAGTGATGTGTCTGTACCTAAGTAGAATTAAAACTACAGAAAATATCAGCGAGCACGATAAGAAATATTAGAGCTGTTGACAAATATACGTACATATATGTGTATCGTGTGGAACATTTAAATAATATCACCTGCAGATTGTCGATATTTATTTTAGACCAGATATCCTGAAAGCGATAATTGTTGCCAGTATTTAAATTTAGAGAACCCACCCGTTAGAAATAGAAATAGTACGGGCCTTACATCCTCCCATAGGAAAAAAGGATATGGGGACGATGATCTCGAGGCTGCTTGCACATCGAAACTATTTCTTACTATACGTTACAAGGAAAAAAGCGTAAGATTACAGAAACATAGATAGTTGTTTGTCGTTAAAGAAAAACTTGACGTGAAAAATAATGAGTAGTTTACTCGTTGTTTAAAAGCGTAGTTTTCTTGACGATGAATCACGAGTTATGTATTATTTCAAATACGTCAGTATTTTCGTTATGAAGCACCAAAATAATTCTTATTCACTTTTTTTTATAATGGCAGGGTTGTATTGCAGCGATAAATATTGCAGAATGGATAGGTTTGTAGGATAGGATTAGAGAAGGATTGCGAATACTCAACGATGAAATATTAAAGACAATTTTCTTGTTTTCCACTATTGTTACATTTTAGTTCACAATGTAACACCTTAAAATGTTCAACAGTCTGTACGTCTGGAAAATTATATCTATGCAAGCTAATAAAAAACGAAGGATTTTTTACGTCGCAATAGTTGAAGAATGGCGCTGGTATACTCTGCTATACTTTTTCAAATCAAAGACACTGGAATTTTACACGTGGTATGTAGCGCGTGTTTCATACAAATTCGATTTAACGCGTTCATCGAGGATAGTTTCAGAATAATGCGAAAAGAGCAAAAATGAATGGGAAATTTTGATGAAAAATTGTGGAATTTGGGTAGAGAAATGTTGCATATAATTGATTATTTCTTGTATTTACTATAATCATACTACACTTGGAGGTCACAATCATTTTATCGAAACCATTTCATTCGTTTTTGGCGAGGCGCACGTATGCTTTATATTTCAATGCGCTTCATTTCTATGGACGAGATTTTTCTCAACGATCATTTGTTTTGCCATTTAATAGACGAGAACACCGCGCTTTTGAATACCATGATACGTAATTAGTATTAATCCGGAAATCGATAACTTCGACTACAATTAGAATACCAAACGACATTAATAACGGGCTGGCGAATTCGGTTGTTATTAATTGTGCATGGCAAAACCAAGGTGGTAGCCACGATGGCCAGATATCGGTACGTTATAACGTGTTATACATAGAACGTTTCCACGTGTTCGCACTTCTGCACAAGCGAATGAAGCAATTTGATCCCAATTAGCGAATCTCGAATTAAATCCGCAATAACCACTAATTAAAATTGTCGTATTATTAAATTTCTTTCCTGTTTAATGACAAAGTGCGTGTACGTATGCGTATAAATATATGTACGTTGTATCGTACACGTACACGCAGCTGATAACCAGATGAGCGTGCGAGAGGAATGTTTGCACGTAAGAATAGATAAAGCGTGCTTCGCGAGGATTTTAATGAAAATCGATGAGGCGCATGATCGGAGGTATACTCTCGAAACTATTCGTACACTTATTGGCGTCTTTTATGAACATATTACGTGCGTTATACGAAACATTTTGGAATTTCATTGGTACTGTAACGACACCTAACTATCACGGTTGTGTTGATAAAACCTTAAACGATTCTGAAAATCTATACGAAAGTTAGAAGATATTTAGTACACCCGTACAGGATAAGTCGTATAAGACGAGTAAAAAAGAAAAAAAGTTATTTGGTTCCTAGATAGCCGTTATTTTGTGACGAAAATATATATATTATAACACGGATAATATGCAGAAAAATGTTCTATGGCAGGCGTACGTATACTTTTGCAAATGACTGTATGAATCACGAGAGACGAGGGCGTTATAACAATTAGCATAAAGACTCTAATTGGTGAAGATCTGAAATGACAAAATCAATTAAGCGCTTTAAATATTGACTGCCGGATAAAGAGATATTTCAATGAAAGGATAAATAGGTGGTCTGCAAATTCGAGTGTACATATCTATTCAGTCTTACGGTTGGAACAAATCAAATTAAAGTCCAGTTATAGAAGGGCTAAAGTAAAACTAACATTTATCTGCTGAGTAGACTTTCTTATTAGTTATTTAGACCTCTTACTTCTTTTTGAACGAAATACTGACAAGAATAATAGAATCACAGAGGATAAATCACTTTCAAAATAGATATAGCGGCTACAAAAAGTATTTGCACACCATTGTATTTATTGCAGTATTAATATATTAATTAGTTAGGTCCACGTATATATGTTTATTAAATTTCATATGATTTTTGTTGGTGGTACTTTTAATGCCATAATTATCTACGGAATTAGATTTTTAGCCTCATGTACCTAAATAACGAATGAATACTTTAGGAATATATTCATACGGAAAAGGAAACGTTTGATTTCAGTCGAATTAAAATAATGTAACATGTACATGTACAAGCGTAACAGCATACTAACACGCACAACTAAACTATTTATGGCTGACTCATTCTCCGAACACTTTGGTTTCGGTTTTCCATCATTCTAAATTCATAACATCATCAACTTTCCAATTCGTTCGATCATCACACCAACGTGTAGATTGAACTTAATCATTTAATTATTTTTAAACCATTGCTTAAGCATGCAAATACAATTAGTAACGCAATATAGTCGTAACTAGAGAATAAATAATTAACAGAGAAAATAATTACAGAACTCGAATTATACAGGCCAAAAAATATTTGAACAAAGCAAATTTCGTGTATCGATGTATCTAGCGACATATTATATTTTATAATTAGACTACGGATTTTAGTATAGGAAATTCGAAAGTGCAGAATTGCGCAGAATGCAGTGCATAATAAGTCTCTACCGAGATTCTACTTTTTTAGCGATGTTCCCAGAAATACGAATTACCATAAAAATCTACAAACCGTTTGCACACTGCAGTTTTATTATTATAATTCTCGATTCATCATGCCTGTTTTTTTATATAGTTCTAACAATTTTCTAGAAAAATTATCACAACTGCATATCAAAAGCAACGATACTTTAAAAAAACATATTGACACGTAAATTCATTTAACAAATAAATATGTGTAGCTTGTTTGTTCCGTTATAGATAAACTAGATTTTTTATATTTTTTTTCGTATATAGCGGGATTCAGCGATATCTAACGTTTATTCATACATGGTACATTTGAAATAAATTTTGATTCTATAAAAAGTCGATGGGGCGAAAGTGATGCGTGATTTTCGATTTGCAGATATCGTTCATTGAATTTATACATAGAATAAATTGCTTTTAACGACACACACTTATCATTTTGAATAAAAATATCGTCGTAACCTAACAGCTTATCCGTTAATCTGTCAAATTTAAATATACAGTTGCAGCGTGTGAATAATAATTATGTACACGGAATAACAAAAAAGATTAACGTCACGAGTGAGACATATTGATAGATAAAATAATACACCATTTATTTATTTTCTTCAAAGCAATCCTCAAGAATATACTCAACGCTTGTATTATGGTTATAGTATCTGTTTATGACGATCGTATAATTGTTAAAAACTCCTCGAAAGTTCGTACGATATAAATCTATTGGTGAAATTTGCTAAATATCAAATACGGATTTTGAGAATGTTGTATCTTTAATTTCAACTTTTACTTCGAGAAGAAACAAAAGGTGACTGGAGAAGTTAGAAGAATAGAAAATAACAGCTAAACAAGAACGCTTCAGAAGGATCTTCAAGAATCTCTTTCATAATCGAAAATGTTGTTACAACTTTAAAGTGTATCAATAATGCAAACGAAACGATATATAAAAGTCACCATGTGGAATGGGTGTTGAAATGTCATCGCTTTCAAATAAACTAGTTGTTTGTTTTAATAACTTGGAAACGTTTTAATAACTTCCGTGCAAAAATTGTTAACCTTTCCTGTTTCATTATAAAAGCTGTCATGCAGCCATAGTTCAAGTCTCGTAGCTTTGCTGGCCAACTGCGTGAACCAACAGAAAGAGAGAGAGAGAGAGAGAGAGAGAGAGAGAGAGAGAGAGAGAGAGAGAAAGAGCGAGAGAGAGAGAGAGAAAGAGCGAGAGAGAAAGAGAGAGATAGTCAATGTTAAAAAAGGGATCGAAGGCGACCACTCTCTATAAATGACCAGTATAGGCGGCTTAAATAATTTGCAACAATGGTCCTGTGTAAATGCGTGTAAACGTAGAGTATATCTTTTCGAATTGTACTGATCCAACCGCCGCATCTGTGTGTAATTGACGATTGTTTCGCCACTTTAACGATTAGCTTCTCTTCACTCCTGCAGATGGTCCACCGGGCAACCAGCATCACCTACTTTATTCAGTTGAAAAAAAAAAACAGTTTGCTAAATACGTCCACATAACGGAAAAACGAAATATCGACTATTTTATTGGAACGTTGTCGTCGTTAAACGTGTCAGTTTGGATTTAATCATGTTGTTTTGTTGGCAAATTTTGTCAGTGTATTTTATTGATGAAAATAAGAGTAAAAATTAATGCAGCAAGAAGACCATAAACGCTTCGTTAAGAAGTTGCAATAAAACGTATTTCGCATTTCGAAGCGTTTATCGACGTAAAGTTGATATCGATGCGCTGTTGAATCTATCGAAAACCGAATTCCATGGCGATTTTTTCTCGTTTCTTCGCGTGTAATTTTTCTTCTTGTTATTAATTCATTTCATTTCACGGATACATCCGCATTGTAAACTTCCTAGAATCACGCACAGAAGCACTAAACACATGTATAACTTCTAGCAACACGCGTCATGAATATCGCGTACCTTAGATTTCAAACTTTCTCGATGAGATGCCGTGATATCGGTCTTTCTCGCAAATGCAAATGCAATAGGATTGTTCGCGAGAATCCAATATCATGACGCTATGTATCTCGTCTTATGCTGTGTCAAACTAATTGTAGGAGAAAGAGTACCGATGCACATATTTGTCGCATTTCATGGTTTTTTCTATAACTTTTTATTTCTACTTTTATGGATATCCGAGAAGTGTCTTTCTTTTATAGACACGTCTTTTACAACATGCATCTTTATACAAACATGAAATCTAATCTGCCGAACGTTGTGATTTTTATTTTGATAGAACAAAATGGAACATACGCAATTTGATAAAATAATATAAAACGAAAAATGTTGTGCATCCATTATTTCCTTATAAAACGAAAGAAACTTTTCGGACGACCTAATACATATATTACAATGAGAAAGTTTGTACATCGAACCACAGGACAATAGTATGCATAGTGTGATCAAAGCGAAGTATTATAGAAATAGAACCTTGCTATTTTTGAAGATACACACAAGATACATTTTAGAAGAAGAACATAAAAATTATGCAAAAATAGACGACGAGACAGAGAAACAAGCTGATGGGAAGGAGAAGCGAGCGGGGGAATGACGAGACGGAGTACCAGAGGTAAATTTATTTGCATAGGCCCCTTGAGTCTCTTTCGAGCGGAAATACAACTAATTGGATTCCCTGGCATCAGCGTATGCTTATATATGTGATCCTAAGTGTGTATGTTCAAGTGAATTGCTCCTTTTTTAGTCAAAGTAGAAAGAAGCTAGAAGGACCACCAAGAAAAGTACATTGGCTAATGTAATTTCGTCTGTATGCAGTAAGCTCGCGTGCCTTTTTCTTTCTTTTCTTGTCCTTTACTATTCTATCTCCTTTTCTGTATATTCGTTTTATCCTTTTCTCTTCAATCCTTTTTACGCCCGTCGACTGGTCCAAAATTTATTTTTCTCCGCGAGAGCTTCGCAGAAACCGTGCTAAACTCTCAAGACCTAGTACAGATTTAAGCATACCCTAAGGTTGCTTTCGTTTGTTTCCTTTTTCCTTTCATTTCTCTGCTCTGCGCTATTTTCACTTATTTTCCGGCTCTTTCAGTCGTCGTCCATTTGTTTATCATTTTAACATTGCGCGTTTAAGTGAATTTCGGTTAGAATATCTGCCGAATTGTTTCGATCGTATTTTCTGATTTACCTGCAATTGCAATAGCTTTTTGTAGTGAATCGCTCACCGAGCGATTGTTACGACTATTGTGAATGACATTTTATTCACCAACAATTTTTGCCGAATAAATAAACTCTTATAAATACAAGAAACGTAGCCGGTAGCAATAATTCTCCTGCGACATATTGAAAAATATTCTTCGTCGTTCAATTATTAATGAAAATCAATGAGAAAAGATTTACTCTCTATACATAAAGTTACTGTTTATATTAATATTCTCCTGTTTGATTTATTTTCGTATACCCAATGAACAAGTAATTGTACAAACTAAGTAATATCATAATAAACAGTTGCACAACAGATATATAATACACACAATAAAATATTAGAGAAACGAATTAGTACAGAAATGTGTTGCTTTCATTTTCCTCTGTATAATCTGATAGAAATAATTAAATTATGTAATAAATTTTATTGAGATATGTGTAATTTTGTGTGCTACACTAGATTAGCCGCATGGTAGTGACACACATATATGAGTATGAGTGTGTGGGAGTATGTGCGTGAACAGCGTCTCGTAAAACAAAAGAATCCAACTGTTCCGTTGGTAGTGTGGTATAGAAGATGGTGAGACAAAGAGAGTGCTGAGACGCGTGCAAATATGTATCGACAAATATCTTGTAAATCACATGTTAAATAAATCTGAAACTATTTTTATATCAATTCTAAGTGTAATCTAAGTGCTCCTATACGTTTATTTCGGCGATTAAGATGCACAATTCTCAACAAATTTATTGTTTCATAAAATTTCCTTCGAGTATGGTAATACATAAAACTATTGTCCGTTAGATTTGTTTCCTAATAAACTTATAAGGAAATAGTGCATAAAATGCACCAATATTTTACAGTAAGAATGAACAGATATGTGTCGATTTTTACCTTATTTTTTAAACAAATGAATTTCATTAAACGTCGATTATTTAAATAAACCGCTTGCTTAAAAACAAGCAATTTTTATGTATAGTTCGTGTCTTCGAACCTAATGATTTCCGAGATAATCCGTGAAATATATTTCCAACTGCAAACTTCTGTTTCCACACTTTTGACACGAACACGTGTTAAATATTTTTTCACGAACCACGTCATACATAAGTTTTCGCTTGAGAATGTTGCCTTATTAGACGAGTATCGTATGGCAACCGCGTGCAGATAATTATCTGTCTTACTTCGTTTTGTCTACCATCCTTTATTTCAATTTACTTTATGTTATCGTTTTCACATTGCAGAAGGTACTTCCTTAAGTCACTCCGTTCTACGGAATCACGATTAATCCGAGCGTGGGTGAAGTAGATCAACACCAAGCTGGTGCAAACTTTTAACTATCAAGGAGCTGGAGCAGGAAAGCGGTAAGAAAGTTTTCGCGGAGTTCGTCTATCCGGTAAGTTTCGAGAGTCCGAGATATCGTCGAGCCATCAGCTGCCCTCCTGCTTCTCCACTCAACCACCTTCTTCTACTGACGCTTCTCCTTTCCGTTTCTTCCCCTTGCTATCGTGTCCTTTGGAAAATTAAATTTGTGTGAAATACCTAGAAGAAAAAAAGCTGTAACGCTTGTCCTTAATGATTTTATATTTCGAAATTTGTAAACTCATCGTCACGAAACGTAATAGATTATTTTATAATATTTCGCTGCCCTCGATTTATTCGAACAATATCGAGGCTTTCTTTTTGAGATCCTTTTTATTAATTAATTTTTATTAATTTTTATTAATAGAGATTGCACAATTTTTTTGTTTTCTATCACTTAGATGATCTTGCACGTTTAGATTGCAGTGCAGCTTGTTTCGAAGAGTCGATCGAACGATATAAAATATGTTCCAGCATTTAAGCTTCAGCTCCTATATTGTTTGATTATATTATTGTATTATGTGGAATTTTTAGTTATATATAACATTGTGTATATCGTATATTGTTATGGTATAGTTTTTTTATCTCTCTGTATTATATAATAGGATGTTTAAATTGCTAGTTCTGTAACACATAGGGGTATGTGGAATTTTTTATAATCCCATAGGGGAGGCGATAAAGTAGTCTACCTGCTTTGCGCTATACAGAAGTTTGTATGTTTTCTTTTAGAAAAATATGTTTAATAAGGGTAAAGACTTGTTGTTATTCTAAAAAATAAATATGCCGTAATAGATATAGATACAGTCGGAGTATTTACATTTCCATGTAAAGAAGCTCTTCTAATACGACTTACTTTTGTACCCAACAAATTTATGTCGTATCGAAATATATCGTAATAATAAATGTTTATACATATCAACAGACTTTCTGTTATTTAACAAATTTTTCAAAAAAAAAAAAAAAACGATAAAATTCTCGGTGTAAATGAGCAGTGCGTAGACGGAGTGTTTGAAACTACGTGTTTTTTGATAACTGTCATCATCATCATCTAGAAATATCTCTGACGAATGAGAAGAGAAGAAGGTAAACAAGAATAAGAATAGTAGAATGTAAAATGTATTGCGAGTCATATACAAGAGCCATTATAAGAGGAGCAGAATTAAATCCTGAAATTCCATAAGAGTCTTGAGAAAGTTAAGCGAGTTCATAATTTCGAGTAGTTACTAAGTACATTAATAAAGAGATATTATTATAATCAAACGTTTGCAATGTGTTACCTTATCTTACTGAACTACCTTCAACGTAAATACCGTCATGCAAGATTTAAAATAATCTCCACATTATAAATACTGTTATTTCTTACTGTTATTCTATTCTAGTAACAAATATCCTAGAGTTTACAAGAATATCCGAGTTACAGGAATCTTACGTTTCTGTAAGCAGGGAAACAATTTTGATAACATTATATAATATAATGATTAATTTATTATAACTTCGTATTAATTTACAGTATGCACTTTGTCATCGCAATTATCAACTTACAACTAATATATATTATAGTTTCAAGGGAAGTTTAACCTTGTATAATGCCATGTAACTTGGAAGTTACCCTTTGTGTACACACACACACGTGCTTATATTGTAAAAATGTTCATTCACTTGTATACTAAAATTTAATAAATTTGCTTACTAAACCGATCGATTTATGGCAATCAATTAATTTTCCGATTCTAGATAACGGTAAAACACCGTAATCAGATGAAATTCTTGTTCTGGGAACTAGGAACGATTAAAAATATTAAGATATTAATGGTCATACGTGGAACAACGAAAAATAATGTCGAATTAAAACGTAAACTTTCTATTTATTGATATTTATCTTCTAAAAAACGACGTATCTCTAAATCGTGTGAAAGGATCGTTTCGCTGAAATAATTCTTTAAAGCAGAATTCCTTTCTCAGATGTAATTTAAACAAGCAGACTCGAAAGTAAAATAATTGTGGAAATTATACATACCAGTCAAAGTTAACTTTTGCAAATGGAGGTTTTTAAAAGTACTCCATCAGCGTACACATTCGAGGAAGAAAGTAGGAACTAAATAAATAGAAAATATTGATATAGAATCTGAGATAGCACTGGATCCGCGTGCGTTATATTTTATGTGTAAAAGGGTTTTGATGCACGTTTTACTATTCTCCGATCAAACGCAAAGAGTGCAAATATTACCTTTCTATGGACTGAAATAATTGTGTTCGGATATAAGAATACCAATATGCGTATTATTGCATATGCATTTTATTGTTTTTAAGAATATTACAAAGTTTACATTTTTACGAAACACCAGCTTTAAGTCGGCCGTTGCCCCGTCCGTATTTTTCTTTCTATAATTTCGATTGCACAGCTACCTAACGATACTTTGTATTAAATTTTCCTTATATAGCTTATTTCCGAATACGACGTTTTTTCGGCGTAAATTGTGCGTCTTTTTCCCCCACATGTGACAAGACAACGTACAATTATCCACGTGAGAAACAATTATCGCGTAAATCTACACCGACACACTCGAAGGATCGTCCTTGCGCTTTGTTAATTGCCATTGCAAACAAAATTTTTACCGTTTGATATTATGAATTAGAAAGGTATATCCGACGGAATGATAATAAAAATGTTAGTCTCAATTATACTATTTTCGAAAGCTATCAGCTGCGATCTTGTCCCATTGCGAAGTTTCGGAGTATGCAAGTTCCGTAATAACATAATTGGCGCATCAATTTTGATAATTAATTGGTGTGATGGTAGTCCAGGTGGGCTTAAGCGTTTAAAAATTCTCGTGGATAGTGTCCGATGTCATTAGAACTGACGTGGTGTTGTCAAGCAGCATCAGTAGCGTAACTTATCATCTCCACTATTATAGTGGTCAGGCATCCTCATTATCGCGCTGTTGAGCCGATGGTGGTACAGCAACGATTCAGTGACGGAGACAACGGAGTTGACTGACATTTTTGTTCAATAAGTCTCCTTCTGTAACAGAGTTATATTAAATAGAGTATGATAAATAAGTAAAAATCTTACGTCTTTATGTATTAGCGTAGAAGTGTAGATTAATTTCGCACAATAATTATCTTATGGAAATTTGTTGGAATTTTATTTGACTATTTCTGGTTTGATAGAAAGACGGGGTTATAGGAGAATTTGAATACATAACAATAGAATTATGAACAAATATGGTAGAATAGTTTTTACCTTTTAAACAAATCAACTGATAATCAGTCAAAGTATAATGCGAAACTGTCGCTCTGATTGTCACTCGTTCGTAACTTTCAATTTCATTTCACGATTATCTTCGACGATTTTCTCATGCGTGCAATTTGCACGCGATAAATTCTAATTAAATGTAATAAATTCACATATTACTTTTCTCTTTATTTTTAAATTTTTTTTTATTCATTCAGGCAAATTAATTGGACTTTTCTAGGACGTATGATATACATATAGTCACTAAAATCTTCGGATTTAAGCGATTCAATTCATTCTAATCGTATCTGCTTGGTCTTTCCACGTATTTCTATTGTTCGATACTCGAAACTTGTAAACAATGGCTCGCAATAGTTCTATGAAATTTTTGTTCAATAATGATATTAACTACAATTTAACATAAGACTTATTTCCTTCAAAATTTTCGACTATTTAGCTTCTGTAAAAATTGTTAGCCTCTGAAAGAAATTGTTCTTCTCTTACTCTTGAGTTTTCATTTTACTTTGTTCTGGTAAAAATTACAAGATTTAGTCATTTGGACTACTTCAAGATATTATCATATTTATTAAAATATTAGAATAACGTCCAGCAATATTTGTTTCTCATGTGTGGTCAACAACCTTAAAAAATGATACAAAAAGAAATTCAAATATTAACGATATTTACTTTCGTAATACATATCGCTTCTTTTTGGACGTAACTATGAGTTGCGCGAGAAAATGTATTTCTATTTCTTCTTTTCTAAAAGTATAAACGCTTTAAGATAACGTACTCGACAGATTTGTCGAGGATTACGTTTTGGTCCAAAGCGTTGTTAACGTTTGTCAGTATCCTAAACGTTTCCAACGTTGTCGTGTTCCTGCTTCCGATGCGTGAAAGCAAACAGCAGCAAGGAATTACGAAAGGTACCTACTGTAAGTGGAAACAATATAGCACGATCGTAAAATCAACGAAGGGATAAAGTTTACACGTTTCGAGTGCTGAAACATATAATCAAAGATATTATGAGAGAAACAAAGACTTCAAATTCACTCCAGAGCTGTGTAACGTCCTCTATGCTTCAAAAGTATCTCTGATTTTTTTACCCAACATGACTTTATCAATTTTGAATGTTTACTACACCACATGGATTTTAATACCTCTAGGTTTAATGATAAATTATGAGCAGAATATATATATATTACAAACTTATAAATAATTCCTCCAGTTCAAAATTTAAATCGCCTGTACGGTCCTGGGTGCGGCCACATCAATGGATGTACCTTTTTAAGCTTTAATTTGTGAGCGCGCAATATCGCTTTCACCTTGTATATACATAAAAACTCTTCGCAGAGCAGGTCTTCGGTAGCATCCAGTTTTCGATGGCGTGCTATGTAGATGTGTGATATTCTATTCATAAAGTGAATTTTTAATTAGTTTGCTTTATACCTATTCACTAAATAATGGCTAATCAGGAATACCGTGAGTGCAGCGTTTAAGGCTGCTTTCTTTTTCCCGCATTTCTCATCTATAAAATATGTCGCACGCGTTTAAACATTTTACTTGTCACTTTGTGCCACGAGTTGAACAAAGTTAAATACGTTACTAGTACGATTCTATCTCGCAAGAGAGTATTTATTTCCTTTCCGTGAAAATTAAGCTGCATGTAAAAAGCTGCACGGTATATAACTATAGACAAAAAGCGATATCCAATTTCCGACATTAACGATTATAACTTGGCAACGTTTCAGCATGCTTTCAACCAATGTTTTGCATATAAAGCGAGTATCTTTTGTTCGAATATGATGCATTAATACTTTCAACGATGGAATAAGATTTCCTCGAAGTTTTTACTTCATGATAGCCGTGCAGCTTCAATTGGATCTGCGTCGCCAAGTGTTGTCTTCTTTTTTCTTTCTTTTTTTTCGTTCCGTACAGATGTAATTTCGATATCTTGTTATCTCGAAGTATACAATAAGTTTGATGGTAGAAACTTCTGGGAAGGGTTGTATACATATGTTTAAATTATCATCGCACTTCTGTATCACCTATCAACTTGTCTAACGCTTTGACTGCTACACCGAAATCACATGTTTCGCTCAGGACGCCACGGGAGTATTTTTATTATTCAAAGCATATAATGACAAAATAATAATAAATTGATAATGTAAGACAACATTTTTTCCCAATGAACTGTTTATCTTATGGGTCGTCACAGGTGACCACCGTGGCGCCTTGGTAACAATTGATAGCGACATATTATAACAAGGCTTGTTTATTTCAACAAACCATTCGCATTCGTTATTTCGTCGCAAGCAAAACGTCCAGAATATATTGTTGAAACGTGTAGAAGATATTAGTAAACAGTACTTGCTCATTCTATATGTCGGAGATGAAAGGAAAACCGGAACCCTCCCTTTACAATTTTGGGAAAAAGTCGTCTAATGCTTTAGTTTAGATTTTATCATAGCTGTAATTAAGCAACTGTTGTCATTCGATCTGATTGTAATTGTTCGAGATTTGTAATAGCGAAATTGGGTTCGAGGGGACAACTGGTCGCCGAACGTAGCCACGGTCACGGGATAAACGTTTTGCCTGACCTTTGCCTTTTGTTCTCCCTAGAAATGTGGTTGTGGCGGCATACGGCCTCAAGAACGGGCCTGGCCACATGGGATTGTATTTTTGGAGGTGTCGATATAATGGGACACCCGTTGTATTAACAATCAAACTCCAGACAGAAACTGCCTAGCAACGGCGTTTGGGACTTTCTCGATGCTTCCAACGAGTATACATCAAACTTTTGACAAAAACTGCCTAGCAACGGCGATTGGAACCTTCTCGATGCTTCCAACGAGCATATAACAAACAAAATGAAATCGTTCAGCGAGAAAGAATTCCATCAGTTTATTCATTCGTGTGATCGCCTTGGAAAGTGACACATCGAGCAGTATACCGAGCGTCTCAGTAATCGTATTTTTGTGCCTAAAATTATTCTACGCATAGTAAAGAGTTATCCCGTTGGCCGTGGATTCGTTTGAACCCAAGAACATTGTTATTAGCGTTCATTAACTCATTATTCGTTAAACTCATTATTCGTAAAACATATAATTCGTTAATCTTATTATTCGTTAAACTTATTATTTGTTAATCTTAAACTCAATTATTATTATTCGTTAAACTCAATATTAATTATACTTTGTAAAGACTTGTATATACGCGTAAACATAATCTCTGTTTTGTAAAACGATGGCTAATTCAAATGAAGGATCGTTACGCGCCCTAAATTCTAATGTTAACCCGACATGTATATAATAGTAAGGTATGTTCACACTTCTAACTTCAATTATGTGATCAAAAAGCAGTATTTACGATTATTTTCTAAACTGTGTTTATAATAATATTCGTAGATTACACCTCAAAGATATGGATGCAAACACAGTGCACCGTTAGATGCAAGATTTGTTCTCTTTTTTTTTATTGGTGTTCTAATAAAAATGTTTAATTGCTCAATCGGGCACTTTTTATTTCAAAGTATCTTGTATTTATCGGTTATATTCAAAATGCCCTAACTGTCAATTTTCATTTAATTTTTACAATTGTAAGAAGTTCAAGCGCTCCGGTCACCAATTCTATTCTTCTCGATAGCGAAGCCTTGTCCGTGAATACTTTGCTTTGCGCTTTTGACTTGTCTTTTCATAAGAAATTACCTTTTCCTCTGATACGTCATAATTACAAGGATGCCCTATATTTATTTTGTATAACGTTAATTCATTTCTATTTTACGTAATTAGTCTGCGTAATTATGCTATACATAGCGGAACATCACGTGCGATGTACAAGCGAGCATGACGCAATTCGTTATGGACAAAATAAAAGGGAAATAAACGGCGAACTTTTCTAAAATTTTTCGATAAAACCGAGTTTTAAAATTTCTCCAGTATACTTGGATTTTGCCGATTACCGACTAGATGAGTAAATAACCAGCAGAGATTAATTCTATATGGGAAAATAAGTAAAAAATATGGAATACAATTTTTCGTTTAAGACTTCATTTTCAAGAAAATGGAATTTAGTTAAGAGCACGTTTAATTAAGAATCGACTTAGTTGAAAAGGTCAGTTAAACGATCTGGCTTCAGATCTATATATTAGTTTTGAGAAACAAGAATATTGAACAGATACATGTTATTATAATTTCGTCTCAGATTACGCACGAATCCCGTACAGACAATGTCATTGATTTGTTTTGAATGTTAACGCAATAAAGCACACGTATGGCGGTGAGCGTTCCAAGTAAATTATTGTGCGATGAGTATTCTGCTGTTCAATTTTAGTGCGGATCGATTCAATGACATCTACAATTAGTGTGTACACTATGATCCGTTCCATTCAGTTGCCCTGGTTGTTTTCCGCTCTAATTGTATTTTGAGTCTTATAATTTAGATTGCATATTGTATAGATACTATAGGCCGATAGATACTCGGATTACACAATTAGTACAACAATGATTATAGTCATCGAATGACTAGCAGTAGCGATCGAATGCTTGGCTTTCCATCATCTGCCTATCCTTTATAATGCTAATTTCCCTTACCAGTAGTATGAGGAATATATACATATTTTTGTATGTAAAGATGACAATACACAGCTCGAATATGAAGGCAAGCAACTAAATCAAAACACACTGAATTCTTTAATAAAATTATAACTCGCTAATTGTAAGTTTTATGTATTGGCGATAAAAAAAAAATGTGTTTCAAAAAATGTTTTCAATATTATATGTCTGTATATTGTAATATACTATGCAACAATATATTTATACATTTTCTCCAAATATCGAATACGCATGTAACATAAAGGACGTTTTACGTTTATGGCTACGGTTCTTGTTCTTCGATAAATTTTTTAGCGAAATGTCTTTCATCGATAACTTACATTGACCAAATAGCCACCTCTAGACATATTTTAAATATGTGTCTTTTTAATAACGCTTTTCTTAAGATTTTCACATGTCTCTTATATTATTTCTTCAATTTCCCGGTAAATATTGCCTTTTACCTATTCAATCCCGGTTGGCCTGTTCGCATTGACTGTTCCCTTTAAGTACCTTCAAAATTAGGCGAAATTAAATTAGACGAGGTTAAATTAGGCGAACGAGGAGGCCAATCAATGTCACTACTGTTTAACGTAATTCGAACGATTCATTTTGATCGAACATGTTGTTACGACAATATGTTGCTGAAGCGGAACGAACAAACGTGTCATGAGAAAATTGGATGTTCTTGTCGAGAATTTTGGATCTTAATAGCCGAAATAATGGTATAGGAATACTAAATTTATACTTGGAATTAATATTAGAATAGTTACATATTTATTTGATGAGCGATTTCTAAAATATTCATCGATACACACTTGCACGCGTCTCAGCACTTTCTTCCACACCCGACTGTTAACCGACTGGACAGTTTACATTTATCTGTTTTCGAGACGCCGCGCACACACATACTTCCACACACTGATATTCACATACAAGTATTTCTACTACGCGTCTAACCTGGCCTAGCACATAAAATTATACATATCTCAATAGTTCTATATTGCACGAGTGTTATTACTAGATTGTGAAGTTTTATGCAAATTCATATTTTTTAGAGAATAATTACAAATGTAGAATCTCGTTTTACCAATCAACTATTATAGAAAGCATCATACTTCCACTATTTTATATATGTTTTCTATATTTAGGAATAAGACAAATTTTGTAAATTTCCAATTATCCTAAAAGATACAAATGAACATCAGCAACATTTGTAATTTCACATTCGTTCGCTTATTGGCACCTGTGTTGCGTGGCGAATTTTCTACAGACGAAACTGCGCTGACTATCAAACCTCTCGGAAAGCTCGTCTATTCGAATAAATAATGTCTATAGAAATAATTGACCTGAAAACCGATCAATATTTAACCCGAGTTCAACTGTTTCTAAGGCAATAGAAAGCCTAACCGATGAAACGCGTCTCCTCTCCTCTTCTCGAACATTTTTCCTCCTTTTGCCTTCCTACGGTGTTATTATGCTGAGCTTAACGTAGCGTTATCGGATTTTCCAGAAAAATTGATTTGTCGTGCGATATCCATCTTTCAAGTGGAATTTTGGGTTCTATAGAAAGAGGCATGCGTGCATAGGTTCAGAGGTTCGTTCATTGATCAGAGAGCGTTAGGTAGCATCATGCTGTTTATTTCACACTACACAAGAGGGTATAATAACTTTACAGTAGTTCGACATGGTTAGGCTACATAAACTGAAAGGAAAGTTGGATTTAGTTTCGTGACGTAGTCTATATTCATCGTTTATGGAGTTCTCTAATTTATTTTCATATACATATTTATACACGTAAGGCTGTAAAGCGTGAAACAACGAAGGATGTTGGAAAAACGAACTGTGTCGTCCTGGCTCTGCTAGAGGACTCATCACTAAGACTAATTTGTCAGGCTCATATCTGTTTTTTAAACAGATATTTTTTTATTTGTCGCATTGGATTGATATAACGTTATAAAATATCGATAAAGATTATGTTTTTTCTTAGTCCTTTTTTCTTTAGATTTCTAGTCTTGGCTATAATCTCTCATATGTTTTCTTCGACGAGTATGTTATTATTTTCCATTTAGTTCGATTGTTTGTTTCTGTACATTCGTACCGTTCCAACAACATTATTTGATCTGTTTTGTAGTTCGGTATGTTGCATCAAATAGGGCACGCGTTACTTATTATTGATCAGACTCGTGCCTTTTTTAGCATGTTTGGCGGGGTAGAAGAAATCGAATCGGAAGTTCTATTTATCGAAACTGATAGACGAAAGGTGCGCTCACAAGAAAGACCTTTGGTAGAGGCGAACGAAGCGAGTGCCCCTACATACATATGCATGTCTGCTTTCAAAAGTCAAAGTACGTTAAATTTTCAGTGTAAAACGAACGCACAACCATATATCTTTATGTAGATTGTGTGGATTGAATCTTGATCGTTATGCATCGAATTGTAAGATTACAAGTCTAGCTGATGTTATGTATGTTTTTAATAGTTTACTGCAGTCCAATTTATAACTTCTCCAATTTCCTGCCGGTTGCTTATGATTCAACTGTAGATTTATCCGCTACATTTAACTTTCCTCGTGGCTGTTTATAATTGACTTGTAAATTTGCCCGATACTAATAAAGCCTTAAACAAACGATACTTGTCGACTTCCTTTAGACTGTTTTCGACAGTTAAGGTATGGTAATAGACAATTTCTACAGCAGATAGGAATTGTTGTAGGCGCTAATTAACAAATTCTCACCAAAAGTAATCTGCCTGCAAAATAATAAAATTCAGAAGATGGAAACTGGGGAAAGTTATAAAGTGTCATATATTAGTGACTACGCAAGTAGGTTCACTTTCAAAAAACAGAACGTCTATACTGCAAGTAGCTAGTGTTAAACAATGCCTTCTATAAAGTCTTCTACGAATCCTGCGACAAATTCTTTACGATTTCAACAGCTACAATCCTTTGTGGAGTTCCTACAACACCAAGGCAAGAAGAATAATCATGGAAAGAATAATAAATTCATCTACACTGAATGTATTCAACACTAATCTCCTTATTTCAGCATAGAATTTTAACATGGCCGTCTCGCTGTAATAAGCTTATCATTATATATACATACAATCCCCGAATTACGTAGAATATTATATAGAACAGGCGATTTATATAACCTATCATTTAAATCCTAAAGATCAAGGTAAAGAAAGATATAGAAATTTCAATAAGCAAACTGCAAGTCGTCTCGTGAAATCCGAACTTTAATTTTCTTACTTGCATATCGAATTATAAATTTCCACCTCACAAATAAGACACTCGATGAACTTACAAAGAGATGTAACGTACCTTACGTGTCTATCATAAAAACATATATACACTTTGTTATCTGCTATTGTTCATTAAAAGTACGCTTGACTTTGCCGAGATCGTGTTTCGGTTAATACTTTGACTGCCACGCCGAAATCACGTGTTTCGTTCAGGACGCCACGGGAGTATTTTTATTATTCAGAGCATATAATGGCAAAATAATAATAAATTGATGATGTAAGACAACATTCTTCCCCAATGGGCCGTTTACCTTATTGGTGGTCACGGCCGACGACCGTGGCGCCTGGGTAATATAATAGTTGATAGCGACATATTATGACAAAGCTTCGTTTATTTTAACAAACCATTCGTATTCGTTATTTCGTCGTAAACAGAACGTCCAGAATATATTGTTGAAACGTGTAGAAGATATTAGTAAACAGTATTATGATTATTTTTATGATTTCGACGAAACATTCGGCTGAGATGGTAGAAGTAAAATAAAAATTATGTTTGTGGTAAACCAATGGTAGTGGTAGATTACAACAGAGGAAAATGTGCTGTAGATTTATCAGATCAAATGACAGCATATTTTACACCACATAGAAGAACCCTTAAATGGTATATAAAATTAGCTTCAGAGTTATTGTTAAATACATCAATTTCAAACGGTATGATACTCTATAAACAAGCAACAAAAGTCAAGATATCAGACTTTAGAATGGCACTCGCAATGCGCCTTACACGGTGCCATTCACCACAGTAGTCAAATATACTTATTCGACAAAGATTGCGACACGAAATGTAGAAGAAAGAAGGGCGAGCGTATCTGGCACGAAAATTTTGTAGAGAGTGCTATAAAAAAAAATGTTAAATAGTTAGAATCAACAATTGCTAAGAATCGAACCAAAAAGGTGACCACCTTTGTTCAGATTGTATTGATGAGCCACATTTATGTTTAAAGTGTTTTAACACAGTGCAAGATTTGTTATCATGTTTTTTATTGATGTCCTAATAAAAGTGTTTAATTGTTCAATGGGGAACTTTGTTGAGGAAAATGCTAGATTGGTATGATCACTAGTTCCTACATGCAGAGTTGGTATGACTACTAACGACGCTCTTTTGTTTTTCCCCGTCCGCCACGTGTTAATTATCAGAGAGTATCCGGTGTGTTGTAATGGCTGTACATGGTGGTGAAACACAGAGTATACAAAACTGAATCTATGTGAATCAATTAAATATCGAACTCCAAAACCTGTTTAATAACAAACTTTTTGTTTCAAAGTATCTTCTATTTATCGGTTATATTCAAAATGCTCTAACTGTCAATTTTCATACAATTGTAAAAAGTTCAAGCGCTCCAGTCACTAATGACCACCGTGGCATCACAGGAGAAACTGTGGCCGGTCATCTATGAGCAACGTGGCAGTCAAAGTGTTAAAGGGTTGAAATACACCTTGTGTACGTGTGTGTCTATCACCTACTGCACAAATATTGTATACATGTCCACCTCCAGAGATTTCGAGATTTAAAAATTCAGTGGTTCTTCGTACTTAAATGAAAGTCTTTCGCATTGTCTTTATCTTGATCGATGCTATTATAAAATTGCTAGCAAATTCTGCATCGATCCTTTTTAGGAACATGAAACGAGCGACAAAAGTGGATGATTGTTCTTGAAAGTGTATGCTAAATACAATAAACGACTATATTCTTTTTGGCAAATTATTTGTGAAGTACCAGCGATCGTTCAAGTGACCACGGACTAGTTGTTTTCAGAAGAGAAAAGGGGATAATGTTTCGAATATTCCATAAACACGCGTATCCTGGCAGAAAATCAAGAAGATTGGTCCACAGCGATACTCCGGATATCGATCAATTTCTACTTACTTCCCTTTCCCTACCGTAGTATGTAGGATCTTCAAAAACACGTAAAAGGGAGGTTTTTGACAAGAGATCGTAGAACGTGTCACTTCGATTCGCTATACATTTTGTATATAGCTATATACTTGTTGCGTAGTTAAACCTTGTTAAGCTGTAAAACGTTGTACTTGGTGTTGTACCAGGTGAACGAAATATACTTCATACGTTGAAATAGGAGGTTTCGTTCATACGGTTTCCAACAAATTTCTATAGCAAGCAGCAGTTTAAAAATAAGAACATGACGTATAAAAGTCATTCATGACTACATTCTCGGTACACGTGATCCTCTATTACGTGAAATAATAGATTTATTATCTCCGCATAAAGGAAATATCGTACTTTAGCAGTTTAAATCTTTCCACTGCTGAATATACATATACGTATACGTATATTTCTGCGACAAGACGCTCTGAATAAATTTTGCGATTATCATTACTCAGCTTCATTTAATAGAATTCTTGCCCTAGATGATGTGCGAAGATAAAGCAACGTTCAGATGTCTTGGAAATCCCCTTTCCTCCTACGAAATTAATTAAAACAGATATTAAATAAGTTTTATATTTCTAAGGTAATATCTTCAATAAAACATTATCGATTAATCACAATATACTCTATGTCCGTGAATTTGGTATCCGGTGAATTTATGGGTTCAGCAGGGCGGACGCGCATTTCACAGAACGTATTATTATAGTTTCAGCAGTGAAAGGGTTAATATCAAAATTACTACAAGGCAAAATCTTAAGGGCAATAAATCAGTCCGACCTGTATTAAATTATTTATTAATTGTATAGAATGGAACACGCTTCAAAGATTTTAATTATTTCGACACATATTGTCGAAATCAATGTTCTGAGTAATTTCAGGTATATGACACATGTATATAGTATTATAATATGGCTGTACGTGTAGAATGGCTCAGCTAAACGAGATTACGTAAATATTAGGTCGACCGATAAGTTTCTTTCGTTTTATAAGGAAATAATGGATGCACAACATTTTCCGTTTTATATTATTTTATCGAATTACGTATGATCCATTTTGTTCTATCAAGATAAAGATCACAACGTTTGATAGATTAGGTTTCATGTTTCATTGTATAAAGATGCATCGTTGTAAAAGATGTGTCTGTAAAAGAAAGACACTTTTCGGACAATCTAATAATTGCTTTATTTGTTGTCGTATGATTGTGATACGACTACTCGTTTCATTCACATTGACTTAAGACACCGTAAAGTCAATGATGAATAGACTATCTTCTTCTGCCATAAGTTCAACATCGAACTTCGAACTTTCACGGTAGTGAGATATTTTGATATTGGCTTTTCAGGATAAGCAATCATGTTTTGTCTTTGCACTTGCACTTTGCACTTGCACTTTGCACTTGCATTCCAGGCCAACGTTTCGTAGACATTGCAGTCTATTTCTTCAGGGTAGACCTGAAACTGAGGATATCAGCCCTCACTGTCTCCATTTATACCGCGCGATGTTTCGTTTGGCTGATCAAATTAACGACTCAACTCGGAAGTTCCAACCGGATGCTCAATCCGGACGATCTTAGCGGAAGTTGTTTAATTTGATTGGCCAATCGAATAAAAAAATCAGAATGAAATGTTGCCAGCTCGGCTTGATGTTACGCTGTATGTCTCTGTTCGAATTATTCGAATTGTCCGATATTTCGATCGCCTTGCGGTGTTTCCTGGCGAAGTATGTGGCTGTTTTCGCTATTATATGTATTTTTGCTTTGTTGTTTTTTCGAGGCATACGGTGTAACTTGTCTCGATATGATGTTCTGCAAGGGCTGATTCACTGAAATGTTTTAAGCGAATTTTGCCCTGCTGTTCCTTCGTTCTTTGGCCAACCATTCTCGAAAAATGAAGTCTGCCCTGAAGAAGTAGACTGCAATGTCTACGAAACGTTGGCCCAAAATACAAGTGCAAAATCTAAATATGATCGCTTATTCCGAAAAGCCAATTTCAAAAGTTCATTATTGCCCGTACATACATGTGGGATGGTGTGACGTTAGCGAAAGACGTGGCTGATTGTTTATAAACGTTGTCAAGATATGTTAATGTTGTCAAGGAGTGTTGTGAGCGTTACCAAGGTTTGTTAAGGGAAAAATGAGTGTGGTAATGCTGTCAGAGTTGAATTAATCGTGATCGAGAGAAGTTCATCGTGTTGCTGTGACGTAGAAATAGTGATAAGCGAATTGGTAAAACGTGATGTTATATTCGATTTTGTGAGAGAGTAATAATATTGTGTTTATCATACTGTCTTTTCTGTTAATTTATAATAAACATTTCTACAAATTGGGGGCTCGTCCAGTTTTAAATCGTGCCAATCTAAATTTCGGGAAGTGGTGCGATAAAAGATCGTTAGCTGTTGTGAATAATATTGTGTATATTTGAAGTAATTATTGTGAAGTCAAAGATGGAAAATTGTGAGGAGGAACAATTTTCAAGTGAGGAAAATTTAACGATGGAAGAATTGAGGAATAAGCTTGCACAGATGAATCTACCGATATCTGGGGCAAGGTCAGTGCTGGTGGCCAGGCTAAATCGAGCATTTAGTGCAGGTCAATCAAATCTTAAAGAACAAGCGAGTAGTGAAAGGTCCGCGGAGAAGCAAGGTACGGGGACAAAACCAAAAACTAAGCATGATCGAGGTGTAGGCGAAAATCTCGAGAGGCTTAGGACGAAGGAATTGAGAGAACGTCTAGCTAGTATGGGGCTAGAGACGAAAGGAAGAAAAACAGAATTACGCGAGCGATTACGGGCAGCCATAGAAGAAGATGCGTCGTCGGAGGAGGAAACCGACTACTAGAGTGAAACGGAAGACGATGAAGAGGGTGAAAGTGAATGCAGAAGAAGCGTGAGAGATGGACGTCAGAATTATGATAGATGCTGTAGAAAGACACGTAGACGAACAACATTGAGTTTTCAAGATGTCCAAGACGCTTTAGAAGTTTTTACGGGAGAAAATAACGAAAATATCAACCAATGGTTCAGGATATTTGAAGAAACGGCAAGTATGTGTTTGTGGACAGAGGAACAAAAAGTAATCTATACAAAAAAGCTGATGAGGGGATCAGCTAAAATATTTATGAATTATGAGTGCCGTGCTAGAACTTGGTGTGAATTGAAAAGAAGTCTAATAAAAGAATTTTCGAAAAAATTTAATACTTGGCAAATACGCCATAGACTTCAAGAGATGAAAAAGAGAGATGACGAAGGATGTACAGCTTACATGTATCGTATGCTTGGGATAGCTAGTCACATGGATATGGAAAAAGCAGCAAAAATGCGGTACATCGTAGAAGGAATAAGAGACAAAGAAGTTAATAAAGCAATACTTTATGGGGCAAAATCAATGAAAGAACTTAAGGAAAATCTAATAATCTATGAGGAACAAAAATCTCGTATAGCAGAGTCATCTGTGAGTCAGGTTAGACATGAGGACAACAGGAAATATAGACAATCTGGAGGTGTAGTGAAGTATAGAAGGTGTCATAATTGCGGCGATAAAGAACATGTGAGTGCCGATTGTCCAAACAAATCGAGAGGTCCTAAATGTTTTAAATGTAGAGAATTCGGACACATTTCAACAAACTGTGCGAATATACTAAAGGTTAAGACGCGTTGTGATGGGTGGCGGAATGAAAATAAAAGAGGGGTCAAGCAAATAAAGATTATGGACATGAATGTAGTGGCAAAGATAGACACAGGAAGTGATCTTAATTTAGTAAGAATGAGTATGTATTTGCGTTTAGGAGCACCTCAACTTGAGAAAAGAATTACTAGATTCGATAGTATAGGCGCCGTGAACGTACGCACCATGGGACGATTCAAAACGGATATAATGATTGACGATTTAAAGGCAACGCTAGACTTTGACGTAGTTCCTGATAACTTCTTAGGATATGATGTACTATTAGCTATTGAGTTAACTGAGCAAATGGAAGTAAGAGTGAAACATAAACAAGTGAAGTTTAAACAAATTAAAAAAGAACAACGTGAGAACCAGTGTGCTGCCGAAGATAGAGAATGGAATGAAGTGTTGAATATAGACGTATGTAGTGAACAAGACGATCGAGATAAGATCGAATTGGACCATATTGAAGATAAAAAAACCAGAGACGATATTAAAAATTTAATTAGTGAATAGTAGTAAAAGAATATGAGCAGTATCGCGAGAAAATGCAAAAAACCGTTACTGACGCGGAGGTTGCGTTTTCAAAATTACTCGAAGAGAAAAATGCACTTGCTTTACAATTGGAGGAAGAGAAGAGGAAGTGTGAAGATCTCCTGTTTCGTTTCGAGGAAGAATCGGATAACAAGGATGATATTCAGAAAGAAAGAAGTGAGCAATTTGTGATAAATACTGTAAATGAAAATAAGATCAAAGATCACGAAAAGCTGTTGCTGGAAGAAAGAGAACGTGTCGGTCAACTAGAACGCGATAGCATAAAATTATTTGAAACAGAAGAAGAAATGACACGTCTTCGCAATGTAGTCTCAAATGCTACTGCTCAAGAAACGCAGCAAATCGAAGACTTACAGAGTCGCAATAAAATTTTGGAGGAAACTAGAAATAATCTTGAGAATGAGGTGCAAGAGAAAAGAATAATTACGGAGCAATATATAAATCAAAAAAATGAATTGCAATCAAAATTGAAAGAAAATAAAAAAAAAGCGCGACAGAAATAGAACGTGCGACAAAAGATTTGGAGAAAAAGAATACGTTGATAGAAGATATGAAAAAGCAATTTGAACACAGTAGAAATACTTTGAAAGAGCAGTTGCAAAAAGCTGCAGGAACGATAGAAAATATTAAAAGAAAGATTGAACAATTTGATTATGAAATCGAGCATAGACTAGGTATGGCGATACGTCATGTGGACGCAACTTAGTCGGAATACAGTAGAAGAGTTATTAGTACAGGAAGGCCGAAGCAGTTTGAGTGATCGAGTTTGCAAAGCTCAAGAAGAAGATGACGATTTTGAAGACAACGAAGGATAATCGTTATCCATTGAGGCTGTTAATCGATGCAGAATAGTAAGAAATCAGGAGCGCAAGTGTAATTAGTAATATTGGGCACATCTGAGGGCAGATGTGTTTGTCAGAATGCCCGAAGTTATGGGATGATGTGACGTTAGTGAAAGACGTGGCTGATTGTTTATAAACGTTGTCAAGATATGTTAATGTTGTCAAGGAGTGTTGTGAGCGTTACCAAGGTTTGTTAAGGGAAAAATGAGCGTGGTAATGCTGTCAGAGTTGAATTAATCGTGATCGAGAGAAGTTCATCGTGTTGCTGTGACGTAGAAATAGTGATAAGCGAATTGGTAAAACGTGATGTTATATTCGATTTTGTGAGAGAGTAATAATATTGTGTTTATCATACTGTCTTTTCTGTTAATTTATAATAAACATTCCTACATACATTAGCGTTAACTTAATTTTTATTACAAAAGGAAATGGTCTTTATTCTTTTACTTTGTTATTCCGCTTCAACATTAGAATTAATTAAACGTTATTTTTTGCATTTTTCTGCTTTTCTTGTACGTCTGCCAAATCTTTATAGGAAAATGACTATTCTGAATGGGTACCTTTTGTGCTTTATTTTCTATAGGTAGTGCATTTTCTTCCTGTTTTTCTTGATATTGCTCTTGAGAATGGCTCTTAAGATATGAGAATTTATGGACGATATGATAGGGGAAAGGAGGTAATCAGAGTAAAATTCAGAAAAAGGAAGCAGAAGAAAACGAAAGAACAAAAAATGGGCCACTAAGAGCTTCAACCTTTTCAACTTCAGTTTTTAAACATTCAATTGCAGTTCTTTGCCAAATTTGAAAAATTACTCATCATTCTGGGGACCAAACGATTGTAGCATAATGTACACGTATATTATTTTACCAAAATTAATTGATATGCTTGATTAATTATATAAAACATATTAAATTATAAAACTATTTATCAAAGTTAAAAATCTTGTGAGCAGTTAATGCAGATTTAAAAAGAAAGCTAAAAGGAATTTGAAGTTGATGTACCTGAATTATAGAGCAAATAAAAATGATTATCAGACAATTTTTAATTATCTTACTAATTCCTTACTAATTGTTTCACTAATTAAGCCACTAATAAAGTTATGGTTTTTTTTTAAATTACAGGAGCGAAAAACAGAAGAGATGTGGAAAGAAAGACACTATACTCATCAAAATATTTACTTTCACACAATTACTTCTATCTTTTCTTCGTAGAAAACACGCTCATAAACATCGGTTTTATGAAACACAATGCAACAAATCTTAATAACATCACTTCAACTGCAGTATGCGTTAGGATTATTAATAATTCGAAGGAATAATGACGAAGAAAGAAGAAGCAGACACGTACGAAGTTTCCACAAGTCTGAATCTTGCATTACATATAGGAAATGCGGTTTCGTGTTATCGTATGGAAGCGAATGGCTTTGTGGTTTACCAACGTTGGTTATTTTTCCACAAATGCTTTAAAAACCCGCTGTAATTGGTCACGGTAAATATCCACAGAAATGGACAATTCCAACTGTAATCCACCACATACTTCTCTTTGATCTTTTTTTAAACTGAAGCAATCAGCTGAAACACTAAATAGACAGGCTGTAGGCGCACTGTTGAGTGCCTAACGTTCTTCACTTTCAAAAATAATTTTCTACACTAAATTTCATAAAACGGTTATCTAAACTCGTTTTCTATCAATGAAAAGATAATTGCGTACGATAATCAACGAACGAATATAATAAAAAAATTATTTCTTCAATTATAAGGTACCATTAAATTTCTAAAACTGTCTTTCTCGAAAATGCTAAAAATAGATTTATAACATTCGTGAAATAGGTCATCGATATATCATGTGTTGCTTCTTTGTAATTAGACGTTTACCTATGAACACTTTAACATAATATAGATACTTACAAAATGTGCTATATAATATACATTGTACGATATAACGCGCTATATAGTACGCTTCACATGGATGATTCACTCAAGTTTGAAACGGGTCTTATCTCGTAACGTCTATAATGTAGCGAAGATGTAAAGTCAATCAGACGTCAAAATTTATGTTAGGAAATTTACATGCGCTATGTAGCTGCTTCCTGTGTAGTTAGCCTGTTATCGAAAAACTTGGAATAGTGCATGCGAGCGCAGCGTCAATCAATGCCACTACTTGATACGTTCATTTAAGATCTGGCTATACCGTGAAATTTCCCGTACATCTGCCTCGCTATCTCCCTTTTTCTTCAACATTTCAGTGCGTTGAAACAACAAATACCTGTTGTTTGTCAATCGCTCATGCGTATTCGCTCCGTACAGTTCTGATTGCGATTTTCACGCATACAGAAGGTTGTGTAATTTCATGCTCGGAATAACATCTCAAATTCCTGGATGCAAGGAATTTGCCGCGTAAAGTCCGTAAACGGTGGTAGATCGGCACTGCCTTCATCTTGTGTACGAACACCACCGCGAGTATTTACTTATTACTTCCAGTGACCGACGAAGGTGATCAACAATTCAGGACCAGACTGCAAGCAGGCACATTACCATCGCTCGAGGCTAACAATAAGAGCGAAAGTGAGATTTGTAAAAGCCCGTCTCGCAATTGATGTATTTACCGCGTCTTAAGCCTTGCTGCCTTCTCTGAAATCCCATCCCTTAGTGATAAGTTTAATCGACCAAAATATGCTGTATAATTCTAATTTGTCCGGAAGAATAGTTACATCAAGTTTAGAATATAACGATGTTAATAGTTAGATATAATAAGCTCATAAATATGAGTTGAACGATGAGAATAATATCGACAGTCGTGTTTTTTTTTCTGAGCAATTCCTTTTTAATTTTAAGTAAAATAAGGAAACAGTTAAGAACGCTGTAAAATTTTATATTGCTATATCTGGCTGTAATTAACAAACATGTGCTGAACGTGATACTTCAGAATACAAAATAAATCTGAAATTTAATACGCAGATATGCTACTTATTATTTTAAGATGGACAATAAAGTTTCAGATTTATCTTTTTCCGCAGCTGTAGGGAAGGAAGGCGCAATTATAAACATTTAAGCATAGAGGAAGCGTTTTCGTAGCCTCAGATAGATTTTTGGATTTGAATAGGAAAATATTTTCTTGACTATAAAAAATATCTTATCTTTGTTCCAGAGAGAAATACATTTCCGTTGAATTTGGTGACTGGATATTGATAATTCTGAAATCCCTTTTAAAGCGATATTCAGAAAGGAAACTTCCAGAGTCAGCACTCGAAAGAATTGAATATTCGTTGCTATCTAAGCTGAAATTTTATTATATTATATGATAATATATTTGTATTCTTTATATCAGCGAATTAGTTAATTGAATTAAACGATTACGTAAGAATTAGGACGACATATTTGCAATTCATTTAAAATACGAGTTACTTTACAAACGAAATATTTTTATCTAGGTTCAATCAAGTTCTGTTGTGAATTTATCTAAAATTAAACATGTCATTCCTCGGCTTAGGCTATAGATTTTGAGAAAAAAGATACACGCGACCGACGATTAGTTTTGATTTTTGATGTGGCAAACGAAAATGTACACAGATTATTTTACAGGAATAAAGCAAGTAAACATGAAAATTTTGGAATAATAACAGCTTTGAATTTACTTTTTTACAACATGCATGAAGCATGATTATTTTATTTCCCTACGTTTTAACGACGCGCTGTTATTATATTTTGTTCGAAATGATTAGCTCCAAACTGCTGTATGACACACATCTGTCTATACTAATACAACTCTCTAAAATGTTATTTCAATTATATTTAGATGAGACGATTGCTTTCAAAAATTTATCTGTCCTACATTTTATTTTCATTTGTACATTTGTATTTTACAAATATGCGGTAACGATCAAGATTGATACTTTATCGTTCCTGTTCGCTTATTGTCGTTACTATCGTTCAGTGTGTACTAAGTAGTTTTTCAATACGATACTATTCATGAATACACGGAACACACAGATATGATTCTTGCATTTGCAACATGCGGTGGCAACTTCATTGACGCGCGCGCTGTTCGTTCTTACAATATCCAAATGATAATATTTATCGCGTTTAGAGAAAGAGAGAGGGAGAGAGAGAAAATTATGTGTTTCGAGGAGATTATTTATTACTTCTAGCTATTATTGATTTATTCATTACGATGTATAAGTTTACCATAAAAAGTGTTTCATTGAAAATATGTCCTAATATTATCTGCTTAAAAGATAAGCAAGATGATTAGTAAGTACTAGGAGTGTTTTTTATTTTTAATAAGTTTCAATACGGATATCTCCTGTACAGCGCAATTCCCATAGAAAATGACATGTAATTAAAATTGTTAAATACAAGTGTTTTTCATTTGAGTAAGCACATGTGTTGTCTCAGATTTGCACACCGGATTTTGGAATATTGAAATTTTTATTTCACTTTCAGCTCGTGGAATAATAACCCTTTGCACTCGAATGTTTTCTTGCTATAGGGAAGTAGCAACGTTTTTGATAAAAGACTTTTCTGGTAAAAAGTCGATGATATTTTTGTTCAACAACTGACGTATATAGAAATCATACATAAATTAATAAAGCTCAGAAAATTTTGCCAGAAATTTCTCGTTTAATAGTTTTTAGCAGCGGTGAGAAACAGAACAATATTAATATTAATATGCAATCCTTTCGATTAATTATTGATTGCTTAAAATCATATCGTAAAATATGTATTGCGTAAAAATTTTAGAAGCTAATCCTATTTTTCATATTAATTCTTTCTTTCGTATAACATGGATACGCATAGCATGGCCTTTTTCCGGAACCTAATTATTGTATAGTTATGCAGAAGATGCCTGTATTGTACATAAGTATGATAAGTACATTTGGACGTTTAGCATTATTTATTTATTGTTTGTACTTGAATATTCGCACTAAGAAAGTTATAAATTGTTGATAGCGTTTTCTTTTTATCCTAAACAACATTGTGTTCTTCATATTAAATCACGAACATAATAAATTAGGTCTCGAACGTGAAAGGAATTCTGCCTTGTATTACAAATGCCTCTTACTGATTGTATTTCCCAAGTATGCGAACATTTATGTAATATATCTCTATAAGTAAAATTCAAGCGATGTTCAACCTGCAGTTCACAGTGACCAGAATAGCATTTCATCGTGACCTATGCAACATTTATAGTTGGTCCAAAACATTTCTCACTTCCCGGTGGAGATGTACTGAAATTTCATGTTGAAAAATTACATTCTGTTTTATTCCGAGGAATTTCAGCTATTGTCCTAACAATTTAGGGAACTTGAAGCGTAAGAATTCAGAAACAGAAAAAGAGAAAGCTAAGATACTGTCAAGAACCAACCAACCAAATCAACGAAAACATTAAAACTCTAGCTGTATCGAAAATGCATAATTGAAATAACGAGCGAGTGTTCTAACGTCCATCAACATGTATTGTAGATGTTATGCATCGCATTTCTTGCGAAGCTTCCTTCGCTTGTGCACAAAAGTTTGAATAAAAATTGTCTATCCGGAAGGATTTGTTGCAGCAGTTAACGAAAATATGCTATCCGTAATGTGAAGTCTCTTGGCATAAGTCTACGTACTCCGAGGATATGATATGAAGCCATGTTATCGTATAGGATATGACATACCGTAGATCGGCCAGGAAAAAAGATTTTTTACGATAATTTGATGTTCACCAGTTCCACTTTATTATTAGTTTTTATCCGCTTACAGCAAACTGATCGGCTATCGTAACAATCTTTACAGATTGTGAGATAACTTCGATCAAGAAGTGTCTGCTCCACCCTTTGAATAATGCATTTATGTGTGACCTGTCAATCGATGTTCTCACTGTAACGTCAAAGGTCGATACCGTTCCTGTATCATCGACGGTTACCGCAGCAGAATTCATTTCAATGACATGATACGATTTCAGTGCACGTAAATATGTTTCGGAATAAACTTTTGATTTCTCGGCTGTGGCGAATTCACTTTGAGCTTCTCATCGATATTTTAATCGAAGCTTATACGATACTAGCTGCAGCGGCCGCCGTTGCTTGGGGAATATAGTTATTCCGTATGAATAATAACAATATCCCAGATTCATGCACACGTAAAGAAAAATTGTTTATATATTATATATATTATATTATCGAAGACAGCGGACCGAGATATCAAAGTAGGTAACAAAATAAGTAACATAAATAAACAATGCCATTAAACGTGACAGTAAATCAAAATATATCAAAGAAGAAGTCATCAATCATCGATGTTCGCCTGACTGGAACTTGCAGCCTATTAGAGATATCTTTACTGTGGTCTTGCTATTTACGTACCGATGGCCAAGTGGTTCATGCGCATTTGAGTTAGCGGAGAAGCGAGGATGGAGGTAGATAAGGACGTATAGTACGTTAAATATACCTAGAAATAGCTTTCGCAAGTTTTTAATCATACGAACGTGAGCTAAGTGAAGATAAATAGCCTACGTTCTAATCCGGTATCTGAACTATGCTTATGGCAATTTTCAAGCGAATCGGTTCGGTAGTTGGGGCATTATCGAAGGATAAACATTTAAGAATTAATCACATTCATATTTAAATTCGTGTAATTTTTGGTATACTAGTACCATAATGAAAATTCTGTTTGGATATTCTTACGCGATGGAAGGGCCATAGTCTCGACTACATATATCTCGACCATAGTAGTTTCGACTACATCGTTTACTTCCAACCGATGTACATATTTCACGGAAATTGTTAAATACCCTAATTATATTGTGATTCGAAACAGAAAATTAATCGAGTCAATTTTATAAAATGCACGTTATGTATACAACGAGTAACTCATTCCAACAGACAGAGTCTGTTCCCGGTCGTATGAGTACAATTAGATAAGAAAAAGACTCGAAGATCTGACACATAAAGCTGGAGAAAAAACAAGGACAGAACTAGCCCTTTCGCTACGAATGTCGCCTATAGGCGGCACCCGCGCGATGACCTGTGTGTACGAGCGTCGTCTATAGACGACATCCGTGGGATACCACTTAACCATGAGCCCCGCGCAACATATGAACGCTTTTTCGCAGTGCTCCGTTCAGTACCGCTATTCCGGCGGCACTGTGACCCGTACAGCGGTGTCACTCCGACGGAGCACACTGCCGTAGCGAAAGGGCTAGGGAACATAACAGGGGTTATTACTCAACAAATTTCACGACAAAATTTATCAACTCTTCTATGGCATTCTAACGCAAATAAGTAAAGAGGAAAACAGAAAATGAAAAAAGAGTGTGTTTCTTGAGGAGCCTGCTAGTGGAATAATCGGCACTAAACATCTAACAACGCCTTAACACTTTGACTGCCACGTTGGTCATATATGACTGGCCAATTTTTAGATTGTAAAAATTGACAGTTAGGGCATTTTGAATACAACCGATAAATACAAGATACTTTGAAATAAAAAGTGCCCCATTGAGCAATTAAACATTTTTATTAGAACATCAATAAAAAAAAAAGAGAACAAATCTTGCATCTAACGGTGCACTGTGTTTGCATCCATACCTTTGAGGGATAATTTACGAATTATTTATTATTATAAATACACCTTAGAAAATGATCGTAAATGCTGCGTAAATTCATATAATTGAAGTTAGAAGTGTGAAAATACCTTACTATTATATATAGAATGAGCAAGTACTGTTTACTAATATCTTCTACACGTTTCAACAATATATTCTGGACATTTTACTTACGACGAAATAATGAATGCGAATGGTTTGTTGAAATAAACGAGGCCTTGTTATAATATGTCGCTATAAACTGTTACCAAGGCGCCACGATGGTCACCTGTGACCACCAACAAGGTAAACGGTCCATTGGGAGAGAATGTTGTCTTACATCATCAGTTTATTATTATTTTGCCGTTATATGCTTTGAATAATAAAAATACTCCCGTGGCGTCCTGAGCGAAACATGTGATTTCGGCGTGGCAGTCAAAGTGTTAACCCTCTTTTCATGGTGTACTACAGGGACAGTATGCTTTCTCCATATGGTGAAACTCGCCACGAGTATCCACTTTAGGTCGCGACTACACGAGCATTAGGCCGACGCGATGCTGCGTTGCGTGACCTGCTTTGTAGAAACGTATACTACTATTAGTAGCAATGAATACATTACAGATTGCTACACACAAGCGTCGTGGCACATTTCGCGTTGTTTGAGTCTATGACGCAGTAGACACAACTGGCAACTAAGTGATTGCGGATTTTGTCAATACTACCTAATGACAGAATCCGCAATCACTTAGTTGCCAGCTCAATACATAGGGCGTAACAGTACTTCTTTCCTTCGTTATAATATTATTGTATAAATATTATAAAATATTGCTAAATATTATATATGTATAAAATAGCGAGAAACGGGAAAATTGCAAGAATCCTTTTATTAACTCGTAATCAAACGCAATATGAATGCGATTGTTACAGGCGCTGCGCAATCGGTACCAATTACCGAGTACCGACATTAGACGGTACTGCTATGCACGACTCATTACATGGATGCCGACTATAGTCGGCATTCGTATTCACAGGTCGTAGCATGGATGCCGATTATAGTCGACGAGGAATGAAAGGGTTGAGCATCGCGATAGCGGAAGCCAAATTGGAAGATGTATGTGTAGGAAAGGACAGTTAAACGAAGGCTCTCAGGAGTATGTTTTTCGGTTGCGTCGCTTTGAATACGAGTATAGCAGTGTAGCCTGTAATCAGCACTATAGTAATTTAGGGTTTGTATGCACGTTCGCTGAATCGATCGTTGCAAAAATATTTTAAGAATTCTGTTAATAACTCGACAGCGAGTTTTATATTATTGAAGAGCATTGATTATCGAAATATCGCTTGAAAGTTTCATGTTAATTTGCTGTCTCTTTCTTGACTATAGACGTTAACATTAATCTACATGTAGGAAACTACGTTGTTAAAGATTTCAACTAAAGTGAATCAATGGGCTCAATTAGTTTGCACAATTGTAGCTGAATGTGGAGAAGTACGAAATCCGTATGGCCGGTTATCACAAAATGCAATTTATATTTAGGTGGGTACCTAACTTCGGTACGACAGAGTAATTCATCTCGGTCGCAACTATGATATCAGTGGTTGGCTTTTCGTTTGTCGTGTAATCGTAGAAAGTGGAATCACAAGGATTTATGCCTCAGCTGCAGATATGTAGTTACGAAGGATATAGATATATTGCTTGACTACTTGTTCTACCAAAGTTCAGCTTGATTAGTATTATTTATGTTTCACCGTAATTTTTATTCCCGCTGTACAGCTAAAATCCTATTTAATCTTTAAGCGTGCATTACATATCATTCCATATGCGTTTCATTAATGGAGATTCTACTTTATTTAGACAAGATTTTATCCAAAATCGTGCAAACTGTGTAGGAAACTGTGTAAATCACTAACAGATGTTTAAGCAAAATTTTCCAACCTTTAAACTAATAATAATCTAATGTGCGTTATAACATTATTTGGTACTCCAGTTCTAATTACATAACTTAACTGACAAAGCTCCTTACTTGCTTATATAATGTTAAAACATAGAATTCTCAAACATAGAAATTTTCATGTTTTAATATATACATATTCCAACTGATATACGATTTTGTTTATATTTCTTCATATAAATAGTTTTAGAGTAATTTATAATGATTAAGTTAGATGACTCGCTTGCTGTGTATTTGATTGTAAATGAAATTAAATAATTTACTTATAATGGTATAATTATTGCGTGAATGCATATTGTTTTCTGTAATGTTATTCGTAACCAAGCGTTAAGCGTGGCGTATCCAAGCTAAGCTCCAAAGCTTATTGTTAGGCCGCTTCTCCCTACTTCCACAAGAACCGGCGTGCATTCTACGTGAACGACTTTCATGGAAGTGCACGTAGTGTAAATGTACAGGACAAAGTAGAAATCGTAATACGACCGAGAACAGGATGCCTCTTTGTTGAAAAGTAAGTAAAAACTTTGATAAGAGATTTTATTGTCCAAAGCTTCGTTCCCTAGAAAATCAATTCTGAAAATTAATTTGATACGTATACAGCTCAACAAATGACTATTATAATTAATAAATTATGATTAATAATTTCGCTGTCGCGTTTACAAATGCGAAGTTTTACCGATAATGGTCCTTCATATGATTTGTATATTCACGAATACAAGTTCCAAAAGGCAGATGTCCATTTGAGAAATTCGTACAATAGATGGTTACTTTCAAGAGTACTTTCAAATTGTATTGTATATTAATCATATATTTGAGAATATATTCGGCAATTTTGACCCTTAGATAAATTATAGAAAACTTGCCGAGAGCCTCGACAGAACTCGCAGAATCCACTTGAGATTCGCTTGTGCCTACTTTCTGTAGTTTGCGTTTCGAGCTCACGTTTGAAGTTATACGCTGAGCCTCGCAAAGTCACAAAGGTCGGAGCCTCTGACTTCAACTTTTCAATTTCGATTAACTAGCGGTTTTAGTACTTTAATAAAAAAAAGAAAAAAATATAGCAAAGACCATAGTTTAAAATTTTTAAATCCTAATTTTTGAACGCAACAGATTAATTTCTATTAATAGGGAAATTATTATTGTACAGTAGACACAGATTTTGTACTGTATAGTTTTAATGCAAGATTGTAAGTAGAATATTGATCCATAAATAACTTTTGTAGCCTCAGATCTTCAATGTCTTTATAAAATACGTTCTTAAAACTTTGATCTACCGTGTTATTTCGTCTCCATATACTAGTACATCCTATCATATTAGGCACAATAGTGCTCTCTTAGTGGCCGCAGTTTTAATCCAGTTAACAGTTTCGTGTTATCCTTAGCAATTCTTAGAAGTTCGTCTAACAGTCACCATAATGAACCCTACGCTTTATAGTAAGTTACATTGGACCTATATAATTTGATAATAAGTAGGACACTCGACTTCTCATTTTATTTTGTAACTTAGTTAAATTCCTAATAGCCTGAAATAAGAAAACAATCGGTAATACTTGGAAATGCATTTCACCAAATACTGCTCGTTAGAAGGTAGAGAATAAACTGAAGAGACAAAATAGTTGGAAAAAAGAGAAGCATCCGCGACTTTATCTCTTCGAACAGTGTTCGTAACAAAGTGCCGGACCTGCAAATACTAAACGTACACTACTGTATATTAGCCTGCGATTTATGCGTTGATATTACACGTGTATTTATGTGTTTGCTCTTCAACTTGTTCCTGATCTCATGGTTATGTATTTCAACATCAATATGCTCAATTATATTTCTATCACAAACAGAGCTGTACCGTTAGTAGTGAGATCAGTTAGGTTATGTTACTAGTTAAATTATGATGGTTTCGTGAACAATGTTATTAGAAGTACATCCAGTTCTATTTCTACACGATTTAAATTGACGAAACACAGTTCGGACGGCATCTTGTTAAAAATGTCCATTTGTATTTAACCCTGTGCATTTCGAAACATTATTTTATTGAATTGCATTATAAACTTTTCTTATGTTTTTACTCGAATTTAATTATCGACTATCTGATGCGTTTGTTATCCTATTCTGCATTTTATGGAACAACTCTAGGGAATCTACTTCATTTGGGATAAAATAGTAATTTTTAATTCTAAGGGTTTCCTCTAATGCATAGCATGCATGCATCAAAGGAAGTGATGGAAAGAGAAAGAGAAAGAGAAATGCAACCTTAGCAATCCTGCCTAGTACAGGATCTCCTCCTCTTAATTCTTATCCTGATCGAACGAGAAATAAGGTTTGCAGTCGTGCCCGAGTTTTATGCTGTCCTGAATGTCTTAATCGGATGAGATATATCTGGCGGTTGATGCAAGCCATTCAGAGTTGGTTGTCTCAATCTTTATCGTATTCGGACGTGGAATGTGCTAATTGGTTCGTGGTGATCCAAAAGAGAAACGTCAAAGTGATAGAGTGCTAAATCTTTCCCAATTGCAGGGTCGCATCGCATCAAGAATTTTTGGACGAGGTTACAAATATTGTAGGACTTCAACGTTTATGTCATAGCATAAGATGACCGCAAGACGAATAGTTAAAAAAAAAAAAAAAGAAATAGATTCGACGCATCAAAACATACGCTCATAGGAAACCTAACCGCACTAGTGAGATTTTTGAAATTCTCCTAGAACGAAGAAAAGTGCGTGACACATGTGTCCAATTTCAGTGGATCAATTCATCTACCCGTTAACTTACTCCTATCCATTCACCTGGAGTGACATTCAGGAGAAGATGTTCCTACTGTCACAAGAATCAGGACAGAGTTTCTACGAACTCATTTTTTTTACGCTGAGGAAATCTTCATAGACACGCGTGGTAGTGCCGGATTCCTTCCGAATAAAACCTCTACCACAATAGACTAACTACAATGCAACATATGACAGTGTTTTTGCTGCGCTGAAGGAATTTTTTTTATACCTCGATTTCGCAGCGCTGTAGCATAGTATAAGATACACCTCGTGGAAGTCGTACACGATATGCCCATCGTAGCAAAGCTCATTCCTTCAAACTGTAGTTTAATGAATCGATCAATAGACATAAATGCAATTTATTGTGGCATGGCAGCAAGCCTAGGTACACCGGGAGCTGCGATTCGATCAACGCTAAATACCTAAGATCGTTGATTGCAACCTGCTTACGGCTCAGTGGGGAAGTACCCGAATCAGTGTGCTATTACACACTTTCGGGACGTGTACTACTGGATTCTGTACAGATTGATGCTTGACTCGATCCTGTGGAATCTACCATACGATGCAGTAGGCTTGTTGCGAGCAATCGTCTCCATATTTCTGGATGAGTAGGTGAGACCTACGTCAGGTTTAGAGATCGAATGAGACGCTGATTCGACGTCTATTGCTTGGCTCGTTAGGTTGAGTATCAATACTTGCCCACCTTCTTTCCATAAAGGGATGTCTTCCCAAAAAGAATTCTACTAAGTTGATGTACGATTTTCGTCGTCATCTTATCGCACTTTACATTAAAAGCATGTTGATTGCATTGGAGTAGCCGAAGGTACATCAGAAGTTGTACTAGGACGGAACTGTACTTTGCATGTAGTGTGTATGTTTCGCGTGCGTAATTTCATCTCAAGAATTTTGTGAATTCAATGTTTGAATATCTTTAATTGTCTTTAGAAATCTACTAGTAATATTTGTATTAATATGTAAATATAAATAGTTTCGTGACAAAGTGTGCTTTCAGTTTCTTTGAGAAAATACACGAAAGATGTATATAGACTTTCCTGACTGACTGTATATCGATAAAAAATGAATTGCTATTTATAGAAATAATTAGAAGCAACTTTGATATCTAAGTAAATAGAAGCCCCTAGAATCAAACAATAGTCGCGTCTGTACTGGTGCTACAAACCATAAGAATGAAATCGAATACCTAGGTACTCAGTGCACAAAACAAGCAGAAATTCTCGTAAGTATACTCAATGAACAAACTAACCAAGCCGTAGCTATGTTAAACACATTCTTGGAATTCATTTTTACTAGTGTAGGGACTTTTGTGTTTGTTTTATGGCGGTTGCCACGCACGGCATGCGAATGAGAACCGAGTCGATGGAACATGGACTAGGTTTACGATGCGGACGTGACTTCCGGCTATTCGATTCGCGTTAAGCTGCTTACGAGGTAGCACTTTTAATCGACAAACTTTCGTCACTGACTTGTCCCAATAACGATCGACGTACCGTAAACCCTGTCAACCTGGTCCAAACCGTCGAGTACTCGGTGAGCCTTTAAAATATGTACATCCTTCAAGGTCTCCATCTTTCCTCTTTCCATCGATCCTGCAAGGCGTACGTTTTGGTAAAAGAGCGTCCGATTGGATGAGAAAAAGTTACGCTCACATTTCGGTTGATCGTTGATGGCAACGTTCTGAAAGAAGTTGATGAAATCAAAGATCTGCGAGTAATTCTCACCCCAAATCTTGATTTCTTCAAACATCGCTGTTATATTGCGGGACGTGCAACGAGAACTTTGGGACCCATGAATCGCTTCTCATTTGATTTTCAATATATTAGGTTGTCCGAAATGTTTCTTTCGTTTTATAAGGAAATAATAGACGCACAATGTTTTTTGTTTTATAATAGTTTATTGAATTATGCATGAACATAATAATAGAAATAGAACGAAATGGATCATACCTAATTCAATAAAATAATATAAAACAGAAATTATTGTTCATCTATTATCACCTTATGAAACGAAAGTAACTTTTCGGACAACCTAATATCTCTACCATTAAGCTGTTATATGTTACATTTATCAAATTTCATGTAGAATACGTCTCGGTAGTATGGAATCGTCCATCCAAGAAATACGATACTCTCTCTTATAGAAAGAGCATAAACCAGCATAAACTCTTGCGATTTGTTGCATTCAAACTTGATACGAGTATGCTCATCGATGACCATAATTATGAGCTTGTTCTTGGCGTTCTCAGTATCCTTTCGTTCGCTAATCGCAGGATATGTGACATGATTTTTCTGAGAAAGATCTTAACGTTTATATAGATTGTTCTCCTTTACTTATTGTTGGTATGATCAGTATGAGTGTATCTATTAGGAATACAAGGTGTAATATTTTCCATCTTAATGTTCAAAGTATGGGTGTTCTGCTCGTTTCGTCCCATTCTGAATTGCGCCAATAGCCTTGCCGATTGTCTCGACCTTTTTTGTCGGTCACTTAATTGCATTCTGTGTAACCTAGTTGAGGGATGACAGTATGACATTTTCCTTTTTGTACTTTTCTTCTGTTTCTATGCTTATATAAACCTATTTTATCTTTTTATATATACGTACAATTGCACTATTGTACGTAAATAAAATAATAAAAAACCTAATACGATAAGCGTGTCTGTGTAACAAAAAAGTGCATGTAGAATAGACTTAGAACCATGTAAGGAGGTCGTATAATTTTTATTAAAGAATATCGTTGTATCTCCGTATCCCGACGATACGTCCATCACTATTCTAATATACATAAATATGTATCTCAAAACCATTCAATAGTATTTTGTCTATTTAATAAACTGCGAAACTCCTTAATTTATTTTATACTAAATTTCAAAATATGTTATAATATCACAACCCCAATATGAAATGTCATATTATTGCTACATATGTGTAGGTACATAATATTGAGCATTCAATTCTTTTTTCTTGTTTAATTCTATTTGAAACAATATACGACATAAGATACCTGTCACACGGTATTTATCCTAATTATTATAATACGATATAATAATACCATTAATTATTATATAAATTGTAATTATTATATTACCGTAGTATTATATGTCAATCATCAAAAGTAACGCTATCACTTTCATAATATAATTAGCTGACCACATTCAATCAACAAATTAAGTAACAATGATAGGAATTAAAATGACTAATAATAAAATCAATATTGTCACAGTCTACAACCGACTGAAATTGAAAAGAACAAAACAGCGCTACTTCAGTTTTCTTTCGTTCTCTCGGCGTATTGTTTGTAACTGTAATTGTATCGTAAAAATGTTACACTAAGGAATGTTGCAGAAATGTGTTCTCGATGTTACTTATACCGTTTGAAGAGCTTTTTTCATTGGTCTAAAAAACCGATCTTCTTGATTTTGCTGTTTACAAGAGTATTAATAAAATCCACCTGTTATCAAAGTCATACTTATTTTATATAAATGCAGAAATTTGTCTTGCGAAATTGTCCTGGCGAAATTTACTTGCAATTTGCTATTTTTTAGTCTAACGTACCAGTTTGAATTACATAACATCATTTTGAAATACGATGAATATTTTCTACTCAACGGAGTGAAGCAGCTGTAATATCTATTCCTAAACCAAAGAAACATCCTTCTAACTCTTCAAATTATCGACCTATAGACTTAACAAACACTACGTGCAAACTGGTGGAAAATCTAGCTAACAACAGGTTAAAGTGGGTGCTTGAATATTACAATGTAATGTTGGCATTACAGAACGGATTTGGGAAATTCCATTCCAGTTTGAATCAATTCGTGAGTTTAGAAACAAATATAACCGATGCTTCTTGCAACGAACAACATACCATCGTCGTGTGAACATCGAGACAGCTTATGATATGGTATGGAAATCACGCGTTATTTCTATTCTAAAGAAGTATTGCTTTACGGAGAACATTTATCGAAAACTTGTTGAAAATCAGACAAATAAGAGTTATAGTAAGCAGGGAAACGAATCCAGAACTTGCGTAATTAAAAGTGGGGAGCTACGAGGCACAATGTTAAGTCTCACGATATTTTTCCTCCCTTTGGTAAACAACGTAACGGAATCGGTAGCTCTACAGTCAAAGCTTTTCTTTATGCTGATATCTATAAAGCTATAGTACCAAAGGCCGTAATAAGATTGAAAATTGATTACGGCTCCGTTGTTTATTCCTCTGCGAAAACAAGAGTCTCGAGCGCTTTGAAGTATCAAATCCATTCGCCATTCTGATCTCAGAATTGCTACAGCAGCTTACACAACTAGACCAATTACAAATATAATGCATGAAACTTCAGAGTCCTCCCTCCATTCCAGAAGTAAATAGCTTATCATATCTCAAGCTCTCAGAATAGCTTAAAAGACTTGTTTTCTTTTTTTTCAGCCACGTTTTTGAACCGACGATCCGGTGCTGTTCCATCGGAAGGAATAAAAACACGAAAGATTCCGTAGTTAATTTCATGACTATTTTGTGTCGAGACTTCAGCATTCAGATCTTTTTAGAAAGATTGCAACGGTCCTTTCTGTTTCGTGTTTTCAAAACTCGAGTGCGTTATAAACGCGATCACTTTGGAAGGGCCATTAGTGACGCGTAATGGTCCAATCGGTGGAGGATCATCTCCAGTGATCTGACTCGATGTTTACTAAAATTGTCAAAATTCACTTTGAATAAGATTCGAAAGCCCAGAACTCCTGAAAGTCCGCTAAAACTCTTAGAAGTCTTGGAAGTCATTCGCGTAAATGCATTTCCGATATGTTTCTAGATTTCCTACTGCTCAGATTAAAGCATTCGAAATGCTTGTAAAGTATTGATTAAACTAGCCAAGCTTTCGAGACTTGTCAAACCTAATCAAGTTCAAACGTGATACTCAAATACGCAAAAGAAACAAATTCTTTTCTTCCACATATTTTGCATTTCTTTTTTGCAGGGATAAGAGAAATATTCCCCGCGATGGTTTTTTAAAGATCTATTTACACAGTATACATCATGCTATTTACATAATTCTACCTTTGATATATCTCGAGACATTTCAGAAAATACGTTTCCAAGCCCAAATTCAAGGACTATTCTCGTTACTTGATCGTGGATTATTAGCCATATTATGCATCTGTGAAATTTTATCAAAATCGACGCGTTATATTCGAGTAATGCCCCTTGTTAGCCGATTCGTGGAAGATAGCGTTGGAACGATTTCATTCATCGAGGCGTAATTAAAACTGCATACAATTAAAACTTCTGGATAAATACATTGCTGGACGAAGCAGACGACGCGACGTCCAATTATACGACTTCTGTAATACCAATGAAAAGGCGTACTGGATGAATAAATATTCATCTGCGGACTTTCGAAGCAAACAGGTACAATTTCAGCTGCCTTGTGCTCCAACGAGAGTGGCATCTCTCAAGGTAGTCTTCTTACCAGTTTTAGAATTATGCTCATTAACTCACGTTGACTAATTCCAAGTTAGGTCACTTGGTATTACAGGCCACTGACATCTAATAATTTCACCATTTTCTGTAACCGTTTCTGCAGTACCGATGTACTTACCTATTGACTGTGCCGACTCACTAAAGAATCTCTCGAAACGAGTTAACGATGCCTTTACCACGTCACGTTTAGTCATTAAACCCTTGAGTTCAGTATCCATCATAGCGTGTGGTTGGCACAGAGGACAACAAAGAAACAATTTTCCGTAACTGCGAAGAACGTGGTTGCAAGCGGTGTTAACTGACTCAATTGCGTTGAGGTCGATCAATTTCTCCCTTAGAGTCTCTAAATTTAGCGCGCTACTGTTCTTTGATTACCGAGATGCCTAGCCGACTATTTCATCCCTGTTATAGATGCTTCTCAGAATTGGTTTTAGCCACAATTGACACTAGACCTCAACTCTTCGTGACTTAATGACTGGAAATTTCCCATATTGATTACTCGCAAGTCCTTTTTGCAGATTGCCTAACGCAACGAGACTTCCAGACTTTTTCGCCTCATGGTACATACGAACCAATTACCAAATTATTGGTTTGGCTGGTGTCATCTCTTTATTTGACAATCCGAGGGAAAAGAAAAGATAGTTAGGTATTGCATGTTTTAAAATTTTTCGTCGCACATTCGATGAAAATCGGCGGTCTAGCGTAGTTGAAGCGACAAGTTCTACTAACTGAACGATTTAACCTTTTAATTGAGTCTGAATCTTAATTGGATATTGAATTGGTCTTCTATCAAAATTGAAGGTTTGATCGAATATTCTAAACCGAATTGTTTGGATTAATCAAATCGTTGACTTAATCTCATTTTTCCCTACTGCAAGAGGCAACCTTTTGATCGAGAGTCCATTAAAGTTTCTAGTTGGTTAGCTCCGTTAAAAACAACCCTTAAAAGTTCCCTCAGAGACAACATCAATCAACACCTTTGCGAAATCTCTTTACCAAAGCTTTCGTCCTATCCGGAACGGCGACGAGTAATTATAAGAACTTCGTATGATTTGTGATCTGGAAAATTCATGACAGTTCTTGACGATTGATTCTTATGTCTTTAGTCAACCATTTTTCGAGTGTCGGAGAATTAGCGTCTGCTGAAACGTCCCAGAAACGTCTGATTTATAACGCATCAGTGGGTGTTATGCCAGTGTTCGTTTTCCAATTTTCCAAATACGTTTAGCAACGTGATACAGTGTAACATAAACCACGTTCGCAGCGAGCGCTTATAATATCGATAGCATACTTACACTCCAGTTCAAAGGTCATAAGCTATTACATTTTATCAAGAACGGAAAGAAGTTATAGATGGATTATATCATAATTATTCGTTTAACTTGATGGTTTATACTATAATAGAAACACATTTGACACTATTCAACATGTCTGAACAATATAAAAATGTCGTCACTAAAAAATAGGTGCGTTTTGAAATGCATAATATGTACAAAATATCAAAGACCTTTTAATAATAAGAAAGGTCTTAAGACTTTAGGACGGATATGTATGTCATTGGTCTTTTACATACATAAAATGTCGATGCCTTAAAAAAGAAGTCTACCATGTATCAAGAACGATTCGCAAAATTTTTACACTAAATTGAAATTATACATTTTATAAAAAGAATTCGTTTTACTTAACAATCAAAATTGAATCCTGTATGAGAATCGTTTCACGACCAAATTGGTTACTTGCCTGCACGTTGGAATTTTATTCAAATTGTGCTATGTTGTAGTCAATATGAAAATATAAAGGTAGTGTTATGTTACCGTTCTACTTTTTTTACCAAATTCATTTAAGCAATGCGAACCGTTAAAGTTGCGAAAATAATACCTTTGCGGCCAAGATTCAATTTTCATATGGTCTTTATGAGTGGGCATATTCAGAGAGTCTTTTAATGGTTCTGCCGTAAGGATTACCAGAAAAGAGCGGTTGACCGAGCTCTGCACTCACTTGAATCGTCGTATACCGCAGCATTTATCAGTCTGGTCTGAGCGTAATTTTAGTTGTCCACAAAATAGAAGCACGTAATTCGAAACGAAAAAATAAAAAAATGTGAAAATGTATTTTTCACATTTTTCGAGACTGGAGCCACAAAATTTGTCACAAACGAAAGCTTAACGCAGTTTTCTTATTTCCAATATTCGTCTTATCTTGAGTTATAGAATCTCTTTAACCCCATTTGTACTTTATATTTTTATGAAATGCGGATTACCCTGTACGTATGTGCGTCGCTATTATACAAACTCAATTTGCAAATCGCAATTAGAGCACTTCAGTTCTTATATGTTGCAGTCTGGTGTATCTCATACATACATACGCTATTTTGTAATTATTTTCTGATATCTCTAGTGATCTAATTACTGCAAGATCTTGCAAAGCTGAGTTTAAATAACATAAATTTTGTATTCCTGATAGCGGGTCATTAAATACGAACATAAACAGAATCTAATGCAGTTTGTATAGTTTCCGTGAAATGAAGGCAAATGAATTGTCGGTAAAGTTGCAGCAGATTGTGGCTTGCAGCGTGCGGTTAACGTTACTAGCTTCGATCGCAGAAATTCCTAACAATCTACTTTGTATACTGGAAACATTCTCAATATGTTTCTCGATATCAGCAATTAAGTCAAAATACATCGATGGCTTGCTGCACAAATATTATATGACCAGCATTTTCAAGGAAAAGATGAATGCCACATATTAATTAAATAAATAATGTTTGCGTTATAGTTATCCTTATGAATGCTGTTATAAAATTGCTTATAAATTCTGCATTGATTTTTTTTTTAGGAACATAAAACGACAAAGATGAAAATATCTCTACACTAAACACGATAAACAAAAATATTATTTTTGACAAATTTACCAAGTAGATGTGAATGTGATTTTTATACAGCAGAAAGAAACAGTCAAGATCTGTTCGTTGCACGTAAAATCTCAAACTCCGCAAAAATTCTGTATTTGTGCAGTAAACCACACATGTTATCTCAAATTGTTTTTTTTTCTACTTTATGTAATTCTTCTAACACTGTATTTTCGCTATTAATATCTCTATTTGAATTTTGTAGTTTATTGAATTTATCATTCAGAATCGTGTTTATTCCTATTCCTCCCTACAGAGGTGTGACATAAGACGTGTCAATGAAATTTCAAGGTTGGTGAGCCAAATAGAAGATAATCTTCGAATGACTGAAATATTATTGTGTAAACGAAATACGTGTTGAGCCGCCCATATTTTTACTTATTAATACTGCGTTGTCAATTGTTCAACAATTCGTCGTATTTTGCTGTTAAAGCGAGAAATTCGTTGAATTTCATTTTGTATCATTTAATGTACACACAACGTTAGGATAGAAAAACTGTCCTGTATTGATTGTGAGTCATCTTTTCTCAAATTCCTTCAGAGCCATAAGAAATATCAAAAATATAGATTCTTAGTAAAACAGATAAACAATACCATTCCATTAAATGTAAACAGTATCCGGAAAGTTATGTACTTTTGAGTAAACCTTTTCTTATAATAACTTTTTAATAAACGGTGATCCTCGACTAGAATATTCACAACAATACTCAGAGTGATGATTTTGACAATTTGTTGAACAATTATCGAAATCAGATGTGTCTCCTTCTTCGTAAATATTTGCGAAGCACAACACGATTATGAAAATTGTTTTCATGAAATTCTTATTTAAGAATCGATGGATTATCGCGGTATAAAATACGAAGAACAATAAATTTCAGTAGTAAACAAACATCAACAACAAAACCGTTTCTTTTGTCGATTCGTTTGTTTTAATCTTTTGACAGCATCGCTTCATGTGATTAAAACTAGCAGTAACTTTCGAAGTAATCTTATTAATCGACTAATGTTTTTTATACTAATCAGTGCGATATGCCGAGTGGAAATATTATTTGGAAATCTTTCGGCGTTTCTCTGTTACTGTTAAATTACACTCTCCATAAGCTAGAAGCGTTTCAAACTTTTCCTCTGTGTTTCCCCCGACACCGGTACAGTTTGCTTATATTATTTAATTTGAAGATACATATACTGTCTTCGAAAATGAATGCTCGGAGCAATTATTTTTTCTTTCCTAGATTTACTTGTAATCGGACCGTCGAATATGCTCGTAAATTACGCGTATACGAAGCACAGTTACATAGTGCAAATGCATGTATATAAACTGTTGTTATGTTATTACTCATTGAGAATTTATACGCTTGTGCCGTTCCGTTTATTACGGCTATTAGTATTGGTATTACGGCTATTCCTGACATTCGTAGAATTTGCTTGAGGCTAATTGTACAAATTTCTGGCTGGTATTAATAAACTTTTACATAGGAACATGGTATATTTAACATAGTATCATTAACTTTTATAATTATCCTATATTTTTGTAATTATCGGAGTAACTGGTAATAGTTCTACAAGCATTATTCACAGCCACTGACCATATCACCGCGCTGTTCGCTTCTCTGAGAAATCATAAAACTTTGTTTCAAGTTTATGTATATTGGTTTTATTTTGCTGAGTTCTACACATCGTACTGGAAGATGAAGAAAAGTCTGACGCTACCATAAAATCACACGAATATTTCTCAATTCGCTAGAAAAAAGTGAGAATTATTTGTCAGACGATATTTAGATCCTATTGGAGCTTGATTTTGTTGTAATTAGTAACGGGCCGTTAAACACTTCGAATCGCGTCGAACAGGCGCGCATCTCGAGAATCATTTCAAAGAGGATTCGATACCTTAAAACTCCCGAAAGTCACGGAGGTCCTGAAGATCCTGTTGACTTTGATAAGTTTTGAAAGCTTGGCGTGTAGTTAATATTTTACAAGCATTCTGAATCCTTTAATCCAAACAGTATCATTGCCATCAAGTATTAAAGAAGAAACAGGAAGTTCGAGATATCAGAAATGCATTTACACGACCGACTTCCAAGACTTCCACGGCTTTTAAGACTTTCAGAAGTTTTAAGCTATCGAATCCTATTCGAAGTAATTCGAATTTGTACAGCCTTGAAAAACATCTCGTGCCGTTTTGAAACTAAAGTTCGAATGCCCGTCGTTACCTATAATGCAAGGGAAAGCAGAAAGAGAAGGGAAGCCCTGTTTCATCCAGGTCTGAACTTCATCCTGCAGTGGACTCATCAGGCAAGGACTCCTTTCCTACAGGCTCATGCTTTAGAGTTTAGACATTGGAATAGCGAACACTAGGTCAAAGGATGTATTTGAACGGAAGAGATGGTTAGCGAGGACTTTTGAGGAATTGTGCTTTGGTCTCTGTGCTCTAATGGCGAGTGCAAGAGAATTTATACATTCCCTTAATGCGTTCTAGGAAGTAGGTTCTCCAATAACACTAACAAAGGGAGATGAATGAATTGAACAAAGGTCTTTTTAAATGAGGCTATTTCTAGATTGTATTTTACTAAATGCATAGAAGTACTACAGAATATTACGCGTACAAAAAATCAGAAACCTTGTTGAATTTTATTTTCATTTCGGCGCTTTACCATTTCTTTTATCTGACTACGTTCCTGTGTTGCTTCTTCCTGTTTTTGCCAGGAGTAACTTGTATTAGGTTGTCTGGAAAGTTTCTTTCGTTTTAGAAGGAAACAATAGATGCGAAACATATTTATATTATATCTTATTACACGTATTAATATACTGCACGTAATGCAAAATGGATCATATGACGTAAATTGTAGGATAAAAAAAATAATGGGTCAAAAGAATATAAAACAAAAAATATTGTGTGTATATTGTTTCCTTGTGAAACGAAAGAAACTTTTCGGACAACCTAATACAAAGAAATACGACACTCTGCATGCATATTCTATAACTACAAAATTGTACATTCGGGAAGATTCAACTCAAAAAAATATTATTCGTAACGTCTAACGTTAAAAAGCAATAACAACTATGGTGTTTATAATGCAATAAGTGTGCAAAAATGAAGAACGAAGTAGGAAGCACATTGTCTAAATTTAATGTGATAAACAAAAAATTGGTAAAAATGGAAGGTGAGATTTATATAAAGTTCATAAAAGAAGGACATTTGCGATGGATAAAATCCGTGTGGACTTGCGCGTGTATATACTTTCAACTCTGCGTGAGGATAGAACGAAGACTTTTGATATGACTACCATAACGGGCTCCGACAATTGCTATTAAACTTACAAATCCGAAGGTACCATATAAGACATCGGTGATCGATATTGTCAGAATTAACTATAACATTTAAATTAAAGAAAGATCCATACAATTATCAATACTTTTAATATTACTTTTGATATTACGAGGATAACTTTAATGTAAAATATTAGATGCACCACAAAGTGCATGTTACGTGCGTGTGCATATTATAATATACTATGCTGAGGTAAGCAAGAGCTATGCAGACAAAATTTGCCTGATAGTCAATATGTAAATAATCGAAAAATAAGAGGACAGAAACGAAAGATGTTTAAAGATAGTAGCCAATTCTACGATTATGAAATTCTACAATTGGCCACTGCGTTTACAGAACGAAGAAGCGGAACAATCATCTTTGAAAACGTATTTGTTAAGACAATTTGTCGCGTTTACGTTCGCAAAAATGACACTAAACTACAAATTATCCCGTAAAGTATCGAAACGATCCTATTAAACTTGAAATACGTTGAAGAAAGGAAGGTAAACTTTCAGACCAGTTCCTATAAAAGCTACTGTAATATCTTAAATTATTATCTCGTCTCTCAATGGTTATATTAAATTTTCATCTGATTGCTGCATTATCTCATGTAAAGATGCTATTATTGCGAAGAGAAAAGAATAAAACCGAACGGACGTAAAATCGATAAAGCGTGCTTTGTTCAAGTACGTACACGTTCACGCGTACACGTTTCCTCGCGCACAAAAGGCACGTTTTGGTTGGTCGAAGAAGCAGAGGCACAAGTAAAATCCATCGATCGATCTTAAAGGTCTACGAGTCCAGCGTTGCTTGTGAATGCGTCCCATCCTTGACCGCGGCACTGGCTTCTCTGATAAACCATGTAATACAGAAAGGAACTCGATGTGGAACGGTTTCGACACAGGCTCCCTTAGGAGACCGCGAAAGCATCTCTACTATTGTACGGCCCGCTATACGAATAGTACAAGCATCCTAATCGTTCTTTGCTTCTCTCCTTAGTATTCCTATCGTATCGCCGTTCTGCAATATTTCATCTTTTCAGACGTTTTATGTTCTCTTATGTAAAGATCACTTCTCGATAATCCCTTTTTAACACTTAAAGTGGAAATAGTGTTGTATTGTGTTTTTGTTAGATACGAAATCATGGAAAATTAAAAATATGTTATAAGTAGGATATATGTAAATATTGCAGTACCAATAAAGACACGTTGTTAGTGTAGGTACATGAGGATTTAGATTATCATATTTTTTGTTTTTTATTTTCCTGGAGATAATTTACAATTTGTTCATGAGAATATTCGGTAAATTGATACAACGAGTTGGAATGGTAGCTTGTAGGCATATTCCCAGTAGTCCATACTTAGCTTTAGCTTTAGAGTTAAGTTTGTTGGTAGATTATCGAATGTCTTAGTTAATGAGATCATTGAAATATTTCTGGCACAATGTTCCCGGGATAAATACACGTAGAATATAAATTGTTTGCTAGTAGATGATCGTTGTATAATTATAAATATAAATATGGTGGCAGATAAAAGAAAGTTTATGGAGAAAGAAGTGTAACAGGACACTATAATTTTACAAAGTGGATTTATATTTAATAAGAGCAGTGAAGAAGTATAATACATATAGACCACAGAATGATTGACCGTCATCGATATGGTAAAATACTTTTAATACAGAAATTACTGAGATTCATAGTGTACCAATTCTTCTTTCTTTTATTCGCCATTGTATATGCATGTGGAAAAGATTTAAGAGTCAAAGTTTTAAGAATAATTAACATTTAAATTAACTTAAACTTTAAATAACATTTCAAATTAATTTAAATTTAATAACATTTGCATACGCACGACGAATAGGAGATGCAGTTTGCGACAAATTTGTTCAATAATTCTATTCGATTAGAAAATATCATTGAATGAATTTCTTATTCGTGCCTTATTTACGTATTAATAAAAAGTAAGAAACTTTATATTTAAAAACGGCCTTTCAAGGAAATTATTGGAAGAAACGAATTAATTTGATATTATTGAATTTGCTTGGTGCCATCTCTAACATCAAAGAGAAAAGTTTATATCGTTTATGCAAATTTATGTTGTGTAACGTTATGTAATTCATTAAATATAAATAAACATCTGCTTCTATCAAATATTTTACCGTGTGCTTTATTTTGCATATTTTATATATCTTTCTATATGACACGAATAATGTGTATTCTTGCACCTTCGAACTTTTTATAAATGAATAAAAATCCGCAATCTAATTATGCCGTGTGAGAAAGTAATTAAGATTATAAAATTTTATCGAAGAAAAAATGTTTTTGTTAACTGTCGGATTATGAGAAATGAAAAGCTCGTAACATCTGTTGCAGCTATCATTTTATATAATTAAATAACTGTATAACAGTTATTGATTATATATCTTCATGCTTCATGTATGTATACGATCTTATAGAATATTTTTTGTTGCATAACCATCGTTGAGTTTTTTTCTGTTTTTATGGTTGTCTAACTATATCTCCACTGTAACATGTATGTACTGTAATACGTATTTCGTGTATTTCATCGTTGGTATATATTTTCTTTCCATGCGTGCTTTATAGCTTGGTTCTCACCGTAACCTCGTTTGTTTCATAAAAAATTTATCTCATTTTCCCACTGTTTCATTTTCTTTGCCAATTTCTCCCGTTTTATTTGAGATATTTTATAATTTTTTCTCTCCTGCAAGAAACTACGTTGTAATCCATCTTCTCTTTTCACTTTCTTTTTCTGCGAGTCGCATTGTATTCTGCAAATTCTTGAAATTTTTTATCTCTCTACATACATACAACTCTGCTTCGGTTCATTATACCATATATGATCGTTTGATTTTAATCAAGAAACATTCGATAATCGTGTTATTTATTAATCTTTATTAATTCTACGATTTTAACCTCATGTATTAAATCAATCAAGAGATTGGTTTCAGGATGAGACACACGAGCTATTGCGTGCGAGTGTCTTCTAAATAAAATAAATGTCACAAGTGTTACGATTAGAGTGGATGGATTAATCACGGCACAATATTTTCAGAGATGGTAAGTTTTGAAATTTCAAAGTATTTCTCGTATTCCAAAATGATAAATATTATTCTTAATCGTATTGTTATGTGTGACATACGATAACAAATTCTATGATCAAAGAAATCTTAAGAGGCTACAGTTTTTGCTAACGAAATTTATATTTACGAATTTAAAATAATATTTATTTGTTAATAATGATTGTAAATGTTGCTATGTATTGACCAAATGTTTGATATCGTTATATGATAACATGCATTTGTTATAGGCATACGTGAATCCTTTGGCGGTAATCTACATCAGTAACTTGAAACTGAAGAAATAATTATTACCATTTATAAATTATTAAAATAAACTTTTAACGTTTCTAAAACATTAATACTTCTCTATAAGAATCGGGAAATGATATATAAAATACTAATAAATACTGCAAATAATATTGTTCTTAAAACAGTTTCTGTCGGATATCCGTCAAATAAAATATTGACAGAATTATTTTACAAGTGTTATGAACTTGAATGTAAATAGACATCAAGTGACAACTATTTGCAGTTAAGAAGCTTAAAGAAAAGGAATTCGTCAACGACCTAGATAATTTAATTTTAATTCAATGCTATTCGAGTTAAGCTCTGCAGCTTAGAGAGCTTTCTTCACTTTGTCGTCGTTACTATAGAGCGGAGGTTCGACAATGGGAGGGAGGAGGTGCGCTGACTGATATTCTATAACTACATGTAAATACGATTAGTTTCTGTAAGAACAAGATAATCTCTCTATATGTAACAATACAGGTAAAAAAAAGACGATCAACAAAGTGAAGAGAATCTCGTACTATATATTTTTTTTTTATTTATTTAATATTTCATATTCACAATTTGTCCAATTTGGACATTTGGTAGAATTTTTTAGCTGTTTGATTATCATGTGGGTGGCTACCCCCAATGGGGTACCATCTTGTGCTATATTGATTGAAATTATAGAAGAGATTAGGTGATTTTCACGAGATTGAGAACTGAGCACACCAACCTTACACGTTCACACTTGTTAGCTTAAACTGATCTAAAAAAGTTCAATAATTGCAATTATTTGCTTTCTCAGTGAATCATTTTATTGCAAAATAGAACCAAATTTTACCTTCCACCTGAGTTTCACGTAATTCTCAATAATGAAACTGACTATGTAAGAGTAGTTAAAAAATATAAAGTCAATAAAATGACATTATTAAGATACATACATATGCCTTTCATTATCGTGTATCAACTCTCCCATAGATAGGCAAACTCGAGACATTTTGCGTGTTTCATACAATTTTTAACGCGTTCCTCGTTTAAACTGAAAAAAATTAATATTCGTTTTTGTTCAAGAATATCATTTTTATTCACATCAAAGAAATCACTAAAATATCCAGGTTTACACGATCTTTTCCTTGTAAAATGTATCAAATCCGCCCAATCTTCTACATATATATGATACATAGCCAAATATCATACATTATGTGTCACGTATGTATCATATATCATGAGTAACTTATTGTATCTTACGTAATGGTAATTGTTGTTAATAATGACCGTAAGATTGACTCGACTTTAAATATATAAATATGACAATAATAACAATATCGGTCGAAACTAAGAAACCACATCGACCTGTAGTAATCAATTTGCTGTGTTGCGTTTAGGATAAATATAAAAAAATAATTATTATTCGCTAGTCGCCCTTCTCTCTTTCTTCCATTTTTCTCTTTGCATTTCAGACTGTGCGTTCTCGCTGTTCGCACGTAGTCTATTCTTCTCGGACTTTCTCCATTTTCTCGCATTTTCCGTTTTCCTCTTTCCGAGCTCGTTCTTCCTGCGAGTTATATCCCGTAAACCGTAGTAGTTTGTTGGTCACGGTGTGCAATCTCACGAAGGGCCAGAGGGAGAGAAAGAGTGAGAGAGAGAGAGAGAGGCGAAGCGTAACGCCTCCCTCCTGCGCCCTTGTAACCAGGAACCCGAATTCGGTGCATTCACGAGTGTGCGCGTACACACGCGAGAGAGAAACATTTAACACAAGACTACGCAGCAGATGTATTTGGTGTGCTGCTACTGCTATGTAGTGGCTCGTATTTTCGTGTGTGCAGCGAGAATGGAGAATCACTATATGTAGAAATACGTTATACGGTACATTGTGTGGCTAAACAATATGTGCGGCGAAATGCAAGTCTATACACGAGGATGTAGACTTGTATAAGAAACAGATTAAAGGGACTACGCATGTAAGTTGATACTCGCACCGATAGGTATTCGTTATTGCGAAGAATAGATTTGCGTGAAAATGAACGCTTACTTATGCGAAAGCGAAATTTGGAAAACAACACTGGAGCTGTTTTAGAATCAAATATGGATGAAAGAAGTAACAACGATCATACAACGATGATCCCAGAAATAAGAAATACACTGTGTATATACGTTTTTCGTTTATTTTTTAGCAGCGAAACTTTAAAACGCGTATTCGCTGCCGACGAATAATTCGCTATGCAGACCACCTTCAGGTGGTTTCATTAAAAGTACGAGTAGAAAATTTGCTGTGTAAGGATTATTTCGAATTCATTTAAAGTATCAAAGACAAACTCAACGCTAAGAGATGGAAGATTGAAAACATGAAGATGAAGATTAGGGAACATTATATTATCCTTTGGTACAAGAGAGATCTACACGTGATAAGAACGGAATACGAATGTAAAACGTGTCTTTTGAGTTCTTTAGGATTATAAACTAAAACGAAATGTAAGATATTTAGCGTTTTACGAGTATCGTTCATGTTGTGGATAGAACAAAATACTGTGCTATTGAGTGCAATGATAGTTCGGTAGGTAAGAGTGAACATAGATTAATGATTGGATGAACGAATGTGGCGTGAATCTACGGACGAGAGTGGACTTAGTAATTCGTGAATGTAATAACAAGGAGAAAGATTGCTGAAGGGAATAAATGGTAATTCTTAATTTTAATTTTGATTCGAGAGAGTGAACATTGTACGCAAAATTGTATTGCTTAAATCTAATTATTATCTGTACTTTTTTCTATCATACTGTCACAGTTGTATTTTTTGAAAAACTAACATTTCCGAATTATATCACTTTCGAAATAATGAGACGATATATATTTAGAATATCCCACGTAACTGGGACAAGCTATAGTCCTGAAACGGTAGATGATAGGAAAGAATTTCATTAAGCAAAATTAAATGTTTTCAAATGAAAGACCATCTAATGTAGGTGGCCATTCCGCGAGTAGTGACGTTTAGAATATTTAAAGATCACTTCTGTTTATTCGAACAAACTATTTTTGTGTACATACGTCAACAGGCTTACTATCTTTGCAGGTTGAAAATCGATTAGTTTGAGATATCTTGATTTTGATTTTGTACACAGATAGAAACAACGGAAAATACCACTCTAGTTTTTGTGTCTTTTTATATCCATTTCATAAATTTGACAAAAATAATATTTTTGTTTACTGTATGTAGCGTGGAGATATTTTCAGGAACCATGATCCTCTATTGTCATTTTACGTTCTTAAAAAGGATCAATCAACAATTTGCAATCAATTTCACAATAGCACTGACAAATATAAATACAATGCAAAAATTACTTATTTATTTGTGAAGCACCATGAATATCTAAACCTGTTTTTCTCGAAAACGCTAAAAATGGACACGCAATATTTAACATTACGTACAACATCGATGTACAACAGATCACTGCTGTTAACACCATTCGAAACACTTTAATTTTCTCTAATGAAACTTCCTCTATCTCCTACCGTTTCAGAGCTATAATTATACCTTCGTTTTAACTACGCGAAACACCTGTACATTACGATTTCGCACAAATCTCGCTTTCTCTCCTATTCACTCCTTAAATGTTGCTGACACGCCTACTAGCTGCTGGTTTGAAAACGTCAGTCGTCTCTACTGATGTTGTGACTTGCAATGTAGAAAGATCGGTTACCATCCAAATGCACTCGACGGTTTCTACACAGAGCGAAAACTCTGCAGGTTTACTATCGTTTACGGACTTCCCTTGGTGAATTTCTTCGTATCCGGAGATACTGAAACGATAACTATTGGATCGAGGGCGAGATTACACACGAAACTTTCTGTATACACGGAGATCGCCGCCGAGACTACATCGATCCGACACGTGTACACGATTTAGAGACAAAACGGTTTCCGTGGCTTCTGTACACGAGCTTCTTTCTTCTGACACAGATGGCGTTTCTAAGGCTGTAGAAAAACTACGAATATATTTGCTGAATTTATGGAATTGTATGTACATTGTCGACACCATGACATGTCGATATTCAGACGCATACAACGTAACGATTCGATTTCAGTGAATCGATGGTGTGTTACAAACTGGCAACGGAGCAAGATAATGCACTTGCAATGCAAATGTAACGATGTTTAACAGAGAATATACGTACGTAAGTTTTAGCGAAAGAGCGTATATTGAAATTTAGTATTTTGTAGCTATCAAAATTTGGCATTACAAAAATCTATCTTAAAAAATGGTTAGATTGCGTATATCACGATCACATAAATCACATAATTCAAATAAGAATTGTCATAAATTTCATTTGTTTCGTCAATCTTCGTCGAGACGAACGAAAAATTACAACAGAGGATGGGAAGGGATAAAACTGCGTAAGATCATAGGCAAACAAATAAACCTTTATATTTCAAACTTTCAGTGATAATTGAGAACAGAAAGTATCTGAAACTTTGGTTTAATGGAACAAATAATGTGGAATAGCGGCATCCCAATTTACCTTTATTGTATAAGATTAAAAAAAAGAGTAGATGATATAATTATTTCCCCTTACGTTCTAATCAGGCACAAAAATCACAGCAGAAAAACTCAGGTAAATATCAAATTGTGTGCCTCGAAATTTACTTGCGATAGTCACAGGTGTAACTTGTCATAACCAACATATTTACAGTGTACCCGCATTTCATACGTGAAACACTGCATCTACTCTTCTCCTCTTTTGTCTTCCCTGTGTTTCACATTTCGGAAGAGGCACGCAGCACCCTTCCCAGCAGTTTCATAGCTTCGGTATGTAAATATTTCGAACTAGTAACTTGCCATTAAAACCTAAAATGTCTTGTCACATTTTGTATTCTCGGAATGTTGGCAAAATTGATACTATAGGATTAATACGCAAATGAGTAGCTGAAGTAATTTATTCTTCTTCAAGATTTGAGTGATCCTCGGATTACGATACGGACAGCACTTCTGCTCTTTTTTCACAAGTTGGAAATTACCACCTTGCAAAGGTGTGTAAGATTTACAATGCGGACTACGTCGAGAGGCTAAGTGGCATCCTAAGTGCTCGACGGGTCCGCTCTAAAGTGAACCACGCGTCCTAAACCTCAACACCCGATGAAAACGCAACACTAGACCAGAACTATGAATCGCACAAGACGCACCACATGCGAGACGCCCATGACAGTCCGACAGTTACAGGATTAGACAGAGACAGATTCCCACCTCATAGGAAACGTTGACTAAAACACACTCCCTAGACTAACGGTTAGGATATAAGCACCAGGCGTTTCAAGAGATAAGAGACTCATCACGTACTAGTTTAAGTTTAATTCTGTTACGTATAGTTCATAATCTTCAGTTTATACTAGACACCACAAATAAACCAACTAAACACCAGCTTAATAGACATCTTTAATTGACCTCTACCTTGAACGTTTATATCGTCCAAGGTGCGCGACTTCTGCAATCTGAATGATCGTCACCTAGTTAATAGATCGCGACAGTTCTAGAGTTTTGGTATATTTTGACCATGATCGCAATGATTGCAATACTTGCTGAAAAATTGTTGCAAACGACGTTCTTTTACTTTGTAGATTGAGTCGGGGATGTCAAAATTACGTTCATCTGCAAATGTCATTGGTTTACAGGTCACTTGCCTCTATTATTTACGATGTTATAAATTAGATAACGTTAATAATTTCTTAGATACTTCGATATTCTAAATTACCAGCAAGGCTCCAAATATGCTATACTTCGTCTACTAAAATTATCCCATTTTTAAGAAGATATATTTAATAAAAGATTTACGTAATTTCTTGAAACTAAGATACTAACAAATATCGTAAAGAAATGAAGAAATACATACCAAAGAAAAGTAGTATAATATTTCAAGAATAGGATAACGGCTATAATATCTGTAGACATAGACAGAATGTTCATGATCGCAAATCGATGACACTAATCCATGGGATCAGTATGGATATTTATCAAGAACCAATCCCTTAGCATTAATAAATCCGGTTCGTGCGTTATTTCGTTAGCTACAATATCCGGCAAATACAAGAAAGTAGTCGTTCATTTCTACTTATTAAACCATGATTAAGAATTTATTGTAAATCTTGTGTAATTGGACGTCGAATCTCTGTCGACTTTTACTCAGTCTTGATGGAAAGAGCTTAAAAGATAAAACGAACGTACATATATAACTTTCGTCTTTCTTCATCTTTTTATTAAATGATAATATAAAGATAATATAAATAATATAAATGATAGTGTATGTAATGCAGCTATAAGGCACTCTCCGATTATAAGCTCCGGAGCTGAAGTTGGATTTATTTAATTTTCTTAAGATATATTATATTATCTTCAATCAAGTAAATCTTCCACGTTTAATTTCACGAAGCTGTTTAAGTAATATAACTTTCTTACTTTATGGTTCAAATTTGTGTTTCATAATGCATTCATAGCAGTTATAGACAATAGAAACGTTCAGGACACTGGAATCATGCGTTTCTGAAAAATTATTTGTAATACGATGAAAGCATATATTCTAAGTGAATTAATTAATTAAATGGTTGTAATAGGGAATATTAAGAACATAAGAATCCACTAAGGAAAATAATTTATCACAAAGAGCTAATATCATTTCTTATTCTTCCCTCTAATTGTAAGTGAAATCATTGAAGATATTTGAAGACAGCAATCTTTATTTTTAAAATGTAACACTGCAGCTTTTACTATTTTTTTCTATTTGCATAGATCTATAAAAATTCATCTACGGTTACTGAAGTTCAATATAGCAACAATATTAAGGCGTAACATAGCAGACTGATTAAACAAACTGACTAAACAAAAAATAAAATTCATGATAAAATGCAAACAAAACTTCAACCACTTCCGATATTTGAAACTAATTCGTTATTAGTTGAAAATAAATTGTTACAGCTTGAAAGAAATTTATAATAACTGGGACCACCGACTTTGTTAGTTTGTTCAGATGGAGGCCAAGAGGCTGAAGAAATCCAGCGTTGATAGCAAGTATTTTTCCAACGATATTTAAAAATAAAAAATTCAGAATCGTTAACTGTGATGTGTAACAAAAATTTTATCGTTCCAATAAATTCTACCGGCTATTCAAACTGGATTATTATACGTGTTGGTCTATTAAAGAGACGAGCGATAAAATTGTAATACGCAGTGTATATTAAAGTCACTTTAAATACAAATACAGAGACAGTGTATGCCGGTCGTATATCGTTGCTCGCTCAATGCTACTGTTCAACTATACGCTCGCTATTCGACTGTATAACGCGCTATAATGATTGTCCTAGAGTGCATTTTCGTCTATTTGTATCGACCAGTGGTATTACAAAAAGTTGAAATGTAACTCCGGAGTTTCTTTACCTTTAAACCTAGCAAACCAAACCAACGTTGCCACTCCAAGGCACAACAGTATGAGTCTCTTCCGATTTTGAATCTCCCATTGACTCATGTGCCGCTACAAAAGAAAGTTCAAACTGTATAATAAACACGAATATGTAGAAAGTTAAGAAGAAAATCCGCTACGTGCTGGAAAGTGCGCGGAGGACTCACCTGTTGACAGCCCTACTCGTGACTATGTGCGTGCCAGGGGTTCGTAACAATTTTGCCATTATGGTAATTCAAAAACGTTTGGGGTGTTATATTACAAACCGCTGTAGAAATCGTTATGATTTACGCGTTTCTTGTTACTTTTCATCAAATATTTCATTTTTTAATCGCGAGTAACCTATTGATTTTCTGTTATTCTGCAATTCATGCATTTCAAATCGCAGAATAGCCTTGTTCCGAAGAGAAAAGAAAGAATTTAAAGAAATTAGAAGCTCAAGTACAAATACACGTTCATTGCTTCAGCACCGCATCTGAAGCGGAACATTGAAAATGTATAGTCCGCATTCGATAAATCAATTTTACGGCTTGGAATAAAAATTAAAGCCAAAAGTTAATTTTGATACAAACATAGCCTGCCGTCGTATTTGAACGTAATAATTTAGCGTAACGGCAACAACGTACGGTGTGGCAATGACAGCTAAATGAGAATGTGTAGTTCTACCTGGCGCAGAAAAGCACGAAATAATTAAAGAACTTAAAAATGATCAAAATGCAACAGCATTGGTAAAACTACATATTATCGGGAAAGTTTCAGTTACTGACATTAAAAAATTAAGGCTTTTGATATTAAAAAAAAATCAAAGAGAATTGAGGAAGAGCTTTAATGCTTTGAGTACAAAATACGCTGCAACTCCAGAGATATTTATATGCGTTAAAAAATGTATATAGCTTAGCAATCAAAAATATATAGGGTCTTTAAATATTATCCCTCTATTAATTCCGTTATTGAAATTCTACTATATATTTTTACACAGCTGCGTATGTTCTTTTTTTTTAATCTACCTATTTCACTTATTTTTAACTACGCTTCTGGCTGCATTAATTGTGACGTACCTGTTCATTTTCTACACAAAATATTAAGATACCTGCTCCTTAAAGAAGTTATTTCTTTCATCGCTATAAACGTGTTATAAATCAGAGGATCCCGATGGGACTGAGTCTCCGATGGAGCTGCGCAGCGGAAAATACTTGATTAAAAACTTGGAAATCAATTGTCAAGACCTGAAGGTGATGTCCCAAAGTAGCCAGATGGATCACTGCGAAATTCTTTTTTGGAGTGATCATGAGGTCTTTCGAAGTTGTTAATGCGACGTTTACGGAAAGAGTGATGAATCAGAAACTTGGAGGATTTTTAACCTTCAGAGTAAGAGAAGCGATGCGTAATTCGTTTTTATAAAGAGATTTAGTTAATAAAGTTTAATCATACAGATTAGTCGAGAATTCTAGAGGTTCATTATTTAAGCTGAATTTGGTGCCTCAGCAGCTTCAATTAGAAGATTCAGGTTTAGTAGAAGTTTAGTTCAGTTTCATTCAGAAGACTGATCAGCAGTTTCATTTAAGAGACTCAATTTAATGCCAATCAATCAGAATTAGATGACTTTTCAAGCATCTGAACGTCATATAGAGTTCAATATCCAAGGTCACAGAGTATCGAAATCTCGATTAAACCTTACGATCCTCATAGAATGAACAAATTATAAAAGTAATATTTATAGAATTTTTAAATATTATAGTTCTTATACATACAGAAGAACGAGATTCATTAATTGTTAAAAATGTCAATAGAATAACATAGAAAGTATTATTTTGGTAAAATTTATAATTTGAAGGAATTACGTGTTATTATAGTTCTATTTGACAGGATAATATTTTATAAGCAATTTAATAGTACGTGCGCAATCTCTTCCGTTCGTTTGAAACATTTTTTACTATCACTGTGTCGTAAAATTTCTAATGACATTGTAAAAATGTTTATAATGCGTTTGTATGAAAGCAACATTCTATGGAGTGAAAGATCATCTACTTTAAAAAAAAACTGTATTTTTCTCGGTAAAAAAATTCGGACAAATAGTCCTGTAATTTTTAATTAGTCGTCATTGGAAGAGTTTTGTAAAAATCAGAACAAACAATACGTGAAAAATATATGCCATGAATAGGATGGATAAAATGAAACATTCCAATCCAGTTTAACAACTTTTATCGGATCCTTCCGATACAAAACGAAAAGCACAGTGCTGTTGCCTTTAATTCCTGTATTTAATTGGCAAACATTTTACTATTTGGTAGATTGTTCATAGCGAATAATTCCCTTCCAATCGCACAAAATACAAAGTGGGCCATTGGATGTAATCCGGATTTCGAACTGAATAGCGATGGACCGTTCCGCTATTTGGCAAAAGAAGACAAAGAAGACAAAAGAATATTTTTCATTATGGTTGTAATTATGAGTTTCGAAGCCACCTTATTTTCCTTTCCTTCCAATCAAACGAATCATATACCCAGCACGATCCATCAAATGTTTCGCTGTTAAATCGTAAGTCATAAGAATGACGTAAGCAAGACAATTTAAATGTCCACATAAATGTTGATCTCAGCGAGAGTAACAATTCTCAAAGCTGCTCTCGGATGTATGTAAGCGTAAGTATGGTAAGAAACTGTCAAACGAACACCAAGTGATTTGTCAAGGAGTTACATTGTATCGTTATGTTTGGTGCACCATATCATATGCCATACACGTCAAGTCAATAACGAAAGGAAATGTTAATTGCGAATATCTAGATTATCTTTTTAGACTTGAAGCAACTTTGTAATTTGTTTTATGGGGACATTTGATAAATCTTTTTCGCCGGATAATAAAGTAAATAAATATAACACGTAGATGATTTCTCACTAGAGAGCATCTGTACGTACAACAATTATGAGTATAGTAAATTTGTGAGCAAAAGTGTTGTTTTATTACTCCCAGAGAAGGCCATTAGCATGCTTTCTATGCTATCTTCTAGGTAGGTTCACTGTGTACAGTTCCTTGGCTAGGTCGTTAGGATGATTGTCTAATCTGGTTTTGTATTTGTCACTGCAGCGTATAATTTCCTCGGCGACTGAACTGATTTCCAGATCTTTACGGAGTTCGTCATTTCGCACGTACCACGGTGTGTTTACTATGGTAAATATCTAGATAACATGTATTAATACTAATATGAGAGAGAGAGAGAGAGAGAGAGAGATGTAGCTTTATTCAGTTTCTTCATAATTCAAATATTTTTGAAAGACAAATTCGTATCGCCAACATTAATTCCTATAAGAAAAATAATTCTTTGGGCAGGAAGCAGTCACATTTAGTTTAAAATAAATCATGTGTATCGATGTTAGTACAAAGGTTCTTAACAAAGTGTTCTCTAATATATTTACATATCGCATAATCATTATGATGAAGTGGGATTTTAAAATGAAATCTAGACACAACGATCTTTTTAAGGAACTAAAAATGACATAAAATTGCTTAATTATTATATTATACATCTAAAATTAATTCGCTATTTAATGTAAATATTGCAAACTCTGCCTCAAACAATGGCTAATACAATTTCGTTTCATTGCAGAGAATTATTTTTAAATTCCATCGTGGTTAAAATAAAATATGAATTTTACACAATAACAGTTACTTAATAGCTGTAGTAATAATAGAACAAACAATCAATAATTAATACGAATATATGCATATATTAAGACGAGTTAATGGTTAGGAAATATAAATAAAATAATTTGTGACGCGATTATTCTGTGAAGAATGTTTAATATGATGTAATTACACAAGTTTATGTGTTGATATTAACATGGAATAACAGAGAGTTAATTATGAGATAAAATGGAAATTACGTAGTTAAATACGTAAATAATAGTATTATACTGAGTTACTAATTATCAAATGCTGAAACAAGTTTCTAGCTACAAAGTGGACGTTAATCCAATACCTTAAAATAATCTACAGAAATGTCGGTTGGGTAATATTAAAATGCACTCTAAAGTCATCGAAGTTTTCAAACTAAATGCACCAAGTTTCGTCGCTACTTCAAGCGTTATATCAAAATTGTCCATTTACCCGGTCGCTACCTTCTCTTGAATCTATTTGGAGCCAGTGGATCGTCAAAAACTTCTGTTTGCAAATGTCAGTTTCCATTGTTATAATCGTTTTACGAGCAGGTTGGGTTGAACGACATCCAAATCTAATTACAGCGTTAAAGATCGAGTAGGATAACATTGTTTATACAATTTAAAAATATAGCATTTGGAATTTGAAGCGTCATTAAATAAGAATATTTTAATTATTAGGACTTTTATCTTTTGCTTGACGTCTAGAAATATTTACTTTTTATACTCGACGATAATTAATCAATTTTAATCTGGTATTATATTTCGGGTAGTGAATATGTATACAACTTGGATATTCCAAACTATTTTAAAATTTCGATATTCTTAACGGACACGTTCTACCAATTTTAACATTTTATAAAACGTTATAAATGCAACATCCATCACATTTTTGTTCGTTGAATTTTCTCTTTGATTAACAATTTCCTTTGACTCTATCGACTTTGAATTAAAAGACGGCGTGTAATAGCCTTGTTTAACATTTTATTTCAAATAATATGATTAAAGTAAAATGGCGAATGGATAATATGACGTTTATTAAAACCATTTCCTTTTAAAAACAATATGTTTAAATTTGATAAAGGATTTTATTATACTACCTACTGAATATTGCGCTGAAATTTAAAATTCCGGTATGAATCGATCAGGTAGCTGTAAGTAAGACGATTGCCGTAGCTATTATAATCGGAATCGACTTTTGCAATTGAAAGCTTTCAAAAATCCTCTTCTCACCAACAGATTTGAGGAAAAAGTTTAGCAGCGTGAATATAGGATACGGATGAAAGTTCAGTGTAAGCAGGCACGAAACGATTCTTTATGAGAAAGTACGAAAAAAAGCTGCGGAATAAAATTTCAGCGTTCGTAGATTTTGAAACTGGATTCTCTCGAAACCAGAGCCTGCAACAAAAAACTTTAATTCCATACTTTTCCTTTAACTTTTTACACACGCTTCGCAAAGATCGCTGAATTATTTGAACAATTATTTATTGCATTAATCCCACAACATGTGGCGAGACCATCTCTAGCACCGATTGTTGCTGTAAATAATTTACAACACATACAGTGACTCTCGAAAGTATTGGAACACTCGCTACAGAAAATTTCTGTGAGTATACTGTGTGCATTATACGAGATTTTTTGAAATGTTAGCATTTTAACGTAACTATTGCGTTTTTACTAGTAAAATTTGAAACCAATCCGAAAATGTACATAGAAATTTGGTTTTGACAGCGGTAGGTTTTAAGCCACTCGGAAATTCGATGTACATAGAAGTTATAAGACATTCATTGCAAACACACAGTTAGTGGAAAATTGGTATACAGCATTAATAATCTTGAACATCCAATTAGTGCTAAAGATGGTGTTGCTAAATATCGTAGTTTATTAATATAGTAAATAACTGACTGCCCAAATACTTTGCAGATGTGTATGGTTCCAATAAATAGCTCGTAACTTCTATACAGATTTTCAAATCCGTTTCAAATTTTACCAATGTAATCACGACAGTCGTGTCTCCCTACAGTGCCGATATAATTTCAAAATGTTGTATACAACATAATACACAGAAGAAAGTTTCTAAGAATGTTCGAATACTTTTCTGAGCCACTGTACAGAGAATCTAGAACCAAAGTTGCGTATAACAATAATTTTACATATAAAAGCTTTACTCATGTACACATACCTATAAGACCTTAAGACTTCTCAAACTTTCTTCGTCTTTACTCGACTACGTTGAAAGATGACTTTCCTATGAATGGAAGTAATGTTGGGAAACGAAGAAGGGATAATCAGTAGAAAAGTTCTCGACTATCTATAACTAAGAACCAAGCTAATATACATACGCAGATACATATGTATATGTATATTGTACATATTCGGTGGTTTGACCAGGCAGCCCACTTGCCCCTTTTTCACAGACCAAAACGGCAATCCCCGTAAGCGAGGAAGTTCATTTCGGGTTTTACGTCCGTCACGAGTGTGTTCCTCCACTCGTACCATGGATTTAGCGCAGTAACGAGGCCTGATAAAGCCACTCAACTCCTCGCTTCGTACCACCGCGGAAGTCACGATGGCTGGATCGTTCCTATATTCCGTTTTTGGACCGACTGTTGTTTTTTCTGTCGGTTTTTCACCGGACAAGCTTCTGTCGATTATTTATAAGTTCGACGGCGTTCCATTCCCTTAATTGTAGCTCAAATATATAATCAATAATCCCTAGATATAGGCGAACCATGCGAAACTTTAAAGCGGATTAGATGTTTCAGCTTAGTCCTTAGCACTTATTGATTATGGCATTTTTTAACCGTGTGGTATGTTAACGCGATACTACGAGCCACGTTACGCAGGATAAATACGCAGGATAATGATTGGAGGAATTTATTAGAGGAGGTTATTACCGTAATAAACAGGTAGATTGAGAAGCATAAATTGTCTTTTATTAAATATGCTACTGTAAAGAGAAGCAAGGAAGAGAGGTGAAATTGTGTTTTGTCCAGGTGTTTCGCCTTGCTAGTGGCTCGTCAACAAGGCTTCCTAGGTGGTCGTTGCTACATTGTTAGGTCCAAGGACAATGGAGCCAGGTCAAAGATTGCTTTTATGGAAATGGAATGGTTAGATTGGGATTTGTGGGAATTGCTGTTCTGCTGTGATACTCCTGGTTTCAAGTCTTGCAGGATAATCACAAATCTATTGAAATTAGGTACGACGATGAAATTAGATTAGAATATCGGCATGTAATTCGTGGACTAGTGAAATTTTAATCTCAGGCTTCGATATTATTAAGATAAAACAACATTCTCAAGTATTGACGATAACTACCTTTTTCCTTCACCATTATTTTTTTAAACATAAAAAAAATTAACATGAAGGTAATTATAGTTTGACTGTTATTCTATAAGAAGTACTTAGCATTAAAACAACATTTTATATTAATTACTTGGAAACCATTGAATAATTTCAAATAATCTGTGATACGTTCGCTTTGTTGACAACAGGAGTTTTCTCCACGGTAGCGTCGAGTAATTTTTTTAGTAAAATCATTTGTTATCTTCCGTCATCTTTCCCCAACAATTCCAAGCATATCCTCTTTTTCTAATCGTTAATTTCTTCTGATTCATTCCAAGTTCCAAATATTAGGTTGTCCGAAAAGTTTTTTTCGTTTTATAAAGAAATAATAGACGCACAATGTTTTTTGTTTTATATGAGTTTATTGAATTATGCTTGAACGTAATAATAGAAATAGAACGAAATGGATCATACCTAATTCGATAAAATAATATAAAACAAATTATTATTCATCTATTATCACCTTATGAAACGAAAGAAACTTTTCGGACAACCTAATAATATAATTCTATTTTAAGTATCAGTATATTAAGTATCAGTGACACCAAAATCTAAGAGAGGAGAAGTTGAAGTAGATTCCTCTTTCTGCCATTTCGTTTGCTCTACAAACAGTTAAACAGTTCAACTTTATCCTAAATAGTTGTGTTTGTACATGTACAAATAGTCTTTGTCTTTGTACGTCTTTGAATAGTAATGAAAGGAATACTTAATTCAATGCGTCCCTATTATCGCATGCACAGATTATATTACGCTAACCACGATTTCGTTGATCTACTTGAAATGGAATACTTCAGACTAACACGAGCTTGTAGTTTCCTAATCGTAGTTTATAATCTGTCCAGAGTTGATGTTATTCTCATGATAATTGGTAACACGAGTGTGGTTAGTGTGAGTGTGGACTTGTCTGAAATTTTAATACATTAAATATAATTTGATGAGATGAATTCAATATATGCATAAATCGTTATGCATGTATATTTTAATTAACAGTATAGTATACATATATATTTTATTAACGCAACATATTGTATTAACGAAATATGTGATACCGAATATCTTGATTTGGCAATGAAACGATAATGATATTTGAAAAATATATTTATAAGAATTTGTTCCTTTAACATTATCAAACTATGAGGTTGAATGACACGATGAGATGGAGATCTTCCTAATTTTCTTATACTTGTGAATAATACATGGAAGGCCACTTTAATCTCTTAAAGTAAATATTTCAAAAAGTACGTTAACGAGAAAGAAAAATATTTTTAAGGTATTACAGATGCGCAAAAAAGAGATCTCTTTATGAAAATAAAATTTGCTAGATTGAAGCATTAAAGCGGAATCATCCATGTGGTTTTACGCGTAGTACATTTTGTATAGTTCATAAATATATATATGACATATTCAATTGTGGTATCTCGTGTATCATTTTATCAAGTGATGTGCATATAACGAAATAAGGTAATCAAAGTTACGGAAATTTTTAAATATTTCAACGTTTAATAACACCGCATAGGAATGTTAATATGCATTTGTGTGTTCTTTTTTAAGATTGTCACAAGTTGCTCTTGACATTTATGAAAAAATTTGTCATTTAATTGGAATGGATATTTTGTTACAAAAATTTTTCGAGAAAATGGTATATATGAAGGTGTTTTATTACTTCCAATTATTAATTAAAAACCTCGCTTGCCATGTATCATTTAACGCATAATTAATTCTTATCTTATTTAATGACTGCAACAAAGTAAAAGTAAATACCGTCCATATCTACTATTACGTCTACTGTGTTTTCCTTTAATTGAAGTATTTAAAGTAACGTTTTCTAACTAAAGGTATTGTCCTTTAATTAACATAATGTTCGTGATATTTGCATTAATATATTAAAACAAGACAGCCTAATACACTGTACACAATAAAATGAAACGGTGGAAAATCAGATACCAGTCGTTATCGAAGTTCCATTAACGAAACCGAACGTTCAATTACTGTTAATCGTCGCGTCGGGAGAAACTATCGAGATTCAAATCTTGCATTTTCATAATACTTTAGTTCCTCGTGTACTTATATTTCAATACTTGTAAAAATAAGAATATTAGAAGGGATATTTCTGTTATGTTTTAATTTAGAATTGAAAGTTACTTTGGATTTCGATGAACCTCTTTGTTTTTTAATTCCTTTATTGTAATATATAAAAGAGAGCCCACAATATGCACATACCTTTTCCCGTACATACACGTTTCATATGATATACGTATTATAAAATATTAAACATAAATATGCATGGTGATGCACCAGCGAAGAAGATTGTAAATTCTCTTCGATAACTCCATACTAAAAAGAAAACACCCCACTGACCTCACTAAAGAAATAAAATAGTCAAACTCGAAGATGGTATCCTGCTGGGGGTAGCCATCTACATGTTATTTAGCAATTAAGTTAGAAAAATTTACCAAATGTCCAGCTGGACAAATTGTAAAGTACAAATTGAATAATAAAAAAAATAAGTAATAACTTTGAAATCTCAAGTAAATGACAATAACCGAAAAATTAGTTTTCTCTTGTAATAGAAGCTGTTAATAGTATTAGGATAAATCCTGTGATACGTATTTTAACATGTTCATTAAACGTTCGTTCCTAAAAAAACTTTGAAAAATTAACACTTTCATAAAAGTGATCGTAAAATTGTTCCTGACTTCGAATGTCAAGGTCGAATTTTTTGTTATTACATCGTAACAACTTTGTCAAACGAGCCAAGGGTCGCAACTATTTTCTCGGGAGAAACTGTTTAAGTTTCATTAATTGTATATGAATGTGTATATGAATATAATTATATACTTTTTATTAAATTTTTTTAATTACATATATATAAATCTTTATAATATATGTATATCTTGCAAAATAAAGTTAAATCGGGGACATTTCCTTTTTTACCTGATTGGTTAGCTCCTACGTTAGCTCAGTCAATTAGACCTCCGTTTATCGCTCTATCCCATCCCCTATTTCTTCCATCGTTTGCACGCTTTTTCAAGAATAGAGCGCGACTTTGCGGGGAAATTTGTTTACTGCACATCTGGTGACACAACGGGTCTTCCCCGGAGTCCTAAAGACTTGATATACCCTGTCACTGGTCGCTAGACTTTCGACAAGTGGGCCGTTTAGAAACTCGAGATTTATGATTCTCGCGAACACAATTGAGGCTGACAACGAAACTTTGAAAAAAAAAAAAAAAAAAAAAGAGAAAGTACATGCACGCAATCCAAATTGTAGCGACGGGTAGGAAACAGCTTCCCCGGAAATAGCTTCACTGCCGTGTGGTGTCATAAATTCTATCGGTCATTGACACACAAACGGTTTTTACTTCCGCGTGCCTTCGCAATCACAGAATCCGGTTAACATCATCTATTCGCCTGACGCTACTTGCCGAAGATCATTAAAAGTGAAATCCTCGCAAGCTCTCCAGTGTGCGATATCGATATATTAAGATCGAGATCACAAAGTTCGGGATGACAACCATCTATCTTGTGATACACGAAGGAATCGATGTCAGCAACACCCGAACAACAGCGAAGAGCAGGATCAAGACGGATTACTTCCTCCTACTTCTTTAATTCAGAACCAGGATAACATCTAGCTACTTTAAGCTGAAAGTCGTAGTCGTATTATACCTCAGGTTTTGTGACTGAACTGATTCTCGTGGGATTTATTAACACCCGTTGTGAAGTTTCTCAGCGGGAGAAGCGCGATACTCCTCGCCATCTAGCATCGAACTTTGTATTGCTGTTGCGCTGGTCATCTACGTCTCAAAGAGAGAGGGAGAGAGAGAGAGAGAGAGAGAGAGAGGGGGAGAGAGAGAGAGAGAGAGAACACAGCAGACTACGATGGATTGAACTTCTTCGTTGTTAGATTTGTACCTGCGAGCAGAATCACAAATTCTGGTGTTTAGTCTAAAATACTTCCAGTGAGCAAAATGCAAACACTTGCACGTTATAAAGGTAAAAATTTGCTAATAATAGGGCACTACATTCGTACCACTTTCTATATCGAACACGTGATATATTAAACGTGATATATATTATATATGTATAAACACGTCAGGTTTATTTTCGCAAAACAGCGTCAAAAGTATTATAATGTACTTACATACGTATGTATTTATACACATTCCACATACATGCGTGCATACATATAAATACGAGCTCACAAATGCTATATTAGGAAGTTTTAATCAAATCTGCAATGGCGTTATATTGATTTTTTCTTTGACGTAACCAGAATTTAACGAAAATAAAGAATAAGTCGGAAAACCGATTGGTCCTCAAGATTATCAAATTATCACAGCTGCGGATTTTTACTTGTGAGAGGAAAAAATTATTTACTATGCAGGAAATAATGCTGAGAATTCCTAATGCATCGAAATCATGGAAAACCAATGAGAAATTCGTAATTATAATAAATATAAGTTTTCGTAGATGTCAATTTGGTGTATACTGAAGACGACACTTAAAAATGTATGTAATTTAAATATCGTCAATCTGCTTTTGTGTTTTATGAAACGAAAATCATGTTCGTACCTTATTTCGTATTTTCATTCTAATTTTTAATAAAGCATTCTCTCGACCCGAGACATAATTCTGGCAAACATTCGTTCCACTGTTCTTTCCTACGTGCCTGGCCTGATATCCAGCGTGATATCCCGATGTCTGACGATAAAGCACAGATCTACTAGATAGTCTAGATACTAACGAGTCCACTAACAGGTCCTGAACAAGACATACCGTCTTTTTTATGCTCCTCTTTCCTTTTCTTTCATCTTTCTTTATTATTTCTATTCACAGAGTAAGTTTTATGGAAAACATCTGCGACATTCTATATATATGATATTCGGACTAAAGTAGAAAAAAATTCAAGAGATGTTCCTACAAAGTAAAGTGAAGAATAATTACGTTCCAAGCTTTGTTTATCAGTTATTGACATTTAAAGATCAATCAAAATATCCCCGAGGCCCACGAATTCTCTGCCCAAAGCGAATCTAGGTCAACCTAAGTGACGAGGAACACGGTGATTCTGAAATCCAACGACACATGAGTGGCAGCTTATGTACCTTGTATAAGTCGTAAAGTAGAAGACTATGACATTCGTCGTAAACGATCCTGTTCTCCCATAGAAAACCGTGTTCTGTGTTACACGTTAAATCTGTCTATTCGGAGAAATTCATAAAAGAACGAGAAGCAGTCTCCGGATGGAGGTTATTAATGTTCCTTTCAGTCCTCGAATTTGCTCATGTAATGAAAAAGGAAAGATAACAAGCACAATGTACACTATACGCATAACATACGTGATGCACACGAAGAAGCATTACATAGTAATATTCATATAGGTACAATCGTGCACGAAATGAAGCGAAAGAACAAGGGAGGTTAAAAAATTACAGTAAACTAAATCAAATTAAATTGATAATATAATTATATGTTAAGTTATTTGATCAACATTAACTTTAATGTTTATATAAATTAATTTCGTTACTAATTAAAGACGATATTAGAAGTATCGCGTTCAAATAGTTCTCTCAATATTTCTATTTCATCGCGGAAATCTATTCTTTCGAAACTGGTCTACGTAAGTTATAATACCTGCGAGGCCACTTGTAAACGAAAGTATGGTCATTGTGAAACTGGGCACACACTGTTCACCTGATGTGTTTTATGAATCCAGAAATATGTAAGACATAATTTGAATGATTTTAAAGAGAGAATATCCAAGAAAAATTGTTTGTACGGGATCGTTCTTTCCACATTTTTCAACACGGTTGATACATTTTTTATAGTCAAATCTTGCAGCAGATGTAAAAACGTAGTTATGAAAATTGTAATTACATGACATTTTTGAATATTGAAATAATAAATAAATTCCATGTCTGTATTAATAAATGGTTTAAATAATATTCATCACTTCGTTTAAAACGAGCATTTATTGATTGATAATGTCTTTCCTCTTTTATTAATTTGTGTAGAATAACACCATAGATTCTACTAATCTCGTGCATTATGCCTCGAGAAATAATACGTTGTTATAGGTAAACATCTTCATTTAACCTTCTTCAAAAAAAAAGAACTTTAATGGCGTTACATCATATCAATGTACCCGCCCTGGTAAATGATAAATCTTCGTCGTCATTTTATTGAATGTGATTTATCGTCATATATTAGGTTGTCCGATAAGTGTCTTTCTTTTACAGACACGTATTTCACAACGATGCATCTTTATACAAACATGAAACCTAATCTGTCGAACGTTGTGATCTTTATTTTGATAGTACAAAATGGATCATACGTAATTCAATAAAATAATATAAAACGGAAAATGTTGTGCATCCATTATTTCCTTATAAAACGAAAGAAACTTATCGGACGACCTAATATATGCAAAATTTACTGACAATAATATAATTTCCAAAATGTCAGTGGTCTTCACTTGGAGTAAGATATCTAACAATAAGTACAACATCTTTATGAAGTGCGACTGACAGCTTAGTTGGATTTAAGTGTTTCTAAAGTGAAATTTTGCAACTATTCGATTACCAGTTGGTCGAACTTAAAATAAACATCTATTTCACTTAAATATACTACTTTCGATTTTCTTTTTCTCTTTGCTTTACGCGAGCCAAACTTATTTCACAACTGCTATTTTTCCTTTTTAATATGTTAATCAGTATACCTGAAATTTAAACATAAAGTATTCACAGATATGTTATTTCTGTTACGTCGTAGATAATAGATGTCATTGGAAAATCAGATGAGTGATAAACTATACAGCTCGATATACAAGTTCCCGTTAATCGATCATTAATTTCGATCATTAATTTCGATCATTAATTTCGATCGTTTTGTTTGGAGTTCGAATATGATTCACCGAGAATTCGAACAAGATTCGTGGCTACCAGAAATGTAACAAACTGTCGTTTGAGTGACCGAACGTGGTTCTTTTATTATCTGAAAAAAAACACATGTAGATTAGTTCATGTCCAAAATATTGGTTTTCCAATCAACAAGCTTCAACGGTATTGTGTTCACTAGACTGCGGATTTTTACGCATTTATACAACATTTCAGGTTGCAAAAACACACGAAATTCATGTGATATGCAGAAATATGTAAAATATCCAAAATAGAGAACTTACAATTTTTTATAAATAATACGAGTGTAGTATTTAAGTTCCACTTTTTAAATTACGCTCATAAAATATAAATTTTCTTTTTTATTATTATTATTTAATTTGTACTTTACAATTTGTCCAGCTGGGCATTTGGTAAATTTTTCTAACTTAATTGCTAAATAACATGTGGATGGCTACCCCCCGCAGAATATCATCTTCGAGAAAATATAAATTTGAATAAAACTTCGCAGTCTACCGATCGCTATTTCATTTTTTTGTACGAAGAAGATATGGATTTTCCTTTATTCTGAATATTCTGTTATACAAATAGAATATCTACTAGTAACAGATGCCCTTTTCTGTTTAATACACTATTATTATACGTATCAAAATACAAACAGTAAATGAAAATGTCGAGGATGTGCCGTTTTTCGCCGAAAATTTATCTAGTTAAGCGACCAAAAAGTACGCAGCCCTTACGTATTACAATAAAATAAATTGACAATTTCTCTGATCTCCATTGAAACAAATAAAATTTAATACGAGAAAAGTAATTGTTCTATTAACTGTCCGAAAATTTTATTATCCGAACATCTTTGTCTTTATTAGTTTGGATATGGGAGATTCTACTGTGTACCTAAACGAACGTGAGATCTTTGAAAAGTTCTTTGGCAACGCCGCTGAATTTCCTCTACATCTGGCTTTCGATTGTACGTGCCGTGGTGCTGCTTTTTTATTGATTCTTCGAAAATATCGAATACATGACGTGTCTGTGGCTATTGCAAGCGAAGCTCTTGTTGCGGCAGGTTAATTAATATTGTCAGAAATAGACTGATGTTTCAACAAAATATACGCAAACATATATCATCTTCTTGTTAAATGAAAAGATACTAACAAGTCGCGTGTATCGTTTCGTCGAAAGGAACGACGTTATTCTATTATTTATCGATACTATGCTTTGTCGAATGTACGCGTGGGAACGTACGCCTGTGAGTATAATATTAAAAATGATAGAATATATCGATCAGATCGTTTCGTAGGAATTGAGAAAAAGAATTCTATGCTACACGGTGATATGAATGATCTTGCCATATATTATTACAAATTTACTAAATATCTAATCACTGAAATTTACAGAAACGTATCAAAATCTATTTTACTAAATTTTTCTAAAATTTATGTTCAGGTTGACTTATAGAATAACGAGTGGGTGAATTTGTAATAGAAAAATATATTGAAATAAATAAAGGTATAAGTATAACTATAGTGTATGCTGATCCAGATCCTCACTCTTACAGTGTTACAATACAATAGAAGAAGCTATGTTAGGGAGCACGTTCACATACTTATAGCAAATGACATTACCACAAAGTTAACCTTGTAGCTCTAGCTGAAGGCTACAAGAAACAGCAATAGAAATCTACTTATAGCTCTTCTGTTTCTAGACCTTGTAATCCAAAGCATAATTTTATATTCAAGGGCACAATAATATGGACCTCACCTTATTTCAAATTTTTTGTTTCGCTAAATTCTATTCTCTTCGTAACAGTGGTCTCCAGGTCACGGATACGCAAAAGTAAAGATGCAGAGTTTTTTTTGAAGTAATTAATTCAACAATTTATTTTGTGGATTGGAGGACAATCACTGTCTTTCTTGGTATCCAAATTTTCTCGCACGAATCGTTTCAACATTTAAAAATACCTATTTGCCAACAAAAAGTTCTGACATATTACGAATCTGTACATTGAATTTACACTCGCAATATTTATATCTACTTAGACATTGTAAATGTTACAGGCGATCTAATATACGTAGTATCATGCAGAACACTGAAAGCTTTCAAATAAATCGTAATATTCGTTTCTAATTCTATAACGTATAAATCATTCAAAAGCAAATTTCATATAATTTCTTAATTTCACTTATGGATCATCTTACAGCAGTCTATCCTTTTCTTATCTCCGTAGTTTCTTATGTATTTTCGTCTGAATGTAGGTCGAGCTTTTACAATTTGTAGGCACAAAGCATAAATAATCTGCGTATAAATAAAATGCGAAACATTGTTTTTAAGCTATTATGATGTTAAATAATTTAGAATTCATATTTTCGACTCGCGAGTCACGAAGATAAACGTTATGGAATGTTTTCAGTTTAGTGTATCAAATATTGAAGTTTGAGTAATAATTTCTAATTGACGAATAAGTGATCATTGGCTAAATGATACCGCATGTAGCCTGAGGAATTATTAAATTGTGGAATGTATATAACAACGCACGATTTCTATGTACGATATTAAAGTAACTGTTTTTGTTATAACGATAACAAGTCAGAAAAGACTGCAATTTCTTATTAGATAAATATGTATATTGTCTAATAATAATATCTATAACTGTAATATATCTGCTTTTTCTCTTGTAGTTGATACTTTTCGAAATTGAGGGATAATACACCTAAGATTTTGTGCAAAATTCTCCTTTTTTTTATATTCTATTTTTTCCCTATTAAACAATATCTCCATTTCTATCTATATACAAATTATAGCAACTAAGCTAACTTCGAAAAGTATTAATTCCATATCCTAAATATAAACCGTGACTAATAAAAAACGTACATATTCGATAATTTTAGATGCTTCAGCTCTATGCAATTTCGTGGAAGTTAACGAGAGTCAATAGATGGAGCGTACTCGTTGTTAGTAATACATAGGATAGAGCAATTCGTTAATTTAAATGTAAAAGGAAAATATTTACTTCCGATGTGGCTACTAATGGGCAAGCTTTCGCAGGTAAAACGAAGCTTTGTTGCATTCTCTTTGCTGCGACAAAGTGAAAAATGGAATTGGATGTGATGTATTTTCGCTCGGTGGCACGAAGCTGAAAAAACTGACTACGAGACAAATAGGTTCGTGCGGTTAACTCGAATTAAAGTTAGTAAATTTGTAGTGTTGGTCCGATCAATATCGAGAATTAAATTACCTGATAATTTATAAGTTCCTAACTACCGTAATTATCGGTTGAATCAGTCTCACCCGACGTTTATCGAAATCCCAAGTAACTCTTAATTAACCTAAATGTATACCCGCAAATCGATGCCCAAAATTTAGTTTTCACGGTACATTCTATAGCTGAAATTAGCTATGCTTATCGGACCATATAAATTTCTGTTACGAACAATATTTATGTAACGCGGTGTAATCTCGATATGTCACAAAGATATATGATCGATATATGATACGGTTTCCCCTATAAACATTTCCAATTGGCGATGGCTCATTAGCAAGCTAATGATTTTTCCAATGCTAATTGAAACTGTATTCAATCGTTTGATCCTTGTTACTTTAATCTTTCAAATTTAACTGCATAAAAGTTCGTTTCAACAAGCTTCACTTCGTTTGTGTAAGTCAGATTTTCTCGATAAAATGTTAATTACACATGGGATGAGATTTTACCATTTTTTATGATTTGTTTTAAAATTTTCTATAATTTCATTCAATATTAAGTCAACTAGGAATACGTTGTTACATATGTATATGGAAAGGTAAAACAACGTGTTCAATAAAAAAACTGTCGAGTCGCTACATGCAAAACTGTGATTTATTTTTCTGCGCTGTTGTGTATCGCATAAACACATCACCAGCATAAACGTATGGCATCCATTAATACCTGCGACTAGTCATTTTAATCGTTCGAGTCTCTTAAATTTTATCTAACCTGGAAAGAATTAGAAATCTCATTGTTGTAACGTCCTCCTTTTTTTATTCTCTTTTCCCTCGTATTTTTCTTTTATTGCACAACTTAATTGTTTGAATATCAATATCGTTTTCTATGACAGGATGTTGTATTTCTTGAACAGATGAATTTTAGATAAAAGTATATTGGCTTAATTAACCGTACATATAATAATTAACAAAATGCATTCGCTTTGTTTCTGGAAGATTTATTTTCTATAACATCAAACTCTGACCACGTACTGGTGTGTACATGAAAATTCAATAACATTATAGATATTTTTTTTTAAACCTTCAAGAATGGCAAGAATCATCCGCCAGTTGCACATAAGTAGATAAACTTATATGTAAAGTATTTTTATTAAATCTATGGTTTATTTTTTTTATGAAAAATCACTAGTCTTACACTTTACATCACACGTAAACATTGGACTGTCTTAACATTTTCTTAACATCTTCTTAACATCTTCTTTAAATGCTAAAATATTGTGAACAATTTTTGTGATACTTTCCCCGAGTTTAAAGTGATATAAAAAGTTTACGCGTATATTTTAATTATTCATGATGGTCCATAACGAAGTTTCAATATTTCTATTAGAAAGCTTGTTAACTTCTTAATATATGTGTATTATAGCGAAGTAGCTGGATACTTTAATGTGGCTGATAATAGTTGACAATAGGTCAAAATTTAATGGATGGTATGGACCTGTCAATTTCAAATTTCGGATAAACCATCTTTTATACGTATTAATCCTTTCTCGTGTCTGCAAACCACTATTGCGATTCATGACGCGGGAAGATCAGTTATATCGATGACGCGAAGGTAATTCTCATCTACAATCATTTGCGGACCTTATGCAACAAATTCTCTAGTTTTGAAGAGATTCTATTTAGTAATTATTAGTAAACTAAAGAGATTATGCACTTGGTTTTCGTATACCATTCCATGTCGAATTGCATCTTCTTTCGTTACGTCACCAATTTTTTTTCCAACTTACAGTATTTTTTATAACTTCTGCATATACTTGTTATATCACTATTATTCGAAATATTTTCATATATCATTCGAAAGCTACGATCATTTTGTACACTTTAACAATAGTGCTATGTATATTACAATTTCTAGAGATAAATGTGGGAGCATTATCGAACGATAGCAGAAATATCTACTGCGGTTCTTATATGTACCGTTGTCAAGCACAAACTGATATGCACAGTCCATGTCCCCACGCTGTAACCGTTCCGTGTCTGAATAGATAATACAAATGCTAAGTGTCTTTGCCGGAACGGAATCGTGCTGTAACCGTTCCGTGTCTGAGCAGATAATATAAATCCACCTTTAGATGTCAGATTGAAACATCTTTCAACGCAGCAGTGGTGCGGTCTTGTCCAAAATGGGGCACTGAACAACGAGAGAACAAGAATTAATGCTACATAGCAATAATAAATCTGACAATTTCATAACAGAACAGCTATTGCTTGATGATATAACATATGTAATAGAATGATGTATGAAATGAACAAATGTAGAGAAGTCTTAGTGACGATACTGTGAAAGATCGAAGCTGACGATATCATCAATCTGCATTTATACATCAAAAGAAATCCAATAATTAGCATATCACGCGAAGGCATGGTGTTAGGACGTTCAGTTCATGGGAGATTTTTAAGAATCCTAATAACGGTTGAATAAATTGGACTTGAAATCAATTACATGTCAAGCTAAAAGAAGATATACGTACACGTAATTCTAATCAAAGAAATAACACTCATCTCAAACTCTCTGTAGATTTGTCGCTATTACAGGCACCTATGCTATTACAAGCTATTAGAAGAATCCTAATAACAGTTGAATAAATTAGACTTGAAATCAATTACACGTCTAGCTAAAAGAAGATATATATATGTCGAGTTCTCATTGGGGTTGGGGGCGTGTAACGAATCTTCATTTGGCTTAGCCATTGTTGTTATACAATATAGATGATATTTACTGGTACAAATATGATTAGTGGCGATTAGATACTCGAAATGTTAATGACAATGATCATAGGTTCAATAACGAATCCACGGTCGACGGGACAGGAAATGCGTTTTCTTCCAAAGTCTAAGTCGAACTCAACTTACTTGTCCACAATTCAAACGTAACTCAACTTACTTGTCCACAATTCAAGTGTAACTCAACTTACTTGTCCACAGTACAAATAGAACTCAACTAACTCTCTCAGTCCAAGTGGAACTGCTCTTATATACTCTTCGCTGTACCTCTCTGTACCCCTCGGGTCAACTATATTTTTAAGGAGAGCTTTACAACTACTACATACCTCTGTTAGGTAAAAACGTCCATCCCGTGACCGTGGCTACGTTTAGCGACCAGTTGTCACTTCGAGTCCAAGCCTACTGTCATAAATCTCGGGCAAACATAATCGGATTAAATCATAAACAACTACTTCTAAGTTTTATTATTTAAGTACAGCTATAATAAAAAGTCTAGACTAAAATATTGGGGATCTTCTCAAACATTCCAAAAGAAAGGCCACGATGTCCTTTCATCTCTGACATATATATACATGTAAATCCAATCAAATAAACGACACTCGTCTCAAACTCTCTATAGATTTGTCGCTATTACAGGTACCTATGCTATTACAAGCTATTACAAGAATTCTAATAACAGTTGAATAAATTAGACTTGAAATCTATTTCATGTCTAGCTAAAAGAAGATATATATACATATAATTCCAATCAAATAAACAACGCTCATCTCAATCTCTCTATAGATTTGTTGCTATTACAGGTACCTCCTTCAAAACAGAATAAGTTCTATTTGTAATATTTTTTCGAATAACGAATAATTTCATTTATAAGTTAAAATGAAACAGCTTGTCTAGGATGATTTTAGTAAATGGTCCTTCGTGTCGGATACTCGGAATTTGGTAATGTTTGCGATCAGAACGGTTCGAAGGAAGCATAAACGAATAAGAAGGAGAGGTAGAATGGTTTAGAGGATGTTTATACGGTGAATAATGTGATAACTAAGGGACTCTATAATGTGGATGTGTATGCAAATTAAAGGTTATGTCTCCTGGAAGGTGAAATTTGCGCTGATTGTCGGACTGTTGACCGGTCCTCTCGTATGTATTCCGAGCTCGATCTTCCTCGGTGAAGGAACACAATCTAATTCAAGGATTTCGCTGGCCTGAGTTGTAATTCCAACGGTCTTTCCCGTGCTGTTGTACCGCCACAACTGCTTTCGTTATATTCGTTCACTATATTTGGCTGCTGATATTAGGCTCGTAAAATGATGAGATGAGTTGGGTCGAAAATCCAACACTTTGTGGACTGTATCATTTTAGGAAAACTTGTGACACGGATTTCCACGTGTCTGCACTAATGTAGATTCCCGATCAGAATTGTTTGGAGATATCACGATCAATAATTGTCAATGTTCATCGTCTGCGACCCTTCCTTTAACTATCGAAGGTTTATCATTTAATAAATAAGTTTAGCGCAATAGCATGTTCTCGATGTTGTGAGACGTTTCCAATTGCAAACTCGGTACTCGATATTTGGTACATCTTTGGTCTATGTCAGATAATGTTCAGCGGTTATGGGTTCGATATTACTTACTTTATGGCGTTGTCTTCCAGCAACGTGACTCGATGAACAACTCAAGCGAAGAACAGCGAACCTTCTGCCACTCATACTATCAGCCACTTCGTACCTTAAACGTGGTGGATTGATTCGGATAGAATTAGTCGGATGGAATTAGAACAACATCCAGTCGGTCTATCGACCCACGATACGAATTCAGGATATTTCGAGAACTGGTGAACGTCAAACCATTTCGTGCTCTGAACGCAAGAGTCGGTTCGAATATCGAAGTCTGATCAACTTTCAGCCGCTCCAATGATCCATGGCCAAGCAGCAGACCTCGGTCGACTCAGCCACTCTTCTGATTCGCGTTGAAAGTTCCGGAAGCAGCTTTGAAAGCCAGACCCGGTCAACACTGTTGCCATTTCGATCCGCAGATTGTTATCGAGAGAAAAGAAGAACGTGGTCCTGGTTAACTTAGCGATGCTTGTCTTGCTCGCTTCTTACTCGTTTGTCGTATCATTCAGGTCGTGATCTGTTTAATGCACAATCGGGAGCATATTGTCGACGAGAAATTGTTATCTTGCAGTTTCTCATTAAGAAGTCTTTTGTAATTAGTGTTGTCATACTTTCCTTCGATAGACAAGTTTCTTCTATTCTTCAAACTTTTAAATAAACTTTAATAATCTATCTATCGTTGAGCTATTGATATGAATAATAAGTACTTAAATTTGAAAGGTCTTATCTCTTGCACGTCGAAATATAGGAATAGAAACTGTGTCTAGGTAATATTCTGTGTGATAAGACGCGATGCACCTCAATTACGTCTGTGACCATCTAAAATTCACCTCGTCCTACCATTATATGCCCTCTGTGAGCGCTCAACCATTTATGTTCAGCTCCGCTTTTCATCTCCGTTACTCTTCTAAGAATTTGGTTCCGTATTTGGCCGATTATAATACTCCACCGTATAAATTGGCAGTCGAATTTTTTCCGATTTTCATTGTTTCTCTGTCATTCGCAACGTAACGTGGGCTTTATTCTTTATGCGCCAGGTTTGTTCTATTTTGTTGTTGTTTGTCCAGGTTGTTTCTCAATCGATAAATAATTAGTAGAAAATAGAATAAAATGTATGAGAATACAATAGAAGATATATCGGGTTGCTCGAAAAGCTCGTAACGTCTCCGGTAATCGATATTAAGTTCTGTTGTGTGCTTAGCGAGATTGGACAGGAATTATTTACTATGAGCGTCTGTCAAATGATGAAATGCCGAATTCGAACAAATATTGTTCATAGTTGGATATTATTTGTAACAATCGAAGAGAAATATTCGAAAGACAACATTGAGTCTCATGTGTCAGCATTACTTACACTCTGACTATTTGACAACATGTTACAGATTTTCAAATTAGATTTTTTCAAAGACATTATTTCGAGGCCACAGAATCTGCCTGACTCCGTTTTTATTATAAATCATTAGAATAGTATTCTATATTTAATAAATATAACTGTTACTAAAACTTATTATCTCTTAGAATCTTGATTATCGTTCGAATCGATCATGCGACAGGAGTTAGTCGCACTGGATGCAGACAATCATTCGAGTTCGTATTTCGACAGCAATCGATTGAAGTCACGCCTCCGATATAATCCATCATTTGGGATGACACAATACATTACATCTTCCACTCGCCCTCGGTATTGAAACAGTTACCCGATATATATTTGACGAGCAACCAATGGTGAAAGAATCACATATCACGATGGTTAACTTGAGATTTACAACTAAGAAGGGAAATAATTTATATGGTGCGATCGCAATTCAAATCAGATGTCATTTTGTGTTCAGAGATTACTTGGAAAATCTAGTTTCGTTTTAGAGGAAACTGGGACGGAAAAATGTCGATTGTTCAATTAATTTTCCCAAATATTAAAAGCTAGGTTGAGAAAACACAAAAATCAATTAACGTTGTTATCGTTTCTTCATAGAGTGATGTACAAACGTACATAAAAGTAGATTACAGTCATATAATTCACAAGATGCATGATGATATACTGGCAATATGGTATATACAGGGTGGTTGGTAACTGGTGGTACAAGCGGAAAGGGGGTGATTCTACGCGAAAAAAGAAGTCGAAAATATAGAATAAAAATTTCTTTTTTTAATTTTTTTAAAAATCTACAGTGAGATCCGTTATAACGAGATGTGATAAAGTGCACGAGTACCGAGCGAAAATTCAAAGTCGATTTTCTCGAAAACAAAGCCTCAAACGAAAAATTTTTATTCTATATTTTCGACTTCTTTTTTCGCGTAGAATCAGCCCCTTTCCGTTTGTACCACCAGTTACCAACCACCCTGTATATTATAATCATATTATATGGTTATAATTCACCTTTTATATGATGGTATACGTACCTTTTTCCATTTTTCTCAATTTTTAATTTTAAGTGCTTTAAGTTATTACATATATATCTGTATACATATATCCTTAGGGTAAATCAGACGATCGATTCTGGAAAATCGAGTTTATTTTGGAAATAATTAAACTAAATTCAATAACAGTTAATAACAAATCTACTACAAATTTTACATGGAAAATCGAGAACCGATTTTCTAAGTCCTAAATTACTGTTCTTCTCTCGTGATCTATTCTATTCAGCAAATGACTGTCGGTAAAACAAAACAAAAGTAAAAATGTCGGCTAGTGGGTAGTTTAAATTCTATAGAATTTACATATATATATGGGCAGAATGTGAAGCATAATAAGATAATAAAGAAATTAATAAATTAATAGAAATCGTCAATGTGTATAAATACAAATACAGTAAAGAAGATTATTTCAAATATGAAAAGAGGAATGGAATTACGAGGAAAGTATATTTGTACGGAGAAAGGAATCTTTATGAAAAGAATTAATTATGTCTTATGAACAGAACAACGAGATAATGATATTTAATAGAATGATAGTGCGTATAAAATATTGTGTCTCCTAAGTTTGAAACTGGTAAAACAGTACCACTCATAAATTTTTGTTTTGTCATCACTTGTCACTAAAAGAAAATTAGATACTTTATTGCAAGTGGCAACTATTAATTACCGACTAATATAATACAGAGTAATTAAACACTAAGGAAAATAGAAATATTATGATCTCCGTCATTAACCATCATCAAGAATAAAAGTATTTAGGAGTTTTAAGACAACTTGGGAGAACTACCACAGAAGTTGAAATAACTATAAATCTAGAATTTAGAAAAGATCGTGTAAACGTTAAAACGATTCAATGCATTGGTGAAATTCAACAAAGCTGGTGATTTTTTGTTATAGAATAAGCTATTAACAATAAGATGAACATCTTATGAGAAAATATACAGAAAAGATAATGTTTCAAACCGAACGATTGTGGTAATTGGATTCAAAAAATTCATATATTCTAGGACTGAAACGACGAAATTTTAGAACAGCTACTGTAGAATATAGACTTTTTAAAGCCTGAAATAACGAATTAATAGTTAGCTGTTGAAAAACACTGCTAATAGTTATCTGTTTCGCTGAAACTGAAGACCAGAATCAGGCATTAGAGAGTGCGTAATGATAGATGGTGTTGCGTAATGGACATCAAAAATTGAGTAACGTGGGAAAAATATGAAATTCGTGTGCATGTTTAATCAGTTGGATTATACGCATACTGAAATTTATGTATTCTGAAAGCTGAAACAAACATTATGGACTTCTGTCGAAAACATGCTGAATCTCGGGTGTTTAAATAAAAACAGTAAACAACGTTGCTTTATGCAAACAAGCGTTGATATGATCAGAGGAGAAACAAGCAGCTTTTGCGGCGTGGAAAATATGGAAAGCAAGAATACAGGTTATACATATAAGAACAGGTGACTTTGAGCTTAAAAGAAATATGCACTTGAGAATTTTCATATAGATTTATCGTAACCCCAAGATTCTTGAAAAGGTAATCATAGTAGTTTTCTGTTTATACACTTCGCACAGGTATACATATACACGTTATATAAAAATTTACATAGCCTTCTTTAATTTTTAGGATCGATAAAACGTTTCCAACATAAAACAAAAAACATTGTGCTTGTATTATTTCCTTATAAAACGAAATGTATATATGTATATGTATGTATATGTGTATATGTATATGATGTAATATATCGTTCTAGGAACTACAATTTAACGTAACACGCTGGATATTGTTTTAAACGTTTCTTCGGACTAATGATAAAGGATCCATTAATTCATCAGGATGGATAGGTATTTATATATCTTACAACCAGTGTAATAAATTCCACTTACGATGCGATCAGAGAATGACGCCATCAGAAAATCCGCCGGCATCGATTTATGTCGAAACTGCTACATGCAGACATGAATTTACGTTGATGCAAGGAAAAATAAAATGGCGAACGGGAATGTAAATGCAAACTGAAAGCTTAAAATACAGAAAAAATCGACCAGACTCCATTAAGATAACGATATTATTATTGAATAAATATTTGAAGTAAAAGAAATAGAAAGAAATATTTATAATAGTTTTATATATTTCCGTAGTTCTCTTTATCTATTTCAAACATAATTCTTTTAGTTGTAAAAAAGAAAAAGGGACATTTTAACACATTCGCAGCTGATGAGTCTGACACGGGAGCCTTAGCTGTTCGCCGTTTACAATTTCCAAGAGTCCATAGCCAAAGCGTCGCAGAATTTCGCTGTTAGATTGCCAGCGAATATGCAAAATTTTGCTGTGTCATATCATGGTGTGATATAAAATAACTTTGTAGAGATCTGTTTGCCAGGCCATCCAACAGTTTCCAAACTGCCATGTAATGCACCTTATGCGGCTTATGACTGCGATATTATAGCATTAATAATTTAGAGAAGCATGTAACAACAAATAGTAAAGTACTAGTCATTGCAAGGTGCGCGTAACTCATTGTGAATATGAAACAAGATATGGTAGAACCGTGTTAACAGCAACTAGCCGCAGGTTTTGAAATGACGTAGAACCAAGTTGCCGGCTGTGAATGTGTTAAGAATATTTCCTATGATTTGTCATTTTGTAACATTTTCTTAAAACATGCAGGAAAAATATTTGACTCCTTGAAGACGACGTGACTAATTGCAGGAGGAGTAATTGATAGAAACAAGATAACGCCGATCGCGTTAACAACGTTGGATCAACCGCGAAGCTTCTAATCGCGGCGGAACTTGTTACGTTTCTGTATATTATGTGGCTCGAGGATCTCGTTTTCTTCTTAAATTGCAACGAAACTAATCAAGACAAGGGAAACAAAATGCGTAGTGATTTATTACAAGATTCCATTCTGGAATCACTTGAGATGAATTTCAACGAAGATGTTGAAACAATAAGCGGAGAACGACTTTCGAAAACGTGTTAGAACAAAATCGAGATAAGGGAATTATAAAAAAAAATAAATAAGGGAAACATAAAAAAAAAATAAATAAAAGAAAAATTAAGTAGCAGGAAAATGAAATGGAATGAAACAAAAATATCCGAATGACAGCATTGGGATAAGAGAAAAAACAATGGGAAAGAACGAGATAAGGCCGTAGTATTAATGGCGACGTTTAAAGATAAAATAAAAATAAAACGAGAACGGAGATCTAGAGAAATACAGAAACAAGAAAGAAAGGAAACCACGAACAGGAAGGAAAGGCTTTATACCAGTGATAAAAGTTAAAGGTTGCTAGATCGGTTGGTACACCGAGACAACTGAAGATGACGAAGCTTAGTCTTTTTCTCACAGTCTTCAAGTTGATGAATCGAGCTGGATGATAGGAGCTTAATACTTGTTTTCATTCGTCAATAACTTCTTCTATTCTTCGAAAATAAGGAAACTAATGCTAAAACAAATTGATAATTTAAGATTAATTTTAAAAATAACAGAAGAAAATAAGAAAATAAATAAAATAAAGATACTCTGTTGCTTTGTTTTATAGAAATGTTACAAATTTATCTTCGATTTATCTAATCTTTCAAACGATCGAAATAAGTAGGTCGATGTATTTGAGTAAGATAAAGAGGATCCTTTTTGGTATATCTTGTAATTCTTTTCTCTTCGTTATCCGGTATCGTATTATCTTGGTACATAGGGTAATTCACGTAATTGTAGCAAGCCATATCTTCTCGGCTGATATTAGAAAAAAATGTTACGGAAAAGAAATGAATGGCACCATTTTTTTTTAATATGAAAATATACATTATTTATTGCATCAATCGTATCGCTTCCTTAGCCTTAGCCTTTAACAGGTACTACAATTACAGGTGTAATTTTATAGAACATCATATTAGTTTACTCAATAGAGTTACAGGGATGAATTTGATCTGACCTAACGGGCCTTTTTGCATAAATAACACTAGCAAAGGAGATTTCCAAAACGATTTTGATGAAATTTATACGGAATATAGTTCTCGAAAAAATATCTGATCTGTATTTTTATTATCGGCAATCATTTACGTTTAGAGGATAAAACAGCCCCTAAAGTTGGAGGTGAAAAATGCATTTTTCTCAATATTTTCTCAATATAACTCTGTGTAGCAGAAAAAAACGTTGTATGCAAAAAATTGCTTGTTTTTTTAGTGGTAAATTAAACTACATAAACTGTATTTCAAAATGTCTATCTATTCAAAAATTATAATAGAAATTGATATTTTTCTGTTAATTTCTCGCACAAAATATAATGCTACTTACGTCTAATTTCTTTCAGTTCAATTATAAGGTAAACTATAAATTATAAAGTAGGTGGATACCGTGAAATTTTCTATTATAATATTTTTTGTTAATAATGGTAAAATGTTTGTATTCGAGATGAATAAAACTGTTTCATTTTCAGTATTTAGCTACAAGATTCAGCAAAATGAATCCGAATCCATTTTTTAGCCACCAACAATTCAGGATTTAAGAGTAGGCCATAATCTTGAAGAACCTACAAGTGCGGGGAGCCTTACGTTATTGGTCAATGAAGAAGTTGCAATCGTACAGAACAGGCTGCATAACATTAGCTATAACCTAGAATACGCCATATCCGGAGACGGTTCTTTGACCACCTTTGCATTGATTGCAGGAGTAGCTTTTATCGATACCAAATATGCGAATGCCTTCGACGACTGCCCAGACATACAACTACATTTTACCTCATCGGATGTCATCTCCTAAGCCAGTAGAAAGATTTTTGCGTTGACCAGAGAATTTTATGATCCCGTATGTATATGCAGAGCTTCAGGATAAGAAGGCGTAGACCGTGTTCCCTATCCTTTTAAGACCTAAGCGCAGAGATGCTATCAAGCTTCGAAACAACAATTCTTTCGATTATCCATTGATTTATCCAAACTATTTCGATGAACCGGAAGATATGGCGACACTGATCGAAGGACTATTAAAATAAGAATAGAATACAGAGCAAACTGGGCTCTTGGATCCGATACTGAGTGTGAATTATTTTTATCTATGTCAGCCGAAGTTCGAACTACGTTTGGGTATGGTATACTGTAAATGTTCGTACATGAGAATATATCCTATATTGTTTAGTGTACATTTTTATTTTACACGTATGTATATAGGTCAAATATGGTTTTATGTATCTCTACAATATATTTCTAATCTTTCTACTTAAACTAGGAAAGCTTATAATGAATGTAATATTTTTCACATTTTCAAGCTGTTCATTATACTGTATAATCAATCTGTATAATGATTATACAATTGTATTCCTTATTTATACAGAGTATCACGTAGTATCAGGGAACCGGTGCGGCTGTGTATTCTGCACATGAAAACGATAAAAAACTTTCTTGCAAACACGTTCCCTATTTTTCTTCGTTCTCGAGTTACAGTAAATTAAATTTTTAAATAAAAATTTACAATAAGTTAACAAACTCTATCTACATGCCTTCTTAAGAAGTGTTCATAATAAACTCTTTGCATTTGAACACGAGATTGCATACGTTTTATTGTTGTTCTTCTTGCTCTTTCCATTTGTCCAGATATTGTTTATGAGAATACCGAATTCTATTCGCAAATAGGTAGGTGAAATTAGTTCAACCACTTCCATCTTCCGATAAAGTTACTTCAACATAGAACTCGCTAAAACTCGAAAATCAGGTCAAATAGTGTGTACGTTCATATGAGCACTGTTTATTGTTTTCATGCGCAAAATTCACCGCTGAAACCATTTCCCGATGTTGCGGGACGCCCTGTATATTATAATCAGTGCCATGTGTAATGAAGAATCAAAAATGTGATAAGGTCAGAGCGGGCTTTTTTCACATTGGCTACACCGTATGTAGCTACACCGAATCACAGTTACTTCGTTGCACTGGTAATAACAATAACATCACATGGGAACAATGTGAACAAGACATAGCAACGTGTGTTTTACTTACAATTCACGGCACGACTCTGTTCGACAATACGTAACTACAGTGCAGTTCCTTATTTTTATGGGTTCTGTAACATTTGCGTAGTTCGTGTTACTTATTCGGATCATTTGGAATGTTTCAAAGTAATGATAGATCATATAGAACATTTCTTGCAAAATAATACAAATTTGGGGCAGAAATATGAAGACGTTCAACTTCTTACTTCGCTACAAATTACTAATTTTTCTCCTCAAGCTCATTTCAAGATCAACGTCAATCTATGTGTTTGAAATCCATTTTCTACTAGCCACAATGATGCGACGATGAAAGTATGCCATTTTTAAGTATTTTTTAGAAACTTTTCCTCATATATTTGTTTGTATTTGCAAAAGTAACACAGATGTTGAAGTCTACGTTCCTTTTGGCTTTCTACATAAAAAATGTTGAAAAAAGGATAATTTATTGTAAGTTTGCCGATAATGGGTAAAATTTACTGTAGTGGTATCAATAGTTTTTGAGAATATTTCGAAATTTATATTCGCAACAATAGTTTCCTTCATTAGGAACAATAGTTTCACGCCAACAATTACATGTATAAAAAGAATTATTCAAAATGTTAATTTCTCGAGTGTTACTAGTCGGCAGCCAATAGTTGCAACTGTATCAATCACATTTTGCTCACGATTACTGCATCGTCTCGTTGAACAGACTATAACATTCTACTACACTTCCTCTTGGAGGTGCGACTACATCAAAGTTAACTTACGTTTGCATGATACATTACAATATAAAGCCAAATTACGCTATCATTTTATTGCATAACACTTAGTTTATATTGTTATACATGTACGAAACTTTTTTGCTATCATAACAAAGTACATGAGATCGTATTATTTTAAACTTCATGATATCTAGAGAACAGATGGAGTATGAGGTTATGTATTCAAAGGAGGTTTTTTCATATAATTACAATCGAACTTCACTTACGTTAATTTCGTTTGATCGTCCAATTTTATAAAACAAGGCTATATTTTAAACCGTGCACCGCCATACGCGATACATAATAAAAATTTGTTTTCAATTCACAACCGTATGTTTTTATTACGTAATGGTATACTACTAGCAGTCGTTTAAAATGAATTTACAAAAGTAGCAATCAATCCGAACCCTATTTCTTCAACCAATCCTCTTTTACCATGTCGGCACCCTTCTCACCAATCATAATAGTCGGAGCATTGGTATTGCCACTGATTAAATTTGGCATAATCGAACTATCTATGACTCGAAGTCCAGCAACTCCGTAAACCCGAAGCCGAGGATCTACCACGGCTTTCGCGTCCGACTTAGGCCCCATTTTGCAAGTACCCACGGGATGATATATAGTCACGGGAAGAAATCTGGCCATGCATTCCCAGAAAGAATCGCTATGCTTGGGAATATGCTTGCAGCCAGGAAATGGTGTCGGATTCATTTTGCTCCCGTAACGTCTAAGCGAAGCAGTTTTACTCAATTCGTACACAAACTTAGCTCCTTCGACCAATGTTGCCATGTCTTCTGGCTCCTTGAAATAATTCGGATAAATAAATGGATGATCGAACGGATTGTTGCTTCGAAGCTTGACAACACCTCTGCTTTTTGGTCTTAAAAGCGCGGGAAACGCGCTCCACGAGCCCCTACCGTCAAGCTTTCCATATACTGCGTCGTAGAACTCTCTGGTCAGCCCACGATCTTCCCTAAAAATTTCGGTATTTGGTCCCGATGACATAAAATGCAGTTGTATGTCTGGGAAGTCATCGGAGGCGTTCGCGTATTTGGTATTGATAAAACATGTTCCCTCGACTACTGCTAAGGTAGTCAAAGGACCGTCTCCGTATATGGCGTATTCAAGGGTATAGCTAATATTAGTTATCTTGGTCCCTATGGTTGAAATTTCTTCATTCACCAGGAACATAAGGCCTCCCACTCCTACATGATCTTGAAGATTATGACCCACTCTTAAATCCTGAATCACTGGTATACGGTGTTCCGATAAGTGTTCTTTAGGTCCTATTCCTGACAACATCAACAACTGGGGGCTATTGATAGCTCCACCGGAAATGATCAATTCCTTGTTGGCACGTACGCGCAATATCTCCCCGTCTTTAACGAACTCTGCGCCGTAAGCCCTTTTCGCTGACGGATCTATTAAAATTTTGGTAACATACGCTTCTATGGCGACGTGTAAATTCTTGCGCATCCTGGCTGGCCGCAAGAAGGCTTTCGCCGTGGAGCAGCGGCTGCCATCTTTGATGGTGCCTTGAGGAATCATAAAGCCAGTATGCCGTTCTCCGTTAATATCTCGATTCTCGTAACCCATTTCTTTGCCGGCTTGAATGAACGCAGCGGCCAGGGGAGTGTGCCATTGTGGTTCTTCGACGGTTAAGTACCCGCCGGTCGAATGATACGGTGTTTTGGCGTAGCTGTGATTTCGATTGTCTTCGGATTTTAGGAAATAAGGCAGCACATCCTGATACGACCATCCTGGATTGCCTTGTTGTTCCCAGATGTCGTAGTCTTTTTTGGCACCACGGACGTAAAGCATGGAGTTTATTCCGCTACTACCTCCAAGCAACTTGCCACGTGGCCAGCGGCAACGACCATTCTCCATCGCTGTAGGTATAATTTACGTTAAAGTACATCGAAAGCGTTGCGAATAATTCATTATTGTTGTCGTTTGGTTATTAATTCACGATTATGTATCTTTTGGTTCGGCGATAGATTCATTCTTCGATTTAGATTTGAATTAGGTATGCCTAAATCTACCTATTGGTACTATATACAAATCAATAAAAATCAAGTGGTGTTACTTGAAATTAATAAGCCTGCACATTTATATGTTTTATATTTTTATACAAACACATTTATATATTTTAATACAAAGCAATATTAATTATGTCTATAACACCTGTATCTTTCTAGTAATTGCAAAATAAAAAATTTTAGATCTGTCATTTTATCGCATTTGGAAAGTTCAGCGACAGTATACGTTAGAACTGTATTGTGATGATTTGCGAATATTTTAGAAAGATTTGCTTATTTATACGTTTCGTTTGTTCTTACTGCCATAAATTGTATTTTATAATCCTTTCCAAGCGTGATATAATTTTATCTACTTCCCCTTCTTTCAACAGTAAAAAATAGAGCGTTAGACACGGATGATTAGGGGATGCAGTTTTGCTTTTGTAATTATCTATTTACTATTATTATTTATAAGTCGATATAATTCCATACTTTTTACCTCGACAGTAATTTTCATTGGGTTCCGTCGTGTATTCCCAATCGATTTTGGTGAGCTGTAGATTGTCGGCAAGAGAAGGAATATCATAGATAGCACTTCCATCGCCACCTGCTTCGAGGAGGAGTACGTTCCAATCTTCTATTTCGGACAAGCGACTTGCCACCACGGCTCCTGTCATCGTGCAAAGTTACAGTGCATTTTAAATAAAATATATCTAAGAAATCTTAATCCAGTTTAACATCACAGCTATCTTTGACTCGAAAGTCCGTAGTCTAATTTGAAAACATCGAGAGAGGTAATTTGTCGAAATTAAGAAACGAAATTCGCGATAGCGCAAAGATACGAAGTAAACGGAAAATATATCTAGCTGAAGGGAAATAGAATTTAAAATTTCGGTGTTAGTATGAAGAAATAGCGTACAACAATGCTAATGCATCTAGTGGATTGTCAGAGTTGTGAAAGGAAATTTGACAAAAAAATTGCGATGTGTGAATTGTTAAATTTTTGCGTCAATCCCTTATGTTAGGAGCAGTAACGCGACCTGCTCCGCACGCAAACACACAGATGCACTTATCTTTGACACACTTTTATTAGATTTAGGAACATCGCGTGGATAATATCAAAAACCATACCTGCAGAACCACCGCCTACGACTATGAAATCGTAAGCTGGTAATAGCGATTTGGAAGGAACATTCGTCGAAGAGTAAGGAACATTCGAATATATCACGTATAGCAACACGCTTATGAGCATCGATAACGTCGATGTGATCGGTTGTGATCTCATCCCCCCGAAAATGATGCGATTGACATCCATTTTACACTCCTCCGAATTCCTTTATCAATCTGTAACATCAATGTTCGATACCTTAACACATATCTTATTCGCGATGTAAGACGAAGTGGCAGAGAATTATTACTGAATGCATATTACCATCATTTGTTTTGTCGGGCCCTAAGGGTCTTTGGTGCTTCCATTCTTAAACCTACTTTTCTCGAATGGGATTTAGCGAAACTAATATTTATTTTTTTAATGACTGTATCGCAACGATTTTAATTGCCAGTGAAACATATTGATGAGGTTACAGGAAACATTTTGAACAACGTTTTCCGAATATCTACAAACGCTACGATGCTGCACAGCCTTACATTTCACGATATTCGCAAAATACTTCATTTAAATTTATATGATGATACCTCATCATCTTGAGGTAGACTTAAATGGAGCAACTTATACTTAAATCACTGATGACAGGGGCAACTATTTTCGATGTCGTGCAAGTAAAATAGGAAAAGCGGCGGTTTTGTAGATTGTGCTAGACTAAAGAAGGTATCATGAAACAATCTTTGATGGATAGAACGCTACATCGACTGTTGCACTTTACTTGGTTTTGAATGGGGTGGTTATAATTATGAGAGAAATTTTTTGGGGTTTACCCGTCTTTGAATAATCACATTTTTTTGTGTGTGCAGATGATAAGAGAATCAGAAGTTATTTGAAATTGCGGTGTCACTGACATACATGGTCGATAAATGAATAAGACGGCAATAAACTTACAGCATAGATGTAGATATTATTTCTTAAAAAGTAGATCAGAGGTAATGAGATGACAAAATATTAGCGAAAATACAGAAATTTATGAAATACATACGTAAATTAAACACGAAACCTAAAAGAGACTTCCGATGCGACGTGACCCAAGACGACGAATGCTTCTGGCGAGCAATCGCTTATGTACTGAATTCTGAGCAATTATTGCGAGACATGAAAAACGACATAATTATGTAATAGAAGCATGAGAAACTTTTCCAAGGTTTGAATACTTAAAACAACTTTGTAAACAGATATCTTTGGACATACGATTATTTCGTTGTAGCGACAGACCACTTTTCAAAAGATCACTTAGCAAACTGCAATTAATCATTCACATTATTGAAACTGAAGTAGACTTGTAGGGTGGTGGGAATAGCGCACCGTATTCCAAACAATATCAATTTCTAAAACATACTTTCAACAATACAGGTAGGAATAAAAGTAATAAACCTGCGAGTTCGATTTGTGACCAATCTATTTTACCATTGCACCTGAATATGGAATAGATGAGTGTGTTTGAACATAGTTCAGCATAAGTCATTTTGCATATGACATTCAGGTGAGAGATAGCGATTTTTGATAACACAAAGATAAAAATGAATATGAATTAGGTGTGGACTGGTCTAGCGTAGTATGTGGCCGGCATGGAGAACCTGAAATAAGTTTCAATGAACCTATTGATATACGAAACATTGCACTATATCTTATCTTTCTATTTGCACACGTACCCTAATGACAAATATACATGGTGTGTTTTTAAGTTGAATACCAAAGTGTGTTTCGTGAACAATAATAAATCGTAGTAATTGAATTGAGAATATACTGATAAAATCGCATGAAATAGGAATTTATAATTGCTATTCTAATGTTACCGGCCATCTCACAAAGACAAGATATGAATATAACCCAACCAGTAACCCATGGATTTGTCTTGATGAATGATACTATTCATCATTAATGTAATTATGCGAAAAAATAATTAATAATGTTATGAGTTAAAGTTAGGTTGGTCCATACAAAAATGTGGCCATTTGCATGCTCAATTGAGAGGTAATGAAAACCTAATATAATTGATATTGTTTGTGAATATCTCGAACATAACAATATAACAACACATTTCAGGATCGTCGAAATCGGTGATGTGTGTCCTTCCTTACATAAATTGAATTATAACAGACACTTGTAACAGTATCGCACATGTAGTTGTGTGCAGATTTTACTATAGATTACTCAAATCTGGTTCACATTGGAATGTGCTAAAAACAGAAGATAAGAGCTTGGTTTCGGTGACTCACCGTACCCGTCCGCTACCAGGGATACGGTAACTAATGCTATCGCATACGCTGATACGGAGGCATAATTATAGACAAAGTTTACTGCAGTGGTATTGACAGCTTTTAGAAAATAATTCAGAAACTATGATCATCTGGAGCTTACATGTACAGAAAAAAGTTGTTCAGGATCATGCTCCCAGCAACAAATTCAATAGTCATTGATATCCGAGAGGACGTAACATTTCTCCAGCTTCGCCATCAATGCTCGTCACAAGACGATACTCTACGAGACAATATATTGCAATACAATTTCTGGCAAGACTCATCACATTCCTTTCTGTATGTTGACGGAAATATGGCCGTCACTCTTCTCTCTCCAGTCTCCAGTTCAGAACTCGATCAAAATATTCTTTTTCAAAATCCAACACCTGCTTTGACGATTGAGTGGGACAAGCTGGTGGAATGTTACTAATAAGGTTAATAAATATAACTCACATCGGCAGTTAGACGATTTAAATATCCGGTACCTTGTGAACAATCTCCATCGAATCGTTTTCATATCTCGAGGTTTTGTTAGCATCATAACCCTAATCCATCAGCTAGGCCCTTGTGTGCATACAGCGCACTGCAACCGACGTAAAAACAAATATTGCTTACATCTGGAAGTCTGATTCTGAAGCTTTACAAACCGATGTGTTTAGTTTGAAGTGGGCAAATATAAAATTTTATCCATTTCCTCTCCTTAGTAGTAGGTAGTAGGGAATCTTTCGGCCTTGAAACAATATCATAACGAATATAAATTAATAACGCTTGTGTTACACATAGAAGTTTGGAAATAAAGAGCTCAGATATGGCTAACTTTTCAGGCTCTGACCATTTCCAACTTTTGTTAATCTTATCAAAGACTTATTGAGTATTTCGAGGTGCCAAAATAGTACCAGAAATACACGTGTAACTGAAGCCATAATTTAAGAACAATAATTCATGTTTGTCTTCTGTGATAACCAAGTATTTACTTCGGGGTCATAACAAAAATGTAAGAAGCAAGGTTAACCAATTACTTATATATTCATTATTCGTATACACGTGAGCTCATATCGTAAAACAGGCGATTACATTAGCTTCATTAGGAAGGAAAGTTGTTTTATGTACAATTGTAGAAACTGCAGAATGAACACAAAATTCACAGTCTTTTGCTAGATTTTACAGAATAAGTAGTTTGTATTTCTTTTTCTGTCGCTCTAAGAGAAGGGAATACACGAACGCTCCCAGAGCGTCTGTACACTACGAAGACAGAGTTTTCTTTCTACGATCACGTAGACGCTCAGGGCGCCTAGTGCCTGGATAGCAATTTTTTTCCCGGTTATAGTAAAGGATGTTGTACGTAAGACAGGGGCCCAATGCTGAATTCTGCAATCTCCTAATGTTACCCGAGGATTCAAAAGCAGAGGACATCTACAGATATAAAAGACGACAATTAACATATGACTGGACGTCCAGAGGTAAGAACTGTATCGAAACAAAATAGGTAAAGGTTGGTTTTGAATATTATTCGAAAGGGAGAAAGAGAGACCTTATTAAGAAAATACTCCGGTCAGACCGGGTTGCAAGCTCCAAGGAACGCATAGCAGTAAAATTGGCCTCAGATTGTGGGATTGTTCACCAAACTGATCGTTGATTGCATCTCGGAAGAAATATCATCACAGCAAATTGAAGGGTATTCATTTAGAGTTGTTAAACATTGAGACATAGAGTTGCATTTCTGAACATCCACATTGGTAACGTCGAGAACGAGGCAGATGAAATATAATTGTAGGATGAAACGAAGTTAACATAAGTGAAGTTCGATCGTAATTATACGAAGATGCCTTTTTACATTACTAATGTTATACCCTTTCCGTTCGCTCGATTAGGGCAAACAAAACGAAGCGTTTTATCGCCTGCGCGGCACCGTTTTAATGTCCTCTCATGTTGCAGAAAGTATTTATGGTATCTTGCCGAGTACAGTCGCTCACAAAATATAGCGCGCGCAGGTGTAAGATAGTCCATGTCAGTATATGTGGGAGAGAAAGAAACTATCTGTAATAACTGAACGCGATAGCCTCAACGATATTGTGACATGGGCTCTGTTGTTTGCAATAGGCCATGAAAATTTATTTTCAATTCAAAACCGCATGTTTATATTACGAATACTACTAGCAGTCCCTTAAAATTGATTATTTTTATTATTTAATTTGTACTTTACAGTTTGTGCAGCTCGACATTTGGTAAATTTGTCTGACTTAATTGCTAAATAATATGTAGAAGCCTACCCCCAGCGGTATACCATCTTCGACTGTTGCTTAAAATGAATCTACAAAAGTTGCCATCAATCTGAACCCTGTTTCCTCAACCAATCCTCCTTTACCATGTCAGCACCCTTCTCACCAATCATAATAGTTGGCGCATTGGTATTACCACTCACTTGGTTTGGCATAATTGAGGCGTCTATGACTCGAAGTCCAGCAACTCCGTAAACCCGAAGCCGAGAATCTACCACGGCGTTCGCGTCCGACTTGGGCCCCATTTTGCAAGTACCCACGGGATGATATATAGTCACGGGAACAAATCTGGCCATGCACTCCCAGAAAGAATCGTTACTCATGGGAATATGCTTGCAGCCAGGAAATGGTGTCGGATTCATTTCGCTTCCGTATCGTTTAAACGAATTAGTTTTACTCAATTCGTACACAAACTTAGCTCCTTCGACCAATGTCGCCATGTCTTCTGGCTCCTTGAAATAATTCGGATAAATCAATGGATGATCGAACGGATTGTTGCTTCGAAGCTTGACAACACCTCTGCTTTTTGGTCTTAAAAGCGCGGGAAACGCGCTCCACGAGCCCCTACCGCCAAGCTTACCATATACGGCGTCGTAGAATTCTCTGGTTAGCCCACGATCTTCCCTAAAAACTTCGGTATTTGGTCCCGCTGACATAAAATGCAGTTGTATGTCTGGGAAGTCATCGGAGGCATTCGCGTATTTGGTATTGATAAAACATGTTCCCTCCACTGTTGCTAAGGTAGACAAAGGACTATCACCGGACATGGCGTATTCTAGGATATAGCTGATATTAGTCATCTTGCTCTCTATGGACGAAATTTCCTCATTCACCAAGAACATAAGGCCTCCCACTCCTACATGATCTTGAAGATTATGACCCACTCTTAAATCCTGAATTACTGGTATACGGTGTTCCGATAAGTGTTCTTTAGGTCCTATTCCTGACAACATCAACAACTGGGGGCTATTGATAGTTCCTCCGGAAACGATCACCTCCTTGTTGGCACGTACACGCAACGTCTGCCCGTTTCTAACGAACTCTACGCCGTAAGCCTTCTTCGATGACGAATCTATTAAAATTTTGGTAACATACGCTTCCATGGCGACGTGTAAATTTTTCCGCTTCCTGGCCGGCCGCAAGAAGGCCTTCGCCGTGGAGCAGCGGCTACCATCTCTGATGGTGCCTTGAGGAATCATAAAGCCAGTTTGCCGTTCTCCATTAATATCCCTACTCTCGTAACCCATTTCTTGGCCGGCTTGAATGAACGCAGCGGCCAATGGAGTGCGCCATTGTGGTTCTTCGACGGTTAAGTACCCGCCGGTCGAATGATACGGTGTTTTAGCGTAACTGTGATTTCGGTTGTCTTCGGATTTTAGGAAATAAGGCAGCACATCCTTATACGACCATCCTGGATTGCCTTGTTGTTCCCAGATGTCGTAGTCTTTTTTGGAACCACGGACGTAAAGCATGGAGTTTATTCCGCTGCTACCTCCAAGCAACTTGCCACGTGGCCAACGGCAACGACCATTCTCCATCGCTGTGGGTATAACTTACGTTAAAGTACATCGAAAGCGTTGCGAATAATTGATAAACTAATATTGTTGTTCTTCGGTTATTAATTCACTTTTCATATACATTTGGACTCGGCGATAGATTCATTCTTCTATTTAGATTTGACATTAGGTATGCCTAAATCTACCTATTGGATCCATATACATATCAATAAATTTCAAGTCTTATCACTTCAAATAAATAAGTCTGCACATTTATATACTTTAATACAAAGCAATATTAATTTTGGCAACAATACTTATATGTTTTTAGTAATTGTAAAATAAAAAATTTCAGATTTGTCATTTTATCGCCTCTGGTGAGTTCAGCGACAATATACGTTAGAACTGAATTGTGACCAATTGGGAATGTTTTAGAAAGATTTGCTTATTTACACGCTTCGTTTGTTCTTATTGCCATAAATTACATTTTATAATCCTTTCAAAGCATGATATAATTTTATCTGCTTCTCCCTTTTTTAACCGTAAAAAATAGAGCGTTAGACGTGGATGATTAGGAGATGCAGTATTGTCTTTGTAATTATGTATTTACCGTTCTTCTAAGTCGATATAATTCGACACTATTTACCTCGACAGTAACTATTATTAGGTTCCGTCGTGTATTCCCAATCGATTTTGGTGAGCTGCAGATTGTCGGCAAGAGAAGGAATATCATACACAGCACTTCCATCGCCACCTGCTTCGAGGAGGAGTACGTTCCATTCTTCCATTTCGGACAGGCGACTTGCTACCACGGCACCTGCCATCGTGCATAGTTACAGAGTATTTTAAATTAAGTATATCTAAGAAATCTTAATCCAGTTTAACGTCACAAATATCTGTGAATCGAAAGTGCGTAGCCTAATTTCAAAACATCGAGAGAGATAATTTGTCGAAATTGCGAATCGAAATTCGCGATAACGCAAAAGTACATTTACAAAGTAAACGGAAAATATATTTAGACGAAGGAAATTAGATGTTAAAATTTCGGAGTTAGTGTGTAGAAATAACGTACAACATTTCTAATATATCTAGTGGATTGGCAGAGTTGTGAAAGGAAATTTGACAAGGAATCGCGATATGTGAATTGTTAAATTTTTGCGTCAATTCCTCGTGTAAGGAGCAGTAATGCGACCATCTTTGCACGCAAACACACCGATGCACTTATTTTGACACACTTTTATTAGATTTAGGAACATCGCGTGGATAATATGAAAAACCATACCTGCAGAACCACCGCCTACGACTATGAAATCGTAAGCTGGCAATAGCGATTTGGAAGGAACATTCGTCGAAGAGTAAGGAACATTCGAATATATCACGTATAGCAACACGCTTATGAGCATCGATAACGTCGATGCGATCGGTTGTGATCTCATCCCCCCGAAAATGATGCGATTGACATCCATTTTACACTCCTCCGAATTCCTTTATCAATCTGTAACATTAATGTTCGATACCTTAACACATATCTTATTCGCGATGTAAGACGAAGTGGCAGAGAATTATTACTGAATGCATATTACCATCATTTGTTTTGTCGGGCCCTAAGGGTCTTTGGTGCTTCCATTCTTAAACCTACTTTTCTCGAATAGAATCTAGCGTCACTAATGTATATAGTTTTTTAATGAGTGTATCGCAACGATTTTAATTGCCAATGAGACATGTTGATGAGGTTAACATTCTGAAGAACCTTTTTTATATACCTGCAACCGCTGCGATGCTGCACAGTCTTTTATTTCACTATATTCGCAAAATACTTAATTTAAATTTATGTGATGATACCTCATCATCTTCAGGTAGACTTAAATGGAGCAACTTATACTTAAATCACTGATGATAGAGGCAACTATTTTCGATGTCGTGCAAGTAAAATAGAAAAAGCGGCGGTTTGTAGATTGTGCTAGACTAAAGAAGGTATCATGAAATAATCCATGATGGATAGATCGCTACATCGACTGATGCACTTTACTTGATTTTCAATGCGGTGGTTATAATTATGAGAGAAATTTTTTAAGGTTTACCCGTCTCTGAATAATCACATTTTTTTGTGTGTGCAGATGATAAGAGAATCAGAAGTTATTTGAAATTGCGGTGTCACTGACATACATGGTCGATAAATGAATAAGACGGCAATAAACTTACAGCATAGATGTAGATATTATTTCTTAAAAAGTAGATCAGAGGTAATGAGATGACAAAATATTAGCGAAAATACAGAAATTTATGAAATACATACGTAAATTAATCACCAAACGTAGGAGAGAGTTCCGATGCAAGGCAATGCAAGACGACGAATGCTTCTGGTTGGCGATCGCTTATATATTGAATGCTGAGCAATTATTGGGCGATAGGAAAAACGACATAATTATATAGTCGAGGCATGAGAAATTTTTCTCAAGGTTTGAATACTTATGGCAATTTTGTAAACATATATCTCTGAAAATACAGTTATTTCGTTGTATTTACAGACCAATTTTCAAAAAAGTTACTTAGTAAACTACGACTAATCATTTGCACTATTAACACTCAAATAGACTTATAGGGTGGTCGAAAGAGCGCACCCTATTTGAAGCAATATCAATGACTAAAATATACTTTTAACAATGCAGATAGGAATAAAAATAATAAACGTGCGAGTTCGAATAGTGATCAAACTACTTTACCATTGCACCTGAACATGGAATAGATGGGCGTGTTTCGACATTGTTCTGCATATGTTATTTTGCATATGACATTGACGAGAGAGATAGTCATTTTTGATAACGTAGAGATAAAAGTGAATATGAATTATATAACGACTGGGCTAACGTAATGTGAGACCGGTACTGATCACCTAAAACAATTTTCAATAAATCTATAAATATGTGCAAAGTTGCACTACATTTTATTTGCCTGTTTGCACATGTAACCTAATGAAAAATATACATGGTGTCTTTTTAAGTTGCAGTTCAATTGAATTGAGAATGTACTGATGTAATCGCATGAAATTGTAATTTACAATAGCTATGCTAGCGTTACCGGCCATCTCACAAACACAAGATAAGAATATAACCCAACCAATAACCCATGAATGTGTCTTTTTCGCATAATTACATTAAAGATGAATAGTATCATTGATTTCAGTTTAGGTGACCTATACAAAAATTTGGCCATCTGCGTGCTAGAATGAGAAGTAATGGAATCCTAATGTAATTGACATTTTTTGTGAATATCTCCAACATAACAACACAAAAACACATTTCGGAATCGTCGAAAATGGTGACGTGTGTCCTTCTTTACATAAATTTTTACATAAATTTACATAACAGACATTTGAAACAGTATCGCATATGTAGTTGTGTACAGATTTTACTATAGGTTGCCCAAATCTCGTTTACATTGGAATGTGCCATAATCAAGAGACAAGAGCTTAGTTCCGATGACTCACTATATCCGCCCGCTACTAGGGATACGGTAACCGATACTATTGCGTAGGCTGTTACGGAAGCACAATTATGGACAAAGTTCGCTGTGGTGGTATTGATAGTTTTTAGCAAATTTCGAAAACTATGACCGACTGAAACTTACATGTACAGGAGAAAGATGTTTAGGATCATGCTCTCGACAACAAATTCAAAAGTCATCGATATCCGCGGGTTTCTCCAGTTTAACAGTTCTCTAGATTCGCCATCGCAAGACAATACTCCACGAGACAATATATCGCAAGACAATTCCTGGCAAGACTCACCACATTCCGTTTTGTATGTTGGCGGAAATGTAGGAGTCACGCTGCTCGCCCCAGTCTCCAGATCAGTTCTCGATCAAAATATCCTATTTCGAAAACCAACATCTTCTTAGTCGACTGAGTGAGACAAGGTGGAAACCTTTTTGTACGCACCTCGTACCTTCACCAATTGAATATAAATTCTACGAAGCGTGGAACCTCGCTAATAAGGTTTGTAAGGTAAATAAGGTAATTCGGTTAATAAGATAAAGTTAAAGCAATTTTGTAACGAATGCAGATTAATAATATTTGTGTTACACATAGAAGTTTAGAAATAAATAGCTCAGATATTGCTAAATTTTCAGGGTCTGATCATTTCCAACTTTTGTTAATCTTATCAAGGCTTATCGAGTATTTCGAGGTGCCACAATAGTACCATATATCAAATGCACGTATAATATATGAAACCGTAATTTAAGAACAATAGTTCGTGTTTGTCTACTGTAATAATCAACTATTTATTTCATGGTCATAAAATAAATTGTAAGAAGCAAGGTTAGCCAATTACTTATATATTCATTATTCGTATACTCGTGAGCTCATTCCGTAAAAAAGGTGACTACACCTTTACTACACACTACGCATTAGTAAGGAAAGTCGTATTATGTATAACTATAGAAACTGCAAAATGAGCAGAAAATTCACAGTCCTTTGCCAGATTTTATAGAATAAGTAGTTTATATTTCTTTCTCTGTCCATCTAAGACAAGGGAATACACGGACGCTACCACAGCATCTGTACACCATGAAGACAAGATTTTCTTCTTATGTTCATGTAGACGCTCAAGGCGCCTAATGTCTGGGTAGGAATTTTTTTCCTGGTTATAGTAAAGGATGCTGTATGTAAGACAGGGGCCCAATGTTGAATCTTAATGTTACCCAAGGATTCTAAAGCAAAGGACATCTACAGATATAAAAGGCCACAATTAACATGTGAGTGGACGTCCAGAGGTTAGACCTGTATCAAAACAAAATAGGTAAAGATTGGTTTTGAGTGTTATTCGAAAGGGAGAAAGAGAGATATTATTAAGAAAATACTCCAGTCAGACTGGGTTGCAAGCTCCAAAGAACGCTTAGCAGTAAAATTAGCCTCAGATTGTCGGATTCGTCACCGAAGTTGATTGCTTCTCTGGAGAAATACCAACACAGCTAAATGGGGGGTACTCATTTAGAATTGCTACATCACTAAACAATCACATTGGTAACGTGGAGAACGACGCGGATGAAATATAATTATAGGATCAAACGAAGCTACGATAAGTGAAGTTCAATCGCCATTATATGAGGATGTCTCGTTCGAAGAGTTGAGACAAAGGCTGGAAAAATTGCAGGAATAAAAATGTGACACCTCAAATTCCCCGAACTCTCATATTCTTCTAGCTATTTTAACGGATTTCTCTGAGAATATGAATTTCTCAGGAATCTCGTCAAATTTTTGCGTCGTGTTAACGCGTTGCCAAGACAACCTGTTCATTTGTTATAGCTAAAATTCGTCTAGGTCTTATTCAAAATGCTAATATCTGATGTAAAACTGCGTTAGGAATTTGACATTAAAAAGCGGCAAGGCATCATGCTACTATATTTCTGATAAAGAAATACAAAGTATCTAATTAGGTTAAATTCAGAATGAATGTCCAACATGAGTTTGCACTGTCATAGCGCTGCCATAGGTATCTACAAAAAGCGTAGGGCTGGCGCGTTCAGTTTTTTCAAACAGTTTCTTTCTCTCCCACATATGTTGACATGCGCCCTCTTACGCCTGCGCATGCTATATCTTTTTGAGCGATTGTTCTGGGGAAAATATTTTAAAAACTTTCGGCAACATGAGGAGATGTTGAAGCGAGGCCGGGTAAGCGATAGAGCACTTCGTTTTGTTTACTCTAAACAAGCGAACGGAAAGAGTATAACATTACCAATGTAAAAAGGCAAATTCGTATAATTACAACCAAACTTCACTTATGTTAACTTTGTTTGATCGTCAAATTTTATCAAATATGACAATATTGTGACAAGGGCTCTGCTATTCGTAATACGCTATGAACATTTATTTTACATTCAAAAGTACCAATCGCATAAAATTAATTTACAAAGACAGCTATTGATTTGAATGCCGTTTCTACAACCATACTTCTTTTATCACATCCGATCCCCTCTTAGCGGCTATGTGAGTCGGCGCATTGGCATTGGCATTGACTATGTAGGGCATAATCGAACAGCCCATAACTCGAAGTCAAGTAATTCCGCAAACTCGAAGCCAAGGACCTACCACGGCTTCTGAGTCCCACTTAGGCCCCATGTTGCTAGTTTACACGGAGTGAAATATAGTCGAGAGATAAAGTTTGATCATGTCCCTCCAGTATGGATCGGTATACATCAGAATGTGCTTGGAGCAAGGAAATGGTTTCGGATTCATTTTGCTCCCGTAACGTTTGCATGAAGCAGTTTTACTCATCTCGAGCACAAACTTAACTCTTTCGATCAATGTCGCCATGTCTTCTGGCTCCTTGAAATCATTCGGATAAATCAATAGATAATCGAAAGGATTTTTACTTCGAAACTTGATAACATTTCTGCTTTTCGGTCTTAAAAGCGTAGGATACGCGTTCCACAGGTCTTTGTCGTGAAGCTCTCCATATACGGCGTCGTAGAATTCTCTGGTCAATCCACGAATCTCTCTAATGTTGTCCGAGATCTGCCCCGATGAATAATAATACAGTTGTATGTCTGGGAAATCGTCGGAGGCATTCGCGTATTTGGTATTGATAAAAGCTGTTCCTTAGATATTTCCTACGTTGGTCTTCGAGTATGACGTATTCTAGTACGTTGCTAATATTATACAACCTACTCTTTACGAGTGCAATTTCTTCATGCACCAAGAACGTAACCCCTTCTCCGCACTTATATGGTCCTGACGATTATGGCCCACTCTTAAATCCTGAATCACTGGTATACAGTGTTCGAAGGAGTGTTCTCCAGGTCCTATTCCCGATATCATCCGCAACTGTGAGCTACCGATAAGTCCCGCGGAAACGATCACTTTGTTGGCACGAACGCGCTATGTATCTCCGTCTCTAACGAATTGCAGTTCATTAGATTCCACCCTGTATTTCCAATCGATTTCAGACTGCACACTGTCCGGTAAAGAAGTGTCATATATAGCACTTCCATCGCCATCTGCTTCCAGTAGGAGTACGTCCCAGTCTTCTATCTTGAACAAGCAATTCGCCATAAGAGCTCCTGTAATCGTGCAAATTGACAGATACATTATAAATAGAATGTAGTTCAGACGACTGAAAATAATTAAAAGTTATAAGTATTTTTAAAGCAAGAGTATGTAGTTTTATTTCGAGATATCGAGAAAGGGAGACAATTAGTCGAGATTACGAAATGAAATTCTCGATGAATTCTAAATATGATTACAAAACAAACCTAAAATACATATTGAAGAAAACAAAGAAATAAAAATATGAAGAAAACAAGATGTTAAAATATAGTCGTTAACATATAGAAACGATGCATAATGTCATTAATATGCTATACATAAGATAGAGCCGTTATATGAAATTTGCATTGGTAAAATATCGAGACGTGTAAGTTGATAAATTCTCATATCAATTGATTATACGAGCAATACCATGCTCTTTCTCGAACACATTTACACGGATTTACACGGTGTGTTATTGTCACACTTTTATCATGTTTAAAATGGAATTTTCTAACGACATAATGAAAAAAGAACAATCAACCACGACTAATAAGTCGTAAGCTGGCGACAGTAATTTGGAAGGAACACTCGTCGAAGAGTAGGGCACAATAGAATACGTGATACATACATGATGATGATAGAAAACGATAGGCATAAAAGCATCGAAAGCACCAGTACAATTGGTTCTGTTTTCATCCCTCCGAAATGCTTCGATATCCACTTTGTACTTCTCCTATTTTCTCTGTCAGTCTGTAATATTATGTTATGATACATTCACAATAATCTTATTCACAAGATAAGACGAAGTAATAGAGAATTATTAATGAACACATTTGGGTGATGCTGACATGTCTTTAAATTAATGTGCATACTTACGAAAAATATTTTAAGACCTCTTGGTCGCTTTTCACGATTCATTACACATAAGTGTCACGGTTTTATTCAGTTTATTATTTCTTCGAAATTATTCCTACTTTAAATTTGTCCTTGATAAAAGATTATAACTACAAGAAAATTTATTTCAAAAGTAAAAATATATATATCTTGTAATTTCTACAAAACGTTAAACGTAAGATTGTGTAACGATATAATGGAACGCAAAGCGACGAGTGCTATTTTGCTGATAATCACGTAAATGAGGTATTTTGAGAAATTATTTTGCAACATCGTAAATTACGCATATTCAGTGTAAAAAAAGCATTCGTACATCCTCTAAAAGGTGATAATAGTTTTTTTTTAATTTCATGAAAGGGCCTCATATCTTTTGAGAAATTAGAATAAAATTAGTATTGAAAAGTAACAGTTGGAAATTCATAGTTCTCTACCTCCTAATAACTGAAATGAAAATTTGATAACAGCTAGAAAAATGGCGTTAAAGTCCAACGACAACGGCAAAATGTGTATAAATAACATTGTTCCTTAACTTTATTTACTTTTTGGATTTTTGCTAAATAGATGTAAATAAAATAAGTAGAATACAGAGGAACCTTGGCTTTCGGCTTCGATAGTGACTGTGAATTTCTTTTATTTATCTCACCTGAAGTTCGAATTGCGTTCAGATATGGTACACTGTAAATGTATTATATATACGCGGAAATATATCTTTTATTGTTTAGTGTACATTTTTATTTTACACGTTATTGTGCGCGAGATATGTGGCGTTTAGATATGGTACACTGTAAATGTATTATATATACGCGGAAATATATCTTTTATTGTTTAGTGTACATTTTTATTTTACACGTTATTGTGCGCGAGATATATGGTGTTATGTACCTCTAACACATATTTCTATTCTTTCTAATTAAACTAGAAAAGCTTATAATAAATATAGTACTTTTCACTTTTTCAAACTGTACTTAACTATATTGTATATCCAATCTCTATAATGATTATATAATTGTATTCCTTAATTATGCAGAATTTCTCGTAGCATCCGGAAACCGGTGCGGCTGTGGATTCTGTACATGAAAGAACGTTCTTGCAAACACGTATCCTATTTTTCCTCGCTTTCGAGTTACAGTGAATTTGTACATTAACAAACTCTCTCTGCATAGCTTCTTAAGAAGTGTTCATAATGACCTCCTTGCATTTGAATACAAGAATGGCTTTAGCATTGTCCGTCTTGCTCTCTCTATTTGTCCAGGTATTGTTCATGAGATACCGAATTTTGTTCGTAAATGGGGATGTGAAATTAATACAACTACTTCTATTATTCGATAAATTATTTCATGCGCAAAAACCACTGCTGATTATCAATGGTTTTTGCAAATATTTCGAAAACCATATTCGCAACTATAGTTTTTTTCCTTAGGAACTATAGTTTCTGACCAACAGATACATGTACAAGAAAAGTTACTCAAAATGTTAATTTCTCGAATGTCACTAGTCGGCAGCCAACAGTTGCAACTGTATCACTCTCGTTTTGCTTATGTTTATCGCCTCGACGCGTTGAACATATTATAGTATTCTATTGTACTACACTTCCTCTTGGAGGAGCAATTATATCAAAGTCAACGTTCGCAAGATACATGACGAAATCAAAGACAAATTATTGTAATAACTATTTTATTGCATAACACATAGTTTATACTATTATACATGTACGAAACATTTTTCTTATCCTAACAAAGTACGTGCGATCATATTACTTTAAACATTATTAAATCTAGAGGATGGATGCAGTATTACGATATATATTCGAAAGAGGTTTCTTCATATAATTATAATCGAACTTCACTTACATTAATTTCATTTGATCGTCCAATTTTATAATAAGGCTATATTTTAAACCGTGCTTCGCCATACGCGATACACAATGAAAATTTGTTTTCAATTCACAACCGTAAGTTTTTATTACGTAATGGTGTACTACTAGCAGTCGTTTAAAATGAATTTACAAAAGTAGCAATCAATCCGAACCCTATTTCTTCAACCAATCCTCTTTTACCATGTCGGCACCCTTCTCACCAATCATAATAGTCGGCGCATTGGTATTACCACTCACTTGGTTTGGCATAATCGAAGCGTCAATGACTCGAAGTCCAGCAACTCCATAAACCCGAAGCCGAGAATCTACCACGGCTTTCGCGTCCGACTTGGGCCCCATTTTGCAAGTACCCACGGGGTGATATATAGTCACGGGAACAAATCTGGCCATGCACTCCCAGAAAGGATCGCTATACTTGGGAATATGCTTGCAGCCAGGAAATGGTGTCGGATTCATTTCGCTTCCGTAACGTTTAAACGAAGCAGTTTTACTCAATTCAAACACAAACTTAGCTCCTTCGACCAATGTCGCCACGTCTTCTGGCTCCTTCAAATAATTCGGATAAATCAATGGATGATCGAACGGATTGTTGCTTCGAAGCTTGATAACACCTCTGCTTTTTGGTCTTAAAAGCGCGGGAAACGCGCTCCACGAGCCCCTACCGCCAAGCTTTCCATATACTGCATCGTAGAATTCTCTGGTCAGCCCACGATCTTCCCTAAAAATTTCGGTATTTGGTCCCGATGACATAAAATGCAGTTGTATGTCTGGGAAGTCATCGGAGGCGTTCGCGAATTTGGTATTGATAAAACATGTTCCCTCCACTGTTGCTAAGGTAGACAAAGGACTATCACCGGACATGGCGTATTCTAGAATGTAGCTAATATTAGTCATCTTGCTCAGTATGGATGAAATTTCCTCATTCACCAAAAACATAAGGCCTCCCACTCCTACATGGTCTTGAAGATTATGTCCCACTCTTAAATCCTGAATCACTGGTATACGGTGTTCCGATAAGTGTTCTTTAGGTCCTATTCCTGACAACATCAACAGCTGGGGGCTATTGATAGTTCCTCCGGAAACGATCACCTCCTTGTTGGCACGTACGCGCAACGTCTGCCCGTTTCTAACGAACTCTACGCCGTAAGCCTTCTTCGATGACGAATCTATTAAAATTTTGGTAACATATGCTTCCATAGCGACGTGGAAATTCTTACGCGTCCTGGCTGGCCGCAAGAAGGCTTTCGCCGTGGAGCAGCGGCTACCATCTCTGATGGTGCCTTGAGGAATCATAAAGCCAGTGTGCCGTTCTCCGTTAATATCTCTACTCTCGTAACCCATTTCTTGGCCGGCTTGAATGAACGCAGTGGCCAAAGGAGTGTGCCATCGTGATTCTTCGACGGTTAAGTACCCGCCGGTCGAATGATACGGTGTTTTGGCGTAGCTGCGATTTCGATTGTCTTCGGATTTTAGGAAATAAGGCAGCACATCCTGATACGACCATCCTGGATTGCCTTGCTCTTCCCAGATGTCGTAGTCTTTTTTGGCACCACGGATGTAAAGCATGGAGTTTATTCCGCTGCTACCTCCAAGCAACTTGCCACGTGGCCAGCGGCAACGACCATTCTCCATCGCTGTGGGTATAACTTACGTTAAAGTACATCGAAAGCGTTGCGAATAATTGATAAACTAATATTGTTGTTCTTCGCTTATTAATTCACTTTTCATGTACATTTGGGCTCGACGATAGATTCATTTTTCTATTTAGATTTGACATTAGGTATGCCTAAATCTACCTATTAGTACTATATACAAATCAATAAAATTCAAGTGTTGTTACTTGAAATTAATAAGTCTGCACATTTATAAATGTAAAAAAAGCAATATTAATTTTGGCAATTGTTGAAGTGGGTCCCACTTCAAGGAAAACTGCACATCATCTCTAGTGTTTAGCTTTCTTAGTCTTCGAAGCCATTGAGTATTGTTTAACACTTAATGAATTTGAAGGGCCTCTCAGCCTCATAGCCGTACTAGGATCATGCTTTTGATGCGTGCGGCGGGGTACAGACAAGCCAGTTTTTCGTAATTGTATAAATACCCATAGACCTATGGCTTCGATGCTCTTTCGTAAAGTAACGCTACTAGCGTGCGTATCTGGATTAGCATACACATTGTACTTACACTTAATCTTGTTTATATATATTTTCTATTATACATTTATCCACCCATTTCCTCTCTCTCTCTCTCTCTCTCTCTATTACGAGATAAAACCTTAATAGCAATAATACCTATATGTTTTTAGTAATTGTAGAATACAAAATTTCAAATCTGTTATTTTAACTTCTCTGGTATGTTTAGTGACAATTTACGTTAGAAATGAATTGTGATGATTTGCCAATGTTATAGAAAGATTTACCTATTTACATGCTTCGTTTATTCTCATTGTTATAGATTGCATTTTATAATCCTTTCCAAGCGTTATATAATTTTATTTACTTTCCCTTCTTTTCAACGTAAGAAATAGAGCGTTAGACGTGGATGATTAGGGGATGCAGTATTGTTTCTGTAATCAACTATTTACTGTTTTTATTTATAAGTCAGTGTAATTCGACTCTTTTTACCTCGACAGTAATTTTCATTGGGTTCCGTCCTGTAATCCCAATCGATTTTGGTGAGCTGCAGATTGTCGGCAAGTGAAGGAATATCATAGACAGCACTTCCATCTCCACCTGCTTCCAACAGGAGTACGTTCCAATCTTCTATTTCGGACAAGCGACTTGCCACCACGGCTCCTGTCATCGTGCAAAGTTACAGTGCATTTTAAATAAAATATATCTAAGAAATCTTAATCCAGTTTAACGTCACAGCTATCTTTGACTCGAAAGTCCGTAGTCTAATTTGAACACATCGAGAGAGGTAATTTGTCGAAATTAAGAAACGAAATTCGCGATAACGCAAAGATACGTTTACGAAGTAAACGGAAAATATATTTAGATGAAGGAAAATAGAATTTAAAATTTCGGTGTTAGTATGAAGAAATAACGTACAACATTGCTAATGCATTTAGTGGATTGTCAGAGCTGTGAAAGGAAATTTGACAAAAAAATTGCGATGTGTGAATTGTTAAATTTTTGCGTCAATCCCTTATGTTAGGAGCAGTAACGCGACCTGCTCCGCACGCAAACACACAGATGCACTTATCTTTGACACACTTTTATCAGATTTAGGAACTTCACGTGGATAATATGAAAAACCATACCTGCAGCACCACCGCCCACGACTATAAAATCGTAAGCTGGCAATAGCGATTTGGAAGGAACATTCGTCGAAGAGTAAGGAACAATCGAATAGATGACGTATAGCGACATGCTTACGAGCATCGAAATGATCGATGTGATCGGTTGTGATTTCATCCCTCCGAAAATGATGCGATTGACATCCATTTTGTACTTATATTTCCGCTATCAATCTATGATATTAAGTTACAGAAAATTATTAATAAACACGTATTATCCTTATTTATCTCTTCAGATACGATCGGTATTTGCTTCTTACATACTTCAATCTACTATACTCCAATGGTTTGTAGCAAAGTTTGTAGAAACAAATATCTTGTTTGCTAGTTATTCTAAGAACAGTACAGCTCATTAATTTCGATGACCTTAATACATATTGCCAAAATTAACGTTTTGGACAATTTTTTCATATACCGGCACGGTGGTACACGACTTTTGTTTTCAAGATAGATATTCGCACAATAATTCAATGAAATTCACGTTATGATTACTCTTCATCTTGCGGTACACAATCTTATTTTTATACAGCTCAACCTAAACTTAGCTCACTGATGAGGAAACTAACTATTTTTAACACTTTACAAATACAGAAGAGAAATCTATGTGGTATCAGTAAACTTATGGCATAGATGTCGATATTATGTGGTAAGATGTAAAAGATCAGAGATAATAGCCAAGTATTAGCGAAAATACTGAAATTTAGAGAACGATTTCATATATGGGTGATTATGTTTACCATACCTAAGAGCGTGCTTCGATGCAACGTGAACAGTGGCGACGAACGCTTCTTGGTGGGTGCTTAAATACTATATTCTGTGTCACTGTTGCATCAGGTCAGAATTACATACATATGTGCGTCTCTTATCTAAGGTAAACAAAGATGCGATTAATTTACGTAGATCATGGATACATTTCAGATCTCGACTGTTGCGAGAAGATTTAGATGGTTTGTCCAAATTGTGGATATTGGATCAGCAAAAAGGTCGTGCCTGATTCTAAAAGATACATTATTCTTTTACAAGTGCCATATATCGTTGAGATAAAGATGGTGATATTCAATTGTTATTTCAACAACGGACATTTGTGTTTGGGTAAATTCGTGTTTTGCCAGCTTTTACAACGCAATAAAAGATTTTGATAATAAGCGAGCAACAGGTTTATCTGCGCGTTATTTCATGTTGCTGGAATTCTGGGAAGATGTAACGGTGCAAAATGTTGCAAAAATATTCACGATGTTTACCACGACTGTACGGCAGCTTTTCGCACCATAAAAAAATAGTTTGCAAAATTCAGACGTGATGATTTCAAACTGCAAGACCAGTCACACTCTGGCCGACTTTCTCTGGTAGACGATGACATTGTGCTCAATTTATTGCAATGTAATCTCCGAATTTCGACTGCAGGACGCTTCTAAAAGAGCAACGCTTGTGCAGGTAAGTACAAATTAATTGTCAAATTAATAGGGGCATGAATAATTGATATTATTTAAAAAAAATGGGAGAATTCTTATTGCTCCATCGAAATACTGCCAGCCAGCTTCACGACTGCCAGATTGTAAAGCCTACCCCAAACTCAAACCCAGCTCTTTGATGTTATTGACTTTCAATTCAATTATAGCAGACTTGTCTCATAGTCCCGCATATACAGTTCTGAATGGATCTTTATCCAAGTTCGTCCAACCCTCGATTGTATACATAAACAGAAGATAAGTGTTAGGTTTCCAGGTCAGGTAATTCTGTCCAGCTGTCAACAACAAATACTAACGCGTAACGATTTTACGGGCGTATAATTATAGGCAGAATTCAATGTAGTGGTGTCTGTAGATTTTTGCTAAAGTTGTTCAGGATCATAAAATAACAAGATATTAAAAAATCATCGAAATCCGTGTGAACGCAATGGTTCTACAGTTTCACCACCGATACTTGTCAACGCAATATTTCTCAAGACAATACTCTGCGAGACAATATATCGTAAGACGATAGTTCGCAGTAAAATCCCACACAAGACTCATCACACTCATTTTTGTATGTTGACGCAAATGTAGGCGTTACTTTCTTCGCTCAAATCGGATGACGTTTCCCCAAAACTGACGCCTTCCTAATAGATGCTCTGAGAGGAGATGGATAACCTTGAAGCGGCAGCAAGGAGACGCAGCCCAGATCCTCCTCGACTTCCTGAGGACTCGTATCGGTTTACGATTCGTCGATTGGGATTAGAACAACTCATATCGGTAAGTGAGAACTAATTTAACAATCTACTAAGTCACGTCGAAAACATTTTCTCTGGAATCATTTTAAAATACCGACGTATCATTCCCATCAAATTTTATTTAAAACAATTTCGCTTATGTAATAAGTGCACATAATACAAGTAGGCGCATAAAATTAATTTACAAAAGCAGCTACTGATATACGTCTAATTCCATCAACCATTTCTCTTTGATCATATCGGAACCCTTCTCTGCGATCATAATAGTCGGCGCATTGGTATTGCCACTGATCGAATTTGGCATAATCGAACTGTCTATAACTCTAAGTCCAGTAATTCCATAAACTCGAAGCCAAGGATCAACCACCGCTTTTGGGTCCGACTTTGGCCCCATCTTACAAGTACCCACGGGGTGTGATACAGTTAAGGGGAAAGATCTGATCGTGCACTCCCAGTACGGGTCGCTATACAATGGGATATGCTTGCAGTCAGGAAATGGATTCGGATTCAGTTTGCTCCCGTAACGTCTAAGCGAAGTAGTTTTACTCATCTCGACTACAAATTTAACTCCTTCGATCAATGTAGCCATGTCTTCTGGCTCCTTGAAATAATTTGGATAAATCAATGGGTGATCGAAAGGATTGTTGCTCCGAAGCTTGATAATCCCTCTGCTTTTAGGTCTTAAAAGGGTAGGGTACATACTCCACCCGTCCTTATTCTGAACATCTCTATATACGGCATCATAGAATTCTCTCGTCAATCCAAGAATCTTTCTAGTGCTCTCGGAGTAGTCCCCCGTTGACCAAATATGTATTTGTATGTCTGGAAAATCGTCGGAGGCATTCGCATATTTGGTATTAATAAAACCTAGTACTTCATTAAATCCTAAGGTTGTCAAAGGACCGTCTCCGGATATAGCGTACTCTAGGGCATAGCTAATATTCATCAGTCTGCTCTGTACGATTGAAACTTCTTCATTCACTAAGAATATAATGCCCCCCGCACTTATATGGTCTTGAAGATTGTGGCCCACTTTTAAATCCTGAATCACTGGTATACCGTGTTCCGATAAGTGTTCTTTAGGTCCTATTCCTGACAACATCAACAGCTGGGGGCTATTGATAGCTCCTCCGGAAACGATCACTTCTTTATTGGCATGTACGCGCAACGTTTCCCCGTCTCTAACGAACTCTACGCCGTAAGCCCTTTTCGTTGACGGATCTATTAAAATTTTGGTAACATGTGCTTTCATAGCGACGTGTAAATTCATACGCGACTTGACTGGCCGCAAGAAGGCTTTCGCCGTGGAGCAGCGGCTACCATCTCTGATGGTGCCTTGAGAAATCATAAAGCCAGTATGCCGTTCTCCGTTAATATCTCGATTCTCGTAACCCATTTCTTTGCCGGCTTGAATGAACGCAGCGGCCAGAGGAGTGTGCCATCGTGGTTCTTCGACGGTTAAGTACCCGCCGGTCGAATGATACGGTGTTTTGGCGTAGCTGTGATTTCGATTGTCTTCGGATTTTAGGAAATAAGGCAGCACATCCTGATACGACCATCCTGGATTGCCTTGCTGTTCCCAGATGTCGTAGTCTTTTTTGGCACCACGGATGTAAAGCATGTAATTTATGCCACTGCTGCCTCCGAGTACTTTGCCACGTGGCCAGAGGCACTGACCGCCTTCCATCGCTGTTGACATAATTTACAGTAAAGAACTTTGAAAGCATTGCGAGTAATTCGTAATCAAATATTGATTTTAGAAGGTCACTGATTCGCGTTAACTTCTCTTTGGAATGGACGATAGATTCATTTTTCGATTTATGTTAACACTAGAACTGTGCAAATATATCTGACTGTTCTATATATAAATCGGTATATATAAATAAAGTATAAAGTTCTATATACAAATCAAGTGTCATTACTTAAAATAAATAGATATATATATATATATATATAATTATATATTGATTTAAACTTTGTTCAGTATTAATTGCGCCTAAAATATCTGTTTATTGTATTAGAAAGATAATTCTGGTCTGATATTTTCACGTCTTTTTAGTGCTAGTATTCATTACAATTGCAAGATTATGATGCACACAGATTTTAGAATGCTTTACTTATTTACTAGCTTCAGTAGCACTTTATATTCTCTTCTAAGCATGATAATATTTTATCTATCTTTTCTCAAATTCCTTTTTTTTTTTTCAATGGAAAAAATAGAGCGCTAGACGTGAATGATTAGAGTGTCTGGTATTATTATTGTAATTAAGTACCTATCATTATTATAATCAGGTATTATTCAATATTATTTACCGAGACAGTAATTTTCATTCGGTTCCGTCGTGTAATTCCAATCGATTTCAGATTGTTGCCAATTGGTGGCAAGAATAGGAACATCATACATAGCACTTCCATCGGCACCTGCTTCTAGCAGGAGTACGTCCCAATCTTCTATCTCGGACAAGCGATTCGCCATAACGGCTCCTGTAATGGTGTAAATTCACAGAGTATTTTAATAAAACATGCCTAAGAAAATTTTTTCTTAAACGTTACAAATATTTTCAAATCGGGAATTTGTAGTTTTACATCAACACATCGAGATTGGGAGTAAAATTGTCGAAATTAGAAATAATACTTCGCGGTAAATTCACAATATGTTTGCATAATGATCCCATATCATATTTATATGAATGAAATAAGATATTAAAATTTCTTCATTAATGTATATAAATAGCGTATATGATCACTAATGCCTACGATAAATAGAAAGTGTCGGAAAATGAAATTTGGAAAAAATCGATATATGGGAATTACGTAACATTTTTGGTGTTACGCGATCATACAAATAACAATGCCTTCTTCCTTGCACGCACATACGCAGCTGTGGCTGTTTTAGTTACACTTTCATAAGATTTTTAACGGAACTTTGTATCGGCATCGTGATAAGACATACCTGCTGAACCACCGCCTACGATTATGAAATCGTAAGTCGGCAGTAATGATTTGGTAGGAATATTGGATGAAGAGTATGGAACAATCGAATAGATGACATACAGCGACATGCCTAAGAGTATCGATAGCACCGAATGCGATTTCATCCCTTGGAGAATGATGTGTTTGACATCCATTTTATTCACCTCCGATATCCTTTATCAATCTGTAACATTAACGTTAGATACCTTACCAAACATCTTATTCGCAATATAAGACGAAGTGGCAGAGAATTATTACTGAATGCATATTACCATCATTTGTTCTTTCGGGCCGTAAGGGGCTTTGGTTCTTTCATTCTTAAAGCTACTTTTCTCGAATAGAATCTAGCGAAACTAATATTTATTTTTTCAATGAGTGTATCACAACGATTTTAATTGCCAGTGAAACATGTTGTCAAGGTTAACATTCTGAACAAACCGCTGCGATGTTGCACAGTCTTATATTTCGCGATATTCGCAAAATATTTCATTTAAATCTATGTGACGATACCCCATCGTCTTGAAATAGGCTTAAATGGAGCAACTAAAACTTAACTGACTGATGAAATAGCAACTATTTGTGATGTCGTGCAAGTAAAATAGAAAAAGCGACGGTTTGTAGATTGTGCTAGACTAATAAAAGGTATCATGAAATAATCTCAATGAATAGATCGCTATATCGACTGTTGCACTTTACTTGATTTTCAATGCGTCAAAAATGTTATAAATATAGTTCTCGTCACAAGAAAATCGTTTTCTAACCAAAAAATTACAAAATTGTTAAACAACACATATGGTATTAAACATAAATTGCTTTGTTCCTTGCAAGCCAAGGTTGAGCGGTGGTTAGAAATATGGGAGAAAGTTGTTCAAAATGTTGAGTTTGACGAAGTATTTCGATGTCATCGATTTCTTCAGAGTTTACCTATCTCTGAATAATCACATCTTTTTTGTGCATGCAGATGATAAAAGAATCAATAGTCGAGAGGTATTAGGACTGGCTCGATCAAGAGGACGCGAGAAGGGGGTGCAACTGAAGTTAATTCATAAGAGGTTCCTGGAGCACCCCTGTCATACGCGTAGGATGGTCATCGTGGAGTTTTAGTCGGTAGGAGTCCGACACTACTCTGCTGTTACGCGATTACTGCAGCAGCGGAGTGTCCATGAAGATTTCTCCACGTACAAAAAAAAAGATGATAAGAGAATAAGAAGTTAATTGAAATTATGGTGAAACTGGCATACATGGCTGAGAAAAGAATAAAATGGCAATAAATTTACAGTATAGATGTAAATACTATTTCTTAAAAGACAGATCAGAGGTAATGAGATGGCAAAATATTAGCAAATATACAGAAATTTATGTAATACATACGTGGATTAAACACCATACGTAAGAAAGTGATCCGGTGACCCGTAATTCAAAACTACGAATGCTTCTGGTTAGCGATCGCTTATGTACTGAACTCTTAGCAATTATTGACATGAAAAATGCCATCATTACGTAATTAACACATCAGATTTTCTCAAGGTTTGAACAACTTAACATAATTTTGCAAAAATATCTTTTTGGGCATACCATTATTTCGTTGTATCAGCAGTATAATTTTCAGTAGTTGGCAAAAACACTTCTAGTTATACATAAATACAGGAATAAAAATAGTAAACGTGGGAATTCGATTAGTGATCAACCTATTTTGCCATTTTACCTCAATACGGAGTTTTGACGTAATTCAACTTAAATCAATTAGCATAAACCATTGACGAAAGAGATAGCGAATTTTGATAACGCAAAGATAAAAATGAATATGAATTAGATAAGGACTGAACTAACGTAATATGAGACCGGTACTATTCACCTGAAATAATTTTCAATGAATCTGTTTTTAAGTTGAACACAAAAGTATATTTCGCATATACAGGGTGGTTGGTAACTGGTGGTACAAGCGGAAAGGGGGTGATTCTACGTGAAAAAAGAAGTCGAAAATATAGAATAAAAATTAAAAAAAAAATTTTTTTTTTAATTTTTCCATGGAGACAACAATCTACAGTGAGTTCCGTTATAACGTACCGCACGCGTACCAAGCGAAAATTCAAAATCGATTTTCTCGAAAACAAAGCCTCAAACGAAAAATTTTTATTCTATATTTTCGACTTCCTTTTTCGCGTAGAATCACCCCCTTTCCGCTTGTACCACCACTTACCAACCACCCTGTATAAATAATAATAAATCGGAGTAATTAAATTCAGGATAGCTTATAAAATCGCAGGTGTTTACATTGGAATCTGCTATAAACAAGAGATGAGAGCTTGGTTTCGGTGACTCACTATACCCGTCCGCTGCTAGGGATACAGTAAGCAATACGCTGCTACGGAAGCACAATTATAGTTAAAATAAACTGTGATGTTATCGATAGTTATTTGCGAATGTTTCAGAAATTATGAACTCGTAAAATAGTAAGAAGCAAGGTTAGTCAATTACTTATATGTTCATTATCCGTATACTCGTGTACTTATTCCGTAAAACAGGCGATTACATTAGCTTCATTAGGAAGGAAAGTTGTTTTATGTACAATTATAGAAACTGCAGAATGAGCACAAAATTCACAGTCCTTTGCTAGATTTTACAGAATAAGTAGTTTATATTTCTTTTTCTGTCCCTCCAAGAGAAGGGAATACACGCTCCCAGAGCGTCTGTACACTACGAAGACAGAGTTTTCTTTCTACGATCATGTAGATGTTCAGGGCGTCTAGTGCCTGAATAGCAATTTTTTTTCCTGGTTATAGTAAAGGATGTTGTACGTAAGACAGGGGTCCAATGTTGAATTCTGCAATCTCCTAACGTTACCCGAGGATTCAAAAGCAGAGGACATCTAAAGATATAAAAGACGACAATTAACATGTGACTGGACGTCCAGAGGTTAGAACTGTGTCGAAACAAAATAGGTAAAGGTTAGTTTTGAATGTTATTCGGAAGGGAGAAAGAGAGACCTTATTAAGAAAATACACCAGTCAAACCGGGTTGCAAGCTCCAAAGAACGCTTACCAGTGAAATTAGCCTCAAATTGTCAGATTGGTCACCTAAGTGATCGTTGATTGCTTCTCGACAGAAATACCACCACGACTAAATAAAGGGTATTCATTCAGAGTTGCTACATTTCTAAACATCCACATTGGTAACGTCGAGAGCGAGGCGGATGAAATAATATAATCGAACGACCAAACGAAGGTACCATAAGTGAAGTTCAATCGCAATTGCATGAAGTAGCAACTAATTTCTGCTCGTTCCAAAAAATTAGGATCTCAAGCTAAAAATTATTAGAATAATTGATGCAGTATGAATGAACTTTAATGCTTTATTTGTTTTTTATTGTAAACGTGGCGATACTTAGTGAGGTACATTAATAATCTATTCAAACGATGCGCTTCTTCTTATGATTACGATCGAGCATCATTTAACACAAGGTCGCTTCATCATTCAATTTTACACAATATGACCATATTCTGACTTGTGGTTCGCCGTACGTGATGCATAATAAAAATCTTTTTCAGTTAAAAACAATAACTTTGTATTATGTAATAACAATACAGAACTATCATCTATCTTAAATCAATTTACAGCTGTTCACCTGCATCCCGTTCCTTCAACCACTTCTGTTTTACCATATCGGAACCCTTCTCTGCGATTATAATAGTCGGCGCATTGGTATTGCCACTGATTAAATTTGGCATAATCGAACTATCTATGACTCGAAGTCCAGTAACTCCGTAAACTTGAAGCCAAGGATCTACCACGGCTTTTGAATCCGACTTAGGCCCCATCTTGCAAGTACCCACGGGATGAAATATAGTCGCGGGATAAAATCTGATCATGCATTCCCAGTAAGGATCGCTATACATAGGAACATGCTTGCAGCCTGGGAATGGTTTCGGATTCATTTCGCTCCCGTAACGTTTGAAAGAAGCAGTTTTACTCATCTCGAGCACAAACTTAACTCCTTCGACCAATGTCGCCATGTCTTCTGGCTCCTTGAAATAATTCGGATAAATCAATGGATAATCGAAAGGATTGTTGCTTCGAAGCTTGATAACACCTCTGCTTTTCGGTCTTAAAAGCGTAGGATACGCGCTCCACACGTCCTTATCCTGAAGCTCTCCATACACGGCGTCGTAGAATTCTCTGGTCTATCCACGTATCTCTTTAATGATGTCGTTGTTCTGTCCCGATGAATAATAAAGCAGTTGTATGTCTGGGAAATCGTCGGAGGCATTCGCATATTTGGTATTGATAAAAGCTATTCCTTCGATATTTCCTAAGTTGGTCCAAGGACCCTCCCTGAATATGACGTAGTCTAGTACGTTGCTAATATTATACAACCTACTCTGTACGAGTGCAATTTCTTCATTCACCAAAAACGTAAGGCCCCCGTACTTCTATGGTCTTGAAGATTATGGCCAACTCTTAAATCCTGAATCAGTGGTACACTGTGTTCCGTTAAATGTTCTTTAGGTCCTATTCCCGACAACATCAACAACTGGGGGCTATTGATAGTTCCTCCGGAAACGATCACCTCCTTGTTGGCACAAACGCGTAATGTCTCTCCGTCTCTAACGAATTCTACGCCATAAGCCTTCTTCGACGACGGTTCTATTAAAATTTTGGTAACATGCGCATTCATAGTGACTTGTAAATTCTTGCGTGACCTAGCTGTCCGCAGGAAGGCCTTTGCCGTGGAGCACCGGCTTCCATGTCTGACGGTAGCCTGAGGGATCATGAACCCAGTGTGTCGTTCTCCGTTAATGTCTCTATTTTCGTAACCCATTTCTTGGCCTGCTTGAATGAACGCAGCGGCCAGGGGAGTGTGAAATGGAGGTTCTTCGACGGTAAGGTAGCTACCGGTCGAGTGATACTATGTGTTTGTGTGGAAGCGATTTCGATTGTCTTCGGATTTTAGAAAATAAGGCAGGACATCCTCGTAGGACCATCCTGGATTGCCTTGTTGTTCCCAGATGTCGTAGTCTTTTTTGGCACCACGAACGTATAGCATAGTGTTTATCATGCTGGTGCCTCCGAGCACTTTACCACGTGGCCAGAGGCAACGACCGTCTTCCATAGCTGTGGGTATAATTTACCGTAAAGTACACCGAACGCATTACGAATAATTTGTAGCGGTATATTGATCTAGGTTGGTTATTGATTCTCATTTATATCTGTTTAGATTCGACAATACATTTTTCGATTTATCTTAAGAAGGAACCGCCTAAATGTTCCTAAATGTTCTGTATGTATGGAACAGTATAATCCACGCGATATTACTAAAATAAATAAATCTACACAATTATATTCCATCAAAATGGAAATTATGTTATTTTGGCCAAAATATTTGTATGTTTCTAGTAACTGTAAAAAGGAGAATCTCTTATTCATCCTCTTAACCATTTTGTCATCTTTAGGTAGTTTTAGTGTAGAATTTATTAGAATTGAAAGACGGTGATGTACCAATGTTCTGGAATGCTTTACTTATTTATTCGCGTTGCCATAGATTGCATTTTATAATTCCTTCCAAGCGTGACATGATTTTATCTTTCCTTTTTTTAATTTACTTTCTACATCGTTAAAAATAAAACGTTTGACCTGGACGCTTAAAGGGTGATTGCAATGTTTCTTTTGTAATTATTTAATTAATTAATTATTTTGTAATTATTTAACTTATAATTATTATAGTTAGGTATTATTCGGTATTATTTACTTCGACAGAAATTTTCACTAGGTTCCACCCTGTATTTCCAATCGATTTCGAAGAGCTGCACACTGTCGGCTAAAGAAGGAATATCATATATAGCACTTCCGTCGCCACCTGCTTCCAGGAGGAGTATGTCCCAATCTTCTATTTCGGACAAGCGATTCGCTATAACGGCTCCTGTAATCGTGTAAATTGACAGAGCATTATAAATTGAGCATACTCAAAATAATTGAATCTAATTAAAGATTACAAATATTTGTAAATTAAAAAACTATGTAGTTTCGTTTCAAAACACCGAGAAAGAGACAATTTGTCCAAATTATGAAATGAAATTGGCAATAAATTCAAAATAGTTTACAAAACAAACCTAAAATACGTTTATACGAAGGAAACAAAAAGTTAAAATCTAATCGTTAATACATACAAACGATGCATAGCGTCATTAACATACTATATCTACATGATACTATACGTTATATGAAATTTGCGTTGGTAAAATATCAAAATATGTAAGTTGTTAAATTCTCGTGTCAGTTGATCGTACAAAAAATAATATGCTCTTTCTCATACGTAAATAAACGGGTACGTTTATCTTTATCACATTTTTATCACATTTAAGACCGAAATTCGTGTGGACAATATGAAAAGACATACCTGCAGAACCACCGCCCACGACTATGAAATCGTAAGATGGCAACAGTAATTTGGAAAGAACATTCGTTGAAGAGTAAGGAACATTCGAATATATGACATATAGCGACAGACTTAAAAGCATCGAAAGCACCGATATGATTGGGTCTGATCTTACTCCTCCGAAAATAATTCGTTCAACATCCATTTTGTATTTCTCCGAAATCCTTTATCAATCTGTAATATTAAGTTTTCATACCTTACGAACCATCTTTTTGCAACATAACACGAGGTGGCAGAGAATTATTTCTGAATGCATATTACTATCATTTGTCCTTTTGGATGCTAAGGGGATTTGGTTCTTACCTTGTTAAATCTACTTTGGTCTAGTGGGTTGTCGTAGAGAGAATTTTTTGTTTGGTAATTATTTTTTTATTATCATAAAATCTCGCCAATTTTGATGATATTGAGGCATTCTGTTGTCACGTTAGCGTGAAGTAATATTCGATGAATTGACTGAGATATGCAATGTTGCGCTATATTCTCGTCTTCGATTGGTCAAAAATATAAGCAATATACCTACCGCTACTGAAAATTTGTTTACTGTACAAAAATTCGTAAAATATATTACTAAATAAATACATTTAGTAGTAAATATAAATTGTTCTACAACTCGGAAACTAAAGTCGAGCGACGGGTTGAAAAGAAAGTCGTTCAGAATGTTGATTTTAATGAAATATCTCAGTGTCAGTGAAATAGGTAAGATGTTCCCTTGTCTGACTAACCGTATTATTTTTATTTATACAATTGATAGAAAAATAAAAAGCTATGTAAAATAGTGGTGATACAGACACAAATGGCTGATAACATCTTACGATATCAATAAACTTACAATGGACATGTGGATATTATGTCTCAGAATTCAGAAGATTATAAATAACCAAAAAATCGAGTACTAGAGAAAATACAGAAACTTGGAGTATACATACATGAATTCAACATAAAAGAGTGCACCCAATACGATGTAGATCAAGGCGACGAGCGCTTTTGTACTGGTGATTGCTTAAATACTGAATTCTGAGCAACTATTGTGTATCATCGGAAATTTCATGAATATGTAAAGGACATGGTATATGTCTTATCTAAGATATACAGAGATGCTGACAACATATTTTGACGTGTTTCAGATTGCAACAATTGCGAAAAGAGTTTGGTTCTTTATCTAAATATTGCTTGATAAATATTGGGTTATTGCAAAAGTTTGTGCTCGACTCTAACTGATGCACTAAATTATTTTTCTGCATGTCGTATCTGTTGTTGCATACGCAGACTGCATAGCAGATAAAAGTAGCGATATTCAATTGTTATTTCAACTAAAAACTTTTGTGTTTTGACAACTTATGCATTGTAAAAAAGAATTTGATATAGATAAGAAGGATTTTAAAGATAATGACCGAGGAAAATATTCATTTGCGTCTTGCTGGAAAGTTATAACGATGGGAATTACCGGAAAAAATATTCGCGATGTCTTCTTCAATTGAAATTCGGAGATTATTTTACAATTAATTGAGCACAATATCATCGTCTATTAAAGAAGGTCGACCAAGCATAGCTGTTCGTCCAGTTCGAATTGCGCACATCTGAATTGCGCATACCATTTTTTTATTGCACCAAGAGCTGGTAGATGGTTGTGGTAAACATCCTGAATATTTTTACAGCAGTTTCCGCAGTTATATCTTTCCAGAATTCGAGCGACGTGAAATGACGCAAATATATCTTTTCTCTTCCTCATTTTCAAATGCTTTTCTTAGAAGGTAAACGCTGTTGAAACATAAAGTCTGCCGTTGGCATAACATTCGAATATCGCTATTTTTACCCGCTATGAACTTTGCACATGCGATAGCTGATGTGATTTGCAGAGAAATATTTAAGCGACATATATTGGAGTCGGGCACGAAATATTTGCACTCGTCGGATAGTTATCGTCGAAGATGACTCCTTTCTTTTTTCCTTGTCACGCAAATTTCCTTTCCCGGCATGCTAGTAAGACAGTATGGTTCCGCAGCTATGGCATTTCTTCGTTGTTTACTATCGGTTTTAAAGCCGCCCGGGCCTCTAAAATTCCGAACAAATACTGAGTCCAAAAATTACAATAGGAGATATTTCGCGTCAAAATTAGTTGCTAAAAATGCGCCAAGATAACTAGAATATTACACTAATTAAAAATAACTGTAAGTATTACTCATAAATGTACACAGTGAAGCGATAAGAACTACACATCACCCAAAATAACTCGTTACCTAATAAATAATAAAAAATATTTTTAAATAAAATATTTTGTAATAAAAAATATTTTGTATGAATTGTATTGCATTTGAACTCATGGGTTGGTAGCAATTAGATTTTCTCATGTATCATATTTTCTGAGTTATCCAGGTAACCTTGAGTTGTTTCAAGTTCAATGCACTTCTTTTAAGTTCCACGTTGAAACTGATAAGGAAAAATTCAATGATCTGTAATGAGATGATTTTGAATTGACCTTAGACCTCAAAACTAGGCAAAGCGTTGAGTGTAATTGTACTTACTTTTGATGTTTTTGTTTCGAATTTTCGCCGATTTCTTCTTCACATTTCATGTAAAGCGGATACATGAAATGTAAATTTAGTTTTAGAGAAGAAAACAAGAAATTTAGTTGCAGGAAGCAAGAAATATTATGATTATTGTAATGAATTGTCAAAGTCGCAGATTTACAATTAAAAATTAGAAAATTATTTAATTTGATTGCGTTATTAATTTATATCAATTATTAATTTATGACATTTATACTATTAATTTATGATGTCGTTAGTTGAAAAGAATGCAACTATTAATATAGAACAATACCATTAATCTATAACAATTAAATTATTGATTTATTTTATTTTATGTAATATTTCCCGAGGCATAGGACACATAGTTCCTGTAACGAGCCTTCCTCCTGAGCTGCCTCTTTTTCACTAAAGGTGCAACTTAGTTTTAAGTCAAGTTTTATTGTCAAGTTTTGAATTTTATATCCCGTCGTATATTTTAAGCGTTAGTTTTAGTATATTGGTAAAGATCGAGTACTTGATTGATGTACGTATTTATTCACAAAAGTATGATTTTGGTGATCTTTTGCTTCTTTCATTGTTCTTTTTACTCCTTTCGTTGCTCTTTTCCTTTTTTTTATTGGGCATAATTTGTTTGTCTCAGTTATCGATAAATTGCGTTACAAGTTTCTGGTTGTGAGTCGGACTACCTATATTTGATAATACATAATTAAAGTTGTTTTAAGGATACAAAGATGGAAATAGAAAGGATTAAAAGATTACAGTTTTATTTAAAACTAATTAAACTAATCATTTAACTATTAATATACAATATTACTAAATTTATATAAAATTAATTATTAATATACAACATTTTATCTATAATTTCAAACAAGACTTTAATTTTCATTCAAACCAGTACTATACTGGATCGATAACGTCGCACGCGACATGAAAATGATATGGAGTATCAGGTAACTCCCAAAACGTGGAAATCGAAAAATTTCACATGTTTGAAATTTCTATAGCATTGAATTTCACGTTTATTTCTGTACCTCGTTTGCAACTGTAAGAGGCCGTTGCGTCGTGTCGTAGGCCCATGGCCTACGCTGGCAGTTACCGCGAAAGCGAATCACCAAGCACGCCACACCACGATTGTGGATGCCTGTGTGGTCATTCGCGTTGTTAGTGCGAATGCGAGTAGAGCTCTCGATCGAAACAAGATAGTTCGGTAAATGTGAGTGTGTCGCGAGAAAGTGAAGCGCTGCAAAGAGTCCCTACCTGCGTCCGCCATCCGTCCATATCAAAATCGATATAGCGGAAAATTATGACATAGCATCTTGACGATTTTCACGGATGCATACCGTGCAGTGGGGGTATCCTTGAGCGGTGAGTTGACAGAGATTATTTCTGTCGGTTGTGCGGACAAAGAACCTGTGTTCTTCGAGACTCGCGCACGTGGCCGGCCGGCGCATTCGGCGTAAAAGAGGGTCTAGTGCGTAGTAAAACGATAAACGACTTGACGTCGTGCGAGTGTCTTTTATGCCCGAATTGGGGCCGATTTTGATGCTTTACCCAGTCACCAAATTTTGTGTGTCACGGGGTATAAATGATATCTTTTCGTAACATTTTTTTTGCTTTGTAGATTTTCTCTAGACTAATGTTCTGAGCATCTTTTTGGAGACGTAAAATTACTGACTTCTGTATTTGTAATCTTGTAATTTTCGATGTGTAAACTTTGAAAATGCAAATTTTAAGGTGTAGAATCTATTAATGCAAACGGTATGCATATATATGCATTCGTAATAGAATCGAGCAGGTTTAGCGTATTCGAAAAATTGTGTTGATTATTATTCAGCGTATTTGACAGGTTATATTAGCTTCGATCCATGATTCGAATGGAGTCACTGGCTATAGACAGTAGTTAGCACGTAGGTGGCGGCCATTTTGCGGCGGGATTTTGAATTGGATTAGGTTTGGGTCTCTTTACTCTTCAGCCACCTCGCGGCGGCCGGTTACGCCGGTAGAACTAATTTTCGACCAACTTTGATTCAATACTCATCTATGCGAACTAAACAGATGATGGGTAGAAGCCAATATGGCGTCAAAGTAATCTGTCAAATATGCTAAAATATTGTATTTTATGTACGTATAACTTTCGAACTAGCGAACTCATCATCTAAAAACTTCTTTTTCAGCTCGAATCACGTAAGAAACTAGAAACAAAGTCAATAATTTTGCATCCCCTAAGTCGAAGATTACCCCATATTTTTGTCCACCCTACGCGAAGTTCGAGTTACTTCTAGGTATGGTACACCGTAAACGTATGTATGTAAAAATATATCTTTATTGTACATTTTTATTTTACACGTATGCATGTAGACTATTTGTGACTTTATGTATCTGTGCAATATAAATATTTCTAATTTTTTTCTTTTTTAGCAAAAACTTATAAGGAATATAGTATTTTTTACTTTTCCAAATTTTAATTCACAAATACTTTTTTAATTTATATAATAATTATGCAATTTTATTCCGTAATTATATATTACGACCAGTGCAAGCATAATGAAGGATCAAAAATGTGATAAATGTAAAGCAGGTTTTCTTCATACTGCATATAGCTACACGGAATCGCAGATAGCTCGTTGCAACTAACTTTGCCACAGCTACAGTTATTACACATTTTTAAAACATTTTTAAAACTTACGATATTAGAGGGTGTATTAATCCCGGATGTTTGCCATGCTTAAATAATCATCGGCTGGAATGCGGGAGACGAAAGTTGATTAGAAGCAAATGATAATAATTTTACTGTAAAACTGCGATCGGTTAGACGGATTTCAGCATTATCGTCGTATGATCCAATTATATCTTCTAAACGTTCAAGTAGAAACTTAGATTATTTAACAAAATATACCTATATTTAAATGTTAGATAAAAACTGTTATTTTAGGGAAGATGATTCTAATTACGACTTGGTTTCCTTCATAGTCAGGCAAATTTTGTGGATATAATTCTCGATATTTCTGGGTTGATTAAGAATTTTGTGATAGGACAATTTTTCCATTTTCCCAAATAGAAGGTAGACAATAGCGTATCCAATTATGTTACTTTATGCCAATTTACCACCAACAGATGCACCGATGAGGATGATGGGTAGATCCTTTGGGAGCCTATGCTCAACGATTATATCCAAATTTTCCATTTGTCTATCAAAAACAAACATATAAAATCATTGATATATATACCTTTTCATAATTGCCTTTTCAAGGCAACCACTATTTGACATTAAAATTTGCATCGAATGTGAATGTGAGATAAAATTCACGTTTTGCACTTTTGATAAAGTTATCTTCTTCCTTGTAGTGCTTAAATCTCTTTTTGAAACAAGTTCATGCTTTCTTAATACATCCAGCAATTTTCGTGTTAACATGTTGATTAATTGAAAAGATATAATTCGGAGAAAAACATGGTTTCTGCTAAAACTACTCCTTCAACAAAGTAGGTAAGAGCCTAAGAGGTGTAATTATATTATGTATTAACCGAGTGTTTGTATCAATTTATCAACTTAAATTTGCATTCTAGATATAAGCACGAGTTTAAATATTGCATGTTTGCTATACGTCAAAATTCATGAAAGACCTTAGATACCAATATAAAAACCTCACTGTACATTATCAATCCATTAATAATCATATATATAGAAAGAAAGGAATAATTAGAGAAGCTATCATAAATTCAAAACAACAATTTGACCGTAGAAATAGGAATAGCGAAGAATCTTGGAGAAAGTAACATGTTCTAACTCCGAACACGTTCGAGATCCTAACCGAAGGAAGAAAAAAGTAGTGGAATTCGTATTTCGTAGTGGAATCTCCATATTTATAACCTCTACTCCACAAACTGCAGAACCAAAATCGCTGGCGATTTCTATAGAACCACAGGTAATAATCAAATGCGCACGGGAATTTTTAAGGAAAATTGCCTGCAATAAGTAAACAGTTATATAAACGATCACACATATAACATTCTGATCAAAACCCAAACCGATACATTCAAATATTACCGGAAAATAATTAAACTTGAAAAGGGGTAGAGTGAATTTAGAAAGACAAAAAGTAATACTATAAAATGTTACTTAGAAAAAATGATATAGACAATCTTAAGACACGATCTATAATCGATACAGTTAAACGTTTTATCTAACTCAGATTGTTGGAGCACGTTTTTAATATGGTTTATCATATGATTAGAAACATTGACGAATAAAAGTGAAATTTGGAAAATTTTATATTTATGCGGATAAAGATACAGATTCCGTCATTCGGTCAGTCTACTGACATTTATTCAAGTTTATATTTTAATGAATACAATTAAAAAAAACGAGTCCTAAGCAGTGGTTTTCTCTACCCACTTACTATAATAATCGGTACTTTACTTTAGATATTTCGTATATTCTTGTGTAATATGTGCACTGTGTGTATCATTGCACGTTTAAATTTTCTACAAATGCGTAAAACTCCGCAATTATGTTTCAGTTGGTTTTGCATTATTTCTCATTATACATTTTAGTACGTCGCAAATCTGGAGTTTTCAAAGGGGCAATGTATTTCTAACGGCTCCATAGAAACCGACAAAACGTACAGAGGATTTCCCGTTATTGCTAAATTTGTATATTCTTAGGTGAAAATTAGTAGACATGCAACGAACACGACTAAACGATACTAAAAGGTAGAGTGAATAATTTATTGGACGAAAGTGATTATATCAATCACTGACTACGATCAAAGACTTCTTCGGAAGTCTCTGGTTGAAGTATTGGATTCTAGTGTTAGAACTGTTCGAACATTTGGAACATCAAACTTCAGGAACAGACAGTTAACCGAAAGCACTGATTAAGCTGAAGTAAGAGGCTTCAGAAACGGACTTAAAGTCCCACGATCGCTAAGACAGATCAGCTGGAGCAACGGGTTTCAGGAATAGACTCAACTTTGTCTTTATCAGCGAGCATTGGGTTCCACATGCAATTAGTCATGCAGAATTGACTCAAACAACGATACGAACAATGAACTTTATAGGATTTAGATTCACATCGGTTACCGAGAATAGCTTTATACAAAATGACAAAGGTAGAACGATAGATCTCCACAGCACGTTTGTAATCAACTGCGTAAGTCATTGGTTTTGTAAATGTTTACTCATACACATACGTAGTTTCGTTCCCATGTTGAATTAACGATTTGGATATAGGTGGAATGAAAATAAGAAAACAACCTAGAATATTGATAGATTTTTAAATTCCATTGTTTCATTTCAACTACAAAAGCATGAGCAATATTCTTCAATGTACTAATTTCGGGATATTTATTCGTACTGAAAATTTCTGTAATAAAACATCAACCTGCGTTAAAAAACATTTTACCTCGGAGGATTCAATAAAAACCTGTAGAGAAAATGTTGAATAATTACCCAGTTGATTGGAGAAGATATATTATCAGGGAGCAATTCCAATAAAATTTATTTCCGAAACCGAGGCACAAATCACTATAAAAAATCGATCGAGTTTCCCAGTTAATAGCATTATAAAAGCAATCATTCACTTTGACAATTGAATGAATCCAATGGCATTTGCACAATTAGCCGGAGCTAGATACAATTCGATCCCTATACTACTTCCTATCAACGAAAAATATACAGACCTTCGTAATTGTATTCAAGGAACAAATTAATTTACTAAGCCAGCAGTTGTAGTAAATATAACGTTAGATGTGTTCTTGAAACTCCTGTTCTTAATAAAAAAAAGTGTAAAATATAAAATGTAAAAGTAAAAATAGTGGAATGTCAATTCTATTTCTTAATTAATTAAATTCTAAAAGAGCAAGTTCAAACGAATTGAACACATTTCTCATTAGACATGACATTGACATGATACTAATCTCTAAAACACTTCTAAAAAGCAATTATTAAATTAATATTCTATTATACGTAATGCAGTATACAAAACACTCTTTTAAAATGGAGCGTACCAAAGCACGGTATCATAAAAAACAGCGTAAAGCAACACTTCTACAATGGCATAATCATTTCTAGTAATAATCAATAATTAATTACTGTAAATTGCATGTTTTCAAGTGTTACATTGTTTATTAAGTTTATTTTGTGTTTCGTGTATTATTTTGAAGTGCAAGTTTTTGACACTAAAAGAATTTTTTATTAGACATGCATGTTATTGTGTGACTGAATTAATCGACCACCGTTCCCTTCCGAAATTCCTGGGTAAGTGCTGTGCTGTTCCTCACATTTCTTTTGACAGAAGTCACCCTCGCCTTTCTCATCCCCAGGCTAGTTCATCTAGAAACAATATAAGACAGCGCAACGTGGCGTCGCGCCGGGTCGCTTGCCATCCCCAAACTCTCTCACGTTAAACAATCAAACCTTCGATATCCGATAGCTACGTGATTTCGGGTCACTAGCTACCGTGATAGCCTTTCTGGATCGCCAATATTTTTCCGAACTTTCACCCTTTTCAAACCTTAACTGCGTTAGTCACAACGCCCCGTCAACTGTAGTTTTAACTTACAATACATAGCGAAATAGAATAGATGCTAATTTTAGTTTTTACTTCGGTTTCCTTTAAGTATGATATTATTACGCAAATGTTGATCTCTCATAATATAAATGGCAACGTTTTATCAAAGTCTCGAATTTCAAGCCGCAAATCCGGCTTATTCGATCGTCATATTTCGTATCGTTGTGTATTTGTACAATATGATTTGTACTTTTACTGGCACGCAATCTAAATACATGTTATAAGTGGCTCGAAATCAGAATAGTGTCGAACTGATTGCTCTAGATGACATTTAAAGCTGCGTCGTCACTGAAATAAACATTATATTTCCGTTATTATGTTACGTTCAGAAAAGAAGGAACTTATAGCATTTACAGTACCGTCCGTAAGTGTTTGGTCATTGGTTGATTTGTGTCAATAATATTTGAATCTGGCCAATATGTACAGTGGAAATAATTTCTACACCTCTGGATCGTTAGATATTTGCAAACAAAAAGTAGTCGCAAAATTGATCTTGACCTTAAAATTCTAGGTCAAATTTTTTTTTTTACTGCTTCGTTTTTAAAGGAACCGTGGTTCGCAACTCAGCCGTTCTCTGCGAAAAAAATGTGAAAGTTTCATTAGTTTTCCAACTCGCTTTGTATATGTGTTTACATTTTACAGTCAGATGCAGAGAAAATAGCATCCAATGTCGCACGTAGATATCCCAGAACCACCATTATACATGTATTTCTCAGGACTGCGCATAGAATAAGTTAGCATAAATTATATACATTATTATATATACATATATATATATATTTATTTATTTTTTTTAATTAAAAATCACATTCGATAAATTCTATCACGTTTTCCATCTAATTAGTTTCAATCTAATTTATAGCAATATTGCAATTATATAATGCAATAGGTACCTACTGAATAAACTGCAATCGACCTAAACATATTCTTAAATCTCTGGGAGAACGTACGCGGCTAATTCGTAAGTTTCATTATTAAAGTAGATTATGGATTCATTATTGGACATTCAGCCACTTCGAACAACTGCAGCGTGCACAACTTTCATTTAATATTTATCTTCCCATTTGTAAAAGCTCCGCACGTAGCCCCGAACATCAAAATGTGTGTATATGTATGCGCGTGCGCGTTTAGGTTTGCGTTCCTCTTAAATCTGCTGGTAAGCCTGCACATCTGCCACCCACACGGCTTTCTTCTATTTCACCTTATTCCCCGTATTCCTCGTCCAAACAAATACCACAGCTACAAAATCGAAAGGCGAGAGATTGTCTACCTTATCTCCTTTCTTTCACGACTGCCCGGCTCTGCTCCTCCCTTGAAATCCAATCTTTACGATTCGTATGTAAAGGCTGATTTATTAGATCAATGACAAAATTAACTGATTCTTTCATTCCTTTCTATACTCGACGTGCGTTTAGGATTTTATTAAATGAGAAATGATAAAATATATTTACGATCGACGATGCTATTTTCACGATCAGAACATTATCGTATGGCTCAGCTATACATACAGAGTTTTTAAACCATAATAATTTATGTTCATATATATACATACAGTGGCTCACAAAAGTATTTGAACACTCTTAGAAACTTTATATATACAGGGTGGTTGGTAACTAGTGGTACAAGCGGAAAGGGGGTGATTCTACGAAAAGAAAGAAGTCGAAAATATACAATAAAAATTTTTCGTTTGAGGTTTTGTTTTCGAGAAAATCGACTTTGAATTTTCGCTCGGTATGCGTGCGGTACGTTATACGTTACCACCAGTTACCAACCACCCTGTATATGTATATTATACAAATCTCATTTTGAAATCTCATGTAGCACTGTAACGAGAGATAGCTATCGTAATTATATTGACAAGATTTGAAATGAATATGAAAATGTACATAGAAGTTATAAAATATTTGTTAAAAGTATAAACTCTGCAAAAATCATCGAAGTACTTGAACAAGTCTATTAGTCACTATATTAGTAAGGCACAATATATAGCGAGATTATCTTTGATACTAATTGTACGTTGAAAGTTACTATTTATGCTGTATATTAACTTTTCACTATGTTTATGTTTGCAATAAATGCTTTGTAACTTTTACGTACATCAATCATTTTACTGTTAATAATCACAATAGTCGGGTCCCATTACAGCGCTAATGAAATTTTACTAAGTTTCGTATAATGCACATAATATATATATAAAAAAACGTTCGTGATAAGTTTTCGAATACTTTTGTAAGCCACTGTATGTGAAACTGTTACCGCTAGTAACAGCTTGGATTTCATCAGCAATTTGATTTTGACGGGACCATGAAAAAGCAAATTGTTGTTATAGAACGCGTGTATTTGAAAAGTTTGTTTTTCTTGTTTTATACTTTGTCTATCTTTGATTGATTTCGCTTTGCATATTTTTGCTTCCTGTAAACACTCGACAGAGAGGTAACATTTTAACGTTTCATTTATTTCACGACTCTCAATAAGTTATTGGGGTAACCGTAAATTTTGATTAAAAATAGGAGAAAAATTACTTCGTTCCTTTACAGTTTACAGGATATGTATTGCAAGCAAAGTTTTTAACTTATTCAGTTTAGATGTATGGTTACAGAGTAAATGTATGTATCATATGTATGAAGAAGTATGTATATGTATGTAGATATATGTATGAACGCGGATAGGCTTCCATTCCATCACTCTTGCTTCCTCCTATCTTCGTTTGCTTCTAAATTCTGAGTTAAGAATTCATATGAAAATTCTCAAATATACATTTTAAAAGAAAATCTTCAGGTGGTGTCTCGTATTTTTAAACTTTTACTTTCTTAAATTTATAATTTATTTCTTATTCTTGTTTGCGCTTTTACATGTACAAATCCGATTATTTTTTCAGCAGTCTGTTTTCACCTGGTTTTACATGGATTTATCAATACTGCAAATTATGTGCATATTTTTGATAAAAGTTTATATGTAAATATTGTTGCGTCATTTCAAGCAACGTCCCTAATATTTTTCTTTACTAATTTGCAAGTTATTCCATATTGATCATTTTGTTCCATGACTTGTTAGAAAATTTTCTAATATTGAAATATGTCTTATACAGAGTTTTTATAAAATTCAAATGTTTAGCTTTACTAAACTAAATTCTTTTAATTTCAATATTAGTCAGAAAGCGCAAAATTGTGTTGTCGATCAAATTATAATTAAACATCTGGATTTTAATGTTTCTTGTATTTATTCGTTAGGAATAGGTGTTTTTATTTTGTCAATTTGATCTTCGATTCAAAATTTAAGAAATTGATTAGAAATGTAAAAAAGATAAGTCTGCAATTTACATTTACTTTCTTTTTTAATTGTTTCTAAATTAAATGATGATTACTTTAAGGTTATGACCAAAGCACAACGATAAACACTTTCTTATTCAGGTATCAGATACACAAGTAATTTTCGTTAAGCCGTTAAACTGCTTTTCAAATAGTTATATTATATAACTATTCTATTTTTGTATTATCCTTCAAGATAGATAAATTACGCTGGAAAATAGATAAATATAAGTGGTAAACTATTACACATCTACAAAATTCCGTAATAACTTCGTCATTATACTGAGACAACGGTTAATTGCTTTTAGCAAACGAAATAAAAAAAGGAAAGAGATAATAATGAAAGAAGGTTAGCCAGTGTTTTGTGGAATGTAGGAGTATTCTTAAAGTTTTAACAATATGAACGTATATTTGTAAAACAATATCGTGCAAATTATCAAAATAGAACGCCTTTGAAAGTAATACTTGACATTGCAGTAGATTTCTTTTGATGTAATACTGTATTGTGTACGATTTCGTTAATCGTATTTGTTCCATAAGAAACATTTGGGTTTTTTATTGTACCAACACACAACAGTAGACCGAACACTGTACTAACTTAACTGGAGGCGCATCTCAGAATTTATCCAGACTACGGATTAAAAAGATTTTAATCAGAGGGAAGACGGTGGAATACAGAGAATTTTCAAAACGTTTAATCATCCGGAGCAAAGGCTGACTGCAAAATACATATATTCCTATCTTTTTTATAACGTAAAAATAATTTTTAAATATAGAAACAATTCATTGGGAAGGACATGCTTTTCACGATTAAAACAAAAGAAAAGTGAAGTCTACTTATTTAATAGCTTCATGAACGAAGGTAATCGTTGATAGCCATGAAAATTGCTAATTTTTCACATCTTTAGTTTCCAACCAATTCAAGATTAAGAATTAGTAATTAAAGTTAAGAATTTAAGTTTTCTGCAATATTATGGAAACTCTTAATATCGAGGTGCAAAAGTGATTAAGTTGGAATGGGATAATCCTTACATCTCATTAGAAAAATCCTCCTTATATCTCACTTTGATAAAAAATTCTCTGTAAAACATCTTACAAAAGATTTTAATCGCGATAATAATGCTTCACCTTAAAATCTCGTAAGCGAATTTATACGGAATACTTTCATTACCAAAAGTTAGATGTGCTTTTGAGATTGACATAATGTTATACTTGACTTTCAAATTAAATATTCACTATATCTCTATGACTCTTCCTTTTAAATATGAAAGTAATTAACACTATCTGTTGGAGTGATAAAAATAACATCTAATGGACATCGCTTGTTTCGTATAAATAGCATATTTGCATAACTATCGTAAGTTGAATTTTTAAACGTGAGTGACAAATTAAAACTACGATTTTTTATTCATTTATCATAAAATTAATTGTTTATAGCACGAAGAAAGTTAATTTATTACTGGAAAATTTTTATTATTTCCCTTCTTTTATTCATTGTGATTATTTTGTTATTTAACCGATTTACGCACATGTTTTACTTGCTGATTATTATATTCTGTATTATACAGAGTACGATCGTCCGATACAGTGACGTGATTCCCTATGAAAAAATAGGAAGAAAAAATATACAATAAAGCTTTTTCATATGACATTTCGTTTTCAAGAACATATGCAAGTATTCTTGAACTTGACCAACTACGACTGAGTATGAATAAGCAATTAATAGTAAGTAATAACTAAAAAATATGGAGTGAAACTTATACGTTTAAGGCTTTCTATGTTTATTTAAGAATTAGTCTAGTATACGTGTAATATAAACCTTTGAATTTATCTTTCCCGGAAACAAAACATCTTCTGAAAATATTTTATTCTACATTTTCGACTTATTTTCGCGTATAGAATAACATCCCGTTATTCATTCCAGCCTGTAATTAGCCATATTCAAGTACGCTTGGAAAATTTTCAAACTCGCTTTTTTTCAGAAACGAAGCGTCGTACGAACAAATTTTATAATATTACTTTATATTACTTTATATATATTACTTTTCCTTTCATAAGAAATCACCTCATGCCCACTTGTACATATTACTCGGCTACATCCTGTTTATGTAAATACGTACCTCTAAATAGAGTTTGGGTTTGAACAAAAAATAAGCACTTACAAAAAATAATAACTTACGTCATTGAAAGTTTTACGAAAGCGTATGGTACTATCGATGAAACTGGTTATTCGTGTTATAATTGATAAATAGCCAGATTTCGCTTTCGGAGTTAAAATTTTATTTAAAATCACTTGTAGTTTTAATTACATAAATGTTATCATACGTGTACACCGTTTCATCCGTAATTTTCTTTTCTTCTCTAGAGTTCTTCGTACTTTGCAGTGGCACGTGCACGGCAATGGAGATCTCGGACTATTCTCCTTTTCTCTCTATCTTCGTCTGCAATGTCTTTTTCTCGTAAATACCGGAGTAAGAATTTGCATGGAAATTTTAGATGCTCTGCTCAGTACAGAATCACGCCCAGTTTTTCCTTCCCTATGTTTCGCATTTCTCTCTCGTCGCGTATTCTATTGATTTTCATTGATAGATGTATGTAAGTACATATTGAACTCTTTTCGAGTTCCGCGTTTCTCGTTCGTAATTCTCAGACCGGGAAACATTCAATTGACACGTGGCTAGGGAGCGAACTCTACTTTCTTTTCTGACGGCGAATGTCTGTTTCTCTTAAATCTTTGGACACGAATTTGTATGCAAATTCCGGAAAACAGATGTGCAGGGAAATCAAATCGATTTCTCTTCTTCTGCGTCCATCTCTTTTGTTTTCTGCTCTTCTCGTTTCTTCTCGGAATCGTTCAAACATTCGTGCGGACCCAGATTTCTGTATTAAGAGAAAATATTCTAGAAATCTATCAAGTATTTCTTTCTGTTTTACGATGCAATATTACTTGTCCGATTAAAGATAAATTCCACCAACGAGATATTCGTAGTACAATTGAGTACAAACAAGTTCTAGTGATGCATAACGCTTATTATTGCCCTGGTTTCAAACAATATTTTTCCCTTCGAAGATCCGAACGATCTTTCCTTCGTTTCCTACAGTTAATTATTTTACGGTACATCTGTAAGGAGGGAATTTCACTTGAACAATTTGTCCTGAATTAATTCGTATAAAATTTACTTATTGTAACAATCTCTAATTGAATTCTGTGAGTTATTCAAGATTTTTACGATCCACGTACATATAATATTTTCATAACATTCCTCAAGATATATAATTATCTAATATAGAACAAAAAACAATAACAATAAGAAAAAATTCATCACATTTTATATCTTTCTCCGTAGATCTGGCTTGTTTTATTTTCGGATGGAAATATAAATGGAAATACACAATTAACTTTATGAGACATAAAATCTTAGCTTTATGCTGCATATCGTTTTCTCTATAATAGTTTATATTTTTCATAGTGTTCATTTTTATCACTTTTCCTGCATGAAAACAACAGATTTGGAAAAATAAGGAAACGAGAGGTTTGTTCTTTATTTTCCAATTTTTCATTACGATCTATTTCTATTTTTGTCTTTCGCCAACTAGCAAGCTTGTGGAATATATCCCTGCAGATCTGCACGAAATATATTACATAATATTCTATTCTTATTTCGACAGTGGCTCTGAAAAGTTGGTTTCATTTAAGTTTTATCGCCAGAGTTTACATAGAAATATTAGGGCACGAACTTCTCCCGAGATTCAAATTAATTTACATTTTACTTTCTTTCTTACTGCTGTTCGGAGAAGAATTCATGTTCCGAGAGCAAGGTTGATTTAATTTATGCTGTAACACGAAATACCACTATTTTGAAATGTCTTGGGAAGATTTTACTTCGTGCAAATGAAAATTATAAGATTAGAAGGGCTTGTTAAAAAATTGCTATGTAGTTTTCATACTAATAACGAAATAGCAATATAAAAGCATAGAGGAATATAAAGATACAATTCCATCGTGATACGTTACTGTCATGCGATACTATGCGTGTTTCATTACGATGTACAGTATACGGACATTATCAGCATAGCAAGCATAATAAAAAATTAACAAGTTACAAAACATCCAAAAAGTATGAAATTCAGAAGAGCATCAAGATTTTATCAAAAACAAAGAAAGGATGGGAGAAAACAACAGGAAACGTATACGTGTTAAAACTAAAATAATAATGAATCCAAAGGAAGCATCATGCGAAAACATACACACGTTGGAATATACAATATTGATTAATTCTACTGATTTTTAATTGTTCGATTGGTTTAGCAACGAAATTGGAACTATTTAGAATGACGCATTCTATCGATATCGCTTTATCACTTTCATTGTCTCTTCAACTTTTACCGGTCCTGAGTAAATGCTGATAAGTTTAGCAGCACACGTAGAAAAAGGAAATGGAAAGTCGATAGTTCTACCTTGGCGTTTTCCTTCGTTTCTCGAGAGCCCATTCCTTCTCCGTAAAACCTGCGGTGAGAGATCACATGCAAATATCAGGACACGAGATTTCCACGAGATCCCAAGCTAATTTTTCCCGTCTCTTCTTTATTTTCCTCTCATCGCTTCCTTCTCTTTTCTTCGTTGATTCCTGAAAGGAAAGCACTATGGTAACGGAGCTTCGCTGCAGAACGAAGGTAAGCGGCGTTAAATCGTCCGTAAAAATTCCAGCAGTAATTGGCCACTGAACTATTTTCCATTTTTCTCCGGTCGTTCTTTTGGAACGACGATTTTTTTTCTTTTTTTTTTTTAATACGTACTCTCCACTTTGCGATAACAGCATTAAGTTCTCTGCCACGATATCTTCGCATTGCTTTCGTACGAAGCTACATCGATACCGATGGTAGGTAGGTATACAGGTACTTGAGTCACTAGAATTACGATCCAAGCATCCAAACATTTTTCTTCAAACTTTTTCCCAATCCGACAGTCACTTGCAAAGTTAAAGAGCATTTATTTCTTTTTTTGCGATATCATCAATGTAGGTAACGGTAACGAGAATTTGCTAATATGAACTCGATCTTTAACCGAGCAAACTAAACGTGCGTAGCTATATATTGAATCTCGAGGAGAATTTCGATTACTTGAATAGATTACGAGACGCGAATGAATTATTGAAATAACTAGCAATAGATGAAACATAACGTAATTATATAATTATAAAATTTATGTGACTAATGATTAATTTGCATGTGTACATTTGTTTTGTAACAAAAATCGAACAAAATTATGTGTTTTACGTACGAAATACGAAAACAATCTCATTATCGGTTAAATATATTTTCTTGGATTTTGTTGTCGTTTTGTTTAAATTAATTTCGTTACAGGTTAACATTCCATGCAGTGTAGAAATAGTTTTCCAATTTACGTCATGTTCTTTCATATCTTGCATTTTATCGATTATATCTTTAATGTTATTTAATGGTTTAACGACCTTTTAAATTTACTTTCTTCACAAGTTATATAATTTGTTTCGTGAATTTAACTCGAAACTATTGCTAGTATTACGATGGTTTTATTTTATACTTTTTTAATTTCTTTCGTTTTTGGGGTAAAAATTTTCAATTCTCAGAAAACTCACGATATAACTGATAATTTGTAGATTATCCTTCGTTAAAGAAGTAACGTGCTCTTTGAGATGCTTTCTTTTTGCTGAAGGATTGTAACAAAAATTAAATTGGATTAGGTTTCCAATCTTTTTTCTAATTTTGTTCATTAACAATCATTACTATCGAGGTATTTAAACAATGCTTGAATGTTTAATAAGTGTTCTACTTATAGTAGATATTATTTCAACACCCTAGAACTGTCGTTATCGCTATCAACATTACATTTTGATAGAAAAGTAACATTTCTGTATGATTAGGGGATGCAGTTTCATCGTAGTTATCTCTGTAATTACATTTCTGCAGCGAAATTACATAAAGTTACATAAAGAGTACGTTCTGAAGTCAGGGAAAGCTGCCCAGTTTTCTTTCTAGACAGAGCAATTCGTAACCGGCATGTAAGGTATACAACATTAAATTTTGCATTCAGTAAAATTATATTTCCAAAGTTAGATAAAAAATAACCGTGTCACAGTAAGTAAAAAACATCTTCCGACGCAAGGCGCTATTTATGTTCACAATGTGTGTAGTTCTTTCATAACTCTATGATACAAAAGAAGTGCGCAACCATTTATAATGATCAAAAGATTAATACCTTTGACGTTTGATGTTACATTTTAATTGTACAAGCACAACGTAATTATTTAATGAATTAATCTCCAATTTTGCTACACGAATAAATATGAATAGATATGTTTGCATCTGAATTCGTACTTTAGACATGTCTGGTACGTTCATGTCTTTCTTTCCTTAGAATATCTTGACGAGTATGTTAAAAAGTGTTTTTGTTTGTTCGTTAAAAATTTTCCTGTATTTTTAGCAAAATTTTTACCGCGGAAGCGATAATTCCACGCGGCATAGTAAGATAAAATTCAAGTTAATGGAATTACCTTTCAGAAGTCAAAGAACTCATCGTTCATCGTGTAACAAAGAGTGGGACAAGTCAGTAGAACAAGTCGGCAGAACGATTCAGTAGAATGAATCAGTGGATAAGATTACGATAAAGAACAATAAGACGTCGTTACGAACTTAGCACGTTGAAGCTACGGAAAATTTTCATATTCGATGTTGCCAGCTAGTCTATAACGCTTTATACAACTAAAGTGTAAATAAATTAATTCATAGGATTATTTTTTTATCAAAAGTTTCAAACACTCGTTAATATTTCATAGATGTATGTTCGTGCAATTAATTACATGTAGAAAAGTTGCTAGTAACAAAATTTTTGATTAAATAAAGTTAATAACAAATATTATATACGCAATTGATTTATTAGAGAAGTAAGGCTTCCATTGTTAATAGCATAATGCAAGTTAGAATATTTCGGTTCTCGAAGAAATATTTCATTAAGTATTATCAACTGCTAAATTTATAATATTAAATATTAAATTTTATTAATATCGTTACTCTAATATTATGGCGACTCTAATGTTATTACCTTGTAATAATATACAGAGTGTCCCATTGTATGTGGAAAGTGTAGCAGAGTGGATTCAAAATACTAAAATAAGAAGAGATGTTCATGTAAACATATACTTGATATGATCTTGTTGTTGAGTTACAGTTAGTTTATTTCGTGTTGCAACAATCAGGACCGTACCATGTCAATCCGCAATTGTGTCAGTTTCATAGGATTTGTATCGAGGTGACAACAAAAATACAGAAAGAAGAAATTGTAGACACTTTAGTCTCCTTACATTAATATAGAAAAATCGTTAATTACATTTTATCATGAGTAACCTAAACTGGTTTTCTCGAGCAAACTCGACAATCTATGATGCGACGTATTTTTGCCCGTATTGAAGCTGCAGGTAGTAACTTGGAGCAATTTCTCGGAAGCTAGGTAAGCAATTATTGCAACACAAAAGATACTATTACTCGTAAACAGGTTTATATCGAGCATACGTTTAAATGAACGTTTTTCTCTTATTTTAATGTATTATATAAACCAACTACTCTGTATATCTATATATATTTGTAAAAATTATCTTGCAATTTATTTAGATATAAAAAAATTTGACAAAAGGCATTCATTTTGAAGCACTGTTGTAACCTGAAGCAGTGTAAGTCATTTCGCAACAAGAGACCAAGACTTTGATTCGAATAACCACGCAATATCGAAAAATTGCTTATTTCTTACGAAATATTCGATTGTTACATGAAATAATTGATTAATTTGTTTAATGAGAATGAAATTCAAATTAGTCCTTCAATGCCGTTGAAAAAAATATGTTACCCTCGCTCTACAGATTACTGTTTAATGATAGATGAACTTAGAAAACGGTGATGTTTTCCTAATCACGGTATGCAAATTGAGAAAATAAATGGCCGATTCGATTTGCGATGAATCGTAGGGTACGATTGTCTGTATCGATACCGGTCAGGATTCGATTAGGACTTAAGTGGATTATAAACGACGTACTTGCAAATCAGTTCTGCTCGGCAATAATTAACTATCGGCAAGGAGTTCGCTTTAAGCCGTATACCTTGCGCGGCTTCCCTACCGTGATTACCTACGGACGGAAATTGAGAGCTCGTTGCGTTGTCGACGACAATGGACCACTCGACGATCCTGTGTAAACCTCGTTTCGATCCACTGGTTTGCAGTCAGCTGGACATTGCACTCATTATTAATTAAATAACTAGAGAACTTTTTTCACGTGTACTATCCTCTATTTGCATTGTTATCTGTTTTGTTTTGCCGTGTTCGCCGAAATTATCATTTTTGATAACAACGAACACGCACAACATATATTTTTCGATCCTATTTATCTATTCGCTATATATACCGTAACAAATCAATCTAATTGGATAATAGATTTGAGTGGACAGTGACTCAAACGTATTCTGCGTAAATGTTTAACGGAGATAATATAATCGTACATCAATGTCTACTTTGTTTTAAGAATGAATTTATTTTATAGCCAATGTGAAGTGCACCAGTTAAAATACGTTATACGAAAATTGTTAAAGATTCAGTGAATCGCATTATTATTTGAACATCGTACTATGTTGCATGTTGTTGCTTTGTGGAGGCAAATTTATTACGAGCTTAACGAACTCACTCATTTTCAAAAAATTGAAAGGATAATTCGGAATAATAGAAATGTGTATATCTGAGTAGAATATTTGCGTACTCTGCAACATTCTCTATTTCATTGATTTTAAAAGTCTATTGATACGATACAATATTAGAGAAATTGCATTACTACAACATAAGTAGCTTCGATTTTAACTGTTACCATTATTGCTATCTAAATATAACGCAATGTGTAACTCGAAAATTTCTCCTTTATAGTCTTCATGATTTCTAACTTATCAGCTCTTAGTCTACGATGTAAATTACAAAATAATCATTATTCGCTTCGCTTTATTTCCGGTAACAGAATTCCTCATTTGAGATTTGCAAATTTTTGATTTCACAATTTAACCGTATCAAAAATGCGTGCAACTATTATCAAATACACGTTTATAACTCGATATATATTTTTAAGAAATAGTCGATTGGTTATCTTGGTTGGTAATCTTCACTAATGGTACTTTGCAAATATTCGTATACGTATCAACAACATAGTTAACTAAATAATTAATTTTCTAACTAATTTTTTAAATTTGAAATACGTTTTAATGGAAGATGATATTTGATATAAATAAATCTCCTATGATAATTCTGGACATAAAGCAAACTTTATTTCGATTCCAAAAGGTCTATGTTAATTTATAATCGCAATAGGTATAAATTATAAATTAAACAGCATTTCAAATCACGAATCACATTTATTCATTAATGTTAATGATACTTTACTTATTAATATTCATTATACGCGTAATATTATTCTACTATTACACTTTAAATGCTTACTATGATACTATTAATACTCATTTATTAAATACTGTTACTCTATGTAACAGTAACAGACAAATTCCCCAAAAACAAATCACCTCGCTATCACTTTAAATTTGTTGACGGAAAGCTGCACACATGGATGTGATAAATCCTCTGAAACAGAATTCTATTCATCCGAAGTTAAAACAATCATACTGCGTTAGTAGATTTTGTGAGCAGAAATAAGATAAGGCCAGAATGCTCCGTTAAAAGATTATGACTACGCTGCAGATGTTTATGCAAATGCACATTTTCATATAAAATTGATAATATATCGAGATCTGGATAAACATTTATGTTATTTTTACAGGATTTTAACCGTACACTATTTATTTTACATATTTTCCATATTATGCATACGTTTGTCATATTCTCTTAAATACGTGTGCAATGGTATACTGCATGTTTTATATTACGTTCAGTATATTTATCTTATGGAATCCGATATTATTTATTAAACTTGTCACGGTCGGTGACATTTTAAGAGGTAAAGTTATTGAGAACTCAAGGGAAATTGAACAACGCTATTGGAGTTTTAGATATGTCCACACCGTATCATATGATATCGCACTATAAATGTATGTTTAATTGATTTTAATTTTAATTTTGAAGATCACTGATTAATTACGACTAATATATAAAAGAGGAAACTAGTTATAATTTAAGTCATAATTATAGTATCTAATTTCATTATTATGGCATACTTTCAATATCACACATGTCGTATATTTTATTTCTAGCTAATTTGTACATTTTCATATTTTGCATGTTTTATGTGCATATTTTGACGTATTTTAAATCCATGAGCACTTGCAGTCTAGTTACAATAAAAATACTAAATACGAAAACACCGATAACTTCTACAGAATTACAAGTATAATAGTCTCTCGCAACATGCTAAATTTCTGACAAATGCTTATTGTCACTAATAAAGGCGGCAAATTAATTAAAAGAGCTACGAAACCAATCAGTTCTACGCAAAATATTAAGTTTAGTATTTAGTATAGAGACATTTTCATAAGTTGAGCGTAAATATTTTTAACAATTTCAAGTAATAAACATAGCCAGAATAAACGAATGAAAGAAGATATAGCTAGTCACATTTTATACGACAATGTATTAGTACCGGATCCATTTTTGTTATTTTTATACCAATATTTCTCTTCACGCATAATATTTTCCTTTTATTCCTACTCATAGAACATATCTATACAGTTGAACCGTTAAATTTTAAAATGCCCTGTGTATACGCGTATTCGCGTATGCAAGTTTATATTATCTTATTAAAACTGTGCTGTTTACGAATGATGTCTCTTGCGTCGATATAGTGTCCGTATGTATTTCATAGTAAACAGAATTCCTCCACTCATGTGTATTATTTTTCGCTTTAAGATCAAGGAAAAAGAAAGAGGAAATTATGTTAAATTTATTGATTTCCGACCTGTTATTTTCCTATATCAATAGAGTATAAATGTGGACGAAGGATAATCACGTAGATAACATTATCTTACGTGATTATATTCCTTTATTCGGGTTCTCGTTACACAAGAAATGAGTTTAAAAGGGGATCAAAACGCGTTATCCACTTCACGACTAATATAAATAATAATAAATTGTTAATATGCAGTTGTTGTTTTTCGCATGTACAATGAATCGATATCAATACGACAACAAGTATCTTTTATTTCTTCCTTTCCTTATTTATTTATTTATTAATGTTGCATCAACTTCTAAGGTTATTAGCAAAATGTAATACAATATACATGAGTGTTACAACGTCATACATTTGATAAATGTTTATAGTGTATTCATTATAAAAGCGAAGAAAAAGACATACAATTATATAATTAAATAAAAACACATTTTTAAAAATAAAACACATATAATTAAATAAAAACAATCAGATTACATTAGATCTTATATTACAGGGATTTTTCTTTCAAACAGTCAATTCAGATAATTTCTGTATGTGTTTTAGCTTCACTAGCATCAGCTGTATATCTGAAGATGTCCAATTTGCTACAGTTACATAATATCAGGTGCCTATTCGTTAGTTTCGTGTGACCAATTCCAAGTCTAATCACGACCACTTGATCTGTTCTATTTAATTTACTGTCCCAAATTTTATACTTAAAGATACGAATTAGTTCGTGTATATCTAGAGTTTTCAACCAAATACCTCCTTTTGTTATACCTTTATCGCATCGTATCTCACGTTATGCAAAACTATTCATCGTCGATTCAATTCAATTAGTTTCTTGTTAGCCGTTGCACATCGGTAGACAACCGAACAATACACAAACGGCGTGCAATTACTTTGCAATCAGCACACGAGTGTTTTCGACTGCTGTTGAGAGAAGCGAAGGAGCGTCAATGGTCTCCTTTTGTAGATTAACGAACGCACCTCTGTTTAAGATACGTACATATAAGAACACGAAGATGTGGGAGGCGAGCTGTTGCTGTTCCTTTATTGTGTTATTAAAGGAACGACAGCCTTAACAGATCTAATATGACATCCCTCGTCTCCTGCCTTGCTTTTAAAGCAGAAGGCGCGTGATGTTTGTATTGGCTACATGCATATAGTGCAGCGTCATATGGAATGAGAGAGACGTTCCAAGCTTTGGAGCTTAAGTTAGATAAGACTGATTTAAGGTCATTCAAAATCTAGCTAATGCATTCAGTATGGTTGTTGTGCGAAATTCGCATGTTTATGCCCTCCGTGCTATGAAATAAACCATACTTTCCCTCATCTGAAAATATATCTTAAATAATATGACATATTACAGATCGATTTCGTACGAAATAAGGAAATATATATTTAACCAATGAAATTTTATAATAAACTATGAATAATTCCGAGTGACTCTTTATTTGATTGTCTCGTAACATTTGATTCTATGAACGAAAAACATTGGTGCGCGTTTGAAAGATAGCGAAACCATAGATTACAAGTGACACTTTTGACAGGCGATGAGCAGTTTGTTTCACCAACAATCAGCAAACATTCATCTTAAAGCTTCGTAATTCGTTCTTTTAACTACTTTGTCTTAGATATCTGTTGGTTATGCGATTTACCTGTGTTACGTTTCAATCCGAATAAAGCAATTCTTTGTTTGCAATAGAAAAATGTTGCTCGTTTGCAAAACCGAATAATCATTGACAATTATATCGGTAATTTTATCATATATAATTCGTACTATACTTATACGTACACATGTAGGTAAACACCAATAGACAGAAATTATTGAACGAACATATCGTTTCATAAGGAATAAAATCTCTATAATATTATTAACCTTACTATCTTTGCAGAGAAATAAGTCCTGATCGATGGTATTACATTTTCCAGATGTTCGCGTCATTTCAGCAGTATAAATTCGTTGTGGTATTGATCGAATGAAAATGAATTCTATAACATTGAACAGTACTGTCGTCGTATGTAATTTGTATTTCATTTGGATGCATTTTTAAACGCTTCCGTTGGTGTGCGTACCAACACGAAGGATAAAGTGTAGAAAAATTGGAAAACAGAGAATGAAGGGAGAAAGTGCTTAACAGGGTAAACACGGTAATAACCAGCGCACTAACCACCCAATCGAACAAAGCATCGTTAACGAAACTCGTTAACAGCGTGGGCATCGAATATTGACGCGGGCATTAAGTGCATGGGAAACAATTAGAAATTAAACACTTTTGCCTTGACTCGAAAGTGGCAAGGTTAATTGGCCTGTTTCCTTGCCGCATGTGACGGCAGTAATTAATTACTTTCACACGATCCCGTTACCGTCGTCTGTTAATTATAATACACGTTATATCGTATGAATACGCAATCAGTTTTGCAATTGATCGGAATACAAAACATACACATCGAGACTTGTTAACTGTTACTCGAAGGAAATTGAATCATGAAACGTTTTACAATTTCGTTATGGTCATGGATTAACGAGAATGTAAGAGCGCGACACTTTCTCTTTTACATTTTTATCCTCTTCAGTCGGTTATTCTACACGCTTGTGTCGCGTAACACGAAAACGACCTTTCGTGCACTTTAACTTCTCAACATTCTCCTTTCGCTCTTTTCCTCTCTTTGTCCTTCGTACTTTTTCCTTTGCGTTATAAGGCGGTCTTTTCATTCGCCTAACAGCGCTTGCTAGCTGCTATGAGATAAGGGACGGCCTATATAAAGTACGAAAATTTCAATTATCAAAAATAAGAGATACAAATTGATAAGAAACACGATATTATTACGTGCGCGCGTAGCAGCACAAAATATCGCTCGTGATTCAAAAATAAGAAAAGAACGAATGATACGCAGTTTAATCAAAGATCGTACGAGGACGTACAGATCTTGCGCTTTAATATACATACTGCTTGTTACATCGAGATCGACGATGTTAGGGGAAATTAATTAAGTTAAGGCAAGTAAGAGTACCGTGAATATTGAGCTAAATACTGTGAAAGTGAATACTGAAGTTGAATTAGTGGCATCGTAGTGTAAACACGCTAGCAATAAGTTCCATTATTACAATCGATACAGTCAACGCAGGTATGTACGTATAAACGTATAGAAACAATTCGTACAGGAATTATGATACAGAATGTAAGCGCATTACAAATAAAGTGGAATTTGAATTCTTTTTTTCCAAGACTTATTATAGTGCATTATAGTTCCATTGAGACTTCTGATCTTCACGATGAGTAAGGATACGATGCAATAAGAAATTCCACCATGAATTTCAAAATTAAAATTAATTTCGAGGCTGTTTCTTCTTTTTTTTTTTTGTAGATCATCACCGACCCACAGGTATAGAAGTTATATTCGAATACCTGTACCTTAACGTTTAATTCGAGCAAACTGTTCAAATAACGAAAACTGTTAATTATAAATACACGTACATGGTTATTATACGATATTCCTACGGTTAAATAATTTTGTTTTAAACATTTTATAGAAACGATCAATCCTTAGATGTATACATATGTATATTACGCGGAGAAAATATAAAATCACAGCATTCTGCAGCTACAGTAGCAAAATATGTACGGCATTAAAATAAATACCTCCGAGCATTCTTCAGAGTTTCAAAATTTGCATTCGAGACTGGATTCGATCGTAGGATGTTGGAAATAAATTGCCCGAAGCAGATATATTAACAATTATATTATATTAAGCAAATACTCGTGCTGCGCGAGTACATGCGTAATACATAATTAAAATTGTTTACGTAACTGGCACAAATTAAAGTTCTTTCTTGCTTGCAATTAGAAGGAGGATAATTGAAGGAGAAGGATGAATGGTTCAAAGAAGACTCTCTCAGAATCGTTCTTTTCATAAATGGAGCAGCAGATACGTAATTTTTCACATAGAATAAACTCACTCGTTGTATAGCGTAAAAAGATATATTAGCGTAAAATAGCAAAATTTTGACCATAGAGAGGAATGACCTATGCGAGACATTTGAAATAAATATCGCTGTATAAATATTGTAAATATTTCCCGTTATCGAGACCGCTTGACCTCTTCTTTGTGGGATTATGGTAAGCGGATAAAGACAATATATTTATGCATATTCGACATTTGATTTTATAGAAAATTCAAAGATACGGATCAGAGTATATTGCGCAACAGTAAATAAATATTACTATAGGTGTGACAAAAATTATAAGAAAATGACGTGTGAACTGATTCAAATGCCACGAAGAGGCATTTGAACGGTGCCTTGCTTCATTATATTATTCTAGCGTTTTTTTACGCGGAATTACAAGCAGATTTAATCTGTATAAAGTAACATACACGCAACTCTACTTAAAAATATTGCGCAATTATATAATGCACATGTAGACGTTATATCTACGAAGAATTTTCAAAGTCTTTCTCTTTTAAACCACTTTTTCTAATATTCCAGAACATAGAAATATAATTTAATTCCTGTCGAACCTTTATAACATGCAATGTATTTTTTTTATGATAAATAATTTATAAACATATGTATCCTGTAATTTTAATGATCTATTTGCCTAAGACAATTAAGATTGACAAGAATGATTAAAAAACACGCACTTAATTACACCTTTCAGATGCACCGATGTACGAAAATGCATAAAATGAATTCTAGGACCTACTTCACTCTATGCTGTTTTGTTTTGCCTTATAGCATTTTTTGCTATTTCTAACCATTTTAAAGAAACAGCTTGCCCAGTTGCGCGAAACGCTTGGTACATAAAAACATGACTTTCAACTTAGCACGGATAGAAGTAGTCATAACAAAAGAAATAAAAAAAACATAACTAGTTTTAGTTATTTAATCCGGGTAATCGCTTACAAAAGTCCATTATAACTAAACCGCAGATTTTTATGCATCCATGGGTTGTCTGAGGATATAAAAATACACAGCATCTATATGAAATGCAAAAATATGTAAAATATTCAAAGTGTAACGTCTATTATGACGCTAAGCAGGTAAAAATAAATTTCAGCGTAATTATAACGTAGTGGGTTTTTTAAAACTTTTCAATAATTTTTCGCCGTCACTCTGATATAAGGAGAATAGTTGCCCGCTTTAAAAACGTTTCTTAAATCTTAATTGAAATGTTACCTCAATTCGTTTACATAATCCAGTCAACTTTACCTACATCAGTAGTTAATGCATTTTCAGTCGGAAGAAGCAAATAATAGAAGCAAAGGAAGAAAGAGATAAATAAAGCAAAAGGAAGGGGGCTTGAAAACTTTAAAATCTTCTTAAAAACGTATTTTTAATTCGTAAGCAAAGAAGACTGTGGTAAAACGAAAAATTACAAAATCTAAGATCAGAAATTAATTTCATCGACGTCTAAATGCAGTTATAACGATATAATTGTTTGTAATACTTTAACGTACACTCAATAATGGTAATTTTGGCGCCAGAAACTAAAATGCCTCAGGAAGAGACAAAAATTGATTGCTTAAAACTAAATTTAACGAAGATAACACGATTTACGAATTTTAATAGATACATTATAGAAGATGCAATCAGGTATGAAATATTACCGATACATTCCAAAAATTAGGAGAATCTGCGTTTTTAAGTTTTATCCATTTTGGAAAAATTCCAAATAATTGATAAGATTATTTTATAGACATAGTATCGATATTTAGTAAAAAAAATATTTATATTTATAGAGAACAATAGAAATATTTTAAAGTCTGACGAATAATGGGATAAATAATGAAAAAATGGTAGAAAAAAATTTCGCTATCTTTTTAAAGAGATTTAATCGTTATTCACAATAGAAATCGAAAACATTCGACTTCTTGACTCGACTAACAATAGTACAGATCGCACGTCGTAATTTTGGAGCAATCACTTCCGTGATTCTAAATTCCGTCTCTCGTATTCTCATAACGTCAGCTCAGACTGCTTCGACCTACCTTCTACATCGCCTTCTTCGCGTAGTTCCTCGGTAGTAGGTCGTGATCTTCTTAGATGCGTGGAATTGTCGCAACGAAACTCGTTATCTCGTGTCTAGAAACAGAACAAGCCTTCTAACCGCTATGCCAGAGAATAGAAGGCGACAGGTGTTCGTCAACTACATTTAAAATCATATCTAAATAAAAATCAAACGTTTGTTTATACGGAATTGCGTGTATTTTGCGTGTCGTTATTGCATATTGCTGAATTTTCATTCCAATTCACTTTGTATCTTCAACTTTATTTTCTTCAAACTTTTCAATCTTTTGAATTATTCTGTGTATGTACTTTCTCTTTCAAATATTTTATCTCGCGTTACGTTTTAAAGTAACAACATGTTTTCAACTGAAACGTGACAAAAATAAAGTGCAACAAATCTTTTGGAAAATTGACGATTTTACGGTTAGATAAATTGTGACGTACATCCTTTGATTATAGGTATCCGTAATATATGCCAAATCGATGATTCGGTAACAAAACGACAATGAAAAAACACGCAAAAATCCCGAACCTCGTAGTAATTTGATTTTCAAATTGGTAACGGAACAATATCCTCGTCGACCGTTTGATATCGGGAACCGCTAAGTAGTTCAATTATTATTCGTCATGTTCCTGGTTAGACCTAAAATTCCAACCCTCTGTCGGAATTAAACAGCATTATAGGCTCGCGACGTCACCGATTACGGTCCCCTGGAAGTTGCTCCGGCGAAACTCGTTATACCTGATACCGGCATCATCCAGATTCAGGTAAGAGGGATGCGACGAACCGGTCGACCAAGCAGCTGAAACGAAGAAAGAAACAGAAACTTGAACGGCATGTGTTCGAGAAGAAACGAAGAGCAGGGAACGGTTCCCAGCCGTGGAACTTCTGAAGAAGGAGAAAGCTGAAAACCCGGCAAGGGCGAAAAGCAGAAATATCCACGGTTAGAGACGGAAACGGGGAAAACGAAGGAACGAAGAAACCAAGAAAGAGAAGTCGGTGTAGCGGGGGATAGGAAAGCCCGGAAAAAGCGACAAGGAGAGATGGACTGATAGAGAAAAGGAAGCGCGCAAACGGGGTTGAGGGGCAAGAGAGTGGTAACGGGAGTTGAGAGGTGGAGGAGGAGAGATTTGTGAAGGTACGAGAAAGCAGCAGAGGTAGCAGCAGTGGCAGCAGCAGTGCCCGGGCATCAGGGCACAGTTTGGTCGGCGCAGGCGCTAGCCGGTAGACGGTTCCTGGTGCGGGCTGCAGGCGGCAGAGAGTAGGGAAGCGAGGGGGTGTATGTCAGAGGGTGCCCGTAGGAAGTTTATCGGCGGCGAGTGGCGGTGGGTGGAAGTGGTGCCTTCGGAGGAGGGGTTGTAGGTGGACGGTGGAGGTGGAGGTGGAGGTGGAGGCAGGAGCATACTCCGTACACCGAGGATTTCCAGGTAGCAGACAGTCTACGGCCCGGGACAGAGGGACCAGGACCAGCCTCGGGAAGGAGAGCTTGTCGTGGACCCTCTTCCTTATCGATATACGACGAGTAAACGTATCGTTCAGTGTCAGTGTTAACTTTGAATATTTACAAGCTTCACGGTTAACGTCTGTGCAAGAATAATTTATTCGATGACAATTCAATGCGTCTCCATTTATTCTTGAAACATTACTCTCAGTGCTTGCGTTTCTAGACAAATACTATTAGTGTGATTATTAACGTTGCGATCCGTGGATCTACGAACACATTACTGGACCCGTGGCCGAGAGAAAAACAAGCCGAGAAGAAGAAAGAACGCGGAGATGAGCGGAGTCGTTCGGCCGGGAACTGCTCGGAGCACGTGCCTCGCACGCAGAAGGCGCTCCGAGCGGCACCAGGTGCGCTAATCGAGGACCGATTTGCGAAACAAAGTGATACGATTAAAAGAACGGTTGCATCACGATACGTCTTTGTATTCTTCTATATCTGAGGTTTAGCAGCGTTTCACTGACACGATCTACGATTTTCGTCAAGAAAGAACCGGCAAGCAGGAATGCCAGCAGCTCGTGCCGTTAAAGCTTCGAGGACGATCTCGATGATCGCTTCGTTAACGTCTCTTTTGACGTTTATCGGAATCGACGGCATGGGACACGTCAATGGACACAATGTTGATCGTTCTGGCCTTCATCAAGGTAAAAATATTTGCCAACTACTCTTTTTCTTTGTCTCGCCGGTATCACGTATCATGTGTACAGGAATATTACATAATTTTCTCTTTCTTTCCAACCTTTACGCGTTAGCCCTTTCTCTGTTATTGTTCTTTGTTGGAGAAAGAAAGCGCGATCGGACGAACAGAGTAAATGGTTTATCGATAAGAAATCGATTATTGCCCCGTTTGCCACGTACGTTGCTCGCTGCGGGTTAATCGATATAGATCGATAATCGTAATGAAACGTTGGTAGTAACGAACGTCGTCGAACTTTCAATTAATCGTTAATCATTCGCGAAACATCGATTTATATGCTATGTGACTCCTCGATGACACGTATAATGTTTCGATAATGTGACGATGGAACTTTGAAACAACGCATAAGTCGATAAGCATGTAAATTTATGTAATAAAATAAGACAAGACAAGGCACAAGAATAAGCACTAAATAGAAATTAACGGCCCAGATATGTCTTCATGGTTAAAAGCGGGTATTTATATATCGTACGAAAGTTATACATATATATATGTATATATATATATATATATACTTTATATATATTCATGACAAAATCAACTAACCCGAATACTTTACACGCAAATGTCAGCAACATTTAATCGTAGACGAACGAGCGAATCACGCAATGTGTTTTTCAAAGTAGCAAATCGTCAACTTTTTATATACAATAGAGAGACTAGTTTAGTAGGAATAGAGCAGTTTCGTTTGCAACAGGAAGTCAACGTACCTACCATATGATTTGTGAATGAGAACGCGCATGGAATGCATACAGTAACGCGTATTGACAGGTGAAAAGCGCGAAAATGAATTTTTGACAGGCCATCGGTAAATGTCTATCGCTACTCAACTAGTTCGACAGTTTTTCGATGGCTTCGTAAGAGAAACCGCGCCAAAAATCCCTATTTATACTTGCATACCTCATGACAAGTACCTTCGATCGACAGGATATCGGCAATTGTTGTTCTATAGGCGTTTCATCAACCTAAACGTTCGTTTAACTATCTGCTACTTTTACACGTTAGACAAGTATCATAATCGGAAATCTCGTGTTCCCTATGTATGATATGGGTAGAAATAATGAAAAAGCAAGAAGAAAGTAAGCGAGATATTATTGATATATTGAATCTTTGCCAACATTGAAGAAAATATTATAAAAAGGATCAAGTTTATCTAAGGAAAATCATGATTTCGATATAACGTGTGTAGCGTAGACGAGAAGGAAGTAAGAGAGAAGTACGAAAAATTTCGTCAGATAGAAAAACACGAAGATCGTGGTTAATTAAGAGCAAACTGAAGTAAGAGGGAAGAAAGGGTAGAAAATTACGAACGGCAAGTGTCGTAATCCACAGTACGTAAAGCGTTCAGCTTAACGAACGATCCAAACTTTCGCTTCTAACACGTAAGGTCAACTTACGCCAAAAAAGATCCAAAATGTACTGCCTGGAGGCGATCGTTCAACCCTTCACCGTTTCGAGCCCACGGGCAAAAAGTCATTTCACAGCCGCTACACTTTTTACCACAGAAACAAGACGTGCCATGTGCCACTGCTTACCGTATTTCCTCAAGTTTTAGCGTCTCCCTCTCCCTCCCTCTTTCTTCTTCCTTTATTTTTGTATCATTCTGTTCTCGCCCTCTTATCCGTTTTGTTTTAAACGTATCCGGTAAGCAACATTCGTTGCATTCTGCCTACGATATGCATTGATATTTTCCAAACAACGTGAAGAGTAACCACGAGTGATTGTTATAACAGTTAACTAAAAATGCTTTCGCTTATAATTAAATTTGTACATTTTATTGAAATCTTTCACGAGATTATCGACCCCACAGAACACACGTTGGGCCTGACGGGTATATGCTGTATGTTTCATGTTATAAAATATACATTTTCTTCAACTACACTTTTTTACTAAAATTCTTTGAGCCGTTAACATTAAATAATAGAAAATATATCTTTCAGTCTGGATGATTACTGATAGAATAATAATTAAATTGAGGAAGAGGGGGTAATAAGCCTGACAGACCCGGCGTGCGCGCTGATGTGACTTTTGTTCACGTGTGCAATCTAGGATTAATCAATAAACAATAACCGAAAATAGAGATACTAAAGGAGAACGTTATGAATAATTCTCTTTCGAATGAGTGATATTACAGTATATATACGATTATATATATAAATATAATTATATATAATGTTTGGCAAAAGTATAGATATTTTTTTCCTATTCATTCGCATACTCTCATATTTCCCACGTTTAGCATGCACGCGTGCGGAGTAGCAGATAATAGAAGTTGGCTTGTCAGGTTGTCAAGAAAACTTTTGTAGAAAATTAAGCTTTATCGTTGCGAAGACGAGTTGAAGTTCTATAACAAAGTTCTTAGTGACAGTTCAAATTCCCACTAGAAAGATGTGATTGGCCATATCTTCTATTTATTCGATTTCTGAACTTCATAACCTCGCGAGACTTATGTTTGTTTATTTCTCATTCTTTATCTATTTCTCCAATCGGACAGCTAGATAGGTACAGGTAGATACGTGCATAGCACATATAAGTTGGAACAGATAACTTGAGAATGTTGCCGCTTGAAACGGATGCGGAAAGAGGAATAGCTATAATTATGCATCCAAGAAAATTGCGTCGCTTAATCGCTTTGGAACGAGCATTCTTAATATTTCTCCCTAATACTTTTTCCTAATTACAATTATTTCCCATTTACATAAATCTCCTTATATATACTGTATATTCCGATTTGTCTGATATATGCTTACCATTACTGCACATTAACATATAAAACAAGTAGCTACTATGTAAAAAAAACATTTAAAAAATTCATTCAAACATCATATCACGTCATGATTATTGCGTAGAGGAAAAGTAGATCTTCTTTATTATATTAATTATACTTTTAAACAAAATGAGAAAAGAGTGATTGAGCAGATACTCGTCGATGTAATATAGCAATCAGGCAACGTGAATAAACTGACGTGGATAAACGTCTGCTCCTATTTTGTTACATCTGTTTTTCTATACGAAAAATCGGAAATAGTGATTTAATTATATCAAATTATCGGTAACACCAATTATACCAAACAATTTGTAAAACATTCTTAATAAACAAGCTTCCGAATCACGCATAAACCTAAAACGCACCTGATATAGTCGTTGCACACACAGACAAGCCTCTTTTCATTCACCTTTCGCACAGTTCTGTCCACATGCACGCGGTATGCATTTTTTCTCTAGTCGCCTCGCCATAGGGTAACTTTCCGCCGTGTTTTTGCACATGTACGTAGTTTGCATATGGGAACAAGTTGTATCGTAAGACGGCGCGCGGTTTACCTTGCTACGTTGCAGAGGCTACTTAGAGTAGCGGCAAGTGTGTATAGGGAAAGGAGCGAAGGGAGAGAGTTTAGAAAATAGAAAAGGCGAGAACACACGAAACGCAACTACAGGAAATCGCATGCAATGCGACCTACTTCGTGAAACGGTCGGAATTCGGGATTCGTTATTAAGAAAACTTCAGTGCCAACCGATAGCATGAATTTTCCAGATCTTACGAGCAAACTCCTAAATTGTCGAATATACTTGTCGCAAGATTAGATACTTGGTACGAAGCTGTGTTTTTCTTTTATGGTACAAATCGCGTGTTTTAGGCATGTACGCGTAAGAGCTGAAAATTTGAACGCAGAAGAATTTAACGTACCAAAGTCTTAAATGCCTTCGATGTACAGCGGTTCACGAAAGTATTCGAACGCTCGCTAAAGAAAATTTTTATGAACATATAATGTGCATCGTACGAAATTTTCTGTTATTTCGTTAATACCGTAACGAGATACGGCTATCGCGATTACAATAGTACAGTTTGAAAATGTATATGTAAAAATTACGACATGATTAAAATTAAGCCATTCATCGCAAACATACACGTGAAGAAAAATTGCTATACAACATGAATAATAATCTGAAGCATACAATTGGCGCCAAAAGTATCTCACTAAATATCGTGGCTCGTTAATATAACGAACAATTGACTGTTCAAATATTTCAATGATGTTCGCCAAGTGTGTGCTTCCAACAAATATCTTGCAACTTCTATATGTATGCATTTGTAGATTCTTTTCAAGTTTTACGAATATAGTCACGATAATCGCGTCTCATTACCAGTATAATGGTACTAGTGCTAATGGAATTTCAAAATGTTTTATGTCTCATGTGTATACGTAAAAGTTTTCTAATACGAATATCTTCGCGAACCACTGTATGTTGCAAGTATAATTTACCGTAATATAGGTTTCTTTTTTTCGTCGTATGTATGTAAATCCTTTTCTTTACTGGTTCTTTCCACAACTTCGCTTTTTTAATATAAATTACGTGCTTTAGTCTTTTAGAAATTTCCGAAATTTCGTTGTTTATTATTTTATTAAGTTGGAACGTTTTCTTTTACAATACCGAATCGGTTAGTGAATTGAGGCTGACTACTTAATGAGAAGCTTGATGAAGAAATTTAATATCGCTCGGTATTACAGTTCGCCTACATACAAGGAACCTTGTCCAGGGAATTGCATGTTAAAGATAACGCGCATTCTGTACACTTCGATAGAAACCAGGTTCACTTTATTAATTCCGTCGAGGTAATTTCATCGAACTTCGTGACGAACATACTTTTAAATCCTATTGTCAACGCAATAAGAAACGAATTACTGTAATATTTTCTATATCGCGACAATATGAAATAATTGGAATAATAAGATGTTGCAATTTTTAATATGATAGATTCAAGCCAGAGATGCAATATATCGATACAATTTAATTGACATTTGTTTACATTTAATTTAAAATTATTTTACTATTACCAGTTTCAAATGTTCAGCACGCGTCTAATGTATTTGGCAACTCTCCTATCGCTTTATATTTATAAATATATTTCCGTACCTACTTTTTAAACACGCTATGCTTTTTATATTTTTTCGTTCTCCCTTTCCTGCATTTATTTCAATCTCCTGTTAAATAATATTATTATGTTTCTCCAAGACGATGTAAATTAGTTACTTATACGTGGAAGTTATTTTACACTTTAGAGGGAGAAGGAAAATTTCCAACAAGCCTCGAGGCTACGAACTTTCCACCTTTGCCAGTGAAACTCTATCCGCTCCCAAATTTACTCCTGGCATTCGAAGCAATTCGCATAATCTCGCACTACCTGACTTTGTTCACCTTTCAAGGCTAAATCTGTGCATAATACGCGGAATGGAATTACGTACAATTTCTAATATTTCTGTTAAATAATTTCGCTCGAATAATATCATTATGGTATGGATGTATTCTATAATACTATGCTTCTATATTTCCAAATGAAACAATACGTTGTAAGATCATCACGACAATATCTGGAAAAGTGTAACCTGACACGTTATCGTGTTACATCATCCAAATTTTAGAATACATCTTCGATCGAGCGCTTTGTAATCGTTATAATCAAACGTTGCGATAGTATAAAATTGGCAGAATGATTGTTTAACATTGTATCGAATAATGATACGTTGTTTTGTCGACGTATGTGTAAAAGGTATATTGTGTTCGGCGATGTATGTCGAAGGTTGATGAATGTTGAAAATTTGCAGAGAAGACAACGAGGTACGAATATTAATTACTCGGAAAAGCATTTAATTACAGAATCGTGGAAAATTGAAGCGAAATTGTGAGAGAAGAAAGGCGTCGAATCGAGGGAATTGTCATGAGCAAATACTGTAGCGCGATAGAGAAGAGCGATGCAGAGAAGGATGATGGAGGGAAGGACAGCGAAATTGACTAGGCATGCATGAGTCATGGTGTTTGTTAGAGCGTTTGCTAGAAGATTTAAGGCTAACATCCATTTAACAGCACTGCATCAGACCGGCGACGTTTAGATGTCCAATTGCTCACGCGTGGATGCTGTTTACCGCACACCTAACATATTGACATCGGACGACATAACTCTATTAATTTTTCGTTATCTGTCACACGGAAGGCAATACGTTACCTGTGAATAACCACATCGTTAGCCACATGTATGAACAGCATGTAATCATCTTCTGATCGGCAAAACATTTATGCCGAGAATCTTATCTTTGTGCAAACAACGCAGTGTATCGATACTCATTGCTGTTATGGATATGTGAACGAACTTATATTTAAACTACATATGATAATGTAAATACGTTGACATCGGTCTGATTTTTATCCCCATTTGTATGCTGTGCTTTTAAGCAGATGAAAGCTTTTTATGCTATATAGGAAATGCTACTTTGCGATCCGAGCTGATTCGAATGTAACACTTAACGACACAAGAACGATGAGATACGCGACGATAAATTACTTTATGTGATAGCTAATCTGCCTGTGCAATTGAGCGATTTTCCTTGCAACTGGTGACAAATCAAACTTTCGACATTCCTTCCGCAATCAGTCGAAAATGTTTACAACTGAAGATATTTTGTTTTTATTTCTTATTTTTCTTTTTTTTTGTACATTTTTCTACCACCACATACGATTTACGCTAAAGATATGGGCTTTAAAATATAACAATGCTTCGTTAATATCAGCTGAAAAAGGCTCGTTAATAGCAATTCCGTTACGCCCCTCTGTTCACAATTCTCGGAGATAGTTGAAGCGAAGTACCGTTGTTTTTTGAGCTCAACTCTGGTTAGCGAAATAAATACAGTGGCTGAAGCTGGATGGGAGAACAAAGACATCGCGTCTCCTCTGCTGGCAACCGACGAACAATGTACTGACATATATATATATATGAATTATTTTCTCTCGATAGAACGTGCCGCAACAAATTGTTTATATTTCCTCGATTAGAACGGGTCTGGGTATAAACACGATCAAACTATTTTGAACTGTATGTTTTTAATCGATGGAGAATACAAATTCTATTATTTCCCATGTAAATGATCACTCTCATGCGTTGTTAACTTTACGCGACGAAATTTCTACTCTCTCGCCTACTCCTATTCGCTTTGTCTATTTTTTGGCCTGAACCAAACTCGAAAAGCTTTAATCATGAATTCGTTAATGTAAAGCTTACAAAAAGAAGAAAATGAAATTTAATATTAAAGAGAAATGTGTACGAAAATAAACAACGAAAGACGAAGTGCTCAAGAATAAAGGATATAGACAGTTAAGATAAAAGAAATACAGATATAAATAATACGAGTCGCGTTAAAAGGAAACGGTCAATCCTAATATCACGACGAAAGAGAAGTCTCTCAAGATTAAAAATTTGAATACGTAAAATAATATTAAAAGCAAAGAGATGTTGTTTGCTTATAGTTGCCATTGATTTCCTTTAGAAAGGAGTCCATAGCGAGACGAATGTGCATAATCTGTGATTTTACGAAGTTCTGACTGAAAGCGAAATAAAATCCAACCTAAAGATATTATAAATGAAATGAATTCTTGAAACGTAATAGTTGTTACTACCATATGTATATGTCGGGCCGTATTAAATATGTGTTCAATGAAATGAAGTATTACAATAAAGTTTCGTAATGAAGTGTTATAAACCGTTTCATTGGAAGCCATGTCCACAAAGTTTCGCGAGCCAAGAGCCTCGTATAGGAATACGCCCGTTGAATACGCATAGTGCGCGGCATGTATTCTCTTTGAAGTACTGGTGGAATATTCAAAAAGTTCGTAACAAAGAATAGCGTTATAATATAAATTCAGCGAGTTTAAACGATGATAGGAGAATAAACGTGATTTGAAGAAATTATACTGAGTCAGTGATCAGCCTGCTTAATCGAGACCTATGTACAAAAAACTCGGTTTCATTTTATATCGACTATTTGATATGATAATATTAATTGACGTTTAATCATATTTTGACGAATGAAAATTTGTTTGAGGGAACAATGTCATATTTTGCAGCATTGGAATGCAGCGATTGGAATTTAACGGTAAATCGTAGCCGAAGATATTAAAGAAATGGATATAACGTGTGGAAAATTGACGAAACGTAAAAAGTTTCGATTGTTGTTATTAAGAAAACTTAAACGCGCAAACCACCGATATGAATTTCCACGTTTCTCGGGGGAAATGGATCGTTTGCCAAATTTATTTTCGTCGTTCCAAGCACAGCGTGGACTGTGCCACGATCGATCATATTTTTTTTGCCAGTGAAACTGTACGATCGGCAGTGGTAACTGGAACGTTCGTCTATGTTCCAACTGCCGTTGTGTCCAAAGTTGGAAATGATTCATTAGTAATGGTACCGCTGGTACGACCGGTATTGGGAATTCAATGCCTTCGCCGGCAAGTTTTCGATTAAATCAATCGTCATGGAGTTTCGACTCGGTGTTATTTGAATCTTGTCGACGTTTAAATATCCTAAAGTCTCGACTTTCGAGAACTCCTGAGAAACTGAGAATATTTTACCTTGACGAACAATATAAAAAAATATGAATACACGTTGAATGATAATTAAAATTTTCAAAGCACTGCATCATACGTAATTCATATAGTGTCATTCTACACGGCACACATCGTTCTGCTAATTTAGATGACTATTGAGAGAATAAATTTTTGGCTATTGAACAAGAAGTTAACGAATATTAAATATAGTCGAATTTGTATATTTTTATCATTATTTTTCGTTGATTTTAGACGAAGAAGCAGAAATTGACTAATACAAGAAAGTGCTAATATTATAAGTGGAAATATTATTACACATACGTACGGTACGGTAGATATCAATTTCTATCGTACGAAATGGTCTTGCACTTTGTCATTAACGATAAGAACTCAAATCTGTCTAACATTTCCATAGGAAATGGTGTATCTGAGAGCGATCCTCCTACCAATTATGCAATATCCTCAAAAAGGGATATACGTACATTAACTTTAATTATAGATCCCCTAAACCAGAACAAATACATGTGTTATCTACTGAATCACTGTTTTCGATAGCGATTCTGATAATACGAAAAAGCTTCCAAACTCTGTATCGTTTTTATATAGTTGAAAAAGTTCAGGCGCTAGTTAACCAAATAGTTAAAAAAGTTAAGGCGTTAAATAAGAAATAGTTTTACATAGTCGATAAAAAGAACGATATTTAGCAGGTTAAAGGAAATATTTCTGAGGGAAAATAAGGGACAATGGGTATAGAGGTTGTAATGTTCAACGTATCTGCATGTACGCAACGCAATGTCCAAGCGGAACATATGTATTGTTATAGGATGATAAAGTTTAATTTAAAACACTATGAATCTTCTGTTTACTGTGCCCACCTAAATCCTCCAATACAGAGGATCTCTAAAGAAAAGCTTGTCGTGTTTTTCGTGAGCCTGGGAAATACGTTCCTGACGGACGATGACTTTAACGCTACAAGCGTTGACCGGAGCACAGCAATTACATTTACAAATTCTAAAAGATAGATTAGTCGCAGAAAATACATTGTCTGATAAATTAGTTCGTAGGAAGTCTGTGCTTTAATTTATAGGTTTAACGACTTGACGGCGGAATACGACGCGATAAGAAAACAAATGTAGAGAAAAATGGAAAAAGAAGAAACGCCAGAAAAAACAATTACGAGTGTCGCTTGATTTTTTTACTATCTCTTGACAATTATTTTCTTGAAGTATTCAAATTACTTTCAACCGAAACGCTAACTTTTTCTCCAATTCTAGAAATGAAACTTTAATAGCACATTATAGTGTTAATTATCTTCTTCCATATACCAAACATTTTACGCGGGTATAAAGAACTGAAATTAGATTTAAATTCGATTTACATTCCAAGAAGTCTCGTGAGAAGCATTTAAGAAAAGCATTTCGATAATACAATGGAAACGTTCATTCGCGCTAATAGGAAGAAGAGAATTAAGTAGATTTTTCGTTGATAGATTTACTTCCGTGATGTTAATCTTCGTACGTTTTAGAAAAAGGAGCAGAACCATTAATGGTAGAATTAATAAAACGGTAGAATCAAATTAAATTGACTCTGATTTGATTAGGGATTTACATTAAATTCGTGGCGTGGCCGAGTTATACAATATTTTTACTCGGCGTTATTAGATAAAATTAAATGTTTATCTCCGCATTACGTGCGTGTCTCGCTCTTTTTTCTACAACCCAAAATGCTCAAAGTACTATGGTACTTCAACATTATCGTAACTTTTGTACCCTGTTTTATTACTGCACAACCTCATCATCATCAGGCACTTTGAAGAAAATTAATTGTATGTAGATAGTTTCGAACAACAGGTTTACATTTTTATGTATAAATAGGATATCCGTAAAAATCAACTTACACACGCGTATTGTGCTTTCTCGTTAATGGAATTATACTTTTACGACTCCTGTGTTCCTCGGTTACTCGTATTTAAACGTTACAGAACATATCGAGAATATGTCAAAGAAAACGAACGTATTTGTCAGCACACGATTTGATAATATCAAGCCGATTGCGATTCGAAGTTGTAAGGTCCAAAGTTATAACAAAGTTTGTTAATATTCAGAAAGTTTTTAAAGTCCACAGAAGAAGCCTGGTAAAGTTCTAATTTTAAAGTTCAGCGACAAATTCTTTTCATAAGTCCAGAGAAAATTCTTTTTCTTTCTAACTGTCTCGTCCTTTATATTTTATTCATTCGTCTTTAGTGGTACTCCTTTGTGTTGAAATTTAACTAAGTCAGGAAATATATCATCAATTTCAGCGAGCTTTCTGAATTTTCAGGAGCATTTCTGATCATTCGGCACCCTGTATGATCGTTTAACAAGAGAACTTCGGTAACTTCCGGGAATTTCAATTTCTCTTTTTAACTTTGCAGATTTGTAGAGGATCTCGATACAAGTATTAGATGAATGATTTTTGCTTTCTTTTTTTTTAGTATCAAGACGTGTCTTTACATGTAAATAATATTTTCCTATAAAGTTGTGAGAAAGTGGAAAATCGTTCGAGTGAAAGCTGTGGAATGAAATTGCTAGAAATTTTAATCCTTAAATTAAATTCTTCTACCATAACTATGATCATTTGTCGTCAGTCATCCCACGTTCTTTTGTATATTATCTGTCATAAGTCATAAGTAGCGAAATCCAGTTAGTAAAATGGTATAAGTAAACGAAGTAGACGATGGTAGTATGTTAATTACATCGTTGCCAATTTCAACTATAGTTGATACGCCCCCGAATTCTCGAGAAATAGCTTTACACGACGTTATGCTAGATACAATTATGATACAAAGACCGTCAAAGACGATACTCTCACTGAGGATGATCTCGTCTTGCTATTTTAACATTTATATGCATTGCATAAATTCAAATATTGTTTGAATGAACGAGACAATTCAACATCCTGTCCTGAATAGACAAATATCCTTGCGAATCAAATTTGTATATGCGAAGAAAGCAGAAACGCCAGCGAGTTGGAGTATAAAATGAAATCTCCGTAGAGCCTTTCACTTAACAAGAAAATCGAAATTTTTTTATAACGACGGCGATGCGGTCTGTGAATAACGCTGCCTTCTTTTGCTTTTTCCCTTTTGCATAAAATTATTTGGAGAAATCAAATTCGTTTTCAGATGTGAAGAAAAATAAAAATTCACAGATTAGCTTTTAACGGATATTTTTTCCATAGAGAACCGGAAAGTAAAAAGAGAAAGTACCCAATACTTCTATCATTGAGATTCTCAGCAAATATACGAAGTTTACAAAAGAACAGGGATTTTCCAGTTACCATGGTTTCCGTGTATGCTCGATCAACGAACGATGATTAAAAAATGTATTAGTTCATGGGTTCCTTTCTTCGTTTAAATGTCAGACGCTGGAAGCTTCGAATGCTATTTAAGTTATCCTACATTTCTGCCGATTTTCGAGCTCCTAAAAATATCAGATGTTTCATTTTTATCATAGATTTGGTGTAATCTGTTACTGTCAAAAGCTCTTTTTACATTGTCTCTTGCCATGAATAGTAAAATATTCGAGTAACGGTAGTTTGAATAAAGGTGGTTTCAATATTTACAATACCCATATTTGATGGTGTATTATGTATCAATTACTTTTTCAATGAATTAAAAGTTTCTGATATAATATTCCCTAATAAATTTAATAAAGTAGTTTACAGGGTGATTTCATATTAACTTGTTAATCTTTTACTAACTTCGCTGAAAAAATTATTAGTGGAACACTTTGAACTTGCACTAATTACACTGCAATATAATAAAACATTCATCGACATTCAGTAGAGATTCAATGCTGCAGCAACTACACATATGTAAAGAACAAACAGAAATATCTCATTATGAATATTGAATTTGAAGAAGATTAACATATGATATTCTTTATGTGCTAAGAAACCTGTCTACGCTGCTTCTTCTATGTCAATTGGAAAATACTAAATCAATAATATCAGCTTGTTAAATCAATTCAACATCTGTATATGAAATTACATATACTATGATTCTATGCCTTATTTATATTATTGATACTGCATTATTAAACATGTAGAGCTACTTCTCGTAGTACGCTTCCGGAGGTAAATAAAAATGACGATGTGGCTCAACAAACAGGACACTTGAGTAAACAAAGACAAGTCGAAATATGTTAATTTGATTATACGCGAAGCGATATATGTTTTCTTTTTAACTAAACGTTAAATTGTCATTGAGTTGATACTAGCAAATTTTGCATAATAAATTACTTTTTAACTTATTTGGAGATGTAGAATGCAAATGGAACGTATGACGACTAATTTGAAACCCTAAAACATTTCCAGTTTTCACAGAGACTCTGTGCGTTACATGTAATAATTCATGATACGTTTAATAATACTTATAATAAAACGAAAAATGACTGAATTTCGCTATTGTCACGCGAAGCAATTAATAAAAGGCCAGAAGAATCCGCTAGTTTCGAAATTAGTTCACTTCAGTAATCACTCGTGTCGTCCAGATCAGCACGTTTCTCTAAATCTGGCAAACAGATTAGCTAAAATTAACAGAGAGAACTATCAATATTATTGTATTATATTTTTGTGAAATGTAGCTGTAATCATACCATGCATATTATATACTTAACTGCACAACATAAATGTTTTACCGACTTTTGAAATCTTTGGTTCGATTGGAGCATTTTCACACTGAGCAATTAAAGTTACTAATTCGTTTCGAAAAGCGTAGTAGAATAAAGCAGAAATGTTTGATATATTACCACAATTAAATCATAATTTGAAAAAATGAATTTTATTTACGCTGTTCGACCATACACTCGCGTTCCAGTTACTTAAATAGGAAAATAGGTAATCGCGTAATTTTTTCTTTTTTACCATTTTACAATGCTGCTGTTACATATATCGCTATAAATTGTTTTCAGTTTTCGATAAATGAAGCTAAATATTGGAAATTGTGAAAGAAAATTAATGAATTCGATTATTTAAATGCATACGAAATACATACTGGCGAGAGAACAATGTATGAAGTCTTTATAGTCAAAATTTGTTTATGAAATTCTACGTCGAGGTGCAGGTAGAAAAATATGCAGTGGACAAAAGTAATTACGTGCAACGGTAAGCGCACAAAGAGCGTTTTATTTTAGCAGAAGTTATTGTAATTAAGGTTTATAGGGCTGTTCAATTTCCTTCCGATCGATAGTGTCAATCCGGAAAGCGGGAGAATTAAAAACAATTGTTATCTTCGTTGCGATAACGATACGGTAGCCTTTGTTATATTTTGTGCAATTTTATTTTTCTATTTACCGTCGTATTTATGATCGTAAGCGATATATTAACCAATACAGTTAAATATTAATTTTGTACGTTTATTTACGACAGAAAGAATTACTTTCTGTACTGTAATAATAACAATACTGTAATCTATACTATGTACACAATGTATCCGTTTTATCTTGGAAACACGGAAATATCTCGAAAACTATGTTTAAAACAAATGTTATAGGATTTCAAAGGGCACATATGCCGATATTTATTTTACAATATTTTGCAATACTCTTGAAAAGCCCTTGTAAAGGACACGCTTATATTTTTAAATGGGAACTATAACTTTTTTATCCCATATTTTTCTAATCGACGTAAAAACATTTTCAAAACACTACTCGTATTTTTTGTAAAAAAAAACTACTATAGAGATATTAATTTTTGAGAAGAATGGAAAATTTCCTTTCCAAACATATAGAAGGACAAACGACTAATCGTTTTGGGAACAGTAGCTAGTACAAACACTCGTATAGACACAATCAGCTATTTTCAGTGCCTCACGATGAATTACAAAGTCTGGCCGAGCTACCTGACCGTGGCGTACGTTGGATCACGCCAATGTCAGCAGAATCGCGGTATATCAAGTTTGAGATTCCATATCTCGACAGTGATTTATGCAAAAATACAAGTGAGAAGTGTTTCGAATATATTTCGATGTCGACCACAAGAATAAGGAACAGAAATATGTGTGGTTCCCATTTAATAATATAACCGCGAAGCTTTCCTTTCCCCAAGCCTTTCAAGGTTATTGCAAGGTGAAATAAATATCGGCATATGTCCCCATCGAAATTGTACAACATTTGCTGTAAACTTTTTGTTATATCGTCCATAGTTTTCGAGATACTTAGCGTGCTTCCAGATAAAACGGACACGCTGTATGTACGAAGGATTAATTTTATTGTATTATAAAAAAAGGTTTGTATTTGATCTTCGAAATTCGATTGCGTTTCTGCGACCCGGTACAACCGGGAATAGGTGGATTCCTCGCAACGAAATAAATCGAAAACAAAGATTAGCGATTTCTTGTTCGCGGCTTCGTTTCCGAGAAAATCCAGTTTGAACATTTTTTAAGCACTTGCCACAATTTCGATTTATCTGATCGTACTCTACGTTAGTATTTTGACAATATTATAAAGGATACTAATTAATACTACATTTTATTGAAATTAATGTTTAGCTTAACGAAGAAATTGCTGCAATTATCGTTCATTTTGTCGCGAACGAATTGTTGCTCGTGAAGTCTCGAGATCACGAAATTGTTGCCAATGAATTTCGAATTCGCACTTGCCCAAATGCCCTGTATAATCCTTTGACGTACATTAGATGTCAAAATTAATTCTTCCCGGTTTTTGTTTAAATTTGTGGATAGTCAGTGTGAAGTCTGTCGGGAAGAATTTATTATTTCTACGTCTATTAATTGTTCACGATTCTATACTCTACGGCATATACAAATTCTTTGATACAATCCCATAAAAAAGATTCAATTTTGCAGCTAAGATCACCGTTTCACCAAGACCAAGCGTGACATCGCTTACTCGATTGTAAATACAGGTACAAGGCAATCTAACAGCATTGCTTATAGCGCGGTTAAAGCGCGACAAGTGCAAAGGAAGCACGCGACCAATTTTCGAGCTTCATTTTCTCAAGACCCAAGCTGCGAACAAATAATCGTTATTCTACACTTTCGATTTATTTTTTCACAAGGAATCCATCTGCGCTCGGTTGTACTACCCGTACTGGGACATCCTGCTTGTGTATATCGTACACAGTGTACATATAACGTGTAATATGTCGAGTGTGTAACGTATTAAACTAACTATACGCCGCCTATTTCAAAAGTAATGAGACTGCTAACTTTATAATTGAGATTGCTAGCGTTGACAAATTATAAGTAAACTATGTATGCAATGCCATCCACGAACCGTATTAGAATATTCAGGTTAAATGCATCTTAATTAGGTTAGATGATACGAGGTAATTATTAAATAACCAACAATATCTTCAACAAGGACGTTATGCGGTTGCTCCATTACCACTTTCGTGCTGGATTATCTCACAACGAATTTTTCTGCGGAAGAAGTTCTAGCGTAGTTCTGGTCTTCTCGCCTCGCTTATTATCTCTCAAGATTAGCGAAGTTCGCCACTCTCATACACTTGAAAACATTCGGAAACGTATAACCGATCAATCGAACTCTCCGGAGGATGAATATTTCTAGCTCTGCTTTCAGGAATGATAAAAATATCTACGTCGATGTAGATAGGAACTGCTAACTTCGATGATCACCATTTTAATTCTTAAGAAGGCAACTTAGAGTATCTCGTTTCGTCGTTAATAACAATGTACTTAAGTAAACGTGAGTTCGTTAACAATTAAAAATATGAAGAGTGAATATTCTTGTTACGTAATTGCAAATAGATCTTTTTCTAATTCTTTACGACATTATGGATCGTAAAATGCTTTCTGTATTATATTAACGCGATCTTTGATTGCGATATATTCATTGCATTTTATTATCTACAAATAGACATCATTTAGCGTGATTTAGTTAAGTACCGTACGATGTAATGAAATAAAATTAGAATCTAGAATAGTTCAAATTTGGTAATATCATTAACGCTCGCTTCTTGTTATAATTTTATGCGTGGATATTTATTTATTCACAATTCAGCTCTTAGGCTTTCCATAAGGGGCCACGGCTAAATTAAACAACAGGAATGTAAATATAAATAAAGTGCTATAAATGGAATGTTACTGGCAGATTGCCATTATAAATTATGACTAGGAATATGCGATTACGTTATATCTTTCTACATCTACCAGATCATTTTACAGGATTCTATCGAGAATAAACCTAGAAAAGTTAAAATGAACGCGATTGTATCCGTCGACGTTCAAATCGCTTTATACAAATATGTCCGTGTAATGGAATTTGTTAGTAGCGCTTTCGATAACGACGTTTGAAAATCATAATATTCGAGTTAAAGTTTCCACCGGGCGATTTGCTCGATTTCTCGTGTTGAGGATCCAAAATTCATTAACGATGCATAAAGGGATCGCGCACTTATCTATTTCGTCGATCAAAGTGGCTCTTTGATCCCCAGTGCAATTTTTCGATTCTGAATTCCGGTAAGGGCGAGCAAACAGCGATAACCGTGATTGCATAGATTTTCGTTTTGAAGCTCGCTAGTTCCGCTAGGCTGCTACTGGAGAAGCGAGAAAGGGCTTACATTTGGGACGAGATAGAAAAAGAAAGAGAGATAAGAGGTGGAAGGAAGAAGGAAAAAAAATTGGTTCGAGTCTGTTTTGCGCATCGTACAATTTTCTGGTTCGATGTGAGGTCGAACGTGATGTTTCGCCCGGAGTGTTCTCTTTTTCTCCGCCTGTTCTCTCTCGCTCGTCCGATATAACGTTTGGTTGCCTTTTCACGTTCCTTTCCTTTTCGTTTTTCTCTTCTTTATTTCTGTCGTCAAGCATGGCCGTCTGTCGTCCTCCTTCCGCGACTCACAGCCATCGGCATTGTCGCAATTGCAGTACTGACTGATTTGGGTTATGTCGTCTCCGAAATTTTAGCAGCATCTCGTCGTCTCGTGTCGCGTCGAGTCTGCTACTGTCGGCCACCACCGTTTTATTACAGTGTTGGTAACGACGGTATCATCGCGAAACCAATTTCACGAATTTCCGTCGTAGCTTGCGTATACAACACTATAAAACGGTTCCGGCCGAGCAAAATTTTTCTCCCGCTCCGTTGATGCTTCTAACCGCTGTTACCGAAATTCATCTCATTCAAAGCGACGTTTATGAATTTATAGTAGCCATTGGTTTTGCGCGCCTAATTTTAACTCGCACTGTGATTGATGCGCCAGTCTTGTTACTGTTACAGAATCATTCAAATTGCTCGAACACGTTTTGTGAATTACGCGTCACATACACGGTGATAAGAAGATACAGAATGCATCGAGCAGGCATTCTCAATTTTCCTATTTTTCTGTATAGTTTGTTAAAAATTCATTACTCTTCATGGACACGTTCGATCCGCATATATCTAACGTATTAATAAGAAGGACATATTATCTTGTCTTCAAAATATAAAATGGATTACGCAATCCGGCGGAAAGTTAATAGGAATTGCATAAATATAAAACATATGGAGAGATTAATTTATCCAATATGGATCCTAAAAATGTTTATTTACCGGTAAAAGTAAGACAATGGGAAAGTAAAAAGTATTTTATTGGCAGAAATAAAAGTGTTCGATAATGTCAATGTAAACGGAGCAAACAATTTTTTACTTAGTATTTATATTGTCTGATATCTTGCTGCTCCGTGTATAACAGCCTTAACGCATTGTGACATTGACGTTACAAGATTTCTGCGATTTATTGAAAGTTCTTTCCACGATATTATAATTTTATCGCATCTGGAAGCTTATTTTTATTTTCTGGCTTCTTCTCGTTAATTAATTTCGTTCCCATGTTCTATCGGATTTGAGTCAAGCTGATCATCTCTTTCTCGTAATACCACAACAAAATAGGGGAAGATTTCAATCAAACTCGATTATATTTTAGAAGTAGACATATATATCTTCTTGGAACAGATGAGAAAGGAAATTTGACATGATATAAATTAAATAGCAACAAAATAACACAAGCTTTTATTTATTTAAAAAAGGGAAGAGAAAAAGTTTGACCGACGGAATTTAGAGTTATCGAATTTGATCGATCAGTGTTTACAAGTTTAACGATAGGATTATGTAGGAAAGAAATATATCGAAGAATATACTCGTATTATTCGCTACGGACACTTGTTCCATCAAAATTGAATTGTCAATATTTAAATAGCTTTGACTAAAGAATTAAATATAACCTTGTGTAAATCTTTGCTCCACTTTTTGACACATTGGTTCTTAACAACCTGATTGTAACATCTTACTCATTTAAATATCGATCATTCGGAAACTCTGAAAGTAGCAAACGAAATATTCTTTCTATTAGTGAAACAGAAAATCCAGGTCAGTTTAAAATACTGCATTCCGATTTGCACTTTCATCGGTCTTATCCACTCGCTTAGCACTCGGTATGATGCTAAATTATAACTCAGCTTCGAAGGAAACAGGGTAGAGAACTGACAGCATCAAAATTAATTCCACGTCTTCTTTCTTTCGTGCTTTTCCTGGGTCTCTAGGAAGCGCCTAGATGGATACCTACGTTTATTCGTGCGGAAGATATAATGGCCTCTTCTGTCCTCCTTTTCCCCAAAAGCAAGATGCTGCTGCTATGAAAATACCGGATTTTCCTACTAGCGAACAATCTTTAATCACACGCACATGTTGCGCGAAAATAGACATACGTATAACGTGTATACAGTGGCCCATAAAAGTGGTCGCACACAGCGTAGAAAATTTGTATGCGCATATTGCAATAAATATTGTGATAAAACATTTTGGTATTTGGTCAATGGTATAATGAGAACGCGACTGCCACGATTATAATGACAAAATTTGAAGGTGCAGAGTTGCAAAATATTTACTGCAAACTTATATGTAAAAAAAAAATTAGTATACGGTGTGAATCACTTTATTCCCTATTCCTTTTATCACCTACGGTGTGGGTCACCTTAAACACATAAACGTGTTGAGGATGATCCCACCGAATATTGGGACTTTTGTAACTTCTGTATACAATTCCGGAATCTTAATAATTATTATATATATACTATAACTTACTTATAGTACTAATTAAATCTTAAAATGTTTCTTACAGTATAATTTAATATGTTCATGAATGACAAGTATAGGAATACTTTCGCGAGCCAATGTATATGTACAAAGGAAAAAGAAGGAAAGGGGGAAAAAAGGAGGAAAGGTAGAGACATTGTAAAAAAATGTAACAAATGCAGAAGGAGCAAAGAGAATATAAATTTAGAAGATATTTATAAACTGTTGCATATCGAATGTTAAGAAACTAAAGGGAATATGAAAATGGAAGAGGGAAAGTAGAAGTAAATAAATAAAATAAATAATAGAAGAGATAACAGATAAGAATAGAAACCACGTGAGATTTGAAGTTGGAATAGGAGACAAATGGTGCTTCATATCAGATTGTCTCATACTCCACTATAAGCTCTTAGCATTTACGCCAAGCTTACCTAATTCTTTCTTTGGATTATCCTGATACGTTCGAAGGCCATATCATATAAAACAGTTAGAGAAAAGAATCGTTAAACGTCTCTTCAGCAAAATTCGTATCACTGTCGGATCCCTTAAAAAAATGTTAATACATTGTTTGCATTTAAAAAGTGTAATAGTTACAAGTGTTTTGTAACAACTATTTAATTAATAGAAATTTAAAATTTCATATAGTAACAGTTAATTATAGTGTTCTAAACGAACTTAAATTTAAATTAAAGATAAAAATTATATTTTATTGAAAAATGCAAATAAGCTTCTTTCCATTTATAGTACATTTAGTTCCATTCAATATATTGATTCAAGATCGTTTTAAAGAGAAAGATAAGATACGTATACGTATATAAATTATTCATCGTAGGAATGTACGGAGTACAATGGATTTCGTGATACAAAAGCAAGTTAAAATCTTAGAATGAACTTGTTAAGACAATAGATTTTACTAATAAGCAAATAAATTTGTATTCTATTTATAGTTCTCGATTATAAAATAAATGACATAAACATCGTACGAAAACAGTTTACAATATTGCCTTTTCTTTGTACGAAGAATCGCCTCGTCCACGTTTGTATCGAGAATTCTGTTACACTCTGTATAACGCCGTGATCATAATGTTTCTACAATTAGCATAGTGGGGAAATTCGATCTGAAATAGGATTTGCCTAATTTGTTCTTGGGGATTCCTTGATACATCAGGGACTTTATCGCGTGGACCAGTTAATGGAGAGGAAGGTTATCCTTTGGGACAAAGGGACTTCTCGTTAGGTCGCTCCTTTAACCGTTTCACTAAACTCCCGTGACGTCTTGAGCTTAAAATCCCGTCGGGCTGCTTGTCACTCCTCTACTTTCGGCTCGGTCGCTCGTTCGTCCTGCTAGCGTCTCTGTTCTTCAGTTCATCACACATTCCACTCTGGTAATTGAGAAATCCTCTGAGTAACCTCTTTTCAGAAGGATTTTCGACTCTCCACCTGTTCTTCGTTTCCTTCATCAGTTAATCCTCTGTTACGTTTGTGTTTACCTTCTTGCTCCGTGATTTTATGAAAGTGAAATATTTCCATTTAAAACTGGCGCATATGTTATATCATAAACCCTCAGATCAGATGCCTGAGAATAAATCATACGGTGTGCAAGTTACTTGGGGCGTTGCTATGATTCGATGGTAGTTTGCACATCGTTCTAGTATCTCCTGTTCTAGTATCGATGTTGTGTAACGATAACGGTAGCGTGACGTTATCGTGAAACCTATCGCAATAAGATTGAGTAACAATTTGGGACGAGTATACGACGTTCGGTGATCAGGTGAAAAGTTAGAAAAATTTCTTATACGGTGACAATTGGACGATAAACATGCTGTCGACACAGAAGAGAATAAGGGGCGACATTCTGCGATTTTCGAAAGTCTGTAACCGTTTAGTTGACCGAGAGAGTGACATTGGGATGTGGTTCTGCAATTGGTTCTGGAGTTATGTGCGCTTTACCAGTGGTGAACAATGGGTGTATTGGGGTGCAAGGGATGGCGGACTTGACAATTTGAAAGACGATTTACGACTACCTAGATCGCCGTATGCTGAAAGATTTATTAGCCTCGAAGATGCAACATTAACATTATGCATAATTTATGGCTATAGAATTTTGACAGGCAGCGAACGGAAAGTATTTAATTTACATCAAATTAATATTTCAAATCTTTCTTCATTATCGAATAATTGTTGTCCCATCTTCTTCTTTTTCTCGCTCTACCTTTTCGTACAAATTTTTAATAACTTTATCGAAGACATTGTCATTTCCATCATTTATACATAATTCACATAATTATTTTTCATTATCGAACACGGTAGGTTTTGGTAAAACTTATCGAACAACGCTCATATATTTTACATTTATTGCATTTGCGTAGCCTCGTACGATATATCACAATTCTATGTGTTTCATCATTTACGTTAATCTATAATCCAACTATAACGAACAGATAGAACTAACTGAAATACGATTGGCAATAAATATAGCGACTAGATCATTAAATTTATGGCTTTTATGATTAGTAGACGTGTCAAACTTTATCTATTAGGAGTAACATATTTTCAAACGTCGTCAAACATTCGATGTTATCTGGCCTTTGTACGAGAAAAATGCCTGGCTTGTCGGTTAAATCGTAAATATACTCCAATATAAATTGCGAATTTTATTCCAATATCTTGCGATAATGCAATTAAAGCAATTACGCAATATTCTGTTTAATAATCTTCTGCCATCTATTAGCTAATACCATGACTCCATCTGCGCAAGACTTGATTTCGAGCAATGGCTCAAAAACATGTACCTGCAAATAGTATCTGTGTCTCGGTTGGCTTCTCGCTGTGCGAAATTGATATAATAACGAAGAAACAGCGACCGCTTTCGTGAAATTTTTCAATTTCTCGAACACTGTAGCAAACGTATGGTATAACATTCATCGCATTCCCGGAAAATAGCGTAATCTGTTTAAAAAGTCGAATGTCTCCTGATTTACACGCTCGTTGCCGTATTCCCTGCGGAGAAGGTGGGGAATAGAAGACGAAGTGCGAGGAAAGATTTGCGACGAGAGAAACTTTTCCGTAGGAAAGATTAAGGTGCTGGCATCTACTCCTCCATATCTTTAAGTTCACTCGTCGCTTCGGCCTTTACGGCGTCTTAAAAAGACACTTTCATGATACTCCTTCGTGCAACCGGTAAAACTTTCTGATTAAACTTTTACGGGAATTCGAAATTAATTACTGTGGCGCAAACTTGTTTTCAATGTTAATTAAGTGCAACGAATTTAGAAAAAATAAAAAAATATAAAAAAAGGATGCGGAGACATCCAAAGTGTAGCATGAGATTAATAGAAGCACTTTTTGTATAGCTGTAAAATTCTAATTTTATCAGTATAGTACATTTTTCGCCAATTTGCATATTTAAATTTAAATCGCAAATTTCAAGTTTCATGCGATGTTAGAAACACATTTTAGGAATCTGAAAAAGAAATTGCACGATAAAGTACGATTACTCGAAGTGATAGAAATGATTGAACGTTGCCAATCTACACATGCTACGTACGACTCGTTCTTATTCAAAAGTCTCATTGTTCGCCGATCTTCTTCGTGTACCGTTTTTTCCCTCGTGAAATACGTCACAGGACGTTGCGTTCTTTACTGTGCGTGCATATTCTTCTCTTTTTTTAATGCGAATTTTATGGCACATGTTTTCGTGCTACATGCTTTTGCTTTTTATTTGACGATCGTGAAGCATTTTATATATACCTGTACAAACCTCTGTGGCATGCCACGTAGATTGGTTGCATGTATGTATGTTCGTTTTTGCATATATGCTTAATATACACTCGTACCAATCTGTTTCATCACACTTGTTTTGCCTCTTTTTTCTCTCTAACTTTTTCCCGTGCTCAATTAACAACCATCAAAGTGTCTTTATAAAAAAAAAAAAAAAAAAAAAATACCTGCATTTTTCTAAATCAGAGATATATCGATAGCAGATTAAGCGAATATGATAATTAAACATATACATGTAATAAGTACGTATAATCTTGCTATAAGTAATACAAGAGAGGGAACATACTTTTTCTTACCATTTAATTAGTCTATTTTCGAGAAGATTGTGATTATTATATTATTATATACGAATGAATAGAAAATGGTTAACTACATATGATTTCGGAAAATCTAATGAAATACATGTATATTTAAATGAAATAACAAGTTTATATACATCACAAATCCCATGACAGAATTAAATCCCACAAGAGAGATAAAACAGCTATTTTAGATAATAGATATTTTAGATAATTAAATAGCACAAATTTTAATAACATAATAAATGTGCGTATGTTGTACGCGTAAAAGAGGAACAGTTTCCGTTTTTCTAAGCGAAATGCATACTTTTACGATCATTAATCTCTTCGAAGCTCTCGGATCAATCAATGACTCTTGCCTGTGTTTGTTCATGCAAAGCTTTTTAGAATTTTTCCGCTTGTTTTACTCTTTTACCACTGTTAATCAATGTGAAGCACCGGAGAAGAGCTCACAGAGTAGCGTGCTCGAGTACTTGCATAGTTGTCAGAATAACATGTCACGAATGGAGCTTTACCTTCCAATTATTTCTACGTAGAGCCAAAGGAGAAGGTAAGTAAGTAAGTAAGCACAAAGTAAGATGTGCATATAATTAGAGTTAACTTATTCTTCTTCTTAGGTTTTCGTTCAACGATAACTAATAAAATTATAAAATTAGGAATTATTTATTATGATACTATTATAATTGATCGTTATTTACTACTTAAACAAATAACTTACACATACAAAAAGGATGAATTTATTTACTTTGTCTTATCACGACTAGTTTCATCACAGTTGAGAAAATAGCTCTATAGGATTATACATACGATTCGTTAAAAGAACTACATTAGAAACGTGTTTAAATCACGAAATTGTAGCTACGGATTTATTCGAAATCAGCGATTCATAACGAACAATCTAAAAATGGAGATACATTAGAAATTGAACAATGTTTTAAATGGCAGTCTCTATGGTCATATTGTATATGATACTGACTGACTTAGTTGAGAAAAATGTATTAAAAATTTTATAGCGATTGTAGATATATACTTCTATAAAAAGTTTTACGATATAGAAATAAATTTAAAGGAAAATTCTTCGTCAGCATACACCGACCATTGGAGAGGGTAATGAAAATGTAATCAGAAAGAAAGGAACGTGTTAATTCTTTTTATACCTCGCGCGTGATACGCCAAGGCTAGCCTGATCCGCATGTTATGGAAGTGGTCAGTTCAACTGAAGTTTTATATCGGGTTGGCCGAAAAGTAATGTGAGAATTTTCGATACGAGACTATATCAAGTTGATACAAATTGTTCTCAATATTCCTCATTCAGTGTTCCCCTCATTTCACTCACGCGCGATATAACGTGGATTATTTCCAATTGGTCTATAGATCTGATCGTTGCCAGTTTCGATAGGTCAGCCAGAACGTTTATGACCGATAGCACCGAAATGTCCGTCACGAAATTTTTTGAATCGTCTTCGCGTCATTCTTTTGTTCACATCACCGTCACCATACACATCAGCAATCTTTTGCGCTGTTTCATATTTTTATCACTAATAAAATAATAAACAATACAAATAAGTATTATGAAAATAATCAAATGAAATAATAAAACATAATTGCACGAAAATACGTCTTCCTGTTGTTCATCTTCGAATCGAAGTAAAGAGTAAAAGTATTTAAACAAATGAAATAAAGTCTTTTTCTAATCACACGTTAAAGTTTCAACTGTTAGGCCACGCGTGCATTTTTTAAATGTTACGAAGTTTCTCGATTTAAAAACAGTAACAACTATCTCTCATGGAAAATCCTGCATTACACGTTGGCCTACCCAGTACGATTCGGTTCAACTTAATCTTCTGATTCGTTGATAATGAATTTGACATTTTTTTGACAGAAATCTGACTCGGCTCGGCTTGAGTATATTTGAGAATCCTCTCCAAACGTCGAATACATTCGGCAGTAACTACTTACGCTACTAGCCCGTGCATGTATGTTATAGTTGAACAAGTCTATACACACTAGGAAACGCCGAGCGTAACGACGCCATGGCTCGCTGATCTGCACACGTTTAATAGTTTTGGCGAGCCCACAATTCGTTAGATTATACGCCATGATAACATGATCTATTGAAAGTCTCTGGTAATAGCTTGCAATCGGCTGGCGAACGCAGGCTTTTAATAGTCACGGATGGTATTCAAAGATGCGTATCGTAGGTGAGTAAAAATGTCTGAGAAATGCTTAGAAAAGGTGAAAACTGCAAAAACGATATAGCAATTTATAAAAGATTGTATCCATCGCATTTTACCCCGTTCGATGGAAGATGCGCTTTATCTGAAACAATTTTTGAAGTTTTCAATATGGTACAGTCTTTTCAAGTGCTCAGATAATTTCTTAATGAGCAAATCGCCTTGAAGTTACGAAGAATTTATCCGTTCTAAAATATCGATTCTTAAAAACCCGGAATAATAAAACGAGGATTGTAGAAAGAGACATTAGGAAACGTAAATATAAAATTAGCGAAACTTAACCGATATGAAGCTGATGGTAGTTATAGAAAAGGAAAGAAATGAATTTTGACAACGTTAGAAAATAATCATAGTCTTTTCTTTCGTATATAGCATTATTGAATTTGCAATGTCGCTCGTTCGAAGTGCTCCTGGTTCTCTCGCTACCGTTTGTTTTCTTTCGTCAATCAAAAATTTCCTGTCACGTTTATTCGTTGTAGCTTAATGGCCCGCGTATATTTCCATATGGATATACATAATTTCCTCGTATTTTTGTTCGAGTAAATCAGTAACGCGAAACAAATGTCGCACGCTCGCTAATACAACGCGTACGACACGTATTTTTGCCTTTCTTTTTTAAGGCGCTGCAAACAACGCGGGGTGCGTGGATTGGTACATTTTTTTACGAACGCAGGAAGCGTGAATGATTTAGTGGAACCTATATTAGTAGACACTTGACAGAGTCTAGTGGAAAAGCTTAATGGCTCTCGTGATCGGAAGGGAAGCAGAAAAAAAAGGAAATGCTTCACCGGTGTTGCATCGCGCCACGATTTTTATCCGTTTTACGAGTACCTCGAGTGGCCGTTCGGTGACGAGCAGGAGAAACAAGAGAAGAAAAAAGGAAAAGGAGGAAGAGAAAAGAGAAACGACGACGCAAGTAAATTCGTAGATATTAAACTGTAGCGGAATATAAAAACACTCGTTCATCGCAAGTATTAAAAGATGTTACTGTCGCCAATACGCGCGATATCACCATGGACGCGTAACATTTGTTCACTTCCTATGACCAATAACGTTAGTACTCACCCTGATCTTTTATTCCATTCTCTGTTACGTTTAGCTTATGCTTCAGCATCTATTACATTATACCGTTATTATAGAGATATTTACGGGCACAACTATTGCTTCCGCTTCGCCTTCTCTTCTTTCCAATGCAACAGTTTACTTGATATCTTTACATCGAGAATTAAAGTGATATTCAATACTTCCCGATTCAATAATATTTCAATAACATTTATTTTATTATACATTATATCATTATATATTATAATATTTAAATAATATAATTCAATAAGAACACAATATATCGAGAATTAAAGTGACATTCCCAATTCAATAATATTTCAATAACATTTATTTTATTATATATTATATTATTATATATTATAATATTTGAATAACAAGTTCAATTCTCTTTCTATATTATTTCACAATAATATAGAATGTTTGCGTACCTATACTAATCTTTCGGAAAGATGGATGATATTAATTGTAACCTTGTATGCGCTAATTAAAATAACGATATTGCAATGTTGTACAAATTAGGATAAGCGTTACATTGTAGGTAGTTTTAAGGGAACAGAGCTATCGGTGATGAGAACCGACCACTGATAGTTTTCTGTTTAGAATTAAGCTCAGCAGGCAATGACGAGCTGGTAGCCACGTGCAGTCCTTGTAAGGTACGTAGGCTTAGGCCAAAAGGGATGTCCATGGGTGTGTGTGTATGTGTATGCGTACATGTTTGCAGTGAGTACTTTATACTACTTGTTATAGTTTATTTACTACTTATCTTATAGTACTTACTTCGAAGTCACACCGTATTTCAAGTTAAAATGGAAACTTTCATGGAATCAGAACGAAAGATTTCCAAGTCATTGTGAAAATTTGAATTGACGATAGTATTATAGTAGAATATTATATATGTGCTTATTAACTTCTCAGTAGTAAGTGCGTACTTAGACACACATGTATGTATATACAGAGTGTCGTGTTATTGCTGTTCAGTAATTATCAAGCTTAAAACTTAGTGCGTTAACTATTATTATTTCTGACTTTTGTCCACAACTTTTATTAAAATACTACGATCATAATGTTTAATACTATAATACGGCTTTAATTACTATTACTCGAAACTCAAATTGAAACTGAAAAATATGTTACAGATCGACGAATTTATAACGATTACAATTCGTGACACTCGTAAAAAGATATTTTACTTTTCTGTTGTAAATTGTTAATTCCATACTTCCTTTCCCTAGGACGAATGGAGGTTACTCTTTTAAGATACATATTTAGAAGATTCTTAGATTTGTAAAATTTCCGACGGAAACGAACCAAGATAGGTACAACAGTTGCCGTTAAATATTCCCGGAATAATATTTAATTGCAATTATATGTGCCATCCTGTAGACCAATCATTAAAATAAAATCTTGCAGAAGAGGTTCCAATCGACCTTTCTATCTGTGTCATATGTATATACAGTGTTTTTTTTATTATTATTTAATTTGTACTTTACAATTTGCCCAGCTGGATATTTTGTAAAGTTTTCTAGCTTAATTGCTAAATAACATGTAGATGGCCACCCCCAGCGTCATCCACATCTTCGAGTTTGACTATTTTATTCCTTTAGTGAGGTCAGTGAAGTGTTTTCTTTTTAGTCTTCTTTCTATGAGAGATATACAACGTGTTCATTTTATCTGGAAACACGTAAATATCTCGAAAGTTATGTATGATACAACATTAGTTTACCTTACAATGGTTTTGAAAAGCTGCGATGGTTGAGATTATATTTTTAAATGGGAACTATATCTTTTTTATTTCATATTTTTGTGGCCGATATCAAACCATTTTCGAAACCTTACTTACTTACAATTTTATATAAATTGTAAAAAAAATATATATATATTATACTACATACTATACAATGAATACCGAAAATACGAAAGAGAATTAAATGCCGCGCCAGTGCTATTACTCATAATAAAAAAATCATGTATTATTGTTCCTTTATTCCGACGCGACATAGTGAAGAACAATAGCCTGCCGCATAATATGGGTTGATAAAACAATTACAAGAGTAATAGGAATATGTAACAACATGTTCGTGATCGGGCAAAAGATTTGTTAATGTCACGTAAATCATTGAAGTATCGAAGAAACGTGAATTATTATGAATTTATAAATCAATATCAAATGTTATAGTTACAATATATTGTCATATTTGACAAATGAAAACGCACGATTTATAAGGCCAAAATGTACCGTACAAGTTGGTCGGAACTTCTTTGTTTAATTTAAAAGATATTAGAAAATTCATTTATTTCGAGTCTGTATTTTATAAGCCAATTCGTTAAATGAGTTATTTATAACAGAAAGTTACAAAGAGCCGTATTATTACGTTTGGTTACCGCACGATATCTCGTGTGATTTAAGAATACAAAAATCGAAATAAGTCTTAGAATGCAAGACTGATGCAAGATGATATTCTCAAAAGACGTAAGAAACTGGATTCTGATTAGCTATTTGCCAAATACGTTTCGATACAAAATTATTTCAAGATTTTCAGTACCCGTGCAAATTTTATTATTTATAGGAAAAGATAGATAAGTTGCTAATTGGTATGCTGGCGTTAACGAAACATAGGTCTGAGAAAGAGAAAATCGCAGGTACAGAAGTTCGACTGGATAGAGTTGAAGTAGCTTAGGCCCCCGGTGTACGATGGGATACAACAATTCCCGAGTTTATGCTGCCAAACAGGAGTTCTGAACACATGGCGAGTACATAGTTGCTTGGTCGAATGTTTGAACTCTTTGTGTCATTAAAATATATACTGTTTATATACCGTATATATCTACTGTCATAAAGCCGAAATTTATGCACGATTTAATAGCGAACAAACGCATGTACATTAAGTCCATGTAATTGTGAATTGCACATTATACGTACAGGCGAGTTCACAAATTATAAATATCACCACAGATAATAAACTGGATGAATAACATTTTCACGTATTTTTCTTTTATTTTTCCTTCGTTAGTCGTACAAAGAGACGTACAATTTCGTAGGAATAAACATTGATACGAGTAGGTAAATCGTACTCAGTGCTCAGAGCTATTACGTGTAATAACCATAGGGAAGAAGTATCTCATGAGCTATCATTGAGAAAATATTACGTTTGTCCAAGTTCTCCGCCAGCTAGAAATAACAAGGAAATTTTATTTGCCTTGACTCGGCCTTATTTGGAAGCATTGAACCGCGATATCTTTCGTGTTCGACAAAGTGAAGAAGGGTTGAAGGGAAAGCGGAAGGTATTGCGCGGTGCAAACTTTGCTAATTTCTTGAAACTCTGAAACTTCCTTTGGTTACACGATACTCTTAATTCACTTCTGCGAGTTTAAACATTCTCTCGCATTTAGCCGCAGTACGACGTAGGAATTCAATAAACAAGTTACACGCTGCTTTCTCCTTTGATTTCGAATTTCCTTTCAATCGCGTGGATTAATTAAGGCCGTGCACAGGAAATTAATTAAGGACTGACATTCGGTCGGTCTGCCAGACGTGCATACTATTTTAAACCAAAAAGTTTCATCCTATGCATTTTATAAATGTTTCATTGCCGCGTTCGAAGTTCGCGGCATCGCAATCGTTTGTACTGCGCTGCACTATACGTACAACGAGTCAAAGTTTCCACAATTTTTATAGCGAATTTTTCTTTGTTCATTATTGAAATAACATTTGCTTAAAGCCGGAACACACAACAGATAAACATTAAGAATATTTCAAAGGTTAGAAACGCGGATTATTTGAAGAATCCAATCGTATTATGGAAATTGTTAAAATCATAGTTTGAATTGCACCGTTCATACAGTACGTACCGTCTACGTAATATCGTACATCAAATGATTAAAGGCGAGATGCAAGGCGTCTATTTTCAGGAGTCTGCCATGCGTTTTATTTTCTTAATTTTATCGATCGACCACCTCTAATTACGTAGTTGATAGATTCAAGAGGTTCCACTCTTAACCGAGCAAATCTCGAACGTCTCTTCGAGCAGACCCGATTTCTACGTTTCTTACCGATTAATTGGCTCGAATCAAGTTCAGATCTAATAAAGATACGAAACTTAATTTCTGCTGGTATAACTAGCAATACAGATTAAACGTAAAAAGAAGCATAAATAAATTCCATTTTCTTGCTGAAAAGAAATGATAAACCTATTACTCACCAAGGGTTTTATCTTCGTCAAATTTCCCTAACGAGACTTTCACGTGGAATTGCAATATTGTATCGCGTGATATATTAATATCTTTTCAAGAAATAAATATTTGTCGTTGATAACGTATCGAGGAAAATGTCACCTGGCGTAACTCGGGCATGAAACGGGAATTATTTTTGACAACTTGGTTGTGTGGGAAAAGTTAGGGCGAGGCTTTTACCCAACATACCATTTAGTACAGTTGGAGTTATTTACGAGTTAACCTTGTATTTACCAACCGGCCAGCAATTGCAGAAACTCTTATTTTCCGCGTATCTACGAACCGTCCACTCAACTACAGCCAAGCTTCTGTTTAACCGTAGCCCGACCGTTTTTACAGAAAATCGTGCAATGATCTGTTTGCAAAGTCTTTTCGAAATACTTAACTATAGGCAATATCGAACTGCACATGTGTTATCATGCGACGTTCAAATAAAATTTTTAAATCTTTACTTGGTAATTACTTCACTTGTATTAATCGATTAATTATCAATAATTCCCATCATACGTGAGATATTTTTCTATACTACGTCGTCTGAAATCGTTCAAACAAACTTAATAGAAACGAAGCAACAATATCGTGAATTCTGCGAAATTGCTTTTAACCAATGTCAATGTTTTGGAATATTTAAAAATTCAAATTGGTAAAAATTTAACTTCAAAGATTTTTGTCGTTCGATTATCGATAATAGCATTACTTTCTGGAATTATTAACCACCTTTCCACGTTCATCCAATCTTGCTGTTTGCAGCAGTATGAAAAACATTCGCAAATACACGGAAAACATTCTGAATGCAAGATAAGCTATTGGGTTGGCAACTAAGTGATAGCGGATTTTGTCGTTAGATGGTATTGACAAAATCCGCAATCACTTAGTTGCCAACCCAATATATAGTATGTGTAAAAGTAAAAACTTTTGAAGCTCGTACATGTCAACTGGTATCGAGTCGTATGAAACGCATTTGATTTATGGTCTTCACAGTTATTCTCAATTCGCGCACCATCGGACTTTTCCATTTGTTCGATCGCCCGATTTTCCGATTGGGAAACGTGAAAGAATTTCTGTCGTCGCGCGTACAACCGTTCAACGCATCCTCACTGTGCACTTCTTTTCCATTTAAGCATTCTAAGACAGACTACTCACAGGCGCTAAAGAGAGAAAGCTTGAACGAGCGATTACTTTCTTCCGTCGATTGTTCTTTTCTTTTAACTCTTTCATTCCCAGTTCCATTTCTCATCTGGTCAGTCTTGCTTCTTCTTACTCGTTCCATCTTGCTTTTTTCCTTTTTCTTCCTACTTTTCATCGTCTGCCTGCAGCTTCTACCAAATCGTTCTTTTCTTATGAAGCTAATACCTCGACTGTTAAAATCCATTAAGCATATTATATCTTAATACATACATACATACTGCTGACCTACTGACGCACACAACTAAATTCGTTGCGCTACTTATTGCTGAACCGTGGATTTTTACGTGTTCATGCGAGATTTGAAAATGGAAAATTACACAGTATCCATACAATACGAAAGAATATATAAAATATTCGAAGCGTAATGCTTTTTATAACATCTTGCTTGCTAAAACAATTCTCTACCGAGATTTCATTTTTTTTAATTACATTTAAATCAAAAATATGCAGTTGAATACTTGAATATAAATCGGCGTACTTATCGAATTCGGTAAAAATGCATATAAGCGAATTTACACGCGTACGAGTCGAAGTTGTACTTTAATTCGATATTAATTCCAATAATTCGCTTCCATTCTGAAAATTACAAATCACTACGATATGAAACATATAAAAAGAAAGGGATATGTGTTTAACGAATTAGTATAACTTTCAGGATGCCTTGTAGTTTTCGCAAACTTTGAAAGGATATGAATACATCCTTTCGTTGTAAGGATTGCTATTTTATCGTTAAGTATATGTCATTGCTTACATTAGCAAAGGATTAGTGCAGCAAAGTGCGTTACTATATTGCCGTAGTAAATAAATATTTCTATTAAGCAATCCTATTGTATGTCGATCCTGAGAATGAATTTTTACCGAGATATCTCTAATAAATACGATATTTTGTTGACAATTTTTTAGTGCATTAGCAAAATCGAGTGATTTTTCGTCTCCGGAGTGGATACACTAATTGATGCAAGTCTGATTAATCCGCCTTATATCCGATTTGTAATCAACACTGAACAAACATAGATAAACAAACATTTGATCCTATAGCACATCGAAGTACCAACAAACGGAATTATCATAAGAGGTTTATCGATCGGATTTAATTACTCGATTGGCCGAATAGGATGAGCTCCTTACGGTAGCTCGCTGCTGGCTTTACTTTCGTTGTGTTCCACGAAAACCAAGAGAAACTTCGAGCTTTGACGGGGACCTGTTGCAAACTAGAGACGGCTAGTTGGTGAGACGCGTATATATGTTGCACGAATACCATAGCCGACCATGCTGTAACGCTCTACTGATTCTAAAATATTCCAAAACCATACTCCTCTTATCATGACCTCATCACGATGTTATGTACCTATACTATTTGAGTTTCCCATTTGAGATTAGTAAGACCATGTTAACCGATTTCTTGTAAAATTAAGAAAATTATTTTTGAAGATTTATTGTATGTCTAATAATTATGTGCATATGTAAGCGTATGACCTCTAACGAAATTACCTAAAATATTTCCGCTATTTTCATGACACCTTGAAAAGTAACTGAAATTTAAGGAAAGTGAGACAAGAAATGTTAAGGTTTATAATACAGTGCACGGAATAATTAATTATTCTTTTTTAAGCGTGCGATGTTATACTAATCATATTTTTTATTAAACCATATTGTACCAGAACTTGAATAATAAATTGAATGATGTATAATAACACAATATGATTTATTACGAAATTTAGGTTCTATGTTAAAGCGATTTCAACGATATCTACGTTCAATTGATTATTTGGCAAGAAAAGTTACTCCGAGATATTAAAGTTTTTAATATATCGTATATCGAAATAAGTTAGCTTTAACAATAAAAGCTTATATGATTGAGTCCTTTGTTTAAAAATATCAATTAAGAGCAAAAGTGTTTTTTCTATTTTCCCTACTTCACGAAATATTCTAAAAAATATATTTCCAATCCATAGGTTCGAGGGCTGTTTTTATCTCTTCAATATGATAGATAGTCGATAAAAAAATACGTGTCAAATATTTTTTCATGAACTACCTTCCATATAAACGTTATCAAAATAGACGTGTATGACTTTGATATTTTCTCTTGTTATAGGAACGATATTTTATTTTAAGATCAACTGTTGATAAATTTTTGTTCGCACAATTTTTGTTTTGCGTAAGCAAACTTTAAATGTAATAACTCTTCCTCGTACACATATGTATAAAATTGCGACTTTTATCCGTATTTTTCGTTATACTCATTTACATACACGAAATGCAAAAATGGATAATAAATAAACGTATCCAAATTTGCTTATATCGTTCTATTTGCTGTTTGAAGAAACGAAATTTTTAACCAATTTGTTTTTGGTTGTTATCACGATACAAATTAAATAGGTTCGTTACTATTGACCTGAAGGCTTTTACAATCACCTTTAAAAAAGTAAATGACAAATTATATCGTTCGAGTGTATTATTTCGTTAGTTATTTCATAATCGTAGCCTTGCGATTAGTACAATTATTTAATTACACTTACTAAATTGTACATAAGTGTTTGAATTACGAAAAAGTGTTACGAAACACAATTAATCCTATGGCTTGGTGTAGAAAATGTCATATTTTTTACAAAACTGAGTTAAACTCGGTATTGAGTTTGTAAACAATTGTACATGGTATATAAAGAACGACAATTTCAAATTCTGCATAGAAACGACTGTAATGTCATTTGTATATGCAAATGTCGAAACTTTTTATAAAATAAACTTCCTACGAAAAATGTTGAAGTCGATATAAAAAAAAAGAATACAAATGGCACAAGCTTTTATTCTCACGTTTTGTAGTAGAAATGAAATTCGAAACGGCAGAAACTTCTGTGTCAAAAATTATTTGACGGTGAATTTTATAAGATGTCTTTAAACGTTAATTTCTCGACTTTGTAAATACTGACATTGATATTTCTTACACAAAATCATAAAAGATTACAAAAACAAGTTGCCTTGATTTGTAAGCAGTTTACACGTATATCGTATAGTTTACGCTGTATAATTTTGTAATCGTTCTAAACGTTACTTCGTACCAAATGGCAAGAGAATTTACGTTATATGTAAATGTAGTAGCTTGTTGCTTCATATAACAAACTAGTACGTCTGCATAGCTGATCCTTCAAATTGCTGTTTAACAGAAATCTCAATTTGGAATACGTTACCTTAACATTAGTTTGGTATCCAAGACCAATCCGTGTTTCGAACTTCTCTGGATCTGGTTACTTCAACCTTGATCTTGTAATGTTGAAACAAAATCCTCTTTGAAGTTAGCTTGCTCCATCAATGTTTGAAGCAATCTGAGTATCGAAACTGAGTACTTCACCCTTGTTAACCAAAAGAACTTCCTGATGAAGATCTTGAAGATTCAGTTTGTTCCGATAAGCCGAACCATTTCCTCTTATAAAAATCCTCTTCTGTCTAAGGAGAAAATGTAACGTTAGTGGCTTTAATAACACATAATAGGTGCACAGGAACACAGAGATAGAGTTAGCTACAACACGGAATTTGTTCCATTTACACGATAAGATTTGACTTTTATTGAATCGTTATTGTTAATTACGTGCTTTCGTCATTTTGAAATTTTAGATTTCTGAAGCATTCTCATTATAGTGGAAACGGTAGACAATAAGAAGTTAGTTGTTAATAAGCAAACCGTTCGATTGATCACCGAATTATCTGAAATGTGAAACTCTATAAAATTCGTCCTCATTTTCAAGAATTCTGATCGTGTTAGAAATCTTGCCAACAGCAATAAACGTGGCACAAAGTTCGATAAAAATCAATAACTGTCATTTCGTAAAAGTATTTTGAAGGGAAAAAATGTTGGATATGGATGTTTGAACCAAAGAGTTCTTTTCTAATTGACAGCATTTACAGACTTTATCAAATATGGAATAGTAGATAATGATTGTCATTTTCTGTATAATTATTTAATTTCTTTTATTAGATTTTTTATAACAGAGAAGAATAGAAAGTAAGATAGAGTTTCCTTCGTTATCTTGCTTTTATTCTTTCCTTACATTTTACTTCATCCGAATAAAAGGGTACGAAACGTGCAAAAGTACTTAATATTAATGTAACGAAACTATTTATTTTTCTTACAAATTACAACTTCGTTTGCTATTTTCATTATTCTGCTGAACAGCGAAAGATTTGCCTAAACAATGAACTACCATAAATTTCATACGACGAAAATATTATATTCCAGCAAGACTAAGATGTAAAGCATATAACAAGATTAATGGACGAAGCGAGCTTACAAATAAGAAATTTTCTCTATTGGAATGGTCAGCTCAAAGTCTTCATCTAAACCTAATCGAAATGTATGGCCTATTGGAAAAGGAAGTACAAGGACACCAGCAGTATGATATAACATTGGACTAGAAATAATCCATAGTCTGATAAGAAAATGTATCAAAGAGACTAAAAGCAGTAGTAGACAAGAAATTATTACAGTGCAAAATATAATAATCCCGTACATCTTTCTATCCGTGATACCATAAGCCGTAATAACGTACTAACATATAATAAAGTATATATGATAAATTATCCACTTTACATACAAATAGACTTATAGACATATAGACACATAGACATTTTAATATCAACCTATCGTCGTTATTTAAGTTTCTGCTCATCATCATATGTGGATTGTGTTGTTGATCTTCGTGGTATATATTATATGGTTGTTGGATTATTTATATGGGTAGACTTATGCCGAAACATTAATCCTTTCCACTTGAAAATCTCTTAGAGTAGATTTTGTTATCCCCCTGTGGATTTCTTTAAGCAACGAGATTTAATGCTTGATCCACGACTTTTTAAATAAAGTGTTATAAGGTCTTCTGGGACGTCCAGGATTCTTCTACACGACTTTTACGAAGCTGCTGGCCAGTCGTTATTATTTTTTAACGATAACTATACTGCGCATCGCTTGATTTTCCCTAGAGAAATAGTAATCCGCGTATAAGCTTGTCGTATCAAAAGGATCTTTTATTTCATTCTTTTATAGAAATTTGAAGGGAGCCATGTAATTTGAGGTTCTAAAACCATATGAAGATAGACGGTTTCGTGTTAATAACGTGTTCTGTTTCTTAGTTATGCTAAATGAAAATGACGCAAGTTGTAATTGCACCGAATTTGGAGAATTAAAATATAGATTGATTAAAATTTTGTTTAAAGAATTTATAAATGGGAACATTTTTTTGCTGATAATTAATTGCCTGCACCGTTCTCGTAAAGTTAAATTCTTTCTCTTGGAACAGACAGGGACATCTTTATCGCATGAAATATTCTTGAGGCGCTGCAATAGGAGGAAGAAAGAAAGATGAATGAACGAAGGGAAAGTTTTGAGTCCATCCAGTAGAGTCATCAACAAAAGCTTCCTAGCTGACCCGTGCTTTAGATCCGAGACAGTCGAGGCTAGATCGCAAGACGTATTTGTATGAACGGAATAGTTAGGTTAGAACTTTCAAGAATTCTGTTTGTATGGATCCCTTTGGTAGCAAGTGTAATAGGGCAAGTTTAATGTTCCAACTAAAATTTTGTATTCCATCATAGACTGCAAGTATGCCGAAGAAGCGATTAATCACCGAGCATCGCACGAGATATACCGTGCTTAACGACTTGCCCTAATAATTTTTATCTATATCAAAGAATTCGTATTTCACATTTAATATCACACAGTCGCTTTCACCATTTCGAATGTCTTAATTTCATTTATTCGATATCGTTTGGTCTGGTTCTGCGTTTCAATCCTTAAAAAAAATGTTCACTTGCATTCTCATTGGTATGTCCAACACATTTAAGAACAATATTCTTCGACAAAAAAAAAATTATACGTTAATTAATGTGTGGAAAAGAATAGAAAAATCTCGTAGAATGCAATAGATGACAATTCATAGATTTGTTTGAATACGAAAATATCTCATAATGTTTGTCAATACACCGAAATAATACAACAAATTTCAAACTACGATAAGTCATAAGCTAGTACTTTTAAGGTATAAGTATTTTAATAATTTTATCGAAAGTGTGAAAATCTACATGCAATCAAAGTATAGAATTCCACTTTTAAAAGACAGGTGCAGCTGCACTCTTTAGATGTACCGAAGCATAAAATTACATAAAATTAAATCCAGGAGAGACTTCATTCTATACTATTTTATTTTCCGTTATGACAGTTCCTTTTCCATTTTTATTTTGAAGATACAGTTTAACCCAGTTACGTAGGACACCCTGTAACTGTCCTACTTTAGGTTCAACACTTCCTCGCCGATTTACCAGATTCTTAATCTTCCTTTAAACCTCTTTTTAAAAAGTCCAATTAAATCTCCATTCGAAAAATGTGAATACGTGTGCTTGGACAGCTTCATTTAAAGTACAATTCTGTCCATTAATTTTCATCCAATCTAACGAATCTGCATCTAAAAAATCTACAATGGCTGGCGAAAATATTCCTACATTTGTCGACATCATTTATGAATGTCTGACGTGTGTTATTCGAAGTATTTTGAAATTTCATCAGTACCGTAATGACAGCTAACTATCATAACTATATTAGTAAAATTTTTAACGACTCTGAAAATGTATAAAAGTTATGAAATATTTAGTACATGTGTATATTTTGCAGAGATCACATAAGTATTGAAACAGGCAATCATCCACACTATTAATAAGTCTCAGTATTCAGTGGAATTATCTTTAATACCTTTTATATACTTGAGGTAGCTATTGCCACAATATACTACTTTTTTTTACTAAATATAAGAATGCAGCAAATATCTTGCAACTTCTACGTCTATTTTCAGATTAGATTGAAATTTTGCCAATATAATCTTTGTATTTGATAATGAAACGATAAAACTTTTTTTTATAACACGCATCAGTAGTTTTACAAGCCACTGCATATTTGCAGCAAATCTATTAAGAAAAGCAGCCCGATATAATAAGGTAAGTCTCGAAATAAAATTTTCAACATCTTCTAGCATAGATTCAATAGATTTAACAGATAAATTATTTTCGGAATTTAACCCCAATTCCTTTTTTGTTAAGTAAGTGGTGATTTAAATATTAAAATGGCTTCGAAATTTCGTTGAAATAATAGATATTAATAGCATTAGAATGACAATGCATAATAATATTATTAGCATTAGATTAGCTAAAATAATCAGTTTAACTGATTAATTTACATTTTATTGGACTTTAAATCTCTTAAACCGTTTTCATCAAACGCACCACATTTCTGTATCTAAACCGCAGTACAGTGATCTTGCGAACGAGCAGTGCTCTTGCGTGTAACATTGCCATTTGGTACACCGATGGAACATCTATCAAACTACTTGGGATCGAAAGTAAGTTATTTGAATTAAATCTGCTAAATGCGGAGATCCTCGTGTTTCATACTTGCACGAAAAATGTCGTGCGGAGAAGCGCGAGAAAAACGCGATAATGTTTCTTCTTATGTATTGTAGTTAACCTCTTGTAATGAATCGATCCGTACGTGTTACGTGTTTCTCCGAGGTCGATAAATTTTCTATTTACGTAATCATATTAAATAAAGTTAGAGCTCCGCTACGTGCGAAGAATCACAAGTCCAAACCCACAACAAAACCCATTACTCAGACTGCAATATCTTCACTCACAACTATCGAATACTTAACGAATCTTGGAGCTCGTGGCTTCAGACGCACTGATTTCCTTTTCCTTTGTACTTATAAACCGCTTCATGTTGAAATGTTTCGTCCTCGAGATTGCTACTCTCGTTACACTCGACGAAGATCTTATGACACGGTGATTGATTCGTTCTGATGAATATCCATTATTTGTCACGGCTTTTCCTTGGTGCGTTACCCTCAAGGTCGGAGCGATAGTTGCCAGCCGTGCCTTACGTAAATGGAAGTTTGACTATACAGAATTTCCTCCGGTTTACATTTGCCAGACACGGTGCCTGATGACCCATTACAATGGTCTTGGTTTCTTGGAAACTTCGAGTTTATGTCAGTTGTTTGGGTCATTGAGAATGGTTGGCGAAGAAGCTGAACTAAACTAAATGACCAGATCCATCGCCTAGTCGCAAACTCTCTAAAATGCAAATACCTTAGATTTCGCTTTTTTCGAACAAGTTTCGTCGATATTCTCAACCGTGTCAGAGCCATGCATGTTAACATCTGAATTGTACAGGGAATTATACAGGGTGAGTCAAGTAAATTGGGTCGAACTACAACTCTGTTCCGATTACAGATAGAAAGAAATTGTAGAGGAAAATTTTGCATTGCCAATTAAGCTCGATCGTCGTTCTTCAGAAGCGACGCGATTGCAATGTGCAATTACATCGATGCAAGATTTTCCTCTTGGGAATGTACGGTCCCAAATCTCGAAGACTACAACACGATCCGAACGCATAATGTGACCCAATTCGCTTGACAGTTTTATTGTGATCAGGATCACCTTTGGCTTGCGTGTCGTCGAATCGATTTCGTAGCACCACGATTGAACCACATGAATTTTCCCTTGTTCGAGTCGTAAACCTCAAGTTAACCAAACTGGAACGATTCTTTCACGACCGGTTGAACGCCGAATTAATCTGTGGCAATTTGTTCGAATGCGGAGAATGAGGGAATAGACGTTACGTTCGTTCCAAGCGATGTACTAATTTATATGATTGACTACGGCCAACTGCTGTCCAAGTAAGAACTCAAATGGAAGTTTCTGCCAAATCTTTTTTTTTGTTGTTTGACCGATTACCGTTAAAGAGATTAATTCGAATTGTTAGGTCTTGCTTCGACTTCCTAAGTTCATGACACCGACTCTTAATCATTGCTTTCGAGAAACGATCTATTATTGCCTAGTCTTTTTGCTTACGAAACTGGAGATTGAGAAATTACTTTACAGCCGTGGAACCACACGTCTACGGGTCAGATGAGTAACCAGACCCTCGCCTTTATATGGCCCTCAATGATAGTGATATATCATAAACTCGTAGCTCGGTATACTGGTGATCAGTCGGTGTGTGGTTGGTCAAAGGTTAAACGACCTATACAAGAAGATAAAGTAGCCACTGATTTGTCAATTACGTAAACGTGTATGTTTGGTTATGTAGTATAAAGGTAGGAACACGTACGAACGTTTAAATTCTTCGAACAGAAGTTTCATAAGGTTTGTTTTAATAACAGTTTGTAAAGGTACCTAACACGAGGTCTTCATAGTTTGCAAGCACGTCTCTACTCTATAGTATAGCTTTAAACGACTTTGTATAGTTTAGCTTGGAGCAAAGTTATTTTCGTATCTCACCACGAGCTTGGTCCTTCGAGAAGGTTTTTTTGTAATCAGCACACCGTCGTTCAAAACTCTGCAGTGTTTAAAAATTTCTGCGCGATAGTTACGATAGTTACGACTCGATAGTAGGATAGTAAGAATCCAAACAATTCAAAGTGATTTTGGATTTAACAGGCCTAAACATTTGTATTTTGTTACTTACAAAAAATGTTACTTTTATTGAAGGAAGCGTATTATATTAATTTAATTTGCATACTTGTGGAATATTGCGAACATCCTTCGTCAACGTATCTTAGCTGGAGACAAAGTGGACGATATAGAGGTAAACGTGATGTTTTGAATGACTTTTAACAAAATTATAAGATTTCCTTCGATGTGTTGCTCCTAAACACGTGTTTCAAATTGATCTTTCGAAAATACCGACTTTATAATATTTACGATAACTGAGAACGAAAGTTGTAAAAGTTGCGAATATATTGCCGTACACGGTTGCAGGCAATGTCATAGTATTCGTGTTCAAAAATAAATTTCTGTCTTTTAGAACATATCGTGAATTTACTAAAGAAAATATGCGCATATTTTGTAGATACTACAATATGGAATAGAACAGATTTATTGCTAATAGTAACAAGAGTCGAATAAAAGATGGCGTATACAAGGATAATGTACATGTAAAGAAAAGGATAGTTAATTTCTTTCCTTTTCTTTTGACCTCTACTAGTGATGAAATGCCTATATTTTACAATAACAATTTAAATTTCACGTGAATATCCATGGTATGCATTGTTAGTTAAAAAAATAAAAAAGCCTGTTTTCAAACATTCGAGTAATTTTAGAGAAGAGATTTTCATGACCTATACCTTTAGTTTATTTATCACCGAATAATATTTATTAGATATCACTCAAATTTCTTCAAAGATGTTTTTATCATTACGAGAAAACTTTATGAGTGAGATGCATTTCGCATTTCAATAAATAAATAGACAAATTCTCTACAAAAAATAATTCTAAAAACAAATGTGACATAACGCACGTCATTTTTCAATAGCAAATTACAAACGATAAGGACGAACACTATGTACGTCGCTAAGCAATTAAAAAGCTTATTTTGGACATGTTAGACTTTTCTCTGTACTGTACGTAGAAACGAGCTACAAAGAAACAAACGTATAATGTGTACAATGTACATAAAGATTAAACGAGTATCAGATTTAAAAATAACTTGTTTCGTTTGAGAAAATGTAGACTTTGTAGAATACGTGGATTTTACTATCGGTTTTGGATATTTGTATTTTAAAGTAATCAACCTGTCATGAATTCAGAGGCATAATAATACATATTAATGAGCGTTGGTAAAATTTAATTAGTACGTGACAATATTTTCTACTTTGAAGTTACGATTTGATGTTATCTTACGAAAGTGTAAAACACTGTAAGATCTTAAATTTAATCGTTCAATTTCAAATGCGTACTTAGCCACACACCGATATGGTTATGGCTGTATGTGGTTCTGATGTTAAATTTAACGCACACGTTCGATAAATGTTGAGAAAAGAAGATTTTTCTGGAATCGAATATATATTTATACGTTCGAAAATGTAACTCGAGGCCAAGACAATTCTTCTTCGTGAACAGAATGTCTTCAAATTTTTAGCAATATCATTTCTATAAATAGTGGAAGGTTGATATAATAAGCGAGAGACCATTATAGGAATCCTAAAGAAACTATAATTCAATAATTTCGATAGACCTTGTCAGTTTCTCTCGTAATCCATGGTGTTATGACCCGTTACAAGCTCTGTTCAGATCAATGCTAACTAAATAGTCCATACAGGATAATCCGTAATTCAACGGAGTTAGACAGACTCTGTGACTCAAAATAATACTAAAATTAGGACTAAGAAAATTGCGTTGAAAACGTCGCAAAAAAAATGTAGAATAATTTCTCTATTTTGTCTATTCCTGTGTATTCATCGATTAAATTCATCATCTTCAAACTCGATTTTCTCATAAGTAATTTTATTATCCTTGACTCTTGTCCTACTTCGAGCCATAGAATTTGCCTGACTCCATTCGTACCATGAATTATCAACCAGCCTGCATTCAATTTCAAGAAAATCTTTTCTACTCATATTGGTACTCGATTTAATGGTCTTTCTCCAATCTGTAACATGTATATGGTATATGCGTGTGTCGTTAATTTGATTATATCAGTAATACATGTACGTATTGTTGAGAATTGTGGATCTTAATTGCCGAAATAAAAGTAAAGGAACATTAAGACTACACTTAGAATTTATATTAAAATAGTTTTAGATTTAATAAACGATTTCCAGGATCTTCGTTGATATACATTTGCACGCGTCTCAGCACTTTCTTTGTCTCACCATTTTTCATACCACACTGCCAACAGAACAGTTACATTCATCTGTTTTTCGAGACACTGCGCACACACATATTTTTACATACTCATATTCACATACGTGTGTCACTACTACGCGGCTAATCTAGTCTAGTACACAAAATTATACGTATCTCAATACGTATCAGAATAGTGATTGGTATTGAGGCACAGAAAGTAGTAAAATTCCTTGTACGTTGCACTCCAGCGTTGATGATTAGACTGTCAAGGAAAAGTCAGGTTTTCGTTCGGTGACAGTTCAGTGGCATCAAGGAAATTAGAGTTTCTCATACTGGCTAGTTATATATGCGAAAAGACGAAAACATAGGATCCGCATCTCGACCATTTACTCCCTAGCGGAACAGTAAGCGCTAGGTCAGAAAAGGCTATTTGCCATGCTTGTTGCTTTTTCTTTCTCGCTTTCTTTCTTCACCCTCTTTCCTTATCTGGACAGAGGAAAAATCAACATCCAACTTGGATCATCCAGCTTGACGACTGCTGAATCTGTATCCTCTTCACCACCTTCGTCTCTTACCTGTCCACGAGTTCTTCACCCACTTCACCACACATGAGCTTTTCGTTCACTGGGTTCGCTACTTCTTGACTTTCGAGTTGCGGTATTCTTACGCCTGGCGATTTTTAAGCGAAAGCATTAAATGGAAATCCAAATTATTATTTAATACTGTTGTCCTTTGTAATTTGAAAAATCGGGTTTGTTCATTAGATTGAAATATCTTACGAATCTATAGCCAGAGGGAGTTTGGAATTCTAGAAAAAATAGGAAAACGCCATGTGTTTCGAAAGATTTTTAACCGATTTCTTTGTATTCCGCATGATTTTGTCGTAATTAGATCGTTGTACGTCTTCCACGTAGAACTTTATGTTCTGAGCAGCACTGTTACTAGCATCCGGATTTACATTATTTGTATATCAAGTTATACTTAGTAATGACAAGTTAGTACTTTGTTATAGAATATTGTGCATATTAAAATCGAAGTAATAAAAATTATTATATATATACATAGTACTAATATTGTATTGGTATCGTGCATAGATAAATATTAAATAAACTACGATATGACATAATGTGTTGAAATATTCTCGCATATGTAATTAACTGAGAAATATTTCTTCGTATTAAACATTTGTAAAAGATTAAATTTTCGTAATACTAGCCGAATTGCGACACATGTTCCCTTACGACTACGTTTAATCACGTTTAATATTACTGTTTTGTTGTAAAATGTCGTTCCAGTGACGAGTTTGATTGGAAAGTGACAGACGAAAACAATAATTTCAAAAGTGTGAAGAATACGGATTTCTAGAATTTAATGTTTCCCGTTAAATCTTTATCACGTTATCGCAAACGATTGCCAAGATTCTGATAACAAAACGAGTTCAAATTCGACTTGACTCGGTTCAAACGGATTACGCGAAGAATGGATCTGTCGTTACATTCGCGTCCCAGGTGCATTCTTCCTTTTTCTGTCGCCAACTTGCATAGATGCAACAACAATTTATTGAAATTGAATTCAATGGAAACGCGCGCGTGTTGCTTCCGGGTGGCAACACCTTACGAATATGTGCCATTGCTTGCACGTGTTATCACACAATTAGTCAACGATGCACGCATTCGTAACGCGATGTAAGAGGAGAAAAAGAGAGCAGAAAAGAGAATGAAAAGGAAGGAAGAATATGTGCGAGGTCTGTCGGTGGACACAAGGCTTCCTCAGCAGGTATAATGCAGGTCAGGTCAGCGGATTATTTGTATGAAAGCAAGGATTCCGGAAGCGAGGACTTTCGAGAAATTGTGTTTTGGTATACGTCCCTCTGATGGCGAGTGTGGAAGGGCTGCCACAATCTCGGTGTTCTTACAGTCTGGCCTAGAAACGCTTCTATTCATGTGCACACATAAAAACTCGTGAATAGCAACTATAGACAACCTTTTGTCTGCTGCATCGGACCCGCGAGATCCCGATAACGATCTTCTCTAATACGGAAAGTTTTCTTGTAATCTCGCGTTCGGACTAACAATTACCGTAAGCAAACTCGGGTATTTCTAAACAAAAGATGCAATACGTGAAATTTGTGATCGTCTCTGCCTGCCTTCGTTCTACGTACAAAACATTCTGTACGTATAATAGATTGTCGTTACGCGATTTTTCATCGTTGCGAATCACAGCACCGATTTCAGGTTATTTGGTAGTCACACCAAGTAATTGAATAAGCAAGAGAGTATTACAATGTCGTCAGGGTATATCTTATGTCTTATAGAAGCAGAGTGTCTCGTGTTTCCTCCGCCAAGCGGTAGTAGAATATTTCATGAATAAGAATGAAAAACAAATATCATATAACGACATTATCGGGAAGTTATAGCAAAAATTATGAAATAACAACGGATTGATTTCTCGTTTGTTAAAAAATGTGAGTCTAGCAGGGCAAGTTCTTTGATCCCTAAAACGAAGCTGAGGGCTTTAAAAGGGAAGAATTAATACGTTCCGAGTATTAACTTACAAAATTTACTTTAACAAAACAAACTTTACAAAATTTAGTAAGTTAATAAATAAATTTAAAATATCATAAATATTGATTATGAATTTGGAATCATATCTTCTTTCTATGTAATATTCGGGTAATGCTTTAAAATTTACAAAATTTATTTTTTACACTTTAACGTATAAAAAACCAATCCGCAATTATTTCACAATTTTGCTATGACTTTAAACAGAAAGTATTTGTATCGCGTTTTTTTATTTTCATTCGTAAAATATGCTCGTACATTTTGTAAATTTTATCCCAATTTTTAACTAATTCTTTTATCAATTCAGCGTTATAATATTGCTTTTCTATTTTTATTTTAACGACATTAGTAATAATCCCAAATTATTGTCAAGTTGAATTATTCTTCTGTACGTATAATAATTCAGAATAGACTTGCATCGTACTATGTTGAAACTTATTTTAACCGAGAAAATCTTGATACGTTCATAATAAAAATATCTTGTAAAAAGTACAAGACATAAAATTTCTATTAGCACGATCACTTTATCAGGCGACTAGAATTACCATTTTGTTAACATAAAGTGATAAGATAGATTCCACAAGAACGAGGAGAGTACAAACTCTATTAGAACAAGTAAGTCTTATACAATAAGTAAAAAATGTTTACATTGTTTAATGAAATATGTAACCATGAAATCACTTTTTTAAATATTGAGTGTTAAAATATTTGAATATCGAATTTTCATCGTTACGCATATTATTACTCGAACACGAGGACATATTATAATAATGAAAATCAAGTTTCATAATAACTGGAGTACACTAATACTAATAACGATAGTATATAATGTAAGCGTTCAAATCTATATATAAATAATAAGTAGAGAAAATAAGGAGAATAATTTTTAAAAGTCAAACTAAGATTTAAATAAATAGCTCGATGAAATACCCAAAAAGATAATATAGAACATTTATAATATAATTTTCAAATACATAATAATAATTTAAATTTCGTACTGATGCGTCTAAGTTAATTGATAAGTAATAAAGAAGAATTCCATGAATTAATAACAAAAATAATTATGTAATAGCAAGAGAAATATAATACACATTAGGTGGCAGAAAAGTGCAAAAAATTCTGTGAATAAATAAAAAAACAAGCGCACCTCGATTAATAAATATTGGAAAATGTTGCAAGAGCTATAAAAAAAATATAGCAAAAATGAGTCGACAATCACGGAGATTTAAAACGGATAAACATGCAAAATTTCTCTGTAAGAACTGGCGTGCAAATAATCTCGTGTAGTACTGAGTTTGCATTCGTACGAATGTAACAACGTGTAAAGACACAAAAAACTTGGAAAACGAATAAAGATAAAAGTTCGGGCCAGAGGGGTAACAGAAAATTGTGGAGAACAGTGTAGGAACAATGAAACATTGGCGAAGCACGAAACAACTAAAAGACCGAGAGAGAATTCTATTCGACGTGACGCGAAAGTTAAATTGTTCTTCGATCAACTAGACAAATTTTATTTCAGAGAATAATTCAAACCAATATGTTTGTTTTCGTTACTTCAGCAAAAATTGATATACGTACTTGTGAACCGTATTTTAATTTTGACATTTTCGTTTTAAATTGGACAAACTTCAACTCGACGTTTGGTGAAAAATTTATCATCGCAGAGACAGCTGAAAAGAATAAAAGCGTAGAGTGGAAGTTTTTAGAAACAACGAACAATGAATAGACAAAAGTAAAATTGTGGAAAGACCAAAAGACGATTCTACGCCGTATAATTTAAAAGATGAAAACAAGCAGGTTTGTCGAAGAGTTTATACGCACGGAAAAATCGACGTATACGTCTAAAGAGGAATCTACAGGTGCACAACAAAATCCTTTGTACAACTCTGTTTCCTTCCTGCCGTTGTCGTTTCACCCCGAAGGCTGAACTATACCGTCGCTATTTATCCAGAGACTCGCAATCGCAGAGGGTTCGTCCCTTCGCTGCTTTCCTCTAAAATTGTCAAGATAATCTCGATCCCCGTTGAAATTTTTCCCAACACCCGTTTGTGCTTCCCTATCAGGATATTTATAAATTATGAAAAGGTGCATTTCTCTTTCATGCATACTTGTTTTCGCATTTCCATTTCTCTCGTCTCTCTTTTCTCGTTCCGCCTGTATTCTGCCAAATACACGCACGAAACAATAATAATGCAAATAGTAATAATAACAATAATCGTAATAATAACTATAATTTCCAGTTGCGCGAAATTCAAAGTCGACGCTACGTCACTTTCATATTATACGTATGCGTGCATACTTAGTTGAGCAAAACTGTAGAAGCAATCTAACCGATAAGCAATCTACGTTCTGAATTGCTTCTATGTTACGTTTTATTTTCCAATTTATGTTTCCAAATTCTATTATTCATTTATTAACCGTCGGCCCTCTTGCGTAAATTTCTTTCAATTCAATGTTTCAATTAAATATTTCCATAAAACATCTTTTGCATGCAATTTGATTTAGCTATGTTCTAGTGTATTTTATTAATTATCTTTTTATATTGTCGCTCTTTCGTTGCATATTGTCAGATGATAAGAAAGAAGTTGACTTGTTTATTTATTATTAATATAATTTCCTCGAAAGGGAATGTGAAAGCAATTTTTTAGGAAATTAATTTCTAGATTAAATTTAATTTTACCACGTTTTCATTATTTTACCGTCATGTATTCATTATGTTTATACAGCGACAAGGACCAAGTTTTGTGCTTACCCTTATTGAGTCGCAAATTTTAATCATCTACGAGGCTAATTGACTTTTCATTAATTTATGTTACAGGTCATCCTCTGTTAGTCTTATCGTTAAACTGCTAATATACAATACGCGTAAAGTTCAAAATAATCTGATTTTTTCTTTTATGTTTCAATGTACCTTAGAAATTGAAATAATCTTTTATGCGAAAGGCTGTCTCTGTTTGTAAGTCCAATACCGAGTTCTTTACAATTTTTAAACTCCTTCACACATACTCTAAGTAATTCACTGTTCAAATACGATAGGCACGTTATTTAGGAACGGAATATAGATGTTTGAAAAATGATGTGATTTTTTTTAGTGATTCTATTTGATCCATTTGCTGCATAAAATGGATATTAAACGAATGATTACAAATATCCTTATTGTTTGATTTGAAATGACAATATAGGGTAAAAAATAATGAAGTGAAGCGATAACAAAAAAGAAGACAATGAGTAATGAACATTCGGGGTCTTTCTCGCCTTAATCAATGCACAACTGGTCAACATTCGGAGGTTGTTACTTTTGAGGGTATTTTTATTCGATGAGTTGGCCCTTGGTCTGTGTAAAAGTACAAAAGATTTATGATAAATCATCGCTAAGACTGATATTGCTTTTATCTTTGAACTTTGACATTAACTGCAGATCAGTCAAAAATGAAAATGCAGGAAAGCAACAACTCGTAAAATATTACCGGCGTAATATCTATTGCCAACGAATAATAATTAATTAAACTCAATCTTAAATCAAATCGTTTAAATCTTATAATAGCCAAACATATATTAGGTACAATTGGCCCTTCTATTCTGTTTGAATATTACAAAGTTATCGTAGTATTAAGGAGAATTAACGATATTCAAATACTGTAACAAACAACTCTGAGTATAACACATATGTATACATATGACATTATTCGAGATAAGTTCGCGTTGAATCTTACGCATTTTAAATTCGTATCTTTATAAAGGGCAAAGGCAAATTACGATGAAGCACCAACGTATATTGATAAAATAAAACGTCGGATACAATTTATATGAAAGAATAAAAAGAAGGGATAAACTGTTGGTTGTACTAAGCTCGAGGAAAATATCACGTACACAATTGAACACGCGCTCGCTGTTTAAAACCATCCACTTTCGTTTCATTTGTGGAATTATTCCGAAGAACTTGTCTAAACGAACAATACATTTGGTTTATAAAATATTCAACGCTTATATGTATGCTCACGTATTTTGTAATAAGTACGAAGTATTGTGTAACCAGATTCCACTTTCTTACGGCAGCTTCCTTTCGAATAGCACGACTACAGAATTATACGTTTGCAAGAGAAAAGGAACCAAGAATCCAGTCACGTACCAGTTTCATTTAAGAGAATCTTGTATTTAAAATCGTCACGACTTCCTTTACTCATTTACTCAGGAATTGGCAGAATACACTAGAAACCGTTGGTACGCATACATAATAGGCACGTGACTAATTTTTTTCTCACACCCTCTACGATAGTTTGTCTCCTTTCCTATTTCCCTCTCGACTGTCTCTGGGGATTGAAACTATGCAACAGGTAGAAAGAATGACGCACTTAATGTTGCACGTATAACCATATAATTAAGGATTTTTAAAGTGAAGAAGGTCCCTTAATTTAAGCGCTGTAAATTAATTATTTAATTGGAATAGCAGAGAGTAAATTAAAAATCGCTATACGTTCTTATGCGACAAGAATTATAAATATAGCGCGAAGTTAATTCCGTATTTCAAATCTCGTTACATGTATACATCTCACGGATTTCGATTTCGTTCAATTTGTTAAAATCAATAATCGCGGAATATAATACGATACGTAATATATCGATCATTAATATATCAGTTTAAAAAGCTTTAAGCGGCTGAAGCGGAATTATTTTTGCCGACATTCGAGGAACAATTGCGCGATTGTAATCTTGTTATTCAGATATTGTTGGCATCATTGCTGAAGTCGCGTCGCGATTCCAGCGGCAGCTTGGAACGTGTTATTTTTATCGGGCTGGGCACACATTGTCTTTCCCCCTGCATAGGTTTACGTACCGCTTGAAGATTCGATTTCATTTCTAGCAGGAGACGTGGTCCGACAAGTTGTAGCTCGCGAGGGAAAAAATCGATCGAGGTCGGGAACAAGGAATTCCCGAAAGGGGATTTTCTTCTGCCCCACCGAGCTGATCCTTTCTCTCCCCTTCTCGCTGCTAGCCTGTCCCCGTCTGTTGCTTTCCCGCTTCTTTTTCTTAGTAACCAACTATCGTATTCATGTCCCCTTCTTGTTCCACGCCCGCATTTCAGAGAATAAAAAAAAAAAGGGAAAGGAAACGCATGGTAGAGAAGGTGCGTCGATATGTACCAGGGGATCGTTTCAATGATTAAGAGCAACGTAGCTGCTTTTTTTCCACCCCTCGTGAAAAAAAATGAGTCTCTTAAAGCATGGATATTCCTTCCCCCCTAGTCGTAATGACAGTGATCTTGGATCGGCCATTTTCAGAACTAGACAATGCTATACCGCTCGTGTGTTCCAATTTTGACGACGTTTCTCTTTCCGCGGATTAACACGTATACCTTGTGTACCTCTTTTCAGAAATATATTAAGTTATAAATATATATGGTACAACATTTCCTTTTGTCATGAAACTTCGGAAACTTCGCTGTACATTACATTCATTACACGTATATCTGTGATTTGCACGCGTAACAACGTAGAAAATTTATATTCGTAAACTGGAATTAAGGAATTATTTACATCGTTGCGTTGGATCGCTCCCTATAACCATTAACCGAAAGTAGAACGTATACTAGTCATTTCGACGCCACGTAATTTGCGACCACCATTATATACGACATTTGTAATTCAATTTATTTATTTCAGACAATTAATGTGATTTATCGCATTGCGACACGTTATGGTATTAACATATTTAATGAAATGTATCGCACGTAAGTATATGTACGTGTAATATTTGGGCGGAAAAAGGCCGATTAAAACTGTTGTCATCGTTTCATTCCCAGAGGTTACACCTACGTACGAATACACAGACACACATACATATAGACGAAAGTTTACGACTCGGATAAAGGACCTGATTACTTTAATGGTAACATCGATTTCAAAGAAAAATTCTTCATAAAGATATACATTTATCTTCCTTATATTAACTCGGTCAAACGTAGTGTAGATATTGTACGAGGTCTTCGTGTCGAACGTAACTAGGACAAACGTTACACGTCGCCGATTTTCATAATGATATTGCAATTAACTTCAGTCTCTCGACAACAGACATTACAAGTCGTTCACGCTGCTATTCCGTAGGGAGACGTTGTCGTTATTATTTTAGATGTATATTTATCTATGAGACATTTTCTTTGATACACTTTAACAGCTCAAATAATAATATACCTTGCCGCTTTAGCTTCCTCCCTCCCTTTCTTTTTCTTGTCCCAACCGCTGGCGGATAAGCGAAGGAAAACAATCGATCATCCTCGACATTTCGCAATTTTCTCCTTTCGATCATTCTCACCCACTTCGTTGTTCTTTGTGCTGCTTGTAGCAGAAAATACCGTGAAACAAACTCGGTGGAAGGAATTAATGCTCTTCTCGAACGTTACGCGGAACGTAACTTACAGTCAGTAAGATTTCCTCGTGTTCGGCTAGTTGGGACATCGTAATTTTGGATTTTCTCGTCGCACATGTGCAGTTTACTGTCCGGACATTCACGCGGAGTCCTAACTGCGCTAACTACCGTAACTTATGATCATTTACTAAGGAAAACACGGCAACGTTTCTCAACATCTATCGTGCCACAAAGAAGACATTTAAGATAACCTTGCCAAAACCTCAATTCTTATTGTTTCCAAGCTAATTTATTGCTCGTAGAAAGAGAGACTGTAAACTGTATTTTCGTACAAATTTCTATTTGTAAGAATACTTTAAACCACTTGTGTACCAAAAATACTGAACCTATCGATAATCTTAAAATATTGCATTATAAAGTGGAACAGAGATTTCAATAATTTCAAGCAACGCTAGGACGTATTGGAAGTAAATGAATTAACAAGTAACAGACGTGATTCAAAATTGAATCATTCTGTAGATCTTTTATGGAAGTGATCAGATATAAGATGGCGAAACACGTAATTCGCTGTTTTTCGTAAACAGAATCGCATAAAAGATAGTTTATATGAACTTTTCTCATTAGCTTCAAGCGCTGAGGAGAAAAGATATAGTACGCAGAAGCTTGTAGCGGTAACAGTTTCAGAGAGCAAATTTACGGACATATCTTTACAAATATTCTTACTGTATCGAATTATCTTTCCTAGCGAAGTTTAACACTTTGATTGCTACATTGGTCACATATGGCCGGTCACGGTTTCTCCTGTGACACCACGGTGGTCATTGGTGACCGGAGCGCTTGAACTTCTCATAATTGTAAAAATTGAATGAAAATTAACAGGTAGGGCTTTTTGAATATAACCGATAAATAGAAGATACTTTAAAATAAAAAGTGCTCCATTGAACAATTAAACAATTTTATTAGAACATCAATAAAAAAAAAAAAAATGAGAATAAATCTTGCATCTAACGGTGCACTGTGTTTGCATTCATATTTTTGAAGGATAATCTACGAATATTATTATAAACACAGCTTAGAAAATAATCATGAATGCTGCTTTTTAATCACATAATTGAAGTTAGAAGTGTGAACATACCTTATTATTATACAGGGTGGTTGGTGACTGGTGGTCCAAGCGGAAAGGGGGTGATTCTACGCGAAAAAAGAAGTCGAAAATATAGAATAAAAATTCTGTATATATAATAGAATGAGCAAGTACTGTTTACTAATATTTTTCTTCTACACGTTTCAACGATATATTCTGGACGTTTTGCTTACGACGAAATAACGAATGCGAATGGTTTGTTGAAATAAACGAATCCTTGTTATAATATGTCGCTATCAACTGTTACCAAGGCGCCACGGTGGTCACCCGCGACCACCAATAAGATAAACGGTCCATCGCAGAAGAATGTTGTCTTAGATCATCAATTTATTATTATTTTGCCATTATATGCTTTGAATAATAAAAATAAAAAATATTGTGAACAAAAGTTACTTAATACTCGATCGATAAGAAAGTAGAATATTGAACAATGTCAAAATACTTTTTCTCGATAGAAGATTTAAGATTACCTTTATCCTTCTATATGGCTATATAATTTCTTTCATCATGTATGATAAATATCGAGGAAATATTATCATCAATATCAGATTAAGTCGTTTTTCTTCAGTAAGTCGATTAGAAAATCATTTTAAAATTATTTACCCGAGAAACACTAATGTAATTCAAAGATACCTTTTAGTTGCTAAAAATAATAAATAAATTCGTCGTAATTCGACTTTTCGCTTGTTAATAGCTTCATCCGATGTTGTTGAATTGGTTTTCACGCTTCCTAAATTATGACAATGTCATAAGAGAGTAAACGCGATCCTGATTTTTTGTCGAAGAAAAAATATTTTGGCGAATTTTTAATAGCGCACTTTGTTACTGATTACATGTTCACAAATTTTTATCCGTAACATTTTCTCTCAGGTTACCGGAAAGCACCAAAAAATGTTTCACCATTTTGGTTACGATAACCATCTCGTGTAAATGATAATCCTATAAAAATGCTAAGAACATACAGAATAATACGATATGACTTATGCAAACGAATAACACATACCAGTGAACCGAAGTAAAGTACGGGGAAAGGAAGGATAGAAAACGAAGAAGCTTTGCAGTATTGGCGGAAGAAGTATTGTCGTTCTTTCTCAGCGATCCCACGGTTTCGCAACAATTTTATCCCAATTTAGCCGAATAAGCTTGAAATCGAAGAAAAAATTGAAACCACGGAAGCAATTTAGATATTACTTACGTCGAGAGTGGCTCTCTGTGCTATCTGAAGAGAACTGACGAACAAGCTCGAGAAGAGGGTAAGAGTGAAAAAAATAAGACGTGAAAGGTGGTGCTCGTCTGCGAAAAAGAAGAGGGCGGACGGAAGGAAGCGGAAAGCAAAAAAAAAAAAGAAAAAAAGAAAAGAGTAACACGGGGCGAGGTAGAAAGCCGCATAAATGAGAACGCCAGTGAAAACAGAAGGTATTCCAAGCAAGAAGAAATGGCACCGGAAGGAAAAACGAATACATCGTAACGTCGCAATGTTTGAATGTTCCGCCACCGCTAAATGCCCGTCATTTCAATGTCAACGTTCGCGGCAAATCGTTTCAAATTTTGCGAGTCTTTCGCGAAACGTGTCAATATATCGATGGCGCGTCACACTGAAGCGGATATCGCGATAGATTTCAATTCACCAATTCCATTTCAATCTTCCTTTCTCTATCGTTTCTATCGTTTATCGCTTTCCGTTTATCGTTTGTCGTTTCCTATGCCCTGCCTCCATTTCACAATCTATTGGAAAATATTAAAAGTCGCGCGAGCGATTTGAATATTTTCAGTGTTTCCGGCAAACACGTTTCTCGATGCTTGATTGCTAGGAAGGTGAGGCTGTCTGCTTTCCAAGGAGAAGATTGAAAGATAACACGGCTCGAGAGAAGAAATGGAAGGAACGTGAAAACGTAAGAGGATAAAGACACATAGAGATGAAGATACGAACGGAGAACGGAGAAATCTCGGAGCGAAACGTGCGAGACAAGAGTAATGTCGTGCTGTCCCGTTAACGCCCGTGAAATATTTTCTACCGTTGAGAAAACACAGGAATGCGCCGATGCGCGACAATTTAACAACCTTTAATAAACCAACTTTTCGTTTTCGTTTTCTATTTCGTACGCATTCACGACTGACCTTACGTTATTTTCAATATTAACAACGTCACTCTCGATTATTCTCTCCCAAACCTGTCTATCACGTTGTTTTATCCTTTGTACATTCATACGTGGAAGTACTCGAATGCTTACGTTTGTAAATTCTAATGGAAAAAATACGAATATCCAATTGAAACGTTTAAAACAATACAGCGTACAATGAATGAAGAATTTGCTAAGAAATTAGTACTATTCGTAGATTATTGTTACAATTACTATGCGCATGTGTTTATGTTATTCTTAATATCTTTTACAATCAATTACACATCCGTTACGTATGAAAGCAATTTCGTTGTTGATATTTTGCAATGAAAAATGATACCAGTCGTCACAAAAATTACGTTCTATATTACATATTCAACGCGATTCTTCTCTGGCAAATTTTAATTATAGCTTCTCCTGTGAAACACACAAAACTAGTTTGTCGATTCTTATCTCTCGAAAACTGTCTGTCATTGTGTTAGGAATAATAAGCTTATTGTAACACAGACAATAAATAAAATTGAATGGAAAATTTAATTAAAGATATGAAGATTCAATATCCTGTTTCCACGCTGCTGAAAACAAAGGATCAAAAATGTATTATCATTAAAAAAAAAAGACTCGTATTACAATTGATTGTATCGTGATAAACAGTTTTGGTATTTACTTTCAGTTTTCTCAAACGATAGAATAAGAAACGCAGACTCAGACATATAAAAAGATAAGCACATTCTTACATTTTATAAAAGTAGCACTGATACTGTTTAATTAAAGCCTCACTGAAACGTTATTTCATCATTTTTTACATTTTTCACCTATCTGCATATTTTCTCTTCCATTTATCTTTTAAAGCACGATGTAGAAACAAGAAGTCGTCCACAATTAGCGGAGAAAATTATTATCCTGAAACAACTACTCCGTTAAAATACCTTTAACCGACTAATTTGTTTAGCGCAGCTTAATTTGAAATTCATCGCTGTATTAGTTTCGTTTTTATGGAATTTTCGTGTTTGACTACCAAATCTAGAGTACCACCGAGAGAGTCAAGATGATTTTCTTGCCACTTTATTGTAATTTTTATTCCTTTCTTTGCACTTCTCTGACATTTTCTAGCTTTTTCAATTTTCTAAAAATTTACTTTGTTGCGTACACTTTGTACTAGTTTTTCTTTCAGAATTCCAATTTTTCTGGTAATTTCATATTACTTAGAAGGACGTTTCGCTGAAATCTTATCAAGTGGATTATACAAAGTTCCATTAACAGTGTAATGAGATACACGATTACATTAGTAGAGTTTAAAAGAAAGCTGAAAATGTATATAGAAGTTTACAGGGTATATTTAGCGTTAGTGTATATCATAGAATATAATACTTTCACGTAAGTTATCAATAAGTGTGATAAAAATTTCATGAACGATGCCCAGTATGGTATCACATGAATAATAAAATAGAAAATATTTATAGTGCAATAAACGTGTTTGTGTAAAATATAAAGTTGGAAAGATCAAATTCTCAAGAAATATGTCCGATAACATAGATATGGAACTACTGAAGGCTATAAAAATGAAATATTGTGTTATTCTCTTTTTATTTTCTCGGTAAAGAAGAGGAATATGTATGATTTGTTTAGAAAAGATTAATTTTACTCTTTTTCCAGAAGCATGTACGTACGTATACCTTGTTTTCGAATGATTTGGTTTCTCCAAAAATAAATTAACTAGAAAGACAAGATAGGTACATATTATGGGAACGTGACATTTCCTCTAGCTTTTGACAACAAAAATTTCACTCGGGAAATTGCAAAACAAATATAAATTTTTCATTTGAAAGGAAAGTACCTTTTCGTGCCAACAAAAATATTATTAAGAAAATTTAAATTGTCTAGACTATATTGAACGATATATTTCGCGTATGAATAATATTGCTTAAAAATAACAAAGCGAAGAATTCGTTTACGTAGTTAACGATAAGATACACAGATGTTGGTAAAAATTTGCAACTGTCACAAAAATATTTTCTTCGTTATTCAGAACTGTCCAAAATCGTTCACAGCGATAAATTTTTATTCGTTATTTTAACATAACGTAATCATTCAGAATAATCGATACTAGCGATTAAATATTGTGACAACGACAAATTCTTGCGAAACAATCTTTCTAAATGTCCAATACAAAATACCGTAAGTGCGATGTGTAATGCGATCTTTTCTAAAAAAAAAAAAAAATTATTTTTGATATACCAGCTTCTAATAAAAAAATGCTCAATAGAATATTGGATGTTTCATCAATTAATAATTTAAGAGCTTCATCATGTTTACAAACGCAAATAAATTCATTCGTACAGTACGTGTTGAAAAGTGTAACCGGTAGTGAGAAACGGTTCGCAAAGCTCATCTAATCATAGGTCTTAGAGCTATGAGACTATAGTCTCATCACGTTACTCCTTACTTCACCTTGGTGAAGCCAAAACGTCACCGCTGGCTTTCACTGCGCCTTCGCCCGCGGGCTACGCCAGACGTCTTTTCTCACAATCGTGTCGAACAGCTTTAAACATTCTATCAGACTGTCAATCTATCATGCCTACAATAGTATTTCGTTATTTAGTCGACCAAGTTTGACACGCTGTCCCAAGCCGCCGTACAGTCTACCTTATCGTCTGTCTTTGAAACATCGATCATTTACAGTGGCTCACAGAAGTATTTCTTCACTTTTCGACATCTTTTCTATTATACGAAACATTTTGAAATTTAATGTAGAAACACTGAATTGCCATATTTATATAAATAATGGACTCTGAAAATGTACAGAAATTATTACTTAATTATTATATTGTTACTTAAACAGGCAATCTTCCACATTATTAATAAGTCTTGGTATTCAGTGGGATCATCTTTCATACTTTTTGTATACTTGAGGTGACTATTCACATAGTATACTAATTTTTCTTAACAGATATAAGTAAATGTCTTGCTACTTCTGTGTACAATTTTCAGATTGCATTCAAATCATGCCAATAGAATCGTAGCAATTGAGTCTCATTATAGTGCTAATGAAATGTCAAAAGTTAAAAATTTTATAAGGCTATAATATATAATAAAATTATGAAATTTTATACAACACGCACAATATGCGTATAAAAATGTTCTATGATAAGTGTACGAATACCTTCGCGAGCCACTGTAGGTATAAATACCTTTAATACAATTCGTCAATGCTACTACCAAGGGATTGGATATTATAGAAAAAAACTTTCATCCTAGTAGTTATTTTTCTTTGTTTCTCTATGTACTATAAATAAATATATAAAATAATATTATTTGAATAACAATATATAATTGAAAAATAAATGTATAAGATTGGTTCTTTTATAGATCAAATGTATGATGATGTATAACCTACTACGTTTTGTCAGTAAACTCGATACTAAGATACTTGCGTGCAAGATATTTTACAACATCTATTTACTAACTTGTCGACATACGTACATTAGGTCACGTTTCCACTGAACGTGACTCAAGCTTGAACCTTTATTAGCAGATTCGTGCATCGGAAGGACATATCCTTATGCTAATTTGTAATAGAGATAGAATATTACAATTCGTTATGCTATATACTGTAAACGCCGAACGAATTTACAATTCATCGTCAGCTATATCAACGTATTGTATATATAAATCGAAGTTCTGAGACTGTCACGATTCTAACTATTAGAATCACTCAGAATGATGGGATTGTTTGAGTTTTGCAAACGTAGCGCGATCCTCTTATGTATACTGAATATGTATATAGGTGACTGCTTAATATTTCTCAATTCAAGAATTAATTCAATGACGAACATACGTATGTTTTATTTGATTTGTAAATGTCCCGCAGACTTTTTGTCATTAACTTGATTTCTGTATTATTCGTAAATAATTTCGGTACTTTCTGGTACTGTTTGAAGTTATTGAAAACGTTGTTCGTACATGTGAACAGATGATTTATTGCAACTGTTTAAACACGTGCATTGGACTGAACGTGAATTAGAATTTATTATTATTTAGAATCGTCTAGAATTTGTATCGAATTTTTACTTGTAACGCACGCTTGAAATTCAATAAATACGCAACAGCTGTTAAAAACGTTGTGATACTACATTACAGTATTGAACAGGCTTTCCAACAACTTCCAACATATTGGGAATCAATCAAGGAAGTATCGACAAATTAATGATTAATAGCCTGTAGGCATGGCTTAAAATCCAAAGTATTTATTTTCAGCATCCCCTGTAAATGTAATTAAACTGATAGAACAGTAAATTATATTTCGTATACGACATCTGACACTAATATACTGTAACGATCGCACGACGTAACAATGGCCTTGGTACGCTACACGTCAATCAATGAAGAGCAGTTGATTATTCAACTGGCGTACCGTCATTAAAATGCAAAGATAATCGTGCGACTAGATTTAAAAATAATCGTCAGTTGAGTAAATGTTTTTTGATAGATTTGAAAGAATTCGTGTTTAAGGGGAACTACATGAAAATAATAATGTTGTCTTATCGACGATACTAAATTCGTAATAGCAGTTTGTAACAATAATCGGCTGTCGCTAATGGGTAGCAATAACGAAACAATAAATTTTTAATCGCCATTTGCAATTTATATTCTTCAGATAACTACAGCAGGGGCCGGATTGGTTGCAATGAATTTTAAGCGTGAGAGATAAAGAGTTATGGTTACTTTAATTTTAAATCAAACCTCTAGAAATATGGCAGAGAGAAAAATCAGGTAACGTTCTAGCTAACGTTAAAAAAACAGACAAGTCCTGAATTTTATGAGAAAATTAAGACGAGAAATTTATACACCCGTGCTTTGATGACCTTTTCAATTTAAGTACTTACAGTTTGCGTCGTCAATAGTTTAGTTCATCGTTCGTTCAACGATTATCGAGTGTTATTCTACGGTTCTAAAGATATTCAAAAGTGCCAATTGAATAGAAGTATAAAAGAAGGGTCTAAGTAGTGTAGCTAAAAAATTGGGGAAACGTATCTCAGATGATGTTGTGCTAACAGTGATCAATATGTCTGTTGATGTTAGACTGTAGTTTTAGTCTTACATTCTCCACTCCATTCTTTTGGTACTCTGTTACGGTCGATTGTATGTAATCCAATCTGGTGTATGTTTCATGCTCTTTGAGTCTTATGCTCAAGCTCTTCCCAGTTTCATTATTGTATGTCTTGCTGCAAAGGCAGAATATTTTAGAAGTTTGTAACGTAGATATGAGTAGTTTTACATCCTACAAAGAGAGTTACGCGTAAATAAAGGAAGAATAATATGGCAATGATAATTTTTGCATTATATACGTATATATGTGTATTGTACATTTTTATACATATATTTTATTGTGTTTAATCGACAATTCGCGGAGAGACGCGATCGCGAGAAAGCACGTCAACGGGAATCGTAAATTCCCGTTATAATTAGATAATCGACGCCACGAAATGATCGATCCCCTTATTTCTGTTACGATAATAGGGGTAATTCAGTTGAGTTTACACTGAATTAACATATTGTATATTTAAAAAATTGTCTAATTCAGCGAAGCTTCGTTTATAAAAAAAGACGAACAATTTATTTCATGCAATGTTAAAATAAATAGTAACTTTCTTAGGTTTAATTGATAAAGAAGTTTCTCCTGTCATTTTGTAATTTTATTATAGCGCTGATTTAATACGAACTAAGAAGATAATACAGGTAGGTTTCAGTAAGACGATATCAACGTCCTCTATTCTATCAGGAATTATAAAATGAACCAAAAAAATATGATACAAAGGCACATAATGACATATATACAGGGTGGGTGGTAACTGGTGGTACAAGCGGAAAGGGGGTGATTCTACGCGAAAAAAAGAAGTCGAAAATATAGAATAAAAATTTTTCGTTTGAGGCTTTGTTTTCGAGAAAATCGACGTTGAATTTTCGCTCGGTACACGTGCGGTACGTTATAACGGATCTCACTGTAGATCGTTGTCTCGATGGAAAAATTAAAAAAAAAATTTTTTTTTTAATTTTTATTCTATATTTTCAACTTCTTTTTTCGCGTAGAATCACCCCCTTTTCGCTTGTACCACCAGTTACCAACCACCCTGTATATTCAAATATATCGATCCATAACACATTGAATTACAAACACGCTATCTGTAATTAACTGTACGATGTTTGACGACAAAATGAAGGTGATATTTCTTCTACAGCAATTAATTGAATTTTTAGGAAAGAAGAAAACATGTCATATCTAAGAAAAACGAAGAACTACTTCTATTCACATTTGAAAGATCCGGAGAATTAAAAGATTTTTTAATATGTAATTTGGATAAGAACAATTGTTGCTTTTAAGAAGTTTCACATTGCTTTTGGCCCAGACCAATAACTGAATTAAAAAGATCAATAACCGAAGATATCATGAATTATTGGACTCATGTTTGCTTTTTACTAATATAACTTAATTTAATTTAAATTTCAATGATTGAATTTCAATGAACGCTCTGTGAAATGTAACCAGGGAAACAATCCATCGCGACCTAAAGATACTCACAATAAAAGGAGAAATATCAAAGTACAGCAATAGATATAATACACGTGTAAGCAATCACCCGAACCCACCGGTGACCCAACTGTTGGACAGTACAGAACACATCCGCAGACTAAAAAGACACTAGCCTCTAGAACTACACAATAGATTCAGCTGAAGTAGAACATTCACTCGCATAAAAGCCAACTGTGAGTAATTTCAAATTACTCCGCATGCCACTGTATCATGCCAGCCTAACTTGCTTACAATTCTCAATGAGAATTGATTATAATACACTTGATAACTAGAAAAAAGAAAAAAGAAATTCACTCAGATCTGATTATGATATTATGACTATGATATTCGAGGTAATATTACGATTCAAACTTAAAAATCTTTCAATAATTTCAACGAATATACGGTATATAAGCATAAATGTTTAATGGCGAAGTTAAAAATGATAACGAACGACACAGATCATTCCAATAAAAATTAAAAACAGCGATTTCAATCGCGAAAAATCGTTAAATAAACAATGAATCAATTGATTAAATGTAAAAAGTTTATGGTTGTATCGCTGTTGAAGAGAAAAACAGTCATGGTAATTTGTTATTCTAAAATTTAAAAATACGTACCTACACAATCCACCGATTGATCGTATTACATTTTTCACGCATTTAATATCTCTAAATATCTCTTTCAATTCTGAGGTAACAAAGAATATTTTACATAGAATTCGAACAATGTGAAAGGGACAATACGCCGCAAAAAATAAATTATCGCGCCATTGTCATATTATCTTTCATAGGTTATCGATGTGCTTTTGTACTTAAGTGCGTATCATTTTCCTCCTACATATTGTAGCTGACATTAGAATGCGTAGAAAGCGTACGTGTAACGATATGACCTTGGAATACCATCGACTTACAAAATTAGGGTTTAGCATGAACTTCATTTTTATCGAGATTGTACACGTCGCCGACGATCAAAGATAATTTTGTGACTGTACATTACGGTGTTTACTATCGCAACACGTTTCTTCGCCAGATTTCTTTCAGAAACATTTATTGGAATATTAATTTTTCCGGCTTTAACTACGATGCCACGGCACCGAGAGCATCGCTTTATGGCAGAACGCAAATTGTCACGGTGATTTTCAGCAGCGGCTTTTTCAATAATATCTCAGTATTCTTCAGCCAGTGCGTTTTAATCACGCTTAACGCCAAGACTAATGTATCTTTTATAAACGTACTGTATCTGTCATACTTGTCGTTGAACTTCAATTAAAATCGTGTCTAGTATAGCGCCGAGTTTATTCGAAGCGCCGCTCATTTTCCTTGACGAAATTAAAGCAAGGCGTTTACAATGAACAACTCATAACATGACAGACAATATGACAGAATAATTAGAACTTGTGATCTTAACCCCATTATTGCTTACTTCCATTTCTGGCATTGTAGTAAAGGAACATCATCTCAAATACTTATCTGTATAACATTTAGGAAAGCAAGTGGCGGAGATACCTTAGGAAGCTCATAGCGATCAGGTCCTCTAGATACATATTTGTAGTGTGACATGTTAAGTAAACATGTTTACTTACATCGAGTTCTCTCGCGTTTTATGCTGAGTCCGCCAGTGTCGATGTAAATAAACTCACATTCTAATGCCAGCTATAACACGCAATAGAAAAGAAAAAGATTGATCTATATGCAAACTAATACTAGCTTCGAACAAATGACCTTCAGTCAAAATATTATTTGCGCATATTCATCATCGTATCATTACGCATTATCACCAATACGCATATTCATTCTTTAATATCATATAAACTACAATGAAATATTTTTGTATGTCGTTGCGAGTGGACCTAATATACGTTTAAGTGGCTCTTGTTTTTAAACATTTTTTTCCAAAAAAAAAACAGTCGGATTGCAATCCAGGGTTCCGTTGAGACCTTCTATCCTCACGATGAGTAAAATACGAGGCAATACAAAAATTTGGCCCTGAATTCCTCGGTCAATGTCAGTTTTGCAGCTATTTTTTTTGTACATATCTTCACTCACCTAGAGATATGATGGTCGTGACAAATAATTTTCGAACACCATGTACATAAATCCACATTTTCTATCATAATTTTTATTTGCCGTACTTTGTTTTATAAATAGAATATATAAACTCATAAAAAAATATCTCCTCCTATTTCAGATTCAAGCACTGCTACGGGACCTGTATTTATCGCTCCAGTTGGAAATCAAACAGCTGCAATCGGCCGTGAAGTCGTTTTTTCTTGCTGTGTTCGCAATATTGGAAAATATAAGGTAATTGAATATAAATAAACTCTCACTACTTTACGGTAATGATTCACGGAAGCGAAACAAAAATATTTCACAAATATCTACGATTATAAAATTTCGAAAGTTAACTTAATATTTTTAGTTCTACTCATATTCAAAATGTTGCGAAATACAGCATTCGTTGTATAAAAAATGTATATATATACACACACACATTTCTAATTCAATATACACATAAAATAAAATCAAAACTGAGAATTATATGATAATTTTTGTATTTATTTCGTAAAGTATAAAAATAATGAAATCCTCTTTGGTATCGCTAGATTCAGTTAATCTCTACCACCTAATCTAACAGGTTTAATATTGTTTAATAGAATTTTTGAATCGCTAGTTTTACTCTTAAGATCTTACGCACAGTTTAAGAATTCTCCTACCAAGAATGAAGTAAGCTAAACTAAAATACATCTTACAATTTTCGTTTTACCATTAATATATTCAATTATTTACAAAGTAATGTTATTCACAATACAACTTTATGAATAATACGTAAAAAGTAACATGAAAGTGACGATATTACACGTATAGCAAGTGTTACAATCACCGACGAACACATGTTTTCGTTTTGTATCAAAGAAGATCAAGCAATAATGTGCATTGAAGGGTACAACGAATTTTAATAACGTTCGGTGATGAGTAATCTTGTACGAAACTTCGTTCAAAACGGGCAAAGTGTCAAATTAAAAAATGTCAGTCAGAATTTAAAAGCGACAAGTATGCGACAAAATTAAATCACCGAAGCTGACAGATTCTCTCTCTCTCTCTCTCTCTCTCCCTCTCTTCCTTTTTTCTTATTATCCACTCTCTCTTCCAATGTCTTGTATTTAAACAACGTGTAACAACATGTTAAATAATGTAATGTGTCGTTAAAAATCACGTAACCACATAACAGAGAAACAGGTCTGTGCTTAGATCCGCATAAATCGTTTAATTAAAGAGGAAAGAAAAACAATTAATTTCATTTAGCGATAGGTACTGCAGTTCAACGTTTGTGTACGCTTCTGCGAAAAATTTTCCCTCGAGTACCTCTCGTTCCTAATCCAACCGAGAGTTATCCTCCTTCCAATGTTAGCTATATTTAGTAATAAGTTTTTCGATCGAAATCTATATATTCGAAGAGGAAGAGGGAACGATCGAGGGAAATGGAAGCACAGAAAGCGTGAAGAAGGAGATAGTAGAGAAAGGAGCGGTAATATGTGTGTATGTGTTGGGAAGAAGAGAAAAAGAGAGAATCGGAACTGGATGGTGGATTGAGGAGTAAGTAGAGACGGAGAAGACACATTTTCCCTGGCGACAGATTCCACCCGTAAAGTATCCACCTAGATGAAATATTCGGTCTATAGAAAGCCACTCAAGGCAGCTTGGCAGGCAGGGATGGATTAAGATAAGCTCGGCCCCCAGTCAGATCCAAATAGTTTCCGGAGATCTTTTATGAGAGAAAATGCCAGCCAAACTTATAAACGTTGTTTTACTTTCATATTATTTTCAAATTGAATGCTCTAAAGATGACTGGATTATGGTATAACGAAAATCGACAGAAATTAATGCGATTTCTGTGTGTGGAATATTTTCTCTCGTCGATCAATATGTCGTACTTGCCGAAACGAAGGGAAACTAACGAGAAAAGAATAAACGATCAATTTTCACTTTACAATTAATTACACGTAACACTTTCATATTTCTATATCACATTCGTTGTCGTCTCATTTTTCTAAAAAAAGCCGCATTTATGTGCGCGAAGATGTTACATTTCGTTACTTTATCGATCGTTCTCGTCGAATTTCGCTTCTTGCTCTTTTCTCTCACGATTCTCCCTAGTATATTCCTCTGTTTTCGATTAATTTTCGTGTCCATTAATTCCTACGAAATACAAGGCGGCGAACAACAATCTACGATGATAAATTAAGTCGATAATTGAATCAATGATTGGTTAATTTAAAAATGATAAATATGATCGATCCTATATCGTTCTCACGCTTATCTTAAATGGTATGATAAAGACAAAATGAAATGAAAAGCGTGACGAAGCATACGATTATTAAATTCATGTGCGAAAAAAAGGATTCGCAAAGGAAATATTAGGTTGTCCGAAAGGTTTCTTTCGTTTTATGAGGAAATAATAGACGCACAACGTTTTTTGATTTATGTTATTTTGTCGAATTACGTACGATCCATTTTGTTCTGTTGAGATAAACACCGCGACATTTCACAGATTTGGTTTCCTGTTTGTTGAATGGTGCATTGTTGTAAAAAACATATTTGTGAAAAAATGACACTTTTCGGACAACCTAATACGTAAAGAATAGCAAAGAGTCTCGATCGATCCAATATGCAGATGTATCGAAAAATCATTAGTATTGAGATTATTCGAGAAACTACATGAAAATTTCTGTTACGGTAAAGAGTCGGTCGTTGGCACGGCAAAGGTAAGGAAATGACAATGGATTTTCCAGGTTGGCTGGCTACGTGCCTCGGACCAGACGATTCTCTCAGTCCACACTAGAACGGTAACGCACAATGCACGTATCTCGGTCTCCTATGAGACCAGCGGATGTTCCGGGTCCGGCGTAGCGTCCGGTAACGCCTTCGGGGTGACAGGAAGTAGCCAAGCCACGGAGGAAGTCGTCAACGGCACGTGGCGGCTGCACATTCGTCAGTTGAAGGAGTCGGATAGAGATTGTTACATGTGTCAGATTAACACCAGCCCGATGATATCAGAACTCGGATGTTTGGACATTTTAGGTAAGAATTGTTTACATTCCATACAAAGCAATTCTTCTTTATTTTGATTAACATCGTATGGCTTCCCATATTCGAACCTCCATCATTCGGATCCATTGTTCTAATATCGAAACATTTTTCCATCCGAATATTCTTTTATTTGAACAGAACATCTGTTAATAACAAATGCTTTCCTTGTGTTACAAATACTATTATATGTATCATCGTATGTATCTATACATACTATAAAATAAAATTAATAATAATAGTATAATAAAATAATATAAAATAGTATAATAAAAATAACACTGGATGGATTTTGATACGCTTCTCGCCTTTTTAAGGAGCATTTATCGAGTAAGGTTTGGGTGTGCGAAACATTAACCTGTGACAAAAGGAGACAGGTGTCAAAAATATGAATCTGAATTATAAACCTTCATAATACACATATAATAATAATTATAAAAAATATAAATCGCTGTCACGATATGTATAGCAACTTGCTATTAGCGAGACGATATGATCTCACCCTCCGAGCGATGTCTTTTTATCGGCGTGAAGCATCACTGCTTATTAGAACGCATTACAAATATATAAATATATACGTTCAAATTGAGATAAATTTGTATAAACATTGAAACGAAACAATTTAAATATTATTCAATTTTAATATTTAATTTGTTATTTCTTTGAGGACGATTGACGCATATACATACGTATGTGTTGTATATTAATATCAACGTAGCCCATAAATTCGTATACGCGTTCGGCAAAAATAATAATTGATGAAGCCGAAACGCACATACGTACAGTATGTCCGTTTGAGTATCTATACGCGATTATTTCTATAACTATCAGAAATACGAAAAAACGTTTCAAATGAAAGTTGTACAGTATCGAGGGGTCAGAAGCTTTACAATTTCGCTGTGTAACAATCGTTTCACGAACTACAGAACGTTTGCCAGGCCAGTAGAAATTCGCAAAATTTTCATTGTTAAAATTTTTACTTTTATAGAAGGTCATACATTATATAATGTCCCGGGCATAGGCGGGATATGTGTATCAACTAGTCAGAGCATAAATAGTGAACAAATATAATTGCTATTAATTAGGATTTTACACCGCATCTACGTTGAAAAACTGAAATCGACGAAGTATTTTTGCTGTTAATTGGCATATTTTCTTGTTCCATCGAAGCGAAACGCGCAAAAAAATTTCATGAAACGTGGAATTTATGATAAGCTACGCAAAAGTTGAAATATTTAAATAAACGAGGTTAATTATATTAATTTAAAGATTCTGTATTGCGTTTTAGATCGTGATGACGTAAACGGTTTCCACAATTTCTCATGTTATTTAATGCACGCAATAGGATTGGACAGGGTTTAAATCGTACAAATTATATATATATGGTGCCGCAATGAAATATACTGCAATTAGCGGAGACTGTAATGAATGTTACTTCGCAAAATGACGAAGGGTTAATATGGTAATCGAACATTTAATCTTTCTATTCAAATACCGGCGCGATTTAAATTACTGTGGTAGTAAATTGTCGCGATCGAGGCACAAAGAAATCCTAATAACTAGCTAATCTTGTTATGGAAACTACTCTGCAAGTAGACTCTCGAATCTGTTTACAATGATAAAACTTTTACCTTGTTAGAAATAATTGCTTGGAAAATTATTTAAATAGCCTTACCAGTTAGCTTTTCCATTTGAAATCTATGTGATAAAGGCGTTGCTTTGAAAATGTTCTTATTTAAACACTGAATACGATGTAATAAATATTTCAGTTTTGTAAGAGTAAGTAAAGAAATAGTATAATCAAATAAGTACAAATTTAGAACCATTTAAAAAGAACCACATTGTATCTCTTTAATTTATGAATCATTATACTGTTGTTTTAAATAATTTCGTTATAAAGCTTCTAATATAAGCGATACAAATTCGTTGTATACCACTTTATTTGAAATATCGTGGAAAAGTTAGAAAATACAATATTTAATTGTATTATTTTTGTATATCTTATTTTATTATTGTATGGTTGTATAATTTTTTATGAAACACATATTTCTAAAAAAAATCTAATTAGGTCGGTAGTATTTACGAAAAGTCTTATTGAAAATTATATAGAATAAATATAAGACGTAGAAATTAAATCCAATATATTTCTTGTTTACTTGGATAGATGTACAGGGTAGATTACCTGACTCTGCTACCTTAGATTACACGTGAACGTTTGCTATATGAAAAAATTTTTCTCACAAACTTGTATGACACCAAATGTGGCGTACAATATACTTCGGTAATTACTGTTTTCTAGACAAATACACCGCAATAATTTTTTACCCAGCGTTCGATATTCTTCCAAACTGCGAAACTAAACGACATATGTTATTTTTGATAAACTCAAACTAGCATTTTAATAAAAAAAGCAACGTAATAAAAATTTAATCAAATATTACGTTATACTCTTTGCCTTGATATCATACGGTTTTTAGTCAAAATATGTTTTTCATCTAACAAATAGCGTACAAGTAATTCACAGTGGTAGAGATAAGGGTAGAAAGTTAAGTGACTCGTCTGTACGTGAGAGTTTATGCATGTAATATGGTTCCATATTTCCGTCATCGAAAATTGAGATAACCGTGCCATTTTCCTAAAGTCAGATAAAAATCTTCAAGATATTACGTAAATATTTCTTTTACCCGTGTTACGAAAAATATATTAAATCCGTAGCGATCCAGCGATGGAGAAAGCTAACTGAACTTCTACCTAGAACAATCTATCAAACAATTAGGGTTTCAAATCACTAGATTTAATTATGCAATCGAAGGAATTCGTTTTCTCATTCCACATACTTCTGTACAGGTATGCAGAATGTCTTATTTAAATCAATTCCTTCGTGAATATTTTCGAAGCTTTTAATAGTACTATCAAATGTTGCAGATAGAAGTCGAAAATTTCCAAGGAAGATGTTAAAATATCACCTGAGATTCAATGTTCTTTTTACATCAATTATTAATGCAATAAAAATATATGATTTCAATGAAGAAGACAGAGAGTTGCCCTTCGTATAGCGCACTTTATGCATCCATCTACGAAATAGCTAACTCACGCCAAATTATGTTTTCCGTAATAACACGTTTATTCCAAACATCTGCCAATATCGTCAATAGTTTTTGACGCTTAATTAGTTGATAGTTATTGATTTAAATAGAATACTATAACGACTAACCATCCGATGTCAAGAAAGTACAAGCTTCTTCTCGCCCTTAAAAAGAAATATTTCTTTTACGACTTTTTTCGCACTCTGTGTTGCTTCGCTAGACACAATTTCCACGTCCGGAAAAAAAGCAAAACCAATGTCATTGGGCCATTGCCAATAAATCGATCCACCTATTTGTCTGTCTTCGTACAACTCTAGTTTCACTGTCTTACGATACAAATTGCATGTATTTCATTTACAATAAGTGTTTCTTCAAAGGTATTTTGGCCAAATTTTCTTTCATAGCAATGTATATATTTTTATTAATTAGCAATATAAATATATTGCTAATGTTACAACAGAGCAATAATATATTTTCACGTATTGTCGTTATACGTAAATCTGCAAAAGTCATTGCATCGTATTATGAATATGATAAAACATGTCAGTCATGACTTAATCAGACATTAATTTGTGACTTACAAATTATATTATCCGATAAATTAAAATCTTTCTGAATCCTATAATACTCACTATGTGATACTATTTGGTTGCGAATACGAATCCCGAAGCAGAACTAATCTATCACTGCAAAAAACGCAAATTTTGGCAAAAAATGATGAGTTACGTGAAAATAGAATCAAAATATTATTATTAACAACAGCTGCTTAGAACTAAAACTATTAAACCTTTTTCTAGGTATTGAGATGAAAGGTTGCCTTAGGTAAATCATTAGGAAATCATCAAAAAGTTAAGTTTTATTATCTCGTTTAAAATCACACACGTGTTTAAAATAACACACATACTCGATATTATAATAATCTCAACAATTATACATACGTGCAATTAAATTAGATTCTTGTTCTATTTTTACCAGCCGTGTCTTTTGATGACTGTTTCGTCAAATTTTTATGTATATCCTTTTATCGGTATCCGATCCTACGAATACTGCAAATGATTCTATAAATAAAATTCAGATTTTGGGTAGAATGGGAAAGCCGCAATGCACTATTTTTATGTAACTGTTGGAAAAAGTGTCTGCCAACTTTTATCGTATATTTCAAATAGCTATCTCCTGTCGATGCAAAATTTTGCTTTGCCTGATAATCTAGATCGATTACCACGTTTTATATGGAACCAGCAAGCGACCTGATATTTATACACAGAGATGTACATCGATTCATCAAATGTATCACCAGCATGAACTCGTTTAAGAAATTAAAAAAAAAAAGGAAGATCAAATCAGTAGAGCATTGAACTTGCCATTTTTACGGCCTGATGTTTAAAGACTAGTCCATTCTCTTATTTTATAGGGTTATTTATAGGCGATAAATGTTTATTGATGCACAAGATTTCAGTATCACATATTGTGAAAAAATCTAATGCGGAAAATTCACAGTTACCAGCAAAATTAGCTATTTCGTTACAATGAAAAGTCATAGAAGTAGTGTCTACTCGACACAGCACCAGATAACGTAAACTCTACCGACTTTACTAAATTTCAGAAACGCTATTGCATACAACCTACGGGCATGCTCCCATCTACAATCGAGTTACAACTAGAAATTCCATAATAAATTACAAATACGTTACTGGTAGCGGAAGAGCATACTCTATTAATATGTAAATCTTTAATATACAAATGTAACGGATGCAGAAAATTGTAAAATGTTCACATTGAAATATTGGCGACATAACATAGCCAGCAAAAAGCAAAATTAATATTCCGCAATCAAATTTTCTGTGGTATCCCAATCTGATAACTTTGCTAAAATATATATATATATATATAATACCTGGATACGTAAATTAATTAATATGTTATTCGAAATCCAACCATTCCAAAAGAACTTAATAATGATCTTTCAAATGTATTAACACGTAATCACATATTAATAATGGTCGTGCACAAATCCATTATCCTATTTATAATATGCACATCGCACAGAAATACAATAGTATAATTCGATTGTAAATCACTTGCTAACACAGAGACAGAAAATAGATTTATAGAATCGTTATACAACTAATACATATATGTGTATGTTTCGTAACCGAGAATGACAATAGGGACACTTCGTTAGGGCTTGAATGGTTTCTTTTCTCGCTTATCTCGACACACTGCCACAACTGCAGATCTTACTTAACAAATGTCGGCCGGATATTTTATATTATCAAGAAACGAATCTTAAACCCGAACAAATAATGAAAGTAACACTCATACGTTAGAAATCGAAACTCGTTAGTCGCAAATGAAAAATTTCCAAAATCGCTTTCAACCTGGAAATAGTATCATTAAAATTGTATGTATTTCAGAACATATATTGTTGCAACATATATATTTTTTTTTAACTGTTATAATCGGAACGAAATAAAAATAAAACTTCCAATTAATTATATTACATTAAACCAGTTGCTACAGCTGCAGGATCCACAAAAAAAGCCGACACAAGAGGAAAGACATTGAGAAAGTAATATTGAATAATAACCTTCTAAATGATCTCAGGCAAACTCATTTCAAGATTGCAAATAGTACCATTAATTACGTTTGAATTCCATAAAAGTGGGAACTAAAAAATAAAAAGGAAACTGTAATAATGGCTTCCTTCCCCACAGAAGTAGCCACACAAGTCCTATAATTGAACAACTCTCGAAACTAAAACCGACGACCTTCTATTAATCAACGAATTACGTAGAATAAAAGGAGCAATTAATATACAATGCTAGCCATTAAATATTAGTTAGTCTTACTCGTTACATTTATTGAAAAACTCGAATAAATTATACTTCATTTATCATTTTACATTATAAAACACATGTCGTGCGAATGAAATGATACGTTAATCAAAAATATATTCTAGAACTTGCTATGATCGGTGGTGTGTTTAGTATAGTTAATGTGAGAATGTAAAAAATACAGATTTCGAACTTGATGGAATTGCAAAAGAATCTCGTGACGAATCCATTTCTTAATGGTACAAAATAATTTCTAACACGTTCCAATTCCGCATGAGAAAATCGTATATTTTCAGACGTTCGGATTATTTTTATAATTGGCGAACTTTCTAACACGAACATGGATATCTGCCACTTTTGAGGCTGTGTGTTGATGGAAGGTACGCTATTAGGTTCGCGATCCGAAGGGTCGATGAACGAACCTTAATAAGTAATTAGGGACTCATCGTCGCCTGCTCAATAGCAATTACACCGTGTTACAATATTGCTTGGAGAATCAACACCCTTAGCACGTGGATCGTAATTCTCGGATTTGGATGCACACTACAGAGATGCTGCTAATTGCTGGGAGACCGGTATTCTAAACTACCAATTGATCGAAAATCGAGAAGCATATCTACAGGGATATTTTTGCTGAGAACTGGTCAAACTTCAGAATCAGAGTAAGAAGGAACGTGGACTTAGATTAATCGAAAATGGAATCTCTTAAGATTCCAAAATTATATGATTCTTAACCAAAGCTTCATACAAAAATGCAAAAACTGTATACAACATCCTACAATATACGGTAAATAAACTTGATAAATGATCAAGGTTTAAAAGAAAAAAAAAACATTTTTTTTTTAAATAATCCAAATCAAATCTAAAGATCAATCAATAGTAATTTGCAGGATTTTAAACTGGAATCGTTGTAATATTTTAACAAACGATTATACGTATACCTTTTGATGCGATAATAAACGATCGTATTTTATTGGAACGTATAAAATATTCTTACTATTCTTCCACATAAATTCCAATTTGCATTGGATGGAATATATTATACGGCAATGTAACGAGCAATGAAACGCACATCTTCTTTTTTTTCCTTTTCCACCATTATTTCCATTTCCTTTTCTCGCCATTTAACGTCGAGAGGCGTTCATTGAAGGGATAATTATTATGTTCTCAACGTTTCGAACATTAGCAATTTCTTAGTCCGCCTCTATCTCTTACTACTCCTAAATCGAGTCTAGTTACCTATATCGACTAAACATTAAATACCGTCTCATTATAATATCCTTCGCCTAGGGTTGTGCCTACGGAACAGAAGGATCTTTTGAGAACTTTAACCTACAAAAGTCTTTCATCAATTTCGAACTTTGACATAATTTCTTTCTTCCTTAGTTTTACCACTTTTTACTATGGAATATTACACTGCATCTCGTTTACCTTTCAAAAGCTTCTACATAATCTATGATTAAAGGAATATGTTCACGTCAAAGAAGGAAATTATTAATCGGTTTCATGGAGCTTTCCATTAAAATGTAAAATATCTTATTCTTTGACTTACGAGAATACACTGTTGCTACAAGTTTAGCTATGCAATTTCATTATCGAAAAAAAGAATAGATTTACATTTGTTAACATATAAATAACAACACGTACTAGGGTAAGTTATATTTATCCGACAATGCATTCACTTCACCGAAACAATTTTCTTAAATAATTTCCAGATAATGATTATAAATAAAGAGAGGAAAGTAACACGAAGAAATTTTCTTTAGAAAAATTATATGTGTGTAATTTAAAGCTTGAAAATTTGTGGCGTTTATAAATTTATATTATAATACATTTATTTATTACGTTTGTTTATTATATTTATTACACATTACTTATTACATATTATACATTTTTATATTATTTATTACATGTATATTATATTAAAAAATTATATACTAAATTAAATAAATTATTATATATGTAGATACATATGAATGTACGTATATAATTACATATATAATTTAGTTTAAGTATATTCATTTCAAACCCTAGTATTTTGAATTACTTCTTTGTCTTTACATTATATATTCACAGAAATATATTCTCAATTGAAACAAAAAGAAATAAAGTCAGTAATATTATCTTCGAATGAATCATAAAATTATGTTACCTTGTATATGTAGGTAAATTATACAAAACATCGTCAAACTGATTATAATGATTTATACCATTTAGGTACAAAATGCTGTAAATAACAAGTACGCTTTCCAAAAAAAATTAAAGTGTGCAAATGGAGTCTTATATTTAACAAACTAATGTTTAGTAAAAGACTAATATCCAGTATGCATAGTCACTTTAATCGTATAACAAATGTTAAAAATTGTCTCTTTAGATCTTTCCATGGCAGCTGTAAAATACTATAATATTTCTATTAAAAATCTTATTTAATAGAAATGTATATATTTTATTTTTTACTTTATTATTTAACATGATATTTGGGCGTCATTTCAGCTAACGAAATTTTAAAACACTTCGTATAACATACGTGTCTAACATGTTCATAAAAAATATACGAATATTTTAGCGAGCCGCTATATACGCGTACATATGAAATTTACGAATGTGAGGATAATATTTAAATATCAAACGAAGACGCACAAAATATCTCTTGATATTTTGGAAAGGAAATGTAATTTTTTGCTATACATCGCTTTTGTATATTTTTGCTAAAAGTCTAGGTGAATTTTGAAGTGCTTCTTATGTATCCTCAGTCTCAACGGCGAAGGAAATATTTTGCGATATAGAAGTATTTGCATATCGAATTCATCGTGCCCTACCATACGTAGATTAAAACCTGTTACCTGTTATTTCTATATGAACTTTTACGAAGAATGCGTGAGATAGAACGAAGTGAACCAAAGAAAATTCCCTTTTTGCATGAGACGTATCATCGTCGACTGTGATTTTCCTAATAACAGAAAAAATGATGATTGTATATCTTCTTGACATTTGTTGGACAGTACCGCCGGATATCGTCTATGGAGGTGATACCAGCGCCGACTTGGCAGTTTCGGAAGGTGACAATGCAACTCTAAGCTGTCGTGCAACGGGAAGGCCGACCCCAAGAGTATCCTGGCGAAGGGAAGACGGAGAACCTATTCTCATAAGGGCCTCTTCTGCTGGTACATAATGACACTATAAAACTCGTGGGTATCTTCGCGGACAGGCCTCTTTCACTTACCGCTTCGTGAAAAAGAAAAAAAGAAAAAAAAAAAAAGAAAGGAAAGGCAGAGGGACGACGAAGGTTTAATTTCGTTTGCTACCCATTACTTCCTTTGTTCGCATTTCTGTCGCTTGCCTGTTTTCATCTTTCTCCTTTGCCCGAACTCAGCTTTATTAATACAATGGTTATGATCGGTAATCGCTGCTTCGCTGCTTTATGTCGCTAAAATCAATAACGGAATGCGGAACGCGTAACATTCGAACTTGTCGTTTTTGCGGCTTTCAGTGGTCGTTTTATCACATTGCGTTATGCTTTCAATCATGTATTTCCAATACCCTTGTATTTTTAATATCGCAACTGTGGCTGGTGATGCATGTAATGCTTCCTCTTTTTTTCTCTCGTCAATTCTTGTTTTGCCTGTTTCATATTTTGTTACGTTTCATTTCATACGACGTAACACTCGTTGGCTATAAGAACGTTTTCAATATTGAAGAGTAGCGTATCTAAAGTTACATTTGTATTTTAAATGTATTTGACGACATGCGCCAAACGACACTACATGCTACACGCGTCTCCAATTCCTGCATATTATTTTGGATTAACGTATTTTCGTTTCTGCTCCTTTCGTACGTCACGCATATTTACAGGAACTTTTCGACGTCTACGTTCGTAAGATGTTACCAAGACAGTGCCGTTTCTTTTGCTTTATTATTATTTCCGCAGTATCGATTATGTATTACGAACAGGAGCTTCAAATCTGACAATAAAACAGATGAAACTTTGTCTTGTCTGGTTCGCAGCTCTTCCAACTTGTTTTTCTCCTTTCTAAGGTATCGCTTTTTCAATCGGATTTCTTTAATCGAATTTTGTCGACTGCATTTGAACTGTTGCGCTTTATTCTCATGAAACTTCTATCAGATTTGTGTACTTTAAATGTTCATCGATGAAAACCTATAAACGTCACTTGTCAATCATTCGAATAGTTAGAACGTTAAACGTTAAACGAGTAAGAAGAGAAATGACAAAAGACAAACTATCGAATTGATATTCATAGCTGAAACAGGCTTTGAAACACGCGCGGTATAAAATGATACGAAGGTGGGTAATCTCGTTGAAAGATGAAGTTTTTAACATTGTGAAAGTTCAGTGTTTCAAACCAAAGCTTTTATTCTACTATGAAATCTAGACTCGTTTTGAAATTGTACATGATTTCGAGGATTAACGTTCGTATATCCACTGTTCGTGCAATACCCTGCTGCTTACTGCACGATAGTACGCGTATAGCAGTTTCAAACATACATAACTGCTAGGCTGTTCGATGTCGTAAGTATACACCTAAAGGATATTCGCTATTCAGCACCATGTGACTTTACATTAGTTTCATGTTAATAGGGTAATTAGACGAAACTAATATCCTAGTTACGTTGAAGACCTGCTCGCACGAAAAGGAGGACTTACTAGAATAATATGATTTTATATGCGTACCTAGTTACACCTAAGACTATGACTATATGTATATATACATATTAATGTACACACAAATAGCTTACTATCATAAGGAAATTCCAAGTGTCTCATAGTACTTAACTAAACGAATTATACGCTTGTGAATTAGTAATCGTTTAATATATAATCGATTAATTAATATACGTTACTTTACGTAAATCACATATGTGTCATCGAAAGAAAGGATTGCATTTAGTATACACATGGTAGAATCAGTCCAAAGGAAAGACAATTTAAACGACAATTTTTAAGTTTGCTTTAATACCACGAGTGATATATCTATACTTATACGTTCCATTGATGTGGGAGGCAGAATATTCCACTAGCTCTGGTCGCTTCAAATATCTCGGTTATTTTAAATACCGATCAAAAAATTAGAAAACTTTTATATTTGCAGGAAATATTCTTTTTTCTAATGAAATATCCAATTGTCAATTGATTGATCAAAGGATAAAAATGAAACAAGTACGTTTATTCTAAATCTCATTGCTTCTGAGATATTCAACTTGATCCATCTTATTGGAACACGTATTCAACGATACAGCGGTATGGAAAAAGTTTCATCTAGAGAAACATTTTGCTTTAAACTTAAAAAAAACAATATTGGAGAAATTTTAAATACTAGAAATATTGGTATCGCACCCACACAATACTCTAACGACACGGACCCGCTTGAATACTGTTGGAGAAATCCCAGTACAAAAGGCACGTAATCAGAATTTTTAAACGCAACCACCGTCATTCGATAATTTTCGTTCGAGTAAACTCGTGTATTGTGAAATTTTTATACGGGATTTCAGAATATAGAAATTTTAAATTCCTTTTAGCTCCCTGTAGTTGAAAATTTATTTATTGTAATAGCAATTAGAAAATAATATTTTTAATCAATTATTAGTTATTTTAACAAACATATTTCTCGTAGATATAAAATAATAATATACTCTTGTTAATCTAACAGTTCTTTGTTTCGTACAACACGGATTCGCATAACACGGCATTTTTTGCAACCTAACTACCATGTTGTACGAGGATATATGATAATGCAATCCAAGAAACAACAGCTGCAACAAAGGAGCAATATTTTTTCATCATCTAGCTATTTATCGACGAAATTGTTAAATTAATGAGCTTAAGAATTTGCGACCGTGTCGTCTTACAGAAATAACGTGTGATTCATCCGGTGATATAATACTAAATAATATATTTTATATAAAAGAAACACCATTTATATGGTGGATATTGGACCGGAAACAGTGACATAACGGCGAAAGACGAAGTCAGTTAAAAATTTGAAGTCTGAAAGGTTTTCATTTTATTCTTCCCTTATGACTTTAAATAATTCTGGCTTGTTTGAATGTTTGATTCTGTCTATGCGGAATTTCAGCTTCCGCCATAAATGCTCAATCGAATTCAGATGCGAAGATTGAACCGGCCAGTTATCAACTTTTTAAGCCGTTACAATTTCTAACAGATAACCCGCGTTGAACCATTTAAATATTTTATTTCGGATCGTTATTATATTAAAACGCCCAGTTCTCTGACATTTTCCTCTCTGCGTAATAAATCTTTGCAATAGATTTGTGTCTGAAATAACTGACTCATAATCTCGAACCATTCATAATATTCTTCGTTTCTACAATTCACTTCGTGAGCAAGAAGAAGCCCGTCTGGTCGTAACATTCCTTTAAGCATGTTTTTTACTCTTGGAATTTGATATTTTATATCATTTCTTGTACCAAGTGCGCATATTGTCTTCGTTTTCATCACTTCTGAATAATTTAGCTTCTCAGCCGAGAAATTCTCTCAGACCTGGGTCGTATAATGCAAATATTCTCGGTTTTGGGGACCTCTTCTGCTGATGAAGTCAGTCCAACTATAAAAATCAAAGGGACTGATAGAAAAGATAGAGACGATAGAGTTGACGTTTCAGGAAAAATCTATTAGGATACGTACAAAAGAAGCATAACAAATAATTGAACGTTTCAACGTCATGACGATCCAAAGTATAATTCGCAAATGATTATCTTCTAAGAATGTAATTAATAAATATCGATAGATTTTTGATCTTTTAACATTTACAAACTTCCCATCCTGTGCTCATAAAATTGTCAATATAAAATTTTCCTTCGGGAAATAAATAATTGTTTACAAATAAAGTAGAATTCAACGTGGAATATCTTAGCTATGAATATACAGTGGAATATCTTATGCAAAATTGAGCATTCCATTCAAGGAGGTAAAATTAACCTTCGAATCGCTAAAATTAACGTAGACCTCCGTCTGCAAAAAGAATTATTACCATCATGTTTGTCCCTCTTACGATTATAACAACTTTCTTAAGTATATGGTGTATTCATTTAATGATCGGAATAAGTTTTATTTGTGGTGGAGAAAATTGAGCGGACATGTTTAATGACGCCGATTTATTGCCGGATTTCACAGTAATTTTCAATGGAAAAATATTAATTGCAGAATAATTCTTCTATTTGGAAAGGTAACTATTTTACAATATTATTCTACGTTCGCTGGAAGGTTAATCTACACCTACCGTTAAATATAAATTAAACATTGAATATATCAACATATATATTTAGTTACAAAGAGAAATATGATCGTAAGAAAACGAAGCTTACTGCTGTTTGTACAAATATAGATGAGATATATGTTCGTTCCATGAAAATAGATTAATCTTTGACAAATATATAGCAGAAAGATCAAATAAATTAACACAAGGTAATAGCTACAGCTTTAGATAAACTACTAGAAATAAACTTTGCAAAATTGGCTGTAAAGAACGATTAATAAGTAGCATAAACTGTTTTATGTGTTATTCTTTTCGATGGCATCATATAAGAAGCGAAAAATACGAAATCAAAAGCCGAGAAATTTTCGACCGTAGGCACACAGATTGAGCATAAGAACATGGTAAAGTGGGTATAAAGAGGCAGGTCGTTGAAACAAGTTTCACCTCTTGAACTCGAAGACAGAAACAGCGGATGCGCGTGTAAAGAAACAGAGGATGAGAATCCTCTTCATGGTATCTTGTATGACACACACATCCAAGGCAAGAGTTAGAGTCCGTGTACTTACATACGCTGTAGGGACACGTAAAACGAACCACGGAGCTTACGCTTGTACGGCCTAGAAGAGTATATATACCGTGCGTGTACGTATAACATCGTTTGTACACACGTAGAGTAGAAGGCACGTGGTAGTTTCTGCCGCAGGGCCTCGAGTTGGCAAAACTTTGGCCGAGGTAGTTGCACTACCTCCTTCCACTTACCCTTAGGCTGAAATGTTCAAGACTCGCAGTATTTGTCCTTTTTACTTTGCATATTTTTCTTCATCCACAGGCAGTTAACGATTGTCGTTGTGAAGACCGCTATTAACGTTCGTCCCAACGCACGAATGAACGTACTTACGAGTTAATGGGGTAAACAGAAATTTACTACGAAACTGAATCATTCTTTAAAGACATTAACCGCGAGAATGATATTAATACTTGGATGGCCCTTTATTAAAGAAAATTCATCCATAACAGATTTGCCGTTATTAATATGCATCGATAAATAATCAACCATGTATATTAAATTGCAAATAGAATTTGACTAATCATATGCAATGAAATAAAAAGAATACACAAGTAAGTATTTTCAACAAATAAGAATTGTTAAAGTTGTTAAATGGGACGAAACGTGCAATTTGCATAGCATATTTAGATTGTATCGATGCTTTTTTTCAAAATACACAAAAACATTGCTCGCGTGCAACCTGCGTCGCTTTTCTACCTGACGATGACGCTTTTCTTACGAGCTTTACAAACTCGTTAGCGTTCGCTCACTTAAGAAACTCGTTAGCAACCTAAGTAGTGAATTAAGCATATATCTTCTCGTCTCTTCTTTCGCTTGCGTTGTGCGTCAGGCTTCCGGCTATCTCGGGCTCTCTCTTTCTCTTCCTTTCCTCCTCACTCTCACTCTCTCTTGTTTCCTTTCCCTTACGCGCGGCGTACTTCCGTTCACCCACTCCACTTTGACGGTAGTTTCTTCGTTCAATTGCATTAGTCTGTGTTGAAGTGGTCACCACTTATAAGAAAACTCTACATCTGGTCTTTTAGTTTTCTCAAGCACTGAAGCCATCGACAGCGCGTAGACAAAAGACTGCGACGAGGTCAGGCCATAAACAGTAGACAGGCGACGTTGGCTTCGGGGTTTGTTCAGTTACTGGGTAACACAGCTAGCGTGCGGATCTGGACCAGCTCAAATTGTATTCATATTTATTTATACACTTCTTGTTAAATATATTCCCTGCCTTACAATTTATCCACGTGTTTACACACTGAATAACCTCAACAGGTTATGGGCCCAGGGCTGTAAATTGTAAGGTGGCAAAGTGAAGTGAATAAATTGCTAAAGTGTTGTGCTTAATAACGTAAAGGACAGTGCTAAAATGGAATCAGCAAGTGCGAAGATCGAGATGTTACGTGGCGAAGAAAATTGGCTCCAGTGGCGTTTTGTTATGCGTACACTTTTGGAGGAAGATGACGACCTGATCGACGTGTGTGAAGGGAATCTGTGTCATCCAGGTAATAGCGCGGAGAAAGAAATCGCTCGTAAAAGATTTTTGAAGGCAGATCGGTTAGCGAGAAAATTAATCGTGACCTCAGTGGGAAAGAAACCGTTGGATCTTCTTTTATGTTGCACAACAGCACAGGAAATGTGGAAAAAGTTGAATACAGTATATGACATGAAGTCGGATGAGAATTTAAATATGGTCCAGAAGCAGTTCTTCGATTTCAAATGGGAAGAATCTGAAAATGTCGCCGACAATCTATCAAAGTTGGAACTGATAGCGGCGAAAATGAAAACCCTTGGAAGTGAAATTGGCGAGAAAATGCTGATAACACGCATTTTATCAGTGTTACCAAAGAAATTTGATCATTTTCACAGTGCGTGGGATTCCGTGGAAGAAGGAAAGAAGACCTTAGACAGGCTTAGTACCAGACTGATGACGGAAGAAACCAGATGGAAGAAAGACGACCAGGAAACATCGGTGGCACTGGTAACAAAAAGTAATAATTATAAAAGGGAACAGCAGAAGCAGTCAAGTATACGCGAATGCGAGAAACAAGGACCAAGCTGCTTTAATTGTGGAAAGGTTGGCCATCTAAAGAAGGATTGCTTTAGATGCTTTATATGCAAAAGGAAAGGCCACACCAGTAAAAATTGTTTTAAAAATAATAAAAGAAGCAACAGTGGAGACAACCAGGAACCTAGAAGTCAAAATCGAATTGGTCTATTAGGAACTACCTCAGCGATACAAGCGGCAAACCCTGATGTTTGGATAATCGACTCAGGAGCTACAGATCACATGACAGGACGACGGGAATGGTTCAGCGTCTTCGAAGAATTCAATAACACGGTGAAGATAGAGATCGGCGATGGTACATTCATGGATGCGTGCGGCAAAGGAAAAATTGAAATAGAGACTTTTGTGGACGGCAAATGGGTAGCATGTACAATGAATGATGTTCTGTATGTGCCAGGTATGAAAAGAAATCTATTTTCCATTAGATCAGTTGCAAGAAGGGGCATAGATTTCTGTGTTTTAAAGGGAGGGACAAATTGTATATTTTTACAAAATCAGAAAATAATAGCAAGAGGTTCTGTTATCGGGAATTTATACAAAGTAGATATGCGAGTTAACATACCGTCAGCTTGTAATTTTAGCAATAGAGCGGAGTCAAACGCGGACACATTGCAGTTATGGCACGAACGGCTATGTCATCAAAACATCAGACACGTTAAAGAGTTCTTAAAGAATTCAAATATGAAAGTTGTGGAGGATAATAACTTTTTCTGTGAAGGGTGCGCGTACGGAAAACATCATAGATCGAGATTTCACGAGAAAATCAATCGGGCGACTAAACCTCGCGAAATTATTTATGCGGATGTATGTGGACCTATGGAAGTCGAGTCATTAGGCAAGAAACGGTATTTTCTTATATTTAAAGATGATTTTTCAAAATTCAGAAAGATTTACTTCTTACGACATAAGTCAGAAGTAATTGAAAAATTAAAAACCTTTTGCCTAGAAGTCGAAAACCAATTTAACAATAAGATTAAAGAAATTCATAGTGATGGAGGGAAAGAATTTAAAAATAAAGAAGTCAAAGAATTTTTAAGAAGTCAGAGAATTAGGCACACAATTAACGTCCCATACACTCCTGAACAGAATGGTGTTGCAGAAAGGGAAAATAGAACCATAGTAGAGGCAGATCGGTCGATGCTATATTCGAAACCAAATCTACCGCTGTTTTTATGGGCCGAAGCCATGAACACAGCAGTACATGTCATAAATAAGACGGGTCCGACAAGACAAGACAAGAGAACACCGTATGAACTGTGGTACGGGAAATCGCCAGATGTAGAAAAGTTTAGAGTTTTCGGTACTGAGTGCTTTGCACACATACCTGCGGAGAAGAGAACGAAACTTGACAAAAAGGCGAACAAAGGATATTTGGTAGGCTATCTAGATGACGGACGAGGGTATCAAGTGTACGTGCCGACAGTAAGAAACGTAATATTAAGCCGTGACGTAATATTTAAGCCCGAACTAGAAAATAGGAAATTCGTTAATTTAAGTTTACCGAAAATTGTCGAGCGCGAAGATGTGAGTGCGCAGAGCGATAGAGTATGTTCGTATGAAAGTGCAGAGAGTGAGCATGAAAAACAACCTCATGGAACTAGCGACAATGTGAGACAATTGAGAGATAGAGATAAGATCAAACGAACCGATTTTTATGGTAGTCCAGTAACGTACGTAGCGGAAAAATTACCGGTGGATTTTAACGAAGCGATGAGTTCCGAAAAGAAAGAGTTAATTGTAGACAATACTAGAGCCGTGAAATTAATTAAGAATGCAAAATCCCATCAAAGAAGTAAGCATATTGACGTAAGATATCATTTCTTGCGAGATTTATACAATAGAGGCGAAATTGATGTAACGTACGTAACAACTGAAGAGCAACTGGCAGATATATGTACAAAGGCGTTGCCAAAACCGCGATTTGAATATTCAAGAAAAAGGGTAGGTTGGAAAAGTAAAAGGGATATTAAGAGGTAATTGTTTGTAGACATGTAGAGTTTTTAGGGAGGGTGTCGAAGTGGTTATCACTTCTAAAAAAAAAAAAAAAAAAAAGGAAAAAAAGAAAGAAAAACTCTACATGATCTGTTTAATCTTCTCTTTTTTTGTAATAAATTAATTTGAATGGAAAAGAGAAAGGCGGCTAGCAAATATATTTGTGAAGGCATTGACAATTTAATTTTCAGATATGTACGACAAGAGTTAGAAAAATAGTAAGAGATAATTTGTAAATTTGAGAAATGTGTAGGGATGTAGAGTTTTAGGGAGGGTGTTGAAGTGGTCACCACTTATAAGAAAACTCTACATCTGGTCTTTTAGTTTTCTCAAGCACTGAAGCCATCGACAGCGCGTAGACAAAAGACTGCGACGAGGTCAGGCCATAAACAGTAGACAGGCGACGTTGGCTTCGGGGTTTGTTCAGTTACTGGGTAACACAGCTAGCGTGCGGATCTGGACCAGCTCAAATTGTATTCATATTTATTTATACACTTCTTGTTAAATATATTCCCTGCCTTACAATTTATCCACGTGTTTACACACTGAATAACCTCAACAGTCTGTGGTTTCGACCTAGTTAAAAGTTTTGCCTGGATTCGTTTAAATCCGAAAAGTTGCAACTTCTTGTCTTGAGAAATAATGTTCTTTCCATTTCGCGGCTTTCCGTCGGCAATCTTTCATCCTTGACTGTCCTTTCGGCTTGCAGCACCAGAGCTTTTCATCGCGTTTTCGTTGCGTTATCTTTCGGTATTTTTCATTCGTCTCATCTTTGCCACGTAACGCCATTAGAAATAAAATGGTCAGCTTTGACAATTATAGTCGTCGAAATTCGACGTTCTTTACGTTCTTAAGTCTTTACTGCAATTAACAATATTTCAAAGTTAATCATAGGTATTGCGAGTGTATACATATTTAATTTCTTTTATCGCGTAACTGCCTTGTAAACTTGAGCGAATCATCCGGACACGTGGCTAAAGTATAGGTAACAATTATTGCATGGTATCGCGTATTTAAGTTTGCTTTCTGCCAAAAACACTCGACAGGCTTTCCAAAATTAGTCTGTACATATCAGTGGAATTGCAAATAATTTAATTTCGTACGCATTCTATTTATCGCGGACGTTAGAATATTTTGAAAGCATGTAAAAGCAGCAGCTCGTTATCGTGCAGAACGAGTTTCTGCTTAAGGGGATGTCGATAGCGAAATTGAAAACGCGACACAAATATTTAACCGTGTTCCGTTGACTGTAATAACAATAACCGTAACCGTAATGTTCTTGTCGCGATGATTCGAGATAAAACGCGTCTCTAAAACTAAAGGGAAAATAGGGAAGAGAACGAAGTGCAATGACGAGTGAATTCTTCGTCCTTTGCTAACGATCTTCGCATGCCCGCTGCTTCCCACAAATATGTATTATCGTGTCTCTGCCTTTCGCGGAATCGAGAACGTAAAAACGAGGAAAAAAGAAGTCGACGACTGAGGTTCTTGAATGAAAAGCGATCCGCGAGGAAGATAGAAAAACGATGGATACGAGAGAATGCGAGGCGTTGCTTGAAGCGAGTAAGTGAATGTCGTGTGTGTATGTGTGTGTGTGTGTGTGTGTATGTGTGTGTGCATGGGAGGGGGTCAATTTTCGAGAAAATATGCAGACAGAAAACGTTTTCTCGGTGCGCAGGTGGTAGCACTTTCGAGAAGCATGAGACCTACAACGGTTCGCTGCTGCAATTCCATCGTGTCGAGAGGCGACAAATGGGGGCGTATCTGTGCATCGCTAGCAACGACGTGCCGCCCGCCGTTAGCAAGCGAGTGACACTCGCCGTGAATTGTAAGTCTTGTTTTCCTTCTAATCCCTGATTGTAGCCGGCGGAAAAGCTTCCACCAACGACAAAAGGTGACTGTACCGCTGCGAACGTAATGACGCCCTCTGCATCCACGAATCACTCGAATAATTGCCATAACGACTTGCCGTGCCTTCCTTTTGAAGTTTTTGCCGCGCCTGATGGACCCCTGAACAGCTGTAAAATCGTGCATCACTATGAAGCAAAAGCGAACGAAACGAGATGCGCTAATGATTCACGGTTTATCTACGGGCTTCTATCTTTGATACGATCGTCGATAACGTTCCAAGTGATTCTATGATGTCGTTGCTTACAAAAAAGTAAGTCAATTCTGTTCTCTGTTGCACGGAGTAGCAGCGAAAGAGATTCGAGATTGCTTATCAGTGAGCACAATCGGAGCGAGCTAAACCGAAGGATAAAGGAAGACGTAGCAGGTCGTCTGCGGATTTATCACCTTGCGCAATAACGTTCCACTCGCTTGTAGAGTTCGCAATTTAATTTCATTATGTCGTGAAATCGTACAACGGCTAAACATTTTAATACTCGTTTCGTATTGTTTTTAAAGCGGAAAGTAATTTTAACCCGATTCCTTGAAAAAGTTTTCTCGTAATACTTAAGCAGATTTGCATTCCCGTAAATCGTAAAGCGCAGATCATAACGTTGATGCAATATGAGTTTCGCTGATGCTCGTCTTTACAAAGATAATTGAAAGAGATAATTACAATGGAAAAATTTACGTTCTCGCAATCTTTTGTCATAATATTGGTAGCTTTTCTGCCTTCGTTTCAATGTGGAATGTGTAATGTATTAGATTTTCGCAAAAGTTCCCTTCCTTTTATTAATCAACAACGAATGCACAATATTCTACATTGGGTCATCAATTTGTGTAAGATCTATTCTGGTCTATTACCTTCTTTCACCTCTCCACAAGTCACATAACGCCATTTTTCTGAAACTTTTGGCGCTTGTTGGCAAAATGTTATTCTAAGTGCGTTTTCGCGTCATTTACCGAGCTGGATTTTTCACCGCGAACAAATTTTTGTAAACAAAGGAATAAATAGCCACAGTAACAGGCTGAGTCACGCTAGAAGATCTCAATGAAACATTCGCAATTCGTTTCTAACGACAAGAATAGATGAACAGACGAGGCGTCATTTTCTATCGTTTTTAGCCGTTAGAAACAAATTGTTAACGTTCGATCTGGATGCTCTACCTCGCCCTCCGTGCTCTCCGGATATTGCTCCGCGTGATTATCTTTTATTTCTGTCGTTAAAAAATTGTATTCGCAGTGAGAGGATCGATAGATGATATAAAAATTGAAAAAAAAGAAATGATATAAAAGACAACATTTTGCTAGCAAACGCCAGAAATTCTGGAAAAATGGCATTATGAAGCTTCCGGAGAGATGCAGGAAAATAATAGACCAGAATGGATTGTACAAAATTCAATAACACGACCTAAAATAAAATATCGCGCATCCATTACTTATTTGTAAAGCGGAAGATATGTTTGGGACAATCTAATGTATTCGGAATTTCATAATTTTAACGTCGTATGTTACGTGTCCATTTGCGTGCGTCATTGAATTCTTTATTGATCTTAAATTCCCTCGAATACAAAATATTTTGAATCAATATCCCGCAATTAGGTTAAATTAACATCGGTATCAGTGCTGAGTGTCTAAATTATTTGATAAGAAAAGATACTAGCCGAGAATTAATTCTCCTCCATTTTCATGACGTAACATAGATTGCATAATTTCACATGTTTCACCCAAGTTAATAACAAAGTACTGTATTTTAACTTTGCTACTTTTTTAATAATAGTGCCAAACATAATAATACAGCAACAAATATTATTCCTGGAGTGGATATTATAGCGGGAAAGCTCGCATGAAATTATCATAAGCAAGATGTAATTACATACTCTTGTAAATCTATACATATATATATATATATATATATATATATATATATATATATATATATATATTTCTAAAGTCGTAAATTTCCCTTAATGATCCTTAATGTATCTATAATGATCCAAAACAACTAATAACAAGTTGTATCATATAATTTACTTGCTCGTAGCGAATACACGGTATTATTTTCTTTAAAATATCGTTATCTCTGCATGGGAAGAATACGCTAAAACACTTTCACTAGAAAATGATAAAGAAGTAGAAAAATAAATGTTAATATGTTTATCAATTCGGTATCTTCAAATATGATTTAACTTGTTATAGATACCACTCGTATCTGATTGTTTGCGCGTACTATTGTCCGAAATAAAATACACAGGTTCACGGAGATATTCGAACAATTTTAGATACCATTTATGAATATATTGTGCGTAGCGTATGAAACATTTTGAAACATTAGCACCGTTATGAGACTCGACTATCGCGTAGTTATATTGGTAAAGTTTGAAATGAATTTGAAAATATATACAGAAATTACGAAGTATTTAATGTAATTATGCATATGTTTCACAGAGATCGCAAAAGTATTTAAACAGTCGATTATCATGCATTATACGCGTATTAATAAACTTCGATATTCAGTGGAACCATATTTAACACCATATGGTCAAGATCGCTATTTACGTTGTGTACTAATTTTGTACTAAATATGTGTTTGTAATGAATATCTTCTAACTTCTATATACATTTTCAAATTGGTTTCAAATTCGACCAATACAATTATGACTATCGTGTCTCGTTGCAGCACTAATGAAATTTCCAAATGTTTTGCATAATATGTACAATATCGAGATAAAAGTTCTGTACAGTAAACGTTTGAATACTTTCATGAGCCAGCGTATTTCCAAGTACGCGATTGAATAATAAATTACCTGTCTGCGTGAATCTAAAACTAAAGTTAAAAGAATCTTTTTATATAACGTTATGCATACACGGCGCAATAATACTCACTAAAATGTCACAAATGTAGCATTTACACGTGTACATGATCGCTACATAAATAAATGTTGCGTAAATTTAAAAGCAAATTTAGAAGAATGTTTTTACATAATATTATGTATATATTAGGTTAAGTAAAAAGTTCTGAGCGTTTTTCGCTAGATGTCTTTAGTGAGCCATATCTCACGATGTGCACATCGCATCGAGTCATAGTATACACCGATTTCAAGGTGATATTACGCATCAAAAAGGTTCTTTGTCAGTTTTGTGTTCGGTGAAGCCAGTTGTGTGTTACAGCGTTCGAAAATGGAGATAAAAAAAGAGAAAATTCGATACATTCTTCAGTACCACTACGACCAAGGTGAAAAGGCGGAGCAGGCGGCCAAAAAAATTTGTGCTGTTTATGGACCCAGTACAGTATCGAATGCAACAGCAAAGCGGTGGTTCCAACGATTCCGTTCTGGTAATATGGACGTCGAAGATGAGGCACGCTCTGGTAGGCCAATCGTCGAAAATGTGGATAAAATCATGGAAATCGTCGAGTCGGACCGGCATGTGAGCACTTATTCCATTGCCCAGGAACTGAAGATTAGCCAGAAAACCGTTTGGAACCATTTGCATAAGGCTGGTCTCAAGAAGAAGCTCGACGTATGGGTGCCACATGAATTGACGCAAAAGAACCTTTTGGACCGAATTGATGCCTGCGATTCTTTGTTGAGACGTAACGAAATCGACCCATTTTTGAAGCGGATGGTGACTGGCGATGAAAAATGGGTCACATACGAGAACAACAGCCGAAAAAGATCGTGGTCCAATCGCGGTGGGCCGGCCCAAACGATCGCCAAGCGTGGATTAACGGCCAAGAAGGTTTTATTGTGTGTTTGGTGGGATTGGAAGGGAATCATCCATTATGAGCTGCTCCCATCGGGGCAAACACTTAATTCGGACCTCTATTGTCAACAACTGACCAGACTGAAGCAGGCGATCGACCAGAAGCGGCCAGAATTGGCCAATAGGAAAGGTGTTGTGTTCCATCAAGACAACGCCAGGCCGCACACATCTTTAACGACGCGTCAGAAGCTCCGAGAGCTTGGCTGGGAGGTTCTATCGCATCCGCCGTACAGTCCAGACCTGGCACCAAGCGATTATCACCTTTTTAAGTTTTTGCAAAATTTTCTTGATGGTACAAAACTGGCCTCAAGAGAGGCTTGTGAAAATGAGCTGGTCAAGTTTTTTACCAATAGGGACGAGGACTTCTTCAACCGCGGAATTATGAAATTGCCTTCAAAATGGACAAAAGTAATCGAACAAAACGGCGCATATTTAATCTAAATCGAATAATCTTGACTATGTTAATTTCATCGTCGAAATAAAGCGAAAAAGCGCTCAGAACTTTTTACTTCACCTAATATGACAGGATAATACTCATTGAAACGTTGTAAATGGCGGTCCTTACACGTGTACATGATCACTGAATATAAATTTATTTTCAACGAACGACGTCTATAAACGCGAATACTCTACACGCAGCCATTCGAGAAACGAAACGTTAGCAAACAGTGGAACAGTAGTTGGCGCATTAAATTGGATAACTAAGGAAAAGTCGTGCGCACAACTATCAGAAAGAAAAAGGACGAATTATAGTTACCTATGTCGCCCGTAAAAGGACGTTAATTAAAATCTTAGCGAGCCGTATAACGCGATGAATATCGGCTAATTAATTTGAAACCGCTTTCACAGTTGCACCTGTCGTCAAAGCTCCTAATCAGCTTCTGGGAGCACCTTTGAGCACGGATGTGCAGCTCGAGTGCTATGTCGAGGCATTTCCAAATACAATTAATTACTGGGTAAAGAACCGGCGAGGCTCAGACGACGAAATGCTGCTCGAAGGGTGAGATTATGTGTTCTTTTAATCTCGTGTGTTCTTGCTTCGTTTCCTAAAGGCTGGTAAAACTTATTGTCATCGAATTACACAGGCTCAAGTACAATGTACGAGAAGAACGATCCGGATACAAAGTTCTGATGTGGTTGTTGATCAAAGGATTTACCGAACAAGATGTGGGCAGTTACAAATGCGTATCGACGAATAGTCTTGGCAAGGCCGATGGAACCTTAAGGTTATACGGTAAGTTTTTTTACTCTTTGGAAAAAATATAAGTCGAGTGGAAATAATAAGAAACGTTTTCTTCTGTATCTTTCTGTTGATTTACGTTACGTCGTTACGCCACGTAAATCACTCACTGTGTTTCCTGTTCTGTATAATATCTGCCTTTTTAACGAAGCAATTTCTCAAGCAATTGTTCATAAATGGACATGCGTACAATTGTAATAATTTTTTTAAAACGAGTTTTTTTTTAAATAAGTTAAAAGAATTAGTTTACTAGATGATGTGTAAAAAAAAATTCACCGATATCGATGTCGGAATGTTTCGTTTAACTACGTATACTACAGACAAGGTAGGGAGGAAATTGAATGGAAATCTAAACACTTTTTGATTGCAAACCTCATCAAATAATAGAGCGAAATTTCGGTCTACGGTTTTCACGTGCGCAATTTTGATTTTTAAAGCGTTGTATAAACGACAAATATCAATTTTACCAAAACATCAAATCGTTTTAATTGGGCTTGCAAGATGGAAACTGAAAGCGGTATTTTATTATATATACATACATATACAGTGTGTTTGGTTTATCTCGAACCGTACAAACATTTCGAAAAACACGAACGATACGTTTGAGACAAAAATTGTATGACACGATGGTGGACATACTATACTCTTGCGTATTTGATATTGCGTTATAACGTATAAAAAAACCATGTATACGTAAAAAAACATTACAAAGCAGTTTGAAAGAAACGTTAAAAAATGACGTTTATAAAAAGATATTTTTCCGGTCTGATTCGTCTCCTGAAACCATTTAAATTACGTAAGAAATATGTTTCTTATCATCGTGGACAGAGAAAATATTCCGTTTCGCTTATAGACCTTCACGAGTTAAAGGGAAGAATGGAAACTAATATTATTCACAGTATATCGATTATATATGTTAACTCAAGTTGCGAATATCACATTTCTTCTATAATTTTCTTACTTTGATGTTCTTTCGCTTTAATACATCATTACCTGGACTGTATACTTCGTTTACTGTCCTGTACCTTATTTAAAATTTTATATTTTTAGTTACAATTTCAATCATTACAACCGTTGTAATTTTATTTTATGCTGAATCTGTAACGCTGAAAATAACACTGAAATGATAAGGAGTAAAGAGGTTCTACAACTACTAAAGTGTATGACACAAAAATATATTGGGGCAATAATCATTATCAATAATAGGAGATTTTTTCCTACCGGTAACCATTTTTCTGATTTCAATCATCCTCAACTTGTATTTACATTACTGAGAATCAACACTTAAAAGTATGGCACCAAAGCCAGACCCACGATTCGTACCTTATTACAATTATTCCTTAGTTACCAGAAAGGTAGTTCCATCACAAAACAAGTAAAAAATTACAGGAAGCTAATATAGGAAGAAGTGTAGAGAGTGGTGGTCTTATAAAAATGCTACGAGTTTGAACATTTGAACTTTTTTATTGCAAGTTCAGGTTATTCAACATAGATGATTATTTAGAAATATTAAAATAAGCTTCGTGTACATTAAGATAAACTTCAGGTATGTAACAGAAGACTTATTTTAACACATGTATGTTTTACAATATAAATATAATTAACAGGAATAAATTTCGATACGTTGAGTATGTAGCGAGGAATAACCTTTGCGTGTTACAATTAATCAAATGAAAGAATCTCTTCATTTAAGTTTATTTCTAAAAATTACAAGTATATTAATCTCAAACATTCTTCTAAAGTCTCCTGCGAAATATCAAACAATGGAATCTAATTTTGATGCATTTTATTTATCAATGATATAAAATGAATTATAAGACTTATATCATTTTAATAAGCAAAAAACTTATGCAAATGTTAAAGCATAGAATAAAACAAAAGTTATTACAGTTCCATTCTTTATTTGATATTTGTACATATATAACTATTGCCTAAAATCCAAGTTAAATTTCAGAAACATAAATTTATGTTAATTTTGTGAAGATAGGTTACCTCTCGAGACGTTCACTTAGATTCGGAGTTGAAAACTTGCGTCGCAGGAAGAGCGTAACTGTACCATGGAAGCTAATTTTGCTAGATATGAAATGACACGTTTCTTGTATTTCGTCATTGTCTCCATATCAATGTTCATACGCCTTTCTTTCTCATTTTCGATTTTCTTATACACCTTACCAAGCGTTTCAGAGCTGAAATCTTGCGACTCCTCGTCGGAAGACGAGTTCGCTTCCATCTCTCTTACAGACTCATGCGATAAAAAGGAAGAACTGTCACCTGTACGCGACACTTTGTCAGTTTTTCCGTTGCAACTGAACGTAGAAGTGGCTTAACTTTCTAGCTCATTAATTCTTATATCGACTGAAATATTTGTCAGATTAATGCGCAAGTTATATTATTTTACAAAATTACATTATTACGTTATTTTTTACCTGTTTTTATGTGCCTTTTCCCGTTTAATTTTTGTTCTGAAACTAACCGTCTAATAATTAGTATTATAAGTATTTTTCTATTGTTTAAATAATGAAATACCAACGAAGCTGTATCTCAAGTTATCAATTTGAATTGTACGAGGTGCGGTAAAAAAAGAAAAACCCAGACTGACTTCATAAAAGTTTTATTAAGTGAGCCAATCTAAATTTTGTTTTCAGAAATCATTGGGGCTATGGTAAAGTCAATCTGATCGCTATATTGTTGCAGGAAGGGATTATTTTCAAGGGAGTGGAAGCAAAATTTAGTTTGGTTGATTTAATAAAACTTTTATAAACTCAGGTCCAATCCTTTTTCATAGCATGTGCTTTAAAAGCTAACCATTATTTATAAAAGTCGCCTAAAAATAACTGATTTTTCTGTGAGTTTAGCGTGGTTCCATTTAATGGGTTCAGTCCATGAACTATATGTATGCATCTGGGATCGTAGTCCATTCCTCTTTCGTTAACGCCAAAGGCCTCTTTAAATTTCCATTACAAATCTCCGCGTTCTAAATCTACAAGTATCTTCTAAATCTCTGCATTCTAAAAGCCGCTGCAACATTTCGAACGTGAAATTGCAGTGAGTTGGGACACCAGCCTGTGGTTTCTTTAGATTCAAATGTTACGAGTAGTATTTGAAAAAGCAATACATTCTCAATAGAGTAGAATGCTAAATATAATTACTATAAATATAATTATCTCAGTGTCCCTAATGTTCTTTTTCACACTTACGTACATAATTTACGATCTCAATTTTATTTTGCTGAAAAAAAACTTGCACTGCAAGTTTTAACGTGTATCTGTAATGTATAAGGTATATAGCGTATATTTGTAATGAAATCAACATGGGCATTTCTGACTTCTCGTACCGAAGGTTTGATCGAAAATGTTTCTTTTCTCTCGCAAATATTTCCGCTGTCATTTTCTTCTTCAAAGTCGCTTTCTTCCTTACACATTTCCGCTGTCATTTTCTTCCTCAAAGCCGCTCCCTTTCTTAGACATTTCCAAGTGCATCGAAATCTTCTTAAAATAGTGTATCTTCTTAAAATAGTAATCGATCGACATGAAATTTTGATCAATGTTGTACGTGTACACTCGTTTTCTTCGATGTCGGAGTGCAGGAATGGACATACAAATATACTCCTTTTTTTAAGGACTCGAAAATACTAATCTACTAAACTTATGACCTAGTAATAAATAAATAATGAGATATTACTAAAATGAAATAGAATAACGTGATAAACTGAAGAAATGTAAATAATCGCTGCTGTATTAGCAATTGTAATGGATTCTACATTTTTCCAAGCAATTTTAATCTTCGTTTCACAGAAACGTTCGATTGCAATTAGCATAACAATATCGACGTATTCGACACGCTCGTTTAAAAAATACATAGTTCGTCTTTCATGATAGTCTACTTTCATGATTTCTACTTAAATTACCCCATACACGTCACTTTGAATCTACATATATATACATAGAATACATATATCGTACACGTATATTCTTATACTCCGATAGTAGTAAAATAATTGTAGCAGAAATAATAGCAGTGCACTCACATATATATCATCTGTTTTTAGAAATAAAAATCGGTTTCGATAGATCGTCACGCGGCAAGGATCATGTATCTATAATTGGTGGTAAGCTAATCCTTTTCCTCTCACAATGATCTTAGAAAACGAGGAGAATGGAATAACGTTAATTATGTTTATTTAGGTCTAGCGGAAGCAGCGCAAAGTTCAGGCGCTAATAGCGGCGGCAGACGATTGTTTGGATGTTGGAAGAAGTTATCACACTTCTTGTCGATATGTCTGTTTGTACCAGTGCTACTGTGGCCGCGGTGAAGAAGGCATCTGCTGTTGGTCACCGCGAAGCTGAGTGCCGGATAACTTTGTGCCAAAGGACAAGAAAAGAGGAAGAATGTTTGTGCGTGTGTGCGCGCGTATGTTTGAACCTATACAAAATCAAAGAGAGTATTTGATTCGAGAAAAAAGAAAAAAAGAAAGGAAAAAAAAGCAGAAAATTCGAATTATTTGAATGTCCGTGTGAATGATAAGAAACAGCGAACCAAAGAAAAAAGAAATACAACGGAGGCTCGCGTTCTCCACATCTTCCTATTTCCCTTTCCTACTTTCAAATGTCGAAAACATTTTTAGATCAATGGATGTTGTCAATGTATGCGCCCATTTAGATTTGCAATTAATTTTGCTGAACGTCGATTATGAATCGGCGAATCAATGGAACGACGCACCGCCAAAAATACAAGACTTGGAAACGCTGAAGCAGCTTGGCCCTTCCTAATAATGCTTAACGAGACGTTGATAATAATACTTCACAATCATCTTATCATTGGTATCAGCGTTGCGGATATTTAGACGTCAGGAAATTCGATGTTTCGAAATAAAAGTATGCGATCGAACGTTGTATATATATTGTCTACAACTACACACACCCGTGTTCCATTTCCTGCCCTTCTTTATTCGAGATAATTTCAGTATAACTTCAAATACTTCTACCCTACATAGCGCGATGAAAGTATAACGCAGCTTGTGTATTGTATCTTTTACCGTTTCCAAATCGTGAAAAAATAATTTCTGTAGCTATTCTAAAACTTTCAGTTCCAAATCTATTTAACGATCTCTAACGAGAAATAGTTGTATGCAGGTACTAACTGACTTTTCAAGTAATTTCAACGTTTCAATAATCATCTTGAATACCTTCGAAATGCGACAAAGCGTGTATATTTTTTATATTCGATCTCAATTTTCGCAGATATGTACAATGTACATACTTACGTAAGTAGTACTTATCGACGCAGCAGCACTTGCTACGGCTTTTAATAGGTCAGACTGGTCTACGTTATCAACCGAAACTCAATACTCGCTATAATATCACCGGCGAAGTACAGATACCATAGATCAGATACCAGGTACAGGTACAGCTACCAAGAGGAGATTCTGTACCTCGCCGATGATAATATGTACATGTCGAATGTACCTTATATTAAAGAAAATAAATCCAATAAAAACTTACATTTCTTGTTACTTATGACGTACGTTAAAACTTGAACGAATTGGTTAGCAGTTAGTATTTTGAGCATAACCCGCCGATTAACTTATAAACTTTTCAAGTAACTCATAAGCGTCTCTCATTACATCAAGGTGACAATAGAATATCGTAACTTTGTCTGTTTTTAAGATTTAAATAAAATTTATTAATACAGATAAATGTATTAAATAGAAAAGACTAATAAACGATTATTAGTAAATAATTAAACGTAATATCTCATTATCTCATTCAAATCTATAGAATACTTGTTAACATAAACGGAGTAATTTACACAAATTAATTATCGAGAAGAAAAATTATAGTTTTGTGATCCATTTTATATTCAAATTTTGCTTGATAGATATTTAAATTGTACATCATACAAAATGATAAGATAAGATATCTGAAAAATATTTGTATACATTTTCAAACCATCAAATAGGTCTTTGACATTTTTGAAAATGTTAATTTCTTAGTTACGAATGTTTCATTAATTATAATAGATAAGCGATAGTTACTATCATCTTACAAACCTAAAATGAACAAGTGTAGTGGTACTATTTTCTAAACTGAAGGATATAAATTATTCATTAGTTGCTTCTTAGTTACGAATGTTTCATTAAATATAATAGATAAGCGATAGTTACTATCATCTTACAAACCTAAAATGAACAAGTGTAGTGGTACTAGTTTCTAAATTGAAGGATATAAATTATTCATTAGTTGCTTATCTGAATTACATTACTGAATGAATTATATTACATTATCTCAATGAGATTACTCAATCTAAGTAGGGCATTTACCAAATTAAGAATCATTTACTTCTTTTTAAGAGCTTACTTAAGAACCGGTACTTCTTTTTTCTTAATTGTATGAGTTTGTTATTTCAGTTTTGTAAAATCAGATGTACTTTGATATATTTATTTTTAAAACAATAATATACATATGAAACAAGCAAATAATACAAATTTTCTTCTTTTTAAGGATATCTCTCTTCTTCGTCTTATGCATTCGGTTTATCGTTTGTCATGAAACTCGTATTAATTCAAAAATAACACGTAGTTTCCGAGACAAATCAACTGACAGTAGTTACAAAATTACGCATTACATGTACTACACTATATTTACACTATTATTAAAAGATTCATTGTAGGTATACTACAAGAAACGTCGTGAAATTTTTTATAGTAGAAAGGCGGTACAACAATGTTGTACGTAAGAAATTCTAAATGGAATTTAAAAATCGGTCATTTGACCGGTCGCTGTAGTTTACTGATATATCGTTCAAATAATTGTATTCTGACAATTTACAAAACTATACTAACTAAGAAAGTACTGATTCTTAGTTCTATGCATACATCCGTAGAAATTGAAAAAATGATACTTATATACTGGAGACAATTAGATTACATAATAGCATCAAATTCGGTATAGATATGACCGATCATATGCTCAGAAAATACACTATAAAATCTAAATCTCGGAGATGACCTCTACGAGTAGTTTTCAATATCTTATACCTAACAGGGATAAATATATGAATTTTATATTAAAAAAACCACGAGAGAAGGAATTTCCCCCGATCGCTTAGGAGTTGCAATAAAACGATTGGTTCGCAATATGTTAATCTAAAATTTTGCGAAAATTGGTTCATTGGTTGCTACACATAGGCGTCCAAAATTTGACAGTTCTCTTTGACGTTGTATGCACGAAATTGCTCATTGTGACAAAAACTGGCACATTTATCTGCGAATTTACGACATGGCGATTTTTTAACGTCATTTCCTTAGCCATATATTCCGCAAAATATTTTATGGCATACAATTCCAAGAAGCGAACTGATGTTGATAGTTCATTAATTTCATGTTAGGTAGGTCATCAAGAATCATATCAGCGTTAATACTATCATCATCACTATGCTCTTCCATGAACTATAATGAGACATCAGATTATGACACGGTTGTGTCACACTGTGATATATTATCCTCCGTTATTAGCGACGCCGTGTCTCACTATAATCTTCTATGCAATTTGCAAAATTAAGACAATGAGTTGAACGTAACAATATCTATATTCTTCTCTATTTGCTAGACGCACTACTTTTACCGAAGAATTCTGGTTCTAAACAACCCGAACACAAGAAACAAAATTTTTCGAGCAATCCACACTTTTTTTTTTTATTTATTTATTTAGATTTTACAATTTGTCCAGTAGGCCATTTGGTAAAATATTATAGCTTAGTGGTATAATAAATAGCATGTGGATGGCTACCCCCATTGGGACGTAACGTTTTGCACTGTGCAGAGATCATCAGATTTTTCGAATTCTCTTCTGGAATGGCAGTCCAGTTCTCTAGTGGTCGTCTTATGATTAAGTATTACCTCGACCAGTCAGTTCTGCCCGAGCAGTCGAGCTATGCGGACGTGAGAACCAGTGTCTCCGTAAGTGCGACAAGTGGGAAAGAAAAGTGACGTACAACAGAACCAATCGCTAAATGATGGAAAACATCCAAAAAATACCACCAATAAAAATCCTAAATAAAGGCGAAACATATGCCATAAACAGAGCTGTAGACAAACCAAGCTCTAATAAACCAACAAGCGAAGTTCAGAATTGCTCAGTTATAAACGAAATAGTGATGGAAACTACACAAAAAGACGCCGAAAAGAATAAAATCAACAATGATCTACTACATCATAACGAAAGCTGGAAGACTGTAACTCCCAGCAAAAAACGAAAAATAAATCCAAACACAAATGCTAGGAGGACTATAGAATCAGAAAGACAACAATGGCTACAGGAAATTCCTATACAAAACTCCTTCAGCTCACTGACAGAAGAGATGGATTCAGATCCAGCTGAAAAAACCAATAACACACACTCCCAAACCACCACCAATCTACATAGACGCTAAAATAATAGACCCCCTCAATGATCCGCTAAACACCATGGCAGGAAAAGAAAAGTACACCATTAAATAACTTAAACTGGATCAGGTAAAAGTACAAACTAATACCCCAGAAATCTATAGGAAAGTGACAAAAGCACTAAAAGAAAAAAACGCTGGGTATCATACTTACCAACCCAAAACTGATAAAAGCTACAAAGCAGTAATCAGAGGCTTACATCCTAAATCAAATACAAACAACATATGCGAGGAATTAGCCAAAATAGGACATCAGGTAAGAACGATCAATAATATAACCAGATTTGATACTAAACAACCACTACCGCTATTTTTAATAGAGCTTGAACCTAAAAATAACAACAAGGAAATTTTCGAAATTAAAAAAATTCTAAACACAATAATTACAGTCGAGCCACCTAGACACAAAAAAGACATACCACAATGCATGTGGTGTCAACAATATGGACACACAAAAAATTACTGCAACAGAAACTCGGCGTGTGTCAAATGCGCAGGAAAGCACCCAACAGTGAACTGCCCACACACGGGAAAAATAAATGATGTAAAATGTTACAACTGCGGTGGAAATCACCCAGCTAGCTACAAAGGTTGTTTAGATAGAAAACAACTTCAAAGTAAACTTTTTCCGCCAATTCGAAACAGGACTTACAACAATTTCCACACGCAACAGAATAATACAGAATCTATGACAACGCCAAATCCACAGCACATAATGAACAATAACCACAGTAACACCAACACCGCTGGTAGCCGAAGCTACGCGCAAGTAGTCAACCAGTCGTCACCCTTAGACAATCAAAATCAGAACAAGCACAGCAACGACACTACAGAAATCAAAGAACTACTAAAGCAATCTATCAAAAACACCGAAACACTTACAAAAATGATAAGCGAACAAAACGCAATCCTCAGACAGCAAAACACAACAAATAACAGTCATGCTACAACTACTTACTAACATGCTGAGCAAAAAATAAAAATGGACATGCTTAAAATAGCAGCCTGGAACTCTAACGGCCTACAACAAAGGGCCCTAGAAACTAAAACATTCCTGTACAACAATAATATCGGCATACTACTCGTATCAGAAACACACTTCACTACAAAAAGTTACATAAAAATACCGTACTACACCATATATGATACCAAGCATCCCTCAGGAAAAGCACACGGAGGCACCGCAGTAGTAATAAAAAACGACATTAAACATTACTTACACAGCCAGGTTAGTAAGGAACATATGCAAGCAACCACCGTTACTGTACAAACTAGCAGCAATCATTTACAGTTGTCAGCAGTACATGTACCGCCGCGACACAAAATTACATCACAAATGTGGGAAGAGTACTTTCAACACTTAGGTGACAAGTATATCGCAGCTCGAGACTACAACTCAAAGCACACACTATGGGGATCAAGAATCACTACACCACGAGGTAGAACTTTGGAAAACTACACTAGAAACAATAACTTCAATATATTATCCACGGGAAGACCGACATACTGGCCGACAGATCTGAGCAAAATACCTGACCTACTTGATTTTGCAGTTACAAAGGGACTAAGCGCAAATAAACTAAACATAGCCCCCGAAGGAAGTGGGGGAGGCTCTATGTGAGGTGATAAGACGAATATGGAATGGAGAAGGAATGCCCGAAGACTGGAGGAGAGGCGCAATATGCCCGGCCTATAAGAGGGGAGGAAGGGGAACGGTGAAGAGCTACAGGGGAATCACGCTGATGAACACGGCATACAAGATATACGCAGGGATCCTAGACGAGAGGCTGAAAGCGGAGATCGAAGACAAACTAGGAGAGAACCAATTCGGGTTCAGAAAAGGAAGAGGAGCGATGGATGCGGTGTTTGTGTTGAAACACATACTGGACAAGCAAGTAAGCAGAAGAAAAGGTAAGCTGTTCGCGTTCTTCGCAGATCTGAAAGCGGCATTCGACAGGGTAGACAGGAGAAAGTTGGAGGAGAGAATGAGAAAAATGGGGATAAATGAGAAGATAACCAGGAGAGTCAGAGAAATATACGAGGAACCAAAGAACACCGTGAGGATAAGGAATCAAGAAACAAGAGAGTTCTGGACAGTGAGGGGAGTGAGGCAAGGGTGCCCATTGAGCCCGACATTATTCAACATATACGTGGCAGGGCTAGAAGAGGAGCTAAAGAAAGGGCAAGCAGGAGGCATAGTAGTAGGAAATAGGAAAGTATGGTCACTTTAATATGCAGACGACATCGTCCTGATTGTAGACAGAGAAGAGGAACTGAAGGAAATGATGAAGAGATTCAAAGCTTTTCTAAAGGAGGCGGAGCTAGAGCTGAGCACAGAGAAGACAAAAGTAATAGTGTTCGAAAGGAGAAGGAGCAATAGGAGACAAAGAAGGTGGAGATGGGGAGAGCAAAAAATAGAAGAAGTCGAAGAGATTAGGTACCTAGGATATATACTCCAAAAAAACGGGGGGGGGGATGATAAACATATACAGGACAGAAAGAAGAGGGCAACAGTAACGATGAAAAAGACATGGAGCATAGGAGAAAGAGTATTCAAGTCGGACTTCGAGAGAAGGATGAAGATGTTCGGAGCACTGGTAGAGAGTGTGGCGCTTTTCGGAGCGGAAGTATGGGGATGGAACGATGAGAAAAGACTGGACACAGTAAAAAGAAGATACACAAAATGGATGCTGGGCCTAGAAATAACTACACCCAACCACATACTAGTGGAAGAGAGCAAGATAACAGAAATAGGGGAAAGAGCTCTGAAAAGGGCTGCAAGGTATGAGGAGAGAGCCTTGGCATCAAAGAAGGAACTAGTAAAGGAGTGCATAAAGGAGAGAGAGAAGAAAGAAGAGGCTAGAGGAAGCAAGAGAGGGAAGGGCACAGGTGAATGAAGAAAACGAACAAGAAAGACTTACAGCTGACCAAATAGCGGAAGAAAGAAGGAGGAAGGAAACGGAGGAGAGAGAGAAAAAGATAAAGGAGTCCAGACACTATAAGATCATACAAAGAGAAAAGTTACCAATGTACCTAAAAGGGAAGATGAAATGGAAGGACAGGAGCATGCTAGCCAGATTTAGGTGCGGCAACGAGGCCAAGGCCAGGGAGCACTGGAAAGAGGAGGAGGAGAGAAGGTGCAGGCTATGCAAGAAAGGTGAAGAAGATCTAAGGCACGTAATAGAGGAATGTGAAATAACAGGAGGGACAAAGAACCTTGAATACATAAACCTGAAGGCATAAGAGGAAGCCGAACGGCGAGAAGGGAAGACAACGAGAAGAAAGACCAAAGAAAGACCAAAGAAAGCAATAGAAAGTAGAGCAAAATAAGAGTGAAAACAAGGTAGCGCTAGATCTAGGTGCAATGGGTAATAGTGTAATATAAGAGGCAAATAAGATAGCGTTAGAAATAAGTGCAATGTGTAAGAAATATAACATAAGAACATAAGAGTGTAAGAAAATGTAATGAAGCAAAACTGGAAGTCGTCCAAAGCCGAAAGGCACGGACTAAGTTTGAATAAATAATAATAAACTAAACATAGCACCCGGCCTCGAGCTTACCTCCGACCATACACCCATAATAATTACATACAGAAACAAATCAATACTTTACAGCAATTCAGAGACGCTATGCAATAAAACCACCAAATGGCAAGCATTTAAAGAAATAATTGCGAGCAAAATCAACTGCAACATCCCATTGAAAACACCTGAACACATCGATCAAGCAGTAACAACATTTACAGAAACTATTCAAGAAGCAGCAAGGGCAACCAGTATACCTGAATCAACCAACAGACAAACAAAAATAATTCCAGTAGACATCCTCGAAAAAATTAGAGAAAAAAGAAAAGTGAAAGCAAAATGGCAAAAACATAGAACAAAAGAAAACAAAAAACACCAAAACAAACTCGCAAAGGAAATAAAAAATAAAATAAAAGAGCACAACAACAACGAGTTTACAAAGTTCATCGAGCCACTATCTGCACACGAGAACCACAACTACTCCCTATGGAAAGCCACAAAAAAATAAGGAAGACAATAAAAATGGTCCCAGCAATCAGAAGAGCAGATAACACATGGGCAAGAAGCAATGAACAGCAAGCTGAAGAATTTTCCAACCACCTATGCAACACATTTACACCACATAATATCAACAACAGCAACCACAATAGTCATACGGACGAGGATGCGCTAACCACAAGTACATCAACTGACAAACACTACACCATACAGTTTCGTTATCATCAATAAACAAGTATAGAACCTCACAATGTAACACAGGGGAACGACAAAGAAAAACGGGACAGCAAACACAGAACAACTTATTTCATGCAGCATGAGTATGGAAACAGAGAGGTAACCGACGCGAAACAGTGACAGAATCTAAAATTACTTGCGAAGCCGGAAAAGATGCAAAAAGATTAAATCCAGTGCCTATACTACCAGGAAAGAAAATACGAAAATGCTAGAAATGATCGAAAGTGCAATAAAAGAAAACGTTGGATCAAGCGTCAAATCCAGCAACAAAAGAAAAAGCAACAGCATTCCTGCGAAGAAAGGAAATCGAAACCAACACGGTTTTTGCGTCCTAGATATGCCGTGCCAGCCCTTAAATGACACGGTTATGGATGACTAGTACAACGAAAGAAAGAGCGAGGTATGGGCAGAAGTATCTGTAAGGAAAAAAGGACAAAAATAATTTTGCTCTTATTGCCTCTGGATAACCTTGCACGTCGAAGATGCACAAATCAGGATCAATAAGCAGCCCAACAGGTAGGTTGTAATCGATGATCAAAGATACGAGAAAAATAATCAAACCTTAACAGTTAAGATACAAGACAAGATGCTCTTTCCTCGGAAGAATTCTCTTCAGAGGAAACATCAATTTAGACCCAAAGATAAGACATCACAGGGAGAGTCATCCAGAACCCCGAACGTTCAATGGGAGGCCTTGGACACATTTTTCGGAGATTCATTCAATGTCTTCCAATCCGTCGGACATCTAAACGACATATGCCGAACATATAGAAGGCACAGATACAGGCAACCTTTCGCTGAAAGTTGCTCATCATATCGCCATTCAATGGAGAACAAGATGCTCCTGCAACAGGAGTTGCAGAAAATCGTTTGGGCCGCACTTTGAGCTCCTGGTCCCTAAAGTGACGGCCATAGCCAACGCCTTATGCGGCCTATTGCCAAACATTGGCGGGGTTGAAGTCGAAGCTCGCCAACTTTACGAGGGAGTGGTTCGATCCAGGATCCTGTACGGGGCCCCGGTGTGGGCGGAAGATCTGCTGAGAAATCGTCGCAGCTTACTGCTACTGAGGAGGTTACAGAGGATTACCTCCATCAGAATAGTCAGGGGATATCGGACCATATCCCACGCGTTGGCTTTCGTGCTAGTGTCTTACGTAAACTTAAGGGTTGGTTGATGATATAATATAGCTGAGACGTAACACAACAATTAATTTTGTTTCAATAAAACTTTATTATGAATTCAGCAATCACAATGTAATACACACTGAATTAACATAAATCACAATTCACTCCAACCACGTTTTGTAAGACTTAGTTACAATGATACGTTAAGTACGTGACTGTTATAAGGGTAGAGACCGGTAAAGATATGTTGACTATTCTGAGGATACAGAATAAGTAAGTTTTACTGACGATACTGTGTCTGAGGACACGGGATTATCGGATTTGTTGATGACAGTTTTGGTTAAGGAAGTAAGGGCAGTAGACACCGTCTCCGATTGGATAATAAGACGGTAGGTGGACCAGGAAAGGTTTTAGCCACCCTCGTGAGAAAGTTGCTAACGGAACATACCAGACGTGAGGAAAACCAACTTTCCGTGTTAACCCGCACTAAACAATAAATTAAGGAAATCTAAGACAAGAGACACTCGCTTTTTTTTTATTTATTTATTTAAATTTCACAATTTGTCCAATACATTTGGTAAAATATTATAGCGGTATAATAATATAACATGGCTACCCCCAGCCGGGTACCATCAGGGGTTTGTTAGGTTATGTCCTTTGTGAGATCTGTTGGGTGTTTCCTTTTTAGTCTTCTTTCCATGTTTGATGTGTTGACCGTCTCCGCTGCCACCTGGTTCGGGTGCGTTGCTACTCTTTCTCTGTACCTTCTTGCACATCTGCTAATCTCCTCCTTGACCGTCCTCGTTTCTAACGTACCATGGCGCGTTTACTATTGTTCTAAGAATTTTAGCTTGCATTGTCTATTTTGGTTATATGGCTCATTGCTGCTGTTCCCCATAGTGGTATTCCGTACGTCCAGATTAGTTTTATGATCATTTTATATATTTTTAGTTTATTTTCTATACTTAGTTTGGATTTTCGACTTGTTAGCCAAGACATTTGTCTCCTTGTTATCTGTGTTTTGTCTATTATTGATTTGATATGCTGTTTCCATGTGAATCGTGTATCTAAGTGGAGTCCTAGCTATTTGACTTGCCTTGTTTGTATTATGTGCGTGCCGTTTAGTATAATGTTTGGTGGTATCTGAATGTAATGTGTTTACATTTATCGGGGTTTGCTTTAATTTGTTTAACTTGAAGCCACTTTTCTATTTTTGTGATATGTTCTTGTAGTAATGTAGCTGCTGTTGCAGGGTTAGTGTTCCTGACTAGTACAGCTGTGTCATCCGCAAATGTCAGTATTTTGCTATTGTTAGTTGTTGGTATGTTGGCCGTATATAATGTGTATAGAATTGGTCCTAAGACGCTTCCTTGCGGAACCCCTGTCTTGATGTCTTTAACTTCAGAGTATGTCTTTAATTTTTACTACGAAGGTTCTGCTGCTTAAGTAAGATTTAATTAAATGGTATATCAGCTCCGGGAATTGTTTTCTGATTGATTGAAGTAGGCTATTGTGGTTTATCTTGTCGAATGCTTTCTCGATGTCCATAAAGAGGGCTGTGCAGTATTGTTTGTTTTCTAATGCTAATATTATTTCATTGACCAGTCTGTGCATTTGCTCTATAGTGGAGCTCTGAATCCGAATTGGTGATCCGGTATTAATTTTTCCTTCTCTATTATTGGTTTTATGCGGTCGTAAATTACTTTCTCTAGTATTTTAGAGAACACAGGAAGTAATGAAATTGGTCTGTATGATTTAGTTTGATGTGGGCCTTTGCCTGGTTTAGGTAACATTATGATCTGTGCCAGTTTCCATATTTTAGGGAAGTATTGTATTCTTAGTATTGCGTTATCTATTATTGTGATTTGTCTTATCGCTTTTGGCGGAAGGTTTTTCAAGATTTTGCCATTGATTAGGTCGATTCCTGGTGCTTTATTATTTTTTGTTTTCTCGATTATGTTTGTAATATCCGCATGAGCTGCTCCTGGCGCTGTAGATGTCGCTGCTGGGTACGGCCCGCTCTTCTCCTCTATTTTTGTATCGTGGAAGAAAAATCGGACTCCGGTCGCCGAGATTCGAACCCGGGTCCCGAACGTTCGTAACCTAAGGCCCTAGCCACTGCGCTACCGTCGTCCGACTCTATCGAGTGCCACCACAGGCCCTTTTCTTTCCACGATACTACATGTTTCTAATTTCTTGTGCTGTTGTTTTGGGTATGGTGTAGTGTTTGTCAGTTGATGTACTAGTGGTTAGCGCTCGTCCGTATGATTATTGTGGTTGCTGTTGTTGATATTATGTGGTGTAAATGTGTTGCTTAGGTTGGAAAATTCTTCAGCTTGCTCTTCATTGCTTCTTGCCCATGTGCTATCTGCTCTTCTGATTGCTGGGACTAGTTGGAGTTCTCGTGTGCAGATAGTGACTCTATGAATTTTGTGAACTCGTTGTTATTGTGTTCTTTTATTTTGTTTTTTATTTCCTTTGCAAGTTTGTTTAGGTGTTTTTTGTTTTTTTTCGTCTGTGTTTTTGCCATTTTGCTTTCGCTTTTCTTTTTTCTCTGATTTTGTCGAGGATGTCTAGTGGAATTGTTTTTGTTTGTCTGTTGGTTGTTTCAGGTATAGTGGTTGCCCTTGCTGCTTCTTGAATAGTTTCTGTAAATCTTGTTACTGCTTGATCGATTTGTTCAAGCGTTTTCAATGGGATGTTGCAGTTGATTTTGCTCTCAATTATTTCTTTAAATGTTTCCCAGTTGGTGGTTTTATTACATAACGTCTCTGAGTTGCTGTAAAGTAATGGCTTAATACTGTATGTTATTATTATGGGCGTATGGTCGGAGGTAAGCTCGAGGCTGGGTGCTATGTTTAGTTTATTTGCGTTTAGCACCTTTGTAACTGCAAAATCTAGTAGGTCGGGTATTTTGCTCAGGTCTGTCGGCCAGTATGTCGGTCTTCCTGTGGATAATATATTGAGGTTATTATTTTTAATGTATTTTTCCAAGGTTCTACCTCAAGGTGTGGTGATTCTTGATCCCCATAGTGTGCTGATGTGAATTGACGCTACACTAGCGGCGTCTTCTCCGTTCGAATTACGGGCCCTAGCGCTTCGGCGGGTGTACCATCAACTGCGGAGCCCGTGCTCGGGCGGGGATACGCTCTCTGCCGACCAGTCGGTCCGTGACGTCCGGGAGGAGGCAAGGCTCGAAACCTGGGTATGGTGGCGTATTCAGCTCGCCGCGGAGAATACGGTGCGGCCTCATCGAGCCGTTGGAGCGGTCCTACCGAACTGGGTGGCCTGGAGAGATCGTGGCGGGCTCTCGCTGACATACAGGATGACGCAGATGCTCACTGGGCACGGAGCGTTCGGGGAGTTCATGCTAAGGATTCGACGGAGGGGTGCCCAGCACGTGTCACAATTGCGAGGAAGAGGAAGACACGGCACAGCACACGCTGGAGTTCTGCCCGGCGTGGGAGGAATCGCGAGATCCTACGGCTCGCTATCGGCGAAAGTTTGGCCCCTGAGGCGATTGTAGAGGCCATGCTGAGGGGGCGACAGGAGTACATCGCCGTTCGCTCCTACTGCGAGCAAGTCATGCTCGTAAAGGAGCGCGCCTAGAGAAAAAGAGTGAGAAGCAATCATCCATCGAGGGTGCCGTCACGCCCGGGAGGGTCTGCCCCTCCCCCTCTAACTTGCACGACGGCCCAGGCAGCGAGACGTTACAAGGAGTGGTCTCTTCTAGCGGCCCAATCAACTAAGGATGGCTCCCGATTGCACCATCAGGGAGAAGACGAACTTCAAGGCACTTCTACCAATCGTCGGGATGACCACCGTGGAAGTTTTAGCCGGCACGAATCCGGCACTACCCCGGAGGGCGCGGAATGCCTATGAAGGTTTCCACCACGAAAAAAAAGAAAAAGAAAAGGAATAGCAGAAAATGCCTGAAGCAGACATATACGCGAAAACAAGAAATGATTAGTTCTGTAGCGGAACATGAGTCATAGGACGAGGAGGATCGAGAGCGTCTCATGTTGTTGTGCATCGGAACACGGATACAGCCTTGTCGCTCGAATTATATCGATAGACAAAAACAAAGTCACCGTTATGGGCAACCGCCGATCTTAGACAAATTCGAATTATCCGACTCTCCCCCCCCCCCCCGACCAGTATAAATATACGGAGGCGATCGCGGGCGAGGCAGTAATATACCGAGTGACACATATTGGCGACCAATATCTTCGAGTAGAGATTTCCACGAGCGAACATATTCTATTGGTGCGAATGCAGTAAACGAGCGTCTTACGATGATTTGTACTTTATTTATTTATTTATTTATTGATTCATTCATTCATTCATTCATTCATTCATTCATTCATTCATTCATTCATTCATTCATTCATTCATTCATTCATTCATTCATTCATTCATTCATTCATTCATTCATTCATTCATTCATTCATTCATTCATTCATTCATTCATTCATTCATTCATTCATTCATTCATTCATTCATTCATTCATTCATTCATTCATTCATTCATTCATTCATTCATTCATTCATTCATTCATTCATTCATTCATTCATTCATTCATTCATTCATTCATTCATTCATTCATTCATTCATTCATTCATTCATTCATTCATTCATTCATTCATTCATTCATTCATTCATTCATTCATTCATTCATTCATTCATTCATTCATTCATTCATTCATTCATTCATTCATTCATTCATTCATTCATTCATTCATTCATTCATTCATTCATTCATTCATTCATTCATTCATTCATTCATTCATTCATTCATTCATTCATTCATTCATTCATTCATTCATTCATTCATTCATTCATTCATTCATTCATTCATTCATTCATTCATTCATTCATTCATTCATTCATTCATTCATTCATTCATTCATTCATTCATTCATTCATTCATTCATTCATTCATTCATTCATTCATTCATTCATTCATTCATTCATTCATTCATTCATTCATTCATTCATTCATTCATTCATTTATTTGACGGTGTCTTTACTTCCCGCTCTCCTTACTTCACATTATTTACCCTCGAACAATCCTCCACAGTTCAATGAAAACTGAACGACGATGGACAGCGGCTGCGAAGTAACAGGAGTAAGGGAACAGATAAGGAGAAAGGCCATTGTGAACAGAGCAGGGCCCGAGAACAATGAAGAAGAGGACGACAATATCGTCATAAAACTCAGCGAATGGAGGGCGATGACGGAGATCATCAGTGAAGTCTTCCTGGAAATACATGGTCTGGCTGATAGGCTGTACCTCATGGCGAAGAAAGACGCCAATATTAAAAAGAGGGGGAAGTCATCAAGGACAAGGCAAACACTAAAGTTAGGAGTTAGAAGTTAGAAGTTAGGAGTAAGAAGGGGGCTAGGATGATCAGAACCATCAGAACGACGACTGCCCCCGATAGAAAAGAAGAGAAGGAAGGCAAGAGGAAGGAGATATCGCCCATCGATTCGAAGGACGATAACAAAAGGAGGAGACCGGGGAATAGGGAAGTTTCCTACGCCGAAGTTTGTGCCGTCCAGGGTTCGGCGAAAGCAAAAGTGTACCACACGGACAGTGACGGTAGAGAAGATTGGACCGTCATCCGAGGGAAGAAGGAAAGAAGAAGGGACTATACAGAAATGGATAGAGGTGCCAAAGAAGACAAGGCACCTAAGGCCAAGCCTAAGAAGATGGAGAGGCCGAAGAGGATGCGTAATAAGCCCGAAGCCATCCTTGTCAAAGTAGGACAGGATAAGGAATGGATCCAGGCCTACAAAGAGATGATGAGGGCGAAGGATGCCCTAAGAGAAAGTAATGCTATCAGAAAAACAAAACTAGGTGACATTCTTATCGAAATGAAGACAGGATGCGATGTCAGCAAGACTGCGGCGGATCTTAACAGCGTTAGGAGGAAAACTGAGAGCGCAACCAATGCGGGATAAGACCTCAGCAGAGGTAAAAGAAGTAGATCCCCTCATGACCAAGGAGGAACTAGCCAGGGAGCTAGAAGTCCAACTTGGCATCAAAGATAGCAGTGAGGTGGAAGTGAAAACCTTAAGAATGGCACCGCGGGGCACCTAGTCGGCAATAGTAACGCTGCCGAAGGTTTACCTAAACAAGGATGGGTCAAGTCGTAAGATCAGAACCGGCTTGACGATAGCCACGATAAAGGCGATACCAAATGTAGTACGATGCTACAGATACCATACGTTTGGTCATATCGCGTACAAATGCACGGCGATAAGTCCCGGGAAGGAACTATGTAGGAAGTACGGGAGCAAAGAACACACGATAGCTGCCTGCACTAACACGCCGTGCTGCGCCATATGCAGCAAGGTCAAAGGAATCAGATTTGATCACGTGACCGGGTCGCTGGCTTGCCCAAAATAAAGAAGGCTGTTGAGAAGAAAATGAAAATTTTACAGATAAATCTCAACAGATGCAAGCCGGTGCAGGACCTGATGCACCAATGCGCGATCGAATATAGACCGGATATCGTGGTAATATCCGAGCCAAACAGACAGCTCCCGTATTGGATTAACGATACTAAAGGAGACGCATCCATATGGGTCACCCTCTTTAACGGTGAACTTCTGGACGAGACTACAGCGGTCAAGAACAACGGAATCGTAGGCATATGCGTTGGAGACGTCTTCTGCATCAGCGAATACTGCTCGCCTAACTGGTCCGTCCGGTCGCTACCGTTGTGAACATATTTTTTAGCGTACTCATAACACGTTCTACCTGCCCATTGGCCAATTGGCGGCTTCATTATGAGAAAAAGTTTCGTACCTCAATAAAAAATATGAGGTGCAATACAGATTTTGAAGCTAGCAACGGATGGCTACAGAAATTTAAAGCACGAAAGGATGTAAAACATTTATGTTAAAAATCTTTCTGCAAAATAAGACAGTGCTAAAGCATTCCAGAAAACTTTGTACGGTCTTGCACGTAACCAAAATTATTCAAAAGATTGCATCTATAACGAGGATGAGTTTGTTGGCAGCGGAAACTCTTCATAAAGCATGCAGTAAACTCCTTCGTTTCAAGGAAATAGAAGAAGAAATGATGGAAAGGAATAATGATAGAGAAGAAATGTCAGATATTCAACAAATTACGTGACGCATTTTTTCGTATGCAGATTATGAAACAGAGGACACCGCAGAATGGATCGGAGTTGATAGAAATAAATAAAGTCGTCAAATTTTGAACGAGGAAGAAATTATACAAGTCGCACCGTATGAAAATCACAGCACCTATTGACGGATTAGAAAAAGAAGGGGAAGGAAGAGACACACGGACACTTCCCTTCTTTAGGAAATTCCGAATTACATGTCCTCCGCGAGCTGTAAACCTAATGACTCCGAGGTTAGGTAAAAAAAACCCCGGGAAAGTACCAGCCGGAAGGACACAATGGGCAGACGACATTCTACGGCTGGTGGGGAGAATCGCGTAGTTGGCCGTGAACCTCCGAACAGGACGGCCCCCTCTGCCCAGAAAAGGATACCAGGCTTAGGTCCTGACAGTGAGCGCGTTAATCTATACAGTCATTCAATGATAGAAAAAAAAAACAGAAAAATTGGAGAAAGTGACAAAAAGTGAAAAATAGTGCACATGCCATCATCACTATAAATAAAAAATAGAAGACAACGATAATGAAGCCAAAAGCAAGGAAGCGGACCCCGCCATAAACCAACAAAAAAAGCCACGAAAAGAAAAATAATAACACAAAAGACGACCGAGGACACCAACAGCAGTGTAATACTGACAGCACAAAAGACGCGGAAACTCAATCCTCCGCCAAACCTGATAAACAGGAACAAATGAACATATAGTAGCCAAGAAAGCATAAACCAAGAAGAAAACAATACACAAGACGCGACCGTCGAAGAAAAAGAAAACATGAAGTAGACAAGAAGCTCTCCACCATCAGCAATTCCAACAAAAAACAGATTCGAAGTCCTACAGTCACAAGAATCCAGTTTATCTCAACTGCAGGATCACCCACAATCAATATCAACGAAAAAATCAACAGTGCAAAATACGATCTTGGAAAACATAAAGAAAAAGAACGAAGAATTACAAAACAAAGTAAGCAGGCATGTTACGTTAGAACATCACACGACTGAAACAAAACAAAAGACGTACGGATAAACATCCCCCCCCCCCCGCCCCACCAAGGAAGCCGGCAATGTCACAAGCGCGGCCTACTCAATCGGACTAATTAAAAGGCCTATCCCCATCGGCAACGTCACTGAGGGCACAGGCACATCATGGACTGCCCACCAGCCACCCCGTAAAGGAGCACGCGGACGCCCCCGCATCCGCAAAGGGTGACAGGCCCCTCCCCCAATCAACATAACCTATCAGGACCCAAAAGATACATTAGCACTTATAGAAAATTCGCTAAAAATTAGAAATTTCCATATCAAACGAATACACGCAGGTAAGCACGTGTTATTCCTACTGTGGCGGTACTCGACAGTAAATTTCCAACAGTTTATGTCTCGAATATCTCGAATCTCGAATCGTAGCTATCCGAGCTCGAACTTGTAACCGCGCGTCGCGGACCGAATATAATCGCGAGTCTCGCGTCAAGTGTACTCATCAACATTACAGTTAATAAACGTTTATTGTTAAATACACCTGAGTATTCCTTCCAAATCTATCACGACATACCACCTCACTACAAAATATAAATGACTACAACAAAGCGAAAGAAATTCTGATCGCAGCCGATACAGCAATTTACACATACGCACCCAAATCTCAGAAGCACCATACATATTTGCTATAAGGATTAGGCAATAGCTTCACAGAGTCAGAAATACTAGAGAACCTACAAGCCCTACAAATAGACAATATACAGTTCACTAAAGTGTCGCGTTTCTCGATAAGAAAATCAAGGGAGAACAACATATCGTTCCCAATCTTTATAGTAAAAGTAGTCCCCAATAGCAACATTGGAAACCTATTAAAAGTAAATCGACTCAATTATTTTAAAGTATCATGGGAAAAAATAAGAAAAAACGACATTACTCAATGCCACAAATGTCAACGAATAGGTCACATAGCGCAAAACTGTAACCTAAATTACCGCTGTGTAAAATGCACTGAGCCACATGGTCCAGGAGAGTGCAAAATAAAAAAAGAAGACGCAATAACCAAAGACAAAATATTCTGCGTTAACTCCAAAAATTACGGACACCCCGCGTCATGCAAGGGGTGCCCCAAAATCGTAGAGCTGCGCAAAAAGCTAGCCGATAAAATGAACAAAGCTTAAAGAACCAAAGATTAAACGAATTGCCCAAATAAGCCGAAGATACGCCCCAGAACTAAAGTTCTCTGACGCAGTGAAACAACGAATAAACCTAAATCAGGCAAACGAAAATCCGCCACAAACAACAAACTTAGCTCCGCGCTCAAAGCAAAACTCAATCCCAACCGATAACACACCTCAACTAAACATTATAAACGTTATTGAAGACTTTAAAAAAAGTATAATCAAAGCATCAAACGAACAACGAATGCGATTAAATGAAAAAATCGTTATCAACGCATGAAAAAAGGATCGACTTCATCTTCAGCACTATCAATAGTATAGATGATGTTACGTCGCGCAAGACATCTGCACGCCATCCGGCGCTGCTTGACCGCCGACGGTCTACGCACCTAGTAACATTGGTAGGAGGTTCCATCCCCTCTCGTCACTCTTTAACATTGGCTTAAACCAATGGACATCGCAGATCGTTGCCCTCAGTCTATTCACGAAAAGTGTGAACAACGAATCCACGCAGATATACCATTTAATTAAATCTTACTTAAGCAGCAGAACTTTCGTAGTAAAAATTAAAGGCATACTCTGAAGTTAAAGACATCAAGGCAGGGGCTCCGCAAGAGTGCGTCTTAGGACCAATTCTATACACATTATACACGGCCAACATACCAACAACTAACAATAGCAAAATACTGACATTTGCGGATGACACAGCTGTACTAGTCAGGCACACTAACCCTGCAACAGCAGCTACATTACTACAAGAACATATCACAAAAATAGAAAAGTGACTTCAAGTTAAACAAATTAAAGCAAACCCCGATAAATGTAAACACATTACATTCAGATACCACCAAACATTATACTAAACGGCACGCACATAATACAAACAAGGCAAGTCAAATAGCTAGGACTCCACTTAGATACACGATTCACATGGAAACAGCATATCAAATCAATAATAGACAAAACACAGATAGCAAGGAGACAAATGTATTGGCTAACAAGTCGAAAATCCAAACTAAGTATAGAAAATAAACTAAAAATATGTCGGAGTCAGGTTGGCATTTTGGGGCGTTCGATGTACCTTTACTTACTTTACCGTCGCGGATGTAGCTAATGTTTATCGGTACAAATGTGGACACTACAAGAGGCTATGAATAATAGCGGCGATAGGATGGTAGAGATGATGGTGACAACGAGTTCAGGTTCGATAACGAATCCACGGTCCACGGGATGACAAGTATCAACGTAATACACGATTCGGGTAACTTTCCCGATAATTCAATCAGCAATTCGTCCAACGACTAACTAACTAACTGACTCCTGTAATCCAAAAGAAACTGCCCTTATATACTCCTGTCTCCACATCTCAGGTCAATCTTTGTTTTTAAGGAGAGTCATATAATCATTTCATACCTCTGTCAGGTATGCGTCCCTCCCGTGACTGTGGCTACGTCTAGTGAATCGCTATGTCACCTTGAACCCGAACCCATCGTCATAAAACCCGGTTGGAACGTTAAAAGTTATTCCTTATTTTTATTTTTATTGCTTAAACGTAGCTACCGTAAAAAGTCTTAACTATGGGTTTTTCCCAGCATTCCCGAAGGGAAATCCGGCTGTCCTTCCTTCTCCGACACGGCCATTCTGACAATCACCCGTCCTCGGGTGTATCTAAAATATCGTGCATTCCTATATTAGGTTTGATACAACTGACATTATTTACAACTTAACTCAATGTCCGAATAAGCCAAGGGTCCAATGTAACAACAAAATTTCGTTCTGAGGTTTGACAACAGAAAAATAAAAGAGAACAAGAATTCGCATCGTTTGTGTTTTAAGTGCTAGTTGCCTTCTGTGAGTTACCAGTCAGACCGTAATGACACAACAGATCATTTTCGATTTCGTACACCGATGAATCTCAGTTTATTGGATCATATTATTACGTTGGGTGTATTACAAAAGTCCAGAACACCACACACTGGGTGCATCTCAAATACCAAGCACCGCACACTGGGTGTATCTCATAATACCAAACACCGCACACTGGGTGTGTCTCATAATACCAAACACCGCACACTGGATGTGTCTCATAATACCAAACACCGCACACTGGGTGTGTCTCATAATATCAAACACCGCACACTGGGTGTGTCTCATAATATCAAACACCGCACACTGGGTGTGTCTCATAATACCAAACACCACACTGGACATGTTACTACAATCACAACGTGATGTTAGTGATCCTCTGAGGTCAGTGTACTTGCATTGTTATTATCACCGTCGTTATCATCTACGTAGACGTCCAACTCGGCAGGAACGCCACTTTCCGGCATTTTTCTTAGTCTGTCATGGCTGTCTTTGTACGATCTTTTGCCGTCTAAAGTTTCTCCCTCTAGAATCTCTGTTATTACAAATGGACCCCTGAACTTTGGATCTAGTTTCGTCTGATTCCTTTCTTCATTTTTTCGTAACACAAGGTCGCCGAGATTAAACCGAACTATTCTGGCTTTCTTTTTGTCAAATCTGTCCTTGTCATATTTGGCACTAGCCTCTATATTTTTTAGGGCTTGTTGTCTTACTTCGGCAATGTCTATTGTCTTCTCTTCTATGTTGTCTGGTAATATCAAGTCATATGGTCTTACTGCTTTACCGATCAGTAGTTCTAACGGGCTCGACTTAGTCACCCGGTTGATGGTGCAATTTAACGCCAACTGTATTTCCCCAACCGCGCCTTGCCCGGTCGTCTCTACAGTTGTAAACATACTCTTTAGCGTACCCATAATACGATCTACCTGTCCATTGACCCTACTAGCACCGGTTGCTATTAAGTAAAGTTTAATGTTGCTATCTTGACAAAAGCGTTGAAATTCTTTGCCCGTAAAACATCTTCCTTGATCCGTTATTATCCGGCAAGGACTGCCGAATAAAAATATAGCATACGTAGGTACTTTAACGGTACTAGGGGAATCTATCTTACGAGTATGATGCAGGTATGCGAATTTAGTGAAGCCGTCGACTAAAACAATAACATGTTCTTTCGAATCACTTTTACTGCTTAGTTTGTCCGTTATGTCCACGTGAACTGTATGCCAAGATGTGCTGGTCTTAGGAATAGGATGTAGTGGTGGCTGTCCGCCTGGAGTCGCATTTGTCCCGGAGTGTGCCTGGACTGCACGACGGCCAGTTCGGTTTCCGGAGGGGGCGGTCTACGACCGACGCTGTTGCCCGTGTCCGCTCCCTTGTCGAGGGGGCCGAGCGGCGTGGTTGCGTGGCGTTGGCCGTGTCGCTGGACGTGGTCAACGCCTTCAACAGTATCCCCTGGAACAGGATATGCCGGGCCCTCGAATTTCATCGGGTACCCGCGTACCTGCGGGGCGTGGTCCGGGCGTACCTCCGGGACCGGAGTATTGTCTACACCGTCCGGGGCGGAGGAGTGACGGGGAGGGCTGTACACCGCGGGGTCCCGCAGGGTTCGGCGTTGGGTCCGTTGCTGTGGAACATCGCGTACGACGCAGTGCTTCGGACGCCGACGCTTCCGAACTCGGCGCTGGTGTGCTACGCCGACGACACGTTAGTGCTAGTCTGGGGCACGGCATGGGGTAGAACCGTCCGCCTGGCGGAGCTGGCGGTGGCCTGCGTGGTCGCCGAGATCAAGAGATTGGGACTGAGGGTGTATCCTGAGAAGTCCGAGGCAATGTGGTTTTGCCGTAAGGCCGATCACGGGACGCCCCCAGCGGGTTATCGCCTGAGGTTGGAGGGGACCGAGATCGAGGTCAGAACCAGCATGAAGTATCTGGGCCTGACCCTCGACAGCCACTGGACCTTCGGCGCTCACTTCGAGCGCCTGGCACCGTCTGTGGAGGCGACGGCGAACGCCTTAGGACGTTTGCTGCCTCGGTTGGGCGGGCCCGACGTCGGAGTGCGCCGGCTGTACGCCGGCGTGGTGCGATCGAAGCTCCTCTATGGAGCTCCGATCTGGGCAGAGGACCTGATGACCAACCGTCGCAGTCTCCTAGCGATCAGGAGGCTGCACAGGACGGTGGCCATCAGGGTAGTGAGGGGCTTCCGCACCATTTCGGCGGCAGCGGCGGCGATGCTCGCCGGGTTTCCCCTGTTCGAATTGCAGGCCCTGAGGTGTCGCGAGATTTATCTCCACAGTCGAGGTATGTCGGGCGGGGTGGGCCCGGCGAGCGCCGACGTCAGGGTTCGGGCTCGACGGGCTTTGTTCGAGAGAGGGCGCGCCAGCCTCGACACGAGAGCGGGTGCGCCGGGAATAAGGGTCCTCGGGGCCGTCCTTCCAAACTGGGATGTTTGGTTGGACGGCGGCGGGCCTCCCCTGACCTACAGGGTGACGCAGGTGCTCACGGGACACGGTTGCTTCGGTGAGTATCTGCACCGAATCGGGAAGGAGGCGACCGCGCGCTGCCACCACTGCGATGCGAGCGTGGATTCGGCGCAGCACACGCTGGAACACTGCCCGGCGTGGGCGCGGCCGCGCCACGACCTCATCGTGGAAATCGGGTGGGACCTCTCGCCGCCGACGATCCTCGAGGCATTGTTGGTAAGCGAGAGAGGAAGGAGGGCCGTGACCTCCTTCTGTGAGCAAGTTATGCTTCGAAAAGAAGCCGCGGAGAGGGTGAGGGTACGGTACTCTCATCCTGAGAGGATTGACCGGCGAGGGCGCGGCAGAGGCCATAGACGCGCTTCGGCGAGGCGCGCTAGGTCCGCCGCGCTCCCCGGTGGGGTGCAAACTTAGGCGCTGACGGCTCAGCGCCCCGGGGCCGCAAAGCAGCCCGGTAGGGGAACCGGACTGCCAGATACGGCGGCTCCGGAGATGAGGCGCGGTGTGACGTGGCCGCACATCGCTCCATTAAGTGACGTATTGAGCGCGGCGGGGGGGGGGGGGGGGCGGTGTATCGCTCACACCGGTTCCCGGGCCCCTCTCGATCGCAGCAGGGACGGTCATCGTGGAGGTTTTAGTCGATTGGAGTCCGGCACTACCACGCCGCTTTTCCCCAGAAGCGACCTGGTGCGGATTTCCTCCACGTTAATAAAAAAAAAAAAAAAAGAATAGGATGTAGTTCAGATTGTATTTTACCTGAACTGGCCTTCGAAACTCGACAAGCATAACAGTTCTCAACGAATTTACGAACATATTTCGCCATTCCTTCGAACCAGTAATACTCGTACAGTTTCTCAAGCGTTTTATCCCAACCTAAGTGCATAATTGACTGTTGCACATGGTTAATAACGGCCGCCTAAAACCTCTTGTGACAATGGGCAAGGAGAGAGTCCTGCCTTTTCTTTGTATTTTACGACAAAGGGTACCAGATCGTAATTCATACGCATTTGCGATATCTTCCGCGAGCTCATCCTTTTGCAATTTGGTGACGATTTCTGAATTTTGAGGTTCGCGATGTTGTACCGCTAATAGCCAATCTTCGGGGATAGGTTCCTGGAGCACCCCTGTCATACGCGTAGGATGGTCATCGTGGAGTTTTAGTCGGTAGGAGTCCGACACTACTCTGCTGTTTCTGCTGTTACGCGACTACTACAGCAGCGGAGTGTCCATGAGGATTTCTCCACGTACAAAAAAAAGAAAAAAAAAAAGCCAATCTTCGGGAATGTCGGTCGGATTGATTTCCTTCACTACGACTTTATTGATCGTACGGTGATCCAAGTCTACGTGGTTTCGCGAGAAGAAACGTACGTGGGCCTTTCGTTTACCTTCTCGATACATAATGTCGAAAGTACAAGTTTGTAAGTAAGCCCACCACCTACAAACCCTGTCTTTAAATTTACTTTACTACTGGATGCCTTCAAAGAATTACAATCAGTGACGACAAGAAATTCTCGTCCGTGTAAATAGGGGCGAAAATGTTTAACAGCGTGTAACAACTGCTAACGTTTCTAGTTCATATGAAAAATACCCAGATTCCGCAGGGCTAAGTCTTTTACTATAACATTCTACCACTCTATTTTTTACCTTCAACCTTATGCATTCACTCGACCGTAAACCTCCGAGCAGGTCGGACCTCTCAGGGTAGCGCTCCAAAGTTGACGAAGTGACAGAAAGTGTGTAGCAGTGACAAGAAGTGAAAATACCGCATAAATACAAGTTACCGATAATGATCCAGTTTTGCTGGTGAGTGCCGAAGCGTGCAGAAGTGTGTCCAGCACCCTGTGAAGTTCACAAACCAACACGTGACGCCCACCTGCCGAAAGCGAATCCAACAAACATAGCCAAGTGTTCGCACAGCCTCTCGACTAGTTTTTTCATATTGAATTAACTAGATCGACGATGGCCCACTCATCCCAAACGGACTCTATGGAAATTAGTTATAACAACGTCGCTCTTCCTCCCCCGTGGCAAAGGGTCAATACACCCCTCTTTGTAAATGACCCTCACACGAAAAAACGCAAAATCGAAGCTAGCAGAACTGTTGTGAGCAAAACGCAAACCTACCCATCAGCCAGCCAAGTGACCACCCACAACAGGTTCACGATACTGGAAACTGATGTCGCGATGGACACAACCACAGAGGTAAATTCACAACCAATACAAACCCCCCCCTCCCCCACCTATATTCATCGATGATGTCATTGATATTCAATCAATGACTAAGACAATTCAAAAAGAAATCGGCAAGGAAGAATATAAATTAAAAATCAGCAGCAACAGTGTAAAAGTCCTGCCGACCAACCCAGACGCATACAGAAAATTAACGAAGCTGTTAAAAACTCTGAATGTCAACTTCCACACATACCAGCTCAAGCAGGAAAGACCATTTCGTGTGGTGCTACGTAACATCCATCACTCAGTCGATCTTGACGAACTAAAGTTCGAACTTCTAAAGCTTGGCCACGAGGTAACAAACATCAGCAACATGAAACACAGGATAACAAAAAATCCACTATCGCTATTCTTCATAGACATAAAACAAAAAGGAAACAATAAAGAAATCTACAACGTCAACCGGCTGATGAACTCCATAGTTAAGTTCGAACCACCTCTTGTAAAGAAAGAGATAGTACAATGCAAAAGGTGCCAAAGGTACGGGCACACACAGAAATACTGTAATCATAATTTCCGGTGCGTAAAATGCGCAGGTAGCCACCCCACTGACCAATGCACTAAATCCCCAGAAACCCCCGCGAAGTGCATCCACTGTCAAGGAGAGCATCCTGCGAACTACAAAGGATGCCCGGCCTACAAAACATTACACAACATTAGGTATCCAAAACTGAGACCCAAGGAGATTACCACACAAGAACCTAGACCCCAAAAATTCACCTCCCCATCAATGTCCTATGCCCAGGCAGCTCAAGGAGACATAAACAACTCGAAAACCTACAGTGAACACTCAGAAAATAGTGTTCCCACCCCACAAAACCCAGACCACTTCACCAGACTCGAAAAACTCATCGAGAAACAAACTGAGCAAATTGGCAACCTCCTATCACTACTCACACTCTTCATGGACAAATTTATACGCACAGAAGCAAAATAAAACCTATACGTATAGCTCTGTGGAACGCCAACGGTCTAGCTCAGCACAAATTTGAACTAGAAATATTCTTAAAGCAACAGCAAATCGACGTAATGCTCATATCTGAAACCCACTTCACCGACAAAAACTACTTAAAAATACACGGCTACAACTTCTACCACACCCAACACCCCAGTGGAAAGGCACACGGCGGCACCGGAATCATCATCAAATCCAACATTAAACACTACGAGCTTCCATCATTCCAGAAAGATTACCTTCAAGCCACAAGCATAGCAATAGAAGACCACCATGGTACAATCACCACCTCAGCAGTATACTGCCCTCCCAGACACTCGATTGCAAAAGAGAACTTCGATAGCCTCTTCGACACCCTAGGCAATAGATTCATAGCTGGAGGAGACTATAACGCCAAACACACCCAATGGGGCAGCAGGCTTGTCTCAGCAGGAGGTAAAAACCTCCTGAAAAGCATAACCACCAGCAATCTTAACTACCTTACCACATATGAACCCACATACTGGCCCACCGACACTAACAAAATCCCCGATTTACTCGACTTCTTCGTAACCAAAAATATCTCGCCCAGATACGTCCAAACCAACTCCTCTACTGAACTCTCTTCCGACCACTCCCCCGTAATAGCAACAGTCGGTTCAACAATAATCGAGAACCCACCCAATGGCCTTATTCACAACCAACTCACCAACTGGCAGCTCTTTAGAGAAGTCTTTAACCGCTCAACCTCTGCCTCAATCCCACTAAAAACAAAAGAAGATATCGATACTGCCATAGAATACTTAAACACGAGCATAATAAACGCTATCCACTCCTCTACACCTACTAAGACTTCTATCAGTAAACACGAATATCCCCAGTACATATTAGACAAAATCACTGAAAAACGAAGACTAAGAAGAGTATGGCAAACCCATAGAACACCGGACGACAAACGCAAGTTAAACAACGCAACCAGGAAGTTAACGAAAATCATTAGGAAATACAAAAATGACTGTTTCCAAAAGTACCTTGTCAATTTGTCCCCCTCTGCCGACTCCAACTACTCACTATGGAAGGCTTCCAGGAAACTCACGCGTCCCCCGCAAATTATCCCACCAATTCGCTGTCCGCAAGGCGGATGGGCACGAAGCCCTATAGAAAAAGCCAACCTCTTCGCCAACTACCTATCCAACGTTTTTAAACCTCATTCCACCAATACCGCTCCGGAAATAACAGAACACCTGCACTCCCCCTTCCAAATGTCTCTCCCCATTAAACCTTTCACTTCTCTAGAGGTTACTGAATTAATCCGTCGCCTAAATCCCAGGAAAGCATAGGGGCATGATCAAATAAGCAACAAAGCAATTAAGGAACTACCTGTAAAAGGGATTGCAATCATTCCTTCAATCTTCAACGCAATCCTCCGCCTTGAATACTATCCTAAAACCTGGAAAACGTCACAAATCACGCTCATCCCTAAACCCGGAAAACCAATACACGAAACTAGCTCCTACCGCCCAATTAGTCTTTTACCCACTTTATCAAATTATTCGAAAAGTTGCTAACGAATCGACTCCTTCCACTCCCAGAGGATCTGAAAACCCTGCCAGATCATCAATTCGGTTTTCGGAAGCAGCATTCCACAATAGAGCAAATCCACCGAATAACACACAATATCAGCCAAACCCTCGAAAAGAAAAAATACTGCTCAGCGGTATTCCTTGATATTCAACAGGCATTCGACAAAGTATGACACGAAGGGCTTCTTTACAAACTTAAAAAAGTCCTACCACACACTTTCTACTCCATCCTAAAGTCCTACCTAACCAGTAGGCAATTCATGGTTAAATACGCAGACGCCATTACCACAACCTTTCCAGTAGAAGCGGGTGTTACGTCGCCTAAAACGTCTGCACTCCAGCCTTCGCGACCGGACATCCAACAGCCTGCATAACGGCACTTCCACCCTCAATAAAACTAAGGACCCGCCATAAACTTTACCTTTCGCTGCATGATGTCAAATGTATCTTCCGTTAATTCATTGTCCTGAAGAATCTCTAAGGTCTAGAAGTATGTTTGGCGCACATCGGGCACGTTAGAGAGGTCCTTGGGTTTATTAGGAGCACTTAAAAACACGGAGAAAGCGGGTACGCGCCCATTAGGAAAAACCGAATAGCCCTCTAATAAAACAAGCTGGTTTTTCCCGTGAGCAAGGTCACCCTCCTACTCATCCCTTCCTAATACACCGGGGGCACACCCACCCGAACTTTCTTCCGACAACTCAGTTACAATTCTACCGCCTAAGGTTTAAGTTCAAAGCGTGACTCTAGAGGAGTTTTAAGTCGGTTCTTCACCTCCTCTACGAAATATCTTCTCGTTTTACGCTCACTAGCTCTAACGTCTATCTTAATCTTATACTCGTGTAAAATAAGTGTTGAAGAATATAGAACTTACAATTCTGTGAACCACAGTGTTATAATCATTGAATCACCCCTATTATCCTAAACGAAATCAGGGGATCGATCAATTCGTGGTGTCGATTGCTATAATCGTAGCGGGAATTTACGACTCCCGTTGACGTCTCTCCTCGCGATTGCGTCTCCCCGCGATTGGTCGAAAATACAGCGGGCATACCCCAAGGCAGTGTCCTCGGACCCCTCCTGTTCTCCATCTACACTGCCGATTTACCGATATCGACAGAAATAACCATAGCAACATTTGCCGACGACACAGCGCTACTAGCGTCTCACGCCAACCCGATAATAGCCTCATCCACTCTACAGCGAGGTCTCGACTCAATGGAGAAGTGGTTCCATAAATGGGGCTTCAAAATTAATGGAAAAAAATCCACGCATGTAACCTTCACGCTGCGAAAACAAACCTGCCCACAGGTCTCCATCAACAATATAACAATTCCTAACAAGGACACAGTCAGGTACCTGAGCATGACCCTGGACAAGAGATTAACATAAACAACATATAGTAGATAAATCTAAACAACTCAGTGACAAACTTAAAAAATTTTATTGGCTCATTGGCCGTCGCTCCAACCTTAGCACGCAGAACAAAATAACGCTCTATAAGACCGTAATAAAACCAGTCTGGACCTACGGAATCCAACTATGGGGAACAGCAAGTAACTCCAACATTGAAATACTCCAACGGTTCCAATCAAAAACGCTAAGATCCCTATTAAATGCACCCTGGTACGTTACCAACGAAACAATCCACCGTGACCTCAAGATACCTACTGTCAAAGAAGAAATACACAAGTCCAGAAGCAGATATAACACAAGAATCAACAACCACCACAACCCACTAGTCTCCCAACTGCTAGACACGACGGACCTGATCCGCAGACTAAAACGGAAATACCCCCTAGATTAAATCCTTAGTTCCTACTAGAACCAACATTATAAAACTAGTATAAATCAAGCCATTGTATCACGCCAAATGAAGTTACTGAAAATTCTCAAAGAGAATTGTTGTAAATTTTCTAATAAAATAAAAAAAAAAAAAAAGAACCTTATGCATTAAGGTAACCCCACATACATCCGAACTAGCGTCGATCTGTAATCCTATCGGATAATTAGTGTCAAATATCGTTAACACCAAAGCATCAGTCAGGACGGAAACTATCCTTCGCCTCATCTTCTCATCATAGAGATTTCATTACCTGTGAAAACCCAGAGACGAACTTTCGGACGTAAGAAACTAAACCCATGAACCGTCCATACCGTGTGACGGTCGCTGGTTCAGGCAAAGAACTCAAGGCCTGCATTCCACCCGGGCCGGGGCGAACCTCTCCGCCACGAATTACATAAAGATTGTACAACCGTTGATTGTACAATCGTCGATTTTCTTCTAATTTTTCTAAATACTCTTTCCTAAACATATCGGTACTCTATTTGGGTACCAAGAAAATCCGGCATCTACGAGGGCATTTAATACGGTGTACAATCTTGCTAGAGCCTGATCTATGGAGTAGGCAATGATTAGAACATCATCCAAATAAACAACAACGTACGAATGGCACGTTGGCTGCCATACGTGTTTTTAAAGGAATCTCAAGAATGATCTCTCGTTTCGCTTGCTCGCAACATCAAAACCACCAGCCGCCGTTGAATACAATGAAGAAAAGTGTGATACAGATCACTCCGACCAAACGGTTTCTTATGTCACCACAATTAGAAAAAGGATCAAATGGTACAGAAGACTTGGCATACGACTACTTCTGGGGATTTCCGTGGCAAACGCTTTGATGGTTTTTTAAAAAAAATTGCAGCAAGGAAGAAATTAGAATATTCAGAGAAGTATCAGCTGCAAAATCATTAGGGTCGTCAAAAATGCAAAGTTCCTGTCCTCGACGGAGTCAGCGCAACACCGCCGTTCGGAAAAACGACTCCGAAAGAACACTAGACGCGCACGCAACCATGTCATGCAAACAAAAGACGTCGAATGGACCGAACAAAGGCACAAAAGAATCCGAAGAAAACAACAACTTATTGTCCAAATCGTCCAACTAGGGTCATCAATGCTGTATATTTCCTAGAATTAGGATGAATAGGGATCTGGCGAATACATAGGCAGATACATCGTTGCATTATCATTCAACGAAAAACTTCCCTCACTAGGGTCATCGAAGGTCGCTGCAATGAGCAGGCTCGCCTCTCTTCATCGTCGACTCCAACGCGATAAACAGTATGAAATCGCGTATAGTACGGTGATCCAAGAATATTTAGATTTGGGTCACATGACGAAGATCAACACGGATTACCCCACCGACCATGGGTATTATCTACCACATCACGGCGTGATTAAGAAGTCCAATGATACCACTAAACTCCGAGTTGTGTTCGACGGATCAGTATTAAGTACCACTGGAGTTTCATTAAACGATGCCCTTCATACCGGCACTAAACTACAAGAGAACTTGAGAAACATATTATTGAAATTCCGGTCATTTCAATATGTCCTTACCGGTGATATCGAAAAAATGTATCGGCAATTCATCATACGTCCAGAAGATCGTACTTATCAAAAGATTTTGTAGCATGCCGATAACGGAGAGATCGAAACATACAGACTCAATACCGTAAGTATCCCCGTATCTAGCCATTCGATGTCTTAAGCAATTGGCAGAGGACGAGGGACCTCGATTTCCGATAGCAGCGCAGATCCTGCAACGAGATTTCTATATCGACGATGCGTTGACCGGAGCCGATATGAAGGACGAAGCCCTATCAGTGAGAAATGAACTAACGGAACTACTCAAGCTAGCTGCACTAAACATCCGCAAATGGGCATCAAACGACAGGGATCTGCTACGAGGATTACCTGAGCAAGACACCAATAAGAAATTACATCTCGGTGAGTCATCAACAGTAAAAACACTCGGTGTCTTTTGGGATTCAACAGACGATTCCATTCTATATTCTGTCAAGACGATCAGCGACACTTCCCGAGTCACAAAACAGTCAATCAGTTAGGTCATCGCACAAATTTATGATCCACTGGGATTGCTCGCTCCGGTAATCGTACGAGCAAAAATGTACTTGCAACAAGTCTGGGCATTGAAGGTAGATTGGGACGAATCACTTCCAATAGACTTACGTACGGAATGGATCAGATACCATGCACAATTGCCGTTGCTAAATACTAGAGAATAATAAATTAATAGAGAATAATAAATACTAGAGAATAAATAATAGAAGACCATCATAGAATCCGTAACGAAAATTGAATTATACGGATTCTGTGACGCTAGCGAAAAGGCATATGCGGCTTGCGTATACATACGAACAACGGATCATAAGAACAATATTTGGACTCGACTCCTCACGCCGCGATCGAAGGTAGCGCCGCTCAAATCGCTCACCATACCGCGTCTCGAATTAAGCGGGGCACTTATCCTGACCTCCTTGATTTCTTTGATACAAAAGGCCCTAACGATCAAGATATCGCGGATCGTATATTAAACTGATTTCACCATCGTGCTCCATTGGATCAAGTCCTCGCCGCACACCTTAAAAAGGCCTTTGTGGCCACCTTTGTGGCGAATCGAGAGACCGAGATACAGACCAAGACCAACATCTCCGACTGGCGTCATGTGCCTACCGATGATAACCCAGCGGATCTCATCTCCCGAGGTCAGACGCCCAAGGAATTCCTGCGTCCGTCTATTTGGAAAAACGGGCCAAGTTGGCTCCTGCAGAGCGATAAACATTGGCCGATCTGGAATCCGACACCGTTGGTTGAAATCCCGGAACAAAACGGGACGACCTGTCTAACCACGAACACCATCGACAATTCCCTATTAGAAAGGTATTCATCCTGGACAAATTAATGAGAGTCGTCGGTCGGTGTCTTCGATGGAAACACAAGCAAAACCGAGCTGGCCATCTAACAGTAGACGAGTTGACTGCAGCACATAATCGATTAATACGGCTGATACAGTCCATTCATTTCTCGAATGAGATTCAGACGCTCCATAAAGATCAGACCAGGGATGTTGGGGCAAAGCCTCAATCACTAAATGCCTTCATCGACAAGGAGGGGATATTACGAGTCGGAGGATGACTCCGTAACTCACCGATGCCTTTCCCGCAAAAACATCCCATTATTTTGCCGAAGTCATCGATAACAGAAACCATCATACACCAGGAGCATCGGAACAACCATCATCCAGGGACACAAGCCACATTGTACTCGGTCAGGCAACGCTACTGGCCTGTCGATGGTCGTAGTCAAGTATGGAGCACTATTAAAAGATGCGTACGATGTTGCCGAGCCAACCCACCACCAGTGGAATACCGAATGGGAGATCTACCAGAAGCACGCATCACCGAGTCGCGTCCGTTCACTAACATCGGGATCGACTATTGCGGCCCATTCTTTATCAAGGAAAGAAGGGGGTCGTAACCGACGAAAGGTCAAGGTTTACGTCGCCATATTTATATGTCTGTTAACCAAAGCTGTTCACATTGAATTCGTGAGTAATCTCACAACCGACGCATTCCTCGCCGCTCTACGCCGATTCATCTCTCGGCGAGGACATTGCGCAACGTTTCGTTTAGACAATGGGACAAATTTCGTTGGAGCTAACAGGAAATTGAAAGAACTCCGGAACCTCTTACATTCCGACGACCATAAAGAAAAGGTGCAAAGCTTTCTATCTGATCGGCAAATAGAATGGCGTTTCAATCCTCCCAATTCAGCACAACCTTGGGGGCTTATAGGCAGCCGCGGTAAAATCATTTAAACGTCATTTTATCCACGTCGTCGGCACGGAGCTTTTATCCTTCGAACATCTCAACACCCTTATTATTGAGATAGAAGCCATCCTCAATTCCCGCCCACTTACTCCGATATCTTCCGATTCAAATGATCTCCCTGTTCTCACTCCAGGTCACTTCCTAATCGGTGACTACTATACGCGATCGACATTTCAGGGCTACTACTTCAAATCGGTTAACCAGCTGGCAGCGTATCAACCAACTCAAACAGCATTTCTGGAGTCGTTGGTACCGAAAGTATCTCATCGAGTTGACCAGCCGTAACAAATGGAACAAGGGCAGCCATAAAATACGCGAAGGCACCATAGTTATTCTCAGGGAGGATAACGTCCCAACAATGCAGTGGCCCTTAGGCCGTGTAATCAACGTCCACCCCGGAGCTGATGGAACAATCCGGACCGCCACCATACAAACAGCAACGAGCATCTTGGATCGCGGCATCAAACGATTCGCCCCACTACCCTGTCAACCAGATCCAGAGGAATTCGAACAATCACGACGAGCGAAGGATGTGGAGGAGATCTACACCTGAACGCTCACGCAAAATTTTGATCGGTGCCCTTTCAACAGAGGGAGAATGTTACATCGCGCAAGACATCCGCACGCCATCCGGCGCTGCTTGATCGCCGACGGTCTACGCACCGTTCTTCGACCCTCAATAAATCCAAGGGTCCCCATAAAACGCCAGCATTTTAACGCTATTGTTTTGACATATGTTGTCAATTTACTGAATGAATTCCACACCCTAGAAATGCTTTCGGTTTATAGCCGGTTTTAGAAAGGCCCTTGGATTTATTACACGCTATTAAAAATTACGGAGAAAGCAGGTAGTGACTTAACGCAAAAGCGAATGTTTAACTAACGGAAAATCCGGGTTTTTCCATTAAACAAAGACATCAACTAGTAACATTAGTAGGAGGTTCCATCCCCTTCCGTCACTCTTTAACATTGACTTAAACCAATGGATATCGCAGATCGTTGCCCTCAGTCTATTCACGAAAAGCGTGAACAACGAATCCACGCAGATATACCATTTAATTAAATCTTACATATGCAACAGAACTTTCGTAATAAAAATTAAAGATACATACTCCGAAGTTAAAGACATCAATGCAGGGGTTCCGCAGGAAGCGTCTTAGGACCAATACTATACACATTATACACAGCCAACATACCAACAACTAACAATAGCAAAATACTGACATTCGCGGATGACAGTACTGCCTGAGCAGCCGAGCTAAGCGGACGTGCAAAGAAGTGCTACGGAAAAGTGCAGCAAGTGGTGAAGAGAAAACTAAGAACGGCTACGCCCGTAGCCAGATGGTGGAAACCCGTGTCTTCTATCAAGAAGACTAGCAAGGTCTACAATGAAAAAACAAATCACTCCAATAAAAATCATAAACAGAGAAGATCAATATTATATAAACAAAACAACAGAAACACCAAAAACAAATGAGCAAACAAACCAAGGACAGGACTGCTCTGATACAACTAAAGTAGACATGGAAGCTAACAAGGAAACATCGCAACAAGAAGAAAGCTGGAAGGTGGCCAGCTACAACAAAAAAAGAAAAATATCGGGTAATCTCGACACGGAAAAGCAGCGATGGCACGTTGGCTGCCATACGTGTTTTCAAAGGAATCTCAAGAATGATCTCTCGTTTCGCTTGCTCGCAACATCAAAACAACCAGCCGCCATTGAATACAATGAAGGAAAGTGTGATACAGATCACTCCGACCAAACGGTTTCTTATGTCACCACAATTAGAAAAAGGATCAAATGGTACAGCAGACTTGGCATACGACTACTTCTGGGGATTTCCGTGGCAAACGCTTTGATGGTTTTTAAAAAAAAATTGCAGCAGGGAAGAAATTAGAATATTCAGAGAAGTATCAGCTGCAAAATCATTAGGGTCGTCAAAAATGCAAAGTTCCTGTCCTCGACGGAGTCAGCGCAACACCGCCGTTCGGAAAAACGACTCCGAAAACAACAACTTATTGTCCAAATCGTCCAACTAGGGTCATCAATGCTGTATATTTCCTAGAATTAGGATGAATAGGGATCTGGCAAAACCCGCTGGCCATGTCCAGACTAATGAAATATCTCGCTTTTGCAATCTCGCGGCTTGATCCGCAATGAGGGTAAAGGATACCGATCCGCGACCATACTTTTATTTAGTTCTCGAAAATCTAACAATCATCTATCTGAACCATCGTTCGTCTTCGCGAGTAACATAGGGCTCGCGAACGGCGAATTACTAGGCCTTATAATAGTTGGCTCTAATTAGTTCGCCTATTCTCTCACGTACCATTCTGCGCTCCTCCTCGCGAAGCCTATCAGGACTTCTTTGTACGGTGATGTTAGGATCAATTAATTTTAGTTCTAACTGGCGTGTATTTACGCGAGTACGTAGGAAATCCGCAACGAATGAATCTTTGAATTCTCGAAAAGAAAGATTAATCGACTTTTATCACTACCACGCACATCATTGTCAACTTCATTAACATCGATTTCGTCTTCGGCGGTTTTATTACAGGCGTTAATTATTTGTCCCACACATAGCCAGGCTATTTTGTGCAATATTACGTCAAAACCTTGACTCAAAATTCCACGATCAATCGCGATATCATACTTTAAAATAACCATCAGTGAGGACACGACGAATTTATTTCCAATGTAAAACCACTAACGCCGGCAACGGACGAGAGTTGAGATGTACAAATATTTCTCATTCCTCGCATTACTACTATATCAATCGTTCTTTTGCCAGAAAATCTTAAGACCACAGATTCTTTAATTGGTGAACACTCGGCTCCAAACTCGGGGCAAAATGGAAACGACTCACCCGGATGACCTGATCCACCAGTTGATGCTTCCACTGTGTAGAAGTCGATTCGACGCTCGTTACTGAAATTATATTCAGGGCACTGTTTTCTAAAGATTTTCCTCCATAATCAAATTGATAACTGCGCATCATGCAGCGGAATCGGTCGTAAGCTCTTGCTGTGTTATAACCGGCAGTGATTCCACTTCTGATGTCGGAGTCAGGTTGGCATTTTGGGGCGTTCGATGAACCTTTACTTACTTTACCGTCGCGGATGTAGCTAATGTTTTATCGGTACACTACAAGAGGCTAGGGATAATAGCGGCGATCGGATGGTAGAGATGATGGTGACAACGAGTTCAGGTTCGATAACGAATCCACGGGAGGACAAGTCTCAACGTAATACCCGATTCGGGTAGCTTTCCCGATAACTCGATCAGCAATTCGTCCAACGACTAACTAACTAACTGACTGACTCCCCTAATCCAAAAGAAATTGCCCTTATATACTCCTGTCTCCACTTCTCAGGTCAATCTTTGTTTTTAAGGAGAGTCACATAATCATTTCATACCTCTGTCAGGTATGCGTCCCTCCCGCGACCGTGGCTACGTCTAGTGATCCGCTATGTCACCTTGAATCTAAACTCATCGTCATAAAGCCGGGTTGAAAAGTTATTTCTTATTTTTATTTTTTTTTTTTTTATTGCTCAAACATAGCTATCGTAAGAACTCTTAACTATGGGTTTTTCCCAGCATTCCCGACGGGAAATCCGGCTGTCCTTCCCTCTCCGACATACCTATATAGGTATATACGTATACAGGGTGGTTGGTAACTGGTGGTACAAGCGGAAAGGGGGTGATTCTACGCGAAAAAAGAAGTCGAAAATATACAATAACAATTTTTCGTTTGAGGCTTTGTTTTCGAGAAAATCGACTTTGAATTCGACAGGAATTCGACTTGGAATCGACAGGTTTCCCATGACAAACTCATTCGGCTACTTCAAGACATTCATTTTTCAGAAGAGATATCCACGTTTCGGAAGAATCGAAATATGCCGGTCAATGGGAAACTCCAACGACTCAATCCGTTTCTAGACAAGGCAGGAATACTGCGCGTCGGGGGCCGACTGAGTCAAGCACCGATGGCTTTCACACAGAAGCACCCGATCATCCTGCCCAAATCTCCTACTACATCCCGGATAATCGAACACGAGCATAAGGTCAGTCTGCATGCAGGTACACAAGCGACTTTATACGCAGTGAGACAGCGATACTGGCCCATCGATGGCAGAAGTCAGGTATGGCGTACGATAAAAAATTACGTCCGCTGCGTTCGTGCTCATCCACCACAAGTAGACTACATAATGAGTAAACTGCCGGAGGCTCGAGTAACTGAGTCTCGACCATTCACAAACGTCGGCGTCGACTACTGTGGGCCATTTTACATTAAGGAGAAACGAGGCCGTAGCCGCCGCCAGGTCAAGGTATATGTAGCCATCTTCATATGCCTAGCAGTCAAGACGATGCACATCGAACTCGTTGGTGATCTCACGAGCGAATCCTTCATCGCCGCTCTTCGTCGATTCATCATTCGGCGAGGGTTTTGTTCGAGCATCCATTCCGATAATGGCTCAAATTTCATTGGTGCAAACAATGACTTCTCCTACGACATCAGGAGGGTCAAGTCAACGACTTCTCCGACGACAACAGGAGGGTCAAGTCTACTTTTCCTACGACATCAGGAGGGTCAAGTCAACTACTTCTCCTGCGACTCAATCAATTGGAGTCTCGATCAAACATCAACTCAAGTCAGTCTACATCAAGGATCAACTCAAGTCAGTCTTCATCAAGGATCAATTCAAGACTCTCGATCAAACGTCAGCTCAAATCAGTCTACATCAAGGATCAACTCAAGTCAGTCAACAAGTCGAATCCAGTCAGTCGACAAAGCACACTATCATACGCGACAACACGAACAGAGTTTCAGGTCGTACTCATTCGTAGTCAGCTTATATCAACCATTACCCTTATTATCCTACAAGAAATAAGGGATCGAACGATTCGTGGCGTCGATTAGTCAATCGTAACGAGAATTTACGACTCCCGTTGACGTGCTTCTTCGAGATCGCGTCTCCCCGCGAACGTGCGAAATTTACATGGTCCTTCGAGCCGGATTATTCAGTGGCAAGTGGATAGTGTTGACACGCAGCCGTTCGAAATTACATGGTCCTTCGAGCCGGATTACGTGCCAACAAAAAGTGCACTGACCAGTGACTATACAGTGTCACGTGAAATCCACATTCCAACAACTTAGTCAACTGAAAAGGAGCCGCAATCGGCAAGGAACGCCTCCTTCGCTCAGCATTTACACGAGCCCACGCCGCACTGTAACGAGTAGCAACCGATTCCCAGATCAACGTCCATTTGATCAAGGTAAGATCGTTTCTACTATTAAAATCAAATATGGCTCACGCTGAATCGATCAGCACATTGCGGCGGAGACGAAGCGCCTTAGCCAGCCGATTTGCAAACACGAAGCGTCAACTCGACTAGTGAGTAGGATTAAACCTAGTGAGGGAGAAAAAACTCTGTTCCAACTGTCTACGTAGCACATACTCCGCGGAGGAATGTCGATCTGGCAGCTGCATGCTGTGCAGTAAACGACACCACACTCTCCTCCATGCGAACGTAGACAAACCATGGCAACTAATGCACACGAATCTAGCATGTCTGTCATCTAGGTTATGTCCGACTGTTGTTTTGTCTACAGCAATCATAAACATCAGAGATCAAACCGGAAACATGCAACAGTGCAAAGTCTTGTTGGACTCCTGCTCCCAGGCACATCTTTTGACCAACGAAGTGTGTAAGTGGCTCGGGCTGCCCACACAAAAGGTAGATACACCGTTATGTGGTGCCAATCAAATGCAATCACAGATCCGCCAAATGACTCGAGCAAGAATTCAGTCACGAATCAGTGATTATCAGGCAGAACTGACATTTTTGATCATGGACAAGATTTCGTAAGCCGTCCCATCAGACGATATCGAGCTACGCAGCTTAGATCTATCAGAACATATACCATTAGCGGATCCAACATTTTATCGATCATCAGACATCGACGGCCTCATTGGAGCTCAGCTGTTTTGGGATCTCCTTCGCGAAAGAAGGGTGTTCTCAGCAGACCAGACCCTGTAGTTACGGAACACCGAGTTAGGTTGGGTGGTCACGTCTTCAAGACATAGGAAGAAGGGAAGAAAAGGAGGTCGTTCCCGACGAGAACACGAGAACGATAGAGCCTGGAGTTCCAAACACCCCAGCGACCAAGGGAGGACAAGCGGCTGCCATGGAATGCCAGACGGTTGAAAGAAGAAACAGCAAGAAGAATGAGCCAGAGGAGAAACAACGGCGAACATAACTCCGGGGACAGAGGCGAAGGGCCCGAGAAAAGCTTCAGAGGGACGATTGGAGAACGTGCGAAGAGGGGAAGACTGCCCCTCCCACATACACCGCGAATATCGGCGGTAACGATCACGCTGAAGGATAGATCGGTCCAATCCTACGCGAAGGTGTTGGCCGCGGCCAAGGACAGCGTCCCTTTGGCCGAGGTTGGCATAAACGCGGTAAGGATGCGAAAATTATGACTGGAGGCGTCGTTCTGGAGGTCTTCGAGGATCAGAAGAGGGAGAAGGCTGCAGCGCTCGCAGCACGGCTGAACCGGATCCTAGATCCGAGCAAGGTCCGCGTGGCAACACCCTTCAGATACGTGAATGCACGACCAGAGTAGACATTTCGGCAACCAAGGAGGAAATCAGGAACACCCTAGGGAAGGAGAGTGGTTGCAAGGCGGAGGACGTCCAACTGGGAGAGATGCGCTTCGCTCGAAACGGTCTTGGATACGTGTGGATCCGAGGCCCGGACGGTGCAGTGAGGAAACAGGCCCAGGCTGGCAAGGTCGCCATAGGAAATCGATAGCGAAGGTCAAAGCCATAGAGCGAAGACCCTTGCAATGAAGACAGTGCGGCAGAACAGCCGCGTGAAACGACACGGCCGATGGAATGGAGGGACGACTGGGAAGTCACGGAGGAAGATATGTGGGTGGCGACCAGAAGAATGGCCTCCCGCGACGTGGCGCCGGGCCCGGACGGAATCTTGGGTCGGATCTGGGGGGAAGTGATGGGGGTCATGGCCCGCAGACTTCGGCGCCTCTGCACGAGATGTGTGGGATTGGGCTCAGGACGTCGTAGGGTGAGGACGTGTCTTGGCGCGCTCCCGCTCCGAACATTTATTTCGTGATTCTTTTGGTATAAAAGTGTGACGTGTGTGTTCGTAATAACATAATAAGGGTAATATGTGTAGTGGAGTGGAAAAATTTAGCAAGAGAAGTAGTGGAGTGTCGATTTACAGATAAATAAATGATAGTGGTTTGTCGTAACGGACGATGAAGAGAATTAACGATCACAATTTCGAATGAGACGAGGAATTTGACCCTTTTAGTGGACATTAAGGGGTCGGCGATGCGTGAATATCTTTTAGTGGAGTGATTTAGCCGTGTGTAACTATTAATATTCGATGAAAATTATAAAAGTGGTAGTCGAGGTTATAGGCGGTTATGACGGTGTTGTTTACAACGTAAAAACTTTAAACGGTGGGGAAGTTAAGCCTTCCGTGGCTGCGGGAATGTTTTAATTGTGTATGGAGTGTGTGAGCATTTGCAAATTTATATGAGGGATGTGTGCTTTGGCTAAATTATTGTGGTTTTTTATAATAATACCCTTCGGGATATAATAGACGTTAAGTGCATATTGTGTGCGATGGAAGATATTTTTTTTTCTTTTTTTACGTAGATGTTATGTAGTGGAGTTGTTGCATAGGGTGTAAGCTTTTAGGGTGGAGATGTGCGAAAAAATTATAAAAACTCTTGAGCACTCGTGGGAGCACTTCGAGGTTCCCAGCTACCTCGTTCGGCTGATCCGCGCCTACCTCGACGACAGGTGGGTATGCTACGCCAGCAAGAAGGGGGACGAAAGGCAGCCCGTCGAGCGCGGCGTTCCGCAGGGCTCGGTGTTGGGATCGAACCTGTGGATCATCGCGTACGACGAGGTACTGCGCTGCCCGCTGCCTCCGGACGCGGCCATGGCATGTTACGCGGACGACCCTCCGGTCTTGGTCGGAGGTCGCGGGTGAAACGAGACGTTGCGCATCGGCGAAATCGCAACGGCCTGCGCGACCCGTGCTGTGCGCGAACTGGGCCTGAGGGTCTCTCCTGCGAAGTCGGAGGCCATCTGGTTCTACGACAAGAAGAGGCGAGGGACTCCGCCGCCCGGCCTATGCATAGACATGGCAGGCGAAACCGTCGAGGTGAGATCGCAGATGAAATATCTGGGTCTCGTTATCGACAGCCAGTGGACGTTCGAGCCGCACTTCGACTCCCTGATTCCGAAGGTGTCGGCGGCTGCCAATGCCTTGTGCGGCCTGCTACCGAACATTGGCGGGGCGGGAGCTGCGGTGCGCCGACTTTACGAGGGCGCCGTCCGGTCCCGAGTGATGTACGGGGCCCCGGTATGGGCGGACGATCTGATGGCGAGTCGTCGCAGCTCACACCTATCGAAATACCTGAGCAACGAAATGTGATAACACTACAAACTATCATACCGACAGACTTTCAAATCTTAGAAAGATTTTCATCGTTCCCATTACTCACACGAGTCGTCACCTACTGTCTAAAATTTTACAACACCAAACAACATTCAAGACGCGGAGGACAGCTGACGATAGAATAACTAAGTCAAGCTACCCGTCGAATCATAATCCTACTCCAAAGAACAGCTTTTCCGAATGAAATGCAAGACTTACGTACGAAATCAACACCGAGCAAACCAAATCGATTAATCGCTTTAGACCCATTCCTAGACGCAGAAGGGATAATCAGAGTCGGTGGCAGGCTAGCCCAATCAGAGTTGAGGTACGAACAGAAACATCCAGCCGTCCTACCTCAACAGCATCATCTCACCAATTTGATTATTCTAGAGGCACATATCAGACAGGGCCACAGCAGGGTACAAGGAGTACGGGGTACAAGGGTACAAGGAGGGCTACATGCAGTACGACAAGCATACTGGCCGATCAACGGAAGAGTAGTGGTAAAAGTGGCAATTCGAAAATGCGTAATATGCCACAGAATGCAAGCCAGAAGCCCGCAATATCCAATAGGCCAACTGCCAACAAACAGAGTCAAATTTGAGAGACCCTTCTTAGTGGTGGGTATCGACTATTGCGGGCCACTGTACGTCAAGGAGAAAAAATATCGGAACACGAAGAGACTGAAGACGTATGCTGCATTATTTGTGCGTTTCAGTACAAAGGCCGTACATATTGAATTAGTCAGCGATCTTACATCGGAAGCATTTCTTGCAGCCCTGAGGAGGTTCGTCGCTAGACGCGGGCAATGTACGGATATTTACAGCGACAACGCTTCAACGTTTACCGGGGTCAACAATGAACTACACAAGGCCATTAGGATAATAACTTCGGAGACAAATATACAGCTCCGAAATTACCTACTGAACCACAACGTAAAGTGGAATTTCATTCCACCCCGTACACCACACTTTGGCGGATTGTGGGAAGCAGCAGTAAAGGCGTTAAAACACCACTTAATTCGCATAATGAAGGACACCCTCTTCACGTACGAAGAAGTAGCGACCTGCATGATAGAAATCGAAGCTATCCTCAACTCAAGACCATTAACTCCCTTATCATCCGACCCCAACGACCTCAGTCCGTTGACACCCGGTCACTTTCTGATCGGTGAGTCTCTAACCAGCACCCCCGAGTGCGATCTTACAGTCCTCAAACCAGGTCGATTATCGTCATGGCAAAGGATACAACAAGTAAGGCAACATCTATGAAATAGATGGTATAAGGAGTACGTGAATCAGCTAATGGTCGGAGAAACCTGGCACAAACCTACTGTAAAGGCTTCGAAATCCACTACAATCAAACCGTCCAGGGGCAGTTTTTCCTCGGGCAATACTTCCACGATAAACGTCCAACACAACGTGTCGACGTTCAATGATCTCTCTTACATCACGTCACCTGTACCACCCGAGATTAGAAACGTTGCATCGGAAAGTCACTCCCCGAGACATAACGTAAAGACTTCGCCACCTCAGAGATGTGCCACACCTGCAATTGGCCCTAATCAGAATAATTTCCGCATTATTACTACCATGACTAATCACTCAAATGGCATCGGTCATTTACATAACATTCCATCTGATCTCAACGATTCCCATCGTTGTTACCCATGGCTGCAACGACGCCACTATATTCTCCAATGGCAAAACAAGTGCCAATTACGACGCCCAACGCTTCTTCTCCACCAAGGATCATCACCAAGAGAATGCGATTCGGGCGGGTCATCGGGGGGAGGCCAGTCTCCCAATCCACCACAGACATCGTTCACATTTCCAAGACAGATCATCCCTCAGACAACAGCTACTACATGCCACATCACGGTTCGATAAGGTATAAGATCCAAATCTCAAAACACCGCGCCGTGTTTGATGAATCGTCACCAAGCACCACCGACGTTCCTTTCCAACGATTTCCCGATTTAACCTGGGCGCTCCGATTTTCGCATGCTGATCTGCTCGCATTAGAGTCAGCTCGCTACCAGTGTCTACCAGCGCGCTTGATTCAAAATTTCCGATCTTGACATCCTTACCACGCCTTGTTTGTAACAACCGAAACACGCTACAACTTTTCTTTGAAGACTCACCCAGATTGTCGCACTTTGATGCTATGTGTTCGTACTCCCCACATTTGAAACATTTAAGTCCTCTCGACCTGCTCGGACACCCCGCGTACAAGTGCTCCGCATCACCGCAATTGTAACAAACCCGAAATCATTGAACTCAAGGAAGGCATGCTCGTTCTACTGAAGGAAGACAACACCCACCCACTTCAGTGGCCTATGGGTCGAATAACAAGTTTACACATAGGAACAGACGGAATCACCCGAGTGGTGGCAGTGAGAACGAGCAACGGAGAATATAAACGCGGAGTCAACAAAATAGCCCCATTATCCATCGACGATAATGAACCGGAAGAGAAGGAAGATCAACATAGAAATAATAAGCAAAACGAAACAGACAGTTATAGTCAACAATAAACCAGTAGAATATATAAGGCAGTTGAAGGTTAAGATAGTCAGTGTACCGCTCTACAGCGACTTAAATCTAAATTATATATTTGAAACACAAAAAAATGTAATTCCGACACATAAAACACTGTATGGCTATGTCGTAACTTCACGTATCGGTACTTTTGCCTAAACCACTCCTCAACCGAAGTTTATTGTTTATTGTGAACAACATACAAATGTAACACTCATCTAATGGTTCAATAAACGTTATAAATATAAAAAAAAAACAGTTCATCATCAGATATCGTACCGTGCGGGTGAAATACTTCACTCCCAACAAGATCCTACCACCGCCGCGTTCATAACATCACACTTTACTTTTATAAAACAAACGCAAGTACAATGCTCGATTACTCTAACACTCGATCTATTAAACCTCCTCCACCTTGAGCGTTAAGTCATTCGAGGTACGCGATATCGATCGATCGGTTTGACCTGACCGGTTGTTCTTCAGTCGAAAATTCGCTATATACTTGTCCTCCGCGCCGTATCCGGTGCCGTTGGAGGAAGCGAAATCTCCGGGAAAACTGGAGAATTCGGACAAGGAAGTTAATCCAAGTGAAATGCTGGTGTTTGTGGAAAAAAGTGGGTATAAAAACTAGCAGAATTCGGTCTGGAAAAGACGTGACAAGCGAAATAAAATCGCGTGTGAGGTTATGACGCTTAGGAAGCCATATTGGGACGCGTGACAATAGCGCCGTTGCGCGAGCTACCCCGGGAACTGCACGGGAACTGCAGCTATTGTAAGACGATAGGTGAAGTGGTATTATCTGGAAAGAGTTATAGTTTCATTATTATCACTTAGTTATATTATATTTGATTCATACCTCTTTTTATCGGGTTACGTATTATTAGTTATTTTAGTATTAGATTATTCTTGCTCCAGATAACTTAATAGGATCCGAGTTTCCACAGGTTTGATATAGAGGTTAGGTGGCTTACCTAGTTAAATTTTGTTATACAAGGGAAGCTGAGGGCAGTTAATTATTCCGAGTTGCATAGTGCCGGGAATAGTTAATGTAAATAAATAATGTAAATAAATAATGTTTATATCCAAGATAAATATGACTTGATAGCAATTATCATGACAAGCGATGGTGACAGAGCTAGTAATGAAATAATGAAGTGTATGTATTAATACCATTAAATAATGTAGTCTGGTACTTACCGTTAATGTTAGTTGTTATATAGCCAATTATTATTTAACACTTGTAAGTTATTAGTGAATGAGTAATAGTGTGTTAATTAGCAATCATCGAGTGGATGTTAAGGCATCGCTAGTGGCAGAGTACATGGAAGTGCGTGTGCTAGTGATGGCACAACTGAACATTGATCGCTAACGTTAGAAATAAGCAGATCTGCTCAGTGGGTGTTGTCACGTGGTCGCTTCAAGTAGCTTGTGTCGGCTCCCAATTGCGCGTGTAGGTTCGTGGTGCGTTTTTTTATAATTCACCTCGGATTTGCACGCCTGCACGGTTGAGTCTTTCACGTCGCTCCTCGAACTACCGCGATTTCCAAATTGGGGGGCAATCGAATAGGTCAGACGAGGTTAAATAAATTTATACATGCAGCCAACGCCCTGGCCGCACTGAGTGCACTCGTTCCCATCAGATCACGAAAGTTAAGCAGCGCCGGGCACGGATAGTACCTTGGATGGGTGATCGCCTGGGAATACCCAATGTGGCGTTGGCGAATCGCGCTGGGCCCGCCGCGCCCCCCCGTGGGGTTCGGGCTTGGACGCTGGCGGCTCAGCGTCACGGAGCCGCCGAGCAGTCCGGTAGGGGAACCGAGCTGCCTGGCACGACGGCTCCGGCGACGAGGCGCGGTGTGACAATGGTCACATATCGCCCCATCAGCGGTGGTATTAGGCGCGCGGGGGAGGCCCCGTTGCGACGCTCACACCGGTTCCCGGGCCTCTCTCGATCGCAGCCGGGACGGTTATCGTGGAGGTTTTAGTCGGTTGGAGTCCGACACTACCGCGCCGCTTTCCCCAAAAAAAGCGGCCTGGCGTCCGTGCGGATTTCCTCCACGTAAATATATAAAAAAAAAAAGTGGCAGAGTACATGAACGAGCTCTATGTATGGACTTGCGATCTGTAAGTACCTGAATAATGCACTGTTATTAATGCGAGTTGCCTAGAGTGAAATTTGTATAGACTGTGACACTATAACACGTGTCAATTCTACCGCCGTCATTTTGAGTAGGACTACAGATAGGCAATCATAGACTGTGGCACATAGATAAGCGACTATAGTGAAGTTGTTGACTATCTAGAGCCGAACCAGCTATTAATAAACTACTAGTAATCAATTAGTATAAACATTAGTATAAATATTAAAGTTATTAAGTATAAGCTATTAAAAATATACATATGCTAATTTAGCATGATAATAGTGAGTAATAATTATATTATCGGTAAAGTGTTAATGCTTATAAGTGTTGTATTGAACAGGTTGGCGATTATGTTCGCTAAGTATTTAATTGAGTATGATATACTTATTAATTTGGATACATACACACACATATTGTACTGTAGCGAAAGTTATTAATATTTACGAGTTATTACATATATTATAGACATATATTTTACATTAGAATTGATATGTAATGTAATTAATAGAATGGTGATGATTTTCATCTTATAAGGAATTATGGAGATGTGCGAATTGCCCGTTCGGCATATTAATGAATATAGAAGTAGGTAGTTTATATAATTATGACGATGAACTGGTATGTACAAGAACTACAAATATCTTATGTTTGGATGGTGAATTGGCAGATTTTATGACGACTGGCTATGTTTTTTTGGACCACGAAAATTATTATAATTATGGATAAGTTTAATAAGGGTAATAAAGTTACGATGCAGGGGATTTCGGAGCCCCCAAGTCCCGTCGGTATGTCGAGTGGTGTTCCAGGCTCGACCCGACGGTCATCCGGCGACTGGACAAGCGTGTGGATATGGTGTATGATCATATGGATAGTGATGATAGGGAAGAATAGAGTATGGCGCGCAGTAGGAGGGATAGAAGGAAAGAGAAGCCGAGTCTAGGGAAGGCGGAGAGTGAAGTGGTACCCAGAGATGCGCGTAGAGGAAAGGTCAGAAGGACTGAAAGAATGCGTAATAGGCCTGAGGCCATTCTTGTGAAAGTAGAAGAGGGGAAAGAGTGGCTTCAGGTCTATAAGGAGATCATGGTGGCAAAAGAGGTCGCGGCATAAGGAGAACCAGAACCAGTGATATTTTGATAGAGCTGAGGGCTGGTAGTGAGGTGAAGATTGTGGTGACTAAGTTGAATGAAGTTATAGGTGATAAGGTGTGTGCGGCGCCTATACAGGACAAAGTGTCTATTGAGATTAAGGAAATAGATCCCTTTGTAAGTAGGGAGGAGCTTGTTGAGTCATTAGTCAATGAATTAAAAATTAAAGGCGGTAGTGAAGTCGAAGTTAAAACAATGAGACGGGCACCGTGGAGCACACAGTTGACGATTGCGGTGTTACCGAAAGTTTACATCGATAAGGGTGGTGTTAATATCAGGATTAGGACGGGTCTAACCATAGCCACGATAAGAACTTTGCCGAATGTGATCAAATGTTTTAGGTGCCACATGTTTGGGCATAGCGCAAATAAATGTAAAACGATAAGTCCGGGTAAAGAGGTCTGCAGGAAATGCGAAAGGATCATACAATAGCTGTGTGCCCAAATGCGCCTTGCTGTGCTATTTGCAGTAAGGAAAGAAAATAGGTGCCAGAGTTAATCATGTGACGGGGTCACTAGCATGCCCCAGTTACAGGAAAATGTTGAGACAAGTAGCCAGGGAAGAAGATGAAAGTTTTACAAATCAATCTAAATAGATGTAAGATGGCGCAGGACTTGATGTATCAATGCGCGATTGAAAATAGGCCGGACAGTGATTACCTCGGAACCTAATAGGCAGCTACCGTTCTGGTAAAATGACGCAAAAGGTGATGCATCGATATGGGTCACTCAATTTAATGGCAGAGCTGTAGGAGTATAGGTGTAGGTGATATCCTCTGTTTTAGTGGCTATTTCTCTCCTAACCTTAAGAAGCAGGAGTTTCTCAAATTTATAAATATGATAGAATCCGTGATTAAAGAGGGAACAAGGAGAAACAAGAAAGTTATAGTAGCGAGAGATTTTAACGCAAAGTCCACCAGCTGGGGAGGAATAACTACGGATAAAAGAAGGCGAGAGTCTTGATGAAAACTCTGCATAACTATGGGATGCTTCCGTTAAGACTAAACCGGAAATACACATTTCATAGAAATGGGAGTTGATTAGTTGCCCTGATATAATCAGTGTAACGAATAAAGTTAACGAGCTCTACGTCAATAGTAAGGTTTTGAATAGTTACTCGGCTTCAGATCATTTGTACATCGTACATGATTTTAAAACAAGGACAGGAAACTGTAGAAACAAATTTTTTATATATGTAACGAAGGGCCTAGCGCCTGAAAATTTTTTCGCCAGATTTGACGACATTTTAAATGAAGACGATTTTAACATGATAGAGGAAGGATACAAGGCAGATTATCTACAAAAATGTTTTGAAAGAACGGGTGAGTGTACGCTAAGGAAGGTGGGCTGTGCGGCGAAAAGGAAATTCTGCAATTACTGGTGGAATGAGACGATTGCAGAATTAAGAGCACAAGCCCTTAAAGCGCAGAGGAAGGTAATAAGAGACGGGAAAAGGGAGTCCAATGGCATTGATGTTTTTAACGGTGCTTATAAAGGGATAAAAAGGCAGCTGAAGAAAGAAATCGCGGAAAGTAAAAGGAGAGCTTGGGTAGGATTTTGCAAGATTTTAGAAAGTGACCCGTGGGGTAAACCATACCGTACGGATATGAATAGATGCAAGAGTAGAGGACCTGTGAATGACATACCGATTAATACGGTGAAGGATATTCTTAGTAATTTATTTATTATTGGACACAGACCCTCGCAACACGAGGTCTTAGAAGAGGACACGATGGGGGATATCACCGGAAATAGTTCTCGCACCGAGAATATTACTCTAGTGGAAGAAGATGAAAAGGAAATAGTAGGTAATATTAATATAAAGAAGGTTGTGGGAATAGATGGTGTACCTGGCGATATTGTCAAGTTGGTTGGCGCACATAGGATAGAGCTTGTAACCGATGTGATGAACAATATCACGAATGTAGAACGGATTACCAGATGCTGGAAAACAGCCAGAGTGATAATGCTTACAGGCCAATAAGCATACTCCCGATGCTGGGTAAGAAGGTATGGGAGAAATTCCTGAAAAAAATTATAGAGAGGTGTACAAGAGTGGACCCGTTTCACAGAAGGCAGTATGGATTTAGGAAGAAAAGGAGCACAGTGGATATCATTAATCAGGTGTTAAAGTTGAGGTGTTAAAGAAGAAAAGGCTGATTTGCATGATGATGGCTTTGGACATTAAGAATGCGTTCAACACCCTTAGTTGGGACAGCATCATTAATGAAGTGGTCAGAAGAAAGCTGCCTTGGAAGGTGAGAAGACTGGTGAACGACTATTTGACAGAGAGGAGGATTATGGTTAGTAACCAGTTTGGTACGGTGGAGTACGAGATTTCGGCTGGTGTACCGCAGGGATCGGTTCTTGGGCCATTCTTGTGGAACTTGGTGTATGACCAGCTTCTGGAAAGACTGGACAATATGGTGTTGGTCAAGGCAACAGCTTTTGCGGACGACTTGGCGAAGACGTGTGCGGTCAAGAAAAATGAGTGTGTGAATGCGAAGGTGAATGGTTTGTTGAAAATTGTGTGCGAGTGGTGCGCGAGTGTCGGTCTTACGTTGTCCAGAGACAAGACACAGATAATATTCATAACAGGTATGCGTGTGCCGCGAGTTATTGGAATCAGTCTGGGTGACTCGGTTGCGAACTCGGAGGAAAGTATGTAGCGGCACGCGAGCAGATCAATTCAAATCCTGTTATTGTTTTGTTCGGAGTATCATGACCGTTAGGTCATAGGTATGGTAAGGAGTAATGAACTCCGAGCAAAACAATGCTGCCGCTACTCTCAACCGTCGAACGCAGTCGAATTCGAATTTTCCGACTGTTCCCCGACCAGTATAAATAAACAAACCGTGTGCTGAGCAAAGAGTATGACATTCGCTATTGTAGCCATCGCATGTAAGAAGTATTCTCAGAATTCCCCGAACACTCGCGTATTTATTCTCGAAGAATTGTACACGGTGACGTGTGTATTGTGTTCACATAAATAAACAAATTGCAAACTATCTTGCAATAATTAATTGTGGACCACTCCTCTACATTGGTGACCCCGACGTGATCAAGATGTCGAAATCCAACGTGACATTATTAGCCCCGCAACGTATCCGCGTTCCTCCGATGAAGCCGCAGAAAATAACCTTCTGGTTCTCACTTCTGGAGAGACAATTCAGAGCAGCAGGGATCGAGAACGATAATGATAAAGCCCTCATCCTGCTTGGGAACCTCGAAGCGGAATATTTGGAACGATTGGAGGACGTGGATTTGGATTCCGCGGATGGCTGTCAGTATGACCGTCTGAAAGAAGAACTGATTCGAAGTTTAGCCGAGTCAGACAGCGAGAAGGTGAAACGGCTAGTAGAGAAAGAGGTGATGGGCGATCGTAAGCCATCACAATTCTACCACGATTTGAAGAGACTGGCCGGTCCCTTAGCGTCGGATCAGTTCATTCTGAATCTCTGGAAGAATCGTCTTCCGGACCGCGTTCGGAGAGTTTTGGCGGTCTTCGATGATGTGCATCCGGACAGAATTATCCAGGCCGCGGATAGGGTAGAGAAAGCATGCTCTGGAGGTGGGCAAGGGGCGTCAACGGTCGCAGAAATGGGACGGAGAGAAGCAATGGACCATGCCGCACCACAGTGCTGGAGAGAAATGCGCGAAGAGATGCGACAATTGCACGAGAGGATCAATGCGCTGAGCATCAGCGTCCGCCGACACGCGCGTTCGCGTTCGCGTTCCCCCAGGAGACGTCGACGCCGTTCGAGTTCCCGGAACAGCCTGTGTTATTACCACGACCTGTATCGAGAGCGGGCGCGAAAATGTAGATCTCCGTGTCGGTGGAAGTCGGGAAACGAGTCCAGCCGTCCGTGAACGCGGCGCATTTACATTCGGGACCATCGAACGAATATCGCTTTCTTAGTTGACACTGGTGCGGACGCGTGCGTTTATCCGCGAAGTATGGTGCGAGGCCACGCGAGTAAGAGCGCGTACGAACTATTCGCGGCGAATGGAACTCGTATCGCGACGTACGGGACTATTACGCTGTCCCTCGAACTGAACTTACGTCGCGGCTTTAAGTGGCATTTTGTAATTGCCGATGTGAAAACGCCCATCATCGGCGTCGATTTCTTGAGCCACTACGGCTTACTCGTCGACCCGAAGAACAAGAGGCTCCTGGACAAGACAACGCAGCAGTCCACGAGGGGATTCGTAGCCGACACCGAGCAAGGATCCATCAGGACCATCGATAAGAAATCGCAGTATCATCGATTGTTGGCCGAATTCCCGGAGCTAACACGACCACCCGTCTTCCGGCGAACTGCAGTGAAGCATGGAGTACAGCACCACATCTGCACGACACCTGGAACCCCCGTCCACGCCAAACCACGCCGCCTAGCCCCCGACCGACTCAAGCAGGCCAAGGCAGAGTTCGAAATTATGATAGATCAAGCCGTGATGCGTCCATCACGAAGTCCATGGGCATCACCCTTGCAGATCGTACCGAAGAAGGACGGAGGAATACGACCGTGCGGCGACTACCGGGCATTGAACGCCCGCACTATACCGGATAGGTACACACCGCCGCACATCGAAAACTTTGCGCAGAATCTGAATGGTAAGCGTATCTTTTCTAAAATTGATCTCGTTCGCGCTTACCATCAAATTCCGATCGCGCCGGAGGACGTAGAGAAGACCGCGATTACGACACCCTTCGGTCTTTTCGAAGCGACTAACATGATGTTTGGGCTGCGAAATGCCGCCCGAACGTGCCAAAGATTCGTGGACGAAATCACGAGAGGTCTCGATTTCGTCTACGCGTATATCGACGATTTCCTCATCTCGTCCGACACAGAGGAACAACACCGCGAGCACTTGCGGATTTTATTCAAACACCTCGACGAATACGGGGTCGTAATAAATCTCGCGAAATGTGAATTCGGCGTGCGCGAAATACAATTCCTTGATTATACCGTTACCGCGGAGGGCATAAAACCCATGCCTGAACGCGTTGAAGCGATAACGAATGTACCGCGACCTTCAACAATTAAAGAACTGCGAAGATACCTCGGTATGATTAACTTTTATCGACGTTTCATACCGGGGGCCGCGAAAATTTTGCAACCACTCAACGATTTGTTAAAAGGCACTTCGAAGTGCAACGCGACCGTTGAGTGGTCCGAAGAATCCGAAACGAGCTTCCGCGAGTCGAAGCGCGCCTTAGCTAACGCGACGATGTTAGCGCATCCGATTCCTGGCGCGCCCGTTAGCCTCGCGGTCGATGCTTCCGATTATGCGATAGGAGCGGTACTTCAACAACGCGTCAATGATAGATGGCAACCTTTGGGTTTTATGACAAAATCCTTATCCCTCGCGCAACGAAAATACAGCGCGTATGACCGCAAACTACTCGCGATGTACACGGCGGTAAAGCGGTTTAGACACGCCGTCGAAGGGAAAGATTTCGTGATCTACACGGATCATAAGCCCCTAATCTATGCGTTTGAGCAAAATCCGGACAAGTGCTCGCCAAGACAATTCCGACAACTCGATTTTGTGGAACAATTCACGACTGACATCCGACATATTAAGGGTATGGATAACACCGTAGCCGATACCCTATCACAAATAGAAGCAATCGGGAAATCGGTTGATCATCAAACGTTAGCAGCAGCGCAAGCGGATGACGCAGAGCTAAAGCAACTTATCAAGTCAGGCTCTAGCGCGCTCAAATTAAGAAAAATACGATTTCCCGATCAGGATGTCGGAATATTTTGCGATCTTTCATTCGAAACCCCGCGACCATATGTACCGGAACCGTTGCGTCGCGCCGTATTTCAGTCGTTGCATGGTCTTTCCCATCCCGGAATACGTGCTACGCAGAAACTGGTGACAACACGTTTCATCTGGCCGTCAATTAACAAAGATTGCCGAAATTGGACGCGACAGTGTATCCCGTGTCAACGTTGCAACGTTGTAAATGATGCTAAATAGCATGGATAAAGAAGCCAAACAACTCTCGACGTCTGATGGTACCGTGGAGGAAAAACCATCTATAAAGACACGAAAGAGGGGGATGGAGGTAATGAAAGGGGAGGAGAATATGAAGATAACAAGGCAAATATGATAAGTAAGGAAGTATAATATAACCTAGATGTGGTCTTTCTTTGTTGGATCAAATTAAACCCGAGAGACTACAATAGTTTTAAATGCTACAAGTTTATACATAGACCGCCGAACCGAACCCCAAATAAACTGAAAGAATTGGAACACCGATGAAACATATTATTAGACGTGAAACCGCCTAGCTACGGGGAATCAAAGCAACAATTTCTACTAAAGCACTGAACAATAAAAAATTTTGTTGCTGTCACAGATGTAATCTTAATATCAAAATTATTAATATCTTATACTCTGAGAATAATGCGCATAATTGTATTCCTGCAAAAGATAATCAACCAAGTAAATTTCAACGATACAGAGAATGATCTGTATTAATTTATAATTTCATTATAATATCTTGTATGAAATCTTATAGCAACTGAACATTTGAAATTTTTGGACTATTTGGAGATTCTGAGAAATGGATTGTTATCATAACAAGTGTTCTATTATGCATATTATTAGTAATATATATTGTAACTATAATGGTATATCCTGTATATCATACTAATATGTTCACAACATTAGGAAAACCATTTTCCTCTATCAGTTTATGGATAGCACGGTGCTAAGAGCTGGTACTAATATAGTAGATTATTTGAAATTTACAATAATTATAGGTATGTTCTTTGTTAATTAAACCATTGAATTTACGACAAAAATAAATATTTTTGGCTATAATAGATTGTATAATTTCAGAACAAGAGCGCTATGGACCGGTATGGCAAGGCAGCATGGGAGATCAAGATGTTGCTGTAAAAATATTTTCTTCCCATTATCGTAATTATTCAATAGGATCGAGATATTTTCTGTCTTCCCTTTATGGAACACCCATTTCTTCTATGTTATTATGGCTGATATTCTGTTTTATTCTTGAGTGGTATTGTATTACTTATTTAAACATAACATTGAAAAATATACGTAATCTTCATTTAGGTGTTGATGAAAAAACAGTATGGAAGGTAATAGTGAATATCTTTCAGTATTTAGTTCTGCAGCATACGGTATTTTAACGGATTTTTTAAAAACGCATATAATTAATTGAACCACATTTTGTAAAATGTGTTTCCACGAATCAACAATCTTCGAAATGACTAACACCAACGGAGCTGAGCACGCGACGAACACGAACGACAGCGTAGACGGGGTGAATATACCGCTCCATATATCGCCGTTCTAGCCGCAAGATGTAATGCTGTGGTTCTTGATGCTAGAATTACATTTGCCAAATTATCGAATAATAATCAGATCTAGATGCCCGCATTACAAGCGACAAGGCAAAATTCCACACCACCGTCGCAAATCTTACCGAACGCTATATACAGCCAGTCCAGGACGTACTGGTGAATTGTGGAGAGAGGGCGTACGATCGAGACGTAGGGAAGACGGAGCCGTGAGCGTATTCGAAATCTCCGGAAAACTGGAGAATTCAGGCAAGGAAGGTAACCAGAGCGAAGGATAAGTGCCCGTGACAGCAAAGCGGGTGTAGGAACTCATGAAATCTGGTTTGGAAAGGCGTTCAAAGCGGAATTAAAAGTGTGAGGTTATGACGGTGGGGTAGCCATATTAGGACGCGTGACAACAGCGCCACTACACGGGCTACCCGAGGAACTACACAGACGCAGCCATATTGGCACGTGCGTCGAAAGCGCGCCGCGCGGGCCATTCGAAAGTGGCAGTGACTGGTGGAACAACAAGTGCGGAAGAAGTGGCCATTTTTGCGCCCAATGGCGAAAAAAGACGCAACCGTGGCGAAAGATAAGGAGGCAGGGGAAATCGTCAGAGGAGGGGGCGAAGCGGAACTGGTTGCTGAGCCGTCACACGTCAGCACCAGGAGCATGACGAGGGCGGTCCCGCCAAAAGAGGGCCCTCCCATCCCACACTGAACACGGGGAACCCACAGACAGAAGAAACGACAGAGGAAGAGGACCTAGCCGAAGAGATGCAAACATCTACTACGGCGGACATAGGAGCGGAACTGATCCGTCAAGCCGCAGAGATGACCAAGGCTGCCGAGACACCTCGCAACCTAAAGGACACGCAGGGGAAAACGTTGAGAAAAGCGGCGAGGACTATCGCTGCGGGCGCAACAGAGATGGTGAGGAGAACAGACCCCGCCTCCAGCGCCCTCGCTATAGCCCTCGCTATAGCGCAAGGACGCATAGCAACACTGGAGGCGGAGAACGAGGCGCTCCGAAAAGAGGTGGCCTCGCCCCCCCCCCCCCGCCCCCTCGACGATTGTAGAAGCGATGTTGAGAGGGCCACAGGAATACGAGGCCGTCCGCCTCTTCTGCGAGCGAGTTATGCTCGCGAAAGAGCGAGCGGAAAGAGAGAGAAAGAAAAACTCTCACCCTTGTAGGATAAGACGATGGAGAAGGATGGCAGTCAGACGACCTAGAGCCGCCCCACCGCCGTTCCAACGGACAACGACTGGAAGGAGCGACAGCGCTAGGGGCAATGACCCCCCCCCCCCCCTAACGCCAATTCCAGGTTCCTGGAGCACCCCCGCATACGCATAGGATGGTCATCGTGGAGTTTTAGTCGGTAGGAGTCCGACACTACTCTGCTGTTACGCGATTATTGCAGCAGCGGAGTGTCCATGAGGATTTCTCCACGTACAAAAAAAGAAAAGTCCAGGACGTACTGTTCGACCCGCCGAAGACGGGGCAGGTGCGAACATCTGAAAAAGAAACTCATTAAAAGACTGACTGACTAGGACTCCATCAGAATGTTAAAGCTACTAGAGGGCGAACACATGGAAGATAGGGTACCGTCCCAGTTCTACTGGGACCTGAAGAAGTTCGCCACACCGTACACGTCCTCCACCTCAAATTGGTGGAATAATCTTAAAAAATTAATGAAATTTACAGATAAATTTAAGCCGTGCATTGCACAGGGAGACATTAATTAATTAATCAAAGCTGATGGTATTTACTGTGTATGCGATTTAGGATTATCAAGTTAGTTCGAATTTCTGGTTCTAAATACTATACAAACGGAAAAGCACAACATGCTGAGATAAAATCAATCAACGATATAAGACGATATCTTAAGCATGAAAAATATGAAACATTTTAAATAATTAATAATTGCGCCTCTAATTTGAAAATTATGTCGGTACTTTGAAATATACGGCGCGAGAAATATTAGAAGCGGCTGTAAATTTAAGAGATTCTGAAAGCTCTTTAAACAAATAGATGTTTATGCAATGGGAAATAATTCCAAAATGCTCAGATATTAACGTATTAAGATTAGAATTAATTACTATATCAGAAGTAATTACATTAGGATAAGAAGGCTCGAACAATATCAAGTCAAATACAGAATCACTCCACTACACATAATGGGCCGGTTACACTTCTTTATAAGGGGTTTTAAGGCGCTTTATAAGGGTTTACTGCCTGCTACGGTCACTTGGTAAGGCCCGAACAATGTCCATGCACGTCGCTCGAAGGTCTATGCGCCATGCTTGAAAGTGCTAATTTTGGTGTGATCACTGGTAATCCCCAAAGGGGGAGTCCAAGAAGTTTCACGACATTATTTCTTGGACGAGTCTTCATTCACAGTCCAACTTTCAAACAAATCACTTTCTGAATCACAAGTCACTCATATAGTTATTCACAAATAATTCGAGTGCAGTTCAAACATTCTTACACTGCATCTTGTTATATCTAGGATAATCGCTATACGATAAAGAGACTGATTCGAAGAATGAAGACAATACCGTTATCTTATAACGCACAAACGATAAGAAACAATTACATATCAAAATAAATAATATGGACATTTCACATCCGAATGTAACAAATTATTTTCAGTTGGCAATAAAATGTGCGGCAATCATTCGACAAGGTTAATGGGAATTTTAAAGAAACGCAGAACGATTGTTCGATTTTTCCATCGGTCTATATCCACCGAAAAAAATTAAAGGCGCACCAAATACTATATTAACCTCATCGCACGCCTCTAAAATTAATTCGTGATGTGGATCCTCGATGGAATTCTTAGCGCCATATGATGTCTCGCTTACTGACGTGTGACGAGCCTTGAATACAGTTTCACGGGAACAGCGAATGCCTGACACAATAAACAGTCACGAGTGGTCTATCATCGAAGAATATTGCAATGCATTAAAAGCATTCGAAGAAGTTCCTTATAATTTCCCCTTGTGCACTAAAATGAAATCGAAAATCAGATGGAGACGTTTCGACAACGTGAAAAAGGTACAAAAGGTGTCGCAACGGGTACTTGATAAGATTACAAGAAATGATTTCCAAAATTCATTTGAGATGCCATGTTACCATTGGAAACAACGTCACAACTACTTCGGACGAGAGCCAAATGCTCATATATAGGTTCATATATTGATGCGGGGAGGGCAAGGACACAGCGCAGCACATGCTGCAGCTCTGTCCGGCGTGGGAGCTGCCCCGCTACACCCTGCGGCACGTCATAGGAGACAGACTGACCCCCTCGGCGATTGTAGAAGCGATGTTGAGAAGGCCAAAGGAATACGAGGCCGTCCGCCTCTTCTGCGAGCGAGTTATGCTCGCGAAGGAGCGAACAGAAAGGGAGGGAAAGAAACACTCACCCGTAGGATAAGACGATGGAGGAGGATGACAGTCAGGTGGCCTAGAGCCGCTTCATCGCCGTCCCAACGGATCACGACTAGAAGGGGCGATAGCGTTAGGGGCAATGCCCCCCCCCCTAACGCTAAATTAAACAGACGGAGAATTTTAGGACTGGCTCGAACAAGACGACGCGAGAAGGGGGTGCAACACTCCTGGAGCACTCCTGTCATACGTGTAGGATTGTCATCGTGGAGTTTTAGTCGGCAGGAGTCCGACACTAGTTAGTAAGGCAAGTACGATAACTAAGGAAGGACGAATGAAAGGAGTTGCAGTCCAAATCCATTTCTAGCTTGATGAAACCGAAATTAAATAAACAATAATAATAATCATAACACTCCCGTAGAGCAAACTATACAAAACTCCATGATAGGGCAGTTAAAAAAGAAATAATAGAATCAACTATATCCATTCAAATGTCGCGAGTAATCGAACGAATAGAATTACATCAGGAATGCTAGAGTGATTGGGAAAAAAGGGATAAGTATAATATATACTTCCGTTTGAAACATAGTAAAGATCGGATGTTCCATGCTATCTCAAATTTATTATAAATATCTTTTACTCTTTATTTCTTTCTGTGCAATTCTTAAAAGAAAATGTCACATTATAAACCCCGTTCATCTAAGATACTTTTCAGTAACTCGTTTGATTCGCCTCAGATAAAACATTAATTTCCAAAGGCTTTATCGTATAATTATCGTTTAAATAATGGGCTGTTACAGATTTATAAATTTTAGATGCCTGCAAATGAAGATGTTATGAAAGATATGAAAATGGCAAGTCAACATGCTGCGTGAAATATAAGAACGATGGAATATTTTACGAGAGATTGAAGTTAACAAATCATTGTTACAAAAGTTGTTTCTAATACGGAGGTGGACATTATGATGTATAAATAATTGTCGTGTTGGTAAAGCAATGAAGACTTCAATAATAAAGGCTTCAAAATCAAGAAAGTATTTTTTTAAGGGAACGGTATTCGTGTTGAGTGCGATGAACGACGCTACGAAAACTGTTCGATACATTCGTGGCGTGCCAATAATTGTATCACTCGAAGTCCAAAAAACGATTAATCTTACCATTAGTGTATTAGCAGAATATTAGGAGCCTTCGCACCAATATCTGTAAGCAAGATTACATGATTACAGATTGCATGATCTGCAGCGCGGGATAGTATAATTGCAACAAGACTACAACATTATCATTTTTTTCCTTTTTCTCTGGAGATCTGGAGATCTTCCGCAGAATTGGATTTCTTCGATTACAATGTTTATTCTTGTGATAGATCTGGCCTAACTTCTCTAGAGGCAGTGCTGTCCTTATTGGCGTAAAAAGTCAATTTTGTGGCTCATGTGTTCGTCTTAATATCTCGCACATTGAACACCAGTTCGTCAGGATTCAATGTTTGTTCAATGTTTACCGTTGTGGTGGCGGTATGCCTTTCACCAACGTCTTCATACTACCTTTACTACTACCTTCATATTATCTGTATGCTAATACCGCATTTATACTATGAATTTACCGACAACGTTATTGAGGTTGGTGATCTGTATTCAGTTGGCCGCATATTTATGTTTATATTACATATATTTCTATTCGGCGTCTTTAGTCCTTTCAGTTTCACATCAAGTGAATCCGTGACCATCTCTATTCTGAGATGCAGTCAGCATGCGACAACATCTATACTTTTGTGGTCCGACATGGATCGGATCTCCATGGAATTCTCCCAATTGTTTTTAAACGTAGCTTCGTGTTATTCCGCGTGCTTTGCAACATGTTTAACAACTCGTTGATGACAGGAATTCTTCTGCATGCTTGGAAGACTAATACAATTACTTCTACAATTAAATCTGGCGATGCGGTGAACCGTAGACCGGTCTGCATCATCGATGTAATGCCGAAATTATTCGAAAGCGTAATTGTTGTCATTGCTAAACTTCATGTCACGTCCCTGATCTGTAACGAGCAACGTGGCTTTACGCCAGCTTTGTCCGCAGTAACTAATCTCTCTATTTACCGTAATTTTGTCTCAACCAGTCTAGAGAATAACCAAGTGGATAGAGTGTACAGCTTTTTTAAAAAGACTCTTCACACAGTACTACACAATATTATGAGTTCAAAGGTGTTGCACTGGGTTCTTGTAATCAGTCGTTTTCTTGGTTGACAAGTTACTTTAGCGATCATAGGCAGTATCCCTCCAGGGTTCACCTCTTGATCCCTTGTACATCATTTCATGACTTGCGTTTCGCCTCAACTGAACCTTGACAACATTGACAACTGGTGCAGAACAAATGATACGTCGCTCTCTTTAGACAAATATTACTTGGTGACACTGTCATTTCTCAGCTTTCGAAATTAAGCAATTTGGGTGTCCGCTACAGCACTGTTAAATAACCTACTTCACCGACAACGTATAGTTAGCGAGATCTCTAAAGAATCGGGCTTGTGAAGCGTTGTACGGTGAACTTTCAAAGCTTGCGAACTATCAAAATGGTATATTGTTTTTTCGCGTGACCTCGTCTAGAATATACATCTGCCATTCCGTTTCGTCATCTGATCACGTATAAACAGTCAATCGAGAGAGTTCAACATATCTTCTTCAGATTTGCAGCATTGAATCTGAGTCCGGAAATGATCGTAGCAGATCACGATTATTTCCTATCATGAAAAAAATTAACATGCGATCTCTTGAGTCACGGAGAATTACTGACCCGTAAATGCTGACCTGATGTTCGTATTCCAGTTGATGAATGGCTTTGTGAGTTGTTCGCAACTTCTATCGAAGATACATTTTTATTATACGAACTTCGAGGCTGAGATTTACGCGTGCCTTTCATCCGATTTGCTATTCTTCTATATTAGGTAACTCTTACCTCCTAAATCACATCTGTATCAAAGCGAATATGTTCTGTGCATATTTAAATCATTATGCACATGATATTTACTATTTCTAAAAATTAAAAATTAAAATATTCCTGCCAGTGTAATTTTATGTATTTTTACTATGAATCTCTCAACTGCTTGCATACAGATATATAGCGTTTGTACACTAATGGGAGTTTGTCCCGTTTATAATAGTACTAGAGATAAATAAATTCGTAGGTTCTACGTTTCTTTATACGTAACATAATAACGTTCTTATGATAAATCCCATGATCCACTGCACATCGTTTCATCCGTATCTCATAATATCCCCACTAATGCAAAATGACTTTTGCAAAAACATTTTTGTGTTAACATTAATCCTTCCTGAGATACTCCACCATTCTTACTTCAACGTAATATCGTTGACGATATCTACCAGTATCTTTTGTATCATTTGAAAAGGGAACCTTTCGAAACGCTTATATAGAGGATTTATGAACATCTTTTTAATGTTTTTGTTTTGACATAAACACATGCTCTTTCATTAGAGATAAATGGACATGACATACAGAATTACTCACATATACCATATCGGTAACAGTGCGCTATTTAAAATCTACGTTTAATATTAAGAATTACAGGTACTTTAAGAATTAATATTCCACACCTTTAATGAATGGGGTTTCAATAATACTAACTTTAACGTGTACCCAATTTATAATCAATGCGAACATAGTAAGAAGGTAACTCTAAGTGCAATGGTTAATAGTGTAACATAAGAGGCAAAATAAGATAGCGTTAGAACTAAGTGCAATGTGTAAGAAATATAACATATGAACATAAGAGTGTAAGAAAATGTAATGAAGCAAAACCGGAAGTCGTCCAAAGCCGAAAGGCACGGATTAAGTTTGAATAAATAATAAATAGTAAGAAGGTAACATCGTTATCTCATACGTGGAAACCTATTGCCTCTTTCGCTCACATTTGCAGGTGCACAAACGATAAGAAACAATTACATATCAAAATAAATAATATGGACATTTCACATCCGAATGTAACAAAATATTTTCAGTTGGCAATAAAATGTGCGTCAATCATTCGACAAGGTTAATGGGAATTTTAAAGAAACGCAGAGCGATTGTTCGATTTTTCCATCGGTCTATATCCACCGAAAAAAATTAAAGGCGCACCAAATACTATATTATTCTCATCGCACGCCTCCAAAATTAATTGGAGATATGAACTGATTGGTGATTGTGAGTGGTGATTGGTGATTGGTGATTGGTGATTGGTGATGGAATTCTTAGCGCCATATGATGTATCGCTTACTGACATGTGACAAGCCTTTAATACAGTTTCACGGAAACAGCGAATGCCTGACACAATAAACAGTCACGAGTGGTCTATCATCGAAGAATATTGCAATGCATTAAAATCATTCGAAGAAGAAACTCCTTGTGATTTCCCTTTGTGCACTAAAATGAAATCGAAAATCAGATGGAGACGTTTCGACAACGTGAAAAAGGTACAAAAGGTGTCGCAACGGGTACTTGATAAGATTACAAGAAATGATTTCCAAAATTCATTTGAGATGCCATGTTACCATTGGAAACAACGTCACAAATACTTCGGACGAGAGCCAAAACTAGGTACATATATTAATGAAGCATTTACGAAAGCAATTCCATTTCCATTTGATCGTGTAAATACAGCAGCGTAATTTGGGTAAGTATTAAATGGGCTGAAAAGAGCACAGCTACTGGGAAGTATAGCGGTTAGTACTCCATTCCTCTCATGACCTTTGAAGGTTTGTACACTGATGAAACAATAGAGTTGTAATAACCGTCAAGAGCTAGTATATTGTAAAGTAAACTATGCGTGCACGAAGGAAAAGTATATCACCATAGAGCAGACAATTAGATAAAATTTGAAATGCTTAAGGCAAGGAATAATCAAGAAAAATACAGCAACTTCTTTATCAACAATAAACAACTATGAAACCTCAAGACAAAGTACAGAGAAACAACAAAGAAGTATAGCAAACGCAGAACAACCTATTTCATGCAACATGAGAATAGAATCAGAGAAGTAACCGATGCGAAACAGTCACAGAATCTAAAATTACTTGCTAAGCCGGAAAAGACGCAAAATGATTAAACCCAGCGTCCATACTACCAGGAAAGAAAATAACAAAATACAAGGACGCATTGATAATAAAAGAAAACGATGGATCAAGCGTCAAATCCAGCAACAAAAGAAGAAGTATTTCAACGATAGAAAGACTCATTCGAAGAAGAATTTTTTTATTAAGAAGATATTGTAATTGTTTCATTACTAACTTTTACAGATATACAAAAATATAAACTGTTACATCAGACAAGGATGCCCGTTGAGCCCGACGTTATTCAACATCTACGTGGCGGTGCTGGAAGAAGAATTAAGGAAAGGACAAGTCGGGGGCATAGTGATATGAGAAAGGAAGGTATAGTCATTGACATATGCAGACGATATTGTGCTGATGGCGGATAGAGAAGATGAGCTAAAGGAAATGCTAAACAGATTCGAAAAATTTTTAAAGAAAACCGAACTGGAACTGAGCACGGAAAAGACCAAGATAGTAGTTTTCGAAAAAAGAAAGAATAAGAAGAGAAGAAGAAGTGGTCAAGATAAGATACCTAGGATGCATATTACAGAAAAACGGCAGTGATGAGAAACACATACAAGACAGGAAAAGGAGAGCAATAATAGCAATGAAGAAGACATGGAGCGTGGAAGAAAGAATTTTCAAACAGGACTACAAGAGGAGAACGAAGATGTTTGGAGTACTGGTAGAGAGCGTGGCGCTGTTTGGAGCAGAGGTATGGGGCTGGAACATGAAAAAAAGCTGGATAGAATACAAAGAAGATATATGAAATGGATCTTAGGTTTAAATATGACGCCGCGGCCTCCCGCTCACCTACAGGATGATCCAGGTGCTCACGGGACACGGCGTGTTCGGCGAGTACCTGATGAAAATCGGATGGGAGACGACGGACATCTGTCACCAGTGCGCGGAGGGCAGGGACACGTCGCAGGGACACGTCGCAGCACACGCTGGAGTTTTGTCCGGCGTGGGAGCTGTCCCGCTACACCCTGCGTCACGTTATAGGCGAGAGATTGACCCACTCGGCGATCGTAGAAGCAATGCTGAGAGGGCCGCAGGAATACGAGGCTGTCCGCCTCTTCTGTGAGCGAGTTATGCTCGCAAAAAAACGGGCAGAGAAAAGGAGAGGCAAAGAAAGGCAAAGAAAGGGAGAGAAAGAGAGACTCTCATCCTTGTAGGCTAACGCAATGGAGGGGGATGGCGGTCAGGCGGCCTAGAGCCGCTTCATCGCCGTCCCAACGGACCGCGACTACAAGGAGGGATGGCCCCCCTAGCGCAAAACTCAACAGTTAGGGGAATTTTTAGGACTGGCTCCATCAAGAGGACGCGAGAGGGGAGTGCAACGGAAAGATAATTCGTAAGAGGTCCCCGAAGCACTCCTGTCTCACGCGTAGGATGGTCATCGTGGAGTTTTAGTCGGTAGGAGTCCGACACTACTCTGCTGTTGCCGATTATTAGCAACAGCAGAGTGTCCATGAGGATTTCTCCACGTGCAAAAAAAAAAAAGGTTTAGATATAACACCGAATTATATATTGATAGAAGAATGCAAGCTAACAGAAATAAAAAAAAAGCATTAAGAATAGCAGCAAGCGAAAGCTATTGAGTCAAAAAAGGAACTACTAAAGGAGTGCATAAGGGAAAGAGAGAGAATCTGGGGAAATGACCAAGAAGGGAAAAGAGCAAGAAAGAGAAAGAAAGGACTAGAAGAGGTGAGAAATGGAGGGACACAGATGGAAGCAAGAGAAGAGCGAGAAAGAATGACAGTAGACCAAATTATAGAAGAAAGGAGAAAGAGAGAAGCAAAAAAGAGGGGCAAAAGGGATAAGCGAATCAAAATATAACAAACATTATAGAAAAATCGCCAAAGAAAAGTTACCAAAATACTTAGAAGGGAGGAAGTGGAAGGACAGAAAAATATTAGCAAGATTCAGATGTGGAAACGAGACCAAAGTAAGGGAATACTGGAAAGAAGAGAGAGAAAAAAGACGCAGGCTATGTAAAAGGAAAGAAGAAGACCTGAAACACTTAATAGAAGAATGATGAGAATGTAGCGGCACGCGAGCAGGACAATTCAAATCCTGTTATTGTTTTGCTTCGGAGTATCAAGACCGTTAGATCACAAGTATTGTAAGGAGCAATGAACTCCGAGCAAAAGAATGTCGCCGCTACATACAACTGTCAAACGCAGTCGAGTTCAAATTTTCCGGCTGTCCTCTGACCAGTATAAATAAATAGACGCAATCGCGAGCGAAAGAGTTCACCGAACAGAGTCGAAGAATATTAACGTATAAACAAGCATCGCAGTGATCTACAAAGTTTCTCCGAGTATTTACCGAGTATTTATATTTCCGTGACTTATACTTGTACCAGCGGACTCACAATTCGTCTGTAATTTATTTATTTATTCGAAAATATATTTAACGGATTGCGACGGCAATAATTCGCTTTCGTTATTTTGCTCAACCAGAATCAGACCAATCCGCCAAAACAGTGATAAGCAAAAAGATACTAAACGAGACTGGACAAGGACTAATAGAGTTGAAAACAATAATGGAGAAGAAAAAGGGCAGTACAAGACAGGGAGGAACGACAATAAGGAAGCACAGCAAGGAGACAAAAGCCTAAAAGTTGCCATAGTTTTAGAGACAGAATATATAATGGAGTGCAATATAATAGAGTGGGTAAGGGGGGAGGTAAATATAAAAGAACAGAGAGATAAACAAGGAAAAGAGTTTAGGCACATATAAGGGAGGAGGCAATAAGGTGATAACGCCATAAGACTGATAGAATGTGAGAAGCATAATAGGTAAACGAGATGTAAAACCGAAAGCTCGTCCAAAGCCGAAAGGCACGGACTAAGTAATAATAATAATAAACTGTTACATATTATTACTCAGCATTTCATTATTAACTGCCAAATTATGTACAAATTACAACAGTACAATGTTGTCAAAACAAGCTCCAACTTTCTTTGTTATTTCTTTGATTGATAAAATGTTTATTTCGTTTGCAGTTGTTAACTTTCTGAGCGAATGAAACTTACGACTCGAGTGATGACAATGACTTCGTCCAATTCACATCTTTGGAAAGTTTTCCTATCCTCACTTACAATAATCGTTTCTCGAAATTCGAAAGCGCCGTAGCTTACCGCTCCCTATCGATCCCTTAGAAAATCGAGAACGGAAAGTATTTATATACTACAATGAATTCCAAGGATCCTAGGGGAGAGAAACGAGCCGGAGAGACGTGACGATTTATTCTATCGCATGCAAACTTCATCAATCGAACCAATTACTATCGAGTCGTAAAATTCCGGAATTCTCTTCAAGATTACAGCGAAATTGTCCTCCGTTCTTACTGATATCACGATGTCTATCAAGAAGAAGAGTACTTCGTAATATGTTCACCTTTCCCTATCCATAACCGGGCACCCAAACATTCTCCATTTCCCCATAGAATTAGTCTTGCGAATTACATCGTTTCGCCGTCGCTTCTTCGTCTGAAATAAGAAAGACGTCCTTTTCCATTCTGGGTACTTAGTAACCGGTGCGACCTTCAGACAACTTGCTTTTTCTTTCAAGATATCGAAAAGTGCAATTTCGGTCGTCGTGATTAAAGTCTGCGTTGCCATACCGAAGACACTACAAAGCGAGCGCTATTTTAATATATTACTATTATTATATATTATATAAATTTAATATATTTAATATTTAATTAATTACAGAATAGCAAGCAACCTATCAATACGGAATGATACACATTGTTTCCCACATACGTGGACTGGAAGCGGACGTGGAGTCGTTTGTAGTCTCCGACGAATATACGGTAATGTAAAAAAGGCCAAAGGTGGCAATCGCTTAATATTCGTGTTTTGTTCTGTTTACTTTACTCGTGTGTAATTGTTCTCTGAGTATAGCTAATAAAAGGAGATTGTTACTATTATATCGAGAAGAAAATTTATTATTTTTATTTTATTTATTATTTATTTATTATTTTTAGACATTTTACGATGAAATAGAAGAAGATCAGTATACGGAGATATCAGTATAATAAGTATTAATTAATATCAATCAGTGATTTCTTGTGGTGGTCTTGGAAAAGTAGCAAATACCACAAGTGTTACAAACTGCATTAGATACAAACATAATGTGCTGAAGCATCAAAATCGAACAACGAAGTTGACAAGAACAATCCGCACAACGATTTAAAAATAAATATAAGGAGGCATGGAACATGTAAACAAAAAGATATTGATAAGCATCCTTGTATGAGAAAATTATCCAACGATTCATTTTTTCTATTTTTTCTAGTATTTTTTCTAGTTCTGACTCCGAGGATGAAAGGACGAACATTCCAAGCACATCCCAAAATGTAGTGGGTGAAATTGAAATTGCAATTGACGCGACACAGTGGATAAAACTGAAAACAGGCGAATCTAGGGGTAGGACGCCCGTTCGTATGATATTCAAAGATATCGCAGGGCCTACTGGCTATCCTAAGAGAAATATTATGTCGAGTGTTTGTGTCGGGGGATAATATTATGGGTTGTGTAACTAGTGCTTTCAAATTGATAATTGCCAGACACATAATGGAATACATAAAAGATTGCACTGAAACCGAGGCGCATCGAGTTTTGAAAAAAGACTGGACAATCACAGTTGCTGAGTTACCGAGATTTCTAGGAATTCTATATGCCCGGGGCGCATATGAAACGAGATCATTGAAAGCCTCCGAAAGATTATAAACTGATAAATTTGCGCTGATATCCGAAATATGGAAAAGATTTATAAGTAATAGCCACAGGAGAAGGGCTAGCAGTGCTGAAGACGATAATGGAGAAAAGAAGAGCGGCATAAGAGGGAGCCGAACGGCGAGAAGGCAACGAGAAGAAAGACCAAAGAAAGTAATAAAAAGTAGAGTAAAATAAGAGTGAAAACAAGGTAGCGTTAGATCTAAGTGCAATGGTTAATAGTGTAATATAAGAGACAAATAAGATAGCGTTAGAACTAAGTGCAATGTGTAAGAAATATAACATAAGAACATAAGAATGTAAGAAAATGTAATGAAGCAAAACTGGAAGTCGTCCAAAGCCGAAAGGCACGGACTAAGTTGGTTAAATAAATAATAATAATATAAGTAATAGCCAGGCTTGTTACAAGCCATATGAAAATATCTCAATAGATGAACAATTATTTCCAACGAAAGCCCGATGCAGGTTTACGCGATATATGCCGAATAAGTCTCATAAATTTGGCATTAAGTTTTGGTTAGCAGTTGCCGTCCAAACAAAATATATTTTGAATGGTTTCCCTTATATGGGGCAAGATGAAACTCGATGCTCAAGGGAAAAAAGGATAAGACGACTTTGTTTTCCTCAAATTTATGTAAATCAGAAAACTGCACGCTTACTGTGTATAAAAGTAAACCTAACGTAAAAGTCCTCCTTCTAAGCACCAAACATACAGGTGTATAAGTAGCAGACAATCATAAATGTGTTTCAGAAACCATTGCTTTTTATAATAAAACAAAGTTTGGTGTGGACGTCGTTGACCAGAAGGAACACAAATATAGTGTGAAAGCAGGGAGTTTCCGATGACCCCTTCAAGTTTTTTTCAATATTTTAGATTTGGCAGCAATAAACGCGTGGATATTATGTAAAGAGTGCACCGGATCGAAAATATCCAGAGTTCATATTTTGCCAAAGATCAAACGCTTCATTTCTGTCACCTTCAAAGTCAGAAGTGCGAAAAAGTTGCCAAGTGAGCTACTACAAAGAAAATAGAAGCAATAATTGTTGTATATGTCGAAGATGTAGGGACACCGGGCCTTTCTTTCGGAATTTTGGGAAGATCCCCAATACTTTGGTCTAAACTATTTATTATAGCTGTACTTAAATAATAGATTTTAGAAGTAGTAGTTGTGATACGATCTGATTATGTTTGCCCGAGATTTGTGACAGTGGGCTTGGGCTCGAGGTAACACAACTGGTCGCCGAACGTAGCCACGGTCACGGGATGAACGTTTTTCATCGCGTTTTCTACGCGGGTCTGCCTAGTAACGGCGCCTGGAATTTTGTTGATATCCCCGGTCAATATGCAATTGACAAATGTAATCGTATCAGTCTTTTATTCTTGTGATCACCTTGGAGAGTTTACACACATTGTCTTGTTGAATGTAATAAACACAAAACATGTAAAGCGCCGACACATAATATAGTATGGCTACGTCGTACCGTCGCGTATCGGTACCTTTGCCTATCACATCATTATCAAAATAGTTTATTGTGAATACCCAAATATATCAAAATTGTATCTTGGTTTAAATAAACGCTAAAAAAAGAACACACATCGTCTTGTCAGTCAGTCAGTCAGAAAGATACCGTGCGTCACAGCTAACGTCACTTTGTGTTTCAAAACATATTCAATTGTACAAAGAGTTTTCCCGTTGACCGTGGATTCGTTATTGAAACCAAAAACGTTGTCTTTGATATCAAGTGTCTAATCACCACGTTTAATTGTCAAACTCTGTTAATAATTGTAAATATAATCTCCATTGCAGAACAACGATGGCTTGTCCTAATTAAGATACGTTAGCCCGTCCCTACCAATATATATATCGCAAAAAGATCGTGTGCAGAAAATACACAAAATGCACAAATGCTCGTAGAGATGGATATATAAGAAACGCTCGTAAACCTAAGCATCTTGATGAATACCATTAACAAAATTAAAGGATCTAGGCAATTACAAAATGTGTTTATTATCAGAAAATTATAGGATTTGTTTAAACAAATGGGGAGAACATCTTCAGCATTCAGTATAAATGTAAATCAAATTATGGGTCCTTATCAAGGCCAGAAAATTTTAAAACTATACCTATGAAGATCAAGCTTGTTTATATTTGTCAAGCATATATTGTAAGAAGGACATTAACAACAATATTAAGTAAATCGTTAGGGACAACGTATCAAAGTTGAAAGCTTCGTCACAATGTAATCTATTACGAAATACGATAATTTTCATAACTAGATGCGATAATTTTCTTACTGAAGAAAAGAATTTTAGCTCGTGAAATGTGTAAAAAGTAGTCTGCTATAATAGCAAGAAAATTAATAGAAAACGTAGCAGTACGTTGCAGTCATTGGACCGTATGGGGGACTCTTAAAGGAATGAATTTTAAGGCAGTAGAGAAAGAAAAAAAGCCGTAATAAGTGAGAAAAATATGTAAACCCATTTGGCGTTTGCCAAAAAAATATATATATAAATAAAACTGTAGAAAAGGTACTTTTTCACCGATTTTAATGATTTTTTAGTACCCTGCAAAACTTAATGATTTGAGCAACTTTTTCCTGTACATGAAAGTATCGAGTGACTATAGTTTTCAACAAATTCGCAAAAATTATCGTACTACTACTATACTTTCTACCAATAATTGTATATCCGCAGTAGCGTGCGCATCTGCATTAGTTGCCAATTATCGAATAGGATGACCTAGCCTGATCTTTATCCTCTGAGAAAGGACACACATCCTAATCTCTTATCGTGTGCGTATATAACTAGTATTCCGTAGACAGACGAGCTCAGAATTTCTAAGATTATTCGCTACAGTCGGTCGGCGGAAACATGAGAAATGAGTCAAGAAGGTAGTGAACCGATTAAGTCTGCAAAATTACAAACGCTAGCATCTGTCCGGGCTGCTTACGATACAGAGGCGTTCAATAATGGTATCATAGTACAAACCTCTTCGGTGAACTCAAACAATAGAACAAAATCTTCATATAAAAAATGATCATCTTATCGACCTCATCCTGGCCCCTGCAGAATAATTTGAATGGTAAGAGTTTTGGTTCCATAGAAGCTGTCGACAACTACCTCAAGACTTTCTTTGAAAAAAATCCATCGACTTGCAAAAACAGAAGATAGTTGTGGGAAATAAATAATTTTATCAATCACCCACATTTTCCGGATTATTTTCGAACGTAGTAGAAACTGCGTGATAAAACTATATCACCGTAAAACGTAATTCTCTATGTAGTATTTACACCTATATTATAATAGGATATTACTTGGCTTTAGCAAAATAAGTGCGTAAATACATAATATTTATGTAAATACAGAACATTTTGTGTCTTTTTCTATATCTAATAAATATTACAAATGTTTCAGTTCATTTTATTATAGACAGGAAAGTGGGAGTCGACGACTTCTTATATTTTTCAAACGTAAAACGAGCGTCTCATGCTGGCAACCCTTTTTCCATTCTTTCCACGAACTACCGTGATAACGTTATATAACTGGCATCTAACTAAAGACCCGCGAAATCCGCCAACACGAAAGAGAGCTAAACCACGGGAACCAACCGCACCTACACAGATCAGCTCAAGAAGAGTTATAGCTATCGAAATGACGGAAGAGCAACTCTCCAGACTCCAATCTGAAACCCGGAATCAGCAAGGGAGCTTTGCGCAATACAAAAGAAGATTCGCGTCACTGTGGAAGAATTTATCAATAGCATGGCAGTATACGAAGATATCGGAAATATTAGCGGAGAGAACTCCCTACGAGGCTTGCAGCTCCTACTGTAAAGAGAAACCACAATCTGGTGGCAAGACGCCAAGAAGGACGTCAACGAGTGAAACAAGACGTCTTCGAACCGCATTCGTACCAAGGAACGAAACCTACCAGACGTACATGAAGTTTTTCGCCACAAAACAATATGTTTCCACGCCGATGGACAGTTTTGTCGCGAGGAAACGAGCAGCATGGGCACAGCTGAAGTACAGTCACTCCGAGAAATTGAGTTAAATATAATCTACGACCTCATAAGACTACCCATCAGGGAAAAGATTCCCAGGACAACTTTCGCTTGACTTTCACAAAACCGATATTAAATGGGCTACATTTTTTATGGTAATGATCACAACAGCGATGCATGATAAATCACTCATCAATTGATTTCATTGATTCAAGAGAACGAGAAATATCGCTACATACAGTCGGATGGAACACTAATGCACACGGCTTGGCATCAATAACAACGGAGATGGTTAGAGAATTCTTTGAAAATAGAATTACCTCCCAAGGAATAATGGAATTCGTACAGCTGATCAAATAGCGGAAGAAAGAAGGAGGAAGGAAACGGAGGAGAGAGAGAAAAAGATAAAGGAGTCCAAGTACAACAGACACTATAAGATCATACAAAGAGAAAAGTTACCAATGTACCTAAAAGGGAAGATGAAATGGAAGGACAGGAGCATGCTAGCCAGATTTAGGTGCGGCAACGAGGCCAAGGCCAGGGAGCACTGGAAAGAGGAGGAGGAGAGAAGGTGCAGGCTATGCAAGAAAGGTGAAGAAGATCTAAGGCACGTAATAGAGGAATGTGAAATAACAGGAGGGACAAAGAACCTTGAATACATAAACCTGAAGGCATAAGAGGAAGCCGAACGGCGAGAAGGGAAGACAACGAGAAGAAAGACCAAAGAAAGACCAAAGAAAGCAATAGAAAGTAGAGCAAAATAAGAGTGAAAACAAGGTAGCGCTAGATCTAGGTGCAATGGGTAATAGTGTAATATAAGAGGCAAATAAGATAGCGTTAGAAATAAGTGCAATGTGTAAGAAATATAACATAAGAACATAAGAGTGTAAGAAAATGTAATGAAGCAAAACTGGAGTCGTCCAAAGCCGAAAGGCACGGACTAAGTCTGAATAAATAATAATGGAATTCGTGTCTTACATCTCCGGATTTCTTATTTCGGAGAATATTGAACATAATGTTCGTAAGGACAGACAGCGCACTATTAATCATTTGAAAATAGACATAGAAAAGTATAAAAAGGAAATATAGAAAAATTTTCTCAGCATTGTTTCTTTTGAACATGATTATGTAGGATCCAACGAATGGTCATACTGCAAATATAGTATCGAAATAATCTCTTATGTATGCAATTGGTTACATAGTTAAAACAATGAAAAAGAAGTTAATTGTGTGCTACAGTTAGAGAACGATGGAATTTCATCTAAACTGATAAGGATAAAAAATCGAATACTTTTTGTTAGAACCAATAATGAAAATGAAAAGTTTCAAAATAGAAGGAGTCATTACAATTTGTAAAACCGCGAAAAAGGTTTCAAGGAACACTAAAAATTTATCTTACATTAAATATGTACTCGAAAAGTTAATGATTCATGCCAATCTAATCTGCAAGCAAATGGATGTTCGAAAGCCATTTCTAAAGTTAAGTCTAAGGTATACGTTTACCCTCCTGATAATTACAAAATCAAAATAAACGAAGTATGTTTTTTTACAAAGAAAGTCCACAGGATTGGCACGAGTGCTGTCATTTTCACGATTTCATATATATAAACTATAGCATATATAATAATTATATAATTTCAAACTGTTGAAAATGACAACGTGAGTTCTCGCTCGCCATCTATATGTTGACGGCTAGTTACAAAAGGGAGTAACTAGAAGATATTACTAGACGCGGTCGATAGACCAGATCGATAGTTTTAAGACTTCCTTTTCGCTCATTCGTTCGTGTCCCTTCCAAGTGTGTGCAATAAAGGTTTTTTTGGCTCCGAGAAGTGTGGTGTTTTTCATCCGAATAATAAAGTAAGTTAAGAGGGGGCGAGGAAGGCCAAGCATAATACGAACTGGAAATGTAGGCAGACCAAAGAAAATTTACAAAACAGTCCCAATCGATCAAGAAACGGTGCAATTAGTTAGCGATAATTTGACTGAGTCAATAGATGAATTATTATTTGGACCTCATGCCGAAGAATGGAAGGAAGCCATGAAAATGGAATATGACGGCTTGATCAAGAATAAAGTTTGGGAATTGGTAAAATGCCCAGTGAATAGATCTCCGATTGGATCAAAATGGGTCTTAAAGACCAAGTACAAGGAAAACGGAGAGGTTGAGCGCAGAAAGGCTAAATTAGTAGCGAGAGGTTTTGCCCAAAAACCAGGTATAGAATATAACGAAACCTTCGCTCCCGTGGCTCGATTAACTTCTATTAGAGTCATAATAGCCTTAGCCGCTAAATTGAAATTGGATTTATATCAATTGGATATAACCATGGCATACACTTATGGCGATTTGAAGGAAGACATTTACATACATCAAGTCAAGTATTTCGAGGTAGCGGGCAAGGAAGATCATGTATATCACTTGAAGAAATCATTGTATGGATTGAAGCAATCCGATAAACAATGGTTTGACTAATTAAATGGCTTCTTGAAAGAACTCAACCTTAAATAAATGGAAGAAGATCCTTGTGTTTATTCAATAAGAGATGGAGATAAAATCCTCATATTGGCAATTTATGTGGATGACTTGATAGTAGCAACTAACAACCATAAGTTGTTTGATTATTTAAAAGAGAACTTAGTAAAAAAGTTCGAAATGAGAGACCTTGGAAAGTTGAATTTCTGTTTGGGTCTGCAATTCTATAAAAATGTCCAAAACACAGAAATAAAAATATGTCAAGAAAGATACATTAAAGATATGGTGAAGAGATTCGGTCTTGAAGATGCTAAGATAGCAATTTCTCCATTAAAAGCAAAAATAAACTTAAGTAAAAATGACGACTCACCTGAATTTGACTCGAGCACCTATCAATCATTGATCGGATCGCTTATGTATATTGCCATAGCTATCAGACCAGATATAATGTCCCTTCCAAGTGTGTGGTTTATAAAGGTTTTTTTGGCTCCGAGAAATGTGGTGTTTTTCATCCGAATAATAAAGTAATAACTAACGCGATCCTACCTCTAGATATAAATATAACAACACAAACTTTAAAAGATGGAACTGTGATTATTATTTCTATATAGAAGAAATATATAGAAATAAGATTTCCATAATTTTATATGTAGATGATCTATTGATTTCTAGTACTAATATAAAAACTATAAAAAATTAAGTTAATGTTAAGTTAATGATTTATGCCTAGTAAATCAATGTTTAGGAATTGAAGTGGAATATTATAAAGATGAAATGAAAATGCTTTTAAGTCAGAAAAATTACATAAAAGGCTGTGCTGAAAAATATGCAGTTAGAATACAGAAATCATGATATTCATATGGAAATAAATCTAAAACTAGAACCCAAACAGAAAGTATAGATAAACAATTGAAGCATATATAGAAATTCAATTGAAACTTCATTATGTATATGTAGCAAATGAAACTTAGCTGGATGTATTCTTCCTAGTAAATTATTTAAGTCAACAGAACAGTCCGCGAGAATTGATTGTAATTTCAATAAACATAATAAAAAAAAAAAAAAGAACAGTCAAAGCAGTACACACTACAAATATTCATTACGTGTTTTTAAATATTTGTCTTACACTAGTTCTATAAAATTAATGTATGATTCAAGTTATAATGAAGAAATGGATGCTTATGTAAACACTGACTGACCTTGGTTGAAGCATGGGTAGCAGGTATAGTTGACAAAAAATCCACAAAAGGAATATTTGTTTGTGTATTTGGAAATACAGATTTATGAAGGTCGCAGAAACAAAAGACTATCTCCAGAGATTCAACTCATACTGAATACTATGCTTTAGTTAATTGCACAGTTTTTGCCTACTAAAGAAATTTTTAATGTGAATGTGAAAGGACCTATAAATATCTATGAGGATAATATTAGAGCAATAGCTAACAAAGGAAGACAATTTTCTAAACATTCTGAACATATAAGTATCAGTTACCATTCTGTTTCTGATTATAAGAAAGAAGATTGATATAGAGAAAATCTCTACTGATGACCCGATTGCAAACATGCTTATTAAATCGTTATAAAATTTTAAAGCTTCAGAAATTCTAGGACTAGATAACGTGTAAAGATCTTCATAAGATTATAAATATAAAATCAAGAAGATGTGTTGCAAATACATATGATTTATGCATTTAATAGTTTTATATATTAATTTAAAATAAGACAGTCTGTAATCCAAAACGTTCGTCGCCCAGCGTGATTCATTGTAAAGAATATATTTAGTTCTGAAATGGAGAAAGCGATAAACTTTCCAACTAGAGTATTCCGAGAGATCTCATGGCAGATATCTCAGAAAAAGCGGACTTCTGATGGATTTGCCGTCTGGCATTAGTGCAAGTGAAGTGTGTTCGATATTCGTTAATGAAAAAGTGATAAGCCTTTTAGTCACAGAGACTAATAGATATGCAGAGCAAAAATTACACCAACATGAAGTCACCGATCAAACTCGACATACGAGGTGGAAACCAATCACTTCCAAAGAAATGATAAGATTTATCGAACTAATGGTTTGGATGGGTCTAGTGGAGACACCGGTTATTACATGTTGGTCAACGAACCGTCTTTACAATTTTCCGTTTCCACGCTGCAGAATGTCCCGTAATCGTTTCGAATTGCTATTGGCAAACTTGCATTTTGCAAATAACGAAACTGTAGAACAGAGTAACAGACTTGGAAAAGTTTTACCACTCATAAACATATTGACAGACAATTACCAACAAATTTTTTTACCAGGCAAAGATATTGTAGCCGACAAGACAATGGTTCCTTGGAGGGGACGACTAATATTCCGGCAATACATACCGACGAAATCACATAGGTATAGTATAAAACTCTTTAAACTGTGTTCCACCGAAGGTTACACATGATCTGTAAAGGTATATTCTGGACAAGAAATCACCGGAAATAAGCAAGTTGGCATAGCTGAAAACGTCTCCATTGAACTTGCAGATAAACTGCTAAATGAAGGACGAACTTTGTTCGTCGACAACTTTTATACAAGCTACCAGTTAGCAGTGAAATTTTTAAATTTTAGGACGCATGTCGTTGGAACTGTACGGCAGAACAAAAAATATATGCCCCATTCCGTAATGTCATACCCTTTGAAGAAAGGTGTGATGATAGCACAAGAAGATAAGAACGGTATTGTGATCCTCTAATGGAGAGATATTCGAAATGTTAGAATATTATCAACAAAACATGCACCCATTATGATTTCAAGTTCAAATTCTACATATCACGGATGTCCTTCGAAACAGAACCCTTTCACAGTAATTGCATATAATAATAGAAAAATTGGTATCGACCGAACTGACCAGATGGTCTCATATGCCACTGCGATACGGAAAAGCATCAAGTGGTATCAGAAAATAACACTACATTTACTCTTAGGAACAACTATATTAAATGCTCATATTGTGTACCAAACAGCCACAAAAAAAAAAATACCGATAAGAAAATTTCGGGAAATTCTCGTTTCCGAATGGTCCTTAGAAAATACTGTGCCCGACAACCATCCGAAGAAAACAACGAAGGTGGCCTACCATTTGAAGATACGTAAGAATCAGGAGGGCAAGCCTATAAGAAGGATGTGCACCCTATGTTATAAGAAAAAGAGGCAAACTGTCTCACATGAAGAAGCGAGAAAAAATATGAAAATAACTACAACATATTGTTCGAAGTGCCCAAAATCACCCCAAATGTGTTTGGAATGTTTTAACGAATACCACGAGACATGGCATAATGTAATATTTTAAATTAATACAATTAATATTAATTAATTATTAATTTTAAATTAATAATTTATTAATAAATTAATAAAAAGTATGATACAATGTGCTTTTAATATTTTTATGTTGTATAATCTATATATAATATTGTATATTTAATTAACTCGAACAAGAAGAGCGTCACCATACGTTGGTGACAAGGCCCCCACGGAAGTATACCCGTCGCACCGATATATGCGACGTGGCGACGAACGTGCTAAGCAGAGTGCGTATAATTTCTGATGCATAAAAAGTTAGACTATTGGATTGCTGTGCAGATGCTGAAGAATAAACATAATGCGTGCTTTAGTATATTCTGGATAAATTGAGCATAACTACATAATTAACTTTATATCATTATTAATAAATTAGTTGTATGATCCTTTTATTGTATTTTTCCAAATATCCTTGATTACATTAGCAGTGATAATTGAACATGTTCCCAATTATGGTGTATTACAATATCATTTACAAAAATTGATTAAATTAGCAGCATTGTAATTTTAAAGTACAATAAATAACGTTTTATAAAAAACAATGGATAAACCTAATTTTTTTACGATTAACCGAGATTTATAATGTTTCTGAAAGTGACTTTATTTAAATATATATCAGTATATACTAAACAACGATATGTATTTATTTTTAAGTTATATAAATTTTAAAAATGATAAATTCTTTTTAAATTTATCAAGAATATATACATTTAAATCTCATGGAAAATTAAAAGAAGAAACATTGTTTACCTAAACGTAGCACAACCCATTCAATATTGAAAAACAATTATATAATTTATTATTCATAACATGTTTCAATCCCATGATCATCTCATGTTATTCACGATCAAAAAAGAGGATCAGTTATGCCATCAACGAAAGTATACTTTCAAAGAAAGGACGCTTACCTACGTATGCATAGAACTCCCCGTGCTTGTGCGAGTTGTGCGCCTATTTTTCGTTGGTCGATAGTAGCGCCATCATTGAAGTAGTCGCCAGTGTCGCCATGCGTCGACAATCTGTAGTTGATAACGTTTACTAAATTTTAACATTCTTTCAATTTTGCAATCTTCAGTAAGTGACTCTCGTACGCTATTATAACTTAAACACGAATCTGCAAAGCGTATCTTCCTGGGACTCTCAGTTTCTGGAAAAACCAATTTTGAGAAAAATTGCAAATTTTCAACTTTGAAGATGTTTTGTGGATCTTTACGATAACAGCCAATGAAATAACATATTTTGTTATTGCACTATAACCATTTAAATGTGTTTAAATAATAATCAAAGTGAAAGAGATACCTGAAACGCAGTATGTTTTGCTTACATTTTCCAAATTATCTCAAAAACTGAAAATCTGGAAGAAAATCTAACCATATCAGATGAGAAGGCAGACATTTTTGCTAAGAAAAGCGTCAGGAAAAAATTTAAGATCATGTTTCGATTCCAACGTAAAGCGAAAAAATTTGGCAAAATACGTGACGACGGAAATGATACACAATGTTTACGCTTGCCTTGTCTGTTGCTCAGCACAACGAAACCATTAAACCTTGACCTTCAGTTACCGCTACATGTTTTGCCAAACTATTTCGTTTTTATATTGAAATTAGAACATAACCTTTTAGTTTTTCTTGGTGTTTTCCTTTAGCAAAAATGCTTGCTCTATCACGTGCTAAGGTGAGATTTTCTCCTAGACCTTTAGTTTTTTAAATAAACTGAGAAATGTAAGCAAAGAATGGTGTGTCCTAGGTGTTCTTTTCGCTTTGATCATTATTTAAACATGTTTAAATGGTTATAATGCAATAGCAAAATATATCATTTTATTCGGGACAGTACACCAAATTTTTTCATTTTAACAGCAACTCGATGGCTGCTACTATAAAAGCACAAAACATTTCCAAAGTCGAAGACTTGCAATGTTTTATAAAATTAATTTTTCCGAAAACTATGAATTCTAGGAGATTTGGAGATTCGTGTTTAACTTACAAAAGTCTATAAGAACCGTCTATTGAAAGTAACAAAATTAAATATGTGTTGGACAAATCAGTTTCAACATACACTTGAAAATCAATATTTCGAATTTACAGTTTTCGTATGTGTAAATCGATATAAACTGATTTAGATTTTATACGGAAAATTTACCAATATAAGTGAACTTACAAGAAAATGCCGTCATTACCGTTTTTCTATGGAACTTGTTTTAACTGTTTCGTTTATACATATAATATATAAGAAAAATAAAAAACATTAGTTGAACTAGGATGACTTAAAAAAAAAAAAAATAAAAAGAAAAGAAAGGAATACGACAAAGATCTGTTTGTTGATTCCAATATTTGCTTAATACGAACGAAGTTCTCACTTTCTGAGTCCCTGGCCAAGAGCGTTAATTATATGAAATTCTGTTAATTTTAATTTCGTCAAATCAAATAACGTGTTTCTAATCGGAAAGAAACGATTTTGTTTTTTATCGAAAATCAATCAAACTATGTACAATATTTTCTTCTTAATCTTCATCTTCGCTTATTAATTTTAGTTGCCATACCTCGTATTAACAATTCAGCACCGATGCTTGCTGACACCTCACTCTTCGCTTCATGTCTTAACACTGCGAATAGCATCTCTGGACTAACGTCCTACTGAGTAAGGTCTGTCAATATAAACCGAAAATTCTGCGTTGAAGTAAACACCTTGCCTTTGTCTACAACAGTGGTTCCCAACTTGTTTTTAATCATGGCACATTTTAGAGAAGGTACAGATATTTTGGCGTTCTTTATATACAAACTTTAAAATTTACAATAGCAGATATGACTGTGCGATTAAAAAAAAAAAAAAGAAAGCGCATCTATAATTTTACGGCAGGGCGCAACTTTTGAGAATGACTGCTCTACAAGATTAATTTGCTTCAAGGTCTATTTCTTATGATGTTATTATTCTAAAAATATCGTTTGCTATGACTTTTGAATATTCAAAACTTGTGCTTCCTAAAACAATAATCAAGGAAGTAACAATGATAATTTTTATTATTTCAAATTTTATTTAAAAATAAATAGTATTTTCCTTGAGAATTTTTGTGTAATTGGTTCAGTTGCTATATTTATTACTGTAAATTTTTCGTTTAAACCATTTTCGTAAATCTTAGTTACTATAAATACTAACAAGTAATAATCAACAGCTGAATGGCGGGTTCGAAACAGCTCGATGATTTCAATATTAGACTGGCCTAAAAAATTAATAAAAACATATCCTGCATTATCGATTTACGAAAAAACAATTTGAATAATAATTGTAGCAATCGCACTAACATGTTAGCTTGTGGGAAGGCAATACCTTTTTCGCAAATTTGTCTCAATAACTCACTTCATATGTACTGTATTTGTCCATCTACAATTAAAATTTTAAGTATGAATCTACATTTACAATTATATGTAAATATGAAATTTTTTAACATATAAGATATAATATATATTTTATAATATATATTTTCCTTCGCGTGACACATAAATGTATTGTGTATATATGTATACCATGAATATATGACCAGAAATTTGTCCGAACACAACCGGGAGACATTCTCGAGGCAAACCTCGGTGTGTGATATGTATTGCATTGACGTAACTCGATCTGATATCGAAAAATATAATTTTCTTTATTTTTTGTTATATTGTTACGAGATGATCTTAGACGAACCATTGAGAGTCGTACGATTAAAATAATACCAAACATGTTTACATTTATATTAATTTTTGTATTAGTTGTAAGTTAAATGGGCAATGTTTAATTGACAAAGTGGAAGATTTTGAAAAACTGACAGAATACATATATATATATACACACAGTCTGATTACATATATATATATATATATATATATAAAAACTGACAGAATACATATATATATATGTATTCTCAGTTTTTATATATATATATATATGTAATCAGACTGTATTTGTAGCGTTTAATAATAATAATGACAATAAATATAAAGAAATAAAGATAAGCAATTGTAAATAAATTGAAAATACTTCAATTATCTTTTATTATTATAGATATCTATTAAAATCTTCGTATGGAATGCAATATAATCAGGTTCTTTGTTATGAACTATTTTTCCAGATTATAAAACATGTGGACTATTCCTTTGTCCTCTATTTCACTTTCTGTGTTTATTATTTCTTTTGATGATTCCATTGTATTCTGTACAATAGACTCTTCTTTTTCGCATTCCGTATTCCGCTCTGCTATCTCTTTTGGATTCAAAATTTCATTTTTACAAATTTGGTCTTGAGTTTCGATCCTTGGACCCGCTTCGAAATTTTCACGCGACGATTGACGTTTCAAAAGTTTCCTCTACGCATTTTTAACACTTCTCGGTATTACATCGCTCCGTGATTTTGCAATAAAATCTATACAATCTTTAATATCACAGATGAGAAAAAATTCAAATGCTCTCGGACTGGCATATCTGTGAAAAAAAGCAGCGGTAATTTATGTGTACCTGTGGAATTGACACAAAATGCCACAGTTACATGATCTTTTCCCATTTTACTGCCATCCACCCATCATCCACCTCGATGGGTTAACGTTTTCTGTGCAAGAGCTTCCCACATTAAACTTGTTTCGTTCATGTTATAAATATCGTCTTCCTTAAGATCTTCGTTATGCAAAATTTCTGTTAATTGTTCAGTGAAGTTTTGTGTCGCTAATTCATCAGGATCAGCTCTCTCTTCATGTTTGGATACTTGACGTATTCCGTATCTGAATTTAAAATGCTAGAGTCATTCTTGACTGGCCGTAAAATTTGATAAACTGCCAAATTCATTTTCAAGCTCCTTCGCCTTTTTCCGTAGTAATGCATTTGGTACGATATCTCCTAACGTTCGCCTTGCTAAGAACCATAAGTATAATCGGGCTTCCATATCTTCATACGAAGATGCCCGTTGCCTGTTAGACTGTGCACGTATCGGATTTTCGCTCAATTCACGAATAGATGTCGATTGCTGCTTGTATCTTCTTATGGTTCTTTGACTTATACCATATTTGATAGCAAGATCATCGACTCTTCTAACTGCTGCAGATGCCACTATGAAATCTTTTTTCACTTTGACAATATTTGAAAGTCGTAAAAAATTTTTACTGACACAAAGAACTCTTCACAATGTATTGATAAATGTTTTTAAACGTATCATAACATTGGCAACGAATATTACGTCACAGATGTTATGGTTTCGGACGACGAATTCTGTGGATGATGATAAGGATGCATTGGAAAAATCTGGCAACAAAGTGTAAAAAGTGATCAATCTTTTGACAAGATAATTAAGTTAAATATATTAAAGATATGTTGTGTTAAGTTTAAATAATGTTATTTATATTGTGTTACTCCTACTGTGGAATTGATTATAATAAGCTTACAAAAAAATTTAAATAATCATTTTGTAAATACTTTATTTCAATAATGTCCACGTCTGGTTGCTAATAGATTTAATTTTTTTATAATTGTATTTGCTGAACAATTTTTTAAACTAAAGAAATATATGTATGTATATGTAAGTAGAAGTGGTAAAAGACTTCAAGCGTCACTCTAAACTGCACGTCGACTGTGTCATATTACATTCTATTTATTCTATCTCACTCGCACTGCCTGCTTCTCATTCTTACCTTCGATTCATACACGGTACAGCACAATACAATTAACACAAGTCGGATAATTTGGTCCAATTGTTGAAAAGTCGTCTCTCCAGATATATGGCCATTCTGTTACTCCTGATCTCGATCATTGGCCACATAGCCGAACATTACTGTACTTATTTATATAGGACATTTATTGAAAAAAATGTATTGAAAAAAATGGAATGATAACTTAGTTTATATCCGATTAAGTAAACTTTTATTATTTGAATGAGAAATGATAAGTAGCGATTGAAGGAGTCGATAAACTTCTATAACTGACGTATAACGTACGTAAGTATACATATGTATGTATATATAATAACTGCTTATTTCTTATCCCTGGACGGATCAAATGCAGCTTACTACTTCAAATATCATTTAAAGTACAGTAAAGTTGTAAATATGTCTGTATTATAATTTGTGATTTTATTATCTATTCTACAATCGTAATTATACGTTATATTCCGATACGTGTGACATATTCTGACACATATGTAGTACATGTGTATGTCCTATTTAGGTACTGGCTGTTAGTACGTTATAACAGGTTATAGTAAGTTTGAAACTCTTCTAATGTGCATGGGGCCGCCTTGTTTATAGTGTCAAGTGAGGGAATCTTTATTCAATTGACAGTATCTTCAGATTGATAAAAAGGTTTTAAGAAACGGTGTGTATATTCTATCATATAATTCTTCTTTCAGTATTGTCAAGAATCATTTAAAACATCATAAACAGAAATATAAAACATTTATTGCTTTAACCTATCAAGTAAAACCATAGATAATGTGCAGAACATAGCAAAAACTAAATTCTACAGCATTATATTAAGAATATATAAAAAGACATTAATGTTGTATCTTTTTTATATTTATATCTTTTAATATTAAACGTTATTATTGCCATTATTATTAATTATCATTTATATTTTTTTTGTATGATAGCATGACAAAATTCATTTCCATTACTAATGGAGGATCGAAATAAATTGCAATCAGAATGGAAAAGACCAGACGAAGTAATGCAGTTGCATCGTTTAAAAATGAAGAAGCGTGCCCTACAAGCACGTATAAACAATACACGCATTAATAAAAAGAATTTAGATTCAGAGCCTACACAAAAATCCAATAATCAAAATATTGTGTCCAATCATTGTGTAGGTCAAAAGCGAAAGAATCCTTTCATTAAAGATGAAACAGATAAAAAGTTTAATATAACACCTCCTGACATAGAAGCTAGTAATGATAATACACTATTTGAATTATTAAAAATAAAAGTTCCAAAAGTGAGTGAAACAGAAAACTCAATAAATGATTGTTCTTTAACATTTAGCAATGCATTTTTACAATTGGAAGCAAGTAAGAATATTTTGGATTTAGAAATACCGAAAGGTGAAAAATATATTCCAATAGATTGGACTTTAAAAACTAAAATGAGATTTATGTCTCCAAAACCATTTCCTTGGAATTGTAAATTGAAAACTAGCGAAGAAGCTTCTGGTACTACTGGTTTCGTAAGATGTTTGGATATTAGTGAACAACATTCAACTTTAGATACTAGTCCAAATGCAAGGTAATTTTTATATATTTTGTATATTTTAATTTAATAAATAAATATATATTAAATATTTACTAAATTTAAAAAATATATATATATCAATTAAAATATTTGTTAAACAGGTTACACCAATGCTGTTTAATATGGCAGCACCCTTCATTACCATGGTTGGAGTTATTTCCTCGTTCTACTGGGAAAGTAAGTGCAAATTTAACAAGTAATTCTATGATAGTAAACAACATGCTCATTAAAGAAGCTTTATACAAAGAATGGAGTGAAAGCTTTAGGTCACTTTTTCATTTATTGAGAGCACGACAATGTCCATATTTTTATGTTTGTGCGACCAATTTTACTGTATTATTCCGTGCTGCTGGAATTTGTGGAATTTCTGAAGCTCATGCACTTTTGACACCTACAACACGTGGCTTTCGACAGTCTTTAAAGCAGGAAGGTATGAACAAATTATAATATGTAGTGAAAATTTTTGACGTCATTTTATTTTTCATTTGCACATGTTTCATAGAAATTGAATATACAATGCCTTTGAGAAAAGATTGTAAACAGCAATCAGATGTAAGTGATTCAGGATGTGATACAGCAGATTCAGCTACATCATTGAGTTATACAGAGAATCAAAATCTTGATGATGAGGAAGATGAAACACAAGATGAATGGCTGCAGAGCTTAGGAGTTGAAAATTCTGAAATTCGTAAAATTAATAATTCTCAAGTAATTTTACAGTATGTACAATTTTTTTTTATTTCTATACCGATACTAATTTTTTAAGATTTTTCTCTAGGCAAGAATGACATTAGAAAAAGAAACTGAACTGGACAATATGAAACAATCCTTGATTTTTGTAAAAGGTGTAGAGTCACAAGCTTTATTTAACTTCTTAATTAATTGTAAATCTGCCATTACAACAACTGGTCCTTTAGCAGGAGTACCTCCAACTCTTTTATCACCAGTAGCTTTTCACGGTGCAACATTAAAGCCAATTAGGGTAAAATATTTTTATATCTACAGTTGTGATACATAATAGAATTATAAATTATTTTCATTTTTTACAGGTTAAAGAAAGCATAGTTCGTGTTGACAATGAAAAATATTTTTCTCTGGAATTAAAAGGACCCCTCCTACCACATGTCTTACCTTCACTCTGTTCTTTAATGAAATCTAGTCAGTTAGAACAATATTCTGCGAGTTGTGCACGGTTACACTCAACAACTTCATTTTCAGCAATGAAAAATAATTTTGGTAAATGTTATCTTCCATAAAATTATGATTGTTTATATAAAAATCATATGAACAGTATATAATGTTTGTGTTTTCACAGAACAAATGGAATTAGGAAATATACCAAAAATTCCAGAAAATGTTTTTGGTAAAGAGAATTTAAGTGATTGTGGATTCAGTAGCGAGTTATTAAAGGATTTTTGTAGTCCTAACCCAACAAATATTCAAATTATAGAAAATATTAAATTTTCAAATAATTCGTATACATGGTCTTGACAAATAATTGTAATAATATAGGAGATTATAGCAAAGTTTTAATTGATTATATTTATTAATTAGTTTGAAGAAAAGAATTTAGATATTAGGATAATATGATTTATTCTCAAAACTAATCATCAATGAAATCAATTAATCGGTTATTTGGAGATTTAAAATTCATTGGGCCAGTGAACATCAAATTAAAATATTAAATATAAGGATCGTCCGATGTTAACATAATATTAATTAGGGCAGTAATAATTATTACCATTGCTATTGAAATCTATACATTGACTACAATATTGATTAAATGTATAACAGATCATTTACAAAACTGGCACTATATTAAAATCAGTAGAATAACCATAATTTGTGAAAATTTTTTAATGAAATAGTTATTTTACTGTGTAATAAATATTTAACAATAAATGATAATCGTTTATTCGATCTGTTTTAAAACAAAGTCGTTATAAAATTTAAATACTTAAAACTATATTCTATCTTACTGTTGTTTCAATCTAATTATATTTGTTAATTAATTACAGTAGATGCACTGTAGATGCACTGTAGATGCATAGAAGATGCAAGTTAGTTTTTATATAAAACATGTGCAGAAAATAATAAATAAATAAACTATTATAACTTATATAATTTTAATAGAAATAAAATTAATTTTTATCGGTAAAAATGTTTTGTAATATCTAAAAATTGTATTAAATTTACAAAAAAATATTGTTAATAAAAATTGTATAAAAATAGTGTTGCTATATTTTTATTTGATATTCTTCACTTTTGGTGTTTTTTGTTTAACTACTCTCAGAATATATTGGTCCTGCGAAAATATACGTAACAATAATTCATTACAGACAAATTTTCAAACGGGGGCGCGACGAAGGTGGGGTTCGCGGATGGACTACCCCTAAAAATAACGAATCGATATTCGCTCGCTGCCCCCGAATTGGTCGCCCGGTCACCTCGAGCGTGAACAATCAATTTATTGTAATAAGGTATTGTTTTGCTTATTTTTCTCCGGTAAATATTTAGTTTAATAAAGATAGAAATATTTTTTCGACTATTTAGAAATATAATATTTACATTCATATTTTATCTAATATTTCAATTATACTGTAAAAGATTTTTATTTTGCAACCAAAATTTTTTAAAATTTTATTGATCATGTTACAAATTGTGCAATCTATTACAGTTTACGTGAACATATGTATATTGTATATTTTACGCATACATTGAGCACGAGTACATATGTATCCATGTCATGATTACGTCAGTACCCATTGCAGTCTGTGCTCATCGTATTGCGATTCTCTTCAACGAGCAGTTTCATGTTCCAAGGTCTTTTATGCGAGTTCAATTTTCGAATCGAATAATGCACTGATAATATTGCCCCCAATGGTGTTGGTGAAAGCGACATTCGTATACTAGGAATTTCCTTTACCTTCCATTTAAAAATTGACTTTCTTGATTCAAAGCCAAATTTCTTTATAATGCTATCGCAATCGTTATCGTACTCTTAAAGATAGCTGAAAGTAGTGTTAGCCGTAAAGTGAGAATGGAGCAAATTTTACCTCGCATGAAACGAGCAAGAAGGCGAAAAAGGGAATTCGATTAATATATAAATAAAAATAAATACAACGATGTGACTGTAGTGATATTAAAAGTTTTAATTGTCAAGTACATAATTAATCTCCCCTGAAAGAGATGCACGGCAATTTGTGATCATGCGATATTTTAGAATTTCACAGAACATTAAAGGTAAAGTCTCAAAAGTAAACTGTAGGAGATAAAACATAGGACGATGGAATTTTTCTCGAGAATAAAACCTCAAATCTGAAATACGAAGAAAGCATGGTTAGGGCGGTGTAGAGAGGTAGAGGGGAAAGTCCCTTCTCGCGAACGTCCGATCAGGCTGCCGAGAAGCAACCCTCGTACATAGGAGGGTTCAGGGTGGATAAAGCTGCTGGATACGTAGGGGGTAAGGGATTCGCGCGAAGGGAGGGGACCATGGGTGAAGGGCGGGGGAGGAAGATCCATAGCTGTGTTGGTGTGGTATTGCGTGTGCTTTACACGGAACTGGCGAAGCTAGGAGAACGACGAAAGAGAAACAAACGCTTCGACCTAACACGTTACGCGAAACAAGGATAGGAGTTGAGAACGAGAGAGAAGCTCGTTGAGAGACAAAGAGAAACATATACGATAAAAGTGCGCGTAGAAACGAGACGGAAATGAATGGTACGTGGGAGCAAAGGAGTGAGAGTGCAAGAGAGAACGACGCGGACAGGATCGCAATGTGCGAGAAGAAGAGAGAGGTCTCTCTCCCCATGATGTACGTATACATCCTGGTCCCTTATTCCCTGTACGTGCAAAGGGGGTTTCGAGAGGCTAGCAACGGTGGAGCCACGACAACGAGCTACAACCACGACGGCGAACACGACTACTACGACACCGCGTGGGGGTTGCACGAAGACCCCCTGGTGGGGTTCTGGCTGGCGACCCCACAGTCCCCCGCTGGAAATGATATCAGTCGCGACTCGGTCGAGGGAGCCCCAGCACGTGCCGTGCCCCTCGCAGAGTGAGCTCAATAGCTTGCTCGATTCTTTACTTGGTGTACGTTCTTCGCGTACGCTTTTTTTCGCGGTGCGCGTTTTCGCTCGAAACTGGTTATTTCGGGGAACACGTAAGGGTGTACAGTGGTTGTGGAAAAGGAAAAAGTGAAAACTTACCGCGGTGTATTTTAACCTACCTCCTCTTCTTGGATTGTACTCGTCGATTGATTTCGTTGGTGATATTTTAATCTCACAAGACTTCCCGTAACTTTCATCCTCTCGTACAATCAAAGGTGAGTGAATCCGAAGAAAATGGCCTTTGGTTAGGGTGCATCCGTCTACCTACGTGAAATAATTTTTTACGTTTGTCTTTCGCTCACTCCCGATTATCCCTTGTTTAATTTAAGACACTTTTGGCAAATCACTGAGCAACGCCAGCTTGTTTAATGATCTGAATCAATTATCGAGTCGAACCAACGATAGAAATTTTACAAGGGTGAAATGACATTGCGAAACTGTCGATTAGATATTTGCGCTGACTCCGATCGGGCTTAAGTCTTCGTACGACATCTGTAGGCTACTCCATTAAAATTGCAACAGTTTATACCTTTACTCGTACTGTTTATGATAACTCATCGCACATCGGAACGATGTGATGATTCTATTAAACTTGTTCCTAATAGCTTCATGAAGCGAATGGTTGTAGCTGATCACATAATTGACTGCGAATGCACTTGTACGACATCTACGATATGTCCTGTTAAAGCTGTAACTCCTTTCCTTCCTTCCTTGTCATGTCTCGTACTCAAGTCGATAACCTGATCGCACCTTCTCGTTTACAATTTTTTCATGGAATAACGCAGTTTATAGAAAGAAAAAGCATCTTTGTCGCAATCAAACGCATAATTCTATCAAACGTGTAAATTCGTTTAATTACTTGTAACAGTAGACTGTTGATGTTTCCATTTTGATGGAACGATAAACCTTCTTTTAATATGTTTCAATATTTTCACATTTAACATATGAAAATCACCTCGATTCTTTTTAGCAATCTTAATGTTACGATTTGTTACTTCTGTTTTTTTCGTATATTACTCATATCAAGATCAACATGAACACAATTTCTGTTCAGTTTATTCGTTCTTAAGATCAGAAGATTTTTTAATAAAAGGACAGTCTCATCGTATTAATGCCTCTATATCGGTGCACACGTTCTCGAGACGCGACGACAAGGCGCGGGTATTAATAGAGTCGACGTTGGGACGGGGCACACGGTTTAAACCGACTCTTTGCTCTCTTGATCTTCAGCGTTCTAGAGCGCTCTAACCAGCCACGGGAGATCTTATGCATTCTTGGATACCTTAGTCACGGGAATCAGTGACCTCGATACGTAATTTCAAATAAATCATAATGAATAGGCATTACTGAAATGTGCATTATTTACTCTGAATTTTACAAAATCAGGTATTCACGATTGTTTAACTGAATGAAAAGCTCATCATATGCTGCATCATATGTGGATGAAATATGGAATATTAGATAGGTAATTAAGTAACAATTATCACAAGGATGTCTGGAAACAACAGTTAAAGCATACAATAAGTGTTATTCGCATAAAAGCTCTTTTGTTTGATCGAACCAAAATGCGCTAGATATTAAACGTATCATGTATCATTGGAAGATAGAAAAGAAGAAGAAAAATTGCTTAACAGATTTTTAATGGTAAATGATTTGAATTAAAATATTTTATGTGTACTTTACTGTATTAGTAGATTGAACAAATGTAACGCGAAAAGAATTCAATGCCAGTGAAAATTTCTGCTTCTGTTCGCGCTGTTATTTTGGTAGCCTGTTGAGTGGATAGTTTTGGTATGTTTATTATACTTGTATGAGGATACAGATAGTGTGTGCGTATATCGAACATAGGTCGCAGTTATTCGAACGTGAATAAAATTTTCCTTTAAATATCGTAGTAATCTTTGTCGTTAGTAATTTTATTTAAGAAGCCGTGTTGCGAGTAATTTTACATAAATAACACAACAGAAGATCAGCAAATTATTTTTGTGACTAAGCTTCTTTCGTCGTAAAAATGTAAAAATCAGAAATAAGGAAACGAAAAAGGAGTACAGGTTTAATCCTTGTAATTACAGTAATTTAAGCCGAAATCTAAGGGAAAAAGTTATACAGTGTTGTATTTTATTTCAACGGTAAATTTTAGGTTTAAATTCAAAGCAATGAAATTTTTAAGCAAGGAACATCCTCTTCTGTACGTAAAACATTGTCTCGATAACTTTATCTTCACAATGTGTACCTATAATGATGATTACACACGCCTGATATCAATCGTTCCTTTATCACAGCGTTATAACATCAAATTGTTAACATTGGGCTCTTCGTAACGAAACTTGTTTTAAATTATCCAAGTAGTATATTTACGTAGTTATATAATTTAAAATAATGTCTGAACAATGAAAAAAATCAACATCGGTAAATGATGAGATTCTTAAAACTGCAATTAGAAAGAGGGAAAAACTTACCAGTTACGTACTCTAATACTCGATAAAAAAGCAAATATACCTATTTATAAAACTTATAAAAACACAGGTTGAACTTTGTTGTTGAGTTATCTTCTTCTCCCATTGCATACACCTGTTCACTACGTAATCAGTGCATATTGTTGAATATGTTTTCCAGTCGTAATACTACGTTAAAGTCATTTTGACTACGAATATTTATTTTGTTTTGCTTACGCATTGATTCTTACCTTATTTAGGTATACATATTGCACTATTGGACTGTTATACCAATATTCGAATATGCAAGAGATTATCTTTGCTTGTAGCATATTTCTTACAATAATACTAAGTACCATGTGCACACAAACGAGAAAAGCTTTTATATTATCATGTATAATTTATAATCATTATATGGTAAAAAAATTGATTTTCAGAAATCAAACATATATCATTAATATCTCACTTCAATAATTACTAATTCAATGTCTTATATTGAAATTTTTACGATGTAAGATTGAGATAGATTGATGTGTTTAACAGATGATTAATAGTCTTCGATGTTTATAAACATCGAACGTATTGTTGTGTGTTTGTATTCTACAAATGATTTTTCTATTTCTGAAAAATGTTAAAATATCTAGACATTAACTTTTGCGATAAAATGGTAATACTAAACAACGTTTATCTTTTCATCTACATCTATTTTTGAAAAAATGAGAAATTGTACATTAAATTTAGTTTTGTATTAATAAATTAATCTGTACGGTATGTTTAATGATAAACTACAGATTACATTTCTTTTATTTTGCATTATCTAGTTGCAGCACATGGTTGTGTAATAATGCATTACATAATTATATAGTATTTTTCAAATGTTCACACTAGACGAATAGCATGATAAATAGTGACTTCAGTTCAATTATTTCATTGTTAATTGTTTCAATATTTTCAATAATATATCTTTGCCATTTTTCTTCTACAACCATGGAATTGTTATATATATACAACTGATAAAGATGATGGGTACATTTACAAAATACCTTTTGTTCTAAATCATTATACCAAATTGCTTTTATTTTATACATCGGTTTATCATAAGGTTTATGCTATAAGCTAGCATTAAATAAAAAATATCTCTCCATGCTCAGATAGTTATCTGTCAATTTTTTGTTTTTAATTAGAACGGTGAAAATTACAATCGAATATTTACAACAATTTTTATGATAAAGATATAAAAAATAATCTTCGTCTTACGTAAATTGTAATGAGCACAGAAATTTAATTTACGGGAAAGATATATCGAATTTAATTAATTTTATAATATCTCAGGACAATCTCAAACTCGATTTTGTTAAAATAAGCGATTGGAACGAAAATCCAAATATCTTCAAATGCAATTTTGAACAGCGAGATTTACATTTATCACGTTCTTGACCTATAATTTAATTAAACGTTCCATCGTTTAACTGAAAGATTGAAATTTCAAATTTGTCGTTTCATAAATAGAAGCAGCTGCAAGTTGGAGAAATGTCTATGTTTTCGTATCGTTAGTTAACGTGTTCTAAATTCTCTACGCGGTCAGAACCCGACGTGTGCTTTTTTCCATGAACAGACGTTTAGACATTTTTCCACGCGGTGACGAACAACGATCTGTGATGACGGCTCCCTTGGTCGCGCAGGGGGCCGTTCTCTCTCCCAATAGTCGACGATTTTTGTGGCCCCCGCGTCTGCTGTGCGGTGACGTAGTTATGTATGTACATGGTTCGAAATGAGAGGGAAAAAGGGTGCATTCGGACGACACACGGCCTAGCCCCTTGCAAATGCGTGACGGGGTCCACCAACGAAATTATGGATCGGGCCTAGGTACCACGCCTGCGCATGACCATCGCTAGATCACTCTGCCCTTCAGCCCACTTTCTACTCCCTTGCCATGTATGAATGTTGAACATGAACACCTAGCCATGCATTCTGCTTATAAATCCGTATTTCACTTGCTCTTGCTTGCCTTCTTCGTGCTTTCATTTTGTTACATGAAATATAACATTACATTATACGTTAAATTGTGTATCTTTGTGTCCAATTTGTGATCTCTCTATTTAACATAATTGCATAATTTTCAAGCTAGGTTATCCGATTAAACAAGGAATATACGTAATTCAATCCATTTCCCGTGGTCGTTCTCGGTTCTTCTCCTTGTCTAATCCATATTTTCTCCGTTCTACATAATGCATGAATTTTCTTACTGCAGGTACTGTGTGTTAAGCGTTATCGTAATTTAGATAAAAGTTCTTCGTGTTCTTCGACGACTGTTGCATTAGATTCATTGTATGTACACTTTTTTCAGGATTTGCATACGGTATCCTCTAACTGATTTTTGACGATTATTTTTCAGAATTTTTTGAGTTTTTGAATATTACTCTCAATACCTTTTCTCTTCGGGTCAAGCTTTTTTGATTTATTTCATGATCTCGACATTAAATATTCATTCAAATATTCATTTTGATTTTCTATCTTTGATGATCCACCTTCTATTTTTTTGTTCATGTATGCACATTATACGTACGTCCGAGAAAGTACGTATATTTTAAATCGTCGCTTAAATTGTATTGGCTAATGACCGTACTTCACCGAGGTATTTTCGTATTTCAATTACTTTAATAAGAAAAATAACAAAATAAACTTTTTCCAGTTCATTAAACTGAAAGCAAATCTTAATTTGTACAATTCAATTAAATTAATGCAATTGCTTTTTTAATTAGCTTTTATACGATTATTTCAATTAAAATAATTTAAATATTACTTTTACTCTTATATTAATTTTATATTTTAAGTTTCTGATAGCTACTGGTTTGTATTTCATGAGAGAAAGATAAGTACTTGTGCAACATATATATTTACTACAAACATTAATGAGCATATTAACAATAATGAAAATATCTAGACAACAAGTTTTGCATTGACTTGAATGTATCGCATTATATTCTAATTACTTGTAAACAAACTAAATTTGTTCTGTAACATAATATATCGCTTAAATTAGTAGAAAGTGCGAACTATTTCAATAATTCATTGGACTTATAATTTAAATATTAGCTGTGAATATTTATCAAATCAGATTTTTATTAAATTGTTATCTTTATATTATACTTTATATTATAATAAATATATTTTACAGAATTAAGTAACCATTACAATCAAAAAATTGTTTATAATCACCTATTTTTAAGTTAATATTTTATTATGAAATAATATTTACAACAATATTTACAGTTAATTAAACAAATTCAATACATGTGATAATAATAATATATAATTTAAGATACAAACTTATCTTCCAAATTATTTTAATGCATAGACGTTTTCATTAGTTATTACACATATTTTGTTTTACCTTCACATTATATGTATAATTAGTATTAAAATTAAATTCATGTCTTCTAATGTATGAAATAAATACATGTGTAAAGAAGAGTGCCAAGATGGGCGTCAGAAACCTTTTACGTCATTCTTGTTACTATATAAAACAACAACGAATTTTATCAGATTTTATCAGATGCATTTTATTTTCAAAATTCTGTGAATCAATTCGAATTCACACAAAATCAATAAATTTGCTTTTAAATTATTATTTCATAAAATCTATTAAAAAGCCTGCATCTCTTAAGCCCAGTACATTGCTACTCGAACATTATTCCAAATCGACCATGGTAGTGCCGACAAATTATTCTCGGCGTTGATCATTGTAGGTGGACTTCCGATTTCGTAAACTCGTTAACTGCACGAACATTCTGCAGTGGTTAGATGTTTAAACATCAACACTACTTCTTTACGGGTACAGCTATAACATACCATTTATTACGTAAATATTACATTGATACAAACAATTAAAGTGATTCTGTGAAACATCTTAGTGAAATTAATACATCATGAGAATCATTGCGCGTTTCAAATACGCTGAGATATCTTGCTTCTATTGATTGCTAATTGCGTGTCATTCGGTTTATATTTATACTTTCGTTCTTGGAGGATTTCCGAAAGAGTATTACTATAAAGACAAATAAATATGTGCAGTAGTAGAGTGTAGTCACAGAGAAGAATAGGAGAAAAAATTTATTGGAAATAATGTTTACAGAGATTATATAATGAAACAGTAGGAAAAAATTATAATAGTAAATAGATGTTATAATTAATTTGCAAGTTATCTATTCTCTAAAGTAACACGTTACAAGAAAAGGATAAATGTTTACTTTATATTTACTAATAATTTAGTAATATTTGTATTGCTTTTATATACGACAATGTTTAGGTAATTTAGTGTTACACAACCGTTCTACATTAATTATTCTTTTAAATATAATAAACATTTAGCAAATTATACATTTGTGCAAAAAGTAGTTTCTATCATTAATGATCCTGAAGCAAATTTAAGATTGAATTAAAATTGTATAATTACACACAAGGAAACACAAGCATCTTTTTATTACACAGGTATAAAAACCATTATTAATGAATAAATTACTAGATCATTATGACATTGTTTTGATAGTTTTTATTTTATAAATATTGTTTTATCTAATGCATGATCTTTGAAGAATTTATGGTTCCTTCAGGAGAGCGAAACCATTTGGTTTTGCTAGGCGTGCTCTAGATATTGCAATAAAAGCGAAGAATGTTTCTTTCTAATTCAGTCAATTTCCTAATTTATTAAATGTTCAATTACACTGAATGATGTTAGTGATAGACAGATTATGCGATAAATTTGTGCCGCTATACCTTTTTCTATCTTAATCTACGAATTTCTTTTATAAATGTAGTACATTTTTCTTAGTTTATTTGTTTGAAATTTATGTAAGCAAAGAGCCCTTCGTATAGCGAATACTTCTGCATAGTGAAGCATTATGAGCAGAAATACGTGTTTCTCCTCAATGTTTGATGTATGCGTTTTAAAAATGTATCGAAAAATGCTGTAAGAAACACTTGTGCACTCTATAAAAAAGAAATCATGTTATTCTTTGTCTATGACATAGGATTTCAATATCTTCAGAACTAAAATTTCCATTAAATGATTAAAAATTCATAAGGTTCGTAACCTTTATTCAGCAAGAAAAGCAGAACTGATTCCATTAAGGAAATATTCGAAATTTTAAGTATGCTAAAGCCAATAATTTTTGATATTTAAACAAATTGAAGAAGTTATCATTTCTGACAGTACATTTATTATAGTGACAGCATTACAGTGTATGCATCAAGCTACACAAAGATTTTATATATATTTGTATATATTATTAATAAAGAGGTAATCGAGAAAACAATTTGCAATAAGAATATAATAAATTCGCTAAAAAACAAAATAGTACAGAACCTTAGAATGAGAAGATAATTCAACGTTTTAACAGAATTTCAAGATGTGCTTGAAATAATTTAAATTTTTATATTTCGATACAATGTTTGGCATAGAAGCGCACCGGGCGTGGGTTTTAATTCGTGGTACAAGTGAAGTCAGGGAGATTCCATGGCTCAAAATAAGATGAAAATCAAGAATAACAAAGTTTGCGTTGGAAGCTTTATTTCTGAGAAGATCGAGTTTGAAAACTTGTCAAATACTTGTGCATTTTATTAATTTCCGATTAGACGATTACAAGTGGACAATTAACAGATGGTTATGCTACGTGCAAAAATAAGTGAAAAATATAGAACAACGTCTTGTTGTTTGAAACCTCGTTGTCGAGAAAAGTGAAGTTTGAAAATTTGTCGAATACGCGTGGGCTGAGTAAATAATTCTACATTAAATACATGTGTATTCAAATTACTTTCTCCAACACAAACTTTATTTTATATTTTCGAATTATTTTCGCGTGTAGAATAACTTAAAGCTGATTTTCTTGAAAACGAAATCTCCAGCGCAATTTTGTTGTTCTTAATTTTCGTCTTATTTTGAGCCACATAATGTTCCATAATTTCATTTGTACATGAATTTAGATTCACATTGTATAGAATATAAATTAGTATTACTTCTGTTTTCATTTCTTAATGTGTCATAAAATAGAATTTCAAGAGATACTTCTCTTTGTTTTTGTACAGAATGAATATTTGTGCAGTAAAATTAATGCTTGATAATTGGACAGAACATGTCTGAATTTGAATGCAAGCATTGTAAGTATGATTGTAAGAAATGTATGATTTGAAACGTCCTCGATTTATTGTATATACTTGTTAAATTCAGCACAGTTGCTTATTACATAAGAAAATTGTATTATTTTGATGTTTCAACAGAAAGAATTTATACATCACATTTGAGCAACAACTGTTAGCTAACATCTGCTTTATCTGTGGACCTAATTTCTTAACTATAGAAGTACTCAAAGCCAAGATTCTTAGCTATTTTGTTTACAAAATTATAAGATATAATAATGCTGGAAAGTTTGGCACCGTATATCAAATTAATTTGTACAAACGTTGCACAATGAAGAACGATAATTACCTACAACGTGATATTTGTGCGTCTGTTCATTTTCCTTTAAGAACTGAAAATGCAAGTTCAAGTTTTATATCGCTAAATTTTATGTGAAAAGTGGAATAATATAAATATCCACTCGTGAATTATTGTTAAGAAATTCGTTAATCTCTATTGTTAGATTATTATAAAGGGTAAATATCAAGAAATTTGTTTGCTCGAGATACAGAATATCATATTCGAGCTTATAGAAACTTCTTGTACAAACATCATAAAATAACGTGATCGTTACGTTAAATAATAAGTTTCCCCAACTTTGCAATAATTTTGCAAACACTGGACAGATCGTAATTGGTCTAATTAAAATCGTAATGTGCGATGCATTTGATAATATATTTATGATTTATGAAAATTAATGTAATTAACGTTTACATCATTTCATCCTAGAAATACTATTCTGGGCAAAATTGTTATGAAATCTGTTTAAAAAATTCTATTTATTTAATTATTATCAATGAACGGTACATTTTGTAGTAGAAAAGAATGCAAAAGTTTCAAAAGGTGATTTATATTTATCTAACGAATAAATGTGTGACTGTGGTATGTTTGGCAGTGAACACTGAACGCGTCATAACAATGGGTGAGAAAACATTCAACCTAACTTGGAACAATCACCTAGCGAACTTGTCTGGATTGTTTGAAGGACTCTATAAGAGTGGTTCCTTGACTGATACAACGTTAGCTTGTCAAGGTGGAATGTTAAGGGCACATAGACTGGTCTTGGCAGCATGCAGTCCTTATTTTGAAAGAGTTTTCAAAGAACACTATGGTGAACAGCCAATTCTTATTTTAAAAGGTAAGCTTAAAAGGTAAAAGCCAGTTTAACAATCGCAATTCTCTAAAGTATATGACCTTCTCTTGCGTATTGATAACAGTGAATTCACTTTTAACGTAGTAGCGTCGAACAACAAAATTTAATGCTGAATTATAGCGTTATAATTATTCGATTCTAATGACGTGCAATAATGTTTGTTTTGAAGTATGATTAAGTATATCAAGGTTGCATTCTTTCATTTCCTTTAACGCTGTAAATAACATAGCATAGCATAGAACAACATTGAACGTTGAAGAAATACAACGTTGAACAATTTTTGCGTAATAAAGTACTTTGAAAAATATTTCTATCGATACAAATAAATGGTTTTCTTAATAAATTAATTTCCTACATGAAATTTAAGATAGTGTACAGTGGTTTTTCAATTGCGTAAAGTAGACGAAGAAATTGATGTCTAGTAAACAATATATATTCATACTAGATGCGAGTATGTAAATATTGTGTGAGCTTAGCACGACTGTAGGTGTGCAAATTTATTTAAATTTATGTAGATGCAGTAGATATTGATATGGCTTCTACTTATTTACACTATAACCCGTAGGTGTTGCGGTTGAAGAAATGGAATGTCTTTTGGATTTTATGTACCGTGGTTCGATCGATGTTGCTGAAGAACATTTGCCATCTTTGATTAAAACTGCCACAGATCTAGAGATCCGTGGTCTTTCCGGTGACCAGAGAAATCAAGAAAATAGTCGTAGCCCTTATACGAGAGTGGAAACGCGAATGCAACGGTGTCACATAGAGGCGAGAGTTCATACAACGGAGTACATGAAGGAACCGTCCGTGATACCATTTTTACCAAAACAGTCTTCCATAGAGTCATTAGAGGATCACATCAAAGTGGAAGAAATTGAGGTGGAAGACGATCCGATGGTGATCGATGGGCACGAGGATACGTTCGATGAACCTTTGCGATCGTCAGAAACGCAAATTGTAAGTCCAAATGATATAATTAAAATAATAGAGAAAATGTGAAACAGTCAGATTATCATAGTGCATAAAATGTATGTGCACGTATGTAATTAGTCACGCAAATCTACATATACCTGTATCGAACTATGTTAGTTATTGAAATATATTTTATCACGAAACTATTTATACTTATACAGGTATATCGATAAGAAGTTACCTTGAGTTCAATCACTATATTAATGTATCTGTAAAAAGAATGTAAAAAACTAGAACATTAACTTACAAATACTGTGAGATAAAATTACACCAAAGATTACAAAACTTTTAATTTTATCAATGCCAAGAAGAAGATAGCAGGCCATTATTGATGAGGGTGGGGGGATCGATGCAAACGGTACCACTTCTAACATTTGCTGTGATGTAAGATTTGTTGCTTACTCTTTTCTCTTTGTCGAATGACCTCGTTGAAATCATCTCAATTGTTTCAAACATACCCTATTTTATCAGGAATAAGAAATTAAGGCGTCATAAAAAAAAAAGTGGAGGTGACCTCGAAATCTTCGAAAAACCTTTACGAGCAAAAAAATTATTATTGTCATATTACGAGTCTCTCAATACCATAGAACTTTCATGAACAATATTTTTCCATATCTCTAAAAAGAAAAGAAATATTTATGGTGATTAAAGTTATTGTCCCACCTTGTATTGTTTATACATAAGGTGTCTCCGAAATCATTGCACAAGCGGTGCACTCGGGTGGTGATTCTACATGCAAAAATAAATTGACGAAGAAAGAATAACGTTTTTGCGTTTAAGACTTCGTTTTCGAGGAAAATGTGCTCGAAAATCCGTCAGATGCACGCGTGCCAATTGTAAGTTTCCAGGCATTCGACTTGTCTTTCTGCGTTGGTAATAATTTAATTAGACAAGCAGACTTATACATGCAGCAACGCGTCAACATTTTGAACGCTTGTTACGTCAATAAAATGATTTTTAAAAATTAATACTCTTATCCTTATTTCTGAAACCATCGCAAATACGGAGACCGTAGAAATAAGATAGCAACAATAATAGAAAGCAAATCATAACATTGTTCATGTTTATAAATATAAACACGAGCAGAAAGAGAAGTCGGATACCTCGAAGCTTACAATTAGTACACGTACACCTGACGGATCTTCGAAGTTATTTTCCTTGGGAACAAAGTCTTGGACGAAGAAATGTTATTCTTTTTTTTCTTCGACTCATTTTTATACGTAAATCATCCGACCGCTTGTGCTAGGATTTCGGAGAAAGAGAAAGAAGATTTTCTTTTTAAACGTTAATGTCAACTAAATGTTGTATTATCCCTGAAATACGTGTAAGATTAATTGCGAATATATTAAAAATTGCGCAAACAAAATGTCATTCCGTGGCAAGAGATTTTAACGATGGGCGATTTATCATAATCAAAGAGAAATCGGGACAGTACAATTTTCATATAGAATATATTCTTTATTCTTTGCTCTTTATCAATACATTCCAATATCATCTAATTAAGATTAAATGAACTATTATCCATAAAAGGAGGAAAACCGAGATTTCAGTTTACCTGTTCCAATGATTAAAAATAGCGAATGCTATATTCGTTCCATTGACGAATTAATGACATTTGTATAAAAACTTCAGAAGCTGTTTATTTTAAATTGTGTACGTTTTTAACATGATTGATCCTGTCGCTATAGGTTTTATATGTGAAACATTTAATGTATACAAAAGGTTTTAAAAAACATGGATACAAAAATCACTAGTTTCTGATTAGTTTTCTAGACAGTCTTAATACAGTGCATTCACCGATAGTCACGTAACTATTGCGTGTTACCTTAAACTTATCAACCGAATCATTTAAATTTTTTAGTTGTTATCAAGTGACACAAAATAAACGCTGTACTAGCATTATACGGGGTGAGTCATTTAAGTGTTTGTTTTTTTAGCTTGGTGTCGATACTATTTTAAGCACGTAATAAATCGAAAAATTTTTCAAGGAAATTACATACTTACTTACTTATGTCGAAAAACTATCAATTCAACAGCTATCTTAACTTTTATCTTGTAAAACTTGTCGTAGAGAAAACGCAAGGCACTATACTACTTTTGCACTTGTTTTTTTTATATTTCATACGATAAATTTTACAAGATGAAAGTCAAAACATCTACCAACTAACACTTTTTCCACAAAAATAAGTTAATAATTTTTTTATAAAGAATCTCGAGCTGCGTCAGCTAATGTATTAAAAAATATACGAGTCCGTTTAAAAAGTCAAAGTTGACCTCTACATGACCTTTACGCGCCTACCTATGGAAAAACTAATAACGTCAAAATACACTCGCCCTCAAACAATTTAATTTTTACCTGAAACATTTTTTGATATACCGAATAAATGGTATCGAAAATATTTCAACAAACTTTTAGGTGATTTACCCTGTGTAATCATAGATAAACACATGATGCCATTCATTAACAGAAAACAGAATTTTGTTGTTTTAACATCGCAGCGTTTATGTACGTTTGTATGGTTATTTCTCAGGTTACAGTTTATTCTTGCACGAAATTTCGAAATAACAGACTTTTTTTTCATGCACGATAAAGTGAGTAGTAACATTAGACACAAACAACTTGTATGAGAAAAACTTTTCCAATTGCAAGTACATAAATAGGATTATATCGAGCGCGATATTATTGTACTTACATGTATTTACTTTTAACCGAGACTGAAACGTTGAAAAGTAATTACTATATTAACTGTTTCTAAGAATGTGGAAGATTGAGATCTGTTAGTAATTATATATAAATAGTGATAGTAGCTCATTTGCAGAGGAAAAAGTTTTGCAAGCAAAGTTGGATTTATAGATGATAATTGAGCGATAAGCAATGAGGAAACAGGAAATCTTGTAATTTTCAGATTAGTGATTTTTCCATGAATGTTTGTTAAGACTTTGTTGCGTATTTTAATGAATGCTACATGCGCTTCAAGTTTGAACGCGTCAGCTCTGTATATTTATATGGGGAACTATTAAGGATTTTTAATGTTAAGAATTAAGAATATTCATGAATAAGAACAGATTGAGCAATACGTTTTTTTTAATATAGTACAGTAAGTTGACTAGTTTTATATAAGATCTGTTTATATATGTACATAATCGAGCCTATTACCTCTAGCAATTGTGCCAAATATTTTATTTATCAGGTCTGTCTAAAATTCTTTGGTTCCTTATCGAAAGAAATCTGGTAGATTTGTTTCTGCATTCTGCTACTTGTTTAATAATTATTCACAGTTGGATTACCAAATACGGGTTAGGTAAAGAAAGGCTCCATACGTATTCTACTAATTTCTTGTATAAATGATGTCATACTGTAATTCTGTTATGTCGTAAAAGAAGTATTTAATTTAAAAAAATATCCTTTCCTAAACGTAAGTGACGGAACTATGTATTTTATTATAGACAAGATTTATCATTGTCATCTGTCTGGTAATTCGATAACAATTTCTAATAAAATATTTATACTGTTAACTTTCTTCCAGAGAGATAAAAGTGTCGCCTTCGAGCACAAATCGACTGTCGCGATACATAGCTTATTGTTCAGATAGAATTTTTCTTTGAAATATTCAGAAACAAGCTTCGTCTACCTGAAAAAAATTTGTCTTCATTCTTTTAACGATCGACCTATGTGAAATGTATGCCATTTGTTCATAGAAAATCTACAGGCGAATTGAATGCTGTCAGCTAACTTGAAATTTTTGCAATTTCTCCTTTAGAGTGTTCGCTCGTTATAGCTAGCACGAGCAACGCTTTCATAAGATTCTTTGAAATGCATACAGCAGCAGAAAGTGACCTTTACGTTTAACCTAATACATTCACGCTCTTACGAGCGTAGAATACTTATGACTGGCATCTTAATTTTTTGTCATTTCTTTGCATGACTTAGAGACGTATGCCACCGCCAATGTACAAGCGAGAGACAAGATTTAAAGGTCAGAAAAGGGTCTCGGTGGGACGTTCAACGAGAAACAATGATGTATTAGAATTTAGATCAAAGGAGCGTATAGCTTCGAAAGAAGAGTCTACGAGGGAGAGCTACGAAGACTCGTCGAACACGGTTAAGTCCGAACCAAATTTTAACAACACATCTGCAGATCCTACGGTACCGGATATACAGATGAACGACGACTTACAAGAACGAGATGAAAGTCTGGTATGAGAAGATGACCACAATTGAAATTGCCTTTATGTTCAAGATCATTGGTATTTGTATTTGGTATTTCGGTATCTGTTAACGTATGAGCACGATATTCATAAGAATTAGGCAGAATCGGCACTACGATTTCACGAATATGCGTTCTGGTAATACATATCAATTTGTTGAACTTAAATCTAATTATTACTACCGTTCTTGTAAGTTAGGAATCGTCTCCATTGCAGGCAATTATTTTCATTACACCGTCATTCTATTTTTAGGAATCGTCAAAGAACATGGATGACAGTCCAAGATTAACTATCAAGAAGAAGGGCGATAATCTTACGAAGAGGTCAGGATTAAACGAAGGAAAAGAAGCCAGACCGATACAGCCCAAGTCTGAAAAAGCGCAATATAAACCTTTCTCTTGCGACCTCTGTACTTTAGCCTTTACGAGAGCTTCTCATTTGGCCAGACACAGAAGAGTTCATACGGGTGAACGACCATTTGCCTGTAGCATTTGTCCCCGAATGTTTGCCAGACAGGACAAATTGAAGCAGCATTTGGACTCGCACTTACAATGGCCAAAAAGGAAGAGTAGCTTGTCAAGTTCGAGTTGTCAATCAGCATCGTCGGCGGTGGTTAAAGGGAAAAGGGGTAGACCAAGAAAGGTTAGACGTGTTTACATAATATCGTAATCACGTTGTAATCAATTTCGATTTCTAAACGCTCTCGCAGATGACCTTTGTTCCTCTTATTTTCATTTCAACTTTCTTCCTTCCTTTAACATTTGGATTTCTTTTTATCTTAATGTTAAATAATAATTTTTTCCTTTTACAATGAATTCCTTTCTTCAACCTGAATATTGCAGAGTTCTTTTTATTTACAATAGGATGTATTTATTATTTTTTGCATTTCCACCATTTTTCCATCCTTACAGATCCTATTTTCGTGGAAATTCATTCAGAAATATTTTAACTAGCGAGAGTTTAAGCGAGTAGGCAACGGTATAAATCCAGATACTAATACTATAAATATGTGGCAGGTAAATTTAGAACAGTCCGCCATGGAAGAAATTCTGAAATTTGGCGAATTCAGTTCTCTACTAAACAAATCCCATTCCGCGAATGCGACGAGCAAAAATGAAGATTTCGCATCCGTTGAAAACGAAAGAAAAATGAAGGAACAAGAAGAGTATATCGCGGAAGAAGGGAACGAAGATAAAGACAAAGATGCTAACAGAGATAAAGACAATTATGGTTGTCAGGTCGAAAACGGTCAAGATATAGTTTAAATAATTTTTTCTTTACTTTCTCCCGTACTTTAAAAAAAGTATTTTTCTATGGGTAGGAAATCATACGGCTACGGAGTGACGGAAATTACCGAGCATTTTCGATCAACGATTCGAAACAGGTACTTTTCTTGATTTCTCTTTATCAAACGTTCACTAGCGTGAGAATAAACATAAAAGCTAGAAATTTATTAGCATACTTTTAGATACTATGATTAGTAATCTTTTTTATTTGATTTCTAGTTCAACAAAATTTTATGTGCAATAATTCTTGATTCTCGATGTTCGTTCTTCTGCAAAGAAAATTTGCATTCTTTGAACTAGCGAAGTAAATTAGTAAGGTCGTAAATTGGTTACAAGTTATATTTCATATTTATATACATAAGATAAATACGCAACGATATGTATTAGAGACATTTTCACTATATACAACGCTAATTAGAAACTATGGTTTCAAAATGAAACGCTAATGGAATGAAACTGATTGTTGTGAGACCATTGTTACTCTTATACGGGAATTCCACATATTTATTTCGTTTTTATATATTCGTTAATATTACGCTGCTGTGAAAGTAGCTGAGACGATATCGAGATTTACGTAATTCGTATAAATGAAACGTGTACAACACGTTTATTTGAATTACTGGTTGAACGTATAAGAGAATTAGATTATTACACGTATGACGAGTCATTCAAAATTCATGTGACGGTTAACAAACGAGCATATGAAGATAATTTCTATAAATAGGCATTCAATAAATAGTATATATAAAAAAATGTACATTCGACTCAATACTGAGCGCATTAAAACACTTTTTGGAGGGACAACATTTATAACTAACATCAGAAACAACGTGCAGGATCATACGAACGATTTAATTACTAAAATTTACGATTAATTTTTCTCCACAAAAATACGATGTAACTTTATCATATTAAGTTCGAGTACCACGTTTTGTACATCTTACGTGTCCCCCTTGAATCTCGTCCTAGATGCGAATCAACCTTATAACGAATCTTACCAAATAATTTTGCCACAACTTACGTATTTATTTATTAAGGTTCGCGGTATTCTTGTTATAGATTAAATAGAAATTTGTTCGAAAGAGTACCTGAAGCACCTATGTTAGTTTCGAGACTAACTGATGGTGAACACAGGCCATGTAGGAAAATAATAAACAATCCTTATCTCTCATTTTCCGAGATGGTTGTTTAGGTACTGATAAGTCGAATTCTACGACGATTTACTGTCGTATACACAATATTTCTATCGTAAGATTAGGAGAAGAAATTTATGTTGAAAACTCGACCAAATTACTTAAGCTGCGAGACTGTGGTATGGTTTGCATTGTAAAACTGTTTAACTGATTGAAGCCTAAGTTACAGAATTTGTTCACCTTCTTAGGATACGAGGATAATTATTAATTTAGGGGAATATGTATATAAATATGTATCGTCTTATCTATGTATTTTCTGATATGCATAGATCGTTTCGGTATTTCTGCTATATTTTTCGGTATTCTACTATATATGTATACGTGCGATATACATATAAGATCATTGAAATAATTTTACAGCATTTAAAGGGGCCCAACAGAAATTTTATTGAGCTTATATTATTTCGATCGTCGCGTTAGCCAAGCTAATATATTTATATTTCGAACATTTGCCTTTAAATGTAGGCCTAACAATGGTTGGATCTATAATATTTAAATGCCTAAAAAAAGAAAAAAAAAGCTCTTAAATGTTCATCGTATTATGAAGAGTAAAGCAACATTTTTTTTTTTGTTAAATTTTCGTGCAAATATGAAACGCCGATAAAATTGTCGTTGAAATTAATTCAGAAAGATATATTTCTCTGAATTCATAATTATGAGAAGTAGGCAGTTAAATGTACGACAGTGCAAACTACTTACATCTATGTAGATGAGGCTCAACGATTCTCAGAGCCGAAAAAGAAATGTAGCTTTGAATATTTTGTTATACATGCGATTATAAATACGTCAAGTACAAATGTCCAAATATTAGAATATACGTGTGCGTAAGTGTGCGTGCCTGTCGTACTATAAAAGAAGAAAGAAATACCAGTATGTGTATAGCGTTCAAGAATTATTGGCGAGTGCAATCTTTTTTTTTTTTGTGTTGAATCGAACGATACTTGTTAATCCGTTTCTGTTCCTTTCTTCGACCAAAAGTTTAGCTTCTTAAGGAATTCTCGATTGATTAACATTTTTTGTGTTTTTGTTTTCGTAATTTTATAAGTAGATATATAATTGTGCTTACATTCGGTGGTTCTAGATGAAATAATTCGATGCTTAAAATATGGAAGAATATGCGTTTGTGTGTAGCGGTACTGCTATTTATCCGCATCGATTTGCCATTTGTTTATTCAATTTCATGTTAGCAAAGTATCATTTCGTTCATCTCTTCTCTTCTTATAAATCAATAAGAAATGGCAAATTATCGGTTCCATGTTTTAAGCGTAAAATAGGAAAAGGAAGAACCAGACAGTTATGAAAATTGAATAGAATTATTTATTTTCATTGATTTCTACAGCTATATAGAACAATGTATTGCGTAGCGTACGTGGTGCCATCCGAATTGTATCTTCCTGTAACATCAGTTGTTGTTGTTGTACGAATTGTATTTTGTTTCGTTAAATTCTTGTTGCTCGACCTACCAGTGTTACACCTCCTGCATTATAACTTTTATTACGGCGATGTGCAATTATTTCAGCGATATGACTGTTTGGTCTGCCGCGGCAAATTACGAGTGTACTTGGTGCAATTACAGCGTCCAGAAGGTCGTACGCGAGTCTTCATATCTTACAGTGTATATTGTGTAGCATGTGTAAATAAATTTTAAAGCCAATGTTTATTCCAATTGATACCTTCTTCTTCAAATTTGTTTTAATATTCTGAAATACTATTAAATTTGTTTTGTCAATTTCTGAAAAGATATCTGTTTAAAGACACACACATGTATATATATGTAACAACAAGTAAAACAGCTGAACTAATTACAATAGCGAACGATTATCAGCAACCTAACATACTTTTTTCTTTCGCATATCCTACGATTATGTGTTCTAGAACTATTTGTACTTACTTGCAGCTACATGTTAATATTCTTCGTTGTCTCTTTAAATTAGTTTCACATACACATGTGTGTACCTACATGGAAAATACGAGTATTTGTAGAGGGCAGAACAGATGAAAGTTAGAAATTTCTTTTTAGCTAAATGCAATATGTTGTAATTTATATTAATTAGTAAGAAATCTTTATATCAAATATGTTGAGTGTTCTGTAATTACGTATGTTGCGATCGACTTAAAACTGAAAATACGTGGAATTTGTCATGATCCGTTGCAGCAAGATCTTCTTACTGTACATAACAATATTTCCGATATCTCACCATAAATACTACTTAAATTGAAGAATATGTGTTTTGTAAAATAATTTTTTAAGGTCGTAATAAAATATTGCCAGTTCTTAAATGTAGATAAGAACAATTAGAGAAATTGTTGAAATCATCTTTGTAGGAATATTTCTTAATTCGTTTGATTAGATGCACTCATGTCTCACTACACTTTCTAAATAAGAAACTAAACATTTTATTACACTGATACACTCCCAAAACTATAGTGTATGCAGGCTATACATATTTAATATATAATATATTTATTATAGATAATTATATTTTATGCGACGTGTAAACGTAATACGAGCGTAACTTTAGTAAATTCTCATCGAAGAATTATAAATGTATAAATAGACAGGGGTAAAGTATTAGCATACCCTATGAATAAAAATAAGACAGAAGATGTTCTATAAACACAGGCTCATAAATACTTTATTACTGAAAGCTATAACAAAAACACGAAATGACAAGGAAATAATTTCTGGGTTGATATAATAGTGAAACTAATCTCGACAACGAGCAGGTTAAGGTCATCAGACTTTTTGATGCCTAGATTATCAGATACCACGTTATCGGATTTTAACTCGTGGAGCAAATGCGTATCCAACAAGAATTAAGATAAAAGATTCGTAATGCATTCGCTGAAATTAAAGGAAATTCGTATCGTGATGGATTGAATTTGTTACAGATGTGAATCCTATTTAATAATAAAATTTAATAACGGGCAATACATGAAAATACTCTATAGGACGAAAAACTAATCCAGTGTTATTTTATAGTTCTGCGTGTAACTTTTTGATAAATCATAAATTAATGAATCTTTATTTATGGGATATTTTCCTTCCATTATTACTCGTGGAATATTCCGATACTATTATATGGAAAAAAGAACGTGGGATATTTGACGTGGTTGGAAATTAGGTAGAAACTAGCATCAAAAGAGCATTATTCCTCTTGTTACTCGCAAGTATCATTATATTCCCGGACATACAATATATTTTTACAAATACGTTTTCTCGTTTATACACAGACTTTTTCAAGGATCGAGTGGGAAAATTACGGATATATCTTTCCGTTTAGCATAATCATATACCTTCTCTCTGCCACGATTTACGATGGTTACATAGTGTCAAACTGCATATTAATGTCTTTATATCCGATGCAACAAACGAAAAAGAGAAAAACAGTGTTATGACGATGAATCGTCTAAGTTCGAGATCGGCCTCGAGAGATATCGCAGCTATAATGTTCAATCGGTGAACGCAATCTTAGTGAATTAGCATTTTTCTAACATCGATTTACTTTAAAGTGGTTTTCTTTCTTTCTTTAACTAGCCTTACATTAAGTTACAACGACGACATCGAAAGCATAATACTCTTTGTCTTCCTTTCTTTCACCCTATTTCTTATTCTATTGATTGCACTCATGTAACTGCGTCGAAGAGGAAACGCGCGACGTTTCCGGAAAACGCTCCTCTTTAGTAAAAAGAAAAAAAAAAAGACGATTATAAATTTTCTGCAGACATTATTTACGTCACATTACGCTTAGCTAAATTTTATTATCGCGATCATTTTGTCCTTATTATTATCCTCTGAATGTTATCTATTATACATCCATACTACATTCTCCAAGGTGGAACCGATGAAAATTATCCGCAATAGTGTATACATAATTTTGACATCTTGCCATGACACAGTCCCGCACAAAATTATATTACTAAAATATTATTAAAATAAATAATAACACTCAGTTCGTGTTGCGGAAATTGCAATTCATAAAGCTCGTACTTTCGAAATATGTTGTTCCTATTGTTATTGAAACGTTCCATGTTTTAATGATTCGATGAGTACTTTTTACTAATATAATTGAATAAATGAAAATTTTAATACGTTATACAACGATTTCGGGACGATTATTTATTTTTTGCTCATATCTTTTCATCGACTCAACCAATTCGATCCTTTATCTTTAAAGTTACTCTAAATCTCTTAAGCGATAACAAGTTACCAGCTATTTTCAGTTAACACCGTTTTACTATTAGACTACGTCCATTTCACTTGTACACACAAACGTATGTGACAGGCTATTTCTGTTTCTCGAGACAAATTCGATCTGGACGATCCCTAGTATTAGCTTCTTCTGCTTTCCATTCTTCGCAACTTCGCGCATCTTTATCATCGAAATCGGTCGATTGGTAAAGCTGCCTTGCACTGGCGTTATTATCCTCAAAGCTATTTTCCTTCGACAAATTAGTGTAATATATATATATTAGGTCTTAACACACGAAACGTCCAATGATTAAAAAATCGACATACTTCAATCACATATGAAAGAGAAGATTTTCGAAGATGCGAATATCTGATGGAAACGAAAAGTTTAGAAAATTGATAAAACACGAAATTGAATATAAAATCTCATGTAATACGGTCGAATAGAATTTGTCAAAATGACGAGATATTTACGTAGATATGCAGAACATGGTAATATCCAAAATAATAAAACTCTCTTTTTTTAGAATTACATACATTTTATGAAGTTTGGATTTCACGTAAATTAGAATTCGCCAAAGGAAAATAGAAAACCAATTTGTCCGCTCTGTGTATATTACACACGTTAAGGCTGCAATAAAAACATCTTGGTTATAATGCTTTATGCGTGTCATTCGGACAGGCAAGCAAACATACAAGTTCATTAATGGTTACGTGTACGATAAATATCTTAGACATAAACAGTGATATTTATCGGTTATCAACTATATAACGCAATAATACCTATCGCGAGAACTGAAATTTTCCAAAGAAATCAATCATTGTTTAAGTTGACTTACAATACAACCATTCTTTTCATTACTTGTTTTATTTATACATATGATCATAAGCTGGGCAGGCTCTTGCAAATAACGTTGTAACACGTTAATGTGCTGCTGACGTACAATTGTAATTTGACCATCAATTCCTGTACGTGGCAGTTCCGTTGAATACTACTAATAATAGTACTAACATTGCATATTTTATACCGCGATCTCTTCGCCTTTTCATAATAAATAACATGCAATAGAATTCACGAAATCAATTAATCGTTCGTCAATTAATTAAATCATCAAAATAATTGAAACGCGTAAAATCTATGTATCGTAAATTAAATCGCATTTCGATTATATTCGTTTGTAACAGCAGGTGCACAGTTCAAAGTACAAGATTGCCACGTACAGGGACAGCTATGAAATACGCACTTTAGTAGTATTCGGATTCTTGAATGATCAGAATCGAAATCATATGTATGAAACAGAAATCGTTCGAGTAATTAGAAATTGCGAGCTGCTTGTGTGTTACTAGTAACAAGAACATGCCTTAAATTTTAAATCTTATTGTCGTATAAAATGCATATATCTTTTGACATATCTTCAAGTGAATTTTACACCCCAATCATATAATAAAATGCTTTATGTGCTCGATACTTATCGATACTTTGTGCGATACAACGATGTTTTTATTCTGTATTTACTTTCAACTATCATACGCCTCTTGCATTTCTCGCGATTTATGTCTAATAGGATAACCTTATGAGGCGAGTCGATTATTATTCGCACAGTCCTTGTACAGTGTACGAATAGTATGTGATATCGTAACTAGAATGAAACAAAAGTGGAATTAGAAAATCGTAATCGATACGAATAATCGCGATTATCGTAATTTGCAATTTAGTTGGAACGCATCGTTCTTATAAAAGTGAAGGGTTTCGTTAACCTGGAATGTGCGTTTGTACGCTCGAGGCAATTTTCACGCTCTCAACATGAACACACGAACGCATGCATACACATACTCATGTATACGCACATAAACGTACACGCTCACGAGTGTGTGAATATTGTCGATATATCGACAAATTCGCCGATAATATCATTTGCAGACTCTGCTAATTTGCGTTCGAATAATTAATCTTTCGGCTGGTTATATTGCTTCCTTTTAAACAACGTGAATTTTACACCTGGACATTTGCAATTCGTCGATTCATCATGTGCAATTCATACTTTCAAATTTATTTCGAAGATTTCGTAACTTTGGTACGTTATGAAAATTCTCTTAATTTTAATTCGTGACACGAAAAGTAAACGTTTGACGTACAATTATCTTACTCGCGTGTAGTTATAAAGAAGTAAACGTGTCAATATACCTGTTCTTGAGTTGTCCGAAATATGTATGTATGTATGTATGTATGTATGTATGTATGTAAACACTATTTACGCTTCTTTTTATTTTCTTATCTGTATATTACTATAACTTGCAATAGCTGTTATGCTTTAGAAATTTATATCGAGTGAATGTTTAGATAACGCTATTGATTAAAGCGAACAATTGATAATTTCAATTCTTTTTACTCGGTATGAATTATGATATGATTGCATTTGTTGACATAAACCCGTGTGCGTCTCTCAAATACACAGGTAACATTGTGGAAAATTAAAACTACGATTAGAGTTACGTATATGTATGTGATATTTGTAACTCAAAAGAGAGATTACTTCTCCTTTTTGTAAGAAATCGAATCTTTTAAAAGCGTTCCCGCTTATTTCTCTTTATTTTCACAGAGGAACACATACTCGACCGCTTTGTAGACGTAAACTGAAAATAATTGTCGAATGGTTATTACAAAGTTTCTATATCTGCCGCCGTTTATTGTTCTAGCTACGGAAATAACACATATCGATACATTCTGTCACATTAAACATTACAATTATATTGAACGACCCTTTCCTTTCTGTTCATTCTCTTAACTGCCTTTTTAAGAAACCATATATTATTCTAAAACAAGATAACTAACGTTAGACGTAAATGTAACGTTACGGTGTAAAATAACCGATTGTTAAATTGTTCGTGAGCTAATCGGGTAAATCTACACAACTTACGATTTTGTTAATATGAATCACAAAGGTGATCGTTTTGGTAACAAGAAATACAGTTTTCGCTCTTCTACTTCACAGGTATCTCAGGATAATATTTACCTAGGAGTAATATTACTACAGTCGCGATCATAGTTATTTGAATAATGAGAATTTCGTTACGTTCATCGGTTAGTAACGAAATTAATAAAAATCTTGTATAACTATATTGTTAACAATACTTCTCCTCACCATTTTACATAGTATGCTTTTTGTTTTACGTACAACGAGGTGTCATTTGGTGGTAACGTACATAATTTACAATAAAGCTAACAAGGAGACATTGCCACCACAAGCAAATGACACGTTATACACGTTATACGTATTTAGTATTCACTATTTATTGATTACATAGTTCTTTGATTTATACAAACCATGAACGCCATATGTCCGTTAAAGGGTACCATTTAAGTTTCCCCTTTTTCTTTCGCTTTTCATTCCCTCGGTCATATTCTGTTTTCGTCTTTCTATTCTTCTTAATGCTTCGCATTTGTCATAACCATATCTACGGATAGTAATTAGATATTAAAATTTTAATAATACAGAAACAAAAGAAGCAAAAGATGCAGGCGATGGATTGGAACACATTTTCCCTTTTAATGGTATTATACTATACATAGACTATATACCGACTATAATCATTATTTCTTCATTTTTATACTTAACTCTAACTTTTACTCTATATTCTACATACGTATACTATCAGACTGCGGATATTTATGCAAACTCGTATTTTTCTCAAGGCAAATAAAGCAATGGAACCTAAGCGGAAATTTGTTTTCCTTGTTAAACGTTATAATAGATGGTAAGCTTTGCTTTTCCGCGCTACACATTTACATGCTATGTGCATCTCTTGCATTTTTCCACTTTTCAATTTCCCATAAATGGAGAAAAATCCGCGGTCTAGTTATCATAATGATTCATTTAGCAGAGCCATTGTGTTTTTTTAAATCGGGGTTTAGGCTATTCTCAATACGTCTTTAAATATCGATTTTATATGTACTCTTTAATCCGAGAACTTTCGAAAAATTCTTCAGCGTATGATCTTCATTGGATACTTGTTTAAAATACGTAATAAACAGACTTAAAGTAATACGTAATAAAAAATGTAAAATGGTAGTGATAACTCATTCGCTGGATATATTTGTGTTTATTACTTTATAAAGGGGAATTTTCAATTCTTCGAGGGAATGTTTATTACTCTATATATTATTTTGAATTCAAAAGCAACGCATTGTAGACGAAAATAGCATTAATACCGAATACTTAACACGTTTCTCTTTTTTTTTTTCTTGGTGTGTGTATTAACGCAGTTTTAACCTCCGCGAGGAGATTATTCTTCTAACACGTTCGTGGCTGATAACTTTACAGAAATCCTAAAGTAGAAGACCGACAGTTTCTGCAATTAGGGCAAGGGCACAAATTTGATAAGTTTGCTTTCGAATATGCATCATAACTTGTATCGCTTTAATTTAAACAAACATAAAAACTTCTTCTTTGCTTAGGGTCATTGATAATTGATCTATAAAAAAGCATAATATTACGTCAGCAATCTAGCATATGTTAACATCGAAAGATTATAATTTTGCGGATCATTTACAACAGCGTATTCAGCGTATCGTTAAATGATAATAAAACTATTATAAAAATAAACGAACGAATCTTACCTCTTCGCTATTTAGTACTAGTCAAACCTGTCCGCTGGTTTCAACATTTCCTTCTTGTTTCCTGTCTTGCTTTTCATTCTCTTTCTCTGCTTGTTTCTCTTTGTTCTTCTCTTTCTCCATTTCCGCCTCTTTCCCTTTCGCTTCTTCTTCTTTCTCTTTTTCTCTTTCTTTCTCTCTTTCCTTTTCCTTCTCCTTATATTTTTCCTTCTCCTTTTCTCTCTCCTTCTCACGCTCTTTCTCCCGTTCTCTCTCCCTCTCAGCTTTGCGTTCTCTGAGAATTTCCATCCGACGTGCCCGATGCAAGCTTCCTGAAGGGAAAGTGGAATCTTCGACCGCGGCAGCCGCGGCCGCACTCGCCCCTCGCTCCACGGCCGTCTGCTCAATAATTTACTTGACTGTATTTTTCAATATGTTCTCTGTATCTAATCTCTATAAATCGAAGAGGCACGCGTGCCCAGAACGAATAAGACGAGTTAGGTACATACTTTCAATATGAAACTGGCCGTCGAACTTTTGGCGATGGGACTCTGCGCCGAGGACGGATGACTATGACCGGGTCCATGAGTAGTAAAATATCCGCCTGCTTTCGGTTTTATGTGGCGATTGTACATCTCCATGTGCACGATTTTCATAAATTCGATCTGCGCTGCCAATTTCTGTATTTCTTCCTGCAGCATACATAATCAATGATAATCATCGTCCGCGATATAACACGAAGTTGTGTGAGCGAAACAGAGAGAAAGGTTCATCATCACAATAATTCATTGACACTATTATTCGGCTGGCGTAAGATAGTATTGTCTATAACTTAATCGTTTTTAACTAAGAATACAAACTTTTTTCGTCGTTTCGGCGCCTACAATCGACCATAAAGTGTACATATATTCCCAATATATTTTGCGACACCCTGTGTGTGTATAATGTATAATAATAATAGTTTTATATCTCGTTTTATTAGGTTGTCCGAAAAGTTTATTTCGTTTTATGAGGAAATAATAGACGCACAACGTTTTTTGTTTTATATTATTTTGTCGAATTACGTATGATCCATTTTGTTCTGTTGAGATAAACACTGCGACATTTTACAAATTTGGTTTCACGTTTGTATGAAGTTGTACTGTTGTAAAAAACACGTTTTTCGGACATCCTAATATTATATACGTTTATTTTGAAAGTACCTCTTTTTGTTGTTTCGAGAAAATAAAAGAATAGCATATTAGTCAATTCAAAAATATAAATTAATTATATCAAGTCTGACAATGTTTCTACTAATTTGTCAATATGTAATTTGATTATATAAATTTCTTTTAGATAAATTTAACTAAAATAATGTATATTTACGGGCTGCAAATGGACTTGCACCACTTCTAAAATAAACGGTCTATATATTAGGATATACAGGGTGGTTGGTAACTGGTGGTACAAGCGGAAAGGAGGTGATTCTACGCGAAAAAAGAAGTCGAAAATATAGAATAACAATTTTTCGTTTGAGGCTTTGTTTTCGAGAAAATCGACTTTGAATTTTCGCTCGGTACGCGTGCACTTTATCACGTCTCGTTATAACGGATCTCACTGTAGATCGTTGTCTCGATGGAAAAATTAAAAAAAAAAAAATTTTTATTCTATATTTTCGACTTCTTTTTTCGCGTAGAATCACCCCCTTTCCGCTTGTACCACCAGTTACCAACCACCCTGTATATATTTTTTTATTATATTGCAATACAATCTGAAGAAACGCAGGAGTTGTGTTACTTTGGATTGTAATAACTGCATTTTGAATTTACAGTATTAGCGGTAGACAAATATCAAAAAGTTTCTCTGTCATAAAAGCGAATTATTTTTCAAAGTCACGGGACAGGTTGATATTTTGTTGCTGTATTGTCAGTGTAAAAAGAATGCACATAGAGGTAGAAAATTTATACAGAAAATATCTGGAAATATAGGGGCAACTGTAGCAAAACAATCGGAATATTCAAGAATTGGAAAGGATTACCCAAAGGTGAAGAATATTCATTAATATTCATCTTTTTCGTGTAATTACCTCCCAATCTATTCGCTATTAAACAGAATGTTGCACGTGGTGTTTACTTTGTTTCGTGGAATGTCTTATTATATAGGGTGTTCAGAAAAAATGTTACAAGCCGTCTTCTCGGAAACCACAGCAGGTATCTATTCATTTTTTTTTTTTTTTTTTAATTATAGTACGAGAGAACTGATTACTCGAAGAGTTTTCTTAATGTAATACCATATTGATTTTTATTCATCTAGAACATCTGAATTTTGCTTGAATCATTTATTCCGCATAGTTAAAGAATTATGACGAAAGAAATATTTAAAGGCGAACTACGCGGAGGCGTCGAAGCGCTACGATTTTAAACGCTTAATGAAATTTTCCTTTAGAATAAGTCTATTTTAATTACCCTTCGACGCCTCCACGTAGTTTCCCTTCAAATATCCCTTCGTCATAACTCTTTAATTAAGCAGAATAACGAAAGATGGTTTAAATAAATGTTATTTAGTTTCACAAGAGCTATCCAAACGAACAGTCTACGTAAATTTCATTTAAAAAAATAAGGGCGCTGCTCTTGCCTTCCTAGCGATCATCTCAGAAAAATCATTTGTCCCTCACATAATCAGTCTTCTTGTACTATTAAAATTAAGAAAAACAATTAACCGATATCTGCTACGGTTTCTGGAAAAACGTCATTAACAGTTTATGTGGAACACTCTGCAGATTAGGTAGAGTTACTACATATGTATATTCGTGATCTAATGCCCACCATTCATTTTTCAAATCGGATTACATATATTTGTTTAATTAAACGTGTAACGTATTCTGTGACCAATTCATCGATCTATGGTACAATGGCGATAAAAGAAAGTTTAAAATCGATACGACTACGAATTCTAGCAATTCTTATACTCAAAATTACTCATATTAAGCATAAATTCATTTTGTAAAATTATGCTCTTTCCTTTGCACACATCACTATGTGTTTATTAAAACAGAACGATATACCTTCAATTCCTCGTTCTCTTGGTGTAAATCTGTCGCTTCTTCGGGCACTAAGCCGATCCCATTTAAAGAGAAACTGGCCGTAACACCGCGGGCTCTAGCACGGCTATCCCATTGATCTCCTTGGCCTCGTAAAACTCGGATCACCTATAGTTATACGAGATTAGAAATTTATGGTCGAATTAAACGACGATTATTTAATCGTTTAAAAAACTGAATTTTATTATTTTACCGTATAGGAGGGAAAACGAGACAGCGAAAGAATAATTGGATTACCTTGGGCGCAAATACAAGAAATATGGTGACAGAAGTAGACAGCTGTGTACGCAAGAAGCCTAACAAATACTTGATATCTGGGCCAGCATGAGGGAAAATGAAAAGACTGCAAAAGACGTCGTAGAATTTCAATTTTAAATTACAGTAACATCGGACAGGTAATAGTAAAAAGATGGAAAGTCATACTGAATAGCGATCATGGTTATATTCACAGCTGCTATATTGTAAATAGCGTAGCTTATTAAACGGGCCTCGTTGAAGAGACTCTCTGCATTGCGAACGTTGTAACATACTTTAATACCCCACGCGAGGAACAGAATTTCTCCTGAAAGGAAAATTTCATTTAGTAGGTGACGTCTTTCTATTTGATACAACAGCAGAAGTTTCTAACGAATACTAGATATTTATCATCCAAACCTAAAACAAGCGACCAGCGAGCTGTCTCGAAGGTCGTCAAAATATGTTTTATCAATAAGGTGCTTCAACATTTGTTATTACCGATTGCTAAACTATGGTCCCACCAGTTGAAAGAACATTGGTAGAATTTCAGACCATAATTGTCAGCTATCACTTCGGCATACGGAGGTGCGCTGAGTGTCCACGTGCCAAGATAAATTAACATTACTAACAATATCGGGACCATCCACTGCAGCAGCTGCTTGTCCGTAAGCTTCACCTTATGCGCGCTTTTCACGCGATATGTGAGAGACACTCTATGAAAAAGGACACTTCGTTTTATACATACACGGTAATGACACATAATCATAGTAGCTGATTACGACATCTTGCAATAAAGGTAATGTACATATTAGGTCATCCCATAAGTTCGTGCCGACTTTTGTGTATACATTTCGTGTGTCGATTTTTAAACATACGGCGATAAGGGACCAATGCACTAGAGCTTGGCTGATCGAGAACAGACTAGAGCAGATTTTCGTGAGTATAAGATCGTAATATAGTGAACACAGTGACTTCTAACAGTAAAAAATCATGAGTGAAATGCGTATCCATTTTCGACATCTCATGTTATATGAATTTCGGAAAGGAAGTTCTGTAACAATTGCCACGAAAAACATATGTGTTTTTCATCTCGCACCTGTAGGAAGTGGTTCCAACGTTTTAGAGCTGGGAATTTCTGTTTAGAAGACGAGGAACGCTCCGGGCGTCCTCAGACAGAAGAAGGTAAAATTCGGGATCTTGTTGAAAAATCACGAAGTTTGACCATTAATTCAGACAAATATTGCACTCAGTTAAAAAAATTAAGGGAAGCACTAGCTGAAAAACGACCAGGTTTAGTGAATAGGAACAACGTTATCTTCCATCACGACAACGCTAGACCGCATGCCGTGAAAAGCGATACAAAAAAATTGTCTGAATTTAATTGGGAAATTTTACCACATCCCCCATATTCCCCAGACATTGCCCCATCTGATTACCACCTGTTCAGAGCATTACAACACGTTTTAGTAGGTAAAAAATTTGAAAATATTGACATTCTCAAAAATAGTTTAGAAAATTATTTTAATGAAAAACAAGAGAACTTTTATCGAGACGGAATAATGGCCCTACCAGAAAAATAGGAAGAAGTTGTACAACGAGAGGGGGATTACATTTTTTCATGAAACTGAAAGGTATGTAAAATAATCTTAACATATATAGCCGCTTGAAAAACGGCACGAACTTATGGGATGACCTAATAGAAATAAAACAGATAATGACACTATACAACTATAATAAAATATCCATTGAATTAAAAAAATTTACTTGTTTTCTGAGAAAGAGAACGGTTTTTATATTTGTGTTCGTATAATCAAGGTATTAAGCCTCTGTCAAACACTCGAGGAAAGAAACAAAAGGCAAACAGAAAATAAATTTGAATTAAATTAACATTCACAAAATGATAAGGAGATTGATTCTGTTCTTAAAAGGAGTGAAACGGTATCGTTTCTTCTTACTACTTCCATATTGTTTAGTGTCTGATAATTATACATAATATTTTTGCGTATTAATTATCTTTTATTACGTCGCAAATATTATTACTACTCTTTTCTCTTTCTACTTCTCGATTGTCACATATGGATTTTAAATTCCAGTCTCTTTGTTTTATTAGTCAAAAATAATACTTAACGTTCTCTGTTTGAAGTTCGCGAAAAAGATGAATAATAATGTTATTCTAATAATAATAATAATTCTAATAAAATCTGATAATAGTTCCGAACATGGCTTATGAAATCGGCAGATTTCTCAACGAAGGCACTTTAATTCTATCCTCTAAAGCAGTTGTCATCTTTCTATTATCTTCATGAAAACAATCTTTGATCTTATCAAAATAATATTTTATTTTGGCGAATAAAGACACTGCGCTTCGAGAAAAATTAGATTAATTAGTCTCGTACTATTATGGATTATTCCACGTAGATTATAGATTAAACATACAATTAGTTCGAATATCATTCGTAATATGTATACAGTATAGCTGCATGAACGTGTTATTATGTGGGTAAGGTTGAAAATATTCTGCATAAATATCGCGGTAATTTCGAAGTTCGTACGTCTTACCTCCAAGTTTTCATCAGCAGTGCAGTGTATGAAATGCAAAAGCCGAGATGTCTCGTCCATTTCGTGGCGATACAAGAATACATGTCCAAAACGGGAAATATTGCGGCCATCTAAATACACGAAAAAATATGCAAAATATTACATACGAGCGATGCGTTAGATACGTTTATGCATTTACGAGAAAGTGTATGCGTACTTCGAGATACATAATAGCACAACCCAAAAGCGTAATAGACAAAAATATCGGCGAAGCGACCTTGAACACTTTGAGCTTACGGTGTTGATACATATAGACCACTAGGATGATGGTACCAAACACACAGAAAATAGAGAACGATAGAAGAGAGATTCTGAAAACACATACACACGTGCAAACATGTTATTATCTGATAAACAAACATCTGAAAGAATCGTAAAATTCATTTACTTAGTCTGAAAATGTGCCATTTCGAGAATGTGTATCATTTTCATATTTCAATGTACCTATGTATCCGAGAATAAGATCGATTAAGTTGATAATTACAAAATGTTTGAGACAGATAATCGAACGACAAATAGAAGTTTACGGTTACGTTCATACCGGAAGGGCCAGTTGTAGGTGGCTAAACAGGGCTCGGGTCCCTTGCACTTAGCACATCCTGGTGCACAACGTAAGCAGCGGAACACCGTTACGTACGCGTCGCTTATGTTCTCTTGCATTTCCTTCCAAGCAGCTACAAAATTAATGGTTTAGCTGAGCTATAAGTCTCGCTGATAACGCGTTTCTCGTAGACGAGAGTCAAATTATCTACTAACCTTCGACGAGAATTCCATCAAAAACGGATTGATGTTGACTCGTGCTGTAATAACCTTTCCGACATTTGCATACATATGCACCTTTCGCCCAACCAGCACCGACACCGTTTTCATTTATACGATTATTTGGACTCTGATACTCACACTGTAAACCATACGAAGCATCAGTTGCAACGAAACCTTTAAACTCGAGCGACTTAAACCACAACCTTAAAGAAGCTTTGATGCTATTCTGATAATGCGATATCTATTAAGCACTTCGAAAATTTCCGTTGTAACGTCTCCGACTGCATGATAATGTTTATATTCAAAGAATGAATCACGATAACGGATAAAGACAATAAATGAATCGGGGAATGCCTTGTAACGGTAGCTAGACGCAGAGAGTTCTAAGAGACGCTAATTAGATGTAGGGAAGACTTACCTGTGTCGTGTCGGTATGACATTTGTGCGTGCCTTTAAAAGATGCTATTTGATTACTTAGAACTTCGTTCTCATTATTTAACGACGATGCATCACATTGATTTACTTCTAGCCCACTGATATCGATATCTACGCTTAAAAATTCTCGAATCCTTAAACAAGATATAATCTCATTAATATTTATCAACATAGCTGATCCACTTATTGAGTAAAGAGGATTAAAGGTCAGTCTGAAGGGCTGTCGATCGAAGATAATTTTCTTATCGAGCATTTTCAATAGAATATTAACGACATTAAATCATACATGCAATATATTTATACTATTTTCCTTACGTTATAATTCATACTCTTGTTAGTTGTTAGTCGCTGTACAAATGTACGATCAATGAAGTTGCAATTATTTACGACCAACGTTATATTCATATTGGTTTAAAATAAGTTTTTAAAAACAGACGTACTAACACTGCTACATAGCGGTAACACCGATGTCGACCGCAAGTTTTAATTGTCTAAAAATGTATTTGAAATCAGATAGAATGAATGAATTAATTACAATTAATTTTGCGATGTAAATGTAATGAAGTATACAAGTTCAACTCGAAATAAACAGGATTCGATTTTAATAACGATAATTAAAAAAATAATACTACATTCGCACGTAGTCGTTAAAAATTAATACGATCTTTAATCGAACGACAGAGTTCAATTTAATTGCGAATAATGAAACGAAGTTTGATAAAAATCTAAATTATTAACGTGAAGGATTAAAAGTTAAGATAAATGACTGGATACGAACCCATGACGAGCGTCTGGTGGCCGTATGTTAACACTGTACGAAATCAACCAGCGATGACTTTTGCAGGAGAAATACGGGATGGTCCACCAACCCCTGTAGGATTCAATCGCCGGTGACTGCATGAATTTCGGTGACCTGGGATAACACGCAAACGCCACAAACCGCCATAGAAACTTCGATCTTTTTACGCACACGTATTTTGTGCAACGACCCCATTATTGTATATACATCTTATTCTTTCCTTCATCCCGTAGTCTTGGCACTTCACGGTCATCCGGTATATACGAACATTAAATTGCGGCCTAATCTCGAAATAATTGTCTGAATGTATCAAAATTTCATTGCAACCAAGCGTATGTAAGTACTTGGACTGAATAATTTGAAAGTAAAGTAAATAAACGAACTTATACAATAATATATACAAGGTGTTACAGTTTTTTTCTGTCAGCCTTTACCAACACGTTCTATAAGCGTAAACAGGAAAATAATTTTATATAAACGTATATCACATTGCTCGAAATTTTATTAAATAATTAAGAAATTGAATATAAAACACGGACGTAACAGACTTGTAGTTATGACATAAATTAATTGTTAACGAATGACGTTATCAGGTATTAATGGTCCATTTCAAAAGATTGCTCGTCCTGTTAAAAAGTATAGGACCGAGAGCATGAAAAAGTTGAATTTATCATTCCACGAAGTTCATTTTGCTTAATCCCAGTCAGTCAGTGATCGATTCTTATCAGTTTAATCACACGTGTTAATTGTAATGTAGTATCGTGGATACATTGCCTAAGAAATATCGGGTGAACCATAAACAATATTGTGAGAAGGCCTAAGTGCCGTTAGGACAAAAGGGCCTGGTAGTTTTACCGTGTGGTCGTTACCTGGACAGTCGAGTGGAGCAGTTGTGAGGAGTCAAGTCATGAGTTGAGAGTCGAATTGAGTAGTCGTGAGTTGAGAGTCGAGTTGAGATAGTCGAGTTGAGTAGTCGTGAGTTAAGAGTCGAGTTAAGATAGTCGTGAGTTGAGAGTCGAATGGTGAGGAGTCGAGTTGTTAGGAGTCGAGAGTTGAGTTGCCGAGTTGTTATGAGTTGTAAACTATTAATTGCGAATTGTGAATTAACTATTTAGTTTCTTTAGTTATAGCACATTACTGTTTTAGTTTACGTTAAATAACAATCGTCTCCTGTTTAATCCATTGTAAATAGATCTATCGATCAATAAATTTATCATATAGGATAGAAATCATTGGAAAGCCCAATTTCTAATACTTCCAAATAAATAAAAAAAATCTTATAGTAATGTATTTTTGCATACTTTTCTCTTTAGTTTCCCACACACGAAAGTCCAGCAGCCAAATCAAAAAAATTATTCCCTTCGTTTTTTATTCATTTTCTATGATCTTTTACCGTAGCTTCGTGTAAAGTAACGTGTACGTACATAAAATCTTTTCTTGATCTTTCCAATAGAAAGTATTAACAAAATTTGAGCAAAAAGAATTTTTCGAATTGGTAAAAGAAATACTCACATTCAACAGCATAATGGTTCCAATATTTTCAATATTTACAGAGAATACAAAAATATCTATAAAGAATTCCACCGAATGAGTATTATGCTTATCATATAAAATATCGTACTTAAGTGCTGCTTTTAAAAAAACACAGCGTTATATCCGCGTTGCGAGTATATTTTTCTCCGTGGATTTGTGCATACGTATTACGTATCAATTTCTCAAAATCAACTAGATGTGACCGTTCGTGTTATTTCCAAACTGGGATTTTGATTTGTTGATCGTCTACGACTTTATAATAATAATTCAAGGAATAGTCCAGTGGCTTTTCTACGAGATAATTTGTAAATCTGTATCTGTACACATACAGTGGCGTACATTATATACTAATCCATTAACTTCATCGTTCGCTAGTACTTTCATACGATAACGAAAATTTGTGGTCATGGAACTGGAATGCAGAAGCTGATGAAAGAATGCCTCGTTGCAAGACAAGCGTATAAACAATTTTACAAGAAGTATTTCTTTTCTTAATCGTCCATGCGTCTCGAATTCCCGTTGTTTTATTTCGTATTGGCGATATTCGCGTGTACGGAACGCTTGCCGTAATTACTGTCGAGCATTTTCGCAGGCGAATAGCTTTGTCATGTGAAGTTCGTAAACGATAGTAAATTGGAAGTGCCTTCTACAGGAAGTCCTCTATAAATAGGAACTACCGCGTGTATTTCCACGGTAATTGATCTTTGCAAGACAAGCGAGAAAGTACGGGTTGCACGAGATTGGCACACTATGTCCCATACCTATACATATGTATGTCTCACGTGTGTAAAGAATGGTTCGTACAACGTTTCCTGATCCTCATCGCAGCTCCTAGTCTCTCGTCCTAAGAACGACAAGTTCGACCAAAATGTGCTTTTAAGAGAATAGTAATCGTCTCGGAAAGCGTCGCTCTAATTGCTCGAGGAGATTCGCCGGGTACGCGATAAAGGTAAAGTCATATAAGCGACGTTATTTTATTCTAGTTATGCGTTATGATTGCTTCATATATCTTTAAGGCTTTTTCCTTGCGAAATTTCGAAGTTATCGATGTCACGTAGAAGCATTATTTTTTTTTTTTTTTTTATTTATTTATTTCAACTTTACAATTTGTCCAGTAGGACATTTGGTAAAATATTATAGCTGTTTAATAATATGTGGGTGGCTACCCCCAATGGGGTACCATCTTCGTGCTTGTTAGGGTATATCCTTTATGAGATCTGCTGGGTGTTTCCTTTTTAATCTTCTTTCAATGAATATGATGATCGTTTCCGCTGCCAGCCGGTTCGGGTGCGTTGCTATTCTTTCTCTGTACCTTCTTGCGAATCTGCTAATCTCTTCCTTTACCGTTGGTATTCCAAGGTCTTTCCGTATGTCCTCGTTTCTAACGAAATGGGGCGTTTACTATTGTTCTGAGTATTTTAGATTGCATTGCCTCCAGTTTGGTTATATGGTTCATTGCTGCTGTTCCCCATAGTGGTATTCCGTACGTCCAGATTGGTTTTATGATGGTTTTGTAAATTTTTAATGAAGCATTATTTGTGCGTAGAATTACAGTCGTTACGGTTATGCGAGCACCAGCGACAATTTATCGTTTACGAAGACGACGCGAATTTGAAGACGCGATTGCATCAGGCACAGCTTTTTCGTTATTATAAGAAGAAGAAATTGGACCCGCATAGTCTAAGAGGAGACTGAAAATGTGTACCTGTATAAGTTTAATACGTGTAACCTGCGATAAACAACTTTTACAGTCTTGTCGGTTTTAATGCTTTTCTCAAGATAAAAGCTGTTTCATTAGTAATCGTTTAAATAGTAACTAAATTACATAAAATTCTTCGTAATTGATCATCAGGAAAAAGGAAACTGTACGTGTATTTACACATTTTTCATAAGTGTATTTGCAACAATTGCTTTGTTTTATTATATTCGACGGTTAGTTTTACGATACAAGCTATTAATACCACGGCGTCGTACATGGGTGTATGTAATAAAAAGCCTTTAACGATATACCGATAGCGTATTGATTATCGTAGAGTTCTGTTTTAGAGTTTATGTTCCCCTTCAAAATAAAGACCCTTGAATACAATGCACACGATATCTGTAACGCGCAATGAACGAAATAAGAGAAAAAGTAAAATTGTTACTTAATGTGTAAAGAACGAAGTAGGACGCAGCAGAAGTATCAATTGACAAATCTCGTAACACATCGAATAATATAAATATAACGTATTAAAGTTACTTGTTCAATTATATTCATGTTATTTGCATTATTCGTATCGTAAGACCAACATCGCGTAATAATAAAATTCGCAATTCAATCGCTTCTTAAAAATTATTATTTATATATTATTTATTTCATTATCATTTATATATATTATTATTCATTGACTTCGCATTATTCTTTTTGTACTGTATTACGTTGAAGATATTTTTAGTGAAATGAAAGATCATTAGAAATAAACACAAGGATCAGAATTTTGTGGTCTTTCATTCGCGAGCAAAGGAAATCGCACTCGAAGAGATACAGATGTTGTGAATAGAAGTTATAAATAAAACGGCAAAACAAAACCTAAAGCCTTATTTACAATTAAGAGATTAAAAGGAAGTAATAAGGCAATAAGGTCATTAATTGATCTTGATGAGAGACATGTTATAGTTCACATAAAAATAAATTAAAAAATTTGCCTAAAAACTTGCTACAGGTATCGCGAAATAATACGACAAGAAAGTTCAGCGACAAAATATGTGAAAAGTTGTACGAAAACTCGATTATTATGATTAGCACGAAAAAGAAAGAAATAGCATAAAAAGTATTTTACACCGCTTTAAAAGAAAAAGATAAATAGATTACAATTTAATTAACGATGTGTAGATATAGATTTTGCACTATAAAAAAAGATATTTTTCATAATTCAATTCAAAATAAAGTCAACATATATGCATTATATAAAAGATTTATAAATCTAGAGAATATCTAATAGTAAATTAGACGAAAGTACTAATCGTAGACGTAAAAAGGATAAAAGCTTAATCCCTTGCAGCTAAATGTGTTTTTCATGCAAATATATAACGATTTACCATTTAATACGATTCGATGCCAAGGGTTTAATAAGCTATTTATTCCATAAAAACATTTTAATTTTACGATATAGTATTTCGTTTCCTTTTCTGCTATCGTGCGTATAGAAATTCGAACAATGTTGCATGATACTTATCGAAGAAAGTGTTTTATTTATTTCTGTAACTAGATTTAATCTTAATCTAAACATTTTGTCGGCTACCGGTAGTATATATTTTATCAAAAGAAATTAGAGTTTATATAACTTGAAATATATTTCTCGTACATCGAAAATATTATAAAAAATGCTTCTTTTATCAAATTTATGTAGTAATATAAGAGATGATACACGATGTTAATCGTTTAATTCTATTGGGAAAATATTATATTTTTTTTAGTATATATTTAATAAATTTGTTTAAATCATTGCTTAAATCAATTGACTAACAGAATCGAGAATAGCAGGGTAACTGTCAATGGATTTGTCGTAGTAAATAACGAAGGAACTTCCACGAAATGTTCAATTTATAGTTTTTCGCGTAACTTTGAGTCTCTTAACAAATTTCATGCATATTTTATGCTCTTATTTATAATCTTATCATGGCTATAGATGTATTTTACTTATGCTTCATGATAATTCGATAGAATATTTTTATAATTTAACTCGATATACTCCATGTATGTAAATTGTAAAATCACGAACTTTGAAACATTCAGACAATATATGATTTGGATAAGCATTGTGATAATCACTTTGAAAAGACGTAAAATTTTTCAAAACGTATCTCATTGTTGCGTATCGAGTTTCTATGACTTGACGCTCGTACAAGATGATGAAGGATGATGAATGATCGTGGAGCGCCTATGAAATGCTTATTTTCTTCTCGGTAGAACTGTTTCCAAGTTAAAACATCTTGCATATGTATACCTGTTTCTTGTCTAAATTTTACAACCAAAACACGATGTATGTAACAATACTGCATTGGCAATACTGTTCGCCATTTATAACCATCTTTTTATCCGTTCTTATATGATAAAATCGGTTACTTTACCGAGAAGAGGTAACGAAAATCAAGTATGAAGGGCGAAGTGCAAAACAAAAATGTTTTGTGCTTGTGCGTGTGCGTGCGTGCAGGTTGATGCTTCTTAAAAAGCTATGTGCAAATGTGAATACATTATTTTTAAATAATGTTTTCGACGAATACTTAATATCTAATAAATAAGCATCGCATAAAGTCCGATCGCATCTGTTCGATGTCTTAATAACATCAGACAAATTTTTATACGAACAACATGAACAATAATTAAAGAAGAATAAACCCATCCCAATAATCGGCTGTAATATTTACTCAAAAGAGTGGCAAAATATTCATTTTCAGTTACAATCGGTTCTTTTCTGAACAAACTGTATACTTTCGAACAATAGAATTACCTGTAATTTACGTCATAATTTGTTATTTAAAAACCATCATATTTAAAATTGATAAATAAGAAAGAATTTATATTATGCTTTACAAAATTTCCTACACCTGCAATATTTCGATACACTAACGTTTCATTAACATCTTGTTTGCGATTATTATGTTTAATTATGAATAATTATTATTACGTTTAGGAACAAGAAGAAAGATGCTTAATTCATCGTTCAGATACTGATCGCAAGAAATATTTTATACCAATAACGAAACGGACCTAGTTGTTAATACAAGAAGGAACGAGAATGACAATATTATCTCGATATACAGTGGCTCAGGAAAATATTCGAACATTTCTAGAATATAATCTGTATGATACAAAATATTTTGAAAATTCATTGGCATTGTAACAAGACATGTGATTATATATATTAGTAAAATTTAAAACAGATCTGGAAAATTATATAGAAGTTATAAAATATGTATTTATTATTTGTACATCTCGCAAAAGAGAGAGAGAGAGAGAGAGAGAGAGAGAGAGAGAGAAAGAGAGAGGAGGAGGTAGAGAGTCGCCAAAGTATTTCATTACAGTGAATTATTCACTATATTTATAAGCTACAATATAGCTATTTTTAGCATCAATTGTATATTTAGACAATATACAATTTATGCTGTATATTAATTTTTCACTAATAGCACGTTTATAATAAATATCTTGTAACCTCCATATAGATTTTCGGATTGGTTTCAAATATTACTATTATAATCTCAATAGTCTTTCACAAGAGATTTCAAGGTGATCACAAGGTCAAATACACAAGAGTGTGGTAGATACGTATTATATATCGCCGTCGATATAGTGCAATTTTTGTCTGAAATATTCTTTCGTGTGATTCATGTTTTTCGAAATATTTGAGCGGTTCGAGATAAACCGGGCACACTATATAGCAGAATTTATTTTAAATAATGAAACATAAAAAACATGTTGTTAGAGGAAATAACTTTTGGTTAAAATAAATTGGTATGAATAGACGATTGAATTAATATTTCTAATATTGAGTTCCCGTTATACGATTACTTTCCCTTAATTTTGTTATAAATTATCGAATTACAAATAAAAAGTTGTGGAAAAATGTGCGCAGCCTTTTGTACATATTCTGTCAGTTTTTCATATTAAGTTTCGAGTGATGAAAAAATCAATGAAAGAAGCGGTATATAGAGAAAGCAGAGTGAAGAATTTACATTTCAATGGAGATTTTTAGAACACAGTTTTATGACAACAATTTTATGACAGAGTTTGAGAGTAAATTTCTCGACTGGAGATGAAACTGAGAGGTACAGTGTCGAGCAAAAGTTTCCAGTTATATGAATTTCTCATTTTACATTTCTTGAAAACGATTTCTAAAATAAATAGTAGATATTATTGAATATTACCAAAAAAGAAAAAAGAAAAGAAGGGAATATTATTCTAGATTTTAAATTTTCACGTTTATCAAATTACATATTTGTGATTCTTCTAGTTTCGATTGTGTTTTTAATACACTGTAGCACGTCACCCTGTGTTTCGACGTTTCGTGTACATTTCAGTTTATTTCTTCAGGGCAGATCTGAAACTCGGTTTAGGTTAACCGTCAGTTTCATGTCTGCAAATTGGAACAGAGCGCAGTATTCTACTAAAAACATTGTCGAAACCCGAAGAACATATGCCAATACAAATGTCAAACAAAAAATATTATTTCCACTTACTTACGAGGTTGTTAAATTGTATTGTTCGAAAATTTCGATCCACTTCATTTCACAGCAGAAATCTGTACTTTATCTTATGACATAAATTTGACATATTTTATTTCGAAAATTATTATTAATATTCTGTAGCCGTATTCTGTGCATTGACAACAGCATGGCTAATCATCGATTAATCTTAAAACAAAGTATATGCTCTCAATCTTATTTAAATCTGAAATAAAACTAACATCGAGTTTAAAACGCATAAGTGTATAAAATTGTTAGCAGATAATCATATTTATATCGATAATTATTATCGTTACTATGTTGAAAGGCGCAATCTTTTGTCGTCAGTCTTCCTATATATATACAGTAAAATATTATCTGAAATAATTCCATATATTAAATCATACACGGTTTCCTTAATCTTAGCGAACGTATTAAACTGACTTCACCAGCTTCTTTTACATCGTGTTTTACTTTCTAATACGTCGGTTCTTCTACCAACTGTATATATCTTCCCCTTAATTTTCGAAACAATTGAACTTCAACTCGTTCGTGAAAGTACTACTCTTCCAATCTTCAGGTTCAATGAAAATGTTCTTGTTATCGTGACGAACCTTCTCTATTTGAAAAGTTCAATCGTGGTAATTTCTGGAATTACAAATAATTTGATATAAAGAACATTTTAGGTCAAGATTTTCTACGATGGAATTCCATTTATATAAATTTTATTTGACATAAAATAAATATGAACGAAATTTTACTAGCTCCCAATTCACTCAACTTTATCTGAGCTATTATCTGAACCGCTGCCGAGTGTCGATCCATTTATATGAACGTCTAACAATAAAATAGTAAACAGTAAGGGTCGAGCATTATATGACACATTCTCACGCTTCGATACAAGTTTGCAACATTATTATGTATTTAAGAGCAAATGTGTCATGAGCAAACATGAACTCCTATTATAGTTGAATAAAAAATCATAGGTGGTGGGGAAAAATAGGTGGACTCCTATTATACGACGACCTGGTTATCCAGTTGCTGGGTACCAGTTCAGGTTGTATAACAGGCAGAAAGAAAAACGACGAGAATGCTGGCCATTTCAACGATACGCTTTAATAAAAGTGATTGAGAAATACTCATAATATAAAAATGAAGAACTTTTAAGCTTAGCAGTTTAATCTTGGAAAATTAATTCGATTGGAAATTTATCGAGCGAACTTGGAAGCTCGTGTGAACAAGTTCAAACAACGTTCGAACAACGTAGGATTATTCAAAGTCGTACGTGAGAAATGCAGTACACAGCAGTGAAACTTTATTTCTGAATTAAAGTGTCCTCGTTGCTGAGCTGCTGTTATCAGTGCAAAAGACATAACTGAAGAATATTTGTAATTATCTGCGAAATAAAAGAGATCAAAATCTTTCGGATAGCGTATTTTAGCAATTTCGTAATATCATATTTCTATATCTGTTCTGTTTCATTTGCCACGCCTATATCCATTGTTGATCAAAGTTTGTTCCTCGATAAAAAAAAAAACCTATGCACAACGTATGTACATATTATATACGTATTGAAGCTTTATTTCGCGATCTGAGATTTCTATAATTGTGATATTCTGAACACAATTGCGGGCTAGAAAGCGTATTCTTTCCAAATGTATAAAAAATTTATGATCGTTATAAATAAGCGATATTTTATTTGAAACAAAGTCATGGATCGATTTATTTTGACACATTTAAGGGTATAAATGGTGAAAGGTATAAACGCTAGGAGAAACTAATCGTACACTGACTATACTGTTCGAAATTGTCTAAATTTCTCCGAGTAGTTTCGATCTAAAAGAATCGAAAATTTCATAAACGATTGGAAATATAGAAGCAATGATAGCGTAATTGATACATGCAAAACATGCATTTTTATCGAAGTGCGTGAGGATTTGAAATTCGTACAGTAGGCAAATCGAACCTCAGTTCTGTGGTGGCACCCGCGTTTTCAAACCATGGCAAATTTGGATCCGGTATAGATCCTGGCTGAAGTCCGTGACTCTCAACCTTGAACGGTTCTCCGACGCTTCCTGGGCTTCTTTCCAACCAGACTGCGCTAATCACCGCACCCGTGGACGTATTTAGTGCGATCACCCTCGTTTCTACGGCGTCGTTCACTGACATCAGCAATGATTTTGCTAACACATCTAAAAGCACTGATACCACAACGAATTATAAGATAGGAAAGTCAGGTATATATCGATTGCCTGAATTGCTATAAGCCATTAACTTCTACGTTATTTGTGAAATAGTTTGGTTTAGAGGAACCAACGTATTAATTGTGACACATTTTATGCAAGCTACTTTCGAAAGCTTTCGAAAAATGTAAATAACCGTTTAACAAATCCTTAAGTATGACATAAAGCGAAGTTGACCTTCAAGTATCCAAAATTCCTTCGTTCATAAAAAAAAGGAAAGAAAGTGGACACAGCACGTCATGTAATTTATTCCTCATAACTCCTTTGTCTTAAGAATTTATTTAATTGAAATATCAATGATGTGATAAACTTTAAGATTATGCGACAAACGTGTAATTACGGATTTCTTTCAAAAAATATAGAAGAGAATGATAATAATATTAGCTTCTTGCGTTGTTACACGAACAGAATAAAAACAAGTATTATAAAAAATATCTCTGTGTTCATATAGTTCGAGCAGGGCTTTTTAATTCTATCGTCGTTGAAACGATTGTTATTCGATTCGATCGTAAGTAGAATTGCGACAGAGACACGAATAATATCGTTACAGAATTTAACTACGAAGAATAAATCTATAAAATTTCGAGATAGTGTATTTTTGTAACTGTAGCTGTGGATTTATTAAAAACTTTATGGATTCGTTTTAAAATCAATCCATGTCCAGAGTTAAAATCAGTCCAGCCATATAGAGGGTAGTCGATGTATTTCGATGGTATGCATATTCTCGTTACCATTTCAGCCGATGGAATTCGATTAGGTGCTGATATACCAGGCTCCGTACAAATTGAACTGTTGACAATGCGGCCCGTCATCGTGCTCGGTTTATTGGGCAAATCGATTTTACGCTTCTCTCGTAGATTGTCGATTCAAAATTCAATAACGACAAGAAAGTGTTCCCATATTTTGAAATGTCAAACGATTATGTCCTTTTTCCTTCTAATTCTTATGTACGAGAAGAAATTTTAGAGAAAGATGTTTCATGCGTTATAAAATAAAAGAAGGAATTTCTATTGTTCAGTTTCCTTGGTTTCTCAGAGTTTGTTTCATAATACTGAGAAATATTACACGTGCAAATATTATTCATTAAGTATTATAGTTATTTCATGTTAAGAGAGTTACATCCTAAAGGCTCTAGAATATTAAAAGAAAATTGTTTTTATTCTTTTATATATAATCTATACAAATATGTAACACGCACCTGTAAAACAATTTTTCCAAATTTGAGAATCTAAGTATTTCACAAATTTTTGGATAAGCGACGCAGCATCAAAAGTAGAGACTCGACGACTAATATTTGATCTATATTATTAACAATCTAATATAATATTATTTAAACTAATTTAAAGACATTTATTCGAGGAAATGAACTCAAAACTTATACTATTTTAAGGTTTCTGTATAATTTTCTATAATAATGCACTAGAACTTGTACAAAATAGACAAGTATATCAGTATAGTTATCACATTGATTGTTGGATGTGAGCGGGACTATCGTGAATTCGCTTTTGGTGCTTTTTACGAGATTTACGATTTAACCAAAACATCGCTATGGCGTTCTATTTGTTTCAACAGCACTTCGTTATATTATGTTATTTACGAGTTAATTTAAAAAATTGCTACTTTTAAAGAACAATTTTCGGTTAAGCTCAACGCGTAAAGCGTTAAGTTCGTCTTAAGGGGAAGGATTAAATATTTGTATGGGATATGCGCTTCTTTCGTCTACAAATAGCAATAGAGACGTAATGCAAGAATTTTCGAAGCATACATCCGGTTGTAACAATACAATGATAGAAGTGTCAGACCTAGAGGATATTCCGCATCGTTGCTCGCGTTCAACTCGCATAAATACGAGCATCGTCTCTACCCCTTCACAAGTGAAAACGCGCTACAGGCGATTAGATATCAGACATTCTAATTAGTAACTCTCTTTTGAGACAGCAACACAAAGATTGTCAACCACTAATTTCTGGCCGAGTTAGTTAAACTTTTGCACATGAATGGAAACGTAGGAAATTTCTTTCGATCTAACAAATCATAGTTAACTAGTAATATGAAAAGCTCGTTGTGTACGTGTCTTCTAGTGTATCAACTATTTATCGGTAAATTATTTATCACTATTCAACATGTACGTACTCTTATTACAATTTCTTCGCCTTAACATCTTCAGGGTGATTGTTTCAAAGGATAGATTAGATATTACTTTGCACGCAAATACTTCCAAGGCTGAAATATCACGAAAAAATCGAACGCATGTCGTAACAGCGCGTACGGTACTTGAAAATCTATTGTGAAATGTTATGATAAAACTCCATTTGTCTGAATCGATCGGGAATTCAGATACATATAGTAAGGGTTCGTGTTCAGATAAGTGAGTTGAATGGACAGCAGTTCATTTGATCGGATATTAACTAAAATTTCAAATTTCATTCCACTAAATGGAGTTGCGACAGATGGAATTTTACTGTAGCCGTCACTGTCTGTACGAGTGGTTAAAGTGACATAAAAGATGTATTCTTTGGGAATTGTTTTAATACTTTAGATACGAAATGCCAGCTGTTTATTGTCTTCATTTATGTTGGAGGATAGTCAGGAAACGGTGTGTTATCTGCTATTTAAGGCTCCGCAGTCTTCTGCTCGATAAGTTTGTTCGTTATAATTGACATCGGTACAATTTTTACAATATTATATACTTCTTCAAAATACACGCACAGTTGAAAGGTTAACGAATATTTGAAAGATAATCTGTTGCAACATAATTTATTTTATTCATTGGCCGATTATGTTTGTTAATAATACTTCTTTCAATGTTTTTCTCAGAAAGTGTAAATTATAGAGAAAATATCTAATCGTGATAAGTTTCACCGAAATAACAGAACAGAGAATGTATTGAATATTCTATGAGTCCATGACACTTTACATTCTTCTTATGCCATTGAAATTGACAATTTTACAACGATTATTGTTTATTTGACTTAAATGATTTAGCTGATCCTGAGATTATCGGTGATTAACGTCTCCAGGACGTTATTGGCGATAGGTTGAGTTTTAAGTGACTGTAATAAATTGTTTGCATTATGATCACTATGTTTTTACATAAAATAATCAATTCGCTGTATGATCGTTACAATCATATAACTTATTCTATTTTGATTTCACCGGAAAATGAGAAATCTTGGTTTATCACCAACACTATCATTAGATGATTATATTCTTTTACTTGATTTAATTGATTATGAAATTGAATTCCGATAAGATAATTCTTTAAAAATATATTACATTTCTCATTTATTCGAATTATCAATATTAATAATGTACTCATTTTATAGTTGATAATATTCGATGTAAATATCAGATAAAGTTGATAGCGTTTAGTATTATACATTAAAAGTGTAACTAAGCTTGTAACTAAAAAGATAATAATATTATGTGCTGTGTAATTGTTCCTTATCATTGTTGCTTCAATATTTTTATAATGATTGTAGTTTAAACCTTACATAGGATTTTTCATCGTAAGTTCCTAGCAATTATTATTAGTAACTCACCATTGTGCCTTGATACTCCGATAGTGCCAAGATTTTGGAGCATCAGGGCTGTCATGTCAGCTTTTTGACGTGCTGTATCGTAACGTCGAGGATCAAGTGCTACGATAGCTGGCAAGGATTTAAAACCAGCTGTCGTGGCACAATCTTCACCCAGCGATCCAGTCGATGCCGCCTCTATCACGTCCAGAGCTTCCTCGATACCCGCCTTTCAATTAACACAATTTATGGATCGTATTAATTAAGTAATGAGAATTTAAAACGAAGTGACATCTTGCTTCGAATTTAAACATTTTTCTTTTCCTCCTTCAACATTATAATTATTGTATGTTTTCACACTTTAATAAATTGATTCACACAAATATGAACAACTTTCACACGATATGTTTTTATAAATTTAGTAGAATCGATGATAAATTAATTTTACGAGTATTTTTCAATACACAAGAAAGTAAATTATTTATAAATATATACGTAAATTTCATATGAAATTGTGTACAGTAACATAATGAGTACAGTACAGATATTTGTTTTAGAATATAACCTGCATTTCAAATTGAATGATTATCTAATGGTATCGTCCAATAACTGTTTCTTTTTATCTAACGCAAACAATTTCGATGCTATATATTACGCAGCCGTATTACGCGAAATTAAGTACGAGGAGTTCTCTTTTCTTAAAATGTAAATGATTTTCGTTGTTCCCTTAGACTGCAATTGTATCCCTGTAATTGTATCATATATATTCATGCATGAATAAAAATATAATACATAACTATATATTAATATTTAAGCAAATCCGTAGTATGCGCATGCAAGTTGAACAGATCTCGAAAAAATAACTAGAAGCGTAATTGTTTGAGTAATAAATGGGTTTGAAAGAAATAAACGAAATGAGTGAAAATTCTGAAATTAATGATCCGAAAGTATGTTAATAGGTTCTTATCGAGAACTTTTTTTTACACAAAAGTAAATTGCGATTAGTGAGATATAACACAGACCTAATCTCAACTTATCAGACTCAATATATAAAGCGACATTCATGTTCCATCGTGTCCTTAATTTCGCAATGATTCAAACACTGATAATAATAACATAGTTTGTAATTTTGTAACCTAAAAAGTCCAAATTTATTTGATTAAAATAAGAGAAAAAGGCACATCCTGTTCTATCTATGAGACAGAAAAAACTTTCTTTGATTAAGGCTTTTACATCTCTGTGAATAGCTAAAATTCTTCACATTCTTAAAACTCCTAATTAATACTTAATAATCCTTAATATTTAAGTAAACGTAACGCACAAAAACAACGATAAAAGAGGTCTCTACGTAGAAAGACCCTTTATCTACTTCTCCTGTTCTCATTTCTATTCTCATATCGCATCCGTTCACACGGTAACACGTGACTCGCATAATGCCTTCATATTTCTCTGTGTAGTAGGACACGCGTAGAAGATTATCCATTTTTACGAATGTTACAAGCCCAATTCAAATACAATTAAATTCAACAAATTCGGTAAATGCTTCGCTTTCGGATGTCCGATTTTAAGCAACCGAAACTTCGCATTGCAATTATTGCGACGAGGCGTCCAGGAGACTCCTTATATTCTCCTCTCTGGTAGCTGATCGGTAGATACTCCAACCGCTCTCTCCTCCAGAGTGTGACCCAAGTGATAATACTTATTTGTCATAATATTATGTGTCCCGCGTATGTCCAGAATCTACTTGTACTTCTGCTCTTGGATAATCCAGTTGTTCTCTTTATTCCGGCGGATGAAGCAGTTCTTTCTGTGCATTCTCAAGCGTCCAGGTGAACCCTTGTACTCTCTTTATTGGGTTTATTAGGCTACTAGCAACCAGTCGTTTTCCACTCTTTAGTCTTTCCACTCTTATCACAATATTATGTATTTCGCGTACATTCAGACAGTCCGATGGTGCTCTTTCCCTGGAAGGCGACTACCGAATAATTCAGCCGCTATTTCCATTCCAAGGGTCGAGCCAGGTAGTCGTCTCTGTGCATTCTTAGGGACCCAGGTGACTCTCCGTGCTCTGCTTTTTGGTAGGCGACCGCTACCCAGTCGTTTTCTTCTCCAGAGAATGAGCCAAGCGATAATCGCCGTACACTTCTGTAAAGGCGTGCGAAAGCTAAGCTTCGTATCTCTAACTCTGATGGGTAGCCGATGGTAATACCTCGTTCTCTGCCAACAGGAAAGACATTCTCTACAGCATGGAATGTGGCGTCCGGCGTCGCGACAACGATAGTTATTTCCAGTTGTTGCTTGTCAACAAGTCGTGTTATTATGCAGGCATCCAGGCGGAACCACGCGAGCTAGAACCGTCTTGAGATTTCTGTCGCGTCTCGTTAAATGGGAGAAAACAACTGTTCCTCTCATCGACGGTCGTTAAACTTGTAATTTACAAACTATCTGAGCAGAGTTGAAGGTTATGCCAGTGGCTCGGCTTAGCTGCCTACTCAGCAAAACCGCTTTGCGCGAGATATAGCCGAAGCAAACCTGAGCAAGTTCCGTAGTCTAGAGATTACAGACTGCGATAAATATTAGGAATATACATCCCGTACACAGCGTTTGCTGCATTTACGAATTCCCTGAGAGGTGCGTCTCGACGGAGAAATACGTTGAAGTAATCCACACCGAACGCATCGAAAGGATTGAAGTACTTGGTAGTAAAGAACGAAAAACGAAAGAGAAAAGGTCAGACAGAGAGAGAGATCAGCGATAAAGTGGTACTCCTGAAGACGAGAGGAGTGTTTATGCCAGAGAATGTAAGAAAATATGGTTCTAGCAAGGAGGAAACTGAACATCCTGTAATAGGTATACTTCGATTTGTTCATTTATCAGTGCATAATTTTACTTACCTCTGTTACAGAGGTTTCTATTTCATCTACACTAAAATTTACCTTTACAAACGGATATACGCGAATATGAAACTGCTTTTCATATTTATGCAAATCTTAGAACACTAGTAGCTAATACATATGTACATTTTTGTTATTATATGTGTGTGCGTGTGTGTCTAATTAAAGTATTAGATCGATGCATATGAAATATCTTTTTTTCCAGAATGTACATTTAACGAACCAACTATGTCTTGTTTTCAACTGTAATCAATCTCATTGCGGAAGGATAAATTTATTGCAAGTTGCAATATACGCGTACCAAATGCTAGCTAGATTTATAATAGAAAGAAAATATTGTCACATCAGATATTATGATTCGGAATAATCGTTTAACTTTTTTGTATATGGCAGAAAATGTAGGCAAATAAATTTAGCAAACATAAATTGCAATATATTAAATAGGATCATTCAATGTTGATTCATAAAATTGAAATCTTTGGATTTAAATTCGAATTCCAAATACTAAATATTATCCGCTATACGTATCTCTTCCCTACGAAAGACACTAAAAATAGTCCTTTTCTTTTGATTCAGATAAAAATGCGGTGTAAATTTACAACAAAAATTAATCTATTGTTAGAAAAAATTGTAGTGCTTTAGAATTTGATTATGCTAACTAGCTTAAAAATTTAAAAGCCAATTTTATGTAGATCGTGGTTTTCCCTTGTGCAATGTGAACAGGATGGATGAGGGTTATTAGTTAGCCGAGGGTGTTAGGTGATAGCTCTTGTCTACCCTATCTCTATTGTACCATTCCTTACAGGGAGAGCTTTTGGTTTATTCCATCAAGAGGTAGAACTATATTCTAAGAGTAAAAATGAGAAAAAAAGTCTGTAGAAGTATACTTTATTTAAAAACACCTACAACAAAAATAAGAAATAATAACAAATTTAGTTTTTATTCGATACAACGTTGTATGAAATATTTATTTTAGTTCCAAAAAATTAATCTATCATATTACGAACTTTTTGCTTGTCCTTTTTTTCATTTCAATGCATGCATTACCAATTTTTACTTGGTAAACTTTCCACAAAGGAAAATTTAGTGTCGTAATACCAATTGTTAGGTTTACTTATGGAACATATTAGAACTTGCAGTTACTGTATAGTTTAAAAGAAGATAATATACCTTTAATAATTTTTTATAGCTGTAACTCTTAACGAATATTGAATATTTGTATAATATTTGATTAAATTATTATTTTATCTCCACAAAATTTCTGAATGTTAAAGAGCATTCGTTTGATGCTAGTATAATTTCAATGACTTGCAATGTAACTACTAATGGACTTTGCTTATATCACTATCGTATATATCTCTCTGAATTTCAAGAAAATGAATGTATAGTTGAACACATTGAACTGTAATAATTCTGAATTTTGATAAGATCATGACTTTTCTAACGAAATTTATTTCTAACGAACGTTAGTTTTCAATTTTACACGCTATTATTAAATAACAATTGATTAACGCAGTTACTTGCAATATTTTCGTTCTCACAATTATCGATTCCTCTCCAACCGACACAAGGCACAACTTGCGCGCATTGTGAGTTAATTTGAAACTCAGCCGAAGCGCCATAAGCTTGTTGAAATGTTGTCAGATGAATATTGGTTTCGCTGTTGGGTCGAGGATGTGTAGCCCTAATCAATTGGAACATCTAGGAAGTCAACTAGGATATGTTACATGGGAAGAACCTTTGCTCCTACTAGGCCCTGTTTGACCCTAGACTAATTAACGCAAACACATCGATTCGGGGGCATCGGCCTCCTTTCGTGTAGTCGCAGTCGATTCGAGCTATGGGAAAGGACGTTCAAATAAAATTATGTTTACTCTGAGTACAGAATTACGTGGTGTAATATAATCGGTTCTTTCAGGCGACTATAAATTCATTCGTTTTCGCGTCATAATTTTAGCTCGATCTCTTCTCCACATTTGTGTTATTTTTCTTGACTCTCTATTTTTGATAAATTTCAACACTCCAATTCTCATAGCTTAGGTCGCGATGCAACATCTATTTGCTATCTTCTACTTCCATCGATATACAGTAACAAATTTCGAGGGTTTATTTCGACATATAAAGTGTACGTACCTCTTTTGTTATTACTAATTACAAACTTTTTTGGCGAACAGCGGAAGATTTTAATTCTGCAGAAGGGAAATAAGCAAGTTGGTATAAACACTGGTCGAAAACACGAACGAACAAATTGTACGTATAACCGATGGAAATAAAATGAATTGAACTTTCTGTGCGCGCGTACGGATGATATTTATTGTACAAAATAGTCGGGAAACCTCATATCGTCGCTTTCTTTTTGCCACTTAAAGTTACTCAAATATTTGCAAGAACACGCCATGAAAGCATTCGCTCGATATTTACGCAATAAAAACAGTCGGAGCGTTTTTGAAGCGTCCGTAGAGCATTCGAGAATGCTCGATTGGATCCACGAAACTGAATCCTGCAACGGATACGCGTTTCCACTTTTATTTTTTAATTTTGCTAGAGTGAGGAGCGAAAGGGTATTCATTCGTCTGATGCAAGCGCACCATTGCAACCAAAATTCACTTACACAATCATACGTCACCCGTATATATGTACAACGCAAGCGTGTATAACAATAATCTCTTTAAAGCCAACTGTTTTATTTTATTCAAACGAACTCGAATCCATTCGTTAGCAGTCATCGTATTTCAAATAGAAATGATATCTCGATTAAATAATTAATTACTTAATATTCGTTGTAAGTTCGTGTCACAATTAAAGTAAAAATTAACCGAGACAGACACGGCGAGACAACAAGAATTTTGCAATCTAAAATATTCAGAACAATAGTAAACGCCCCATGGTACGTTAGAAACGAGGACATACGGAAAGACCTTGGAATACCAACGGTAAAGGAAGAGATTAGCAGATTCGCAAGAAGGTACAGAGAAAGAATAGCAACGCACCCGAACCGGCTGGCAGCGGAAACGATCGGCACAGCAACCATAAAAAGAAGGTTAAAAAGGAAACACCCAACAGATCTCACAAAGGACATAACCTAACAAATAAACACTCACCCCACTAAAAAAAAATAAATCAATCAAATCCGAAGATGGCATCCCACTGGGGGTAGCCATCCACATGATATTTATTATACCACTAAGCTATAATATTTTACCAAATGTCCTACTGGACAAATTGTAAAATTTAAATAAATAAAAAAAAAACAAGAATTTTGAATCTAATCACGAGTCTTAGGATGATAGAATTCGACATTTCCAATTTTAATACAATTGCCAGGATCGATGTACATGATACAGCTATTCGAAGAAAGTCACATTTTCCAGTTGAAATAAAAGCATGATTGCTATTCTATACTGTTGAATCGCTATGATAGTAGAGCAGAATTCTGCAATTATTGTGAAAAGTTGCCGCATCTTTCGCATTGTGGGGAGATTGACGTTCCGCAAATTCCTTTTTATACAGACCTATGTGCTAAGTGGAGTTAGAAGTCAGTAATCTTGTTAGTGACAGCTTGAATGCCCAAACCAATGGAATGGTAGATCGTTGGGAAATAGAACCTATCGAGCGCATTCTCCCCTCTGTAGTGAGATCTGGTAATTGCTGTTGTTCTCTGAAGATTATTTCTTGGAACTCGGTATCAAATTAAACGCTATATACTAAATTTAAGCAATTTGCAATTCATTCTAAATTACGGAAGTTCTTTTTTGTATTTTGTGCCAGCGGAATCATGAACGAAGATAAGTTAATTCTAATGTACAAGCGTCCGTTTTGTAGTTTTAACGTTGAATGCCTTAACAACGTAGGGCATAAAGAAAATAACGAATATACAATATCAATTATTGAGTGCTGTTACAATAGATCTTAGATATCTATTTGTTGTAACGTTCGTGTTCAGCGAACAGTATTTTATGAAAGAATAAAGCATCATGTGTTTTATATTGTAGCGTTCTAAAGGCGGTTCTACAAAACCATTGTGACATTTGTCATCGCATTCACGTCGTTCTAAATGATCAAATATAATAGAACCAAATATAAATTAAGATAAAAAAATACTTTTCAGTATTATGAGCCTTTTCATACGTTGAATCGATTTGTTTAGAAATAACGCGAAAATAATAGAAAGATTCGAGAACTCGTTAATTCGTGTGAATTAACAACTCACTAGATGTTAGGTCAATGTTATATCTCACTTAGTACAGTGCCAGTCCGATATTATTTAACGATGTGTTCAGATTCGAATGAGTCAATTGGTAATGCTTTGAGCAAAGGATCGTGAAAGAGAGGTATTAGTCGTTTAGAATATATAGAAGAACAAAGAACATGCAGCCTATGAGAAAATGTTAATAAATAGAATGACGTAATATTTCAATGGCCTGTTAATTAATTACATTATGAAACATAAGAAAGTTTGTCCAAGTTAAACAAGAAGGCCACTGAAGGAGAAATTGAGAGATATTAAACTACTTTACCCTTTTCGTATCGAAAATCTCGCTGCTGGTAGTTGTAGAAAGAGACGGTACCGAGGTCGAGGTAGCCGTCGTTACAGTAACGTACGCCATCATTGTCATCGTCGTCATCGTCGCAGGAAACAGGGCCCAAAGCCAAGATTTGCCCATCCCGCGTACTGCTCATTTGTACTTTAAAACAAGTGCTCGTCAATTTATTCTTTGTCGCTGTTCAGAAATAGTTACATATATGATGGAACGAAGGACAACTGATAAACAGAGAATCAATATTTGTAATCTTGATGCTTAGTAGCAAGACATAATCATACACAACGTTGAATAATGTTAAGAGAGACTATAAGTAGACTTTGGAAGCAATTTAGGGCTTTGTAACTATTGAGATACTACAAGTAGATTTCATTAACATAACTTAGTCAATCAATGTTATATATATTTCAATTAAACTAATAATAATTTCTGTATAAGTGGCACGTATTTGATGATCGCGAAAATAATCTAGAATTTCTGAATTGAAGAAAACGTATTGTTAGTAATGTTACTAATTTGAGTTCACAAGTGTAACGATAACTCTGCTTCTTCGACATCGAAATAATCAAACGGAGCTTGATTGGAAATTCTTTGACTTGTAAACAAACGTATAAGGGTATTAACTTAAAACAGTAAAAGAGATGTAAATTGGTAAACAAAGAATATTTTCAGTTTACCATTGAACTTAATCATAGCAGGCTATGACACAATTTCAGACATATTGATATGGATTACGTAAGCAAAAAAGTTTCCCAGCTCATATACTGGATAGGAATACAATTATTTTCTAACATAAGAGAACATATAGAGTTCACTTTGCAGATATCGGTAAAATTTATATTAATAAAATATAAATTTCCTATTAGAAATCTGTCGATTTTATTTGATTAAGACGACTACATTTATTAAATTCGTTACAGTATAATTAACTCCTAGAATAAAATAGTAAAATTGTTAATTGTGCGTACAGAGGAAGGTATATAGTAATATAGAGTCGTGCTGATGATTTGGAACTGTAACAAATCTGACGATAAAAATAATATTTTAAGTGATATGTGTTGTACAATTATACATACATACGTAATTTAAGTACATGTTACAGAAACGAATTTTCAAGTATGTTTATTCTGTGTTAAAATTTCAAGTATTTACTCGTATGTTTGGTTCAGAATTTCTGGCAAATTCTTCGGATGTTAGTAATTTCCAGTTGCTTGATCGTAATTATAGCTCTTCTAATGAATCCAAAATATTTTGGAGCATATTTACATTTCTGTGAGAGAAAGCTTCACGAAGCTTTTTAATTACTTATAGATGTTAATAGAAATTTATTATAGATATTAATACAACTCAATATAGCTCACCAAGTCAACTTTAATCCTTTTAACTTTAAAAAAAAACTCAAGTCGTTTGATCCATTTTCAAAGCAGTTACTCTGTTTTAAATCAGTCATAAGATGCCTAATTAGTCATCAGAGTAACTGTAGATTCAAGCTCCTTTTTACGCATAAAAAGCATATGTTACAATTTCAAAAAATATAAGTAACTTTCGCCTGACTTTAATATTTGTATTTGGCAATTTATTTTTCCTGTCCTTCTTAATTAAACATATTTGTAAATACGTCCTGCATAAATAAACAAACTTTGTAATTAAACGTATTACTCAAAATAATGGCAATAATATAATACAATAGATTAAAATCTGAACTTTGCACGATGTTTGATCGTAAAACTAAATCGTTCGCTTATTGTTAGCATATTTAAGTATTGCGATACAGAAACTAATATCTACCGAATTAAAAAAGAATATGGAAATTTCTGTTTCGTATAAAAACAAACCTTTTTCTTTTGCATTCAAGTGGTACCAAGTTTGAGCCCCGGATCCATGGGGCGTTCATCCACCCCCTCTGATTTCCTCGACATTCTTCTCGATGATTTTCTTAATCTTCTTTGATTACCTGCCACTTTCACCGATTGTTCATCACGAAGAAGTGGTTCTGTTAAACAGAAATTATTCGTTTATGCATTGTAACATTTATTTAACAAACACGATACAGCGATATCTAAGACAAGTTTATACATTGCTTACATTTATTAAAACGTTAATTAAAATATTACAAAATATATAAATATTACATTTATTAAAATATTACAAATATTACAGAATACGTTAATGCTTAGATAACAGAGTTTAGTAATTTAGCTAATTGGTTACGCTATTTATGATTTGTGACTTTCACATGAAATCAACCAAATTCGGATTTGCTCAATGCGAGCTTGAAGATATAAAGTTCAACCGTTTATATCGAATTACCATAACCCAGATTACTTTAGATCATATGTATACAAAATCAATGACTATTTTACGTACACACACGAGCACGGACGCCATTCAGATTGACAAAAATTTCATATCGATTTAGAAATTTGTTTAAAAATATCAAAAGTACCGTCTTCTGCGAAGTTATTGTGATATAAAAACCACTGAAAATAATTATCAATTATCATTCATGTTATCGGTTCTCAACGCGAGAATTGATTGTAATTTCAATAAACATAATAAAAAAAAAAATTCATGTTATCGGATGAAGTATTCTTGATAAGACATTTGTTTTACATTTCGTATGAATGTAATTTGCAATATAAAATGTCTCGAATATATAAAAGTGCAATATATTTTATTTGCCAGAGAAAAATATTTGTTTAAATTGTCGATGCATATTTACTCATTTTTACACGAATAATAATATATGTGATAGACTCAAATTTAGTAGATTTTTTATATTTCCGCTTAATACGCCGTTCAAAGTGTTTCGGTGGTTTAATAATGTAACCGAAACAAACAAATTGAAAATATAATTCTTCCCTTAGGGAAGGACATTATTTTTTGCACGACATGCTTTATGTTGTAGCAGAAGAGTTTTCCCTTTTGAAACACGGTTGTAATATCAACACCGTGCTCGCGGTGAAAATTATTTCAGTGTCGTGCTTCGTGCTAGAAGAGGCGCTAATTTAAATAAAGTAGTCCATGATAGGGTTCCTCGAGGGTCTTCCTACAATTCGCCCAATGATATGATTGCGCGCCGTTATAAATTTCCCTTTCTACTTCTAGCTCCTGCATTTACAAAATAAGTTTACCATTTATTATACACCTATAATGGATCTCCAAATTACTTGATGGCTGTTTGTTCAAACAATTTGATGATTAAATTTGGTGTTAAAATTATCGATATGTAAATATTATACAACTATTCATATATAAATTGAAGAATGAATTGTTTTCTGTGACAAAAGTAATTATTTACTCGTTAACAATAAATACAATGAAATATTTACTACTAAAAATATGGAGAACAAATAACCCATTTTGCTCGCGAGAACACTTTTTAATAAAGGAACATGTATGTGCATTTAAATATACTAATTATTATACAAAAATTTTAGAAATTCACAAAATTGTAATGTCTACTTCTTATTCATAATAGTCAATTTTATTAAAAATATTCGACACCGTCGGATATCTAATGCTTTGGAAAATTTGAATATTTTATATTCGGTATCTCCATATCATACGCGTATTGTGATGCATACTCGGGCATCTTGGATGAATTGACATTTTCGCGAACTCAGTACGCCGATAGATATATTTTTTCGAACACTTTGGCTGGTTGAAATGTGAACATGATCGTAAAAGTCAAAATGATATTTCCCAGTCACGCCACTCTCAACGGCATTTGACATCATCGTAAACTCTCACACAATTCTCAAACACCCGTCGATTTTCTTGAGAACAGAGGACATAAGCGCAGCAATTTTCCGTATACTCGGAAGTATCGTATTATCAGGAGGCTGACTTACGAGATATAATTGACTAATCCTACGTTCCACCAAAGAGACGCGATCCTCCAAGCTAATCTTGGAGGGAAGTTTTTGAAGGGTGTGAGACCTTCAGAATCAGAAACGGAAGATTAGAACATTTCACAGTTTGTTTGTATTTTAGACTTTCGTACCACTTCGGATAATTTTAGAATTTTATAGCCTTCGGATCGTTTTACAAGTTTGTTCGCCTTAGAACGTACCAAAACTTATATTTTACGAATTTCGAACTTTCAATCGTTTAAACTTTTACTTCGAATTCTAAACTTTACTTTGCTGTATATTAGTTTTCGCGATAGACGAACTTTTGGTCTATAAATGACTATAAATTTATTTGAAGCTGATATAATACATTTTGAAACAAAATAATACGTATTCTCCGATGAATCGAGGTGTAATATTTTTGTATAAGTTATGGTGGATGAAACATTCGAAGACTGCAATATATACGTTTATACAAATTTATAAAAATCTATATACATAATTGTTTAGTGAAGTAGATAGAATAGCGAAGTAAAGCTAATTTTGAGTATTCTGGTTGTTATTCCTAAGACAGAATTGTGTGTAGATTCTAGTTTCCTAAAAATAAATTTATTTGTTGATTCGTGAGTAATTGTACTATAACCGATCTTAGACCTAACAATAGGTGTGTACGTATTTATTAATTCAAATTATATCTGCTATTACTCTGAAAATGTTTAAACGAATATTATGTTCTTCTTTAAAATTCATAATTTAATATCGAATCATAATTTCTTAACGATTAGCATACCTAAAATTTGAATTCAGTTGATCTGTTTATTAATCAAACTTATTTCCCAGAAATAATTTCGTATTCAGTGCATTTCATTTTAGAGGAAACTGAAACCTGATTTATTTGCCCAAATTTGTAGCTTATTTAACGTGCCTCGCAGAATAACTTGAGAAGTTATTACTCGCACGTCTGTTTTCTTTGTATAAAATAATAAATCATTTGCTGATAGATAAACTTCTACTGTAATTACAAGACATAGGATACACGTGGGAGATTTCCAGCATATTCTCATGAGAGCTTAAATTATTCAAGATATTTAACGTTCTCTTTCTGTAAATCATACAGCAGGTTAAATATTTTACACTATAAGGCACGTATGATGTGGTTGAAATAACATATTTACGCTAAATATCATTTATTTAGTTACATATCATCACAGTACTATATCATAGTACTATATAGCTATATTACTACAATGATATATGTATGTATATGCAGTTAGGTATATTTATATTTGTGTCTCTATATAAAAATATCTTCTTTTATATATCGTGGTTTATCGTTATAATTCTGTTCCTTCCCTATTCATCTAATTGTAAGTATAGTCTTCCCACCCTTATAGTTGATTGCACGTAATTGAAAATGTTTTTTGCCTCTTGTCTGCTCTCGAGATGTAGTGCCTGGAGGAAGCCGTTTTTTCTTTATCTCGCTATTTGAGAATCAAATCCAAATATACAACTATAATTCTTATAGCTGTTGAAGCTATTGTAAAGAAAACTTTTCAATTGAATTTTTATAGGATTGTAAGCGATTAGTTCCATCGATGAAACCATCGATGTAAAATCTGTAACTTACAATGTTTTCTTCTCGATCCCACATTTTTCAACATTTTTAAAATAAGGATTCAACATTGTAACTTCCACGCGACGACAAAAACTCGAATATCTTGTGTTACGAAGTCAAGAAAGATGTATGTTTATATGAATCAATTAGGTGATGTTTAATGTAATTAGCAATTATAGATTTCAAGTAAAATATTTTATTATCAAACCTAATTGAAATTTTTATTCGATCAATGTATAATCGTAACTTAAGATTACAGCGAATATTTAATTGTTAAATGGGTCAAGGATTGAATTAGTTGCTTAATCGCAAATTAAATTTGCGATTATAGCTATTAAAATCTTTTTCATCGTAAAATTGAGATTTGAATCTAACTTGGAATCTAGTATCGATTAATTTTAGTTTTTGATAGTAATCGCTTAACATGATACGCATTTTTATAAAACTATTTACATCGAGTCGAATTAAACTTCGATCAAGAATTAAGAATTCACCACTGGCGATTAATAAGTTTAATCAATAATCTGTGATGAATTTCTGAGTTTTTTGTTTGATCTTTTTGCCTGATTAACTTCTTATAATAGCAAGAAGAAAGTTAGTTTCTTTATACGTCGCAGAATTTTTCATTCATTTCATTGCAATAACAAAATTCTGCCATGTTCTGGTTGTTAGCCGAAATTTTGTTTTTAAATTTATATTTTGTCTAGTATATTGCACACACACCTATGTAAATTTATAGCCACGTGCGTATTGATATGTATCAGGTTATTGAGAGGGATACACAGAATATGTTGAAGGCTGAGTAAATCCTCACGTTTCACTTGTCAAAGACGAGTGGATAACTTGGTGGAAAATGAAATTATGATACAGCTTTTGTCGTGAAATATGGTGAAATTAAAACTAAGTTTAGGTATGCTTCAAATTAAACTACACTGTTTGACGAATGTACAAGTTATGCTTTTGGAAGAGAAACGCTTTTCGTTAAGGAAAAGTTTTAGTAAGAGCTCATACTTTCCAAGCTTATCTGTGATATTTCATATTATATATTTTCCAATTTGAACAGTTTCTATCGACAGTAGATTTTTAATTATATATTATTATATATTTATTTCATTTTATGGTATATTCCTTGTTACAGGTGGCATCAGGAAACAAGAAAATTATTGTGTATATGTATGTGTAATACATGTGTTTACTGATCGTACGAGCTAAGAATGAATTAGCAATTCATTGAACGGTTAAATCATAGTTTCTTGGTACTGAAAAGAACGGAAATCGAGTGGAAGGAACAAAGTCTGGATAACGTTAAATCGATAATCGTAGTGAAGTAATAAAGAGAAATCAGGAATTTAAATTAATCTTAACGAAATATACTTTGAATACAGTTTAATGCAATAGATAATAATTTAATGATAGTTTAAACTACTGAAACGATAAAATGTTTGTCGTAGGTGTAACGTTATTTCAAAGTAACAAAAATACGTATAAGGCAACTTTGTGTATTTATTACAAAACCTACAATATTATGGAAAATAGACTTGCTTTGTAACTTAATTTGTACAGTTACGTTATCGTTAAGTCTTTATTCGATATTTTTACAACAGTGATAATTATATGCTCGTTTTACGTCCACTTTAGTTATCACTTTAAAACAATTAGAAAATAATTATATTATCTTTCATATTATCGTCGCACTGCAAAATTTCTAATACTTCAACGGTTAGAAAAACTATACACTTTCGAGTTAATTTCGAAGAAAGTGGTGACACATACTAGATAGTCTTTGAAATATAAATTTATACAATTAATTACAAACTTTAATCATATAATTAAACGTTATTATTTCATAAAATAGAAATCTTATTTTTCGACAATATCACATTAGATCTCAAGTTTGACAATTCGTCTCTGTATTTTTGCTCTTTCAATTTTATTCAGAAAAGACGGAAAGAAATAATAATACTATAAATTGATGTTTTATCTCGAAAACTATAACAATGGATAAGAGTAATAGATTCGACGAACAGATTAAAACATTCCTCGTTACGTTCTTTTTCCCATCGGCACGTTTCATTCAAGTTTTAATAAGTTTTTGTCTAGGTGGTTAGAACTGGCTTTTCCAACAAAAGAATTAAGAGAGCTACATGTCGATTCCAACGCTCAGTCACTGTATCGGAAATATCGTTTGTTGGCTGTACACGGCTTTGAAGAGAACACTGATTCTCTCAGTCTTTCCATTTGAACAATGACGCTTTTCGATGTCGTTTGGCACAAACAGATAGTAACTTACAGACGACAATTTTTCCTATGAAACGTGTAAATTTTTCAAATAAGTGCAAAGTTGAAATTCCACAAATACTTTAAAAAATGACGCTTTCAAACCGATACGATTCCACGTAAATCTTGTCACAGTTACAATCAGTTGCAAAAGTCTACACGCTTTCCTATATTTTCCTCATTACAGCGCTCATGAAATTTCAAGATATTTCGAACTGTATCTCGTAAAAGTTTTCTATAGTAAGTGCTTACTTCCATGAATCACTATACATAACAATTTAAATTGCTGGGTTATCATTACCTGCGTGAATAACACTACCTACGTTGAATTTGTGTTCGGAACTCTAATTATTAATTAAAAAACTTTTTCACTGTTTCTCGTAATCACTGTCCATTTGGTCTATTTCAATTGACATGATTCTAAAGTGTATTAATATAAAAGATTGTCAAGGTTCTTGCGATAAAGGTCTACTTGATGAACATTCCTCGACGTGAGACCTCGAACTAGTTCCGTTGCCCTCGGGAATCCTGTTCAGGGCCAAACGTATTACGAAGTCGCGTTAAACGTCTTGTTTTTTATCGCATTTTTAAATCTAACTAAGGTACGATTATTGAAAATTCATTTGTTTTTATCTACGAAGAAAGTCTTTATTTATATGGATAATAAAATACTCCAAAAATTAGGGGACAAAGAAAACTATACAATTTATGAAAATTATAAGTGTTTATGCATTGGGAATTAAGTTTCCGCACAGAGTATCTTTACTGGAGGCAATAAATTTTCATTGATAAGAAAAAATGGAAAATAGTAAGAAAGTTTCTGAGGGAAAATATTTTGATAAATCATTTTTCTTAAGATCATAACTTTTCAAATTACACAATCATCATCGTCGTTATTGTATGTATAAATTTGGTGTTTCTCTTGCGAAAAGTAGAGAAATATAGAATAGAGAAGAAAATATAAAATATAAACTATAAAATGTTTCTATTTGTATCTCACCAAATAGAATATTCATATCAAACAAATATATCATATCAATGAACCTTTGAAAGTGTGTCAGTAAGTGGTTTATTTTAGAGTTATTTTAAATCGTAACTGTTATTGATTCACTCTAAATATGAGAGGTTACCAATGAACAAAAATTTACCACTTAATTTCGTGTATGATCCTCAATAGAAAATGTCATAGTTCTAAAATATCAGTAGTTAAGAAGAATGATTAATGACTATTCCAGCCAATTTCCCTAAATTTTAACTTGTTTTGATGATTTAATTGAATTTCTATCTCGGATAATACTAACTGTACAGATATTTATATAACTATGCCATTCAACAGATTTCAGGCGTTCTAAGAGGATCATGTCTGAAGCAGAGAATTTTTAAAAGGCTTGGATATTAATCTTTCTTTATGTTTACTTTTCTAAATATTTATTTTTAAGACGCATTGTAACCTCGGAATTTCTTCATAGCAAATTAATTTATCCTTTACGACGCTTTCGTTGAATTCCAACAAAACGCATCTTCAGATGGCCAATAGAAGGATGACTGCAAGCTGAGCGAGAGCTAGGTCGACTCTGCAATCAACTCGGATCAAACTGAGCTATCCGCCGAGATTTCTGGCCAGTAAAACTAAGATGCAAGAACCTTCAAAGGATATCAAGACCCTTCGTAAACTTACCTCAATCATCAAGTGTACGTAAGCGATCGTACCGGCGGCTAAATAGCTTGTGGGTTAATTGAGTTGCGAACGATGGCCCTAGGGTGTTCAACGTCCTCTCGTTGTAATTGCAACCGTCCCTTTTGCACAGCGAGCTCTGTAGGATTGACCCTTAGTACTCGTGGCTGCATGAAAATTGTATGAATCTTGAAAAAATTGTGAGTCTGTACATTACGAATGTAGAAACTCATCTGCGACTAACCTAGGGAGATACAGGATAGAAATATTTGCTTCCTTCCATCCTGAAATGGAACTTTCAGCCTATTGAGTCTATACCAATAGAGTCTATACCAATAGAGTCTAAAAGAACGTCACCTTCTAAAAAGGAGCAGACAACACAAAGTAGTGAAGAGGAAGGCTCACAGAGACACAGATGCATTGCTCGAGACATATTTGGTATTCCGTCGACATCTGTCATAGCATAGAAAAATCATAAGAGTGCACATTTCCAAGTATTCGCTCCTTGAAGAAATGGGACGAGAGAAGGATGCCAGGAAGCCAAAGAGACTTCGCCGTCCAACTATACGCACCCTAGGAATGTTGCTAAAATACCATCCAATAATAGAATAGTATAGAATAATATAGAATGGTATAGAACAGTATAGAATAACAGAATCGAGTCCAACGCGATCCCAGATCCAACGGATCCACTAGCTGAGAACTGTGACACTTGAAAATAAGAGGAACGGAACTATGCCGGGGTCTTGCCCCAAAAACCGACTGATACCGGAGTAGATTGTTCAAACAGGGATAAATTTAGGGAGGATTTAACTCTAACTCTAGAGATGTCCTATGAAATGTGTGCAAAGATAATATATGGCCAAAATCAGTGCACCATCCGCGCACTAACATGCTGGTCGACGATTCCTGGAATCTTAGGAAAGCAGTTCCTCTTAAAGGTCATTGATTGTAAGATGAACGTTGTACCTGGTATGCCACGCAACTGGAACAAGCCATAGCGTTAGAACGGTAAGAGACAGAATGAAATTTCAGTAGGAAAAATTAAGTAAGAGTTTAAGAATTATAAAAACGCAGAGGATGGTGTATAAAAAAACGTATAATTCCATTTTAAAAAGTTGAACTTCAAATCGAAACGCCTTCACTTTCGAAGGAGATACGTGTACCGCGTCATACGTTACTCGGAAACATCTAACTTTTCCTAATGAAATCAATTCCTCTCTTCTATCGTTTTAACGCTATAGGACTAGTTCCAATTGCGTGGACACTCTGTATATCTTTTCGAAGATTCGAGGCGGAGGCGACGTGACTGTAACTTGTGTCGCGATGTGTTCAGACCACCTTCATGAAAGTCCGGTCGTGTCTGGAAGTGATCGATGAGGTTCTTGGCCAAACCAAACAACGAAAAGTTCTAGGTACCTCCGTCTTAAGAAAGACGGAAGATAGTAAGGAAGGAACCAATAAGCAAGAGATTCTTCCGAGGGATAGCACGTGGTCTCCTGAGAAATAAATTGCCGATCTTCGATGGCTAAAGTTCTAACGAGGTAGAAGACGTAGAGGTAGAAGTCCTAGATCCTTAAAACTGAAGCTTTCCTCGACACAAGACGGTACAGCCGCAATGCGCCCCAACGGCAATGAAGGTAAGCGAAAACTTTAGTTCAAGGTTTATATATCGGACAGAGCTGATTAATAAATGATATCTACCGAAAAGACAGCAAACCCTAACTCTAACCCTAACCTAATCGTAACCCAATTATCAGATACGATGTAAATGTGCGCTACGTTGCTTGGAGTAGTGGAGTTGGAGGTTTGATATTTGCAGATAAGAGTACCCTTGCATTCTCAAGAGCACCTTTCAACTATGTCCCTACTAAGTCTAAATCCGCGATAGAAGAACCAGATCCACTTTTGTCACTTCTAGAAGATGGAAAGTGATGCTGGATTTTAAAAAGATAACTTAACAGATCAGCAGCTGACAAGTGAAGGACTATTGTTAATCACATTTTTATTTAACGACAATTTTACGTGTGCGTCTGGGCAAACTTATAAGAACTCAATAACGACTAACCAGCTTCTGTACAAAAAGAACTTAGAGCAAGGAGCCAAGGAAGAGATGGAAGTCACTGAAAACCGTATATGAAACATTGTCAGATGATGACCATAAATATAACGCCATCGACACCTCGTAGAAGGCGAATTGTCTGAACAGATAAAGAAAGTGCAGGAATAAGATACCCTGGTGAGAGCTGAAGAAGCTACCTACCATCGGTATCCGTAAGCTACTAAACGGGCAATAAAAGCCAACTCAGAGCTCGCATAAAAGCTTATAATAATGTTTCAATTTACGGTTAGGTTCGGGAGAATATTCGGCACGAGTTCTCTAGCAAAATTAGAAATTCAGTTCTCAAACAGTAGGCTCATTGAGTAATCTAAGTAAACTCTGCCATATGAAGGCATATTTCTTCGGATTAATTGACCTCTTTGGGACTGCCATAAACGTAAATGACCGGTGTGAGAGATTTTAGAGAACAAAGTAATAATCTCAAAGACTATTATGTCCTCTAAAGGATATAAAAACACAAGCATCGGCGGAATCTTCCCGCCATCCTACAGAAGATGGAAGATAAACTCTTAAAATATGAGAGCCACATATCTCCTTGACTTTAGAGTGTACGTTTAAAAAGAAAAAACAACTCAGGGTGGTCTTTATATCCAAATCGGGTGATAATAGTTATGACTTGTCCAAATTCTTCAGTCCTATCAATTTCTCACACTTTTTGCTGCAAATGCTGGAGAAATTGATTCATACGTTCGTAAATGAAGACTCGTTGATACACAAGCCTGCACATCGGATCGAAAAATTTGTAATTCTGTGGTACGATGGAGGACATCTGGAGAATTTGTCCTGCGCATCCTTTTTGACGTTGAACATGCTTTTGATAGTATTTTCTTCGATACCATGATACGTAAGGTACGACAATGAAATTTCACCTGGCAGACATTCGAAGACACGCCCAACTGGGTTACGCATCGATTCTCCAAACAGCAGGAGTCTCCTCGGAGAACCTGCGCTGAAGAGAAGATAGCTTTAAACCTACGTGACGTTCCATTAACATCAGAAATTTAAAGTTCTATCTTTAGATAGATAGGACTAACGACAAACAGTTTATGATTAAATTAAGAGAAACTTCTCACTCCAAACGGACTTGTTTCTACACAGACGGATTCCAGCATCAAAGTGCTATTATGGCTGATGTAAGGTAGGATTTGCCTTAGAGTAAGCTTCGCGTATAGTTGGAGCACTCGTGTCCCCGTCTTTCAGGTGTAAGTGCTTCTAAGCCGGTGGTACTTTAGCCACGGAAATACCACAGTATTCAACAAATCTACGTTTACAGCGTGCACTCGCGTTTCTTCAGGTCATAGTATTTGACAGTATAACGTGGCCTAGACTTTATGCAATGACGTAAGTCTGCAACGAGTTCCAGGGCATTTTAGTATCCCATATACGTATATATAAGATTGTGAAAAAGTTGGTTCAAGCGGCAATTTGTCGAGCTCTGTACCTAAACTCTGGATGCGTCTCATACAAAGGCCCAATTAATAAAAATCTACCTTCGAAAGAGCCTCAGACTCTTCGTGTACTCGACGATCATTCAGTTCTTCGTTCAGCGCATATTAGACAACGAACAAACAAGTTTTGGAGCAAGAATATGGATATCCAAGGTGTAGTGTGGAAGAAAAGCTGCTCTTCATATAATGATGCGCTGCAAGAAGCCTCTTGCAAAAGGTCCCAGAGAAATACTCTGTGTGCTCTGATCTTAGTAAATCGAAAATGGAAGATTTCACTATGTTCGAATTGCTGCGCTTTTATTCCATCCATCGACTTCTCGAATGATTCGAATGATTTACCATTTATAAGGCGCTCAGGTACAACGGCTCTGCTGACCTCACTTTAGTACTGGGATCGACAATTGCCAGAAATAATAGAATTTTTACATACGATTCATTTAGAAATTAAAGTTGCTAAAACTCAGTAAGTTTGAAAAGTCAATCAACTATATTATTGATCTCGTTTTTAGTATCAGTAGTAGTCTTTAAACATTATCTTATTGGAGTACATAGAGAATATAGATAGATATAATTTCTTGATAAAAGAAATATTTCATTTTCATCATACATTATGTTTTATTACAAATACTTGCCTTTTTCAACTCAATCAATTTATTGATTGTGAGCCGTAAAAATTAACACTCGAAATTTGTGAAGAGTTTTTAAACAATTAAGAAAATTTGAAATGATACAAACGCTTCTTTTTACATGGTTAATAACAAATAAACATTCAATACAGTTCCATTGACAACATGATGTAATTTACAAAGAGTCTAATAAAAGTTTCAATTAACAAACGTGATAAATTATAAACGTAGTTGACATTTACATACATCCAACGTTAACGAATCTGAAAGACGTGATTGTCTTTCTGACTGTACGATTCTGAAATCTGATTGTACGATTTCTGCAATTAATTCATATTGAAAATAAAGTATTATACGTATGAAAAACGATGTTAATAATTCATATATGGAATATGCAACATAGCGAATAAAAATACGTACATATAATCGCATTTATATGACAGTTGAATGACCAGAAACGAGGAATTATTAGGATTTTAATAAATTCATAAAAGATTCATTAATATTTAAGATACTTTCTATAATAGGAAAAAAGATACAAAGCTTCCTACAATAAGATTACTCTAACACTATTTGACATTATCATTTAATGTAACGATTAAACGAACGTCTGAAAATATTTTGTCATAGTGAGATCACTGTGAAATTAAGTAGCAATTTTTTAAACGCACTACTTTTTTATTACACTTATATAACATATTTACCAAATGTCCAACTAGACAAATTGTAAAGTGCAAGTTAAATAATAAAAAAAACTTACATAACATATATAGTTGTATGGTATATTATTTACCCACTACGTATGTCATGATATCTTTTGTAGTTCGTTCTGATTAGAATTCGATTTACATTTCAAAAAGATTTTATTATAATTTTGTTAAAACTAATGTTTGGTAACAATTCAATGTGTTTCACAATGCTTGCATATCGTTAAAAATCTAATTACAGCTTGAATAATTTCTTAATAAATTATACATAATGTATGTCTTCACACAGATTTTGCATATTCATGTCACTTCATGTTTTGTATCCATAAAATTAAAAAGACACTGAGCACAGCCTTTGTGTATTTACAATTCGAATATTTTATCTACTGATATATAAATACGAGAAAGATAAAAAATAGCTTAATAATAAATCATAATTTGTTTAGTGGCTGTTTTCGTAAATTTATATTTATATATATAAATTTGAAACATTATGTGAGCGGTATTTTTAAAGAGCATTACGCCAGATTATTTATACAGGATTATACATCTTTGTGAATATAGTCTTTGCTTCATTCAAAACATTAGCACGAACACATCAACATTTTTACTAAAATCATCGTTCATAACAACTGGAAAGCCAAAAACATGTACTATAAGGTCAAATTAATTTATTCTTAAATTTAAGTTGACCCTTATCATACAGCTTACATATTTTTGTCGCCTGTTTATAGATTCACCGTGTATTTATATAAATACAAAGGTCAGTATACAGAAAGCAAAATATATTATTTTCCTTAATTTATCACGCACTAATATTTCGCAACTTTCATTCAATTCACACTTGTTTTCTATCATTTTAATTTACGGTTTGCAGCCATAAAACACGCGAACAAATATTATGCTTTGATCCGATAAAGTCAACAGGTAATTCCTGGGAGGGAAGAAATTAAGGGAGATTATAGTCAGCCATAAATTCCCGACTTTTTAAGTAACGCTCCTTTTCGTTTACTCTTTCATTGATTGAAACGATACATATGTGCTACGTGGTCCCTATTTTAAAAGCGGAACGGTAAAAATAGACGATTGACCGCTTCACATAATGAATCGTTAACAAGATTTATGATATTTTTCAGGGAACTGAGACCGTATCGTCCGCACGAGGAGAGCTTTGCCGCGCGCAGTAGGGACGATCGATGCAGCCACCGGCACAACCAGCTGCCCCCAGATCTCACGACCCCGTCTCACCCTCTCTCACTCTCTCTCACTCTCTCTCACCCTCTCTCTCTCTCTCTCTTTCTCTCTTTCTCTGTCTCCCCATTGCATTGCTTCGCCACCATTTTCTCCTTACCATCCAACTTCCTATTTTCCCTTCTTTATCGCAATACCATAAATAATCTATCAATAATTTTCTCTTTTTTCCTAAAATTATTGTGAGCTCAAAGTTACGAATATTTTTTCACACATTTATTTGTTTTTTTATGTTATTTTCCTTTCATTCTGTACTATGGGACTAAAATTTTCGGTTCACCTACACTTCGCAACGACGGATCTTCTATCTTTAGAAATAATACGTATAAATAATGCAATATGATCGTAGAATAAACAGAAGATGCGTGCGGAATGTGAATTGAAATTCACATTATCTATTACGTCGAAACTGTAAATTCTTTCGTCTTGAAAAAGTTGGGCATGAATGACACAGAATTTTCATAGATAAGATACGCACAATTGTATATATTCAAAATGAAGGATGCATATCTTGAGAATTCGTATATAGGGAAAATTTATTTAGGAAAATAATCGTATTTAGGAAAAATAATGGGCAAATTTTTACCAATTTTTTCTTCTACATAAATATTTAATAAACTTTCCTCATTTATCTTAACGAATTCTTTGAATATCCCGAATTTTAGCTATATGTAACAATTATAATTGGAATATAAATGTCGATATTCTAGTCTAGATATTATCTAAGATTTCGAACGATGAATGAGACAGGCGAAAAGTATTCTGAATGAAATACGATTGTCAGTATGTTAGCATGGTACGCAAACCTGGCATGAAGTCAGGATTTTCGAATGAAGTTTGATGTTTCGTGAACGAACGCAATGCGAAATCAGAAAATCATTAAGGAAAGAGCGTGCAAGGTTGAGAAAGTTACAGATGAATCTGATGCGAAATCAGAGGGTGTAAAATACGAACAAAGTTTGTTCCAGCATACCTAATACGAAAGCAAGAAACCATGAAAATATAAAAATGGTTAGATCTGAAATTCGTGTTATAATGAAATGATAAAAAAAAAAAAGAAACAGAAAATCTCAGAGCTATTAGTAAAACCTGACATGGCAAATAACTATAGACGAATATACGTGGTTGTATAAATATCGCTTAGTCTCTCAGGAATGTGGATTTACAAATTTTATAGGATATTATATTATTGTACATTACCCGACTCTTAACAAATATGATACAAACGAACAGCATATTTTTGTAATAATTCGTCGATTGCAAACAATTTTGTCTTATTTTTCAAATATTTATCTACAGTCTTTTTCTGAATAGAAATTAAAATTGTAGTAGAACGTTTTAAAAGAATTAGTTTCAACAATTAGTAGAATAATCAATCAGTTTCTTATATATCTAATCTCTTACATAGCGTCGCTGATAATGTCGTTTGTTACTGCGTCAAATTTTTTTATTGGTAAATGTTATTCAGAAATTTCAATTTAAATTTCCAATTACATTTTAAATTCATTCCCATAGTGGGAACGTGAACCATTCGTTGATACGTATTCAATGAAAATTTTCCTCTATTCTGTGTTGCAAACTAAATTCAAAGTAGTTTTCAATTAACATAAATGATACTATGTGCTATTCTTGTAAATCTTCGTTGCACATTTTAAATTTAAGATAAAACACGCTGATTTCGCAAGTTAATTTAATAGCATTTGTTCGTGGTAATGTGTCTGTAGCATTTGTTTGCAGTTGTAGTTTGTTAGCTCTTAAGAGAAACGTTCTACCTAACTTACTGGAAAGTACTGTTTCGTATACTATATAGTTCTTCTAGATAACGGAAACTTTAGAGGAAACTCTAAGAGTAAATTTTCATGATTTCTTATCGTTTAGACACGAAGTAATACATTAAACATACGTTTTTCCACGAAATTAGGTAATGACTTTTATTCAGTTAAATTAACTGCTAATTGTATAAGCGAACTTGAGGAAGGAGCAGAAGAGAAAAAGCAGCCTTTATATGTAACAGTAGTCTGGCTTGAATAAATAATATAGACAAAATAACTTTTTGATACTATATCTATGCAAATATGTGCTTTCTATTTTACATTGTGATTCGTCTAATCTATATATTTACAATAGTGATTGTGGTATATTCGTATCATTTACAATAGTGGTATGCTGGCATTTTTAAATAATTTGTTGGAAAAAATTTGTAATTAAAAATCACGAATATAACCGAGAGTACTGTATATACCTATACATAATGTAACAGAAGTAATACAATAATATAATAAACAATATATAATAATATAATACAAAATCGGCTCTATGGATAAGGAAAGATCTGAAAATACGAAAAAAAATAGAGAAAGAGAAAATGAAAAAAAATAATTGTTGGAACAATGGTAACTCGGAAAAATAATGGAAAAAATAAAGAACAATGGAAACTCGAAAAAAATATTCTTCTCTTGTTTAGTTTAAAAGCCATACGATATAAATTAGAGCCGTTACTATCACAATGTTTTCGTGTCATTGATTAGAACATTACGGTAATCGTCGAAAATTATTAATCGATAATTAAAATAAATAGAAAGTAACGAAGTTATTAAATTATGTACTAAATAAGAACCTTTTTGTCAAATACAAAAATACAAAATTACGTAATACGGTAGAACCTCGGTATCCCGGATCTCTACAATTCGAAAATATCTGTAAGAGTAGAATTTTGTTCGTTCCCTTCCGCTCTGCTCTAAAAAGTTCTACAAATCGAAATATAAACTACCTCTAACTCGAATTATTCTCTCCACGTTTAGATGCGTTATTTTATCTCTGTAACTCGAATTCAGAGAAGCTCGACCTCTGCAAATCGAAGTTCACCCCTATAAGTTAGTTTTATCACCGCTGCCTCTAGAACTCGAAGTACCGTGGCCTTGTTTTCTTGCACGCTAAACTATGTATCGCCTTTCTTCGTGCCCTTGCTACTCCCACACAAACTGATTGTTTTTTGTCAGTCAAGTCGAAAGCATGTATTTATGATTTCTATCGTTATATTTGTTACGCGTCTCTCTACACCTTTGAATATCTCTGATCTGAGAAACTTAACCCATGTATACAGCCTCTATAAGACGAATTTTCGTTCGTTGAATCTCTCTTGCTCGATAACGTCGATAAGCCAATATCTCCATAACTCGAAGATTTAAACTCTTCCCGTGAGATTCGAGTGATTCTACCGCAGATTCTGCTATATGTGTATGCTTATATCCTATAACTTGCAATCTAATTTCAAGGCAACTTGCGGGCAATTAACGTAGATTAAAAGTCGCAAAGAAGAAAAATCTTCCGTTTTTGTATACTTGAATAAGTTAAAGGCAATTAGAGTAAAAGGACAGAAAATGTAATGTCACGGTAAGGTATATAAAGTAAATATAAGTATTTTGGTTTTTATAGCGTACGGCAAAATATTACAAAAACTTACTAATGTTTTCTCAGTTTACGGTAACTTACTTACTATTATTACGGTACTTACTATTAAAAGCAAGAAGAAGAAAAATACCATTTTTGAAATAAACAAAGACAATAACGTGTTCCAATTTCCCAAAAAAGAATACATCGAATTCGTCTTTTACTTTAAATTATTAGGCTACAGGCCGAAAGCAATATCGTGTAATGTAAAATAACCTTGTACATTTTAAATGAAATAATACTATGTTCACAAGATTACGGCATGGAATAGCATTGATTTATAACTACCTTGTGTATCTCTTGTGGCAGGAGAAGCAAGCGTATACTATGGTTATTATTACATGTAACTCCTTATTAGACGTTTCATTTTGCTTATATTTCATGAGATACTTTTCTTTTCGTGTAAAAGTTACGCTTGCTTACCGTTTGTTCTACGAACATTTTGTATACGTTGCTGTATATGTTGAAACTATATATTATACGTTGCTTTCCTGCCTCGTTTCGTGCTTTTATTCGCGGCAGGTGGTGTGTGTGCAAGCAAGCTCGTCATATACAACGGCCGTCTCTTGAGAAAGAGACGGAGAGCAAAAGATCCGTAGGTGGTAGAAATTGAGTGCAAGCAAACTATATAATGCTGCTTCTATTACTTTTCTTGATTACGCTACGATTAGACGAAACGTAGCACGATCACGCAATTTTATTGATAAGCAACAACATAGTAAGACATGTTCCTCCGTGATATTAAATGATTACTGATTAATTATCAACGATTTACACCTTTTCATTTATTTAATTACATCGAGGTACCTGCAACTTCGTCTGCAATTTCCTTGTTCGATTGTGTCGATGGCGATAACTGCAGATTAAAGACAGGTAATCTTGGATCAGAAAAGCAAATATGTATTTGTTATAAAATTAATGCAGATTTAACGTAAATCGAAGGTAAGATCGATGAACAGAAAATGTAATTGTTATGAATAAACAATATGTGAAAATATTGTCTTATATGTACGTATGTATTATATGTCTTTTCATTCGCCATAAGCCCGAAAATTGTTCTTCTATCACAGCGTAAATTGTTTGTAACAATATTTTCTTTACACGCAAGTATGAATTCATATGCTTACGGAATAGATGCACTCTATGATAAACGCATAATTTCTTTTCTATATTAATATAAATTTTGCATAAAGGTATAAGAAAGCCATAATAAGAGTTCATTAAATGGATATATATTAGGTATTTAAAACTATTGAATGGATAGAGTCGCTAACGTTTCTATTATATATTGGCAATTCGATTTTAATTATGATAAATCCCATCAATTTCTTTACAGATATTCTCTACAGTTCTTATTTTGAAGCATGTTCCCATGTCAGCCTTGTGCGAGGATCTTAACACAGTTTCTTCAGTTTCTTATATCGCAGCAGCATGCCCAAAAGATTGAATTACGGCAAGATCAATGGAAAATTAAAGTAAACACCAACTAAGGAAAAGTATTCTCCTTCAGTATCACTCAACAACGATACGATGCCATAAGTTACAAGAATTACCTATCTGGGAATGAGTCTAGACACGCTTAACATGGAAACACAATATATGTAAAAAAATGGACGATATCCGGATCGAAAGAAAAAGTTTATACTGATTCACTGGCAAACACTTTGAATTAATTATAAAAAAGCAAGCTCTTAATTTATGAAATAATTACCAAATTAATTTGGACATTTAGAGTCGAGCTCTGTGACATGCCTGTAAAAGGTCACATTGCTAAACTCTAGCAAAGACTAAGTAAAGTAAGTAGAAGTAAACTAAGCACTATGAAAAAGAAAATAACTCACATAATAGGGAAATATAAATCTACCGAATCATCGGAATAACTCAGACAAGGATCTTTAGACAATTAATGTATCCAGAAGACTCCATAGCAAACATCCAGAAGACCTTCTTCCGCGATGACAGAACATTGGTATATATTTTCTGCACGGGTGCTTTCTGCTGGGAAAGCATCTACATGATACGACTTCGAAACCTGCTGCAGAAATTTACCCCGAATATCCCCTAGGACAAATTGTACAAATTATTGGAGATAAAAAGAAGAAATATCCATACACGATAAGCCAGAAACTGCGTGTAGTTATTTTAATAAAATTTCAGTGATTTTAAAGGAAATGATATTCTGCGTAATATAATAATTATTTATTACTGGATTCTATAGCGGTTGAACAAGATAATGGAAACACCTCTTATATACATGTACGGCTTATAAGAGATCTTTCTACCATTTTGTTTCATCCCTGTATACGTAATATTACCATCTTTTGGCTTGGAATTTGGAATCGTCTGGTCGTATTCGATCAAGTGCGACAATCTTCGAAGAATATCCAAACCTATTGCATAATTTCATTCGTTTTACTGTTAATATTAACAAACCAAATAACAAAAATCAGTGATAAAGTCAGTGGCCAAAACGAATGTTTGAGAATTGCTGTATAAGTATTAGATCAATTTTCTAAATCGTTATTCTGGAAAATGAAGCTTCGAACGGTAGACATTGTACTAACTGTAAATATTTTATTTACTTTTTAGATTTTTTCGATCATTCTCCCTTTGCTATATTGTGGATTACATACGAATTTGTGTAAGGTAATGCGCAGCAAGTGTTGTTCATTCAGACCGCACTAATCTAAAAGGGTGACAGCGAGGGTTGTACGTGAAGTGTCTTGAGAAAAAGTATCATGCGCATCGCATGGCACTTCACGTGAAGTACAACTTCCTCTAGTGTACGATGATATTAGAACGGGACGAACCAACGACACTTGGTATGCATGTACGAGTATGTAATGAATCATGAAAACCTTTACCTTGATAGGTTATATTTTTCACCGTCCCTTCCTTGATATAACTGTGAATTAATAAGCAGAAAATTATTGTTGATTGATCAATGATGCGCTAACTCCATAGTAGTTACTATGAAACGTAGATTGTTCAGATAATAAATTCGTCACTGACATTGATAGTCAAATCAGGAAGCCGTGCGAACTTTGGAAAAAGAACTAATTTAGATAAATAATATTTATTGAACTAAATATTTGGCAAAGGATCAAGATTTTTATAGGGAACCTTAAGCAGCATCGTAACTCTGTATTCATATTTTTTTGATTACATAAAATTACAAAATGCCTGAGTGCTATAATATTATTCGACTCCACATCCAGCGGAACATTGTTTGCTTGTATCCAGCAAACAAATGTGAGTGGAATGTATAAAGTAAACAAATTTTGTGGGAACATGTACAAAAATATATTATCTATAATTTAGCGTAAAACTGTTTCGATATCTTAATCCGTTGAATTTTTATAAATGTTTTAAATTGATTTCTTTCTACGAAAAATAAAATTTCGTCTATCAAGCCTATCATTTACTTATTTTTCAAAGTTATAAAAAAATATATGTTTCATATATTTGTATATTTTACTCTGTGATTGGAATGAAAAGACAAGTATAAGAATTTTATCAATATTTTATTTTGATCGTAATATATAGTTAAACGAAGATATTTACAGTTACACTTTATTGATAACTTTCCAAAGTTTTAATCAATACCGTATACAATTTTTTGTGTTGAATTTGGAACTACAATCTTTTTCATATTCTGCGACGTTGTTGGCATATCGTGATAAGCCATATATTTAATTTATTCCACAGAGAAGAATCTAATAGCAGTGAGATGATGGTTACATCTAACTCTAACTACTCTGTAATTTCTTATCGTATGCAAGAACAGAATTAATCTCGACATATTTTTAAAAAAGTTTTCAAAGGAATTTCTTCTTTGTTATTCTGTTTGCTGTTTCGAACAGATCGCTATAAATATATAAGTGTAAACCGAAATTTTTCACAAATTCCGCAGTCACAAAGCTGAAATTAGAAATTGTCGGTATCGCCAAGAAAGATGCCTTCCTTATATATAACAATGTCAGATTATACAGAGAATTTACTTGCTGTTGTATATTTCTGTTACGTTTTTAATAAAAGAATTGAATAATTGCGCAAAATTGCATATTTAATATAATTTAATGTCTGTTGTTTGGTAGAATCCAGTTTCTGTATATCTGCTCAAATATTACTGAATTTCAAACATACACTGTTACTATAAACAGTTTCCTTATAAACTCATAAATATCAGACAAAATATTCAGGTCAATTTTAGGTGATTCTATTTAAATGGTTCCCCTTACATGCATGTGTAAATATCAACAATAATTAAACTTCTTCTGCAGTATTGCATAGGATGACCATCTATCACTCTCTAACATTAGCAAACAATAGCAAGCAGCAAATAATAAAAATGCTCAAAGTACCAGTGCTGCATCCATATGAACAGCGGCTGTAAGGTTGAGAAAGTCACAGCTATTTTTCAACCGCAATTCTTCAAGTCTGAGGTATACTTGTAAAAGCACTTAGTTGCTAGCGCTCCAATTACGACGCTACGTTCACCAGAAGCACCTCCATGCCAATAATTTTTTCTCATTTCCATTCTGTTTAACATTCAACCGTAATCCCGCCTCGCTCGGCGCGAACTTTGTACGTATACGTGTATGCGCCACGTTTGACCATGAATCAGGATTCGTAAAACCAGTATTTTCAAGCGCTACTAACAAGGGAAGTTCGGCAACTCGAAAATTCCAAAAATTGGTCACTTTGCTACGCAAATGTAGTTCGTGTGGTGCTTGTAACGAAGCAATTTCTTCTTCCTGCTGGGAAACGGTGTTAGGGGTGAAAACACCATCCAAAGAAATTTTGACTATTCATATTATCGTAAACATCGAAGAAATTATATAAGATTTTTTATGGTCATTATCGTAGACGTGAGAAGTTTTTAAGGAAAAAATTGTTGCTGACTTTACACGCATAGATAGTGTTCGAAGAGAAGAAAATCTTTCTCGAATAGTCTTTCTTTTGGAAGAAGGAAGAAGAGTGTTTGTAGTAACCTGTTCACAATTCACAAAAGTGTCCGCACTTAGCACAATAGCAGCGTGGTTGCGGCATTATATCGCTCGAGTTTAATTCAGTTTTTAATTTTCATTTAATTTTTCATTTATTTACTTAAAATTAACGGAATGGACCCATTAATATAGTCGTTGTAATGAGATTAACAAGACATGATTAACGTTGCTAGCGTTGGTAGAGCAGAGATGTAAAATTCTATGTCACAAAAGAAGAAGACATACATATGCATTTCCTAATTTTTCCAACCTACCGTCCCTAAGGTGATTTGCCGCAAACTGCTCGTCCGAAGTCGGTGTTAAATATTCAATGTCCAATAGTCCAATCACATTTTCAAAATTCATTAGATCCAATCCTATACATATGCACACTTTAGTTACTGTAGGAGTGCAAATCGTAATCGAAACTTTTAGTATAGATAATTCGCAATTATATTTCAATTTATTTTAATTATCATCGCACAACGATATAATTTTATTGCGGATTATTCATTTTATTGAAACTTGACGATTGCAAGCAATTCAACTGAATCGTTACCAAAGACATACACAGTTCCTCAGACGTGAACTTTCCACATTATCTATCCAATATTAAACTTGCGATTATCTTGAAATCCGATCGACTCGCAGTTATCTTTGTTCTACCGATCATGCAGAAACGAAGCTGGCTAGGTGTGTGTAAAGGCATGACAATTTGATCGATTATCTTTGAGCGATTACTGTTCTATAAAGTTTCTCAAGATAAAGAGGATCTCTAGAACTTCTGATCGATTGTTCCGATAACTTCGAATACAGTCATAAATACATGCACGCATATTAACCGAAAGTTCCTAAACTGCAAATAGGATTATATAGTATCGCGTGACAATGAGCGTGATAGGGGAGTGCTTCTCCTGCTTCTGTGCCATCCTGTTAACCATCTTCTCACTTCAGTACAATATTACTTAATAACCAGTCTCTCTTCATTAATTTAACATGTTTCGTACGAAGAGATCGTTGCGTTGTATCGATATCAGATTCAGTAATAATATTCTAATAAAAATCGTTCGTTCGTGCAATTTTACTATTACATCGTGATATGTCGTACGACTTTCCTGGCTTTCTGTAACCAACGAAATTGTAGGAGTTACTTCCGTAGGATATTTTTGTTTACGATAGATAACTATCTACGATAGACACTAAACGAATCAGCGCAAAAATTTGCATACATTGGCTCGTAAAGGTATTACATATTCACCAAGATCCACCAACGTTAATACAAAGTGCAATGTTTAATTAGGTCAATATAATGGTAACGTTATTTGGTCACTGCGACTATTCAAAACAATAGCGTTGATAAGCTGAAATATCACCTCCTATTTCTGTTATTAGAGCTATTACATCCACAAATGAAACATTCTATTCTTATTCAATTGCTTTTTTTTCTTTTTCTGTATACACGTAAATTCAAATAAACGAATTCAGAATATAGTCGATAGAACGAAGTGAATTAACTAATTCTGTTCGCAGCATTCTGAAAGCATTGCAGTAATAAATAACGTAACTTATTATATTTATTCGTAACAGTTACAGCAACTGATAGCGGTAAAGAGCGCTGATGTCATAAGGTATACTCGAACTTCGCTAACTAGCAACCTTAGATATCGTACATTATGCAAAGCTGGAGGTATGCTCGAAAGACGAAGGTTAACGAAGTAAAGTTATCAGTTATCGTGGCACTACATGCTTGCAAACTGAAATTTATGTCTAAGATGCCAGAATCTCCTTGAATATCTGAATATCGATACTTTCGACTAACAACGAGTGAATGATTTTCACTAAACTTGTCTGACAATGAGACTCCTGACTGAACTTTGCTGACTTTGCAGAATGACCAATCTTCTTCAATTGATTTATTGTCTTTTGTTATTGTTAAATTTCTTGTTATTCAATGGGCGCTTAATTTCACGAAGAGGAAACATCAATTGATCAGCAAGATTATGCGATTCTACACCGTTAGAATTTTTTCTGTGGGAATTTTTGAAAGTAAAGCTTACGCCAATGATCCAAAGACGATTGACGAGCTGAAAAACAATGTCACTGCCGCCATTGATGAAATTGAGCCCCAGTTATGTGAAAATGTAGCGGAAAATTGAGTCAAACCTTTTTGCGATCGTGGAAAAAAGCCGAGGGAGGTGCTCGAATGATATTGCGTTCCATAATCGAACACTGGAAGTAAATAAGGCTGTAAGTGTCAAAACTGTAAGTTTTGTAGAAAACAATGCATTGTTTACTAAAATGTTATTTATTATACAAAATGTAATCATTGAACGTACCATACTACTTTATATAACTTTATTACAATATTCTTATTTTAATGTATTCTTATTTAAAAATTTGTTATTATCATATATATTTATATATCAATTATTTGAATATTTCAAATATCTGATAATTAACAATAAAAAGAATTTTATATTCCAAGAGAGAATTTAGGTTTGTTACATATATTCCTTAAAATGACTGTAAGTGCCAGTACAGATTTTCTTATTTGTTAGAATAATTGGAGCAGATTTATCCACGTGCATGTTCAAACACGAAGCAGCAAATTCGCTGGAACATGACATTTACAGCATAATTTAAAAAGCTAATCGTATAACATAATATCACGTACGAAATGCTAAAAGCTGTACGAATTATCACACTAACATTTCGTTCCATATTTACTTATATTGGTCTTCATATAAACAATTATTTTCAAGAAAAAGGTCTTCCCTTTTAAAATGCCACTTACAGCCTTTGTTACTTCCACTCTTCAACTAATGTCATGAAATAAATCTTACGTTAAAACAAAGGTATTATGTTGAAACAAAGATATCAAATAATTTGTGTTTTATTTCAATTTGAAGATGCGACGCCCAATTTGGATAAGCCCATTCAATCTGTCTGAAAAATAACGCACTTCGTTTTCTTCAAGTTGCTCTCTGAATGCTACCTACCAATCGTTACTGTCGCCTTGAAACTTATATTTTCAGTTTAGTATTCAAGTATTAATATTTAATGAGCTTCGAACGCACATGATGCAAAGCTCATACCATACTAGTCATAGCGTCTTGCTTAATAAATCTGGCTTCGTTTCGATGATAATGCAACCTGTTCATCGTAGCGCGGCGTACTTGGTTGAACACTATGTGAATTCTCGGCTAAAAAGCAAATGACTTGCTCATTTCATATTCATCTGATACATATTCAGCCGATTTCACGCTCTATAACTACTTGCTACTCCCAGGAATTCAAAAACAGAACGAACTTCGTCGCTAACAACTGGGAAGTTAATGCGACGTTAAAAACCAAATGAAAAAGGTGATTGCAATAAAAGACTCGTTAGGAAAACATTACGAGCGCAGTAGCCGCGACAGGAATATCCCGGACAATTTCAAAAACAGATCGTCAAAAACTTATCTATTCGTTCGTTTAACGTTTATACGTCCAACACTGTATCGATGCCGGACAAACATATTCTGAATAAAATATGAACGTTTTTTAAAAATACGATGAATGTTTGTGATAATATATCGACAGCAATACGTATATTGACAATCCCGTTAAATTTCCAGACAGACTGTATATAATAGCAGAAATGATATCCGGGCTTAATATAGCGATAGTCAAGTTTAACTGATATCCTGATTCAAAAATAGTTTCTCTTTCTTTTTTAATATCATAAACTAGCCTACGAGGATGTTAACACGAGGAAAAAAATAATTCTTAATAACTCGAAACGAATATGACGATAATTGTCATACGAGTAAATTGATTTAATCTAAATTAATAGTAATTGTTATTTCATTTACTCTCATTCTCTATTATTTTCGTGACAGAGGCAATTGATCCGAGAATTTATAGATGATTGAAATGATAGCACGGTGGCATTAATTTCAAAATGCGATTGGGATAACTATTATATATCCATCAAGATGATACGATTCTATCTACCACAAATAAGCGGCAAAAATTTATCATGAAAGAAGATGGATTAATTAATTAATTAATAATCAACTGAAATCAAAGAACAACTTTTAATTGCGCCTGGCATAAAAATATGAGTAACAGTATTTCACGAGGAAGAAAAAATGAATAGGAGTAATATTTCCTCAGAAATAATATTCGTATATATGTATATAGGTATATATCTCTTTGCCCATATATTGCTTTAATTAAAATTGCCAGTTTGTTTTAGGTCTTTAGTGGAGAATTCGAAAACAGTGATAAAAGTGAAGCAACTAACGTAGAAAGTAAATTCGAAAAGCTTGTAAACTAATCTACATATTTTAGATGTGTAGTAATTGTATAATACCATTCGAAATTTTGGAATCACACGTTACTTCCTCTTCTTAACTGATAATATCAAATAAGCACATTAGTGTCACTTCTCTTATCACTTGATAAATATATATGTTATTAATTAAGATACACATAATCAATTAATGGATGCGTGTTGTATAAATTCAGGAAAAAATGTTCAATTTTAATAATAGTGACAATTGTACAATCTGAAATTCTGCTTTTATCTTTTCTTTATTTACCATTTATCGCTAAGAAACTATCTGTAATTTTTTCTTGTGAAGAATTTTTATTATAATTTGTAGAATCAACATTGTAGATCAAAATGTATGTAATAAGTACTTTTCTCATACGAAAGAATATATTTGTGGCATATTTATCAATATTAAACTTCAAAATTTAAAGAGATAAATTCCTTAAAATAAGGAATATTACGATTTACATTGTTATAGTTACAATTTTCTTAATAAAAAATGTTAGAGGCACAAAACTGTTGTTTAATTATGCGTAGTATATAATTTCGATACTCCAGATGGAAATTCTATGGCGTTATTGCACCATTATTATTATCATAGTCACGTTTCAAGTTTTGAGATATTATCATTTTTGAGTTGAAATTGTTAACAAAACGTAATCATTGTCCCTTTCCAAATTATTTCCATTTTCGTGACAATACCATCCTGTCTTCGTTCGAAAATTTCCTTGATTTTCTTATTAGAATATTTCACGATATCGCTTTTCACGCTACTGATAGTAGATATTGACATTTCCAATGTTCCTTCTTGCTAAAAAATAATATAGCCTGTAAGATAGCAATTGGACGTGTCAACGTTTCAGAAACAGTGAATATGACAATACGATAAGATAAATTTTACGTCACGTGTGATCTAACGTTTTCGCGTTAAGAAATAATTTTTTTTACGATTCAATTGGAAGGTGTTATATGAAAACTAAAATAATGGATGGTTTTATGTGAAAACGAGATTATCATACGATGCCATAGTACTTTCGACTACTAACATGGGGTTAGCCATTGAAGATAAGAATGGACAGAAAAGGCACCTTGACATCGGGCACAAAAAGGCTTTTTAGTTCCCCGGGCTATATTCGCAGCGTTGATGATAACTTCCCAGTTCAATAAAACTTATTCTTTTGGCAAAACGATATTTCTTTTTATTGTGAATGTCGGAAACCCTCAGGCAGTGCGATGTCCGTGGGACATAATAACGTTTCACTGGTATCGCTTCCTTTAATTTTTCTGAGTACGATATACATCTGAAGCGAAGGTTTCATTTCTCGGTCGTAACGAAAAATACAAAATTCCCTGATGCTACCATTAAATACAGAGAAGAACCTTGTGAGGGTGCATGGGCCACGCATTTGCACGTCGTTTCGAAGAACGTAGTTTCTCAGCCCGGCATCGTCTCCTTTCGAAATAATCGTACGAGATCCGCTTTTCATCTACGACCTTCTTTATCTTTATCTTTAACTGACTATAGCACTGAATTATGAATTCTGAGTTCGTTGTAACGCAGTCTCAGATCGAGGAAGAATAAAAAAAGAAAGATTCATTTTTTCGCGATCCACTTCATCAATAGGATTAACATGTCCGCGATTATCAACTGTTTCGACAGCTGATCAAAAAAGCGCAGCACAGTGAGACGTTTCCAGAGATATTCTGAAATCTAATCGCAGACCGACTCAGGGGCCTTGCCCAGAGGATTTTATGGTTTTGGGGGAATCAGCAGAAACTGAAGCTTTGGACATGACTTACTGAGTCAGATGTTTTTGCGTTACACTGCCTATTCTAGATAAGTACCGGTACTCATCATACCAATGAATTATGAGAAGCTTTATCTAGCATCGTCTACGCGAGACGGATGTCTAAATTTTAACTACTATTTCAGTTTAAACCTTCTATCCCCAACGTGATTAAGCCGTCTCTCTACAAGCGCGGGATAATAAAATGATTTCTACGTAAATTCTATGAATACTATTTACAGCAGTTAGTTTCATAATTTACACGATATGAACTGGAATACGAAATTAAGCTGAAAATAAATATTTGAATATGCTGTTATATGCTTCTAAATATCCAGATTTGAACGCTTCGACGCATTGATTGCTAATAATTCTGCGTTAATATTTATAAATATCTGTGAGTCTTATTGTAGAATGATTCATCGAAGTACTTGAGCACTTGCTATAAAAAACTTGTAAGAATATATATATTATGTGTGTCATCTTATACGTGAAACTTCGTGACGTATCTGTCGTAATTATCCGGATAGAATTTGAATAAATTTGAAACAATTCAACATTACCAAATTCGTTTAAACTCGATAAGAATATAATCGTGAGACGTTGTATATTTCATATGTATGTATGTATGTATTTGTATATGATATACAGATATATTTTTGGAGAATTGTATTCTTCCCTTAATACAAAAATAGCAAGATAATAATGTCGTCGCATATCTCTGCAACCATTTACGGTAAATGTGAATTGTTTGTTTCAAGTTGAATCATTCAAGGGATTTACTAAAGGATATAGAAATCCTATAGCGTGGGACGTGAAAACTGCGTCTTTTGATTCGAGCTGGCTCAACGAACTTGCCTTTTACTTTGGCATAAACTTATCTTGAGTACGAGCCCTTTAAAAATGTATTTATACCCTCTACCCTCGGGATAGCTGACGTAGAAAAAATACTTAACTTCTTCAGATCATTTTCCACCCAATGCTTAACCAAATGTGGGGGAATTTGTAATCTTAGAAACTTGAGGAAGCACCAAAAACGTAAATCGGCCACAGCGCTTCGATACTTGGAGATGTTCAAAGAGGTAGGTCTTTTATTTATTTCCGACTATCCTGTTCTAAACTTAGAAATATTATCGCGCAATGCTGCAGATTCTCCTAAAGAGCAGGCAAATTGATTTATACATAGAACATTGGGACAAGCTTGGAAAGTTTCACGTACAACATACGTACAAATTTCCACCTTATGAGAAATGATATTTACGAAACTAGTCCATTGTCGTTTGACAGAAAACATCCGGTAGCATTAACAAGATCGCGGATCAACTAAAAATTGTACGCATGCTTACCTACTTAAAAATGACGACCAGCCATTGCGTAACAGATGAAACGAAATAAACTCGATTGAACGCGTGGTTGTATCTTGTCCGGAATATCAACGTAGGATGTACTATCAGTAATGATCAACGAAAGTCCTAAAGAAGTGACTCAAATTGCGAATTCGTGCTCAAGTGTATTGAAATTCTCGAAACACCTTCGAATTTTTCTTTTAATCTAACGTGATGTTATTATATTTAACTGTGATCTTACGTCGATTCACGTGATTTCCAATGACTGAAATTGATCGGTGGATGCAACAGAGAAAGAAATTAAAAGAAAAACAAAAAAATTCTGTTCAATATTTGTACGCTTCGAAACACTCACATGTGTATAGTATGTATACTGTTTGAATATGTTTAGTATCTCTTAGAGAACGATGAATGGAGCTACTTTATACTTACGAACAATTTTCGTGGCTGATATGTTTAAGGAGATCTTGGTCGTTCGAAGGCAAGCTGGATTGAGATAGCAACGACAGGCAGCTATTAAGGTCAACAACGGATTTCAGGAAAAATCGATAGACCGGATAGAACGACCCTCGATGGATATCGGCCTGTTTAGAATCAAGGGCTGCATAGAAGAAGCGAGTAAGCCTTTTTTTAATTCCCTTCATCATCTTCCCCTAAGGTTACGCTGCAAAAGGAGCAAGGAAAAGAAAAAAAGTGCAGAGGACTCTTATTGTTCCAATATTGTCTTACATCTTTTGCCCGATAGTACACTTTTTTTTTTGTTGAACATTATACACTTGTAATTTTATTAAACACGCTTTCTCAGTTATGCACCACGTACTTTGAAACTAAAACTACATTTCGCATGCAAGATAATCAGACCATGATGGCCATGGTGGATTTTTACGCGTTTATAGGAAACTCTAAAATGCACAGGATGCAGATGGTATGAACAAAATGTATGAAATATATGAAGTATAGTGCTTCCTGTAATACTTGAAACAATTTTCTATCGAACTTATGCTTCTTTAATTATATTCGCGAAAAAAAGCAGAAGAATTTGCGTAGAAATCCGCGGTTTAATGATGACAGGTAGAAAAGTATAATACAAAAACCGTCTTTTTTTTGTTTTTGTTTTAGTAATGTCTATCTTTTCAATCTTCGTCTTCCGAAAATCGAACGTAATCGAGGTTTATTTCATTTGAAGCAAGCAATTTTAGTCTCAGCAATGTTCCAGACTATTAAAAAATCATAAAAATGTTTTCTGATTTCCTTAATTAGAGATTAGCGTGGAATAACCGTAACATCCAATGTCTCTGGCGATAGCTATCAGTTTTCTAGATCATTCAGTTAGATATTTGTTTGATAGGCTTTTGTATAACGGACAAGATCAGCCTGCTGTGAAGTGTCAAAAACTGCTCGTGGCTGACAGCCAATAAAGCAACAAAAGGGGGAAAGCTGGAAATAGCTCGGCTACCAGAAAACAATAAAGCAGTTGAGGCATTATGCAATGAAAATCTCATTTTACTTAAACAGCGTTACCGAAATCTTACAATGTAGGCGGATAAAGATGGATAAACATTCTAACCGAAGCGATTAAAATCATTGAAATAAAAAATAAGATCTTTAATTACCTTTCGACAAAATATTCCCTTTGAATTAAATTTCGATCGATAAAGTATATTTTAATTTGGTTTTAGATTTGAAAGTAAAGACTTAACTTTCAGACTATCATTTCCCCTCCAAGTACATAAACGTTGCACAAGACGTTAAATAATTACAAAGCTAAGGGAAATGAAGATCCTTTTATGTATATCGTTGCCTTAAGTTTCTAATTAAAATGTTTATCGCATTGGTTTGATGATTGAAATTTTTATAACGTAATTGTAGCAACGTTTTATATGTATTTATTATGTCAAAGAAACATACATTTTAGACGTCCTATTGAACCAGAAATTCAACAATCGCCAACGTCAAAAGTAGAACCTGCGATGAGCAAATATATGATATTTAAAAGCACTGAACTACTAAACAGGATTTCATCGAGCTTTTTCGTCGTCTAGTCGTTCTACAATTACATGGATTAGTCTCTTTGTTGCATTAAAGCCGAACTTAATCCTTAGGTAAATGAAGTTCAGTTGGAATTGGTTGGTTTTTAAACTTCTTATACGGTAATTTCTCACTCTTCTAAATAACTTCTGAATAAACTTCGAATTCCTTTTTATACAAACAGACATTTAAAACTCGCAACTACGATAGCAGCTGTTCGCTACTGTTTTAGCAGATCCAATGATAATTTATTAATAATGATTCTTAGACTTGACACGTAGATAGTTTCCACTAGCTACACTATCTACGCTTAGTCTCTGTGTAACGTATTCTTCGCATTATTATAATGCGTTATCACAATGTTACGGTAGGGTTTTTAACAAAAAATACAGGTACCATAATTTTAAGATAAACAATATCAATGTCATTGAAACAATCGTTAATAAAATTTGTGATATCTAATTGGTGATATTATTTTTTTATGTAACACGCGAAAAATAAGACATATACAGGTATATCTTATTTATAATAATTGTATATTCATCTTCATGTTAATAATTGCATATACGTACGTAGGTATACGTTTTGTATTTAAAGCTGCCACATTTTTCGAGAACGTGAACGTTCATAATAATAACAGTAAACTGTGGAATATCTACTTTCATTTGTCCAAATTTTTTACATTTTACGCGTATTTGTTTAATTACGTTTCGCAACATCAACTGAACGTCGAATTATGCAAAATCTAGTTTACCTTAGTTTACGAAATTATACAGAAATATTTTAATTTAATGGATTATTCAAATGGTTTATTTGAAATATACGGAACTCACAAATTTGCAGAAAACTTGCAAGCCTTCGGATGATGTCATTTTATATTAAACAGTAACCGATTATGGTCAATTGTTGCACGTGTGACAGCTCGTTATAAATTATAAATATTATATTTACATCTAAAGGTAGCTACGGTTTACGAATGTCACATAAATATCGATGACTAATATCTTCATTTGAAATATATATCTATTTTAAATATTATTAATGAGAAGTATACGTAGAACAGGAAAAAATAAAAAAAATTACCACTTGTGAACAAACCACCAATTAGCTCGAATATTTGAAAATCATAGTAGATCAATCAAGCAGAGTGCCTGACGAAAAGCTACTAGTATTTTTGTCCAAAAAGCATTTATTTCGTTGGACGTATTTTAATTGTGATTAATAGATCTTTGATAATGCAAGTCACTGTTAACAGTGATCGTTTTTATAAGATTCTAAGCTTAAACACCGTGTAACTAATTTAAAATATTTTATTTACTTTCAAATTTCTAGTTTAGAGACTTTGATCTTTTTGTTTCAGTTAGAAGATTTTGACAATATCCAACAATACATATTTTCATGTACGAAATAATTTGTATAAACCACTGAGTGTATGCGATAATTTTTGCGAATTAGAAATCCATAAGAAAAGAAACAAATTAACGTTTGAAGGTAAGTGAGCAATAGTTTGGTTTTACATATGTTAATTAACGCAAAATTTTAACATATTCACTGAACTGTGTAAATAAAAATCTCGTTTGAGAAGATATTTGTGGCACATGTTATTTAAACATTAAACATATACACATTCAACGCAAATTCATAAGATCCTTATTAAATTTTCACTCTATGTATTTTATGTACAATGCATTTGAAAATCTACTTTGTCAGATGTCTTTTCAGTATAATATCTTCATATATTTCTTATGAAAAAATTGTTTGTAATTCACGTTCGAGGCGGGGATTTCCAACAGACGGGATGAAAATTATATTTGCATAAATCTTTATGAAGAATTAATTCAATTCGTATAAAAACAAAGGAATCTAATCACTGTGAATGTTTTTATTTAGACGGCCTCTGTTCTTGTTTGCATACTAACGTTAAAACTTATTAAGACTATAATGTATCGTTTGCGTATCATTGTATCTAAGGGTTGTAGGTATCATGTTTATTTATATAATGACAATAGCCATGACCTTATAATAATATAACAGAAACGATTTCAAGCCAATTAAAATCAAGCCAATGTTCGATCAGATAAAATCTATCTTCAAGTAAGTAACAGCAAATTGAATGTTAAAAAACTATATTTAATATTTTATAAAACCATAAAATATTCAACAAAGTTATTAAGTATATTTATTTTTAAGCTTAGAAATTATTTGTTTGTATTGCTGGAAATATAGTAAATTTCTATAATACAGCTTTCTCTGTGTAACATGGTTTCTCGGTGTATAAATGTTATTTAAATATTAAAATTTAAATATTAAAATTAAGCATTGAAATAATAATACGTTCAATGAATAAGAATGAACATATTCAATTTTAATTACAGGAATTAACAGAATTTCTCCGTTTCACCCTAAAATACATAAAATTGTTATAGTTTGAGGATTTTTCAGATGTAATATTATTCTATATATATGAAAACACTACATGAAAACACTATATGATACACTGCCAGAGACAAACGTTTCATTTAGCATAATCTGTAATAATATCATCTCATATTTTACGCCTTGTCGTTGAGGTTTTCTTAATTATCGCTATAATTAGAAAATATGTATTCACCTATTTTTGGTATTCAATCACATCACGCAGAATCAGAAAGTAATGATCTTGAGCGACGCGTGTACGCGGATATTTTATAATGATCAATATGCAATTTAAAGCAAAAAACATGTTGCATCGACAATAAGATACGCGCTTAGCAACACGATTAATAGCTGACACAATCGCTCGTTTATCGTTAAATGTCGATAAATGTTGCCTCTCGCTTACGAATATGTTCGTCCATTCAACCACATAAAAGCCTCTTCTTCCTTTCAACGCGAAGAATATATTTTGATCTTGACAAAATCTCGAGTGTCGTACGGAAGGACGTTACAAGTAGAATGTTCTACGCAAATACAAATGTCTAGCAATTACAAATATACATCAAAATTACAAATATACATGCACGATAAATGTACGTATCACTGGATCTAAAGTTATTCCCCTCACGCAAATATTGAAAGGTAGAAATCCGTGGTCTTAAAAAAAAAAAAGAAAGAAAGAAGAAGAAAAGGAGCGAGTAGGTAAATATCGTTCGAGCAAACGGTCCGAATTAGCGAGGATTTCTCAAACACTAATTTACAGCGTCTATCTGTCAGGGTATTCCGTGTATTCGCATCCTAATTCACGATCCTGATATCCCAATCTCCGTCCTGCCGAGCTAATTCAATAAGCTCGCCTGTATCCAGCGACGACAAATTTCGCTACTAACGAAATTCTTAATGGATTAATCGCGGCGAGGATCGAATCGAAGCAAGATCCGTCTAAACTGGCTAAGCTTATCATCTTTCGACGAGCGTCGTAGCATAGGAATAGACTTACGAGAAGTAGCCCTTGCCCTCTATTTCCAGCAGCATCTCTTGCAGCGATAGAACGTTAGAGAAACCCAAACAGAAAATGGATCACAGTCACACTGTTAATATCGAGAATATCACACACGTAACTGATATTTATGGATAGCGATCTCGAGATTCGGGGCGATTCGTTTTCACTGACGAGAGTGAAGAAAAAGGAGGAAGTCGCGCAGAAACGAAGAGGTTTTCTACGGCTGCAACGAACGAGGGTTCGTTCGTGACTGCTTAAAGGCCAGTCGGTTGTGCAGCTGGAAGCGGGGCGTGCGCCCTCCGCAAAATCAAACTTTGCCTCCACTCGAGGAAATTCACCACGGGTACGGGCTGCGTCGCTTCTCTTCGCCTCGCCACGCCGCCCATAACCACGGATCTCCTAGCTACGTGGCCCATCGCCTCTCTATAGGGTGGTTTGGAGCAACTAGCACATTTCTTGTTTGATTGCAATTAGATGAAAACGTTGAAACGATTTGAAAAGCTCTATCGTTCTGTGATAAAACGTTGCCCCTCAATACGGCGGTGAATTGCAGAATTTTTTCGTTTCTTCTATATGGAGATCGATTCTGTGTTCGTTTTTATTATTCGAAATAAACGTCGTTGTTTATAGATAGTCATTTCGAAAAACTATTCGTTAATGGTTTTACACTTGAATTAAAAGAACAGCTTTCAGTTACGTTCTAATCTATTCTAGTTCAGTTGAGTTTATATATATGGTATAAATTAAAATTCGTTTATATACAACAGAACTGATGATTATTTTGTAATTTCTCGATATTTCTCACGCTGAAATATTTACATTCCATTTTATGCAAACTAGTACGGCTTATCCACTAATTGGTGCACTTTAAGTTATAAGTTTATCTTACACTAGTATCGTATCATTAATTAGTCCACTTCTAATTTTATAAACGCATAATATCCTTGCAGATTGAACTCTAATTTAATGTTTAACTATGTCGGGATTGGTCCTTGACAGTCGGAAGATTCTTGTAGGATTTATAGAATTCTAATTGCACAGTTAATTGCGCAGTAAATTAAATAGTTTGCAAGATATATGAAAACTAATTAGAAATAACGAAAATCGCATTATATAACCAGTACTGCTGACAAAATTTAATCACCGAATAAAGGACAATATTCGGAAATGGATTATGATTTTATACAAAGCACGTTCAAACTTTGATAAGTTCATTTTTTAACCAATAACTGATGTTTCGAACCTTATCTTTAATCCAATCTTTTAATCTTGGTTCATAGTTTCATTCTTCTTTCTTCTTCTTTTTTTAACATTCATAGTTTCATTCTCCTTTATTTTTCTTTTTTTAACATTAAATATTTCTTATAACTATTTCAAGTTGATAATGAAATCTACAATAAGATGTAAGTTAAACAGGTACTAATCCCTTTGTGGAACTATAAAGTTGGTACGTATGATGATGACGATTATTATTTTCCTCTTATCGAGCATAATTTTTTATTCTAATTATATCAGAAATCTTTTGTCTTCTCTTTAAACTTCCTCTTCGGTGCGATCTGATAAATAAGAAATTAATAGATGTAGCATCTGATAACCATGAATGATAAAATAAGTTACCATAATGAAAGTAATTTATTCGTAACTGTATATTTATACTACAAACTATGATATATATATATATATATATATATATATATATATATATATACATATGTATTTTATAAACGCATGATATCCTTGCAGATTGAACACTAATTTAACGTTTAACTATGTCTGGATAGGTCCTTGGCAGTTGGAGGATTCTTGTAGAATTTATAAAATTCTAATTGCGTAGTTAATTGCGCAGTAAATTGAATAATTTGCAAGATATATGAAAACTTTATATAAATATACATATATAAATAAATACTCATGGTTCAAAGAATTATTGGCATTTCTCTACCAAAGTACGTCAGTAGTCCGTTGTATCGAAAAATTAGTTATTTAACGAATGGAATTAGGTGGCTCTATAAATGACTTGGTAGAAAATGAAATTCTACAATTGGTTTCTACTGATCCATCAATATTTATATCTATATTGGCTCCGTTTTTGTTACAAGTACAGTAGAAAATACCAAGATACCTAGAATTTATGCGAATAATAGATAGACCTGTGTATAAAATTTATACAGTTCTATTTCTGCACTATTTCAAAATATTTTAATTTCTTTCTAAAAAAGCCTATTTTTCAGTCTACATGAGAATAGAATTATCACGCTTCGTTCGCTCTAAAACGAATGCCATTTTCCGAAACATACAATAGTATAGCAAAGCCGAAGTTGAACGTAAATCGGCAGTAAATTTATTGTACCAAACAATTTTATTTCGGCCAATTAAACCTTAAAATAGGTGCGCCTTTGAATCGACTAGACCGTTGAAACGGCCAATATTGCACTGTGTGACTCGTTCTTAGAAACAAGTACCCAGTACTCGTAGCGGTACTTCAGCATTTCAATGAGAAGCTGTTCTTAAGAAGTGAAGGAAATACTTAATGATGCTTTTCGTTATCTCGGAGAAATATAAGGGCCTAGTAATTATGGTAATACAGTACCTTTTTACCGATTTTACGTGTGAAGCAAGCTTTACAAAATATACTAACATAAATACATTATATACGTAAAAATAATATCTTTCATCGCTTTCCTAAAATAGATAACCGTACACCGCGGCGATTCTTTCATACACGGTACATTAAACTAATGAAACGCAATTAATTTTTGTTCGAAACATTGCACACTTATGCCGAGATAATTATGAATCGACCGGGTTAACATCACAAGATATTCATCCAATTAATGTCATGAAATTAACATTGTGTAATCGATTTTGATGATAAAACAGACATGTTTACTTTATGTGTTCACGGCGTTCGACGAATGGAATAGAACTCTTTTAGTTGTTCAATTTTATGACCAGTGCCATACTTGAGAATCATTCCATGTCTCTGCGTGTTTAACGTGTTGTATCGATTTTCGCGGCTTTTCCAACAAACGCGTAGACATTCTAAGTTTATTAATTAAAACGACGAAACCGTTCCATTACGTTAAATTGACGATATTCGATACATCTAAAAATTCAATTTATTAAACGATGAATTACAACCCGTATAGATAGAACCGGTAAATGCAATTAGAAAGGGGTGGAGTGTGTTTGGTTTCAGCCGCATGTCTAGCACGGTCTCGCAACGCTTGTTGCATCTGAAATAGTATGTAGGGTATAATGTGTCTATAGTACGAAATTCGAAGCTGGCCACGGCATTGTATTCGCTGCACTTGCTCTAGAATAGTGCAAATGGTGATATAGCGAATTAAGTCATGATCAGCTTTCGGGCATTGGCCATCGTTTATTTATGTGCGCATACTCGTGACACATCGTACATGCTATCGACGGATATCTGTCTCCGCGACATTTCGCTCTTTGATCGAGCTTCTTCAGAGTTCGTATCCTTTTATCGAAATTCGAAGGATTTTTCGTATTGTCGTATTACTTGAGGTGAGTGAAAGAAATTGATTTCTTTTCTTCCATCTGTTTACCACTGTGTAACGCTTAAATTGCGAGCATTTGCGTACAAATAAGTCGATTTTCAAATAAACGGACTTCGTTAAGCGCGATAACAAAATAAAGTAAAGATCACGCGTGATTAAAAAATCATAAACAACGAGACATGGTGTGTTAATAATCGGTTTTCAGTATCGATCAATCGAACAAGTGTTTGACACGACGTATGGATTTTCGAAAAAAATTATACACAATTTTGCACTCACAAGAGACACTTAACCAGTCACAGGTATAAGTATATCAAATTAACGCGTTCAGCTTTGTTTATAATCATCTATTGTTATTTGTTAATCGAGTTAACTGATGACTCGGATCCTTAGTTTTTCAAATATAACAATTTCTTTATTTAAGAATTCCGTATCTTTTTATGTGTAGTTTTATTTATATCGCAAATAAGTTACGTGATATTTACGTTTAGAAGAATTAAAATCGATCTATTTGAAATTGAGCTGCCTTTGTGAACATTCACTCTCGTGATTAGGGAAATTTCTAATTAAACAAGGATTCGATTAGGCTAAAGGGTTGAACCTCTGTCACCAATTTTATGTTCGTTATAAATTGAAACTGTTAGTACATATACATTTCTATTTTTAATTTCGTCAACGCTGCATAAAACGTTGAAAAGTACTGCCCCGACCGTCCAATTTGTGGAAATGTTTGACTGACTTTCTTTCTACATCGTATCTCATAAATCGACTAAGAAACTTTCCTACAAACTCCACTTCCGATAAATCGTTAAACGATCGGTAGGTAACTTCCGATTAATTGCAAGATTCTTGTTAACTTTTTCATCCTTGTGCCTTGAAAACTTTCCAATAACGCGTATAGTAACATTCTCTGATAACAGTTAAACGTTTGGCGTTACTTTTACTGAGAGGAAATACACAAAGGAGATATTCCAGCTTAAATTTCTAACACCTAAGATACTCACAGTGAAAAAAAGATCGATACACAATATCCAAACGATCGATATTAAAATAGAAGAAAAAAAACTGAAACGAATTAATTATTTATCAGTGATAAAAAAATGTCCTCAAGATACAGTTTATCTTTATGCTAATTTCGTTAGTTACGATACATCGTAATTTCACTTTACGGTAAATTTTCAAAATTCTTTTTACGTAATTTATTTTTTACAACAGTTTCAAAGAAGAAAGATTACTGTACTTTAACGATTTCTATCACTGTACATTAATTTGCAACTGTTTTTAATTATATTATTAAATCTCGTGTCTTTGTTACAGGCGATCATCTTTCAATTACTATGGACGTTGATATAAAACTCTCTAGAAGCAGCAATCAAGCTTGGGGCTTTCGATTGTCCGGAGGGGCTGACTTTAGCTTTCCGATGACTGTTGTCAGAGTAATATATAGCATGTACTCTACTCTAATCTACTAATATTCATTGCAATCGTACAAGAATCGCGCTAGTAAGTCGATTAATAATTGTCATACGTGTTAAATACATCGTGTTTTTCGATTGGAAGCGTGCATCGCGCCACGATTCGATAATATCGTATATTTGGAAAAAACTATCGCGGAAAATATTCACGTTTTCTGCTTTAGAGATTTTTATCGACATTGCATTCGTATCGGATCGCGTGACCTCGTTTTCCTTCGGCCTGAATCCTACGGCCGGCCCAGCGGAACATCGTTCTGAGAAAAGAGGAAATCATTAATCGAATCGTAGATGAGAAACTGCTGGATATTTGTGAATCTCAACAAATTTTCGTCGGCGGTAGTTTCGTCCTTGGCTTGCATTTCGCTGTTACCTCGAGTTTCCACGGCAAGATCTCTAATAGCAAAATTCGACTTCGCTATAATCACTTCGATAACACATTTTCTCTAAAGCTTTTTTATTCGATTGCAATCTTGCAAGTTGTAGCAGTTGCTGTGATGGTATCTACAACGCATGTAACAATATGTGACTGTAGTAACGTTTTAGTAAAAGTATGCAATGTTCGAATAGTCATTGAAATTTAATCAAATAAAACGTCTTCTTTTAATTAAAAGGTATCTCTCGGGGGATTGGCCGATCAAGCTGGGTTAAAAGCTGGCGACATAGTGACTAAAGTGAATGGCGAAGCTATACAGCATTTGAGGCACTGCGAAGTTCGTGAACGCCTTGTCAATTCCGGAAATGAAATCATGTTGTCGGTTGTGCGAAATCTGAAATTTAAACGAGCCGTTTAACGAAAATGTTCATCAACACGCATCTCGCTGCGAGATACCGATAATCATTCTATTTTTGTAAACAATACGATGAGGATAAACGTTTTATTATTGACAGTCAATTGTACACAATATTAATTAGCTACAGGATACAATCGTATCGATGTTCCTTGATCAATATTAAACTCCAATTTTTACGATCTACAAAGTTTTGTTATTATTAAAGTATATTGGTAATCATGCTCGTTCGATAAATTCGTATCATTGTACATACCTTGTATCAACATATACATTTTACCATATCACGGTGTTAACTGGTAATTGCAAAAGAATTTCGAAGAAGAAATAAATCGTCAACCTACTCAAGAGTAACTGAATGTTTTATTTTCGATTGTATCAATCGATGTTACCTTTAATTTGAAACTGTAATAAAAATATTATTTGTTGGCTATTTTTCATGACGGTTCTGGCATCGGTAATCAAGGTCCATCGAGACAAGCTTGCAACATCATGTTGTCGTTACGTGTCACCGATTGACCCACATTGCAAAATACAATTTGTCAACTATTGATCCGGCCTCCTCTATGATCGTACATACCTTCTCTGGCTATGAGTCATCAGTCCGTTAAGGTGACGTTTTAAAGTACAATTAATCGTTCTATTCAAATGACGAATCAAGACTTTGTATTGTATTGCGCTTAAGAAGAATTAATACCAAAAGGTCTCAATTGCATATTTTATTTTTATATCTTTACTATTTAACATCAAATTTATAATTGATAATCCATATACGCCGTATATTATCTAGTTACATGACATCGAGAATGCTTCTGACAGCTGAAATATGTAGAACAAGCGGAATATTGCAGATTGAAAAGATTAAAATGTAGAGATTGAGAACTGATGAGTATACATATACGTATAAATTTTAATATTTACATCTAACACAACTGTAGCTTTCATTTTACTTTTTATCTTCATTGTATAATTAGATCGTCATAATTTAATAAAATCGTATATACATACATATATCTTCCTTTTGTCAAGAGAAAGGCAACAGGTGATGGATTTCGTATTTTTAGTTGGAGCGGGATATACGTAAATCGGGGCAATGAACTTTGCGGTGAACTTGTAGTTCGAAAATTTTTTATATTACTATCTAGATAATTCTTTTCTTTCTTTTTTTTAATGTAACAAGTTAGTTGCAGACAGCATATGGTAACAAACATTTTTTCGACAGTATAGTGCCTAGATTATCTAGAGTATTAGATACGGTAAACCGTACGAATGAACTGAATGAATTCGTGTATCAAGTTGAATAAAATATTCATATGGTCTCTTTATTTAACATAGGCACCTTCGCGAAACTCAATGATACATTAACATATTAAGAATACTGTAATTCCATGCAATACGAATATTTCCTTCGAAAGTTTAAAAGAAATAACGGAGAAAGAACGCTTTCTAATTGTCAAAATAACGAAAAGAAACGAAAAAGAAACGCAAGCGTGTAAATTATTGTCACGTATTAAAATTCACATGTTAACGAACAGACTCAGAAGTAAATGTATCAGTGATTTTTTAATGATAGAAACACGTGATAGAATAAAGTAAATATTAATTGAAGAATCGACATAAATTTTAAGCGTGAAAATATCGCATCGATATTGCAGAGGTAAATTTTCGAAAATAATCTTTTATAAGACTAGGTTTAAACGTACATATACATGTATGTATGTATGTATGTATTAATAGTAATATTTACTGGTGTTACAGTGCATTCAATCTATAGGATATGATTTGAAAAACGGGAAAATAAAATGACTAAAGATAAGTTATAGATATATCACATAATTTAGTCTTGTTTTAATATATTAAATGTTCGGTATAATATATGACTCTCATACTATATGTTAAATCATAACGTAAACAACATACACGCTAAACAACTCCATTTTGACGTATCAATAATTTACACGAAAACTGTACATTATATCGCTTCTGTCGGCATAACATTCACTCGCACTGTAACAGACACGCGGAATAATTTTTATCACACTTCTTACACATTCCTACTCCAATTATGGAGTCGTTGAAATTGACAATTCATTAATGATTAGAAAAAAAAGAACATTCGAACGATAAAAGGAACATATATAAAATACGGACTACCAATATAAGTAACCATCACACGCGAACGAATCCTGAAGTGTTTTCGTCTTCGCAAAGCTACGTTTCTACCTTGAGGTTGGATATGTAACTCTGACAATATGCAACACTGCGAAATCGACAGAGGCCTCCCAAAAAATGAGTATCCTTCGATGATACAAATGGATATTTAGTAAACAAAGAATTTACTAAAATATCATGCTTGCGACACACCGCCTAGCCAAACGTGTTTAAACTTCGCCTTTTAACGTCATTTATTTAGTTCCAAGCCTCGATATATCGATGTGTATGTGCCAGTGTACAGATCACTGATATAACACACAAGTCAGAATTTTTAACAACATTAATAAAATCGCAATGATATGTTCATTCTTTTGATTCGTAATTTATGATAATCGTTAATATGCCTTTACGATATAACAAGAACTTGTCTATCCGAAATTATAGAGACACATATTATATAGACGTGGCGTTTCTTACAAATATTTCCTAAATCTTAATTGTTATACTGTGAAACGATAGCTTTGCGCGAAGAGGAAAACGATTACTCGAATCTAAACGATGTTACAAAACATTCAAAATAAGCAAGATAAGCAACGAGAAAATTAATTCCCGTTACATCTAATCACTAATCGTAATAATTAGCACGCGCAACAGCATTTAAAATCGTTGCGGTATCGAGTAATAAAAATCACGATTGGCCTTTATGTATAAACGTACACTTTGGTTTATGAATACATTATATAATTACACGAAAGACTCGATCTTGGTCGGACGAGTCCATAAATCGGAGACAAGTTCCCTGTAAACGCGATCTCAAGACAGAACTGTGTATTCTTTACCCGCATTTACGTAATTATCGTGGAATCATCTGTCTCGCTATAATTGAAGACCTGTAATTTTGTCAAAGAACGAGATTCATATACACACATGCTTAACATCTTATAAGCATTTTTCTACTCACTTTGTTACCTATGTATTTACAGTTCTTATTTACTAAGAATTTAATAAGCCATACTCGTATAAAATTTGTATAACTATCAATGTTCCCTGTTAACAAAAATAAAAATAACGTCGTTTTCTTATCGCTTAAAATACTGCAAACGGACATATCTACAACATATTATAATTACACGTATAATGAGAAAAATGAAAGTAAATTTTGGACAAGCCACTCTTTGATCAAGCAATACATACTTTAATAATACGCATTTTAGTTTCAATACGTATTCAAAATTCAATTTCACGCTTTTACTCGTTCCATCTCGTTTCGCGAAAGGCTTTGTTTAGATTTTTGAATAAAACAATGTCATTGTCATTTTATGAGTTCTACGAACGAAAAAAGAAGGAAGAAAAGAAGCGTTTAATGAGCGAACAGTATTATTTTATCTATTTCGATAGCACCGCCATTTCATCCTCCGCATGAAATTCTAGTGGATTACGCAATTTTATATATTTCCGCTGAAAAATACATTGCCGTAATTCATCGTCGATATTATATTTATACGTAAAAGCATAAAATATGTCACAAGCCACAGGTCTTCAATTCGCAATAGAATTCGCACACGAAGAGAAAAGAAGCTTTCTACGATCCTATTGGATTTCTCATATTCTATCGTTCTTCTTCTTCGTCCTCTCTGGACATCAAAGATCTGCCATAGTAAGTATACGTACAATACGATCAGGTACAAGAGTAGCATCTCGGGGTTGATCTGTTTTTAGAGAGGACGAAGCTTCTTGATCGTCTTAAACTAATCACCTTCAGCCTCCTTGATTTCTCTGATTTCATCGACCAACGTATAAAGCGTACACGATAATCTTGCTAGAAATAATTTTTATTCTTTTAAGATACTCGAATGAACGTAGGACGAATTATTTGCATTAAATTTCGACTTGGAATCACATGCAAATAAATAAAACTGGCAAACACTCAACACATACGATTAACGATCCATCGAAACAAACGAAGTTTTACATATGGCTTTGAAGAACTTTTTCTTTATACTTGTAATACTATGAACCATCGATACAAAGAACGTGCCGCGATGATCAATGTTAATGAATAAATTAACTCACGATGTTTGTAATACCTAGTATCGAGACGAAGGTGTGAAGCTCTTCAAACGTATGACAGTGATCATCATCTGCTGCTCCCTTTGACATCGTGTTCTGTTTATTCTTCATTCTAAAAAAACAGGTAGAAACTATCCGTGTACATTTGTCTCCATTTCATGTTTCCGCGTCCATCGAAATAATGACTACTGGTCCGCCTGTTCCCTAGTTTCTTCGGTATCGGACACTGACAGCGTCCTATCGTGATTCGTGCAGTTGTCTGTTTTACATTTGGATTCCGCGATCTCGAGCCAATGTTGTTTATTCTTTCTAACACCTTCGACCAGCGGTTCCAATTTATCCGATAATAAAGCGAATGCCTATTTACAAAAAGTCACTTTATATTTAAGGACGTTCGGTTTAACAATAGCAGGAAATATTTGTAACGTGTTGAAACAACAAGAATCCAAATACTAATTTATCGAAACTAATAGCGTGTAATTAATTCAGGCAAGATGAGATTATTACGAAAAGTAGAAAGCATTGCGATAAACTAACATAAAGGAAATAAATAGAAGACTATCGTATATTAATGAAACGAGACAATAAAGAAATCATAGAAAAGTGGCAAGTCGATTTCGATTCTAGTGAAATTATTATATCATTTTGAGAATCATTATTAAGTAACGTCGTGTATTCACTATAATAGGTAAATATTACATTCGTGAACCTTCTCCCCCATATTTAATGTAGTGAAATAACGTAACGTGAGAGCAACAAAACTGTATATAATATTGCAGATGGATATAATGCTAAAACATATTAGTTTACGATTTAAAAAGACAGTATAATTTTTTACAACATTTCTGATTTTGTGAACGCTACATTAATGTTAATATACAGGGTGATCCACACGATTGATTCGAGTTATAACTTCCTTACCAATGAAGTTACAGAAAAGTGTTAAAAGAGGGAGACGAATGGAGAGATGAAAAGAGTACTACACATTCGTGGGACCATGTTTTTTTTCATTTAGAACTGCAATGGTGAATGCGCAATCAACAACTGTATTCTTTTTCTAAATGGAAATTTATATTCTTTTACATAGACAGAGTCCTCTTATTTGTTCTACGTAGAAAGCTATCGGCGTACAATGGTGAAAAAATTAGTTACCGAGATATTTTTAAAAAATGTCTTTATTGGAGAAGATGCTCAAATGCTTCTCCATTGCACTGTAAACATTTCAGACAACACTTTCCAATTGTTTCTATAACCGAGTTAAGGTGATCTCCGGTTATTGCTGCACACTGCAATATTATCCGTTGCGTTGCATCCGGTGCAGAATTCATGGGATTTGTAGCGATGAATCGCCACGAAGCGTTCGAGAATCTCCTTCGATAAAGATTTTTTTTTTAAATATCACGATTATTAATAGTTTCTTTACAACTGTACTTATTGAAGTATTGACTCTTTTATGTGGAATGACAAGAGGAATGTATCTACATGAAAAAATGTATACGTTTCCATTTAAAAAAATAACTTAATTGTTGATTGCATATGTACCATTTAAGTTCTAAAAGAAACATGATCTTTTTCTTTTAATATATTTCTGCAACTGCACCGGTAACGGAGTTATAACTTGAAGCAATTGTCTGAATTACCCTATTATTATACTTCTTTTACTGGTGTATTAACTTAAATGATTGATAATGTGATTTAACGATAAGTTAAAAATTGTAACAAATATGATTGCTTTTTAGATGGTATTTTGCTATTGTCGATAGCGTAGAAAGCTAGTTACCTCGTAAATAGGGAGGCATATCGAATCGATGAAGCCAACTTGCATCATTGGCAGTTGGTCCTCCTTTTCCCGGTTCATAATGTCCTGCAATATCATATGAGTAACGGTGCTATTTTTGAATCATGAATAATTAACTAATTGTAATATGTACAATATTGTAAGCAGAAATAACTTATAACTGTTAGTAGTAGTAATAATTAGAAAATCATTAGTTATAAAATAATGTACTATATCATGCTGGATTATAATAAAACAAAATATATTAAGTAGCAAATGGTTTATCTATAAAAATTCAATAGTGACTTCTATCAAATATACCTTTAGTTGATACCACAGATTTTTATTAGTAAGAACAAGAATTATTGGTTTACCATAACATGTTATTCTTACTGTTTTTGTATACAATTACTCAAAAATCAAAGAATTAATCGTTTCAATTTTAAATATTACGTATCATTAGGTCTGATTTTCTAGTACTTTAATATTATATTATATTTAATAATGCGCGATAGAGAAGTTCATTTCTCTACAAAAACTTCACTTAGAAAGATACATAATACATCTAATGCTGTTATTTTAATTACTGTCTTTTATAACTAGGTTAATGTCTACATTGTTTCCTGTTACTTATAACTACGTTATAATTAAATACTAAAGTTTAATTTAGCGATACATACAATAGGAGTGATATTGAGAGTCCGCCTTTCGATATCTCCTTGTTCAAAAAATTCGCTGCTAACTAATTCTGCCACTCTCTTTTCAACATCCCAAGGCTTAGTTATGGCTGCCAAATCACATACGGTCATCAACATCCCTCTTAAAAGTTCTCGCTGATCACTGTAAGCCCAATTGTAACTTCCACCTTGAGCTAAGGTAAGGAAAGCCCCTCTTCTTCGGAAGTAAACCGCTAGATCGGTAGAGAGGATTGCTTCTTCGAGAACTTTTACCACACGAGAATATTCTTCGGGAGATAAATTTGATAAAATTTGATTTCCTTGACTACTTAATATCATAAGACACTGATCAAAGTGATGATGTTCCATCGTTGATGTTGAGTAAAGCTGCGCCAATGGCGAAGATGCCCTGTTAGTCAAAGATTTTTCCCCTTTGTATTACCTTAATTTTTTACTGAAGCAAAAATATATTTTCTCCTCGGAACGTTTGTACTTACTTGATTTGGAAAGAATTATTCGTGCCCCGGTGGTCCAGATCGTGACACAAACAAGCAATAATTAACGCGAGACATTCAATTTCTCCAAAAATTTTCCACCATTGCGTGGCCTAAAAAATAATACAAATTTATCGTTCGTTTTTAACATAATTCCATTCAATTTAAACTTAATGGCATTACGTTTACTCACAGTTAGAATGGCAAACATCATCTGCGCAACATTGAATGCGTGACGCCAATTGTGATATGTGACGTTTCGGTAATTCTTTTTTACACTAAGAAGCCAACGACAAAGAACATCGTAGTCGATATGAAAACGTTCTACGAAGTCAAGATCCAAAAACATTCGAAGACAAGCTGTTAGAGTTTGATTGTCTTCCATATGAATGTCATCGAATTTAAAATCGTGCAATTTAAAATACGCTGCAGAAGGCACTCTTAAACCCTAGAATTGGGAATCGGATTTATTTTGTGCTATATAAAGTACGTGAACGTCATTGAACAGTAATTTTCGAATTCTTTCGAGAAGAAATAAAAGAAAAGTCAAATACGTTTGATCTTTACTATATCCAGCTTATAAAGCTAGACTTACCCTTAATCTTTGTGCATCTTCCAATGATGCGGAAGCATGGTAACTGAGCACTTCTAACGTGACACTCTGTTTGGCCATCGCTATTACAGCTTTCTCATACCTAAAGAAATGATTAAACAAAATCAATCCTAGGGAATTCATTCGTTCCAATCGATTAATTATCAAACGATTTCAACAGTTTATTTCTTGCATATTTACATGTGCGTATTGTGAATTCCCATGCCACAGAAAATAGCAAATGCCTCGACGAAGTTCTCGTCATTCTTCGTAAAGAGAAGATCGTCGAACTTGTTGATGAGTTGAATGACGCCGATAATCTGACCCGACGAGTTCTTGATGGGCATGCAGAGAATAGTACGATGTCTAAAACCAGAACCATCATCTACTGAAGGATCGAATCTTGGATCTTCGTAGGCGTTCGGTATATTCACGGTCTAAGGAAACGCAATAAAATATTTTAGATTATAAATTGTGAAATCGGACAAAGTATTACGATAATACATTGCTCTGTTAACCAGTGCATTTACCTCGCCTGTAGTAGCGACATAACAAGTGATGCCGACATTTATAGGGAATCTGCCCTCGAATGGACTGCGTGAACAAAACCGAATACATATAAGGTTTCCGAGGAAATTGAATTATTGCTGGTAATTGAGTGAAGAGAAATGAGAACGTAATTACAAACTTCATTCACCTAGTGCGAGAATCTGAATCCTCGCCGGTGAGGTCGTTCGCCTCGAAATCAAACACTCGTGAGAAACTGCCCTTTGATGCCTTATGCACGAGAAGAACCTGTACAGAATATTGGATTTTACATTAAAAATGTTCTCTTCTCTGTATACGATACAAAGTACGTATATACCCGAGAAGGAGAACGCGTTTACCTGTACTCGTTGACACTGTATCAAGGATTGCGTATGCGTTAGAATCCTTAAAACCATATGTTCTATCGTGCTCTGCTCTTCGAAAATCATCCTAGCCAAGTCCAACAGAACCTACACAGTAGCGCATAAAACAGGCGTTTAAAATCACCAGCTTGTATCAAAGGCATAAAAGAAAATGGAAAGACGATAAACACGAGATTATGAATAATTTATGCATTATTCCTTATATTGTTTCATTATTTGTTACTCGTTACACGCGTGTAATTTCACCAGTTACAGAGTATTCCGTTTCTTCATCAACTGACCTGATTTCTTTTCACTTCTAATTGACTTTTTTCATACAGCTGCGCATTCCTTAATCCAATTCCACAGAATTGCAAGTATCCAGCGAAAATCTTTTCGTCTTGCGTAGTAAATTGACTTTCACCACCGAGTTTGTTGATAACTTGTGCAACTCCAATAACATCTCCGTTGCAATCCTTTATTGGCATACATAAAAGGGCTCTGGTTCTGTATCCCGTTAATGCATCAATTTCACGATTGAACCTCGCGTCCTAAGAACATATCATATTTATTAACATATAAGGAATAATTACAGGATACAATAAATAATGCTTCGGATAGTTAATTGATTCGAGGAATAGCACTAATTTTCAAACCCAGTCCTTGTGCAAATGTATGTATATACAGCTTCACTCGAATTATTCGAACGACACACGTCTTTTATACATCTCTTTGCTTCTACTATAAAAGTTACGTAAGAGTGCTTTGCTATTGTTGACGCATACGATTCTTTATTGGAACAATGAACACTGTCTTCATTGTACCATTAGTTAGAAATTGTACGTGTCATAGATTTCAATTATTCGAGTAATGTACATCGACTATTGATATCGTTCGTACAATTGTGACCACTAACACAAGTTTAGATGTATAGTAAGTTATTGAATCGACGCAATAGTAAACTATAAACAGATTTGAAATTTTGGAACTATATTATATTAGAGAAGATAGAGGAACAAAATTAAGAAATCGTACAATCGCTTCTAAATATGTAAATATCAATTAACCATTTGTTATTCACCTTGATACCGAGTTAAAATTTTAATATTTTGTATCGATCTAGCAGTTAAATTTTATTTTGCAATACACGTGAAATCAACGAATCAATTTTCCATAGAGAAATAAATTATAACTGATAATACGTAGATCTGATGTCTAGGGACTAATAATTGCCGTAGTAAAATCACTTATCGTTGGTAATGTTATACAAAGAAATGTTATACAATGGAACAACGATAAATAAATAAAATAAGATCTTTTAAATATTGATATATAAGTACGAAACTCAAACGCAGTTCTTGATAGTTATTAGTTGCGCGGTAATTAAAACTAAAATAAGTTAAGTATTTAATTAAACTTAGATACTTCAGAAATACGACGTCTTAAAACGTTATGAGTAATTGATTATTAAAGAATTTAATGGAAACGTCGATAATTTGAAGTTGGAGAACTGTAACGAAATAAGATTTCAAGAACTTTAATAATGTGCTTTAGCTGTTACCAGTTTTCATTGGAATAAGAAATAGAACTACGTAACTTCAGAAAGGTAATAAAATGAAATAAAATTCATAATTGGAAATAAACGAAATGTAATTTTAACGAACATTATTATTCTGTGGTATTTTATGTTATTTAATATTTTAAAAAAAGATTAATTTGTAATATTTACACATATTGCGTTGCTTGATTTACATATAATCTTTGATCCTTCTATTTCAATCCTTTTTTAGGTATTGATAATTACACTAATTAATTATAGATTAATTATGTTAGTATACTTCTTACGCTCATGGTACGCGAAATATCAGACGAAAGAATATTTGATAAGCATACAATACTTAAAAAAAAATAGAAACATTTTAAATTTTCAACACTGAAGTCCTTACAACGAATGCTCTCTGTGAATTCTAATTAGTATTCAATTTTCACTAGTTTGACATTTCATGTATTAATATTGTAATGATGCTGATTTAAAATATTCAATGTATTAACGTGTTCCGTATAATTTTCGTCTTTTTCAATCAAATTACTGCGTCACGATTATATTACGGAGCATAGATTTATTACACTAAATAATCTAAATTGATTTTTTTCTATCCTCGAGTTTACAATTTGTTCAGATATGGATATTCGGTAATTGGTTTAGCGATTAAGTAATCTAAATAGGATTTGAAACAGCTATATTTCAAGGTGTTAGAAATGAAAATGTCGAATAAAACTTTTGCACGGTTCTAAAATATACAAAACTGGAACAATTAATGCCTCTGTTCTCCTTATCTTAGAAAGTAAGAATGTTACTAATCGTAAATATGTTTGCCGTAGTTATTAATACGTTTCGCATCGTCTATCGAAAATACAAAAAAGAAGAGTGAGAAATTAAAAACTGGACAAACATTACGTGGCGGACTAAAAATTTTGACACTACAGTAGAACCCGAGCGTTTATCGTATGTTTGCATTTGGATTTACAAACACAGAGTTTTGGATTTGCCAAAATATTAGGAACGCTTCGTTATACAATAAAACCGTATTACGCCACAACTGATGAAAATATTGGGGATACGTCAGACGTAACGCACAATTTAGTCGGCTACCAACGCAACTTTAACCTGCGCAAAATTTATTGGCGTTTGCTCAGTTTTCCTACATTGTACCTAAAAAAGCAAAGATTAGATAATCCATCCTTAAATAACAATTAGAAACACAGTTTCACTTAAATTATTCTCTAATAATATATTTCTTCCAAAACATTGATATTTAATAAAATACATATAAATAAATAATTTAATAAAATTGTTTCTTTTATACGTACTTAACAGACAAATAAAATTATAGTGTATAAATCAAAATAGATGATATTATATAAATAAAACTACGGATCATATTATTGTTAACTGTATACAGTTAAAAATATGAGAGAGATCCAGAAAAATGTTTTAGACGACATTTGTAGAATTTTAGTATAAGGCACAGGAAGGCTGCGACTAAATTTTCAAATGCAATCTTGTAATCCCTTATCATTGTCTTTTATTTCTGTAAACAGTAAATTTGTTCGTTTCTCCGATTGTGAAATACTTTCGAAAACACATATATAGTCTAATATATTACGTTATCTAATACCTATCTAATATCGTCATACAATCTTGTACTGGTTTTTGCAAAGTAAATAGTAAATCCCCTTGCCTTGTAAGCGTCTGGTATGTTAACAGGTTCTCCGCTTTCGGCGACGTAACCGACAATTCCCGTGCCCCACGGAATTTTGATCTCGTCCTTTTTCTCCATTTCGAGCAGCGTCGATCTCGAACATACGTCAAACAACTTGGACACAAGGCATCTGCTTCTCGAGTATCCTGTTCCACGTTGCTCGGAGCTTCCGTTTCCCGTTTTCCCTGAATTTGCATTATCAGTCGAATGGTTCGACGAGGAATCGTAATTTTGCGAAGAAGGCATGCAACCGCCGCCTCTTTCGCCTTGAACGAGGAACAGAGAACCACGATCGGCATGTAGCAAGGTGCTGACATTCTGCAAGATCTTGTGACACAGCGATCTCACGTCCAACTCGTTACAGATGTCCTTCACCTACGAGCAAATTCGTTGGCATTGAATATTGTTCGATGGAAGCCAAGCATCGAGGAAAATCACGCCGAAACACCATTTTCTCTGCAACGATACTGTTGTATCCAACGTACTGTTGTGTACAAGTTTTTCAAAGCAAATAGAATTCTGTCCCTTCTATTAGTTACGCCTTGGTAGTTTTGTATCAAAGGCGTCAATTAATTCCTACTACTGGAAAACTCAATTACCAAACTTTCTAACGTTGCTCAGTAAGTAAATTGCAAGTTTTAGAAGAAGCTGTCGATGAGTCGAAGATAAAGAAAAACATCGTTGAAGTGCCGTGTAATTACGTCTGTACACTATACCGTTCGTTTAAAAGTATCCAACCAGTTGATTATTTCTAACAGTACGAAACTCGGGCAACAGGAGTGAGAATTACAGACGAAAAGGTCTGCGATGAGTTTACTCTTTACCGCTATCGTTGCGTAGATAGGATAGAGTATTTGATAAAATTGATTTTAAAGACCAACGTGAAAAATTAACGTTTGTGCGTGTGTAAATTTTATAAATTGCTTTCACAAATTTTATAATTTGTATCGACAAATCGTACATTTAATTAATAAATATATACCCCTGGCAAGTCTTTTAGCAAATAATTAAATTTGTTATCTTATTATTTTGTTATAATCATTAATTTGCTGTTATTAAAAAGCAGACATTTCAGTGTTTACCAGAAATCAGACAATTCAACCGGATACACAAAATAAAGTTTATTTAGGAATATTTAAGCATATATCGCATTTATTCTAAAAAATATATGCAACTTCACTAAGCTTCTTCATATCATCAATAATATAAACAATCAATAAGCAAACTTGTAATATCGAGTCACGAAGAAAAATGTAGTCCTTGCAAATGGGTCAAACTCACAGCTTTAAAGCGGCAAAAGGTAGACGAAAATTTCATTAAGCAATGATTTCGAATGATGTATCACATAGTGCACATGTACCTAAAAGCGAAGATCTTTTGTAAAAGACAAAAAATCTAGTTTTAAAGGACCTACTTTTAAATTCTATACTACGTTTGGTACATTTTTCATGTCCCTCTTTCCTATAAAAATGTTTAATACAAAAGTACAAATTTTTAATTGCTAAATTTTAGCATATTACTACTTTGATACCTTGTCCAGTCTTTTGATTATTTCCAGGTGCACTGATATATTTTTTACAAAGAACAAAACACACGATCTATGTAACAAACAATATACTTTCATTTCGCAAATATATCGCCGATCTCTAATTCCTTAAAAAGGTCTGCACCTCTGTTAAAACATATTCATCACGTAATGCACCGTTCGAAACCATTTCACTTTTTATCTTCTACTGTTTCAAGATCATAGCTTCGCTCACTTCTGTGGATTATTCTACATACAACAGTTTTATACTCCAATTTACCGTTAACACGTATCTTCGGCGATACTGTGAAAAAAGAAAAAGTTAAATCCTATAGGGATTTTGACTTATAATACAGAAGAATATTATCAACGAATCATTTGGTCTAATTTTACTTGCACTGTACGTTACTTTAATTGGTTGAAATAAAGAGTTATACTGCGTACGTATGAGATACATATATCTGAAGTTTAATAACGTTTCAATAATTTTCCGTACGACAGCAATTAATGATTAAGGGAACAGAATCTTTCAATTCGAAAAGCTAAAAATTGTATAACTATAAAACGTTACGTTATACATATATAAAATTAGAACTGTTTAGAAGCTGAAAGGTTGTCGGTATTTCGCGAGGAAAGGGTGTTTCAGATCATTAAACGAAGACGAGTAAGAAGAGAAAATCAACGAAAGCAATTGGAGCACGTACCAATTCAAAAATGAGATCCTTCTCATCGAGATGCCTCAATTCGTGTCTGGACCGTCTCTGAGGTCTGCCCGCGTTTCCCGAGCTAACCTGCTGACCTCCTGGTTGGCCCGAATCCCCGGGCGAAACACTCAGAAAGGTGGGCGTCCCGTCGATCGTGTTCACGATCGGCTTTAGCAAACCACCGCGTTCGAACTCGTGAGCTGAGATTTTTCGAACAGGCGTTGTGGCACCTGATCCGCCAGAACCACCCCGGCCGGAAGATGACGTGCCACCTGCATGGGTGGGACTGGATAGCTCCATGCAGCTGCTCGACGATGATGTTGGCGTTGCGTGCGAGACCAGCCACATATCTACCGTCTGTCTCGTCACTTTCCTGTCGAACGATCCAGGTTCAATCTTAAATAAACAGTGCTTACAGAAAATACACTGTAAGTGCCAAGAAACGAGTTTTTCAGGAGCAGAAGAAACCTTATACGTTAATGTAGACCAAATTCGTGAAAAAGACAAGTGTATCTCTATAACCTGTGTGTGATATCTATTAGTTGTAGAGAAAACTCAATGTTCCATTATTTAGTTGCATTTATTAGATTATTTAGAAAAGACAAGGAACAATTAATTAAAGTTTATCGACGCCTATATATAGCTTGCTCTATACAGGCAACGTTGTGACACCATTTTCTAGAATTATTATTAACTATTTAGAGATGGAAATTGCACTTGAATTCTGTAGTAGAGTATTCTCACTGATATATAGAACACTTTCCAATAAAGAATCAAATTTTTCAATTTTGGCACTTACAATGTTTGCACTCTTAAAATTCCTTGTTTATTTTATCATTATAATATCGTGTGACAGTTACTCTTAGATTTTGCGCCTGTCTCGTCACTTTCCTGTTCAACAATTCTCGTTACAATCTTAAATCCTTCACTTGTTTATTTTATTATTAAAATATCGTGCGATTTAGTTAGTCTAAAAAAAATCGCGTTTATCGTATTAATCGACCCGCGACAGGATAACGTTAAGATGTTTACAGTTTCTGCGAAATATTGTATAAGCCAATTATTATATTATTTTTTATCTTTATCGATTTCACTTTATAAATTCTGTTTATCATGTAATCCTTTCCAATTCCAAATGGCAAACTATTTCTTAACACTGAAAACTAGATAAGATGTTTTTTGCCGGTAACTGCTACTTGTAAATGTAAATTTATACATATGGGTAACTGACCGTACGGCCTGCAAGACTCATACTACTTGAAAACATCGCATCGTCAGTTGTTGACAACATTTATCCTCCCCCTTTTTTTTTGCAAATTAACGCATTAGTTTGCGGCGAAACTTATACGTTATGGTTTCATTTTTGGTCACATTGCTTTAGATACGCGTAAATTATTGTCGCTCGTACTCTTAATAGCTCTTTAAATGAGTACAACAAGAATCAGATATTAGGAGAAGATTAGTGAAAATTATATCTCTACGAAAGCAGCCAATGAACATTAAGAAGCAACAAATGAATAATAGATGCCTGTAATTTGTACTGCTCCATTAAAAGCAACATATTTGGAATATAATTACACGAATTATTCTTAATTGGTTGATAAAAAGAGTATTTAGGAATAATAAGGCTGTTCTTAAAATAAAAAAATAGGACGGTAATTATGCCTCGAGTATTTAGTCCATACGTTATACGGGTAACGGAAAACGCAATTTATAATACGCAATTTAGCTTCACAGGAGGTTCAGATAAAATGACAATTTAATTAATACAATTAAGTACGTATCCGAAAATAAATTGCATCCTTGATTCCATTCTACATTTTTATAGGAATATAATTATATATTATTTATATGTATTAAGAGCAATAATTCCATAGAAATTTTACACTAAAGTTAGACAAAAAAGAAAAAAAATTCATAAACACAAAGTATCGTTTATTGTATCTAATATGTAGATGGAACTAATGTTACAAAAAAAATGTTATAAAAAATTATGTAGGGTTGCGCATTTAGTGTTTTAAGGCTTTAAGATAATATCATATATTTTATGATTTCCGATTCATATTTTATGATTAATCATAAAAATCATATATTTTACTCAACAAGTGATCATGAAAACTTCTATTGAAAAAAATAAAATATAATGAATATAGTAAATTCTCAAAAGATTAAAGCGGGTAATTCTGATAACTGTAATCGAGTTATTGTTACTTTGCTTTTCTATCGGAATCTGACGGCCACCTTCGGTTTTTGACTTAAGATGCCGCAACATTTCTTTTCGGATAAAGCAACAAATTTTACGTATTACACTTATTTAAACAACTAGAAAATACGGCTTGAAAGCAAATGATCGCGAATGCATAAATTTCGCTAAAGAGTATATTATAACAAACTACTGTCACTTTCTATAAATCTATGATCAATGCTAACGAATCCAAATTTAGATTAATATCAAACTAAAAGGTAAAACGAAAGTTACTTGGAATACATAGCTGCCAGTGTAAGACACGATGATGAATTGATAATATCGCATGGAGCTACTTGAGTAATAAATAAGTCGGACAGTTACCAAGTATCGAAGGAAAATGTATAGCAGCAAAATATGTAGATTTATTGCGAGAAAATGTATTTGCATTTAATGAAAAATTCATAGAACACGGGATATATAAAAAGTATATGTATTAGCTGTGAAGATTGTTAAAAAAGTGATAGAAAGAAAAATGATATATCGTTGGTTGTTTGGCCACGCAGTATTCCAAACTGAAATGCTATTCAGTAATTACCGAGACAAATTAGATATGCAAATATCGGAAACAACTTGGTACCATTGCTTATTACTACTATTTAACAAAATCTACCATTATTATTTATCACCCTGGTAATTATTAAATGTAACTACGTAACAGTCATTTTATCACGATTTTCTAACGCTGCGACTTCCTTCATGATAAGCTTTACCTTCAATTCGAGCAAACATGTTGTTCGTTAATTTTGCTATTAGCCCGATATTCAATAAAATTATTTCCTTCGCTATTAATTCGGGGATTGAATATTTTTATTGTTATTATATTTATGTATTTAATAGCGTATCAACCTTTGTTTGCATTTGTTTTCATACTTAATTTTATTACCCGTTCTTTTTCCCGTTATTTTATTCAAATGCAAAGTCTAATTAAATAGCAACGAGATTCTACAAACGAATTGACTACTGTAGCAAGAAGACAATCAAGTACAATTCTTAGGTACATTCGCTACCAGCGTTATATTGGGTCGTAACATAAGTAAGTTCCGTTAAACTCAAGATTTTTCTTTATTTGACCGAACCTACTTGAAGGTTTCTTGTAGGCAACGCTGTAAACGCAAAAATTAAAACATGTTTTTTTTATCGTATAACGTCCTGCATATCAATGGGAACACTGTGGTACAGAATTTAAGAGCAATTTCTACTTGTAATAATAATGTAAAGTTTTATAAAAGTAAAAATTTCTAATAGTATTAAAAATGGTGATGCCACAGATACGTGCAACATCGCCTCTATACAAAACGATATAAATGCCATTAAGCGATGAACATGATCGAATACTAAATACTATCAATTTTATAATTCTTACTCCGAATATTATAAAATATGCTTTTGTAATAAAAATAATAAATCTTGAAAAAATATATTTTTTGTTTTTATACAAGTTATCTAGGTACAAAGAAGATCGGTACTTACCGTGTCAGTAAATTCAAATGAATGACATATTTGGTTTTCTCTGCAACTAATAAATGACACATACAGACTTTTCTACAAATGCATTTCTTTTTCTGACGAATTTCTACTATATTAGTCCAAAGAATAGAAAACTTTATGACGAATTTGGATTGTCGTACATTTAAGACCGTATAACGATCAGAAGAAATTAAATTTCAAAAATGATTTGAAGTCAAAGATACTTCACTCTCCTACAAAATTCGATGTCTGCCACTTACACGGTTGCCTACAAGAAGTCCTCATTCATGTTACAACTCGATATACCTGGTGTTACAAGATTAATTTAGATTTAATTCTGCTTATACTGCGGAATAAATAAACAATGCAATTATTGCGTTTGATTAACAAAAAGGAATGCACTGTTACTGTTTACAAAAGTATATTGTACAAAAGTACAAGGAATAAAACGTATCCTTCGGTGGACGTTATGGTGTACCATGTACCTGCTGTACTAGCAAACATATTAATAATAATAAGTCACCTTTATATTTTGATAAAGACCTTTCATAGACGCAATGATTATCAACCCGAATTCAATATCGTAATAACGTATCTCAAACTATATGATCATTTCGATAACAACCTGAGAAAGTAGTCGTTGACGAAGTCGGGATGTTCGTCGAGCCAAGCCTCCATGCGGGCGTATTCCGGGTCGTAGACGGCGGAAGTCGAAGAATAGTAACCACCGGCGGACTTTCCATCTTGCACCTGTTGCAACGTACCCTGACCAGCCATAGCAGTTTGCACCCCTTGCATCCCCTGCACACAAGGAGCTGCCGTCTCCGCCGTCATCCTCGGTTCTTCGATGCTCCGCAAGTGCAGGCCTACTTGACAAACCAACTATCATCGTTACGTATTCTTTTTTGTGTTTCGATTCTTAAACTAAAAAGCAAACTAAATTTCGAAAGCAGATTATTTCATCGGCGATTTCTTCGTTGGGAAACATTGCAAGAAATCAATGAAAGACACATCCTCTTGGCAAATAATGCAGGTTGAATGCGTTCGCGTGAACAAAATGAATGAAATGAAAAGAAATGAAATTAAAGTATAAGCTTTCCTATGGCGTATCGAAATTGTTATTCTCAGATTTTGTTTGCATACATTCAACGATGCAATTCTGTTTTCATACGGTAGATAGCAGACCGAAGAAAACGTTGAAAAATACAGTGCATATGAAAAAGTAGAATAGAAGATTGCCGATGTAAAAATCCAATGTAAAATAAATACTAAATTGGTTTTAAATAAAAATCTTCGATCAAATTTTTATTTTATTTGTATTCGTTGTAGTACAATTTTTATTTCATACGTTTGTAAGGATCATTATATGTAAATATATCAAGTAAATTATCCTTCATAAGGAAAATAATAATTTCATCAATTCAAGAATACAAGACGACAAAATAATATGTCCTAATCTAAATACGAAATGGAAGACCAAAACTAATGTATCTATTACAGATGAAATTGGGGAAAATTTGTCGTAATTTGATGTATTGAAAGGACTTTCGGAACTCGATATTGCCACTTTATTCCGCGACAAATAGGTTTTCCATAAATATAGAGGGAAAAAGAAACAGAATAAAAAGAAAAAAGCGGCAGGTAATTGAATTGTCCCAAAAAACTTAAACCAAAGTCGAAGAGCAAATACAAGAAAAAGGTACCAAAAAAGTTTAAGAGTACATAAGGAGATTAAAAAAAACGTGTTAAATCAAATTTAAATGTGTAAAAAATGGATTGTGAGAAATAATAATATAAATAATAATATAACGTTCTGGTGTAAATTCTATCTGGAAAACAATTTAGGTGAAACAATTACTGCTCATAGTAAATTGTCAATTACATTGTACTATAAACAAAGAGTAAATAAAAGATAAAACATTTTTATATGTACAAAAAGAATGTCTCGAAGCCTCGCAATTTGGAAGTTTGCGCTACAAGAATTTTCTCTTGGCAAATACATTATTTATAATTTCGCATTATACTGCAATAACTCATTAACTAAAGTTACATAGACCTTTCTGCTTTAACGTATTGCTCTACATGTGTAAGTATTAATTGATACAACAGAGAGATAAAGAAATTTTAATATGAATAAATGTAAATTTATGAATATTTTACAAAAGTACGTGATAAATTATGTTTAAGATTATGCATGATAAATGCCTGTGTTGCTACGTGCAAATACATATGATAAAAAATTCTGCCAAAATATAAACATCCGCGAACATGAATGTATGCACTCATAGAATGAGAAAGAGAAGAGGGAAGAGACAGAGACAGAGAGAGAGAGAAAGAGGGAAGGAGAAAGGTAAGTTAGTAAGTACCAGATTGAAATCTTTTTAATGCTGGCAATTAGCGTCCACAAATCCTTGGGACGATTTGCAACAGCGTGCACCACGCAAACTATCATACCACAAATAAATATATTTTATGAGAAACGAAACGTTGAGGTATGTTGGTATATTTACACATATTTACAAAGGATACATTGTTCGCAGTATACGTTTGTGAATTTCTTTCATACACAATGAATTTCGAATTATCAGGCTCACATGTTAGTCGTTTTAAATAAAATTCCACGCACGACCTGCTGAGTACAATGATTTGTTCAAGAAATCTTGACAGATGAAATTTATTTCTTAATTGTGGAATTGATTCAATAATACGTAGTGACTGCTATCATTACTCGCCAACTAATTAGTTTCGCGGTGTCAAAATGTCACGATACGGGGTTTAAAGGAATCATAGGTAGTCTTGAACTTCCACACATTTTTAAATAGATCGTTAAATCGAAATTAATATCCATATGCAGATTACACCGCAAATCTCACCTGTCAAAGTTATTTCAAAGTTACATAGAAGCAAATGTCTCCTTCTCTTCATGTTCTATGTGATTTTGATGTGAGAAACTGGTCTCTAGAACAATGTTTGAACAAATCTCACGCACTGTGAATATTGTATCCTTTGTAATTATAAGTGTTCTAATATGCAGAATGTCGATAACTTATTCTTATTATATTCTATTTAGGAGATATTCACTTGTAACAGGTTATGCAACTCATCGTGCATCGTTATAGACAACATCGTGGTCACTTTCTAAAACTTCCCATTGAGATTCTGAAGACTTACCCTACAGTCATCTTTAAAGAACAATAAAACTTATTTAGCTTATTCGCGAATTACACTTTTTATTGAAACAGAATCAACCAATCATAAATGAACAACCTCCTTAGAAACCAATTCGTAAATAAAAAATACACGAGAATTCTTCTCTCAGGTAATATATCACGTCACTCAGTTCTTTGCATTTCTACCACGTAACGTCATATCGTGTTGATTCCGACGCAATTAAATGCTGTTTAGAACGTAAGTGCAAAATGCAATGAAAAAGGAACTTCAACCTTAATTTACCGTAAGATATGTTCATTGTTATACCTTAGAAATAAGAGATATTTGGAATAGATTTTATAATAACTGCCAAAATCACATAATTCGTAATCTTTCCCCTGAAAAATATTTAGAAATAGATATAACGTATTTTAATTTCCAGCAATTAATGAGGTATCAATTAGTACAACCTTGCACCTGTATTATATGCCTTATAACAAACAAGTATTTTCTTTCGTCATCTGATTTTACGTTACTTAGATCATAAATGAAAGTCGATAAAATTTCTGATAAAATTCGACAAAACTTCTAGAATTTAATAGGATTTTCATGCCATTCTTTTTACGATTAAAAGTTTGCAAGTTGCAAACTTCCATAAACACGGATACGCATTTTGTCGTAAAATAAGATTGTGTACAGTGAATGTAAAAAATATTCGTACACTCTTTAAAACGCAATAACTTTTCTAAAATTAGATCAAACGACGAGGGGTTTTTTTTTACAAATTAGAAGAATTAGTTTGCTAGACAACGAGTAAAAAAAATTGTTAAAAATTGCAATCGGTCGGAATTGCGAAGAAAAAGGTCTTTTTACAGATTTTTTAAATCTAAACCTGTAATAAAAAATTTAAATAACACGTTCTGTAGATATATTTCTCCTATTTCACGTTGAAAACATCGAAATCGATTGATGTAGAAACAAGCGAAAGGCATCGAAAGGTATAGATTTAGTAGATCGAAAGTCGTGAAAAGCTGCGGCTTTCACCATTTTTAGCCGTTTATAGCTCATAGCAACGTTAACCGATTTCGATAAAATTTTCTGTATGTAGATACATATGACCAACATAAAACGACAAAACGTACTTTTTAAATTTTCATTTACATTCCATAGACTCAGATAAAAAAGTCGTAAAATGTGACCTTTACTATTTTCGTCGCTTTTCCGACCGATTGCAATTTCTTTGAAACTCTTTTTACACGTCATCCATCTTTTACAAGTTATCATCGTAAATTAATTCTTCCAACTTTTCGAAGAAACTGAAGTGGTTTGTTTCAATTTGTAAAAAGTTATTCTATCTAAAAAAAAAAAAAAAAAGGAAAAAAGGAGCGTACGAATACTTTTTGACTATGCTTCCTGTGTTGTTTTTATGCGTCTTTGAAACTTAATTTCCATACGCTTCTGTTCCACTATATTTTCATACGCCAATATAAAAAAAACATCTACCAAATAAAGTAAAACTCTTTTATGTTGCAATAAAATAAAAACGTGTCAACGTGCTTTCTTGTTTTCACGGCTTCTTACTCGTGATCCTTAAAATGTTTCCGATACAACGTATGGAGACATGACGGAGTTGCATAAAGTTTCAAAGGCTACGACAGAGTCAAGAAATGGACCATTATTCCGAAATATCTCTGTCTTTCTGAGCATTTATTTTTTGAGCACAATTTTTTACAAGAATAATTGAAACGTTAATTGAGTATAAAAACTGAAATTGCTTGCGCAGTTTGCATGGGATTTTCCATTTTAATCCAGTGGCTACAAGTAGCTCTCATAGATGAAAACCATAATAAAAGTATGATATAAGTAAATCATTGGCAATTATATCAGAAATTTACTTAAAACGCAACGAAAATATCGGTTGATTATGTCTTCCACTTCCGATCAAACTTCAGAACGACGGCGAAGCTGAAAATGACATAAATGAGAGCTTAAAAGTATTTCGCATCTGCTTCAACGATCAAATGTCAAACCTACGTTGGTCTAATAATTCTCAAAAAAATTGGAAGGTATTGGAAATCAGATCGGAATTTGATAGAATTTCTATAAACGCCCAAAGAAATAATTTTTCTTCAGAAATACTGTCACTGACACTGTCATCGAAACCACACCTAATTATCACGGTTATATTAGTAAAATTTTTAACGATCTCGAAAATATTTTTATATTATAAGTAAGATATATTTTACAGAAATGATAAAAGTATTTAAACAAGTAATCATCCACGATAATGATAAGTCTCGGTATCTAGTGAGATCATCTTTAACACTCTCTATACGCTGACTATGGTGACTATTAATACTGTATATTACTGTTTTACTGGATATAAGATTGCAGTAAATACTTTGCAACTTCTAAATATATTTTCAGATTAGATTCAAATGTTGGCAATGTACGACTGGCAGTCGCGTCTCGTTATATTACTATTATGCTAATGAAATATTAAAATGTTTTATACGACATGCACAATATGCACATACAAATTTTCTATGGTATATATGTAGGTCTATATAAGTAAGATCAAACGCATAAAGTATTAATTAACCAAAATAAAGCGTTACAGAGCTCGTAGGCTACCTTTCGTTGATATTAATTTGCACACAGAAGTTTTTGTTATACGACGACCTCGTTAAATTGTCGAAAGAGCAACGAAGATGGAATATAAATTGTAAGATGGTAGTGCAGCAGCAATGCCGGAAATTCCGAGACGGCATGGCGTCGCGATTAAATTTATATTCATTTCACGATCAACTGACTCAACTTTTGAAACGTTCTGCGCTATCAACACAACCGTTACAAAAAAAGGCACAAATTATGATATACTAGAGGTTTGCATACAATTCTATGTGACGTCAGTTATAATAACCTCCCGAAATTTTCTTTTTTTTTTCAAATTTATACTATTTTGATTATATTCTAAATAGGAAAGTGACGTAAATAAAACGATATTTGAAATTACACATTTTCGAGTACAATCTAATGTTCTACTACGAACATCTGAAATACAGCGAAGTTTCCTAACTATCCACTTCGTAACTTAAAATTATTATTTCAAATTTTCACTTTTAATTTTAAGTGTATGTTGAGTACAGATACGACAGGTTATTAGAAATTACATGATAAACTTTATATTACGAATATCAAACACTTTTCAACTATTTGAAACTTAAATATTGAGATATTACGTAACTAATAATTACACAAGTTACATGTTTTGGCAATAACTCAAAAATATGTATATGTGCAGAATCCTTTTAGTTATGCATGAATCGTGAATACAAAAGTATTGACAACGGATTCAATTTACGATTCAAATATTTTATTTGCCTCGTTTAAATATTTATGATTGGCATATTGATAAATGCATAGTCGGCGAGAGCGTGGTTTCAGAATTTAAAACAGATATAAAGAAAATAGATATTTACTAACAAGGAGATGACAAGATCTGCGTAATCTCGAAACAGTTGGCTGTATGTACATACTTCAAGTTGACGATAAAACAGCCCCAAAAATATCTAAGTATATAACTCTTTGTTTTCCAGAATAAACTCTTGTCGATTATATTTACTTTTGTTCAATCCGAAATTAGCTAAATTTAAGTATACTTGTCAAATTTTCAAAGTCGATTATCTCGAAAATAAAGCCTCGGATGACAAAATATTGTACCAAATCTTTTTTTTTATTTTCTACATGTAGAATCACATCCTGCTCTGTTTTACTACGGTTAACCGTGCCATCCATATAAAGCACATAAAATAAACTGCAAAGAACCAGAAATACGACGTTGCGAACGCAACGATTCGTGTCTCTTCATGCTCAAGTATTATACGTAGGTACAATAAATTTTTATGACGTGATATATGCCATAAAACAAAATCGGAGTATACGATATAAATTCGATACCGTCCTACAATGAGTCGCATGATTTTATAGTTAGGAAAATTTGGAAATCTTAATCAATTTGATACAAGCGAAGAAAGATCGTTCGTTAACGTAAATAATATTACGTGCTCTACATAAAAATATAAGAATAAAAATATAAAAAATGGCAATTTGATGGAAATAATGTTCGGTAAAACAATATCTGGAAATAGGTATAACGGAAATATAACGTTCGGCTTATGTTGACTCAGAATAATAGAAAATTATAGTACGCTTTTATGTGTCTATCAATCTTGAAATTTGCGTCAAACAAGGAACATGAAATTACCATCGTCCCGGCAGCCATGAACGTTGCGTCGCAAAGAAAACGAAAGAAAGAAAAGATACGATATCATAGTTGACAAGGTGATTTATGGCGCCATGAAACTAATCTCATGGCTTTTTAAGATATCGAAAAAGATTGCAAATAAACCGTGTTACTTTGTTCTATCGAACAACGCGAATAAAGAATATAGTTAAAATCGGGTAAGTGGCTAATACGATTTTACGAGTTATTAACTTCTAGTTCAACCGAATACGAGAAGCTGCTTACAGTAAGAAACGTTACTTACAACAGCAGATTCCCAATCCGCAAATTCCGAAAGTTATGAAACTTAGAGTATATGTAAAGAATATATAGGTATGTATTATGCATTTTTCCTTCCTCTTTTTTTTTACTATCCAAATTTACCCTAAGGGAGTAAAATTGACCCCTGAGAATCCCGCTTTTGCGATATAACTCGCGAACTGTAAAAGATAGAAAACAGGTTTTCAGGCAAAAGCTACTTCTTCTGATTTTTTAGATCACGGATTAGCAGATATTGGATTGGGAGCTGATAAAGAATTTATCAAGAGTTATAACGCAAAGGCAGAAAATAGCCGGATTTTCAGGTGTCAATTTCACCCTTCGAGTGAATTCGCGCAGCAAAAAAACAAAAGAAATTGCATAGTATATACCTATATATCTTCTACTCTATCTCCAAAGTTTCATAACTTTTTAAATTTGTATATTAGCGGTCTTCCCTTGTTACTTTCGCGGACTTCACTGACGTCCATTGGAAACATCGAGAAATAACCATTTCGTATAGGAGTTAGTATTCACGTCTGGCATATGATAATAGCAATCGATATTGCATGTTCGTCAACAGCAGTAAAATACTTTACGATACTTTTATGCCCCCATGACATATGTACGTTTATATGACTCTTACTATACAATCCTATTATATATTTATATACTTGAAGATATTATTCTATATTATATATTTTAATATAATAAAATAAAACGCAACTATTTAGCACATAGAAATAAAATTTTTCTAGATAAATCTTCGAAACTGATATTGTAGAATATAGCCACACTCTTTGTTATGCTATATATCTATACATAGTCAGTAACTTTCCTATACATATTCAATTTGCAAATAGCTTAACAAACGTTAAGAACATCATTAAATTCGGTCGTGAATGGCTTTTAATTTCATTCATACACCTTTGCATATATATTCATATAATACACATTCTTATAAATATCGAAATACCGAACATCGAATTACAAATATTTAAGTGAAAGTTATACATGGTTTTACGTGAAAAAATAAAACCAAAATGTAGAATATGATTTTCTTCTATGACATTCTATTTTCGAGTAAAATTGATTCGAAATATTACGTCTTAATTACTTAATTACGTCTCGGCTTAAAGCATCTTGCTGTAGATTAATGTACTCTCTACTTACGTTTATGTTTATTACGTTGGATAATGCGAAGCACAAAATGGGACACATTCAGGCATGATAAACTTTGTTCCAGATTAGAAACGGATGAGAACATTTTCTATACCGCTTAATATACAACTTTGATTTTAGAATTTACAACAATTCCTATAAACGCTTATGATACCGTCGCTTTGCTTCGATATTGGCACAACTGGAAACTTAGGAGGAGAGGCGTTTTAAACTTTACGAAGAAACGTCTGTCGGTTCAGCAACATTAGAAGGCTGACTTAACGCAAGATACGCCACTACTCGCGAAAAGAACACAACGCTTCAGTTGTAGCGTTAGAAAACGACTGAAGATGAACACGTGTAATTGTAAAACTAAGGCCATGTTGATAGCAGCACAAGTAAGTAATTTCGCCTACTGACGTATAACTGATGGAATTATACATATACATACCGCTTTGCATGATAAAAGTAAAAACATAATATATACCTTCTATTCGATAAAAAAGAATTTGAAATACTTTAAGTTGTGCCACTGCCAAAGCAAAACAGCGATATGTTCGATGTTTGTAATTCGTTAAAAGTACAATTTATCTATGGCCGGACATGAAATAGAGCGAAGCAAAGCAAAAAGCATCAACCATATTTAAGGCAATTTCTTCTCTATGAATAACTTTTATTTTATGTTTTCCATTTTTCATTTCCCGTAGAGCTATTTTTCTTTCCTGATCGTAGTGCCATTGTATCTACACGCCGCGTATTTGCGAAACACACGAGCGAACCACCTTTTACAAATATTAATTCTGTTACTTTTAAAGAGACATAGAAATATGATATTCGTATAAGTGTACATTGCAGTACTAAAAATGTCAATGAAACGGCGCAGTGCTACACATGGAAAATCGTAGCCCTTGATTGTGCGTGAACGAAGAAGGTACACCATTTCCTTAACGCTACCAGATCGTAACTCTTCATTTCGCGAGAGACTAGCCGACGAAGCTGATGAAAACATTTCACGCAATAACTTGCGAAGATACGGGGGCTCGTACCGAACGAACCGACTTCATTTCTCCCTAAGATACATTAAACCGCAAACATTCGTAGAAAAAGGGAACCAACTTGATTTCGCGCCAGTTTAAATTAGCGCTATATCAAACGGCTGTGCGCGATTCCACGCGGCTAATCAGTGTATCAAGAATTCTTTTCTTGGTCTTCGATAATACAAAATCTTAAAAGAGCGACATCATGGGAACAGATAGCATTAATCGAGTACGTACGATTTTACACGAGGAAAGTAATTATGAAGAACAATGTATCAACAATTGGGTACATTGTGAACTGTAGATAAAAAAGTAATGAAACTGTAGAGAAAATAGGTTACAAGATCACGATTAATCTTTCCACTGTTTGTTTCAAAGAAATTACACATTTAATGTAATCCACACAGGGTGTTTCAGAATCCTTAACTCGAAATCTAAAGCAGATATGATCTTACATGTGTGTATTTAAAAGTTAAAAAAAATGAAAGTATATAATACAAATACAATTTCTAAAGCTATGGATCGTTACACTTCAGCACTATTCGTTTAAAATATTACTTTCGATAATGAGGAAGTTAATAAATAAATATGTTTACGTATGCGTGTGTATATAAGTGTAATCCTATGCCAATGTACGTGGTAAAACTCGATTATTTTGAAAGGAAGATTTCTCCACCGCAAATTATCGTAATCTTTGTAAAGACTTGATATTTACATTAGTTTCGTAAGCCGATCATGTCGCCGAGCTATCGACAGGCAGCAAACTCGAGAGTTATGAAGGTGTGTGATTTGTGAGCAAGCTGAGAGTGCCCTTGGTAATTAAGTTGGTTGATTGGCTCTTGGAAGATCCACTTACCTGAGATGAACCACAAGACCTGTTTCTTGTGCGTAGGCACCTACGTACATGCGTATCGTCACAAAAATTCATCGTTGACGCATTCAAGATTCGACGAACGTTTTCCTAACAAAAAGGGTGCCATAGATACAGACCTAAAAGTTACACGACTTTCTTGACGTTCCTATTTTATTCAATATTATACAACTTTTCAAAATCTACGTATCAACCTTAACGCTTGAAGAGTGATTAACGATTAAAATAAATACACTTGTTCCTAAGTTTCTTGTCGATACTTTCCCAAGATCCAACATATTCGTGCACTTTCACAATCGGTACTTTCCTCGATTCCCTAAAGTTGAAAGTTGCTTAAAATGAATTTAGTATAAGAGTGAACCTTTTACGTACTAAAAAAGAACAACATATCGATTACAAATAGAGAAATATATTTTGTACTAAAATTACTACTTCCACTTTTTTCGTGTCTCTTTCCTAAAAATTATTTCAATTTTTTGGAACAACCGTGGATCCTTTTTTTATTAGCTGAACAATCTTATTTTTGTGGTACCAATTCACTTTCGTTATTAATTTTAAGTAACCTTTAACTGCGTTCAACATTTTTAACTAGGAAGAGCCTTCTGGCTGCAAAACAGATTTTCAATCTATTTCATGTGTCTTTCTAATTGTTATTATAAAATCAAGTTTTATACATTTTTTGAACATTTTAACGTTCAATTCTTCAAATTATTTTTTACAGCGTTCAATAAAGCATATACTTTCATACTTACAATGTAATTACAGAAACTGCGCATTGACACACTGTACTTGTATGTTACTATATCATTGTTGGTATATGTAGTTACGATGTTATTATTCAATGTGAATATTATGGAATATATGCGGTTGATATGGTCAACGCATATATTGTTCCAAAATGATGAAAATTAATAGACGATTTAATTCAAATTTATGTTCCAATAAGTTTATTGTTTCTATAATCGAATTTGCGAGAATTTAAGATATAACCAAATAAATGTTTTAGTTATCAATATGCACGTTCTTGATATCTCATAATTGCAAGTATTTTAAATGGATGAAACTGAAAAACGTATGTAGATACGAACCGTTTTATCAGTGCAATTTCAGTAGTAGAATATTAAATCAGTAATTTCACTATGCTTAATTACCAGTATGTTTGTTGGCATAACGAAAACTGTTTGTCACATTTTCTGAGGTTATTATGATTATCATTATCGCGAACAGAACATATTCTTTAGCAACGTGCCGTATGGATATGTAAAGGAACATAAGCGTTAACAATAACGAGTCCCGAAACCTCGCTAAAACCGATGGTAATGTCTATTGTTCCGTCGAATTCCATTGCAGTCGTAAACACTACCTTTCTTATAATGGCTACATCACACATGCAGTCCATATACGATAAGCACATCATAAGAGCGGTTACTTTCGTGATGCGATCGTTATTTAGCATTCGATCGTTTATTTAAACGATTATTTCTTATTCGATACACGTCCAAAGTCATTTGGACACGCCAATATCGCAAAAGGAATTCTTTGAACCGCTCGCATGCTCTATTATACCTATCAGTTTACTTGTAAAGTTAATTCATTGTGATCGTTTAATCGTTATCGATATTTAATCAAAATTTCATTTATGTATTTGGATAAGAGATACGCTTCTGATAGGATGTGTCTATTAAAATTGAATTTAATTATAAATGGTCTAAAATTATGTATAAACGTTTCAAGAATTGTTTCAACCTCTAGAATATCTTTTAATTATCTTCGAGTCTTTAGAATTTTCAGATGTGGACATTCGATAAATTGGTTTAACAATGTTGTGACTGTAGCACAAAGACGTTTATTTCACTGGAGAAACGTCGATAATAATTGCATAGATGCAACTGCGTCATCTGGGACAATATTTGGAAAATAAAATAAGTTTGAAAAATAATGGTAAGGTATTCAAAATATTCGTATGGAAATGAAGTATCTATATATTTTGAAAGCTACCATGGCCATTTATATGACGAGAAATTATCTAAAAAGAATTTCATTTTATCCTGTTGTTCAGGATTTAAGCACACAGTTCTATTAATTACACAAACCTATAAAAATGATCATTTAGGATTTATTTCCTCATGTACACTCTTCTAGCCATTTATTTTAAGCACGTCATTCAATTAAGAGTTACTATGTATACGTGCACTTAAAAGTCATATACATGTAAATAATCGTACATCGGTCTATAATATCAACTTATCCTATTTCTGTTGTATCCTCGTTACTACCACTTCCGTATATTTCACAATGTTTTATTGTTACATTAGTATACCTATATTAATACTATATTACACATTTCTACGTTATAATAAAAGATTGTTAGAATAACTTTTTAAGAACAGATCTCTTTCTTTCATTTCCTGTTTCGCTACTAACGTCGTACAAATCAGTAACGACTTGAAAAAGATAAGCGAATTACGTTACCCTTAATTTTACAATTGGAGTTAGAAACGGTTCGAGAATGTGAAAAAGAAAGGTACCAAAGACCCTGATTGCGTCGCGCTAAGAGAATTCCAAAAATTCCCTCGCAAAGAAAAAAGTGAATAGAAGAATAAGTTGTGTGCACTCGTTTTCTCCCTTGGACTGATACAAAGGTTACGAAGGTTTATTACCATGTCGCGGCATCCCCTCTCGGTGTAATCGGGATCCAAAGCTCGACGTTGCGAAGGATCATGAGGCGTGCTAACTCATCCGTGATGAGTTCTCAAGCGTTCAACGTTGAATTAGCATGGGACTTTTTGCAGTGGGAACAAACCAGCAACGTAGGAATTTTACCCGGTAAACCGTAGCCGTGTTTTTCCACAGGTTCCGTCGGCTCCGATTCGCGCTGTCGCATCGGGATTATTCCGTCCTTTTGTACTTTAACCTACAATATGTCCCGGACGAAATGCATCAACAGGAAAACGGTTGCATACAAGCAACGACTTCAAAATCTTAATTACGTTGTAATTCTTTATAGCGTCATGTAACTTGTACAAGTTAAATACGTATCTTTTAAATCGTACTATGTTTATCTATCGCTATATCATCGTGTTTTGTAATAGTTCGTTTGTAACGATTAGTGCTTTTCAGGCCTCGGATCGAAGTAAAAGATTGCGACAAATTGTCATTTTTATTCTTTTCAATGAACAAACAAAATTTCCGTTGCAGAGGATTAAACTCCTCTTTGACCTATTTATAAAAATTGATTTATTCGAGCGTTGAAAGTAATTCGATCGGGATTAATGATAGATCTCGAGCCAGACGATAAACTATCGTGTAGTGTAATAATCACACCTATTTCCATTGTTTCGTTCTTATCATTTGCAAAGGATTAAGCATATCGATGATCTTTACGAGTGAACGGACGAATATCTGAAAATATCTTGAAACCTATAATCGATAAAGATACTACGCTACGGCCAATGTTACGGAATTTAACGCCGATATTAATTTCTTTCTAACGTAGTGTTTTATACATACACATATACATACGTGCATCTACTTCAAAATGCATCTAATACGTATCTAAATCACGTATCCAATACCAAAAACAGACATCGTCCTGCCTTGCCTTATATTATCATAACAACGATGTTTGGTTTCCACCGAATGACGCGATGTTGTTTGTAACATGCCGGCAAGAACAATAACCAGGATACTTTCGATCGTCGAAGCATTTGGCTTTGCTTCGACGCACCGAACCCCACCTTTTCCAGCACGTTTTGCATGTCCGTGCGTATGCTCTTTTCTTCTGCTGTCTCGCTGTCGCTCTTTTTCTTGTCCTCTCTCTCTCTCTCTCTCTCTCTCTCTCTCTCTCTTACTCTCTCATTTTCTCCTTCTGTTAATATGTATACGGTCAGACACGCGCGGTGTACGCGTATGGATGTGAGCGGATGTTGCACATCAGAGAAAAACCGTGTGTCGTCACTGTCATACGACCATCAGGCAAGAACGATCTCTGTCATATGCCTCGTGTACGACATACACGAGTCCTCATCAATTTCACTCGAATCAAACATGATGCAATATCGACGATATGAGAGAAACGATAATTTATGATTAGAGTAGAGACATTCAGGCAGGTTAGCTCATAATTCACGATTATATATGTGGATTATTCCAGATTTGTACGAAGGAGACTATTTTCGATAAATATCATGATACATTGCGTGATCAACTGGTTTCTAAGTTACTTACGAATAAGCACATAAATTTAGTAAAATACCAATGAAATTTACCGAATATTCTTCTATCATATGATCATGACGACAAAAAAAATGTACATATTTGAGTATGATTCAATCGAAGTTTCCTTTGAGACGTTATAAGAAAAGTAAAGAATGCGAAGGGGATTGTAGTTTGGCGTCCAAGTTTATCCGATTCCCGTTTTATATCCGTTCATCCGCCCTTTGGTTTTTACGTATGAAGAAATTTGCAAGAAGAAAAAAGAAAAATAATAAATCAATATGAAGCGACGTGATGATTGATGGATTGAAGCGAAGAACAATGAAAATGAACTTCGTATAGAGAGGAATTCAATTTCTTGCCATTGTCAGTGTTGTGTCGATTGACGGGATTGATGAACATTTTGAAATAGGATACATATTATGCGATAGACGATTACATTCGTTGTCAATCTACTTTTCTTCTGTATCACATACTAACTATAAATCCACTACCAATTCTGTCATATTTCGTATTGTTATCACTATAGCTTTCTGATCAATTTTCTATAATATTTTTTTTTATTATTTATACGTACAGAACAGACTGATAACGTTTGATCAAGAAAAAAGAGAACCAAATGCTTCATATCGCAGACTGTTATACAGCGTGTCCGAGATTTTTTCAGCCAAACGTCGTCGGTACATTCTATAAGTCAAGATAAGAAAACTCATCATGTAAGTGTAATTAATATAATACAAAATAGCGGTAATAAACGTGCGGTACAAGGTATGAATTGGTGAAAAATATTTACATCTGGCAGTGCAGTTAGAAGGTATCACGATAACTTCTCTACTCCAACTTGCACGAGTTATAAACGAGATCTTCAAAGAGTAACGAATTTTTTGTCGCTGTCAGTCTTGACAGAAAATGGACTCGTTCAAGTATTATGATACTAGATGTAAATATCTCTAATCTATTCATATTTTGTCGAAAAGACGTTACTGAACGTTATAAATCTTTAAAAATGGCACGTGTTTATATGACACTTTTCAGGAATATACCTTTAGAATAAACTTTTAGAATATACCGACATCTTTCAGCAGGGGAAACCCAGAGCAGCCTGTATAATGGAAAATAGTTTGTTAATTTTCACACATTGTCACAACTCTCGACTCTCTTGTAACACGGTACTCTGAAAGCACAATTTCGATATAACATGGTGCAAAAATTGCGACAGCCTTCCTATAACACGGCTTCTATACAACGTGAAACGATTTAACCATGTTATAGAAATAGTTGACTATATTTTACTAAAATTATGTAACTCTAAGCGCGATTGTCTTGGCACGCAAAAACAGCGGTATGTACCTATACTTCGTGCCAAATTTAATGCATTATTCAAGTCGCATTGTTTTTTATCAATCGATCTAGAAATTACTACAAATGGGTAAAACGTTTAATTAAAGCGAACTGCTGCAAGAAAACAGGATGTCTATTAGGACGAGCAAACTGGTTGCACAACTGAAGTTGCTTTCTGTATAGTAAGTTTCGCGGTTCTGCCGATTCAAAATAAACGTCCATTACCGTGCTACCTCATTATCACGCCATAACTAGAGTTCGTCTCCGTTAATAGTTTTGGAAATAATCCAGAATGTTATGTGGTAGAACAGACGAATAAATAGTTTTTGTACCATAATACTCGGTATGATAATTCGCTAGACACACATGTTTCTTACATAAAGTGCTTCAATTAATATTTTTATTTCGAGTCTGGAAAGAATATCGACTTGTTTCAACAGAAACTGGATACTTTACGATATTGGTTTGCCAAGTTTAAATTTTATGCGCGATTGAAGTTTTGCAAAGAGAAATCTACAGAAAAGAAAAGAAAACAGTTTCTGAAGTTTTGTATTTCATATTCTCTTCATCTAATCTAATCGATAGATCTTTCAATATGTTTACCACTATGTTGATTATATAAAAATTAATTTTTGTGTTAATTAATGGTAAAAAAAACTCGCAACGTATTTATACGCACAGGTAATGCAGCACATGAGAGAATGTATTGTTAAAAAAATGTTGCACCCATCCATGTGAACCAGTTACACGTTCGCGTAAGGATAAAGGCACGTATGGAACGAAGCCAGTATAACCGATCGTTAACCATGATTACTGACGGAGACGCGCATTAGTTATAATTAATAGTACACGCCATTTTCTAGACACCACAGGTATGGACATGTCTCGCTGCAATCTTCGCATACTCGTATACTACGTATTGCCGCACAAAGCTCGTCGATCTTAATAAAGACAGATAGGACGACTGGTAATTTCGATAATACCAGATTAGAATGGGAATGGCTACGCATAAAATACAAGACAAGCTTTAGAGTGTACAGTGCGTAAAAACATTCATTATTGAATGTGATAAAAAATCCTGTGCTTTTAATTTGATATTTTATGTACGCCTGCTTCTGCAAACAAAACTTATCTTTATTTTCAACAGTAGAAATATTATCCGAATCATTAAAGTATCATATCTCTTGATACGTATGATTACCATTTTTCTGCTGTTTTCATTCCGCAATCCTCTTCCGGTCATTTTCTTTTTATTTTCTTACGGCCACTGAAACGCGAACGTTTCGGATTAGAATCGGGATCTCCTTTGAAAAATTTATGATGTCATTTTTAACGTGCACGTACTACCGCATTGTCACTGAGAATAAGATGAATCGTTTCAGCAACTTCTGCAGCATTTTTATTCAACATATATGGAGTATTTCGAAACATGTGGGATCAACTCAGGGGCGGACAGAGCACACGAAAACAATGAAAAAGGTTCATGTTATAAGCACGTGTCCTATTTAAACTTGTTTCGAAGTCGTAGCCAGGTTTGCGTTACGATAATCCACGACAGCGTACCTTCATAGAAACTTGCTCGAAATGGCTACCTTTGCTTGTATTATTCGACAGACATCCGGAATTATTGAAAGATTGCGAAATTCTTTGACACGACGACTACAAACTTGCGTACGAACCGAGGGTGATCATTTTGAGCACCTCGTATGAGCACAAGCTATCGCGGATTACTGTAACGCAAAAGTGGCTGTAACTTTGAAACACGATCAAATAGGGCACATGTTTATGTGAACCTTTCTCATTGTTCCTGTGTGCTTTGTCCACTTCTGAAACACGCTGTATCTACTGTATTTATTAATTACAAATTTATCTTTATATGTACCGACATATACGTTTTACTTTATCGCAATTAGAATGCTAAACAATTCAATGCTAATGCACACTTTTTGAAAGTAGATTCGAAAATTCGAAATAGCTATCATTTAGGAAGCTTTAAAATTGTACATTCCAAAACATATTAATCCACTTTTTGCCGTTCATTAGGCTTTCCGTTTCATATGGAAAAGGTTCCCTCGGGGACGAACAGGCCATCGGGGACTTTGGGAAAATTCCTGGTGGGCGGGTAGAGATTTGGGATCGCTCTACATAGGATTTAATTAATGAATTAGAAATGGAGAGTCGACGATGTCGGCAATCTCCCGGTAAAAATTTTAATCCACCTCTGCCTTCCCTTATCGGTCATATTTTGTGCAGAATCTTTTACATAAAATGTACTGCCATCTATTTGATACTATTTATCAAACGAGTAATAACACTCGTTTCATCGTCGAAATTGTTAGACTGTCCGTCGACTGATCATCGATTGTTGGAGCTCTGTTCTTGAATTACCGAATGATCGAACACGTTGATTGATACTCCTAAATATTTCTCGTTTCTAACTAACGACGACACCAACGAATGAATTATTCTCGACGACTACGTCGCTTGTGAACAAAATTTCTCAGACTGGAAGAAATTTCGTGAATTTTCCTCATGATCGCTAAATCGTTTGGTTGATTGCGTGGAATCCAAGCATTACCCGTTACCGCTAATGGTGACAGTGCCAGACGCATTATGGTGCTGCCGGTGTTGGGTGGCGAGGAACAGTAAGGTAGCAAACACGAACATGCGACCAAGCGGCCTTCATTCGCTGCGACTCGGCTTGGTGGCGCCAAGCTGACCTATCTGTTCCACCAGCCACGATTGCTCGGTTTGATTGCTTGACTTCCTCGAGAATAGCTGCTTGACTACGCAACGTTTATCTTCTTCGTTCGTCACCAACGTGGAATAACGAAACAGTGATCATTAAGTATTCTAATTTCCTGAAAACTTCCAGCAACCTTCCGATAGAGATACGTGCGTATATCTCAACTGACGTTGCCGCGTGTTTCTAGCTGATATTTACGTTGTTTCTATCTTGGCCATGGTATTTTTGTGCAATATAGAAAGTTTAAATTTTAAAGGAAATTGTAATTGGAGCAGATCGATGAGTGAACCGCTCTGATTTCTATGCGTACGTATAGGGAAATAGTAATAGCAGAAACGAAACGTAAACGTAGACTTCTCATTATTTTGTTTCTCATCGCTAGTTCAATTAAACTGTTTTCGCAGTGACTTGTAGAAATAGACGTAAACAAATTTAAATACCCGCTCTCAGATCAAACGCGAGAACGCCTTCTTGAATGAGACTCGAGTAAACGAGTCGGTGAATCTTCAAGCAATTTTATGTAAAATTTCTGTTTTATTTCCAGAGAGCAATAAGATTTTTGACCAGCGTAATTTAAAAAATGATAAAAACAGTAACCTTATTTGCAAAATGAATTGTGAAAAAATAACTCTTTACAATTAGCTTTGCTCGTCAATAATACGCCCTATTTTAACATAATTGTATAATATTATGATCGGTTTGAATGTATTTTATTTTATTTTATTTACTTTTACATAATCCTTCCCTTTCGCACAAACTTTTGGACAAATTTTCGGTTTTTATAGTCGGTTACATAAAATATAAAATTTTCAACAACTACGTATATACTTTTGATCGGTTTGGTTCGAATATTTTGATAGAAAGTAAGAACACAGTTCTTAACTCGATAAAATAAGTTCTTCAATCGAATTATCTTCGCACAGTATTTTACATATTTTACTAAGCAAATGGTAGTTTCTACTATCGAATTTTAATCAGAGTTTTAAATTATAATTTTAATTTTGAAATGCTTCGCTTCTACTTTACTTGCGAGGTTAGTTTGCTTTCGTTATTCCTGTCTACGAATTTTTATCTTTCAATTCATTCTCACCTTCTCTATATCGTTTACATGAACATTTTCGATGAGAGATCGAAAGTGCTGAAAAAGACGATTCCACATAAACGATGAAGATTAAAAATTAAAAAGAAAAGAATAACCGACAAACAGAGATACGCCATGAGTGAAAATGTACATTTAGGATAATGAAACTTTCATGGATGGATGTCTTCTAGTAAATGACTTGCAGTTTCGATCTTCGCACAAAGCATTCAAGTACGAAGTTCAATAGTTACTTGCCAACTATAGTAAGCGCAATCGTAATGGGAAGATAAACGAAAATCGACTCACTGTCAGTACTAAATTACGCTGGCGCCTGATAAGCATTTTCGACGAATAAACCGATTTCCATAAAAGCCGTTCATTTCTCTTTCCCTTCTTTCCTTTTTGTTTCTTTTTTGGCGTATGTAACTGTTTCGCAATAACAGGACTGCTCCTTTCGTACAATAGCATATGCGAAACGATTACGATAATCGATCGGAAATCAGACCGATCTATCGCTGTGAGTACTTTCTATCTGATTACTTGATCGTGCGCGCTGTTTCCTCTAATCATCAGGTTTCATAATGCTACATAGCACAGCATAATTATTTCGAAAAATGATCGGCTACTAGCGATATGTATTGGCGTGGTAACATCGAGGTCGTGCAATAAATATCAGCATCAGCCTTGTTTTCCCTATCGTGTCATTCGATTTTTTGAGATAATTCGTGTTTCCCACCGTTAAACTACGCTTCCGGGAAATACTCTTCCCTGCTGAAACTAGTACGTTATCGAAATTTTCACCCGTAACTGATAAGATGAGACCTTTCAGGAAATAATTTTTACGCTTATGATAATATGGAAAATACCCAATCTAACCCGTATTCCGTATAAATAGTACCAGTTGCGCGTGTGTACAACTTAACTGCGTTATTTTTAATAAAGTAATTCCTATGGATCTTTGTACTATCTACAAGACAAAATGGACACCATAGATAGCAGCTCTGTGGGTAGCCTCGCTTAAAACCATACATTTTTCAATAGTACTCGTAACTTAGCCTAACTTTACCTATGTAGAATATACATATTTTTATTCATACACAGTTTTATGTATGCATCAAATATTTTTTTTCTCGGAATTACGTATATCCTTTTCATAGGGTGGCGATCGCTGACAATTTACAGGAAGATGATTATTGTTAAGAAGATGTCTTAAAGTATATGCCATTATTTTACATATCTCATTGACTGCAATCGAACGCATATTAATTATGTCGACGAGTAAAATGATATATTGTGTTCATGTTTGTATTAAATCAATTCTTCTGTAATTTCATTTGTGTGCTATACTATCGTTTCTTTCGTATCTATTCCCGTTTTCTCTGCAACATTTTATCATCGTCGTAAATTAAGATGTTGGAAGAAACAAGCAGAAGAGAATACAATCACGTTTCATTCGTTCATTTCTAGAACGTTAACTTCTTAATCGATTCTGTACAAATTTTTGATAAAATGTGTAATTCAGTTCAATACGAATGATCATCGAGAGAACATGGTCTGAGAAGCGTTTCACTGAGAATGAACAGCAATGTCTATTATACATACAGGGATGGTCTATCACGTTATATCGCTATACGACGAAATGAACCGATTCTCGTAGGCGACTACCAAATTCATCGCTGAAATGATAGTGCTCGGGGTAGTTGATGCATATTAACCGTGCAGGCACGGAATAGTAACCGGAGATACTTGGTGTTTATATTACCAATTAATTTCGAGTAGCATAATATGTAAGAACAGTAATTTCCCGTCTCGCGTAATGACTCTCGTTTGATAATATGTATTTCTACATTTATCTCTGAAACATCTAGTCTGACATAGCATTATTATTGCACGAAGATAATGAGCAAAGTAGGCGTCGTTATGTTGTTCAGAAGCAGAAAAAGATCTGACTGAGGCTGTTAGGTACTGTTTAATGGTAACAACAAATTTTCGGAATACCTGCATATCATTCCAATGCACTTTTAGACAAAAAAAAAGAAAAAATTTCATCGAAGAAGATACTCCGAAACTCCTGATTGTATCTGGATGTAATTCTTACTATTCGGGACTGTTTGTTCAAACGCGTTCCAACATCTTCAAACATCATATCGTATCAGAAAACCGGTATATACCTAAAACCTATCTAACATACCTGAGCACATTGAATACGCTTATACACCGGCTATACACCGTTAGCCACAAACATTAGTATTATAACGAAATAAAAGATTCTTATTGGTCGTATTTAATTGCACAAAAACGTTTGTTTGGACGATCCTGTGTCGCTACGGCTTTATATCCGGAAGGATAGTAGACACGTATAATCGAATTTCGTCGCTCGAACAAAGGAATGGTTTCCGCCGGTTTGGATCTGCGACGGCGCATGATTTCACTGACAGTGACAATGCGTGGTTCGGTTGGTAGCGATGGTTGGATATCGAAGAACAGTAAGCCAGCAACAAGAGCATGCAACCGACCGGCCTTCACTCGGCTTGCCTCGGCCTGGTGGCGCCAAGCTGACCTATCTGTTTTCACCAACACACAACTCGCCTTTGCACATCGGCTTGCCTTGCTCGACTGGCTGCTTCGCAGGAAAGTGCAGACGTGCTCGCGCAACCATGTTTTTCTCTATATATCGTACGTCCGCTCTCACGTGTGCGTGCTTCAAACGATTCGAGCGCGATGCGCCTCGTAATCGCACCAACCTCAGTATCGCCAACTTTTTTTTCTCGATCTGCACAAGGTCCATCAATTACCTCCTATACTCTCTGTGTCGTTCATCCGAGAATGATTTTCGCGCGAGCTTCCTCCGAACTCGTGACACTCTTTTTAGCCGCGTTTCTTCTCACCCACCCCCGCTCTTTTTGCTTTTTTTTTAAGACCGATAAATATCCGAGTATCTCCAAGCTCGTTGCACTGTTATCGGTTCGATATTTTTTCTACTCTTTAACATATATGTAGAGTGACATATTAAATCGTCAGTATGTACATTCGACACGCGATCAAGAAAAAGTGCAACTTTTTATAAAATGTTTCTCAAAACATGTTCTTACTAGATGTGCATCAAAGATTATTTATACAGTATATGAATGTTGATACGAATGAAACGTTGGTTATCGTCGTAATATCGAACATAATATTATTGTTTTCTATAGGACTTCGGTAAGGAGTAAGAAACGAACTTAGTATCTCAACCAGCGGAAATCCATGTCTTATGAATTTTCACAGATAAGGGCGGGAAGATAAATATTTTACAAGCATTTCATATTATCGATAAGTGGTAAAATGTCATTACCGGATATATTTCGCAACAACAACAAGGCTTTACATACTTTACCGTTACAACGCACAAGCTGATCGTGAGTACGCCGTGTACATCAAATTATGTTTTACGAGCGCTGCGAGCGATAAGAATTTATTTACAATATGGTAGAAAAACCTGGCAACATAGATACGAAACGTTCATGTTCAAACGTGAAATTTACGACAATGTTTCACGTCTTCGGAACTATCATTTATCGTAAAAGTAAAAAAAAAAAGAAAGATGAAAAAATATGTTGCTCACTTATGTTACATTAAATACATGCAAAACTAATTTGCTATGTTTTTTTAACGTTATGCAAATAATTTATATGACAAGAGTTCCTCTCATGGTTTCATCAACAATGAAACATTGAACGAACACATGGGCATATGTTTCTTTTACTTTGCGAATAGAAAGAAGAAAATCATTATGAATGAGCCCATTACGCAGATTGTCAAGTGTGACACACTTATGTCAGTAAACGACGTGTACGAATCGGTTTCTCCCCGAGGCAGTGTCCTACGGTCCGGAAACGGAGCCAGCGAATATCGCTATGATTGCAACCGTCTCGCGTCGATCTTGTGTCTGCGATCGTGACAAGGTCGGAAGGATCCGAAAAAGGACAGAAAAGCGGAACGAACGGATGAAGAAGGATTTATCGCATCTCGTTCGTCGATCTCTCTTCGTGTCCGTCGGGGGCCTCCCACTCTACCTTTGAGTTTATACGAACAGGCCACCGAAACCTGCTTTTCGACCGGTCGCCCTCATCATCTCCCCTCTTCGAATCCCGGTAGCACCGGTCTTCTTCTTCTCCCGCAAAGACCACGGTACTTCGTCGTCGTGTCAAGTTCAATGCCACCGTTTTTCGTATCTTGCTCCCTTCTTGTACGTTGCTTTGACTCGTTATCTCTTTCTTTCACCTTGCAAGTCTGTCTCAATTGCACCCTTGCCCTAATTTCTCTCTGTCCCTTCTATCCGTTACTATTTAATTCCTCGATAATTTCTTACTTTTACACGTACTTCTATTTACATTCTCCTTTATCCTGTCCATGTAATTCGGGATTTCCTGGTATCTCTTATCACGTCTCGTTTAATTAATCATAGTTTTTTTCTTATCTTTTCTTGGGAAAATCCAGATGCGTCGATATAAATGTAAATGTAAACGTCGAACACGATCTTTCGGCTATTTAATTTCTCTCATCGCCCTTCACGGGCGAAATAATTTTACTGCAAATCGTTTTTCTCTCTTAACCACTGCCGTATCCAATTTCGAATAGCACATTGCTGTCGGTTGCTTTCCCCGTAACGTTTCTAGAGCATTGCTAACGGATCTTTATCCCAATTCTGCATCTAATTTTTACCCTTCCGCTCCCGAATAGTGCTCATATTTTTCCTCCGATCGCAATTTCTCGTACGCAATTTCAGCAATGCCACGAATCTCCTGTACACGTTGCAATCGCTTCTGTTCCGTCTGTTCGCCAACGTGTTCGCTCGCTTTCTCTCTCCCTCTCGCTTCCTACACGGTCTTCCTGCTTGCGTATCTCTTTCTCTTGGAATCTCCGTTTTTGCCAGTTCTACGCACACCTCCTCGTTCGACAAACTGCTTATATCTTTTTCTCGGAGTGCGGTTCTTTCTCTCCTTCCGGCTGACTACCGTGCGTCAAAGCCTCTTTCGTACGTCATTGATAGCCAGCTGAGCAGCTGCCGAGCTACCGGCTACCATAATCGCTCTCCGCCTGCGATTCGTCGTCCCCTACATTCGTGTTCGTGTATACGTTCACAACAGCCGACCGAAAGCGGTGGGGTGCGAAGGAAATCGAAACGACGATTCGAGAAGAACGCGTTCGCGTGGCGCGCCCGGCCTTCTCGATTGCGATAATGCGTTACGAAATGGCCAAGCGTTTCCACCCTCTTTTCTCGCTGTATCTTCCCCGCTTGATTTTATACCAGTGTTTCATATATATATATATTTTTTTTTTATGTGTAATATAAATACATTTTTATGTATTTTATATATATATATATATATATATATATATGTATGTGTGTGCGTGCGTATATATATATATATATATATATATTATCATAATATTATAATAATAATAATAATATATTTGTACCGATCGCCTACGACGATTTCTCGCTTGTTTAACCAACCGTCGACCGCGACATGTCAAAGATCGTTTACTTGCTATAACGTGTCAAAAGAGCGTAAAAGAGTGGAACATGTCGGGAGGTTAGAGCTGCGACGACATAAAAAGGATGGCGGAGACGCGTAAGTAACGGAGTGTTGGTTATTCGATGCTTCTCTTGCGATTTAAACAGATCTTTGAATGTATTTCAATGATAATGAAGATTACACGTCAGATACTCGAAGCTAGATGAAATTGTATGAAACGAGCCTCTTAAAGCCTTTTATCTTAATCTCGGATCATGCATAGCTGATTAAAATTTGTTAACGTATTTATCAACACACGTTTGTTAGCCTGACCTAAATTCGTATTTACGGTTGCTCGTAAAATGAAACGTCGACTTACGGTAGACAGTGAAAATTGTCTGGAAAATGAATACAAAAATCGCTTCGAGTAAATAAAACTTCGAGTAAATAGCGATGACTCAGAATTTTTCCGTAAATCGATGGCAGCGTATTTTTATAGAATAGAACTAAGAAATAAGCATTACGCGAAAGCTTTTCAAAGAATTTCAAAGTTCGCTGTCTTTTATATGACACGCGATACTTCTTCATCCCTAATGGAATATCGAGTATTTAAAGGATTTCAGTGATTTACAACGAGCGTAAGCTCGTTCGTTAATTGAACGAAACAACGAGCCTTAGATCGTAACAGATACTCGAAGCGATACGCATTTGCGTCGACGCAAGATTTCAATCGCTCGATTTCTGAAATCCGTGTACGCTTCTTATCGTTTCACAGGCTGTTAAAGATTCTTTGTTCCATATCTTGTGGCGTTTTGTTGGGTTTTCCTAATACGCGATATCTTTTAATGTTTCCCAAGGACGTAATTCAATGACTTCTTCGTCACTGTTGAAAATCTATTGACGTTACTGAAAGAAAGTTTCAAATTTCTATGTCATTTTTTCCATCTCGATTATTCGATCTTATTATTTACGTCCCTATCATTTCCATGCTATGTTTCGTCTCGCGATGATTAACAACGAGACAATGTCACGAGTATGTGTAAAGTAAACACTTGTTGCGGCATGTTCTACAATCAATCCGGAAATAATGATAAGGATATGAACTTCAAAAATATAACGATTGCAACGTTTCATCGATGCAGACAGTCATCGCTTCAAATATCTTTTGTGATATTAGACTATTTTACTCTTTTGCTTAGTGTTAACCGTCCTTGTGCGGAAGATCATTGAAATTCTCTAAACACCTGCTACTCAACAGGGAATAAAAACCTATAGTATACCATTTCAAAATTCGAACGTAATCTTCAGAAATTCTTCACCTGTGGAACAGCTATTATTGGAATGCTATTATGAATAAACTACCTTTATTTGTGTGCTGTACAATTTCTATAAATAAAGTCTTCTTACATATAAAGAGAAGATATTTGAAGCGGCTAAATTTATTAGGATATCGTATGTGCGAATAAAAATAGAGAACACAAGTATTTCGTTGGCGTCAAATTGTATATGTAGGAAACATTTAATTTTCCTAATAGTTAAATAGTAATTCTACTAAAGGGAAAATTTTGCACTTTTTTTCGATACATGGTTACTGAGAAATTAATAGTGAAAAGATTAGTAAGTATCTCAATATGAGAGATTGTAATATAAAGGATGGTGAATAAATTTTAATGTAAAGGAACAATTCGAAATATATCTGGTCGAGAAGGGAAGATCGTCAAGGGACGTTGACGAGTTTATAAATGAGAATGTTTCTCGCCAATTAATATAGAAAAGTCGTTTAAAATAGTTCGTCGACTATTAATGTAAAGAGCGAATATTACGACATAGTGCTCGAAGAAGATCGTTCATTTCAGAAGCAAATACATAAGGACTAGAAGTAGTTACGAGATATGTAAACGGCTATAAGAAAGATTTTATTAAAATAAAACTCAACCTATTCGAACACCATGTCCGCAATCATTTGGTAATAAACCGGATAATTTCGTTCGAGTTCGTAGCATGGACGTGTATAGTGCCCGCAATTCATATTGCTTTAAGATGCCACTAATTGAAAACCTTTTACGATATGGAATGATCTCACATGGCGCACCGTTGAACGAGTCTTATCAAACGTTATGTATAAATCAGAGATAAAGCTGATGAGAACAATGAAAGAGCGGAAACGTTTAGAATCAAACGGAGAAGCACTTGGATAACTGAAAAAAAGACTGAGAAGTTTCTTTTAATATTTCAGGAACTAATCATGTTCGATCGTTTTATCGTATTTTCTTAAGGCGAATCTTATCTATATAACTAGAAATATATATATATATATATATATATATATATATATATATATATATATTTCTATCTACAAAGCAGTGATGCAGTTGTAAAACCCATGTAAGTAGACATTGCAATTTAAAAGGAAAGATATAATTCTAAAGATTCCATCAACATCTTTTTCTAATCACAATCGAAAAAGAAATATCGCTTGTTCCAATTACGTAAATCGCTGTTGATGTATATTTAGTGCAAGTATATACACATACTAAAATTGCTAAAATCATTTCTCTAGTCGCTTGATTTTGATCCTACTAGCTACGTTTGAGCAAAACTAAAATCTAAACTCTGGAAGCATAATTTAACAAATGTAGAAAGCTAACGAATAAAGCTACAAGAATGAATTAATACAAAGTTCTTTGTAAAAGAGTTGATCAATTTTACAATGCTACGTCTTTGCTCATTGATGCTAAAGACTATGTGACAAAATATGAACGTATTAAATCATGCACAACATACGTTATAATCTAATTCAAAATTAAGAAACGCTTCCATAATTAATTATTTATCTAATTTTAAACGTGTCTAGGAAACGTACACTTCTACAAATTTGAACATTTGTTTATGAATATTGATTATCGCGCGCCTCTTTCGTAAACAAAGGAACGTGAAACATAAAGTCTAACCTGTCGTGTAATCATACTCGTACGTGTACTTGTTATTCCGCATTTAAACAAAAACTTAGATAATATTAAACTGCCACAATAAACTCGTCTGAACACAATTTTTAAGTTTCTTATTCCTGATTTCGTGTACACAGTTTTCATATAGCTTGCTGCTTTCTTATAAAAAATGACGTAACTGTACGTCAGAGATATCTAGCTATAACTTCTAGAGGGAGAGAGAAGAAAACACATCCTTACGTCAGTGGCGAGCAGCTATAGTTTATGAAAAGACAACTCTACGTTAGTAACTGCGAATATGATAATACTCGTAATATATAGGTCTTAATGCATACGTGTCACATATACCTTGCACTTTACATATTTACGATAAATTCGACAAAACTCAAGACGTTTCTTTTAAAAGCATTCTAAACTTTACGATCTGGTTTTCATAGCTCGTAAAGATACAGTCATCATATAAGTTCCTCTGACATTTTTCAATGTTGGGTAATACGTGAAAAGAGATCTAATACTGTGTATTACACGTTGCAATTGAAATAAGAGTAATGGCACGGTTCGTCTGGTTCTCACTTAGTAAACGGCTGCTGTCGGCGAGACAGTGCGTATGTTATATGGCTTGCTGTGAGAATGCTTTTTTTTGTCTATATGTATAATCGTTGACTGTCTGACACGAGAGTTATCACAACGGCCTACCGGTGATCCGGAGCGGCGTCGTCGTCAACTTACGGAAATGTGGCGCCAAGATATTCGTTACGTACATACAGGCTCATTTCACGTAGGTATGTAACACTTACGTACTTACTTTGCCGTATTAACGTTGCATATCTTTCAACGCACATATTCTCGGTGCGTAGCCGACTTTCCATCAATGTAATAGTTTCTATGTACAAGCGATACATTCGGGTAAATATATAAATCGTTGGTTGTATTTGTACAAGGTATCGTGTGTTTAAGATTAAGGCAAAGTTTGATTTTTCTGATTCCGCGACGCGCAACACACCGTGTAATAAGTCCTAGATGACTGTGTTACTAGTTTTGTTGAAACAAGTTTTCAGAAATATGGAAATTCTGATGTAAATAATTTTAGCGAATGTTTCCACGCTTGTATGTAACGTAATATACTAGGTACTACTATAATCTAAGTAGTGCTATATTAAATAAAGCTCTGATCTAACTTCGACAGTATGAGAATTACAAGCGAGGAAAGAGGAGAGAAATAAAATTGAACATTAGCTTTTGGAAATATTCAAAATAGAATTACAGAAAATTCGAAATGAACTTCTTAAAGGATGTATCTTTTATTTATTTTATCGATGATATCCGAAAAGTGTATTGTTTAACGAAGAATACTATAATGTGTCGAGAAATGTTTAAGTGTTCGAACAATGGAAGAAAGGATTTTTATGTTTCTCTATACTCCCTCTATCGACATGACATACGCATACTATGATATCGGCAAAGCATCTATAATGTTTATTGAACTATAATTTTCTAATACATTATATCCTGCTGACATTAAAACAAAACGCGTGTGTTACATAATTATATAAAATTAATATTTATACATACGTGAAAAATATTCTTGTAAACACGGCTGTAGAATATGATTGGCAAATGCGAAATAGAAAGTTACGATAGATAAAATAAAGAGAGCTTAGCAAGAAAACAAGAAGTAGCAGGAAAATATTTTCTCAGAAGTAAACGTAACAAATTTCTGTTTACTGTGCCGTACACATTACACGAGTATACGTATGTGTACGAAGGTGTATCGCGGCGATTTACAAGTTGAATCCACTGGTAGAAGAGTCGTTGTAGTCGAGGAAATACGTGGCCGCATTGGTGCACGTAGCAATGGAATTTTCATTCAAGCCAACAATTAGTATTCTAAATGTTCTTAGCATGGACTTTCAACGCACGTCATTCAGATTCCTACTAAACTCACAATCAGCTCTTATCAAATCACAGTTAGCATATGCGGAATAACAAGTTCACCTCTGAGTTTTCGAGGTTCTCTGATGAACATAAGTCGCATAGAATACAACTAAAATAGTAACTGATATAAAGAGAAATCTAGTAACTTGATATCGATTTACGAGAAAGATACTGTTGGACGTAACAGACTTAAACGACAATTTAAGTTTCAATAAAATCGTTTTTAACGATTCGAAGCCTGATACTTTCGAATAATTACGCGGTATTATCTTTTTTTTTCGCAGAGAAACTCGCAGAGATAAATGTATGGAAATACAAAGCTCGATATTATAATTTCGTTCGATAAATCGTTTATTTTCGGAAATTTTTGATATGCGTGAGGGGACGTGGAACTTTCATGCGCGAACAAGTACAAGTACAGAAATTGTAATTACCGAACGACGAATATGCACGGCACAACAGTCAGTGATAGTTAACGCCGACATGCAGACGTTTTGCGACATCGCAGTATCATTATCGAATATCGGCTTGCACTTCGTGATTTATGCGATAATTCGACTGCCCCGTGATTTACGGATTTAATATATTACGATCGATTTCGAATTCGATCTCTCCAGCTTTTCTCGACTAAATTAAAATATCAAACCGGCGAGTAATAAACCACAAAACCGTAAGTAATTTCACGAGTCAGTGAGTGCAAGTCGCTTTTCAAACATGACAATACTCAAGAAACTTAATAGTAAATGTAGAAAATGGTATATTTACATTTGGGAAGAGAAGAAAAGAATGTATACTCTATCACGTTTGACGCGCAGGAAGTGCACGTTAAGTCTTAAAAAGTTGAAACAAACTGCTCGATCATTTCCTCTTAAATGGAGCTTCCTAAGCTGGAAGTTTCTCTGAATCATGTATTTGGATTTTATAAGCGCAATCAAAGTGTTACCAGATCTAAATAGAACCGATAGATATAAAACTATAGAAATAACATAAAACAAAATTATAAACCACTTGCCAATATTAACAAGAACACGATTATTATCTGGATTGCTTCTCACTGAGCTGGCAATGAAAAAGCATATTACCATAAAAGAACAGTAATGCTTCCTTCAGTCGAAACATTAACTTTAATCTCGTATCAAGATCCTAGTATAACTACATAAATATTATTGCAAAAGAAGAATAAAAAGATGTAGAATAAATGACTAAGCTATATTTATTTATTTTTTAACAAAATTCATAATACAGAACTTTTATCAACCAAATATCCTGCTGCAGTATGAATAATATTAAAATTATACATGAATATACAAAATGGAATCATCCTGTTGTAATTATCGCTATAATCAGAAACAGTCAATCATTCACTATATGTATGCGAGATCATCGTAAGAAAAATGTAAACTAAAAGATACATCGGAACCTGTAGATTGAAATCCAACTTCATCAACATAATCGAAACACGATTCGGTCGAAAAGCGGAAAGTTTTTTAGACAAAATAATTTTTGCCGAGAACTCACCATATGGCAATTACTAGCAAATTTTATGCGTATCTACTTTAAACCACTGATTTATCAATTTCTGTTTTCATGTAACGAATCAATTATATTAATAACATTTGAGATATTCAAATTCGTATTCTTTCCTCTTCTTCTTGCCTCTTGTCCACTGTCACCGTCTCGATAATGGAATATCGATAATCGAAAACAGAGAGTATAGAAATTTAATTAATAATTCGGCTTCTCTATCGCACAAAATACTTGTTTTCAAAGTAAAGGATTTCGAACCTAGGAAACAATGAAATTGGCGCTTGAATTAAACCACAGTTGACAATGGAAAAAATAAAAAATCGACAAGGATAATATAATACGTTGCTCTTGTTTCAGTCAGCTCCGTCAATTTCAACAAAGCTCCGGCATTAAAACTTACAACGAACGAGGAAGAACAGCTAACTAACCTTGTTTCGAACTCGTCTCTATATTATACATATTCAAATTCGATCGCTACGTAACGTATGGACCGAAAGTACATGTGTCGAACAATTTTGGACGTTAGCATGACATTGTTACCGAGTACGTAATTTCGTATTAGGAAAAGAGACGAGAAAGAACAATAGGAATAAATCTAACCTTTATAAACGCGTTATGCAAATTGTTACCGAGTTGAAACGAAGAAAAGGAATTTTCCAACATGCGTTGAATTTTGAGCGTGGCGTAACGTTGAACCGAAGCATCTGCCGTTTCAATTCCACGCCGACGTACCGTCTGGCTTGACGGTATCGACAAGAGAAAAATAAACGCGTTCACGTAGCGCGGACGAAGCGAGCAAGAATCGTAGTGGTTCGTCGTCGAGGTCCACTTTCGGTATGCAAGAGGAGAACGCGGCACGACGCGTGTCTATATTAAACTCGCTCGAAAGTCGTGTGCGTGCGTAAGCTCTCGGTAAGCCTGCAAGCACAACCAGCCTTTCCCGTTTAACCCGAATCAGCCATATTCTTAATGGCAATGCTCGATTTGATATCCCTCGTTCAATTCTAATTTCCCTTTTCACCATTCATGTTCTCTCTACGAGCGAAAATTTGAAAACTAAACATTTAAACATTGTGTTAGATTTACGAGAAAAGAATATAGCTACCGCGATAATACATCGACCTCCGAAATCAACGAACGAACGGTTCAGATTGCGCAACGAAATGGCATTGGTAACGTTCGGGAAGATTTGACCTCGTCGCTCGAATTTTCTCTTCGTTGGCATTTCTTGCGAGATCGATACGTACAAACAACGTCAATCAATTTCGCGCAATGACGATACGGTTTGGGTAACCTGAGAAACGAAACAAGTCTGTGGCGATTTCTTTAATTCGCAAAAAATCCGACGTAGTGGACGGAACATTGGATTTCATTGATTTGTAATTTGCAAGAAAATTCGATTAGAGGGAACGAGCGGATCATCGAAGCAGCAGCTACGAAATCAAGCTTCAAATTCGATTTCGTTTCATTCATTTTATCGGCCGTGTCTTTCATCGATTGTTCTTCAATTTCGTATCAACTAGCAAACACAGGCCGATCTACGTGTTCAGAATTTTTAGCCTACAATTTCTACGGATGACTCACAACTTGGAATCACAAACTAGTTAGTTGGAAAGCTTCCAATTTATTAGGGACACCTCTTCGGGAAAATCAAAAATATACGACAAAGAAAACATTAAGATAAAACGTTCATCACCAGTCAATTCTTAACTATGCTTATATTTTATTCTTCGTTCTAACGACTTTCCTCTGTTCCATAATTATCCTGCATCAGTCAACGTTTGCTTTTAATTAAAATTATATTCCTTATAATTTATATACGTAATATCTTAAAAGAATCTTTTTTCAATTGTAACGAAGATACAAGAATACGGATTCTAATTAATATACGAGCATAAGACATTTACGTATTTCAAAATTTATTGAAACGGTCTTTGTGCTAGAGCAAATGTGAAGTGAAAGAGACACATATTGAACAAGAAGACACTACAATTATCTGAAACATGACAGATCTTCTCATGGAAAAGATATATTCGTAGCTCCATTAATACATATTCATACGTAGCTTCCAGCTACTACCATTTCGTGCAGATAGCGATAGGGGATTACGTTTTTTAGCTTCGAGGTAAATTTTTAGTATTTTCTAGAAGTTTTTTTTTTAAGTACTGCTACGATTGACTAATTTCTTTATTTCTCATTTGTTCTCTCAGATATTTTTTTGAGGAATTTACGAAGGAGACACTATACGGTTTTTTTCCAAAAACAAAAAACGAGACAAGCAAATCTTTAATTTTGTTGTTATATTTATGAATAAATACTTCTTAGTAATTGTCCTCTACAAAACAATGCAGTACTTGCCAGGAAAGATATTTAAAAAGTGTTGAGGATTGACATTAATAGAAAAAGTAACAAATGGGCACATTACAAATGGAAATAATATAAGAGTGTGTCTGACCTTTTTTGCTCAGTATGCCATTAGCCAACTCACTTACAAACGTTGAGATTATGTGATTAACTAAATTTGAATACCACTTTTTAGTCTCGTTGTCAATTAAGACATTTTGTCCTTTGTTTTCGAATCGCAGGATTATTTTTTACTTTTCATGTATTCTATAAGTATAATAATATTACGATAACCTGTAGAATGAAATAATATTGATATTACTACATTTTCATACACTACCTCGTAAGCTAATTCATTTAAACAAAAAGAAATAAAAGATAAAATTGCAAAAATATTAATTAATATTTAATTAACGATGGGATTTAATGTTTATTTTAAAGGAGTAAAGCTATAAAATAATGTCCAATACTATTTGCAATATGTAGAATGACATTTCATAAATTATCTTCGCTACCGTGTTCTACAGCTGAAAATGACACAAAGATAAATGATTTTGCATAAAGAAAAAATCATAAATCGCTTGGAAAATTCATTAGGAGCCAGAAAAGTGGCATCACCGTCTATCATATACAGAGAAAATAAAGATAAACGCTCTTATCATGATTTTCTCTGTTTTTCAGGTATTTTAAGGAGTACCTATAAACAACAAGAACAACAATCAAACATAGCTAAACAATGGCTTTTTATGCATCAATGCAAGTTAGATTTACCAATATAATTGTTGGCATGTGTCAAATAAATTCAATAAATTCGGTATTGATCGTAGGACTGTATCGACACACACGAATAACACTTGGAAATGCAAAAACGTACATACATATACGTATATCTATGTAATATAACATCAACTGAATTTATTCAATGAGCCAATTTGTTACTCAATGTATACTTGACTCGGCAAATCGATATGAAAAAAGGAATGTCATTTTTCTATGTATATCCTATCCCGTGTTACGTTAGAAATATCCATAATTACTTTAGCTTTCTTTTTTTCTTGTTCTCATCACGGTCTATATTTTTTATCATAATCTTTTAATAAAACTTTTATGGTCCTACGTTTACACAACATTTTCATCTTACTCTTACCTATGGTGCGTATTTAGCAGAGTATGTGTAGAGAATCGTCGCGTGATATCCTGTATAGTACGCTTATATATTAATAAAAGTTGTTCATTCTGCTTGCATCTTAGCAGCAATGAGAAAGTTGCTGCTTTTCTGTAACTCGTGCACAACTAAAAACATTAACGTGTGTAGTTTTTAGAAATACGCAGAATGCTAGCCAACTTAAACTTTGGAGCTTCTAATTAAAGAACTTTTCCAACTTCGCATCTCATGCCATGGCATGGTATATAGGAACACACGTGACCGACGTAAACTTTTTATCTATCTTTTGTTTTAATAATGAGATAAAGGACAAAAATAAGAAGGTCGTGTTAAATCTGTTGATTTCTTCCTGAACCTTTTTTTTATCTCCTACAACGACACAAAGGGGCTGGAGACCACGGAGACACATCCTCGTAAGCACGGATTTCTCTCATGGAGAATACTAATCTATACGGCATATTACGTATGTATAATACCTTAATAACGAAGGAAAATGAGATTCATAAGAATTACTCAAATTTGTATTGCGACTACTAACTAAGCTCTATGTACGTTTTAATAAAATACTTATTTTTATAATTGTTGCTAATTATACTCGTTAGATAAATTGCTATGTAAATTTGACCATACTCACAATAATTTTCAAGGTCATGTAAATTTTCCTACAGTATTTTGTACAAAAATTATGCATGTACATGCGATATCAAGGTAACTTCGAATTGTTTAACAAGTAATAACTGGGGCGCGAATTTTTATGTAAATTTATGTTTTTGAGAATATAATGAAATAGACAGAATCTCCGTAGAATATTTTTTGGTATATCAAATAATACAGGAAGTGTTACACTTTCGATATATTACATATCATTTCATATTATCTACATCCTGTGCAATGTTGCACTTTCAAATTTCTTACAAGCGCATAAGAATCCGCAGTCTAGTAATAATTCTTTTGCGTTATTATGCACACACACACGTAATATGTATATATAGATATTTAAAAACGTTAACTAACAAATTATTTATATAAAATAAAAAATTTGTTTCTTTCTCTCACAGTATTATGTCTCTATAGCATCCGACATTTCTAGGTACAGATTTTTTGCAGAATGCACATTGCAGAATTTAATGGCTCATAAAGAAAGAAAAGTTTATGACAAACGTACGTAAAAGTATATCTAGGAACTAGAAAGCCAAACGCGATAACGACAATACGTGCCTCAAAGTTCTTCAGATTTAACTATTATATAAATTATAGTAAGCAGAATTCTGCTACGATTCTAGATCATATCATGGTACAAAAATTTTCTATCAGGACCATTATTCTTTCTTCTCAATGTTACCATTGTGAACGAAGAGAACCACATTTGCAAAAATTAGTTCCAATTAGTATTCTGTGATTCTTTTACTTCTGATTACGTTCAATCGTACTGTTTATATCCGAGGTAAATCTTGGAAAATAATCGAATATACGAAAGTCTCAACAAATCATTAACGTCACTCTCTATCTTTAAGTACGTTTCTATGTGAAATCAACAAAGTCATGCAAGTACTTGTACGATTGTGTAACAAATGCTGTGCTTTGTAATTAAATGCGTTATAATAAGGCGCAAAAATAAATAATCATGCTATAACAAAACAATTAAATATAAATCTATTTTATCAATTTCTCTAAAAAAGAAAATATATATTTGTCATTGAAGACTGCAAGCAGTTACATCCGAATACGTAGCGCAACCCGACCTGTTAGATAGTCAAAAATAAACCGATTATAACATATAAAGTTGTAACTAACTTCAACAAACGGAGATATTTTCAAATATTTTCAAAGATACCCGATTCGCTAACAGACTCTAAAAGAAGAATACCACCTGCATATGTAAATGGAAAATTTATATACGGATAAAGAGCTTAAATGCTTTAAGGTACCAGTGCATCGTGTACATGCTATTTTACATTTAAATTTAAAAGAGCGTGGGTTTGTTATACCATCCGATCGGGCTTGTAACCTTTGGGTATTACGTTTTCTTGGAAATAATTCTGGGGATTGAGAAGAAAATAAACTTGGAAAATATTTTAGACAACGTATCATAATATAAATGCATTTATACGTCTGTGCAAACGAATACAAAACATTTTAACTCTAAGGGATTTACTTGCTCCTAAACTATTGCTTGCTGAACTGTTTGATTCTTACTTCCATTCAACTTTTCGACGTTATCAAGAAACATAATAATCCTCTAACATTTACCGTGATCCGTGGCTCAAGTTTATTCATTGAATAAAGCGTAATAATCCTTTCGAAAATTATTTCTTTTTTTACAATTATTGCATTTGTATGTATGCGTCTTGATTTTATTCGTTGCATAAGATGTGATAATTCTTTGGAAAATAATTTCTTTTCCTTACAATTATCATTGTCGTCGTTTTGTATTGTTTCCTAGAATAATTGTGATCGATGGTAACAGCACTATTTTCGATAATAATTTCTTTATCTTGTCGTTATCAAGAAATTTCCTGTCGTTCACGCTGCACTCGATTATGTGTAACAAACAAATGAAGGTGAATACGACGCTATTTCTATAACATTTTCCTGTTCATAGTTAGCAGTGATTAGGCGATTATAGCGAGCGTTTTAGACCAATAACGACGCTTATTTCTTCATTGCCTAAAGTAATCGTCGCCATATCATAACGCTGATTCCAAGAAACAAGAAATCCTTGTTTGTGTATTCAGTATGATTTTAGCTAACGTGGCCATTCGCGAACATCAACGCGCTGTCAATAGATTTAACTGTTCTTCAAGCATCTAACTAACAGCTTTCTCTATTCCTGTAATACTTCTTCCCAACAAAAATTCATGGTGAATACAAAATGTTCCAGTATTTTTTCCTGAGCAAACCTTTTTTGTTATGTTTAATGCGTAAATATGGATCATTAGATGTTTTATTAAAAAGTTAAAAAAAAGAAAGAAAGAAAAAAAAGGAAAGGAAACATCGATACTTGGTAGATTTATTTCGACAGTGCTGTACGTGTAAGTTCATTTTCCTTTGTTTTGAAATGTTGAAGTGTTTGCGTTTCCATCGATTGAAAAATCCTGATAAAGTCTACCCACAATTAGTTTATCCACGTCTCTGTGTGTTTAAACAATTGAAATACAACGTCATATGAATTGTTGCTAGACGATAACAAATTGCAATATAATAATATTGAAAAGACTAAATTCGTTTAAGTTTGCAAGCCATGATTGTTTAAAGCATTATGAAAACATTCCTTTTTTTATTTTATAAGATTACAAGCTGTACGTATCTCACAATAAAAAATACAAAGAGCATCTGCTACCAACGTTTTCCGTCTATAGAAAAAACAGGCATTAATATAATTTTTTTTTTTTTGAAAATGTAAATTAAAAATTTCCGATAAAAGGCCAAATGTACCGACTTACTTAATTCAGGCGATAGCACTACTTTTACTTTGAATTATTTTTTGTAAGAATACCGAACGATTACGTATGATTAAGGAAACTTTGTTTTATCCAAGAGTGAAGACGATAAAATTGTTCGGGGAAATCATTAAAATTCATCGAATTTCTTGTTCGGGTAAACGAATCGGAAACGAACGTGCGAAAATTCTATTACAGGGAAAATATTATTTGCCGAATTTATATCAACGAACGGATGGCAAACAAGCGAAATTGAAATTGTGCTTCGACTGTCACAAACTTCCGGTTTTGCTTTCGGCCCGTCTAGCCAACTGTGTTGGCCTAGAGCAAATATTTTCGCCACAAAATGATAAACGATGAAGCACCTTTTTCGCGATGGTGTCCACAAAAAATGTCAACCTTTCCGGCAGGTAGAACCGCAAACAGAAATCATACCGTTCCCTGTTAAGTTTTATCGAGGTAAAAAAAAAAAAAATAAATGATGAGAGCTGTATTTAGGGTACAGACATTCTAGGGCAACGAATTCAGAAAAAGTCGAAGTAATTGCAGCGATGCGAGTATCCAATTACGATTTCATTTCAAGAGAGTACTGTTGCTCGAAACCCGTTCAAAATTACTCAAGCACGTTCTTGTTATCCTTTTCTAGTCTCAAGTTGTATCGCCACGTACAACGCTACAATTTTAATTAACTAATTGTAAGGTAGTAACGCATAGTACTTTCGATGTTGCTCATACGTAATTATGCACGTTTACTTAAATTATAACACGCGCGCGCGTATACACAATATTACTAAATATCATAAATATTTATTAAAGAAATATTTGTATAAAATATCATAAATATGCATACAGTACGTGAAACAACACTTTTGATGAAAAAAGATAGAATCTTGTTTTATCTTATGAATGAATTTAAGAAGAATGGACGCAATTTTAATTTCGTTACGTTAATACATTCATTCTTGAAAAATGTGTGAAACAACAGTTACTCATTACGTAAAACAAGATATTGGTTAATTTAAAAGTATTAAATTTTGGTGCCTCGATAAAGGAAATTCTTCTTCTTTAAATAAAATAATTTGAAGCGTCCTATTACTCTGTTCTCAGTAATTCACGAAACTGATCACTCTTTTTTGTTTGATCTGATTTCTTTCTTTGGCAATTTCATACACGTTCTATGACAATTAAGGTACGGCTTTGTTTATTGCGAGAGTTCTAAGAAATTGATGAACTAAAGAAGAATGACAAGTAAACATTCGTACCAAGTTTTTGAACTCGTGACAGCTATTACTCATTGCATCATTTTTTTAAAAATACCTGGGATATTGTTGTCTCAATTAATTAGTTGCGAGCTCCTCTGCAAACTTTTGTGTCTTAGTATTCTTGTAGGTTTGCGTATGTTACCAAAGGTGATCGAAAGTATTGTTAGAAATTTTCATCGCAATCTAATCGAGTAAAATGTTATCTTTACTTCGGATTATTCGAATATTGGTTACAAGATACTAGATTATATTACGTAAATGTGAGAGGCGCACGTATTATACTCCTGTTAAAAATTACATCATTCGCAAATGTTATCTTTCAAATTTATGTAGCCTCTTCATTTTTTTTTGTTTTTTTTTTTTGTTTATAGATAACGAACAATTATCGGCAATTAAGGCAATTATCCCCTACCTATTCATTTTATCACATACAACTAGCACGATTTTATAGGTCTGTAAATAATACTTCATTTATCGTCAATCTGACATTTATTGCAGCATTATATATGTACTACGTATAAGACACCTGTTCTCTGATGAATTCGTCTTTGATAAAAGACATACTATATCGGGGATTTAGATATCGTTCGCTAAAATAAAGAAAGACTTACTTCTCCTAAGAAAGACGATAAGTATGCGTATAATATTATAGGGTGACTTATTTTACTAAATTCGTTTTAAATTTCAAATTGTATTGAAGATAGATATTTAACCATATCAAGCGCTAAAAAAGAAACTATATCGGAAAAACTACAATACTAAACAGCTAACGCAATATTCTTCTAATTAATAATAAACGTAAGATAAGCAAGAGCAAGACGGAAAGTGATCATCTTAAACTATAAAATGTAGTCTGTAACATAATGTGTGTAATAATGTGTGTTATGTAAAATGTTAAAAATGTAACCAACATCCACATACATAGAACTGTTGAAAGTTACTTTCTTATCACATCTCTGTTAATTTTGCTCCAACTACTTGTCTCTCAAAATGTGTTTTTAAACATCGCATCACAATATCTGTGCGAGCGACGATATCCTAAAACGTAATTAGTAATTACATATGTATCTCGCAAAGCATTCTTATTTAGAATCTTTTCATTCTGCAAAATCATATAAAGATCGAAATCATGAAATCAAAATCGAGACAACGAAACTCTTTCTAATATTTAAATAACCACTCCGACAAACTTTCCCTAATGTACACATCATGCAAAAGGTGTACGAATCAGAATTATCCCATACGTCGTCCCATTGATTGAAACAACAGTCGAATGCTTTTTATTTACCAACTTATTTACCAAGTTTCGCGATTGTTAGGGGAAAAAAGCCTTTCACGATGCATTATTGACGCGTGATACTTTGCATATCATACGGTTGAAACAACGTTGAAACGAACAATAACGTTGATCGACACAATGATACTTAAGCCATTAATAGGGGTAAACAAGCGATTTAGCGAAAGCGTATCGAGGAAGCAAATCGAATTTTCTGTAATTTCGAGTGATAATATCGTTATTCTGACCGAATATTCGTATCAAGAGAGAGCAATACGCCTAATCATGCGATTTCATTTTCTTCGAATCGAACGACCGAGCTATCGACGGGGCTGCTGCAGCAAGAAAAAAATTAGTCGCAGGTAGTGAAAGCGGTGGTAAAATTCGCGTCCACTGCGAAGATACGCGAATATGAGATTTATTCGGTGACACGAATCGCGATAGGGGAGCGAGTTATCGTAAAGAGGCTATGGGTTTTCGCGATACCTTCTAGTAACCTGTCGAGCTATTACGCTATTACGACCTGGGGGCCACTAATGGGGCCCATGCTGTGCACGAAGGAATCACGTTACGCACGCATGCAGCTACGGTCAGCCGTGTGCACGAGTCTCTCCGCGCTCTGCGTAGAGCGTACAGCGTGTAGAGTAGAGCATAGAGGAGCACAGAGGAACGCGTGGCTATGCCATGCACCGCAGTTCGACTCACGGCTACGATTATTGCAGCGTGCACACAGCCAGCCACCGGTGCAGCGTTCCGCGGGGAACAAACGTCTACACGAAATACAATACTTTCGTACGTGCCATTCGAGCAAGCCTCTGCATTTACAGCAGTCCATGATACGCCTTCGTTCCTACCAAATACACCAAACTTTTCCATCGAGACGATACTATATACACGTCCGAGCCGACGCGACACGCTGACGTTCCTTTCTTTTTCTACTATGTAATAGAAACGCTCGCTGCTCTTCTACGAGCGGATCTAATTTATTACCCGTGCGATTGCACCGAGCTATTGATAACGGAGCTGCAACAACTACGTCGCACTACGTACACGTTCGTTCATGCTTCTTATCTATCGACCACGCATTCGTCTCAACTGACTTTTTTCTCGACACGTTCCTTTCGCTGCCAATGATTAAAGAACACGTTTTGTCTCGCGCGACTCATTTACATTTTTTCTCCCTGCGTAGCGCCAGTCAAAGAAACCAATCTACGTATACTAGGCGCTCGTATCTGGACGCTTTCTCTCTCTCTCTATCTCTATCTCTATCTCTCTCTATCTATCACTCATTGATTTTTATACAGAAACAGTATTTAAGACAAATATTACAAACTAACGACGAACTAACAATTGAAAGTAATATTTATTAGAAACGAATGATTTATTATAGGAAATTTATTAATATTATTAGAATTGAATAAAAATTCTTCGTCCTTACCCCGTAAGTTTAACCACCCTAGTATTCCTAGCAGTTTATAAAAAATCTCTTCGTCTGATCCGTAACTTAAAAATTAAATAGGCCGATGATAAAATATCGCAACACCTTCATAAGTTTCATCATACAAATTCTAATCTTTCCATTGCAAGTGGGTGAATGATTTTTCATGTAAAAATCAAACTCGTAGTAACGTTATGCTACATGCAATTACGATAGTATCGATTAGATAACTAAATCATTACCGGTACTGTCACTTGTAATTTACATTGTGTTTTGTCAAACACAAGCAAATGCTTGGATACTTTTAAACGTTAGCTCAACAGCGGACATAACACTTTTGGACAGGAAGACTGCTTCGCACGAGTATTAATCTATACGATATCTTACACATGCACACAACTTCGTGTACACGTACGTGTACGTACGTGAGCAGATGGCGAGCGGAAACAAAGAAATTAGTACATCCGTGAAAAGAAGAACACCATTTCTCGGTCAAATATTTTGAAAAGGAAAGTTTGTCCAACGACGTTCAGTTAATGAATTGTTGATAGACTTAAATATTGAACATTAATTATACAGAACGCGGTCGAATAATGTTTGACGTGAGATAATTTCTAACGAGAAAGTAAGAAAAATATGGAACACAGAATAATAATACAGAACAGAGAATATAATTAACTCGTCCGAAGCATAATTTTCGAGAAAATCGAGTTTGAAAATTTATCAAGTGTACTCGAATCTGGCTAATTCCACATTGGACAGGAGTAAATAAATAATCGACAGCGGGTTAGTCTACGTAAGAAAATAAGTAGAAATTGTAAAATGAAATATTTTCACAAGACGCTCTGTTTCCGAGAAAAATAAATTTGAAAATTTATCATACATGTGTAACAGGCCGATTCTTAACTAAACACGTTCAAACTCTGTTTTCTTCGCGATAAAGCTGTAAATAGAAGTATTTTGTTCCACACTCCTTACTTGTTCTTGGCTGTAGAATTTATTTCTGCCATTATTTATTTCTGTCCAGCCTGGAATTACCCAGGTTCAAGTATATTTGACAAATTTTCAAGCTCGGTTTTCTCCAAAACAAAGAATTTTATTCTACATTCTCGTCTTATTTTTTCATAAGGAATCATATCATGCCTGTCTACAATGCGATTAGTTATATATATAACGTTATTTTTGCCGAGTTCCGTCCGGGGCTTCTTTAAATTCATTCATAATTAATTTTGACTGAAGAGAAGTAAAGATGGTCAAAACTTCTACTATCGTTACGGTTTGCATAGCTAAATATATTTGAAAATGTAAAGAATATAGATGAACTGAGCGTACCGTATTTTCATATAGCAAGAATTCGTAGCAAATTTAACTTGGAAAATAAATCTTAGCAAGATATACTCGTACAAACTCATGTCGAATTAAAATCGAGTTATATTATCCGTCCAAACGTGAGACAGTAGCGACATGATTCAAATCATCAAATATTATGCAATCTAGTGTAACAATTTCAGCATAGCAATCAGTTTGAACACATTGTATTTCGGACATGCATTTATTATACAGGGTGGTTGGTAACTGGTGGTACAAGCGGAAAGGGGGTGATTCTACGCGAAAAAAGAAGTCGAAAATATAGAATAAAAATTAAAAAAAAAATTTTTTTTTTTTAATTTTTCCATCGGGACAACGATCTACAGTGAGATCCGTTATAACGAGACGTGATAAAGTGCACGCGTACCGAGCGAAAATTCAAAGTCGATTTTCTCGAAAACAAAGCCTCAAACGAAAAATTTTTATTCTATATTTTCGACTTCTTTTTTCGCGTAGAATCACCTCCTTTCTGCTTGTACCACCAGTTACCAACCACCCTGTATATCTAGATAAGAACGTTTCGTCCACGACGTCAACAAACAATAATTATTTCCGTAAAGCGTGCATTATGTTCAGACAATACTTGACCTCGTAACAAGCAATCTTGCTCTTTCGTGAAATTTTCTACTCTTCCGGAAGGAAACGACGAGATCATATGTGTCGTGAAATTTTCGCTCGCAAATATCGTGAAAATCTTTTCTAATAGATACTAATGGAAACCTTTTAGTTCTTTAAACACTGTCTAATACAATGAATTCTTCTCTGTTTGCAAAACGACGTGTCTGTTCTTTTCCCTTTCCTTCTTTTTCCTCTCTAATAATAATGCTATATAGAAGGGGCCTTTTACAAACAAATACGAAAACATTATCAACTGACAGTCACTATACATGATGGAGAAATATTGTTCTTACATCTAACGCTGTCGGGCATTAACTGATACTATAAACACTGTCTTTGAACTTGAACGGAAGCATCTCACTATCGTCTCGTGCCTGAACAGGTACTGTACACTAACTTTTATAATCGCGGTACAAACGAAGTATGCGCAAAACGTACAACTACAATAGCCATTCCAATACGAAGAACTGATTGGACAATGTGGTATAACATTGATAAAAACGTATTACAGTCGATATAGAATAGCCGGAAACATCATCGTCTCGGTTACTTTCGACAGCTGTTTGTTATCCGTAACCTCGAGTGCGTTTATCATCGTTCGATCTAGACCCTATCGGTATTGTGTGTTTGTGTCTCGTATGTACCTAAGCGCAACAAAACACGTATCGAGTTAGCAAAAATTTGTCGTATCGTGAATCTAAATTTCTCGTCGTATCTTCCTCTACAAGAAGATCGCAAACGTTATTCGAAAAACGCTTTTGACTTTCCTCTCGTTTTTCGTTCAAGATGTGTTACGAGTTCGTTACAATTAAAATCCGAGGTTCTAAAAATAAAAGAGGTAACAAAGAAAGTCGAAATTCGTCGAGAAACTTTCATTCACCGGGAATTGGTTTTAAAGTAGTTAACCCTTTGAGAGTTAGTGGTTTCAGTCCCGCAATTTCGTCTTATTTCTTTCAGCGTTTCTCCGTATTTAAAACAAAATTACTTCCAGCTCTTTGCTTCTAAAGCTTTTTTCTGCACAGTCTCCAGCAATTACTTTGATACTTTGCAATATTACTGTCCTTTCCGGTTTTCATTATTCGCATCTGCGCTACGTTCTTCCTTTGGTATGTACTGCGTATAAATGCGTATACAGTTCTACCCTGCACATTTTTTTCTGTCAAGTAAAATATTGCATGTCGTTTATGTTGCGTGTGATGCAGTTCGATAATTGAACTACTGAGCCAGGGTCTAAGTAACGTAAAAAAAACACATTTTTGAAATCTCTATTACCAATCATTATTTCTAATTATTCTTACGTATAACGGATCTCTCTCTCTCTCTCTCTCTCTTTTGTTCATAGACGTATCGTTTCTTACTACGAGCTGCAAGAAGTTAAACACGAAACAACGGTGTATACGAATAAGAAGGAAAATGGAGGTGAAAGAAGGAGCAAGAGAACGACAGTGAAAAGAAGAAGTAAAAGAAAGAGATGGAGAAGCAAAATCGGCAACTCACATTGATCGAATATCTTAAGCATCGCTTTCTTCAGCTGCATAATCGTGCGCTGAGTGTGGCGGGGCGCCTCGACGAAATGGAACAATCAGGTTCACAAGACAGCGTGGTCGTCATGTAAGAATGAGCGCTGCTCTTCTCGCACGCAACTCGTTTCTTCGACAGAGCAGTCCATCCTCCGGTCACGAAAACCGCGGTGTCCTTCAAGGAGCGACCGTGCGTCTCGCAGGACGCTCGGTCGTCCGGCAGCCCGCTATTCTCCGCCACGACCGCATCCTTGTTCCTCGATGCCTTGCGCCGCTTCCTTTTCTTTCCCCTTTACCCCTTTCTTCGTCTTTCTGTGCCGCGCGCGCGTTCTTCTCTGGAACCCGTGTGCTCGTTCCCTCTCACGATCAAGCTCTCTTCTACTCTCTACTCGACGTTTCCCGTTCCACACGAAACAACTCTGCTATACACACGCGTTACACGCGGCTCTCTACAAAAGTTGACTATATCGCACTCGTGCGTGCGCGAACTTCGGGGAAGCACTCTCGTCTCGTCACTTCCGGTGCGCTGGAATCCGTACGATGAATGAACTGGCTTGTGTTGTAATCGCTCCCACGTTGCGGACCGACCTCTCGGGGCAAATTTCCTTCGATAACATCCACGTGCCTCGACGGTTCGACACGCACGGAGTCTGGCCGCCGTTTCGTGACGCTGGTAAACAACCAAGCGAATAATTACTTTCTGACGATCGATATGCCGATCCGATGTCGAAAACGTCGCTCGTCGGAGACGACGTTCAATCGACTCGTACACGAGCTGGAAGCCGACTGCTGCGCCTCCGATTCGCGACGTCCATCACTTCTGCATCTCGGGGAAGATCGTTAATCGTAAAGAATGTTCAACGATCTATCAAACTGTTCGTTCGAAGACGTGGCACTAATTGTTAACACGGCAGGGAAAACGAAAGAGCAACCGGTTTTCGCGAACAGCGTTCGATGGATTCAACACCCTCGAGACGAGTGCCGTATCTTCGTAGATCCAGTCAACGATATTCGACCGACTACCTCGTTTCCAGAGCTGCCGTCACGCTTGTCTCGCGATTACCACGTGCGCACGAAATGCGATGGAAAATACTTGGAACGATCGAAAGTCCATAAGGAATTAGCGCAGCGCGCTCTGCCCCTCGACAAACAGCTGACTTTCAAACGTATCTCGTCCAACTTCTTTTCACCCCGATCTAAAACGTTTATTCCACGTTCGACACAGAATATAGACGAGAAACGAGAGATTTACGAGCGTACTCTCCTTCCTGTCCACGTTTCCCTTCTTCTTTCTTCTTTCCTTTTCTTTTTTCTTTTTTTCTTTTTTTGTTACGCCAAACAAGGATACACGAAGCGTACGCCCTGTCTTTGACAACCCAAGTCTTTCAGTCGATTTCAGCTGTCCTCTCTTTGTTTAACGAGCTGCGACTTAACCTTATCGTTTCGGTACGCGCACTGTTCCAACAGAGAAATCGAACATTATCCTCGTCCACTTCGTTGGCGATTTCGAAAGCGAGACAATTTCAATCGCGATTCTTAACGGTACTAAAATTCGCAGTTCCGAGCAAACGATTTTCCTTCTATCGAATTCGACGACTTGTCGCGAATCGAAACGTTGCACGGAGCACTTGCCGATCATGAGCGGGCGCACATGGCGTACACGACGACGGTGCACGCGCGCAGCTTGTTTACTTTCTCACTTTTGTGTCACCAGACTTTGATCCCAATTCGAACGTCAGCCGTTCTCTTACGCCTGTCGATTCAATTTTCACCGCCGAACGAAACGCGTTTGGGACCGACGCGGTGAGAATTTCGCAACACGGCGAGGTTGTTTTCGTTACGCGCTGAATTTGACGTTCGGCCGTGCACGGCAACGCGTTCGCGCTCCGACGACGGGCCAGGCTCGTCAAAACCGCGATTCTCTTTTGCTGAACTTCACACTCGGACGAATCGACTCTTTTGAACACTGATCAGCGTGTGCGATGGAAAAATGAATTCCGTACGAGGCAAACCACTCTCGGACTTGCACGAGCGAGAAACAAAAAGCCGGCCGTTACTGACGGAAGACGTTTCTTTTTCTCCTCTTTCGTTGCGTTATGAATAACGCGCGTGACGCGCAAATCGCACGTAATGCCTCCTGCGCGAGTTTAACCGCGACTGCCGAGTCGAAGCGAATCGAGTCAGTCACGGTCTCGAGAGCCGAACAACCTAGAGAGAGGGAGACCGGGATGGATAGAGAGAGAGAAAGAGAGAGGGGAGAGAGGAGCGCGTATAACCGACTGCGATAGGCGGTTAAAAAGAGAGAGAAAATCGGGAGTAAGAGTGGGGGAGAGAAAGAGGCCGCGACAATTGTGCCAAAACGATTGACAGAGACGGTTCCAGAGGGCATCGAGGGGAAGAGGAGAGAAAACACGTAAGTAAGAAAGAAGAAGGGAAGATGGAAAAATTGGTGGCAAGCGAAAAGAAAGGAGGAAAGATTTTGAAAGTTATAGAAAATTGAGGGATTCAAAGCAAACGTGTATATAATACGAAATTTAGTATCAGGTCGGTAACGCTATGAAAACGTAACGCTCTTTTTATAGTCCGTTTCTTTCTAATCAAAATTCTTGAAAGAAAAGCGTATAGGAGAAATATAGGAGCGACGATCAAGAAAGATAAAAACGCGAGTAGTTCGTTCTTCGATCGAATTAACGCGTTTCTACTTATTTACTAGCGTTAGATTTAGTTTCTTGAAAATTCTTGCGAGCAATTGCAAATACACGGCGAACGGTGCGAGCTAACATATCGATAGCAATTACGAAACATATCAATTTGCAATCTGATTATCGCCGATAAACAAGAGTATATAGGATAAACAAAAGACAGGAGATTAACGATACAGAAACCAATAATCATTTAATGCGCGAGAGTCGATGTCCGAGAAAATGGCAAAAAATCAAAAGCAGCAAAAAATCCGATTTGACCTTTATGCGAATATTTAATGTCGTGATTTGAAATTGCGGAAATTTACCGCGTTTTAACGCCGTTGTTTCACTATGTACGTAGGGGAAAAATGTTTTCGCACGAGAAACTTATTGATTACGGATAATACGAGCTTTCCAGTTGCAACAACCGGAAGCTTGTCTATCTTTGAAAATCCAGCTGCCGATAAAATAGCAAAGTGCACTGGCGTCACCAAAGCAAAAGAGAACGATGGCTTCGAAGACAGGCGACCAGATAAAAAATTGTTATCTATTCCGTTGGTCGACGTGTTGTGCTTACATCGACTTTCGTCTGATAACCGCGCGCACGTTCATCTATTTACATAAGTAGTGGCTTAATAAGTGACTGGTATGAAAGGAGAGAAATTGAAGGTGGAGAGAAGAGAGGACTTTATGCAAATTACACCTGCTTTTTGTTTTACCACAAATACGCGAAAAGCCGGTCAATTTTTCGGCCGCTTTTCTTTGACGCTTTTTCGAGCGAATGATTAACTTCGCGAAGACGATCCTGTTTATCTCGTGATACGCGAAAGACGAGATCACCAGTGTGAGAATTTGTATACGTACTTCGTACCGGTACAATTAAATTTGTTCGCCGCCAGGCGTTTCGTTACGCTGCGGTTGCGTAAAAGAAAATAAATTATTACGATGAAAAATGCAATTTATAATCTGGTTACATATACGTAGAGTGACTTTATGTATTGAAAATACAGACCAGTTTCGCTAACGATATCTAATTAGGCTCGCCGGCGTTTGGAGGCAAATATTAGACAGCAGTTTTAACGAAGCAAGTGCAATAAACTTTATGAAATTAACGACGAACGCGTCAACCGATTCACACGTGGTTTCGTGTATACTTTCTGAAAGAAAGCTTGTATGTACATGTTTTACAAGTAAATATTTTTTTGCGTCAGGTATCTTTCTGCTTTTCCGCCTTCCTCCTCCCACACTCGAATAAACTGCTTTAAACTCTGCTGCTTTACGTTGGCGAGTTATTAATTAAACACTTGCTTACGCCTGACGAAATAAATACGATGGTGTATAAAGGTTGAGCACAGCATTGAGTTTTCAATGAACTCTGCCTAACAATCTTTCCATCGCGCCACCGTAGGCCGAAATAACGTCACAGCGATTAGTCATCGTTAAGTGTTTTCACGCCAGAAAAGTTGCGATACTTTTCTATTTTTCCTATTTCGCCCGTTTAGTGTGTTAAACAAGAAGCTAACGAGTCCACAGTTAGACTGATCTATTTGAATTAATGAATGTTAACCGCGGTAAAATTACACGTGAAATCGAATCAAATCTTAGACAGTTTTAAGAATTAATTAATTTCAAACTTTTCGGAGCTATTGGTAATTTCTTACAATTTATAACGGAATGAAGTCTACGGAATACGTGGTGATGCCACGATATTTGCAGAAAATATTTGCTTTTGTCTTCTCTTTTACTCGACAAATACGATAGATCGATGTTTCTTGCCCTAGAATAATGACTTTCTAAAAATGACAGTATGCTTGCTGATATAGAATTAAACACGAAAGACCCGCGTCCTTTGTACCGAAGATATTTTGTCACCTAAATCAAAATCGTTACAGCTCGTGAAATATTTAAAAACAATTAAACTACGAAAATCGGATCTACCATAATTTGTAAAGATTCGTCGTAATCACAACATAATTCCCTTTTCGATTAAACTTCCACTTTGTATCTTTTGTTGTTAAAATGTGGAGCTGTTTAAAAAAAAAAATTGGAAAATATTCAATTTCATAAATCGATCATCATAGTAGATACACGAGTAGAAACGCATAAATAGAAGCGAAGATTTAATAATACCAAATTCGTATACTGTTTATAAATTCTGTGGTAAATAAATGTTTATTAATAGAATAGGAATGAACGTAAGTAATCGTCGTTGGACGGTGCACTGGGAATTTAGCGAAGAATACTTCGCGTGAACCTGCAGGAATCGTTTAATTAACTCAGTTTCGAGTTCTGTTTCATTACATGGTAGTCGAAAAATTTCTAACTATACGTGATGCAAAATTTCTAAGAGATAAGAGAAGGAAATGGAAGTTTAATGTTCATATTATTGTTATCTTGCGTGCATTATAATCCCATATTTTTAAATAACGTCTGCTCGATAAAATAATTATCATTATCAAAATGTTTCGCCCGCTTTGATATTTTGTCACTCGGTATATACGTACGTACATATTATAGAAAGAGAACAAATGTTTTGGGCGTTCATTTTTTGTATCAAGTGAACTTCGCTATTCGTAAGAGAAAAAAAAAGATGAAACATATGGTAGTTTGAAGAAGACGAATGATGAGAACGAACAGAAGAAGGAAAAGCGCAGAGGGACTCGTGATATCGTCCACACGCGTGAACCTGTATACTTTCATTCAAAGAATAAAGTAAAAAAGAGGAGAAATAATAAAATACGTGCCGAAAAAAAAACGAGAAAGAGAACAAGAGCGCAAGACAGAGGAAAAGAGAGAGAAAGAGCGAGAAGATGTGAAAGGGAAGGGGAAGCGAAGAAAGAAAACGACAGCTAAGTTGTTGGCTGTTCCGTCACGTTTTCACGCGGTAAGCACACGACGCACGCGCGCGAGCGCCAGCATAAGCACAAGCGCAAGCGCGGACGCGAATGCGAGCGTGCGAGTATTACCAAGGGGTCTTCGTGTACCTACACGACTTTCCTCGATTATGCAACTGATGAGCTAGAGCCAGCTATTTCGGACTACCGTGCTGATATCGTTGATTATACGTGGGTCATATAGACCCCCTCCACCTTTCTTTCGCTCTTCTCACTTGTCGTCAGTGAAACTTTCTTTTCACCGCGTTAATATTTCAAATCCTACAACAGGATATCATTAGGCGAGTTCATTAAACGTTACGTTGCGTGTAACAGCTGCTAGAACGAGACGAGTCATCAGTTCTTGATTCGATGGAATCGAAAGTGTTGATAGATACTACGCAGATGATAAATTTCGATAACTGCCGGTCTTGCGAACGCGCGTTAACGAGCTAACGCCGTTTTAATGAAAGCCTGTTGAAACGTACGATTTTGTGACTGCGCGTGAAAAGACTGGTTAAAATAGAACGGACAACGAAATCAGAAAGTAATCCGAAAATCTGAAGAACGACGAAGGAATTGCAATTACACAATCTATTAGAAGATTCCCGCGGATGTCGCCGCTTTTGACGACTGAACTAATGAAAAACGGCTGGAAGCGCGGGCGTGTCCGGTCGTACTAGCACTGAAATGTCGGCTGCAGATCGGGGATTACCTCATGTTTCAGGAAACGTTGCATTAACCTCTTGTCTCTCTCTTTTCTACTCGACTACACGAAGTACAAGAAAAAAAGTCGTCAAACGTGTCTACGATTCTTCGAAGCAGCTGTCCTATTCAAACGTATAGTAGTATTCAACGTATTTTAATTACGTTCAGCTTCCTTTTGCTTCGCAAAAGTCTGGCCCGCGAGAGCAAAGTTACATGTAACGAAGATTTAATAGGATCATTGCATAATTAATGTGCACAATCTTTTCAGCGAAAAATATCTCGAACGAACGCGTAAACGAGTCACAAAGTTCTTGGAAAACTGTGATTACATGTGTATAATATAAGTTGAGATAAGTAAGCAGATGGATTCTTACCGCGAAATCACATTTCAAATTTTATGCCAATAGAAATATAAACGTGGAAGAGATTCCGCGAAAAATCTATGCTGCTGTCTCTATTCTTGGATGCGATCCAAGAATGACTTCGTCATGATCTTTTTAAGAAAATTTAAAAATTCTATTGCATGTCTTAAGGAAATATCACCTACGTCCTATTTGCAATTCGTATTAGAAATTTGATCTGCATGGACTGATTATTCTTGCGACGATTATACCGGAGGAGCTCTGCGTTTTAAAGCTGAAACCAAGCTTCTTCACGGAACATTATCAAGCATTGTCCTTTTGCTGGGAAAGACCTTTCATTCACGAGCTAATGATTTATAAAAGAAACACGATGCAAACAGTTGTAAATGACATAGTTAACATCGAAATTATCGATATGTATACATTATTTAATGCGAAACGTGTCTCGTAAAAGTTGCAATATCGATATTCAAGGAAGCAAGAATGATATCCATAAAGCGGATATTGTAACATGTTCCGATAAGGACATTGTAGGCTTCGGAGAAACATTGCGATGTCTGACAATGAGAAATGAATGAATGTTCCGGCAAAGTAAAAGCGTTTCGTTTGAAAGATAAATTTCATCGTGGCGCGGAGTCTGACGAATACGCGATTTCGAGATCCATCTGGCGTGCTCGCTATTACTCGACATGACCAAAGAGGAGGAACGAAAGGAAGAAGATTTCTCTTCTGAAGTCGCGCGTGTCACGACCGTTACCTCACGACGACCGGCAGTTGCAACTCTCTAATCGACCGGGTACTCGTTAAGGAATTCTCTTAGCAGCGATCTCGTAATTAACCCGTGCATCGTTTTCTCCTCCTCTTACTGCTAAGCTTGCATTTTCGTGTCACAGTCTTAAGTAACATTCCCATTTTACACTTCTATGGTTCGCAAACAAATTTCTTTCCTGATAACGCAATACGACCATTCATTCTTTCCCGTATTTCAAAGAAAAGAAAAAGAAAACAATAAATAAACAAATAAATAAAATCGTGGCAATTTTTAATCAAGATTTAGCGCATTCTATTACTGCGATATAAAGCGCTTGGTAACCTTCAGCAAAGCTGGTTTGAATTGTTAAAAACTTTTTAAATGATGGAAAAAGAACGCGAAAGAAAGGGAAGTGTCGTATAAACACTAAATTGATAAAATTTATTGGGTCAAAAAAGGAAAAAAAATGATAATGATAGTTTTATCAAAAGGTCATAGAAAGTGGTCAAATTAGATAGAAAAATATGTCAGTTGCGTTAATGATTTTTTTTTATTTAACAGACATAGCGGTATATGACGCAAAAATGATTAACATAACTAGCGAAGCCTAGATTAATCTAATCTAATCTAATATTAATTTTTCGTACTAAAAATTGTCTGTATGATGAATGTTACAATATATCAAACGAATCAATGAAGAATCAAAGAAAAACTAATTGAGTTTTGTACCCACTTTTTACACTGCTTTTTGTACCAGTCGAACATAATTTATCATTCTGTACACTAATTGTCGCTAATTGGGGCTCGCTATGCGTAATGATATTACGAGACCTATGTTAATAAAACTTCGATATATTTGAAATTTTCAAAGTTAATTTGTAGTTTGCACAAAATGTGTGCATATCCAATAAGGGACGAAAATCTCTACTATATTCTAACTTTTTAATTAAATTTAATATATGCTACATAATTTGATATGCTATACGATATTCTCGATGCCTAAGAAGTTTGATCATATCTGTGAAAATGCCATATAAATAAATCAGCGTATATATGTATACAGACAGTGTTTAGAATATTTAATCATTACGATATGATTAAAAATATACCGTTATGTATAAATAATTATTACCCTATGTTATATCAATCTTACATCCATTTGACAAAATTACAGAGATATTAGTTGAATATGTTTGTCGATTGCAATTACATATTATAATTAAACAAATAAAATATGTAGCGCCTTTGAAAAGTTACTTTATATGGGAGTACTTTATATACATATATTTTATTAGTACAAAAATAAATTATAAAAAATATAAATAGTTTGTGTAGTTAGAATATATTAATAAAACTAGTTTTCGCGATATATTGATTGTTACACGAATGTGATATATATATATTATAAAAATCACATTCATATAATAATCAATATATCGCGAAAACTAGTTTCATTAATATACCCTAAATGTGCAAACTATTTATATTTTTTATAATTTACTTTTGTACTAATTGCAGATATAGTATTTAGGCATCGTTACAGATACATTTTAGAATTCATTTAAATCTACGCTACATATAAGGACCCTTGACAAGGAAAAAAATGTACTGTCCTATTTTAATTAATATCCTTTTGAACGTGTCTCCTGCATGGACAATTTGCAAAGTAATAGGAACAATTGTAACGATGAAATGATATAGCTGTTTTCCGGGATAGGTATAAACTCTTTAATTCAAAGAATTTCTTGGTCAGAATTTCATTTCATAATCTCGACGGCTGGCTTTCAACAAGATCCTTCCTTCCTTTGTCGACTTTGATCCTCGCAGCTGCGCTTCTTCGAGCAGAAAACGCTCGAACGGATATGTCAATTAGGACGCCACTAATTCCCGGAGGTTGTGACCTTCCTCTCTCGGCCCACGTACGGGCCAAAGTAATAACATAACTTGTTTGGAACACGAGATATATCGTAAGACAGGATCGGCAGAAAGAGAGAGGGTAAAAGATCGGTCTGAAAGCGTGCCTCGAACCACGCTGCCATTGGCATTGACAAGCGTGTCAATGCCGCGGGAACGCTTGCCTCCATTTTCTGTCGCTGCTAGCTCCAACAAGGTCACGGTAGTTTCTTCGTATCATGATCGAAAGGTCATCTGTCATTTTTCATTCGTTTCGCTCGAACTTTTCGGATTGTCATATGTTGTGTTATACTTACATTAATCATGTTATATTTGTACGTATTTGCTCCAAGTGTCGCTCCTTTCGTGTTTACCTTCGTTCATTTTGCTTGTGTTACAGCGCGAGATTTTCATATTTTTCGTTTTGCGGATAAGCAAGTTTGTATATAAAATACGATAAAAATGTACGTATGCGTATTCATTCATATAGTATGTACATTAATTATTGATTCCATGTAAAAGAGTATGTTTAAATACATATGTGTATAAATATTTCTACGCAGAAATAAAATATTTACAATTGCACGCAAAAGTGTTCGTACACTTGACGATGCCTTATATGAACATATCGTGTTTGTTATACGACACATTTTGAAATTGCATTGGCACCATAATGGCGTCCAACTGGCATGATTATATATATTGATAAAATTTTTAACGACTTTGGAGATGTATACACGAGTTACAAGATGTTTCTTTTTTTATCTTTATTTTATTATAATAATTTTGAATACTTGTCACATCCGGTGAATTTCTGTAGCAGGTTTGGAAAGTGTACCACGTAGCTTTTTTTCTCAGCAGAAAGCAGTCGTGCAGAGAATTTATATCAACGTTCTGTCATTACGGAAGAGGGTCCTTTGGATGTTTTTTATGGAGTCTTCTGGGTAGATTAACCGTGTAGAGATCCTTGGCTGTTATTGTGAAAATACGTCAGTCTGGTATTATATTTCCTTAGGTGGGTTATTTCTTCGGCTATCGTTGGAATTTCTTCCTAAATTCGTTGTCGCGTATGTGTCACGGTGTGTCAGCTATTGTTCCAAGCACTATGGATACGAGATATTTGATATAAGTGTATTTGCAAATATATTTTAAGCAGACTACAAAATCACTTAAATATGCAGTCATCCATAATATTAATAAGTCTCAGTATCGAATGAGATCATCCTTAACGCTTATTGCATGCTCAAAGTGACTATTCGTATTCATACTATTCATATGTATACTATTAGTATACATTAATGTATTAACTTTGCCAGATATCAGTTTGTGATAAACATGCCTTGCAATTTCTATGTAGATTTTCAGCTTCGATTCAAATTTGTCCAATATTATCGTGGCACTATAGCGTCTTATTATAGCGTTAATAAAATTTCAAAATGTTTTATATAGCACACACGATATACGTACGTAGGTAAAAGTTTTCTATACAAAGTGTACGAATACTTTCGCAAGTCACTGTATATAATATTCGTCAATAGGATTGGTTTCCCAAAAGTTATCGTTTCAATCAGTCCTTTCTTCGAATTACTATAGACAACTATGGAATTCGATATCGAGAAAAATTCGATGTAATCTTTGAATAAATAATATCTAGATTTCTGATCAATGAATGTTCATGCAATGTCCGAATCTTCAACGTTCTAAACGTTTCTAGTTCAAACAATCCTGCTTTTATTAGTACGGTGCAATCTGTTCCGAATTGTTTCGTACACGTTCCACTTCTTCGATGCAGATCTAAAACGTGGAAATGTTGCAACAAAACGCAACGTACATACCTATTATTAAACACACGATCGAAAACCGAAGCACCGCAAGTTATGTGATTTAATAAACTTCGTGAAAGTTAAAAATTTAAAAACCGTAAACAATTGTTTTATTTATTTTTGTAACTAGAAATCATCGCATACCATTAAAATAAATGATTTAGTCTCGGTATAATTCTATGGAAGTCTTGCAATTTAGGATCAGTAAATTAAAAGGAAAGATATATCGTTAAAACGACGATGCATTGTTATTAACTTTGTAAATAGAACTGTACGTGAAATCTTAAATTATTATCTTTTTATTATTTCTTAATTATTATTTTTTAAATACCATTTTGTACTTTATAGAAATGATTAAAACTATCGTTATATCTTTCTAGTATTTTCTTAATACATTCGTTCAAAAAATATAGACCAACATTCCTCGTTTCTTTAAAAATAAACTCCTTTTATGCTATACCTAGTTACATAATTATTCCGTACTGAAAATATACATATAGTTTCTCACTATAGCGTTGTACCTATTATTATGTATCTTATCTATTGTATATCGTAACATATATTTTGCTATTTATTGAAATATTTATGTTGCATATTAACTGTGTGGTTTTTAATACTCGTTTATTTTACGTTCAAGCATTGCTTAATGAATTAACATTAACATTAAATCGAAATAAGCATCGATATAAACCATGTTTCGAAAAAATACGAACGAAATATATAGCTTTTTGAAGAACGATTATACGATATATATTAATTGTAGTCCACATTATATTCGCAATAATTTTGATTAAAACGAAGCGCGTAATTAGCGAACGTGTGCAAATAAAAGTCGTATTGCAAAATTATTATTATTGCAAAATCTATCATGAAGATATACGAAACGTACGATCAGTTACATGCTCCAATCCCAAAAGACCTCTGAGAGTTTGCGAATTAACTGGCCAGGGTCAATAAGTGGGGGTCAAACGAGCACGGCTCGTATCAAATTAGCCGGTCGCGGAGAAATTAACCCCCGGGCCAATTGCATGCTTCGCGGCCGCAGCCCTGTCAGATGCGCGACGAGGACGAACAACCAATCGCTGCAACGTTACATTAATCGCCGACGTTGTCTCTTTTTTTCAATCATATCTTTAAACTCGTGCAAAAGCTATTCGAACGACACAAGAAACCGTCGTCTTTTACTTTTTAGGAATTTCTATTGCGCAACAGTACAATAAAAGTTACCTTTTTCTCCAGACGATACTGTTTTACATAACTGCGTATTATTTAATATGTTTACAATCTAAATGTACTCTTTATCATGCTTGAACTCTTTACGAACGAGTACATCATTATTCCATGTTATCTTTGTCATTAATGCATTCAATCAACTGCGATATTCAGTTTATTGTCGCTGGATGGTACTTCAGATTGGATGTAAGAAACCGCCACCGAAGAGGCATAAACATCAAGAAGACAAATTTATTCTAATAATAGCAATACTCGGTCTAAGTAACCGGTAATATGGAAAATCGCATTTTCCCTGATTAAGTATCGATTAAATAATTCCTTATCGCGCCATATAATATTCCAAACGAGTTCTTTGTCTTAATTTGACAATTTGAACAATTTGAAATGTAATCTGCTTGTTTCATCGTCATCATCGGTTTTTTCGTCGTAACTTTCTTGGCATTTTTATTCGTTACTACGACTAAGAGTTAAGATAGATTCTCCTTGTCGCTCTCCTCGACTAACAGTAACAACTTGGAACCACCAGCTCGCAATAATTGCACTTTCGCAAGAAACCGAGCAGGTGATGCGAATATTCTCTTGGCATTTAGTTTTGCCGTTAAGCACGGATGTGAAATGAAAATGCGAGTAGGAAATAATATGCGTATACATATGGACTTACCGGGCTTCCTGCGCGAGCTCCAAAGCACAGGAGGATGCGCGGAGGCGGCGACGGCAGCGGAGGGGTTACCGGCGGAGGCAGCCAGCTTGACTGCGTTCCGCGTACCTAAAACAAAATCAAAACAACGTTCATAACCGTGTGCGGTTAAGCCCTCGATTCGATACATATTTTTTCTCTTTTTTCTTTTTTTTTTTTTATTTATTATATGAAAGTGTGTCGCGCGGTTGCTCGAATAGTAAAACACGGTAAAGCGTCATTTTCTCCTTTCTTCGCGTTTTCCTTTTTCCGTTCCAGTGTATCAAGGAGGAAACGAAACACATACAAACATATACATACATATATACATACGGTGGAACCTTCGAATTAGTAAAGAGAAAAGAAGGGAAGCTTTCGGATGGGAAGAATATTTTGTTCCGAATCCTAATTATTTCATGTTGATAAATTATTTCACCGTTAAAGGTATTTTACCGCTGAATAATGCAATGATGTTTTTACTCCGTGTCTCTTTCAAAATTTATCTAAAAGTTCTTCTTCAAATATCGTAAACGTTTCAATGCATCTTTACGGTTGTGTCGCTTGGGACACATCTCCCGTTTCACTGCGATAGTTAACATAATACATTTTGTTTTCCAGCTGACTCCAATATTCGTACAACAAAACATTTTGATCGAACGTTGGAATGTGTTGGTAATAGATGTTCAGATAATGAAGATTTCGCTGTACCTGTAACGTTAATACGTACTAGGTATCGTTAACTATAGCGATTTGTAAGATTGTCCGACGTTTGTGGTTATGCTACAATGTGCACTAACGGGGTCCAGGTGAAACTACGATGAGGTTTTCTGTTCAGAAAGGTTGAAAGAGTATTGTTGAACCATGCTTCTGGTGATGTTGATATGTACAAAATGATGTTAAATATATGCAATGTGGGTATATGTATACATGACCCCATGACGCGTGAGGATATGGACGTTACTGGCGGATTTTCAAATGTGGCGGAACCGGGCAAAAATTATTGCCGCGGAAATATACCATCCGTAAAGTGATATTTTGATCGACGTGATGGTGCTTTTATGGTTTGGACGTGAACGGTCGCCGTCGGAAAATAACCGTGAATTTTCCGAACTCACGGCGTTAGCGCGCGGCAATTAACCGAGAACAGAGCACAATGAAAACGAACAAACGAAACGTTGATTTTATTCATCTTGAACTATCCCGCACTGGTGAATAAAGAAAATAATTGGCAAGCACGGCGTACCTATTATACGTCGTATTGAATTAAGAAAATATCGGAGAATTTATCGACGTACAAGTATAGATATTTTTTAAATAAATTAGGGTATCGCTCGATTTAGATATATTTCCCTCTTTTTGTGTTATGAAAATTGATATGACAGAGACAAAAGAGTCTACCCAGCCTTCAACAAACGTGCATTTATCATTTTTGATAATGAAACATAACACGAGCCAGTGTGTCGGATTACTTCGTCTTACATTCGCTTTAATAAGCTTTATTGACGATTCTTGTAACGACGATAATCTGACGATGTCTGAAATAAGCGGTTCGTCGTTTTTGTTTCTAACGATATAACAAGATCGTTTTACTTCATAAACAAATTTCCCTATCCTCTTGCTTTTATCTTTAAGGGTCTGCGGTGTTGCGTTATAAGCGTTACAAGCGTTAAAATTATATGCTAATGTAATGGAAATTGGACGACTCGCTTTAAGAATTAATCAATATTACACCACCGATACATCGAAAATAAGTGCAGTGCTCTCTTGTAGTTGTACATAGAGCACTGGAATATCCGAAGAAAAATTATTTGCGATTTCTATGCCAATATATTATATTCAATCTTTTAACATTTTCATCTAAAACAATTGTTTAACGTAACATAGTTAAATTTATGGATCGAGTTAATTTGCTAAATGATATAATTAAACTCTGTATCCCACTGCTAATATTTCAGTGTAAAAAATTAAGGAAAGTGTATCTACAAAACTAATGGCAATACGTAAGAAGGATTAGAATCGACTTATTTACGGGATAAGCAACACAAAGAATCAGTGGCTTTAGTATCGTTAATTTGGTAACCGAATGAATTAAAGCTTTGAAATATGTAGGTATATTGTAGGTCAAATGTATAGTCGTTTATTTAGTCCGACAAATGGTTCTGTAAATTACATTTATCGTTAATGTAAAAGTGATCGTTATCTAGATACAAACAGATGTAACTCTTTCGTTTAGCATGCGAAAATTAACGAATACAGCAGCCATAAATATAACATATTTCGTCGAGGGTCGATAAGCAGTAACAATGTATAATATAGATAAGAGACATGCTACGATTATGTACAGAGAATCGATACAGACAATTAATTATATTAAAATAAATTATAGCTGATAAAATCATCGTATTGATTTTCTCTTGTGGCAAGTTCAAAGTATTATAAAATTAACGATGTATATTTACAATCATGAAATACACTCGTGACATTCATTACAATCATGAATGATATAAGATACAATAATTTACAACGATTTCTATTAAAATTATAATTTTTATCGCGAAGCACACATCCTCAAAGTTTCTCTAAAGAATACTGATAATTCATAGTGAAATTGCTAATATGTTTAGGTGCTTTTGCCTCCTTAGAAAATTACCACCTATTGTTTATTAAATAATAGACACGAGAACCGATTCATTTAATAATTTTAGAAATACACATGAGCCGCATATTTGCAACATGGATTAACTGTATAAATAAAACAAAAAATAGAGAAAATTGATGAAATGTACTATGAGATAAGCGATCGATTTATCCTTAAAGTTTAAAAAATTTCAAAATTTGAAATTAACCTCGGCCTGTGAATGGCTCGTAACTAGATACAGACCAATAGAAGCACAAAATCGACTTAAACAAAAATTGAGGGCGGCTTCCTAAAGTCTTCTTTGTCAGCGGGTAATTAACAAATATTTCTCCCTTTGTTTTTAAATGCATTTCAAAATCGTAACCTGTCTCGCGCTTAAAAAAGATTCCGTGTTCACGCCTGATTCGCACAAAATATCTCACCATAACGAGAAATAACGTGGAAGTTGGGAAACGAGCATCGCAGGAAATTACACACAAAACAGTAAATGAACATCGAACTTGACGAGAAGATGACTTACGAAAACAGTGAACGCTATCGTCGTTTTCAGGACTCGATGCGGAGGTATAGCTGCAGGTGCAAATGCAGAAGAGTTTCCTCCTGGTGTCGCGATTGGTGTCGCGATTCGTCTCGCAACGACCCTGCCGATCGAGTGCCATAGCGATCGGCAACACACCGCGTCGCAGCACGTTTACCAAGTTGAGGCGAGGCAAGGCGAGTGGAGCCGAGTCGAGTGAAAGAAAGAGGGTGGAAGTAGGTAGACTAGCGAGAAAGGAGGTGGGGCTGTTAGGCGAATTCTCTCTACTCATACGAGGATTCAGTATTAGCAAGTAGAAAGGAAGAGCGGACGTGCGTGTTTCGATACGATTTCTCATCAAGTCATCCTCCTACATCCACCAACTTGCTGTCCCTACGCGCGATATCGATACGAGGCTAGGTACCACTCGAATTCGAATTCACAACGGGGTTCATCGCCGTGGCAAGGCGTACACCTCTTCGTGCCTAACACAATCATTAAGAAACGCGAACGTTAATTAAACGCCCTGTGATTACTGGGTCCAGTTGCGGAGCTCATCAAGCTAATGGCCGCTATTATAATTACGTCGATGCTTAGACGAAATGCTATTTTTGGTGTCGTTCGTGCGCAGCTTGCCGATACAGGCTGGGAAAGCGACACGACAAATTATTTCCGATTACGAAGAAGTAGCAGATGGGAGTCTAAATGCGTCCTCGGAGCATTGGCTGATGTATCCGTTTCCGTGACAGTAGGAGACTTCCAAAAGTTTCATTGCGTCGAATAGAGTAGAATATTATACGTCGAAGCTCGAAGGATGACCCAATTAAATCTTATCGCATGTAACTTTCTTTTACAGAGTTTAGTCAAGAGTAAGGAATATATAGTAGAGATGATTATTAATGATAAAATGGAAATTGCGATAGAGACGTTGTTGATCTGTTTCTCCAACGTACTTGGTTGAAGTTAGTCGAATCACAAATTTTATTTTCGCTTCTTCTTATTAAAAATTCTAAAAGAATAAATAACGTAAAGTAATGTAAGTGAATGTTAACGTAGTTTTTATCAAAATTGAAAAAAGTATCTTTTTAAACAGTTAACCGCGGAATTTAGTTTTAGAAATCTCTCACAGGGTTAAGTCGTGCAGTGCGTAAATAAATACAAGCGACGACGAGTATACGCGTCAAACTCATTGAAATAAAGTTTTTGTTTGATGTGCATACTCGTGAAACGCAGTTACGAGCTAATCCATAATGCATTACTCCAATCGTATCATCTTTTAATTTTTTTCTAAATGTCTGTCATTTATTATCTGAAGCTTATTATTCTATCCTTTCGTTTAATTGTATCTATTTGCATAAAGAAAATTTGCATTTTAAAACGTTTATGACGAATTTTAATATGATACAAGCAAAATATTAGATCGTAATGTATTTAATATCTGTCTGGGCAATTATTCACCTAATTTGTACGAAGAATTGTATATATAGTATATTTATAGTTTATTGCTTTACGTAAAATTGTAGGTGTGTTGATTTATGTTCCTGGATCCCTTGCCATCTCTTAATTTGAAATAATATTGAAGGTTCTTCGCTATTTTCTTTGCAACGCTACACCAAATACATACGAAATTCAAATTAATTAAATAAAAAGCAACGATACAGCAGTATTTTTCGAAAATAATATTGAAAACATGATATCTTGCTGGCAGAGGTCTTCCAGTTCCAATGACACGGTTAGATACTTCGGCTAATACATTTACTTTTAACTTAGTTTTTAAAAGTCATAAACATATTTATTTTAATTGAAAAAGAAAAAGCGGGTATTCTATGTGTTAGAGTCTAACATTCGTATATTTCAATAGTATTTTCTAGAGAACAACATGATTCTATCTGTTTATGTTACATATCCTACAGAGCTTTTAATTACATCATCGTTTAGCTTTTCTACAAAACTAATTAGTAAATGAAGCGATTAAAAAACAATCCTCGATGAATGAAATCAAGCAAAGAAAATCAAAGATCCAATCAGCAAATATTTGATGAACGTGAGAAATAAAATTATTAAACGTTGGTATTAACTTCTTGTTACATTTACCTATAAATGAACGTACGCCGATGAAATTGCACATTATTTGTTCATGTAAATTTTGCTTGTTTTTTATAACTTTGATTATAACATATCAGTGGTATCAAGATAATGAGAACACAAAGGGCGCGCAGGACTGTGACTCGCTGTAATTTATCGTTGACATTTTTCATTGTCGGTCCTGCTTCATAAAATAAAAAGAGCGTACGACACACGCTCAAAAGTTGAAAAACACGAAATAATCCAATTTCATATTTCGCAATTTTGTCTGCTTTTCCTCGGTAAATAAAGGCTTTAAAATAATTCGTATAATATTTAAGTCTTCATCCAGCGTTGATTGGATTAACTTTTCCTATTGTTTATTATTATTGGATTATTGCTATAAAAGCTTTCGCGTATTGCGTCATCCATCGTAACATATCTGACGCACAGGAATCGCTGAAACTTTTAATGATTTCAGATTGAGAATCTAAAGAGATTTCTACGTGATATCGTTACCAATCCATCGCGTAAACATGGTAAAGATGGAAAAATAATATGACAGGAAAGTTTTAATTGAAACATCTTGGCCTTATCCTCTGCAATTGTTGTAGTCAGTGAGAAGCTACTATCTCAAGCAAAATTGTTCAAGATTCTGTATGTATGTACATATTGAAGAACTTATTCCGATTCTGCAGCAATCCTCGATGTCGTTTGTATGTGCAGAGAATCACTGTAGTCAGTGACGGATTTAACCCTTTGGGTACCTGAAGCTAATAATCATTTAGGGACCCCTAAGCTAAACCAAATTTTGGGGAAGCTTATCCTGGCTAAATCGATGTTTGTTAAACCAATAAGTAATCGACATCTACGTTTAAAGATCATTTGGCTGATCTGTCAGAACATGATATTCACTTGGACAGAGAATATTGATTTCATGTGAAGTAATTAAGATGCACTGGCCAGTTCAAAACTGCTTTCAAAACACCCATGATTAGTCTCGTTGGAGGATTCAATTGTTTTCCACGTACTCTAGGAAACGCAAGAATCCTCCAAAACACTGTTCAGAATGGACTCATCGATCGCTCGATGGGCGTCTCGAATATTCGAATGACTATAACGTGCTGATTCGACAAACATCGTTTTAGCCAAACTAAAATTTTCATCCCCGGTCTTTTCGTGCCAACAAATGTATTTTAAGTAATTCTGACAATCTATTAATCTGCTTAACAAGCACTTTTGGATACCGTAGAGTACCGGAGCCCGACACTTACAGCGTCATTAACGTCAAGGTAAATCCGCCCCTGATTCTAGCACATGGAAAGCACGTAACTAATACCTATGCTTCTTGCGACGATGATACTCTGATATCTTCTTGCTCGCTTCTAAACGATCCTTCGTTTTGCTACAGGTGGTAAGGTGGACTCCACTGATTCAGAAGCTACACGTGAGTTTGTATCGTTAAGTTACTCGAAGAGGATGTGGAGAAACGCATACTTCTCCAAATCAAACCCGATACAACGAAATCAATTGCTGCATTGAATACTCCGTGCTCCACGCCTATTTTAGATAATGAATTAATTGCTCAGTTTGTTGAGCACAGCGAACCCTCGTATACCGCGGCGGATATGCCCCGTATTATGGGAAACGGAGTTACGGGAATCGCACGTATTATACACGCGCACAGAGTTCGACCGAATAACACGTAAAAGCTGGCACGACGTGATTCCTCGCGGGAAAATAAGGAAGAGACATGGAATAAAATTTGTTTCGTTCAACATGTTACGCAACATGTTATTCGGCTCCACCTTGTTTAATTAATGTTCAATATTTAAGTTTATTACTAATTTATTAATTTAACATGGTCGGATAAAATTTAAATTTTCTTAGTCCTGCCCAGTCGGGAACTAGTCACGTTCGAGTACATTCGATCGATTTTCCAACTCGATTTTCTCCAAATCTAAGTCGTGAATGCACAAATTTTATTTCATATTTTTTTTCGCGTCGTGCCAGCTTCTACTTTCCTTCAGCTTCTACTTTCCTTCAGCTTCTACTTTCCTTCAGCTTCTACTTTCCTTCAGCTTCTACTTCAGCTTCTACTTTCCTTCAGCTTCTACTTCAGCTTCTATTTTTCAGTCGGATCCTGTAGTACGGACTGCGAGTATGAATTATGCAATTCAAATGTGTTCTAAAGTGTTTCCAATGTAATCCTTGTTTAATTTAGACTAATGAATATATATATAGTGATAGACGTACAATCATCTCGAGGTAGACGTTTACACGATGTACCTTTCGATAAAATCTGAAGATTGGTGAATTCAGTGGAAACGCGTCACTCGACGCTCCGCGACGATGCATCGTAACGCGTCCCACTGTTAGAATACCACGAGTTTGCTTCGAGTACGAAAAATTCAAAGGTGTTTGATAATAGCTGTGTATAATGCAATAACTACGACAAGGTGATTGATGAAAGAAAACTTATTTCAATAAGCGTTCGAAGCGATGACTAACCACTTCAATACGTTTCTATGAACGATTAACGTGTGAGTCTCTATCTGTCTTCGTAACTTGCTGACTAATATTCTGTTTGTTACACTCTACAGAAAGAAGTCTAGACGTGTAAAACCGATCCAACGTTGAAGGAACTTTTCTCCTATCGAGCATCATTTTCATCGCTTGTAAAAATGCATTTTTCTTCGTTGATCACTCTACCATAGTTGTTTCATCATTCGTAGCTGTTACCGAACATTTCTAAATTTTTCCTACTCAAAGTTACACGAATGTCATGGTATTACAAGCTACTGCATTGGTCTTAACCTCAGCTGTGGTGGTAAAAGTATACAGTCCTATCTAAAGAAACACAAACGACATGGAAATCTTGGAAACTATGACTCTGAGAATAATTTCACGATTACCATTATGGATTTATGCCTCGAAATTAAATAACGTTTCACTCTGACGTCTTTTCTTATCCTATAATATGTGAGATATTTAAGGTGGTCAAATTAGACGAGACACCCTGTACGTAGAAAATTAACGTACGAATATCTGAATTATCTAGAACTTCGACATTTATAGGTCTGGATGGACTGAATGACACGAAAATCATCTTGGAAAACGACTGCAAATAGTAATTTCAAAATAATGTGTTCTTTATAACTGATGACTCTTCGTTATAAGACTATCACTTGCTTGTTTCAATACCGTGTGCTATACAGTGGAAATTGTGAACCGGGGGAACGTTATTAAAAATTCTACAAAGTTAAAAATAATATAAAATCTCGCAGCATCTAGCGATATGGTTACTGGATTTAATCGTAATTAATAGTTAATAATAAATGAATCGAGTATAAACATACGTTTGCTTTCAGGTTATATAGCAAGTTATATATGGACTTTATAGCATAAGTGACCCTTTTCGTCTGTTCCATAGACTCTGGTAGCCTTTAAAGGGCATGTTAGGGTCGTTCTCCCTTCATCGCCTGTATAAGGTAAAACAGTTTGAAACATTTCAAAGGAACACTTAATCAAAATGAGTCGTTTACATACTATATAGCGTGTGTTTAAAAAGCCAGCAATTCTTTTTTTCAAAATCATACTCTCGTTTAGAAAAAATTAAAGTCTAAGATCGCGTGACTTAGAATTCACTTCAGAAACTCTTTCACGTGTTGTAAAATCGCTATTTTGATATTTCAACGGTTGCACATAAAAGATACAGTACGTTATAAAAGCGTAAAGAACATGATTGTGTATTAAGCAGCAAGAGATTGCGTTTAGAAGAAGAAGGGACAGGAAAATTCCCGAAACGCACGTCGAATTATGAAAATCGTTTACCGATGATTCTCATAATAGCGGATGAAAGCCAACCAGTTAGCTGAGGTAGAAAAATATTTGAACAGAAACGTACGTGTGCCCACTGTTGGAAGATCGAATTCTTCCGTGTCGAATTTCCTAAGTAACATTTAACCCCTTCGCATCGGAGGATGAAATATCTTGCTACGCAATGTCGTTCGTGATATACGCTTTGCACGAGATATCTTGCAACGCAATGTCGTTCATGTGATGCTTTGTACGAGATATCTCGCGATGCAATATCATTTGTGTGACTCTTCGGACGAGATATCTCGCACGTCTTTTTATTAAAACTTCAGATACCGCATCCAATGATTCGCGTAAAAGTCAATCCGTAAGACGTTGAGTTTGTAAACGTTGAAAAACGGGGCTCGAGATATTTCGTTCAAAGCGTCACATGGACGATATTGCGTCGCGAGATGCATATTTCGTACAAAACATCGTACGAAGGACATTGTGTGGCAAAATATCTCGTCCGAAGCATATCATAGACAGACATTGCGTGGCGAGATATTTCGTTCTCCAATGCGAAGGGGTCAAATGAACACTTTTACCTTTAGAAGCATATACAGCGTGGATTAAAAATCAAAAATCGCCGCGATTTTTTAAACACTGGAGAAAAAATGTTTCGAACGATAGTTAATCAGCTTTCGATCGATTACAAATTACGATGTTAAGAATTTCGAAAAAAGCCTTACTTTAACATATTTCTATATTTTTAGATGGAACAACACGTTCTCTTTTATGCACCGTTCGATCAGTTTTTGATTCTTTATGAAAAAATATTACGGTATTTGGATCGACGAATTATTGAAAAATATGTTAACTTCAACATTGTAAAACTTATGATATGAAAGACAAAGAGAAAACATAAAAAGCGAAAAGTACTATGCTATCTTTCCTTGTCTTAAACAAGGTACGTTATTTTGTCCGACTGTCGCAAGTACCAGAAAAATCGTGTAGATTGATGTTCCACGACCACCCTGTATGTTTTACTACCAATCTAAATTTTAACCAATTTATATCTGATGATAGAGTTAGAGCATGAAACAAATCGGATGGTAAATACTGGAAATATCCAACGGAGCATCAAGTTTGTGTCATAGTACTGAAAATTTCGTGTTTACCAATGGAAAGATAAATAAACGCGGCTATTCAAACACAGATAGCGTAGAATCGTAAGAAATAAAATGCAGGAAAAATGTAATCTACAAGCAATTTCATCTTTTACATTGATAATAACAGCAAATATACATTATGCTCTATGTACCAAAGAGCGATAATGCGAAACATTATCGCCGTCGCAATCGTTGGACATCAACGTAATCGACAGAACATGAAACGATTCGCAGCGAAATCATTAAACCATCTACGATACTACAAATAAATAGAAATTTAAAAAACGTGTTATAAACAGGATGAAAGAACACGTTGAAGCAATTTTTCGAAAATTTAATCGAGCCTATCTGTCATGATAAAACTTGCCGCAATTCTACAAGCTACATCTTTCTGCAACTTATAATTACATTTTCTTTCGTATTGTTGCGCGATTCGCTGCACGACATGATTTTTGTGCGATATTTATCTACAGACTTTTACACCGTACTGTCATACCGTAAACTAATCAACAATACGATCTATATGCTTTTATATACAATGATACGAGCTCATACGGGGATCGACTCTCTTTTTAACACGCTAACGCCGGCGTGCACCGCCGGTGGGTCACACGTGTCTGTCCCGTGGGGCAGCGTGCATTGTCGATGGGTCACACGAGTTTGTTCCGTGAACAGCGTGCAATCGGCCGTTGAGGAAACGATCGCCCAATCGAACAATCGATCTATCTCGTTTGCAGAGGTATCTTCTCTGATACGACTAAAGTCCTCAACCTCATACTGTCGCAACGATATACGATATACGATAATTTATAGCAACTGACAAGTTCTGTATTCGTTCAGAAAGTAACTGGAAATACCCGTCTACGTATAGGAAGCACGTAAAAAGATGGAATGTACTCATAGAAGGTTAATTAGTTTCATTTATACGTCGACTAAAATCATAGGAAATTTTCTGTTTAAATTGTTTAAATAATGAATATCGTCGTTGTTTCGTACGTTTGAAACGATTACGTGATTTGAAAATCCCGCCGATGACGAAACGTGGTCTGTCGCACTTCTACGCTTCTTGAATGCTGAAAAAACTCTTCCAAAAGGAATTTATAGTCGAATTACAGCAATTTATTGTAATAAAATTATGGATGATTCAATACCGTTTAGTTTAATACTGTTTCTCGTTACGCAGAAGCTTACGAAACAGCTTCGTTACACATGATAGACGATATCGATCGATTCACACGATAATTTTTTTGCCAAATTTAAAGAGTTTTTGGACTGGACACAACGCTTCGCGAGAAACTATTGTGTTATGTAAACTCACAGTGGAAGTATATCGTAAAGGTAGGCATACAGAAACTTGTGTAACGTTACAACAAGTGCTGAAACAGGAGTGGTGGTTGTATGGATAAATAGCTAAGTATGTTTACTAAAGTTACAAAGGAAGGAAACTCTTTAAAATACATTTACGTTATTGTTATTTCAAAAGAGATATGATTTTCCGAATGGTCGTCGCAGATATGTCGCTTTTAACTTCTGCAAATAGATTCTACTTTGCAATTGCTAAAAAATTGCATTTCAGCATATTTATCTATAAATTACCATGAGTTTAGCTACATACTAAGAATGATTTATATTCGCAGAAGTTTTCGCTAATAAATCGAGAAAATACATATTTCATAGATAATATTTCTTATGCGGCATAATTTTCCTTACATCGCATATATCATCCGTCACAAAAAAATTGACTTATCTTTTGGATATTGAAATTTCATGTATATGCATACTTGTTTTTGACTTATTGGACTTGATAATTTAGCCTGCATTCGCGATTATTTATTTCTTAATATCACTAGCAAGATTACACTGTAGTACAACGTTGCTCGAGCAAAGAGATATACCAACTCATTCAAAACAAATCGAATGAAATTGAATAGATTATGTAGCAAAGTTAAGTAACTCTAAATTTAAAAAAGATTCCCCTATACAGAGTACCTTTGAACATCATAATTTGTAGATGTAATCATAAAATATTCATTGAACACTTTTTCACTGCCTCGTACTCAATGACAAATATAATCGTTAATATTCGAGAATATAATTCGTATCGAGATGAATTCGCAGACTATAACCATCAATCATGCGGTAAAGGAAAGACAGTTCCCTTCATTATTTCATTAGTAAGTTACGAACTGTAAAAGTCAAACCAGTTTCGCAAGTAAACGTGAATTACATCTACTCGTATCGAGGGTCATACGAGGATGACTTTATTAAACAAAGATTTTTAATATTTCCATTTTATATTCATTTTATATTTAAAATATTTTAATATGCAATATTTAAATATATTAAGAAAGAAATTCCTCTGTGTTCTCGAAAGAAACCACTTAAGTTAAGAAATTACAGTCTAACTTTACCCAACATGTAATACGATTTAACTTTGCCCAACAATAATTTTCAATATTTCGTTGAAAATTGATCTTTCAACATCGGTTATACGAAACAATCACAGTTGTTCAAGAATAGCTTCCAATAACGTTGTACCAAAGCAGTTCAGCATTCGAGGTATAAGCGTTTCCAGAGCAATCGGATGAAATGGTCGAATATTTGAAATAACGAAGCAAGAGTTCGTCATTTGGAAGAAAAACGCATAACGATCGTCCACTTGCTCTCCATTTATTAACGAGTTGACCAGGATTAATTTGGCGGGCAATCTTTGTGAGAAAATAGGGTAGCGGTGCGGTTAACTTGACATTTACGGCAACCAGGAGGATAAGCCCGTGAGCTTTATTCGAATATTGAAGTATTACGTTTTAAATGCTTTACCATATTAAATGCATAGCACAACGTAGAAAATTAAATTTTCGAGATTTTTAGGCGAAAAGATTTAGTTTTGCATTCTGGCGCGTGGAATAACTTCCTATCGATTTTTTACTCTTCCTCTCGATTGTTTATTCTTCCTTTCCTTTTCGACGACGTTATTAACGACGTGTAATGCTGGTTATTGATAGTTAAATGGAATGGTAGCAGTGTTTATTGCTTTGGATAAATTTGAGGAGGTCCTCGACAGTCTTCGTATTGCGAAAGGATTCCTCCAATGGTTTGGGAAGTTTGGTCTGATTGCAGCGAGATTGTTATTCTTGTTCAATTGGTAGCTTGTTCAGGTGGTATTATTCTCGTTCAATTGGAAATAAAAGATACATATAATTGACAAGTTCCCAAACTTTTTCTAAAATATGAAACCGCAAATACAAGTTCGTTATTCTTGATTTTCATTATATCTTGAGCCATAGAATCTCCCTCGCTGCAATTGTATTTATTAATAACGAATTTACGTGCATGTTGTACTAAACGTAAGGGAAGAATTTATTGCTTAGTTTTAAAATTTATGTCATCATTTCGGGAAACACCTTGCTCTGTTCTTGTCGTGTTTGTATAATAGTATCGTCACTTACTGGTGAAATAATATATTGTTTCTCGTTTTCTTTTAATTCTAAACATAATTACCGTTGATAAAGTCGACGTGACAGTGCATTCTTTCCACATTATACTGAAGCTAGGAAAATAATCTCCTTCACTCCTGATAACAATACTGTAATACCCGTACGTGGGAAAAATAATATTAACAGCTTGACAAAGCAGGTTTTAAGTTTGAAAAGCAGTTATATCTATAACTTCGAAATGTTCGGAGTCCAAGATTTATCGAGTCAAAATGCCGAAAATACGAAGGAATATCAACGACTACCACTTGGAATATTTCAGTATCTGAAATTTCTTTAATCCTTTAGAAAATGAAGATTATACTTTATCTTTAAGAACAGAATATATTTCTCCATATAATCAAAGATACTTTATAAATATACGGTTATCAAGGAGTACATATTCATAACAAATTTTCAAAACACGTTAAAAAATGATGATCTAAGATATGGTAGCTTACAACTTTAAAAGGGGTAAATAAATTTTTTTCAAAGTAAAAAATCCTGTATTTGCCAGTAACTAAAATTCTTTTTGTTTTAAATAACATGTTAAGTATACGTAGAAAAATCGATTTGGAAATACATTAATTATAGAAATCTACGAAAAATTATTCTATTACGACAAAGGATTATCGTTAATATCAGCGAAAATCTGTACGCCAACACAAAACTTTATTGACTCTTTCACAATAGACATTCGATGTGCATACACCTTTCTTTCATTCGAATGAAATATTCACACGCGTGTATCATATGTGAACCGACGTATCTATATTTTCAAATATTCTTGCCTTGATCCATATTGTCTAATATACATACATACATGCATGCATGCATACATGCAATTTCCATTCACCGTTGCAATTCAAGGATATTGTTGTGCACATAAATTATGTATGTACTACTAAATTAAAGTAGCGGTCATTAAGTATGCTTGCAAGAAGATACTATTGATTATAGAATATAGAGTGACCTAAGGCTAGAGCCTGATACATCATGCAAGCTGTTAATTTATATATCAGGAAGTATTCCAGATAAATATCAAATGAGGGGAACGTAATTTTGCATTAATCGAACCAGCGATTGCGATTCTCCGTATAAAAAAGTATTGATCCGTTTACATAAAAAAAGCCACTGGTATTCACGTCTTAATTAGGAAGTCTCATTAGTTACTTGGACTTATGTTCTTACATGGTACGAGACTGAAGTTAATGGATCGAACTTATCTGTCACTTGACGCGTCACTAGAATGACGTAAACTTACAGATAATCGTCTGTGAAATAATTTGTAACGAAATTTATTGATAGGGAAATAGCCGAGTAAACGGAATAGTAAATTATTTGGAAACAAAGAAATAACGCGAAACGATTGATATTTTATCGCCATGGATGTACATTCTTCGAATCGTTTCACAGAAATTCATCTGTAGGACAGAATTGTCATAATCATGCGTGAGATGGCATTTAAATATGGTAGTTAAATTCGATTCACTGTCCTACAGTAAGGGAGTACAGGTAAGTAATTAAAATCCATCGGGTAAATATTTTAAATAATATAATAATTAACCACCGATGTGTCGATGTATTTTATCAGTAGATTTGAATGTTCTCAAATTGCCAGGTATCAACGTGTGATTTCAATTTTCTGTTACAGATAACAATTATAATTAGTTAAGATTAAAGTATATTAACGAAATGAATTAATTTGTAACATTGAACTTAGTTCTACTTATTTTTAATAAATTAGTATAATCCATAATTTATAATTTGCTTTGAATAAAATTCCAGCCAGCGTTACCAGCTGATTCATTCGACAATATAGTAGGAACGATTAAACGTATGTCATAAGCATAAAAATTCGTCATATGCATAAAATTATGACACAACGTTATTACATAAAATTATCGCGCAATTTATACCCATTTGCAAATCATACGGTTTTAAGTGTTGAAAGATACACTGCTGGTTAATAAATATAAATCAAGTTACAGATCCTGTTATTTCATCAATGTATATTAATTTATTGAACCGATGATATAATAAAAGGTTGCGTCATTTAACGAAATCTAAATTATTGCATAATGATAGTTCACGATTAGCGATAGGATCACGTTATAAAGAGAGATATGCAATATAACTATCGGCGTCATTCCATACGTTTAATCAGCTTAATGTATTGCTGCTTTGGTTTTCCCGCTAATCATTAATATGAATAGTATAACACGCTTTCTAACTTTGCAACTAGAAACGATGGGAAGATCCGGTAATGATGAACAATCGATATTACTGAGCTCCTAAATGTGAATTTTCATAACCATCTTTCCTGCATCATGCAAATGTGTACATTGTTTTATAGATACATACACATTATATATATTATACTTAAGAGTATTTGGAGTTTTGCTTATCTTTGATAAAATGTACTTTTATTACATTTTCTTATATACGATATTTTAATTATTGTTTCATTGTCATGATACGATAAAATTGTAAGTAAGTTACGAATATGCAACGAGGTATCGAAATCTGTAACAGTGAAATAAATTGCGATAATTTTTCAACAAGATTTATAACGAATCGTTCCAAAGTTATTTATATTCAAGCTGTTTACATAATTTTTAAGCGGAGCAGAACAAATTGTATTGTAATCAATTTAAGCAATAATTATTATATTTGAAATTTGAAAATTATTATATTTTAATATAACTAGGTAACAATGGGTAAATAAATAAGCCAAATAGTTAAATTTTATTATTTATTGAGTCCATAGAAAGATGATAAGCATACTCCTAACACTCATTTACATTTCATACAGATCGATACGAATAATGTTATTTAATTTCATATTTATTACAACATTGTTCAGCTACACTTTAAGCATTAAATAATTCGGAAGGAGTAAAAACAATGAAATAAGAATTACAACAAACAAATTATTATACATAGAATAAGGCAATCGAACGAATATTCTTACACATAAAGTTTTCGTTAAAACCTACAACTAAGATACATAACACTCTGATTTTGCGTAGCTAACGTAAATGTAACTGACGAATCCCAAACAATTTTTAGGTCATCAAGAATATCAAATAATTTATTACAATTTTTGTAAAGTACCAAAGTACCAAAAGATAAAATTTATTTGCACGAATTAAAGGGAAACGATATAATATATAACATAATACAATATAAAATTAAAATAAAATTAAAATACGATATAATAATTAAACTGTAAGCTGTAGAGTTCGCTATTCTCCTGATTTAAATCGTTTTGACAGAAGTTCGCGACTAACCGGACAGGAATCTTCTAGAAATCTGTCTATCTGCGTGAATCCGATTTATGGAATTACGAGACACACGCGAGATGGAATAACAACGAATATATAACAAAAAACTAAAAAACGATCGAAGTCAATAACAAGTGCAGGCGAACAAATATTTAACTTTATTATTATATACACACGATATAACTATCATTTACGAAATATCCATTGTAACATCGAACAAACGGGCCCTTTATAACGCAACGTTCCAAACGAGATAATTCTTAAAAGCTTTAACGATCTCGTAATAATTTATCAGATTTATCTCGTCCTTCCGTGTCAGGAAGTATACGCGTATTAGCCGGCTATTCGTTGTTAATTCATAAACTTTATATAGCAATAAGCTGTAACAGTCTGCAGAGTATAAATTGGAGCAGATAAAATACCGCCGTGAAAAATTCTAATAAAAAAGTTTGAGAAAAAGTCGAGCAAGCTGACAAGCAATTTCACAAGCAAGATGACGCGATAGTCGACTGCTCCGCGGGATAAAAAAAAAAAGCTTACGACGGTTGAACGTACGTTCAGCTATTACTACTGAAATCATTGGATTTTCCAAGGAATAACAAACTCTTTTCCCGGTCATGGTTTTCGCTAGAACCCGGGGACGTTTTCACGACTAATTCGCGTTTTTCTGGAGAATAATCGGCAGGAGAAGAACGTCCCGACGATGCACGTTGCGACCGCGTGTCTACGCTGTCTACGTATCAACCGCCATCTGAAGAATTCAAAAGGCTTGAGAAGCCGACAATACGGGATAAGCTCTGGCCATTAGCATTGCCACTACCATACTCAACGATCGGCATTGCGACGAGAAACGATTCACTATGAAACGGGACCTTGACACTTGCCTATTCACCAATCTGTTGCTCGTTACTATAACGTTGCTACTTTGACCGTGTCTCCGTTCTGAAACGCAGAAAATCAAGTCGATTCATCGACGCCAGGAAATACTATCATCTTTTTCTTTTTAACGACATTTTGACGTGACGCACGAAAATGCCAATATTTCACGCGCTTACATCGACGAACAATTATTTTCCATTTCAAAGTCCTACGATACCTGTTAGATGACACATTGGTGGCTCTTTGTATCCCGGTCGTGTCGTTAATAGCACGTTGCGCAGTACCGAAACTCTTACGAAGAAGCGAACTGAAACGTTCAGGAAAAGAAGTCACGGAACAAAGCGCAACGTGCTATTAAAAACACGTTCAACGCCCGAAGAATCATAAATACGTCGATACAGCAATTATGAAATTTCATTTACTTGAATAGAAATCAAGGAAATTGTCGGTTGATTTAAGTGTCGATTTGTTTTAACGTCTGAAAGTCCCATATTACTTTTGCTGAATTGCGTCTGAACCTTTTAACATAAACGCGTCTGTAGAGTCACATTCTTTCTGTACCTCAAGTCATTCATGCCTCTTCTCGGATTCTGCCAGTGCTCCGTATGGTTCAGACTGAGAAGGCACATTCATAAGCATATTCTCTTGAGTTTATGTAAAGTTTATGTACGTCCGCGGCATCTGTGCCATTCATAAGCGAATCGTTAATCTAGCACACAATGAAATACAATCTTTTATACGTTCGATCACTACTTTTCTTTTTAAACTTTCTATCTGGTATCTTAATAAGATACGTATTTATAGCATGAAGAAGCATTCGTTAGTAGCAGAATTGGATATTATTGTATTCGGATGAGATATAGGCAACTAGTAGATGCTCTGTTATGCTGACTTTCATTTTTTCGATTATTTTTCTCCTCGTTGTGCATTCTATTAACATGTTGTACCAGCGATTTTCAACCAGTGCGCCGTGAGAATGTTTAAAACGTGCAATAACTAACAACTGACAATCTCCCTGATTTTTATCCAAATAAATGAAGTTTCATACCAAAAAAAGTAATTATTCTATCAACATGTTTACAGAGGTGTCGAGCGTGTTTTTAATAGCACGTTGTATCATTAGAGTGGTCAATAGCTACTATGGAAGCACTGACTGCTTTCTTCATAGATCGTCAAATAGAAAAATGTCAACAGCCAAACAGCCGTTCGTTGTAAATGTCCTGTTTCGAATCAAATATAATATATCGTATTTTGGGGGATAATTCAATACCAGTCGGGAATAAGGTTCTAAAGCGCATTTAGTACATTTCGAGATAAATCGATTTTTAGGTTACACTGTAATCGTAATGTTGTGATCCAATAGAACAGCTAGGAATCGTAATGATACATTTTATTTCAGTATTTATTGCAATAAAGCAAAATAGTTAAGGACGATGATAAAAGATAGCAAACAATAAACGATAAGTTCTTTATGAAAAAGAAATATATTTCAATTCAAAACTTCTTAACTGAAACTTGGATTTTAATTAGCTTTAATTAGATGCGATATAGACCCTTCTTCCGTAGATTTCAAACACCTAATATGCTTCTTGTTTTCAACGTTACATCGCTTTATTACTGCAATGTCTGCAATCTGCGAATACTAAAATGATCTACAGAGCCCATACACTATACTGTACTCTTAACTCAATTTTGATCACAATGTACTCTAAACTCTTTTTCTCCCCGGATGGTGTTCAATTAGTTTACCGCGCTTGACACGAAAAAGATTGAAAAATATTGAAAATCGGTACATTATGTGTACGTACATATTATACAGTGAGTGCGTCAGTAATCAGGATACAATCGACGAGAGAAGGGAGCTTCTACACGAGATAATACGTTGGAAATATAGAATGTATGATTTTGCAATACATGCATGAAATTGGCAAAGTGGAAAACAAAGCCATGAACGAAAATAAAGCATTTGATTTCGCATTTTTTATTTATTTTCCCATGTAGAATAATCTCGCTGATTGTCGTTTGAAAATATTATATTCTACGCTTGAGATGTTTCACGCAGAATCGTCGAAACTTTTGCCAATTCTACTATAATTAGCCGGACAATTTTTACATCTATATAAAGCACTCTAGCAAGAAAATCTCGATAATTCGTGTCACAGACACAACTACAAAGACACAAAGACGTGAAAAATGAAATTTTACGTCTAGTTGGAGGCAATTTAAACGAAATCAATCGAAACAAGAATAGTTACAACATATGTATGTATATCATTGTACATGGGAAATAAAGAGAAAGGAAGTATCGGACGTTAGAAAGTTACACAGTTTACCGCAATTTATCGTAGGAGTTTTGTCCGCCTACGCACCTAAACGGTACATCGAGTCGTGGATGGAATTGTCTAACTTGTGAAGTAATAGATATTTCATTACGTCTCCGTGGAAAAATAAATATCATAAATTTGAACTCGATAATAGTAACATAAATTTTCCAAACGCAATGAATATAAAAGTATATATAGAATACATGTACATACATACGTATGCGGTGTACACACCGTATTCTTTCGTACGAACGTTGTTTGACTTGTGACGAATAAAACTTAATTTTTTTCCAAAGTGTTCTCGGTAAAGGTTTCAATGTATTTCTATTTAAATAACACATCTTCAGCAGACATCTTCCTTATCGTTGATTTATTACGAATTTCAAGTAAAGTCCAATAAGGCATAACGAGACAGAAGTATTTCTTAGGAACACAATTTTTCTTTTCATTTTGGATGATCGTCACGGCTGATTCATCCGCAATGAAAGACGAAAGACGGGGTATCGGCACCCAGCTCACTGGATGAATTCATTTCATTAGTCTGAAATATCCTCCACATTCACTGAAATGTCAAGTAAAACGAGTGAAATAACGATATTAAATACGAAGCAAAAATCTGATATAAGTGCATTCGACACTTATAGAAACTAGTTTGCACTTTAAACTCTGAATTGATTATCTTAGCTAGCAGCTTAGCCGTAAAGAGTTTAGTTCTAACAAGATAACGTCAGAATATTTCTTGTTAACTCGCAGCGTGAAAGATTAAAGCCTAGGGAGAAAATTATTTAAAGCGAGTGCTTAAGATTTTATGTTAGTGTTAATGAAAAGTGCATTCTTCAGAGGATCTGCCTCTGAGAGTCATAAATATATCCTACAAATTACTATGCAAACATACAATTAATATACGTTGTTGGCTGCGTCATAAAATTCATAATATATTGCCAATAATAGAAATTTATAGTACAATACTACAGATGAACGATAGTTGATATAAAAGTCTCTACAAATTCAAACGTGCTATTTAGTTATCTTCATTGCATTAAATCGAACAACTTTTAAATGAGAAACTTATTTACATCTTTAATAGCTTGAGAAATAACTTCGAGTATATTTGAATTGATCATAGATATTACCTATATATATATATATAAATTTTTTAAAAATCTTTGCAAAATTCCTTACGACGTTAAAATGGCAATAACATGTTTTATCTAAAATGTGTGAATATGTGGAACATTTAGTTTCTTTAATTATCCACCTTTCATTGTTATTATAAGTTCCTTAACTAGAAGAAAGAAGATAAAACATTAAATTCTTTACGTTAATATAATATAAATAATTTGGAAATAAAGCTTTTATTTTATAAATATAACTCTAGATTTTGCTTCCATAGTTCAATTGTCAATAATTTTATTGTTCAGTCAGTAAAATTTCAGTTGATGTATTTTCTCATAATGCGGGCTTAATGACTAGTGAATAACTAAGATCGTTTCTTTTAAGAAAGGAAATGTTATTTGGAAGATTAAAATGTATACAATAATAATATAATAATACGTAACGAAATTGCCCCGTATCCCTTTATATTAACTTTCGCTATGTTCGTAATAAATAATTATGGTGGCAATATTAGAGAAACAAAAGTGGTGGATAATAATTCATTACAAGCATACATTGTATTGTAGTTTTTTGCAATGAACGTCGATCTCAATTATCGAAGAGGTGGAAAGGACGACTGTGTCGCCGAGCTTAATGATACGCTGTAAGTTCTGATATTCTAAATAGAATAAATGAAGCGGAACATGTTACGTCACGATGGAGAATACTGTAATATGTCACCGTACATCCGCTAACGCTACAAGTTAGTGGGCGTATTCGTAATGAGAGTACATTTAAACGAATATTCGTGTTTATCAATGTCCAGGAAGCTCGGGCGTTTAATAACTTTTCGATTTTTCAACGACTATGTACTTTTTGTAAAGCTGTAAAACAGCATAAAACATATATATTATGGAGGTATAAATAGTAGAGTAACGTTAAACGTTTACCTAATACTTTATATTTGGGAATTTAAAAATTTACGTGTTAAATGTATCAAACGACTTAATACCATAAATAGTTACGTACATAAGTACTTACACGTTGACATCACACCGTGTATGTATATATACTTCATATATATATATATATATATATCGAAGTACATAATTTGTACATATCGTACATTCATTTGCCGGTTTTGCTTTTAGTAATCAGATTACCTAATGACGTCAGTACAAGCATGTCTGAGTCATCAAAGTGTACGTTTCCCATTACGAAACAACATTCCAAAATATTTAACTCCATCGGTATATCCTAATACGTACTTACTAACAATAGTTGAAACAAAAGTTTTCACTATAAACGTTTTTTCCACTGGAAACCGCATTTCTCATAACATCATGAGTCATGCGTTAAGGTTAATATCACAAGATAAAGTCGTAAATATCCGGGAAACAGAAAAAAAATTGCTCGTTATGAATTGTAACACAGTTTTCAATTAAAAAATTTAACGCTCCGACTTGTTTGCCCCAATATTTGTTACATAATCTAATGTGTCGAAATAAATCATTATTATCTGATGCAATGTTAACGAAACTTATGCATGTAATTACCTTTCAATAATATCTGGACATTTCGTTCTTCCTGACAAAAAGTATTTTAATTACAAAATTACGGATAAATTGAATCGTAACAGTTTATTCCTTGTGATTATCACTATGTGTAATAGAATATCGCGAGATTAATTCGTTACAATTTATATATCTTGGTCAAATTTAAATACTTTTAGCACAAATTGTCCAAAGTTTTTGAATTTCTACTTATGAACGTTAGTATGTATACGTATAATATGATGTACAATATCGTTTATTATGGAAACAGATTCACAAACATTATTTTTATACATTTGAAAGAAATAATTTATTATCCAATACAATACATACCAATACGTACATATATGTTTTGTGTATTAGAATGTAGTAATTGTTTATTGCAAATGCAGTCAGAATGCAGTTCGAATTGCTATATCCACGAAAGCTTCTTGATCGGAGACTGTTCCAACTAATCTGTGATTTCTATTCGACTGTGTAAACTTATCGTCGTTTTCAATATTTACGTCGAAAAGGATTCAACGCAAACACGATCCAAAGCAATGAAATCCACAATGTAAACTGATTTTTTAATTATAATCAGGTATCAGTCAGGGTATATAATATGTAGTAGTATAATTCTCCATCAAATTCTTTATCGGCACCAATTTTATCTACTAAAATTTATCTCTAAGTTTAGAGTTAGAAGCTACATGTGCCGAATAATTACACCTGTTTCGAAATTTTGCGGTATGTTTGAATAACTACTTCTACTCATGAACGAGATATATTCTTCTATATATTCTTCAACCTTCATTATTGATCCGTTACTATAGCACGTTACTTTTACGTAAAATGTTAGTTTCTAGTAGCGAATTGTGAAATCAATTATGTATACCGCGGATTTCTATGTATTTATAGAAAATTTGTAAGTGCAAAATTGCACAGAATACACGTGGCACGAGAAAATATGTAGAATATCCAAATTACAGTGCATTTTATTTTAATATTTGACGGATAAGATAATTTTCTACCGAGATCGCATTTTTTTTTAATTTTACCTTGCGTTGTATTTAATTATACATGGATAAGAATCAGAAATATGAATCTAATAATATTATTATCGAATAAAAATTGAATTTGTACAGTCTATTAATTACGATAAAAGATATGCATAATAACAGTACAAACATACGTAAAAAGCTGCTAAGGAAAATTCTAGCGTATTTATTAAGACCTGTATCTTTTCAGAATCGTACAAATTGTGTGATATTTGTGCTCTACTTCCTACGCGAAAATGTTAAATATAAAACACCCTCGCCCCTTTCGATGGATTCAACCAGGCGAAACTATCGAATGATCGATTCGATAGCATCTGACACAACCTCACTATACTTCCTTTGAGAAGCGATATTAAAAATTTAGGTACGTGTCGATCCATCGACTCACCGACGAGTCCAGAAATATCACTCTAGATGCAGCAGATAACATCCAATATTTATTAAGATAGGAAGAAGAATATTGTTTTGGAACGATTTTCACTTTGACATTAGCGTCGCTACAATAAATGTCCTCGGATAGTCAACAGAAAGTTGTGTGATGTTTGTAATAGATATTTTATCTTTGATAAAAAAGATCCAAGGATAGCGACTAAAGAAAAAATAGAACTATCGTTATCGCGTAGTAATGAACATGTTTCTATCGTACGATCAAATTAATGAGAAATTTTATAAACGACATCCAACGATCCATCGGAACCTACATCGCGTCGTTAGCGATAAGAAACATTTATTGCAAATACTGAAACATTATAAACATGCTGAAAAGGTGGTGAAAGAAAGAAAACGGTCTTGCAGCGTGAAGAACACGCGATGACTGATTTTTTACGATTTTACGAGCATCCGTGAAATGAAATGAGTTAGTCTAGCAGATCGTTAAATTTGTTTTAATATAAATAGCGTCATATTATTTAGATTACAATTATTTGCACAGCATATAATTTCCCTCTTTGTACTAATTTAATTTCTTTAAAAGATATTTCACAATAATCAATTAAAACGATTGAAACCTCGATTCTATGCTTCAATATCCACATTTTATTGTTTTATCGGTTTTAAACCTGTCCTACAGCTAGTAAAAAATGTCAATATTTTAGCAATTTTCAATATCTACAGTGGCTACAGTAAATATTGATATACTATTACGATCATTATAAGATTTATATACTAATTAATTAAGTGGAAGTATATTAAGGTTCGTGTCATTCGATTTGTTACTATGAAAACGAAATACACATAGAAGCAAATAAAAAAAAGCACCTCGCTGCAAGATAAAACTACGTGCGGATATTTTCAGTACCCACTGTACATCCATTTCTCCTTGCTGAACTTTATCTCCTCTAAGGATAGTTAATCTTGTTTTACTAGCGATCAGAAGAGTCTTAATTCGAACTACAAACAACTCTTATCCCCAATCATAATCGAATCAGTCGATCGACATTAACCAATCTAACTAACTAACTAATCGTAAGTCTAACTCGTTGAACAAGCTGAATCTTATAATGAACCTTCGGAATTTATACTCCGGGGCTGTCCAAGTCTCGCAAATCGGATAATTATTTTCTACTTTGATCTAATTTTCTAAAGTATCGCAAAATTCTCGCATCTCTAGTAGTTCTGCCCTGTTTTAGTTATTCGACTTTAGAAAGTATCCTTTGAAACTTGAAGACACGCGGAGAACCGGAAGAATAGGTTTCTGAATTTTCGAAACTATTCCACAACAATATGATTATACGAACTTACACCTGTCGGAATTTACTAACATTTATATTAGACAACTTGTGTGCCTTCTTGCACAACTGAACTGATATTATTCGCCTAACTTTATTAGATACGATTTGTTAGCATTAGCTATAATACATTACTATAAGTGGAGCTCCTAACATGATAACTTGAGATGACTCATAAATCATTTGCCTTATGAAGAGATACTTCAAACAGAAGTTGCATGGTTTTCAGGGCATACGATACCATAATCGATTTGTTATTACTTTGCTTTTTCATCGGGATGTGACGATCACCTTCAGACCTTCGAATAGAATGCCTAACATTTGTCCTCGAATTCCGACGAAGCGTCGAATTTTACATAAAAGCTATTACACGAGATAAAGCGTGGAATTAATAATTAGCGGGACACATTTTCCAATTAATCATTTTAAATTATATGCACTGCTAGGCAACAGAGAATTCTCATTGGCTTCGTGAAATAAACCACCAACACTGACGAAATTCCTGTGGTCACCAGATCATTCGATTGTACTTAATTAATAAATCGTTAAAATATGGTATCAGCACGATGACTGTCCCGCGCGTAATGCTCGGTAGTCGCGTCATGTCCAGTGCTCATCTGGTGACCGATTATGCCGCATCAAACATTCAGGTTTCACTGGTGCGGCATTGGTGGTCGATTTCACGAAGCCAATGAAAATTCCTTGTTATCCGGTGGCGTATATTTTCCGAAATGACTAATTTGAGTATATTTCTCAAAAGATTGATTTGAAAGTATCTCGGTAATTATTAATTTTAGACCCTGTCTCGTATAATGTTACTTTACGTAGAATTTGATGCTCTATCGGAATTTGAGAAGAGATATTGGACAGTTCATTTAAAAAACTAAAAGAGATCATCCCGATAAAGAAGCAAAATGATAAAAAAAATGGCTTACACTAGATATCATATGTTCTCTTGGAAAGCGTGCAACTTTCGTTTGATACTTTTCTTTTGAATTATTAAGAGCGTCATGTTACGAGACCCACTCTGTATAATCATATCAAGTTTAATAGTAGGAGGAATGAAATTTTAAAAGAAAATTTTACAAATCACGAGTTACATAATTATCCTGTTTGAGGTAGAATTGTAAAATTGTAAAGGAGAACCTATAACTTGTAACTTGTCAAGTCATTAATATTGTTCATTGCAAATCATTGTGGTCGAGTGATCAAATTCAGTAACTTCGATTCGTGTTCCAACATTCGACGAGCATAAAACCGACAAATACACTATTATTTCCCGACCTTTAAATCAACGATATAAATCACCAGCATAAAACATCGGCCCATCTATCAGAACGTCATGTCTGCAATAAGAGTTGCACATCGATATTTTTTGCTGCATTTATCACTCTTACCAGTTTTGAAATCCCATCAAGATCGTTCGATAAAATAGTGCTTGTAAAAAATAACATTCTAATAACATAATTCTGAACTTACATTCGCAGAATCTAAAATTCACGAATCTTCTCGTACATAAATCGCGTTTACGGACAATTTTCGATTAATCGTCAAGTCGTTCGACTAGAAAACTTACCTACACTGCAACTTTCTCGATAGTTTTGTCTCATCAAAATAGCTAATGTGCATAAAACTATGCATTTGCATATTTATTCAGTCACCCATCAACTACGATTTTACGCTAGCTACGTGATTAACTTCAAACCGAATGATCATAAATTTTCAACCACTCGATCGTCTAACATAAAATTGTTTCACGTGAATACAATTTTCGTACGAATATAGTTAATCAACGATACACAACAATTTTTCGACCAAACGATTTATACTGTCCCGTTACCCAATATTTGTATGGCCAACATGTTGTGCAAGCTACTGTTTCAATCAACCGCTAATTACGATTTTACAATGTACTTACAATCGGCACCGAACATTGTCGAATCAAAAGTATAGCACACAAACGGGCAACATGTGATTAAATTTGTTTTAGAAGATTCCATTTGATCGAAATTCTGTTTGAACGAGAGACATTGTAAGAGTCGATCGATAGAGTCGATCGTGTAGACAGAGGACCAAAAGTTGTTTAATGTAAATGCAACTTTAAGTGCTACGTAATATATCGTACGTGTATATGCCGACCAATCATAATCAACAGATAATTATGAAAAAGAAAAGCTATAAAAAGAGGTTCGGGGAAGCTATAAAAGTTTATATTTCAAACAATTGCAGGACTAGTAAGAGTTGGATCGAAATACAGAAACGTTAAAAGCGACAGATGTTTCATCATGCTGTAAATTCGATGCAGATTCAGATCTCTGAATTTCTTTTCTTTACATAAGGCACACCGCTTCGAAAGTTATTGAAGGTCAGCGATACGTTATGCATGAACGTGAATTTCCTTTTCTATCGATTGTAATGGAAGAGAAAAAAAAGAGAAAGAGATCGGCAGAGATTATAATAATAAAAATGTATTATCCCGTCAAGAAACATCGATGACCTTCAGTTCTTGGGAAATATAGCGGCGATAAAAAATAGTTCTTTACCATAATATTTGTTTCTTCGTAATAAATATTTTCTTGCTAAAACATTCTCTTTGATCGTTAATCCTTTGGCGTTTGAAGATGCGTATACGCAACATTCTAACTTAATAAATTACTATTTATTTATGCAATCGATGTATCCGTACTTAGTTAAGCTACTTTTAGTTTGTAACGCATTATGTCTTTTTTAGAAAACCAATCGAGAAAATATATTAACGATTAGGCTAAAAATGATTCCACCTTGAAAATGTTAATAAAGGATTAATAAATCTTGTATGTACATTTCGTAATATATTTCAATTTTGTGTTTGATAAAATATATCGAATAATTCTAGAGAAATCTATCGGATCTTTTTATTATCAGGACGTTAATTCGTTAGTAATCGATACATAGAAATTCGAATTCAAAGTTAAATGTATATTTCTATTATATGTTTAAGCTTTATCGAGATATTTAACTCCCTACCCCTCCCTCTCTTTCTCTCTCTCTTATCTACTTTTTACTTTATCTAAATGCTTAGCCTGGGTAATCGATAACCGGTGTTGTCACTGATTTATCGAACTGGATTGTCTCTTGACTTGTTTGGATAATCAATGTTATGTCGCACCACATTAAAGAGTTTAAAGACTACTTTTACGTTGTTGTACAGTAACGGCTAATTACATACAATTATGCGACAGCTATTTTAACAATTTTTATACAATTATCTTGATAAACTGATTACACGTTTTATTTTTCCTATTAAATGGATTACGACAGCTTCTCACCGAGCCAGTTCTTAAATCAGTGTATGATGGCTCGTACGTTAGTTTAACGCTATTTATATGGTAAGATCGTAAAAAAGAAACTTCTTGGCAATAAACATACAAAAAAGACTTCTTTCGAACGTAAAATATAGTAACAAAAAAGTATTTAAAAAAGTCATATTTAAAAAATTTGCTACCACTTACGCCATTAGGAGATTGTACTCGAAAAAAATCAGTCGAATATCTAAGAGCTTGTTTCATTCTTTCGAAACGAATTTCCATCCAAGAATGAATTCTTTCTTTCACAGAGCATGATATTTCACGTTTACAGAATATTCCATAAAAAACCAGAACTTTATAATTGTAGGACTTGTAAGTACTAAAGTCTAAGAAAAATCTCTTCCGACGAAAGAAAGTTTCACAATTCTAAAGTAACAGATTTTTTGTCTTGCGTATGAATCATCGAAGATAAAGTAGAGCACAGCGAAATTTGGATGTGTGTAGAGGCAAAAAAATTAATGACAACGAACTTTGGCTATCTTCGAAATTCAGTCGTGCCAATTAATCATTAAAAATGTAAATATTCCGGTTTGCAGTTGAAAATAAAAAGCTGAAATCCGAATTCCTAAATATACCAAACCAAAGGAATTAATTTGAATTTCTAACTTTTCCAATGGTTAGTTTCAAACGTACGTTTAGATATCTCAGAGCGCTTTCAGACAATCGATGGTATTGTTAATACTTCGACGTTCTCAATATTGTTAACAAATATTGACAAATAGTGATCCTTTCAGTTGACAACCTTGAAATATCATCCTATCGATAGTCTGAGGCCACCCTCATTGAAAGAAACGTTATCATAATGATAGATACGTTTCTCAAGAAATTAGTTCAGGTAATTAATTTTTTACTTTTTTTATATCTGTAATTCGAATTATTTCATTGTATATAAATTTCAGAAGAGAAATATCATCAAATTTAAGGGACTGAAACAATCATTGAATGAGAGAACACAGAGATTTTGAAAGAACGCAAAAAGAATGGAAGGAATTAAAAAAGGAAAATAGGTAGGTACATATGTAGCAACATTTTTCAAATAGATTTCTTCAATTTTAATAATTTTGAAAATGGCTTAATGTTTCTTTACAAATATTTATAACAAATGACACAAACCTAGTACGTAGCAATTTCTACTTCAGTCGGATCGTAACGTTAACTTCTGAGCATCGTTAATTTATGCGAAATTGAGTACAATAAGATTAATTAGCTCTGGTAACTGGCAAAACTATAACTCTGTTCCTAGTGCGGTTAGAAAAAAGTTGCGGAGAAAAATTTTGAATCTTTTATCAAACTCTATCTTCGCGTGGTGCGATTTTTTTTGCGAGAAGTGCATCGGTGCAGTTCTAAAGTACAATTCAACTTTTTTTTTCAAACCATACCTACGATATCTTCTGCATCTATTGATCGTGTCATTCTGAGCAGAAATTTATTGGAATAAGTAAAGTAGAAAATCTGTCAATACTTTTCGAGAGATATAACTTTCCTTTGAACGTATACAAGAAACGCTCAAACTTTCATCGATGCATTCCAAACATTTTTCCACTCGTTTCCTTACATTTTAGTCATTATAAAGTACATTTATCCACGCTTAAACCATTCTTCTTAATTCGTTTTTTCATCTCATCTATTGAAATAAAAGGTTTAGTATACGCACTATTTAAAAAAAAAATTCTACAAGCAAAGATGTTAAAAATCTCGTAATCCTCTATATTTAATACGAGAAAATGAGATTTTTATAGTATACAGATTCTGAAGTTGCGATATGGTTATGTGAGAATTTTAACGAGTATGATTACTACCTTACCTTACTTTAGCGCATGCCTACTCCCATAATTACTTATCTATTCAGATACTTACGTCAGAAAAAAACTACACCAGCTAAATACGTGAAAGTATGGGTTTGCCGAAGTATAAGCATTAAATTATTATTATTTAGGATGTTATCTACGTAAAGAGGAATTAACTGAAGTAATTAACGATAACTAGACTGCGAATGTCTGCGCGCGATGTTTATGGGGAAAAGTTGGACAATGCGTAGGGCATAGATAACGTACGAAAACGTCTAAAGTACAGTATTCATCATTATTAGAAGGTAAAATACATTTTTATTTAGATTCCTCTTTTTTAGCTGCGTTCGTAAAAATATGAAGTTGGAGGAAGATACGTAGCCTAATGATAAGAAAGAAAATAAATATTTATCTACACATTCTTTTCCATAAATCAGCGGATGCTCACTTATGGACAGTAAGACACTCGTTATTTTATCTTATTGCATTACATTTATATATATAAATATATATTAGATCAATATCTAAACGTGCAATTACTCATACAGGATGAATCACTTAAGACAAGCCACTTGAATAATTCCTTCAATTTTCAAGATAAGGAGAAATATTCGAAAGAAAAATTGCTGCATTTGTCCAATGCTTGCTTGTTTTATTTTGCGGAATTTTGCGCGTTCGATGAACCTTTACTCAAATTTACCATCGCGGATATAGCTGATGTTTACTGGTACAAATGTGGGTACTACAAGAGGCTACAAGTATTATAATAGCGGCGATAGGATGGTCGCGATGCCGATGACAACGAATTCAGGTTCGACAACAAATCCACGGTCCACGGGATGACGAGTGACAACGTAATACACGATTCGGATAACTCTCTCGATAACTCAATCAGCAATTCGCCCAACGACTAACTAACTAACTAACTAACTAACTAACTCGTAATCCAAATGAAACTGCCCTTATATAGTCCTTTTTCCACTCCTTGGGTCAATCTCTGTTTTTGAGGAGAGCTGCACAACTATTTTCTACTTCCGTTATTACACGTCCCTCCCGTGACCGTGGCTACGTTCGGTGACTCATTATGTCACCTCGAGCCCAAACCCATTGTCATAAATCTTAAGTGCCCGCATAACTATTTCTTCGTGTATTGCTTAAATGTCGATGTCGTAAACATCTGGATTGGGGTATTGGGTTTTTCCGAACATTCTAAAGAAAGGTCCCGATGTCCTTCCATCTCCGACACGGCCATCCTGACAATCACCCGTCCTCGGGTGTATCTAAAATATCGTGTTTTCTTACATTAGATTCGATGCAAGTGGATTGGGGTATTGGGTTTTTCCGAACATTCTAAAAAAAGGTCCCGATGTCCTTTCATCTCCGACATATATATGCCCTCATATATACAGGGTGGTTGGTAACTGGTGGTACAAGCGGAAAGGGGGTGATTCTAGGCGAAAAAAGAAGTCGAAAATATAGAATAAAAATTTCTTTTTTTTAATTTTTTTTTTTAATTTTTCCATCGAGACAACGATCTACAGTGAGATCCGTTATAACGTACCGCACGCGTACCGAGCGAAAATTCAAAGTCGATTTTCTCGAAAAGAAAGCCTCAAACGAAAAATTTTTATTCTATATTTTCGACTTCTTTTTTCGCGTAGAATCGCCCCCTTTCCGCTTGTACCACCAGTTACCAACCACCCTGTATATATATGTATATATACACACAATTAAAATAAATATTTAAAATTAAGACTAAATCTATGAACGCGTTTCTAATATATCTCTAACTGGATTCCACATTTAATTCCATATTTAATTCCACATATTTTGTAGCTGAACCTTTTCGGGACGTTCCACGGATTTAATTCTGTGGGGAAAAAATGTCATATGAATATGGATCGCTTGAAGCTTTATTACAGAGTTACAGCAAAAATAGGACATATGAAGGGAACAATACTGCAGCCGGCTACATCGCTCGATTTCACATCACTAGATTTTTATGCGCGGATAACCTTGAAAAAAGGCACGATTAAACAAATCGATATGTGTGGTGAACTGATGCGAAGAATCGATCGATTCGTTGAGATGAAACAAAATCAAGATGAACCAGTTGGATAATAAATTCAATTTTTTACCGCTGCCAGTCTCCTGTCGGCAGGAACATTTCGAAATCGAGTATCAACACCTAGCGATTACATTCATCGCTATCGTATTTTTACATAACGGCAAATCGCTTTTGCTGTTCCTTTCGTACTTGTTCCTTATAACTGTTTAAAAAACTTGAAACGAACCATGTTTGTATAACATTCCTTTTATTCGTACCTGTAAAATAATATCGAGAATTTACCGAACTTTCTTTCTGTATTATTATCGAGAAGAAGCTGCCATTAAAAAGAGATAGGAATAAAATTAGAAAAACGTTATTCTTCCTTATTTTAAGATCTACGGTACACAAAGAGGTGATCAATTGTAGAAATGAGCTATCTGTTCGAAAACATTCACGTATTATTACTTTGATGGAAGAAGTACGTAGGTGTATTGCATTTCAAAAGCGATCAACCTAACAAAAAACTAAGATCGTTTTATACGGAAATGGAACGAACCCAGTAGGAGATTAACAACATCAGAAACTACGTGGAAACTTCATCAAAATTGAAAGAACTTCGCGGAAAGAAACTTTTTGTATTACTGTTACAGAATCATAGTTGAAAACATAAAATAAGAGATGGTTACGATGCGATGGATAAAAGCAGGCAAAGATGCCAAGAGTTACGTAAACATATCGTGAATTGACGAGTACAAATTTTATGTATATTTAGCTTCCACGTATATAGAAAAGTTAATGAAAAACTGAAAGGAATGTTTCGTTACGATAGCATTTATAGTATATGCGATAGCGTGTAATAATTTAGTGCTATACAAATTTCACATAAACAGATTCTAACACAACAGAATTTCATTTTTATGCAAAACGGCGATTCAAAACACACGTCGCAGTATTGCCCGAATGATTAAAAAAAGCAAATTAGGAAATAATAGCGAAACGCAAATGCCAAGAAAAAGGAACTTGCGTAAGAAATTTGTTCGAAGATGTTAACAAAATTCATCGAGAAAGGTACTGTTACTAGCCGAAACAATTACATTAATAGCATAAAAAATAAACTTTTTAATATACAATTTGAAATTCATAAAAAATCGTATACTTAAAGTTCCAAGATTGTAATCTTTTAATTCGTCAAATAAATTGTGTACTCAAAGCTGTATTTATTAAATACTTTCATAATAAATGTAAAATACAAAAAGCAGAATTCAGAAGTTCACGTATGCTATGTAGCCTTTGTGTGTCCATCCATCACGTTCTACACACTGTACGCAATCTCCTAAGAGTTCAAGCGCCTCGTGCCATATTCCTCGGGTCAATATACGCAAAAATGAGCTTCGTTATTTTGTCCAAGTTTATTCGCTTCGTTTGAATGTAACTGAGGTGGCATTAACCAGCATCTTACGAATAGTTTAAGCTTTAGAAAATAATCTTTTATACGCCAGTTTTACGCCCTACGAATGTCCTCTAAAACGTACCAACAACCTATTGCTTGGAACTAAATACGAAAGACGAAATGATCTTGTAACTACAGACGAAAATGATCGGTAAGTATAATGTAAATACATATTGTTACGTATCTCATATTGTATATATTGTACAAATCACTTCGTACAATATACATGTCCTTTTTATCTACTGATTATCAAAACTTTATAGCGCACTTCCGAAAACGGTCAAATATAAAATCATAACACTTGAAAACTTGGGGAATTCGATAATTCCTAAAGCGTTTTGTAACCAATTTTTATTGACACGAACATAGTTGTTGCCAAATACGGTTGCCAGATCTTTCATATTGTCTTACGGAATATTAAAATAAGAATATATATATATATATATATATATATATATATTCTTTTTTTGCCAGCTTTAATAAGTGCCCGGTGACTCATGAACAGGAATATGCATATGTAATGTATATAGATATACGTAGCTACAAGCGGAGAAACGACTCAGTTATCAACATTGATAATGTATCGAGAGACAAGAAATACATATCAGCCGCAAGATCGATTAAAATTATCAAGTATTTTCCCACTCGAACGTTCGTATGACAACAATTGCGTATGATGCGTATTACTCATTTAGGTACTACATACCTAAATAAAAAATGTCAAAGAACTCGATTGTACGGTATTGTTCAAATACGCAGGTTACCATATATAAATAGCAGGTAAGCATATGGAGGATACCTGAACATCTCCTTTGTTTTTAACGGGCCTCTTCCCACTTAGAATTGGTATATTTTTTGCTTTCCATGAATTTAATTCTCCAAAAATTCGTAAAAAGTTGAGTACTTACAGGTGAAAATTTAATATCCGCATCGCTTGCTTTGCTTTTACTTAATTTTCCCAATGATCAGCCTCGCGCCATTATACAATAGTGTCTGATTGTCAGTATAAATGCGTTTAAATATCCTCTTTATCTTTAATGATGTAAGAAATGTTTAAAGGAGAATTTAAATGTTAGTTAAGAAACGTTCTTCTTTTTACGGGTATTATTTAAAAAACAATAAAAGTCATCGCTACTTTTTTAAAACATTTTGCTCTATTGCATCTTATAACGAACGTTAAACTACATTTGCGCACGTTTAAGTTATATTTTCAGATCGACCTTCAACATCGAAGAAGTGATTAAATTAAAGCGTGAATTTATTATATGTGTTATAAATATTCGAAGCGAATTTCGTTGGCAATGCAGTTTCCAAAATAAGCAACTAGCTTCTAAATCTTTAGATTAGATGCAATGGACATGTACATATCGTGTTCAGTATGTTTATCAAATATGATGTCATTGGATCTCTTTTCATTGAAAGTTACAGGAAGATGCAATCTATTATTCCAGAGGACATGGTGAATCGTACGTATTATAATTAAAGCTTGTGGTGCTGCCATGCTAGGAAAAATTGAAACTTGTCTCAGAGACTCTATCACAACCGATGAAGATCACTTCGAATGTTTATAACGTAAACAATTCAAGTGTCCATAGTCAAGTCGAGTTCACATATGTACCACTATAGTACTTGACAATCTGATTAGTTTCTTGATGTTCAAGATCATCTCACGGTTATAACTCGAGTATGCTCGAATATATTTTGACAGTGCATACAAGATTGTGATAGATAAGAATATGTTTCGTTATAAAAAGATATCTCAAAAAATTCGAAAGAAAAAAGAATTGCTCCATTTCACGTTCCTCCTGCGAAATCATTTAACGATACCTATATGCTTTCTACACATTTCTCATATTATTAAAATTTATGAGCTTATGATAGCAAGTATCGAAGTACGGTATTTCCAAAAACAGCAAGTACCAAAGTGTAATAAATTGTATAGAATTTGAAGTCGACAACGATTTCTAAATTAACCGAATGAGTTACGCATAATTAAAATCACCTTATTAAAATTATATCCGACGTATAGACAAATCATAAGGCAAATGCGATTTCACATGAGACGTAAATGTTTCATCTATATTTATCTAAAGACTATGACAGTCAGAAAATGGATAAAATCGTTCCATCAATATTGACAAATTTATAAATCAACTACCACCTTTCTCGTAACTATTAATTATTTACACTGAACACATTTCTATCCAACTTGTACCGATTTCTAAGTTCATCTTCTACGTACAAATAATACAAGTATTTATACATAGTCTTTAGTATTTTCGTATCTAGATATATGTTCTCACATAGTGATTAATTAAACAACGCAGAAGTCACGTATAAATAGCGTACGCAGACGTAGTATGTTGAAAAAACAAGAGTACAAACATTATAAGAAGCAGATATATGGTTGAAACGTCGTTTTGTCCGTTGCAAAAATTCTGCGTTGACTAAATGCATTAATTTAATCGATGCGGAAACCTTTGACAAAATATGTCTAGTTTAAGTAAAAAAATTCTCTAAATGGAAAAGTATGCAACGATCCATAACAATTGATGTCTCTGTTCTTTAAAAGCTATAATTCTATAACAACTGTTTTTCTCTTAACTATAAATATCGCGATGCAAACATACCGAGCTAATAATAATTATTCCTTTATTACCAGCTTGCGCAGCTCGAAAATATTCGACAGACCATCAAATACGATACCCGCTGACAGTCGTCAATGCATCTAACTTCAACATAGATATTATTCAGAGATAAGGGCGAATTCTTCAGCCAGTCAAACGCAACGATCTGTTTTTCATCCACCAAATCCGCGATTGTTATTAGTTCACGCAAATGCAAGTAATCAGTTGAAGATTTCTTGCAAATAACGCTATAAGTGAAAAAATGTTGTTTTTTATCGTGTAACATCCTACGTACCAGTTGGAATACTGTAGTATAGAATTCACGAGTAACTTCCATTTGTAAATGATGATTAAATAGCGTTAAACAGTGGCACACGCAACATCGCCTTTATGTAAATCGCTGTAAATGCCATTTGAGCGATAGATTTACGCTCGTATACACTAAATATCATCATATGCTATGAAGTTATAAATACTTTCAGAACTCTTCAGGTTTGGCTTCGCGCTGACTTTAATGTTACAACTATCTTTTTTCAAATGAAAATTTATAGGGCAGTCCGGTGAAATGTGTTGCATGGTGATAGGTGCTTCACAAGATTTGGCATCGAGTTGGTGGTGGTTTCGTTAATGAATACGTAAGTTTAGAATGGCCAGTGAGAATCCGGCTGAAGGCAATTTGCTTTCTTCTGGTTAGTGCTGAGACGTTGAGTTGTCTTGCGCGCTACGTTTGTACGGCGGTTGCTGAGCCATAAACGGATCTAAAATTTGTTAGTAGCCTTTTGACAACAATTTAAGCGTCATGAAGAGTAGGTTTGATTTCTTTGAAATGAGTAAGCTGGTGGCCTCTTGTACTCTTTCCTTAATTCATTGTCTGTATTCCCTACGAAATTACGATTGCAGAAAAAATAGTATTATTCATTCAGCTTCTTAGTGTTTTTTCTTTCGAAAAGAATTTTTTTTAATAATTCTCGTTACTCTGTCTTTAATAGAGTTCTGTTCAAGATTAAGGTAAATTTGCTGTGACACATCGATAAGATTGTTCATGTTTTCTCAGTATATTCTTTAACTATTCCTACTGCATTATGCGAGCCATGCGATCTTCCTAAATAGTTGCACAGTTGCATGTAATTGAGTGGTCATTCTCCTGATTCGTTTAACATTGTTATTCCGTTGCGTCTGTGATGAGGGACATATATCTTTCCGGGAAAGGTACAGCGTTTGAGATTCTTCAAATTCCTCCAACACAAATATTCGTTTACTATACTCGAGTGCTTCGAACGCGAATCATGTACGTTTCATCGATGCTGAATGTACTTACTGTCACACGCTTTATTAATGCCAGAAAAAAGAAATATTAATGCGTTCCCCAGATTCACGTGATCAGATGAAACACACGTGTACATGCTAGATACATGGTCAATCATTAACGACTAGAGGAAGACGTTTCGCTTTAGTTTTGTTTTCTTTTCGTTGATCGAGGGAGGTATTCATTAGAGACAGTCATTAGGTATGTACATGTTACTAATTGAAGATTCAAAACCATAGAGGCATTTAAACTGGCAACTTTTACTTTTAAACGAATAATATTGAAAAGAAGAGACACAAACTCGCTCGCTCGCGATATATTTCTGATAAGTTAAAACCAGTTCCACATAGTTTAAACATTTTATTTAGTTTAAACAGTTTTCTGTCCTTTCCCCGACAACTCGACGCTCTCGCAGGTTTCAATCGTTATCTTATCGATGGATATTTCAATTTTCTCTCTCGCTTTTACCATCGTATGGAATATATCGTATAGTTAGCCGACTAACATTAGCGCGGCGCGGCGCGCACATGTCGAAGCTTTTATCGAGATAGTTAAATCGTATGAAGATTAAAAGTTTGCTTTAAAAAGCGGCTCGAATTCGCCGCGGAAAGTGATTCCACGTCAGACATCCGGCAAGAAATCGGTGCAGGTAAGCGAACAGGTTATGCGCAGACAGGTAAGGTATGATTATCAATAAAGCTAACGAGTCAGCGAAGGCAAAGCCGCGGCATGAGCTTGCTGCACGCAACTATCGACCATCGATGTAACAATATCAATTACTATTCCCAACTCGTTACTAGCCTATGCCACGTAGACGATAGAATGATTCGTCGAAGATGATAAAACGAATGCGACAATCGTTTAGGTTCACGGGAAAGATAGCCGTGCTTTCACCGAAAACAAAAGCGTTGTCTACCATCGAGTGAAAGCGACATTGCTCGATGTTATCTGGAGACTCGTTCCGTTGACATTCCCAGTTGGTAATCGAAATTGCAAAGTTTCGACTTCGTTTGTTTCTGTCCTTAAGGAAGACTGTAAATTATTGTCGTGAAAGATCAAATATGCGGATGCTAAGAATCACAATAAAAGGAAAGAAAGACTCTATTAATTTCGAGAGTACTTTTATGAAATAAGTAGATCGATAAAAGAATACTTCTTTGTTCTTGCTCTTTTCTTTCTTTTGAAAACGTCTAAATGTCAGCTACAAGACAACATAACGAAAAGTCCATTTAAGGATTTGTATGCCACCTTTAATGGACCTTTCAACCTTTAGGGTGATCGTAAAATCAAATAGATAAAAGCACATTATGTCTTCCTCTATACTGCACAAATTTTGTCTGAAACATTTTTTTTTATCACAACGAATTAGAGAGTAATTAAGAAACACCCTGTATACGCGTGTAATGTTTTCATTCTTGCTCAAAGTATACAAAATCTTTAACATTCTTGGATACATTAAATTATACAAATTTCAGTTATGCAAACAAGAGACTAGTAATCGGGATGATAATTATCAATCTTGTTTCATTAATTGATTGATTCTATTAATTCATTGTCTAAATAATTTTAAACACAGGTATTACTAATTGCTCGTTTGCAAGATATTGCGGTGCATTTTTAGAATAGGTATATAATATAGCAGCCCAGATGCTTAGATGAAACAGGACCTAGAACTTGTATCTACTAATGATCTCCTTTTAAACTCTGTCGGATTTACGTAACAAGGTTGCTGTCACCAATTAAGAGAAATGGAAAAGTACGGGAAAAGTAGAGGAATAGTAAGCATCGTTTCCTTGGCATATCGAAGATAATTTTTTCAAGTTTGTGCAATTGCGAATCGCGAAATTTATCTACTGCAAGTATGAGTAAAATCAGTAGAAAGTATCAATGTCGTTAATTACAATAAATTATAGAATTTTCACAAAAGATAGCTTACGTTGATATTTCGGGAAAGAGGAATTTTGCAGTATACTATCGGGTAGACATTGCTCCGAAAAACTATCAAATTTCAGATTAAAAAATTTGTCCTCTCGAACGCATATCGATATTTTATAATGTTCGTGTAACATTAACGTTACGAGGATGAATTTAAAAATTAATTCTCAAAAATTACAGCTACTAACGTTCAGAAGCTACGCGAATACATAAAGTTTCCATAGCATAAGCCTATACTACTACCTAAGCTTAAAATTACCTTCGTTTAAAAAGAAAAATAAAACAAATATTTCGCAGAGTCCGTAATTAAAGCAGACGAGGAAATACGTAATCTATACAAATTTAATATTTCATGTGTCAACACAAATAGAATAGTTAAAGCTACGTACGTTTTGTACAAAAAGAACTTACATGTCTGGCGTAACGTGAATTCACGATTTTCGTTTTTCGTTGCACGTATCCAGTTTTTCTTCTACGAGATCCAACAGTCCAAGAAGTCTCGTATTATTAGGTAGTCTCTTTTCGTAGCTGGTTTACATCCTTGGGAAAACATGTGGCCACTAAGACGCGATCACTACAATTTCGTTTTATCGACTCTTTTTAAAAAGTTCATACCACTGATACCTTCGACGTCGCACGAAATCGTTGTTTCTTTTCTTCGTTTCATCTTACTGTATATTCTCACTAGCTGTTGAACGACGAAATAAGATACGTTGTCTGTATACGAGTAACTCCTCGGATATGTATTTACGTAATTGAATTCTATGGAGCAACTGCGAGCAACGATTACCAGCAGCATTATGTGCTAAACGAAGACGTTTCTAGCATTTAACCGCTAATTTTTAATAATTAATGGTTTGCGATAAACAATAGTTTATTTTACGATAACTTATCGCTAATAAGACATTCTCAATTTGTACGTGATGAATGGAAATAAACTACTGCATAACTGCCAATGAAATAATACCATACAATTGGCTTCGTACTTTGCCAATAGCAGAATTTATAAGGGGAGGAAAGATAAGCAGATAAGCAAAGTATAGATTGACGTAAACTCTCATTGTAATCGATTTTATCGTAGTATATTTTACAAGCGCATATGACATGTAAGAGAAATAAAAATCTTGAGTAAACCGGTGGGTAGTATGACACCTATGTGTCTATCAAGTGCATTCTATTAATTTGTAACATTTCGAACTTTTTAAGACCATATTACGATTCTCTTATTACAGTTGCTTCTCGTAAGTAGGCAAAATAGAAGGCGAAAAGGTTTAACTATTTTCTATAGGACAATACGATGGCCCCAGTGAATGTAAAATTTGTCACATTTTTACCGTAATAACATAACCGTGAATGTTTTCAATTTAACACATATTTTCTATAGTATCTTTTTTATACATTTCTTTAAATATGTACATTCATAGAATCGAAAAATTTGCATTCGGTAAATCATTGTATTGTATAAAAATATTCTATAAATATATAAATTGAAAATATCTTGAAAGTATCATTGTATAATAATGAATATTTATACGAGAATTACGCTGAAACATCAAATGGTATCTCGCACGAACGTAAAGTTGTAATTTCAAGTTAGCAGAATTACTTCTATCTATAACGTATTTCTTATACTTAGACAAAGTACGTCTACTTTGCGTAAAATTCGTCTTATCTTCAAATGCATTGACCGAAGTGAACTGCTATTTGTTTTGCAATAGGTACCCACGTTGTATCAATAATTGATTAGATGTAAATATTTGTATACTTCGGGAAAAGCGATAATTCTTCCCGTTTGCACTTTGCACTTAAATCTATCATTCAGAGATTTTGGATTATTTATTCAATGAAAGGGAGATTTCTTAATGAAACTAGTACGAACGGGGATTTGAGCTTCTACACATACACACAACACATAAAAACAATGAATAGCATGGAAGTCAAGCAATAAAAGGACGAAGTGTTATGAGAATCATACAGTGTAATAGAATAATTTTGCCTTTGAATATTATATAATCCATGAAGCTATTAGAAGTATACGAAGTAAGAAGGAACGAAACATTAAAAAAAACAACCAAATTAAAAAAACACGAACGTGACAATGGAAAAAAGAGAATTCCGCTAAAACGAAAGAAATAACGAGCCACGTTATTTTTGGCTCGTTTTCTTTTCTAAAATCGTGAACATTAGAAATAGATCGAATATTTTGAATGGCAATAATAACGATACGCTATGACATTTATGCAGCTTGGTAGAGAGATATCTTGCTATCTCATCGTTGGCAGTTACATTGTTATGTCTTGCATAATCAGACGAAGATTGGAAAGTTATGAACGGCAATGAAGCTACGGATCGTATAACACGGTATCGTAATCCATGTATAAACCGATAAACACGAATATCCTTCTAGAACATCTTTTATTGCCGAAACATACGACTGATCTTTCTTAACGTAAATCGAGATAAGGAAATCGCATAAGTTGTTCGCTGCTGCCACGCGTGAAATTGCCATTTATCAAAACGAAAATAGTCCGAGTAACCTTTTCAATGGATCTTCTTACCTCGCGAATGTAGGTAAACAACATTTTAATATTCTGAACGAGAAAGTTAATCACGCGCCCTTAAAGTTTCCATAATTACCATTTTTGGTGCTGCGCAGTCTTCGCCGGCCAGAAAAATATATTTTATTAGCTGTAACGCCACAACCGAATGGCGTCGCTGACGTAACGTGGCCTGCTACGCAAAACGTACACCGCTACAACGTACGACGTAAACCGCGTGCTGCTGACTGATTGTGGCAAAAAACATCTCGAGACATTTGACGAACTGATTTTATGCTTTCCGCGACTTTGAACGATTTTCTTACGATTTATATAGTTTTCTATCTCTTAAACGTTACATGGAATATTATTAATTTGATAATAAATGCTATTGGGAATACAAAATAACGTTTGACGATTCTATGAGAGGAAATAGCTTCACATATGATATTTGATACCGTGGCCGGAAATATGAAATCTATCGTGGATACGGAGAAATAACAGTAAATTGCTTTGTTGGAATAAATGACAAGGAAGTAGTTATGCATACCAACCAAGTTTTAGCCAGATATAAGAAATTTCCTTATTATTCATTCTATAGGAGATATGGTACGGCAGAGACCCTTATTTTTCATGCGCGAATCCCTCGGCTGAAAAAAAGGGGATTTTCGTAAGTTGGTAAGCATAGTTTTTAGCGTTCAACGTAGATAGGATTATATCGCAGTTTACAATGACCTTCTTTGAATTTCGCTTCGCAGCTCTCAATACCATTTCCTAATACATACATATTATCGTTCCAACGATCAAGCAATAATGAACGATAAACAAAGTAAATCTTTGATAAATCTATCCAAGTCAGGCGATGCGTATTAGCGATATCTGAAATATTGTTCGTGCTTCGGTGTCTCAGAAATTGCGTTCAATTTTTAATGAAATTCTTCCACGATACCTGCGGTAACTGATAACAAATCAATTTCAGCTTGTTAATTTAATCATAACAACGTTCTGTATCATCATATTGTAGTCTATCTTTTAAACGTGTCAAATTTAAAATGTTACAATCCCTATCAGACCACATGAAATGCTAAATTACACGTTGCAGGCTCGTGCATTCGTTATTGTGACGTTAGACGTTTACGTTATTCTGAAGTACACGGAAAAAATGTATGTATGTATGTATGTATGCATATGCATGTATATATGAATTGAGTATCAAGTATGTATAAGCTAATTTGATTCCCATTATTATTGAAAATATACTATAGAATACTATAGGATAGGTTACTATAGGATAGGTTACTATAGGATACTTATTAATATATTAATAAACTGATAGTTAATATATGTGAATTATCATATTTATGCTGCAATATTAATTTCAAATTTCTTACTCAAGAAGTATAGGTAATTGTGATTCATAGATAAATATGTTTCAATCAATTATAAAATTTCTGTTACGACAGTATTTATCACTTATTCTCCCGCTTCCTATCAATTTCATCAATTTCGTATTTGGATTTGAAAGAATATTTTAACGATTATAAGTTAAGATATCAGTAAAATTTGAATTCGGATCAGAGAACTGATGTTATGATATATAGATAGCGAGTTCTGCATTATACAACCATCTAATACCGTTACTTAGCTATAACACTACGCGATGTTTTATCGTGCGCACTAACCTATCTTTTATACCGATCGTCATCGACCACTGTTTTGTAATATCGTCAACAAAATATGACACGAAGCCATCGTGTGATCGATTTTTCCGTCGAATGTCAAGCCTCATGATTCTAATTGTATTCGCCGTTTCGATCATCTAGTCGAACGACGCACATCACTATTTACCTTCATTGTGGACAATCTTAGTTCGTCGACCGCAACATCAACAACGCGGTAAGATCGACGCGTATGGTTACGTTACCGCCTGTTATCCGGAGGTTTGGCAAAAAGCTGCTTCTCAAAGCGTGACTAATATCGACGATTTTCGTACAAGGCGAAAAGCTTACACAGAGACGAAACAGGCGAAGCAGACGAACCTGCCGCACGACCTGCACTGACTCTCGTCTGCTTCAACGACAGAACCTGGACTCTCACTATACGACCGCGTGCTATACGCGTTGCACCCAGGGCCGTATCTTTCCGATCATCGTTACATACGATTCGTTTTCTCATTAAAATGGTAAATACAAATGATCCTGGAAAAAATTGATTCGCCATCCATTTCGGGCGAAATAACGATGTTATCTTCTCGTAAAGAAGCTCTGCACACGTTGTACGAATATTGATCGATTGACCAAAATATTGACTAACGGACGAAATTTGTATTAAGTTTGCAATTTACGATCATTCACGGAGATTGGTGATATTTCAGCAATTCTGACGTTTCTTATGACCACGATTAATCAACACGATTATCTTATTTGAACCATGCTTTAATAAAACTGAAGAGGTCATTTCAAGAATTACGTAACACAAAATACAGCCAAGCTTGTAGATATAGCCGGCAATCAATTACTTTAGTCAAGCTATCTACCTAGGCTTATTGCTTCTTGGAATACTTAGCATAGGGTCACTGTAGGAGTTATTCATTTACAGAAATTGATCATAGCGAGCATTACGTAAGTGAAGCGTTTATTTGAATATATCGAAAGCTACCACATAATTGTTTAAATATATACGGCGCTTCGAATATACCAATATAAAAAGAATTAAAGCTAACTGATACGATATTATTATTAATTCAGACGTTGTTCTTATATACCTTGAAGATATCGATACTTTATTTTTACAAATGTCGAATATCGCTAGTGACAGCTATCGCGTACATATAATTTAGAAATTTAGAAACGAAATCGTAATCGTAATAAAATCCAGTACGTATCTAAAATAATCAGGGAAAAGAGAAATTACTTGCAAGTTTCATTCACATTGACCATTTGTCAAAGAAGGAAGATAAAATCGGAAGGAAAATATACGTACAGCGAGTGATATATTTAAGTTGCAGTAGTTATAAGCTGTAGTTTAACGTGTGTTCTTTACTCGCCAAAAGAAAAAGCATATTATATTACATATTATATAGATCTTATATTAATATTGAATACAAAGGTAGAATTCAAAGACAGGAAGGTAGCTAATTATAGAAGTACAGTGTAAGGTTAATTATATCTCGCTGCATTATTATGCAGGGTGTTGGCATCCATTCTTGATTCGCCCCTGACTATAGCGCAGCAGTCTAGAGTCTAGACTCTAGACTACACGCCAGTACACGCCACGCTACTCTCTGTCGCACAATCATATGTACAGTGCCGCATATACACGCATCTAGTGTCTATATACATATGTAGTTCATACAGCTGTATAAAACGCTTATAAAGAAAGAGTACGGTTTGTTCCCCCTCCACTATGTATTGCAAGCTACGATTCTGGAAGACTGATAAAGGATGAAGCGCAGCATTTTTTGGAAATGTGCTTTTCAAAAAATCGACGTTAAACTGGCAGTTTTGCGATAGGCGTATGTAGATATCTTACGTACTGAAATATAAAAGAAACGAATGTAATTAATCAGGTATAGAAATTAAACAAATACGTGACAAACGGTAAACATTAAAAAATGAAAGCAGCATTAAGCGACTTAAACGGTACTAAAGGAATAAAGTAAGGAAACTAATGTACATGTTCGAAATATTATGTTTCATTTCCTTCATTCTTCGATGCTTCTTTATGATTCATATTTTTCTTATGCAAAATATAGCAGAATATATGTATACGATATGTTACGTATATATTATTGTATACATATGCATATATACACAATTACTAATAGGAACATACCTTTTTTTTTTTTTTTTATTATGTTTATTGAAATTACAATCAATTCTCGCGTTGAGAATTTTCAGTAATGGGAACATACCTTGACCGAAATTTCTTCTATGTACATAATAATTACGTAATTAAAGAAAACTAAGAAAAGAAAGTCTTCATATATTTCACGTTTAGTATGTATTTATGAATAATTCATTTAAAAAAAAAAGTCCAGCGCGGAATTTAAAAATAGGAAGTGTTAGATAAGTAAATTATTATATCCTAAATAATGGCAATTCGAACAGCGGATTAATTCATCTTTCTTGATTAATACGTTTAAGAAGAAAGTGTGAGATTTTTCGTACATTGAAAGTTGGATGGAAGAGATCTGCTTTATCAACACTGACGTACAAAATCTCTGATACTCGCATGCAACGCTCTCAACCGGAGTACTTCATAACTATTATGTGATCTTAACCGAATATTTATCAAAAAATGATAATTTGCCTTATTTCAAAAAGATGAATTTACCGATTTAAAGCATATTTACTCTATCAAAGATAATCCAAATTATTGACGATTAGCTATAAATAATCATCTTTAACATCACCCGAAATCACGCATAAACTACAGCTAAAAAATTCAATTTCTTCGACAATTACACTAGCAACGTAACTAGGGAAAGAAAGACTTCGTGACATAAGAAAGCGTATTCTGTTTTATATTTTCTTCAATTGTCTACATAAACGCAGTTGCAACCAACAATTACGTAAATATGACTACTAATTATAAGTAAATTTGCGTCCTGATATTGACAACTTTATTTCTTGTTTGGCTAAAATAAAAGCTAAAAAGAAAACAAAAGAGAAATGGAGAAAAATAAGAAGGGAAAAGGCCCGAAAAGGAGGTACAAAGGTAATGGAAAAACCAGAACAAGGTAGGCTATCATAGTTCCTTATTGACACTACCGTATCGATCTCCTCTCTGACAAATAATGCTCTCGTTTCGCAAATAACACGTAACTGAAGCACGCGAATATATCACAGGAATAGTCACAGCCGGTGCGCAATATACACGTGACATATAGGTAATCGTTAAGGCCGTTTGCTTATTGACAGATAAAAGTAATTGGTAATGCGACTAACTGTCGTCGTTCAAAGATAACGGTCGTTCCTTAGGTTCTACTCATCGTTCTATTCGGTCCAAGGTGTAAGCAAATGCGTCTACCTTACTGCAAAATAATGTATATTTATGTGCCTCGTTGCTTCTGCCTTGCGATCTGTATTTCGTTCACGATCTCAACCATCTTAAATTACAAGCATACGTCTTCTAGAACGTACGTTATATTCCATTTCTTCCTGTATCCAAGCGTTACAACGTATATAACGAAAATTCGTTAATACGAATACGAGGAAAATTTGCTAATGCGAATACTTTAATTGAAAAACGATTTAAAAACATTTATGCTGCCTAGCTATTTCCGGAATATATTGACGTATCACATAACACGTAATGATGTGTATCTACATAAATAGTTTGGTTCACAAATTTGTTTCACAAACAATTCACCTAATAGGAAATATTGGTTTGAAAACATGCAGTTAACATTCTTGAAATATTTCGTTACTTTTACATGCAGTGTGACAAGATTCTTAGTTGATGCTGAAGTTGAAAATTCCGTGTTTTATACTAATTTCTACGTGATCTTCAAGATTGCACATTGCGATATTAGAAACGTTAGATACAACCTAACAATCTACTATTCTCGATACGAAAGAAATAAAATGGAAGAAGCAGTTCTCGATTAAACGTTGCCTCAAATGTGCAACAATATACAGGCCGAGACATATATCCGCGTTTTCATCGCGAAAGGAGATTGACCTCTCTCGTTTCGGTTTCATTTACCTTTGACTTTCTTGTCTGCGACTGCCTTTCTCTGAATTTTCGTCCCGTTCCTCTAGAGAGCTTTCCTTCACAGCTGAAACTTTTCTCTAAAAAGGACACCAGCGTTTAACAAATTGCTTTCTACGCGTCTATCGCCGATTTACTTCCTCCTTCGACATAGAATAGTTGCGCTATTTCGTGCGAAGTTAAGGAAATTATTTGTAACTGTAGCAATGCGAAAAATATCTCGACGTCTACCATTCTGGGAAATTAAAAGAAAAATTTTTATTTTATTTCGACTACGGACTAAATATTATGCCATTGCACATACGTTTGTTCCGGAAAGTATCATACATCACGTAGTAATATGCTTGCTTAAATAGTAGAAACAGTTCAGGTTCGTAGACAGTATTTTAAATTGACGTATACATATTTTTACACATTGCACGCAATCGGTGCGTTCTTCTGTTTTACGTAAAAATGTTAGACCTATTAAAAAGTTAGAATTGTCTAATTTTAGTATTAAAATATTTGTGTTTGAAATCGAACAATTTAAGAGACACTTCAACGACTTTATTTCTTTTTAATTGTTCACGTGAAAGACGAGAATAACATAAACGGGAAAATGGTTTACAAAACTTTATCGATTTTTATACGCTGCTATTTTTGTAAAATTAAATATTTTTCAAATTAACCGTGTTTAAGTACAAACAACTGGATACTTTTTAGGGAAATAAAGAGAAGAATACAAAAACGCGTTTATTACTGCGTACAAAATTCTATAAGTCGATTTAAAAATATGATAACGGCAGTGAATCCATTTCCGCACCACCGGGCCAGCTGTGGAATCAAGTTCCATGTGCACTTGTGAATTCGAATCAAATTCAACGTCCAAGGTTTACTTCGTGAGGTTTGAATATTGCTCGTACTATATAATGATTCGTTCATTATATTTGCCAAGTATTCTCTCTTCGCAAGCTATCAGTTTCAAAAATTTTCTTACAGTTACTCGATATAGATATCTGATATAGATATTTATTATTAGATATTTGAATGAATAGAGTACCTGCATGCGTTGATGAAGTTTGAACACTTCAAACAGTTTCGATTCTGTATTCGTGATGAAAAATTCGACTCGCTTCGAACATGATCGAAAAAAAACATAGAGAGCTTTTAAAAGTATGCAAATTCTTGAAAGTTTCGAAAATTTCGGATGCCTAGTAAGTTAGAAATAATAATTAAATCGTTAGGATCAAAAAGATATTAATCGTTTCCATGAATTCATATATCAAACTTAGAAAAATTATACAGAATTATCGTCGACAGATAGAGATCCCATCAATTTTATTTAATTATACGACGACTTATAGCTTATAGTACTTTAAAAATGATAGCCACGAAAAATAATTTTAAGCAAATCGCGTTTACGTTCGAGCTTTCTTTAAAGTATTGTTCCTTTCTTTCGAGATATTTCTAGAAGGCTGAAAAGTTCGAAACTAGTCAACCAATCGTCGAGCCTATTTACCACGTACTTGAACCCATGGCTACACGTAACGCACCACTCAACATTATCTAATTTTATGTAATGAAATTTTTGTCTACCTGCGAGATTCTTATCTGCCTTTTATTGACTTCAACTTATGATGCATAAAATTTATACGAGACTTGTTTTCAACTTATACTGCATAATTTAGTCCAGTTGCGAAAGACATCTGTTGCTAGTTTTTTGTGTTTGTCACAATGCTGATGACGTACATAGGATCCGATCGAATAACATGTAAGTATAGCAGACACAAGGCGATTTCTTACGCGCAATACAATTGTTTCATACGACCCTTCGTTTTCGAGAAAATCGAGTTTGCAAATTTATCAAGTATAGTTGAACATGGCTAATTGGAGATTGGGCAGGAGTAAATAATCGACAGAAGGTTATTTTACATGCGAAAATAAGTCGAAAATGTAGAATAGAATTCGTTCGCAAAACGCTTTATTTCGAAGAAAAATAAATTTGAAAATTCATCATAGATCGGATTCTTAAGGAAACACGTTCGAATTCGATTTTTTCGGAAACTAAGCCACAGATGAAAGAAATGTTATCCTATTCGCTCGGACCTTGTACTATGGAAACATTTTCAAACTTCATACAACTTTATACAATGTTCTCGTAAGAAAATACCTAACTAAAAAATACCAATTTCTATATTATGCATAAAACACGCCTTGGTAATTATCTATATAAATATAAATTAAAAATTAAAAAATATCTATGTAACTAGGTGTTCAAGTGATATGACAGAGTTTTACACGTGTTTAAACTTTCGTCATATTATGAACATTGTTAAAAATGTTTTTCCTATAGCCTCGTGTAGATTTAGTTTTTGTGGAAAAGATATTTTATTTCATCATACTTTCCAATATGCGTAAATGCTTCTGGAAATTTAATCAATTAAAGTGCTAGCTTAGTTAGCAGCTTTCCGCTTCATTTCACAGTCGATTTAACGGGCGTGTAAATTGAGAAGTCACATCACTTATCGCTTATTACAATCGATTATTTTAAATTCTATCATCGGCAACTAACTTGCGTGCCAAATTTAGTACCAAGTGACGTTTTACTAAGTTATGAATTAAGTATATAAATATAAAGGTAGTCGTTATCCTTCTTCGCTTTGTATGGAATATTTGTAAAAAGAAATTCAATTTTATCTTGAATAATGGTTCAGGTGTTTTTTGAGAAGTGTCTACATCTTTCTAAATTTATTTATTCGCGTATTTGATACGTATATAATATAATATAATATAATATAATATAATATAATATAATATAATATAATATAATATAATATAATATAATATAATATAATATAATATAGGAAAATATATATGTAATATATAATATATAATCATGGTATTTATACTAATTTTGATAAAGAATTAATCGCAAAACGTAGACTATTTTAGCCTATTATGCTATTAGTGGTCCGATCCTAACGTCTGTATCCCATAACATATAAATTAACTTAAAGATTCCCAAGGCGATTCTAGCAAACCTTTCATTAACTCCGTTTTTTTGCAAAATGACCTTCAGTTCGTTTTATAAATAAACATACGATTCCTTCTTCAGAATACGTTTTACAATATTTGTTGAACTAATATATGGAATATGAATATTCACTGACCAAGCTCCTTAATACAATAGATTTCACCTCGAACATTTTTTGATAAAGTCAATGATTCTTACCCTGTATAGGTATATGTAAATCAAGCCTAATCCTTGATTGTGAGGCTGAATAGAACATATAAAACGTATTCTTATATAATCTAAGGTGATCACATTATCACACTGTTCATCTTGTATAATTAATTTTTTGTTAGATAAATATTATAAACAGGCTACATATATTCTTTCTGAACAAAATAAGAACACGTAAATTACCAGCATGGGACGTTACTAATCTTTGATTTCGCGACGATAAAGATAGATGCAACACGTTATTTTTCGCGTGTGAGAAAATACAAATTGAACACCTGTAATTGAGTCATTGTACGATATCGATCTCTCTGGTTCGTCTAAATCGTTCTTCGCCGAAGTCATTCCAATACATCGTTAACCAATATCAATGTTAGTCGCAAGTAGTTTGATTTTATGATTTTACTGCACAAATATTCTCTAAAAGGTACACGAAATAGACGTATAACACAGGTATTTTCTCACATACACTTTGCAAAAAAAATATCTACAATAATTAGAGTTCACAAGAGTTTCATAGTATTTTCGTCGTTTGTACGTGCATTGTATTTGTACATACAAAAATTGTTAAACAGTATTTTACAAACTGTATCGATCAACGTACGTATCATACGCATTTGTTCGACCTGATATTACTCTAAATAACAACTAATCGATACCAATAACTAACAATATCATATAACTATTTTCACATAACTATGCCAGTATTTTTATATACATGTATAATACATATATCATGATGCTTAAATATAATTCAATAATTTAGATCATCGTTGGATATCACCGTTATTTTTGGAGGCGCAAGAAAGCTTTATTTAGAAGAGTTATATGATACAGAGGAAGCTAAACATTTGCCAGTAATATGTCTCCTCTGACAAATTTTCGGAAATTTCAAGGCCGTCATTATGCCGTCAAACGGTATAGGATAGCTTTTTTTCTTGCTGGTATAATCGTGGATGTTTATGACGATTTAAACCATCTACAATGCAAGGTTATTCGACAATAAATGAAGCAGTAAAACGAGTCCCACGTCACAAAAGATCTTTGTAGTTTGTAGTGGTGTTCGTTTTTATCAGTGCAACATTGGAATCGGTGGACTTGTTATTCCTTATTTCACATGCCGCGACGATTCTTTGTTCCATATCTCGTAACGTTGTTGGCTCTTTTTCGACATCTACCGTTCTTCGAAGACCTAACTCAATGAATTATTCGCCGTCTGAAAGATCTGTTGATATTAACGAAACGAAGTTTCTTACTATCTATCATGATATGAAGCGACAACATAAGTATGAAGTAAAGACTCGTTACAATGCAAGCACTTCGATATTGCGTCGATGCAAACGTACACCAAGTCGAGTTCGCCTCGTGAAACTCGTTGCTTCACTCCTTTATTTATCATCGATTGTCCTTGTGTAGAAATAGCAGAGTATTACGTGCCATTTAAAGAAGATAACAGTGACTTTGACATTTTTGCAATTCTTCATTCCACCAAAGAATTATGTGGGGGAAGGAGCAAGTCATTGCCCCTTTCATACCACATAATTTTCCCGATTACGGTTTTCGCATGTCTCCAAAATATCAAAAATATTCTAGGTAATTAGTATTATTGAAACAATATTCCAAAGGAACGTCTAAATACGCGATATTATATTTTGTTCAAGAATAAATTTTATAATCCGTCCGTGTTACGATGTATCTGTGCACATACAATATTTTCGCATTTCCAAGAACATGACTCCGGAATATTTCTCGACGAAAGTAACGCGTACAAAGATTTTGTGTACAGCTCTATGAAGAGTGTCCTCGTTAATGGAGAACGGCAATTCTTTAAGCTATTTCCCAGAAATCATATGTAATCATTTACCTGAAAAACAAGTGCTTCAGAATGATAGGATATGTTGAAGAAAAACGATAATTTAATTCGAAAACAAATATCTTAATCAAATTTTAATAATGTTGTACGTTTCCACGCTCTTCCTATGACTTCCAATAGCCTTTTGGATAGTCTCTTATATTTTTATACAAATTTTCTAAGATTGGAATTTCAGCCTTCCCAAAGAAATCTTTAGTTCTTTCAAGAAGGTAAATTGTTTCTCATCGCAACATACACGCGTCGTCAAATACACCGTTAGAATAACTTTTCACGTTTTTAACGGTATACACAGCAGCATTATCCTGCTGAAATACTAATCTTCATCCCTTTATATGTCTTGCGTTGTTTCCTCGTTTATGATTTAAACCATAGCTTTTCTATTTCTAGGTCGAATATTAGTCTTCCCTTTATTGCTCCCAAACCGTAAAACCTATTCCAACCTTTACTTGGGAACTAGTCTGGTACTGTTAGTCTCTCGAACTGCTTTGTATTATGCGTCTAATATATTACAAAATATACGATTCCATCTAAAAAAGCAAAATTGATCTCCTCATGACATTTACGCACCCACCTACAGAGTAACTAATAACAGAATTATTATTTAGAATATGCTCCGCCCCCCTCAAAGCCATTAAGTTTTCATCCGAAACATTTGTCCATATAATTAATAGCATCGAAGATATTTCAGCTGAAGCTATTAAGTGACTCGTTCTGCCTGTCACTCATTCACTTTTGGCTTGCAGTACATTAAAGTAATCGCTATCGTTGCCTCCACATTTATATGCTTCTTATAAGATTCGCGTGCCTTACATGACATTTTCGAATTATTTTTAGTCGTAGAAAATGCTGGCGACGTGATTGTGGAAATCTTTCAGGCTATCTTCGTAGCAATTCAAAGATAAGCGATCGTGGAATGAATCTACTTGTGATTACATAAGCAGAATACAGTATTGTACTTTTATGAGATTTCGCGCGATGTAGAGGACGATTATGTTACATCGAGAGCGAGCGAGACAAAAGAGCGGCAAGCAGCTTTCTAGTCTCGCATGGCTAATTTGTTAGTCAGTGACGGACTTCTGCCAATAGAAATTCAAATTATTTGATTTTTTATTAGATCTACATAATACTATTACCTATAGATTCTCCTAACAGCTATGAAAGCTATATTAAGCTCAACTATCTTTACTTACAATCGAAGAGAAATATCTTAACACGAGGATGATTTTGAATCGTAACAAGTATAAAAAGGAAGACGAAAGCAGGTTTTCTGTAAAAAAATTTGAAAGTCGCTCGAATTTATGTGCAACTGTATGTAGTCCAAGTGAAATCGTATTGTCATTTACTTTCATTCGGAAAACTTTACGCATCTATCGATAGCATTTTTACAAGCTTTCGTTAAAAAAAAAATAACTATTTTGATTTTCGTTATAGGATAATTCATATCACAGGATATCTCATTTTGATAGCTTTTATAAATGCATTCGAGGTATTGTAGATACAATAAGAACGTTTGCTATTAGACATGAGACTGACTGCGAGTTACCATTGCATTTATTGTAAAATAGTTGCGTAAATATTTATCATACAAATCGTCAAAAGTTTCATTCATTGCGATTATGCGCGTCCATATATAAAAAAAGCGTATTATAAGCACAGAGTGTTGAATGTAATCTCTGAAACTAAATGTTATCTTGTGATTTATCAGTATTTTCATATCTTTTCGACTGCATTGGAATTTATATCGATGCTTAAGAAATACATATGCACATATCGTTAAAATATTTTCTACTTGGCGTATTCCAATTGTTTTAAATATCCGAGTTTAACATTATATATTTCGCTCGTTATAAAACTTATAAATGTACGCGTTCGGATACTTTCGTATACTTATCTGTCTACTTACTCTTGTTTATCATTCAATTAAGTGTTACATTGAAACTGTTGATATACTACAAAAGTAGAAAATATTTATCGTCGTGTGTCTTCGTAAAAATATATCTATTCCTTGTACAAAAGTGAACGCATGTCGTATACGCACACTGAATACTTTTACAAGAAGTTATTAAATAATCAATTTCTGTTCAAAGTTGTGTCAACTCGAACGATACACAAAGATGAAACAAACTTTTAATAATAACATCATTTATCATACAATAGTATGTAATAGTAAGATAGTATATAAGAAATTCAAATGTAGCATAATTGCATATGATAATTGTATATAATATGTGGCATAATTCAGTTATAATATGAAAAAAACTCAATCATAATTTAGTAATGCATAATAATGAAATATAAGAAAGTTATGGATTTAAAACAATAATTGAACATTTATTTTCATTTCATAGGTTTTATGCATCGCATAATAAAGTCATATAGAAATACAGCACTAAGCGTCATAATTTTTATAATACATCCTGAAATTCGCAATCTTTATCAAAATTAAGCGTGTATTTGATAAAGTTTATCGATTTACGAGATCAAACATGGAAAAACGGTACTGCAAACAAGAGAACGTTATTATAAACATTGTTATATATAATAAATAAATCGCATTGGTGTTACTGGAAATCTTACTCTTGCTATTTAGCTTACGTCCTTTCATTGTTACATGCTATATTTTTATTCACCGATTATTAACTATGCATGGTAACAATCAGTTGAAAATTTTCCTAAAAAGGAAACGTCTCTCAATAAAATTACTAAATATGGAAACTTTACATCAGAAAAAGGATTTCTTTTACGTCCAAATACAAAGATTTTGTTATCACAACGGAATGTTTAGCAAATGTACACTTTATTTGCAAAAGCTGATTTTCACATTATAAAGATTTAAATGAACAATACGACTGTTCTGTAAAAGATAAGTTAAAATATTTCAAGCATTACAACCATTCATATTTTTAACACAAACCTATAATTTGTAACAAACTACTCAACCTATAATTTGAACCGAGTTGCTAATAACTTATTATATTGGTTAATGCGACAGTAACTAATCAATTTAAAAAATATTATAGATTTATCCTTAGATAAACTACGAACAAACATACGCATATCCGTTCGTAGAATTATTTTAACTAATATTATATAATACATAGACAAAAAACGACCTTACGTAGCAGTGATATTTAATTTCAGTTTCAAACAAAATACATGATCGTATTTCAACGAACCAACCAAATGTTACGTTACCAATCAATGCTTTGTTTTATGTGTTTTCTATATGTACGTATGTGCATGTTCTTCTAACAGATTAAAAACCAATGTATTCCCCAACGAAATGTACAATATACCGATAACGGAGTGAATAACTTCGATAGAAATATTCTGAAAACATTGCACCTAAGTATAACTATATTATTTATTTAAAATATTCGAAATCGAGCATTAAATAAAAAAAGAAAAGAAAACGAAGAAAAGAAAAGAAAAGAAAAAGAAAAAAAGAAAAGAAAAAGAAGAAAAGAAAAGAAAAATAAGAAAAGAAAAGAAGAAATCGAAAGATATATTAAATCTCTTATAAAAATTGTTACCAAGATATGGTAAACACGTTGGTAACCAGTTAGAATCTTCGTTTACAGAAGTACAAGCACTTGGAAATGTGTGTACGTCTCTACACATCGAAGTCGACGAATCGATCAATATCGAATAACTTCGCATTAAAAGGATTGGTCGTCAATCACTATTCTGCAACCGTAATTTACAGAACATAATAGGCAATCGTAATTTATACGGAGTACAATGTAAGAACAGAAAATAATGCTTTTCAGCAAACATTGACGAGCAATTTTATTGGTAATAAACGTCCTTCAGTATTGAAATTGAAAGAAGTTAAACGCAATTCTTACATAAGTAAGATGAAACTAGCAATAAAAGTCAGATAACTGATGTAACTATGTTTTAACTTAAAAAAAAATATTAAATGTTTAAACGCTTGATAAATATTTGAGAGAATTAGAATAAAATCGTTGAAGTTCCATCGCTCATCGAGACATAAATCTAAATTTGGAACATTTATTGTAAACAATTATTAGAAATGTGAAATAAGTATTTGTAGAGACATACGTGTAAATCATATTTCGACACTGATTCGTAGAATTCAAGATCGACAACCTTTTATCGGAGAATAAATCAAGGAGAACGTGAAAGAATGCGATCGATAATGATATTTTAAAAAAGATTACTGAAAGTGGCTAATGTGAAAAAGAGGAGGAAAAAGATTATGTCAAATGAAACAGCTATTCTGATATTATTCGTCAATCGATGCAAATAGGAAAAGTAAAGAAAATGGGCAAGCGCGTTTCGCATAACTTAAGCGACATGCAGAAGCAAAGACGAATAAAAATAGACAAGAAGGAGAAGAAGATTCAGAATAAATTGTTATTTTAAAGAAACAAGCAGAATATAAGAATAACATGAGAATATAGTATCGGAATTGTTAAGATTTTATCTCATAATAGAGAGAGAGAGAGAGAGAGAGAGAGAGAGAGAGAGAGAGAAAATGCGTAGATGAATGTATAACAGAAAAATATATTTAAAAAAGTATAAGTATATGTCACATAATGTCACGCTTATGTCACGTAAAATTAATGATAAAAAAGGAGTAGTTGAGCAATAACTTAACTTGACTGTGCTTTTATAATTGTGTAGGCTTTTATTCACGAAAATGATTAAGTATAATATTACAATGAAGTAGCGAAGTTAAAATAGTTGTTCAAACCACGGCCAAACTGTACACAAAACTCAAGACTCAAGACTAAAGACTAAAGACTAGTCTGGTGGTCGAATGCTTGCAGTTTTTATAAGTTGCGTTGAGGAACAAGGGGAGGATCCTGAAGGAGGGAAAGTGTAATGTTGGGCCATGTGCAAAGGTCAAGTTAAAACCTAACGGTTCGCTATCAGGTAGTATGGAATGGCGTGGATTTGGATATGGTCGTTGTCACACCGACAGCGTTACTTTACCAAAGTGCTTCAAAGCCATGGGTCTATGGGTATTTATACAACTACGGAAAACTGACCTGTCTGTACCCCGTTGCACCATCTGTGCAAGGCATGTTCCTAGGAAACTATGAGGTTGAGAGGCCCTTCAAATTGATTTAGTGCTAAACAATACCCAATGGCTTCGAGGACTAAAAAAACTAAACTTTAGAAAAGTTTTTTTTTTATTATGTTTATTGAAATTACGATCAATTCTCGCGTTGAGAATTTTCAGTAATTTTTCTGGCGTGGCGCAGTAACATGGCAAATTATATATAATAAGTTATTACTTTTTATAAATAAGTATAATTTGTAAATAGGTATTGCAAGTGATTAGATATTACTTAATTTAAGTAACTAATTAAATCTAGCGTTTACTTTAGAAAAGATGTGGAGTTTTCTTTGAAGTGAGACACACTTCAACAGGAGTAACATTTTGCTTTAACTAATTTCGCCTTACATAATCGCTTTATATTCTAACATAACGTAATGAGAATCTCTTTAATCGAAATTTGTTCATTGTTCCATGAATCCTTTACAAATACGTTCGTGTACGTACGCACACATCTACAACATCTGCGCACAATTATATTTACGCATAATCGTCTTTCATTAATATGATTTCTCGAGTGAGCTTATAAGCCCGACCTTGAATAATTATAATAATTTAAGAGACCGAACACAGACCGATTAATAAATATGTAATTAGAACCTGACGTTACGAATACAATATATGGAATTGCCATAGCGTAGAAAATTCAAAGGTGATCCTCCGACGAACGTCATAACCGGGTACGACAGGAAACTCGATAATTAAATATGAAAAGATGACTCACCGATCGATCTACCGAGAAAGGTGTACCTTCGTGTGCGCCAATTTTATCAGGAACGTACGTCCGCGATCCTTGATCGAAATGAGGGGAGGGTGCAATCAATGAATACATTTATACCGCGCACTCGAGGCAAATTTCCTGCGTAACAAACGAACCACCGTTTCCGGCGGAGAAACCGAGCCCCAGAAGAAAAAAGCGGATGCGGGTTTCGCTGATGTTTTTTAGCTGTCTATGAACGTGGTTTCACGGTACTTCTGGCCCGAATCCATCCGATAACGTTGCGCCGCCGCGCGATAACGATATGCGTTCTATCCAGTATTATCTAAAGTGCTTTTGCGACGAGTTCGCTGCACTCGTTGACTCACCTATGCCACAAATGTTTTCGGCCTTTCCGAGTTCGTTTCTATGTATCTGGTATCGACACATCATACAAAGTTATTTCAACGAATTCATATTTACTGTTTTGCAAGGAATTTCTTACACGTTGTTATTTCTTCCGTTTCGCATGTTCAGATATCAATCATATGTCAATTACATATGAATAAAATATAATGTATTATTCTGTGAACAAAATTACCTTTAACAAGCAAATACTAAATATGAATGTTTTCGTGTTTGTTACGCCATCATTCTCTTGATTTTGCAGAAGTTGAAATATTTTTTCATTCGCGAAGAATCGCTTTCCAATTATCGATTTGAACGTTTCTCGTTACGCAAGGTCCCTGGTTTTTCCTTTTAAAACAGCGCCCGACGGAATAGCTCAGGAGCTGATCAACTTCAAAGCCATTTACCCATTTTGTCGATTTGACAATCTTGAAATTAGGAACAAAGGATATTTGCATTGTGCCGGACTATCTTCAAAGCAATTTTATTAGGATTAAAATCCATACTTCGAGGAAGCGTTTAAAGAACTCCGATTTTTACGGATACTTTTAACATTGAACACATCAACGTTCCCCTTCAAGCTTTCCTTTTATAAGGACATTTTATGAAACAAAATTATTAGAGTGGTGCATATGAAATATCGTTTCTTTTTTTTTCTTCTTTCAAATAAAACTTTTACCGCGGGTAATTTCTTCAAGTCATATACTTAATCACAGTAATTTCAACATAATTTAATGCACTTTCCTTACGACTCACTAATTTCATTCTTTCAAATTTATGTATAAAAATTACCAATTCCAGAATTCAAAATTCTTGGAATCAAGCTGTTACAGCGTTTTCATCTAGTTCCTTTTAAAGTAATTTCGGCATTTAAAAAATCCTTCAGGTAAAATTTAATCTTCCACAAATGATACATTTACGCTTCCAGCAACTTTCATGGAATTTTTTCTAAAATTCATGCGAGCAGACTACAGGGAATTTTTTCATTAACACATTTTTTTAATAAGCTTCTTATATTCTACTAAATCTTTTTAACCTTCAATGCACATAATTTCTAGCAAATTTCTTCCTCTCTGACGTGGCTGATAACTGACAATAAGACAAAATTGAACGGATGATGCTATTAAATGCAAACCTCGGAATAACGTTAAATCTGATAAATTATTGGGATAGGAAAGTTATACATATTGCACAGAATTTGCGCAAATCCACAAAACTACGAGTGGGATCTTCATATTTTGCAATAAATTTTTAAAACAAATTTTCATATCTTACTATTCTATTGTCGGCACTGTTATGTTAGTCCTAAGTATGATCAAGAATACGACGACATTTTTCATTTTCAACAGATGCATACGCGTGTGTATGGCATTATTGATTTGGGTTCAAGAGAATCTATGATAGCAGCTAGGTAATATCTGCCATCGTACGAGCTAAAAATGTTATTAAAACGTCACTGTTGGTTGATCAACCGCATATTATTGATTAATTAATTTTATCCATCTGTTGATCTAAAGAGTAAGAAGATAGTCGTTAATTCATTTCTTTACATTTTTAAAACAAAATAAATTCAAATATAAAATATTCAATTTAATTTCGCTTGGCACTTGTTTTCTATATTTAACTTTTACATTTTTATATTATTAAATTTCTATTACCTTATTTGTATATTACTAAGTACGATCTTTGTATGCAAGTAATTCGAATATCGTGTCTGATATAGCGTAGTTGCAAGACGATATGAATATTTATCTACACACAATCCGAACGTTCGATTTGGTACAAATTTAATAGAAACTATTATATAGTAGAGCACGCAGAGAGATAATGCGCGCGATGCCGATGAAAACCACAAAGTAATCTAAGATGACGTGCGCACTTGTGGACGAAACGTTTAATGTAAATTGAAATATAAAATATGTATGCGCATTGAAAGTGTAAAAAGCCTTAACTGGTACTACAATTTTTTTTTATATAATTAGCCTTCTGAAATTACACAGGGCGCTAAAGTATTCGTTCACGCCACTGTTTTTTCTGCCAAACACGTGTAACCAACTAAAGTGTCAGACTTTGTGCTTAATAATCATCGCACGTATATATACGTATTAGAAATTTCACGGTAGCGTCGTAAATCAAATCGTCCGACTTTCATTTCCGACTGTTTCGTGTGACCACCGTGTTACGCCCAGGACCCTGGCGTCTCGATGATTCGGCAAATTTTTCATTTCACATGCTAGGCCTACCATAACTAATTTGCCTATTCGTTAAACGTCAAAAACGTTACTTCGATATTACAATTAATTTAAACTCACACAAAGCGTAAAATTTATTTTTCTCTCCCAATTGCTTACTTCTACGCACGATATGAAACAAATTTATATATTCTGCTGTAAATCCTGCAAAAAGTCACATTGCAATTCTACTATAAAAATCGAACGTAACTAATCAGTTGGAATTTATCACAAAAACAATTGTGCGAGTATTTATCCAGAGATAATAACAATGCTTAAATCGCAAATAGATTTGCAGAAACATTTCTCGCTGTCAGCTAAATAACGGTTACGAGGCTAATCGAAATGTAAATTATAAGGAGGGTATTATGTAAAGGCTTCGATTTGAACTTGTGAACTGAAACAACTCGCGTCTAGATTCTTAAATGATTTGATAATATAAATGTAGGCGTCGGAATGTCGTCTACGCGGATGGACGAATTACGGGAAGTGCAGGATAAAAGTGTTCTTCGAATGATTTAAACGGCCAACCACGTATGAAACTGAAAGACGACAGTCTGGAAATAACCGTTCATATTGTGCAAACAGCGAATCGACGGTCGTCTACTACAGTGGGGAAATAATCGTCCGGATACACAATGCACGTTGCTTGTAACCTTGCACTTGTAACTTATAACAATGGTGTACATATACTAGAAGCATTCTCTTCCTCATTCCCGGTACTTTTCATCTTTCAATGACTACTGCTATATTTTTATCGTTTTCTTTCTCTCTTTCTTGTTTTTTCTCTAAGCAATCAAAACCTATGTATCTTTTTTTTTTAATCTGATCCTATATATATTAAAATATCTTCACCTTTTTATAAATAACGTTGTAAAACGTTATTTCGTAGTAAACTAGTAGATTTGAAGATTACTTTTTTACAAAAATTTGCAAATCTGTAAAAGTAAAACTGACAACGGGTTTTACTTTTGCGATAACCGGAGGATAAAATGTGTAATGGCTGGAAACTTGTGATATTGCGATTTTTATAATTTATAAGAAACGTAATAAAATAACTGGATCAGTGCTATATATTACGAATGAAATTCATCATCAGTCAGTTTATTATTTAAGTCTATATTCCAGATGTTTATGCTTCGTGCGAATGGAAACAATAATAATAAAATTTAATTATTATTGCTCGGACTATAATATACCAGAGTAAAGATAATTCTAATCGAATGCAACACATGCGCGGTTTGTAACTCGCCGATCATATTCGACTAACTACTAAAATAACTTGCAACTGCGTACGATTGTTCCTTACTTAGCTTTTCTTTCGTGTTCACTATAAGTAGTGAAACAAATAAATGACGGAAAATGTACCGAACAATGTCAAAGTAAGCGTTCGCAAAGAAATTGTTGAAAGCAATGTCATCAGCATCATTTTAAATAGAGATCGAAACAGAGCTGTACTTACATATGTTATAAGCTATATACTAACGTACGTATATTTTGAAATGTCAGATAACTCGATTGAAACGAAGCATGGTATCCTAATATAATCGATGAGAGCGAAACGAATAGGTATCGTGTGACATTAATCTAATTGCAAAACAAGTGAATTGATAAAATTAAGTATATCGCGTTTCTAATCACATAACGTACTATAAATATACATTTATTACGATATAAACTAAATTTAATTTTATTTAAGTTAATTTAATTAAGATTTACCCAAACGACACAAGTCATTCATCTATTTTGTATAAAAGGTTTCGTTAAACACAACAGTGCAACGAGATGAATTTCTAAATGGAAAATAAAAACATAGTTGGAATGTGCATATAGCAGCAGAAGAGAAATAAAATAAACTTGAAGCTTCCTGGAGATAGCGCTACTCTCCACGCGATGTGACTTTGAACCACGTGTGTTTCTACGAAAGTGCAAAACGAAGCAAAGCACTCAAGAGTCGTATTTAAGAACACGTTTTTGTAATAGTGCATTTCATGGCCATCGCGAATCGTTATTGTCGGCGATCGACAATTTTATTGCTTCAATTAAAAGATCAATTACGGAGAAAAAAATTATCGATATACGAATCGATCGATAAACGCATTTCTTCGCTGCACATAAACAAACAATATTGTTCGAAAAAATTTATAGGTAACAATGATAATATAGCCTTCGAGCGTTTTTTATTCAATTAGCAAAGTTTCAGTTCGATCTAATAATCATTTTTCGAGGCTATTAAGCGAGTAAGCTCGGTTAAGATTATTTTCGATAACGGTATTCTTTAGCTTACGGAGGTTTTGTTATGATTCAATTCGACTTTAATGAATTGACGACATTTATAGGAAACAGTCAGGACAACAAGAAAGGCCAGGAAAGTGCGTTGCACTTTGAGCAGAGATAAACAAAGGAACTAAAGGCGCGATCGAGGCAGTTTGTATGTATGTAGTTGCGAATCGACGTACCTTTCGAAGTAACGAAAACGAGGAAAGTTACGATGGAGAAGTTGCTCCTTGCCAATAGGATTCCTCGTTGAGAGGACCGGATCGACTTTCACGATCCACGCGAAATTCTTTTCTGCTTGGTTTCTTGATGTTTTCTCTAACACTTTTCGTGTTACAGGTGTGTAATCGATCGTGTACGATCTGTACAGGGCCGTTTCCGCGGCTGTTTGAATTTCGAAATTCGAGACGCGCCAATTCTCGCAACACGAGGGCGAGAAAGAGGAAGAAACGACTAAGTAAGAAACCATCGACGCCTCTTATGGCGCAACGAAACGCTCTCACAGCAATCTGCTGGATAACTGACGAGCCGTATCGCGCTCGTTCCTCGCTACTCGAACTGCGACACCTGGCGCCCTGAACTTTGAAACACTTCTAATATCGAAACTGCTAAAACAAGTGATTCACCTGTCGCCAAAGTATCTGATGCATCACACTTTTACAAGAATTCTTATATTGCCAGAATCCTTCGAAACTGTTCGTGTTATATATTTACCGAAAGCTGATTTTATTTCTCAAATATCGTGAAGCATATTAAACGCCCGCGTTCTGACTACTCTTTTACACAAATAAAATGAATTTGAATTTGTTGTGAAGAGTAAATTTAGCATATATCGAAACATATCGAAACATGTCGAAACATGGTTATAGAATTACACGTATTTCTTCTTTCTTTTTCCCCTTAAATAGATCAAGAAATGTACATAATTTGTAACTTCAAAATATTTATTTCATGTAATATATTTTATCTTGAATTCAGAGAGAAGTTAAGATGTAATTAAGCTAACGGGCATGTTTGAAAATATAGTGGATAACTACAAATGACATTGCAGAACTTTGTAGGACTAGATGTTTTAACTTCTCACGGTATATTTTGCAGTAAAGGAGATGCTATATATCGATGACATAAGTTTGCACTTTGCTTTACGATGAATTATGTTACACGCTGTTATATAACTATACACGCACTGTAACATGAAAATTAAGTTATATGAACAACTTTGCAAGTAATTTGTGTAGATTGTTAAAAATTTCTTGTAAAAATGGAATTATTTTATCATTGTTAAAGAATAAATTTACTAATTGTCAGTAATTTCTATAGCATTTGCAAGCAAAATCACGGTCAGCACATCATAATTAGAAACACATAAATAAATGTGACAGCCAATTGTACTTGAACATTATAATTTGCAAACATAATGTGTATCGAGAAACTTTTACGATTATATATTTTTAAAAATGAATTATTACTATATTTTGTAGATTTAACAAACGTTAAATTTAATTCAATGTTGAATTACCTTACAAAGGTTAACTTTGCTTGTTTTAACAGGACTAGAAAGTTTTCAATGAATTTCTTAAATCTAAAGATAAACTTTATATTTAATATCTCAATTTTCAAATAAATGACAGCAGATTCTCGTTCATACTATACGTATGCGCATAGTGTGTATGTCTGTATCTTGGAATATTTTTACTCCAAAACTATATTCATATTCTACTTTTGTATCTACTTTTCTTTTATATATTTTATATATGTGTATCTAAATTATATTTGTATTATTATTTATATATGCAATTATTAATTATCAAAAAATTACTAATAAATAAATATCAAATGAAAATTTAAAAAAAGCAAAATAATTCATATAGTATGCTGTAGATGTCGACACCATCGAGTATTTTCTTTAACGAAACCAGCAAATCACGTTCGAGAATCGAATAAGAAAGTTTGATCCTAATGTTTATATCCTTTATTGAAGTATTGTTATTGATATTTTGGCAGTAATAAATTTTTTTTTTTTTTAATTCTTTATTTTATCTTATCGGTTCAATATTACGTGATATATATCTGTAAATGTCGCTTTGCGTTTCGGTGTAAGCCGTTAACAAAATCGGAAGCGTCGTTTTCGTTTCTTTCACAGCTGATTCTACACTTGATGATGTTTGTTCGATTCAGTGAATCGATATTTGTACAAATAAAGTGGGACTTTATTTGTGTCATTAATTAAGCTACTAGAATTATATTTTTCGGCTTTATTAAGAAATTAAATAACCGAAATGGAGTCCGCGGGACAAAATCAAGTGCAAAATGCTTCCAATAATAACGATGGTTCTGAAAACAAGGGAAGGTGAGATTACATTACACGACATTTCTTTCAGTTACACATATTCAATTTTCATAATTTTATGATATTCTTGAGGTCTTAATTTTACAATATATTTTCCATTATTTCTATATCTATATGTTGAATGGAGTTTCTGATTGATAAATATAAACAAATCTTTATCTTTTGTAATTTTGATTTTCTTGAAGTAATGAAACGTTATTTTCTTGTAGTTGTTTGTTACTCAGATATGCTAGTCAAAATTCTTTGGATGAAAGTTCACAAAAACACATACCCCGTGAAGGTGGAAAAGATAAACCACCATATAGAAATCATCATCATACAAATCGGGCATTTGATGTTATTAATGAAATGCGAAAGTAAGAAATATATACTACTCATTTTATCGTATATGTATTGTATTACTATAATATAAAAGATGTGTCATAAAAATCCAAAAAAGAGAAAATTACATCAGAGCCTCTTTTTGGATTATTTTTATCATCTATAAACCTATATTTAATACTAAAAATAATGTAATTATTTATTAGGAAAAATTTATTATGCGACGTAATTTTGGTGGCAGACGGGGGCTTAGAAGTACCTGCACATAAAATGGTTCTGGCTGCTTGCAGCCCTTATTTTTATGCTATGTTTACAAGTTTTGAGGAACGAGATCAAGAAAGGATAACGTTACAAGGTGTAGATTATTCTGCACTTGAATTACTAGTAGATTATGTATATTCTGCAGAGGTTCATGTAACTGAAGATAATGTACAAGTATTATTACCAGCTGCAAATCTTTTGCAACTAACTGATGTTCGAGATGCATGTTGTGATTTCTTACAAGCTCAGTTACATCCGTCAAATTGTTTAGGAATTCGTGCATTTGCTGATCTTCATGGTTGTCTAGAATTATTATCACATGCAGATAGCTACATTGAACAACATTTCTCGTAAGCACTAAAATATTGTTATTTCTACGTAGCCAAAACATCTTTTTACTTTAACTATAAATATTCTATTACATATAGGGAAGTAGTGGATGGTGAAGAATTTTTAACATTAGCACCACAACAAGTAGCTAAATTAATTTGCAGTGACTGCTTAATGGTACCTTCTGAAGAAAAAGTGTATGAATGCGTAATATCATGGGTACATCATGATTTAGAAAAAAGACAAGCTGATTTAGCACAATTAATGGAACATGTACGCTTACCTTTATTATCTCAAGAATATTTAGTACAACGTGTAGAGGAAGAACCACTTCTTAAAGCAAATTTACAATGTAAGTGACAAAATGTATGCCAAACATAAAGATGTGACAACTTTTATTGTCATAATTTAATGTAAGAGACTAAACTATATAGATTTTTCATTTTATTATAGGTAAAGATTTTTTGATCGAAGCTTTAAAGTATCACCTTCTTAAAGGAGAACAAAAATCATTGTTCAAAACTCCTCGTACAAAACCTAGACAACCTAAAGGTTTACCAAAAGTGTTATTAGTTGTAGGAGGACAAGCTCCAAAAGCAATTAGAAGTGTAGAATGTTATGATTTTAAAGAAGAGAAGTGGTACCAAGTCTCTGAGTTACCTACACGTCGTTGTAGAGCTGGTAAATAACATTCCATATTTTAAATGAAACCAATGTATAATGATTCCCTATAAATTATTATATAATGTTTAACATATAGGTTTATCCGTCCTTGGTGGCCGTGTATATGCTGTTGGAGGATTTAATGGATCTCTTAGAGTACGAACAGTAGACATTTATGATGCAGCTACAGACCAGTGGTCACCTTGCCCAGAAATGGAGGCAAGAAGATCAACGCTTGGTGTAGCAGTCCTTGGAAATTGCATATATGCTGTAAATAGTTTATATATTACATATATGCAATGTTGTTAATTTTGTTTATCAATATTCTTTTGTTATTTTAAAATACTAGGTTGGTGGATTTGATGGATCAACTGGTCTTAATTCTGCTGAAGTTTATGATCCAAGAACACACGAATGGAGGTTAATTGCACCAATGTCAACACGTAGAAGTAGTGTTGGTGTGGGTGTTGTTAAGGGACTATTATATGCTGTAAGCTTATTAATAAAACTAAATCAATTAAACAATGAGACGATATAAAAATGATTGCAAATTACTTTTAAATACTTAAAATTGAAAATTATTAATTGTAGGTTGGTGGTTATGATGGGGTATCCAGACAATGTTTATCTAGTGTCGAATGTTACAATCCGGAAAAAGATCAATGGAAACCAGTGCCTGATATGTCGGCACGTCGCAGTGGTGCTGGTGTTGGTGTTTTAGATGGTGTTTTATATGCTGTAGGAGGACATGATGGTCCACTGGTTAGGAAAAGTGTAGAAGCGTTCAACCCAGATACTAATCAATGGACTCCAGTTAGTGATATGTCTCTTTGTCGTAGAAATGCTGGTAAATACCTTTATTTTAGTTTAAGTTATGAGAATTGATGGAGATATCCTCACGAAGCATAAAATTTCAAAAATATATTAATACTCTTCGTTTTCTTTTATAAGGGAAAGTTATAAAGTTACAAAACTCTTTGTATTTTTTAAGACAAAACAAAATTCATAAGATAATATGGAGTCCACTTTTATTTTTGAAAAAGAAATGTAAACATTTTGACACATAGATATCTATATGACAAGTTAAATTCTTTCTTACAAAAGTATGAAAAATATTTTTGTTCTTTAGGTGTAGTTGCGCTAAATGGTCTTTTGTATGTGGTCGGTGGTGATGATGGATCATCCAGTCTGGCATCAGTAGAAGTATATTCTCCAAGAACGGATACTTGGACAACTCTTCCAACTTGCATGGGAATTGGTCGCAGTTATGCAGGAGTAGCAATAATCGATAAACCCATGCCGTCTACAACATCGATGTGAGGATTACAATCCGCTGGGCTCATATTAGAGCAAAATACAGACCCGGGTGCCGAAACGTCGGATCAATCACGGGAAGCCGGGCCCAGCGGTATCCAAGTCCAGAATTCAGACCAGAATGTACTTCAGCAATATCGTGGTGCTGGGCATAACTGTCAAGGTCTGCGTTGTGTATGTCAGCGATACGAAAATGGTGAGGTAGCTGCTGCAGTTATGAATCAGAATAGGAATAATCAAGAAAGAGATGACAGCTATCAAAACATAGGTCGTGGTTCTCGGGGCTTCCAAAATCGACCTGGTGGCTCGGTTCAAATGCACTCAAATCTCAATCCAAACTATCAAAATCCAGTAGATTTAGTTCATAATTACAATCGCAATCGACAACTACAGGAACCAGAAGAAAATATTTATGAAAGACTGGATAATGACGACGACGACGACGATGAAAATACTGAAAATAATAATGAAGTTGCTCATAATGAACCCACAGTCCAAAATAATCAGGATGACCACACATATGAAAGAATAGACGATCGGTATTCTTGTGGTAGTAGAACGTATCCTCGTTGCTATAAATACCATATTTTAAATCATTATATTCCAAGTTTTTTAAACGACATGGAATCTAGAAATCAGTATGATCAGCCAAGACAATTTTATCTAGATTCATCAAGATTATCTAATCAATTTTGTCAGAATAGGTTAGGTAGGCTAGGTCGTAACTGTTTTTCGACAGAAAATATTGCTTACGCGTCAACTGGACGTGCCATTTATCCATTTGGTTATAACTGCATGTGTTCATTTTGTAGACATATAGATACAAGATATTTGTGTCATCATTGCCATAACTTGCATAATAGATTACGTTATCAAGATGCATTTGGAAATAATTCTAGACATTACATATATCAGTTACCAAGGAATTGTCGATGCCCCTTTTGCCGCGGTGAATACTCTTATGTAAAACTGCCTGTTACATCTTGCCGACCTGCTGAATCATCGAGGACGGAATGTCATTGTAGAAATCCTAATAATTGTTCTTGTAGAGGGAAAGTTCTACCCAATTCTAACTCTGCTGCGCAATTTAGCAAATATCTTGATTGGATTAGTAGAGGTAGTCCATCAGTTAATAATCCACTGTATGCTACAGTTCATATTGGTAGACCCTGTGTCTCAGCTCTTGGAAGTACAACTGGTGGAGGAAATTTATTCAATAACGTAGATCCTGGCGCTTCGACGTCAAATGCATCAGCATCTAGTACATTATCAAATAATGAACCTAGTACATCAAACATTAGATCTATGTTTTCTTCGCATAATTCTTCCACTGCGCATCCTTCTGTTTGTTCAGTTAATCGTTCAACAGAACGTCAACATACGTGTGACGATTCCTGCATTAGAAATCAGAGTGGAAGTGTTACTGGCATTTGTCAGTTTCTTGGTAGATGCGAAAGAGCAGAATGTAATCATGGTAGATTATCTGTGCATTGGTGGTTCATACATAGGTGGTTGCCAGCTTGGAATCCTCATTATTTTGATAGAAATATGGACACTGTTCCTCCAATGGAAGAAGAACCTCAAGAGCAGCAAGGAAGTGATAGTGATGATACTTAATTCCAGAATTTCTACGCATGATACTCTTTATATCATCAAAAAACAAAAATTTTGTTTATATTTTGATATATGGATTTGTTGTCATGTATTAATTTCTTATAAATATTATTTACCATTAGTCATAAAATATGATTACTAAAGTAATACAAGACACAATATCTTCATTGTATTCCTTTGTTTGTAAGAAAAGGATAGTGATAAAACTGAAAAGTGTTATATTTTGTGATATCTGATTAAAAATACGCTTTTCTCAATATTAATGATATTGATCATAGTATATGTAATTTTGTATTTATTCGTCTATTCGTCTTATTAATAAATTAGTGATTAGAAAAGGAAAATATTTTAGTGAAAAATTATTAGGAGATTATCAGTTCAAATTAAAACATTTTTTAAAAAGTATAAATATTGAAAGAATTTCAATGCAATTTCAAAATTCATGCATATACTGACAATAAAATCGCTTTATATGTGCATTGAGAATTCAAGACGCTCTTACTTTAGTACATATAAATATCAGTCACATATATGTTAAAAAATATAAAATAGATTAAATATAATAATGATTATTGAAGTTTCATTTCATCATTGCAACTTTATATAAACTTAGAAACTACTTCAGTTAATGATTTTTTATTCATTTATAACAATTTTAAACAGTGGATGATAGTTAAAGCAAATTTTATTATGTTAATTTTAATGAATAATTTTAAGTGTTACATATTCTATATACATAGAATATATACATACATATAATATAGAGAATTATAAAAACATAAGAATTGTATAAAAATTGTAATTTTTATAATTCAATTTCGTATGTGTACCTTTTTTGGGCATCATTGTTGAACCAAAGAGAGAATGCTTTTGTCATATTTTTCAATTTTAGTATTTAAGATCTTTCGAAGCAAATTACAAACGCATTCTTTCAATAACTGAAGAAATGAACAAAATTAAGATCATTATTCATTATTTTTAGAAAGCGTTTTATATTCAATATTGCGGTAGAATATGTTAAAGGTGGTAAGTTTTAATTTAAATTTGATAGTTATTGTAAGTACAAATTTGTAGCAATTATTATTATAAAGAATGACGTTAAAATTAATGAAAATCTTTTTATACATGCGATTTATGTCTTAGAATAGGAAACATATATTGACTTATACTTAAATACAAAATAGATATGTTATTAGTCAGTATTAAGTTGTCCTTGTAAAGTTTTACTCTTCTAAATGGATTTTTTGTTTTTCTAACACTGTTCAATTATATACTAATCATTGATTTCAATGATTCAATAAGTTTAGAGATATAATTGAAAATAAATATAAATTTACTGTTGAAAAATTTAAGGCAATTATATTAGGTTTATCAAAGTAAAATGTAGTGTTTAAACTTGTAAGGACAACTTTACACATATCTTTGAATATGTTATAACTTAGAAATTAATCCTTAGGTGGGATTTATAACATTTTTGCGCCTAACATATTAATTTTTAAGGAAACATATTGGATGAGTTTCTTGAATTATAATGTAAGGAAAAATACCAGATAGATTTGCCAAATGTATATTTATTTTTTCTATTTTATAATTAATGACTATATTAAGGTTCAATTAAATAAAATATGTTATTATACAGAATTCTCTATGTAAAATTATTTTTTTCAAATATTATAAGCATGAAGATTTAAACATCAAAATTATTATCTTCAAGTTTAAGTTCAATTACCTATAAATCGATTGAAATAGAATATCTATATTCGTTGAAAATTATATTAAGTATACAAAGCTTTTTCATAGAGGTTTTTAATCGGTATTTATATACAGTTGTTTTTAAATGTTAAACTAATTTGTTTCTATTTCTGTTATGAAATGGAAAAATTTAATTTTTGTTTACTAATTTGAATCATTAAAATTTTTGTAAAGAATTATAATCGTAACACCATGTTATACAAATTATATTTCGGAAATCAATACTTATATAAGATATTTTTGTTGTGAGAAAAATTTATTTACAATTATTGGTTTATGTTTAATAAAAATAATACAATTACAAATAATAGAATATATATCAAAAAATCTAATAAAATACTTAGTTTATCGTATAATATAGTTGTTTACTAAAATATAATTCTTTTAACGTTTTTTTATTTTAATTTTATTATAAAATAATAAAAGCGAAACAAGTAGTAGGTAAGGCGTAGATATCAATAAATATATAAAATAATAACATAACAATATTTGTTTCCTATATACAAAAATATAAATTACTTATAGTTTCGCTTATAATTAGCTTTCTATTGCAGCAAGTAGAAACATCAAAATGCACAAATTACAAGAAGCATACTATAATATATCGTGTTCAAATTGCAATACAATTAGTATACATCATGACGCTTTTGCAAGAGTAAATGTCGTTACAATCGATATACATCTATAAGCACTTTAAGAAAAGTTGATCACTCCCCCATAAGCGAAGGCCAACTGCTATCACTTTGGTGTTACAATAGTCCTAATATCGATGTATTGTTATGTGTAGTTAAATCTGATTGTTATATTTTTTTTTTAATTTACCGCATGCTGAAAATAAATTAGTCATATAAAGATTCGCCGTCTTAAGAACTAAAGTGAACAGAGAGTTAAATTACAAATCATTTAAACAGGAATAAGCGCTGTCTGTTTGTGTGTGTGTGTGTGCATGTTCCAGTCAAAAGTAATTTAAATATTTTGTAACACACATATGGATACATAAATAATTTATAGTTGAGCAAAGATTTGTCCAGAGCGTCGAACTCTGAATGTCATTTGGGGTGTGGTCGTTGTGACATTTCCGTCTTGAACTTACTGCGAATTCGCATGTAAAGCTTCGTAAACAAAATTTATGCGCGCAGTTCACTGAAACTGTTTCGGGATGGCTGATGCACAGATAGATGATCTTCTTTAGAAGGTTCGTCTCTTTGTGCACCACCAACGACAATGATCTGCAAAAATGATGAATATTTCGTTTTATCACAGAAACAATGTTATTAATACTCGAATGACGATAAACGCTATTGTGTTTCTGACGTTACACAGTACGGTACACGGTTAGAGAACTTGTGTATCTTGGCACCACGGGTATTCAAGTACATATTACGGGTGTGGTTCTCATGGCCAGACGCGCTCAGATACGACAATACTTTATTCGAGTATTGGTTTAACCCTTCCTGCACTGAGAATCTGACATTTATTTTCATCCACATTTTCGTTTGCTACTATTTCACTAAATTTATTTACTTTTACATTAACGATTTGAATCTTTGCAAACAGCTTTCAGATCATTTGTTTATTTTGAAGAAGCTGTTGGAAATTCTCGGTGCAAAATTATATGTTGTATAGGCAAAAGTTGCTACAAAGCAATAAACAGAGATTTCTAATTCGAATCAATAGTTACAATGTGTGAACTCGCTTGATGCTTAATAAGTAGATGGTAAAAATTAAATAAAGCCTTTAAATTGTTAAGTTTCTATAGCAAGCTTCTTTTGTGTTATCTAGAAAATTGTAATTTCAATGCCCTCAAATTGCATTCAATAAGTAGTTAACAAAAGTTAATGTAGTATCACTTTTTACGAAATAATATTTAATATTTCTACGAACGCAAGATAAATCATTGACAATTTATTAACATCGTCCAACTATCTTTATTTAACTTCAAATAATGTTCATTTTCGTTAAATTCTTATGTTTACGCAAGATATCGTTTTGGCTGCATTTATCGTATTGACAGAATTCCATAATCAGCGACGATGTCGAAGACTTATCGCAATCATAACACATATGATAAATGTTTTCAGTGAGGCTACTTTTAAAAACGTTATTTAACATAAATGCACGTCGGAGAATACCATACATGAATGGTTATGTACCTCGCCAGTGTGAAATTAAAGCGAGGAGAAAGGCTACGTTCACCTTTTCTCTGATATCGATAATGTTTGCATTCCGGTCAGTAATCAAATTTTATATTCTGACTCATGTACATTTCTTAAGAACGTATATATAGCGATTACTGTAAAATGTAATATCTATGTTAGTACAATTTTTATACGTTTCTTGATCGTGTGATCCGGATGTACTATAATGCTATATGTATAGTAGAGTATAGTAGAGTATTTGACCATAATCAAATATAGTTTCGGAATACGTACGTTTAATATTTGTAACAGAAGAGAAGCATAAGTTTCTTGCGTCAGAATTGTTAATTCATTATGATCGATGGTCGGAACGATAGTTGAAGTATGTGGGCGTTGGTCCTATGCTTGTCACCTTCGAATTCCGATCGGTCTGAAATAAACCAAAAAAAAAAAAAAAATTAACGATTTACTAACGAACAAATGAAAAACAAACGAAAGAATTGCCGATGAAACAATCGTATATTTCTCTGTACATGTTAGAACAGAAGTCGTTGACTGAAACGATATGATACTCCATTATATCGAAGTCTTTCTTTTATACGAAAAACGATTATTGTTTTATGTCGCAGTTAGATGAATCTCGCATGCATTCGTTAAAATCAACCTGTGAACGATGACATGCTGGATTCTATAGATACAGAATAATAATTTATCGCTACCGTTACGCGGCATAACCATGCCGTGATGTGAATCACGGAATTGTCGTGCAAGTGTAATGTGTAACTGAGAAATTACGAAATCTAGTCTTCGTGCCACGTGCACGCGCGCACCCTTTCTTTTTTATTCTCTTTTAATGAGGTCCTGGTTCCGGTTGCATTTATAATGTTTTACGCGATATTTAATTGTGTTAAAATAGGACACGTAATTGGGAAAATCCAAGATACGATATCGATGAGTCGACACGCATATCTTTTACTTTGTCGTTTAAACGGATGTCCTCTGTGGCTATATCATTTTACTCTTGGTCGAGTCAAACATCTAATATCTTAATTATTGACATATGTATAAATTTATATACTTCGTAATTAAAAATATTAATCTCCTTCCTCCCTTGAATATAATATTAGAATATTTACGACGTATTTGATTACCTTCACGAGAGACACTCAAAATGATTCCCCTTTCAATGTATGGCTTCGTTGGATTTTTATTTGTGGGAATACTTGAAATCCATCGTATACTCAACATCTATCGAAGGTGTTGAAATGTGTACTTTGCCATAAGATTGAATGAAATTTTCGACAAACTCGAGGAAAGAAAGACGTCTCTATTCATGCATTGAAACGCAGGGAAGTCATCTTGTGCATCTCTTACGTGAAAGTAATTAGATACGAAATGATAGAACACAAAACTCGCTATATATCGTAAACAAGATGAAATACGACATATGTTGATATCAACTTTATTGTTTTTAAGTGCTGAATCCGCTCCTTAAATATTGTCCACTTATTATGAAACACTGTATGTGTTGATATCAGGTAAAAAATTCTGTTCCTAAGCTTCGCATATATAGTGAAATTTTATATCTATTACTTTTGATATTTATTTTATTTTTATATTTCTATATTTCGTTTCATTCTTTAGTTTCGGTATGGGTGGTATAATACCAATAGATTTAGAAGTAACTGTATTTATAGAAAAGGAAAATAAATATTTTTTCAATCTAAATCTTACAGAGTTACTCGTGTGCAAGATTTAAGATTTTCTCGCGCCGAGTCATTTCTTGTGTATTTCGAATAAATTCCTTTGCAAAGTAGAAAGTAGAAATTTTGACGTTCTTTAAATGAAATGAAATTCTTTGAGATGCATGCTCGTAAACGAGTTTAACATTGAAGAATATTATTTTTTTTATTGAAGAATTTATTTTTTATTATATCACGTCCATTCTAAGATTTTAAACAATACACACTCGTACCATCTTTGCTACTTTTAATATTATTAAGTATTTAGTGTTATTAAAATAATAGAAATTAAAAAGATATAAATAATAAAAATAAGTAAGAAACATCTGATAGGATATGAAATTTCATGAAAAATAAAATCATCATAAAATATTTAAAAATTCGGAAAAATCAATAAACAAATTGAAATTGAAATTTCAAATTATTCGTTGATAAGATGTTTCGAATTTTCGTACTATTTCATAGTTTCATTACCTTTTAGAATAGTTTCATGTTTCGTAAACGTTTTGGAATTCGTTAATACGTGATAACATAAGTAACAGAGATAAAATCTAAAGAAACATCTAAAGCCAAATGAACAAAAAGGAAACGATAAGTACTACTTACACTATTTCACGTTGTTGTATAAGTAAAATTAATCAAAATGCAAACGGAGTAAGAAAAATATGAAATTGAAATAGTATTATTATATTGTATAGTATTTGAGACATAACAAATGCCCAACTTCCCCTGATAGATTTTTAAGATATTATAGATAATTTTCTTCTGGTATTAAAATTATTTAGAAAAACTCACAAATGATAAAAAATTTACCAAATATCGAATAAGAAAAATTGCAGAGAATAAGAGGAAAAAAATGTATAAAAATTTTATTCTCACGTAATAGAATTTCGTAATTTTTATGTAGATTTCCAGAATTTTACCCGTCACTGCATATCTGCGTTGTACGCGATGGAAAGTGGTCGCAATAATTCTCGATCTCGTTCAGAGGCTTCCTTCTTCCAAGGGTAAGGAAAGGTGTTTGCACGTGTCCCTCGTACTACGTTATATTGCAGTCGTTTGCAAGTTGTTCATTGTTGATTGCACAAGGAACCGAGCGAGGTGCATATACCTATCACGGGCCTTTGCACAGCAGGCATCTGGTCCGCTTTCAGGTTTTTCTACGGGGTTACCATCGTATGTAACGGTACGTGTCCTTTCCTCTGGCAATTTGCTCTTAACGTTGGACCACTGACTAATTTCTTATTGCGCACATAAACTATTATGATAGCTATACAGCCTCTAGAAATACCTGTGAAAGTTTAGCGTTATTAATAGACGTTAAAGAGCACCTAAGTTATATTAAATTCAACGCTTTGTTACAGTATACGAGTCTTATCCGAGGACGTATCCCGTATAACATAAAACACAAATATACCTGTAATCGAATTTCTCGCCGAAGGACCACATTTGTGCCAATGCAGATCTGTGGTTTGCTACTCGGTTTCTCACGATCGAAACTTCATATAATTATAATATTAAATGAATTACATAAGAGAGGAAATGACTGGTATTCACACTGACTGACGTTAATATCTTTTTGAATGATTCATAGCATCCGTAAATTACATACACAGCATGTCAAATTCTGCGACGAATTGTACAATTGTTCAAATATGATTTTGATAAAACATTGTGATAGACGTCGAACAGAGTTTTAATATTTATGAAATTAATTACCGATTTGTTCGATTTTACGGCGCTCGCTCGAATCTTCTATTTCTCCTTTGATATTATCATAAACATTCTCTTGCAGTAATACGTATGATTCAATTCTCATCGAATCGATAATAGGAAGTTAAAGAGTAAACAGTGCAAAATTATTCTGTATTGCGCCTATACCATACATCTGACCCCCTTTCATTGTCAGTCTTTTCTTCGGGTTCACTGGCGTGTGTCGATTCACGCGGCATGCACGTTCCTGGTTCTGACGTTTTCGATGCATTTTACGCGTACCGCATTTACGATACTATTTTATTATAGTATTGTTACCGTTTCAGAATTTTTAAGATACTAATCGTGTAAATTTTCGCAACTTATCTTTTCTTATCGTCAGATGTTTGCGACGTTAAAATAATCAAAGTCAGTGACACTGAACTCTCGTTTACCGCAATATTCTGAATAATAGGTTCGATAACCATAGATTTATAGATTTACCGTAGATTTACCATATTCGGTGGTTGATCATTATCATGCAATTATTTCCGTCGTTTATAAAAGACAAATTACCATAGTTTGTAATTACTTGGAGGAACGATATTTATCTGATGCTTAGTATCTAAGATCAAAGTTAGGGGCAAACGATTGCAATCAGAATGGTCTACTACTGCTGGCATTGCTAATCTCAATCTCGATCAATACTGCAATTATTTCAGGTCTTTATGTTGAAATAAAACTTTCACGGTTCTATAAATCGTAAAATAAAAGGGAGATAAAAGTCTAAGTGTAACTCTTTGTCATCACGAAATATTTTTCGAACATTACGTCGTATATTCTGAAAAAAATTGTTGATTTAAAACATCTTGAGATGCGGTAGAATCTCGATAAATCGGGCCTACTTCGGATAATCGAAAACTCGGATAATACGGAAAAGTCTGTCAGTGTTCGTAAATTGTATAATAAAATCATAGGAAAGATTTTGATGATGTAACGTTGTACACGTATTTAGGTCTAATTAATTATTTGATCGGTTAAAGGTTTGACTGCTTTCACGATACATATGTACACTTTCGTATTCCTCGAGTTGAAATTTCGGAGAAAGTGAAGTTATGCTGAAGTTCGAAGTATCTCGAATAATACGGAACTCCGGGTAACCGATACTCCGCTGTATCAAATAAATGCGAGGTATTTTGTACGAATTTTTTTATTTTTCGTACGCTTTTTAACATTGAAATGACCGATCTGTATACGTTTTCAAATATAGTGTATATAGATGATTATGACCAAATTGCTACAACGAAAATAAGTAGGTATATACAGGGTGGTTTAAATTTCCTGATACAAATAAAGTGAAGGCGATTCTGTGAGTTGAAACAAAAATGAAATTGCGTTGGGGTTTCATTTTAGCAAATGACAAATAAGTTTCGAATCTTGTCAAGTATACGTGATTGTGATCGTCTAATTCCCAAGTAAAGATAGGAATTTTGACAATCGATGGGACTTTATTTCACGTGCGACAATAAGCGGAAAATGTAGGATAAACATTTGCTCGAAGCTTCGTTTCGAAGGAAACAAAGTCTGAATATGTTCGATTAAAGAACTTGTCTCTTGCTCGCATATTTGATGAATTTTCAAAATCGATTTTCCCGAAAACTGAAATCCGAAAACTGATACCAGAAAATTGTATTTTTATTTTTTCATAGGAGATCATTTTATGTCCGCTTGTACGTGTTAATCGGTGAGATCCTGTACATTTTATATTGTAGTATATAACTTCTAAATTGATACGACGCGATAGAAAAATCTATGTTTTATATTACTCGCAAAAGCTCGTAATAAATGTTTATTATTATTATCGTTAAAGCTTAAGGTGTCTTTAGATAAAAATAACAGAAATTCGAAAAACAGTTATATTATTCAAATTAGCTGTGATCAATTGGCAAATTAATACTTGTATGTATTATACAAACACTCACATGATCGGTATATTATTAAATCTGAAACATTAGGTAGCTTTTAAGTATATATACCGTATGAATTAAATAGATCTGTGGAATAAAATTCAAGATATTCATCTCATTTTATTTACCACCCAAAGAAACTCGTAAAAGTCATGTCGAGTTATTAAAAATATCTACGTGATTAATATAGTAATATACGATGGACTAAGGTTCGTGACCAGTATTTTTTACGTTTGTATGTTTATAGCTTCCTGCAATAAATACGCCTAAGGCAAAAGAAGTCCTTGTAGAGTGGGTGGAGCAGAAATTGACAGGAAATTGTTTGCTCGTTGATCGAAGTTGATGTTTATCGGGCTTTCTTTGGCAGCGTACGCGACGATGAAATCGATTACTTGGTGAAACAGGTCATTACATTCCTCGAAACAAAACCAGAGGTAGCAGTTATAAGGCTGATTGGTTTGTCAATATGGGTTTCTGAAACTCATTAATTATACCGATTTATTCCAGATCATATCCTGGTCTTTCAATATTACTATTTCTTTACGTAATTCTAAGTTAATGCGTGTAATATGATCTATAATTTATCACAACCTTATTTGCATATCATTATTGCCAGTTAGTATCGACAAAATATGCAACGAATAGAGAAAATACCTATTTAAGATGTACGTAACGAAAAATTCCCTTGTTAATACAGTACTTATAACGCGATCAAAATTATTTTCGTCAAAATGTTCCGCTACGATTTAGTTACAATTTTAGTAAAGGCGATATTTTTACAAAATTCTTAGAAAATATGAAACGAACAACCGAATGTAAGAACTATCGGGCAAAAGCGATTTATACGATCGTATGTTTTTACAATTATTTGCAATGATTATACTGATTATTACCTTCGAAAATCGTTCGCATTAGCCTGTGTTCTTTTATATCCGTTTATAGCTTGCTAAATAGTAACATAAGTTCTTCCTATCGTACATTCAATTTCACGAAGTGATTGTACCATACGTACGTGTGAGATGTATCTAAAAGATAGCAAGGCCGAAGTCGTATCTCGGGAACTACTGTCACTGTAAAAATCCGATAAAACGAGTTGAGACTTGTATCTCTATTTTCAATTTTAGCTTCAGCTTGACAAAAGTTAATATGCGCAAACTATATTGTTTAACGATTCATACGAATATGTGTATAGTAGCAACGTATAATATACCGAAAATAGATCAACGCTATACAATAAAAAATTCCACGCTAAATTTCATAAGACGTAATCTAGTAATTTGAAAAGGGTTATATCGTATTATTTCCAATATATTTTCTAATATATTTTCACATATCTTTGGCATGTTTAATTTTACGTCAATTTCGTATACATTTCACATATTTTGACATATAAAATTTGCACGAACATCCGCAGCTTTATCATTTGTAACTCGTTGTTCCAAATTTTGATTAGATTAAGCGTGTTCTTGCTTCTTCCTTTTACTTTTTTAGTTCTATAAAGCAACGAATCAAAGTAAAGACTTCACTTTCTTGGAAATAAAATCTTACTGACGCGAAATATTTAGAACACGGGCCTCAGGTATACTTTTGAAAATATAATTTCTGAAATTACGACGAAATACGAAAAATACCGACGCGAATCATTAGCTTTTAAGGATGTCAAGATTACAATTGCGTCATGACGAAAGCGAAAGAGAAACCGAGGAAATCTATCATGTACGATTTTTCAGTCTTCTATTTACTTATCAAGTAACTTGGTTCAGGCACCAGCAACAAATAAATGTTCAATGCGGAAATTATGATCAAAGTGGTAACTATGGGATCTGTATAAGCAACGATTAACGAGACATTTACGTTGCTTTAAGTAATTAGTTGTTCAATATGAAATGTACATATCCCAAGAGAAACGGAACCCCATTGGCACGTACTTCGTAGAAACGGCATAAATTTCGACAAATCAGTTTGACAGTGTTTCTTTGTGCAAATTCGTGCGATAAATTGCATATTGTTTGATATTTCCTAGTGAAAATGGTTAATTTCCAGAAAATTGTGCTACATGCTCCACAACGTTGATTCCTTATAAAATAGCAATTTGAACCTCGTCAATGTAAATTCAATCTTCTGGAATGAAAAGAATAAGAAATGAAACAAATTTTTAGCATAAAGTTTATCATATAGGTGTTTAATGCTCGTTATATAATTCTATAATATAACATGACGACAAATTTTTATTAAACCACATTTTCTTTACACATAACTCTTTGCACACTGTGCGATGAAAACAACAGAGTTGTACTCCTTAATTCAATTTTGAAAGTACTTATTAACTGCATTAACTTAAACCACTTCTGTATTTAAATAGCGCGAAGCACTTGTCTCATGTAATTATTGTAGTTTCCAAATAATTTATACGAATGACATTATACTTAAGTAAAGATGTATCGTAAATAAATAGTAGGTATCGTAAAATTCTTTTTACGTGTGTAAAGTGACGAGTAGGAAAATCATTCTGCACTTTTGTTTCATTGTAACTACATGAATCATTAGATCTGTTTGTATCGAATCGGAACATTCTCAAACGAATAACAAATCTATTAAAATCGTATTTTTATGTCACCCCTTACGTTTCATGTTCTTTCGCATAAAGAATTTTATTTTTTCCTGCTATTATTGCTGTACATCTAACGCTGTCGCTGCTCGTATACGACTTACTTATCACAGTAAGAGAACAGAGAATAATCATGCACAAACGATTTCACAATATAAGCATTACACAGAACACTTTTACACCGATGAACAAACATTTGTCAATTGATTCTGAGAATAAGTTATATAAATATTGCCACTTCAGAATTCTGCGGAATAAAAATGTATTTTTAATTTTTGAAGGTAAGAAATACGCACCTGTATTAAGAAAGTCTTAGCGAATAAAATGTGAAAGATACGAAAAAGGTTAAAGATTCGGTTAGCTGATCGAAATTTTCCTTAATGACTTTCGCTGAGGATATTTCCTGCGCATACTTGCCACGCGAATGAATTGCTCGATTTTTATTTGTCTCCTCCCCTCTCCGCCTCTTAGGAATCTACATTTGCATTTAATAGACATGACAAAATACATACGTTGTTTATGCTTGAATAATTCATATTTGTACTTAAGATTGTTCCTTATTACGTTTACTTTCGTGCTTCAAATACGTTTCATTATTTCTGCTTCGGCTAAAAGAATGAAATAGCATCGTTTAAAAACACTTGGTCGCAAATGTATTGATTTTCCTAGCGAGATTTACAACTTCGATTTTTCAATGGAATATACGAAGAGATTCGGTGTATCCTTTTGGGAAAAAATTGCAATAGATTTTCCTATAATTCTGTAGAAGTTAGCAGATATCCTAATTCCATCAAAGATATTAAATTATCGCTTAAAAATTCGTGATTGCTTGTTTAATAAAAAGTGAACCTGAGTTTTTAAATAAAAAACAGACGAATAGATGCTTGAGTTTTTACATATTCTAAATTACTATCCACCATAGCAAAGAGGATAGATTACGATTATTACTTTATATTTGCCAAAAATGTTCTCAGAATTTCGATTCTTGGTACAGTATCGTTGATTCTCTCCGTTCTCACATTTAATCTTTTATGTAGTCAAATATTCCAAATATACAACGTGAAATTAACTACCTAATTCGCGGGAAGTCTATACTAAATGTATTAAGGACAAGTAATACCGAACTACGTTATTTTTTTTCTCCATAAACCTTAAATATATTCGAACTGATTCCAAATTTTTAAACGCCAATAATTTGATCATTGAAACGTTACTTCACAAAAAATAGAAAAAAAGATATATTCTAGGGAAGATTTTACGGCATTAATTATTATTGATAATTCCCTTTCGAGCTACCTGTGTCCATTGCAACTGAGCGGAAATACGATGGAAAGAAAGAGCCTTGAGACGACTGAAACCAAAGATATGTACATTTCCTTGAACATGCATTCGCATTACCTGTTCAAGTTAGAAACCGCAAATAATGGAACGCGTGGTTCTTTGAAACTAGGGACGAGCATTTAGCATCCGTGGATAGACACGTACAGTATCTCGGAACACAGAAGGTGAACGTAGGTGGGCCCGTTGCAGATTCCGATACAGTTATACCGTTCTACGTGCAAAGAAATGAAAGGTTCTGGAGCGCGATGCATCTAAAGGATTCGAGAGGAGAAGGCACCTCGAGAACGCGATAAAAATGTCCCTCGACAGAGAAGAAACACGCGAATGAAAAAAGACGGTTGAAACGATGGTAGACACGTGATAGGGTTGTAATAACTGCTCGTTGCCATACAGTTCAACCTCGTGATACCTTCCTTCCCCTCTGGCTTTCTTTCTTCTTTTTCGTCTTCATCTGGCGCCCGAACGTCGAACGGCGTGAATCTTTGCTCGTGTTGCGTAGCCGCAACAACCCGTGAGACCGAATTGCGAGATTAGATGCAAGTAAGAGAGTCGTTATACATATATATAATGGGAAAGGAAACGATGCCTTTAAACGGTTTAAACAGACCGATTACGTTTAACCGTCTCGTCGCGCCGCGTTTACGGCCGTGATTCGAATGCTTTATTTATGCTGCAAGAACAAGAACGCGGATAATACGTAAGAAAACGTTCTTTTTGTGAGAAATTCTCTTCTTCTTTCTCTCTATCCAACTCGACCCTTACCGAATAAATGATGAACGATGTGCAGGCAGAGATAAGAGAAAACGTAAAGAGTAAAATTTGCTGATTAGAAATATAAAATATAAAAGATAAAGAAAGAAAGATATAGTCGATATAAAACATACGAAATGCTAAAAGTGATTTCATGAGATGCGAAAGATTAGTATCACGGAATAGAAAATAAAAGTAAAAGAGCGAAAAATTTGCTTTGCCTTTTAGATTTGATATTTGAATGTACATAACATTGATATGCAAAGTATATATGAATGCCTATATAGTACATGCGGCTGAACTGCGCCCACTAAAAAGAAAGCAATCGTTTTTGAACATCGACGAATTTATAGAAAACGACGAGAAAGAAAACAAACAGATGCTCTATTAAACGATCTTCCTGCGAGAAGGTGAAGCAACGATCGAAATCGAAGGTAGGGAGCAACGAGACAGAAGAGAGGGACATCAAGGAACGGAAAGTGAGAGAGAACTTACAGGCCGCGCTACTCTTCATGATCGAGGGACACCTCTCTTTATCCCCATTCTGTGTAGAGTTGGTTAAAGTTAAAACGCTTCTCTTTCAGTTGTCGCTCGCCAACGTAGCGTTTCGCGCGGTGTCACGCACGCCTCTCGGCGATTTCGACGAGCTGCTCGTGTTTCGCGCACGAGCAAGCACGTGTTTCGTCCTCTGCGAATGCATTTCCACGGATTTCTTCCTGCTCGACTCCACCGGTTAATCAATCGCGTTTTACCGTGTCACGTACTTCCGTTTTTCGTTTCTCTCTCGTTCGCTTTCAGCTTCTGCTTTTCGCCCGAAAATCGATCGACTACCAAAAGTGAAAGCAACGGATGAGATTTTTGTTTCGATGCGTGTTGGCCGTGTTTCCGTTTTAAGTTTGTCGAGCTCCACGAGAATCTAAAACGCATCACTGAATCCGGTAAGTTGACCGTCGAATTTTTCGTAACAATGTATCTCGGTGATGTCGATGTTCCACTTACGATTAAAAAGCTTCTTCGACAGTGCCGAATAAGATAATCGATATGTTGGGTAAACATAACTTTTCGCGTCGAATTAACCTCATAATGTAGCGATATTCCAGGTGCTCGATGTGAAAACGAGACATACTCGAAGCGATGCTCGATATTTCTGTTTATTTAGGAAAATTTCTCACGCACTTTCATGTCTCTACGGCCACGTATGTCAAGGTACTGCATTTTAACATCTAGGAGCATACATATGTTTCTGTTCAACTTTAAGTTCAACAGAAAGAAACAAAGAGTTAAAGTTCAACTTCACTCACAGTTCTCACGAATTACAAATTTTATCATACGTATCTTATACGTTTATCCTGCGAACCCCTCGTTTCTAATACGAAGCAAGTTAATGAGAAATATTTACAGACATCGTGAACAGGTTCTAATCCACGTTCCGGACTAACTCGTATACCCTTGAATCATCGAATACTTTAGATTAGCAACAGCCCAAAAGCATTCCGCCTCGAAGAAACTAGCATTTTTGTAATCACATCGGAAACTATCGTTAACAGAGGATGTACCATACTAGTGTCTTTTACTTAATTAATCGCTAACACAATAAAAGAGAATAGTACCTTAAAGACGATAATGAAATTGATAGGTTGAATTTAATAAGTGTATAAGAACGAAAAGGAAAGCAAAGCTATCCGTTTTAACAAACCGGACAGTGGGAGCGCGATTTATTTTTAGGTGAAAGCACAGTTTACATACTCGATTTCGAAGAAAGCGATTCGATGAGCGAAAGTGACGGACGGTCAAACTTGTTCGACTATGGTCGAATTTTGTCGGTTCCCCGGTAAATCAACGGAGTCATTATCGCTTTCGCATCTCACAGGCATCTTCGGAAGACACGTGGTACACGCGCGCGAATCCCATTCTCGTATGAACAATTGCGTGGCCACGCATACGCCGACGCGTTCGCATAATTTTCTTTCATAAAGATATTAGACGACACTGACTGTCATTTAAAGTATACATATATATTTTTAAACGGATATAGAAATGTCTGCTACGTCGTGAGTTTATCATCGCATTTTATTCATTTTCACGGCTAGTTAAGATTATTTGAAATAAAATACGTACTTTGAAAGTATATTTCAGATTTATCGTTCGTGCGTTTATTGCATCTATTACTTGCCTCGATTACTCTTTTAATTCATCATTAGTAACATTTGTAAATTATGAACACGCGCTTTAACGTTTTGCCTTTAGCCATTTTTCTTTTCTTTTCTTTTTTTGTTGTAAGAACGTGTTATATAACTTTAGCGAATACATATATATCTGGTAAATAATATATTTAATTGTACAGTAAATGTAATTTTTTAATTTTGTGCTAATACGTGTAATATATATGTGCCTTGTATTATAACGTATAATGTGGTTATTTTAATGTTAAGATGCTTTCCATAAATGAATGAAATATGTTGTCAAAAATTGTATTACCTTATATAAATGAAATTTATCTTTCTTATATACCGTGCACATAAATATACAATATATGAACATTTATGAATTCGTAAATAATTGATTTTATTATATATAGATATCACGAAGTGCAATAAACATACGTTTCCTGAGTGAACTATAAATATAACATAACTTGTAATTTATATTTTATTTACGTATATTATTATAGTAAACAAGTTAATATATACATATAATCGTTATCATTATTTATACATTACTGGGTACATTACTGGAAAGGTGTAACATATGTATGTAAGTACACATTTTTATAAAAAAAACAAACACAGTTTATAAGATAGAACGCGTTAAACAATTCAAATGAAAAAGTGTCAGTAAACCGAAATCAGATTTATGTAAAACTTATTGCGAGAAAAAACGTTGGCAGGAAATTTTTATTTGCAATGATATCGTTCAATGACATAATTTTAGTGAATGTTTGTTCAAGTAGAATAACGAGGGTTTTAGAATCAAGGATACAATCGTAGTTCTTCGAATGTTAAAAACAAATTGTTCGAGATACTTTCAGAAGCAAATAGGCGAACGTGTTTTTAAGTTTCCATGAACTTGGATAGCCTAGCTTAAAATACTACGATCTTGCTTACGAAGTATGGTTTTATGTCTCGTATAATAAAATAAAGCGACTGATGCTGCGTATGGGATCAAGTAAATATAACGCGAAAGTAAAGTAAATGTCAAGCAAGTCGATTAAAGTAAATGCACTTGAAGTTCCGAATATAAATATTATATATATATCAATTAATTTTTATGACATTATTTCATGCAACGCGAAAGTAAAGTAAATGTCAAGTAAGTCAATTAAAGTGAATGCACTGAAGTTCCTGATATAAATATCATACTAATAAATTCATTTTTATGGCATTCTTTTATTGTTCGATAATTAATGTTTCCCGTATGAAATTTTCAATCGAAAATTGACATATTTTCTTTATCGCTACTAAATAATGGCTTGTAGTAACTCTTTTCTTATTACTTTACGCATGCACTATGTCAACATTAAAAATCTTACATTTACAACATATTTCCTATTCATATTCATATTTTTAACCATATTACACGAAACTCGTTCGATTACCTTGAAATAAATTTTCTCGGTATTGTTTAATATATATACACAATATGTATATACACACGCAGAAGTGAGCGACCAGATATTTGCTCGAAACTCCATTTTTGAGAAAATGGAATTAGAAAAGAAGAGACTAAGTACCGATTTAATTCTTAACTAGACACGATCAAACTTCATTTATTCGTAAAGGGGATCTTGAAGGAAAAAAAATGTGATTTATCTTCTATCTATTGATTATTTATACATTAAGTTGGGTATTAACCAAATTTACGTACATGTACACACTTAACAAATTCTCAAACTCAATTTTCTCAAGGACGAAGCGTTTCATAAGAAAATCGTATCCCACATTTTCGACTTATTTCGACTTGTTTTCGCGTAGACTCACTCTCTTGTCCATTGAACCATAAATCGTGATTAATGGAAGGGAATGAAAGTGACTTGTTATTATGGATAGGTGTATTGACGTAATTCCAACGTCGTGATATGACACATTATTATCAGATTAGGACATTGAGGTTTTATAAATTGATACTGCTAATTGTACGTCATAAATATCATTTGTCTCATCACGTTACTTCTCGACAAGTATCATCGCTGTACAGTTATTTATTTTACTTAAAGTCGCATCAGCTACTATGGTCATTAGCGATTATTTTTATTCCAATGATATAGTATTTCTATTTTATATTTCGCTAAAGTTATATTCAATATATAATGTTATTAAGATATATAGAGGTACTAACACTGACATTATCTTGGATCAGCATCTGTGTATTTACCATGCCATAATTTACGTATAATTGATTATCAATTAAAATAATATTTTAATTCTACTCTATATTTGGATTAACGGAATAAAAGATCGCGTGTGTTTGTGTATTCTCTACGAAATTTACAGTTTGGAATTAAACTTGTAATTACTCAAATTCCTCAAATGCTTCACGCAATGACGTTTGTAGCAACGCTATTTCCTTCGAAGAAATAGTCTAAATTATTAAAAGTCTAGATACTTAAAAACACAATGTCGTCCATTGCAAGCCAATTAGAAAAGCACGCGGTTTGTACGCAATATCCATGACTACATTGTTTTTTGAGACTTGTCGTATTATGAGTAACGCTGCGTAATCTATTCATTAGATAGGTCTCACTTCAGGTAATTTAAGTACCTTGAGTTATTTCTATCGCGGTATATGCTAATTTAAGATCGTGATACGTCGATATTTGAAAATTATGATTATGATATATTAAAAATTTGGATATATTAACATATCCATTATATTATATTATTATATTATATTATATTGTATAATACCTATAAAATATTATATGTAATAAAATATCTATTGAAAACAGTATATATCCTGTTTATACTATATATTAATTATTAATTATAATATATTATATTATACGTATATATATTAAATTTCTTTGTCGTATAGTAACAACTAAGAAAACATTAATAATCGCTATTATTGGGTATCATTTTATTTCTATCTTGCATATTTTCTATCAATATATAAATATTCCTCTTTCTTTACTAATTCTTTACAAATTATTTACACACGCAATGAAAGAATATTATTGATATTAATTATTATCGGTTAAAGACGATTTTATAATACGTTAAAAACACACATATTTGTATGCAACCGATTTCTTTGAGTGAATTCTAAAAAGTTGTTCGAAAAATATAATTTTTATAGCTTTTGTTATAGCATAATTTTGTTACTGTCGTTAAAGTGGCATGTCTAATAAAGCATCGTAAGCAAGGCAAATAAGTAATTCTTTGCATCGTTAACCTGCATATTTCCATAATTGACATTTATAATATTTTTCATAAAAATCAAATTTATTATGGTACTATACGACATTCTGTTACGAAATTGTTATATTTTCCATCTAGCTTGATTTCCATGACCATTCCATTTTCTTGTCCTTCGCTAATGATCATCCTGTGTTTCAATCTTTCTTACGCTTGAAATAATTTTTCACCATTATGCTTTATATTTTCCTTAAACAATTTAAAGGTATAAATCACCGATGTAAGTTTACCCGTGGTATTTTCAACGAAATGTTACACAATACATTTATTTATTCCCTGCATGTAAAATTGTGGACTTACGCTCGATAATGGTTCACGCTTCGGTGAGCGATACATTCGCGAAATATTGATATTTCTTTGTCATTTCAGGTCGATCTCGCGGCAACACAAGCATCACGTGAGAAAAAGAGAGGAAGGAAGAAGCCATTAATCTTCGCCGAATAATCTTAATCGCGTTATCTAGAAAAATTTTAACATTTCAAGTTGCGAATGATCAACCTATATTTCAAGTATCGACTATGTTGTCCGATTTCGTAAAACGTAGGATAGCGTTAAAAATGTCAGTGAAATTGAAGCGTGTTTAAAGGAATTTTTCGAAGGTGATATAACACTTTTAAAGAAAGATTATAGCTGAATTTCGATGAAATCGATCGCTGAAATAATTAACGTACAGTTCGTTTGAGATCTTGAACAGTAATCACGAAATTCTTCGTTCCTGGTTGATCATGAAGTTTATGGTAATGAGATGTGATTTTGTGCACGATCAAAATCACGATCATCAAAGTTGAAAGTGTAAAACTGAAAATTCACAATCGAAGGACGTGACTTTGTATTTCCTTCTAAAGTGTCGTCCTGATTCCACGGTAAGTTAAGATATATTGAATATACATTTGAATAAATAATTTTCTTATTTTCACCTTGAAACTTTAATTCTGCACATTTGTGCATTACTTTTAACGTTTAATATTTTAGTATCGTAGTATTATAGAAATATGGCTCACTCTATATAAATGAATACCTATTATAGTGTTCGTACATCAGCTGCTAAAAAGTAACAATAATATACGTATTCGACTTTAAATCTTATTTTCAGTTTCGGTAACATGTTACAGAAATGAAAAGAGTCCGAGCAAACTGTCGAATTAAATAAGAGCTGGAAGATTGTTTCAAAGCGATTGAGAGAATTTCTTTGTCTGTTTGCAGAATAAAAGTAAAAATGTCACTGGTCAACTTTACCTTGCCGTATCAGTCGGCAACGCCTACTCCATTCTTCTACGGTGGACAAAACGGAGGACAGTCGACAGTGAACAACCTTCGTTTGAATGCCGTACTTCCGCCTGCGCCCGCTCCAAATTTTAATGACCAAGAACCTTTCCAAAACGAACCGTATATACCGCCCGCTGCTTATCAGCAGCAGCAACAACAGCAACAACAACAAAGACAACGTCAGTCGACCGTTAACCGACAAAGAAATACAAACACGTTCGTCGAAGATTCGTCTTTTTCATCGACACAGGACAGTCGATATGCGAATTACAATCAAGATTTTCGAAGAACGCAACCACGGCAACAGCAGCAACAAATGAGACCTCCTCCGTCGCTGTCACAACAGCAGCAACGAGTTTCGGTAGAGAGGGATCAAGATAATTTTCGAACATCGAGAATGCCGGAACAGGAGAGCTATCCTGATAGACCTAATGGGTAACTTCGCAAGATTCATAATATTTTATTATATACATTTCGTCTAATCGATTTAATTGTAATCTCTCGTATTTGGTGATTTTTCGTTTAACTTTACCGTTATTAAGTTATTATCTACACTCTTCGTTGTCGGTGTGAGTGTATGTGGTCAACGATTTCTTAAATTTCGAAACAAAAAGGGGAAAAAGTGATGTGAACACGCGGTCGCTGGTTGATGGAATTTTAATTTAACGAAAATGTAGAAATTTCGGTGTACGTTAAGGGAATCATAATTAAAAGAAAATTAATTAAATCGATTATATTACACGGTAACGCATAATTCCGTTCTTTTGAATTTCATATTTTTCCGTTAATTAATTAGATGGCAATACGTGTAATTAAACTCAATGTGCTATGTAGCGGAGTACACCAATATTTTCGTTTTAAAGCATCGTTTGTTGCCGAACCAGCGAAAGCATTTCGTATAGCAACCTTAATTGCTCTCGTAATTATTTATGTAACGATCAACTGAATGCTCTCTTGTTGCTTGCCATGCATTCCTAATGAATTTCTGACGAATATCTGACTCGTGTGCTCGCCCGTCACTGTCGTTCCCTCGTCCGGTCAATTATGTCATCGATCCGTACATACGATATAGCTTCTTTCATCCTGCGTTACTGCAGATATGTATTATTAAATATGGAGCACAATTTTTTGTCAAACTTAATAACAATTATCATAAAAGGACGTCATTTATACGTCTCTTTTTTCAACTCGGTAAACGCGGAAAGTACGCGTTCCTGCTACCTTTTAATCTTTTTTACCGGCATTAAGCTTGCATTCTTCTGTAATTTTCACGCTTCTTTTCATACTTTTACATTTTCTTATATTTTATTTCGTATACGACTCAATCACTTTTCTCGCTTGCGTAATATTTTTTCATATACACATACACACATATATAGATATATATATATATATCATAAGAATCTCTGAAAAGTTCGTCGAACCCGCTAATGTGTTAAAATTGCACATCAAATTTACTTCGTATATCGTAATTTATAATTATAATCCGCTGAAAGTGCCAAGTATTTCGTTGTTCAATTTTTGTTTATTTTGTTAAAGGTATACGAGAGTTAACGGTGAAAGTGGACCTGGTACAAAAACTTCGATTCACGCTGTTTTAGACTATGATGACGACTTCGACGATTACTACGACGACAAAGACCCAGAGATACCAAGGGACGCTCACGTCACACCCATTCAAGGTCCAATCTTTTTAAAGAATGGCTCGGTCCCCGTAGTGCCACTGTATTCGTATCCTCAACTAAACAATGGTACATTTGTACAGATACCGGTAAGTTTGAAAACAACATCATGGCATATAATCATTTTGCATGCAACGCTTTAAAAACGTCTCTGGAGAATGAGAGACCTTCACTTAGCAACTCTGTTACCAAGTATTATAGAACAAGTATAAGGACATTCGGTAATTAATCTTTCAAAATATTCGTGTGACCTCTGTTGAATTATTTACAGTATTGTATGTTACGATGACTTGAATGACGTCTTGCTACTGACACCTGTAAAAGTTTCTTACAAAAAATCTCCGGCGTTACAGACATGACGCTAATGAGGTCGTGTGTAATTTGGCTTTCTCCTCTTTAATTTTGTTTTTGTAAATGCTCTTTAAAATTCCCCGTGAACTTCCCTCGGTTAATGAAACAATGTCATTTTACAGCTTTAGACGGAGCTTTGAAACATGATATACTTTAATTTCGAATGCACGAACTGCATACACGTAGGTTTCGATAAAAGATAAATTAAGGTGTAAGCGAAAATCTGAATCGAAACAGTCGTAAAAATACGAAGTATATCGTCGAAATGTAATTATGTCATACTATTTAATTGTGTATGAAGTCCATTGTGTTTAAAGTATTCGTAGCAATTTATCAAAAAAGTATTTCAAGTTAATATGAACAGAGAATGTGTAGCGACTAAAAGAGAGATAAACGTAGCGTTACTTTAAAATATCTTTCCCTTATAAAAAATTCAGGTCATCTTGTGTTCTATTACATAACACTGCATGTTCTTTTTCACTGCAAATTTTTTGATAATGTGTGTTACGTGTATGTGTTTATGTAGCGTAATATATTACAATATAATCTATAGAGTAACTTGTCCAATTTACGAACTATAATACAGTCATTCAGTTTTAAAAGGTTTGACACCAAGTTGATATAGTACCAAATATTATGGATGAAACGAATTCAATTAAATTCATATCCGAAAGTGCTTTAATAAAGAACTGTAAAGAGTCAAAAATTCATCGTAAAGTAAGCTAAATTATATAATACTTTTTGACCGTATTATTCTTTACAAGCATTGACTGATGAACGATTGATTACTTACTGATTAGGAATACATCTCTAAATATGATACTACTAATATTTTTAATTATCTAATTTTTATTTTACAATTATCTATAAGATTATTAGTAGCAAGTACTGGACGAAACGCGCTTGATTTTCTCAATCAATTTTGATCTTTTGATTCAGGATAGCTTAAAATATCCTTCGTCAGACCAAATTGAATAGAAAACTAATTCTTCATGTAATTGTTCAAGTACAAGGCATAAAACACGAATAATTATTTTTGTAGAAACCAAAATATGTGACTGAAATTTGTATAAGTGCGGAGCACAAATGACTCTCGACACCTGAAGCCTGTTAATGATGAAAATGATATTATTTCGTGAAGGAATAACAAGGCAGCGTCTTTCGTGTATTGTTTAATTCTCAATTGTATTTTGATTTCCAAAATTTTATAGGACAAAGCGTGTCTGCATTTTTCTTGCTACAGTATACAGTTGCTTTCAACTTTTTCAAAAAATATTTGTCACAAATATAACGATGATCTAGTTGGTTTTCAGTTTTCACTGGTTATTCAAACGTCTTCTTTATCGTTCTTTGATTAAAATGATATTGATATTTAATTACTCTTTATATGATTATGAATATATTTGCAATAATTATATCTTTCTATACAGATAAATAGCTTTGTTTAAGTTGAAATCGTATAAAATATAATTATAAATTACAACGTATAATCATTAAACGTTACGAGACGCCGACTGTTTTAATATCATTTCGTTCATGCGATTCTTACGAATGCCGAGTGACAATGGTATGGTGTGACTCATAGGCTGTTGAGCGGAAGAATTCGTTGTGAGTAGAAAGTATACTGAGCTGTTCACGCACGAATTACGAGTATGGAATATATAAGTAGATTTCGTCAAGCTTAGACACAACTTTCAACAAATTTGTTAGATAATCGCGATCTCAGAATTAGGTCGCACGTTTGTCTCAACCTTCGTGACTAACGCGCTTTTCATAAATTCCAAATATCTGGCTCGTCAGCAGCTCACTAACTATTACTCGAAATGTTTCAAAAGTAACTCAAACTTTTAATTACACCTAGACGAAACGATTCAAGCAATGGATTATCCATAATTAAAACTCAAGATCGTTCTTTACGATGAAAAGATCGTTCCGTCAGGAAGACGATGGATTTATTAAATAACGACAAAGCGTTTGCAGTTTATTAATTCAGAAATGTTTACCATGATCTCTGCTGGCAGTTCTTTGTACAATTTGTTCCTTGAGAACGTCGCAGTCCAAGACTCGTACTTGAAAAACCGTGGCTCGTGTTCGAGGATCGTTTGAAAGGTGATCGAACGCGGCCGTGGCTACAGGAACATTCAAAGTCTATATCACTGGCGTGACATTTTCTTGGAAGCACCCATGACCCCAAATATCTTCCCTAGAATCTCGCAAATGTACAATCGGTCGAGTGCATGTACTTCGCTTACACCTGCCCAACTGTTTTACACGTATCTCCTCTTAGTTGTGTGGTCGTACATTTCTGTAAAATTGCGCACCGTGCAAAGAATTCCCTGGTGCGATACAAACTTTAAGGTCAATCGATGTACTGGCATTGAAACAGTAACCCCTTGACCCGACGTTCCATTTCTTGTTAATTTGTTTAAATCGACAAACCAATTTATCATTACATATTTACTTGCGAAAGACAAACGGTAATTTTCCGTTATCTATTACCATGCCTTTGGTTAAATTTATTCTTCTCGTGAAATTGCTTGAAACTTTTATATACGAAATCAATATGAAATTACTTTAGACTACTAGATAAGATCAATACTATTACTAAGATAACACTACTACACAACACGCAGTAGATGAAATTTGAATTTACAAGCTTTCCAATTTCTAAATTTAATGTTACATCCTAAAGCGTCATTAAATGCTTGTTGTATTATCTAATAGTTTTATTGAGAATTGAACATTTTATTTAAAAATTTCTAATTTTGTAAAGATATATACTATTTCGTCTATATAATTGCGATCTGAAAAGACGACTTACATTGCACTTACTTAAGAATAGTTAATAGTGTATGACATAAGAACAAAACAAATTTTGTTTTCAGATCATTAGGAATTATTAATAAAAATGATTATTACGTGCGCGAATGAAATTTTCTAGGCAACGATTCTCAAACAAATATCTGTCGTATAGAGATAGAACGGAACAATCTAATCATAAATCTCAGATCTCCATTGTTGGATATTGGGAAAAAATGTCGAGCTGGCAATCCGGTTTTTCCAGTCTATTCGAAATTAAAATCGAGCATGACTCTTATATGACGGAAGATACAAATATTTCTCTATATCCACGTCAACCGCGCTTTGTTAGTAGTTAATAGCTTTTTATCTGTAACAAACATTAATATTCAGCCATTTTCAAACAGTAGTCTCTTTTACTTAAATTAATGAACGTAGTAATTGCAAAATCGATGTTACTCCACCCCTTGTTTACCGAATACGGTTTATATGACATATGAAATATGGAATTATATGAAATATGATTAAATACAAAGTCACTGTAGTGTACAAAGTCATCCTTTTACTAGTTTCCATAAATTATTACAGCATTTTGGCCAGTTTTTCCTTCATATTATTCTCTATAATCAATCTTATTATTTATAACGAAGTATAAGCTAATACAATCGTCCTTTACGCCAAGTTTATGCTTCTCTGTTATGCTGTCCGCTATTACGCTTTGGCCTTGCAGAGGTATTAACATTTAGTCTACATAGTACGTGGAACAATTCTGTAATGCATCCAGTATTTAGAAGATTAAGAGAAGATAATGCTCAATTACAAGTTGATCGTTTATTACACTCGAATCTCGTGATATATAATTAATCGTAATAACACGCAATAAATGTCAATACGATGTCTCTTTTCTTCTTTCTTTATCTTCTTTTTTTTGCTTCTCATAAACGTGTTAAAATCGATTCGTGATCATCGATTGTGAAACGTAGCGATATAACGATGTAACGATGTAACGACTCGCAGAATCGTATTACAGTTCGGAAGCGTTCTGGTCGATGTCCTCGGTCTGATCACTGAAAGTTAAAAAGAAATATGTTTAACCTTCCACGCTCATTCCACAGTTCCACGTGATTCTTGCGTCGTTTTACGACTTTACGACTTCGTGCGGGCTGTTTTTGTCAGTCGTCGTAATTAAGGTATTCCACTTCATAAAAGTAAATCGACGGATTTAGCTCAGATATGCGGTTCATGAGTGACATATGTAGTTATTGAAGATAAATTTAACACCGAAATTAAGTTCCTTGTTTGCAACTATGACTGACATAAATATTGTTCACGTCTACTCTTAATCATTAGTAAATGCTTTTTTACATACGGTTCTGGTAGCTTGTATCTATTTAAATGCTTTCTTCCTTTTTTTGGCGAAAGCGGGACTATAATTTAATTGCGCGACCTTAGTTACGAATTTGTTACTTATACAAATTTTTTGTGTATATAGGTACAATATTATAGATAGATATATAGATATATAGAACAGCTATTATATTATCCATTAAATAATATGGCAGTAAGATGCGTGTAATTTATTATTATTATTTATTTTATTTAAAGCCGCGTAATTTGTTGTCCCGTCTTTGAACGGTTATTCACATTTATAGTAACTGTAAAATTGTAAAAGAAAAACTGTAAAATAAAAAGAAACCAAATCAGCTACTCGAATTGTGCAATTTTGCGTGATCTTTTAGTATGCGATTTATATAAAGTAAAATTATCATCGAGTTTGTCATATCGAAGTATTCTTGACTGACGAAGTAGCAAGCGAAATTGAAATTAGTGACCGACAGCATTTCGAAATACGAATAGCTACCGATTTTTGTTAACGACAGAAATCGTTCAATCGACTCAAAACTAATGCGATTAACCTTAGAACGTGTTTCTAGTATTAGCTTCATCACTTGTCCAATATAAATGACTTCATTCGAATGACGAAATATTATAATTAGTACCGATGAACTTATATTAAGATTAACAACTTGCATTTATTATTTATTCATTTGAAATTGCTCGTTTACGGTACAACATTGCAGTGATATTCGCACATATTGTTTAAAATAAGCTCGTGTGTCTCTGTACAACAAGTAGATGTGCTTTTATCAACCATGTCCATTGAGTGTCAGGAGGTTATTGCTAACGTTAATAGCTTCATCGATCTTTCCTCTTAACTGTTTGCATGTATCAAGCTTTTCGATTAGACATGTCCTCGACTTCGTAGCTCCAAAGAGAAGAATCTGAGGAGGATAAGTCAAATTAATGTGGAGGTCGTGTCACAGTCTATCTCTATCTCACTCTTCCAATCTATCGATCAGCAAAAGTCTCATTGAGCAATAGTGTTACGTCTCTGGTAACACAGTCAGGTGGATCATCGTGCTCGTCCATAAACGATGTTGTATTTCTAATGACGCGCTATCTAAGCACAAGGATAACCAATGTTGCAGAAGATCTGTGTGAGATACTCCTGTGAGATAGTCCTTAAAGAAATGGGATCCGATGAAACGAATGTCTGCTAATATATATCGCATATTTGCGGAAAATCTGTACGTGAAAATACGTTACTGCGTACGACTGTGGTACTCTTGAGTATATTTGATGTGTTCAAGCGTGGGGATTTCTTCTTATTTGTACCATCGTACCAAAAATATTTAAATTTATCTAAATACATTAATACTTCGATGTATATCGCCTTATCTCGATAATGAAGTTGAATCGATTCATATTTATTGTATAAAATATTTTTTTTTATAGAAAAAGACTTACCAGACGTGATGGCGAAGTTTCCCCACGTATTGGTCATCTTATACGTTTTTCAAAAATTCGTGAGCGGTACAATAAACTAATTTATTATATGCATATTTTTTATACGTAGACTAAAAATATATGAAAGACTATCTAGGTATAAATATGTATTTTGATGCTTTAAAGTAAACTTTTAAGCAAACGATGTTTCACACAGATATAATTTAATGCGTTAAATAATAATGACGCATAAAATACGCATCTGTGTTGTTTTTTCTTAACAGTAAAATAATCTTTAAATAATAATATTCATTTTGTACATTCCTTATAGTACGACTAACCGGAATTCTTTGTCTTACCTTTTTCCTAAATTTTAAGTGCCTTATAAATTGATCATAGGATCTATGATGCTGTCGAAACCTTACTGCAGCCTTCGGGCTAATGCGAAGTACACATATCTATGACAACGACGAATATTTCGCGGCGATATATTCGCAGCGGTATGTTTATATGTACTATACCCAAGTATTTACGTGACAGTCTATGTGTTTGTTCACGCCAACGCAAAGCAAGAAATTTCTACTAACACTGCAAATATGTAGTGTCTTTTTTTCACGTTGGAATTATGTTGCTTTCCTCTTCGCTGCTGTTCCTTTGTTCCTTTTAACACGCAACAAAATTTTCTACGTAATTGATAGAAATTGCTAGAGATCGTTTAGTCAAATGATAGAATTGTTTAAAGGCGACGAAAGTGTGAAAATGTTTCTGCTTTACAATTTAAAATATGGTATTTTTCGATGTAGAAAGCGAGCGGTGAGATTGCGCCGAATAGTAAGTCGACTAACTCAAATGTTGAATTAGCTCAGATCTTATTCATTTAGTCGTTAGTCGGTTGACAATAGCGTATTGTCAATATTTATGCACATTACGAGATGTGACTGGCAACTGTCCATTTCAAGCCTTTATTTAACTGCTCCGCTTTTCTAAGTAGAATAGACAGGCAGTTTAGACCTCTCAAATATACCTTCAAAAACTACACAAGTTACAATCGTGCTAAAAAGAGAAAGTAAAGTTTATTAGCAATACGAAAACTTTTTAACAATACGATAACTTTTGCAACGATTGCAATATTAGCAATACGATAACTTTTTAACAGATTATCCGTTATTAAGTAGTAACTTATGAACTTTATGAACTATTTTATTGCAATTACTTAAAAATGGCATTGTTTTTTATAAGTGAACAATACAAATTCATTTGTCGTTTCACAAGTAATTTTTGTGTAAATAATGAACAGCATTTTTTACTAGACATTCTAATTCATTATTTACGTAAATAATATAAAATTGAATTTAATACAACATTCACCCCCCATTAATTTCGTACATTCCTACGGAATAATGAATAGTTCAAAAAAGTGGTAAATTTATAATTTTGTTCAACATTGTATGTATAAATATGCGTACATACGAACATGTGAAATATACATATGATTAAAAGGGTGTAGTAGGTATTTTTGCTTATTTTTATTATTATTTAGAGATATTGTTGGTTTGTTAGTGGAATCATGAGGTTGGCGTAGAGCAAAGAGTATCATGATGAACAAATATAAAATATAAATATTTAAATTTTATACTTAATGTTTGTAAAAAACCCAGCTACATGAATAAAACAACGTTATATGAGAGAATTTTCTAAACATTGGTAATGTTTGGAAATTTTTCAAGAGACTGATGGTACATTAAATAAATAAATGTTTTATTATAGTATGCCATAAAATCAACATATCTTACTTAAATTGAGTAAGTCATTCAGTTTTATAACTGTCCTTACGCAACCGACATGTGATCTTCAGATTTCATCATGATTACATGTTCATTAAGATAAATAAATGATTTAAAGCACTTTTGTAATATAATGTTAATAAAAATTGCATTTTTCATATTATGTTACAAGCTAATAGGAATAAAAATTTGCATTATATATTATACATATAATCTCACGTTAAATGAAACCAACCTTTTTATCATTAACTCGCATAGTTATTGCCAATAAATTTATATTGCAAAATCTTGGAGCTTATTAAATCATTCAGAAGTATACAAAATTCATTTTCTTTCTTTTTTCAACTAATTGTATTTAATATTATTACATTTTAATATTTTATATTCCCTGCGACACACACACACACACACACACACCACATAGAGTATTCATAAATTGCATATTAAACACACAAGTAAACAAATAAAATTAATGGAAAAAGTTTCGCTTTGACAATATTTTTATTCTGTTGAATTTATCTTATTTCGTTGCTTGCGTTGCATTCTGAATACAGAAAACAGAACATTAATATGCAAATATAAAAATTGGCTTCTTCTGTAAAGTGTTATTAGTGGGAAACATTTATTTGGTAGTAACAAATGTAATAAATAATTATTTTCTTTACGCAGATTTCTATTTCATATATTGTTTCGTACAAATAAGATTCGAAATACATACAAACAATTTAAAATCTATTATATGTGAGCAAGATAATATTAAATGGCACAGAGATCTAAAAACATTTTTTCATTTTTTTCTTATCAAATCACTTTTACGTTTATTTCCTCCTTTCAGCAATTACAGATCTCTATGTTATATAATTTTCTTCAGTATAGTAGACTAAATTATTTTATAATCCAATAATTAAAACATCCGCATAGATGTTATTATATTTCTTCCTTAGACAGAAAGTAGAGCTTAGCATATGTTTCATTTACTCATATCAAAATCGCATACAGTACAAAATGGTAATTTAAAACTAGTAAGTTTTGTGAATATCGTAGCTATAAAATAAATAATATTTATATGAAAGTAATTTATCACAAAAGATTATAGAAATTTAAGAATGTACTATCGTATTGTCGCAATAAGAACTGATCATTAAAATTTACTTGAATTTAATATCCTAATACCTCTACGAGCTTATACGACTTTTTCTTTTCGATTTCCTAACTCATATTAAAGTACTTTCATATTCACAATTACCATTTACATATCACTTAACTATTAATCTAACGCATTAAAAAATTGCAAGACGAGTACAGTGAAATAATAGAGCTATAAATCAATGTGTACCATAAGTGTCATTTTATCTGTTTGCTTATCACATGTAACTTAATTTTTTAATTCAATTCGTGTGAGAGATTGCAATTCACTGACGTAGAAACACGGCGTGATTCATTTCTGGCGGGCAATGTATCACGTTGTTCATACTTTCCTCATACATACGACGTTCCAGACTGACTCGAGTCACTGAATGACGCCTACTGATTCTTCAACGGAGCCGTGAGTGTAGGACGATAATCATTAATGGACCCGATTTCCGGTACAAATCAGCAATTCTATAATTATAATCATTCGTGGCGTTGATCGCGAATGTACGCGCGTTTATGTAAAATTTACAATACTTAAAATACTTAAATACTTCAAATCGAGGATATATCGATGTTGAAGCAATTCGTAATTTAGTATTCACTATAAAATATATTCAATCCAATTATTAGCGAATTATTAGTTTTGTATCATTTTTATATTGCCTTTAAAAAATTCTCTATTACTTTTGAAGGCTTGAAATGACTTTCATCGGATACATTCTTTACTCGTCACGATGCACTTCAAGTACCTTTTTCATCATACTAAACAAGTGTTCTCATCCTTTTAAACGGAAGTATAAATAATTAACTGCTATTCTTTTTTTCTCAGATTTCTTCATAAACAGAGAACAAAATTTGTAAGCCCAAATGTTACAACTACACATATCTTCCCTTTGAATGTAACACGAAAATAGAAGCTTTCAATGAATTTAAAGCGTAGACATAGTTAGAATATACAAATCTGATAAGCATCGCTGATATAGTGCTATTTTCACAACTTCAGTTTCTATGCAATAACACTGTTCCTTCAATTACATTCATAGATTAGGATGATACAATTTTTGGTATTGTTTTGGAACACGATGTATATACCGTATGTGCACACATCAATGTACATACGTGTACGATAGTGTACACATCAGTATCTTTTAAAAGTATTCAAATATTGTTACTACATATCGGTCAAAATATCAGGATATTTATGAATGATATAGTATGTGTGTGTATATTTGTATGTTCAATTAACTTAAATATAGTTTAAAATGTTTTTTCATATATCGATTTTCATATATAAGTTTATTTGTGTGGACTATAGATAAACTCCAAAATACACCAAAATGCACAGAAGTAAATGAGAATTTTGATTTTGTATAAGTTAAATGTTGTGCAGCGATATAGATATAATAATAAGATATAATAAGATATAATAATAATAGATATAATAATAATAATAATATAATAAGATATATAGATATAAACTAAAAGCGATTAGATATTATTAAATATTAAATTTCACTTTTACCACATTCAGATACCATACCACATCCACAAGGAATCGCATAGTGTCCACTTTTATTCGATCAGATCCTGTATCTTCGTCCTGCGATCTTCGTATGCGCATTTCGATTATTTTATTTCCAGTCAACATTTGTCGCGCCGCGACAATTGTTTCCTCGATGAAGACGTCCTTGCGGTTGATCGTAGGTGTTTCCATGACATTACCGAAGTGTATTTTCCGTATATCTTTACCATCCTTATTCTACAAAGCATCCAGTACGAGGACGCGTAGGCCACACACTATACAATTTACAAAATATGTACATGTCGTACCGCGTATCGTTATTGCGCAGGTGTTAGCAAATATTCTCTGATTGAAGACGTCGTTTCACATTTCTTTGATACGAACCTTGATTGAATAGAAATAGAAACGACCAAAGGGTGGTTCGTTTGGCTCGTGTCTACAATGCGACCGTGTACGACGATCGAAATGGTCAAACACGCCCTCGACTCACACGAGGCGTGGTTGTTTGATGTCGATCATTTTATGCACATATCTTCGTCATTCGTTTATATCCTAACTATTTAGTATTTCTCCGCTCGTATCTTGAATTTCTGTTTTGAGAACTACAAGAATTTTACATATTCTATCGCAGTATTTTCTATATTTTATTTGGAAATCCTTCGCGACGAAGTAAATCGTATCATATCACGTAACGTACGAGTCATTACGTTCATATCGAAATTGCATCTTCTATTATATCGATTAATATTATACTGCTCCAACTTTTTAGAATAATCTTTCTCGAGCCGTATACCTATTTACTGTAATTACTAAGTAAATATACAACATAAGTTTAATCGATATTAAATAACCTTCGAATTAGCCGCGTCTGTTTAGTTGTGCAATAGAGGTTTGTACCTGCGTGATGTTGTTTAGAAATGGAAAAATTAATATACTTTAAGTTATAATAGATGTAGAAGATGGAAACTCGAGGACTGTATACAAGAAATAATTGACCATTTTCTCATATTTGTAGCAACGAGTAACGAGATTTGCGATGTTTATATAGTTGACAACAAATTATAGAATAAAATATTGCGAATTTAAGACACATTATATTTTTGTTATAGATTCTTTGGACCGCACTTTCCGTTGCTCTGGGAGTCGAATTGAGGGGAGATTTGGTACGTGGTGTACCGTGTATTAAAAAATATCATCAGCTGTTCTGTCCAACTGCCGGAAACACATATCCAATGTAATACCTGTAACAACAACGTAGTAATATTTTACGTTTACGTTATTATCTTATTATATTACCTGCCACGTATTTAGCATGTAACTAATAGGTATTTGTTATGACATAAACGACATAGTTAGAGTTGGATGTAAAATAAAAGAAGATTCATACTCGTTTGCAATATAATATGTCATCACATATAATATTCAATATTTCGTAGTAACATTTAACGTGATACTGTAAAAATAGTATTTAACGTAATTAGTTCATAATATTACATACAACATTATTAGCAATACAATTAGAAATAGTAGAAGCAAGGCATTTTACAGATATCTTCAAATCTTCAAAAACAACTTTGTTCACTAATTATCGATTTTTCTGTAGGGAAATTAAAATTTTTGTAGAAACCACTTCAAAACTGAAAGAAAAAGTTTGGCTGACAATGAGCCGTACTATAATTGAAGCATCGAGAACAAAAGTGGACTACGACTCAACAAGCTGATTCGTTGTCTACAATAAATGTGACCACAAAATATCTAGCGTAACAGTTGATTTCGTTATGTTATCTGTGTTTGATGCAGACAAATCAAGTTCTTACATGTTTATACGATTAATACAGCTTATTGGAATAAATGATCGCTATAAACACAGATTCAGAAAAAATGTATCTTCGTCCATTTCATGTCATGCTTTCAATGCTTCAATTAAAAGTAATAATATTCATGGATCTAGTTTACAACTAGTTTTTCCACACCCTGAACTTTGTTACGAAGAATTATATTAGATTTCCTATATAATTACGTTTCGTTTCATGCAACATATTCCTCGCATTAAGAATTTTTCATAGGTGTTCATAAGATAATGAAATTTAAAACGATAAAATACTTTTTAGAGAACGGATAGAACGTTTTATTGACGAAAATAAGGCGTTAATGAAGAGAATGTACGGTGACTTCGAAATGAGTTCAGGATACGGTTCTCCGACAAGAGAGCCCAGTCATCGGACACGTAGGAGACGAAAAAGTAGAGAAGCTACAAAACATGATATCCCCGATGGTGGACCTAGTTTTCGCGACGAACTGGATCCGGAAATGGAGGCTGATGGTGACTCATTTTTTGCTAATATCAGAAAGACCAGAAATCCCCGACAATCTCCTGGAAAGAATCGAAATGACAGTGGCAGGTACTTTCTTCGAGAGCTTGAGTTTATAGGTCCACTAAAAATCGCTAATGACAAGATACCACTATTCCATAAGATAATAATTCGAATTGATTTCTTTCTCCTTCTATCGATGCAGTTTTTTACTTATAGGAAGTTCCACTTCTTTTCTGGCCAAAATTTATCAGTATATTCTACATGTATAAGCAAGAAATAAATATTATACAAAAATAGGTCGTTTTAAGCTTCGTTATAAAATTATAACAGAACACGACAAAAGGAAAAGATTTGTAGCTTGCTTATACCACTGCACCTTTTTCGGGTGTAGAACTTGGAATATGAAAAAGTTTATCCAAGAATTAATGTTGACTCACTGTCGACTGGTAAATTACATTTTTTACCATCTACATTCTTGTATCCATTGGCGGGAACAGAGGACATTTTAAAATTGTGTATCAACAAGGAGTAATTATGTGATTGTCTCTTTATAGTTTGCATTTTGCTTATAACTTTTTAATAAAGCTCCAAATAATTTATATTTACGTAATATTTTTCTATTATTTACAATTACAGGACAAATGAGAAATATTAGCACGAAAACAAAACTAATACTATCGTTGTAGATAGAAAAGAAAATTACCACGACAAATAAAAACGTGGTAACATTAAGTATTAAACAGCCGAATATTTTTCAGAGTCGATGCATGCGAATCGAAGGTGGAAATTGTAACTCCTTATTGGGCCAGCAACAGCGCTGGCAAAATTCGTGCCATTGTGAACACACAGCATTTCGAGCAGGCCATTCACCAAGAAGTTTGCTCGTAAGTGTGCTTTCATACGCGACTTTACGTGAAATCGGAACTTTTCTTCAAAAACTTTCCTCTTGCAGGAAAACTCAGACAAACCGCTGTACTGGTGATTGCGGTTGCGAACAAAAGTATAAGTGGCACCGACTACTTGCGTACGACCCTGACAACGATTGCAAAGGTATCTTCATGGACTGGTTCCTCTTCCCTTCCTGCTGCGTCTGTAGATGCGACCCGGTTCCGAGCAAATTTTCCTCATCTAACAGTCGAAATTAACATGACTTTTTACGAGCAAGAGTCTCTTACAGTATCACGATCGAACTTGTGATTCAACTGCGATTACAAAGAAAGCTAGAACACTGTACGCAGATTGATATTGTCTTCGAAATGAAATTGAATTGCGGCAAGAGAAACTATCATCCTTTTGCTTTAAGCAGGTTTCAACAACGCCATCGTTTCGATAGGATAAAACTCCGCCACATTTATTAAATTAAGCATAACAAATATGTTTAATTGACGATTATTACATTTCGTCGAAGAAAATCCGCCTTATTTATAAATATAGTACTAGAAACTATTGGAGGAATTTCTACTATTCCCTTCCTACTGAGGAGCGTTTCTCCCTTTCTTTGTCGGATTATTAGGATTAAGTTATATAAAGAATTAAATAAACAGATATAGTAGATTATAAATTAGAATAGATATCATTATTTTCCTGCAATACTTTTTGGTAATGCGAATTAGGGAAAATTTGTTATATTATTAGTTGTCTATTGTTATCTATCTTCATTTATTGTAAAATAATACTTATCAGTGATAAACTACGGATGTTTATGCATTTATGGGAAGTTTCAAGATGCAAAAATGTACAGAACGCACATAATACACAGAAAGATATTGTACGTGCAAAGTACCGAAAATAAAGTGCTGCTCGTCATAAAAATCTTCAAGTTCCATGTTTTCAGTAGTGTTTATAGAGATACGTATTTGCATAAACATTCACAGTCTAGTGATATCGTATTTAATACAATTTTTGTTACTAATTTAATGATCTATTGAACATCTATCAGCAGTGTAAGATCAAGGCAACTAATTAATAAGGAAAGGATAGCAAAAAGTAATATGAGAAGGAACAGATGCATATTAACACATATATTATGTACTATATTGGCTGTAAATTATAAACAAATCAAAAATAATTATGAAAAAAGGGTGTCCTTTGGTCATCTGAATTATGTGAATAATATCACAGCCCGGTTTAGCGATACATGTAACTAATATAAGTATAGTATGGCCGACTTAAACGTATACACACCATCGAAAGAGCGAAAAAAATGTTTTACGTAAAAGTTGTTTGGAATACGTGAATTTTTGAAATTCTTATTTCCAATGATTTGAATATTAACGCGATTTGTTATGTATTATAATATTGATGTCACTTTATTACGTATTTCAAAACAAATTCAATGATGTTCAATAATATTTTCTCAATAGTTAGAGAAATGATAGAGTGTATCCATTTAAAGTAGACATACTGTACGTATAATAAACTCGCCATAGTTTTATAATTAGCAGCTGTGTATTTACGCGACTCTTGTTTATTTCAATTTTCGAATGACAATTATAATAATTTTTTGAAACTGTTTTTACATATTATATCGTGTTACGAACATTATCGACGTAATAATGTTCGAATTGCTATTGTGATAATAGACAACAGCGTTAAAAAGAACAATAATATTTAAAACAGTAAACAAACTACAATACTATTTTCGTAAACCTTTTAAACGTAACGAAATAAGATAATCGTAATAAGATAGATCCGAATTTCAGTCAGTTTGTTTAATGACAACGTGACAATACTAATACAGTTCATATATTGGCGATCAGAATTTTTCAGTTCTATATCTTTATAAATACGTAATACGCATTTGTTGCTTTCTCCTGTTAATTACAGTCTAGTTTATCAGAGAGAATTTTCTTGTGATCGGCAATTTCGCTATGACCTTCCCTTGCAACTAAGATACCCGACGCCCTCGTATCAATTTAAAGCAGCATTTAAATTTTGGTGTATCAAGGTGCTGCGTATTTCGAATGTAAAAAACCGGGAAAACTCGTTTCATGGTACCTTCGGTATACTTTTTTATACCATAGACAAGATAATTACATTCGATTGAAAAGAGGCTTTTCTGCTGCGCAACCTTCGTGTTTTGTCCTCCATCGTTCACGTCGACATTTTTTCCCTCCTTTAGTTTAATTGTAAGTAAATAAGTAGATATGCGCGGTCATTTAGTTGGAATGCGTATCCTGTTGTCACAATCTCTTTCTGACAATCTAGAAAATATAATTCTCAGTAATCGATGTTGTTATTTCTTTTTCGTCGGAGTAGTTAGATCGTTATATTCATTACTCGTGTTTCATTGTTTCTTCTAGGATATGTATCTTCAAAGTCAAATACCGTGTAACGAATCTATTATATATAATTACTAGCGTGTATAAATGTAATTGCATAGAAACGTTAAAATACGAATTAGAAAAATATTTATTAAGTTATATACGCGAATCGCAAACAACGAAATCCAAACATACATATGTAACACATTATATTCCTATATTCGGTAAAATAGAATTTTGTACATACGCGAAGTAAATTCTGATTATTATTCCCTGGAATTTTGTGCAGCGAATTATTGCAATTATTGCGTGGAACGTATAAAATATGTGATCTAACCGAGTTTCCTGGTCCTATGTAATGGATAACATAAGAAAATAATAATTTGGATCATTTAAGATATATAGGTAGAAAAGGATAGAAGAATGACAATTTCCATGATCAAATAAAAGAATCGAAAACAAGAATTAATTCTAATACTTCTTAATTATTATAGATATAGAAATATAGCTTTTTATATTATAAATATAGAAATATATTCATTCTCAGTGTTATTTTATTGAAAATTACTAAACGTTAACTGTTATAAAATTCAACATTCAAAAAGTAGTAACTAGACTGCAGGTGTTTGTACGTTTATGAAAAATTTCAATCTATATGTGCAAAATAATAGATAACGTGCAAATTATAGAAAATATTTAAAATAAAATACGAGTTATGATATATATACGATGAAACAAATCTCTATGTCTAAATTTCATTTCTTTAGTTACCTTAATAAAAATATTTGAATTTATATAAACATTTGTAATCTAACGATGATATCCCGACACAAGCTGTCAGTTCTTCATTTTACGAAAGTTCATGTAGATTAAATCGGGTTCTTCTTTCTAACAATTGCGAACACGTGTCTAACCCTATTTTTCAAAAAAATATAATTAACCAACGCACATATACCTTGATGGTATAAACGACACAAACTTACGATAGTATGATAAAAATTCTATTTAGAACGCAACAAATATTCAATTCTTTTAAGTCCTAACTCCGCGCGATGATACTAAATTTCTGAATAAACTTTAAACTCAGTTCTCTCAATTTGCAAACTAGCAGAAATAGCATTATCATAACCAAAAGCGACCGATGACGAACGATATTCCATTGTAAACGTCGAAGAACGTAGGCATGAGGTATTTCGGTTATTTCAACCTCCGGTGCAAAGGGATTATTTGACGGGCAATTGATTGTGTGAAAATCACGTATCAACGTGGTGAATTCGGAATGTGCATTTCAGAGAAGGAAAAAGTCCGCGTTGAGACGTGAGCCAATCACAGTGTATCGCAAACTTCTTTCACCGAACGATACCAGCTTATTCTATGTGGGAAGGACATCACAGGAGCATAAATATTTTGTTTGAAGGATGTAACTAGACTGCGGATTTTTCTGCTTTCATAAAAAATTTGAAAGTGCGATATTACGCGGAATGCGCATGATACGAAAAAATATATAAAACATTGAAATTACAGTGCTTTTTATAATATTCGTTAGGTAAGACAATTTTCTATGGAGATTTTATTTCTCTGATTATGTTTCCGAAAATACGAATCTGCATAAAAATTCGTAATCTGCATACAATAAAAGTATAAAATGATAACGGAGCCATTTTTCGAAATAATGGTCTAGCGAACATTAATCTCAATAATAAATAGGTCGGATATGACCAATTCTTTGGCACCAGATATCGTGCCACTCGTGGGGAATTTTGATAGAAAAAGTTTCTCGGATAGGAATTGAGAAACGCGTATTAAAAAATTAATGTGAAGATTCGTAACGTCGATTCTGTTTAAAGGAATGAAAGCTTACCTTGATAATAAGTAAATAAAGGAGTTATTAAAAATGTCGTTTTGGCAACACATTTCATCGATATGTAGTTAGAAGTGTTGGTAGAAAATGTAATGTCGATCAGATTAATGAGATGTCAATTGAGATTGAGATAACCTGTACGATGATTCTTAGATTTGATGTCTATATACATTCTTTTATGTTATACGCTGTCATTTGAAATAAATATGACTTCATATGTTCAACTACGTTCAAAGAAATAAATATGGAACTTTTATCATCAAATAACATTTTTATTTTCATAACATAGATTGTCATAATGCGTGATCTATTGCTTTTTTTCTATAAAATAGCAGCATAAAAATAAGGAGATTTTAGGACTGTCACCGAAAACTGTGTGAGTCGATAAAAATATCTCGTAATATATACAAAATAAATGTACAGACAAAGATTTAAACGACAAGGGCACGTGTAAATTCAAATACAGTGGATTTTATAATTTTTATAAATTACAAAGGACAAGACGATTGTACTTTATCCTAACAATAAGAGAAATGATCAACAACGAAAGCAAATTTATTCACAATGCGCAATCTAGTCTACAAATCTAATTAAGTAATAGAATTTTAATGGTACATATATAACAAAATGTTAATTTAATCAGACATTCGCTAAGCGCGGAATGAAAGAAAAATTTTGGATTATCCTATATATTGGACGGATACCTGATAAGCTAATTTTTTTTACTTGTTAGTAATTTTTTTAATCTTAAAGTAACGTCATAACGAAAGAAATTGCAAGTAAACGCAAGATTGAAAAGACATATAGCAACGAATCTTAGCCCAAAATTAGATAAAAACGAGAGAAAGCAGTTTATTTATACAGATTTGCGTGTAATATGAAGAATATTTCAATCAGTTGATCGAAGAATTCTTACTAATCGTGACGCGAGCGTATGATCATGACAGGCAGAGGATAATTCAAATTAATAATCCTTTATTGTACAATCACGCCATACGTGTTGAATTTATATACACAAATTGTACAAAAGTGCTAATTTTATTTAGAGTAGTTTCGTACGAAGATATAGTAATTAAATAGACGATTAGAAATTAAGTAAAGCTTTCAGCACAGTTACGCAACTACTGTAATATATGTCAACCGTTCTACTTACAATTAGTACACGACTAACGAGGTATGCCTAACTATAAAATCTTAACGAACTGATCCTGATTACGTAGTACCATTTTAACATGACACTATTCGTTATGCTAATAAGATAACTGTCTTACGCTTCCAGAACAGCAATTCTTTTAACTAACTAATCGATAGGTTGGCCAAATTGTTCTTATAATACAAGAAAATGATAAGGACATAAAGGTGACGAATAGTCAATAAAATTTATTTGCGGAACACTGATCGCGTTTCAATTTAGGGTCGTTTAAAATGGCACTTTCTCGGATAATTGCTCTCTAAAAGTAACGATTTTTATTTACGGGCTTGAATGTCGCTATGTTAAAGGATACCGTATTTCGATTGGAGAGAACGATAGCCAATAATGGCTAGAGCAACGACGAACAGCGATTGTGTAATCGACGCGCCCGTCGCGGAATTGCAGAGGTCAGTACTACAAATATGGCAGGACTCAATTATGTTTCGACCTGAAGTCATTGTAGTGCTGCAAGGACCATCGGTGATGTCTCCTTCATCGACGTTCAATGTAGAACACTGGCGTATTACTACTCGTTCGTTATTTTCTGCAAGCAAAAGTACTCGTTGGAATTTTCTCTAGACAGTTTTGAAAGTATAGCTGATTAAATATTTAAGATATTATATTCAAGTATGAACGCAAGCAACGAGAAAGGCAAAAAAGCAATCCTGTGATTTATAATTAAACTCATGAAATTTCTATTTATCTTTACTAATACATGTCGAATTACTTATGCAATATGTATCTATATTTTTTGAAAAATACGAACATATACTTATCAAATCTTCAATTAATAGCTTTAATACACTGTAATATGTATTATATTTTTCAACTAATATTGAATAGTCTTCTTTCAATTTCTGTAAATTGAATATGAACGTCTTAAAAATTAAACAATTCAAAAGTTAAATCTGTTAAGTATATTTGCACAGTATCATTGCGTTTGATCGCTTCAAAGGTGCATACTTTCATACCTGATATCAAACATAAATATCTTGAAAACTATTAGTAAATACAAGTATTATATACTATATACATAATATATTATGTAATATTAATAAATACAAACATTAGAAAAGAATTAAACTAAAAAAATTAATTTAAATTAGTTCATTGAAACTTTTCCTTTAAATTAAAACTTATAGAAGTATTAAGTTTGGAAGGTGTATTAAATAGAAGTAAAATATTTTCAGGGGACGTATTATTTAGTGTAAACAATTTTTACGTGGGCGAATGCTAAATACATGAAAGGAAACCTCATACTTTTAAACGGAAACATATTTTTTTAACGTATTGATCGATGTTGCTGTTATTATTCATAAAATAATTAAGCTATTAATAAGACTACCCACCTCGTGAAAGGAACATTAGATAAGGAGATATAATAATTTATAACACTTATATATAATATGTGTACTTTTTAAAATGACAAGCATATTTTTGCTAGAAAATAATACAGAAAGAATGAGACAAAAAGCGAGAGAAAGATGAGACTAAAGAGAATTCTAGACTATTAGTATGAAATGAAATCTTGTTCGTCTTATACATCAGCTACGTGATAAATTAAATTATGCGCACCTCGAAACCATTCAACTTTTATTTGAAATATTTTTCGTTATCGTCAGCTATTTCGATAATATTCGGGATGATTGATTTAAAGAAAATATTCTGATTATTGATGGATGAGTTTTATGATGGTATAAAATCATGAGATTATTAGTTTCCCATGACAATGTGATATTGAAGCAAATTATTGTCAGCTTTGCAAGATTTGCGTACTACGTAAGAGAATACAAATAGATACATGCGTAGTATACGTTTGAATAATTTCCGGATCGCGCTTGTGTATACACATAACAAAATATGCTATATGCGACGTTTTCTTCTGTGTTTCTGTTAAAACGTAGTGTTATTTGAACGATATGGTGCAACAGGTTGTGTAACACTTGTGATTCAAAGTATATGACGAAGTGGACTGAGGAAATAATTACGGTATTGCGCTTTTAAATAAACTCAGATTTCTTTATAAACTGAACATCGGAATCTCGGAAACGAGCAAAAGACATTTTAATGGAGCAAATAATATCTAATTTATTTCTTTGATTTGAAACACGAGTAAAAAAATTATTGTAACTATTGTTCACTTCGGAAATAAATAATTTAAAGCTCGAGATATTCCAAAACAAGGAATTATGTTAACCAATAAAGCATTTTTTATATATTCTACTTACTTCTAGAATTTATATTTCATTACAAGATATTCTAAAATTTCGATAAAGTCTGCTGGAAAATGAAAATCATGCAAATGTCTATGCAATCAAACGATCGTTATTTATGTTGTTACTACAAACCAAATACATTTTATTTTATTAAGTAACTTTGATTTTCTAAATGTTGTTGTCGTTATCAGTGAACATATTCATTTCGCATAATTTTTCGTGTTACATAAATTTTATTAATCTCTCAGTTATCATGCATGTATGAATATCGTTAATCCTAAGATTACGGCCACGTTAGTAGGATTAACCTTGATATTCAAAATTTTACGACGGTGAGTGATTTTTCTTTAACACGGGCGCGGTTTTGACCTTGACAACATATTATTATCGTGATTATAGTGTAGAACGTAGCAGCGCGTGCTGTGACTCACGAGTGAAACATGGTATGTCGTGGCGATTAAGTTGGAGACGATAAACACTAGATTATGATGTTCTCTAGTTTCACGCAGTATATACACATATATCAAATACGTCATCCAATGTGAGAACATCGTACGTAATTGAGTAATAAATTGCTATGCTTATGACGAAACAGGATGTCTTAAAATATGAGCACATTCATGCAAATTCAAATTTCAGTCGCACTATATCAAGTCATTGATTGTACTAATTGTTATTATTATTACAAACGCATTTAAATAATAATAACTGTCTATATGCAGAATGGAAACAACGTGTATGATCAGTTAATCAATACTCGGCTACAAGAAAAAATGAATTGTCTATGATCTATCAAACATATACATATTTATATGTAAGTAGACATTTGAGTGAATAACACAACAGTAAGTGTTTTATTAAATAGGAAATATTTTTACGTACGTAAGGTAGAGTAAACGTAGTTGCGAATAGTATAAATACAAAATTAATAAAAATTCTACAAAGAAACTTTTAATCACTTGCAGGTTAATTTGCAATTATATTATGAATTAAAAATTATATTAGACAGTACACAATTTTTAATTATTTCGTTTTAGTATTTTCTAGGCTACATTAGAAATATGTTTTTTGTAAAGCAACATTGACAAGAATAAATTATTTTTTAATAAATTACTCGTCAAACCACTTACCTCTTCTCACAATTTTCCTGCATACATGTTTTACTGGTTCGTAAGATCCAGTTTCGCAAAGTTTCGTATAAAACGCCGCTTGATGTTCTGTAATGTTCAGTGGATCACCACACAGTATATTATTATTGGAAGCGCAATCCCAACATCGTAAAGCTAAACCTATAACATATGTAAATACATTATTAAATATCAGTAAATATTGTATATGAAATGCGACAAAGTAAAATATATTGTTAAGTAAATTTTCTTGCGTCATATCTTGAACGGTACTAAATCTCAAACATGATTCTTAAATATACGTAACATTTAATCAAATACGATTTTGGAGTATTTTCATATTATATATTTTATTTATTATAACACTCAAATATTTAGAGAACTTTTCTGAGAAATTTTATGCAATGTTTTGACGATTGCTCGCTCTTCCCCGTCACTCCCCATACTATAGCGGCAAATGACGGAATAGTTAAGAATGGAATTGCTCTATACAATTTGTATTATGTCATCGATACTTACAAATTATACGTACACATTAATCATCTGATCATCTACTAATTGGATATAAAATATGTGGCATATAATTCCCGCAAACTTACACTCCGTTTAAATAATCACAATAACAATTAATATGATTTTATTTATACTGATTTATATTAATATTAATATTGATATTATATACTATAACATATAATATTAATGTTATATATTATTATATAATGTTACTTTATTATATCAACTACTTGTACTCGGTTTTTTATTTTACTGTGTCATGAGCATAACGTAGCGCGACATATAATAAACAAACAAATGACAGTAATAGGCGACTTAATATATCTGATAAGACGATAATAACGAACACACTAACACGAAAACAAAAGCAATAATTAAAATCGTCAGTAGAACAAGCAAGGACACAAGAAGAGTAATGGTCGAGTTTAATGAGCAAATAACGTAACATTCCACCGTCATGCCAAATAAATCATTACCTTTGTTACTCGACATTTGTTTACAAATTTCATTTTTTCCGAATATTTTAAATTTTTTATGGCTTGTTTCACACAAATCGATAAATTTATATCGTATTTATGAAACAACTTGTCTTTCTTATTCTTTTAAATTACAATTCGTACAATTCATTTTCCAATTATTTTTTATAACTATCCCTTAAGGATAAATATAAGAGCCTTTCAATTTATATTCTACTCATAAATTTTCTATAGTACCCAAACTATCGTTATTTCTAGCGATATCACGAATTTATTGCACTTCAACAATAGATTATTAGATAATTATACGATACGTAGTTAAAGAATAATGCAAATATACGAAACGTTAACTTATTTAATGCGTATTACATTATATTGTTATATTAAGACGTATTCTACACGTTACTAATTGTTTTACCTGATTGCGAAAGGACAACCAGACCGAAGATGACCAACATCCATGTTAATCTGGAGGACATGTTGATTCAATTACTTCTCGGATCTGTATGGCTTCCGAATTAATCTAATCGATGATTACTTTACACCGTGAGTGATACAGCCGCTTAAGATGTCAAAGGCGATATTATGTGTATCCAGAAATAGATAGAGAGAAACTGCTAGCGTCACAGACAGTGTTCACTTCGTTACTGAAGAGGCAACACCCCCTTTTTGCAGAGAACCGAGAACATACACGCGGTCTCCTTCTTCCTTGCTCCCTCTCTTCTTCGAGTTTCTCTGCGCTTCTCGGGGCACGCGGCTAACACGGTCCAGTCCAATAACATATCGCATGTAATAACTCCGTAACCCCTCCGTGGATCATGCAAGCGCAAGGAAGTAGGAGTCAAGAGCAAACAACGAAAGGAACCTTTTAACAGAACGCAACAGACGAAACGCTAATTATATTCCAGGAGTGAGAGGGAGAAGGAAAGAGAAAATAACATTGCTCGGGGCCCTCATTGGACTCATTAGGACAATTACTGACCGGTTAAACGCTCTCTAGGGTCTTTCGAGGTTTAAGATGGAAACTGCAATACGCAATTGTTTAGAACTTGAAGATTCTCAGATTGAGATATGGAAATCTGAACGAATTAACAATTAAATAACGTTAAGTCTTTCTCGTAGAACACCACGTGCTGCAATATTGTTAATCTTTTATTACTAAACATGTACGAGTATCAGCGACTTATTATTATTGATCATCCAGTAATTAACACTTAGCCAACTGCGCGCGCCACAGCGAGCTATACGTTTCTCATCGCGCTCGGACAAGCCAACCTACATGCTGTCTATTGTGCATTTTTCAAAGTATCGAGGATTTATAGTCACTATTTAAAAAACAAAGAAGTCTAAAAATTATTTAAGTGGTCAATTATATTTTGTAGTAATGATTTTATATAACGATTTCACATATTGTTTATATAAAACGTTAAATTAAAAGTATATATTAAAAGTATAAAAAATATAAGTAGAATTAAAAATATTATAGGTGACTAAAGATAAGTAACACAACTAGAACGTGAAATTAAAAATTCACAATGCATTTTATTATATATTGTACTTTATAAGAGCAGAAAAAGTGGCATAATTAATTGGGAACAATTCCAGGTAAACAATAACTGATAATAACAAAAGAAAAGAAAAGGAAAAAGGGTTACAAAAGTAAAAAAGGGAGATGTCCCTGTTTGGTCGCAACACTGTATTATATTTTACAGACGGGAGATATCCCTATTCGGTTAGCTAAGTTTTAAGATTGATAAGACTCTTGATATATTCGATTGAATTGTAAATCGAATTCAATGATTTTATTCCTGTTGCAATGACTTTAAAGTTTCATCGCTACATCAGTTGCATGAAAAACTGTTGTGTATATTCTCAATCTATTTTAAATCCAATTGGTTACAGATGTCCAATAACAGGATTGTAAAGTGAATTTGCCGACTTGTTAAGAAAGACTTGTCAGGGGTCAGAAGATCGTTTAACCCTGCCTGACATTACCGAATTGACTCGAGCATTTAACCCCCCTCTTCACCTAGATGCGTCAATACGTAAAGATGTGTACATCCGAGCATACACGATTTCATAGGTGTTGGTTAGAACATCACCATCATCGATACAAAGGTTACATCGAGTAGACTGTCTCCCTGTTCATTCATAAAGCCATTTAATTTCTGACTTGTAAGTCAACAGCCTTTTCCGGCCAATCAACATCGTCGTACTCTCTTTCAGAAATTAAGCGTATATGATGTGAAAACCGAGAAAAAATGCTTCGTTACGATTATCAGGAAAAAGTTACTCGCAGAGTAAGAAAAGTGAAACAGATGTAAATCTGTAATGCGAAACACTTTTCGACAATTTTAACATATTTAAGGAAATGAAGATGTATTTCAAAATTCTTGTAAATTTATATATAAGATTATTAATAATAACAAGCAGTTATATGAAGCATAGAGAGAAAACAGTTTATTATTAGCAGTCTACCGACATCTTGTTATTTGATTGCGCTATTAATTGTGAGCTTAAGATTCCGTTACATTATCCGGCATTGTTACATCGATCCAACATCACTTATAAGTGTACATTGATCTGCTAAACAGCACGGCAGGTAAGGAAAACTATACCATTAAACAACTTAAACTGGACCAGGTAAAAATACAAACGAACACCCCAGAAATATTCAGAAAAGTGACAAATGCACTAAAAGAAAAGAATGCCGGATATCACACTTATCAGCTCAAATCTGATAAAAGTTACAAAGCAGTAATCAGAGGATTACATCCAAAAACGAACACAAATAACATATGCGAGGAACTAGCTAAAATGGGACATCAGGTAAGAGCGATTAACAACATAACCAGGTACGATACTAAACAACCATTACCGTTATTCCTAATAGAACTCGAACCTAAAAATAATAATAAGGAAATTTTTGAAATTAAGAAAATTTTAAACACAATAATTACAGTTGAGCCACCCAGACACAAAAAAGACATACCGCAATGTATGAGGTGTCAACAATATGGACATACAAAAAATTATTGTAATAGAAACCCGGCGTGTGTCAAATGCGCAGGTAAACACCTTACAATGAACTGCCCACACATGGGAAAAATAGATGATGTAAAATGCTACAATTGTGGTGGAAACCACCCAGCTAGTTACAAAGGCTGTTTAGTCAGAAAGCAACTACAAAATAAACTTTTTCCGCCGCTTCGTAACAGGACATATAATAACTCTAACACACAACAGGATAGGACAGTAACTGAAACATCAACAAACGTTCAGCATGTAATGAACCATAACAATACCAACACCTTTGGTAGCCGAAGCTACGCGCAAGTAGCCAAACAGTCAACACCTTTAGATAATCACAACCAGAACATTAACATCGACGACGCTACAGAAATTAAAGAACTATTAAAGATATCCATCAAAAACACGGAAATCCTAACAAAAATGATAAGTGAACAAAACGTAGTCCTTAAACAGCAAACGCAACAAATTACACTCATGCTACAACTACTTACAAACACGCTAACTAAAAAATAAAAATGGACACGCTTAAAATAGCAGCCTGGAACTCTAACGGCCTACAACAAAGGGCCCTAGAAACTAAAACATTCCTGTATAACAATAATATCGATATACTTCTTGTTTCAGAAACACACTTTACTATAAAAAACTATTTAAAAATACTGTACTACACCATATATGATACCAAGCATCCCTCAGGAAAAGCACACGGAGGAACCGCAGTAATAATAAGAAACGACATTAAACACCATTTACACAGCCAGGTTAGTAAGGAATATATCCAAGCAACCATCGTTACAGTACAAACTAGCAGCAACTATTTACAGCTGTCAGCAGTATATGTACCACCGCGACATAAAATTACATCTCAAATGTGGGAAGATTACTTTCAACATTTAGGTGATAAGTATATTGCAGCGGGAGACTATAATTCAAAGCACACACTATGGGGATCAAGAATCAATACACCTCGAGGTAGAACCTTGGAGAAATACATTAGAAACAATAACCTCAATATATTATCCACAGGAAGACCAACTTTCTGGCCGACAGACCTGAGCAAAATACCTGACCTACTTGATTTTGCAGTTACAAAAGGACTAAATGCAAATAAACTAAATATAGAACCCAGCCTCGAGCTTAGCTCCGATCATACACCCATAATTATTACATACTTAAACAAACCAATAATTTATAACAATTTAGAGACACTATGCAATAAAACCACCAAATGGCAAACATTTAAAGAAATAATTGAGAGCAAAATCAACTGCAACATCCCATTGAAAACACCCGAACATATCGAACAAGCAGTAATAACACTTACAGAAACTATTCAGGAAGCAGCATGGGCAACCACCATACCTGAATCAACTAATAGACCAACAAAAATAATTCCGTCAGACATCCTTGAAAAAATGAGAGAAAAAGAAAAGCGAAAGCAAAATGGCAAAAACATAGATCAAAAGAAAACAAAAAACACCTAAATAAACTTGCAAAGGAAATAAAAAACAAAATAAAAGAACACAATAACAACGAGTTCACAAAATTCATAGAGTCACTATCTGCACACGAGAACTCCAACTACTCCCTTTGGAAAGCCACAAAAAGAATAAAGAAGCCAATAAAACTAGTCCCAGCAATCAGAAAAGCAGATAATACATGGGCAAGAAGCAACGAAGAACAAGCTGAAGAATTTTCCAACCACCTAAGCAACATATTTACACCACATAATATCAATAATAGCAACCACAACTGTCATATGGACGAGGATGAGGTAATCACTAGTACTGCAACTGACAATCATTACATCATACCTAAAACAACAGCACATGAAATTAGAAACATAATCGAGAAAACAAAAAATAATAAGGCACCAGGAATTGACCTAATCAATGGTATAATCTTGAAAAACCTTCCTCCAAAAGCGATACGGCTAATTACAATAATTTTCAATGCAATATTAAGAATCCAATATTATCCTAAATTATGGAAACTAGCACAGATCATAATGTTACCTAAACCAGGCAAAGACCCACACCAATCAGCATCTTACAGACCAAAATACTAGAAAAAATAATTTACGCCCGCTTAAAACCAATAATAGAGAAGGAAAAATTAATACCAGATCACCAATTTGGATTCAGAAACAAACACTCCACGATAGAGCAAATGCACAGACTCACAAATGAAATAATACTAGCATTAGAAAACAAACAATACTGCACAGCCCTCTTTATGGACATCGAGAAAGCATTTGACAAAATAAACCACAATAGTCTACTTCAATCAATCAGAAAACAATTCCCGGAGCAGATATACCATTTAATGAAATCTTATTTAAGCAACAGAACTTTTGCAGTAAAAATTAAAGACACATACACTCAAGTTAAAAACATCAAGGCAGGGATTCCGCAAGGAAGCGTCTTGGGACCAATTCTATACACACTATACACGGCCAACATACCAACAACTACCAATAGCAAAATACTGACATTTGCGGATGACACAGTTGTACTAGTCAGGGACACTAACCCTGCAACAGCAGTCACATTGTTACAAGAACATATTGTAAAAATAGAAAAGTGGCTTCAAGTTAAACAAGTTAAAGCGAACCCTGATAAATGCAACCACATTACATTCACACTGCGAAAACAGATACCACCAAACATTACACTCAACGGCACGTACATAATACAAACAAGGCAATTCAAATACCTTGGACTCCACTTTGATACACGATTCACATGGAAACAACATATTAAATCAATAATAAGCAAAATACAGATAGCAAGGAGACAGATGTACTGGTTAACAAGTCGAAAATCCAAACTAAGCATAGAAAACAAATTAAAAATCTACAAAACCATCATAAAACCAATCTGGACGTACGGAATACCACTATGGGGGACAGCAGCAATGAGCCATATAACCAAATTAGAGGCAATGCAATCTAAAATACTCAGAACAATAGTAAACGTCCCATGGTACGTTAGAAACGAGGATATAAGGAAAGACCTTGGAATACCAACGGTCAAGGAAGAGATTAGCAGATTCGCAAGAAGATACAAAGAAAGAATAGCAACGCACCCGAACCGGCTGGCAGCGGAAACGATCATCACATTCATTGAAAGGAGATCAAAAAGGAAACACCCAGCAGATCTCATAAAGGATATACCCTAACAAGCACGAAGATGGGACCCCATTGGGGGTGGCCACCCACATGATAATCAAACAGCTAAAAAATTCTATCAAATGTCCAAATTGGACAAATTGTGAATATGAAATATTAAATAAAAAAAAAAAAAACATATAAGTGTAAACACCTTTTAATTAGTTTCCACTAGGTTCTATACAGTAGCAACTCTAAACGTCTATATTTCAAATTAAAATTATAACAGATTATAAGCCACATTGCAATGAAATCCCGCAAAAAGTCTAATTATTAGTGAATCAAGAACATAAACAAAAATCGGGCTTGTAAAAATCGAGATAAGCTTATTTTATCAAGAAAATACTACGGACTAACAGGGAGTCAGATAAATATTTCAACATGAAGCAATAGGACGAAATACAATGTAATGTAATAAAACGTAACGAAATACAAAATATCGCTAAATAATATAAAGTAATATAGCATAAGGAAATACAATATAACGAAATATAATATAAAGTAATATTATATAACAAAACACATTACAATGTGATACATTATAACGTAACACATTTTCACGTAATACCATATGACGTAATACTATATAACGTAATACATTATAACGTTATAACATATAACATTATACTATATAACGTAATACGATATCACGCTATACCATATAATATATTGCGTTATAACGTTGTACGTTATAACGTTATACCATATAACGTAATACGTTATAACGTTATACCATATAACATAATACGTTATAACGGTATACCATATAACGTTATACTATATAACGTAATATGTTATAACGTTATAACATATAAACGAATACGTTATGACGTTATACTATATAACGTTATGTTACATAACGCAATATGTTATAACGTTATACTATATAACGTAATACGTTATAACGTTATATCATATAACGTTATACGTTATAACGCTATACCATATAACACAACACGTTGTAACGTCATACCATATAACGTTATGTTATATAACGCAATACGTTATAACGCTACACCATGTAACGTATTACGTTATAACTTTATACCATTTAACGTTATGTTACAAAACGTTATACGTTATAACGTTGTACCATACAACGTGATATGTTATAACGTCATACCATATAACGTTATGTTATATAACGTAATACGTTATAACGCTATACTGTATAACGTAATGCGTTATAACGCTATACCATATAACGTAATACGTTATAACCTTATAGCATATAGCATAATACGTTATAATGTTATACCATATAAAGTAATACGTTATAACCTTATACCATATAACGTAACACGTTATAAACTTATACCATATAATGTATTACGTAATAACGTTATACCATATAACGTAAAACGTTATAACGTTATACCATATAACGTAATACGTTATAACGTTATACCATATAACGTAATACGTTATAACGTTATACCATATAACGTAATACGTTATATGCTTATACCATATAACGTTATGTTATATAACGCAATACGTTATAACTTTACACCATGTAACGATATACAATATAACGTTATACTATATAACGTAATACGTTATAACGTTATACCATATAAGATAATACGTTAAAACGTTATACTGTATAACGCAATACGTTATAATGTTACACCACGTAATGTATTACGTAACAACTTTATAGCATTTAACGTTATGTTATATAACTTCATACGTTATAACTTTATACTATATATCGGGTTTACATTAGAATTAGAGTTAGGGGCGTGAAACGAATCTTCGTTTGGATTACACGTGTCGATATGCAATAGGGAAGACATTGACTAGTGCGAGTACGATTATCATAGAACTGGGCAAGTAACCGCGGTAACTAGTTACTCGAGAACTAATGACAATGATCCTAGGTTCCATAACGAATCCGCGGTCGACGGGATGGTAGATTAGCGTGCTCGCAAATTCTAAATCGGGCTCTTGGTTAAAACGTGAAACATCCACCGAGCGTACAGACTCTAAGTAACTCGCTAATACGACCTCACGAGAGAATGACTCTCCGTCGCGATGATGCTGCAGAGGAAAACTATGATGGGGTGTGTCTAAGGACACGAGATCATCGGATTCGGTCGAGGAAAGCCTTCGTTCAGAAAGTAAGGGAAATTGGCGTTGCTGCTAATTGGTCAATCTCCATATCGGTGGTTAGAAAAAGATGCTAGCCACCCTCGGGGGAAAGTTGCTAGTGGGAGACGCCGTTCGTTGAAAAATAGGTCTCTCCTATCTTCCCGTAGCTGGGACAAAGACTGTTTGTTTGAAGGACTTTAGTCAACTAAATCCTAAGATTTATAACGGGCCCTCAGGCTAGCTGAACATGTACTGCGGAGACGCATCGACATCTGGCAATCATCTTACTCGAAGAATAGGGTCTGCGTGTGGCGAGCTACGGGACAGAGACCGTTGGAATGTTTACTGTCGCGTGCCGCCACGAATATTTCATTTAAGGAGAGCTATAGAATTACTCCATACCTTTGTTAGACAAAGCGTTCATCCCGTGACCGCGGCTACGTTCGGCGACTGGCTGTCGCCTCGAGCCCAAGCTCATTATCACAAATCTCGAACAATTACAAATCGGATTGAATAACTACAATTGTTTAATTACAGCTATAGTAGACTCTAGGTTACAATGTTGCGGGATTATTCAAAATTCCAAAAGCTCCGGTGTTTTTTCATCTCCGACATATATAACGTAATACGCTATAACGACATACCATATAACGTTATGTTATATAACGCAAAACGTTAAAACGATATACGATATAACGTAATACGTTATAACGTTATTCCATATAACGTAATACGTTATAACGTTATACCATATAAGATAATACGTTATAACGTTATTCCATATAACGTTAAACTATATAACGTAATACATTATATCGTTATACCATATAACATAATACGTTATAACGGTATGCCATATAACGTTATACTATATAACGTAATACGTTATAACGTTATAACATATAAAGTAATACGTTATGACGTTATACCATATAACACAACACGTTATAACGTTATACCATATAACGTTATACGTTATAACGTTATACCATATAACGTTATATTATATAACGTAATACGTTATAACGATATACCATATAACGAAATGTTATATAACGAAATACGTTAAAACGCTATACTATATAACGCTATACCATATAACGTAATACGTTATAACGTTATAACATATAAAGTAATACGTTATGACGTTATACCATATAACACAACACGTTATAACGTCATACGATATAACGTTATACGTTATAACGTTATTCCATATAACGTAATACGTTATAACGTTATACCATATAAGATAATACGTTATAACGTTATTCCATATAACGTTATACTATATAACGTAATACATTATATCGTTATACCATATAACATAATACGTTATAACGGTATGCCATATAACGTTATACTATATAACGTAATACGTTATAACGTTATAACATATAAAGTAATACGTTATGACGTTATACCATATAACACAACACGTTATAACGTCATACCATATAACGTTATACGTTATAACGTTATACCATATAACGTTATGATATATAACGTAATACGTTATAACGATATACCATATAACGTAATGTTATATAACGAAATACGTTAAAACGCTATACTATATAACGCTATAACATATAACGTAATACGTTATAACGTTATTCCATATAACGTAATACATAATAACGTTATACCTTATAACGTTATGTTATAAAACGCAATACGTTATATTGTTACACCACGTAACGTATTACGTTACAACTTTATACCATTTAACGTTATGTTATATAACTTCATACGTTATAACCTTATACTATATAACGTAATACGCTATAACGAAATACCATACAACGTTATGCTATATAACGCAATACGTTAAAACGATATACGATATAACGTAATACGTTAAAACGTTATTTCATATAACGTAATACGTTATAACGTTATACCATATAAGATAATACGTTATAACGTTATTCCATATAACGTTATACTATATAACGTAATACATTATATCGTTATACCATATAACATAATACGTTATAACGGTATGCCATATAACGTTATACTATATAACGTAATACGTTATAACGTTATAACATATAAAGTAATACGTTATGACGTTATACCATATAACACAACACGTTATAACGTCATACCATATAACGTTATACGTTATAACGTTATACCATATAACGTTATGATATATAACGTAATACGTTATAACGATATACCATATAACGTAATGTTATATAACGAAATACGTTAAAACGCTATACTATATAACGCTGTACCATATAACGTAATACGTTATAACGTTATAACATATAAAGTAATACGTTATGACGTTATACCATATAACACAACACGTTATAACGTCATACCATATAACGTTATACGTTATAACGTTATACCATATAACGATATGTTGTATAACGTAATACGTTATAACGATATACCATATAACGTAATGTTATATAACGAAATACGTTAAAACGCTATACTATATAACGCTATACCATATAACGTAATACGTTATAACGTTATAACATATAACCTAATACGTTATAACGTTAAACCATATAACGCTATGTTATATAACGTATTCCGTTATAACGTTACACCATGTAACGTTTTACGATATAACGTTACACCATATAGCGTTATGATATATAAAGTAATACGTTATAACGTTATACTGTGTAACGTAATACGTTATAACGTTATACCATATAACTTTATACTGCATAACGTAGTAGGTTATTACGTTATATCATAAAACGTAATATGATATGACGTTATGCCATATAACATAATACGTTATATCATTATACCATATAACGTAATACGTTTTAACTTTATACCATATAACGTAATACGTTATAACGTTATACCATATACCGTTACACTATATAACGTAATACCATGTAACGTCATACGTTAAATCCTTATACTGTATAACGCCATACGATATAACGTTATACCATGCAACGTAATAGGTTATAAGCTTATACCATATAACGTAATACGTTATAACGTTGTACCTTATAACGTTATACTATATAACGTTATACCATATAACGTTATACTATATAATGTTATACCATATAACGTTATACTATATAACGTAAAACCATATAATGTATTACGTTACAACGTTATACTGTATAACGTAATACGTTATAACGTTATACTGTATAACGCAATACGTTATAACGTTATACCATGCAACGTAATAGGTTATAAGCTTATACCATATAACGTAATACTTTATAAGGTTATACCATATAACGTTACGTTGTATAATGCATTACGTGATAACGTTGTAGCATGTAACGTATTACGTTATAACGTTATACCATATAGCGTGACGTTATACAACGTAATACGTTCTAACGTCATGCCATGTAACGTAATACGTTATAAGCTTATACAATATAACGTAATACGTTATAACGTTGTTCCTTATCACGTTATACTATATAACGTTATACTATATAACGTTATACTATATAACGTAAAACCATATAACGTATTACGTTATAACGTTATACCATATAGCGTAATACGTTATGACGTTATACCATGTAACGTTATGTTATATAACGTAATACGTTATAACGTTACACCATGTAACGTATTACGCTATAACGTTATACCATATAGCGTGACGTTATACAACGTAATACGTTCTAACGTCATGCCATGTAACGTAATACGTTATAAGCTTATACAATATAACGTAATACGTTATAACGTTGTTCCTTATCACGTTATACTATATAACGTTATACTATATAACGTTATACTATATAACGTAAAACCATATAACGTATTACGTTATAACGTTATACCATATAGCGTAATACGTTATGACGTTATACCATATAGCGTGACGTTATACAACGTAATACGTTCTAACGTCATGCCATGTAACGTAATACGTTATAAGCTTATACAATATAACGTAATACGCTATAACGTTGTACCTTATAACGTTATACTATATAACGTTACAGCATGTAACGTATTACGTTATAACGTTATACTATATAGCGTAATACGTTATAACGTTATACCATATAACGATATGTTATATAACGTAATACGTTATAACGTTACACCATGTAACGTATTACGTTATAACGTTATACCATATAGCGTGACGTTATACAACGTAATACGTTCTAACGTCATGCCATGTAACGTAATACGTTATAAGCTTATACAATATAACGTAATACGTTATAACGTTGTTCCTTATCACGTTATACTATATAACGTTATACTATATAACGTTATACTATATAACGTAAAACCATATAACGTATTACGTTATAACGTTATACCATATAGCGTAATACGTTATGACGTTATACCATGTAACGTTATGTTATATAACGTTATGCTATATAACGTTACACCATGTAACGTATTACGTTATAACGTTATACTATATAACGTAATACTTTTTAAGGTTATACCATATAACGTTAGGTTATATAACGCATTACGTTATATCGTTATACCATGTAACGTAATACGTTATAAGCTTATACAATATAACGTAATACGTTATAACGTTGTACCTTATGACGTTATACTATATAACGTTATACCATATAACTTTATACTATATAACGTAAAACCATATAACGTATTACTTTATAACGTTATATCATATAGCGTAATACGTTATAATGTTATACCATATAACGTTATGTTATATAACGTTATACGTTATAACGTTACACCACATAACGTTATGTTATATAACGTAATACGTTATAACGTTATACCATATAACGTAATACGTTATAACGTTATACCACATAACGTATTGCGTTACAACGTTCTACCATATAACGTAATTCGTTATAACGTTACACCATGTAACTTATTACGTTATAACGTTATACCACATAACGTATTGCGTTACAACGTTCTACCATATAACGTAATACGCTATAACGTTGTACCTTATAACGTTATACTATATAACGTTATACCATATAACGTTATACTATATAACGCAATACCATATAACGCATTACGTTATAACATTATACCATATAACGTTATACTATATAACGTTATACCATATAACGTTATACTATATAACGTAAAACCATATAACGTATTACGTTATAACGTTATTCCATATAGCGTAATACGTCATAACGTTAAACCATATAACGATATGATATATAGCGTAATACGTTATAACGTTACACCGTGTAACGTATTACGTTATAACGTTATACCATACAGCGTAATACGTTCTGACGTTATACCATATAACGATATGTTATATAACGTAATACGTTATAACATTACACCATGTAACGTATAACGTTATAACGTTATACCATATAGCGTGATGTTATATAACGTAATACGTTATAACGTTATAACGTTATACCATATAACGTATTACGTTACAGCGTTATACCATATAACGTAATATGTTATAACGTTATGCCATATATCGTTATACTGTATAACGTAATACCATATAGCGTAGTACTTTATAACGTTATACCATATAACGTAATACGTTAAAACGTTACACCATATAACGTTATACGTTATAACGTTATAGCATATAACGGTATACTATAAAACCGAGTACGTTATAACGTTATACCATATAACGTAATACCTTATAACGTTATACCATATAACGTATTACGTTATAACGTTATACCACATAACGTATTGCGTTTCAACGTTCTACCATATAACGTAATATGTTATGACGTTATACCATATATCGTTATACTATATTACGTAATACCATATACCGTATTACGTTAGAACGTTATACCATATAACGTTATACTATATAACGTTATACCATATAACGTTATACTATATAACGCAATACCATATAACGCATTACGTTATAACATTATACCATATAACGTAATACGTTATAACGTTATACCATATAACGTAATACGTTATAACGTTATACCACATAACGTATTGCGTTACAACGTTCTACCATATAACGTAATTCGTTACAACGTTACACCATGTAACTTATTACGTTATAACGTTATACCATATAACGTATTACGTTACAGCGTTATACCATATAACGTGATACTATATAACATTATACCATATAACGTATATCGTTAAAACGTTATACCATATAACGTAACACCTTATAACGTAATACGTTATAACGTTATACCATGTAACGTTATGTTATATAACGTATAACGTTATAACCTTATACCATATAACGTAATAAGCTATAACGTTATACCTTATAACAAACTACGTTATAACGTTACACCACATAACGTATTACGTTACAACGTTATACCATATAACGTAATTCGTTATAACGTTACACCATGTAACTTATTACGTTATAACGTTATACCATATAACGTATTACGTTACAGCGTTATACCATATAACGTGATACTATATAACATTATACCATATAACGTATATCGTTAAAACGTTATACCATATAACGTAACACCTTATAACGTAATACGTTATAACGTTATACCATGTAACGTTATGTTATATAACGTATAACGTTATAACCTTATACCATATAACGTAATAAGCTATAACGTTATACCTTATAACAAACTACGTTATAACGTTACACCACATAACGTATTACGTTACAACGTTATACCATATAACGTAATATGTTATGACGTTATACCATATATCGTTATACTGTATAACGTAATACCATATAGCGTAGCACGTTATAACGTTATACCATATAACGTAATACGTTAAAACGTTACACCATATAACGTTATACGTTATAACGTTATAGCATATAACGGTATACTATAAAACGGAGTACGTTATAACGTTATACCATATAACGTAATAACTTATAACGTTATACCATATAACGTAATACCTTATAACGTTATACCATATAACGTAATACGTTATAACGTTATACCATATAACGTTATGTTATATAACGTAATACGTTATAACGTTACACCATGCAACGTATTACGTTATAACGTTGTACCATATAACGTATTACGTTACAGCGTTATACCATATAACGTAATATGTTATAACGTTATGCCATATATCGTTATACTGTATAACGTAATACCATATGGCGTATTACGTTATAACCTTATACCATATAACGTAATACCATATAGCGTATTACGTTATAACGTTATACCTTATAACGTAATACCATATAGCGTATTAGGTCATAACGTTATACCATATAACGTAATACGTTATAACGTTATACCATATAGCGATATGTTATATATCGTAATACGTTATAACGTTACAACATGTAACGTATTACGTTATAACGTTATACCATATTGCGTGATGTTATACAACGTAATACGTTCTAACGTTATGCCATGTAACGTAATACGTTATAAGCTTATACAATATAACGTAATACGTTATAACGTTGTTCCTTATGACGTTATACTATATAACGTTATACCATATAACAATATACTATATAACGTAAAACCATATAACGTATTACGTTATAACGTTATACCATATAGCGTAATACGTTATCTCGTTATACCATACAACGTAATACGTTATAACGTTATACCATATAACGTTATACTATATAACGTAATACCATAAAACGAATTACGTTATAACGTTATACCATATAACGTAATACGTTATATCGTTATACCACATAACGTTATGTTATATAACGTAATACGTTATAACGTTACACCATGTAACGTATTACGTTATAACGTTACATCATGTAACGTAATACGTTAAAACGTTATACCATATAACGTATTGCGTTACAACGTTCTACCATATAACGTAATATGTTATGACGTTATAACATATATCGTTATACTGTATTACGTAATACCATATACCGTATTACGTTAGAACGTTATACCATATAACGTTATACTATATAACGTTATACCATATAACGTTATACTATATAACGCAATACCATATAACGTATTACGTTATAACATTATACCATATAACGTTATACTATATAACGTTATACCATATAACGTTATACTATATAACGCAATACCACATAACGTATTACTTTACAACGTTATACCATATAACGTAATATGTTATAACTTTATACCATATATCGTTATACTATATTACGTAATACCATATACCGTATTACGTTAGAACGTTATACGATATAACGTAATGCGTTACAACGTTATACCATATAACGTTATCCTATATAACGTTATACCACATAATGTATTACGTTACAACGTTATACCATATAACGTGATACGTTATAACGTTATACCAGATAACGTTATGTTATATAACGTAGTACGTTATAACGTTACAGCATGCAACGTATTACGTTATAACGTTACACCATGCAACGTATTACGTTATAACGTTATACCATATAACGTATTACGTTACAGCGTTATACCATATAACGTAATATGTTATAACGTTATGCCATATATCGTTATACTATATTACGTAATACCATATACCGTATTACGTTAGAACGTTATACCATATAACGTAATATGTTATAACGTTATACCATATATCGTATACTATATTACGTAATACCATATGCCGTATTACGTTATAACGTTATACCTTATAACGTAATACGTTATAATGTTTTAACATATAACGTTATGTTATATAACGTAATACGTTATAACGTTACACTATGCAACGTATTACGTTATAACGTTACACCATGCAACGTATTACGTTATAACGTTATACCATATAACGTATTACGTTACAGCGTTATACCACATAACGTAATATGTTATAACGTTATGCCATATAGCGTAATACGTTCTGACGTTATACCATATAACGATATGTTATATAACGTAATACGTTATAACATTACACCATGTAACGTATTACGTTATAACGCTATACCATATAGCGTGATGTTGTATAACGTAATACGTTATAACATTACACCATGTAACGTATTACGTTATAACGCTATACCATATAGCGTGATGTTGTATAACGTAATACGTTATAACGTTGTGCCATGTAACGTAATACGTTATAAGCTTATACCATATAACGTAATACGTTGTAAGATTATACCATATAACGTTAGGTTATATAACGTAATACGTTATAACGTCATACCATATAACGTAATACGTTATAACGTTATACCACATAATGTATTACGTTACATCGTTATACCATATAACGTGATATGTTACAACGTTATACCATGTAACGTATTACGTTATAACGTTATACCATATAGCGTAATGTTATATAATGTAATACGTTATAACGTTATACCATATAACGTTATACCACATAATGTATTACGCTACAACGTTATACCATATAACGTGATACGTTATAACGTTATACCATATAACGTTATGTTATATAACGTAGTACGTTATAACGTTACAGCATGTAACGTAATACGTTAAAACGTTATACCATATAACGTAACACCTTATAACGTAATACGTTATAACGTTATACCATGTAACGTTATGTTATATAACGTATTACGTTATAACCGAGTACCATATAGCGTAATACGGTATGACGTTATACCATATAACGTTATGTTATATAACGTTATACTATATAACGTTACACCATGTAACGTATTACGTTATAACGTTATACTATATAGCGTAAAACGTTATAACGTTATACCATATAACGATATGTTATATAACGTAATACGTTATAACGTTACAACATGTAACGTATTACGTTATAACGTTATACCATATAGCGTGATGTTATACAACGTAATACGTTCTAACGTTATGCCATGTAACGTAATACGTTATAAGCTTATACAATATAACGTAATACGTTATAACGTTGTTCCTTATGACGTTATACTATATAACGTTATACCATATAACGATATACTATATAACGTAAAACCATATAACGTATTACGTTATAACGTTATACCATATAGCGTAATACGTTATAAGCTTATACCATATAACGTAATACGTTGTAAGATTATACCATATAACGTTAGGTTATATAACGTAATACGTTATAACGTCATACCATATAACGTAATACGTTATAACGTTATACCACATAATGTATTACGTTACATCGTTATACCATATAACGTGATATGTTACAACGTTATACCATGTAACGTATTACGTTATAACGTTATACCATATAGCGTAATGTTATATAATGTAATACGTTATAACGTTATACCATATAACGTTATACTATATAACGTTATACCATATAACGTATTACGTTATAACGTTATACCATATAACGTAATATGTTATAACGTTATGCCATATATCGTTATACTGTATAACGTAATACCATATAGCTTATTACGTTATAACGTTATACCATATAACGTAATACCATATAGCGTATTACGTTATAACGTTATACCATATAACGTAATACCATATAGCGTATTACGTTATAACGTTATATCATATAGCGTAATACGTTATGACGTTATACCATATAACGTTATGTTATATAACGCTATACCACATAACGTATTACGTTACAACGTTATACCATATAACGTGATATGTTATAACGTTATACCATGTAACGTATTACGTTATAACGTTATACCACATAATGTATTACGTTACAACGTTATACCATATAGCGTAATACGTTCTGACGTTATACCATATAACGATATGTTATATAACGTAATACGTTATAACATTACACCATGTAACGTATTACGTTATAACGCTATACCATATAGCGTGATGTTGTATAACGTAATACGTTATAACGTTATGCCATGTAACGTAATACGTTATAAGCTTATACCATATAACGTAATACGTTGTAAGATTATACCATATAACGTTAGGTTATATAACGTAATACGTTATAACGTCATACCATATAACGTAATACGTTATAACGTTATACCACATAATGTATTACGTTACATCGTTATACCATATAACGTGATATGTTACAACGTTATACCATGTAACGTATTACGTTATAACGTTATACCATATAGCGTAATGTTATATAATGTAATACGTTATAACGTTATACCATATAACGTTATACTATATAACGTTATACCATATAACGTATTACGTTATAACGTTATACCATATAACGTAATACATTATAACGTTATACCATATAACGTTATGTTATATAACGTAATACGTTATAACGTTACACCATGTCACGTAAAACGTTAAAACGTTATACCATATAACGTAACACCTTATTACGTAATACGTTATAACGTTATACCATGTAACGTTATGTTATATAACGTATTTCGTTATAACGTCATACCATATAACGTAATACGTCATAACGTTATACCATATAACGTAATACGTTATAACATTACACCATGTAACGTATTACGTTATAACGTTATACCATATACCGTGATGTTATATAACGTAGTACGTTATAACGTTATGCCATGTAACGTAAGACGTTATAAGCTTATACCATATAACGTAATACGTTATAAGATTATAACATATAACGTTAGGTTATATAACGTAATACGTTATAACGTTATACCATATAACGTAATACGTTATAACGTTATACCACATAATGTATTACGCTACAACGTTATACCATATAACGTGATACGTTATAACGTTATACCATATAACGTTATGTTATATAACGTAGTACGTTATAACGTTACAGCATGTAACGTAATACGTTAAAACGTTATACCATATAACGTAACACCTTATAACGTAATACGTTATAACGTTATACCATGTAACGTTATGTTATATAACGTATTACGTTATAACCTTATACCATATAGCGTAATACGGTATGACGTTATACCATATAACGTTATGTTATATAACGTTATACTATATAACGTTACACCATGTAACGTATTACGTTATAACGTTATACTATATAGCGTAAAACGTTATAACGTTATACCATATAACGATATGTTATATAACGTAATACGTTATAACGTTACAACATGTAACGTATTACGTTATAACGTTATACCATATTGCGTGATGTTATACAACGTAATACGTTCTAACGTTATGCCATGTAACGTAATACGTTATAAGCTTATACAATATAACGTAATACGTTATAACGTTGTTCCTTATGACGTTATACTATATAACGTTATACCATATAACAATATACTATATAACGTAAAACCATATAACGTATTACGTTATAACGTTATACCATATAGCGTAATACGTTATCTCGTTATACCATACAACGTAATACGTTATAACGTTATACCATATAACGTTATACTACATAACGTAATACCATAAAACGAATTACGTTATAACGTTATACCATATAACGTAATACGTTATATCGTTATACCACATAACGTTATGTTATATAACGTAATACGTTATAACGTTACACCATGTAACGTATTACGTTATAACGTTACATCATGTAACGTAATACGTTAAAACGTTATACCATATAACGTAACACCTTATAACGTAATACGTTATAACGTTATACCATGTAACGTTATGTTATATAACGTATCACGTTATAACCTTATACCATATAACGTAATACGTTATAACGTTATACCATATAACGAAATACGTTATAACGTTATACCACATAACGTATTGCGTTACAACGTTCTACCATATAACGTAATATGTTATGACGTTATAACATATATCGTTATACTGTATTACGTAATACCATATACCGTATTACGTTAGAACGTTATACCATATAACGTTATACTATATAACGTTATACCATATAACGTTATACTATATAACGCAATACCATATAACGTATTACGTTATAACATTATACCATATAACGTTATACTATATAACGTTATACCATATAACGTTATACTATATAACGCAATACCACATAACGTATTACTTTACAACGTTATACCATATAACGTAATATGTTATAACTTTATACCATATATCGTTATACTATATTACGTAATACCATATACCGTATTACGTTAGAACGTTATACGATATAACGTAATGCGTTACAACGTTATACCATATAACGTTATCCTATATAACGTTATACCACATAATGTATTACGTTACAACGTTATACCATGTAACGTGATACGTTATAACGTTATACCAGATAACGTTATGTTATATAACGTAGTACGTTATAACGTTACAGCATGCAACGTATTACGTTATAACGTTACACCATGCAACGTATTACGTTATAACGTTATACCATATAACGTATTACGTTACAGCGTTATACCATATAACGTAATATGTTATAACGTTATGCCATATATCGTTATACTATATTACGTAATACCATATACCGTATTACGTTAGAACGTTATACCATATAACGTAATATGTTATAACGTTATACCATATATCGTATACTATATTACGTAATACCATATACCGTATTACGTTATAACGTTATACCTTATAACGTAATACGTTATAATGTTTTAACATATAACGTTATGTTATATAACGTAATACGTTATAACGTTACACTATGCAACGTATTACGTTATAACGTTACACCATGCAACGTATTACGTTATAACGTTATACCATATAACGTATTACGTTACAGTGTTATACCATATAACGTAATATGTTATAACGTTATGCCATATAGCGTAATACGTTCTGACGTTATACCATATAACGATATGTTATATAACGTAATACGTTATAACATTACACCATGTAACGTATTACGTTATAACGCTATACCATATAGCGTGATGTTGTATAACGTAATACGTTATAACATTACACCATGTAACGTATTACGTTATAACGCTATACCATATAGCGTGATGTTGTATAACGTAATACGTTATAACGTTATGCCATGTAACGTAATACGTTATAAGCTTATACCATATAACGTAATACGTTGTAAGATTATACCATATAACGTTAGGTTATATAACGTAATACGTTATAACGTCATACCATATAACGTAATACGTTATAACGTTATACCACATAATGTATTACGTTACATCGTTATACCATATAACGTGATATGTTACAACGTTATACCATGTAACGTATTACGTTATAACGTTATACCATATAGCGTAATGTTATATAATGTAATACGTTATAACGTTATACCATATAACGTTATACTATATAACGTTATACCATATAACGTTATGTTATATAACGTAATACGTTATAACGTTATACCACATAATGTATTACGCTACAACGTTATACCATATAACGTGATACGTTATAACGTTATACCATATAACGTTATGTTATATAACGTAGTACGTTATAACGTTACAGCATGTAACGTAATACATTAAAACGTTATACCATATAACGTAACACCTTATAACGTAATACGTTATAACGTTATACCATGTAACGATATGTTATATAACGTAATACGTTATAACGTTACAACATGTAACGTATTACGTTATAACGTTATACCATATAGCGTGATGTTATACAACGTAATACGTTCTAACGTTATGCCATGTAACGTAATACGTTATAAGCTTATACATTATAACGTAATACGTTATAACGTTGTTCCTTATGACGTTATACTATATAACGTTATACCATATAACGATATACTATATAACGTAAAACCATATAACGTATTACGTTATAACGTTATACCATATAGCGTAATACGTTATAAGCTTATACCATATAACGTAATACGTTGTAAGATTATACCATATAACGTTAGGTTATATAACGTAATACGTTATAACGTCATACCATATAACGTATTACGTTATAACGTTATACCACATAATGTATTACGTTACATCGTTATACCATATAACGTGATATGTTACAACGTTATACCATGTAACGTATTACGTTATAACGTTATACCATATAGCGTAATGTTATATAATGTAATACGTTATAACGTTATACCATATAACGTTATACTATATAACGTTATACCATATAACGTATTACGTTATAACGTTGTACCATATAACGTAATACATTATAACGTTATACCATATAACGTTATGTTATATAACGTAATACGTTATAACGTTACACCATGCAACGTATTACGTTATAACGTTATACCATATAACGTATTACGTTACAGCGTTATACCATATAACGTAATATGTTATAACGTTATGCCATATATCGTTATACTGTATAACGTAATACCATATAGCTTATTACGTTATAACGTTATACCATATAACGTAATACCATATAGCGTATTACGTTATAACGTTATACCATATAACGTAATACCATATAGCGTATTACGTTATAACGTTATATCATATAGCGTAATACGTTATGACGTTATACCATATAACGTTATGTTATATAACGCTATACCACATAACGTATTACGTTATAACGTTATACCATATAACGTGATATGTTATAACGTTATACCATGTAACGTATTACGTTATAACGTTATACCACATAATGTATTACGTTACAACGTTATACCATATAGCGTAATACGTTCTGACGTTATACCATATAACGATATGTTATATAACGTAATACGTTATAACATTACACCATGTAACGTATTACGTTATAACGCTATACCATATAGCGTGATGTTGTATAACGTAATACGTTATAACGTTATGCCATGTAACGTAATACGTTATAAGCTTATACCATATAACGTAATACGTTGTAAGATTATACCATATAACGTTAGGTTATATAACGTAATACGTTATAACGTCATACCATATAACGTAATACGTTATAACGTTATACCACATAATGTATTACGTTACATCGTTATACCATATAACGTGATATGTTACAACGTTATACCATGTAACGTATTACGTTATAACGTTATACCATATAGCGTAATGTTATATAATGTAATACGTTATAACGTTATACCATATAACGTTATACTATATAACGTTATACCATATAACGTATTACGTTATAACGTTATACCATATAACGTAATACATTATAACGTTATACCATATAACGTTATGTTATATAACGTAATACGTTATAACGTTACACCATGTCACGTAAAACGTTAAAACGTTATACCATATAACGTAACACCTTATTACGTAATAATTTATAACGTTATACCATGTAACGTTATGTTATATAACGTATTTCGTTATAACGTCATACCATATAACGTAATACGTCATAACGTTATACCATATAACGTAATACGTTATAACATTACACCATGTAACGTATTACGTTATAACGTTATACCATATACCGTGATGTTATATAACGTAGTACGTTATAACGTTATGCCATGTAACGTAATACGTTATAAGCTTATTCCATATAACGTAATACGTTATAAGATTATACCATATAACGTTAGGTTATATAACGTAATACGTTATAACGTTATACCATATAACGTAATACGTTATAACGTTATACCACATAATGTATTACGCTACAACGTTATACCATATAACGTGATACGTTATAACGTTATACCATATAACGTTATGTTATATAACGTAGTACGTTATAACGTTACAGCATGTAACGTAATACGTTAAAACGTTATACCATATAACGTAACACCTTATAACGTAATACGTTATAACGTTATACCATGTAACGTTATGTTATATAACGTATTACGTTATAACCTTATACCATATAGCGTAATACGGTATGACGTTATACCATATAACGTTATGTTATATAACGTTATACTATATAACGTTACACCATGTAACGTATTACGTTATAACGTTATACTATATAGCGTAAAACGTTATAACGTTATACCATATAACGATATGTTATATAACGTAATACGTTATAACGTTACAACATGTAACGTATTACGTTATAACGTTATACCATATAGCGTGATGTTATACAACGTAATACGTTCTAACGTTATGCCATGTAACGTAATACGTTATAAGGTTTTACAATATAACGTAATACGTTATAACGTTGTTCCTTATGACGTTATACTATATAACGTTATACCATATAACGATATACTATATAACGTAAAACCATATAACGTATTACGTTATAACGTTATACCATATAGCGTAATACGTTATCTCGTTATACCATACAACGTAATACGTTATAACGTTATACCATATAACGTTATACTATATAACGTAATACCATAAAACCTATTACGTTATAACGTTATACCATATAACGTAATACGTTATATCGTTATACCACATAACGTTATGTTATATAACGTAATACGTTATAACGTTACACCATGTAACGTATTACGTTATAACGTTACATCATGTAACGTAATACGTTAAAACGTTATACCATATAACGTAACACCTTATAACGTAATACGTTATAACGTTATACCATGTAACGTTATGTTATATAACGTATTACGTTATAACCTTATACCATATAACGTAATACGTTATAACGTTATACCATATAACGAAGTACGTTATAACGTTATACCACATAACGTATTGCGTTACAACGTTCTACCATATAACGTAATATGTTATGACGTTATACCATATATCGTTATACTGTATTACGTAATACCATATACCGTATTACGTTAGAACGTTATACCATATAACGTTATACTATATAACGCAATACCATATAACGTATTACGTTATAACATTATACCATATAACGTTATACTATATAACGTTATACCATATAACGTTATACTATATAACGCAATACCACATAACGTATTACTTTACAACGTTATACCATATAGCGTAATATGTTATAACTTTATACCATATATCGTTATACTATATTACGTAATACCATATACCGTATTACGTTAGAACGTTATACCATATAACGTAATGCGTTAGAACGTTATACCATATAACGTATTACGTTACAGCGTTATACCATATAACGTAATATGTTATAACTTTATACCATATATCGTTATACTATATTACGTAATACCATATACCGTATTACGTTCGAACGTTATACCATATAACGTAATGCGTTATAACGTTATACCATATAACGTTATACTATATAACGTTATATCACGTAACGTATTACGTTATAACGTTATACGATATAACGTAGTACGTTATAACGTTATACCATATAACGTTATGTTATATAACGTAATACGTTAAAACGTTACACCATGTAACGTATTACGTTATAACGTTATACCATATAACGTATTACGTTACAGCGTTATGCCATATATTGTTATACTGTATAACGTAATATCATATAACGTAATACGTTATAACGTTATACCATATAACGTAATACGTTATAACGTTATACCATATAACGATATATTATATAACGTAATACGTTATAACGTTACACCATGTAACGTATTACGTTATAACGTTATACCATATAGCGTTATGTTATATAACGTAATACGTTATAATGTTACACCATATAACGTAATATGTTATAACGTCACACCATGTAACGTATTACGTTATAACGTTATACCATATAGCGTAATACGTTATAACGTTATACCATATAACGTATTACGTTACAGCGTTATGCCATATATTGTTATACTGTATAACGTAATATCATATAACGTAATACGTTATAACGTTATACCATATAACGATATGTTATATAACGTAATACATTATAACGTTACACCATGTAACGTATTACGTTATAACGTTATACCATATAACGTAATACGTTATAAGATTATACCATATAACGTTAGGTTATATAACGTAATACATTATAACGTTATACCACATAACGTATTACGTTACAACGTTATAGCATATAACGTAATATGTTATAACGTTATACTATTTAACGTTACACCATGTAACGTATGTAGAGGAGTGGTCCACACTTAATTATGCGTGATAGTTTATATTTAGTTTATTGGGTGTAGTCACAATACACTCGTCACCGTGTACATTTCTTCGAACATAAATACGCGTGTGTTCGGAGAATTCTTGTGGATACTTCGTGCATGCGATGGCTATGATAGCGAACGTTATACCCTTTGCTCAGCACACGGTTTGTTTATATATACTGGTCGGGGAACAGTCGACAAATTCGAATTCGACTGCGTTCGACGGTTGAGAGTAGCGGCAGCATTGTTTTGCTCGAAGTTCATTACTCCTTACCATACCTATGACCTAACGGTCATGATACTCCGAACAAAACATTAACAGGATTTGAATTGATCTGCTCGCGTGCCGCTACATTACCCCCCTTCCAGTGATAGCGTTTACATTAAAATTTTGAAGTATCTACCAGAATTCCCTATCGTCGTTATTTACCGCATCACGCCGATCCGACATATTAAGGCGCCTAGTCAAGTCCTGCCTGAAATCGGTCCGGAAAGCGAACTCTGCGTCCGTACCTCGTAACATACCTATCCCGGGTATTTTCTTCTGGTCTACCGTTGTTTACGCTATCTTCGTCGTGTGCTTTCGCATGCTTCACCGGAATAAGTATGTCCCGAGGCTCGGCCGTCTTTTCTTCTAAATCGTCCGGGACCACGTAAGCCGGTTTCAAACGATCTATGGAAACCGTTGCGTCTCGATCGTTTATTTTGATGACAAAATTTTTGTCATCCCTACTGACTACTTTATATGGTCCGTCGTACTGAGGCTGTAAAGGGCCTGCTATGGCGTCATGACGCAAGAAAACGTAAGGCGACGATTCCAAATTCTTAAAAACAAAAATTTTTCTTTGGCCATGACGCGTAGCCGGATGCGGCCTGACCTTTCCCATCCGATCTTTAAGCCGGTTCGCAAACTCCGTGTTGACTCGCTGCTCTGTTGCACCGAAAAATTCCGCCGGCAATCGTATGTCGGTGCCATAGATCATTTCGTCAGCCGTTGCGTTTAAATCCTCCTTTATCGCGGTTCGGATGCCTAACAACACGATAGGTAAAATTTCAACCCAGTTGCTCGTGCCATGACATTTTATCGCCGCCTTTAACTGTCTGTGCAGCCGCTCTACCATCCCGTTAGCTGCGGGATGATAAGCGGTCGTGCGTAAGTGTTTGGCGCCAAGCAACTGGCACAATTCTTCGAACAACCGCGATTCAAATTGGCGTCCTCGGTCGGTCGTGATTCTCATAGGTACGCCAAAGCGTGCTATCCAAGTGTTAAGGAGGGCCGACGCGACGGTTGCCGCTTCCATGTCAACAATGGGAATAGCTTCGGGCCAACGCGTGAAACGATCGATACACGTTAGACAATATCGATACCCTTGCGAATACGGCATGACGATAATGTCTAAGTGTATGTGCTCAAACCGGCCCGGTGCTGTTTTAAAAATTCCAACTTTCGAGGATACGTGCCTGGTGACTTTACAACGCTGGCACGGAATACACTGTCGCGTCCAATTTCGACAATCTTTATTAACGGACGGCCAGACGAAACGTGTTGTCACCAGTTTCTGGGTGGCACGTATACCGGGATGGGAAAGACCATGCAACGATTGAAAAACAGCGCGACGCAACGGTTCCGGTACGTATGGTCGCGGGGTTTCGCGCGAAAGGTCACAGAATATACCGACATCCTGATCGGGAAATCGTATTTTTCTTAATATCAGCGCGCTAGAGCCTGACTTAATAATTTGTTTTAACTCTGCATCTGTCGCTTGCGCTGCTGCTAACATTCGATGGTCGACCGATTTCCCGATCGCCTCTATTCGAGATAGGGTATCGGCCACGGTGTTATCCATACCCTTAATATGTCGGATGTCCGTCGTGAATTGTCCCACGAAATCTAATTGCCGGAATTGTCTTGGAGAGCACTTGTCCGGATTCTGCTGAAACGCATATATCAGGGGCTTATGATCCGTGAAGATCACGAAATCTCTTCCTTCGACGGCGTGTCTAAACCGTTTTACCGCCGTGTACATCGCGAGAAGTTCGCGGTCAAACGCGCTGTATTTTCGTTGCGCGAGGGATAAGGATTTCGTCATAAAACCCAGAGGCTGCCATTTATCGTTAACGCGTTGTTGGAGTACCGCTCCTATCGCATAATCGGATGCATCGAACGCGAGGCTAATGGGCGCGCCAGGAATCGGATGCGCTAACATCGTCGCGTTAGCTAAAGCGCGCTTCGACACGCGGAAGCTCCTTTCGGAATCGTCGGACCACTCAACGGTCGCGTTGCACTTCGTAGTGCCTTTTAACAATTCGTTGAGTGGTTGCAAAATTTTCGCTACTCCCGGTATGAAACGTCGATAAAAGTTAATCATACCGAGGTATCTTCGTAGTTCTTTGATAGTTGAAGGTCGCGGTACGTTTGTTATTGCTTCAACGCGTTCGGACATGGGTTTTATGCCCTCCGCGGTAACGGTATAGCCAAGAAATCGTATTTCGCGCACGCCGAATTCGCATTTCGCGAGATTGATTACGACCCCATATTCGTCGAGGCGTTTGAACAAAATCCGCAAGTGCTCGCGGTGTTGTTCCTCATTGTCGGACGCGATGAGGAAATCGTCAATATACGCGTAGACGAAATCGAGACCTCTCGTGATTTCGTCCACGAATCTTTGGCACGTCTGGGCAGCATTTCGTAGCCCAAACATCATATTGGTCGCTTCGAAAAGACCGAAGGGTGTCGTTATCGCGGTCTTTTCTACGTCTTCCGGCGCGACCGGAATTTGATGGTAAGCGCGAACGAGATCGATTTTAGAAAAGATGCGCTTACCATATAAATTCTGCGCAAAGTCTTCGATGTGCGGCGGTGTGTACCTATCCGGTATTGTGCGGGCGTTGAGAGCCCGGTAGTCGCCGCACGGTCGTATGCCTCCGTCCTTCTTCGGTACTATGTGCAAAGGTGATGCCCACGGACTTCGCGATGGTCGCATCACGCCTTGGTCTATCATAATTTCGAACTCCGCCTTGGCCAGCTTGAGTCGATCGGGGGCCAGGCGGCGTGGTTTGGCGTGGACGGGGGTTCCTGGTGTCGTGCAGATATGGTGCTGCACTCCATGTTTCACTGCAGATCGCCGGAAGACAGGTGGTCGGGTTAGCTCCGGAAATTCAGCCAACAATCGATGATACGGCGATTTATCATCGATGGTCTTAATGGATCCTTGATCGGTGCTGGCTACGAATCCCCTCGTGGACAGTCGGGTTGTCTTGTCCAAGAGCCTCTTGTTCCTCGGGTCGACGAGTAAGCCGTAGTGGCTCAAGAAATCGACGCCGATGATGGGCGTTTTTACGTCCGCGATTACAAAACGCCACTTAAAGTCGCGACGTAAATTCAGTTCAAGGGACAGCGTGATCGTCCCGTACGTCGCGATACGAGTTCCATTCGCCGCAAATAATTCATACGCGCACTTACTCGCGTGGCCTCGCACCATTCTTCGCGGATATACACACGCGTCCGCACCGGTGTCAATTAAGAAAGCGACATTCGTTCGTTGGTCGCGGATGTAAATGCGGCGGGTCTCCAAGCCGTCGTCGTTCGCCGCGTTCACGGACGGCTGGACGCGTTTCCCGACTTCCACCGGCACGGAGATCTGCATTTTCGCGCCCGCTCCCGATACAGGTCGTGATAATAACACAAACCGTTCCGTGAACTCGAACGGCGTCGACGTCTCTTGGGAGAACGCGAACGCGAACGCGCGTGTCGGCGGCCGCTGATACTCAGCGCGTTGATTTTCTGATGTAATTGCCGCATCAGAATGTTGCGTGTTCATATCACGTCGGGGTCACCAATGTGACGGTTAAGTGCGTGGAGCGGCCGGCTAGGTGAAAAGAGAATTCACGTTTCGTCCCGGGACTACCGGTGGACTCGTCAGTAAGGCTATGCCCGGTAGTCCCTGCCTTAGACGTAGAGGGAATCTCGCTAGGTACGGTATTTGTATCATTCACCCGTATATTCGACCGCTAGCGAGATAGACAGGCAGACTCGTTGTCTGTCGTAGCCCTCTGGTGTTGGGCGGTTGGTACCCGCGGATCGCCCGGGAGGTGTTGCTCCGCGTTGATGCCTCGACCTGTCGGCGTCCTATTGATACCGATCCGCCACACAGCCTCCCCCTAGTGCTATAGCGTGACCCCAAAGCTATAGCGCGATACAAGTTAGAGGGAATGGCTCGTCGTCGTCGGTGATGGAAGGCTGATCGTTGTGGGGACGAGGCCGGCTGCTGGCTCCTTCTGCTGACGTGCTGCTGGAGGTGATGCCCATGAACTATTTGCGATGGATACATCACTTCTTAGCTTGGTCGTCATCTCGTATTCGGTCGCCTGCTTGCTTGGCGTGTTCGTTGGCGGTGATTGGCTCTTCCTCTGACTCCAGATCAGAAGGTTACGTGTTCAATATCACGTCGGGGTCACCAATGTAGAGGAGTGGTCCACACATAATTATGCGTGATAGTTTATATTTAGTTTATTGGGTGTAGTCACAATACACTCGTCACCGTGTACAATTCTTCGAACATAAATACGCGTGTGTTCGGAGAATTCTTGTGGATACTTCGTGCATGCGATGGCTATAATAGCGAACGTTATACCCTTTGCTCAGCACACGGCTTGTTTATATATACTGGTCGGGGAACAGTCGACAAATTCGAATTCGACTGCGTTCGACGGTTGAGAGTAGCGGCAGCATTCTTTTGCTCGAAGTTCATTACTCCTTACCATACCTATGACCTAACAGTCATGATACTCCGAACAAAACATTAACAGGATTTGAATTGATTTGCTCGCGTGCCGCTACACGTATTACGTTATAACGTTATACCATATAGCGTAATGTTATATAACGTTATACTATATAACGTTATACCATATAACGTATTACGTTATAACGCTATACCATATAACGTAATACGTTCTAACGTTATACCATATAACGTAACACCTTATAACGTAATACGTTATAACGTTATACCATATAACGTAATACGTTATGACGTTATACCATATAGCGTTATGTTATATAACGTAATACGTTATAACGTTATACTGTATAACGTAATAAGTTATAACGATATACTGTATAACGCAATACGTTATAACGTTATACCATGCAACGTATTAGGTTATAAGCTTATACCATATAACGTAATACTTTATAAGGTTATGCCATATAACGTTAGGTTATAAAACGCATTACGTTATAACGTTATACCATGTAACGTAATACGTTATAAGCTTATGCAATATAACGTAATACGTTATAACGTTGTACCTTATGACGTTATACTATATAACGTTATACCATATAACTTTATACTATATAACGTAAAACCATATAACGTATTACGTTATAACGTTATACCATATAGCGTAATTCGTTATGACGTTATACCATATAACGTTATGTTATATAACGTTATACTATATAACGTTACACCATGTAACGTATTACGTTATAACGTTATACTATATATCGTAATACGTTATAACGTTATACCATATAACGATATGTTATATAACGTAATACGTCATAACGTTACACCATGTAACGTATTACGTTATAACGTTATACCATATAGCGTGATGTTATACAACGTAATACGTTCTAACGTTATGCCATGTAACGTAATACGTTATAAGCTTATACAATATAACGTAATACGTTAAAAGTTGTTCCTTATGACGTTATACTATATAACGTTATACCATATAACGTTATACTATATAACGTAAAACTATATAACGTATTACGTTATAACGTTATACCATATAGCGTAATACGTTATGACGTTATACCATATAACGATATGTTATATAACGTAATACGTTATAACATTACACCATGTAACGTATTACGTTATAACGTTATACCATATCGCGTGATGTTGTATAACGTAATACGTTATAACTTTATGCCATGTAACGTAATACGTTATAAGCTTATACCATATAACGTAGTACGTTATAAGATTATACCATATAACGTTAGGTTATATAACGTAATACGTTATAACGTTATACCACATAACGTATTACGTTACAACGTTATACCATATAACGTAATATGTAATAACGTTATACTATTTAACGTTACACCATGTAACGTATTACGTTATAACGTTATACCATATAACGATATGTTATATATCGTAATACGTTAGAACGTTACACCATGTAGCGTAATACGTTATAAGCATATGCCATATAACGTAATACGTTATAACGTTGTACCTTAAAACGTTATACTATATAACATTATACCATATAACGTAATATGTTATGACGTTATACCATGTAACGTATTACGTTATAACGTTATACCATATAGCGTAATGTTATATAACGTAATACGTTATAACGTTACACCATGTAACGTATTACGTTATAACGATATACCATATAGCGTAATACGTTATAACGTTATACCATATAACGATATGTTATACAACGTAATACGTTATAACGTTACACATTGTAACGTATTACGTTATAACGTTATACTATATATCGTAATACGTTATAACGTTATACCATATAGCGTAATGTTATATAACGTAGTACGTTATAACGTTATACCATATAACGTTATACTATATAACGTTATACCATATAACGTATTACGTTATAGCGTTATACCATATAACGTAATACGTTATAACGTTATACCACATAACGTATTACGTTAGAACGTTATACCATATAACGTAATATGTTATAACGTTATACCATACATCGTTATACAATATTACGTAATACCATATACCGTATTACGTTACAACGTTATACCATACAACGTAATACGTTATAACGTTATACCATATAACGTAATACGTTATAACGTTGTACCATATAACGATATACCATATAACGTTATTCTATATAACGTAAAACCATATAACGTATTACGTTATAACGTTATTCCATATAGCGAAATGTTATATAACGTAATACGTTATAACGATATACCATATAACGTAATACGCTAAAACGTTATACCATATAGCGTAATACGTTATAACGTTATACCATATAACGATATGTCATATAACGTAATACGTTATAAGGTTATTCCATATAACGTTAGGTTATATAACGCAATACGATATAACGTTATACCATATAACGTAATACGTTATAACGTTATACCACATAACGTATTACGTTACAACGTTATACCATATAACGTAATATGTTATAACGTTATACCATGTAACGTATTACGTTATAGCGTTATACCATATAGCGTAATGTTATATAACGTAATGGGTTATAACGTTATACCATATAACGTTATACTATTTAACGTTTTACCATATAACGTAACACCTTATAACGTAATACGTTATAACGTTATACCATGTAACGTTATGTTATATAACGTATTACGTTATAACCTTATACCATATAACGTAATACGTTATAACGTTATACCATATAACGTGATACGTTATAACTTTATACCACATAACGTGATACGTTATAACGTTATACCACATAACGTATTACGTTATAACGTTATACTGTATTACGTAATACGTTATAACGTTATACCATATAGCGTGATGTTATATAACGTAATACGTTATAACGTTATGCCATGTAACGTAATACGTTATAAGCATGTCGGGTTTACATTAGAATTAGAGTTAGGGGCGTGAAACGAATCTTCGTTTGGTCTACACGTGTTGTTAAGCAATAGAGAAGACATCGAGTAGTGCAAGTACGATTATCTTAGAACTGGACAAGTAACCGCGGTAATTAGTTACTCGAGAAACTAATGACAATGATCCTAGGTTCCATAACGAATCCGCGGTCGACGGGATGGTAGATTAACGTGCTCGCAAATTCTAAGTCGGACTCTTGGTTAAGACGTGAAACATCCACCGAGCGTACAGACTTTAAGTAACTCGCTAATACGACCTCACGAGAGAATGACTCTCCGTCGCGATGATGCTGCAGAGGAAAACTATGATGGGGTGTGTCTAAGGACACGAGATCATCGGATTCGTCGAGGAAAGCCTTCGTTCAGAAAGTAAGGGAAATTGGCGTTGCTGCTAATTGGTCAATCTCCATATCGGTGGTTAGAAAAAGATGCTAGCCACCCTCGGGGGAAAGTTGCTAGTGGGAGACGCCGTTCGTTGAAAAATAGGTCTCTCCTATCTTCCCGTAGCTGGGACAAAGACTGTTTGTTTGAAGGACTTTAGTCAACTAAATCCTAAGATTTATAACGGGCCCTCAGGCTAGCTGAACATGTACTGCGGAGACGCATCGACATCTGGCAATCATCTTACTCGAAGAATAGGGTCTGCGTGTGGCGAGCCACGGGACAGAAACCGTTGGAATGTTTACTGTCGCGTGCCGCCACGTATATTTCTTTTAAGGTGAGCTATAGAATTACTCCATACCTTTGTTAGACAAAGCGTTCATCCCGTGACCGCGGCTACGTTCGGCGACTGACTGTCGCCTCGAGCCCAAGCTCACTATCACGACACTCGAACAATTACAATCGGATTGAATACCTACAATTGTTTAGTTACAGCTATAGTAGACTCTAGATTACAATGTTGCGGGGTAATTCAAAATTCCAAAAGCTCCGGTGTTCTTTCATCTCCGACACATATAACGTAAAACGTTATAACGTTATACCATATAACGTTATGTTATATAACGTAATACGTTTTAACCTTATACCTTATAACGTGATGTTTTGTAACGTAATACCTTATTACGTTATACCATATAACGATATGTTATATAACGTAATACGTTATAACGTTACACCATGTAACGTATTACGTTATAACGTTATACTGTATAACGTAATACGTTATATCGTTATACGATATAACGTTATGTTATATAACGTAATACGTTATTACGTTATACCACATAACGTTATGTTACATAACGTAACACGTTATAACGATACACCATGTAACGTATTACGTTATAACGTTATACTGTATAACGTAATACGTTATAACGTTATACCATATAACGTAATACGTTATAACGTTATACCAGATAACGTTATGTTATATAACGTAATACGTTATAACCTTATACCATATAACGTTATGTTATATAACGTAATACGTCATTACGTTATACCATATAACGTTATGTTATATAACGTAATACGATATAACGATATACCACATAACGTATTACGATACAACGTTATACCATATAACGAAATATGTTATAACGTTATGACATATAACGTTATGTTATATAACGTAACACGTTATAACGTTATACCATATAACGTTATGTTATATAACGTAATACGTTATTGCGTTATACCATATAGCGTTATGTTATATAACGTAATACGTTATATCGTAATACCACCTAACGTATTACGATACAACGTTATACCATATAACGAAATATGTTATAACGTTATTACATATAACGCTATACTATATAACGTAATACGTCATAACGTTATACCATATAACGTTATACTATATAACGTAATACCACATAACGTATTACGATACAACGTTATACCATATAACGAAATATGATATAACGTTATACCAGATAACGTTATGTTATATAACGTAATACGTTATAACCTTATACCATATAACGTTATGTTATATAACGTAATACGTCATTACGTTATACCATATAACGTTATGTTATATGACGTAATACGATATAACGTTATACCACATAACGTATTACGATACAACGTTATACCATATAACGAAATATGTTATAACGTTATACCATATAACGTTATGTTATATAACGTAACACGTTATAACGTTATACCATATAACGTTATGTTATATAACGTAATACGTTATTGCGTTATACCATATAGCGTTATGTTATATAACGTAATACGTTATATCGTAATACCACATAACGTATTACGATACAACGTTATACCATATAACGAAATATGTTATAACGTTATTCCATATAACGGTATACTATCTAACGTAATACGTCATAACGTTATACCATATAACGTTATACTATATAACGTAATACCATATAACCTATTACGTTATAACCTTATACCATATAACGTTATGTTATATAACGTAATACGTCATTACGTTATACCATATAACGTTATGTTATATGTGTATTTTCGTACGTTCGCGGGGAGACGCGATCTCGAAGAAGCGCGTCAACGGGAGGCGTAAATTCCCGTTACGATTGACTGATCGACGCCACGAATCGTGCGATCCCTTATTTCTTTTGGGATAATAAGGGTAGTTAAATAATGGACAACGCTGCGGTAACAGGTTGCGTATATTTATCCAATCCAACAACTTGATGTGATACACGATTAATATACAATACGGATGAATACGACCTGACTATATTCGCCTTGTTGACTGACTGACTTGCGTGGATCCTGGAGGTAAACTGGCTTGCTCTGCTGTCTGAACTAGAGAGTTGTGTTGTTTTCGAGCCTCTCTTCGCTCTTATATCCTACTGAAGAACAGCTTGAGGTGGGGGTGTCCCTTGACCGAAGGACAAAGGTTTGTTCCTCACATCTGGTGTTAGAAAGTGAGGGTAATTATCCGCGCTGCTGATTTATTGAGAAACATTCTCATGAAGCAAGATATAAGGAAGTCTCCCATCGCCGTGGGTCGGGGGTGACTTCATTCTTGGGGAAAACCAGTCGTTTTCAGTTGGGTTTTCCCGGTCGGTGACTACCTGCTTTTCCGTGCCTTTTTAATAGCCTAATAAACTAAGGATTTTTCCTAAGTCCGGACATAAACCGAAAATACTTCTAGCCAAATAGTTTGATTGGCAACATGTGGAAACCATTAGCTAAAAGTGGACGTTTGATGGCCGGTACTTGAGTTTATTGAGGGTCGGGAAGAAGGTAGTTGGGCCGCTTTCTGCCAGGTAACGTCGGCTGGGGTGCAAATGTGCCATGCGACGTAACATCCTCCCCCCGTTGAGAGGGCACCGATCAACTTCTGTACATGGGTTAGATGGGGGTGTGATCCCCTTCCTCCGGCGTCAGTGATTGTCCGGACTCTTCTTGATCTGGTTGACATGGCAGGGGAACCAATCGCTTGACACCGCGGTCCAGGATGCTCGATGATGTCTGCACCGTCGCTGTTCGGATTATGCCATCAGCTCCGGGATGGACCTTGACTACACGTCCCAAGGGCCATTGTATCGAAGGAACGTTGTCTTCTCTGAGTAGGACGATCGTGCCTTCTTGTATGTTGTGTCCACCCTTGATCCATTTACTGCGGCTGTTAAGTTGATTCAGGTACTCTTTGTGCCAGCGTTTCCAAAAATGTTGCTTAATTTTCTGGATGTGCTGCCATCTGGAGAGCCGGTTGGAAGGTGTGTCCCTGAAATCTCGGTCACGCACACTCATTAATGAGTCGCCGATGAGGAAATGACCCGGCGTGAGGACGAGGAGATCCTTGGGATCAGTGGATATGGGTGTTAATGGTCGAGAGTTGAGAACTGCTTCTATTTCGATGATGAGTGTGTTGAATTGCTCGAAAGTAAGCAGTTCATTACCGACGACGCGTCTAAAGTGATGCTTGAAGGATTTCACCGCTGCCTCCCACAACCCGCCGAAATGTGGAGAATGAGGGGGTATAAAGCGCCATTCGATTTGCTTGTTAGCTAAGAACGTGGTCACCTTTTCGTTGTGATCGTCCGATTTTAGCAAGTCGTGGAGCTCCCTTAAGTCGTTGTTGGCGCCGATGAAATTTGAGCCATTATCGGAGTGTATGCTCGAGCAAAACCCTCGCCGAGCGATGAATCGACGAAGAGCGGCGATGAAGGCTTCGCTCGTGAGATCGCCAACGAGCTCGATGTGTACTGCCTTGACAGCTAGGCATACAAATATAGCTACATATGCCTTGATCTGGCGGCGGTTACGATCTCGTTTTTCCTTGATGTAAAATGGCCCACAATAGTCGACGCCGACGTTGGTGAATGGTCGAGATTCAGTTACTCGCGCCTCCGGCAGATTGCCCATTATGTAATCGACCGGTGGTGGATGAACACGAGCGCAGCGGACGCAATTTTTTATTGTCTGCCATACTTGACTTCTGCCATCGATGGGCCAGTATCGTTGTCTCACTGCGTATAAAGTCGCTTGTGTACCGGCATGCAGACTGATCTTATGCTCGTTCTCGATTATCCGTGATGTAGTGGGAGATTTGGGCAGGATGATCGGATGCTTTTGCGTGAAAGCCATCGGTGCTTGACTCAGTCGGCCTCCGACGCGCAATATTCCTGCCTTGTCTATAAACGGGTTGAGTCGTTGTAGTTTCCCATTGACCGGCATATTTCGATTCTTCCGGAGCTTGGCTATCTCTTCTGAGAAGTGCGTGTGTTGAAGTAATCGAATGATTTTGTCATGGGAAACCTGTAGTTCTTCGGCGTTCAGTGGCGACGCCCGATTGTGTGGTTGTTTCCACCGAAGACACCGAGCTACGATGCGGATTAACTTTGGCCACGATGAAACTCTGTCTAAGAGGCCGTTGTTGACAGTAGTTGTGGCGAGACAAGTGGCTGCCTTCCGTTCAGGTAGGTCGGCTAAAGGTGTTGGACTCCACATAGGCCAGCATTCCTCGGGTTGCTGCAGCCACCGCGGTCCAGTTTGCCAAATGTTAGGCTGCAGGAAGTCTTCGGGTGATTGTCCTCGAGAAATTAGATCCGCCGGATTGTCATTGGTGGGGACGTGCCGCCAATCCGTGGCGCTGGTTTTGCTCTGGATCTCCGCTACGCGATTTGCCACGAAAGTTTTCAAGGTATGCGGTGAGGCGTTGATCCACTGGAGAACAATGGTGGAATCTGTCCAATAAACTATCCGATTTACCTTGCGCTGTAGTGCTTGCTTGATAACTGTGACTAATGACGTGAGTAACAGTGCGCCACTCAGCTCCAGTCGTGGAATGGTTTGCGTTTTGAGCGGAGCTACCTTCGATTTCGCCGTGAGTAGGTGTGTCTGGACGTTTCCTTGATGATCGAGAGACCTCAGATATACACAGGCTCCGTAAGCCCTCTCGCTGGCATCACAAAAGCCGTGGAGCTCAATCTCGATGGCTGCTTCTATTACGGTCTTGCGTGGGAACCGAATCTCGTTGAGTAGAGAAAGGTTAGTGTAGTAGCGGTTCCACTCGGAATGCAAGTCCGCTGGGAGGGACTCATCCCAGTCAACCTTTAACGACCAGACTCGTTGAAGGATAATTTTTGCACGCACGATCACTGGCGCGAGCAATCCTAGTGGGTCATAGATTCTGGCGATCACGGAGCTGATGGATCGCTTGGTAGCCCGAGAGGTCGTGGCGTTGGCGTCGACCGCGTACAGTATCGCATCGTCCCTGGAATCCCAAAATATGCCGAGGGTTTTTAGGGTTTGAGACTCACCTAATTGTAACCGTCGGCTTTTGTCTTGTTCGGATAATCCCTGAAGGATGCTCTGGTCGTTGGAAGCCCATTCTCGGATATTCAAACCGGCGGATTGGAGCAGTTCGGTTAGCTCCCGTCTGAGGGATAGTACCTCCTCCTTCGTGTCCGCTCCGGTGAGGGCGTCATCGACGTAGAAATCTCGTCGCAAAGCTGATGACGCTTGGGGAAATCGATGTCCTTCATCATCTGCCAACTGCTTGAGACACCGTAGGGCCAGGTATGGAGCTGCCGATAACCCGAATGTCACGGTGTTAAGTTGGTAGGTGTCGACTTCCCCCTTCTCGTTACTCCAAACGATTTTCTGATATCGGCGATCCTCCGGTCGTACTAAGAATTGTCTGTACATCTTCTCGATGTCCCCGGTGAGTACGTACTGGTGCAAACGAAATCTGAGCAGGATGTTGAATAGATCTTCTTGCAGCTTGATCCCTGTATAGAGTGTGTCGTTTAATGACACTCCGGTGCTGCTCGCTGCAGATCCGTCGAACACGACGCGGAGTTTCGTTGTCTCGCTCGATGCTTTGATCACGGCGTGGTGTGGTAGATAGTATCCGCCTTCGTCGGCGTGGTCGGTACTGATTTTGGACATGTGTCCCCGATCTAGATAATCTTGTAGTACCGCTCGATAATCGGCTTCAAAACGTCTGTCCCGCTGGAAGCGGCGGTTTAGAGATGCGAGTCGTTTCATCGCCAATGCCTTGGATGATCCGAGCGACGGGAGCCGTTCGTTGAACGGGAGAGCGACGATGTATCGTCCTTCGCTGGTGCGTCGGGTGTGAGCTCTGAAATGATCTTCGCATCGTCGCTCTGATTCTGATATGTGTTGGATCGGGGGTCCCTCGTCGATTTCCCAGAACCGCGCAAGATCTGCTTGCAGAGCCGTTGTGGATGCGTGAAAGGTGCTTGTCGCGGTTGAGGAAGTAGGACTCCCCCCGATTACCCAGCCGAATCGTGTCTTCTGCAAGCGCAGGCCTGGTTCGTCCGGTTGCGTCAAATTGATTTGTCCGACGCACATCGACGAAAGAGTTGCACCCGAGCTCAATAAGACATCGATCGGGGCAGGTACATGAAATCGGGGATCGGCTAGCTTGATATTCCTGGGTATGTCAAGCGCCGCGCGATCGATGGGTTGGCTCGGGAGCAAGTTCGTTATGGCTGGAATGACGAGGAACGTTAATGTGTGTTCGTACTTGCCGTCAATGGAGGTAACCGTCGCCCGTATGAATCGCCTTGATGTCGTCGTCAACGTATCTAGGACTCCGATTGGGACTGAACACTTCTGTTGCCTGATTCCGAGGGTATCTGCCAGCCTTTCTGTGATGAAGTTCATGCTAGATCCGGTGTCGAGGAGCGCACGGCACTGGATCGGTTTCTGTTTGTTGGTTAGCATGTAAACTTGAGCAGTGATCACTATATCATTGCGCAATGCCTCTGAAACGGATGGTCTGGGGGTGTCGGTCCTAGTCGGAATTCTGGGCCCCTGGCGTCATTGTTTGTGACTATGTGTTCGTCTCGGACTGGCGGGCGGATTCGGGGGCGAGTTCGTCTGTGTTGTCCCCAACTTGTGCCGTCTCGAGGTTTTTCGCTTACCTGTCGGTGATGTGGATGTTGCTGATCCGCTGCTTGATGAGGCGGAACTTCGGCTCGAGGTGCATGAATTCGGACTCGGCGACTGCCTTCCCTGGTGTAACATCGTGTGGTGTCGTCCTCCGCACATCATACATGAGGTGGCGTGACAATCAGGTGCGGTGTGCCCCTTCTTCAGGCAATTCGAGCATAAACCCGCCCTTATAGCGATCTTCAAGCGTCTCCTCACAGTTTTGTTCTTGAATACATCGCATTTCCAGACGGGGTGTTGTCCTTGGCAGGCGGGGCATCCCGGCGCAACCTGTGTCGCCGTGAATGCATGTTTTCGTGATGTGTGTGTACGGGGCCGAGTGGTTTGTGCTGGTGTATATTTTGGTTGTTGACCCCGTGCCTTATCCGCATATGTTGTGTGGCGTGTTGGCGTCTGGGAGGCTGGGCTGGAGGCTTCTAACACCTTGCAGTGACAGTGTAGGAACTTGAACAGATCTCCGGCACTGGGGAAAGGTGTTTGTTCGCTCCTCTCCTTCCACCTGAACCTTGTCTCAGGGTCTAGCTTGGAGGTGAGCAGGTATAGCAACATCGCGTCCGCGGTGGGTTGTTTAAGGGCTTGCAACGCCTTATAATGGGCTTCGGTGTGGTTCAGATACGCGCGTATGTCTTGATGCACTGGCCTCTTCAAAGGGGCAGTATCGAATATCGCCTTCAAGTGATTGTCCACGATCTTGGTTGGTTCATTGTACCGGGTTTCCAGCAGTGTCCATGCCACGGAATAATTGTTGGCTGTGGTAGCCAAGGAGGCTATCAAGTCGGCAGCTTCATGCGTTAGACACGACCGTAGATATATGAGTCGTGCACAGTCATCCAGGCGGGCATTTTCGTGTATTGAACACCGGAATTGATCCGCGAATCCAGGCCAATCTTCATACGCTCCCGAAAATGTTGGTAGCTGCATTTTTGGTATCGCGAGGTCCTGGAGCCCGAGCTCTGAGTTCGGTGTGCACGGTGGTGTGGGTGTATTCCTGTCGCTTGGGTCCCTTCTTGTCGTCGAGGAGTTTGGTGCTTGGATTCTGTCGAACAGCCTTAGGATCCGTGTGTTAATCTCATAATGCTCTTGCAATAACGCGGTTGCACGATCCATTTCCCCCTCATCTAACGCTTCCAACTCATCTTGGACCGCACTTAGCTTCCTCCAAGTCTCGTCAAACGTTTGGCGGCAAGATATCAGGCAGTGTTTTTCTACCTGTTCAGCCTCTTCGAATTCGTCGAGCTGACGTTTCGTGAATGCGAATCGGTTGGCTAAGGCGCTTCGTCTCCGCCGCAGTGTGCTGATAGATTCCGTCTGAGCCATATTTGAAATTAGTGGTAGGAACGATCTTGCTTTGATCAAATGGACGTTGATCTGGGAATCGGTTGCTACCCGGTGCAGTGCGGCGTAGGCTCGTGTAGATGCTGCGCGAAGGAGGTGTTCCTTGCCGATGGCGACTCCTTTTCAGTGACCAAGTTGATGGACTGTGAATTTCACGTGGCACTGTATAGTCACTGGTCAGTGGACTCTTCGTTGGCACGTGATCCGGCTCGAAGGACCATGTATTTTCGAACGGATGCGTGTCAACACTATCCACTGGTCACTGAATTATCCGGCTCGAAGGACCATGTATTTTCGTACGTTCGCGGGGAGACGCGATCTCGAAGAAGCGCGTCAACGGGAGGCGTAAATTCCCGTTACGATTGACTGATCGACGCCACGAATCGTGCGATCCCTTATTTCTTTTGGGATAATAAGGGTAGTTAAATAATGGACAACGCTGCGGTAACAGGTTGCGTATATTTATCCAATCCAACAACTTGATGTGATACACGATTAATATACAATACGGATGAATACGACCTGACTATATTCGCCTTGTTGACTGACTGACTTGCGTGGATCCTGGAGGTAAACTGGCTTGCTCTGCTGTCTGAACTAGAGAGTTGTGTTGTTTTCGAGCCTCTCTTCGCTCTTATATCCTACTGAAGAACAGCTTGAGGTGGGGGTGTCCCTTGACCGAAGGACAAAGGTTTGTTCCTCACATCTGGTGTTAGAAAGTGAGGGTAATTATCCGCGCTGCTGATTTATTGAGAAACATTCTCATGAAGCAAGATATAAGGAAGTCTCCCATCGCCGTGGGTCGGGGGTGACTTCATTCTTGGGGAAAACCAGTCGTTTTCAGTTGGGTTTTCCCGGTCGGTGACTACCTGCTTTTCCGTGCTTTTTTAATAGCCTAATAAACTAAGGATTTTTCCTAAGTCCGGACATAAACCGAAAATACTTCTAGCCAAATAGTTTGATTGGCAACATGTGGAAACCATTAGCTAAAAGTGGACGTTTGATGGCCGGTACTTGAGTTTATTGAGGGTCGGGAAGAAGGTAGTTGGGCCGCTTTCTGCCAGGTAACGTCGGCTGGGGTGCAAATGTGCCATGCGACGTAACAATATGACGTAATACGATATAACGTTATACCACATAACGTATTACGATACAACGTTATACCATATAACGAAATATGTTATAACGTTATACCATATAACGTTATGTTATATAACGTAACACGTTATAACGTTATACCATATAACGTTATGTTATATAACGTAATACGTTATTGCGTTATACCATATAGCGTTATGTTATATAACGTAATACGTTATATCGTAATACCACATAACGTATTACGATACAACGTTATACCATATAACGAAATATGTTATAACGTTATTCCATATAACGGTATACTATCTAACGTAATACGTCATAACGTTACACCATGTAACGTTATACTATATAACGTAATACCATATAACCTATTACGTTATAACGTTATACCATATAACATTATGTTATATAACGTAATACGTCATTACGTTATACCATATAACGTTATGTTATATAACGTAATACGATATAACGATATACCACATAACGTATTACGATACAACGTTATACCATATAACGAAATATGTTATAACGTTATTACATATAACGTTATGTTATATAATGTAACACGTTATAACGTTATACCATATAACGTTATGTTATATAACGTAATACGTTATTGCGTTATACCATATAGCGTTATGTTATATAACGTAATACGTTATATCGTAATACCACCTAACGTATTACGATACAACGTTATACCATATAACGAAATATGTTATAACGTTATTACATATAACGCTATACTATATAACGTAATACGTCATAACGTTATACCATATAACGTTATACTATATAACGTAATACCATATAACCTATTACGTTATAACGTTATACCATTTAACGTAATACGTTATAACGTTATACCATATAAAGTTATGTTATATAACGTAATACGTTATAACGTTATACCATATAACGTTATGTTATATAACGTAATAGGTTATTGCGTTATACCATATAGCGTTATGTTATATAACGTAATACCTTATTACGTTATACCATATAACGATATGTTATATAACGTAATACGTTATAACGTTACACCATGTAACGTATTACGTTATAACGTTATACTGTATAACGTAATACGTTATATCGTTATACCATATAACGTTATGTTATATAACGTAATACGTTATTACGTTATACCACATAACGTTACGTTACATAACGTAACACGTTATAGAGATACACCATGTAACGTATTACGTTATAACGTTATACTGTATAACGTAATACGTTATAACGTTATACCATATAACGTAATACGTTATAACGTTATACCAGATAACGTTATGTTATATAACGTAATACGTTATAACCTTATACCATATAACGTTATGTTATATAACGTAATACGTTATTACGTTATACCACATAACGTTACGTTACATAACGTAACACGTTATAACGATACACCATGTAACGTATTACGTTATATCGTAATACCACATAACGTATTACGATACAACGTTATACCATATAACGAAATATGATATAACGTTATTCCATATAACGCTATCCTACATAACGTAATACGTCATAACGTTATACCATATAACGTTATACTATATAACGTAATACCATATAACCTATTACGTTATAACGTTATACCATTTAACGTAATACGTTATAACGTTATACCATATAACGTTATGTTATATAACGTAATACGTTATAACGTTATACCATATAATGTTATGTTATATAACGTAATAGGTTATTGCGTTATACCATATAGCGTTATGTTATATAACGTAATACCTTATTACGTTATACCATATAACGATATGTTATATAACGTAATACGTTATAACGTTACACCATGTAACGTTATGTTATATAACGAAACATGATATAACGTTATTCCATATAACGCTATACTATATAACGTAATACGTCATAACGTTATACCATATAACGTTATACTATATAACGTAATACCACATAACGTATTACGATACAACGTTATACCATATAACGAAATATGATATAACGTTATACCAGATAACGTTATGTTATATAACGTAATACGTTATAACCTTATACCATATAACGTTATGTTATATAACATAACACGTTATAACGTTATACCATATAACGTTATGTTATATAACGTAATACGTTATTGCGTTATACCATATAGCGTTATGTTATATAACGTAATACGTTATATCGTAATACCACATAACGTATTACGATACAACGTTATACCATATAACGAAATATGTTATAACGTTATTCCATATAACGGTATACTAGCTAACGTAATACGTCATAACGTTATACCATACAACGTTATACTATATAACGTAATACCATATAACCTATTACGTTATAACGTTATACCATTTAACGTAATACGTTATAACGTTATACCATATAACGTTATGTTATATAACGTAATACGTTATAACGTTATACCATATAACGTTATGTTATATAACGTAATACGTAATTGCGTTATACCATATAGCGTTATGTTATATAACGTAATACGTTATATCGTAATACCACATAACGTATTACGATACAACGTTATACCATATAACGAAATATGTTATAACGTTATTCCATATAACGGTATACTATCTAACGTAATACGTCATAACGTTATACCATACAACGTTATACTATATAACGTAATACCATATAACCTATTACGTTATAACGTTATACCATTTAACGTAATACGTTATAACGTTATACCATATAACGTTATGTTATATAACGTAATACGTTATAACGTTATACCATATAACGTTATGTTATATAACGTAATACGTAATTGCGTTATACCATATAGCGTTATGTTATATAACGTAATACGTTATATCGTAATACCACATAACGTATTACGATACAACGTTATACCATATAACGAAATATGTTATAACGTTATTCCATATAACGGTATACTATCTAACGTAATACGTCATAACGTAATACCACATAGCGTTACACTATATAACGTAGTACCATATAACGTATTACGTTATAACCTTATACCATATAACGTAATACGTTATAACGCTGTACCATATAACGTTATGTTATATAACGTAATACTTTATAACGTTATACCATATAACGTTATGTTATATAACGTAATAAGTTATAACGTTATACCATGTAACGTAATACGCTATATCATTATACTATATAACGTTATGTTATATAACGTAATACGTTACTACGCTATACCACATAACGTTATGTTACATAACGTAATACGTTATAACGTTATACCATGTAACATATTACGTTATAACGTTATACTGTATAACGTAATACGTTATAACGTAATACTGTATAATGTAATACGCTATAACGTTATACTGTATAACGTAATACGTTATAACGTTATACTGTATAACGTATTATGTTATAATGTTATACCATATATCGTTATACTATATAATGTAATACCATGTAACGTATAACGTTATCACGTTATACCATATAACGTAATACGTTATAACGGTATACCATATAACGTTATGTTATATAACGCAATTCGTTATTACGTTGTACCATATAACGTTATGTTATATGACGTAATACGTTATAACGTTATACCACATAACGTATTACGTTACAACGTTATTCCATTTAACGTTATACTATATAACGTAATACCACATAACGTATTATCTTATATCGTTATACCAAATAACGTAATAAGTTATAACGTTATACCAAATAACGTAATAAGTTATAACGTTATACCATAAAACGTAATACGTTATAACCTTATACCATATAACGTAATACGTTATAACGTTATACTATAAAACGCAATATGTTATAGTGCTATAGTATATACGGTAATACGTTATAACGTTATACCATATAACGAATTACGTTATAACGTTATACCATATAACGTTATACTATAAATCGTAATATGTTATAGCGCTATACTATATAACGTAATACGTTATAATGTAATACCATATATCGAATTTCGTTATAGCGTTATTACATATAACGTTATGTTACACATCGTATTACGTTATAACGATATACCCTATAACGTATTGCGATATAACACCAGGCCATATATCGTCATACGTTATTACGTTAATAAGTAATACGTTATAACGTTATACCATATAAAGTAACACGTTATAACGTTATACCATATAACGTAATACGTTATAACGTTATACCATATAACGTTATGTTATATAACGTAATACGTTATAACGTTATACCATATAACGTTATGTTATATAACGTAATATGTTATTGCGTTATACCATATAGCGTTATGTTATATAACGTAATACGTTATAACGTAATACCATATAGCGTTATACTATATAACGTAGTACCATATAACGTATTACATTATAACCTTATACCATATAACGTAATACGTTATAACGCTGTACCATATAACGTTATGTTATATAACGTAATACTTTATAACGTTATACCATATCACGTTATGTTATATAACGTAATAAGTTACAACGTTATAAAATGAAACGTAATATGTTATATCGTTATACTATATAACGTTATGTTATATAACGTAATACGTTACTACGTTATACCACATAACGTTATGTTACATAACGTAATACGTTATAACGTTATACCATGTAACATATTACGTTATAGCGTTATACTGTATAACGTAATACGTTATAACGTAATACTGTATAATGTAATACGCTATAACGTTATACTGTATAACGTAATACGTTATAACGTTATACCATATAACGTTATGTTATATAACGTAATACGTTATAACGTTATACCATATAACGTTATGTTATATAACGTAATACGTTATTGCGTTATACCATATAGCGTTATGTTATATAACGTAATACGTTATAACGTAATACCATATAGCGTTATACTATATAACGTAGTACCATATAACGTATTACGTTATAACCTTATACCATATAACGTAATACGTTATAACGCTGTACCATATAACGTTATGTTATATAACGTAATACTTTATAACGTTATACCATATCACGTTATGTTATATAACGTAATAAGTTACAACGTTATAAAATGAAACGTAATACGTTATATCGTTATACTATATAACGTTATGTTATATAACGTAATACGTTACTACGTTATACCACATAACGTTATGTTACATAACGTAATACGTTATAACGTTATACCATGTAACATATTACGTTATAGCGTTATACTGTATAACGTAATACGTTATAACGTAATACTGTATAATGTAATACGCTATAACGTTATACTGTATAACGTAATACGTTATAACGTTATACTGTATAACGTAATGTGTTATAATGTTATACCATATATCGTTATACTATATAACGTAATACCATGTAACGTATAACGTTATCACGTTATACCATATAACGTAATACGTTATAACGGTATACCATATAACGTTATGTTATATAACGCAATTCGTTATTACGTTCTACCATATAACGTTATGTTATATGACGTAATACGTTATAACGTTATACCACATAACGTATTACGTTACAACGTTATACCATTTAACGTTATACTATATAACGCAATACCATATAACGTATTATCTTATATCGTTATACCAAATAACGTAATAAGTTATAACGTTATACCATAAAACGTAATACGTTATAACCTTATACCATATAACGTAATACGTTATATCGTTATACCATGTACCGTAATACGTTATAACCTTATACCATATAACGTAATACGTTATAACGTTACACCATACAACGTTAGGTTATATACCGCAATACGTTTTAACGTTATACCATATAACGTAATACGTTATAAAGTTATGCCGTACAACGTAATACGTTATAACGTTATACCATATAACGTTATGTTATATAACGTAATACGTTATAACTTTATACCATATAACGTTATGTTATATAACGTAATACGTTATTGCGTTGTACCACGTAACGTTAGGTTATACAACGCAATACGTTGTAACGTTACACCATATAACTTGATACGTTAAAACCCTATACCATATAACGTATTTCGTTATAACGTTATACGAAACAACGTAATACGTTATAAAGTTATACCGTATAACGTAATACGTTATAACGTTATACCATACAACGTAATGCGTTATTACGTTCTACCATATAACGTTATGTTATATGACGTAATGCGGTATAACGTTATACCTCATAACGTATTACGTTACAACGTTATACCATATAACGTAATATGTTATAACCTTATACCATATATCGTTATACTATATGACGTAATACCATATAACGTATTACGTTATAACGTTATACCATATAGCGTAATACGTTATAACGTTATACCATATAGCGTTATATTATATAACGTAATACGTTATAACGTTACACTGTATAACGTAATACGTTATAACGTTATACTGTATAACGTAATACGTTATAACGTTATATCATGCAACGTAATACGTTATAACCTTATACCATATAACGTAATACGTTACAACGTTAAACTATATTGCGTAATACGTTATAACGTTATACTATAAAACGCAATATGTTATAGTGCTATAGTATATACGGTAATACGTTATAACGTTATACCATATAACGAATTACGTTATAACGTTATACCATATAACGTTATACTATAAATCGTAATATGTTATAGCGCTATACTATATAACGTAATACGTTATAACGTAATACCATATATCGAATTTCGTTATAGCGTTATGACATATAACGTTATGTTACACATCGTATTACGTTATATCGATATACCCTATAACGTATTGCGATATAACACCAGGCCATATATCGTCATACGTTATTACGTTAATAAGTAATACGTTATAACGTTATACCATATAAAGTAACAAGTTATAACGTTATACCATATAACGTAATACGTTATAACGTTATACCATATAGCGTAATACGTTATAACGTTATACCAAATAACGTAATACATTATAACGTGGTACCATATAACGTTATTCTATATAACGTAATAAATTAGAACGTTATACTATATAACGCATTACGTTATAACGTTATACCATATTACGTAATACGTTATAACGTTATTCTATACAACGTAATATGGTATAACGTTATACCATATAACGTAATACGTTGTAACGTTATACCGTAAACGTTATAACGTTATACAATATGACGTAATACGTTATAACGTTATACGATATAACGTAATACATTATAGCGTTATACCATATGTCGGATTAACATTAGGAGTAGGGTTGTGGGCGTTGAATGAATCTCCACGGGAGTTAGCCATTGGTGCGGTACACACAGGTGTAGTTTATTACAATAATAGAGTTGTTACAGTCTTGACTAATCATCACAGCGGTTTAGCACTCGCGACACTGGTGATAATGGCCTCAGGCCCGACAACGAATCCGCGGTCAATCGAATGATACGGGAACGTGCTTTCTAAGTCTTAGTCTTTGTTGGCGAACGTGAACTAGTTACTGGCCGTAAAGGTGCTACTCCTTTTCGATGAGATCGCGAGGGAGAGAATGACTTTCCCGTGCCGGTGATGCCACGGAGGAAAACTATGTGGGCTGTGTCTAAGGGCACGGGATCCTCGGATTCGTCGAGAAAAGCCTTCGTTCAGAAATTAAGGGAAATTGGCGTTGCTGCTAATTGGTCAATCTCCATATCGGTGGTTAGAAAAACATGGTAGTCGCCCTCGAGGGAAAGTCGCTAGTGGGAGACGCCGTTCGTTAAAAAATAGGTCTCCCCTATCTTCCCATAGTTGGGACAAAGACTGTTTGTCTATTTGAAGGACTTTAGTCAACGAAGTCTTAAGATTTATAGCGGGCCCTCGGACTAGCTGAACATGTACTGCGGAGACGCATCGACATCTGGCAATCATCTTACTGGAAGAATAGGGTCTGCGTGTGGCGAGCTACGGGACCGAGACCGTTGGAATGTTTACTGTGGAGCGTTACAACTATTTTCTTTTCAAAGGAGAGATATAAAATTACTCCATGCCTTTGTTAGACAAAGCGTCCATCCGATGACCGCGGCTACGCTGGGCGACAGACTGTCGGCTCGAGTCAGGGCTCACTATCACCAGTCCCGAACGATTACAATCGGGTTGAATAACTACAATTGTTTCGTTATAGCTATAGTAGGCTCTAAATTACAATGTTGCGGGATTATCCGGATATCCAGAGGCTCCGGTGTTCTTTCGTCCCCGACACATATAACGTACTACGTTATAACGTTATAGCATATAACGTAATACGTTATAACGTTTTGCCACATAATGTATTACGTTACAACGTTATACCATATAACGTAATATGTTATAACGTTATATCATAGAACGTTATACTATATAACGTAATACCATATAACGTATTATGTTATATCGTTATACCAAATAACGTAATACGTTATAACGTTATACCATTTAACGTTATGTTATATAACGTTATACGTTGTAACGTTATACCATATAACGTATTACGTTATAACGTTATACCATATGACGGAATACCATATTTTTTTTCTTCTATGCATCAAAAATGGAAGAAAAACAGCAGTACTCCATCAGCGACATCTACAGCCAGCAGCTACAATTATCACGGACGGCACTCAAATTAATGACTTAAATGTTGTTAATTAGTGGTATAAATGTTATAAATTAATGGCTTAAATATTGATAATTAAGGGCTTAAATGTTGATAATTAATGGTTTAAATGTTGTTAATCGATGATTTAAATGTTGTTAATCAATGATTTAAATGTTGTTAATCAATGATTTAAATGTTAATATAATATAATAAATTAATATCTCAAACGTTGTAAATTAATAGTTTTTTAAAGTAATAGTATATAACGTTTTATTAAATACAAAATTTATATAGAACAGAATAACTATCTTACATGAAACATAATAACTTGAAGTATTAACGAATAGCGCTCTATTGTCTTGTACATCTCGAACAGGAATGAATTTGCCTTATTGCACATTCATTCATTCAACACATACGTGATGCGCTCGTCTAATGTTTTTCTACGTTTTCCTTTTGTCTTCCTCTCTTTCATTCCTCGCTCGTAAAGTACAGATATACATACATCTATGCTCTAACATGCCTTCCTACATTTATATTGTACACTTTGATTTTACATATTTCCTTTCATTTTATATTCATTACTTGTCTAAATTTTTCATATTTTTCTTTACACAAAAACTTTGTAAATATGTCCGCAATATTCTCATCAGGTTTAATTTTAATTACATCAATTGTATTTTCCTCTATATACTTATGTATATAATGATAATGAGTTTCTATATGTTTTGAATTTTTCGTAAAATTTCCATATTTCGCTATATTAATAGTTCCGGAATTATCTTTGTAAATCTTTATTGGCTTATCTATCCGTACATCAAATGTTCCAACCACTTCCTTTATAAATATTATTTCGTAAACTGGTTCTGATAATGCTGTGTATTCAGCAAATGTCGAGTCTTTTGTTACGCATTTTTGTTTTTTGATTTCCAATGAATTAAATACATTACCATATAATCGAATTACATACTCAGTGGTAGACTTCCTATCATTAATATCACCTGCCCAATCGGCATCTACATAACAATCTAAAGTTTCAACCTTTTCATTTTTCTTATACTCTAATTTTAAGTCTTTTGTTAAATACAAATATTTAAGTATTCGCAACGCATATTTATAATGAGTTCCATTGTAAGAGTTTTGAAATCTACTTAATTAGTTAACGCTATAACTTATATCAGGTCTTGTAGCTGAGCTTACATATAATAATGCACCAATCAAATTTCTATGTTTAATATTACTTTCACATACATCATACTTTTCAATTTTCAAATTCGTTTCCATAGGTGTACTATATAATTTACTATTTTACAACTTATACTTGCTTACTAATGACTCAATACATTTTGTCTGGATTAGGTTCATTTCATTTTTTTTTTTTTTTTAATAATAATCATATTCAACGTAAATTCCTAAATATTCTTTTATTTCACCTAAATCTTTCATTTCAAATTTGTCAGCTGAAAGTTTCTTTATATCTTGTATTTTCTCTTTGCTCATGGTAAAAATCAATAAATCATCTACATATACAAGTAAATAAACAATATCTATTCCTTTTTTAAATGTGTGTAGACAGTAATATATATTACTCCTTTTAAATCCTAAATTTATCAGAAATTTATTTAAACATTCATACCAAGCTCTCAGACTCTCTCTTAAACCACATAATAACTTTTCCAGTTTACATACCCTATTCGTACTATCTTCGTATCCTTTCGGTTCGGACAAATATCTTAGAGATTACTTTACCATTTAAGAATGCAGTTTCTACATCCATTTGTTCAATAACTAGGTCCATTTTACAACAATGACATAATAATATTTTTAACGTTTGCTTTTTTGCTACGGGAGAATATATGTCATCAATTACATCTGTTTATTAAAAATCTCTTACAACTAACATAGCTTTATATCTTCCATCTGATTTTCTTGCGTAAATCCACATTACATCCAAAATCTTCTTTTCTTGCATCTTATCAACTAATTTCCACGTTTTAGTTTTATTTAGACGTTCCATTTCTTTATCCATAGCCATTTTCCAATTTTTACAGTCATTACTTTCAATCGCCTCCTCAAATGTAAGAGGAATATCTACACTACAATAATTTGCGTAAATATTATTACTATATATATTTCCTGGATATTTAATTGGTTTTTTTCTCTCGCGTTTTGATTTACGTGGTATACGCACAAAATCAACCTTATTTAAAAGTTCGGTTGCTTTTGCGACAGACGGTGTATATATGTATGTATGTATGAATGTAGAAGTGAAATTATTCCGAACATTGAGCCTGACAATATATATGAAAGTAAATGAAATTGGTGAAGTATGCCTTTTTGCTTTATAAATGCTTAAGTTTATTATTTTGTACAAGAGAAAAAAAAAGTTTATATATTTCTAAGTATTATTGCTTCTAAACATAATAAAATCATTAGACCAACTTTTGATTTTCTCTGTGGCTGATAAATGACACAAATGTGTTGTGTAAATCTAATTTGTATACAACATTTGGTGAACTTACGCATACGATATTCAATTAAAATCTTTAATTGAACTTAATCCGAAACTTGTTTGGTTTGGTCGTCGACATTTGAATCTCCTTATCTTTAGGTATGTTCATTTATTACATCTTTTCTCAAAACTATGTCAATATGGTGAACACTTTCCACTGTGATATAATCAAATCCAAATTTATACAGAAAAAGCACACAAATTTGATTCTCATCTGTAGTCCGTATCGACGCAATTCCTGTCATTTTAAAATAAAGCAACTGATAAAACACCGATCATGTCGTATCCGAATAGCTTCAAATCTAAAAGTGATATATCGAGTGTAGAAAACAATTTTATACTTTTAATTTTACATTTCACGTGTTTTGTGGCACAAAATCTTTATTCTCAAAAATTGAAATATTCCAGAGTGATAAATGGTTGAATTTCATTTTGACTCGATAATTTTCATCTATCTATTTTCTACGGAATCGATCTTCTCATAGAGTAGGACGTGATTTGTACAAATTTTCACACAGAATTAAATCTTTTCGTTGATAAATTTTTAATATAATTTTTAATATCACTAACGAGAAAACAAATCGGTTCCGCAACTTCGGCATCGCGCATATTAAAATTTTTTTAATTACATCACCATCAGAATACTAAATGCCAGATTATTTGTAAAATTAAATATCAGCGAGGAATTATTATTTACATTTATTTTAAAATATTAGTCATAAAAATATTAACATTGATTACAGACTAACTACACTACTAACGAATCCTAACTTATTTAACTACACATTTAACTACGCTAGAATCTGAAACATTTTTCGTGTTTGTGGAATCGATCGTATCATATGTTGCAACTTAATATTTCTGGAATGGAATATTTAAGAATTAAATAAGACGCAAAGTAATTATTATTATAAATACAATATTATAGCGATGGAAGCTAAAAGAAATACTAAATTGTGTAGCAGGAATACACGAATAGAACTTTGATTGTTACAAGCGTAGCCTTCGCAGAAAGAACACGCAATGCTGGATCCCTGAAAATATTCCTCTAATTGGCAGTATCCATCGATTTCTCGTGACGGGACGCAACCTCGCACCGTTACCAATATGTGCCCATCTACATCATGAAGGAAATATGTAGTTATTTTATAGTCTCGGCAGTGTCATAAACAGAAAAAGCTTAAAACTAAGCTAAATGAAAATCAATGTGACGGTGGTAAAAAGCAAGAATTACAAGATTGGATACCAGCGTTGCTAAGTTTAGCGTTGAATGTAGCGTATCAAGTATTTATTTTATATAATTGCTTACAAACGTGAGAAGGAATCTTACGATGCCATTAAAACAACTGACTTCTCAGAAGACTAAATGTGATTTTGATTTTACTAACAAATTAACAGTAAATAAAAAAATAATTCCATGTTTGTATAGTTACTATAAATTGTTATCACTACTTCATATCACTCATCTAACATAGATAGATCTTTGTTGTGGACTTCAATAAATGACTAAATTATTATACGATCATAAATTTTATGTTTATGTTTAAACGTAGCATTATCCTATCGTCTTTGGAAAGTGATACTTCGAAGAATGATTTTGCATGTAAAAATAAATCAAAAAATTAAATGTAACATCTGTCCGAAGAAGCTTCGGTTTTGAAAAAATCGAAATTAAAAATTCATCGAGTAAACGCGTACGTATACTCCACGTCTGTAATTGATTTGTAGTGACAAGCAATACAAGAGTGATAAATATCAGTGATATATCTATTTATCAATTCTACAAATCGATAATTTTGTTAATTTACGTTTATATTATTCAATACAGTATTGATCCCTTTATGAGAGAAAAATTAAGAATTCAAACGTATTTTGATGTTTCATTAATCCTTCAAAAGTCCGTATCTGTCATTTTAGATGCGAAAGATTTATTACATAATATTTTAAACATAACTATATGTGTTTATACAACCGTGTTCCTGTAAATATAGAATGTATCTTTATGTGTTCGCTTGATATTTGATCTGCTAGTATTAGAAGATGTCTACTTCATAGATGTTAAAAGATGTCTAAGTGCCTGTTTAATGTTCGTACTTTGAATGTTAAAAGACGCCTACTGTGGATTTTGTTCAGAATGTCCAAGATACCCTTAGTATGCTTAGGATACATACATATATTAGAATACATATGATTATTATTAAAAAGTCAATATTCCGATCACCATCAGTGTCGCAATTATCCCTTTTCCGGTAAGGGTGTGACAGTATCTGAACTGACATGACGTGAAATAATCTGTGTTCCTCGAAAATTTGGCCATATTTTATTCAGGTCAGGAACTTCCGCAACTTGTATCTTTCAGCAACGTGTCTCTATATTATCCTTCGAAAATACTGAGTTTATAATACTTTATTTATTATTTTAGTACGTCGATTACTGATTGCAGAAGAAACTAAAACTTTTAAAAAATAATATTTTAAGATTCCTACTCAAAAATATTCTTTCTTTGTGACCATGCTGTGACATTTAGTATATTCTGAACAGAACAAATGCTCCTATACGTATTCCAAAGGAACAATTAAAGTGATCAATTTATATACAGAGTGGTTGGTAACTGGTGGTACAAGCGGAAAGGGGGTGATCCTACGCGAAAAAATAAGTCGAAAATATAGAATAAAAATTTTTCGTTTGAGGCTTTGTTTTTGAGAAAATCGACTTTGAATTTTCGCTCGGTACGCGTGCACTTTATCACGTCTCGTTATAACAGATCTCACTGTAGATTTTAAAAAAAATTAAAAAAAAAATTTTTTTTTAATTTTTATTCTATATTTTCGACTTTTTTCGCGTAGAATCACCCTCTTTCTGCTTGTACCACCAGTTACCAACCACCCTTTATATATTAATCTCAAACGCAAATAATATAATATTCAATTAAATTATGAAATTTCATGTGTTACGCTAAAAGTATAAGTATTAAGTAAACATTATTAACTGGAAAGAAAGCCATATCAAAATATTTCTTTAGATTTTCTCAATAATTTTCGAGTGGCGTAAACATTTGAAATAAGATAAAGCTCAAAATCATGAGATGATAATTATGAATAAATATGATATTATAAATTAATTATGAATAAATTATGAATACATAATCGTAAATCCTGGAGAATTGCAACCGAGAGTAGACTGCATGGGAAATTTTAAATGATTAAAAAGCAATATTAGAAGACTCTTGAATTAAAGAAAAGCTAACACTAAAGAATAAAAAAGAATGACTACTGAAAGCATAAAACAAGCTTTAACTGAAGATTAGTTTGTGGCATATGTTTCAAAAATATTACAAATCAATTGAAGATCATAAGAGAAACTACATGCTTTTGAATTATGGCATAATCATTATAAAATCATATGTTTCTTAAGCTACAAAAATATAATTAAAAATCCTTTGTGGTGTTATTGCATTATAATATAATAACCAGTTTTTAATTGAAACACTTTGTATCACAGTTAATAAATAATTCATCAAAAACTGAATATACTCTTGAAAAATGTAAAGCATCTGTGCTGTGTTAATTGCAAAATGTACATTAATTTCGATTGCGTGACATTGTTGTTCAATTTGAAATTTGCATATTTGTAATTAGAAACATGATATACAGAGTGAGCTACATAAAGTATAGCATTTCTGAGTCTGTATACGATAGATAGAGATATGTCTATATACCACCATAAATATAAAGACCATTAGGTATATAAAGTTCTTCCCCCCAATACATTTTTTTTTATCATTGTATTTATCATAGCTTTTTTTTTGTTAAAAAATTCGTACTGTGAAAATGAAATATAGGTCAAAAATAGTACAAATACTTTTCGCAACCACTGTATGTACATAAAAGATTATTTTTTTTATTTCCATTGTAAAAAAATTCCTTGACCTTATCGTGCAAACGTTTTCTTTTGATATTTTATGCAATGAAAAATCCAATGTCGCAATGTCTAGTAATGAGAGTTGCATTAATATTAAACTTGTGCTCGTTTAATTACTATATTTAAATGAAAAATAATTTGTTACCACTTTGTATTTCCTCAATAAATTTGCTAATAAAGCATTTACGAGTCTCATTTGCATAACATTTTTTTCATTCTTACTCATACATAAAATATACCGACAGTTTTGCAAGAAGAAACGCTTTACAGATATGTAAACGTTTCATTTGTAAGTGTTCGCATATGTCACTTATATGACATTTGGACAATACAAACACATTTCTTGACATAGTCTAAGGACTACCAAGGTACTAGCTATTTAGTATGTAGAAGCGTGTGCGAATGCAATCAACGTTAATATAAGCACGTAGTAGATATGTGCATATGCGATTTACATACATGTATACGATGCGTGCACGTAATGAAGGTGAGCGCACGCAACGGTAATTTACAACTGGATATACTTTATACGCACAATCGATGACGCTTTTAAAACAATTCTGCGACTCGTTTTGGGGACAGAGAACTAAGTCGAAATAAGGCGTCGGGACGTAAGGATCGTTGCACTCTCTTGTATGTCCGTTTGTCAAATCGGTATTGCATTGGTAACACCATAGATTTCCTCCTGTTGTGTATTCTGTTAAGTAGTTGAATTTTCTCGATTTTAAAGTAGTCAACAAGTAAGGTTGAAAAGAATGTTAAGCTTAGAAGTAAACAAAGTTAAAGGTGAAGTAACGGAATTAATCTAACTATAAATCATTACAGCTATATACAAGATATTAATGAATATCATGGTGGTGACACTTTGCATAATTGCAATTATTCTTTGTGAATTGTAAGTGGATCTTTCGTGAATTACTAAACTTTTTCGACTAAGAATTATAACAAAATACTTACAATAATTACTGTCTATTAAATTTGTTTTGAATTGTCCTAATACTTATCAATTGCGTTAATAGTAAATTTAACTAAGTGTCATTTCCATTGAACGCTTACACAAAAATAATATTAAAAGCTACCGATTTAAGCTCTACTTACCCAAATTCATGAGAACGATTATTATCGCCAAACTTACTTGTGCAGCCATGTTGGTTCTACCTGCTATCTTATCTATGATAATAAAGGTAAGAACTGTAGCAGATGTCTGCAGTGCAGATGTTAAACGTATTAAGAAATACATACATATTATGCATACAATCTTCCTCGTGTACGTAATAATCTATAAACGTTAAAATTATCAAACAACATTGTTCCTCAGTGTTGTATTTAATAATTGAATAATCACCATAAAGTAAGTACCATAAAAAAACTGTACAGAGTAATTGCATTTTCAAACCCTTCCAATCATATATTTTTTAAATTCTCGTTTAGAATTATAGTGCACAGATATTACGTTAGAATACAAATTTAAAAATCAAGCTGTAATATCTTTCGAATTATTGTAAAAAAACACGGTGTTAATATTAAAACTAAGTGTGAATATTAATACATATTTACAAATAACATTAATAGAAAAGTGAATAATATAGACAAGTGATAGTGACAAGTTTTAACCGCATATCACCTATCGTTTCTTTTAAGAACCACGCATACATAAATTTTCATTTATTTCACTATTTGGTAAGCTTGAAATTGGTAGTCTATGTTTCTACGTTTGAGAATATCATTCTTTAAAATTTTTCTCGAAAACGTATATTTCCATTAATATGAAAAGACATCGCTCTTATCCGCTTAGAGAAACCTCACGGATTACGTATATTTTTCTAATGCGCACATTTATGTACAAAGTTTAAAATTCTTACTGCTTAGTATCTTCAGTTATTTGTCGAAAAATTGCGGATTGAATTTTTAACGATAATACAGTACAATCGGTCGATATATATTTATTGCTCGTCACAATTTTCGATAATAATATATTCCATCTGTAGAAGCTAAGTAGCATTCCGTGATATAAACATTAGCCAAATTTGATATTTCATAAGCCTCTTCGTTTGTATGTACAATACACATATAAGTTCAAGTACATATATAATATACATATATTTACTTCTTTATGCTTGTAAGGTCGTGCTTAATGAATTTAATCGCAAATGCAATTTGACAAATATACACAATAACATCCGAATTTTTATAATGAACACACATACAAGCAATGGCCATTGCTCAATCAGCATAAAGTTATTAGTCGTTAAATATAATTCTATAGACATGAGCTTCTCGAAGTATTCGATATACAAATCTGCTAGCCAATTTATTCTTAAAATTTGGACAATAGAAATTGTGTGGAAAGTCACATTTCTATCTGGAATTCTTTCATAGGTATTTCGTTGTTTTCATTTCGTTATGAAACAAGAAAGAAACAAGACGGAAACGTTTATATAAATATATCAGAAGTCATTCTAAAGTAATGGAACAAATCTGGTGAATTTCCTTATAGACTATCGCAAGTTTAATTTAACCACGAAAAGAAGTTTGATTATTTAATAATTTGTATCTTGAGTCTGTACGAAATAGGAATTTACGATCTCGCTACAGAAAATACAAATAAAAATTATGTGCGTATATAGAAAACAATAAAAATATACAGAAAAATAATTTATTCGTTAGTCAAAAATTAATCTAACAACGCTGAATTTTTAATTTTTTTTTCTTTTTTTCGAATATTCATTGTATGATACATACTCGTGGCACGATGTGAAATATTAGTGAACAATGTATATATATGCTTAATGTGTGTGTTTTCAAGTCTTAGAATACGCTATGAATCGATTAACGAGCAACGCCTGTAAGGCCGATCGCAATCAACTCTATATTTTGATATATAAAGGTTACGCGCTGTTATAAAAACAGCCCAAAACTACAGCTCCAAGAGCGGACAACAAAGTAAAGGAAATTGTTGGCGAAATTGTAATCGAACTATTGCAACCGTCCTCCGTGCATAATTCACAAAATTCCAGCTTCTTATCGTCCGTGGTTAATGTAGGGATCATTGCATTTATCGATTTGCACGGGTCAACGGTTTCAGTCTTCGCTGTTTGGCAACTTCTCATTGTGATGTTTTGATATTTATCTAATAAACATAAATAAAAGTTCTTTCGCTTACATTCGTTCGGTGGATAATTGGTAATTAAATAATCAGGTAGGTAATTAATCAGATAAATGATAATTTGAATAATAATTATACGTTTGAATATAAAGATAATAGTAGAAGTATGGCGCAACAGATTTTCGTTTGGCACTTTTACCCTCGTATTCATGCATTCGCTTGTTTATTCACACCATTTCTAAATTTGAAATCTATCACGATGATGAACTAAAATTCTCATATTCTGAATAATTTACCTTTCAAAATCATTTTAGCACACGCCATTGGGGCGACAAGTTGGTGATCCAAATCGTCAACCTCAAAAATTGGAGCTGCCCAAGTTAAAGCTTTGTGCTGTTGAATTCTCAGTTTCCAATCCAGCATGTGGTCTAAAGTACACTCGACAAGTTCAAGGTTATGTGCCTTAGGATCTGCTTCACAATTAGGATGCGTTAATGAAGTACACACATAGCATCTTACATTCTTATCTGTGAAACAAAAAGAACAGTTATTTGTAATACAAAGTACGTCCTTATAAAAACAATTTTTTCAGAATTAGAATTGTTTCCGCCGCATAATATTAAACGTACAGGACGTTAGATAAGCCTGAAAACGGCCAAATATTTTGAAAACGAAACATTTTTTCCAAAAATGTGACCTAGATCCACTCAAGATCAAATGAATATGAACATTCAATAGAACTTTTAAAACCTTGAAACAATGATTTGAACCATTTTCCTCAAATAATATAATCTCAAAAGATATTCTCTATATATCAGATTTTATTGATGGATCATGCAATATTATGATAATAGAGATTCGATATTGTTAGGTTTCTGAGGATTATGAATACCCCAGTAGTCTTGTTGTAATGGTATGAAATAATACAGTTTAATTGATTATTTAATGAAGTAATTATTAGGTTGCCCGAAAAGTGTCTTTCTTTCCCAAACGTGTTTTTTACAACAGTGCACCTTCAAGCAAACGTGAAACCAAGTCTGTGAAATGTCACGGTGTTTATCTCAACGGAACAAAATGGATCGTACGTAATTCGACAAAATAATATAAAACAAAAAACGTTGTATGTCCATTAATTCCTCATAAAACGAAAGAAACTTTTCGGACAACCTAATATTAAGTACAAACATACCACTAATGACGTTATTGCTTGTAATTCTACTTACATGTAGTAAACATACATAAAACTACATGAACATGGTATATTTTGCAGTAATTGTTCAACAACAGAAAAGTAATAAACAATAGCTTGTTTTCATATATCATTTGGTTCACTTGTAACATTTTTTTGAATAATCGATATTTTTGCAAAACGTTGATTTTTCAGTTCTAATTGAATTTTGGAAATTGAGATAAATCTACAAGAATTCCATTTCGTCGAGTAAATAGAATATCGAAACATTCGAACTTTTTTTCATAAATTGCAATCAGTAAATTCATTTCCCATTGTGCACGGACAGCCACTTCTTTCGTCATTATCTCACGATTCTTCACCTTCAACGTTTGTATCACTCGAAAGTTGTTTAGTTTGACATTGCAGTATTTTTGTACACCTCTCTCAAGTACTTTACATGTTTCATGTTTGACACGAAATATTTACAAGAAATGACCACGGTTGTGTGTATTTGCTTAATGTTTGTTTCAGCAAGAAATTTTATTACTTAAAAATCAAAACAACTCACCACTCCGTTATTATAAACACTATAAAGTTCACGTTTTAGAAAATAGATGAGATTATAATTAAGTGATTATATATACATTTGATTCATAAAACACTGGATTTTTAGTTTTAACAGACAAAAGAGTTGATAACAGCTAATAACAAATTTAAATTTTGTTCGAGAAATAATAAAAAAGATATTACTAGCTTTCTAACTATTTAAAGTTACGCTCAAATAATTATTAGATTAAACCGTTGTCATTGCAAAACTAAGTGCTACGATTTTTACAACTTTCTAAATTGATATAAAAAATATGGTAAAAAGTCAGTGAACAACATATAGAATTAAATATTACATAAAATAAGAACGTGAAAAGATCACGATAATTATTTTTAAAATCCAAACAAATAAGAATATATACAGAAACATATAGATTCAAAAATTAATCTTACATAGATGAAACGTTTTTCACTCTTGTTCAGCGTATATCTAGTACAATAACGGTAAGAAAATAGAAAAAGACGTAAATGTTCCAGAATAATAACGTTATGAATCTCCTTAGAAAAATATAGAAGCCATTTTTCTAGATTATAGTCCATTTCAATTCAACGATTGTTTGTTTTCCGGAAGAAGTAAATAATCTATTTCCTCTGGCGCCTGGTAGACGCCTCTACGACGTCGGAACATTCTCTACTGTCGCACATAATTCTAACAAACCAATGGATGGTGCTTACGTACCGTGAGAATGTTTATAATCGAGCGTATATTTCCAATGTCCCGTTTTCAAACATACGCATGTTCAATGTAGTTATTATTTGGGTCGCAGTATTGTGGCGCCAAGAGTCGCGACACTATATTACTCACCCCTACATATTGTTCCATATCTCATAGTTCGACAAACGATAGTTAACCTACTCCTACGTACTACTCATCTAGTTTCAGACTGTTTCGAATCGATTGAGAATATCCGCGACTCAAGAGTAACGGTTTTTTTATCTTTTTTATCTTCACGTTGTCTCATAAATATATATTAAAAGACATCTCGAAGTTATCAAGAGTTTCTGACAGTTAATTAACGTCAACTGTAAATATGATTACTATATACACGGGACAAATAGCTAATCGAAAGCTGAACAATGCTGAATATTGGGAAATATCTTTGACCGGCAAATCTACATATATCTGATCTAGTCATAGCCTCCGGTAACATTTTTAATCATACAAAGGGACGTTTACTGACGTTAAGTTGCCATGTACTAGCCTAACGTCTATACAATATATAGGATTTTAACATAGTTTTATATAAAAATGGCATTGTCTATACTGCTTAGATACTATATGATAATTAATTCATGTACATTAATTTTAACACAGTTAGCAATATTAATTAGAATATTTTTATACCAATGTGTATATGGCAACATCATAATACTGTACTGTTAACGTTCCCAACAATTTCAGCAGTTATCATAGTGCACAACTATAGCAGAATCTAGTAGCTAATATTCTCTATTCATTAGATTGTAAGGAACATCTTTAATCGGTTATTCCGAAATTAGTATGAAAATAACATGATAAAATTTCTTTTAATATTTACAAAAATATTGTGATTGATATAGTTAGGCAGTAATAAAATTTAAAAACGTACAGCTTCTAAATCAGGAAATATGCAATCTGTTACTCAAAGCATTACCGAAATATCTAGGGCGGCTTGTGTATGACAAATTGCCTGCCAGTAGGGGTACCTTTGTATTTTTGAAATTTTTATGCTAAAAGGCAATGCAAAGAGATCAGAAATATATATTTATTCGGTAAAGAATATTTGTTTCAACGCCCTTAATCACAGTACTTCTGAAATACAAGTGCAAATATATTCTTGTAAGAGTTAAATGTTATATTAATTTTTGGTATCGAAATTAATGTTTACGGTTTAGAAACATAAGGACTGGAAATAATCATAATAATATAAAACCATAAAATAGGTAATGAGAACTTCTTTGTAGCAAAAGTAAAAGGACTAAAAAGTACTATGATGTTTAATAATTCGTCTAATAAATCTATCTGCATAGTTTCCGAAATAATCTAATACATTATACTAGTTAACATAGTTAATTTCTTACTTTCATATATCTATTTCGTAAATAAAAATTTCTAATTACTTAGCTTCTAACGAGCTTTTCTATATTTACATCTTTTTTAATTTTAATTGAAATACGTATTAATAATGTCATCAATTTGTATAGGATATTGTGAACAAAAATTTTAAACTAACACATTTTTAACATAAGTACCATATATGGTGTGTATATACAGTGTCTGAAGTTTTTTCCGTCAAATGGTACTATTACATTCTAGAATAAAAATAAGAAAAAATGTCATACACAGACTATGATAAAAATACGAAACAACAGGGAAGTGGGTTTTCGTTTGATAAAATGTTTAAACGAGCATTAACCTCAACGACAAGCTTAGGAGGGCCAATTATTCGCCCCCTCGATATGACCAAATATTATGTCATTCTTACTCGTAAGAAACTTTAAAGCGAAAGATTTGCCAGATAAGAATTAATTGTACACTAAGAATTGATACAAAGAGATAATATTAAGGATCAATACAAAGAATTAATATAAGGAAATTCAAAGAAACGAATGAAAGTTTCGTAACGTAGTAAATTCAACTTTCACCAATTATATTTTTATAAAATCGAACAATACTTTGAAATGGAATTAACGTAAATACCGCTAATACGCATGCCTTTATGCTTTTTTAAATGAAAAACTAGTCCATTGTTATTTCATACTTCTCCTGTAAGTGTTTAATAAAATATTTATGAGTTTATATATAAGTTCAGTTCCTCTTTTTATTGTTACTCATAGAATACGCAGAAGTTTGGTGGAAGAAATCTGGAATACTTTATATACATATATATATAAGAATAACACATACATATACTATATGCACAGTATGTGTATTCTTATGTTTATCCTATTACTCTAATAGACTGTATTTTATAAACCACTATATATCCTATGAGCGTTACTATAGAAAAATTGCAAAGAAAAGCGTTCAATAAATTAATCACAACATGGAATCAATGTTAAAAATATAAAATATAAATATTTCATATTGGCACACTAACAGCTTGTAAAATCAACGTAATGCTGAACAAACTTTCATTTGTATTTTCACTAGTGTTCCACCATATTTGAAAAAAAAAAAGAAATCTTTTCGCATCGTTTTGTAAAAAGTAAATTTTCAGTATAATCACCTGCACAAGCCGTCAACACGAACGCGAGATTAACAATTAACACTAGGATTCTTCGATACATCCCGGGAGTTGCGAGAGACAAGGTTTCACTTGAAGAAGTTTACTCTCGGGGAACAGAATACAAACTGCGATTCGTGACGGGGGTTGAAGCACTGGCACAAGGAAGGATTGTCGCCGAGTCGACAGCCTGATCGCGAGTATGAGATTGCGAGGTCCGCCACTCACCACGCCACTCACCGACCTCCTCTCCTCTTTTCACCACTCCTCACTGTTTTTCGCCTCTCCTCCACAGATCGCATAATCGCGCAAGTCGCGCAGAGATTTAGCTTCTTTTTTCCTTTGAAGCCTTTCCTCTAGATCGTTCGACGTCTAGATCAGTATTAGGCATTCAGCTTCATCAAATGCTCATGTGAATTCTTATTTTCCGAAAAGGAAACTAATCTCTTATGCAATACTATTATTAATCCTCCGTTTGCAACCTTATTTTATTGACGTCGTCCGAATACTGGGTCGTTTAAGTCCATACAGTCCTTTTTTGGATTTTCGTGTTTTGTAGAAGCCTCTGAAGTTCTTGAATACTCTTTCAAGTTTCTAGAACATCATGCAATAATATTCATTGCTACGCGTTGACGTAACTTCTTTAAGCAAAGCGAAATTTAAAGAATAATGTGGAAATAAATGAAAAATTACTTTAAACTACTGATCGAGAATTAGTTAACATTTTTTATATTTTTATATTTTAATAAAGAAAATTTTTTTTAATTTGTATATACATTTTTTCTATAGGTATTACATTCTTGTTCTCTTTTTCTTTTTCCTTTTAGTAAAGGTACTTTTATTACAACCTGAATGTATGGAAAATTTACAGTTGAAATATAATCTGTTCTATTCGCGTGAAAAATTCAAATTAATAAAATTGACTTAGATTTTAAAAATTATATAAAATGGGATATACGTATTAAATATATAAGAAGCAAGTTACTCTATTGTTGCCTCTAACATTGAAAGATGTAATCACTGAGACGACTTCAATCATTTTCAATCGGTTCCCATTGAAATCACCGACAACAATTCACCGACACCAGATTTCATCGATGCCAGACTACTGACACCAAACTTCGCTAACAACAACTTTGACTAACTACTGCTTCAAATGATTGACAGTATTAGCAAAGTATTTTTGCTTATTTGCCGTACTTGTATTTATTGTACCTTTGCTGTATTTTTCTTTTTCTTTTTTTTTTTTTTTTTACTTATTGCTGTAATTAATGATGATCGGCTGCCTCACGCCGCGTAGCATTAAAAATGTCATCTCAAACTTAACACGGACCATGAATTTGATATTGATTTGTGTTAAGATTACACTAGAACTTACGAACGTAAATTAATTGAAATAAAAGCATAATTTACTTAATTGCTGGTCAGCTCGTGCTCTGTATTGCATTTGGATTAGTTTTTTTAATCCGATCGCCGTAAGGCAGCCGGTTATCAACTATCTGCAGCGATAAACCTACGTAACCAAAAACCCTCTCTTATTTCTCTGTGCTAATATTGCTTGTCAGTTAAAGCTGCTATCGAGGTTGTCGTCGGTTAAAGCTATCGCCGGTGGATTGTTATCGGTGAAAACAGTGCCGATAAAAATTGTGTCGGTGAATTCAATGAAACCTTTCCCAACCATAGTTAAACAACAAATCCTTGTTTGTAATCATAACAAATTTTCGAATTACTAAACAGAGGCAGGTCATTTTTCACTAGTGAAAAAAGATAAGAATAAAATTTGATACACAAATAAGAATTTATTGGAAATGATAATTCATTATAAAATATAATTTGATTAAAAAATATCTTGAATTGAATTCAAGGAGAATGATGTGGAAATAAATACATTTAACGAAACATGTATAAGGTATTTCATATCAAAACTAACAAGGGAACATCTTGGGACGAACCAAGCGTTAATTACCTCACCTAACATTGTAACCAAAATTATGTATGTGTAGTTCTCGAAAAATATTTGACAGATACGTTTTCTTTTACGTGCTCATATTCACGTTGGAGGGATGAAAAGAAAGTTGGGGGTTGGGGACATATTTCGCAGGATATCTCGAAAACTATTGGGTCTAGAAAAGTGGTTCAACTATCAAAATTGGTTGTTTTTAAATAATAAGGAATTCATTTGCGTAAATAGGACTTTTAAAAATTCATTTGTTTAAAAATGATAATCGAAAGTGACATACTTTTATTGTAAAATGTACGTGTGTAAATTTGAAATAATTGCACAAAATATTGATAAACTGGAATTTGAATTTTCATCTTACATCGTACCTAAATTTATAAACATCGTGTTTCGTATTATTATCTTGTGAAAAAGTGTAATTATCTTCTATCCAATATTGTTTGCATTAACTTGGATATGTTCTTTCAAAATATCGGTACGCGCTTTACGGTCCATAAATATATACCATAAATAAGACAATATAATATAAATAAGATAATATAAGATAAATAAGATATACCATAAACTAGCTGGCATTCACACAACCCCAAATTGTGACTGATCTTATTCCCCATCATGTTTTATAGTCGACTGCCTTATGTTTAGTATTTCTTTGTCGCCATACTTTATATTACAGATATAAATTAATGTCCTATAGTCTTTGCAAAGTATTTCCGAATATTTTTGTAACGTCAAAACTGGACGTTTCCCATTTGCAATTTAGTATTTGAAAAGCTATTTAATATTTAATAAACGAATAAAATGTCTACGTTAACTGCAAATTATAATCTAACACAAAGTAAAGCATACTTTTACTTATTCCCATTATTACTTAAACTATAAGGTAAAATAGTTAATATACTTATTAGGCGTATATTTTCCCTCTATCTTTTTTAGATATTTGTTAATATCTTCATAAAAAATATGGATAAATAACGTTCTCCAACATATGTACATGTCTCTTAATTGTGAAGGTAAACAGAGCTCAGAAGCAAAATGTGTTTTTAAGATCCTTAGATATTTAATTTCCTCTACATTTTTTTGTTTTTCCTCTATTTATTTTATTTCTCTGCTTTTTATCTACTATTGTTGTAATTGTATCCGTAAATTGTCACGTTTCAAATAGTGCAAGACTTCGTTCACGAAGAATGAAACATAATTGAGCAAACAAACTGACTAACCCTGAACTGGTACAGTATTAATTTCATAGTCGGATTATAAAGTATCACAATAAAGAATTTTAAATATCTAACATCGTATTATGTTTGAAAGAAAAACTATGACAATGTTACATCTGGTATGTTTTAGGACTCATTACACTGGAATCAATCAAGTCATAAAAAGCAATAAATTGGTTAAATTAAAAAGAATTTTAACATTGAAATCAATCTCGGGAACACGTTTTTATTAAAAATCCTCTGTGTACTATAATATTATAGCATTTACGTCACAATTTGTAGACATTTTATTACTCAGGTTGTCAAAATAATTTTTTGTAGAAAAAAATCATCGACGAAATACGAAAATAACTTTGAATTTTATAAATAAAATTCGTTTTTTATCGTAATTTGAATATTTAGTTATACACGAACTTTACCGACCTCTTCCATTAATACTAAACCTACCGACACTTCGTGTATACCTATTCGTACCGTGTGCCGTCAAAATGACCGGTGATTAAAGAAGTAATAGTTTTTATGACTTAACTTAGATAATGGTTAATTTATAACTTAATGTATATAAAATGATGAACTTTCATAAAATTTCGTCCAAATTTACTTTTGTTTATTTGCAATTATAGACTTAGATAGAATTACACTTTTATTTATATAGAGATATATCTTATTCAACTTTGCTGCATTTTTTACAAATTATCTTATTATCAAATGTACATTTGCCGCATAAATATTTCCCGCATCTTAAACAAATTTTCGTAATTTTGTAACCTTTACAATTTTTTACTTGACAAGTTTTTTGTAGTAATGAATCTGAACTTGTTGATAGTTTTATTGCTGATGTTGATAGTTTTTTCCCGCGGTTCCTTATATAAAAGTAATGTATGCATTAGGTTTATAACAATTTTGTGAATTCTCTGTAAATTGGCCCCATACTGTAGATACCATTGCAAATTTATTGGTTCGTAAACGTTAGCTTCTTTCGCTCTTCTTATCAAATCCTATAAACCTCAAAATTTCAGCAAAGTCATTCCTGCTCATTGTTTTTGAAAAAAATGCAGGTCTCCAAATATTATTCCACAAATATGAGACATCTAAATTCTTTACCTGATATGCACCGCGGATATATAGCAGAGCAATAAATGCATCTAGTTTTGCTGCATCTAGCTCCCTCTTAGTCCCCAATATTCTAAATGCTTCTACTTCCGCACATTTTATTATATTATCCCTTATACGGTGATCAATGATAAGATAATATGTCGTCTTTGCTTGTCCTTTCATTATATGCCGTTTAACATATCCCTAAAAATATTATGAACTGATGTCCTGCCAGATTTGGGACTTGCACCTATTTCTTTCCAAACTGTTCCATCGGGCCCAGTTTCACTCTCTGCTGTCAACGATAATTTCTTTCCTTTTTGCCCTTACATAAACGCTTATTTATAATATTCAACTCTGATTCAGTTGTAAATAGCTTTTCATGTGTTTCCATGCCGTTTTCAGTTGCTGAAGTTTCTTGTTTATCGCACATTGAACAGTCTTCCTCTATGTCCGTTATTTTTATTTTTATAATTTTTTTTTAAATCTTGACATTTCTAGGATAAATATTTATCACAGAATAATACCATATACGGAATACAAAATTATTGTCAAATTTGATATACTTTACTTTTCCTTTTATAACAACTTTACACAAAACGCTCTGAGATGCTTTCTGTCTGAGTTTTAGAGATAACAAGTTTAGATGTCGACTAATTGACTAACAAACCGGAATGTATTCTAGTCGAAAAGACAATAGCAAGTAAAAATATGATCTGTGACGGCGATATTTATACGAAAATATTGATGAGTATTGACTGTTCTCCACCAACGGTTATTCGAGGGTGGAGTTGGGAAAGCTTTTCCTGTGTTTTATAGCAATGAGCAATAACCCTAAGAAACTTCTCAACTTTGAAAATGTTTGTAACAATGGACTGTAAAAAATGCTAAATTTTGTGGTGGTTCCTTAGGATTATTATGAGCCTGAGTTGATATGTCTTGACAGCTGATGACAGTTTTATGACAAGATTACGGGTGTAACAGCTGTTATTATTTGTTATTACTGATTTTGTTTGTCTTGGGATAGCCTTTTTGTTGTACTGATTGCATTTATTCTAAGAATAACTAACATATATTGTCGGGCCGTTAAAATGACCGCTCACGGTAGGCAAGGCAGAGTACAAATTTTTCTTAGAAAATAAAGAAGCAAACTAAAATTAAATACCGAAAAATATATTGCATGCATGTTTTAGGAAAAGTTAGAAATTATAAAGCAATATGATAAAGTTTAAATGTGGTTGAATTTGTGTAGAAATCGCGAGAGCGGTCAATTTGACCGCGCTGGTAGGTTTGGTATTAAACTAGTTAAGTTACGTAATTAATAATAAATCGATAATATGAACTTACGCAACACTGCCTGTCGCTATAATTTACAATAACTTTTAATAATTAAAACTGAACCTTTATTAATCGCTGGTCATCAAAGTCAGGCTTTCAATACATTTAATGTATGACGACTGCTACATTAGTTACGAGCGAATACTTCCTCTCAGAAAATCTTTCGTCAACCGACAATTACGTGACATGATAAAGTGATGGAATTTACTACTGGAAGTACTTATATCTTATTAAACATTTTTGATTTTTCATATATGTACATACCTGATACAGTACAATTAAAAATATTAATTTATTTACCCAGCTTAAATATTATCTAATTTAAATATTACGTAACATGATGAATGAGACACTTTATCATTTAATACGTTTAGTCACGTACACATCTGTTTAATCAACTATGAGTCATAGATTGTATAACTCTCATTGAATTAAGATTTAGTATACAATCCACGTGGGAAATACATTTAAAACTAGTTGGCAAGAATTCCAAATACGTTTCCTTGCAGATCACATCAAAGTAACACATTACTAAAGAGAACCGTATAAATTGCGGCAGTAACGATTGACGTGGGGGTTGAAGGGCAGCGCGAATACGTCGAAGAACGTTAATTGTCTATTAGCCTAATTAAAGCTAGCGATATCCATGACAAAGACGGTACACAGACCATATTTTTGTAGTACGAAACACGAAAATATGTTTCTTAAAAATTATTCGCGTCAATGTAATTCTTCCAATGCAAAGTGACCATACTGTAAAACGTAGAACAGCATAGTAAAATTTTAACAGAAACAACCATAAATTCAGTGAACTAATGAAGTAGAGATTTGTTGTTTCGCTTGCTAAATATTATAAAAACTACTAAATTATTTAGTAACTAAATATTACAAAATATTAAATTCGAATATTTTATATACCTTCTCGCGTTATGCACCTTTTGTACATTTTCACGCCTTATTTTCATCGGCAGTCTGATAAAGAAGAAGAAGAATTGGTTCGAATAACTGGCTCCAGATCGTCTTGAATTTTTTAAACACAAATCAAATTTCTGTTTATAAGGCAAGTTGTGAATAATATTAAAACAAATTGACCGATGGTCAATTGCAAGCAGGGGAATTAACAACGCTTACGTATATCTGACAAGTTTTCAAGGTTGATCCTCTAAAAAATGATACTTACAAAGCGATTTTGATATTCTTCATTTTCATCTTATCTTGAGACGCAGAATATTCTCAACTTCACTCGCATTACGAATTACGGCTCACGGCGTATGTAAATATCACATAGGTAGATTGTAGATAACGTGCCAGGTCATTCTACGATCTCGTGCGTTTCATCAGAGAAGATATTTTAACCACTCCAGTGCTTAGTTTCTATATTTCTCTTAGAAATATTTCCCCTTATATAGAAAAATAAGAAAACAACGCATTCTTCTGATAACATTTAGAGTACACGAAGACTTACCATGAGTTAATAGCAGGACCAATAGTGCAGACATTTTATCTTCCACTGTTTCTTTCAACGAAAGTTCCGTCTTACTGACTATTTACTATTAATTGTCATTTATGGTCATCATATATTATAATTATTATGTTCGGTGCAACTAAAGCGAAACATATCTAATAGAATATAGTCACAAAATTTGTTAATAGTAATAATAATCATTGTTGTATTATTTGGTCTAATTATTATTAGCCTATTTAACAGTTTCGTTGTTAATGGAGTTTATAAATCAATATATTTACCAAGTATAAATCTTCTCATGTTAGTTATAGATTTAATTGTAGCATGTATTAAGGAAACATGCGTAATTCAACTGATCTAATCGTTTCCTTTACAAGGAGATACACTTCTACTAGATCCAGGCAGTGTAAAGCAAGACCTAATTCTGAGTTGACATGATACATTCGTAGGCGAGGCTCTACTCTTTACGATCGCCACTTCCAATTGTAGTAATTATCGCGATCATCGAAAGTTGTAAATTTTAATCACTGACCAATTTTACCATCCCGCCATGTCCCTTCCATTTACTATAATTCCTAGTCTAGTTTCTGGAAATATGTATACTGAAGTATATTTACACTTTCAGTATACCAATAATTCCTATTGAATACAGATGATTTCCAATTAATATCCTTTTATAGTACTGCCAACGTTTTTCTATTCTACTCGCTCTTAGTATGCCTTTTCGTGGAAGAGATAAACGTTGTCTGCACTGGTGTCAGCTTCTAGACGATTTTTGGCAATGGTTTGGTAAATGGTTTCAATTTAAAATTATTGTAGGTAATTTAGATATAGATACGTTCACTCATCTATGACCAAGCAACATTCTCACCGCATTGTCTAACGTAACATTAATGTTTTCCTAATCGCACGTTGATCGAGTGCTACTGGTACAGTGACAACAAGACACTTATTCATTGAAGGAATTAATAGGATTCGTTGATATTCATTTTTATACAATGATATCGAGAAACTTTTTGTAAAAACCTTCAAATAATTATCTATGAAGCATGAAATTTATTTTCATTTTTCTTTAATTTCCTTAATGTGGTCTCTCATGTATACAATATTTTCTGCTTCTGTTATTTTCATCCTTACCAAATAATAATAATAAAGTCTTTCTAAACTCGTCTTCAATACTAAATTCTAACATACTCTTTTATGAACTCTACAATGGCTTATGAAAGTATTTGAACGCTTATTATAGAGAAATTTATCAGTATATTAATTTGTAGGTATTATATAAAACTTTTTGAAATCTTTTTCATTAACACTGTAATGAGATATCGCTATGCTAGTAAAATTTGAAATCAATCTAAGTATATGTATAAAAGTTACGAGTTTCAGACGTTTATTCCAAACATGCGTTTAGAAAGAAATTAGCATGATACGAATAGTCTAATAATGCTGAAACTTATTAGTATAATGGTATTAACTGTTTAAATAACTTTGTGATTTTTAAGAAATGTACACTACTGGTAAAATATTACAACACTAAGTATTAAAACACTTGATATTTATGTATTAAGTACAAATTGGTTCAGATAGTATCAGTTTCGTTAATTCGATCTAAGTTTACTTTTGCAGACAGTCTAAGTACCTGAAAATTATTATACATTACGTTTATTGCTTGTTATGTTATAGACCTAGCGTAAAATTTCGCTCCTAATTCTTCAAAATTTTACTCCCAACATCTAACGTAATTGAAAATTTCCCTTGTCAATCTTCTTGACAAGTTAATAAACAAAAAGTAATCACTTATTCCGAAATTATTAAAATATCATTATTTGCATTTACTTAGGTTAATATACTGAAAGAAGTTTCGTTACGCAAAATAAAAGCATGCAATCATATTTCTATAGGGGTCTCCTTCGACAATCAATAATATTGTCAATATTTCAAGGATCTCAACGAAGACACGGTTTATCAATAAATATTGACAGTAGTGTATTGACAATATGTATTGATCGTCTGAGGACAGCTTAACGCTTCAAAGCACAAAGATGCTAAGATATGGCATGATAATACCCAGTGTTTAATTCCACTTAACTACTTTTCCTATTTAAAAAAGGATATACACTTTATCAGGATGCTTACTAAAATTTAAAGACGATTAAGAAATAAATAAAATTTATAACGATTGAAATATCATCATATATTGGCAATAAAAATTGTACGTATAGAAATATTGTTCTGCACTAATACTCTTTGCTAATGCTAACTAGATTAAAAATAATCAAATGAGAATAACAATAACCGAATTTCACAAATGACTCGGTTCAGTTGCTTGAATTGTTTATGCTGCGCCTCGTAAACTGCTAAAGCTATTCCGCTCATTTATAGTCTATATAAATAGTGTATGTCTATGACTAGAATTCTTTCAGTTTTATGGTTAAACGAAAATTTAATAAAGTGCGTGCTTTTCGCCTACGATTTATACTCGCTATGACCTTTTTCGTTCAAACGTTTCCAGTTTTGAAATTTCCGAGAAAATCGCTGCTTATAAAGTTGTACTGCAATTTTCATTAGACAGCATCATTAATCGTTGTCCAGTCATTTTGCTCGCTGTGTAGTCGGATACGTCGTAAACTTCGTTCTTGCGTAAAATCAGTACGGTATAGCAAAGAAAACAGGATAAAGGAGGGGAAGGATGAAAACGAGAGACGTCCGGCACCGCGGCGCCTATTCACGACGCGAACGACGCCGTCGTCTAGCTCAGTTTTGAATTTAGCAATTACTATAAGATCTAGCACAGAACTTCCTTTATTTTCGTCATCGCAGTTTGCAAATCGATCTATTCAAATATTTCTTTGATTTTCTATTCTTGCAAATAATCTTGTCTTAACAAATTATTTTCAAATACATAATCCTGTGTAGGCATATTAATCGATTTCCTTTCGTATCATTTATTCGTTACCTTTGAATACTAACCGCGAAATTTATGGCAATAGTTAAATAGTTAAATATAAATAAATATAAATATTGTACAAATAATAAATAATACGCATTCGACAAATGATTAAATAAAAGTCTGTACAGTGATAAGATATAATTATATACAATTGCTCACGTTAATCACTTCGAACACAGCACTGTCCCTGTATTCCTTGCTTTGCGTACAAGAGGGAATAATTTAACCGCTTTGAGGTGTATTTTTTCCGACCATGAATGGAGTAATATAACGTGTACCGTAGTGTATTCGATGGTTAAAAAAATTAAGTTAAGCGTATCTTTGAAATTGAGATATATAGTCTTATCAGTTCTTCACAGTGGAGTCATATGTCCCAACAAGCTTTCGGGAATAGGAAAAATTGTATTATATATGTACATAAATATAAATCTGTAAATGTATGTACATATATATATATAAGGTTATGTTAATAACGTGAGACTATCAACGTGAATTTCCTTTTTTTTATTTCGCTCATTTATGCATTGCTCTCACTATTGTGGACCTCTTGCATGTCATATATCTGTGACGTGAATAAAGATAAGCAACTGAATTCGGGAGCATATATCCCAGTTGACATACTGAAGGTTATCTTGGGACATTTTGTCCCAATAGTCTCGAAAAGGTAAAATATTGTGCTACTTATTCTAAGAGAATACGAATCGTTCATTGTAACGCGAAGATACGTAAACAATTGCTTCATAAGAATAGCATTCGATCCTATCATTTATCACTTACCTTTTCATCGAATAATTGTCTTGTTTTCATATCCTGTTGATATTCAGACACTTATTTATGCTGTGCAGTGAAGCAATTTTCAGAAATAGTTTGAACTACGAAATAGATTTATTTTGTTTAATTAATACCAAGTAGAGAGAGAGAGAGAGGGAGAGAGAGTAGAAATTAACCCCCATACTTTTATAATACACCAAGAGATTTAACATCTTAAAGGAGTAAATGCAAATTATAGAAATTATATTAAATTTTGGAAAAGTTAATACAAAAGCTTCTCTTCTCGTCGTTGAAATTATGACCGGTATATCATTTACCTTCTTTAGTATTTATGTAATCCTATAAACAGGAACGCGAGTTATTAGACCAAACAAAGAACAAAGAAAATCTCGAGAAATATGTCAAATATAGTACGCTCTAATTCATCTTACGTATAGAAGTTATCCTTCAGAAATACGTGCGTATGTCAAACATCTGGCAATATTGGTTCAGATGAAAAATTTGAATTATTCGCTTGCATAACTTTTAAAGCATAAAAAAATAGCAAAATCATATTCGAACTGAAAAATGTTAAGAAATAATCCTTTCTTAATAGCGTAATAGTACAATGTATTTTATGTTTGTTTAAAAAGACTGTTTTCATTAATATTTATATTCAATTCTTGTAAATAAATTGTAAAAGCTTTTTATAATATACTTGAATATTTTTCTAGATAGTCTGTGTCGCAAGTTACGAAAACTTCGTTTTCTGACTATAAGAAATTGCATAGAATTACGATTTATGACGACGAATACAGTTTAAAAATATTTCGCGAATAAAAAGTAATATTTAAAATTACATTTACTATTATTTAAAATTATTATTTAAAATTACATTAATCCATCAATTATATTTGACTGATTATCACAGTATATTCATTCATTTTATTTACCAATTGTACAATGCTTCAGTTATATCAATTTGGACTGTGGTATAGTGCCCGGACTGCAAAATATTTCCCTAGAATGACACTTTTTGGGGATTTCTGAGGTCGCTGAAGCCAAAAATGAGGGTCATTTTTCACGGAAATAACGCGTAAAAAATTGCAGTCGATCTATTAATGTGTAACGTCCTTATAGATTTTGATGGTACTTCTTTCAAAATTTGATTCTCTTAATCCGCTGAAGGGTTACTCTGTATACGTTTGAATCGTTAGTATTGGATTAGGTTTGGCTTATCTTTTTTTATTTCCGCTCTCCGTGTCGTGAGGTCACGACCAAACAGAAAGCGGTAAGCGGTGAGCAGCAAAATTGGCATTTGGAACATTGACATTGGCTGTGCCAACCCTTGTTTTTCCACTTACCGCTTATCGCTCTGTATATCCACTCTGTATGTCCAATGACCTTTGTCGATGTTCGTAACGACGAATGTTTCGTAAAAAACGTTCATATGAACAAATTGTTAAAACCGTTAATTTCTATAAAAAATGACACTCATTTTCAGCTTTAGCGACCTAAAATACTACCGGAAAAACACATTCAGAATAAGAATTTTACAGCCCGTATACTATATTAAATCTTCAATTTGTATTAATTATACCGAATTTTCTAGAGAATAATTCCTAATTCTTGCAATTTTGAACTCTGATATTAATCATACGTCATTCTTTAAATTATCATTACGGCGAATCCATGAAATTTTATCGGAGAACATGAACGATAAGCTTGTATTTTATTATTCATTTAGCAGCTCTGTGAGACCAAAATTTTACATCTGATCTTTCCTGTGAATTTCCCAAATCCTTGTGTGCAGGCAATGATGATTGCGAATACAGTAGGTACACATAAAATGAGGTAGCTCTCGGTAATGCTGCTGGCTCTGTATTGTAATAATTATAATAATTAGCAACTATAATAATAATGAGGTGTATGTGTTGAAATTTGCATAGGAGGAAATAAGAAATAATTATACAAGATAAGCATGCTAAAAACATTCCAAACTGTAAAAATGTGAGATTATTTGTTACTGAGAAGATCAATTGTAAAAAATTTTGATGATAGTCATTTGTTTTATTGAATATTATTTTTAATACGTAATAAATAATAGCTCTTAATTGACGATATTAATTCTTAACGCGAGAAAATATTTTACATTTCTAAAAACGGGAAGAAAGTATTAAGCGTGGTCCTTGGGACATACCAAACGAAGAAAACTGTTTTTTTCTGAAAAATATTGTAGTATCGTGGATGAAAGGTCTAAGAGATATCGGGCGAACTATAAACAATGTTTTTTCGAGAAAGTCGAAGTGCCGACACTTCGTCCACAGTCCACAGTCCACAGTCCACAGTCAACAGTCCACAGTGCATAAACGTAGCGATATACTGCATATTAGTTGCATAATAGTAACATCATTAAACCACATCATACGTAAGTCACATTCAAGATAAACAGTATTGAAACAGCAGAATGTAATGAATTTTGGGTGATTAATAAACGAGGTTCAGCGCTATGAAAGGTTAGATTTAACATCTTTTGCCTCATCCCCGAATTTTCTTTCCAAACTATTCTTTCCATACCTCCTTATACGTATTATAAATATTTTTATGTCATAAATATTTATATATTATTCTATATAAAATAGCGAAAAAGAGAGTCTCTTTCTCGCTGCCTTTAAGAGAAAAGTGGAAAAAGTAGGAATAGTGCTAAAAGCAGTAACTAATTTCTTCAAATTTGTCGCTTCAAGTACGACGAAACTGCCAAGAAACCATTATAAGAAGACCGGTTAATGGAACGATCAGTTATCGAAACACTGGAAACTATCGAGTACGGTTGGTTCACTTATTCTTAATATTTTTATTCAGAATATATGTTCAGAATTTTCAACGTTTGCCCCTTTACATTTCTTCAAACGCTATCAGAATGACCTGTTCTGGGTGTGTCTTGGGCTATTTTTTCCTAGACTCTTTCAATACGCTAATTCATATATGCTCTACATGTTCATTTACACTGTCAAATTCTGTCTCCTTTATAGCTATTCGACTTTTGTCTACTATATTTTTCTGCGTCAAAGTGAAAAAAAGAAAAAGAAGGAGAAAATAAAACACGATATGCGATTGACTGTTATTCACACATGATCCACTATAGTAACAAAAGCAGTTCTCGAAGGGAACAAATTTTAGCCTTATAGCTAGAACGTCTTATATGGTTCTTATAGAGTGTAAATGTAATAAAATGTTTTATAAAAGTGGAAGTAATAAAGCAATATGACTGTGTAACTCTCGCAAGACATATTAATTTGCGTGTCTCGAACGTATATTTCCTTGATCATAAATTATAAATCATAAATAAATTATAAATGAAAGTAGGTTCAAGTAGCTTTAAAATCGTCTATGCCTTGCCCAAATTTATAAGCGCAAGTTAAAGACGATTTTCATGTATATGTACATGTATATGTACATGTGTACATGTGAATCCTTTCTCAGTGATATATTAGAAAGCATTACGACAAACTAATAAATTTGAGCCCAAAGTCGTATCACCATTATGATACCCGTTACCTTAGTAACAAGTTATCCTCGGAGCTAAGAAACGTTCTGTAATGCAGATAATGCCCTTGGCATACGTTCAACGCGTGTTGAGCATCGTTTTCACAGACAATCAACGAATTTTCGAAGAATGGATGTAGCTCATTATCTCAGATTAATAGTTAAATGATTTTAAAAACAGGTTATGAATATATGCCATTAGTAAAGATATTTAATTAAAATTTAATTAAAAATCTAATAGAATGTGGCAAACTTAAAAATTATTACACACACGTTAACAAAAAAAAAAGTAAATTATTATACGTACATATATAGCTACTATGTATGTTCAAGTTCGTTAATAAAATTAGACTATAGATCTAGAAATTGTTCATTGAGAAATCTTTTAATGGATGAATATGTACAGAATTTTTTTCCGTTGTAAAGTAACACGTCTGACGAATTTTGTCAATTTCAGTCGCTTTTGATTTATTTACTAAAATTTTGATAAATTAAATACATTATTTCATATTCAGAATTACCTAATATACCATTGAGTCATAAAAAGGTACGCGCATGATTATCTCCTGTATACAATATTTACTATGCATTTATTGTTACAATGGCAAAGAACAAGTTATAATTAATAACTAAAACTTCGAAGAACACTGTACCGATTTATTCTGTATCATTATTAATTTCGATATACAGAATGTTTTAAAATATACTAGCGTAACTAAGAAAAAACCAGCAAAAAGCATTATAAATATTTGTTTCGTTCTAGTTGCAAACTTTGTTTACAAGGTAATTTTGTATTCCAAGAATATTCAAGGCTGCAGATATTATCTTATCAATACTTTATATTTTACGTGGATACAACCTCGCTGTTCATAAATACGTACTTCCTTAGTACATTATGAATCCTTTCAGTTTATTCGCTTAATAAAAGCAAATTTCTGCTGTTGTTTAAAATGTTTAACATTTCTCCTAAAAAGAATTCCGAGACATGCACATTTATAATTTTTCACGTCTTGAGAGTATTCACAAATAACGAACGTGATAAGAAGTATCGATAATAAGTGAAGTAAAGTATACCAACTCTGTTTATAAGAAGAATTCTCGAAATAGTAAGTTAACTCAGAAACAAGATCAAATAGCGTTTACAGAACTGTGTTTACAATGTTGCGAAACCTGCATATATTAGAATCTATTAGGATCTGTTCAAACAATTTTCGTAGTTGTGTTGAAGAGAAAACGGCTATGTACAGACAAATGCATTATAAGATTCTCGTAATCGTTGCGTTGGTGCGCACTAACGAAAGCATAGCTGGTGAAAACTGTTCGGGGAGCGTCAGGATGCTCGGCGCCACATTGCTGCGACCCAAATAGTAATAATAACGCCGGCGAAGGAGGGTCGGAGACGCTGTTGCGAGTGATGGAGGACGAGGAAGAATGACCGTACACTACCTACATTTGCTTGAACCTTGGACGTAGTGAGCCGCTTCTACGTAACGTTATTATTCACTGTCTGAAGTCAATGATTTTACGAAGCCATCGCATCGATAACACTTTGTTCCGTTGCTCGTTTGCTTTTCCACATTCTCGTTGTTTCGCGATGACAAACGTATGCGCTTATATCCGTACAACGAAGCGAAAAAAACAATTCTAATCCCTGTGCGTGCATATCGACGATTATGTGGTGGTTGTTTGCGCTAGCTGACGTTCGTCGCGAGAGATATCCTGCTTTTCGGAAAAATGTCGTATCAAGAAAGATATTAAGGGAGGAAAGAAGAAACTTTTCTCATGCTGATAAATCAGCAAACGACATCCGCGAAATGTTCCTTCGGAGAAGTTCCGCCAACCAGATGTAATAATAAGGGCAACGTGGGTGGACGACCGGAATGCGGCTTGTCTAACGATTGTTTCCGACAGATCGCCGTTAAGTTTAGCGGGAATAACTGGCTAATTCGTTCACATTCCAACTGTGTGTATCGATTTCGGCATCAGATGGGTTTTCAACTAACGCGTAAGGTTCGCGTTTGACGCGTTCACTGCCACGATGGTCATCGGTGACTCTGGTTTCGTTAAATCGTGTGGAATGATTAAGATAAATTTTATCGATTACAAAATTGTCGACGATGCGAATGATCCAGATATAAATGCGCGCAAGTGCGATATAATATTTTGCAAAAAATTAAATGTTACGGAGCATATTTGAATCTATTGTGGCTCCCAGGGCAGAGTACAGAACATCCCCGTGGCAGATTACCTGTTAAGTAACAGTTTTGCTTATCGTTAGTATAATTAAATGAGAAATAGATAAAAAATAGACTCTCGCCTTATCTGTATCATAATATGCACACTATGGGGTATGTTAGTCCAAAATCAGATTATTTCATTCATTTTCATTATCAGTAGTTTCAGATTAACAATTTTATATTGATTGAACGACGAACATCGAAATTCTGTTCGCATCAAAACATCCGCAAATATGTGTATAATTAAATGTAATTTCTTCTTGTTCTGTATTAGCAATGTGAACTAAAATAATGTCAATGCAAAGCTTGTCGTACGACAGATAAGGAAAAAGCGTATTCTTGTGTTCGTATTGCTCTCATCCTTCGTAAGGTAGATTTTACAAAATTCAAGTTAATTAAAATATTTTTCAAACTAATCTTTTCGGACACCTTAGTATTTTCTTACCTGGATGAGAAAACTCGCGTACTGATCCGTAAAAAATAGAGACATGTAGCGTAACTTTCAAAAATAATCAATACCATGGAAAACTTGAAAAAAGCGACGTTATTAAGAAAATCATGAAGTTCAAAACGCGAATTAGAGGATCCGTCGTTCTGAATCGAAGAACTTTGCGCAGAGACAACTCTTTTATAAATAAATGTAACTAAAATCTTAAGGAATTCGAAATAAACGAAATATTAGGTCATCCCATAAGTTCGTGCCGTTTTTCGAGCGGTTATATATGTTAAGATTGTTTACATACCTTTCAGTTTCATGAAAAAATGTAATCCCCCTCTCGTTGTACAACTTCTTCCCATTTTTCTGGTAGGGCCATTATTCCGTCTCGATAAAAGTTCTCTTGTTTTTCTTTAAAATAATTTTCTAAGCTATTTTTGAGAATGTCAATATCTTCAAATTTTTTACCTACTAAAAAGTGTTGTAATGCTCTGAACAGGTGGTAATCAGATGGGGCAATGTCTGTGGAATATGGGGGATGTGGTAAAATTTCCCAATTAAATTCAGACAATTTTTTTCTATCGCTTTTCGCGACATGCGGTCTAGCGTTGTCGTGATGGAAGATAACGTTGCTCCTATTCACTAAACCTGATCGTTTTTCAGCTAGTGCTTCCCTTAATTTTTCTAACTGAGTGCAATATTTGTCTGAATTAACGGTCAAACTTCGTGATTTGTCAACAAGATCCCGAATTTTATCTTCGTCTGTCTGAGAAGGACGCCCGGAGCGTTCTTCGTCTTCTAAACAGAAATTCCCAGCTCTAAAACATTGGAACCACTTCCTACAGGTGCGAGATGAAAGCGCATTTTCTCCGTAAACAGCACATATGTTTTCGTGGTAATTGTTACAGAATTTCCTTTCCGAAATTCATATAACATGAGATGTCGAAAATGGATACGCATTTCACTCATGATTTTTTACTGTTAGAAGTCACTGTGTTCACTATATTACGATCTTATACCCACGAAAATCTGCTCTAGCCTGTTCTCGATCAGCTAAGCTCAAGTGCATTGGTCCCTTATCGCCGTATGTTCATAAATCGACACATGAAATGTATACACAAAAGTCGGCACGAACTTATGGGATGACCTAATACTTTATACATACAGTTTGTACATATTGTACGTAATAATACATAATCCTCTTATGTGTAATCGTGGCCAATTTGAAACATACATATATGATGGTCAGTTTTTTCTATCGTTCCATAAAACATGATGCATCGCAGAAGACTATTATGTCAGAAACAGAGAAGATATTACAATTCGTGATTACTCATCCTAGAAAGTGTATCAGCTACCGTAATTTCTAATGTTCTTAACACCTTAGCCTTGTCCTGGAATTTCATTCCTTTTTTGATATTCAGAGTCATCTTAAGAGGCCATGATTCAGACATACGTACATACGTAAATGCTCGAATGCAGCTGTAACATTCGTAACAAGACGCGATAGAAAAATACACATCTTCACTCGAGAAAGATATGTGATGTCCTTGGAAAACGATAGAAGATTGATTTTTTATTTTCACGATATATTTTCATATGTTTCGTCATATCTTTCATCTTAGATTTATTTTCATGATTCCTCCGAAACCACTCCGAATGTGCTTTAAAGATTTTCTATTTTGTTAAAAACAAGAAAGGTGTGTAAAACTATCCTATCCATACTGATTGTGAGATGAACTTTGTTGCATCGTCTTCATTATACAAATAAAAAATGTATGGCCTATAATTGCAAAAATTATAAACTGGAATTGATTAGTAATCATTGTTTTCTTTTTAGCAAGTGCTGTACGTTTGCAACACTCATAATTAATTATTATTTCATATTTATTACGTCTTAATAATCTTCTTACAAGATGATTTATATATTATTAAGTTTGGTGCAATCATTTCAACCACAAAACTTCATACATTAGCTTATAAAAATTGTTTTATAACATATGTATATAACATATTTATGTATACATATATATACATATATATATACTATATATTATTGTAATGCTTGTATTTAGTATTTTGAACTTAGAAAGAAATAAAAAATTTTCACTTCATGGTTTTGGTTTTATGAACTTCTTATTCTTTTGAGATAAAATTAAAACAATGTACTTTAGATTATTATATATTAGGTCGTCTGAAAAGTTTCTTTCGTTTTATAAGGAAATAATGATTGCACAACATTTTCCGTTTTATATTATTTTATTGAATTACCTATGATCCATTTTGTTCTATCAAGATAAAGATCAGAACGTTTTATGGATTAGGTTTCATGTTTGTATAAAGATGCATTGTTGTAAAAGACGTGTCTGTAAAAAAAAGACACTTCCCGGACAACCTAATACATATATCATAGATTATTTGCCAATATATCACAGATTTAATTAGATTTTAAGAGTTATATTATTTTGTATTAAATAAATAGAATAACTTATTCGGTTTCGGTTTCTTGTAAAATGAAAGCAAAGTGCCAGGGGATGGGCTAGAAATAATAAAATCTATTTACAGCCGCTCTGGAAAGTAAGTTAACGATCTTACGTTTAAACTTCCAGCGGAAGCGTTAACTTACTTTCCGGGACCACTGTATGTACCAACTACTTTAGATTGCGTAAGTTGCAAAAATGTACAGTGACGCAGTATTTTTTTATTTATAATATATATAAAACCACTTTGTTTCGTTCCATTTTCCTTTTAATTTAAACGGTATCATTTTCACGCACTTGCTATATCTTTTAATAGATACTCTTTCTAATAATATACATATTTTATTTTTATTACATTTTATATTATCCGGACGATCAATTAGATTTATCTATTTATTTATTTACTTCATCGTAATATATTAGTAATGAAATGCCATTTTTCCAGACTCTATTCGTGAAACTGAGTAACTTTCATTGTGACGATATCATTGAAATGAAATATCTCTCTTCCAACGATATGTTCGTGTCAGGTAGGACTTCTAACGAGAAAAACAATAAATTGACACAGAACATACAGAACTGTGGTCGTCATGGATGAGAATGTCGTAGATCGATTGCATCCTGTACTCTTACATTCGCATACAAATTGATAACTATCGCGTGGGTAACGACCTCTATAACATTCGTTGTCAGCACTTCCCCATTTTGCACACTCGCGTATTATTATGTACTCGTGAGAATTCATAAAATAATCTAAAAATTATGTGATTAGTTTACAATTAGTTTACAATTTATCTTCTATATTTCGAAAAGTAAAGAAATAATAGTTTAGTGCACGTGATACGAGTGAAAGATAATGAAACTTTCAAAATAACAGAAAGAAATAATTATAATAAATAAGAAAAGAAATGTAAAAGGGAAATTGTGATTATCAACTTACATATGTACACAGCTTTACGACAAAATGCTTGTGACGAGGAGCATGGCTTCAAATATCTTATATCCGCCGTATTAATGGTGCAATCTTGATCCCTTTTACTGTTACATTGATAACACGTAATAGCTTTCGATTCTTCTTATACGTGTCAATAACGTATCAGATATGAATTTACGTATATAATAAGATTAATACAAAGTATGATAGTATTAACATCATTAATGAATAACATATTTTATATAGCATACTTCTTACACGCTTCTTCATTTTGTTTGTTATTTATATTTATAAAACAGAATATAACAAAATTTGGAATAAAAAAACGTTTGAAAATTTTTCCTATAATAGCCATAAAGAAAATCGAAACGAATAATAGAGCATTAAAGAAAATATGCAAAAAGAAACTTATTCTAAAAGTATTGTTCGCTTTATTTGTGTAGTTTATTGCTTCAATTATACTAACAGTCAGTATATATCTGTTTGTATTCTGCTTTATTCATAATTGATAAACATATATTCTGTTTTATCTACAATTGATAAACATGATATTTCTTTTATGAAACTTACCTCTTTGGAATACAAATAAAAGCAACAGTACATGCAATGTATTTACTTTTACATGCATTTTAAACTTTCTTTTGCGTTTCTATATTTACAATTTATTTAACATTTGTTCACCAATTGTCGAATTTTCTCAAATTACAGCCACTTTATCTAAATTACTGCGACATTAACTTTTATTCGACTATCCTAATATGTAGCTAAAAGAATGATGGAAATGAATATTACTATTGAGAGTAATAATAATAATAATGATTGAAAGGTTATATAATCATACCATGACAAATGTGACCGAAATGGAAAATTTATTTTCTGCACTTATATCCACGTATTGCAACGCTTTACATAACTTTCTATATATTAACTTATACAGTAATAAATATTGCCCAAGCGAAACAGAAACAATCAATTTAATTTAACAATTTTTCACTAACTTTGACATAAAAATTTAGTAAATACCTCTTAGACATAAACGTGACAAAATCAATACATAGCTATTTTCGTGACGCGTGGAAAAATTTGTTTCTAAAGTGTCTTTAAATTTAATTTCATGTCATCACTAAACAGTGTTACCACAACCTTAAAATACAAAAAACTATAGAATAATAAGAGGAACTATAAAGTTTCCTTCAAACAAAAATAATAATATTAGAAATATTCAATTTAAAAAGGGGGATAGCTTAATTTATTATAGTTTTACTTATTTTTAAAAAATAAATTCAAACTATTATAATTTAAATCTTCATACAAAAAAGTGTAATTATAACAATTTAGCTCAACAGTAAATTGCAAAATCTTAAATATTAATATTTATATCATAGGACAGTTTCAATTCTTTTAGATGAAATATAAGATAACGTATTTGTTACTGTTACGGAATGAAAATTTCACGTGGAGAAATTTGCAAGTAAATTAATATTTGAGAATTATTTAAATGCTTAATAAAAACGTAGAATTAAATTCCTATTTTATTTCTTACTTAAGACGTAATATCACATTGAGGAAAACATGTTTGTGTGGTATAAATATTAGTGTAATCTCATTTTTAATATAAGTATATTTAGGTATATTATAACATTGATAATATTATATATGAAATGTCTACAATTATCAATTGATTCAAATATGATGATGAAATGTATAAATTTGTTAAATACTCCAAAATAGGGCAACGTTATACTGTTGACAGCAAGCGTTATATATATGCTAGTTGTTTTAAGAGAAATACGTATTTCATATTCAAGATATGAAATATTTCTTTCAATATCATTATAGAAGACTATCGATAAGACTATGGATAAAACACTTTAACTAAATATTTATCATGCACACTATTTTATGTCCTTATATAAGTTCAATGTATGATAAATACAAATTCTAAGAAAGATTTTATTTTGAGTTTTATGTTTATTAAGATACACGCAATGTTTTACACAATTCAAACGAAATGTATTTCTTAAATGACAGGTGAGTTAATAATGAAAGAGTGTCATAAGACAAAATTGTACTGTATTTTACACCGTTCACAAGATGTATTTTTATTGTATTGTATTGTGGAGACTACAGTTCGTGCTTTTGAGTAGATTGGCCTAAGCAATGTGATCGATCTTCTACAAGAAAGTATTAAAATATTCATAATTCGTCTTAAAGATATTATGGAACTTGAAAATTATTTGAATTATTCTATCTCTTAGAATGCGTATAGTTTATAATTTATATTATATTTATTTATAATTTATGATGCATATAAATCATTACACATAAATTCTAGAAATAACGTGCAAAAATTGAGAAGAGTATTCGTTGGCAGTAACAGATTCCTCATTATTAGTAGAAAAGTGATCCCATTGTTACATTTTTAAAAGATTTCAGAATACTTATCACTTAGAACATAATCATCGAAGTGGTGTCAGGGACTCACTATGTTGCTAAATAAGTTAAATACTAACTGCGACGAGCAACGTGCAGTGAAAATCAGATCACATATATGACTTTCAGTAAATTCAATACGTTTCAGTTCTGTAACATTTTTCACAGATTTTATTGCGAAAATAATTTCACTGTTTACATTAGCCACATCATATTCTTAAGAAGAAACATGTACGTGTTCTAAATTAATGCAAACATTAAATAATAATAATACGCACATAGAAAATGTCAAACAATCTAGTTATACAAGCAGAAATATTTCTTATTTTCTAATCAGTATTTCCCTGAAGCATAAGATATTACGGTTATTAATTATTTGTTATTATATATTACTGCCAATTTTTTTTTATTTGTTTTTAATTAGCAGCATATAAAAGACTTATCTTTATATCCAAATGGGACAAATAACAATAAACTGAAATATTTTGTTCTCATTACTTCCGGTGGCGAGCTTAAAAAAATAGGTCATAAGGAACGATGATTCAGAAGCTTAATAGCAAGAGTGGAAAGATATCCTTCACGTTCCTTTCCGTATTGTTCGCGTGCAACTTATTACAGTAGCTTCCATGACATTTCATGACGTTCAGTGTGTCACAGGAAAAGGGATATTATCCACTTATCGTGTTCCAAACCACCACTTTACGCTCCATTTGAACATAAAGCTCTTCGTACCGCCCACGGCCTTCCCTATTTAACATCCAGCCCTGCCTTGTCCGTCAAAACAATCGTATTTTTTATCATCAACGATTATGGCTTTAGATTGCTACAGAGAGTTAACATTCTAATTATACTTCCTAGAAGGAAGTAAGAACATTCCAACGATATTTGTTGTTTATTATCATACATAGATATATTTAACGTTATATCTGGATAATTTTTGGTACTTCTTAAAAAATTAATTTAAGTTTCGTTGAAATAGGACAGACGACGTTTGTATGGTTCATCCTAAGGATAATCAATTCTGAACCTTTGAAACGACGAGATGATATACGCTGGCAAAATTTTAAGAGATTTCGCGGACAATTTCAATTTTCAGATTTCAGGTTGCGTATACTTTAAAAATTAACGAATTATCTTGAGTAAATTAGAAAATTGTAATACCACCCACTTGTGTGACATAAACGACGAGATTGCAAAATCGTATCGGAGGAAGACTACCAAATCAAGTGAACATATTAGTGCGCATGGGTGAACTCGTTATTCATGATAATTTAAGAAGAAGATTATACAGGATATTTCGCAAAATAAATTTAACTTTAGAGTGTTGATTTCAACGTTCGCCTATGTTTCTGCACACGATTGCGTTCATAATCACGAATAATGTTGTAAATTGTTATTTACCATCGTACCAGTTGCCGATACGAGTTATCAGTTTGAATTGGTTTATCGATATCGGATAAAACGCAGGTATACTTGCTACATTTTCGAGATCAACTTTCTCGAGGACCAGCCCTTATTTAAGAGAACGTTGGTCTTTGTTACGAATCAATCCTTTTTTTATATATATAAGAAATCATACCCTGTTTGATAATTCTACGACACTTTCCAAAACACCCCACGCGTCTTTTGTAACAAAATGCTTCAATTAGATTTCTGGTATTTATTAGTTACCATTGATAGGAATATGGAGTATTTTGTACGTAGATTTATCGTCACTAGCGATATTTCTAGCGAAAATAAAAAGCGTGTAATCACTGAAACACAGTAAAAATCAATCCCAGGTAGCAGCAATCCTACTAACTGTTCGTTAAAAATATTGATTTCTTGATATGGCGAGTACAGCAGCAACGATAGAAAATCTGTGCAACGCAACGTGGAAAACGGGAACCCAAATCGCGGACCGCAAGAAGCGACGAAGCTTTCGCGCGACCGTGGCTAGATCGTTTGGTCCTTGGATTATTCGTTGGGGCGAGATCGTTTTTCCCATTCGTCTCGCCTCGTCTTTTCGACCTTAGTATTCCTCGCGCGCAATCACGTATTCATGATTCTATCAGTGGTGTAAGCATCGTCGCCTTAGTTGCGGGCTTGCGCTGCAATCGCGCCGAACGACAGCCAACGCGAACAGTGCTTCAGCAGCTGTCGAGGCCGGATGGTTGGCCTCGTCAACCCCTGATCTGACCGCGTTCTCTCTCTTTCCCGCCGCTCGGTCGCGCGTAATCTACGCCAGTGACCGCGAGAAACGTTAATCGTAGAAGGACGTGCCAGGATAATACCGAAACCAACATGAAGCGCTTTCTCATCCTCGTCGTTTGCCTATTGGTCATTCTCGGTTTTTATGGTAAGCGTCTACGCGTCGAGTCTGTGCTGTCTTTGGTTCAACGATCGGGGCGGGTTTACGAGACTGCTTCCTATCGATCCTCGTATCCTTCTCTAAAAGACCTACTTTCATCGCCATTTCTTTGTTTTTCTTCTTTTTTCTTCGTTCCTGTTTGTTTTTTGTTTGTTTCTTTTTACTACGTTGTAGTCGTATAATTGTATAAAAGTTCATCTCCTGAATCGCGTCGTTCAGTGTGTGACGTAACTGATAAATAGTTCGTTTTCTGTTTCTCTACGATAATACTTCGTTATGTTAACTTACATCCTTTAATTGAAAAAATAATTACTGTACTTGTTTCGATTTGATTGTACGTGCGATGTGCTAGTATATTATGTAATTTTTCTTTTATGTTTTTTTATCTTTCTTGGCTACGACTACCTAAATACAATTGAAAAATATAATATAAATTAATCGAAATTCGCGACACATTTGCTTTTAATGTATAATTCTTATTCCCTTTTCCTCCATGTTTGCCCTATTCCTTTTAACTCTCGTCAATAAAGTGATGGTATACCCTATTCGAAAAGTGGATCAACTAGCTTCCTCGTTCGAGGGAAGCGTTTAAATGCGACGTCGTTGTTTCAGCTGATTTAACAATAAGCGTGCATAATATGCCGTACGTTGTTTGCGGAAGCAATTGAATATCAAATAATCTTCATGAAGTTAAACGATCGAAATTGTATGCTCCAAAAAGTACCTATAATTCCGCGGTTTGATTTAACCAAATGGACTGGTGCGAACGTTAGTGAGATCAATGACGACCAGCTATGCGCAAAGCAGTTTTCACATACACAATACATTCGAAGTCACTTGTATAAAATTTCATGTTTATCGTGGAATATAAAACTCAAGAACAGAAAGTGGTTACTTACATCAATATCAACATTGAAATGATATTCGACATTTTTATAATTATCTTTTTGCTTCTAACATTTAATCTCTTAAGTGATTATGGTGTTTATTGCTATGATAGTTCGTTATGTAAATTATACTGTTAGACATTCGTAATTTATGTCCTGTTACGCTCAGAAAAATGAATGACCGTAGAGACAAGATTAAAACGCGAAGACAAGCGCGTAAACTTATTGTAGCTATGCCTTTCCAGGCCAGATAGCTGCATTGATTTTTATATCACTAGGGTCGGAAGTACAATGAACCTTTATTCAATGGGAATGTATACCATTTCGAAACGTTTCCTGGTTTTTATAAAACAAACTTCATGAAAGACAGCTAAATTACGATGCTCTATGGTAATCCGAGTGTCCAAACGTTGACCCATATAAACAGACGCGTATACATAACGACAACAAATTATTCAATTGTGCTGACATAAAACGCATTTGGAAGAAGATAGTACCACGATCCCCCTGGCATGAAAGTTTAAATTATCGCATTATCTTCGTTTCACAGTGACCTCTCTTATCAACTACCCAATAATATTTTTATAACCTCGTGTTTCATGTAATTACGAAACTGAATATAAATTATCTACGCTACCGCAATGCGGATAATACTGAGTCATATTAAAACAATTGCCATGTAAATTTATCTGCGCTGATGAAGATATTATAAGTTTGATTAATATGGAAGATGTAGTTATATCGGAATCACAACTATTTATCCAAGTCTGTATTTTTATACGACGAGAAGTCATCAAAACTACTGCAAAAAATAGAACCTACCCGAGAGATTCATTTTTTTTTTCATTTCTTTCATATATTTTTGCCTACTATCTCATCACCTATCGTTCCCTTTTGTGCATTTTTACAGCTTTTAATTTCTCATAAATATATGGACACTCGCAATTTATTTATAGCTTTAAGAGAATAATCTTTTGTGAGGGAAGAATTTTTAAGCAAATCATTATTATGTTCCAGGCATAAACGCGATGCAATGCTATCTTTGCAACAGTCACAACGACAGTCGATGCGCCGATGACAATCCACCCGACGCCCTCAAAAAAGATTGCTCCGACCTCAAAAACGGCTCGAAATATACCATGTGCCGAAAGATTACGCAAGTAATCGAGTTCAGCGTTAATGGACGTAAGTGACATTCAGTTCCTTGGAGAAAGAAAATCTTTTTTACATTATAGTTCTTATAATATTTCTGAAATATTCTTCAATTTATTTTAATATTTCATTTAATATGAAATATCTCTAATATAAATTCTTAATCGTATTTATTTATATTCGTTTATGTTATCTTATTTCGACACCGTTAAGATACGTTTCAACGAAAAATTGATGAAGGCAACTGTAACAGCTACGATGCTGACAATACCAATCTTTTAGAGAACTAGTAACTTTAATGGGCTACTATAACTTTAGTGCGCTATTACTATTAACCTAGACTAATACAGTATCCTTATTACGTTGTAGAAAATTGCAATACGTGGTCACGCACCGGCGTGATTAGCGCAATACCAGTTATGATACAGTACTAGTTCAAGTAATTTGATATTTCGCACACAACATCGAATACAACTTATTAGTTTCATGATATCGTATCGATTATTAGTAAATAAGATAGACTGAACTATTACTATGTGTTTGAAACAGTTCCACCTGATACCCGAGTCATAAGAGGTTGCGGATGGGACGAGTCAAGTTATAAAGGAAAGTGTTACCAAAGAAGCGGTTTTGGCGGTCGTCAGGAAGTCTGTTCGTGTTTGACAGACTTTTGTAACACGGCAACACCAAACGTTTTACCACCAACGTCTCTGATTCTGTCGTGTGTTATTGGCAGTGTTCTTCTAGCATACATTCGTAATTAATTTTGAGAAAATTAATATACACTCGACCAGTCGACGAAGAGATGCGTCCGAGATCGTTAGTACCTGCAAGCAGCTTCGACTTCGCATTTTAACGGATCGGAAGTAAGCGAAAGTGGAGAGGACGATGCGTTTCAGAGCGAATAATATCTCACACACTTCCCACACTTTCGTCGTCAATGAAAGAAAAAAGCGTATAAAACAATCGAAACAGCACTTAAAACGCAAAATGTCTTCTTCTATCTAGAATTTCACGTTGCATCTCGAGAGCAAACGCTGGCGACCTCGAAATGTTCGAACGAACGGAAAAATTCTCGACGAGAATACGTTTCATTCGAGATTCTAAAGACACTGCGGTGGCTTTCTGCCTCCGGCTGTCCATCGGTTCAAGATTACAGTAGTTTTAGACGAGATATTCCCGCTGTTCCTGATTATCTGGATGTTTCCAAGTGTAATATATCAAGGAGAAAAATTAACGTAATTACCAATCTCTTACGTGTAATTGCTTTTATAATATCGCTATAGAAATAATCGAAGAATATATAAGAGCGTGTCTTAGGAAAGTAAATAGATATTTCTATCGAGAAAGTATCGCATACACACATCTGCTAACGCATTCTATAGTGATATTCGTATATAAATTTTTAACGAGATAATTTAGATAATTACATATCTTAGACGAGCTTTCACGAAAAGATCGTGCAGAGATTCAGGAACGGCGTGATCTTTGATACTTTTTGCGAAATGTCGAACAGCTTGGCGAGCACTCCTCGATCATGCATAAATCTTCTTGAAAATCTTCAATTTAGGTGCTGAAGGTGTGACGACAGTCACATTGTGTTCACTCGACAATTTTCTGCATAGAGCTTAAGAATGATATTACATATGTAATAATTACGCAACTTGTTGAAAGTCTATATGTTGTGACAACCTTCGCGAAAAAACATCTGTATGATATGTTTTTGTGCGAAGCGAGAAAAATATATCAGGGTTGCCGTTGCGGAGAATACCAAGTCTCTTATTTTCCTTACATCCTATCAAACAATATAACGAACGACTCGTATCGAGAATAAATTCATGCTTTCCTTAGACGTTAGAGAGAGAATCTTTTTATACGCGAAAAAGGTACATTAGACAGTCTAGCATGATTTACGTTACATGTATTTCAATAAAATGCAATCGACATTCGTTAGAATTATTTATGTCTGAAATCGCTTTTAATGCGTTGAATTTTGTAATTTACTTTATTCTTAAAATCGATCGCGAAACATTTCTATTTTTTATGTGATTTAATGGGATCGAAAGTATTTGAAATTTATACAAGATTAACAGGTACGTTGAAAACGTTAGATAATTCATGGATAAAAATACCCACGCCGTACGTCAAATTTTTCGCTCGTTTCATTGTTCCGCGTAGAGAATTTTGTTTTAGGTCAACAGCCAGTAATCTGCCATTTTTCTTCGTGATGTTCGTTAACTTTCATTTCGTAGATTACCATTTGCCTTTCAATATGTATATATAAGTTTGGTCATTTCTCGTTCGCAAGGAATTTCGATTTGTTTCCGTGAGAGAAGAAACGTTAGACGAGAAAAACGATAACATGTACATTTATTGACTCGAGAAAGGAGTGGAGCAATTTTGGAAAATCCTGGATTAACATCGAGTTCTTTGATTTAACCGCAAGTTCATTCGTTAAGAGTTTAAACCCTTTCCTTTCTCTGTTCTCCTGTGCTGTACCTATTTAAGCTCGATATGATTTTATCTCATTACCTGTCGTCCTCGTGAAGACATTTCCTTACTTTGTCACTCTTTTCGTCATCGATTATATTATTGCATCGTTTATCGAACACAAATGGTTTACTCAAGAGGAACAAAGAGGCATCTGAATATCAGGTAAAACGAAACTTCTTCGTCGTTGTATATGCATGAAATAAATCAAAGGGAAATGTGCTTAGGTTAACGACGTGTCAAATAACAGCTGACATAGTAGCCAAGTTCATTTCGTTTAGATAAAATATCGTTAGCTATACGTATCGTTTGTTAACAACATTTCTCTTCAATTTTATTTTATTTTAATTCAAAATGATTTAATACAAAAGTGTCAATGCTTCGCGCATCGATTCGAAATTACGAATCTTAGGCGCGTGTGATAAATAGAATAAATTATTTCCTTAAACAGAAGTTGAAAAGTAAGAAGACAACGAGAGGATCGTATTCAAGCCGGGGTTAGGTGGATCATGCACCCTACAGCCGCACGAGCTAGTCGATCGTCCATACAATCTTCGATTCCGTCCGCATCAACCCCGTCGTCCCTCGTACATCCGCAGCAACAACAAATTCTTTATGGTCCTATAGCTAATCCAACGTTAACTCTTCAAGCATGCGGAAGTGGTCTGCATCCCTCGTGTATTTATCCAGGAACGCAACGTAACGCTGGTCTCGCTAATCCTGCTCCTTTGCATATACAAGGTGTAACTACGTTTCCTTTTAAAATTTGGTACATTTTAAATACTTAAAAAAAAAGATAGCTTTAAAAAATATTACGATAATTAGTTCATCTTTAAACGAGTAAAAGATGTGATTGTTATTTGCACCAGATTAACGATTACATACTTCCACCGACTGCAATCTTTTTATCGACAGCCACAGAATTCGTTTTATCACTGATCGAGTTAATAGGATCTTACGTTTATCGATTATACTTCCTTTTCTTTTTTTTTTTTTTTTTTTGGATTTCAAGAATTTTTCCTTTCTATTGGAAAGGAAGGAAAGAATTAATAATTAATAACAGACATACAAAATGAATTTTGTACAATGAGAATGATATTATCGTTGGTGGAAAATATTAATTGTTATCAATTATCGGTATCAATGTTTATGTTAAATAATGGTTTCAGTTTTCTAAGATTCTCGTACAAACCCATCCATGAATATAGGCAAAAGCAGCAGATGGCCAGCCAAAAATAAGCTCGTACGAAATCAACAATATTGCCAACAACAACAGCAGCAGCAGCATATTCAACAACAGTTATCCTACAGCCCGAAACCTCTGGTTCTGTATGATCAAACGACGAACAATGCTCCGATACTTCCACCAACTACTTCCTTTTTAATTGCTTCCTCGACGTACACGCATGGCTCTTTCTCTGGCGATCAGTACAACAATTCCGGAATTACGTTGATACCACAACCCTACTTTAAGCCTCCGGATGTACAAACGTTTTGTCTAATTCAAGATCGACAAAATATTCAGCAACAGGAACAACCATCGCACAGCTCCTATTATAATATCTCAGCTACAAACACTTGCAACTTACAAGCAATTAATGGCAATTCAGCGTTTCAATTTCCTAATCTCAGTCCTTACGCAGCCACGGCAAATTTCACCAACGGCCAAGTCACGGGTCCTGTTCAAACAGTACACTCTAATCAAATCTACCCTAATCATCCAGCGAGTTTAGTCTACGGTAGCCTACAGAGAGACAAACCTGTAGCCACTGCTGCCACACTTGACATTGCGCCCCTTAAAGTCGGCAAAAACAAAATACCTACAGTCGATACCTCTCGAGTTACCCCGATATCTTCTGAAAATTACGACGAATGGCCCCTTCAAACGATTACCTCTCCCTGTAACGACTTGTTCAACATAAAACCGAGTACAGAGGATGAGGCAAGCCGAGAAACCAAGACGAGTTCTTCGGAAAAAGCTACATCGAACGTGTGTACAAAAGCGCAGGAGGAACATTATTCCGACGAATCATCTACCAGCTTCGATTTTACGATCGAGGCTGAAAAGATGGTTTCAGCGCTTTGCAATATATCTTCGAACGATATTAATAAAGAGGAAACGAAAACCGAAAAATCCAATTCGACGCCGTTGTTTAGCGGAGCTGGCGATACTGCATCAAATAAGAATACTTGGTTCACCGAATTCTGTGCGGATTATGGGAATGGTACGTCGATAGCTGTTCAAACGGACGGACCGTGCCTGGATAGGACACAATATCCGGAACTGTTGCGAAAAGTCATTTACTGGGGATGCACGGAAGCCGAAATCGTTTTAAACGATAGTTGCAAAACAAACGCCAGATGCAGTTGGTTGAAAAATCTGTCTACCGCCACTAAAACAGCAGTTACCAAATCTTCCACTTGTTTCCCAATTTTCGCCGGAGATCGTGTTTTCGTCGGCGATCTGATAAACGCTTTGTTGCGCATTAGCAACGGTTGGCTTGTTCTTGATAATTATTTGAATAAGCAGCACTATCCAAGCTTGAACGATAAATTCGACTGCGAGTTGCTGAGATGCTTTCGTTTGTGGGAAGAGAGCACACACGAGCTACTGAATCAGATCATCCACGCCTTCTTAAAGCTCGAAGAAAACGGCAATGCTTCTAATTTCGAGCAAAGATCAGAATCATTTGGAACCTCTTTTCCAGGTGACGTTTCAGTTTACACGAATCGCGACTTGTTTGATCCATCTTCAACTATGATTACATCGAAACAGAAGCCCGATAATAGAAAGAACAATCGAGATTCCAGTAACGGTGCGCAGTTATCGACCGGCAGCCTACGAAATTTCAGCCTGTACAATGCCAGCCAGGAGAAACAGTCGTCCCAAAAAGAATCAAAATTACGAAGTAAGTGGACCGTTACTGAGAACCTAACGACAATAGACAGCACGAAATCCGTGCCTGATATGTTCTTAGGGCACGCGGAATCTGCAGGTCAACCGAATAGTAGATTTCGTTCGAGAGGAAGCTCGTCCTCTGCCAAGACAGACACATCCACGCAATCCTTGAACGCAGAGTTTTTTCACCTGAGAAGCAAAATTCTTACGGAAAGCAATCAGGATCCTTCTAGACAATGGCTATTCAAGGAGAAGAAACAAGAATTCCCCGAAAATAAAGTTTCGCCGCAGGAAAATACCGACACCGTGTTTAGACTACAGCGACAGTTAGATGATAATTCTGAGAGCAATTATGCTCAAAAATGTTTATCGAGGGTGGAATCTTCGTTTCTGAACCCTTCTATTAGTTTAGAATCTATATACTTTCCACCCACCAACGACCACGAAAATTTTTATCCTAGTTACGCTATTTGTCCGCCGTATACGGTAGATTACGGTAGTAAAAATTCAAAGAGCTTCGAACAAAATCACAGGAATAAAACGAGTATGGATTTGGTTTATGTTGGCAAATCGTCCACGAGTCAACTGGAGCTAGCGGCTGTGCCAAAGGATAAGATGACGCTGCTTAGCCAAATCGAACCGAGTATCCCGGAGAAATCATCGGAAGAGATGACTGCCAATTTGTCAGCTTGGTTCGCCAGTATGAGAAACTCTGATAACAGACAAATGCCATTTATGAATCCGGCGGATGTGAATACAGAGACTGTTGTGCCACGTGGGTCGACGCGCACAGAAATGTCAAAGAATACGATGGATCTCGGTAGCTGCATCAGACAGTTGCATATCGACGCAAATCGTCAGTTCCAGACGCTGCAAAATATACAAAGCGTTCAAACTACACCCTGGAACGCTTATAATTTGATCAATAATCGCGTTCAAGTGCATCAGGTACCCGAAGAATATGACAGTTCCGAAGATGTTCGAGTATACATGAAACCAGGAAGTTACAACGTGCCAAAAAAAAGACATCAAAGAAGATCAAATCGTCGTTTAGAGAGCTCCGCATCTCGAAACGTTGCCAATGGGTCCTCGAACAATCATCGCAATCATTACGTTAACAACAAAGAGAAAACGTTTTGCGCTCCGGCGTCGTCCACTCCTGTGTCTCGACCTACCACAACACCTATATCTAGCGATGTTAATACTTGCGCAAATACAATGAAAGTGCCTTTCCCGGCGACTCCGATCGTACCACCTCCTACCTTCTCCCTTGAAAATTCACCTAGGATTTTAAAACGATCCGATACATCCAATTATACCGTGTCGGAAGATGTTACTTGGAAAGCAGCCTGCGCTTCCGCTGAGATTCTGTTAGAAGCGTTGAACGTAAAAGAGGATACGGACTTTAAGAAAACAGAGATCGATCGAGTCGACGTTAGCGAAAAGTTTGAGAGTGTGAAAGAGAACGAGAATGACGATACAACGTCCCAAGCGGCGCAGGATCGTGAAAAATTAGACGAAAGCCTTTCGAAAAATTTGAAGGACAGTAACGATGGTTGCGGAGGCGTTTCAAGCTACGAAGCGTCCGAAGATGACTCGGGCTCCACGAATCATTTTTCTCTCAACACAAGTATCAACGAAGCTCTACAGTTGTCTGGTAATAAAAATGGTAATAATTATAATCGCTTAAAGTTTATTCTAAATATCGCTTCTATCGGAAAAACATTTTCATTCGAAACATTCGCATATCGCTTTGGAACTAAAAACGTAAGTCGTATGTATTCTGCGTATTCTATACATTCTACGCGACTAACGTATTACTATGATATTCAAGCAGAGTATTTAATTACTTTCAATGTCCAGCATTAATTCTAATTGTTTAGCGCAAATAAAATTTAATCGCTTTAATACTAGAAGGACGGAAATTTGAGAACTTTAGATTTTCATAACACGTAATTGTAAATTAACATAGACGCAACGGAGAGGGGGGGAGAGTAAATCTACTTTAAAGAATAATAATAATAATAATATAATGTATTTAGAGTAAAACAAGCTTTACTATGTATTTGTTCCGTACGTATAAGATATTGAAATATTTAGAAAAGTAAATGGAAACATGTGTCTGATGTCACATTAAGGCAATACTTCCGTTCTTCCAGCATTAAATATCGCAATATTTTATGCAGCTACCCGTTAACAGGTTCTAGTAAAATGAATGTAAAAACGGATTCGTGGTTAATCAAAACTTTGAACAACGCTAACATGGCAAACAAGCAGAAACGACGAAAAAACAATGCCGTTCCACATAGCTCAGAATCGTCAAACAGTTCCTTAACAGAGAATGAACAGCCGGCTCCCGTTGTTTCGTTAGTGACCAACAGTACCGTAACAACAGTCGCAACAACTACGACGGTGAAGAATCTTCAACAGACTATTTGCTCGAGGAAAAGTTCGTGCATTTCCTTAAACAATGGGCAAACAACGTTGGGAGAGGCCGAGCGTGTCATAGGGAAGGCAACTTATTCGGAGACTCTTCGACGTTGCGCATCCTTAAGTACATCCTTCTCGGAGAAGAAAGAATTCTGCAAGAAGAGCAAATTAAACATCGCCAACGTATCGACGATTTGTAGCACTGTAATACCGATCCCTGGACGCAAGTGTCAAAGAAAAGATTTCGAAAAATCATATTATCTCTTGCATAATAGATCTCGTAAATGTTCGGGGAAGAAAGCTACGAAAAATTTCGAGGTCAATGATACTCAAGTGGAGGGAACATCGAAATCTACAATCGCAACAAAACACGGGAAGAAACGAGAGAATTCTGGATGCATCGAATTTTTAGACGGAAAATTTGGTGGGAAAGCCAGTGATAGAGGTTGGTCCGTATGGTATAGCTCGAAAAGAAAACAGAGTCTCAGTCCGCTTGCCCTTAGCAAATTAGAAATGATACATCAAACAGTTTGGCAAATGGAAGAAGCAGAAATTTTCAAGTGTCCATCCTCAGGAAGCAATAATGGAAAACAATCTTCTTCTCACACGGTTAGTTTCTTTGCATATGCCCATTTTTTTAAATCGTAAATGGATAATTATATAATCTTCTTTTAGATCGAAGACTATTGTAAAGTTATTAAAAGTCCGATGTTCCTGGAAACGGTTGAATACAAACTAAAGAATCGAGTTTACCATAAAGTAGAACACGTGGTTAGAGACTTTCGTCGTATCGTTTATAATTCAAAATTATATCACAAGGTACGCAGGCTATTTTATTTATCGATTTTCTAATCTTTGCTAGACATATAGAGAATCAAATTAATATAATTGAGCTACGATATATGGTCTGAACTAATATAGTTTTTCAATAAATAATATTTAATATTCATCGTGAATATAATGCAATCAATATTGCATAGGAATTTGAATAAAGTGGCAAGACCTATTGTAATCTTCGAATGTGTTATCGAAAACTTTTATTTCTACTATGACTATAAAGTTCCCTTAATCATCTGATCGCAGGATGATCATGATCGAGTAAAGACAATTGAAATACTGTCGAAGAAACTCGAAGAACTATTCGAGGAACATTTTGCGAGTTGGGACTTCGATAATATTAGCGGTAGTCCAAGAGAAAGTTCGCCGGTGCTGCACCGATTTAAGACGGCTGGTCAAAAACCGGTAACTGGGCGTTACAGCAACACGAAGAAATGTCTGTCTTCTTCGATTACCGATAACATATAATATTGCTCATTAGAGTATGTGCTTTCTGCGACATCAAACTGCGCTTGGAGAATTATCGTGTCTATCATTCATGGTGACATTTTGTTGTGCATCTATAATTCATATTACTATTAGATTAACAGATAACTGATTGCATCGAGTTTATGTAAAATTGTTAGATTCGAAATTAAGTATATCTGTAAGGATCGGTCATAATAATACGCTCTAGTCACGCATCAGTTCGTATTGTTGTCGCATCGTAAGCGTTCTACGGTTTTTCTTTCGTAATGCAGCTTGCTACGTTAAAACATTTTTCGTCTATTTTCAAACAAGTGAAAGTTTAAACGCTTAGTTTTCTGGTACATACCTCCGTATAAGATAATGCATCTTAAATGCGAAACAAGACGATAGTTACTTGCTCTTTTTATATCATTGATATTATATATATATATATATGAAAAAAGATAGTAATACGAATTACATAATAACGTTGCAATGATCATAGCTCACAACTTGAGAATACTCAATTATCACTAAAAGAAAAATAATTTGAGCATTTTGTCCTTCATCCAGATTGAGGCATAAAGCATTAAACGAAAATAGTGAAAACGATTGAAATATTATAAGAATAAAATAATTTTCCATTTGTAATGTGATCAATATGCGTAAAATATATTATACGAGAAAAAAAAAGAACTACTATAATATAAAATTGTACTGTCAAGCAAATAAAAAATTGACCAAATAAAATAGTTGAAAAAAATGGAAAATCCCGCGTTATCGCGATGAAAGAAAACGCATGCGCAGTATAGCCTCTATATTCCAGTAAAGTTAATGCGCACATACCGTAGAAATGTCAATTCAGGTAGTATGCGCACATGGATTATAATAATGTCAAACACAGAGGGAACAGAAAGATGGCGGTCGAGCGGTAATTTTGTGATGCATGGGGTGTAGTCTACAAAATGGTGTGCCTTACATTCCCAAGGGATTCGTCAAGATCATCATATCATCGTGCAATGTGACTATATACTGGAGACGACCGTCCTGTGAAGCAGACCGTGTTAAGAACGGAAGGACAACAACGGAGACGGGTAGAAGAAAAGCTAAAAGGTGTGAGAGAGGAGGAGAGTAGAGAAAGAGAACGGACCCAGTTTGTACGTAACGAGAACGAGTGTAGAAGCGGTTCATTGCTCCGCTCTGACTTGTCGCCAAGATGGATTGGGAGTCGATTACGATGGCGAGTCTTCACCTGACGATGACCGAACATCAATATTATGAAGATATTTTTAGTTATTGCTGTGAAAATGCAGACAGCGACAGTGTGCCGGTGATCAAAGTTGCCGAACTACTGCGCTCGGCGAATTTACCAGGGGTTGTCACGATGAAGGTAAATTATATCAACTCATTGTACGTAGTCTGTCAGCTGTTGGTTTTCTGTCACACACGCGATTGCAATATTGAGATCATAACATCTCTTTAATCATATAGAAGTGGGCGTTTAATTTGCCGAACGTGACGTGATATCGGCAAATTACAAAGGCTTATGAAGGTTAGAATTAAGGAACTGTTACGAAGTGATTATAAGTATCCTAATTAAATGACCAACTAAACAGTTACGTACTTACATTTCCGAATAAAAAAATCAGTCAGTATTTTTACAATAGTTTAATGATCGATTTTGTCACAATGTCAATACCGATATGTTATTATTCTCAATATGTACATGTTAAAAATTTCTAGTATAAAATTAAATAATGAAAATTACAATGATCATCGAATGTATGAAGATACATTTGCAAATTAGTTTAAAGAATACATCAATTTCAGTATTTCTCCGAAGTTTTGCAAAATAATAAAGTAATGAGAAATTTCAAATTTCTCAAATTTAAACAATATTTCTAAAATACATGAAACGAACCTTATGTTAATAGTTTATTTCAAATAAAGTAGATTGATGATAATATTTAAGATATTTTATTTTGTTGATAAACAAAGTAGAATATAAAATAAAAGTATGAATTGTTTGAGAAATATTGTCAAATGTTATTTGAGCATAAGAAACTTTTATATTACTTTCGTAAGTATTTGTTATACATATATTAATGTAATTTATTGCTTCTTGTATGATATTTATTATTTGTAAATAATGTATTATAGATATGCACAACTATAGATATAAGAATATTTATGTTTAAATTAGACAAATTTAAATAAAATACTAATTATGTTTATTTGCAAAATAAATTCTTCTGATTTATAGATATTGGATATCTGTTTTGGAACTGAAGCAGCACACATTGGTACACATCTTGGAAAGAAACAATTTTATGTACTGTTGAAACTTGTAGCAGCTCATCAAGCAGGACTTAGTATCCGTAAAGATATAATTACTATGCCCTTGGATGTTATTACCTTACCAAGATTTACTTGGCCTGCATCTGGGGAAGAAGATGATAGAAGAAGTTCAGATTCAAACAGAGCTATAAAAAGTCATCGACATGCTCCTGAGAGTACCACAGAAAGTGAAAGTGAAGCAGAATCTCCAAGGGAAACTGGCGGTAGTACAGATTCACCTACTCCAACAAATAGTATAATACAGGAAAGAAACAATGACATAGGTGGTGAAACTATATTAGATTCTGTATCTGGAGGTTGGCAAGGATTGTTGGTATCCGAAGAGCAGAGACAATTACTAGGAACCGAAGAAGAAAGTTCAGAACGTCATAGCAGTGATGAAGGTGAAGGAGATGGTGATGGCTCGTTTCCACCTGAAGAAGTATGGATAATTAGTGATGAACAGCGTGAATATTATGCTGCTCAGTTTACACAATTGCAACTTGATCCTGAGGGGCTTTTACACGGACCCATAGCCAGAACATTTTTTGAAAAGTCTGGACTTCCTTTAGGAGAACTTAGTCGCATTTGGCAACTTGCAGATATTACCAGAGATGGAGCGTTGAGTTTACAAGAATTTTTTGTGGCTATGCATCTTGTTGTGTTACGAAGAAATCATGTGCCTCTACCTGATGTCTTACCTCCACCTTTATTAATTCCTTTGCTTAAGCAAAAAACTGGTCCACCACCTATTCCACAAACTACAACTACTCAAAAAACTCCACCTAATACCACTGGTACTCGTGAAAGAAATAAAGAATGGACAAAATTTGTTGATTCACCAACTGGGACTAGCAGTTCTTTAACTAGCCCAGGTTTGCAATTAGTGAATTTTGATTTTCAAAAATCTGCTGTTGAAAAAGATCCTAAAATTCTACATCCAGTACCATTACGTTTAACACCTGAAGCAGCGATTCTTGCCTCTGGAGCAAATGGTAACAGTAGCAGCTGCACTACGTTGGGAGATGACGATCTCCAACGTACTGCAAGTGCATTGGTGCAACGACCTCTCATAAAAAAACCACCTCCACCTCCTGAAGAAGCTATTATAGTAACTCCAAAGAAGGAACCACCACCTCCACCACCACCCAGACCATACAGAACACATGCAAGAAGTTCTAGTCTTGATCTTAATAAATTAGGTATATGTTGCTACCAATACTCTGCGATACTTTTCATCTGTGGCTGAGAAAGCAAAGTTTTACGCTTCAAACTGTGCGCGTTCTTGTAGGGAAAAATGGTCAAAGTTTCCTTGGAGCACCTCCGCTAGTTCCACCAAGAATCTCTCCTGGAATTGTAAGTACTTTTATCCATTTTTTAATCATTCTATTACCAAACACCTAGATTAAAATTATTAATAATGAGAACTACATTTAATTAAGCTGCTTTTTATGGATCCGCACAGTAGATATTTCAGATATTTTAGATGTTAACAATGTTATGGATTCGGAAAGTTAAAATATGTAGGCAAAATTATTGTTATAAAGAAAATTTTGTCATGTATCTCTACTACAGACTTCACCTCGAAAATTGGTTGGTCAAAAAAGTGAGGGAGAAGGACAAAAAGCCTTAAATGAAAGTCAAGGTTTTGTTGCTGATTTTTCTCACTTTTCTCCAAAGAGCGAACTACCTGAAAATCCACCTCTGGAAACTCCACAATCACAGCAATTTACTGGTGTCTGTGGTGCATTTCATATTTATAGAAAACCCAGTCCAAGTGAGTTTTTCATTTTCTTTACTTTTCTTATTTGAATTTCAATGTACAGAGTATTATCATCTCTTAACTTTTTGCTTTATTTACAGAGCGAGAAGGAGATGAAGATGCTCCTAAGGATGAATTAGAAGAATCAAAGAAATTAACATTACAAGAATTACGGGAGAAAAATGCCGAACTGCGATTAGTTTGTGAAGAATTAACACGAGAATTAGCTAGCGCACTTCAGGAACGTATAAATCTTCGTGCGAAGCTTTTACTTTTAACATGATGTAATTTGTTATCATTTGTAAAAACTCCAAACTATGAATTATTAATTTTTCCTAAATTTGTTGTAAAATCGAGTAACTCATGTGTCATGCTAGTCTAGAGTATTTCCTTTTGCAAAGTTTCGTACATCCACAACAGTTAGCGTAACCAAAAAATAACATTACAGAGCAGATATTAATAAAAATTATCCAATGTTAAATATTCAACCTATTTCTATCGTTAATTAGTAAAATATTAGATTTTAAATGTCCCTTTATATATTTTCCATGTTTTAATAATGTATGGTTTACTAATAGAAATATTTAAATTGCTCTTGAATAATTGTATTATTGAAAGGAAATGGATATTTCTTTCATTCCAGAACAGAAACGTTGAAGAAATATCAATGAAAATTCTTTGTGGTTACGCTATTATTCACATTTTGTCCTCTTTCACAGATAATTCCAGTGTGCATTATAGAAGCGTGGGTACAAATATTGTAGTAACATCTGCCACTCTCTAGTATTCAAATGTTACAGCATTTTAACGTTCAAATAATTTTAAAAACTTATATTTTTTATGCATAGTACTGTACTAAATTGCTGAGAAATAGTTCTTTATATATTACAAAGTTTTTAAAGTTGAATAATCGCATCAAGCTATAGTGAAAGCTTGATGATTATTGTATACTACAAAACTATAAAAAAAACATACTATAAAAGCGAGTGATAGATATTTATTGTTTACGACAACAAAATAAAACTGTATTTTCGTATTGCTGTACTATCAAATTTTTCACAGCATGACATAACAAATTGGTATTCCTAAAGTGTAACAATGTATTTCATTTCATGATGATAATTGTACATAGCAAATAGAATTAGAACAAGGAATGAGAGAAAATGAAGTCTGCAGGAACAGAACACTCAAAGAATAAATATACTTTAAAAAGAAACGTTGATACTTTCAATTTTTATGGACTACTTTTGTTCTACTTAGATTATTCAACGTATTGTTTTCAATCGGAACAAAAAATATTACATCATAAATCGTATGACTTAATTTGTATATAAACGTAATGTTCTGCAAAATGTTTTGTTTGATATCTCATTATAAAAACTAATTTAATATAAATGAGAAATATAAAGTAACTATTCCTTGTGCCATATAATACAATACTTTAAGAATATTGTAATTAATATTGCAGCCACTTCTGATGGCCAGAACTTTTGTTAAAGTTATTTAGAAATATTCCAATCAATAATCATATTAAAATATCTTTTTGTAAATGTACAGAAGTTGTACAGAAAGTATATGAGTTAACTATTATGTAAGGTAACCGGAAGTTAACTGTTGATTTATTCCATTCCTAATATTCATATAATGCTGTAAAAATGTATCAATATATAAGAAGATAAAGAAATGTTCAAAGACTAAATAAAACATTCTCTTAGTTTCATAACAATTTTTATTGATATCAATGTCTTGAATGGCAAATAATATTACAGGAAGAAATCACAAATATGTTAAAATCTTGGTTGTGAATGTTGATGAATGAACAAAATGATATAAAGTAATTGAATGTAACATACATTACTCTTACTTAGATAATATTATATATGATCCAAGAATAATTTACGTTACAGTTGACTACATAACTCTCATAAATATGCATTATACTTGCACTTGAATATGTTTATGAACATATTTGAAAACCATAAACAGAAATTCGAATTAAGTAATGTGACAAACCCTAAAACCAGCTTCCTTTTGTACTTGTTTTGCCTAGATATTATTAGCTACAACTATGTAATGTGCGAAAGAAACGGTTTACTAAAAATATTCTCAATCTTACATTCTCAATTGTTGGTTGGAAACTCTACTGGTTAGAATGTTATTTAATCTGAAGTATCTATAAAATAACGATATATAACTCATATAACATTATCATATAGAACAGTTTACGAAATGTGTTACATATAAATATGAGTAAAATTTTAGTTATCTTTCGTTTGTATGTACTTAATTAAATCAACTACGCGGTTAGAATAACCATATTCATTATCATACCACGAAATTAACTTAACAAAGTTATCATTCAAAGGTATACCGGCTTTAGCATCAAAAATACTGGAGTGGTTATCACCAATAAAATCAGAAGATACTACATCATCTTCTGTATATCCCAAAATTCCCTTCAAGGGTCCTTCAGCAGCTTCCTTTATTTTAGCCTTAATAGCATCATAGGACGCAGGTTTGGCAAGTCTAACCGTTAAGTCAACAACCGATACATTATGTACCGGTACACGGAATGCCATACCAGTCAATTTTCCATTAAGGGCTGGAATGACTTTACCAACAGCTTTAGCTGCACCAGTTGCAGCTGGAATAATATTTTGTGCTGCACCGCGACCGTCACGCCATAACTGTTATGAAACCAAATAGGAAACATTAAGTATGATGAAACAAAAACCAATTATAGAGTGAAGAAATATATTATTAGAAAAAATTTGATATACCTTTCCAGAAGGTCCATCAACAGTTTTTTGAGTAGCAGTAATAGCATGTACAGTAGTCATAAGACCCTCAACGATTTCAAAATTGTCATGAATAACTTTAGCAAGAGGAGCTAAACAATTAGTAGTGCAGGAAGCGTTAGAGATAACTTTGTAACTTGGATTATAAGCTTCCAAGTTAACACCAACAACAAACATAGGTGCATCAGCTGACGGTGCAGAAATAATAACTTTCTTTGCACCACCTTCCAAATGAGCCTAAAAGATTAAAATAATTATTTATATATGAATACATTTCTCCCTCTCCCTCTCTCTTTTTAAAATAAATATACAGGTTTGTACATACAGAAGCCTTTTCTATGGTAGTAAAGACTCCAGTAGATTCTACAACATATTCAGCTCCAGCTTTTGCCCATGGAATAGCTTTTGGCTCACGCTCACTGAACACAGCAATTTTATTGCCATTGACAACTAAGCAACCATTCTCGGCTTTGACCTCTCCCTTAAATCTTCCATGAGTGGAGTCATATTTGAACATATATACCATATAGTCCAAACCAATGAAGGGATCATTAATAGCTACAACCTATTAAAATTATAATAATGAAAAAAGTTGAAAGTACAAAAGCATATGAAATTAACAAATAATTTACCTGGGCACCACGATCAAGAGAGGCCCTAAGCACAAGACGGCCAATGCGGCCGAATCCGTTGATTCCGATTTTGCTCATGTCGTCGTTTTCTTCTATGCAACTGGAAAATGTGCGGTTTATCTTTTGATAACATATTTTTGACTCGGCATATACCAATTTGCTTTTATAAAGTAATTTTTGTGTGATCGATATAAGTGAAGTTAATTCCAATATTAACGGCATAACCTCAAATAGGTGTAATATATTTTTTTGATTTATAATGATTTTATATCCAGGATGTTAATTGGTATAATTAAATTTAAAGCATAGCATTATTTTTTTGATTAAATTACAAATATAAAAATATTGAAATATAAATAATTCATAATGTAAAATACACATATATGCATATTTTGATTTATTGTAAATTCAATTGTGTTTTGTTGTAAATATTACTGTTCTAACGAAAACATGAATAATTTAATGTATAAACATAGATACATCAAATAAAGTTGGATGTTTCTAATATTCTTGCATTAGTATTAAAAATAATTTCTGTAGTCTGCATTATTTAATTAAATAATTTATTACAAACAGAAATAATATTATAATTCAAATATTTGTCTTATAAAACAAGGTTTAATACTAAAGGTCACTCAAGGTCAATAAGATCTCTCAACGCCAATTTGTACTTAAAGACGAACGTGACCTTTTTCACATATTCATGCTTCGACTTTTACGATGATGTATGTATGTACATACACATATTTTATATTCAATATTATTTGTAATAATATAGAAACATTACAAAAGAAATGTATGTAGCGGAATGTATATTAGTATGTAGAATGAATCGTATTACTATCTTATTCGATTTAAAAATTCGTTACTATAATTTATATTTATATTTATATTTATATTAAAATAAAACTAGTAGCTTTTAATAATTGTCTGAATTTTAAAATATAGCTTTTAGATTTTTTCAAAACATATAAAAACACTAATGTAACGGTAACAAAATCTATTGTTGTAAAAGATTGTTACATCAAATTAACAGCACATATGTATGCATAAAAGTAGATTTTTTCATAAAATCAAAATCTTTCACAAATAATTTCATATTTAATAAAGTTCGTGAATTCTGAATTTCGTTTTTAAATAATTAATGTTGTACAATGTCGAAGTCGAACAAATTCGTAGTATGTAAAAAAGTTGGGTTACGTGAGTAGGAATGAAATACATAGCATATATGTAACAAATATAATAAAACCAACGCTAATAAAAATTGAAATAATGTGATTCGACGAAAAGAAAAATTCAAACATATTAGAAAGATATCAGTACACGTTTTCGCAGAGATTCTGGAACAGATTTTGTATCTACTATCGCAAAAATTATTATAGAAAGATACTTAGTTTGAATGACGTCATATCAACCGGTGTGAATAAAACGTACATGTACTAAGAACATGCTATGTAATTCTAGATATAAGCAAAATTCTGAATTTTATTATTGTTTTATTAACATCAATTGAAAGACTGTAGTTTATTGTATATAAATATGACGTAGTGGAAAAATTAAATTGTAGGAAAACATACGATAAATTAAGAGTAAGTTCTAAACTAGTGGTACTTACGTGAAAAAACAATCTGAACGCTACGCTTACCGCAAAAGCAGTGTCATTTGAAGGGCAGGCAACGTTAATATAACCGGTACCAGTTTTAGGCGTATGCGCTGTAACCGTTCCTTATTTTCGCACATCATCGTCTATTCTCGGATCACGTGAGTACACGTTCCTATCGACGTATTCAGAGGCCGCTAGATTTAAATTTGTTCTCGTGTAACATTTGTGTATTTAAAAAATGAATTAGATAGATAGAGTTAATACAGATTTATTTTCATTAAATTTATACAATATATAAACCTTCTCTATTCAACAATTTTATTTAGCAAACAAGATATACATACATACATAGAACAAAATGCAATGAATGAAACTTTAATGCAATAGTGACCTTTTGTTTAAAATTAATAAGGGATTAAACTTATAAGACATATATAAATTAATAGGAGATATGAATAAGATACATATTAAGATTACCTTGCATAAAACGTAATCTTATAATACATTTTTGTTACTGAATGAAATAATTAATCTTCACTTTCATCTAACTCCTGTACAGGTACTGGTATATTACCGGAATCAACTTGATACATGTATTGTATCAAATCCACTATACGATGTGCATAACCATATTCATTGTCATACCTACAAATATTTATATTTTCGTTAATTAACTAACAAACTTTATATTTACTTCATTAATTATTTTATGTTAAATTTTGTTATGTATTTATATTTAAAGATCAATCAGTTTGAAAATTTGTTACAAAATAATCTAAAGTAGTTGAACATAAAATTTATTATTTTACGATTTCAAAAAGAATTTGATAATAGTATTTATATCTGTATATATAAATTTCAAATGCATTTAAATGTAATTTATGTACATATACGAATAAATAATAAATAATTAAGAAAAATTGATATTGCTTGTGTTGTTATTTAAATTGATTATTATATTAATAGAAGGAATGATTCGGTAAGTTCATAAAAGTCAAAAATATTGTTTATGAAATAATTTGACTTGATAATTACCAGGCAACAACTTTGATGAATGTGCTTGTCTGGGGAATTCCAGCTTTGGCATCGAAAATACACGAAAAGCTTGTCTTATTGAAGTCGGATGACACACAATCATCATCTGTATAACCCAATATACCGTTTAGATCATTCTCTGACGCTGTTTTCATTGCTTCCTTCACTTCTTCATACGTTGTCGGTTTATTAACTCTAACATTAATAAAACTGTATAAATATGACACATGTTGCTATTTGATATTTATTTGTATTAATTTTATAAATTAAGGAAAGTTAATTACTGTTGATATAAAGCTACTTTGTTCTTTAAAATTAATATTTTTTGTTTTGAAATCTTGTAATATTATATGTGATATATATATAATGTAATAAAATTTTTACTGTAATCAAATAAATTACTGTAATTGACATTACCGAAAAGTCATGTCACATAAAGAAACATTTGGAATTGGTACTCTAAAGGCTATAGCAGATATTTTGCCTTTCAGTTCAGGGATAATTTTGTCCAATGATTTGGCAGCACCTGAAGACGTCGGAATAATATTTTGGAGAGCACCCCTACCATCTCTCCACAACTACAATACAGATACAATTATAACGTATTTTCTTAAATTAGTAAAACAAATCAATATGCACAAGTTATATCAGTAAATGTTAAAGTTCGAATTAGTTTCGTTCGTTCTAATATTATATGAAAATAAAAAAATTTATTAAGTTAATCATTAATCGTATCAATTCCTAGTTACTATCTCTATTAATACATAATATAAAATTATTGTTTTTTAAGTAACGTAAACATTAGATTCGACGACAAAATTTGATTTATTTTAATAGCTGCGATACTAAGGACAAAAAATATATTATTCTATTAAAGAGTGTTTTTATTGCTATATTAGAAACGTAATACTTTTCTTATCAAATAGCATATTTTATTTCTGTAATATTTTTTGTGTAACACATTAATAATACTATTATAACTATTAAAACTATTAAAAGTATGGGTTTTCGTGAATAAAGAGAGTTTGATAAAATATTTCGTAAATACCTTTCCTCTCTCTAGGGGCCCATCTAAAGTTCGTTGCATCGATGTTAAAGCGTGTACGCTACTGATCATTACTTCAATAACGTCGAATTTATCATGCATTAATCGAATGATAGGTGCTGCACAGTTTGTTGTACAAGAAGCAGCTGATATTATTTTACCTTTTTTTGGATCATAACAAGTATGATTTACACCATAAACTATCATTGATGCATCTATAGAAGGTGCGGTAATAATTACTCTTTTAGCTCCACCGTCCATATGTAACTAAAATGAGGCAGTGTTTCCTTTATTCTCTAGACATTTATTTTATGTAATAGAATTTAAATATATTTTTATAAATTTTTTATGTATGTATTACGTATAAGTTCAGTTTTTTCATGAAATAGAAAAATTTCTACTCTTTATAATGAGTTACGAAGTTTAGATAATAAACGAAAGCTTTCTAGGTAGCATTATAATATAGACGATTGTAAATATTAAATCGAGATTGTAATACAACTATTAAGAAATACACCAAAATTATAAATAATAGGTATGAAGGAACAATCTCTTTTCTTACGCTTGCTTTTTCTAAGGTAGTAAAAAGCCCAGTAGCCTCAATTACATATGTTACACCTGCCTCTCTCCAATTTATTTTACATGGGTTTTTTTCTTGAGATGTAGCTATTTTGTTGTCTTCAAAAGAAAAAATTTATTAAGTATTAATTTCGTAAGTTTGTGAATCTATAATTTATTAATCGATCTTTTGTACTTATATTATAATGATATATTTACTTCATTATATCATTAATACAACATGTATATAGTATTAAATACAAAGTTTGTTCAGCACCAGCTTTAATTAAATTGACTCAAGTAAAATATAATGTATGAATTATTAAATATACCTCCGATAATAATAAATCCATTTTCACATTCCAGCTTTACAGGATAAGGACCATGAGTCGAGTCAAATTTAAATAAATATATCATATAATCGGTTGAAATATACGGATCATTTATCATCTTAACCTAATACAATATATTTGTTTTACACTTTCTTGATATAAAAATATTTGCATGTAAAAGTAATTTTTTACTAATTCGTTACCGTAACATCCTTTTCAAGACAAGCACGTAAACACATTCTTCCTATTCTTCCAAATCCATTAATTCCTACAAATGCCATAACTTTACGAAAATGTTTCCTAGTATCAGTTTATAATATTTCAAAATTATATACCGCATTTGTATTATACTTATTTTAGTTGTTCCGAAACGTCAAAAAGTCAATAGTGCGAATTTGTATACAAAATTGAAATAAACATATCGGAAAGTAGTTTTTTATCAAAATTTGTTCATAATATAATAAACATTTACGATATACGGAAAGAATATATAACATAAACTTGTCATATCATGATTAATGAAAAATTTAATGAAAGAATGTTAAATTCGGTCATAAAATAAATTATCATAGTTTAGAATTTTAGATAACATCTTGATAATTTGAAAATATAAAATAATATCTCAAGAATAAAATAAATTTTAACCGAAGTATAAGAAATATTAAAAAATATTCGTGTATAAAAGTTAATTTTTAAGGTTGTTGGTATAAAAATACGGCACTGATTAGGTTAACATTTCAACTTTCAAGGTTATTTCAAGGTCATTTCAAAGGCATAGTACGATAGTAGTATATATATAATGCGTCTTAACATCAGGTACAACAGTATGACATTGAAAATACGTAGTGTCATTTACAGAAGTCAAAGTGAGCTGGGCTTTTTGTCGAAAAATAATTTTTTGGGGAATTTTTTATATCGCAATTTATAGCCAGTTGAAATCTGTTTAACTTTTATTCAAAACATTTTTGTTGTAAAAATAAGGATTTGAAAAATCGTAACAAGAATAGCATAGTACACACATACATACATATATCCTGTATATGTGTAATACTATTTATAGAAATACATGTTTTCAAAGTCGTTCAACTTATGTTTGGAAAATTAATTTAAAAATTCATGTAAAAATAGGTTAAAATTTTTCAGTACGAAGCATCATGTAACAGAAAACAGATTTTGAAAATTCGTCAAATATTCGTGTAGTTGATTTAATTAAATGTGTGTACCATTTCATAGTCGGTCATTTCTGTCGATAACAACATTTCTAAATATTAACAGCAATGTGAATTAAATGTTCTGAATATGTACACAGTATAGTATATATATGTATACATGTGTATTTTGGAATCATCCTTCCAATATCGAATAACGAATATCGTAGAGAGACCACAGTAGTAGTATTATTATCTCCTTCTTTTTTTTGCCCATACATATCTACTACGACCATTATGAAATGCGAAATAGTTTGATATTGGGAAGCAAACATCAACATTGTTACAAGAGACAATTAATCCCAAGACGTTCCTTGATGAACAGTATTACACATGCTCGCAGTCAAGGAAGTCAGCTCAAGCTGTAAAATACCGAAATGGATATTTATTATCAGAACGGAATTTATTTAAGGAGGTTCAATGGTAAGTGAACTAATATTATTTTCGATAAAATTTATAATATTGTAATAGTAGAATGTGTATACTATACATATTATTAAAACGAATAAATAAATTATAAAGCATTTCTAATATTTTGTAGCTCGAAGAAGATATGAATAATTCATAATTTAAAATAAGATGTAACATATTCTAATACCAATTAAACATGGAAGGTTCACTACAGGAAATTACAGAAAAAATAAGATACAAATGTCCTTCTAATAAAACGTTGAAGGTAATTTGTTGCAATACTTAACTTTGAATTACATTGATATGATAAGTCATATTACGTATACCTATATTCATAAATAATATCATAAATTTCAGTATCATTTAAACAACTTCGGTCCGGAAAAAGATATTCGTAAATTAAAAGAAATATTTTTCATTAACTACATTCATCGTAAAAGGCAAATTTTTCAAGAAGAAATTCTATTTTTGTTCGTACATCTTTATTATATCAAACAAATTTTGCACTACATATGAAAAATGAAGTCGCGTCATAGTACAAAACAGAAGGAAGGGAATATTTGATACCATAAAGACAATGCCTTAATTCCATTTGAACTGTGAAATGTATATAATTATATAGTAAATTATTTATTAGTATCTTCCTTTTTAATATAAAAATTCATGATATATGTTCCTAAATGCAAATTAATATTATTAAAAATTAAAAATATCATTTGTACATTAAAATAATTGCTACAGTAAATAATTAATTTCAACTTTTAAATTTTTTAAAATAAAATATTTTATAAAACCTTATTCAGTATATTACAAATGATATTTTATATTTTAATGACTTAATATTAATTTGTATATTTTACATGTATAATTTTTATATATTAAAAAAATTGGTACTAATAAATTTTATGCTCAATACATTTCTTAAAATAACTAAAAGTCATCTTTCAAATATTAAATAATAAAAAAGAAATTAATAAAATATTTCATTTGCGCTATAGGTGCAATATTAGTACTTAAGTGTGTAAAATCGGTCAACTCATCTTATGACTGTCCTACATTTTTCGATGACATATATTGTAAACAGGACGAACTGTTTCCACCTAAAGTTTATGATAAATAATTGAAAATATTTATTAAATATTTAGTTAAATTTATAAACGAGAATTTGACTGCTTCAGATGAATATTAATCTGTAGCTAATCTCTAATTTCTTATATATAAAAGTTTTACTGTTGATAATAAAGTGGTAATATGCGATGTATTTGGCGTAGGTAATCAAATTCTGTGTTATCAAACAAAAATTATGTACAGTGTTAGAATAGAAGTAAAAATTTATAAGTAATTACTTATAACACTACAAGTCATTAAATTCAGGAATCCTTTTCATCATTATCATAATGATGAGTGCTTTATAAAGGATTTTCTGATGAAATGACTTTAAAAATAATATAACTGGTATGTTTAATATTTCGGATATTTAGTGTTATCTACTTAGCTTTTAGTTTATTTGTTTAGATTAATAATTAAGTAACAACTAATTAAGTATAATTATATATTCTCATTAAAAAAAACATTTGTTTTTGTATATAAAATATATTAAAAATAACAAAATTTCATGTAGAAAAAGTAGATATTAAAAAATAGATCAAATGTTGTCGTTGAGAAAATACATACAGTACATATTGAGAAACATTATTTTTTTAATAAATTGTAAATGAGTTTTCAAACAACTGTGTAAGATCTTCCTTTGATTGTTCTCGTGGTGCCAATTTTGTAATACGATGCTGAAAATAATGTAAAACTGGATTAGTAATGAAATAAGCTCAAAGATTATTTATAGCTTTAAAATGTATGAAAAAAATATTGTATGATCATACAAATAATAAAATGTAAAAATATATATTATTATGTGACAATTGTGTGAATTCGTCATATATAGCAATATGAAATTTCAAAAATATGGCAAATTTATTTGATTGTCATAATTCATAATGTATAGTGACTAATAAATCACTATTGCAAATTGATTGTGGTTTTTCTACCTACCAAAATATGTACACATGTTTTCTGGGTGAGAGATAATCTTAAACAGTTCGATTTAATGAAATTATTGAAATTAAGAAAAATATTTTAATTTGCAAGAAATTGTTATCTGTTTATCTGTTTAAAATTGCCGTTTTCATTTAGAAAGTTACTAAAGACAAAAATTTTGGTTCCTAGAAGCAATTAGTTTACATTTTCGTTACATACATTTACTTATTAATCAAAATAATTAAATTAAAACTTTGCTGATATTTGAGCGGCGTGGAAACGCGCGTTTCTTAGTTGCCACCTTTGTAACGTCACGAGTCCGTTTGTTTCATGCATGGCCGTACACGTGTGGCGCCTTCGCAGACGTGTAACATTACGCGTTCTTCGGGTACATTCGGTATGTAGTCGGAGACGTTCGGTTTTCTAAATTTTTAATTGCTTATAACTTTTTCTTTTTAACAATTTTTAAAAACTAGAAAATATGTATCTAAAATTTCTGTTTTCTGAATTCATTTACATAATCAGTGAAAAATGTGCAACAACCGAGTTGAGCTATAATAAATATAAACAGGGTGTCCTATTTAAATGCGTCCCTGCGAATATCTCCGAATTTATTTATGGTACTAGAAAAAACATATGGAGGTCAACTTTGCTTTTTTAGATGAGACCCTATGTTTTAATGCATTAATTTGAAACTTTCAACTATTGAGACTATAGAAACTATTCAAAGACGGATCGATTAATGCATTTTGGAAATATTCGCAGGAATCGATTTAAATAGGACACTGTACATAATTATATGTCACATTTTATCTAATACTAATTCAGTGACAATATTTGATTGAATGTGCCTTAGAAAAGATATAAAAGGAAAGGAGCATGATCGTACGAAGACCATGATCGTAAATGAATGTGTATTTTGACGAATGAAACATTTCAAGGGCGATGTAACTATGTTATATATCTCTTAATAATGTCAAAACGTTAATTCGTCAGAAAACGCACTGTATCCATATCGTAATAATGAACCTTACTTGTGGTAGTGTGCCTTTGACTAAATTAGGTATATCTTCCTTTTTGAAACCTAATTCAGTCAAACCATTTTCAATTTTCATCACATGCATATACTCTTTTACAACGTCTGATAATATTTTGCCAGCATCACTTTTTTTAGCTCGGTTAATATCAGCACCAAGTAATTCAGCAGCTTCTAAATGCCTTTCTGCACATCCACTCCCAGTAAAAGAAAATACAGCAGGTGCTGATATAACAACTGAAAGACCATGTGGCACTATAGGATGATCTTTGTTATAACCCTATAATAAACAATGCATCAATATTATAATTCAACAAATATTTATTTAGATATATTAAATGTAATTAACCCTATATAATTATACAGGGTGGTTGGTAACTGGTGGTACAAGCGGAAAGGGGGTGATTCTACGCGAAAAAAGAAGTCGAAAATATAGAATAAAAATTTTTCGTTTAAGGCTTTCTTTTCGAGAAAATCGACTTTGAATTTTCGCTTGGTACGCGTGCACTTTATCACGTCTCGTTATAACGGATCTCACTCACTAGATCGTTATCTCGATGCAAAAATTTAAAAAAAAAAAAATTAAAAAAGAAAAATTTTTATTCTATATTTTCGACTTCTTTTTTCGCGTAGAATCACCCCCTTTCCGCTTGTACCACCAGTTACCAACCACCCTGTATATTCAACAACATAATTTAATGACAATAATTGTCAATAACTATCTGTTGTGTTTAATGCATATGTACATTTATTTTATATCTATTGTATATGGCAGAAGATGTGATTTTAATGTCACAAATCATACCTACTTTAATTTTGATAATTAACATTTTCCTTAATTCTTACATTTTTGTGTAATACAAAAATTTACACTTTTATATTGTAGCAATTTAAGTACAGAAAACTGTGTAATAATGCATTTAATATGTGTTGTTTTTACGAACAAGTTGATAAAATTATTATCTTTTCTATCATTTAAAATTAAATGTACATACCTCTGGCTGAAAATTATGTACATTTCCACTAATAGAATAAGAAAGTGCATGACAAAGGTGAACTCCAGCATTACCAAATCCAACACCTGCCATGGTACTTGCAAGATGCATGTTACTTCTAGCTTCAAGATCATCTTGGTTATATACAGCTCTTTTAAAATACCTATGTGGAGAAAGCATAAATATTATATTTAAAAACATTTTTTTTAATTTATACAATTATTACTTTATTGCTAATTTCATTTTGTAATTGGAAGTAATAGAGATACAATATGAAAACTATACAAATATAAATAATTCTTAAGAAAGTTATAAAAAGAAAGCAAATTATGTTAATGTAGGCCATATTAAAAATATTAAAATTTATATTCTTATGATATTCTACTTGTTTATTATAATCGTTATATACTTTTTTTACAACAAACAATTACATACTTGCACATTATTTGAAGAGCATATTTTGCCCACACATCACTAATAGGATTGCTACCTTGATAGGCTGGTCTAAGAATTGGATTGGGAGGACAAGCTCTTTCTGTATATGGTATTGCAGTAAAAGATTCAAGAGCATGACAAAGCACATCAAAACCAGAATAAGCACAGACTCTTTCTGGCATGCTTAATGTATGATTTGGATCAATAAGACCTAAGGTAGGTCTCAGAGCTCTGTTGTAATTAAAATTCTTAAAATAAATAATTGTTCTGAATAACTTGAATTACAAATAACGTTTAATAATATATAACACACATGTACTCATTCATACACAAAATGTAAATTGTTTACAATTAAATAATAATTATACTGTTATTTATATATCATATTAGTACCTTTTCCTTGATAAGATCATTGATAATAAGTTACCTATTAGCAATTCCAGTTTTGGCTTTAAGTGGTTGATAATCAAAGATAGAAACACCAGTTGTTTCTGAACCAGTACCAGAGGTAGTTGGTACTGCTATTAATGGTTTTAATGGCACTGTAATTGGTTTTCCTTTACCAATTGGTGGATTTACGTAATCTAAAAAGTCTGCTTGTGGATCAGAACTATAAAGATTTGCAGCTTTACAAGTGTCCATCACTGAACCACCTCCTACCTAATAATAATATTAAACCTATATTAAACTTCATAATAAATAAATAATGTATTATTAATTTATAGCTACAGCAATTAAAACTATAGCTAATCTTATAAACTTAAAAAATATAGGAGTAATTATCTTCATTTTTTTTCTTACAATGCACATTTGATAAAACTAACTATCTTCCTAATTCTTTATTTCTCAAAATGCAGAATTGCTGCTTGCTAGTTAAGAAACATAAAAATATGTCCTAAACATATTTTAGAAAAATGAGACTGATAATTTTCAAACAAGATTTGCGCATATATTTGTCTCTTACCGCTATAAAAGCATCAAATTGTCCACGTTTAGCGAATTCAATGGAATCTTTCAGACTTTGTTCTGTGGGTTCTACACGTACACTATCGTAGACTGTAGTTTGAATTCCATATTTAGTAAGGCTGTCCATAGCAGTTTTAAAAGGTGGTAAATTTATTAAGTTGGAATCTGTCATCAAACACACATTCTTTGAATTAAAATTTTGCATATCCATACCGAGTTCTTTTGTAACACCAACGCCATACCGCACTGTAGAACAAGCCATCTGCAATTATTTTAATCAAGATGAAATTAATAAAACTAATATTTAGTCAAAGTTTAATGAATAAAAGATGTATAAATTTAACTCCAGTGCTATTTTTTATAGTTTTTATTTGAGAAATGTGAATCAAAAGAGTAAAATAAAGGAGAGTGATTTGTTATTGAATTTATTATTAAATTTCTATTTCTTAAAAATTCAGGAAAAAGCATCATATAGACATCACAGACTATTGGAAAAAGCAAAATAATTTTAAATATATATGATGGATTCTACTATAAATTTCACATGACAGCATAGTATGATAGTGTTAAAAATATTTAAATGAATTACGATCTTCTTTACATTTTATAATCATTTAATCAATAACAGACTTAGCTTCAATATTAGGTCATTTGTCATGAAATTTTGAAAATACATACTTCAAATGCATATTCTTTTGCTGGTATAGCATTAGCTACTGTACTACGAGCTTTTCTTAATTCATGTATAGTTGTACCTCCTGGATTTCCATGAGCTGGACATTTACATCTACAATTTTCATCAATTAATACCAAAAATGTTTAATTAAAATTAACTTAAAATACAATAAGAATGCCAATGAAAAAACAAAATTATTGATCTCAAAATATATAAAAATCTGTAGTATTTGTACATTTGTAACATGGGTATATTAAATACATATTAAGCACATATTATTATATATAGTTGAATGTGTTATGTTCAATATAATAATTTTGTTAAATAATACAAATTTATTTATTTATTTATTTATTTATTTATTATCAGACACATTAATTATATATAAATATATAATTGTTTAAAATTTTTAGTATAAATTATTTTATATTTTTTATATCATATGTTAATATTATAGAATTAATAAAAATTGTAAAATCTATCTTTTAGTATATTGCGTAAATATTAATATCATTAAATATCTTGTTAAGCATTATATAAAAAATAACGTGAAATTGTTTTAATATAGATTAAGTGTATAATATATATATAATTTTTTCGACTTATAGTACGAATACATTATGAAAACAATATCCATATGTATATGTACATGTGTATGTATATTACATATATGTATATACTCACGACTGAGAAGAAATAACTCGCAATAGATCTATGATACGTTTTTTGGAAATCATCCTTTCGTAATATATAATTATAAATAAAACGAGAATTTAAAGCAAAAGTATTGACTATATGTTTCAAGTATCCCTTGATCTCTTGTGCTGTTTTCTACTGAGTCTTCAGATATTATTCTCTTCTAGTTATCTACTGTATGTACACATACGTGTGACATAATATCACGTAGATAACAGTCAGTGCCGTATTAAGATTATCATTTACATTCCCACTAACAAAAAATGTTTAATAATAATTTAGTCGTATTAACTTCTAATGATACATACCGTTTGTTAATTGAAATTAATACATTTAATTAATAACGTAGTTTTCTTTGAATTTTATATGTATAAACTGGTACAAAATATGTATATTCGAAAATTATTGTATCGTAACTATAGTTAGATAACAAGTTGATTAAAACATATACATGTTATCGGTTTATTTATATTAGTCAGCGTCACTGATAATAGAAACAAAACATGTTAACTGCATATTAAGATTGTTTTCACGAATACGAACCGTACATCAATGGTATGTATCATTAAATTATACCATTAAATTTTATATGTACATGATATATTTCAAATCTAAAATATTTTGAAATTTCTCTATTATTTTATAGTTTGAAATTTTATTTCTTTTAGATATATTATATTTACTATTTAATTGAATTTTCTTTAAATATTTAAAGTCAAATGTGTAACAATACACACACACATATACATATGTATAAGTATAGTGTGTAAAAGTATAATGATTAAAATATTTTTGCACTAAGCATATTAATTTTTGATTTCATGTTATACGTTATATATTAATATAGTAAATATTATGTAAAAAATGACAGTAGAGAATAGTTATACATATACATGTAAAAAATAATATTATTATTACTCTAGAATATGTGAAGTATATTCATCTATTAATATATTTGGCATTTTTAATATATCATACCATTATAATACCTGTACAAGGTTGCAGTAAAAGTATTATATTGTTTTTACAAATTAAGATGATTATTATCTCTATTCAGACATAATGAAATATTACAAAGGAAGAAATTTATTGCCATCTTTTATTATAATCAAAATTTTATTAAAACGTTATACATTATTTACAACATGTAGCATAATATATAGCACATCATAATGTACTATTTATACTACGAGGAATTAGTTCACTTGGTACTATATGTAGTACTTGGTACAAATACTTAACTTTCTATGGCTTAAACAAATGTTACAAGTGATGTTGTTACCATCACCATAATTATGAATCATGTATCTTATAGTTTGTATATATTACTGTGATTGAACAGAATTATCTAAATTTAAAATGTAAAATTACATTCGTTGTGTTTTAAAATCCTGCTTTAACTTTTGCCGATTTTTGTTTTTTCTGATTTCAGTTATTTTTACAGTAACTCATTTATTTATCTATAAATGACAATTATCAATATCAACAAAAAAAAGTATGGTAATTATGTACTACTAATTAAATGTTCGTCTAATTGAGTTATTATTATAACATTCCAATTTATAATAAAAATTGTTTATTTGGATTAAAAGAATATTAGTTACTTATGCAAGTAAGAGTTTCATATAAAATGTATAAATTTCCTTTCAAAATATGATTAAGTGTTATAAAATTCTTGGAAAATGCAACGACATTAAGCACTCTGAAAAACGTGCTTTTTAGTATTCATCCTAATGTAATTATTTTAGTTAATCATATTAAAAAATATTTGCTCGTACTTTTATCATTATTTACGAATATTTTATAATATTAAGTGTAGAAGTCTATATGTTCCCTTTATGTCTACTATTAAAAGTATAATATTTTTGCACATGGCACGTTTTTCTGAGTATAATTAAATTGCGCATCGATATTTAAGAATATTTTCTATCTTTTTAAATATTTTTTACCCTCTTTAAATTCAAATATATTGGTTGCTAAATAATTAATTATTTAACTGTAATTCATGACGAATTCTAAACACTTTCTGGCACGATTTTGTCATAATGGAATGTGCTGCTGGAGTAAAAGCTTCCCCGTTTTGGAACATGCGGTGTAGCAATTTCTTCTTGAAGCGGCTTATACACTAAACCGCAGTTCTTGTTGTCAATTAAACCTTGTCGAAGGATCATTGGTGGCCTGATAACAGGTCCCTGACCTCGCCGTTTGGTCAAATGAATTGCAATACGTGCCGTTAGTAGAAGAATCAACAAAATTATGATAATCACAATAATTACAGGCCAAAGTGCATTAGTGTACCAAGGATGATATTCCATATTTTCGGAGGCAACAAAGTCTTCGTATTCTTGATCTTGAGTTGTCCAGGCTTTCTCAGATTCTTCATTTGATTTTATTCCGTGATCAAAGTTATGCAGTTTAGGAAAGTCCTGATACAAAAGAACAATTTATTATTCGTGATTGAAGTAATTTTTTATATAAAAGTATCCTTATGATTGTTAAAAAATTTTTATAAAATAAAATATAATTAGCGCTTCCTAAAAGAAGTTGAGATTAAAAAGTAGAAGGTATGTACAGTATACAGATAGAATTTCATAATGTTAATTGTATTCGATTGTAACTCTTGAAAGCAATATAATTTTTTATAATTTTTATATTCATTATTATATCAATTAATTTTGATTGATAATAATTAGAACCAGAAATTTGTATAATTCTTGTATATATAAAAATGAATATAACTTCAAATTTTGGTATGATTATTAAAAATATTTTTGACAAGAAAGAAAACAAAGAAGTGTATAAGAATCACTATACAAAATATTTCTTAACATATAATTTCTGTTAACAAAATATAATAATGATTGAAAATGCTATAGTAGACTTAGAAGCATAGTGTCAGATAAATAATTTTTATATATACAATGTATAATAATTACAATTACATTTTAGTTTATACAATATTGACAAAACTCAAAAGATAATATTAAACTTGTCTATACAGGGTAGCTTATAAGTTACTTTCACATTTAAAAGCTATATAACTTCTTTCTTATTGTATACTTCCAAATTTCTGTTTCAAATTCTTGAAATTTGTTTTTGGAAAAGTATAGTTGAAAATTTCAGAACGAAGCAACAAGTAAAAATCCGTGAAATAAGGCCCGATTATTCTTTGCGATATAACGTCACATCAAACTGTAATATTGTAATCTTTACAGGATGCAACTCACGATGATGAACTCTTGGCTCTTTAGCACCCCAAATGTGGTTGCTGTGTTTTGCATATTAACATATCCATTGAAGTAAAAGTGGACTTCGTATACCATTAGAATAGCATTAGAATAATGTAGCATTCGTTTCCAGAATAAAATCTATTATTTTTTCCCGTTGCTCTGTTGTGAACTTTTCATTATTATTTCATTATTATTATAATATTTAATTGTAAATTTCCAAAAAAACAAATATTAAATATTTTAAACAAACATTTACAACTATACAATAGAAAATTTATACAAATTTTAAATGGCAAAGTGATTTGTGGACCATTTTGTATAAATTTCTTTATCATATTCTATTATTAATCAAAACGGTGAAAATTATAAAATTTATGCATACTTCATCACTTTCAACACTGCTTCTCAGTAGAGGGTCTGAATCTACTGACGTGTCAAATCCACCAAGGAAAATTTTCAACTTCGTTTCTTTATGAGGAACTGGTCTCGGTCGTGGTGCAGAACTAATGCCGTCACAAACTATTTTTGCTAAATCCGTCCATTGACTGATACCTTCCGGGTCTTGATAGTTGTCACTATCACCATAATTGCTGATATAACTGTGAATTATACAAATGCACAGTATTCTATTTAATTTATACGCTTTCAATATTTTACATTTAAAGTTTCTTCTATTGATATGGTTCTATTGAAATGGTTTCAGAAAAGCAATACTGTCGAATTTGCTTAAAATTTTATAACTTCGTATTATGTGAACCATCAGCAAAAATAAAGCTTTATTTAAAAGAGAAAAGATTCTCTGTTTTACTATTCCAAAAAAAACCAATCATTAAAAATCCTACAAGGCTATTACCTTTTTTTATGATGGAATAGCTTAAAATAATTTTAAAAACTTTTATTTGATTTTAGTTTTATTAATATTTATTCAATCCTTTTTAATATATGTGAAGATAATATTGCATAATGTTTATGGTTAGTAGTAAATTATACGAAATAAAATGATGCTGATAATAATTTTACTATTTCATTTTTACGTATTTTTAAACTAAGTTTCAATAATTAAATTTACTTTCTTGAATTATTATATAAAAATTTATCCTTATATGCCTCGATAATATTGCGATTATAACTTATTTGGAAGTCTATATTAAAATATAGAAATTGAAATGTGAAAAATAGATATTATCATAAATTTTTAAATATTAGTTAACTATATGTTATAAAATGAATAATTACCTTGACAATTCAAGTGGCGTCACACCATGATCCGTGAGCCATTGTACAGCATCTTTAAACTCAACATCACAATCAAGAGGATTATATGATAAGTCCAAACTAACAATATTTGGCATTGCTCTTAGTTCTTCTACAGTAATCCGACGAAGAAGATTTTGCCGAACTGACAGGGATCTAAAAATGCAATATATATATATATATTATTAGAATTATTTTGATGTAATGTCAATATTATTTCATTTTATTTTAGAATTGTTATCTTTATATTGTTAGTTTATGTGAGAAATATAACTAGGAAAAATTATTAATTTAAAGTAAATAAATAATATATAAAATAGTCAGTAAGAATAAAAGGATTAAATGTTTTGCAAATGCAGGTATAAAAACAAATTTTTGTTGCGATAAAAATATGTGTACCGTAAACTATTCAGTGGAAGTCTAGCTTCAGACCAAACTCTCTCCAAAGCGCATCTGCTTACATCGAGTTTATTAAGACTGGGAGTCATCAGGAATGGTGTCACTTGTAATGCTGTCAAAGGATTACCCGCAAGATTGATTTTAGTTAAACTAGTGGCACCACGGAACATATTACTTTCTAAAGTATTAATTATATTGTCAGAAAGATCAAGAATTCGCAAAGACGAGAGGCGACTCAGAAGTCCGTCGGGAAGACCAGTCAAACGATTTCTAGATAAATTTAATCGTGCTATTGCTGGCATGGCGTTGAAAGTTCCTTCTTCGAGGAAATACAAACCACAATTTGAGCATTCAAATCGATATACACTGTAAACATGAATTCAATTATAAGTGCGATTTTATATATGTAAAAAATTAATTATATACAGTTAATATAACAAGTATATCATATATATTATATAATAATTAATCATTATCTAAATAATTAATTTTATTTATATATATGATATAAATGAACTGGGTGTACATATGTTTATGCTGTAAATAATAAAATTCTTGATAGAATTAAAAATATAGTATAGAATTTAACTAAAAAAAGCATATAAAACAATAATTAAAGAATTCTACGAAAAATAAAAGTATTTAATTAACACAGAAATAAAAGATCGTGAGATGATAAAAGAATATATTTTAGAGATATTGTGTTTATGTTAATTTAATTTTAAATTAATTAAATTAGTCTTGTTTAGAGCATTTATTAAATACATTTAAATTATGACTTAACTTTTATAAAAATCTATATATGACGTACCGAGGAAATTACGCTGGCAAAATTAGATAATAAATTTTCTATTTAAATATATTTATTGCATCGCGTACGTCACATTAGTTCGGAAAATTCTATTATCATATTGCTATATGTATATTAACATTATATATAGTTATATATATGTATAAAAAGGCAAAGATTTACAGAAAGCGAGCCACCCCTTGCTTCGATAATTTTTGAATGTGATCTTAAGATCATCACCTTTTAGTTATTGATGTACTATTGCATCAAAATACAAAAAATGATTTTTTGATATGTTTTTAATAAATGGCGATCCATAACGAAGATCTTTACAATACTACTCAGGATGACGATCTTGGCAACATATTAAAAAATTATCAAAATCGGAGATGGCTCCCTTTTTATGAATATTTACCAATAACAAAGTTATTCTAATGAAGAAATTAATTCTCAAATATAATTTATCCCTGTTTCTTGATTATACATATACATATGTATATCTACTTATTAGAAAAGTTACGATGATAATAAATATTATATATGTATAGTGAATATTTAAAAAAAGTAGTCTTACCTGAATGTATTAGAGTCAGGTCCAGATGTTTTGAATATTGGTAAGGTCTCCAATTCGGGGTTGTCGTTCATTAATAAAACTTGTAACATCGAATTAGCTCTTAAATGGTGTTCCGTCAAAGAAGTTAGTTTATTATCACTAATATCAAGATTGGTAAGTTGATTAAGATTAGTAAAAGCATGTTGATGAATTCTCTTGAGGCCATTCGATCTAATTGTCAATGTATCCAGTAGGGTTGCATCAGAAAAGTCGTCTTTTGCTATTATCTTGATTTTATTATTAGATACATCTAATAATTTCACTCTCGGTGCTTGTATAGTACTCAAATTGGTCAAATTATTTCCTAAAAGTTAAATACGCATTTATAAACACACAATTTGATTAAAAAAGATAAATTGTTATTTAACTACTAATATAAACTAATTTATTAGTCATTAGATACTAATATTAATTTCTAATAACGTTGATGATTATAGATATTAATCACGAAATTCAAGTTTGTCGTGCTGAAACAAAAAGAGAACTCGTGCTTTTTTGTCTTTCCCTAATTAATATATGTTTTCTTTAATAAATTTTTTCTTCCGTTGTTACTGAACAGAATGCTAGTAAATAATTTTCTCATAAGAACATTTATGTTGCATCAATTAAATAGTAAAATGTGTATGATTAACTATATTAATCTTACCAGCAATACGAAGCGTTTGAACCCTACTGTTAGAAAAGAGATCAACAGGAAGTTCGTTCAACATATTGTTCGAAAGATCCACTTCCAGAAGTGATTCCAACGTGCTAAAAGATTCGCTGTCAATTTCCCTTAATTTGTTACCTTTTAAATTAACATAAGTCAGACCATTCATTTTTGAAAACGCTGTACGTTTCAGTTTTGTCAAACCATTAAAGGAGAAATCAAACTCTGTAACTGATGGAGCGTCAAACAGGCCATGTTTTGCCAATTTCAAATCTTGCGTATGCTTTAACGGATTTCCAGAAATAGCAAGTAATGATAGTTGTTTGTTGCTTTGGAAAGTATTCGGATGAATGTCTTGAATATCGTTACGTGTTAAATTTATAGAAAATAAGTACGGTATTCCATCAAACGCAGTTTGATTTAATTCGACTATTCTCGTGTCAGAAATCACAATAGATTCCAATTGTTGGAAACCTCGTGATTGAAATGCATGAGGGCCAAGACTAATTAGACCAGCATTTTCTATACGCAAATGTACAATATTTCTGTCAAAAGATTGATGTTCCACGAGTTTGGTGCATCTAAATACAGAAGAAATGGAAAATTTTTTTAGTTATATAAGTGTCTAAATTTGAAGTAATATCTGAATTCTTTGTTTTGTAGAAATTATCAAATTATGTAATACTTATTAAATTAATATTGTGTTCATCTGTTGTTAGCATAAAAGAAATAATTAATTTATATCATGTTATCGTCAAAAACTAGAAACGTACGTTGCAGTCGATACAGCTGCATACTCCCCACTACATTTGCAATAATCGGGACATTGTGTCATCACTTGTTCATCATCTTCGGGCTCTTGGTCGTTTTCGTTATCGTCTTCATCAGTATCGTCATATTCGTCTTCGTTTTCATATTCTTCGTCCTCGTTCATATCATCTTCGTAGGGTGCGTCTTCATCTTTATCTAATTTTGATTTAGCACTGCTTCCGGTTATGCCATTATCGCCGATTGTCCTTAATGAATTTGAGGAGGATGTTAAATTTACGCGTTTTTCACCATTAACTTCCATTTTGGCTCCATCTTGAGTCTGCAATTATTTTCATCACAATGTTATTATAAAATTATGATCAGATGGCATTAGCTACGATTATTCCAATATCTTTACGTTAAAAACGAAAATAGGAAGGAAGAAAGGATATTTATTAATTATTATAAGAGAATTGGATTAATAAAAATTTCAATATGCCAAAATTATTATTACGCACAAGCATCTCAATATCATAAAGTAACGGATATATGTATATTGTGTATCTCCGTTAGTTCTCTTGTCTTATCATTTCAGTCACTGTCAGATTGTCAGTTGTATGTAAAAACTTACAAATCACCTTAGAATTAGAAGCTTCTTCGTCTAAAGTATGAATTTCTTGCAAAAGTAAATCCTTAGGACCAAGGAAAGGTTTTAAAACTTGTAGATCATCTTTTTTTAATTTTGAAGTTACCCTCTTATCACCCGAAATGGACGTTTTGTCTTTCGCTTCTCCATTTATTGTTGCGCCAGTGGAATAAGACACTTTCCCGGACGTATCGCTTGTCTTAAGTAAAGATTTTTTCGATGATTCTGCAGAATCTTCTATACGGTTTAACGATACGTCTGTAGATGATATTGCGTCGTTAGGATCAGATAGAGTATTACTTCGAGGAACCACTCCAGATACAAGTACCGTAAGCAGCAAAATGGTCAGAGTCTTCATTTTATAATCTATAAATAAAAACATTTTTATATAAAAATATATAAAAAATATATTTTGAATTATGAACATCGTTGTATACATATATATCTAGTATACCATACACATAGCATGTTGAAAACTTTACTTTCTCAAAGACTTGACATGCTTTTTGATATAATTTGAAAAAGTAAAATAAGTCATTTTGTTTTTAATCTTCGGTTTATCGACAAAATTCAGCATAAATCGACCATAGATTAGAAGTTAATTAATTAGTAAAACAATAATTTGTACGATGACGACTATTATCACAACTTAGAAAAGAAATTCTCTGTGTACAGATGTTGCTTGTTTTATATACAAAAATGAATAGTTTGTATAGAAAATGTTTTAAATAAAGTCATTTAGATCAAGTAATATCATTTGTCGGATATTTTCTTTTTACATGGTGTTTCTCAAAACTTTAAATTATATAATAATCAGTATTAGATCCTATACTTATGCATAGTATCCTTCGCGTTCAGTCGTGTTCGCTGAGTTATTCCTACCTTGCAACTGCTTTCACTGCTTTCATTCGGTATTCAATATGTACTCAAAACAAGAATACGTCAAAACACCTACCACCTTCGATAAAATTTACAATCCAGAAGGAGGGACGCGATATCTTCGACTTGCGATTGGCGATATCTGAGCGTTGAATCATCAAGAGAAAAAATTAAAATTTGTTTATAATTATATCGCTTACAAGTATGTTGACCAAATTGACGAAGTGTCTCAATGAAATTAATACCATAAACGTGATTACGTTCTAGTGAATTTGAATTACATGATCAATTTTTTTGATATCATTGTGCGTCACTTTCACAATATGTATTTCACAATGTCTTCTCGTTGAGACGTGAAACATCTTGTCAATAGATCTGGATACCGACACATTTCGTTGATGAATGCGAAGACGTTAACAATGTTAAATGGAGGATACCTGTGCTATATTTTTAGAAGCGAAGAAGTTCCCAAAGTTTCTCTTATTTGTCTTCTACACGGAATGATAGTTAGGCTTTACAGTTGAAAAATACACGCTACAAATATATCGTCTATATTACAAATTCTATAGTGTGCATGAACACCGCGTCATGACATAGGGATCTATCGTTTGTAGATGGATTAAAAAAAAGAACATAAAACAAATATTCTTATTTCTATTTTATATATTACAGAATAATTGTATGATTACAAATAATGGTAGTATTAGAAATTTGTATATAGATATAAAATGTAAATTTAACAATAGACGTATATTATAATAATATAGGTAATAGTAAAGATAATAGAAATATAGCTTCTATATATATAGAAAATATATAGCTTCTAGCTTCTATCTAGCTTCTATATATCTATATAATCTATATATATATAAATTCTATATATCTATATCTATATATATAAATCTATAGCTTCTAAATATATAGAAAAATAGAATATAGCTTTCTTTATTTCATTCGTACTAAATGCTTCCTAGCATATACCTAATGTTTTATAGGTAAGTTCGAGTAACTACAACCGGTTTTGAAGGAAGTACTTATCTATACCAAAAAAGAAAATGCATTCGGGTAATTGAACCAAGAAAAGTTTCTACTCTCTTGACCTTGTACTTCGATCTTGAATCAGTACACTAGTGTTCAAAGCATCCGGATATTTATTATAACAGTACGCTCGACATCAAACTTCAATTGATTCGTCAACACAATGATTGAAGAACTATCATGTCGATATAGATGGATAATTATTTCGTAGATGGATCAGCATGTAAAGAAGTTGAAGATTAAGCGTAATTCAACGTTAAAAATGGCCATTTTTGAACATCCTTCTTTCAAAGTTGAGGTACGACACTTTATCTCGATTCGACTTATTCTTGTTTATGTCTTGTATGTAGCTAAGGTGTAGCGAGTATTCATCGTGACACAAAACTCAAATGTTCCTCCAGTCAACGCTATGAATATTCATTAAAAATATCGGACTTTGATCGCATAGAGTTAATATCATTACTAGTATCTCCGTCACTTGCCAGTACCGACGCCTGAATTTTAAAATATTTCAATTTGCATCGGTATCTAAACCCAACCCTTCAATATCACTTGCACGCGATCAATAATACATATTATTAATACGTATTGGATCTTTCCTGCTTTAGCTAGTGTTAAAAAAGAAAATGATACTGTTTACAGCATTGGAAATACGTTTCATGTAAATTAAATAGTGTTAATTAGCGATTATAGAATACGGAAGAACACTCAAGGTATTATAACGGAAACATTGTGAAGGAGAACTTGAAGAACTGATTTTTGATGCTGCAATCTTCAAATACACTTTATATATGAAACATTCTGTTTTATCACTCATTTCATTGTTTACGAAATGCAATTAATTATTAATGGTATAATTTCGACGGTAAATAATAATGGTCTAATGGTGCAGTTTAAAGAATTTAGTTTACATTTTCTGCATAAATATATTTATACGCCTGTATAATTGTACACGTTAATAATTGGGTAGAATTTGATAAAACTGTAGAAATTAATGATGAATTAATAATTAAAAAATTTATTTATTACTTTTTAGTAGAATAAAATTAATTACTTTAATTTGTCGTGATATCACTTTAAAATGTGAGATAAGAGTTAATGAGATCTATAAAAATAATGTTTTGTAGATGTAGATGCATTACACCGTGACATTACTGATATAGCCATTGTTATCGTGGAGCGCGTCTCATTGTCAGCGCTGTATGATTACCGTGTTCAATGTTCAACTACCACAATCATTTTTTAACCTATAATTCAATTTGTAACGAGACAGATCATTTTATTCGAAGAGAGACACAATTACAGTTGAAGCGTTTCTTTCAGTGATAATAATGTCAATTAGCCCAAACTATAAAATTGTATAAATAGCGTACGATATAATTAAATTTTCAGTCACATTTTTGATATAAAGTTCGAAATATTGTTCTTAATATTCAAACGTACAATGCTATCAATTGGGGAGGAACACATTTTTTAATAAAACAGCCACGTAACATAATTCATGGTGTATTTGGATATATTCAATAGTATTCATATTACCAAGGTAAAACGTACTGACGTAAGCGAATTATTATCTATGTATGATGTAACTCGAATACATTGTTATTCGTAAATAGCTCTCTTCATATGTTGACTTTTATAACGCCCAACTATTTTACTATGTAATATTTATTGTATTTTCAGAATGATCAGTTCGCCAAGAAAAATATAGCAATTTGTTAAATAAAGCTAACAATAGTAATAACTGTATTATCTAAACTGTTCCTTTTCTTTCTTTTGTAGCCTAAATTAAAAATGCTTAAACAGTTTATTATATTTGGACAAGTCGCATGTACATAAGCGTCATCATTATTAGAATTAAATAATTCTTTAACAATATAAGGTCGTAGGCGGAAGGTCACGTTATATATACGCGCTTTGTAAGCTACATTCCAAGCAAACTTCTAATCGAGGAAAATTTATCTTTTGTACATCGACAGGCATGTTAGAAATGTAGGTATGTCTAAATAACAGACGGCAAGAGTCATCGGAGATGGAATGTAATCTAAGGAAGGTGGGCTTCAAAACGATCAGGTATATACGTGTGAATGTTGCCTTAAAAGGTGGATGGTGGGTTTAGGTCGTAGGGTGCACGAGTGCCAGTTGGGTTCTTTGTTCGACTCTAAAAAAATCTCAGCGGTTAAAACCAGGTAGAGTTACCTGTCTTCGTGCATAACGCAGGTGGTCCCTTTTGCTTTTCCATTTCAATTTGGGCGCAACAAACACGCATAAAAGGCGTAGCCACAGCTACTTTATCCCAAAGGGAGTCTGTAAATCTTTGGATTGACATTTTTAGCCCACCTATGCAGTCGGTGATGAATCTAAATGGACCGACATGAGACTACATAAACGAATCCGGATATATTTTGTACAAACAAATGCTCAAATACTATTTCGTGTAATAATCTTTTGTTATTTTTACTCCAAGGAAATTTCTAGCTGTGAAGTAAAGCGTAAGAATTGCGTGAGTGTATTATTATATGAACACAAATGAACTATTGACGCGATAAATATTTTAGAAATCTAATTATCGTACAGATATTTTAAATTAGCGCCAGAAACAAAATTTCCGTGACTATAAAGAATAGTGTCATGAATGACAACAATATCATAGTACTTCTATCTTTTTCTATAAAATTGTAAGATTTAGTTGAAATAAAAAAATGGCGATGAAAAAAAATTAAGCGACTTCTTGGAACTTTTTTTCACAATCACGATGTATAAAAACAACATTACGTAATGTAAATTGGTTAAAAGTATGCAATTTTTGCTACACGTGAACTATAAAGAAAATATCACGCTAATGCATCGTTGTTTCGTAGTTATAATAAAAAGCTACGTATTCTATTACGTTGTGAAATATACGATTTCTTGTTGTTACAAAAAAAGACGGTTTGTCATTCCTTGATTTGTAATCTCTATCTTATTATATTATTTGTGATTACTAGATAATTATCAACGCAAGATCATATATAAAAATATTTCGGAAGAAAAATCTCTATCCTAAACGAAATAGAACGATACGCTTAACTTATTATTTCTTGTTTCTGGTTACTGCAAAATCTTGTGTAATTAAAACAAAAAAATTAAAGCAAGCAGATCATTTAAATTAAAATCTCTAAATCTCTAAATCTCTAACAAATCTCTAATAAAAATCTCTACTCTAAACGAAGTAGAACGATACGCTTAACTTATTATTTCTTGTTTCTGGTTACTGCAAAATCTTGTGTAATTAAAACAAAAAAATTAAAGCAAGCAGATCATTTAAATTAAAATCTCTAAATCTCTAAATCTCTAACAAATCTCTAATAAAAATCTCTACTCTAAACGAAGTAGAACGATACGCTTAACTTATTATTTCTTGTTTCTGGTTACTGCGAAATCTTTGTTGTGTAATTAAAACAAAAAAATTAAAGCAAGCAGACCATTTAAATTAAAACAAAAAGAAATTACTCTTCCAACAGATAAATATTATTAAAATATCGCGTCTGTCGAATAAAACGTTTCGTCTCGTAGAAAATATTCTGTGGACGTGCGTTGGATAATTATTATATGGTAGCGTCCTTCGAGGAGGTGTTCTATCGAAGCATTCTCCTAGTCACATTTACATCTCGATTCGATCAAATCCCTGCGCTACTAATTCGTCGTATGACCGTAAGGCGACTTCTTGTGAAATAAATCGGCTCAAATGACACTCTCTACAGATCAACATTATTATATAGCGTTATTATAACATAACAGCCGCAATCTGGTGTCGATAACAGTAAAAGTACCTAACCATTTCATCAGTGAGTATGTATTTACTTCGTTGAATTACCTTTCAAGAAAATATCAGTATATTTCTTAATTAATCGTCACGTACAATCGACGTCGTACTTAATCATACTTATCGTTTCTTGGATCTTTTGATCGCTATTGTTCGCGATGAACAAAAAATATCAAACATCTAATTAAAGACAAATGAAATGATTCACGATGAAAGCTTATAAGGAGAATTTATATTCTAGTTGTTCTTTAATAGGTAAGAGATATTTCCCTTATATGTGACAAGATATATCAAGTGAATTCTTAGCACGGAATTGATGGAAACAAAGAATTTTGCTCTCCTTTTTTTTGCGATATCTTCTTGAAAATATCAGATTCTAGGAGTTGCTGACTAGCAGGCGCGCCTGATTTCCTCCTTTGGTTTAGTTAATCGTGCTGCTCTCGTTTCGCCGTATAAATGTTTCTGCGTGATAATAGTCACTTACGTAATGTGTTACTGTTGTATGTGAAATTAAGGGCATGCAGCTTGTATATATATTATGTACTCGGCTCTTTTCATTCTATTGCTTTGGATGAATGTCCGAACGAATCAGAAGCATTTCGATTAGATTAAAAAGTGCCTTTAAATGTCGTTAACATGTTATCAATAAGTTTCAAGGAAATAATTATTCCTCTTTTGTATTTCATTGTTAATCATTGAACCGTATAGAGAAGGTCACAATGTTACTCACAGAGTCCCAAAATTGTAAATCTTCATAAGAATTAAATTTTTAAACGTTTAATTTTAACGTTCGTTAGATTTCATTTCATCTGCTGGCTAGTACGCTGTTACCATTTTATCACACAATATACATAGGTTTTTATCGTCGGTGTATCTTATCACTGCGTTTATCTTATACATACTGATAATATATTTGTTTTGTCTGAGACTACGCCATTGCTTTTTTACGGCTTTATAGCTTATATTTGAGGCTGTGATACTGTTGCACCGGTAAATATGTACCCAATGCAATTTTTGCACATTTTTCAGGATTTCTTAACCTTTCAGCTGTCCCACTTAGTAACAAATTTTTGTTTAACATTATATTTAACAAAGTGAAATTATTTGCAATCTTGTTACGCAGATTCTTTATCGAATTATCTTTAGAGGAAGAAAGAAAACGAGCGAGCTAGCGTTTATCTCTAGTTTATCTCTGGATAGACCAAAAAACAGACAATAGAAAAAGGTAGCTTTCATACATATTTCAATATAATAATCTCAATAATACGAAAGCTTGGGTTAATATTAAAATAAATCTTCAATAGAAGATCAAAATCATCAACATTTATCGAAATATTTTTCATCTAAGTTTTTCATTTATGACGCAAATATTTATTTTTGTCAGAAATGAAGCAATCGGGAAGAAATGGAAAACAGTTGAAAAATATCATGTTATATCATAGCACAAAAGATTCAAAAGATTCTAGCACAATCCAGAAGAATGTGTTACAATGCAAGTACATATATAAACATGCGCACTGCATACACAGAGATCGGCAATTAAAATGAGATTATACTGCATATCTACAGACAATGTAGGATTCTTTTTTTTTTCTTTTTTTTGAAGCAGGAACGCATTACAATCTGTTCTCACAGAGAATTACAATGCTGGATGAAGAAGAAAATTTTAAACATCGTTTTTTTTTAACTTTTGTATGTTATATACTGGGTAAGTCAATCAGAACTCCCATTTGAGATAACTCGTTGTCTATTGATTGTATCGGAAAACGTCTTAAATACATTATGTTGTATTTAAAGGGACTCATCGAATGGGTGGTCGGATGTTATCGTCTAACAAGTACAACCGATTCGCTTCTTTCCTAGTCTTCCATATATTAAATTTGGCAAATGAAAGTTAAAATATTTGCCAAACTAATAGTTTTCTAGCATAAATAGGTTAATACTTTTTTGCAAAGAATGTCCAGCTGTATCGATTAATGTTATAAAAAATATATGGTGCGATTTAAAAAACTCAAGGTCACCTTGATATCCCAGAAAATATGATATTAGAAGATAAAATTGCATCCATCCGATGAGCTTCTCGAAATGCAACATAATTCATTTAAGACGTTTTCCGATAAAACCAATAGGTAACGAGTTATTTTACGTAGTACTTCTTATTCAGACTGTATTTAGAACTCACCCTGTATATACAATCTGCAATGAAAAACTCAACATATTGTAAATCGTTTAACTTAAAATTAACATCCAATCGTGTATTCTATCTTTGGAATTTTATATATTCGCTGTACAATATCGAAAATAACTTTTATAAACGAAACAGAAATTTAGTTAAACATTTACATCCCACAGATTAAGTGACAATTGACAGATAAACGAAAAAACTTAAAAATAAGGATTTATGTCGCAATTACCTCAATGTTATAATATAACTCACATACAAGTCTTGCCATGGAAAGATAATACTTTACAATGATTTCCTGGAAGCTTTGCTGCTTAGGAAGGAGTTTCTGCAGTTCTCCTTCGAATTGATAAATAAGGAAATTATGCTCCAAAGATCGTTTCAGCATAAGGAAAATGCGACAATACGACTTTACTATGCATTAATTTATTATGTCTTAAACACTCCCATTGCTAGAACAAGTTTTTTATAATTATAATTATCGATCTCCGCTTATGACAGAAAACTGTAGAATTTCTTATCAATTTTGATAAAGAATTGAACAATTAACGATTTCCTGCCTCTAATTGCACGAATAAACTGCATACAAATAAAATGTCCAGCAAATCGTAAATTATGTCGTAAAGTTCTTTTCCATTATACGCATGTATTTATATGATTTAATTATTGTCAATTACAACAAATTTTTACAATGCAACACATGCACGAACAAACAACAGATTTTCAAAAGGTTATAATGAAATAGAAGCGCCATATAATCATTTATTCATTATTGAATTATCTTATAAATAATTACCACGCGATTAATTATACCATCTACTTTTAGCTTGCTAAACAGAGAGAAAAAATTTACATAAAAAGATGATGCTACATTATGTAAAACATCGTAGACGTAAAAGATAATGTAACTAATTTAAATGATATCAGAAATTTGTGAAATTCATGAAATCAGTCTTTTGTTAAATAAGTTATCAAAAACATTTTTGCTGCTTTATAATAAAATTATAACGATATAATTATGACTCCTATCCAAGAATTTTTATCACAAATATATCTAAATGTGTGCTATTATATAATATATCGTGCAGAAACGCTTATAGTAATAAATGTATACGAACAAAATTAAATTTGCAAATACCACGCACATACGTGTCATTACAAATGCATTTTTATACAAAACAGAAGTATAATTTAAATAGTTCTTTGTAAGAAATTTAATTCAAATGATATTATAGAATTTTTAATACATTTCGAATATGTCAATATTCTTTACATATTTACAAATTAATTGCGTAGTATTTAATTACAGCATGGATTTTTATCATGTTATAATAATATATGATATAATATTATATATATAGTAATATAAATATTATACGTAGTATTATACGTTATATATATATTAATATAAATATTTAAAAAATAATATATTATATCTGTGGAATTATTCAACGATGATTAATGAAGTATGAATTTCGAAGTATATACAAAGTACTCCACTTTCCATGATTCAAGAGTATCGTGTTTATAACTGGAAGAAAAAGCAAAGAGGGGGAAAAAAAGAAGATAATCGAGGCATCTGGCGAACCGGCTCTTCCACTCGGAATTTATTCATTCAGGGACCGGGAACGATCGTTTCTGATCTTGACTGAAAGTATCAGCAGGAGAATGAAATTATGGAGCATACAATAGCCCGATTTTAACCGAACTCGATCCTTCGTACAAGTATGTCAGTCGTGTTTAGGAATCGTGTTTCGTGTATTTTCTACGAAGTACAGTTATAGTAGGTATTTTTTTTTTTCGAACAAAACAAATGCAGTGTTAAGTGATTTAAGTGTAAAATTTTATTATGTATCGCATTCTAATTACCTTCATTGATACGCATTATTATGCTATTCGCTTAAATAATCGAAATGTGAAATATTACCACTGTATACGCGTATATAGTGGTAATAGGTATCTGCGTACAAAATAAATATATTTAGTGTTTCGTAACGATATGTTACGAAGAATATAGCAATAATCTGGACATTAGTCATTTTAAGTAAACCTTTCAAACAGTTACAAATCGAATTAATCATTTAATTAGTCACTTTCCTTGAATAATTACTTAGTATTATTTACCGATATCAGCACTTCTATTGTCTTTAAATTATAGACATGTTTTAAAGTAATAATATAATAAAATGTAAATATTTAACTATAGAGACATGTACAAATTAATTATGCTAAGTTTATGAGATAAAAATTGAAATGTTGTGCTTCTCTGATTTTTTCGTTTAGAAGATCAAATTTTTCTCAACAATATTTATCAGAATGTATATTTTAAAATAGCGTGCTTTGTGTCAGCGAGAAAAAAAGATTTAGACGATATAAGGACTAAATAAAAATTGTTCGACATCAAAGATAATCAACAAGTACATCTATAGAAGTTGTGCATTCTTTGCAAAACATGATTGTCCGTATGTATATTGTACATACATTACGCATACAAAATATTGAACATGTTAATATAAAATTGCATCATTCTATAGTAAAATGGAAAATGTACATAGAGGAAAATGTATCAAACTTAGTTATCCAAGTTAATTTAATAGTTCTATACTTTATGGAATTTTGCTTGTTTATGAAACTAGAAATTCGAATTAATTGTAGGTTCACGTTGTGATAACAAATTGGGCAGTAGTAATTGTCATAAACAGATTATTGTGTGTCAATGTAATGGTATATTGATGAAATACAATGATAAATAAATAAATAATTTAAAAATGTAACTTCCAAGTTATACACGTTGTAAAGTATTAAAGAAGTAATTTTCGTCTGTGAAAAGATTACTGTCATTAAAGATATTGTGTCAGTCGACAGTTAAATTCCAGTAATTTTACGCAATATAATAATAATATTATATAGGTACCTCCATATTAAATTAAATACCTTTATATCATATTAAAATTAACGGAGATATGTTAATGTTCAGAATAAATAAAATTTATATTACAAACATACAATAGTAAACAAAAATGTATAATAATAATAGTTGCGCCATTTAAATATTTGAAGTATATAGTTAAGAGGACACTAAATTAATTTATTACGAAATCACCTAAGTATATTTTGGCAATAATAGCTTCTAACACTATGCTGCTATATCTCTCAAAGTCTATTTTCATTAAGAATCTACATAGTTAAATGTTATGCATTTATCAGTTAATCATTATCATAAAAGGAACATCATTTAGATTTACTGTAATACACGTGTATTAAATGCTAACAAAATTTATGACAGAAGGAAGAATATAAAATATCTAACAACATCCAATCACTCCTAGGGAATAAAACATAGTGCGAAAATTCCGTGAAGTTTTTAAAAGAAATATATATACATATATATCTTTAAAACTATTCCAATTGAAACCATTTTAAATCAAATGACATACATAATAATCATGGTCACTAAATAAACAAATGTAAGGTTTATAATAGAAATATTAGAAACTTATTTTCTGTTGCCATATTCGCTTAACTTTTTTTTATCAGTTTAAATTTAGATGACGTTGTAAAAGTTGCCAAAGCCATAAATTAGTTAACTAAATCTTAAAACAGTTTGTTTATGAAATCCTGGACTGATAATTTTCCACTAAGAAATGAAGGCCGGGAAGAAAATTCCATCAACAATAGCGTTATTATTTAGTGAAGTTATTTAGAAAGATTATTGCAAATAGTCCAAAAACAAATAGGAAGTGAGACCACATTTCAACTGAAAGTAAGTCATTCGACAATTATTTAATGGAGATAGCCACCTCATTATTTCAAAGAAAGAAACAGAGTCCATTTTTAAAACGTATCGTCTCGTATCACTCGTGACAAACAGAAAAGTTCGAAACAATGGATTGAAATTGATAAATATATATAAATGAAACCAATGTCGAAATAATCGCTTTATTCAAAACAGATTGTGCGGTGATCATCAGGTAGAACTTCATCATTATAATTTCCTATTATTTGTAATCAGCTACTATAAATGTAGACATATAATAATATTAAAAAGTATGAACAATATATGAGACATATGTATAATATATTAGGTTATCCCATAAGTTCGTGCCGTTTTTCGAGCGGTTATATATGTTAAGATTGTTTACATACCTTTCAGTTTCATGAAAAAATGTAATCCCCCTCTCGTTGTACAACTTCTTCCCATTTTTCTGGTAGGGCCATTATTCCGTCTCGATAAAAGTTCTCTTGTTTTTCTTTAAAATAATTTTCTAAGCTATTTTTGAGAATGTCAATATCTTCAAATTTTTTACCTACTAAAAAGTGTTGTAATGCTCTGAACAGGTGGTAATCAGATGGGGCAATGTCTGCGGAATATGGGGGATGTGGTAAAATTTCCCAATTAAATTCAGACAATTTTTTTGTATCGCTTTTCGCGACATGCGGTCTAGCGTTGTCGTGATGGAAGATAACGTTGTTCCTATTCACTAAACCTGGTCGTTTTTCAGCTAGTGCTTCCCTTAATTTTTCTAACTGAGTGCAATATTTGTCTGAATTAATGGTCAAACTTCGTGATTTTTCAACAAGATCCGGAATTTTATTTTCGTCTGTCTGAGGAGGACGCCCGGAGCGTTCCTCGTCTTCTAAACAGAAATTCCCAGCTCTAAAACGTTGGAACCACTTCCGACAGGTGCGAGATGAAAGCGCATTTTCTCCGTAAACAGCACATATGTTTTTCGTGGCAATTGTTACAGAACTTCCTTTCCGATTTCATATAATTCTTCTTCCTTCCGAAATTCATATAACATGAGATGTCGAAAATGGATACGCATTTCACTCATGATTTTTTACTGTTAGAAGTCACTGTGTTCACTCTATTACGATCTTATACCCACGAAAATCTGCTCTAGCCTGTTCTCAATCAGCTAAGCTCAAGTTCATTGGTCCCTTATCGCCGTATGATTATAAATCGACACATAAAATGTATACACAAAAGTCGGCACGAATTTATGGGATGACCTAATATAGTCAACAAAGGAACTATTTGCATTAGTACACAAGTGAAAAAATAACTATACGAAAATTGTAAGATTTACTATAAAATTTTGCTGCATTTTCCTTATTCTCCCGTTTTCAAATATCTAAATATATTTGTAACCATTAAAATTTAATTCCATGTTTCGGAATGAAAAAAGGCTATTAAGAAAGATGCCTACAAAAATTAAAAATTTTTAAACTGATCAGTTTTCTAAATCTAGAGTAATCAAGTTATTGGAAAAATGTATAGGATCGCGTGGAAATCGTTTTGGAAAAACGAAATATCAGAAACTTAATGTCAATTGTTTCGACAATTATGTTCGCCAACGGTATAACGTTGTAAACAGAATACTCGTTAAAAAGTATTGGAACATACGTGTTATTATTTTATTACAAAGTGTAATTTATTCGATGAATTGTTTATTTTTAACAATTTGCTGTCAATTGATATAAATAAACAGAAATGAATTGGAACTCTTGATTATTTAAACAGGTGAGAAAATAAATTTATCATAACTAAGGTGTGCTGAAGTTACAAATATGTTTTTGAAACAGTTTTTATTAATTGTGTACGATATAAACATCCCTAAAAATAACCAGATGAGTGATCTTCCACAAACTGTTTTATTTGAAGTACACAAAGTATTTGCAAAATGGTTTGTACAAGAGTCATGTATATTCAAGTTATTAGACAAAATGTTTGTTGAAAAGTAAATAGAGGTATGTATTTATTGTTAAATCATTCTTCTCTCATTTATGTTAAATAATATGGACAAATAGGAAAGTATAAAATTTTCAATTTAAATAAAGCAAATGGTTTTCACGATTTGAATCGATTAAAAAATTATTATTCGCGTCACCAACGTTGGTTTGGATAAAACAATCAATCGGTGATCCAAAAGAATTTTCGTATAATACTGCTGACGACAGATCGGTAGGCGGATAGGTTGACCGCCTGTATATGACTTCTACAATTTTTTTGAGCCTATCTAGAACGCTGACGACGCATATTTCTAAAAGTAAGCTCTCAATTCGTCCAATCAATTTATGTATGAATAACATTACTTCTTGAAAGTATGTTTTCAAACTTTTTAAATAAAATCATACAAAATATTAAAATAATTGAATTCGCCCCATTATCTTTTTATAAAAGCAAATACCACGTCTTTAAAACATATAAGTATAAAGTATCTTCCAAATTAACAATTTTTCGACATAAACAGTTTAATACGTTCTTTTTATAGGAAATGATAAATTGGATTAAAAAAATGAAAAAAGCCAAGTTGGTCTTTATATCTTTTCTACGCGGTCACCTCAAAAGAATTATTAATTACACATAATTACATGCTTCTTCAAAGGAACCATTAACCACATTCCATGTGGAAACCGTTTAATTTGAAAATCAAACATTTTTCATTACACTTAACGGTTACGTGGGTATTGGGCATTTATAAGTTAAAATGAGACAGCTTGTATACTTTACTATGGATGAACCAAAACTTGCCAATTGATTCAAATTATGCTCAATCCAAGTAGCAAACATTATATGAATATGGGCCGTGAAGGCTCAGTAATAATTAAGCAAATTTAGTTAACGAACGTTGATTATAAAGCGCGTTGGTAACTTATAACACAGAAAATTATTTCTCTGCTGTCTGTACCAGATTCAAGTTACGTTTGGTTTGTTGAGTAAAATATTACTTTAGAAAAATAAAGAAAAATATTACATTTTTTAATAATTTCTTATTATAATAGATTTTGTTAATCTTTTATACATAAACCAGTTGGAAATTAAATTATTTGCAATTATACATCTAAAAATTCATCTAAAAGTAATTGGTATTACATCAACAATTGGTGACTTTCATTAAGAACATCTTCTTAACCATTGACTTGCATGGACATATTATGTAACATTTACTGTTCTGATTCATACCCCAAATCAATTGATAAATTGATGTTTACCCGTGGTGAAACATTCTGTTATCTATGATAAAGTAGGTTCTAATATATTTATATAATAGAATAATAAATCAGTATTTATATTTTGCCTATTGCAGTGCAAAGTTACGAAGCGAAATATGCTCTAAGAAGATAACTGATATCATTCGATTTCTTTTATCGTCGAGAATCATTATCATAATAATAAAAATCACATCATTGCAAAATCATACCAGTGTAATCTATGTGATGCTATATTTAACTAAAAGATCGAATTGTGTCTGGGGGTATCTTAATATTTCGTGGAATATCGGAAGAATAATTCATAAGAGTAGAGTATAAAATACTGCAGATTTACAAAGAGTTAAAAATTCCATTCGAGAACTAATATTTTGTTGACCGGCAGAGAATGTACAGTGACTCGCGAAAGTATTTGAATATTTAACATAAAATATTCTATGTGTGGTATATAAAAATTTTGAAAAATTTCATTATCATTATGATAACACGTAATTATAATGATTATATTAATAAAATTAGGAGCCAGCACGAAAAGATATGTATGTAGAACACTGTGGAGATTACAGGTCATTTATTGCAAACGTACAATCCCAGTATGTAGTATAAATAATGGCCTTAAACAGATGCATTAATTAGTGTTAAAAATAGCCTCATCAGAAATATTCTAGCCTATTAACCAAATCAGTCACTGACTGCTCAAATAAAATCGACGTTCTTCATAAAATCTATAGTAAATGTTCAAATACTATGAAATGTTCAAATAATATGTATCAATTTATGCAACTATTACAATATAAAAATATATATTGTATGTACTACAAACATGTTTGTTTAAGTTATTGTTATAATAAATGTTGTTCATTATGTTGAATTGTGTCTGTATATTTATGATATTATCTATTATTTTGAAGATTTTAATACCGTTAAATTTTTCTAAGTGACGTATCGATACGAAAGAATTTTTTGAGTTGTATGTAGGTACTGTTTCGAACTGTTTGACTGACATTGAGATATACATATGGTAAGCGAAGTCGGAAGGCACTCCCTGAGTGGAGGCCAATCTACGTATACACTGAGCGAGTGTAAAAGCCCTGTTAATTTTACGTAATAAAAATATAACAAGTTAGTTTTAAGGTTATGTACAAAGAACTGTTGTTCCTTAGAATCTATGAAATTATCAGTTTGACTTTCTCTGTATATAAAAATTTTCGACCATTTAAAACAAAACGAACTATTGTTGGCATGTTTCTTTATTTATAGCTCCGTCTTCAGACATTTGATAAATATCTTTGTAGATTTGTGCTATAGCGTTACTTTTCTTAAACTCACATTAGATACAATGTCATATATGAACTTTAATCTCGGATATCCTCCACTTTGATTGTTGGCATAAAATAAGCAAAAAGTTATATTCCTGTATATTATTAAAGTAGGACATTTGTAGTTATTATACAGAATTAGTTTCTATTTTTAAGTCCATGATTACCCAATAAAAAGATAGTTATAGATGTTAGTTATAGATAATGGAGGCAAACACAGAATGTTTATATGCACCTAATACATAATACATAATAAAAGTACAATAAATTCTTTTTGTTTAACGGCTCGTTTCCAAGAAAGTGCAGTTCGTAATATGTATCGTCAAAACTTCACTTTAAGCTTGAATTTCTCAAACATGCAATGAAAAAATTTTTTACTCCTTATTTAGACTTATTTTTTTACGTATAATGTATAATCTATTTTAGTATATTGATCCTCCTGGAGCACCCTGCTCTGCATATAATACTAATATTATGCTAACGAAAAGGCAAAAAATATACGTAATTGTTGTACAATCTACGATACACGAAATAAGTACATATATGTACATTATCATATATATTATAAAACATATCAAATTTCATGTAACTAAATTTGGAAATTAATAAAAGCAAATTTATTTCATTTACGCTGATTTTAACCTTTACATCTTCACACATATAAATATGACATAGGTAATTAATTTTTAACAGGAATGAAACGTAACGTAAAAATATAGGGAGTCCCTAAATAAAGAAGAATTATATTCGGTATATCATCAATCCGACTGATAAGACAATTTGCCTCTCCTCATTAATTTGGGCAGTTCTTAATTCTACTATGAAAATAGTTAGCACTTAGCTTTTAGATAAGAAGAAATCTTTAATCGTTGCAAGTAATGACGGAATGGCGCTTCTACCTTGACCGTCATTCCGCACAGTCCGCCAGCTTTCACAATCAGTAACGTCGATCAGGCATAAACCAAGTTTCAGTGTTTCCCTTGGATAAAAATAGATTATTCAAATGGACACTGACCTTGCTATTGTGCAATCAAACAATTCGACGCTAGGATGCGAGATATTATTATAGCAAGCATTCTTCCGCCGATAGGTACCATTGTTGTGGACATGGTGACATCAGATTTTATGAAAGTAAATAAGATGTTACTTTCATCCAATAAACGAAATTTCCCATATTATATTTTTTGGTCATGTTTGAAATATAATTAAAATATTTAACACAGGATCCAATAGAGAAGTTATGTTTAGTCATAGCCTACTTTCCGTTTAAAAATATTTGATATAAATGCGACGTAAATTATTAGAATAAAATTTGACGGAAACTCTCATTCAGCTTTAATTGTAAATAAAATTTTCTGCCTATACCGATTAATATGAATATTTATGTACTAATATTATAGATTGTAAACATTTATGGAAACAAATAATAACTAAATGTATAGTATTTAGATATTTAAACTTTCGCATTAAAAACATTCTATAATGACGAGACAATGACATGTGACAATTACGTGCCATAGATTTAAAATACACTTCATTACGATTGACCTATTGTGTCATTTTATGTTCTACAAAGTTGATGTTTCTCTTAGACAGGATATATTTAGACTCGACAATGAAAATAGAAATAAAATTAAAAATAGACTTAGTATTTAACCGTAACATAACAATACAAATTAGATTCACAAATTGAATTGTATAACACTGTATTGAACTGTATAACACGCTATTTTAATTGACATTTATTAACTTGTCCCATATTTGCTTTTGTTAAAGAAGTCAATTAAAATGAATAAAATAAGTTTTTGAATACTTGAATGTTCACGCTTTTAAACAATTAAGACTCACCACAATCTTCGTAAATTTTTGCTACCCAAATCAAAATTTTATCACAAACATTGTAGAGAAGAATGCGCGATGGATCTGTTTTCTTGATTGTAGCAACGTGCAGTAACTGTCAGCCAGCTCTTGAATCGTAATCTAACATACACAGAGTACGCATAGCGTGTGCGTACTACTGCGTGCTATGCGACGACAGAACGTACTCATTGCTTACATAAAAATATTGTTGGCATATATTAATATTAATGTCCTTTACTATAACTACGCATGTTCTTTGAATCAACCGTAGTATTTAAATGATACAAAACTCTTCATTCTTTGTAATCTTCCATTATACTTATATGAATACACGATTCTATTGCATTTGTAATTCATGTGTAACATGGTAGTTGCGAGGTATAAATCTTAGTTAATGAGTTTATACATTTTCATTTTTCATCGCTAATAATAAGTTGTAAGTTGTAAAACGTAACAAATAAAAGTGAACTTATAATTTGAACCATATTGTATAATACAAAATATTAAATAATATTTAATTAGTTAACAAATTTTTAGAGTTGATAAACGTCAATTAAAAATATTGTATAATATAAAAATAACTAAAAGTAGGCGTCAACCTAAATATTGAATTCAAGCTCAATTAAAGCTTCTATTAAGGTATCCGCGTATTCCATCCTTTATTGAAAATCATATTTATCATCTTATATCAAACAATAAATAACACAGAATTTTTATTTCTAATTTCAACATAATTGAATTTAACTGAATTGTAGTAACCAATCACCAATATTGCGTAGTTATTTTGAACGTATTTTGAACGGAGAATTATTTGATAACTATCTATATTAAAATCCTACTTCACTGTTATCTCCATTTGAAATATTTATAATATAAAAACGGAATATATTTCATGATTATTGCACTAAATATATAGACAGGTATATATGTATATGTATATACACATTATAATATATACACCTACATGTTATACATACATATGTATGTATCATCATACTTTTAGTATATATATATTTTTTCTTTTTCTATAAGTAAATATGTACACAGATCTAAAAAATGAAGGAAATTTCATTTGCGACATGACAGAAACTTCTAGAATGACTCAAATTCTTGCTACAAACATGTTACCTTGTCTTTTGTTTCTTATCGGCTTCATTGTTTCAAAGCTGGATGGCGCCAACGAGGGCACAAAAATATAAGTTAATCTATAGCTGCCGATGCATACGCAAAGGTATGTATATAGCAGCAATCGCACATCTGTATTTAGTCATATTAGAGTTTAACTCTCCCACGAGTTCGAAATCTACGCTTAGTTATTCCAATGCCGTTACTGTTATTTTAAATTGAACAAGGTAGCATGTAAACTAAAGCGTAACCAGGTTGTCCTTTTTATCAATTTTACTTATATATGCGTTTGCATTTCCACCACGACTGATTAGTTAACATTAATCAGTTGAAAAATTAGTCGTGAAATTGAAAATATTAACGTAAAAAGCGCCATATACTTAAGATAATATTTTATAATCTTATAATTACTTAGAAATGAATGTATTGTTTTCAATAAAAAAATTTTTCTAAAACATGGATTACAACAAATGATAATTAAACAATAATATGAATAGTAAGCGCTATTTAGATGCAAGACTAAGTAATTAATAAGATGAATAAATAAACGCGTTCGTCGACACTAAATCGTTGCCTAAAATTATTGTTCATGTTAGCTAATGTTGGCTAATAAATGTTATTTTGTCATGCAAACTGCTGCGCAATACGGATAACTACGTTCACAATAATTCTAAAATTTTATTCAACCGTAAAAAATGAAAGCAAAGCATTAAACTTACGAAATAAAACGAATATCAATGCTCATTCTTACATTTTTGAATTATATATAAAAATTATATTTAATATACAGGAAATTTTAAATATGCAGAAATAACAAATCTTTTACATTTCAAAAATATTTTTTAATGTCGCGTCAGCATTTGTGAACAAGACCTACGATGACATTTGAAACATTGTTTTAATGATAAAAGTTATTATGATTATAATCTGATTGATAATTGATATTTTAATTTAATAAACGTTAATTGGAGAATATAAATAGCAATTCAAAATATACCAATCCAATGAATTTGAATTAAGATTTTGGTGTACTAACTCCTAACTCCTGTATTATATATATACATATGTGTATCGTGACAATATTGCAACTGTACTTTGCTTATAAATAGGAAATTGAACCCACTTAAATTAAACTTGTCAGGGATATAGTAAAAAATAATAGGATATTAAATGAAATTTTCAACAGCCGTGAAAAAAAGGTACAGGGAGAACATGGTAGCATGGTTCGTGCAAGTTTGTTCTTCAAACATGGCAGCAATAAATATACGAGGAATGACATGACCTTAATCGAAAAATACAGCTAAGATGATTGTATGTAGAGAAAGAATGCATATTGAAGAAGCAAGCTGTAGCTAATGGAAATACACCCACGAGTATTCACATTCTGAAGGATGGCAAGGAACGATTCAACGGAATGTCCTTAGTTGGCGTGCTACTGGAGAAATTCCTCTTGTAGTCGAATAGCGGGGATTCGATACCGATTTAACGAGGAACGGGTGTTGAATACTTCGCAGTTGGAAAAACATTAACAGATATAAAGAGATCACTCACCTGTTCGTTTCCGCTATTGGTACTCCACGGACATGGATAAACTACACACGCGTAAGATCGTATGCAACAATGCAACTACAATGGAACGAGCACCGAAACCTGACGTTCCTCTTTCGAGCTTGCGACGGTTTTAATATGTGGACTACGTAGCCTGTTGCACTCAAGCCAGGCGGCTAGGAGTGGGGATTAGTAAGGCCCCAGGGTCGCGTCACTGATTGGTCAATTGGTCCCTGATGTTAGAGTTGTTCAGGTAAAAGTCAGGTAACAGGTGATTGTCGTCGTGCCATCTAGCGAAGTTGATATTGAAACTTTTTAGAAGACATCTGGATCCTTTCTTTAAAATGTGTAATTATAAAGGTGTGCAGAATGATTGAGAAATTATAACAGCTATTCTCATTGAATTTTCGTTAATTAAACACTAATTTAATCATTTTTATTGGAAAATCTTCTATTAAACATTACATTTTATTATATATTTATTTTGATAAGAGCGTAAAAATAGTATTTCTTATAATTAAATGTTTGCATCAGAAAACTAAAAAATCGTAGAAAAAATTAAATGAGATTTTAATTTTTTTAAAATATATGTACATGTAAAATATATAAAACAACAAAATGTATACACATAATGCTATGTTAAATGACAATCTTAAACATGAAAATTAACATTTAAGTAGTGCAATAATTTAACGAAAAATGATTGTTTCATTATATAGTAAACATTTTTGTTATGCATTCTTATACATTATTAGATAAGTACGAGAAATAAAACTTCACAAAATTATTTGGATAAGATATGATAGAAGCATACAATTATTTTACTACTTAAATACTCTTTTGTTTATATTATGTATGTATCAGTAACAAATGTAATAATAGATCAAGGACAGAATAAATCTGACAGCATCATGGAATTTTGTGTGTTCTGAAATATCGATCGTGCAAAAATTACAGGTTTTGTTATGCCATCTATGATTTAGGGCAGTTAGTGGAATCATATTACATCTAACCGCCAAACTTAATAAAATCAACACAAGTGAACCAACCTCTTCTGTTCGTAACAGCCATATATACTATTAAAATGACTTAAATTAATTTATTTATAAAATAACTGATAATAATATAATACGTACCTGAATCATCTGCGCCCTGGTGGCAGAAATAGGAATTAAAAATTGAAATTACATCATTTCGCGCGGTGTCATACTGAAAAGTAAAAGCAACTGCAGAGAGTTTGTTATAAGTGTGAAAAATGTAATACACATCGACATGAGAAACTTAATTTAAATCGTTTTATATTTACAGTTATTAACATATTAAGGACGAATCATGTTTGTGAGAATTGTTGTGTTTATTCCGATGCTTGAGGCCGATCACAAAAATTTTCATATTTTTATCGTTTTCTTTTAGACATAATAAATTTGTCATAGAAAAGAACAGTTTAACTGTATCTTGAGTAGGAAAAACGATTAATCCGCAATATGTTAACATGCAAACATAATTTATAATGATTTATCGTATTTCCATGTCAATAGTCGAATATCGAAATAAATTTAAAAAAATCACACAATATCAGGGTAGTAATAGAACGTGATACGTTCCTGATCCAAGTGCACTCTGGTGGTAAATTTTGAGATTAAAATTTGAAATTACATCATTTAGCGCGGCGTCATATTGAGAAAAGGAAGCAACTGTAGAGTTCGTCATAAATATGGAAAATTTAATATACGACACCAAAGTATTGCTTCAAAATAGTGAGAATCTTAATTTGATTAACTTTGTATTCGTAATTTCATACAATTTATTGCGATTTGCCGTTTTTCATACTAGAATAAAAGAAATGTACTCGTTGTCGAAATGAATTAAGACTTCCGTTTTAAGCATGTAAGAATATTTGTATATTCTTATATTTTGCTGTAATTATTATCTATTCATTAAAAAATAAATTTCATATTTTACATATTTTATATTATATATATGTAATATTTTATATATTTCATATTTCATATTTTTATATAGAATTTCATATTTTATTATCTCAAATTCTTCGAACAATGATTAATGTTTCTGGGAACAAATTATAATAATTCATTATTTGTTAAAAGAATGTCACTCTTTCCTTTCCTTTCCTCGGAAAGGACCTAATGGTGCTTTAAAAGTAAAAAATGTAAGTATCTTCTTATTTTGTACTTCATTTAATTCTATTCCTTGTGTTTTACAATAATTATTGTTAATTAAAAAGTAGAATCTGATTGAAAATTTGATAAGTGTAAACGTTTCATTCTTGAATTGAATATTATTATTAAAATTTTCTATTTAGTGGAGATCAATCTTTTATTATTTCAAACTTTCAAAATAATTAGCATTGTCATTGAGAATAATTATATTTTATGCTTCATTAGGCCTCTTCCAGTCTTCGCTTCTTCTATTGAATTCGATGATTTCGATTTGATGATGGCTTGATGGTAATTTCCCTTGAGGTACAACAATATCGTTGACAACGCTCTTCGCATTTAATTGTGAGTCACATGCATTATTGTTCCTCTGGTTACTCAGCCATGTCATAGGATGAAAGGTCCAAATCGATACGGGTAACTGGCCCGGAAAATTTGCCATAGAAAAGGGCAACTACTAATGGCTTTCTATTTTTTGGACCATCCAGAGAATGGAAAGTCATTCTCATTACTACTTTGCCATTAACCTTGCTTTTAGTATTTGTAGTTGTAGTATTTTTTTGCCGATATGCTATATACTGTATGTCGTCCTTCCATTACATTGGGCAAGTCGCGGTCTTTTTATTAGTATTGCGAGAAATTAATTACGGCTTGAATTGGAGTTCTGATAAAATGATATCATAGATCTGCGAAAAAATGATATTCGTGTATATTTTAATGTTGCGAATTATGACATCGCGATTGTCTTTAGCAACTTTGATTATGAATTGTTAGAATTTTGTAGAGAATTAATACATGTTGAAATTTCTCTTGCTTCTTTTAGTTTTAGAAACGCTAAAGTTTTATTAATTTCATAGTATTGCGGTTTTTAGTAGTACAATATTTGAATTAGCTTTCTCTTCGTATATGGATAGTAATTTTATTTTTGTTTTAAGAATTAGTGTTGCATCTTTCCATTGCAATTGTTTTAATCAGTTTTCTAGTTAGAGTTGCGTTGATGAACGTTCGCATTTTCTAAAATAGTGTTGCGCCTATATCATGCCCAATCTTCTTCCACTGAAATGTGGAAGCACGCTCCAGCTCCTGGATCATCTGATGCAGTTTCAGCAACTGTATGCCATCATGCTCAATATCGCACTAATATGGTAGTATAAAATATTATCCATAAAAATTTCGAAAGTTAGCATTATATTTCTTGAAGTTTAGCCTACAATATATTAAATTTTACATTTAATTATGTGTTAGCATGAATGTAGAAGTATTTGTATTGCAATTGTATTCTCACAATTTTGTAATAAAATTTAATTTTAATTCCAGCCATAACTAATGTCGTAATTTTCTTTTATGAATCATTAAAAATATGATTAGATACCACCCGTGCGTTTATACTTTTAACAGATGAAGATCATTTTATAGTTAATGGTTTCGTTTTCGTTTCAGTTAGAATTAAACTGCAGCTGAAAATTGAATTGAATATACATAATATCTGTGCTCCTCGTAACAAATTTCAGAGGGCGCAAGAAACATCCTGATCTTCTTCGAAGTCGGTATTCCAGAACGTGAGACACAAAGTCCCATTTAATGTCACGTCTATCCAATCCTTAGTTAATGGCATAACAACACTTCTGACTTTTTGCACGATCGGTATTTCAGAACATATGACACAAAGTCCCATATGAGTCTCAAATACCTTATACACACCTATCTACTACCATACATCTAATCCGTATCTTATTGATGCTTTGATTTCGATAAGGTTAATGAAATTAATATCATAGATTCCTCATTGATATTATTAATATTCTTTATATTCAGTAAAATATTGTTATTTTGACATAAGTATTTTTATAGCTTCCTAAATTTTTGATGTTAAAGCATTAACAAGTATTTGAATTCAACACAAGGAAGGCAAATTAAAAATAGTTTTAATGCATATTACATTGCATTGTACAGTACGTTGAATTGAGTTAGTCTTGAAGTTAACTTTTCGATAAAGTATCATTATCCTTGGTATTCTTTCGTCATATGAGCGGCAAGTAGGAAAAGATTTTTATCTAGTTTGTATATGATATCACGAGGATTCTTATCAGATAACGCAATTTATATTTAGGCTTGCAGTGGAACACGCGTATTTGATGGAAAAAAGTGCAAAACTACAGCATTTCTTAAAATAGCGTTTGTATCATTGGTAACAAATTCATGTTAACCAAAATAATAAATATCGTGACTAATCGAGGATCAATTTCAATTTGTCTCTTTCGAGTGGTTGAATGGTTGAATTTTGCACTTTTGTCTGCGAATGGATTACTTACAAACACCTGGCCTGAGACAGTGGTCACAGATACGGTGGATCACTTTACAATAGAACTGTGTAATACCGCTTGTATTTTTTACGGACGGATATGTTAGAATGTTTATTCGCACATCATCGTTTCCAGCGCGAGTATCGCTGAAGCTAATGTTCTCGTTAGTTAACAATATCCATAATTCTAAAGCTTAATCTAACGTGACAAGTTTCACCAAGGGTTCCGTTTAACGTCAGATCAATTTCAATTCAACTGTCATTATAGATTCTTTTCAAACCCTGCTTCTCCCTGAATATCGCTACAAAGTAGGCCAACTTATACATTTCCTGTAATCGTATACGATAAACAATGTATCCTATAACTCTATATTATTACAGCACAACGTTAATTTAAATTAACTTGATCGGTAAACGTATAGAGGAGTAAATATGTAATCGTTTTAACCGACTAATTTCGGCTTGATTTAGTTTGGGTTAATGATTAATTGGAGAATACCTGCAATAGATAATTTACATATCTCACGTGAATGTCTTGCATTTGAAGTAAATATGTAAATAAAATATATGAAACAGGAAGAAAAAAATATTCAAAGAAATTTTTTATAGTTTTTTTTCTTAAATTATATAATTTTTAATATTTTTTCTTAAATATATAAAGTTAACTGATTGCCAATTGCAGTAAAATTTTTGTGTTTATTCCATTGAAAGAATGATTAAGTGTAAAGAATAGCAAGAAAAAACAAGATACAATACATTTTACTGACCATACTATATTAATTGGTGACATGATTCATTTACCATTCGTGGAAGATTATCTCTTCTTCACAACTATGAGCTTATTGTTTTCTCTGTTTCGTACCACTTTTGTATTGCTCTTTAAAAGACTGTATTATTTCTGATGATTTGGGATGGCTTTCATCAATTTTTTAGTCTGCTTATTGTTTATATTCTTTTAATAATGATTTTACATAATTAAGTTTCGACATTAAACCTTTTCTCATACTTGTCTTCTGTTTTCATTTCTTAGAGTTATGAGAGTATCTTGTGGACACACACAATACCTTTAGTTTGAGTTTGGTGCTCCACATCTTGTTTTCAAATTATGCAGACGATAACGATAATACACTTGATATATAGGTACTTATTTTTCCTTCTTCACTATAATGATATATTTTGTTATCAGTAAACTTTCACGCAATTTTTCATCAATCTAATATCATCATTTTTCCAAATATCTGAATTATATCGTTACACTGTTCGAATCACAGTCGTCTGAGAACATTGTAATACAACAAAATTTGGAGAACAAAGCATTTGTTAAACAAAGCAGATGTTAATATGTAAAAAAATGTTGGTAACATTGGAGCAACCTTTAAGACGACTTTGGACTCTTTTTTTATTACTATCAAATACACCCTTTGAAACCATTTAAATCCCTCTTACAATTATTCGTTTTCTCTCATTAGATGGCGGATGTTTATGTATCTAGCTTTATGAATATACACAGCTCAAAAAATAAAACTGAAGCAAAAGTTTGGATACATAAGGATACATAATCATCCACGGTCTATTTCTTATTTAGATGTTCGATTTAAATGGACATTCTGTATTATTCATTACAACAAATACAACAATCTTAACTATATGCTTTTAATTTTATGCATTATATGCTATTCTAATTGTTTAACGAATTCTCAGATATTTGATTCCTGGAATCAAAAGATCTTACGATGTCGTACATTTGTAATGTAATTCTATACATTTAAAGTTACGTGTGGAGAATCAAATTACATTCAATATACGTTTAATATCAATTATTGTATGACGAAATGTCACGATGCACGAGAAAGTCAAGAGACATATTTAATACCTTTTCGCTCTATGTTTCATGAATAGATTAAGTAATTCAATTCGTACGACGGTTTATTGTAGAATATTTTGCGATTTAATACACAGAAGAATGGAAATGTTCTTATCGACTAAGGTCATGACTCATTGTGTTAAATATAGATACATATTTCCTAAGAGATTTATTGGGATGCTTTGCATCGAATCTACGAGGAAAAAAGTTCATAGCGGTTCCGCAGTCGGATATCTCAACTAATGTACTTTCCTAGATACAACGTCAAGTGAATACATTTTCGATTGATTAAACCAGCTTGATTTCTTTCATTTATATAAATATCCTTTCGAATGCAAGAATGTTAAAAATTATGTAACGTATTCAAGTATATAGACCAAAAAAATGCAAAAATCGAAAGTATTGATCACGTTTTTGCTCGAAACACATCGTGGAAGCCGATTTTTTATCTTTTTAATTACGGCGCATCCTATCAAAAATTCCGAAGAAGCTTGAGGATAATAATCGTGTTAATATATCGCTACTGTAGAAATAAAAAGATGATCGTTCTAAAACTTTAATGCAAAATCTGTATTTTCCAGCATTTTTAGAGTTTTCTATTTCGTATACTTAGAATTCGCAAAGAAAAATCTAAAAAGATTCTCTAGCTCAAATTACTGCCTCTACGATGCTCCCGAATTTTTTCAATATTTTTGTGTACCATTAAGTAGGCAAAGTAAGGTAAAAGCCGGCAATCAGAATTTATTCTGTAATTAGCTTTCCGATCGAGGTAAAAGCTTAAAAATTAGTGTATGTTTTCTTTTGATGAGCTATCGAACGGTATCACCAGGTAAAGTCATATTAAGGACACCTTTGTCCTATTACACTGCTGTACACTTTCATATATTTTTTAAGACACACAATCTCGAAATTTAGTGAAAATCATTCAAAAGTCGTTAGAAAACTATTTTCGAGTTTACAAATAAATAAGGTAAGTGATAGTAAAATTGTAAGTCACGGGCGTGTTTAAATTTGTGAGGAAAATGATTGCTAGTTATAGTGCTATGTCATATACATACCCTTTATTTTACATCATTGAATCATAATCGTGGAAGGAGTTGTAGTTCAAAATTAACAAAGGTACACCTTATTTGTAACAGTTTAACGGGAACTTAACTTTCCTAAAAAACAGTGTTATTAAAAAATATTTATGAGATATCAAAAAATGCTTTGTGTTGCTGTTTTGGGAGATTTGTATTTTAATTTCAATTAAAATTGTTTGAAAATATTTTTGACTGAAACTCGCGCTGTAATTAACCTGGTGGTTAAAGTTATAATTAAAGCACATTTTTTGAGTTCAATTGAGTTAAAATTTGTAGTTTATTATCTCTTGATAAAATCAATTATGCCCATTACAGTTAAATATACATGTAGGCAGTAAAAATTGAGATATATAAATTGCCTGCTAGGAATAAGATAGAACGAAATGTATTTATTCTTGCAACAGAAAAATATTGTTTTCTTTGCTGACAAATAAGAGTGCAAAGAAATATTATGGTTTCAATGATATAAATAGTTAACACAGTAAGATGATAACGAGGAATTGTTCGGCGTCGACGACGTGACAGACGGCAATGTCATTGCCAGAGGATTCGCTACGGCCGCGGCCGTTGAAACTCGTCGTGTCCGGGAAGTTGGTCCATTAGCTCTTAACATTCTCGCGTTAACGCCGTTTATTACGTGGGCGTAACGTAATACCTTCGCGTGGACCATTTTATCAGACGGCACATACTTCCAAGTATCTAAGTAGACGTTACGACATCAATTATTGGAATTGTCAGCAACCAAGTGATAAAACATGTAAAAGCTCACAACTTTAGATTCTGGATTTGTTTATCTGTTTATTTTATTTAATTGTAATTTGATATTAAAATCAATGTATAAAATATATCTAAAAGAAATTTCTTTTTCAGAATTAAATTACTCGTTTCTTCATAATATATTATAAGGTGGCTAGCACGGAACTGATTGATTGTTTGAAATTTCGGGTTCAGATCATGTAATGGTACCATGTTCGAGCGTGTTAGAAGAAGCTTCAAAGGCTTTTGCACCATTTAGCTGTATTTTGTTCTGCACCTTAATCACGTCGCGATATCCAATAGAAGTAAGTAATAATTTATTTCTTTTTTTGGAGAATTCATTAAATCAAAATGACCATGGCCGTGTAATAGAAAATTCTAAAAAATATCTATACTGCCATAATAGCTAATACTAGTGAACACTTTGAACTATTGTATCCTTGTACCATTCTATGTTTCTTTTGTATTATGGAAAAACAGATTAAAGTTATCTTCTTTCTTTTACGGGATATTAAATCTTTTCTATCAATTAGTGTTTGCTCTACTACGTGAAGCTTTATAATTAGAATCTCATGAAGAGCAGTTTTATAATTCTTTTCTTCTAGTTTTGTAGTGAAATGTACACGTGCGAGCGAATTTACGGAAATATGTAAAAACGTATGAAAATGAATATTTATGAAGTTTCTTAGAAAATATACATTTTCCTCTTTTCTAGATTGTTATCTAATTTTAGTTTATCAATGTTTTATTCATTTTTATGACATACACTCTTAGAATACGATATATTTTTTACGAAGATTCATTTTTCGTATTTTTTTCATAGTATTATTATAATTTTTATGAATAAAATGCATGGTTGTAGGGGGTAGGGTGTCATAAACATCTTCCATGTAAAATATATCTATCTAAATAGTTTATTTTAATACTAAAATTTCTGTTTGTAGAAAACTGCAATTGCATTATTATTATAATCCTGTCTTCATTCATACAAGTAAAAGCAGTAAACGATACACTTACAAATTTTCGGTTAGCAACACGATAAAATATGTCACGCGAAATGTTTAAGGAGAAAGTCGAAATCCTTGAAATGTTTATACTAAGTGAAATATTCTTACCTGCATGACGCATACACGGAAGATTGTTGTTAAGTCAGTAGCATTGTTTCTTATATTAAATACAATAATTCATATAGTCTAATTGTAAGTAGAGATATTTAAACATCAGAGTGAATTATCATGTTCTTATTCCCAGTTAATGGTATGTCATTTCCTCAAATTTATTATTTTTGTTACTTTTGAAAATTATCTTTTATATTATTTTCATATAAAATAATTATATAACATACTTGTGACTTCTGATGCTTCGGGCCTCAATCGTTCAAAATTTATTTCGCAATGTTTACAAAACGTCGCAAAATCGCAATATACTACTGATACGTTTGAAATTCGAAAAATCACAAATATGTCATCTTATGAAAGTTTAAAATATAAAATTATATGTATATCAGTTTGTTTTGCATACAGATATTGAAACTAATTACATAAAATAGGAAATTTATTTTTTATGTGTAATAATGAATATGTATACATATATGTATACATATTATAAAAGCTTATTTCATAAAGTAGATATAGCATCGAGAAACTCAAATAATAATATAATGAAAAGTATAACATTAACGAATCTTATTCTTCTATTTCTACATTGCTTTCTCTATCTCTCTTAATTCCTTACTAATTTTCCGTTTATCAGTTTCCCTTTTTTTATTATTACTTTTAAAGCTTACAATTAGAGTTCTATCCGAGTTTCTTTTACTCACCGTGTCTGCGATATAGTGTTACGCAAGACATATCTATAACAACCGCCACGGACAACTAATGCAATTTCGACGATAGATTAGATTTCCCTTTGATTTGTCTTCTCTCGGCTCGAGGTTTGAAATAGGCTATAGCAAAAGGCACGATAATCTTTCCTATATTCGTTGCATGACAACAAGATCAAGATATACTATTATATATATAGCATATATATAACTATATATATATAGCAGATTCGCTGCTTTGGTTTCGCTGGTTGCTTTTAATTGACCAGTCGTGTAATTGGATTTGTTGTTAAGGAATGTTTCGTACCGAAATGGCACATGTGTCTGTAATTGAAGAGTATAATTTCTGTTGACTGAACGCTGCATTATGTAAAAGTCGATTCGCATTCACAACGATAATTTAGATTAATAATGATTTGTGTATATGTGGTAATGTTTTTGTCATTAATCTTGACGTAAATGATACTCGCAATCAGTACGATGATGTATACAAGTAAGTAAGTTTAGATTACAACGTGCTTCGCAATTAAATATTAAGCAATTTTATAAGAGAAGAAGCCTGCAGTTTAATTGTAATTTAAAAAATATCAGAAAGTAACAATTTAGATTTTATTTAAAAAACATTCTGTAGACGATGATATAAACTTACGAATTCACAGTAATAATTTTTTAATACAGTAATAATTGTTTGCTACTAAACGATACCAATTTTTAATATAGTTGGGCATAATTAATTAGTATATGAATGCTGTAATAAATACAATCGTTTATATTTCTCGATAGCAAACATTAAAGAAATTTTAATTCATATTGAATTAAAAATTTTTTGGACCTATGTTAGAAAGGCGGAAGCAGTTATTACAACATACATATATATGTTTGCATATGTATATATGCAGAAGACTGTCAGAACTAGTTCGAAGGAATATCGAAGACTTTTGCACATCATTGCACATCAAAAATAGAAAATGATTATGCACAAAAATTATTACTATCTTCTATTATGTAATATAATTATTTAAAAATTCTTTTCACAGATATCTTTATTGGGCAGTAATATCATAAATTGTGGGACTTTATTATTAAAAATTTTCAATAAGGATGTCAAGAATGACTCGTAGTAAGGAAGTATTGGTAGTACGTTAGAGATTGGAAAGTAATAAAAGATAATTGATCTTGACTTCGCCTAAGCTATGTAATAATTTAAAAACGTGGTTTGTCAGGTGAAAGTTAGTTTCAAATAAATTGACATATTTCTATATTACCTTCATCATTTGAAAATAAATTATTCAAACATTATTATCATAATACCAATAATGCCCTAAATTTTTTGTAAATACAACTTTTAGCAATATTCTTGAAATATTATCTTCATTTTTGTTATCACACCTTGAATTGTTAACGCTGTAAAGTATTCGAACATATCAAAATACATATTGATTTATGAATCACTAAGCCAAAAAAAATGATATAACTCAATACAATTTTATGACACGTATATTCAGTAAAAATATATTGAGCAAAAATGATAATACATATACATAAAATAGAGAATTGCAAGCTTCGTAACAAAGAGATAATCTCATTCATGAATTTTATTAAATGACTGTGTTGTAAGCATTTGCGTGTATAAAATTATACTTACTTAAACGATGATTGGATGAAAACAATTTACGATAAGCGTAATAGTATTGTATCATGTTATCATTTGTGTATTTCTACGAATTATAAATCCTCTATTGAATCATTACATTAGCTTGAATTTTACGTACAAAAATCTGCACTTATTCCAATTATTCTATTTACTGAGAAAACATGGGTCTCGACTAAATTGACCCTCTTGATGTTATAACACGCAACTTGGCTAAGAAACACCTACGATCAAAGAAAAGGAAACAAACGATTCTTGTACCAATTTAACGTCATACATATATATACAATTTTACATAGTAATGAAAGAATTTGTATAGAAATTGTTGTAGAATTTTATTAAAATTTCATTAGTAACTCATCAATTCTTTGACTGAAATTACATTCTTCAATTCGTCGTTATTGGTTGCTGTTCGCACTGCAAATATGTTGCTGTAAATTTCCTCGATTGCCTGGTAATGTGGATATCGGGAGTAGGTAGGTGGATAAATACGAAATATTCTTAGAATCAGACAACGCGACTTTTCATACGTTGGAGACTGATACATTTCTAAGAGACGCTATTCGCAAAGAAAAGTACTTATCTTCATATAATATATGTTTCGTCATCTACATTTTCAGAGGACTGAATTATTTGAAAAATTAATATATCGTAGCATGTTTCATATTTCCAAATAATATGTGGAAACTTTCATTGATTTTCTAAAAACGAATATATGTAGTTTTACTTCGTACGTAACAATTTACACCTATATTTGTATAATAGTTTTGAAACTCATTTGATATTTACAGAACAAGCGTTTTTCATAATATTTTCCACATATTGTATAAACAGCTATTGATAAAACTTTAATTCAGGAATCAGTGAATTACTATCAGTGAATTCAGGAATCATTCCGCGTTATCATTTCTATTTACGCTGTGTAAAGTAAATTTCTTCGATCACCGTTGGCTCTGTACTATTACACTTTAATTACCACTTCTATTTATCAGAGAAAAATATGAATGAATAATAAAGTACTATGAAATACGGATTTCATCGATAGAAAATCAATTCATAGAATTATAGTTATTACTAGAGAAGAAATTCTTGCTAATATTTGGAAGAGATAGGATGAAAAAATAGAAAAGAAAAAGAGAAAGAGAGATAGAGAGATCGGTTATAATAGGATAGTGGCTTCTGATCAGCGTCGGCGACGTCTTGAAGGTTGACCGGAAATTCGGAAGAGGTGGTCGGTTCTGGAGAATTAGCACTGACCTAGGGAAGGCCTCGAGGTCGTCGATGGCACACATTCCGAGTGCGCCTATATTAAGTTAACTGCTTCATAGCTGCCGATTGGACAGCCGGTTTGCCATTGCCAACATATAGGTATACGCAGGGCATAGGCAATGCCAATTGCACGCATCCGCAAATTTGCCACCAACTGGCACGCTTATGTTATAGAGTTACTATGGCTCTACCTAAGTGGTTCCTCTCTCTAAGACACTGTGTAAAGGTGTACTCACAACGATTTCTTTATTTCGATTTCATTACGCTGTAACACAGGAGGAACCTTTCACAATTACACGTCGCCTAAAATGTACAAGCTGTGTCTGTATTCAGAAGTTCCAACGACTCCGTGTAAAAGAAGAAAATAAGAAAGCGGAAGAAACTTACATTTGTATTGTAGTTTCTCTTTTAACACGCTTTTAAATAAAAATGATATTTTTAAGGTTAGTTTATTTTCAACGATGTGCAATTATAAACGAAGTTTTAAGATCATGTTTAGTACATTTCATATATATCGATTACTGTAAAAGTAAGAGATATAGAAATTAGGTTGATTTTAAAATTTATTTATTTAGTTTATTAGATTAAAAGACACAATTTAGTAGATGTTTTCTTTTACAAAAAAAAACTTCTTTATGAAAAAAATACTTTGTAAAGTCTACGTTATTAGTGTTAATCCGAAATATTTTGAAAATAGCAAAAAGCTAAAATAAATTATACCCGATATGTAATATAGTAAACTATAATCATTGCTAGTTCCCCTAACTTTGTCAAACTCATGCTCATTATCGTGTAATCGGTTGCATGTAGATTTAATGGGATTGTAAGTATTATAACTAACCCTTCTAAAAGTATGATTGCTCCACGCGTTACACGCTTAAACAGCTTACAAAAGTAATTTTTTATGAGCTTTTTTTAGGAAGAATAAGAATATCTTCTTTAGATGTTGTTTATGCGTATCTACGCTGCATTACTATATTTACTCTGACAAATAGGTACTATCTAAAATTAGAATAAAAAATAAATACAGTTACAAAATTTAATCTTTGAATTACAATATTCTGTCGTACAATTTGAAAAGATATTTCCATATTTTTCTTCTGTTTCTCCTTTTCTTCCGATAATCTGTCAATTAAATTAACAAGCAGACGTCAGTGAATATATACTTGCTGTATTCGTTTTCTCTTAACAGAAACCATAATTGATCATCTCGTGAGTCAAACGTAGGTTGCGATGCTAAAGGAAATGATATTATATCACGCTCGCACCTGTGTTACTGGTTGCTTTACATGCCAAGGTTGTAACGCAAAACGATATTAGTATTTGCATTAGTATTTGTATTATGACCAAATGTTCGTAATGTAAATTGTGAATCTTAAATAATAGGAATTCTGAAGTTGTGCAGTAATGAGGTATTTAATTTCCTCAGTTCTCTATAAAAGAAATCTTACATTTGGACATCTACATATATGTATGTATACGCGATTTATACGATATTTGTAAGTTTCTTCTAAAGTAGTAAAAGTGTTACTACTATAGTAAAGAGTATAAAACAAATAAAGATGGTTAACTCGTTTTATACTATTTTTTTTTCTATAATACTGATATGCTTTATCAGTATCATTATTCTATGTAATAAAGATAATAAATTATAACATTTTAAAGGTAAATATATAATAATAAAAAATATTTATATAAAATATTAAATGGTATTGATAAAATGTATGAAATATATGTATATTAAATATTTAAAATATAAATACTTTAAGAAATGGATGTATGTATACATTTCACATGTGTGCACAGGAAATTAAACGTGAAAATTAAATAAATAAACTAAACAAACATTGATTGATAAGATATTTGATATCAGCGTGCAGGTGATAGTACTTTATAAAATTTTGATTTTTCTTTTACGTTTCAGTATCAATAATAATAATAAAAAATATGAGTAAATATTGGACGTAAAAGCAATTCGTTAGTGATTCCTCACTTCGTAACGATGTTTGACTTGCAATAACGCCCTAATCGTTGATTTGTAATAACCGTATGCTTACCGGCAGTAAAGCAATAGACGTGTTAGGCGTTTAGGTCGACTCGATCCACTACTTGTTTCTCGACTCCGCTTCTCCGCTCGTAAGAATCTCTTTCTGGGTCAGAAAATATACGACGAGTGTCGGTCGATATGACTAACAATAAGTCATAGACCAGAAGCCACCTTGGAGAATTCTCTCTGCTGTGCCAGTGCTTGAGATGATGGAGACACGAATAAGTGATAATCGATAATCGAATATCCTAAGCTCGAATGCTCAGTCATTGCGAACCAAGACTACCGAGGATCGTGTGAAAAATTAACGCCATTTCTATTTTTTGTCGTAAAGTTGTTCTGTTACGATTCATTCGTTGCAAATTATGTTTTATGCACGAGCAGTTTATCTTTAGTGTAATCTTGGGTAGAATGTTATGGAGTTTGCCCGTGGATAATGCGAATCATACTAGGATGGTTACTGTGCGACGTGAACTATTCCTTATATATATGTTATATTTTATATTTTGTACCTGTAACTGATAATTAGAATAAATAATGTATTGCCTGAATTAGAATAAAATATTTTGTGCTCTACGTAGTTAAGAGTATATTACTGATTTCTTTAGCAAAAATAGATAAAATGATAAATAATTAATATTAATAGGTCATTATATTTGTTACTTTCATGAAATTTTTTTCAACACAATGAATTTATTTCTATATCTAAGATCTGTGTAACTTACGATATTATAAGTTTCACTCTCTGGTAAAAGAAATTACAGCTAATGGATTACGTATAATAGATTAGATATAAATTTTTACTATTTTATTAACTCACACATTTGAAGACGTGTTATTTCACAGTTACAAAAATGTTGTTTGTTCATTTTACATTGCTGCAATTAATTTTATTTTCTCAGATTTTATTATGAATTTTAGCAAAATTAAAAGGATTGATACTATACATGTAAATGGACATTGAATCTCGTTATGCATTAGTTGCACGCAATTTTTGAATACATTTTTGTATTTGTGCAGAAAATTTATTTAGAAATTTTATTTTACTAGGTTCAAATAGCTATTGTTTTCTTCAGCTGTTCTTCTTTAATAAAGTAGCTATGAACATACATGGCCTAAATAATTCATATATAAGAGGGTGTATACAGATATATCTATATATCTAGCATTAATGTCAAATGTAATTGTACCGTTAGAATGTTATAATCACTATGATTTAGGGTTACGCAATTTCAATCTTGCAAATAGCGTGGGTTGCTAACAGTAACTGAATGATTAAAGGTGTTCCAGGTAATGGATTGATCAGAATTATTGTGAATCGTTACTTGTAGCTATGTATATGCAGAATCTTCATACTTATATTTTCCCGTTATTTGAAATTCCAAGATGAGAATTTGTAATTCGATATTATTCGATGTTTCTTTTATTTTTTCTTTATTTATAAATATCGGTTGAGTTAATACATCATATTTTACATTTCACTTACGTTAAATCTTATTCCCATCATTTTTTACAATTACTAAATCAAACAAATCTAACTTATTGCTTAAATTCTTTTTCCTCTGTTCCATTAATTACGAAGATAAATAAAGTAACTTTATACAATAAGGTAGAGAGCTAAATAAAAAATAACAGTTTAATTGATTACATTGATTAAGTAGAAATTGGGATGGATCATATATTATATGTCGATTAATAGAAAAAGGATACAAGAACAGGGGAACATGATTTCGCAGTTGTTTAGTATTTCATCATACATATATAAAGGACAAACCTGGGAGATCGGCGTTCTTCAAAACGATTTCACCGGTTCTCCGAGACAGATCGCGCACACCTATCGCTACCAAGTGTGCATCGTGAATCGTGGTGGGGCTGCCGAGAGAGCAAGCGGAGAGTTGGTAGGCCTGCCCGCTGACTACGTTCTCTCGCTCATGGATTGTCAGAGTCCACAGTCCTAACTCGGCCTCAGGCTACGATAGATCGTATCTTACGTCGGTTCGATCTTGCCGCGAATTCATCTTGCGCGCGTCAGCTTGTTCCGGTCCTGACTGACCTCTTCGCTCAACTGCGACCGATCGAAAGACCTTCAAGTATCATCGAAACTCTACCGATACCTTCCTTTTATCGCGCCTCGCGTCGATAACGTTTCGCCGAAACGGTTCTTTCCTCTTCTTTTCCGAGTGCTGGTGAACTCAATTATTCAAGGATACTTTGCTGTTTCAAGGATTCTTTGGTAGGATAACATACCAAAAGACTGGAACTTAGGAGGTAAGGACACGTGGTTTCGCAAGACTTCTAGGGAAGTTGGCCTTCGTTTGTGAGAAACCTCATTTCAGTTGGAAGCGAATCAATTCGAGAAATCGAGTGTGAATGGAAGATCGCGTTTCCAAGTAGATCGTGATATCCAATTAATTTGGGATTAAAATTTTTTGCTAAGTCAGTTTTCTGTCATTTGCCGGCTACAGGTTTCGAGTAGTATTGGTATTAATGTATGTATGTACGTATATGGCAGAATGTAATATGATTGTAACGAATACAGCTTTGTGCAAATTCTCAGAAATGAACGATGAAATTCATTTTTTATTTTCGTATTAGCGTATTTGAATGTTTCATCGACTGAACGCTTCGCGGAAATGGAACCTTTGACAAAAATGTAAAGTTTAAAAGAAATGAAAAATTCAGAAGATAAAGGAACTTCCAACGGGCGCTTTTATCGTGAGCACGATCTATGATTATAAATTTAATAATCTTAGTTGTGATCTAAATCTAGTTCCTTGATAATACGTATGTAACATAGCCATTAGTTTTATAGTTAACTGCACTTTCTTTGTAATCCAAATGAATAGCTATTTATACCTGTGTCCTGTGTAGATTAAATTCAATTCTTATCTTGCATCTCATGATTTTTGTAAGACTGTATTTCCGGCATCGACGGTCGAGCTGTATTTCTCTAAACTTAGAATAAATCGTTAGAGATCAAGTAACGTAACCTCGAGACAGTCAGGGTCGGTCAATGAAGTGTAGTTCGGTCGTATTTTGATTTATGATAGGTAATAATAGGTTATTAGGCTATGGTTCTGTGTCTTAACATTACAAAATTAACAGATTTACTTTAAACTAATTAATAAAAATCTTAATAAATCTCGACTTGTTTGAATAAGATTTTAATACATATTAACAACGAGTTCTTTTATTTTGTATTGTTGTCCTAGTTTAAATTTTTGCATAAATACTTGTTCCAATAATTTACATTTTTAAAACAGCAACGTTAATAATTATTTTACTTCTGCTTCCTTATTTCATTCTAAAATTATTCAACTGTGCACAAATAATAGTGCAGTACTTCCTGAATTTACCTTGATCGTATTAATACTTTTATAAAATAAAGAGATAAGTCTTGGTATAGAAAGGTAGTTTGAAAAAGTTTATTATCCAGATTCTATTAGAAGTACCTGTAGCTTATTGTTACATTAAAACTAATATTTATATAACATATACCTTTTACTCCCATAATCGTTTACAAGTAGAAAAGTGTACAAACTTTCTACAATTTATTTAGTGTTGAATATCTTTAAGATATTGTTAATTTTATTCTTATATTTTACACTTAAAAACCTGCCTCAAAATAATAAAATAATTACCTTTTTAATACTTTTAATTTAATATATCTATCTAAAAGCCTCCAGCGCACATCATAATCGTGCACATTTCAGTAAGCATTCTTAATTCCATGAACAATACAAACACAGAATGTATATAAAAATATGAACACTACTAAGACACATTTTTTCAACACGATATACATGAACATTTGCATAAATTCCATAATAAATTAATTATAAATGCTAATGATCCATTTTTCATTCCTTTTTTTATAAATCAGCATATTCATAGTTCTTATGTTCAACACATTGATATTGGATTCGTATCACAAGCTTAAAAAATCAATAATGACGTGAAACTTCTACATCAGCAATGTTCTTCCTTAAAAGTAACGTTTTTAAATAATTAAAGGATGTTTACTGAACAGTTTAAAAAAATAACTGAGCGATTTCATATTCAATGGCTAATGATTATATTTTATCATCAAAATCATACTGAATCCTGTAATGAGTTTGTGTTGCACTCCAAGTTGTACTGGGGATTATTACTTTCAAAATATGTACAGGGCATCTTACAGTGAATTGCCATAGATTATGAGCACTAAATTGTCGTAGTTTACTGCACGCAGTGCACATTGCTTCTTAATATTAACTAGATAGCTTTGAATCAGTGTCAATATTTGCGAAATGATTCTATATTGTTAACACACCTAGCTTTATATATAAATTACAGTAGTAGAAAGGAAAACTGTTATGATGATGTCAGATGGTTGACACACCTCCGTTACTCCTACAACTACTTCATTCATTACTTTTCTTCTTGGAAGACATTGACTCCGTTCGTCATTTTTACGTAATATAACAAATGCAGTTATCCACCGATTGATAGTTTCTTCGGCTCGAACGTTACAGCTCCCATTGAAATGATGGTAGAAGTAGAATTTAATGACTTTTTCTTACCGTGTGAATGGAAATTATTTTTATTTCGACATTGGGATATTACTGACGGGTTAACAGGTATATGCGTGATTGGATTGCCACGTACGTCATGATTAGTCACGCCACCGAAGCATACTTTCCACTCGACTTGGGAAACAAGCAATTTAAAAAAATTGTTATCATCGTGGATTTATGTCACGATACATTGCATTCCTGGATTTGTACAAGTACCTGTTCAATTCGTTATCTTTCTTTTAAATGTATATATATTCTTGTAAGTAAAACTGAAGTTGTATTACAAATAAATAATAATTTCGGTACTATTCCATTCAATACCACTCGATAAAAATTCGTATGAAAATTTGCATTGTCATTCTTCGAAGGTATGTAGCTATTATTAGATCCCTTAAAGGCCACCCAACTTGTAGTGGTTTTGTTCCATAGTGAGTTATTTTGGTTCTAAATAGCTTCACTAAAGATACGAATATTCCATTTCAAGGGCAAACAGGCTAGAACTCTCCATTTTCCTATGTGAGAATACGATGACGTTGGATTTGTTGTAGACAGGCAGGCTCAGGATTATATGCTGCTTTTGATTAACATGTTGCACAATACTTATTCAGGCCATAACAAGAACTTGAGGTCGTACAAGTACAGGCTTAAAAGATAATGAATGCCGAAGACGCAACTACGTACCTACGTATGTAAAATCGCTTCATTCAATAATTTCTCTTTCCAAATTTATATAAACGAAAATTTAAATATTCCACAAAACGTTAAGCATGGAAAGAAAATTGTATTCATGTCCAATGGATATAACTTCTTTGGTTCTTGTTAATAAAAGATGTATATTCTTCATGAAGTTTGTATTTGGGCAATTTGTAAAACAAAAAATTATTTATGCTTATAAACAAATATTTTTCACAATTCCATATAGGTTTTCCCTAGAATACATAAGTTCTATATATTTTATAACATAATTATAAAATAATACCTTAATAATTTATAGTAATAATAATATGAAACAACAGGAATTAGCTAATAATATTAATTATATTGTGTTAGAATTTAATAATATAAAATAATAATAAAGTGATAAAATATCACAAAAATCTGTTAGAAAAATAGATTTTTACTTGTTGCAATAGTAAAGTTATAAAAGTAAATAAAAAATTTATTTGCCGATTATACAAAATTCATAAAACATTTCTTTTTTGCTAAAATACTTTTGTAAAATGCATTGCAAAAAAACATTATTTGTATCGAAACCAAAGTGCGAAGTATCGCTATTTTCATATGTGAATCTACAATATCTTATCAACTTTTTATCCCACTGTAAATATGTTCGATTAAGGGAATGTAGCTTTATATGTTGCAAATATTCTCCTACGAGTGAAATGTTCAACCCTTTTAAAGCATCGATATACCATTACTTAATTAGGATGATACTGATTGAAAATGATTGCTGATATTGATCGACAATTGATAGAAATTCATATAAGTGACGCGTAAATTGGCTTATAATGGATGCTAAATAGTGTAACAGAAATATAACTTATATAGTATACATATATATAAATATAACAATTATAACAATAGGGATTTTTATGTATTTATAAGAAATTTGAAAGTGCAAAATTGCTCACGATACGGATAATATGAAAAGATATAAATAAAATATCCAAAGTATAGTGCCTCCTATAATACTTAGTAGCAAAAACAATTTTCTATCGATGTTCTGCTTTTCTGTACAAAATATGTTTACTGTATTTTGAAAAATATGAGTTTGCGTAAATATCCACAGTCTAGTTAGATTTATAGCTATTATATTTTCATTTTAATAGCTTAATGTTTGTAATGATTGTAAACTTGTCAGTAAATCAATTTTTTATTCCTTAGAAATATTTATAGCTGCGTCTGGAGGAGTTTTTCAAATTAAACATGAATGTTTTGTCTATTATCACGACTATAAATATTTTACGGGCAATTTCCTTGCAATCACTACTTCGATAGGTCAATTAAGAATTTATAGTAGGTAGAAATCTAAAGAAACAGTATCTATGCATAAAATAATATCGTGGAACATTCGCTGATATGTACATATAATGAAAATACGTGACAATTAGATTGTATTCGGTGCTCCAGGCTTTTTCAGCATAATAAAATTAATATATTTTATGGATAAAATGAATTGAATTCATTATACTGCGAATTTCTTATTGAGTCCTTCAATTTTCATAAATGAACTGCAATTATATTAATTCCTAAAACGTATGTTAATGCTTTTTGTGTATTCTTTTCTTTAAATTACATAGTAACAGAAATCTAATGATCTAATGATCTCCCGATCATAGGTTGGATCGATAGATGTTTATCTGATCATTTGAGTTAGACGAGGAACAATTTCCAAACAAAAGAACAAGCCATTTTGTATTATTATTGTAAGAACTTAATGGAGCATTTATGAGCCTATGTTTATGCTACAACGTTTTTTCCATTTTTACTCATAGAATATGCTACCTTCTCTTTGCGGAAGATACCTGAGCACCTTGCATACTAGTATATTCCGATAAATATATTTGTTGTCACAGTCAATAAAAATGTTTTGTAAAAGAACAAATAAAGTTCAATCGTAATATTTTGCAATGTTTTTAGTGTTTTATTATTTTGTTATGTGATGGATATTGTTGAAAAGTTCTTGCATTTTAGCTTCAATTTATTAAGAGAAATATAATATAATATAATATAATACAATAAGAATATAACATAATATAGTAAGAATATAGTATAATATAATAAGAATTCAGAGAAACTGTTTTACAAGTGAAGATCAAATCATTGATGCCATTATTTAGTTTTTATCTCATTTCGTCTTGTAAGAATTTGTGCGAATAATATTTGCAAAAACGAATCGAATTGAAGAAGTCTTGACTCGAAGTCCAATTGACGTAACTCAGAGTATGTCCATATTATGATATCATGATAAATTCTCAGGTGTTTATAGCGAAGCCAAACAACGTCATCGAAGTCACTTTTTTATTACTTCAGTCTTCCCCTTGTAGATGTTTGTATGTATCGTACGATACGTTTTACTCTTACTTTTTATTTATGTGTTTCCCTTTAGTTCTTGATTATTCTTGTCGGAAATTTCCAAGTACGCGCATGTAGGAAACGTATAGCCTTACAGAAAATTGTTTATTAATGTAATACTGCTTATGTATGTTGTTAAAATATAAAACATGATATAAAATATAAAAATCTTAGAAACAAAAAAAATGTTCTGGTGTACTTCCGCGTTATTAATCTTGCTAATCTGTTTTATATTTTATATTTATCCTATATTTACAGACTACATTAGCATTGATAAATTCTTCTGAAACGAATTCATTCTGTATCATGTAATATCTACACACTTACGCAGTTATGTTACTGGAATTTCAAGGTTTTATCGCAGCAACATATGATAACAATTATTCGATTATTTCTTACTTCTGAGTACGTGACTACTTCCGTCAAAAAAACTTCGATCTAAGTAATACAGCTCTTTTGCTGTTACGATAAGCTTGTCAAAGTAGTACATTCTGCAACTCATTGATTGTGATACGTAAAGAGATAATATGTATTAAGATAATGCGTATGTTACCTTACTTTTTTTGCTTGAAAACGTAATATTCTGTATAATTACGCAAGTTACAATCTTACAGATTTCATGATTATCTGTTTTACGTTTCTTTTGTCGTTTATTTGTTAATGACCTGGAGGGTCAGTTAGGGAGTAATGGATCTCATCTTGACATACGCATATAAAATTTAATATAACATTTATAAAAATAGACGGAATAATGGTGTGATGTAGAAATTAGTGATAGAAATTAGAAAGCATAATAATGGAAAGCATATAAATGTAATGCTATTAATTTAATTGCTATTAATTTAATGGAGATTCATGTATACTTGCAGGTGATAAATTGAAAGTTTTCCAACGAACATACTTTTATCGTTATGTGACATCATGCGTAATTATCATAATTCGAACGAGCTGAAGCTTTCTTGGAACGTTTGCAGATTTTACGTACCTTTTATCATAAATTTATCAATGCGTGTTATCGTTATATGTGATAAACATAAAATACCGCAACTTTTATCTTCTTTTCTCACAGCACATCGCACAAATTTTCAATATCATTTATGTGATATGGAAATATGTGTTAGGACATTTCTCTAATTCTCAGCGAGAAAATAGTATAGCGATTAATTCGCTATAACCTTTTACAATAATTTTATATGATATTTATAAAATTTCACACGTAAGTTGTGTTATTTCTTCATGTTAATAATAACTTATTAACCTTAAATTCTCCATTTGTACATATGTCGATAATATTAAATGAAAAATTGGAGTTAAAAAGATCACTGATTTTAACTCACAAATCAAAAAATCTGTTATTAATGTAGTTCATAATTCCAAACATTTATCTATGCAAAACTTTACTTTCAATAATCATTAAACATAAATATCTACTTGTGTAATCAGTTACTGTACCTATTTATTGATTCATAATTCGCATTAATAATAATTAATTGGTATTTATACATAAAAACGTTTTAATATCTCTTATATAATCAAAATGATTGAAAATTCATTGAGAAATCGAGTATTTTTCAAATGTAGTGCTATTTAAAAACCGCGTAAGGTGACATAAAAACTATAAATAATTATATATAAATATATATAAGTAATTCTGTTATGTAATTCTTAGATACAGCCTAATATAGTAGCGATTTGAGGTACCGTATTGCAGCAACCTTACAAAACTCTAGAGTTACCCAAAAGAAAATGTTCTAGTTTCACAACAAGTGTTTAAAGACAGTTACGTAACATACATATAATGTCGACTCTGTAATATGTAATGCAGCATATAATAATTCTTTTTATATTTAATATTCTATTTTAATAATAATTTAGTTCATAAATATTTCAAAAGGTGGTAATAGTAGTATCGTTTTAAATTTAGATTACACATGACATAGGTACATATGGGTATGTACCTACCTATTTTCTACATTCTCCTGTAAATATTGTCTTAAAAATCTTAAAGACTTTATATTTGATCTACATGCCTTCTCAATTTACAAATAATTAATATAGAAATTACTCAAATATTATCATTTTTATCGAAATCTCGTTCCGATATTAATTACAAATCCTCGATTAAACATATCCCACAAAACCGCAAGTCCGCTTATCTGTTATATACTCCGTCAAAGGTAACGTTAACTCAACACCTCAAACTACACAGAAATATGGAAGCAATTAACTGTAGAGCTTGTTTCTCGGCTTGGTTAATTCATGATTTTCTCTGATCTTTCAACGCACGTGTCATTTACTGTGAACTTTCACGAAGATTATGTGCCTTTGAACAAGAAAACACTGACCGCAATAACTAGCATGTTGAAATACAATTAGGAAGAAGAAATTTGGAAAAAGAATAAGAAGGAAAAATAAAATACAGAAAGCAAGTGAGAGGAATGGATATAATAGTGGTCAGAAATTTAAACACCACATGAAAAATTTTATATTAAAAATAGTCCATAACATAATGGACATGTGCATAAAAGAAATATTAAGGATTTGATAATATATGTTAAACGAAGAAAAGAAAAGAACATTGACTCTTGCTTTCGTAGTTAAATATGTATTTACTTTTGTACTAAAAATACTTAATATATAGAGGCTGGCTCAATAATATGTATAAGCGAGCATGCGACGATTCTTTACGAAAAAAAAAGAAAAAAAGATGGAACGAAGATATACAAGAAATTTTTTTTGTCCCAGTCTCAGTTTTCGAAAAAACGGGTTTAAAAACTCGTCAATTTATGCTTAAACTTGGCTAATTATCGACTAGTTATGAATAAACAATCAGTAAGAAGTTATTCTATATGCGAAAACAAGTAAAAAAATAAGTAAAATAAGTACAGTTTAAATTAAGCAGTTTTATAGTTTGAAATACATTCTGTACAAACTAAATGATGAAAAAATATAATCTAAACCAAGTAGATTTATAATGTGAAATATATTCTGCGAAAAGAATTTAAAGTACAACATCCTAGCAATAAGCGTTAAGCTTATTATACAAGATAATTGTAAAACAGATTCTTCCTACTTAAGTAACTTTGTAACGAACGTATGCCAATTAACTTCTTCCATACGACGCTCGTCCGTTGTTCAGTGTCACTTGACGGCAACTGTAATAATTATTTAAACCGAATAATATGAATATGCGAGAATATGTACAAAAGTTGACAGATTACTTATAGTTACGCGATCAGAATGACTAAACGAGACGATATAAACAGTTGCCTGAAGGCAATGGTAAATTGTATGCTTTTTGCAATTGTCGACTTTAGTCCAACGCTCATGTCGAAGAGGTTAATAGTCATCGATACCCATTGTATAACATTTACGTAAGTAATTGTAAGAAGTAGAAGATGTCAGAAAGGAAAAGGATAGTGTATTTTCATCTACGTGGCTGGCTAAACAGGGATAGACGTTATTGACGACATTAGCAATGCTGATACACTGAAGTCGACAAAGTGACCTACGACCCCTGCATATTTATTTTAGTTTTGTCGGTCGGTCTCATTCTTTTTATTTTGTTCGTATGCGTGTTTTACACAGTTCCAAACGGTTTGCGGCACTGTGCGTAATCCACATTACGTTCGCCGTTCCCGTTCGCGGTATACGAAATCGCTAGTGAACAACGAAAGCATAGTGTATACAGCAAAATTCTGATGTAATACCACGATACAGTATGTTGTGCAATCTACGAATCACGTAACGTGCCAAAATGTTCGAAACACCTTGAATTTTTCTCAAGAATCGGGAACGATAACGAAATTCTGTACTGCTGACCTTCGATAGAGACAGTAAGAAATATTAATCGATTGTATGTAATATCAAAAAAGTGATTTGATAATTAAAAATATTTTAATCCTCCAAATGATATGTTTTTTACGTTTAGTAGATTTTTATTATTGGCAGAAAGTATTATAGTTGAAATACCGAAATTATTATAATTATTTGTTAAAAGTATACTAAATAATATGAATGCTTAAATCTCTAATTCAAATAGAATTTTAAAAGCAAATAGTTGTTTATACTTGAATGTCGGCAAGTGTATACGTTTTAGTTTTTTAATATTTATAAGCAACTAAAGAACAAAGTATTTTAAGAATACATACTTCGTTTGATAAAATGTAGCTATAAACAATGTAGTTATGAAAAATTTTATTGGCGGAACTTCCTTTTCAAAATTTTACAGTTACATGAGGAAAGCGTAACGTGATGATTGAACAGTAGGTATTATATTACTCCAATTGAAAGCTTTGAAGTGTAACTACATGTTTACTAATCTGAAATATAGTCTTATCTGAAGTGAGATATATCTTATAAATTTGTAATACCGTCAAAATGTATTGACCGTGTTTTATAAATTTTCTTTATATATATGTCTAGATATAATAAATAAAATACTTTGATTTAAGTATAAAGTGACAATTATTCAGCACAAAGGATCAAGATGTGCAAAGTTGAAATTTATGCAAATATTATACTTCACCATGGTAGAGAAAAACCGAAATCATGTAAAAACGAAGTAAACGTATTATGAGTTATCGAACATCGACGTCATTTAATCGACGATTATAAATTACTTAGATGTGTTATATCACGTGATATTAACGGAGATGTTAAATATTATCCTGAAAACATTCTTCTTGAATTTTTATCTGCACGTTAACAAATTATTGCTTATTGAACAAAAGAGATAAAATAAATTATTTTTTTCCATCATATTGATACTTTTTACAAAACTGTGTACTATTTGCGTTAATATTACATGTATGGGAAATAATTCATTAATAGAAATGGTTCATTGTTCAGATACCTCGTGTGCTAGAAACTATTCTTAAAGGGCAACTTTTTCAAAGATTGCATTAGATAAGATAAGATAACTTTTATGTTCCTTATGTTGTCTGTTACTTCTTTTTCACTCATTTGAAGATGGCTCAATATAACGCGATATTCACTTATGTAGTCTTTTTTTTTACAATTTCGCTGTTGAATTAACAAAACAATTTTATACAACGATCTTTTCGAGTTGAAAAAGAAATAATATAGATAATATAACATATAATATAAGATAATATAGATAAGGAATAATATAAATAAGAAAATATAGTAAAATATATTTCTCTTCGTATAATCGTAAAAAATAAAATAGAGTGTTTAATGTTTAATTCCTTAGATGTGTATTTATATAAAATTCTTTTACAGTTATTCACTGACTTCTAAACACTTTTACTGAGATAATATATGCTTTCTAATATTTTTTTTGTAGTATTTAAGATAGAAAATAAAAAAATTATTTCCTTATAGTGCATTTTAGATTATAAGGATCTAATTTTATTTGATTGAATTTTTATTTAATTTAATATAATGTAATATTTTTACTTAATTTAGTGATTTAATAATGTAATAGTAATGGAATAATTTTTAATAAAACTATAACTAGTTATTATTGGTATTTTATCTACTATTACGTATCATATCTATTATATTAGTTCTTACTTTTCATTGTTTCTCTCTGTCAAAATTTATATTTTTTTCTTAACTAGATTGAATTACATAATCTTTTGATATAGACGCGTGCCGATTGCCAAGCTGAAAAACGATCGACGCGTTACAATAACATTTTGAGATCTAATTTCATGCCAAAACACACCGTCTACATGTATACGAGATCAACGGATCTCTTCCTGTACAGGTCACGAATGAAAGTAAAATGAAGCAAATGGCTCATAGTGGTTTGATTTGACTTTGTTATACGATCTTTTCTACTGCGATATAAAAATCGATTTTAATGAGGTGCGATATACATACATACACATGTATCAGCTTTCGAGGCTTAACTGCGAACAATTTAGTTTTTATTAATATGCAATTAGATTTCTGTCGATTTGTGTTTAACATGTAAAATTTCAAAGAAATCCACTTTCCGAGACTTCAAAGACGTCCAGAAAGTTTAAATAAAATATCTGTATATCCTTGATGCTTTGCGAATTTGTATGTATTTATGTAACAGTATGTACATTATACATATCCAATGACGTTTTTTTCCCTGAAAGATGCAGTCGAGAAAGAAAAGATATCACAGAGAATGCTTTACACTTTTTTTTAAACAGAATCTTCAATTAATACATTTCCTTTTCCATTTTACCATAAATAACGCATACAGTAAAAAGTCCGATAATCTTGAAAATTAAAAATCGTTCGATAATAATTATAACATTACCATTTATAGGGATATTAATTACAAATATCATGTTTTTCACGTAGTTAATTGAATTTTTTAATTGTATTATTTATTAATTGAGTATCTATTACGTTTTTACTATTTTTTTTATATATAATATTACGTTTTTTCCGCTGATTTTAGTATGATTATATATTTAATACAATGGTAAACACTCATTAATATTTGAGGTAATTGCAAACATCGGATTTGTTACGTTTGATCCACGCAAATAAATAGAGACTTAAGATCGACTATTAAACTGTTTAAATATAATTGTGAAGCGATCTTAACATTAAATCGTTATCAGAATGATAATGGGCTTATGTGGGGGAGAGGGAGTTGAAGATGTTGTTCTTAGATTATACCTCTTAAAATAGTATGGAAATTGAGTTGACCTCTGTTCTATTATAAAAAGTGTCGTGACTCACATTTTCTATTTAAGCCTATGAATAATTTTCAGTACCATTCTCTTTTTGCTGATAAGCATGATTTTTTAGTTTTGTGTTACTGATTTATTTATTTTACATATAGAAATGGTCATTCTCTGTATTTTATACATACATACTATTCGAACACTTCAATCGATTTATAGTAACAGCATTAGGATATGAGTATTAGTAAAGTTATTTGTTTAAAAATTGATCGACAACAGATATACACCTTTGTACGAGATTCATCGATGTATCTACAGTTTTCAAGTATTATTGTTTAAATTGATCAGATTAGATGCCTGAGAACTTATATTCTTTCTGAAACATTGGGAAAATTCAATGTTGAAAACGAAATTACATAAATATACACAAGAATTAATTATTAACGATGACTTTTAAAAAAAAGTTTAAACAATTTACACATATACCGATCATCATGGAATACGTTTTTTTTATGATTTAAAACTACTGTTTCAACGGGTCAGATCACAAATCATTTATTTTGTAATTCTTCATATTTATTATTGGCAGGTGAAAAAAGATATAAAAATATTTGGTGTATTCGCCTTGCTCTCTTAGCCGAATGACACGTGCGACATTCACACCACTTGCTTCGCTACGAAATGTATGTCAGCAGCAAGATATCGTCCTTAATTGCTTCCATTGGTTGTCAATAAGAACTATTTCAAAAGTATTGACCATGTGATTCTTATAATTCAAATAGATTTGAAGACGTTGGTGTAACCGCAAAGCATTATCGAAAATTTTGACGTTGCCAAGTAATATACTATTTGGTTTGCTTTCATCAGTTACGGAAAACCAGTTTTCATGGTGATAACGGGATTATTTTTTCATTGTATTACAAACAACTTGTCAACGGTCAATGATAATCGTAAAATTAATAATTAACATGTTACATGCGTATATGAATGCAAGAGAATCTAGTTTTAGTATTAATTTACATAGTAGCACATTCGTATAAGAGAAATTAAAGTTCCATCGGCTTTGATCTTGCCTCTATGCAATTTCCTTGTTACAAAAGATAAAGTGCTGTTGATCTTGTACTTGTATAGGAGATGTCATTAATATTCCGTTATACAGTTGAAGATAGCGCTAATGTTTCAATTTTAGGTAATTGGCTAATTTATCCTTATCATCGTTATCTATATCGGTGTTATCTACATTTTATGTTAATATGGTTTTATGATGTAGCTAAGATTTATAGAAACAAATTTTACTTTACAAGTGGTAGCACTGCTCGCGGAAATATGTACTGTATCCACGCATTACCTTTTGCTGCAAAAGCACTCGTGTACTTTCATTTTGTATTTATTTTTAGAAACTGTTTTTTGTAAATTGTATATTTTATAGTACAGGTAAATGACTGATATCGCTAATTGTATGACTCATTCCCTCGGCATAATTTTCTTACTTTTCAGTTTCTTCTGAACACTAAATTGTGCAAACTCATTACTTTCACTTATTATCAAGCATCATGGAATATATTTTTTCTGTAATATTTTTTCGATTTCTTTTTCGATATATATTATAATAAAGATTCCAATCGATAAGAACCAAAAATTACTTTTTATATTGTATTTCTGATTGATCGTATAAAATAATAATACTCTTTCTATCGAATTGAAGTTAATGCCGTTTGTCAACAGATAACTAATTTCCATTACTTATAATCTTTGATATTACGTATTACATTAATTATTGACACAATACATAGATCTTATCGATTTCCTTAATTTCTACTTAATAATGCTCAAAGAACCAATAAACAAGTTTAAACAATTCTCTCGTACCGTCATTCGATGGAAAACATTACAACTCTCTCGTCGTTACATTTTTGCCGGCGATCTCGGAGTCCGAATGATTAATCGAAAGCGGCGATTCATAAATAGGAAGGCTCGTTAGAATAGCACATATGAAATCGTTATTTCCAATTACTTTGAGTTGATTGACCTGTCCTGACGTATGGTTCGATCCTGATTTCTGGTGCGTTACGGTTTGCTAATCGTTTCGCACGACCGGCTGCCATCGATACCGCGATACCTGCGTGGTTAAGACACTCTCCCTGTGTGGCCTGCGTCTCTCTTTTTCGCTCTTTCCCTCTCTTTTCCCCCTGACTTATACCAGCCCGCATTCCCTCGCGCCGCTTTCCTTTTTCCTCGGTTCCGCTTCTGTTCCTTTTTTCCCCTCTGTACCTCTTCGTTGCGCTTCACGCTGCCAGGGTCCTACCATGTCTTCGAGCTCCCGTGAAACACCTTGGCATTCCTTTAAATGGATACTGCAGATACTAAATCTGTAGTTACGTTATATGTGCAACATCCGCGTAATAATTATACAGGTGCGTTCATTCCATCCTCCATCCGCTAAGTTAATACATTATGTTCAATAATTTGCTCGTCCACATCATCACGTAACCTTATGCTTTATTTAATAGGGTGTAATTCTATTAAATAGCAGCAGTAGAAAATAGTCAATGAGTTTTGTATCCCATTATGATTATATTACAAATTTCGATACGCTTTAAGCACGTTCTAATTACATACTACTGTAGAAGTATTTCTTTTTTGGCATGGTTTCTATCTTCGTGAGGTTATTTTAAGAATCGGTAGCGTTGTAACTATCCAAGCAATTAAAGAATAAGCTACGTGTTAAAGGTCATATTATATATGTAATTGAAGGGTTTTGTACAAAAATCGGTTAGATTCATTACTGTTTAATGGCGCATGGCAGTTGAAATTTCGTAGATTAATAGATTTTTTGATACGATACATGTACATTTATCTTTTTTTTTTGTTTAGTAGTATGCAATAAACGATACAGAAACGAAAAGCTAATTTTTGTTGGCTATTGGTAACAACAAGAAATCTATGCTCATTAGCAAGAGAGAAGATTACGTCTCATGTGTGAGGCTATACGACTATTGGTAGCTTCAGATCTGAAACAACGTATACATATATACATAAATAATTTTTATCCTAATTTGGCAAATCTTCATTTACGTACTATTTATTATCTTTCGGAAAGCAATAATTCTACGTCTCGGTATAAAGTAGAACGTAATCTCAGATTAGCGTAATTTATGCATGCATTGTTCAAGATCCATATCATCGCTTTATCATTGATGTAGACAAGACATTATCGTTTAACAAAGAAAAATAGCCGATTAAATCATGAAGCCGATAACTTTTTTTCATTGATTTCATGGAGGTCGACGAGTTCAGATGGAATTTCACAGACACTTTCGTCTTCCTCGTATCGAAAGGTACACGACCTCTTGAAACGACTTCTGGAATTGCCGACTCTGTTAGAAGCACGTGGTGAACTGGACCACGAGGCCGCGAAGGTACCGTTAAGCGCGCAACCGGCAAAAAGTAGAGGCATGACCAAAGCGGGTGTGTATGCTCGTTGCCACGTTCATTACAACCTCGGATTTCCTGGTCAGCCCTATTGGAATCATTGTCACTTCCTGTATTCGTATTGTACAATTTAGGATGGATCAGTTCTTCGTTGTTTCTTTTGTTCGCGATAATACCTTTTTTCAATCGAACGTGAACAAAATAATACTGCTTCGAAGAAAAATAGATGCTGACGTTTAGTTTATTTAACCTTTATATTTAGCCTTTATTTAACTTGTATTAAGCTTGTCGCCTTTGTAAAAAAGAAAAATTAGCGTACCTCGTAAAGTTCTAAGAATTTTCGAAATTTCTCGATGTCAATTTAAAATACCTTATGTTCACTTAAATATGAACATATACTTTTATTACTTATACTATAATACAAATACTTTTGTACATTAAATCTAAATAATGTTTTGAATCGTGCTAGCTGTTCATAGTAATTTGAACTGAGGAAGATTTATGCAAAATAGGTTTCAAGTATCATAATAACGTTTTCTGTCACACTCTATGTGATTTTTAGAAAGGGATCTCCGTTTTCTTTCTTGTTTTCAAACATTAGGGCCGATCTCAAGGACTGTTCATCTTAGAACTGTAAACAATATTGAAAAAATTGCGACAGATCGCAATAAATAGATGAAGGCTTTCAGTGCGGTTTTCGAAGCTGGGAATAATGTCTGAGGAGTATAGTTCGTGTATAGCGTTCTATATACTTTTCCACTGTTTCTAACTGTTTTAAATTTAACCATTGTATTAGCTAATAAACTTCTTAACGAAATCAATTTTTTATATGATAATTCAGAAAGTGAAAGCTGTAGTGAATCTAAATAAATTTCTTAGCAATAAAAGAAATGAGAGAAGCTTGCGTAACAGTAATACAAATTTCAACTGAATCGTAATCCATTTTAATTAAGTAGGAGGTAGTATTACCTTTCGGTGTTCAATAAATATTTGCAACAAAAATTTACATAACATTATGTAGAATACATATGCCTAATAATCACAGAATGATTTCCAATAACAGATTTGATTTATATCTCCTGTTTCACTATTTTGTAATAAATGTTAACTGCAATAAATATTTGTAATAAGTGTAATTCAATAGGATTAGATGCTTATTAAAAAAGGATTTTTACTTAGAGTATACCATGAGAATATAAATAAGTAGGTTTAAACATGTACGGTATATAAGTAGCGGTTGCAGACATAATAACGTTATCCTTTGAACTCAAAACGGTTAACGTTGTCTTGCGGTAAGAATTGAGTAATATAAAAGAATGTAAGAACGTTGTAAAACATTAAGAGAAACTAACTTGTTCAGTAATTGTAGTTTCCCTGTAATAACTTTTACTGAATGTGTATGAGGCAACTATTTTCACTTATGCTTTTATAATGCGAGTCTGACTAGTATTATTTTTCTCCTCCCGTTCTTCTTCTTCTTCTTTTTCGTGTATTCCATTGTATGTAACTTATTGTTAGCGAAACGTAATTTTTGATTCATCAATATTATTTTACGAAGAACTAATAATATAAGCTACTTTTTATATATAGAATAAGACAAATTAATATGATAAGTAAAAGTAGCGGTGGCTTGATGTTATACAAACACATCGTTTGTTATTTTATTTTGTTCAGTATAGAAGAACATAACGCGATTCTATTACTTATTTCTCGATTCTACTCACTTTTGTTCGTCACTTTTCTGCGGACCGAATATTTTTATCGAAAAGTTACGTCATTCGAGAAGAATCCATTTGTCGTATAACATATGTATAATGAAGCTGGTGACAAGGTAAACTAAACGACAGGAATTTCTCTTAGCTATTGGCTTTTGATCTCTTACGATGACATTTCCGAGAAAAGTTTCTTGAACTACTAATGAGACCCGCTTACTTTACCTTAATGGCTGTAACTATTTATTATAACACCGTATATTTGATAATCGTTGATATAAACTATAATCACGTAACAATTCTATTCTTATATTTTTCACTTTGCTGCAGATGCTTTCAAAACCACAGTCCTGCTAAGGCTACATCTGATCAAATATATCGTGAGTATTTTATTACAAATATCTCTTGCTGTGCTCGAAATTATTTTAAAAACGAACACTCTCGAATCAATAAATAGCAGGATCAACAGATGCTTGAATTTTATACCGCTTACGAGAAAGGATTGCAGAATCTGTATTAAAATCTCCTTATCTTATTGGCCATGACCTATCTCCACCCACGCGTCCGAACAAAACACTTGGAGACTGCTTTGCGCAGTACGTAACTACTTAAATTCTATTAACCGATCGCGTCTGTTTGCACATCAGGCGCAGAAATTGTCATAAGAATACCCACACACATGTCACTTGGACTTTAGATCGATGGAATTATCCAATGGGCAGCGCACACTTTTAAAATACACTTCATCGACACATATACGTATTTTTATATAGCTTTATCATGTGGTTTTATCTAGAACTAAGTTATTCATTCGATTGATTTATTTCCTTAACAATTATTTAGAAATTTTAGATTTCTATAATAAAGCTATAATCTTACATTTCTATATTAAAGTTCTGTAATATTTGAACATCTTCAGAATCCAGTCTATACATTAACTTTTACTAATCTTAAAACGTTCGTTTCTTATCTTTATATTCGTTTAATTCACGTTAGAGTTTGCATGATATACAATGGACAAAATAAAGGCAAACAATGGCGTCAATTATTTGAATTATCGCCCTGATATTAAAGGGCACTTGATATGCATATTAGCAGTCAGAGAAATTTCAAGGCATACAAAGAACGCGTAGTGTGTGCAATCGTAGTCGCAAATTAATGTGATTATAATCGAGAAAAGAAGTTCAGTGCTTGTGCATTCTCGTGAGAGCTTCGCATACCGAACAACGACGTTTTCCTTTCCTTTCATCTGAAGAAGACGATGTGTGTATATAGTAATTACTGGTGGCGGCACGTAATGTTGTCAACGTGGGTAACATGCAAAATAATGCAAATAACGTAGTAATGCCGAAAGTAATAGACTCACCTTTGGTTCATCTATCTATAGAACGACTGGAACGATGGTTCAGCGGTTCAATGTGGCATTTACGGCTACAAAACTAGTCGCTATTTTATCGCTTGTTTCTCACGATCGCAAACCTACTTGAGTTATGGTTTTTCCAAGAGATGTTTATTAATTTTAAAATCGGTTTACGTTTAAACAATCAATTAGGAATAAATTATGGACAAGGAACAAATTCAAATGTATATTTATTCCGAAGGAAAATAATTTCTAGCATAGAATTGATAGGCTTCTATATGTTTTGGCAATTTATTCTTAAAAAGCTATTGATAGAAGAAATTATGATAATTTAGACTGAAAAACTGCAGTATATAAATATCCATAGATATATAACGATATTATGTAGTTTTTACCAGTAAATAATAAAACATAGTAGATAATAAAGTTACTATAGTGCAAAGCATATCCAGTATTCAGAAACATTATTCGTTAAACAACATATGTTTGAAAAAATTTAAACTGAGGAGGCTGCTTTCTATGGTAATTTTTGAGGCTGGAAATGTAAGTTCGTTGCATAAAATAATAACTTTAAACTACAACTTCTTCGGAAATAATCGGCGATAATAAAGCGGATATAAAAGTTTTCAAGATATCTGTTTATTAATTTTCTTAGTTATTCGTGTTAAAGCATCAATTAGCATTGAAATCGTTAAAGAAGCAATGTCATCGATTCGAGTGTTTCACATGTGCTATTATAAGATTATAAGGTCTCTTTTTACAAATTACAATTTTGATAAAATATGAAATGATATTATGATAAAATTATAATTAAGACAGAATTTTATCAAAATTTTATCAAAAAGTGTCGTTATTTATAATTTTAACGTAGATTTATGTCAAATAAAATAATTGAAATATAGCTATAGAATAAGATAAATTAAATAACTTTATAAATATTAATATGATTTTATCATCCTGATTATCTATTATGAACATGTAAGATCTTATATGAACTAATAACAACACACTCCTGTTCTGTTTGTGATTTTTCTAACATCTGCCGTTATTAATCTTAAAATCAGAACGATGAAAATTACAAATAAACTAATTATAAATTCTCTTTTCTTTTTAGCAGGTGAATCGGATAAAAAGATGCAAAGAATACTGTTGCCATTGTTCTTAACATTCTTGAGCTATTCAGGATGGACCAGCGGGCTTTGCGTTTCGGAGAACGGTACAATAGCTCGTTGCCACGATCTCGAAGATGTCAAATATATAGACACTTCTGCCCTTAATTTGCTGAAAGCTTCCACGGAGAAATCTACTCTCGGGCCAAATCTTTTCGTCAATTTGACCAGTCTTCGGCATTTAGATCTTTCAGGAAGTGCCATCGAACAAATAGAACCAAAAAGTTTCAGCCAATTGACAAATTTACGAAGTTTAAACCTTGCGGATAATCGTATTCAACATTTGGAACTGGCTTCCCTAGATGGTTTAAATCATTTGCACAGTTTAAATCTTCGTAAGAACAATCTTCGGCACTTGCCACTGGCCTTGGCTCGCTTAAAAATTCTGAAACATCTGGACGTTCAAGGCAATCCATTAGAATGTAATTGTGCAACACTTAGAGTAAAAGATCTAATCGTAAAAAGAGGCGCGAAAATCTCGAAGAAAGTTCTCTGCGCTAGTCCGAAAAATGTAAAAGGAACATCATTACTCAAATTAGATACCACGATTATTTGTGAATTCGAGGAACAAGATCGCGAGATGCAAAATGATCAGGCATCTACGTATTCGGAGGAAGATTATGGCTCTGGAGATTTGTTTGATACAGAGGAAGAGAGCATGGAATATTCGATAGAAGCTTCAGCCACCGAAACTCCGAAGGAAATCGCAGTTGAAACACCATTCCCAGAAATTCCTGCTACTACTGCTACGAGTTTTGAATCAAAAACAACTGAATTACAGCTTTCCACTCAAACGACAGTTGCCAGCGAACCGATAGTTCCTAGCGAACCGACAGTTCCTAGCGAACCGACAGTTCCTAGCGAACCGACAGATGCTAGCAAACCAACAGATGCTACCAAAACGACAAACAACAACGACGATGAGATCTTTTTCGATTCCGAAGAAAAAAGTAATCCTACTACGGTGGATATGACAACGGAGAGGAAGAAAGTCTACCAAGATGGTCTATTTTATCCGACAGAAAGTTCAGGCGATGGAGAAGACGGTTCTGGAGAAGGATCTGGAACAGGCATGGATACTGGCGACTGGAATACAAGTTACCAACCTCAAACAAACGACGAAGAAAAGGAAGTTTCTCTTTTTGAGAGATTCTACAATATATTTACGGGATCAACGACGTCTGTAGAAACGAAAAAGGAACCTAACTTGGAAGAGGAAGAATTTATCGACGCGTCTTCGACTAAAGGTATCGAGGAAGAAGAGGAACAATTAGTCGACAAATCTGTGTCAAATCCGGTTGCAGTGGGTGTATCAAGAAAGGATTCCGACGAAGCAGTACCAGGTATTACTGATATGGGTACCAAAACTGATGTAACGACACCTGTTAATGGAGTTGAGCTATTCGACAGCAAGTTGAACGAGATGACGAAATTAGGCAAAGTTAAAGTGAACGAGGAAGACGCGGATGACGAATTGACGGTATCTCCAGCGAAACAATCGAAGAAAGGAATGGGTTCTTACGTTGTTCTAGCCGTTTTATTGGCGGTTTTGGCGACTCTCATAGGATTTGCAGCTTATAAAGGTGACTTTTGCAGGAAAGGAAGAAAACGTGATGATGTTGAAAATGGAACTGAATTGAAAGACATGCAGAAAGCTTTGTTGGAAACGGGAAGTTCAACGCAACCAAAGATAGCTTCGAACGGAAGCGTGGAAAGCACACCTTTGGTCGCAGACACGACAGATCATGATGAGATAAGGATTTCGAATAACTACCAAGTTACGGCAGAAATACCGAGATCTCCGAACGGTATTTCCGACCGTACAGAACCAGTAAAACCACCGCGAGCGACTACTCCGCAAAACGATCAACGAATCGGAGAGACGACCGGTCAAGATGGAAATTCTCTGAAAGATGATACGTTGTCGTTACGGACAGATTCTATAGATCCAGTAGTTAATGGCAGCCCGATTTCACCAGAAAAGATCCAACCTCCCTTAAGTCCCGGTGCTCAGAGAGTGAAGATTACTTTGCAAGAAAATCCTGACAGCGTGCCAAGGACCCCTATACTCATCACGAGAACAATGGCTGGTGAGAATCTAGTCAAGACGCCATGAAGTAGATTCGAAGGGCCTTAATCGGATGAAAAACTTGAATCCACAGGAGAATCAACGAAGACGAAGAAGAGATCGGTATGTTCGTGTGTGCCGAATTATCGGATTCATAATGCCACCAGTGTTCCTAAATCCATGCCGAATGGGCCTTGATTTCGATGGATTTTTAAGAAACTGTGAGACACACAATTATACCATCATCGAATCTGTGTTTTGACTAAGAAACGGATTGCTTTAAGTGAAAGTCCAGCTTTGTAGACGTACAGTTTATTGACGATTCGTTTAATCGAGTTAATAGGAGGAATGAACGATTCTGCGAAATGTTGTTTGTACATATTTGCAAATAATAGTCGTACATTATAATACTTCCGCTGTTTGAACAAAGTTTGTGGATGGATACTATTTGATACATTTTATATACGTTTATGCAATATTAGCACACTAGTCAGTTCTCTTAAGCATCTTCCTTCCTGTGTAAACTCGAATGGAATTTGAATACGATAAGTTCCATTAGAATTCTTTATACTCGAAGTATACCATTATTGTTACAATATAACACGAGTGATGCTAAAATTATACGAATCTTCATATATAATGTCAAAATCTTTCTCTATTCGATTCAATTTTTATATGATACTACACGTACGGTTTTCGTTCAATTTTTCTTGAGATATATTATAATATATTGATAGTAAACGAATGTTTCGTTTTGTGATATTAAATAAAAAATTAAATGTTCTTCTGGAAGAATACAAAAGAGTTTGACTTTCGCTAGCGAAACTTAACACTTAATAATTAAAAAATTAATTTATATAAAATCTATATCCTATGTATTTATAATAATCATTCCAAGTTAATCATATCATCCTCATCGAACCGATGATGTTAAATAAAATATTGATATAAAGTAAGATAATATAGAGTATATGTAATTTATAGTTGGAGACAAGCAGTATATTTGAAATTTGTTTGGAAAGGAAATGAAAACTTCAACGTTTCAAATATAAAATGTCAATTGTGTGTCTTGTATCCGCACGAGTTTGCATAAGACTCAACATTTGCATTTTTTAGCAATTCTTCAACTGCTGAACAACCTTTTTACTACTCTTTAAAATTCCATAAGGATAAATATTATTAAATGCGAATAATCTATTTATGAAAATCAACATTACAAAGTGTTAATGTTAAATATTGTTTAAACATTTGTTACGGTGCATTGAAAGTAATGAGAATTATCGTTAAAATTGTTGGATAATAATATTCAGCTAAAAAAAAAAAAAATTATGGGTTTCCTCTCAAACGAGGAAAAAATATTTTTAAGAATAATTCTCTGAAACTTGTCGCTTTGATCGTATTTATTCTTCTATACCAAATTTCTATTAACTTTTGCAAACCAAATGCGTAAAATATTGAAATATTTGCCATTAAGATAGCGCAAATCTCCTTGTAAAAATTATTTCCAAAGAAAACCTATGCGTCCTTGTATTATGGCAGCAAACTGTATGTGCAAAACACGAAGCGTTTTGATTTCGTTTAAGCGTGTTCAGTTGAACTTGTAGCAAAGAGAATTATCTCATTGATACTGTGATTATCACTGAAACGCTAAGAGAAGGTAATGTTCGATCCTTCGTTTTATCATCGACATATCATCGTTATTTTCGCCATTAACTTTGTTCCCTAGATAAGTTTTCCCATGCAACATTTATGAAATATACATTGTTACATATATATAGGTACAAATTGTATGATAGCGAATATACAGTTGAAACAATCATACCGATATATTTTTCATGCGTTTATAATTTTGAACAATGGATGCGAAATAAAATGATAATATTTATAAAATACATGGTTGTTTTCGTCAGTATTATATCAATCCTGTTAAAGTACCGTTTAATTATAATTAAGTATAAATGCTTAATCCATAGTACCTATAATTCATAAGGAAATAAATAACAACGTACGAAATGTGGAGAAATAACATAAAACAGTAGCGAAAAGGATAATGATGATGTTTTTATTGACTACTGTTACTGTTAATGATAAGAAAAAGGATATAAATATTTTTTATGTATAAATTTTTTTATGTATATATATATGTGTGTGTGTATGTATAATTATCTCTTTCATAATAACTTAAATTTGTGAAAAACAGAAATATTTAAGAATTGAAATGATATTGAAAATATGCAAAAATGACTATTATACGTATATAATGATTGTTATACGAATATTAAAAACAACTTGGTGACAACATACGTTATATTCCTAGATACAAAATGTCTGTTTAACATTATTGTTTACTATTTAAGAGATTTACATTTTTCTGAACAACTATTGGAATTTTCTTCGCTTCATGTGTTACGATAAATGATACGTTTATTGCTCAAATTACCGGCTACGGTGCCAAGCTGACTCTAACTGTATTCAAGTTGATCTGAAATTACTGTAATTTTACAGTTCCTTGATTAAATCCTAATCCCTCAATGAAATATGTTGTTTCACGTGCGTAAAAATATAATCAGCTGTAAGTTTCACTATGCTATTAATTCTATACACACACGCACACGCACATATATATAATGTTTTTAAATCTTTTGCATTGTGTTAGACGAAAAATGTATCTTTACATCTAACCATAGAAAAATATTTTTATACAATATTTTGACTTTTTTATTAAGACAGTTGAATTATTATTACGTACATACGTTAAACTAATGTTATCTATTACTTACGAAAAATTTAGATCCACTCTAATATATCATGTAGCATGTGTAAAAAATTAATTGCAGGTTTCAAAGAAATATTGCAATTTTGAGAATGACGACTTCTTAAAGATAAGATAAATGTGATATGATATACGTACGTGCAAAAATTAAGTACTTAACGTAATCTGAAGATTTCCAATTAAAAATATAAAATAATCATAGTGTGTAAGAGATTCCTTGTATTTACCTTGTCCTATCTTTGTCGAGTTAATTCGCCAATTTTTATTAATAAATGCTTGGACTTATTAATGCTACACATTATATCATTTTGATCTTTAAAACATTATATTCGTCGCTTTTTAACTTTTAAATTTCTTTATATAATAAATCTCCTAAGCAGTTATAATTTATCACCACTGAATTTTTTAAATATATGAATTTAATCAAATTTAATAAAAGGTAAGCATAAAAGACGTTCGAGAGAAATATACCTTTATTGCGTGATCTAATAATTCGTAATCCTGGTTAATTGCACGTTTCATCTTTATTTAACTATTTTGGCAACATGTTTGATCGTTCTGAAGAACAATGTAAGTGCGTTATTACAAAATTACTTTTTCATTGACGGTAATCAGTTTTATTTAATATCTTTCAATGGTAGACTAATGATTATGAATGTGATCATTTCGTAAAAACTAGGTATTAAAAATATCAAAATATAATAATATTTCGTTTAAAAAATATTTTAATGAAATTGATAACAGATTGTACTTCAAGAATCTTGTTCTGCGGTAGATTCTCTGTAACCACTCTTAGGTTCTCTTCGAAGTTCTCTGATCACAATTGATCTACTACTAGAACCAACTGGTTGAATATCTGAGTCTTCGTCATCGGTCGAGTGCCCGTCGTAAACTGTGTACCTCCGTCGCCTTTTTTTTGAGTTCGGTGTTTGCGGTCTAGGTCGAATTCTTCCGCTTCCTGATTCTACAGAATCACTTATCACGCTTTGCCTTCTGGCTCTACGTGCCATATAGGCTCTAGAATTTTTCTGAATCTGTGGTAAAGCGGTTTCGCTGTTATCGACGGAGGTAGTTCTTTCTCTTCTGATTCTTTCGTGTCGTCGCCCTTCCCTTCTAAGCAAATCATCCTCACTCTGAATTCTCTTCTTCGCTCTCCTTGTTCTTCTATATTTATATCTTATGTTATCAGCAGAACCCATAACACGCACAGAACTTGTTTCTACCGAAATTTCATCCAAATTATCTAAGGACCGGGCTAGTCTTGGCATTTGTACTGCTTCTTCGTAACTAGGTGGCCCTATTAATTCGAGAGGATGGATTCTTGGTTCTGGTGCACGTTCCAAATGTTCTTGTTGCTGTTGTTGCGTAGCTTGGTTCCTGTTGAACAATCAACAATTACTTTTTCTTTTCATGATAAAAAAAATATTTAATAAAAACGATTTAATTGAATTAAGAGTAGATAATTGAAATGAAAATAAATAAAGTCAATTAAATATTTGGATTCTTATCTTGATAACTTTAAAGAGATTTCATCAATTATGTTGAATGCACCATGATAACTTCTATTGAAATCATTGAAATTTCTGTAATAATATGGATTTTAAAAGAATACAACTTCCGAAAAGAGACACTTAGCTTTTGTAAATGAGATTTATAAAGGATTGTTAAGTATACAATCGTTAATTTATAATCGCAGCTATATTTTGATCTTTTTCAATAAACTTATTTCATTGAGGTAAAACAGATTTCTAATTTATTGTACATAGGTAATACTGTAATTTGTACAGATTGACAGATGCAAAATGATAATTAAGAAACGATGAAAATGTTCTTGAACTGTAATTTTAAATTTTGTAGTTAATATCACTATATCGGAAAAATTGCAAAGAATTATTTGTATAGTTCTCGTTTTCGTAATTTTAAAAGAAAATTCCTTACTATCTGTTTTACCTTTAGGGAAAACACTTTGTTCATTTAAAACAGATCGCTTATAAAGTTTCAATCCTTTTTTTAGAATAGTTATTTTGCTTGCTATAATCGAATAATTTCTTAATAATGCAATCCGTTTGAATTGAAATACTTTCGTGATTATTATCGTCAGCTTTAAATGGATAAGTAATCGTTTCAAATTAGATATTTATAATATCGTATATAAAAAATTTCAATATAATATTTTTTATTCTTAGAGAGTTCTTGTGTAGTTAAGTTTATAAATCGTGTAAATCTGAATCCTTTAAAAGAGTCTTCCTCACCTTCTTTGCCTTAATAGTCTTAAAGTTTCCAATTGTTGCCTTTGTTCGATAGCTCTCCTTTTAATCCTCATCATATGTCTGATAGATATGAAAGTTCCACATAAAACAACGATTGTAAGAATAACGAGCATCACAAATCCCCAGGTTCTGTCCTTGTTGTAATAAACAGGTCCATTCCATGCGTTGAAACAAGCAGTTAGCCAGGTATAACCAGATACGTTCGATGGACTTTGACAAAGCAAAGTTTGTTCCACAGTTTTTGCTGGTCGTTCAGTTAGAAAAGTATACAACATGTATAAGTCCTCACAGTCGCAACGCCATGGGTTATCCTCTAATTTTATGTTGTTTATATCTGGATTGTTTCGAAAAACTTCTGGATTTATAGCTTCTGTCAAACGATTTCCTAAAAATTTAAGAAGTTTGCTATCATTAAAAAAATTCAAATAATTCTAAGTGTTATCAAAGCAATTGATTAACAATTATTGTCTGAGCAAATTAGTAATCGATTATTTAATTTTCCTCGCTACCTCTGTGTCATAAATTTAATGTGATAAGATGCTAATTAAAATTAACATTAATCGTTAAAAAAATTTATTGGTTGTTTAGTTTTGAAAATTAACGTCTACGATGTATTTCGATTGGTCGACTTATACACGATACACGAGCAGGTAAATCATTAAAGAGATACGTTTCAAAAATACTTGAAGATCTCAAGATAGGTATGGTAGCAGATCTATCGATAAACTGGTAAAAATCAAACCTGATAAGTCGATTCTTAGTAGTTGCGGTAACTGAAGAAACGTATCGTTGAGCACCTCGATTATTCTATTTTCCCTTAAATCTAAATTCTTCAGTGATGTGGATTTTAATTTTGCTGGAAGCCTTTGTAGTCGATTATCACTCAAAATAACGCTCCTTATTTTTGGCATGTTTGCCAAGAAATTTCCATTTAGATCACTTATCAAGTTTGACGATGCGTCTAACGTTGCTACCGTTGACGTGAAGTTTGGAAGCTCGTGCAAAACGTTGTAGGATAAGTTGAGCAATTTGAGTTCAACATTTTCGTGAAATGTCAATGGGTGAATCACTTCCAAGTAATTGGCAGACAAATCTAATACTTGCAGTTTCACTAGACCCTCGAACGTGCTCATATTCAATTTTTCAACTCCATTCGCGTTAAGATAGAGGAAGCCGAGTTCTCTATTTTTAGCGAAGATTCGATCCGGCAGCATGCGAATCATATTGCGGGATAAACGAGCCTGAGTCAATAAGGGAAATCCGTGTAGACCTGGCCTATCCAGATTACATCTCGACACGTCCAGCTTCTTTAGTTTCGAATGTGTCAATGTCGAGTTTCTGAAAATAAAATATTCACGATATTGTTTATGTAACTGTAAAATAGGCTAACATACTCAACTGTTAAAATATTACATTGGATTTCATCTATCTTTTCTTCTTTTTTATTTTTAAAAGTTAAAGACGAAATAGTTATAAGGATACCAATTTTTATATTTTTACACAAAATCAATATTTCTTATGGAGTTTACTACCTCTTACTTGTGTTACTTTTTCATAGAGAAATGTAATATCTTTCTAAATTTAATAGGTTCAGTTGTATAATAAGAATACAGAAAGAATAGAAAAAGACTGGTGTATATAATAAAATAATAACTTGGTAGGCTGGTAATAATAGAAAAGAATCTAATGCTTCTTAGAAAATATTATGTTCTAGATCGTATAATATTAATTTGAAGAGGAAATTATAAAATTTCGTTCATTCTCTAATTAAAATTAGAATAACAGCTGCAAATTTAATTAGCTGCGAATAATTGGCTTCGTTCTTACAGTTTCTTATTCCTTTCAACGTCATCCTGTAATGTTACATGTTCTTAATATTTTTCATATTTGTATAGTAAAAAATAGACTTCTTATGCGAATAATGACGTAACGATCATACTGTACGATAATGCAAACGTAAATCGACATCGCAACCAGAGTTGCAGGAACAGTTACACATGCAAGACTATGATTTTAATTTTTTGTTTTGGATATTTCTTCATAAACAAAACTGAATCATCTTTCGTATTACAATTAATTCTCAAACGTTGTCCTCGGCTTAAGGAATAGTTTCTTTGCTTAGAATTTCGATTGCTTACCTCGTGCTGTAGACTAAGGTAGGATTGTTGGACAGTCGAAGCTCTTCAAGCGCTGGAAATCCATTGAAAGTATCGGGTCTTAAGTAATTTAAGTGGCAGTCAGACATATCGAGCCACTGTAATTTTGGACTCCATGTTCTGTCAATGTTTTTCAGTGGGTTTCCCATTAACGTAAGCATAGTCAGTGCTGGTAGATTATCCAACGATGTATTAGTGAGTTCCCGTATCTCTGTTAAATGAAAAGGTATTAAAAACAAAATCGATGGCTAACAATTAAAGTTTTTTCTCAAAAGCGTATTTACATCGAGGAATAAATTTACAGTGTCCTTATACGTATTAAATATATTATTTAGCTACTGTCGCTTTCAATGAAAGAATTAAACAAATAAATCTTCCGAATATTAAATAAAATTTAATTGGTACTTGTATTTGGAATTTCGGATTTTATATCTTTGAAAATTTATTTGAAATGAAAGCCTTGGAAAATTCATGTTTACGATGAACGAAGAATAATTTAAGAGTGCGTAACAAGTTTATTATGAAAATATTCATATAATTAATGAAATATAATTGTACCGCAGTAACTAGCATCCAAAGCTTCGATACTGGCGCTCATTAATCCCTCTAATTTGGATAATGGATTTGTGGATAGGTGTAGAACCGTTAACGATGGTAGTTGTCCTAAGGATCTGATGTCAACGACGTCTTTTATCTTGTTGTCGCTTAGATCCAATCGTCGTAAACTTTTCAAAGACCTTAAATCCTCAGGCAACGAACTTAATTTATTTCTTGCTAAATTCAGGTATTGTAAATCTGTGAGTCGCGTAATATCATCGCTGATATTCGTTAATAGATTGTTGGATAAATTTAATTGTTCTACCTAAAACATAATTAAAAGATGATTGTCACAAAATAGTTAATAAATCGTTCTTTAAAATGTTGCCAATATCGAATGCACATTCTTGTAACTGGTATGTCATCATTTCTTGTACGTAACGTTTTATGATCAATACATGACATCAATCTATAAAAGATTATTGCTCATATCTCATAAGATTGAAATCCATTGTGTCCAAAGTTATTACAGATAATATAAAATTTCATGTGAAATGATATTTATAATATCAGAATACAATTTATATAACGTTGATTGATTCTCAAAGCAAAAACGTATTAATAATTCGAACGAAAAATTTCGTACATGTGTATACATGCATATTTTCATACTGCAGTACTTCTACGTATGTTGACATTGCTATTTTTACATAGTTCGACATATATAGTACTTTTACATATTTTTATATATGCAATACTCTTCAAGATATTCGTTAGATACTCATTTCCTTTCTCTACCGGTACATTCGTAGCAATGACTCATTCTTAGTTGCTTTTTTAATCATTAACGCGATAAAGCATAGAAAATGTCTGTTACACCGCCATTACTAACACTCGCAAACACTTTTTCTCTTCTTTTCAACACTACGAAGATGAATTCGTCATTAGCTTAATCCTACAGAGAGAATTCACCTACCACGTCGCTTATATTTTCAGGGAACACTTCCAAGCCTTGTTTTGAACACATGACAGTTCTTGGTTGTTGGCTGAGGTGGCACAAACATCTCGTAGGGCAAGTACTTTGACACATCGTGATCGAGAAAATTCCTAAGTACGTGGCTAACAAAGATAGCAAACCATGAGGCGACATTATCCGGTCCTTCATATTGTCTACTATCATACGCGATCGCGTGAACTTCCATAGAAATCACATTTTCATTCGGAAGCGGACTCAGATTCTTGTTAATAGAAACGTGGTAGGAATTTCTATGTCAACTTTCGACTGTACATTTTCACTGTTCTTTTCTTTGAAGTTTCGTGGAATGAAGATGAACGGATCAATGAGTGGGCCAACAGTACTCGGAACCGTCCTGAAAACTACTGAGTACTTATCTTTGATAAGTAACGTGGGATATGCCACATGATATCTCTAAGATAACTGGCGCGTACAACGAGGTGTGGAGAACATTATTTCCAGTGATAGTAAAAAAAATCCAAGTGATATATCGACAAATGCACCTGTTATTCGTCTAAAAAATTACGATCATCGTTATATATGAATTATTTACATTTACTGGAACAAATTACGAGGTGGTAAAATTCGAAGAGTGGTAAGTACAAAAATTGAATATTTAAAAAATCATTAGAAAAATACTACTACCTATTGTTACAAATATACCGCGTTCTTCTATACATTTTATTGTGATGAAAGAAAGTATAGAAAGATTAATTATCGTTGATACTTAAGAAATATTAATGGGACTATTACAGGAAGTATATTTAAAAAACTAGTTTATGGAAACTTTTTCTGACAGAAGGATACAGTGAATCGTCTGTGAATTGAAATTTGAATGGGCAGTCCAGTGGAAAATATAAGACATTAGATAAGTACCTCAAGCATCCGAAAAGCCGATATTGAGGCGGCCATCTCCGCAGTCTAAGTCTCTTTCGGCTGACCCATGCGGATATTTTCCCCTTTCCCCAACTACTGTCGATGTATTACAACCTTTTTTTATCAATCCAACAGGGCAGCATCTAAGGTTTTCTGCAGACTGGAACAACCGCAACCCGGAATTATGTCGATAACCAACGTCAACACATCAGTAGCAAGAATGCCATGAGCTGGACGTTAATCCATAAGATATTTAAGAGATAAAAGGATAAAAATTCTCGTCGCTATTTTCATTTTCATTTCCAAGTTCTAATTGCGCAGCCTTACTTCAGTTAGTACTCGTATCTGAATATGTCCATTCGATTTTAACTTTCTCGTAAGATAGTTCTAATTTCAGTAAAGCACTTCATTCGCGTACCTCGTTACATATCCTTGGCTGCTGTAAGAAAACAAATAGCGACAAACGTATAGAAATTTACCGAGATTACAGCCTAGTATAATAAAATAATAGCTACAGTTTACAAAGAGAATGCTCGCTACTTATCAAGTACCTACAATGTAGAACGTGTGAATCAATGCATGCGATAAGAATTTAGTTAAAGTTAGATAGCTGTGACATGCACCGATAAAGGCTCCTCCCTTCGTGTTGATAGATTTAAAAAAGTCGTTATCCGCGCAGGACTGTGTCTCTCTCTTTTTCACACGTCCGGTTGGTCCAATGGGGATGATAGGTCACACCCTCGGGAGGGTGCAACCGGTTTAGCCAGCGCCGGCGCTTAGCCGACGGCTTATCCAGTAGGGACAAGGACGCGCTACTTCTACCTGTTGATATACTAAACCAACCCCTTCGTGGAGATTTTGCAAATCCACAGTTCCACACCAGACATTTGGTCACGCCCTCCAACCTGAAGATTACACGAATTCTTTGCATTCTTGTACCTGCTACTTTCCACCTACTCTTCCGGCTCGTTATAACCAGATTCTATGAATTTCAAACATTGAAGCTACGAGCTTTTAATCATCTTACGCCGAACATTACGTTATTAGAACAACGCCACGCATTCGCCAAGCAAAAGTTAAATATTGGGTTATGGAACGAAGAGTACTTTGCATCACGATGATGGTTATTCAATGGTTTCTCTATGGGTTTGATTATCAAGCCTGTATCGATTTCCTATTTCTAATTTCAAGTCACAACCGGTGGATATACTGCAACGTATAGTTGTAATAAAAAAAATCGGTGCTCTTTAATACGGAGAATGTGAAGTGGCGTTGATTAATAAAATTTGATTAAAAGTAAATGTGGTGTCCAAAGACACGATTCCGTGTTTAGTATTTAACAAATTATTAAGCTACAATCCATATATAAATTTTAAAATTTATATACTTCTTAGTTAAACACTGGAATATACGGAAATAGACAATTCTAATTCAATCAAACGAATACGACAGATCTGAAGTAAACGTTTTTCTATTCTCAATAAAGTTACTATATGTAATATTGTTCAGTTTTTTTACGTTTTATTATTAGGTGAAAAACTGTTTCCCTGCAAATGTTCGAATCAACGCGTCGATACCCGTTTGAAAAATATGTAATCTTGCAAAGACAGAAGTATGTATCATCTCGGTATGACAAATCAAGAGAGAAAATACACACTTCTTGCCCGTTATCTCGAAGAATATTAACAAGTATATCTATTCTCATCTGTCAGCCGTTTAGAAACAGAATCAAAAGGTAACAAACGTATTCTATGCGTGTTTCTGGCAAAGCCGCGGTTACCATTATCGTAAAGGCACTGCCCATCCAGACAACAAAAATTCATCCGGCAAACTCGCTATTGAGGCCAGCTATACGAAACAGTTGCTGGAGAAGATATTACGTTGCTACTATCTGGCCTGGTAGATTCTGTCCTGTATGTCTACGTAGGTATATATATATATATATATATCTATATACTATATACATCTCTCTATATATTTTTAACGCCTTCATTTCCGGCCACGTTGGGACACCGGAAATAGCGGGACGATACCTCGCGGTGTTTCAGGTATTGATCAGTTCGAGAACTGGGTACCACCCACCCTCAGCGGGTGGGGGTGCACCCTCTGCAGACTGGAAGCTTCGACCCCTGTACCGACCCCCTCTCTTTTACCCTCACCACCGGCTACCGGCGTCGCTCGTGACGCCCCCATCCGCCTCCACCTCCATCCCCTTCTCTCTGCCAACCTGCAGTTTCAACTGCCCTCCACCCACCGTGCCTCCATCCCCTGCGACCCAGCTACGAGCCATCGAAGACGAATCTTTAGATATCGCCGTCGTCTCCGCTCGGATCTTCGGGTTACGCTTCAGTAGGCTCTTCGGAAATAAAACGGGGACGAGTTTGCATTGGCATCGTTTGCACGGTAGCTTCTTCTCAGGAGACGTTTCAGGATTTGCCACAGCTACTTTATGGACCGTTTAATTGGAAATACTGCGACGTGGAATTTCTTTGAAGATTAAACCGCAATTCTTCAGAATGTTACGTTGCTGTTGTGTTTAATATGATATTTCTTTCGTCGAATTAATGAGAATTACGTAGCTACGTATTAGATCTAAGTTGTTTTTTTTCGAACGTGTTAAGCTTGGAACCACAGAGCCGTCTGACGTGGAAGCTTGACGGGAGGGTCGAACTCACGCTTTTTATGCTTATTACATATTTATCCTGAGAAAAAATTGCTCTCCCAAGAAACTTTTATCATTTTCGATTCTATGTTGCAAAGAAGATGGCAGATAGTTTTGCATTGGATTTAGTTTTATCTATTCGTAAAACAAAGTATACTGTAAAATGGTATGCTGACAGAAAATTTGACTCGTAGATATCAAATACGAATAAGAGAGTGTCATATTCGTTGAATGTCTTCTATTAAATCCTACGTATTAATTGCCAATTCCTTGCTAATTCATGCTAAAGTACAATGATACGTAAATTGAAATTATTTACATATACATATATCTTAGAAATACATATCTCTCCAATCTCTAATTACTTACGTATGGTTTATGCTACTAGTTTCGACGGAAGTTTAGGAACAAATATTCTAAAGTTCTATGCAAAACTATTTTTTCTTTACAAAAAGCACTGATTGTTGTAATTAAGGTAATTTCCGTGCTTAACTTACTCGTTTATCACCTTTCGACATTAGAAACGGGGAAAAGATACTTTTGCGGGGGTTATACACGCGAGTTGTGAGATTCCGGAGTGATTTTATTTTCCCTAAAGCCACCCCCGCCACGCAATGGCTCTAAGCTCGGTTATAAATAACGGCTTATCTTTTGTCGGCTTCAACGCCACTGCGAGTCTGTACAAAGGCAAACTCCACTCCTCAGAACGACCCTACCCACCACCTTTTATGCCTTGTAAGGGGGCGCGTAAAAGAAGACGTCTTTCGGAACGTGCACTCGTAATTGCTGTGGCATGTATCTGAATTAAATCCAGCGGTTTGTCGTGGTCTTTCCGCATCGACAGGCATGCACAGATTGTACGTACAGATTTACGGTATCCTGTACGTGGCTTTGTCCTACGGGTTTACCCTACGTTCTAAAGTTTGGGATTGTTATCGTAATTCCGGGTGTTGATACATCATTAAAATTAGTGAAATCGGAATACATAATAAATACAAGGATTTTTTAACGAAAGGAGTAAAGAAACAATTAAATTGCAAGTAAAAATAAAAAACATTAAAATTATTTCATTTGAAGGTATGAAATTATAGGTGTTTTATGATATATATATATATATATATATATATATATATATATATATATATATATATATATATATATATTACCTATATTTTGATAATATACGAACTTTCGATGATAATGTGTGCATATATGTATATACATAGATTATTTTTGTGTTCTTCAGACGGTGATAAGTACAAAAAGAGTTAAAGTTGTAATATACAAAGTTTAAGATTTTTTTTGCTAATTGTAGCAAGATAAAGTGGATTGAAAATTATAAAATATGCGAGTTTAATTAATATAAAAAATTTTTTAATTTCGGGCTTCACATCCGAATCACAACAGTATCACAAGAATCACAACACAAAGTACAACAGTGATATCGATTAATTACTTCGTTTTAGGTAAATTAAACACCAATGTTGATACCAAAATTAAGGAATTTTCAGGAAATGGAGTTGTTTAGCCCGTATGTATTTAGTATAGTCGTGTGTGTGTTGTGACAGATTTTAATACTTTACCTGTTACTAAATGTTTCTATAAAATATCTGTAATTGCAATCTAATTATGTCACATATTATCGATATTGTAAATATATAAGAAAGTTTATTTGAGCCTTGTAACCTTCCTATAGCAGACACCTACGTAATTAGACTAGCTACATTTAGACATCGTAAGTAAACTTCTTGCATTACGTAGTGCAACAATTTGCTAGTATTCGTGATATATACGCAAAACTACACAAGTGTCAAGTTTTTTTTTTATCAAGTTTATCAGCTATCTTTACCAGACTCTGATTAGACACCAAACAGATTACGTTATAATTTTGTCATATTTATCACTTTGTTAAGTTAACCAACCATACGTTTTCTGTTTTGCTGCTGCGATATCACTCACCACTAAGTTGTTATTGCCGTGCAACTAGCTAGCTTAAGTATGTAGGTAGATTTCTCGCTAATATTTGAATGGATGCCGGCTATTTGTGGTTCAGTGCGTCTTTAACAAGATCAGAGACATTGAGGTGCGGGACCCTCGCGAGGATGAGGTGCAACGTACACAGCAAGATACGCGTGTGTTTGAGTCTCCGTCTACGTATACACGTCTATAAAATATACGTTAGGTCCGTGATACCGTGCACATCTGTTGGTGCTCCCAAACTATGGAGAAAGAGAAGGACACGCCAAACCTTGGCATCCTCGATGTTTCCGTAGCATTGTTTAATCGTCGTCCGGACCTATCCTTCGTTTGCTGTCGTTTCTATTCGCCTTCTCTTTCCTACGTTCGTCTCCCTGCTCTCAGACGATGTAAATCCGTATTGGAGTTCCGCACGAAGCCTGTAACCCTGAAACAGGATCCTGTTCGAGCGAGTGACGATTAAAGGTCGTAGGTGGAAGAAGAGCCGCGTTAAGGAGAGTGCAAATTAAGATTCGAGGGAAATCAGACTTTGATGTCACAATTTGGGTAATAAATCGTTTCGCGTGGTGTGAACGTAAGTAAGGAAAAATTTAAAGAAGATAGAATATCGAATCACATCGCGGTGTATTTAGGAGATTTTGCAGATGACTTTAATTTGGGTTATCATCTTTGCGTCGAAGTAATTATATTATTATGTGAATACGTAAAAAATGTCTTGTTTCATGAAAGTAGATGAAATTTATTGTTTAAGAAGAGAAATGCTAGTAAACAAAATATAGATATTTTTTATGTTATATGTATATTCATTGTGAAAGGAATATAAGTAGTAAATAATTACATAAACTAATAGAACAATTAAGTAAGCAGTGATTAATGTCAGCCAGAGTCCTCTGTTAACATAATATAAATGTACAAAGAAACTACCAGTAACATTCATCATATGTAATTCATACACACACAATATACACGATATACATGAAATGATACAGAAACAAGGTAAACATCTACAGGTAAAGTTTGCAGATACATCAATTTCTGCGTGAATAAGAAGAGATACGAGATTTAACTTTTTCAGATCAGGGTTTTTTCAAGGAAGATATTTACTTGGAATGTTGATTTCAAAATTTGTTCACTAAAAATTTGTTGTATGTTATATCTGGTGACTTCTATAAATTGACAATTATCATTGTAGCATTTTCTCGCCATACATTGTCATACCGTGAGAGGTTCACACATATTTATAATGGTTGAATTAAAAAGTTCGAAGATACAGATTCGTTTGATTGTGTTATTATATCGAACTTATGTAAAATATACAAGATATAAAGCCTGAAAACTTGGTTAAAACAACGTCTCAAACAGTGAAAGACGCTAATTCATTTTCGAAATATTGGTGTCATTAAATAAAACTACAATTGTTATGTTAGAACGAATTAATTCGTTCTTGATCCTCCTCCGTTCTAGAATACATTTAAATACGCACTATATATTTCAAGATCTAAACAAGAAAATGTTAACGAAAAGTGAGAAACATAACTATAAAAATGCTGTAAAATTAATTTATTTATTGTTTACATGTCGTATCTATGTCTGAACCAATTAGCTTTCTTACTATATTTTCCTTGTGGTTAAAATTATATAGCAAAATAAATAAACAATATGTTTAGACTAGATTAGGACATTTTTAAAGAACAAATAAATAAACTAATAATCTATTTTGCAAACGATGAAGATTGATAATTTCTTCTATTTAATTATAAGCAGGAACTATAGTATTCGTATAGTATTCGTAGTATAGTATTCGTTCGTTGTAGCATATTCCACTATATAGTACATCAGTCGTGAAATGGGTGTTGAAATTTTCAAGCATAACGAAATGTATTAAAATAGATCTTCTAACACGCTGTCTCGTTAGAACTGTCCAAACTAAATATCGTTAGCATGCTATTAAAATCAAAGCTATGAAAGATAACAAAAATATTATGTATATGTCTGTGCAAATTAAGTATCGTCACACCGTTCTCCTGCTAAGGAGGCGGCGATGTCAGAACATTCTTCGTGGATGAGCATATTTCATAGCGCTATCTGAGAACCGGTGTACATCCGAATATGCCTAAAGAGTCGAAAAGATTGCGTCGTCTACGCCAGGCAACATGCCAATCTTGCTCGATGCTTTTTATTGCCGCGATAAGCGGCTGTCCTGTCTGCTTCTCACACCCCCAACAAGAAAATACCCGACGAAACGTTACGAATGTAATCTTTACTTCTGTACCGCTCCTTAATGGACGGTTTCGCTCCTTCGTGCCACGTAGCACGCACTAGCGACTAAGTTTGAATCTCTTGCAGATTTGACAGAATGTATCTTCTTTATGGCAAAGAGGGAAAAATGAGATAAACTTTTGTAGTGTTTAGATAAGGGTTAATAGAAACAAAAGGTTATATACCTACTTAAAAGCAATTGAGGATTTATTTTACGAATCTGTATGTCGTTATATAGAAATTTGTATATTTATATATTACGTACAAATTTCTATTGTGTAGTATGCGTATGTACTTCGTCAACCCACAACCTAAACACATTTTTTTATCGTTAACAAATTTCTCAAGTTGATCTTTTTGCGCGAGTTTTATATTTACATTAAACATCCTCTTATTTCTGATTCAGATATAAAATTTGAGGATCGCAATATGAGTATAAAGGGAAAAGTAGCTAAACTGCAGATATATCAAAGTGAATTGGAGAACTGAATTGATTCAGTGCTCTTAATTTACGTTAAAGCCATTGACGTGTCTGCATAATATAGATACTACGATATGCATATACATATATACTTGTATCAAATCATTCCACAAATTTGTATGCACCTTTGTAGGCTTATTAAAAAAAAAGTGAATGATAAAAATCATTTTAAGAAGATAGAATGAAACTGCTGTTATCAAGATGTAGGGGAATTGCATAAAATAATGACGAATGGCTATATCGTTGATTGAAATGAATCACAACATCGTATCTTTTTGTTGCTTCATTATGAATGGGAATTATAGGAATTTATGGAGTGACCTTGGTATTAAATCAGTAAAATCAACCTTTATGTGGAATTATATTTTAATGTACATATATCTTAATGTACACGGTTTTGATACAGTTTGATTTGCATATTATTAATAAAAATCGAGTTATTTCCACCACATTTCCTATGTTGTCCATCACATTCTCTTATAATTTTGACAGGCCTCATTAAAAACACCTTGCCGTGGTTTAAACTGTATTTTAGTTGTATTGTTTAAATTGTGCATTAGTAAAATTTAATTTAAGGTGATATTACTTACGACGCTATACTTTTTCGTACAATCTGCACTAAAAATTTATAAATTTAGAATTTTAGATTAGGGATCAGGCAGTTGTGAGTATGAATTTAGTTTTAACTTAAATACCTTGATGATACGTTATGAAAACGATATGTGGCAATCGTAAATTTAATCTTTTTGATAATTGCAGAATTAAACAATTTCTTAAGTTCTGTATAATGTGATCTTTTATTATTTCATTTTGAAAATTTTATTATTTATTTATTTTCAGTAATATTAATGATTTGCGTACTGTAATATAAATTTGCAATGGTAAAGAAACATTATGTTTTCTGTATAATATTAAATGAGAGTGCAATTTTATAAATACTGTTGATTAAAGATCAATCATACTTTATCGAAAGAGCTCGAATCATGTATGGAAATAGAGGAATAGTTCGATTTATTGAGAAAATTTTCGGTAACGCAATACCTTAAGAGCTATTTTGTTCGACGTCAATGGAAATTCGATAAATCGTCTTTACGTTATGCTTAAAGCTTTCCTATAATGAGCCAATCAGGACGTTCTGCGATTAAGTTCGTTGCGCCGCAAAACTTAACTTAGAGAACCTCGACAGTTCTTTGAAACTTGGAAACTTTGATCCATCTCCGCCTATAAACCTCCTTCTAGAAGTTTTTAACTTTTTCCTTAGATAAGGTAAGCAACCTTGCCTGTCATTTAATGAAGATCGTATTAGAATGTACTACTTCGTATCAGCTTTCGCGTCACAACCTAAACTTATTCTGCATATAAAGAGATTATATCAACTTTAATCACAATACGTATATTCTTGCGTTGCTCACGTTAACTCATTGCCAGTGCGCCTACATATCTGCAATCCGTTCAACTGTGATGTCTGGAACGAGCGTACATATATGTCGTAGACAGACTTTATCATAAATAAATTATCGTATTACAAATTCTATCGTCTTCACCTGAAATTTTTTTCAAAATAGAGAAACAATTTAAAAAGATTCTAATTTTATACACAAATTAATACAATGTATTTGCTCAAAGAAAATATTTAAAAATATCAATTTGCTTGTTGATACTTTGGTTCATGTTATTAATTTATACATAAAATACAAACATAGAGTTATACCTAATAAGTTTAGAGATAAAACTAAACAAAGTAAATCCTCTTATTTTTCAGTTTTTAATGAGATTGTAACACACAATCGAACTAAAAAGATCAACCACAAAGCTTGTTCAATTGCATTCGTGTCTAATTCCTTGTGAGTTCAAGATGAAAATAAATTAATTAGAAAATTAATCTTGTTTTTATTTGTAGTTGAAATAAAAGTTAGTCTAAACACTTATTACAGTCAGTCGCGAAAGTTCACATACATCCATGGAATTTTGAGTATCTGACTAATCAGAAACACTAAAAAGGAATTTAAAAAGTTGAAACGTTTAATTCACAAAAATCTTAGGATAAAGTTATATAAAAAATCACGAAACCTTTAATTTTTTCAACACGAAAGAAATAGCAGATCATTATTGGTACTTACTTTAGGAAAAGGAGGAGGAAGCTAAAACATATTAAATATAATATTAAGCTTATTATTACTTACAAAAATTTTTCATGTAAATATAACAGGTGTATGTAATTTTCACAACATTGTATTTTATATTTTTTTACTTCTTCTTTTTTAATAAAGGTGAATGTGCATAAATTGTTACATTTTAACGATATATCTATATTTTAGTGTGTCAAGAAAATTTGTAAAGTTAACATTTTTACTATAACATTTTACATTTAAGGGATGTCTATCTATGTAAAAATCATATACTTTTATGGTGTATAAACAACATAGACAAAATAAAGAATTTTCTATCTTATATCAGAAGAAAAATTTTCTACAAAATACTTACCCTCCTACAATAATGATTAATCTCAATTGCGGATACTTACAATATTTCACATGTGGGAAATTACATAGGTAAAAGTACGATAACCAAAAATTGCAGATGATCATATCAGGTTTATCTTAGTCGGAATATAAAGGATTAGGCGTATTTCAGACACGGCAGTTATTTTCAATTACCCTTCGACCCCCTTCAGTTGCATCCCCACCCTGTTCGAATGTAGCCCGGCCTGCTCAGGGCCGTATAATGTATGCGAGATAAAGGCCAAAGAGGCGCCGTCGTAGACTAAGATATTACAGAGAAATGGTATAAGGTGTGGAAGGTGGTGGCTGGGGGAGTTGGTTGCAGGGTAGCTGGATACGGTAGCGCGGGGAAAGGGGTACCCATAACTTATCGCAGATTTAAGGCTCTTAGACTTAAGGGACTCTAATAATAATATAGCGCCATTCCGCCACCGTTATATGGAATTCTAGTACATGTACTGTATAGCATAGCTAAGAATTCTCTATGATTTAACCCTTTAACGTACAACTTTCTGCGACCAGACCTGTCAAATATGCATAGTTTCTTCTAGCGGAATTGTTTCTTAGCAGTATGTTCCTTTTTCGTAAATTTTAATGTTAATAAAAATTATGTTTTGTTATAGAATACACTTAAATAGATGCCAAATATAAAGTAAGAAATGAAAGGGAGAAAGTGTTTCTATAAATATGAAAATGCGATCGTTCATTGGCATCAAAAACGTGTTAAAGACGTTTAGTTAACTGTGCGTGAGCGTTAAGGTTAAAAAATATTGTGTAAAAGTAGTATATATATATATGTAAGAATGTTTATTATAAATTAACAGAAAGAACAGTATGATAAACATAATATTATTACACTGATGTCCAAGACGCTTTAGAAGTGTTTACGGGAGAAAATAATGAGAATATCAACCAATGGTTTAGGACATTTGAAGAAACGGCGAGTATGTGTTTGTCAGAATGGCCGAAGTTGTGGGATGATATGACGTAAGTGAGAGACGTGGCTGATTGTTTATAAATGTTGTCAAGATGTGTTAATGTTGTCAAGGAGTGTTGTGAGCGTTACCAAGGTTTGTTAAGGGAAAAATGAGCGTGGTAATGCTGTCAGAATTGAATTAATCGTGGTCGAGAGAAGTTTATCGTGTTGTTGTGACGTAGAAATAGTGATATTATATTCGATTTTGTGAGAGTGTAATAATATTGTGTTTATCATACTGTTCTTTCTGTTAATTTATAATAAACATTCCTACATATATATATGTCGGGGTGGCGTTGAGGATAGAGTTGTGAGAGTTTGATGAATCTATATATATATTGTATATAGAAATACATATATTATCGTTCGTCTGGACGATTGCGTAAGTTGATATGAAGTAATTTAATTAGAAAGATACAAATTAAAAAACTAGTAAGCTGAAGATTTAAGGCGATTTTATCCTTTCTATTTAGTATATTTAGTATTGTTTCGTACATGCCTAAATTGACACCTGTATGAATATGCCAATAGAGTCCTTTATCCTCGACTCGTTTGGTTTTTAAGCTGTAGATTCTCAGATAAAGAAGATTCTGCTAAACTGATTGAGGAAGATTATTGTAATTAACTTAAGCAATAAGATTTAATTCGCTAAACGTCGCAAACTGATAAAGTTCCGTTACAAAGTGACCGAAGAAGCGTTTGCATATTTATGAGTGATTCAAGGTAGAACTTTTTGACTGAAACAATGTTTATATATTCTACTACTTACATGATCTAAGATTGTTTCTTTAAGCCTTTTACTACATATATCAAGAAAAATTTTTTTCGAAATAACGAGTAGGAAAGTTTGATCTCTAAACGCTAATAGCAAAGTAATGCCTTCAATTATATCTACAATCGTTTTCCAAGGAGAAGATGTTACCTAATATAATCAATGCTCTCAACTGATATACGAAGTTGAAAACTCCTTGTTAATAGTTTTAATAAGGAAATATGCTAATTTACAATAATATTGACTCTAATAGACTAACGCACAATAATCTTGAATCTTGCATTACTCCATCCATTCTCAGCAAAGATGACCGCAAAGATGACCGCAAAGAGTGTAGGATTTCATATTCCTCTAACGTTTCTAAAAGTTTTCCTATTATGTCGGAAATTCGTGATTCAATCTTGCAGCATTTTCCGTTTCTATTGAGAAGCACCCTATAAGTGATAGAAAGAAACACGTTTCACCCTTGAAATGAAATACTAAATAGCATCTCACGCCAAATAGACGCTCTAATAGACTGTAGAAGCATTTGATATTTAAAAAGTTTTAAGTATTTGTACTCTCGAGTAAAAACTTGCCATGAGTAAGATAGGTTTTCATAGATTTCCAAAAACGGCGCTCCCCGTGGTGAATGTCTCAGGAACCGTGCCGGCCGAGTAGATAATGCAAAAGAAGAGAGGAACAGGCAGCGAATAGGGAGATTTAAGACGGCGTGGCGCCATGGTAAACAAAAGCCACGATAAATTTCATAAGTCGCCGAATTAATAAAAGATTACAGCGCGGTTACTGCGGGCAGCCGCAAGATAAGAAGACACTCGGCGCGAGTACTCTCGACGGAACGGCCTCGAGACCGCAGCTAAATCATCGGATATCTTGCCCCCGCGATACATAAACCACCCTTCAAGCTTACACGTATACGTTTCATACACCGTTCTCCGCGTTCTATCTTCGCGAGAACAAGGATGCCCTCCTCTCGATGCCCGGGAAGAGAGCTTCGGATGTCGGACAGCGGATCGAATCGTCCTACTAACAACCAGCCGTTAAACGCCAATCTTCCGTGACTTTCGAGTCCTTCCGACTTAATAATGACGAAACAATGTCAACGCAACTTTAACATGTACGTAAGAAATAAAAAGAGTATCCAGAAAAATTACGATGTAGTGTTTTTCAAGAAGTACAAAGGCAACTCAAGAGACGGCTATAAGTTTTATATGTTAAACATTACTATACACAAGGCAATTATTAAAATTTATTGATAGTGAAGAATTAAAAATATTTCCCGTATTTGGCGTTGGAAGCTCAAGACATCCTGACGAAGGAAATAATTTTCTGTAGGTCGTCTGTCGTTTTACTATATCGCAATAGGGTTACGGCGCTGTTGGATAAATACGATTGTTATTTATCTTAAATAACATTGTTATTGTCTATATTGTTCCATCGCTAAAAAGATATAATTGTTAATAATTAATTGTACTATGTATATTTTCTTGAGATTGTACTCGCGAATGAGTAAAACAAAACAGTGCAAGAGATTGGTAACAATTTAACCCTCTCAGTGATCACGATCATCCCTCGATTCCACTTGCTAGCCAAATGTCTATTGTCTAGCATCATAGTCAGAATATTGAAACATCATCGGCAACTTTCTCACATTACTTGATATAATTTTATTTCATTCGATATTTATCATTGATTTAGAAATTAAGTTTCAGTTTCATCAACTTGGTTTGGTCTAATTTAACTGGGATATAATAAACTACTGTTATTAGATACTTCATTCATTGTTCACAATGCTGTTAGTAATAAAGTTCCAATTTTTTTAAACTCCTCAAGCTGACGATTTTAATTAGGATTTTAATCAACGATTCCATCTTCGTGACATAGTAGATACGTACATCGGACACTTCCAAGGTTTAAAATATAAAGGCTAATTATATTAGAATTAATCAGAAGCTAATAATAATAACAAATATACAGTAGAAGCAAAGAAAGTTCGATTACATATGTATAATTCAGATCCGATAACGTCGAAAGGACGTTCAGGCTTTAAAAGATTAATCCTTCCACATTCCCAGTGATTCGCCAGATTTTCGTATTTACTTATTATTACTAGATAAGATGTGTCGCAGACCGGCGGACAAATATCTGGGTCTGGTATTAATTGGCAAGCAGGACACTTTGATAGGCAGTCCGGGGCGAATGGAAGACCGAAAGCTTCACTTTGATGTCGAGAACGCGGTCCATTTCGTACTGGGAAGCTCAATTAATTAAGCAACGATGAAGAGGGATGAACTTATATGTCCGAGAGTTTCAAGACTATCCTAAGTCATATGATTTAATAAATACGATTATCGTCTGCTTGAACATTTTCCCGAGGATCGAGGTGCATTACAATAATAAATTCGACGCACAGTTCCTTTATACTTTTATAAATGTTTCACTTTTTGAGATTTCTATATTTTTTAAATTTGTTTCACTGTAAAATAGTACAACAAATAGATGAAATATTACAAATACTTTACTGATATTTTACAATACTATCATAGCTATGTGACTAAATAATCAAGTAACGTAATGAATCATTCTTTCTTGTTTTAACAGACGATATTAATAGAGAACGTATAAAAACAAAGAAATACCAAAATATATCATTAACGTAACGATCTCATCGTTTTAATCGTTAAACGTTTTTATCGTCTTAATGACAATCAAATGTTTTGCGCTGATATGATTCTTGGTAAACGTCGAATTAAAGTGAGAGTTAAGTCTATGGTATTAAGACGCGGACCTCGAAGACGAAGAGGACAGTATAAAGAAGAAGGAAGAAGAAAGAGCTAAGACGAGGAAGAAGGGGAGGACTAAGAGGAACATGCCGTAGTAGAAGAAGAAGAACAGGAAGAAAAGAGGCGAAGATACAGAGGCGGCCACCAGAGGCGGTGATCTATGGTGGGATTACCGGTGGCGGTATTTCTTCATAACCGTTTCTCCGGGTTGCTTCTCTTTTCTCTTCTTCGTCGTTCCCACCAGGTTCGGCTGGCTGGCCTTCTCTTGGTTGGTCCTGCGATCTACCAGCAGCGTCTTTCCTTCTTCGACTCTGCCTATATCTCCCTACGATGCTACGTATACACCCCATGCTCTATGCTCCGTTCAGCTCGTGGGGGGTTGTATCTTAATAACATTCATGAGCTCAGATATACCCGCCAGATTTATTGCTCTGACACCCGCGGATTCAGCGAAGCTCCGGAACCAACCACCACCCTCTCCTTTTCTCTTCGCTTGCTATCGTTTCCTTTCTTCTTTGGCAACACTCAATCTCTTTGCCTATTCCAACTTTTTCCTTTCTTCGATTCTGATGGCCTTCTGTCTATCGGATTACGTGAACTTGCTACATGATTATTTGCTGTCGATACCTTAAACGCTCAGTTAACATTGTTGCAAATTTGTATCTGCGAATTAAGTAAGGTCCTATTGCTGACAAAACACTTTTACAAATTATTGTGTATATATGTAAATGATCTATCCTTTAATCGAGCATTGAGCACAATTTACTCTTGTCATATCCACATAAATTTCTATGTTGGTTAAGTTGAATTGTGTTTTTAATTTTTAATTCCTTAACCTACAGCTACGGGCATAGCCCATAGTACGATGATCGGGTCAAACGTAAATATTACGGGCATAGCCCGTAGTACGATGATCGGGCCAAATATAATATATAATATAATATATAGTAGCTTGTTTACGTTTTCGGCCCAAAATTCTCGAACGTAAATCGTAGGTTAAGGAGTTAAAATTACATTTCTCAATGACAATGACTTTGTGTCATTTCAATTTGATGATAGTCGTGAAATAACTAATAAAAGTAACGATGACATGAGCAGGGAAATTATACATTGCAAACTAACTTCTTTATTTCTCTGTTTATTCCTTTCTTACGCGATCAATAATTAGGATAATTTCAAAGCTAACACTTTTGTTATCACTATATGAAACGAAACCACGGTGGCTCCGCTTTTATCCGTTTATCAATTGAGTCTCTTGTGGAACTACCCTACAGATACCATTCTGCACCCTCCGCTTCTTGGCGGAGGCCGTCGACGGGTGTATGTTTCGATATTTATGGCTGCCTGTATATTACAAGCGAGCTTCGAAGCTACCACTGTCGTTATATATTCAACATTAAATATATACTACCTTCGATTTACAGCCGATTCGTATAAACGTACCTCGTTCTCTGCTACTTCTCTTTTTATTAAAACAATAACTAAAACATTGACAAATTATTATTTACCAAAATTGTATAAATACATTCAGAAGGTAATAAGATCCAGTAGCAATTTTCTAGTAAGTATAAGCATACTTACTTTTAAATCTTTACTTTCAAATGTTAAATTCTATTTTCTTAACCTTGTAATTAATCTAGAGGCTGTAATTTAGAAGATTCTAGTGAATTATAACGTAAAATCATTCGATATAAAAGAGAGGGATAAGGTGATAATTCTCGCGTTATGAAGTTTCTATGCTTATCTCGTTCATTCTCGTCATTCATCGAGATCGTGTAAGAAATGCATACCACTTTCACTTTTTTCACAAAGATATACTTAGTATGATACAAAATGAACCTACAAAAACTTTCGTCAAGTTTTGCTAAGTTTCTTTATATACAATATAACCGTATAATCATATAATTTACATGAAGACAATAAGAAAGATTCATATAAGCATATTTTTGGTCTAAACAATTTATAATAATAAATTAATATAGCGTAACCGTCTTAGCGAAATTGTTTCTATACCAAATTGCATAAATGTTCGTGGAATGTTTGTCAAATTAATAAATTTTAACTGCAGACTTGCATTCAGGTCCAAAGTAAGTATCACAGGTCGAGTGAGTTCAGGTCGAGCACATATTTAAATAAGCAGTTACACGCCACTGAAAGACAAAAATGGTTATACCTGAGGGGAAAGATCAAACAGGACATCTATCTCTTTCATCATATTTGCATTTTTTATCGACTACCGGAGTAGGTTCCATTGCGTTACAAAACGTCATAGATGATTCAAATTTGTTCCATAGGAGCCTATATATACAAACGAACGAATAAAAAAATATAAATTCCGTTGAAAAGTGTCGAAAATTCCACATCTTGGTTATTACATAGTAATTAACCAATTCTGTGTATTATAAACATAATTAAATGCAAATGTTGAAAAGTTAAAAATTCTACACTTTGATTACTACGTCGTAATTAACAAATTCTGCGAATTGCAAACATAATATAACCCATGTGTGGAAATCAAAGAAGCAAAGGGATCGAAGGAATTCTTACGTTGATTCAATGCATCTAATTTTCAAAGGACGATCCTCGATTCCATGGAAGGTTACCGATTACATCGTTTCTTGTGGGGATGTCTTTCTATGTTCGCTTACACGTGAGTTTGTGTACGCGTGATCGTGGTCGTGTAGGAGTAGTATAAGCTTCTCTCGTGCTGCGCAAGGCAATACAGATTTATGTAAGTATTTAGCACAGGCTCTTTGCTTTATCACGAGTCGCCCAGCCAAGACATCGTTGGCGTTGTACCCAACCCATCGCACCGGTTTGACCGCCCGAAAATTTTCAATTATTTTTCCATCCTCGACTGCTTCGATCCCCTGTCTCGTCCTCTTCTGCTTGCCCTGTCCCGCGGGATCACACCACTTTTCGCCGTCGCCTGTTTGTGGAGACTCAAATCTCTAAACCGATTCTTATCGTTTAATTATACACATATTTGTTCTTCTATAAAAACATTTTCTAATTTGTAAAAGTTATCAGGACCACTTGTACGGTCGAGCAAATATTATTAGTGAAGTTTTAATGAAATTTTACAAATTACGTTACAAGTTACAAACTACGTATGCTAATGAATTTTCTCGAACAATAGGATCAATAATCCTGTAAATTCACTGATATTGCTAGTTGTTGACTTATTGCGTGAGTTTATTATTGTATTAATTTTAAACAACTGTCAGTGTAAGAAGCATCCATTTATGTAATTAAATCTTTGCAGTGGATATTGGAACATCAAATTCAGTATACTATGGATATATTAAAGACAATATAAGAAATATAACAGCGATTTTTATAAATCGCTTGTAAAATGTCTACGTCTATTTATACAATAAATTAAGAGAGATAGTTGGGTTAACTGTTGTATAATTTACAGCTTAGTGGTTCCTTATATATACAAACGTTTAAAATAAGTTTATTTGTATTAATTTCGCGACCAACTTAAAATAATAGAAAATAAGGTACGTTCGAGACACTTCATAGTTTTCTTTTATCAGAAAGACAAAAATACAAAATAAATAGCAAACGACGCGTATACTGTTTACAGAGAAAGAAAATTAACGAATTTTTTTTAAATTCATTAAGCAAAAAGACTTGATTCTTCGGTTTCGATTACTAAAATGTTTAGAAAAATACTGTGAGTGTAAATTTAAATTTATTATTAAATAAATATGAGAAAAGGGATGAACTTGTTGAAAGTCTCTACTGGAAAATTCTTCTATGGTTTGTGATTACGTGTCTTGTTACCGTTTCCTAGCAAGGACACGTCTATCGGATCAAAAAGACACGATCATATGTCAAGAGAGAAAAGATTCTGTTTGGCCAATCATGAAATGGCTAAAAGCTATTGGTATCGTATCAACAACCCCTCTGTCGAACCCTGATCTTCTAGTAGAATGGGCCTTAAGCTGTATGAAATTCCCGCTGATCCTCCTAAAATACTAACTAATCAGCATTCTTGAGTTTATCGAAAATGAAATAAACGATGACATTCGCTCTTATCCACTGCTTCATTTTTAAATTTTTTAAAGCATAGTATACTTTAAGATATTATTATACGCGCTACTAATAATCATCATCATACGCACATCTTGTTTGTTATATTACTGTACATTTTTATGAGCGCACCTGTCCTCTATTTCAATTATCTTCTCTGATATTTTGTACACTTTAGAGAATTTCGTACGAAATAACAAATTTGCACTTGGTACACAGATCAACCATAAATCCTACATTAGAAACTGAGCACTTGAGTTACCAGTCTTCATTGATCTTGCGATTTCAGTGGCTCCTAAAATTCAAATGATCTTTCTGCGTACGACAGAGGCGGTTTTTTACATTTGCGTATATAGGTGATTATACAGGTATAAAAAGAGACAGAGAGAGAGAGAGAGAGAGAGAGAGAGAGAAAGAGGAAGAGATGAGAGAGGTGTAAGGAGTAGAATGTTGGTGTTCGGTCGATCTTAATACTGTCTTAAGCCCACCAGAGCGCAACATAAATTATGTATCGTCCGGGCGTAAGATGCCTCCAAGATCCCAGGAGCACCTGGTATTCCTACTTCGGCTCATGGTTTCTCCAAGACTTCCTCCGCCTCCTTCTTTAGCCCTCCTTCTCGGTGGCAGTTTATACGTTCCAACAGTACCTCCTCCGCGGGTCCCTAAATTTTCTCGAAGTCTATAAGGGTTAAGGAATTAACTGTGGTTGCTGGCTGGACTGTTGCGAGCCTACAGGGTTCTGATACGACTCGGTGCAGGGTGCTTGCCTCTGGGAGCTTAATAGCCCGTGCGAGGGGCAAGCGAAATACCGAGAGGAAGGAAGGGAAGCTGCCAAGATCTTCGCCGAAAGCCATTACAAGGATTTCTTTTATTTACGATCGCGAAAAGAGCTCCTTTGCTGGTCGGGCTAAGTGGTATGATCTTCTCTCCTCATGACTCTACTTCTACGATAGATCTCGGCCAATGACCGACTAAGCGGCCACTTTTGGAGGCTTAATGTTCTGTCCAATCGTGTAATATTCGACTATAGATCAATTAAGAGGCGATGTTGCCTTTCTCCGAACCAGCAACTTTCTTGTATCGATCACGAAACATAATCACCCATAACTCTCTATTATACCCAATTCCTGTTTCTTATTTTCTATCAGATAAAGGTATAAAAGTTATTAACATAGGTGAGCTCCGATACTTGAAATTATTCCGCATTAAAACTTAGTTGAAAATGAAACACTGAATTTCAAATAAGAATAAAAAAGGAGTAACATAAATCTAAGAATTTGAATAGCAAATAAAAATTAAGTGTTCGTGAAAGATTTTTTATTAAAGATTTAAAGAAACCGCGAACGAAAAATGTATTGCTAAATTGTTAAGTCCGACAAGTCATGTAATCATTTAAATTTAAATATCTATCAACTTCGTTTGATTAAACTCTGCAACCAGGGATTATTATCAACCAACCATTTCAATCTTTTATGTCTAAGTCAACCTTTAGTGACTCATTGCATTGCTAATTTCCAAATGAATTGCATGCATAAAGAAATGATATGTAAAAGAAGAAACGTAATAACATTCTTTTAATATTTAGAAATACTGTTTTAATTGCAAAACTACCTAACATAAAATTTATTGTTCAGTTTTAGATAGTAAGTGAGCTAATTATTTCTGGCGCAAAGAAAATTATCTAGCAATCATTAATTATTTTGAATAAAAGAAAGAGTACGCATATGCAATATATCTACACTAATAAATAACAATTTTGGCAGCATTTATTTATATAATCAATTATTACTTAAGTAATCACCAGATCAAATTGTAAATTTTTATATACCCAGGGCATGTTAATTATATTTATACATGTGAATTAAAATACAAATTAAATAATGTCTCATGCTTCTAATTATATGGACACGAATTAAATACTATATTTATAGATGTATGTAAATATTTGAAATATAAATGAAAAGTAATGTCCATTCTAATTTATTACGTGGATTAAAATTTTAATACATGAATTTTATGCAATTATAGACAAGCTTAAAAAGCAGTACTTCTACAATTTACAATTTCACGATATTTAAAAAACTATATGAATGGATTTTGAAAACAAAATACCTCTATCAATTTTTTATCATAATGGGATGCTACCAATATATTGAATATTCCGCACAATATTATAATCATAATAAAATGAAATATATAAAAAGATATCCTTTATAAGAAATTAAGGAAGGAAGAATAAGATATTAACGTAATCATCGTAGAAAATAATTTTCTATTCTTTTCCTAATTAACATGTTACTACATTACATTATATAGCAGGTATGTTTCAAAGAAACTATTATTTAATCAAAGCATTGTATTTTAATTTGTCTCTTTTAGTAATTAAACATGTGCAAAATCAACCGTATTAAATGTTACAACTTTGTGAGATATATGTATAAGTGAGTTTGTAAGCCACCCACGGATATTATATAAATCATAAAAATCTGTCTCCTGTGGACCTCTCTCTTTCTCTCTCTCTCTCTCTTTCTCTCTCGTAGAGGGTTGTCTTTCGCTGCACGCACGGTCAAGATGTAGAGCGGGTGCCGATAAATTAACGGGATTAATTATCCGACCCTCGGATTTAACGGAGCCGAGGGATACGGCCTACCATTCTCGGCGATCTTCCTTCCACGGCTCATTACTTTCAATCGCAGCACTTCAATCTCTCTCTCTCTCTCTCTCTATCTATCTATCTATCTATCTCCTTTGTCTCTCTCTTTCTCTCGTCCTTTTTTCCCCGCTGCTCGTAATTTTTACCATAGCTACTGACGAGGTTGGGGTGGGATTAAAGAATAAGGAAGAGGAGGTCAGACTTCGTTTATATGTCTTCATCCACGATTTCATCGGCCAATGAAAAGGACGAAGTTAAGGGATAACAGAAGGGAGAGTAAGAGTCAAAGAGAATAGCTGCGTCGCCGACCTTACCATCCCTTAAGGATTATAAGGCCAATCCTGCGGCTAATTTGCGAACTCTCGAATTCTCCCTTTAACATTCTGCGATTTCGTCTTAACCATCCTCTCATCTGCCTTTTAGTCGTTTCGTCCTTGTTTTCCTTGTCTTTCTGCTCTTACGCGCAATCCTAAAAAGACACGAAAATATATACACTTCAAACAATTTCGTTTTTCCTCCAACCTATTTAATGCTGCTTTATCGTACCTGGTATAAACAATGTTCTTTCTTTTAGTTTTGCGGAATTTCACGATATTTTTTTATATTAATTGATAACTCATAGAAAGTGGAGGAGAGCCATTTCTTGCTTCTTACTTTTGGTCACATGTTGAAGATCAATGTTGACCTACTTGCACATTAACACGTACTTTCACGATAGACAGTAGTTTTCTAATCGTTCGAATTTAATATAAGTAACTGCTTCGACCTACATATCGCAGAATTTGAATAGCATTGCTGTTGTATCGAGAGAAATTTTGGGAGCATTTAAACATAGGCAAGCAGATTCAAAATTTTCCTTTTAAAGTTAATAGTAAAAAGAAATGAATTAGAACAAAACATTGATAGTTCTTACACAATCCTTATTTCCATCTTAAGAAAAGAAAAAATTATGATCCAGAATCCATACTGTAGTAATTAGAAATTACGCTATTTCGTTGCTGAAAAATTGTTCTTATACAGTGACGCTAACAATTTTCAGAATTTTAAATTTTCATAAAACGCAATAATATAAAAGTCGATTGTGCGGATAAAAACACTCACAAGTTGATCATGATTATGTATTAATTAGCTATATAAATTATCTTAATTAGTTACTACTCTGCTTTCAAGATTAGCAGATAAAAGATAAATTAGCAGAGAAAATATCGATGATTCATCGTAAGCCTGTACGTTCTAGAATTATAACCGAAAAGTGATATTTCCAAAAAATACTGAATTTTTTAGCTACGCAAATAAAGAGATTATACTGTGTCATCGCATCTTCAACAGATTAAGCTATAATCATAATCATAACCTGGCTATTACTCGGTCATTATCCTTAACCATTATTCTCGTATAAATCCTTCTGCATTTATATAGGATACGTAACAGTATTAGGACACTTTTACTGCTCTTACTGATCGCATCCAACGATCTAGTCATCATGGACAACATTATCTACGACGAAACGTCCGGCAGCTGCATGGAAACAGAATAGTTAGGCATATCCTAACCGCGGCTGATAGGAGAACAGCGTGGCTCTCCGTTTTGCTCTTTCTCTCGATCTCTCTGTCTTGTTCTCCGTTATTATTCAGGAACTTTGCTGACAGCTCTCCGGATAGGCAGATAAGAACGTCCTCTGAATGCCGAAGCGCGCACAATGCTCCTTTGGAACGACGTGTACCCACGTCTCGTGGTTACTTTTCTAGCGTACAATCGCGACGAGGCCATAGTTTACCGAATAACATGAACGTTCTTATTCCGAAATCCCAATTTTTCGTTATCCACGCAGATTTGTCGACCGCTTCCGAATTCATTTTCTGAGTTTCATCGATTGCTTCGTTGAGCATCGTTCGGTTAGATTAGGTGGATCGCGTCACATTGATATCTAATGGAAAATGACGTTAAAGGAAATGGCTATATATGTACAAAGCTGGGAAGAAGTCCTCTGAACGAAATACAAACCTAATTGATCGTTTTCGATAGAATCGATACAATCGTAAAGTTAACTGCGCGTATTAGCAGAAAGTGTCACATATATACAAAACAAAGAATATGGCATCGCGTGACAAGTCTGGCGAGATTTCTTTCCGATTCTACACGGCACTTGCATATATGAAATGTTAATTGCGACGCGAATTATGATTGTAAGCATAATGAAGATGTTCAGTATATGATTCAGTACTAAATTTAAAAGAAATAGACTTGGTTTTTAAGTAGCCAATGTTGGCAAACACGAAACTAAAAATACTAAATCATTTCAGTCTCTGAAATTGAAGGTATGTATGAGTGGAAAAACCTCAATATCACTTGATATTGGAGATTAAAAAGGAAACACCCAGCAGATCTCATAAAGGATATACCCTAACAAGCACGAAGATGGTACCCCATTGGGGGTAGCCACCCACATGATAATCAAACAGCTAAAAAATTCTACCAAATGTCCAAATTGGACAAATTGTGAATAGGAAATATTAAATAAATAAAAAAAAAACTTGATATTATATTTGAAATCATATTTCCAGTCAAGCAAAGTAATAGGCATTAGTAAAGTGGGAATATCAACGAAGACAAGCGTAGAAATATGAAAGAATATTGCAAATCAAATAAATGACACGACTTTAGAATTTGTAAATGAACTATATAATGATTGATTATATTTTTAGGATCTTCTTAAATCTTGCAATGTACTTATAAAAACATGTAAATTTTCGATATTATTAGAAGAATTTTTACATTTCATTCGGAGCCTCGTCGTATCTGTTGTTTAAAAATCCAATAAAAATTCAATATTAATTAAGGATTAATCGAAGAACAGAAGAGGGAAAGATTTCCAGGGCGAGAATGTCATTCCTTATAACGATTTACTAGCGAGGGTGTGGTTTAAATTATTCCTGTGTCGGCTGACAAATTAAGATCAGATAGAGAGATGATCCTCGAGGCTGCTGACTTTTAGATTTTCATAAGGCATCGGCCCGCCACCCTACCGGCTTCTTACATTCCACCCTCTTTCTTCCATACTCTTCGACCTCAATTTTCTTATCCGTCTGAACAGTCTACTATTTCCGTCTCTGTTTCTGAATCTTCATTCTGGCCTTTTTCGAATCAAATATTCGAACCACGTTCAAGATTTGTGAAATTTTAATACCTAGTTCAGAATTAATTATTTAATTGTACTCCTATTTCGTTTGTGGAAACATGTCATCGTTAGTCAAAAGTTGAAATTTTTTAACGCGTTATGGTGATTAGCTTTTTCAACAAGAAACGACGAAATTCCGTAGAAAATGTGCCGTGAACATCAAATTTACAAATAAGTGCTTACACATAAACCTACGTATGTATTATTCCTAATCATAATTAATTGTTTATAGAAATATATGAGGCAAAATTTTTTTTAATTAAAGCTTAATGTAGTATGACTACATCAGTGTGTTTTTATTTTTCATATCATTAAAGAAAGATGATTAATTTTATTACACACTTTTTCAACGACACACAAAAATGTTTGTATAGAATGATTGAATGTTTATTACGTCTAGTTTATATATATTATAATTCAAACAAAACGAATGTTACGCAGAGTTCTCAAAGGTTTTTCGCTCAAATAATATCCATGGGTTCTGCAAGCAAAAATGAGGAACGAAGATAACTCATCGTTTCGCTCAACTTTGTAAGCTTTCATAAAAATAGAATGAAATAGTGTGGTACTTCATTAATTTGTCTTAACGAGCACCGACATAATTTAAATAAAAAACATGGTTTTCCATTGAAACATTTAGCTTGATTTTAATATATTTTCTTATTTCATTTGCAAACAACATTTTGAATTGTTCGATTAGTAACTCCAGTATTCCTTTGCAGTGAAGCTTTTTGAAACCAAAAATTATATTTCGGAAAAGAAGATTATTCTTATGTATAAATCTTTATGTACACATATTTGTCTTTTCCTTTTTAACTTGCTATCGATTTTATCAATAATTTATCAAAATTGCAAAAGCGATATCACTGAAGTACGAAAGCTTAAATATAGTTCAATTTTTATCTAAGACAATTTTTGCTAAAATGCAAGGAAAATCGTTGACGGTACGTATGTATTTACGTGAAGCACTACACCAGTAAAATCAAAGGTTTGCTGATGTGAATTGAATAAACTTTTGCTACGATGAATCGATAACAAATCGTTATCCGTTTATTGAATGTACTAAAAAGACATACAATACAAAAAGAAATACAAGATATCAATACATTGCAATTTTCTTAATTATTTAATTGTAATTTATTGTAATTTATTTAATATATTATCTTTTTATTATTTTAAAAATAAGAGAAATCTTGAAGTAAAAAAATTAATGAATTTTCAAGTTCTGTGAAACTTATTCGATATTTATACGATTCATCCGATATCGGTAAAATAGTCCCGATTTCCTGAAGAACGTCCCTAAATCTTTGCCGCTCTCTTAACGATGTCTCGACTTTGCTTCACTCGAGAGACGAATCTCAATAACGAAAGGGATAACAGTTTGAGTTTGTACCTGTATAGTCTCGGATAAGAAGAGGCTGCTGCGGTGAAGTCGAATTTCGATGTTTTGCGAATGAACGAGCATCGACCTACGTGGATCTTTACAAGACATTTTAATTGGACAAATCCGCCTATCCTCATTAAATCCGCCCTGACTTCAGTACGATCTCCCTGTTGTCGTCCTATGCGTGTATCTCATAGATGACGAAAGCACTTCCCCTTCGTCATCTTCGTGTAGCATTGTCGACTTAAACGGAGTCGAAAGTCTGATATCCTCTGATCAGATTCGCTCATACCGTCACAGGAACTTCGATAGAAAGATCCGTTTCCTCTTTAATCATTAGTTCTGCATACTATTCGCCATGGGGAAAACGTGTCGTTAAATTTTATGTTTTCTATAAAGTTGATTTAAATCTTAGTTATTAGTTGACTCTTATAATTGTATCATTAGCTTTTTTTAATTTTGGCATTATTTAAGAACGAGAAATTTATTTGATTTCATTTTAACTGAGCGAAAATAAATTTGAAAGAAATTTGGCAACAATTTGCATCTTGTACTGAATTAAACAAATTTTAATGCAGTTCAGTGTCAGTGTATGTCACGATATGATTTATATACCAATTTACATCTAAAAAGTTTGTAGATTTTATATATAAAATGAAATGACGTTGAATAAGATTCTCTTTTAAAATGTCTGTTTATTTAAGATATATGGTCTGCTATAATATTCACAGATCTTAAATAAGTTAGTACATAATAAAGTTTTTCATATACATTCCTTAAAATTAGTAAACATCTCCAGTTTATTTAAAAACATAATTAAGATTATGAAGCGTAACGAAACAAGCACATACACTGTATTTAAAAGAAAAATGGTTTAAACATCGAATTGTATATACTATAAAATTGTAGTATTAATTTTGAAGATAAGAAGTGATAATTTAATGTTGATGTGACAAGTATAGTTCTTTGCCAAATCTGTAGAAAGACTTTGATTATTATTGTAAAGCTTGAGTCGGAGTTGACTCGACAATAACACGTTGATTTCATCTTGGGGTGAGATTTCAACCCCGCAGACTCTACGTTTCGAGACTCGCAGACACTATTACAGACATTTACGCTGGTCTGTATCATATCTTATATACCGCATCTAATTAGATATTGAATAGGACTAGGTGTTGAATAGAACTAAATATAATAAAAATATATAAAAATAATACAAAATAGTCTTTGTACGAATAAGCATTTCTCACATCGATGTATGTGAAAACTATTGTATCAATTTTAACCCCCTCCAATTTGATATTGCATATATCCAACATTGCATTTTAACAAGTTAACGCATTTTAACGATTAACTAAATGATAAATGTATCAATGTTTTCGATAAAATTACTTTTAGGTTCTAGTAAATTATGCAAAATCTTAGTAAAAATATCAAAAGATACGTATTCTTGCTATTAATAATACATAAAAGTGAAAAATTTGTCTTGCAGTTCAACAAAATTCATTCCTCAAGTAAATAATTACATATGTAACATTTACTATCCAATTATGCCTCATTGGTAGCATAAGTAAATGGATAAATAAAATAAATACTATGAAATGGGTATAATAATATCTCAATGCATCGCATGTTTGAAAAGTTTCTTTATTTATTTGTTCCTTAAGCCATAACAGACGAGGAGAAGAGTATTTACAAACAAGGAAGTATAGACACATCGATACTATTTAAGAAGGATAATGACGATGCTATAAATCATGACGTATAGTTTTTATTCGACAGTATTCTCATTATGTACACTTATTAAGGTCCATAGTAATTATATTAATTATTACGCGATAATTACAACAAAAGTGTAACCGGCGAATATGGTCACAAGTCAACGATATTAAAGAATAACAGGTTGATTAACGATGTTTCCAATCCTCCTCTTTTCTTTTCTTCCGTTTTACGGTACATAAATGATCGTGTCTTGTGACACCTTGGTTGTTCCTACTTTACGTTACATGAGGGAACGAGCTAGTCTGCATGATATGGGTGCGTTTGTGGTGATTCGCCCTCAAAAAGGGCCATTTTCAAGCGCTTGCACTTGGCCCGGCGATTCTTGAACCAAAATTGTACATTTTTTGGTTCCAGTCGCGGGAACTTTTGTCGATACGGCATCCGATTCAGCTCCTCCGTATATTTCAGAATCAACTGCGAATTAAACAAATTAAACCTCTTAAAATAATCGATTGATTGACAAAAGTAACAAAATGGGATGAAAATTATAAACAAAGTAGATTCTAGTTACGTCTTGATTCTTATTGAATTTTTGAAGTAAAAAAGTAAGTGTGAGACTGGGCATTTATTGATAATAAAATAAATAATGTAGTTTATCTTACTCATATATCTTGAATAACATCTAAATTTATTATGTTATAAACACATTGAACGTGATTTGTTTCACGTGTAAACATTTCAGAGATTTTAAACTGAACTTTATTTTCTCAAATAGGATGTTAATTTTTCGTGTTCAAATTTTAAAAAAATTTTAGAGAATAAAAAAATCTGCACAAAAATGTATTAGTACTAGATAACTTTCAATTTAATAATTTAGAAAGCTTTTGGCTTCATTTTTTGAGTATTTATTTGGCATAATTTGTACCTTTACGTAATTTTTCGTTTATTCCATCATCATTTTAAAAATATTCCTCGTGTAAATATCATAGCAATTTTTTTTATGCATTTAAACATAAATATCTATCTTTTCGTTTATACAGAATATCAATTTTCTTTTTCTTTTTCATAATCGCGTATGAAGCCTGAGAATACTATCGCTACTAAAGGAATAAGATATATTTTCCATATATTAGACAAAATATTCGGTTAATTAATTGGTTTATACATATGTCAGTATAAATACAAGCAGATATTTTATTTAGAATTGTTAAAATTTTGGCATAAAAAATATAACAAACAGTACAAAAAATATAATGCTGTTTTAAACAAAGTAGACCATTAAATCTTTCGAAGGAAATAATTCCACGAAAAAGTACGCAGATTAAGTGCTCCTTGAAATCACGTAACTTTCGTATATAACAATTTTTTACTATAATTTAAAAAGTATTTAAATTGTGCGAATGAATATGCATTAAATACTATATCGAGTGAACCATTCTGTATAAAAGTGTGTAAATTTTATCTTTTGTATTATATTTTTTTTATTCACAGCCACAGGAATTAAACGCATAATCTTTAAGACAATGCAATTTACAATTCTGACTACATCTTCGTTACAATCAAGGACATAGAAAGGATAAAATCACGTACAAGGATGTATGAAATAATATAGCGATGTTAAATTCATTTTTACTAACGTCATATTTAAAACGTACTAATATTAAGCTAAAATTAAGCTTGAGCAATCATGAATACTATTTTTACCTATTACATCAAATCAGGAAGCGAAAAAAAAAAATGTAATTCTAAATGCTAGATGAAAATATTGGCCATCATACTGTACATTATTATTGATCATTCTCGCTCGACTTGCACGAATATGTTTATTCAAAATTTCAAAAATAGTATTAGCTTCAAGCATCCAAGAAATATCGTAAAACTGTTTCAATGACTAGATGAGTATTAATGCCGAGTAGTGACAAATGTACATGTCGATGGTTAAATAGCATCGTTCAACTTACCGCGTGACTGGGATGAGTATTGTGAGTGAACCAAGTTTCGAGTCTCGGTACTTCCGTTACAGGATCAATGAATGTCCGGTTCCTTTTCCTCCTCTCGTCCAACATGCTAGTGGAACAACCAGCAGATCCACGTGGCGGCAGATAAGGTGACATATACATTATTCCATGACCAAACATTGAACTAGGAACCAGAGAAAATCCAGGTGGCAATGGACCGGTCGGTCTTGTCTCGTCGTCTTCTGAACCGGAGGATACCCTGGCATCTTCTTGTTTCACCGAGGATGGCGTTGAAGGTGCAGGTTGTTGATCCTCGGGTCTGGTTGTAAGTGACAATGGACCAACGGGTGGGCTACCAGGTGGACAGGGAGAAGGTGATGTCGACTGAAATACAAATGCATAATAATAATTACATATTAAACATCGGCAACTACGTGATAATCGTTATAACAATAGTAAATTTGCTGTACCTTATACTTTATTTAAAAACGTATGTTTACTAATTGAATTTCATTTTAAAAGCGATCAAGATTAATACTCGTTTTAATATTTGTTTGAAAAATAAATTTGCCAAAATTAGGGTTATAGTTGATTCATTATTGTAACATCGAATATTTTGCTCTTCTTTTTGAAAAAATTACAACTTTGTTTTCAATTGCATCAAGATGAGCTTTAATCAGAATCTGTTGACTCCGTATCTCTGCTTGAGGAGCAACAATTGTTTTAATTTTTTCGTGTTTCGGCACATACCTGGTTCCTTGAATCCTCTTCCTCGTCTGTACAATCTTCGCTGACAATACTGGCGCCTCTCGGACTGAGCCCAGGAGGGCTGTAACCATTGACACCCCTGTTCTCAGCCCTCTTCTGAGCGGCTCTGGCATTCTTGAACCAGTAGACAACGTTATTTACGTCCAGGGGCTTCCTGCCTCGTCGAGACTCTAGGGCATTCAATTCCGAGACGTAGTGTTGAATTTGTTGACGTGACGGGTGTTGATTCTCACCGAACCATCGCTGAAGCCGTGGTAACTCCAGTTCGGGATCGAAACTCGTTCTCATCCTAGTTTTATGTGAGTATTGAAGAAGCGCGGGATGCGGAGGACCGATCGTACCACCTGCCGATCCAATGGTACCGCCTCCGTCCGGCTGAGGGCTCTGCGTGTGATGCTGATGATGGTTGGAGGAAGGTACCATCGGGTTTAGACCTAAACCCAACTGTTGCTGTTGCAACCAAGATTCGAAGTTTCGTTTAGTTTCCTCTGATAAATCGTTTCCACCTCTACAGAGAGATAACAGTGTCATCTGCAAATCAAACAATAAGTTGTACTTGAGTAAGTGAAACAATTGCTTTGCAACACAGATGAGAACCTTCTATCAAGTTTCAATGCATTTCGTTGTTGCTTAAATAGTAAGTATGGCAGCATCCTCGTAACTTTTTCTTTGAAAGCGCATTTTCTAGGTATTTTAGTACTGGAATGTGGTACTGAGTCTTATTTAACGATTTTTGCTTATCACGTTATAGATCGGGAGACAGTGAACATTTTTGATCGCTTATTTTCGTACGCACTACTTACAGCTATTCCGATTCTTTTTAATGATGGTAATTAACAAATGAATAGTCTGGCTATTGATTACTGATGAAAACGATGTATTAAAAATATAAATACATTGTTCTTTTTTTCACATACATGAAACTTGACATGCTAATTAATACTATCAATACTATCATCAAACTTAGTAGAAAAGTAGTGTGACTGATCTCCGATTATGGAATTTGCAGTCTGGCAACGTTTTTCGATTAATAACTTCTTATTTAAAAAATTTTAATTAAAAAATACAACAGGCTTAAAAAATTCAGTTTGATTCCAAGGTATGGTACAGTTATCTTCGCACATACGAAAATTTTTTTAATCATTAATATTATTATGAAATTATGTAAAACAACAGTCTGGCTGACGCACAACGTTGAAGAACGAGTCTGATGATAATTCGAAGATTTGACAGAAAGAAGTTAGTGCACTTATATTCAACAATTTGTCTCTGGACTCCAGCAATTACTGTAGCAAACTAATTTGAAAATTTTCTTCGTTTTTGTGCATACTTGTCTTCGTTGCGTTAAAAATTTTAAAAAGGCGGAATTAAGCAAATAGACCGCGGTCACCTTCGTTCATTCAGCAATAGAGAGTTACAGCGCTCGCCAATTAATGCGTTTGGCGAGCCTGGCTTGTCTTTGGTAGTTCAAAATGACAGCCAGACTATTTTTTTTCATTACTTCATACATTGAACTGTTATGTGGCTAAATTTCAAGCGTGTGAGAATAAAATTGCGTTCCTTGTATGACCGCAAACGAAAAAACGTACGGATTTCTTGGTATTTGCAGGAAATATTTTATTTCGAATAACATTCAAACTGTCTTTTTTCCTCATTTTACAATGAGATTGTCATCTGATTAATTTTCAGCCGTACGAGAATAAGTCCACTAAGCTTCTTTTTTCACTATTTCCAGGCCAGATTAATTTTCCATTTATCCGCCAGACTTTCTTACTGAGTTTCACGATACGATTAATTACTACATTAAATTTCATCTTCACGAAGGTGTAACCAGTTTTTATTTCAAATTATTTAAAGCCTTGCCACGGTTATGTTTACCAGAAAACCGTAACTATACTTTCCATTTCTTAATAAACAGTAATAATTCTGTCTAAATAACCTTCAAATTTGGCTGCAAAAATGAATGACCAAATATGTTTACCGCCTCCCGGATTGTTATTTCGTTGTTTAGTTTAAGATTCTTTCTTTCTGTTTATTCTTGGTCGAGAACATCCCTTGTACGTTAAGATAGCTGAACTTTTTGAACAGTTTAAATTACACACAGGACGCCATTGAAATGCGATTCAGTTTTATCAGTCGCAGCTACGATTTTGGCAAACAAGGATATTGGTACAAGAAAAATGCAAGTAAAGATAATGAACATAATGTGATTCTAAGAAAGAATTAGCGATACAATAGTGCCATTAGTGATAATGATAGCAATGAAACAACTGCAGATGCGATTATATGCTACATATGAATTTGAGGAAATGTTTCAAACACCAAAGCGCCAAATGTTTGCTGAAAAGCTATGCACTTTTATATCTCATAAAGATCATAGAAAACTCACGAAGAATCGTGTCTTTTAAGAGTCGACGGACGAATGAATTCACGCGAAGGTTTCACGCGCGTTTCTCAACAGTTCATTAGATTACATGGAGAAATATATGTATGTATGCATATGAACGTGCGTACTTGTGACGATATCGCGCGTGTTTGCGCCGGATAAAAATTGATGCGTACACGCGGTTAAGTTCATTTATACATATTACAGATACATAAACGATTGTCATGCATCTGCCGATGAACGTTATTCTGTTGCTACATTTGTAAGTACGTTGCTTCCTTTTTAATAACACCGAGTGTCTGCTGAGTGCGGCAAATATAATAACAATACCTCAATTGTTTCCATTTAAGACTTGATGAAATAAGCGGCGAATGAAACAAATAAATACACTGAAAAACTATATAATTTAAAAGAAAATTATTACATTATATGCAATAGATACTTCTTTACGAACGTATGTTATATTCTCATTAGACGTACGAAAAAGAAAATGCTGTGCCGTGCCTGGGGAGTTTAAAAATTTTGTTAACAAAGAAGGGATTGTAAATGTTCGTATATAACGGAAGTAGAAACTGAACAACTAAGATATAAACTAATTATTCAAACTTGAAATGTTAAATGAAAGAGAAAAGACGAGTACTAAATTAAATACTTTCATACGTATTTGTTTTATTCACATATTAGTACAAAAAGAATTTCAGAAGCATATGTCTCAGAAGTTCATTGAAATGATTTTTAATTGCGAGTTTTGAAGTGTATTATCTCGTTATTTATTATTATGCGTAATATAAATATATACAACAAAAGTAGAGCAAAAAGCGGAACAAAATATGGTTGGATTGAAAAATGAATCATTGCTCCATAAGTAGTGGATTCAAAATTATATAGAAGATTATTTATTCAATTAAAATAACAAATGATTATTAAAAGATAAGTAATATGACAAACAATTTAACGCGTACGATGTGATTTTTACAATGCTATTTAAATTCAAAGCGACCCTGGAAATGTATGTATCTTACACTTTTATTTATACGACTTTATTTGCTTCTTACAAATTACACCCAGTATGAAAATAGTTGTTAATAATATCTATGACGTCCATAAAAATTACACAGTAATAAAGTTATAAGTATTACTGTATCGAGCGATAATACGAGTTAGGAGGGTATCGAGGTAAATATATACATATCGTTGTTCATGCGATATAATTCCACCGGTGGTGTGGTATTAAGAAGCCAGATTATGGAAAAGTTTAGATTCGTAGGAAGTAGTACGAGGTTTGACAAACGTGTGCGTTATCTGGACAATGATTTATAAGAACAAATATCTCCGCCCGCGAGGATCAAGGTGCTCGACGCCACTTTAATAACGCGGTAATCCGTCGCGTATCCATGGCACCTTGGTAGCGTCAGATACGGCGCAGAACAATTATTATCCACAGGCTGTCACCCGTTAGAATTTCTCATCCGACGAATTTTACAACCCAGCACTTAATCACTCAGGTAGGCAGTCGAGACACAAAGCGGTTGACAGGGCACGAGATTTCAGAAATCGGTTGATATACATGTAAACACCGTCGAAGAAAAAAGACGGGCCACCCAAGCTTATCTGACAACATCGCGCTGTAATTCGAGCTCTGATTTACGCCTATTTATTATTTCCAGATGACGCAGTAGCGTCAGCTGATCATCCGCAGGGTGGTAGTAAATCAATCGTCATCGCAAGAACTGATATCAAATATTTTGATGATCAAATATTCTCGACTGAACTCATATTGTCAACGAATGCTCGAATGTAGACTTTTTCGTAATACAGAGGCTAACGGTTGGATACTAGTGGGAGACACAGCAGGAAAACCACCAAGAAAATTTGTTGTTACGAGATTCTAGATTTGCTAATGTTACCAGCCGCTGTCTCTTACTTACGCATATCGTTTTTAGTACTACTTTCTCACACAGTACGTCAATGTACAAATTATTATCTCCGCTGATATGTTTCTTTACTTCTTTATAAGTAGTCATGTTGTGTTTGCTCACTTTGTCGCGATGGAAACGGATGAGGATATTACCTACAACTTACTTAATATACTAGTTGCTTGCTGCTCAGAATAATGAACTAATGTTATATATATAACGTTTCTTCTCCTATAATGGTATGATATGATAAAAATAATATGATAAAATATATGAAATAATATGATAAATAATATAAATATAATAATATAAAATAATAATATAAAAATAATATGATAAAAATATCGATGAAAAATGCTATTATACTTTCTCTTAATATATCTTCAAAAATTCTTCCTGCCAAATCATGTGTGAGGTATACATATGTATGTACGTATTTACCAAGAACAGAGCAAATCTACTGTTTTTATGTTTTGTATGCGCAACTAGAGAGAATTATTGAAATCTAACATTTATGGAACAATGAATTCGCGTTTCTGATTGATCCGAGTCTACATAAAGACCTTGCTGGAACAATGAAGCTCCAGGCAATGATACTAAACGTTAAGGAAGGCAATTCTAGGCATGACAGCTAATCATGCAAATTTGTCGAGACTTCATAAATCGGTTGGTTAGCAAGTGTTAGCTAGCGCGAATGTCGAGACTTGGCCAAATGATCGGCAGATTAAGTCGCATGAACTCGAGTCGGTGATTCTCCATCACAGCCGTTCGCCATTAGTCGACGGGCCGAAACTCGAACAGGAAACGTCTGTCAGGGAAAATTGGTAATCATAGACCACCGCGAGCGGCATTAAAGTTCAGGGATGGGCGAGTATAGCAGGATCTTCAAAGAGAGTGCACTTAGATAATGCCCGCCCGAAGGGGGTGGCATACCCCATCACCCTTCTCCTTCTTCCGATATCGAGGGGGCTTTTGATGAAGGCTGCGAATTTGGTTGAGTAAAGGGTAATCCTATCACATGCTATGAGATCTTCGTTGCCGTCGAAAGGGCGCGCTCGCGTTGCTCTCTCATGGAAATCGTACGATGATGCCTCAACCTTCGAAGAAACGAAGTCGAGTGAACCCAGTCCCTAGGATTATCTCTTCCGAGGAATTAGAAAAAATGTCTCTATTTCGGTGATTCGGTTGTTAGTATTCTTTTGAACGTGATTCTGGACAATCGATGAAAATGATCATTTCAATTACGAATTAAACATGATGTTTTTAAAATCACCTAGGTTTTCAGAACTTTATTCGTCTTGAAAATGTATATTATTTTATTCAACTGTTAAATTCTTCAGATATATGGTAAGCATAGTTAGTTATGATCAGTAAATATATTATTACGAGTATCATTTTGATAGCCACACTGTGAAATGTCCGAAGCAATGTGTATCGCGACAGAAAGTCAAGAAGAGGATTAAGAAGAAAATCGATATTGATTAAATAAATTTAAAAAATTGTTAGAAGTTACTGAAATCTCGAAGTGCAAAGATGAATCATTTCAAAACGAGTATCCTTGCATTGCGTTATGAATACATATATGTAGAGAATACTTTTATAAATATTAATGTAAATACTCGTAGGACATATGGTCACGGATAACAATGCTATAGTGTACTATATATTTGTGATTTTTCGGGTTTCGACCGTATTAGTAGTATTACATGTATTAGTGTTATTAGTACTAGTATTCCAGTTCACTTCTTCAGACCTGAAAACCTTTCACCTGAAAACGCAATGTACTAATAACACGATCGAAAAAATCACAAATATACTAATTAATCATCGTGAAAGTTTAGAATATAAAATACATACTATAGCTCCATTCTTGTTCAAATTTATTAATGGTTTGTAGTATGTCGTGTAAATGTTGGAAATGTTAGTAGATGGGCTAAAATAAGTCAAAATAAATTGTAGAATTATTAACTAACAATAGGTTTAATTAATTGGAAATGTTTCTTATATTGAACAAGGAGGATTTGGATACTGTTGTGGTTGTTTGAAACTGGGAAAACATTTATTTAAAGCAGAGATCAACGGGGATCGAGACCAAAAATCTGGCAAAGATTACTGCTAGTTCTTAAAGGACGAACAAGAGCGCAAGACGGAGGACTTCTTAATGAGATTAGGTGTCCCGAAGACAAGCACTTTCTGGTTAGATTTACATTTTAAACATTTTTAAGCGGTCTTACACGGAGATTCCTTTCGGCTGCTTGATCTTTAAGTTGTTTTTAAATTCCGCGGTTTAATGCTTTAACACCGTTAGTCGATCTTAATCTTTGTTCGGACAATTGATTGAACTTGTTGTTAATTTAATTTGTAATCTCGTGAACATTCAATAACTTGTTTATATCTTTAATTGTCATTATGATACTGCTTCACACTTGGTAATGCTATTACATTTCTAACTTAGTTACAAAAAACATTGTTTGGAAAAGTTTCCAAAAATATTATCGTAAAAAAGAAACAATGTTACAGTATAGAAATATGTAACAATATTGTGGAAATATTTAAAACAGACAAGACCAGATTTGTTTATGATATATGAATATATACTGCTATTCGTAAGTATGTGGACATTTTACTTGATTATTATGTATTATTATGTATTAATAATACATGAACGTTACTAAAATATAGGAATTAACGAGGAACTATTGATGATAGCAATATTTATTATTTTTACGTGTGGAGTCAACTGATAATGCCATATAAAATATAAATTATTTATTTAATATAATCTAATCTATTAACATAATTGTTACACTCGCGCCACATAGCTAATTTTCTTATCTGAGAATTGGATGCTCGGCTTGGATTCTGTGAGGTGAGATCAACGCGAAGCATGGACCTTCTCTGCGAAAAACCCACGTAGTGCATAGATTTCATCAATACATTTCTTCTGTTCCTTCTCCTATTACTTTTCTTTTCCTTAATTTTTTGGCTATAAAACGAATAGGAACAAGAGCTAAGTGAATCCAGTTGGACAAGAGTCTTTGTACCATAAAACTTTGGAAGATCAGGTATCAAAGTCGCGATCGAGCTTATTGCAACCCTTACTTTGTGATTTGTAGTTATAGTCAACACATAGAAATCGCGATAATTACACCGAACAATTGTATGCCCCAGTTTACAGAATATGCATATACAGTGCTCTCTACTATATACCATTATATCAAATTATAATATTCGCTGAGAAACTCCACAACGGTATACCTTTGCCGCTCGAGTAACGATTAGCTAACGTTACAAGGCCTACGAGTAACATTTCCTGCGGCTCCCAGCGTTAACCACACGTTGCATGGGTTCATCCCCGCGTATATTTTCTTTGGCAACCAGTTTAATAAGCAACGTTGAATTTACCATACTAACATACTTTATAACTTAATTCCGGCCTAATCCGGTTCGTAAAGTAATTTACGAATTTCCTTTATCTATCGATTCTTCTTAGTTTTCTGTATTTCATTCGTAACTTGACAATCAAGCGAAGATGATGAAGAAAGATGTTCCATAAGAGACATTTATATGATGTTGCTCAACGTCTACAGATGTAAATCTTTTTTATTGCATATTAACGTTTAAAAATGAATTTTATCATATCATGATATTGTACGACAGCTCTGATAAAGGATAACGTCGTCCTACATTTTTCTATGGATGAGTACTTCTATTTTTTCCATTTTATAACTTCGTAATTAAATTAAATATTTTAAAGAAACGAGCAAGTATCCACATACTTCTGGACGTTGTCATACGTATTAAACGTAAAGACACGAAAAAGCTGATTTAAAATTGATAAACTTACCTCGTCTAAAGGACAACCAGCTGAGACGAGAAGTGCATGACTATGGAGTAACAGTAATCTTAATAATTTGTTTCTAACTTCAGCCGCTGGACTAGGCGGCGGCGGCCTCGATCGGTATACTTGAATCTTCAAAGTGGCGACTGATGTTAGCTCAGCTAAAATATCACCCACTGTTAACAAAGGACCGTCCGCAACTTTTTCCATTGGCAGAGGTTTCCAGTTTCTTATGACGATACTTCCTCTAGCGCTTGGTATCAAATCGCTTGAATAACCAAGACGTACTAATGCCTCGCCTACTAAATCCTGCAAAAGCGAAAGAATTATCTTATTAATACTATTGGAATATGTGGTGAGAGTCGAAGTAAAAAACAGGGTTAAGTTTAAGCAAGTTAAAGACAGGAAATCTGTAAACTCTGGGTAAATGGCGTATCGTTTTATCCAGATTATATGACACTATTTTTATTAAATCATAGTTAAAATTATTTTTGTTAAACGTTACGCGTTATATTTGTTTCTTCTACCGTCGGGAGACTGAATTGTTAATTTATAAATGGAGATTACAAGGGAAGAACTTAAGTTACATTTTCCATTTTTTATAGAGTATCAGTCTTAAAATCAAGTACATTGTAAATTAACTTTATGTTATCAAAAATATCTTTCTATTTCATTTTAGAGTTAAATATGTACTTTTCCATCCTTGTAATTTAAAAAATATCGCCTGTCGTATTATTAAAGTATTCAAGGACATTTAAATACTGCTTGTTTTGTAAAGCATAAATTGTTCTTAGTTATAAAGTGATATTACAATAAAAAGAAAATAAACAGAAATGTACTTATCATGTACTTTTTTCTCGTAATATTCAAACAGCTAAAATTGAAAAAGAACTTTGGACCATTCTTATGTAGAAATTATGCTTGTAACTATTATGTTTATTAAAATTTTATATTTGCTGATTGAAGTTATTATTTTCCGAAAAATGAATGCCGGTGTTTAGAAAGTAATACTTTATTTTACATTAAAAAAGAAGAAATACTCACTTGGAAAGGCATAGCCACAGGGATGATAACGTAAGAATCCGTTTCTACTTGAGGCCTCCGCCAGTTCTCACGAGAGTTGCTTACATGCGTTTCTACGATATTGTGAATCGTCTCGACTACACAGTGCACTGGAAGATTTTTTCCTGAAATCAACATTGTTTTCTTTCTTAAGATTCTCTCATATAACATTCGCTCAAACATGACATTCGAGTTTATATTCATATAAATTAGTAAAGTGTTAGTTCTTTTCATAAATAAGAAATGATTTGTAGAAAATCTTGATAAACTTGTTGCTATAACGATTTTCTCATTAAAATACTTTAATGTTTAGTATTTGACGTAATATGATAAATATAAATAATAATTCTAATAGCAGTAATAATAAAAGTAACCTGCTTTAGAAAAAATTAAATATCTATATAAGTTATTATCCGTTTTTGACTAATGTTAATTAAATTAAATGTACAGTTTTATTATCAAAGAAACACGATAATCCGTGTTAATGATAATTCACAGAGTAAAAATTTAATTAATTACAATATTTGTATATATTTCAAGATAACTTGTAGTGCTGTATTATAATAATCTATAATTCGACAATTAGACGGCCGATTCGAACGTAATACGAAGTCAGAGTATTTCGACAAAAGTTTTCAATCGTTCAAAATGGAGAACAGGGCTTCTTGAACAATCAAGCTAGTTCCGGCTCTATACATTCGACCGACAATAGGCACACGCTTTCGCATTTCAGGATTTGAATTCGAGGGTCCAGATGATTCGTGAAGCTGAAGATCGCTGAGAGAAGTCTAACTCTCGTGCTAAGCATATGCAGATCCACTCGTCTATCCCGAGACAATAAGAGCTGGGCGATGGCACAATAGCTGCGATCCTTGTGTAACCCTGACTTAAGTCCCAGAGTCTATCCCACTTCAGGTTATAATCCCAGACTTCTACGAAACTGAGGAAATGGAGAACGAGAGGAAACAACGAAAGAAGGAGAAGGAAGGAAACTTGGTTTTGCCGATTTCATTCGGAGAACAACGAAATACTTATTAATCAAAATACCGGCGGTATCTCTCTACTGAAAATGAAACGATAACTGTAAGTAGTTGTTCATCCCGGAAATACATATTGTGTCGTACTATTAATTATCTAGGATATATATGTGGCGTTTTTTATTTTAATTTTCCATGCAATAGGTGTCAATTATTCGTTATACGAATACACAATCAGTAAGGAATTAAGTAATTGAGAAATCGACTCTGTTCTTTTTTTTGTCAATTTTTAATGTTATAAGGCAAATTATTTTGCTACGATATACGAGCATAAGAAAAATAGGTAGTCGTATTAAATAGGTAATTGAATAATTATATGTAAATATAACCAATAAATTTTTATATAGTTGTCTATATATTAAAGGATAAAATTTCTGTAATGTCATGAATACACAAGCAGAAGGAAGGATAATTTCTACATTGTGCTCTACTAAATATTTTTATCATCTAATTACTAATTTCCTTTGTTTCCGCGTTTCAATTATACGAATTAAATATGAAATATCGAAGTTTACCACGAACTATTTTCAATATGCATGATTTCTTCGTTATGAACGTGTTGATCGACTTACATATTAAATCATAAACTGATATAGGATGTTCTCAATACTCGGTGATGTAAGGTGCTAAGTCTACCAGTAAGATGACCAACAAAGGATTTACTGCCGGTGGCATGATATTAGGTATTAATGCCCTAAACTTCCATCTAATACGCTGGTTGCTATAGGGTCTACCCCCAGGATGCATAAGACAGGTCGTACCTAGGAAGACCGAAAGCTGACCAGTGGCCACCTTAATCCAGGGACGTATAGTTTTCATTAAGGTGCCCTGCCCTAGCGTCGTCTCTGTATGGGGATCAGCTGGTTTAAGGTAGGCATATACTCCGCAGATTTGACCACGACCGGCCGTATTATGCGGTCTGTTTATTAGCAAGCTTTCTTGATACGCACAGATCCGCTGCTGTAATCTACTGCTTTGATATTTATTTCGTCAATTTTTAATATCACAAAATGTATCGCGTTCATTTTATTTTTCTTATTCTTTCCGTTATAAAATATCCATAAGAACGTGTTTGGTTTTTAAATAAATATTACTAGAATCAAGGTCATATATAGTCAATAAAATAACATCTATATAATAGATAATAAAACTTGAAAAGTTTATTATTAAAAGTTTATTAAATTTACAAGTTCGATTTAGGTGACATTAAATTAAAGAAATACAGGTATGGCAAAATGTATTGTTAATATCCGTTACGATGTTAATGTTCATTGTGCTTGATGTTTCGCTAAAAATATCAGTAACGTAGCTTTCCATATATTTTTTGTTTTCAATACGCGAGAGAGAAAGAAAGAAGGAGAAAAAGTGTCAACCACTCATCCGCAAAATCTTTAATCTCTGCAGCGGCAAAGACATTTCTCATTTCTGGTGCAGACCCTATCGGGCTTCCGGTTATCTCCCCGTTTGCGCTGTGAAGGAAACACGACGGAAGCGTCAGGACGGTTCGTCTTTGACAGTTCTCGCTACAAGATAAGATTCATCCCAAAGACAACCCTTGAAGAAACGAAACAACTTTTCTCTTGATAGATTTCTCTCGTTTACGAAAGTTGCTATATTTTCAAATCGATCAATGAACGACTTAATCTATCATATTTGTGTTTAGTATCTATTCTGCACGTATATTGTATATATTTTAATGATCCTTTGAAGCGTAAATCGCCTTTTTTACGAAATTGGAGAGATTGAAATTAAATTTCGGACGTGTCTTTTCAGAATACGTTTGTAAAAAATATTCAACGGAAAAGTTAAAAATAATATCCAGTTACAAGCTAAAACTTAATAATCCTACGTAACTGCAAATGAGTACTGTAGTAAAATACCGTCTTTTAAATTTTGAAATACTCGCATATAAATTTTAGCAAGTAATTATTTATAGTGCATAACATCTGTATTATATGAATCTAATATTCGTAAATTCGCGTAGAAAATAAATAAAATTGTATTAAAAGATTATCATTTAATTTAAAACATCTCGTATCGAATAACTATTGTTTATAAAAAAAAACTTGACGGCATGACTGTTATTAAGATAAAATGTATTTCAGAAAATGAAATTGTACAGTATATATGTATAAGGAAATATATGAGCGATTCGATAAATATAATATTTGAATATACCTTGTAAATGTAATTCACATAGCTAACGTTTAACGAAGTTCTACACGATAAATTAGCGGACTGGTTCTTGCACCCATTGCCAAGTCGGCGGTGCAGATACAAGATAAAAAGTTGGAACATATTTTTCGACACCCCGTGATCACCCATTCCACGCTACCGTGATAATGGGTTCTTTAGGTGCACACGGAGCTGCCAGGGGAAAGAGACGAAAAATCTTTACTGAATATTTCTTCTATATCTTCGACCCCTGTTCCTTCTTAGGGGATGATTATTTATAATATCAGATTGGTGAGAACGTTTTTAAATCACTGTCGAAAGATCCTCAGGATCATTTAGATACATCGATAGAGAAAAGAAAATTCCTTGCCTCGTTGCAGAGAAATTTTGATTAAGTAATTTACGGTGGAAAACGAAATTTTTTTTCATTGTTTATATACACACACATATGTATAATACACATACGTATACATACACATAATTCTATTATATATTCAATTCTATATTTATATTTATACCCATGAAATCTGCAAATTACAGAGTGGAGATGGATTGAGATTAACTACGATATTTGTGCATTTACATTTCGTTTTAATATAAATCAGTTCGTTTGTACTGCAAATAATTCGTTGGAAATACATATTACGTGTAATTGAATGATTTTTGTAACGGTATTATAGAAATCAAAATATTATGTTTGTTCGAACATTTGATAAATACTGCCAACAATTTGCATTCTTTGTTCCAAGAACAGAAATCCGCACCAAATCTAATGTTCTACATCCGGAAGAGCAGAGCTATGCAGATGACTCGTAGTACGGCCAAGTCTTCGATCCTAAGGTTTCCCCTTCGTCTTGGTGACTTGGTAATCCAAGACGATTTTGTCTAATCTCTCAAAATCGAATCAAGCTGTGCCCCGAAGCCTCGACTAAAGAATAGGGATATTAGAATCCATGTTTGACGGTAAAAATTTAAACGAAAACAATTCACAGGTAAATGAAAAATCTTGTCTATTTTTGTTGTATAAAATAAAAGACAATATCGCGAAGGTATTTGCAAATGTTTTCTACATGTACAAAGAAAGTACCTTTTATTGCTGTAATAACCTAGGCTAACGTAGGAGACATAATATTCGTGCACGAGCAAACGTCTAAATTATTCAGTGTTCGTCTATCTTGTCGATTGCAAATAAATCTGAATCTATAAAAATGTTGGAGGCAAACACGTCCTAGCACGTTACAGAATTTGCGATCTATGGAAGTCTGCCACTTCCGTTCTTGAAACTTAACCTAAGCGCGTACATTAGAAGGAAAGTGTGGGCGTTTTTGGTATCTGAAGCTGATCCGGCGGATGCCGGCCTTTACAGATAAGCGACCAACTCTTTCGAACTCTTTATCTACACCCGTCCTCTTTCGAAGTCTTTCCCTTTAGCGTTTATTCCATCTTCCGTGTCGTGCTTTCAATTTTATCCCAACGTACCATATTGTTTGCAGCATGATTAAACATTTGTAATGCCAATTTTCATGCTCCGTCTGATTAATTTAGAAAATATCGATACAGTGTAACATTCGGTTCGTAATAGTAATGCAACGCAATTTAGTATTACAGATCATGCGTTTCCATTATGGATTAAGCGTTGCGAAAAATGTTGCGATCAAGAAGAATCTTCGTAATGTTCGCGACATAAAAAATCAGAAGTTGATATCGCTTGGTCGTGCTCCATTTGCGTGCATGCAAAGGCTGTGTCCGTGAGTTCGCGTGCGATTTAAGCTCTACAGCACCGCTAAGCTCGCGTTGGGGAGAAAGCACCAGATAAGATGTAATGAGATAACCTCACGGCTAGTGTGGCTTATAAGATCACCAGCCACGCGACGAAACCTTCTAAATCTAAGTGTTAGCCGATTCTTAGAGACAGGATCACGCACCGTGCTAAAAAACACATCTCAATACCGTACTCGACGCTTTTTATTTCTTGTCTTTTCATGACTTTTTATCTCAGTTAATTTGTGTACTAGATGTAGAAGACGGAAAAATGAGAGGGACGAATATAACAAGTTTATATGTTATATGTAGAATTTAAAAATATTTCCCAATTTGCTCCAAGTTCTTTTGTAAAAATAATGCAGGGATGAGAAGAATAAATCGCATCAAAAGTTTGAAAATAAAAAACATGTAAGCTTTAAACGGATGAAAGAAAAGTGTGTGACTGGCAAGGATGCAGAGTTAATATGTCTTCTTAATCTTTTATTTCGGACCATTTTTGATATAACAACGTGATCTTCCCTTTCTCTCTCTCTCTCTCTCTTTCTACTGGACTCATTAGTTGTGTCGTGCAAATATTAATCTCTTTGTATTTCGCTGAACCTCGATCCGAACCTCCGAAGTGCGTTTTACTCCATAGTCGAGATCATTCTCTCAACGTATGCGTCGCCGTTGAATGAAAGCAAGGGTGAAAACTTGCCCTAAGACGCTTAGAGAGTAAGCTCTTATACACGACAGAGAATAAGAGAAGGGCGTTGTTCGCTCGTACTCCGCTAACGTTTCCTTGTATGTATATCCGTTTCTATGTATATAGGTGTTTTGCATATGCGTGTATCTATATGCGGAATATGCGAGTGTACGCGCGCTTACACGCACACACATCACGAGCGAAGAGTTTGTTTTCCAACATCTGCACAGGTTCGTACGATTTCGCGTCGTTCGTCGCGGTAACTGACATTTGTGTGCACGCACTATACCCGAAAGATTAAAATTACTTTGGTAAACTGCGTCGAACGAAGGAAAAGGAAGGAAACTTCGTAAGATACTAGAAGGGAACGGGGGGCGGGCGGGGACAGGATTCTCGAAGAGGGAGAACGTCTCGTAAATTTCTCGACTAAGGAGCTTAATTTGGATTTTCGGTAACGAGTTATTGTAAGCGCCAACTCATTGGGGGATGATTTAAGTGGCACCAAGGACAGGTTCCGGTCGTCTATTACCGATAGGCGATGGACGGATTATTCGTTGGATTTTCAAGAACAATATCGTGAAACTTCTTATCGGTACCAGTCTGTCGCTTTCGAAAGTCTTGCAGCGTATCAGAGAAGACAGCTAACATGAGATTCGGTTTATTTGTTTAATTTGAGCCTGAGATATCGGGGTGGAAGCTGATGGATGGATTTTTCCCTAGTTATGCAATGTTAACCAATATTGTCTAGAAATAAGAATATGCTGTTTGCGGAAAAACAGCAATGTCTGCCTGATGCATAAATTTAATTGATTTCTTTTAAACAAGTAATGATTTCACTTCGATTCTGGGTACAATAAACGTAGTAGCGTAAACGACGTTAAATACTATATGTTAATTTAACCAGTTATATCAGGATGTTTTTACGCAGGGTTTATAGTGCTAGATTAAGAAACAGAGATATGTATATACGAAATGTATATACCGCAGCAAACATACCGTGTTTATGTACAATTCAATATGTGAAAAACATTCGAGGAATGAGTTGTTGTACCGTTGTACTGTACTGTACTGGATAGTACTTTTAAGTAGGCTAGCAAAACAAATGATACTATCTTATTTGCTCTAAGGATAGCTACACATAGGTTGACATTTCTCGATTTTGTATATATGGCCATTCCTACACGTAACGTGCGAAATACAAAGTTTGTTACCTGAATCGAACATATCGTTTGTATGAATTTGCTTCATCGCTTTTGAGCATTGAATTAATTTTTGCGCTATCTTTTATATGGCGGGTTGTACGCTAAATATTATATTCACGTCACGTTTCTAAAGAATATAGGTCATCCTAAGCATCTGCAATATTTTCGTTATTGTTCGACTATATGGAAACAGTTTGCAAAGTTTAACGATTCAATAAGCAATAGCTTCGTCTCTCAAGACTTTAAGTTGCGAAATTTCAGGCTCTCGGCATTGATTTAACACTTTCGCTACCGCCGTTTAAGGCAAAAGTCGCTGTTCGCAGCTCGAGTTTCCAATTTTCAGCATGTTACATAATATGTCATATATTTTTACGTATATATGTAATAATAAAAAAGATGATAGGTAGACGATCCAAGGAGCTTTTAGAATGCGTCACGTATGTGTGATTATAGGACTGTAATAAGCAACTAGTGCGTCACATACGCGTTGTAGCGAGAGGATAAACAAGATAACATATCCAACAAATTTTATTGTTGCATAAAATTTATCAATTGTACATACAATAGAGACCTGTATGACGCGAACGATACGTTCCGCGTATATGTATATTTTATTTAAAATGCCATAAAAAATGATCGCTGTTCGTTTTTACACACTTTGGAGAAACAAATCAAATGCTGTTCCTTATTTATGGATAATCGTATGATTCTCGATAAATTCACAGGTGGTTGGGACACATACGCATCGGTTCTTTCCTTGTACGACAACAAATTAAATTTTATTTCGAAGTATCATATCCTACAGAATAAAAATCGTTTCCAAAATTGTGTACGATTATACAGTTACAATTTATTAATGTATTAAGTTATCAATTTATTTATTTATACAAGTTAATGGAATTCATTTTTTCATGTACGTATAAACAATGTAAATGAAACAATGTGCCGTTAAAAATTAGTCGAAGCTCAATATATCACACAAGTGTAATTTCATTCTTTTCTAGGAGTAATGTTCTTATGTGTCGATGAATTGTCTCGTTTCAAAGAATGTAAAAGTCTAAAATTTCAAACTCTCAAAAGTTGTAAAAAAATATAGATAATTTTAAAATTTCGCAAATTGGAATGTTGACAATCATTTTCGCTTAACGTGGGATTCCTTGCAAATGTCTGACGTATGCCGCTGTACTGTTTTCGGCTAAAGCCAGTGTTTACACCGCAGGAATTTCCTGTAAGTGTCAGACGTTTATATGTCAATGCATTGAAAAAGCGTGCTTCTAAATGATTTTCAGCTATCGTATTCGCGTCAGATGTACACAATTGGAAAATTGTAAGAAGCCCTTTCTCGAAATATCTGTTCCTACTAGATAGAGACATTTAATCACAGTGTTAAAAGTAAAAAATTAATATAATTTATATAGGACTGCATGTAAAATTTCTGAAATAAATGAAGGACGAAATATATTTGACAAATAGAATTTTTATTTTATATTCAAAACAATTGAAGAAGAAAAAAGGAAGGAAATTAAAAAACGCATTATAGAAAACCTAGGCTTTCTTTACAGTGAACGATGAAAGAGAGGAGAAAGACGATTTTATAAGAGGAAGAGTAGAAAATATTTTTTCTACCTGTACAAATCACTTTGTTTAGGAAATTATTTCACAAAGTTTTTCTTATAAGAAAGCAATTCTCGTCAAAAAAATATCAGATGATTCGCAATTGAGAAAAATTCAATTATCGTTTAGACATTTTGCCTAAAAAAAAATTCATTAAATATGAATACAAATCTTACGGAGAGAATTATCAAAAAATATTTTTTAACGCAATTACTCAAATTGTTTTTAATGTAATTACTCAAATTGCCATTTATAATTGTGCAAGATATGCAGTGCATCCTTAATGTCGCACAACCTTCAAGATATATCCTATTTCCTAGAGATATATGTACCTTACGGCTATAATAAGGAGAAAGTTATTAAAGATTATTTAAAAGAAAGAAGCGCTAAACGGTATGAAATGATTCAGCCTGTGGTTGACAACCTGATTTAGAAACGGGATGGAGTCCTCCACGAAATCCTCAGAAGGAAGAGAGCTGATCCTTCCGGCGACCGGAGAGTCCTGCAGAATGACGTAGTAATCCCACGGGAGAGCCTCGGCCTTAGCCTTAGCTTAAGCCATAAGGGTTTGCATACACGCGCAGAGAGAGAGACCGGCACAAATCAGGATACACACACAAGCAAACGTACTGTATACAGTGGCTTGCACGCGTCCTTAAAATACGGATATACGCGCAACACGAATGCTCCTAATCCACGAGGGTTTCAGCAAAACCTGAACCCGCCATCGGCCGAGGAACACTTTGGATTTAGCTATTCCACTTGCTCGGACGATCTAAAATATTTAGGGAGATCGATGAGAGCTGCGTGCGTTCTGAAGTAACATCAAAGACGATCGGATATGCAAAGGAACTGAGCAAGATTCCTTCTCGACTTGCCATGGAAAAATAAACGTTTCAAAGAGCTTATAGGTTCCCAGAGGACCGACGAGTTTCATTTTGCTAATGATGTTTCAAACCTCCATCTTCCAATTTCTTTCAGTCTCGTCCCTTTCCATTTTGTAGAATATTAATAAATCTTAACATTGTGTTTAATTGCAAACAGCAAATATTTATGGAGAATTTTTCAATTTAATATATTACGTATTACTAACGTATTACGTATTACGTATTACGTATTACGTATTACGTAATATTTCACGTTACCATCGACGTAATATCGACTATATTACATCATATGTATAATTTACTTATCTTATTCCCACGTTTCTGCTACATTTTTGTTCCTAATCGCTCTTCTTTCGCACAACTGGAAATACCACGCAAGAAGGGTTATAATTGAAACACAATAGTTTCGCCAGTTCTTTTGAACAATGAAGGCATTTTATGCGACATTGTGCTAAGGCACGTAATCTTCGGGGGTTTCTCGGGAAGTGACGCTGGTCGGAGCAAGCTAAGGTCGGTAAGAGAGAGGGGTCGAAGAAGACGGCAGCCACGAGCATCGAATCGGTGATGGAAGGGTGAAGGCTGGAGGAGGGTAAAAGGGGAGGGTTAAAGGGCTCCTTAGCGGAGATCTTAGGCAAATCCAGCGTGAAATCGCATCAGAACATCCCCTTGCCAAAACCACCACTTACTCGTACCATCCTTGCTTGATATCAGTGGTATCCGCCTAAGAAAATTTTTATTGCTATTTTTTCTTCGGTCCTCTAAAAAAAACTACGTTTACGCACTGCTTAAATATTATATAACGTCATAAACGTTAGGGTAACTTAGGGTAAAAGAATCGTCGCTATTATAAATATTTTGTGATATTTACTTGTGTTGAATTTTCGCCTACTACGATAGATGTACTTTTTTTACATATTCATTTAGTTAATTACCATACGCGTATACCTATTACATATATGCCTATTATACATAATATAACTGTTAATTGATTCTTAATATAAGTTTTTATATTCAATTTTAACTTCGAAAATATAACATGGGTAAATTCCTATACGTTGTTACGTATTTGTCACGCAGTTACAATTCCTGCACATCATCAATTGTCGCTATCTGATAGAATTCCCAGCAGGGAATAACGGATAATAAAGTCTCACCTCTGTTTTGAATCGTCACGGTGCTACAGGTAAATGTGACTTTTGACGAGCTGACGACCATAAGGCTACAATTACTCAAGACTTTAGCCAGCGCACTATCTCCAGCACTCGCATTCTTCCTTTTCTCTTCCACGTTCTTGCCACGGGACCTTTGTCGGAGCTTGCTTCTCTTAATCAAACCACGGAGAGAAAAGACATTAAAAGCCGCGGAGAGACCCCGTATCTCGCTTCGAAATAAAGTTCTAGTCAACCAGGGAAGATAAGGCTCCCCCTCGACGCTGCTCTCTTTCTTCTACTCTTATAGGATCGTTGTCTAAACGCACTCTATTATTACAATACACTCAGCCGAGCTCAACAGAGTCGCGTGTGATTTCTTCTTCCACGGAAGGTTATGTCGTATCCTATGAAAATGTTCCCCTGGCATTAGATAACACCTTAATGATCGAAGGTTTAATGCATTCCCTACTTCGTGGAAGTATTATTCTTTTCTTTTTTTCAAGCTTCTCTAAATTAATTAAAAAGTTTTGAACTTTAAGAATCAAATTCTCTTACGAATAAACACTGCCTTTATTTATTTTATCGTTATTCGGATATGTTAGGATTAAGTTTTACTACTTAAATCTATGCCAAATACTGAAGCGTACACTGTAATCACTCACAATCAAACTTTATTGTTGTGCTTATTACTTCCAAACATAGAGCTTGAAAACATAAGACTTTCGAATATAAACGTAAATAATATTTTCTCATGACGGTAGGAGAAATTTTTGAGAAAATAATTTTCTACTGTAAAACGACATATGATTAAACACGAACTATTAATTATTCTGTTCATATCATCTGTTCTTAACACGACTACGATTCTAATAAAGTTAATTACTTCGATCATAGTTCAAAACATTTACGTGAAATTTATTTATTCCCTCTTATGAATTCGCATTGCTAGTTTCAGCATAATATGTATCAAATTGAAATGTAAATAAAGTTACCGAAAAATGTGTATAATCTCTAATACGTAATCTATAGATTATCACAAAGGAAAATAACCTAATACATATTTCTTTAATATAGATTCTGAAACGAACCACTATATAAATATCATAACGAATACTATACTTTTTGATGTTTCATACCTTTTTGTCTCGCACGCGCATTCTATCTGTCTCTTTCGCCTTTTAATTCCCCATAAATGCATAAACATCCACAGTCTATCAATTACATATTTTATCTTTTTCTCGGTGAGCAGCAGAAGCTCGATAAATTTGAAACTCTTGTTTCTGTAATATGCATTACAGCAACGAGTTGCATGCAACGCATAGTTCTTTGTTTCGTGGTCTTAAACCTGCAAGAATATTTGCGAAGAAAAACTTATCACTTACGAGAAGCCTAATACGCAAGTGTATTGGTCGGGAAATCACTTGAACGGATCGAATCGCGCGGTCACCGACGCGCCGTTCTGGTAAGCCGCGCTTTCGCGAGCATCGTCTTCGACGCGAACAGGAACTCGAACTAGATCTCTGCGTGAATACATCCAGGTGAATACATAATGTGTAATCCTCGGGGTATGCGGACTCGGCGTCTTAAGCTAATCTTGTTAGGCGTTCTAAGCCTTCGGCTGACCCTGCGGAGCGGACTTTTAATCCCTTAACACGGCTACGCGCACGAAGATTTTGCATAAGAAAGAAATAGGATTGCCCTGCCCCTGTTCGAAGGTGACGAGCCGTTTTCCGTCTTCTTTCGCACACTGCCAATGTGTTTCTTAAAGAATCGAAGTTCCGTGTTGCATACGTTCAGATCGGAAACCTTTTCATTCGAAAAAGTAGCAGATGCCAAGGGGCTCTCTTTATTTTATGCGATCTCTTTTTGCGTCACCTTAGAAGTGTTAGCTTAGAAAATTCATAGAAGTGTAACTTTTCTTTTACTACAACGGAGCAGCTGGCAACATGCTATGTTTAATTTTATGTCAGGCGCAAGATAATCGTTTGGTTACATTCGTGTAATCGTGTACGTTACAGTACATAAATTATGTTAGCATCTGATGCAATTTGATATAAAAGATTCGTATCTTTGTTACATTCTCTGAATTATAGTATAAAAGTGTTCCATAACTAGGGTTAAATAAAACACTGGTAATCTTAAGCTGAAATAAGTAATATGCCTGCATATTACGTTGCTCTAGCTTTGTATTTATTTGTAAGAAATGGCTGACGCTTTGTAAAATCTATATGCTCTTGTAGAATGTAGGTATATAGAAACACGTGTTTTAATCGCTGCAATTGTAAAACCTTAACGTTGAACAAACTCAGTTTATAACTACTTAAATTCACTAGATCCAGGTATCTTCGTAGAACTTATTTTTATCCAACTCCAACTATTGTTCTTTTATTTATGTATCGATATTTACTAACTGTACGCAGTTGGCCGAGATTCAAAATTATGGTTCAAAATTAGGTTAGTGTGGTTTTATTTAAAAAATATATTTTATCTATTTATTATATAATATAAATAATATAAAAATGTCCAAATATGTATAAACGATAGATTAACATTGAGGAACAGATTATTGATTCAATTCAATGGGTAAGTAATTGCATCAGTTCGCCGATATTTTAAGTAAAAACATAATTGACGATTGCCGAAAGAGCGATTCGTTGTTTCTTATCCTGAAAAAATTTCAAAATTGGTATGATGTTTAGTTGATTCGGTAAATGTAATATCAGAAGTGCTAGAAACGTTTAAAGCACAGAGTGGACCACATTGTCTTCATTATAATTTATCATGTTGTTAGTGAATGGATCAAAATTTCAACATAATATGACTGAATCTCACGACTTTTTATCTTTGCATAACATGTGCCGAGGAAATTAATCGATTTTGGTACGAAAATATCTTCATATACCTCGCTCCACATTTAATACAATTTAATCGTGGATTTGTTAAATTTCATATAAAGGATCGAGATTCCCTCTTCCATTTTCAATTATGATACGCCAATAAATTTTACCATGAAAAAACTTGAATAATTGAAATATCGAATAGTAATTATTTGATGTAAAATAATAAACTTAACGTGTACTTCATATCCGTCTGTACTAATTAGTTCAAATGTTTTGCAATAATTCCTGGTGTCAGCACTACAATGTCAATAACAGAATTCGAAACTTTATACTTACATAGCACACTTCTGATAATACGAAGTAAGCCAAATTACTTTTCGCATAAACGGAAATGCTTGTACATATTTTTATAACATACAATACAAATTTAACAATTTTATAATATACAAATATTTAACATACAATTTGGTAATTGTGTTTCAAAACCTATAAGATTGAACTTGAAGCTCTGGACTCTGCAACTCACATAATCTATGTTTATAGCTTTCAAATTTTATTTTATTTGCTTGTCGATATGCTACTTATTTTATCTTGTTAGTACGTTATTATATCGATAGTAAACGTTTTATCTACCAGAATAATTATCCCCCAAGTTTCAAATTAAATTAAAAATCTGTAATCGACATTAAGAATCTCTTCTTTCACTGGTGTACAAAATTTTGGCTGCAGGGGTTTAATCATGTCTGAAAATTAAGCAGTTAAACATAAGTATTTAAATTCGGACGATGAGAATGTGAAAATAATTATGATATCAGCTTTCGAGTGGAGAAACTCTTTATAATTCGTCGCGGATCCAGTATACAGTTTGTTTGTCCATGCGCGTTGCAACATAAGGAAAAAGCAATTAACAAATCCTATTAAAAATAAAGTCAGGAGACGTTGTCGGCGGAGACTTGATGTTGTCTTATATCTATATTTATAAGAGTCTTAGAATATTAAGGCTCCAGAAGAGACTATTATGATTATACAATGAGAGCAAATTCGTAATTCAACGACACATCCTTTCTGTTTTCTATCCTGCTTCAGGCTATTCTTAAGGTTCATAAGACGACTTCAAAAGAAAATTACCGTTATTGAAATTTAGTCGCCTTAAAATTTATTTCTATTAATATAAAAGTTTCATATTTTCCTTGATCTATTTATATATGCAATAAGATATTTGTCTCTGTTATAATATCCCTACAAATCCAAGATCGATACGGTTAAAACATATTTGCATTTATCATCATGTAACATATTACATTATAATAACACAGTAATATTCTTGTGTTAAACAATATAAGCTTTACTTTGTTTATCTTTTCTAACAGGGTAGTAGTATTTTTTTTTAATTGGAGAGCAAACAAAGATGCAAATAAAAATATGTTGCTTGAGTGAATAATTTGTGGAAACATCTAATACATACCAACATCCTGTATTAAATATTCATATTTTACTTAAATTGGATAAATATGTGTTATGTAAATATTGAAAAATTATTGAAAAATATTTATTGAAACATTAAATAAAGATCTCGTATGCTAATGCCTTTTTTAACGAGCCTTATATTCTATATACAATCTTCTAGTGATAAAAGACGAAGAAACACGGTAAAAATTTATTTAATATCTAATATATCCATTATAATGATTACTGGCGTCGCATAAAACACGTGTAAAGTATCTTACAAATATTACTCAAATTAAAATGTTAATGCATACCTTACGCCAGACGTGTACAAAAGTTAATATGTAACATAATAATTTATAGTCCCACATGTGCTAGAATGGCTGAGGAAAATTCGGGGTATTTGTCTTGCTCCTAAAGATTTTTTTTACTTGGAATCTAATCGAATAGATGCCCGGGAATAAACATTTAAAGCGTGATTACGGAAAGGGCCGGAGGCACCCATCGATGACATCACCTGCCCCATCGTGAGCCTGAAAGAGGAGAAAGATAAATCGAAAACAGGATGCAGAGGCGTGGATTTTCGCAGAGGCCGACGTGGTGGCATGCACACACAAACTCGTATCCACCAGTACATTGGAAAACGTAGTTGGAGATACAGTGGAAAGAGAAAGAGCGAAGATGAGGGGATCAGTGTATACCTACACGCGTCATGGTACACACGAGAGTTAATGCCACTCACACACCGTTGCCACCTTCGAGGATTATCCTACGGGGATATTTTTGATCGTGCAATAATCCCTAATACGATTTACACAGCTCGTGCTCGCAGGGACGCACACATTATTCGCTGACGCCCATAACCATTCGCGACATTGCACCTGACTGTCGCCAGGGCGCCTCGCGTTCCGCAAGAATTTTAATTAACCGATACCGATGTCGAATAAATCATCTTTTTATTCGAGATAGTTTACATTGTCTTTCGGAGAAATATTAATAAGCAGGGGCTGTACAATTTGTTATGGAAAGCTCGAAGATAATGATTCAGTGATAAATCGTACCAGCGAAATATGATTAATATAAAACGCTAATACTTGTGTAGCCGAGATAGTGAGCGTACTAAGTCATAAAAAGTATACAGCCAGAGTACTGGTATAAATTTAAATAACGATTAAAAAGCAAGTGCTGAAAGATATAAATAAGTTTTGAACACACAGCTGGTGTACGTACCTTAAGGTTGTTTTGGTTGGTTATGATTTAACGGCGTAAAATACGTGGCTATTGTTATAGTTTAGGAGGAGAGATACTCATATAGTTAATTATAGACGCATGATATGTAATGTAGCAAACAACTTCAAATGTTAAGAGGGATTGACAATGTGAAATATTCTACAGTTTCATTAAATTCATTGAATCGTGTCTTTTAAAATCAATGATTTACAAGTTTTGGGATGAAAAGCTTTATTAGTAAGGCATCGGACTTCGCTAATCTCGCGGTATCGTTTCGTCTCTCCTGCTCTAGGTATACTGTATGTACGAAAAGATTATTACCTTACGTTAACGTATATTTTAGTTCCTATTTCTTCCCTTTAATCTGAAACATATTTGTATTCAACATAGTGTAACATATTATATTATGATAACATACAATATGCATTACAGGTGTAGTGTAATAAACATATGTTTTTTTATCGAAAGATACTGTTATTTTATCGAAATATATATATAAAAATTATATAAAATATCTAGAAATATATAAATATATAAAAATTTCGATAAAATTGACTTCATACGTATTTATCCGTGAAAGTCAGCGAGCAATAATTTAAGTTCTATCTTGCAATTTTAAGAACAATCTATAAGAATCTCAAGAACGAAGAGGGTAGTTCTAATGAAAATTTTTATTTAACAAGCACCAATGAGATCTTTGACAAGAAAGATTAAACTACTCTTTGATGCTACAATGTTAATTCAATTACTTGAACGAAGGAAAAGGATGGACTCAATCGCACAAGGCGGCAGTTTCCTCCCATCTTAACGATAAGAAACGGCAAAGACTGAGATGTTATTGAAATGTCGCCGCTATTCCACTACAAGATATTAGGTGAAGTAAAAAGTTCTGAGCGCTTTTTCGCTTTATTTCGACGATGAAATTAACATAGTCAAGATTATTCGATTTAGATTAAATATGCGCCGTTTTGTTCGATTACTTTTGTCCATTTTGAAGGCAATTTCATAATTCCGCGGTTGAAGAAGTCCTCGTCCCTATTGGTAAAAAACTTGACCAGCTCATTTTCACAAGCCTCTCTTGAGGCCAGTTTTGTACCATCAAGAAAATTTTGCAAAAACTTAAAAAGGTGATAATCGCTTGGTGCCAGGTCTGGACTGTACGGCGGATGCGATAGAACCTCCCAGCCAAGCTCTCGGAGCTTCTGACGCGTCGTTAAAGATGTGTGCGGCCTGGCGTTGTCTTGATGGAACACAACACCTTTCCTATTGGCCAATTCTGGCCGCTTCTGGTCGATCGCCTGCTTCAGTCTGGTCAGTTGTTGACAATAGAGGTCCGAATTAAGTGTTTGCCCCGATGGGAGCAGCTCATAATGGATGATTCCCTTCCAATCCCACCAAACACACAATAAAACCTTCTTGGCCGTTAATCCACGCTTGGCGATCGTTTGGGCCGGCCCACCGCGATTGGACCACGATCTTTTTCGGCTGTTGTTCTCGTATGTGACCCATTTTTCATCGCCAGTCACCATCCGCTTCAAAAATGGGTCGATTTCGTTACGTCTCAACAAAGAATCGCAGGCATCAATTCGGTCCAAAAGGTTCTTTTGCGTCAATTCATGTGGCACCCATACGTCGAGCTTCTTCTTGAGACCAGCCTTATGCAAATGGTTCCAAACGGTTTTCTGGCTAATCTTCAGTTCCTGGGCAATGGAATAAGTGCTCACATGCCGGTCCGACTCGACGATTTCCATGATTTTATCCACATTTTCGACGATTGGCCTACCAGAGCGTGCCTCATCTTCGACGTCCATATTACCAGAACGGAATCGTTGGAACCACCGCTTTGCTGTTGCATTCGATACTGTACTGGGTCCATAAACAGCACAAATTTTTTTGGCCGCCTGCTCCGCCTTTTCACCTTGGTCGTAGTGGTACTGAAGAATGTATCGAATTTTCTCTTTTTTTATCTCCATTTTCGAACGCTGTAACACACAACTGGCTTCACCGAACACAAAACTGACAAAGAACCTTTTTGATGCGTAATATCACCTTGAAATCGGTGTATACTATGACTCGATGCGATGTGCACATCGTGAGATATGGCTCACTAAAGACATCTAGCGAAAAACGCTCAGAACTTTTTACTTAACCTAATATTACAGATTGATGAAACTGCAAGGACCGATTAAAAGATTAAAACATAGCGGCTAATCGTTGTTATGGCGCGGCGGGTAAAACGAAGGAGCCAAGTGGCACTCAACGGTTGTTAGTCGCTCGGATAAAGATAAGTGTCGACCCTTCTTCTTCTGATTGTGAGACTCCTTCGTCTTCTTCCTCTCGTCAGACGTTGGCGAAGATTAAGCCAGCAGCCGTGGCCGGTGACCCGTGAAGATAACCGGCCGTATATTCCTAAAGCCGTCGATCGGTTCGTCGTCCATGCGCTTCTCGTAAGCCGCGACTTTTTTATCAACCCCTTTCGTGCGTTGCATCGTTAGCTTTCGGATTTCCGATGTGCCGTTCATTGCACTTTCAGCTGCTCGCACGCGCTTACGCCGCAAGGAATCGCGTTCCAGATATCGCATTCATCGGCCAGCGAAACAAGACGTTGAAAGAGAAAAGAGGAAGGAGCGGTTTCTGTACGCGGATGCTGTACCTACCTGTTCCGCAGCTTGCAACAATGCCCATCTTTCGTCATTTCTCACTGGTCCAAATTTCGTCAATATTCATAATCGCTTCAGAGCCTATCTAATTTCGGACAAAGATATATTTCAAGAAATTACAAACGATTGGATTTACTATACACTTTATGCGCGTAACGAGAAAAAGAATTTTGCCATTTAAATTATTTGCTGAGAACGAGCTTTTTTTTATAGAATACCACGTAGAGGCGTATCTTCTTGCGAAAATTATTTAAACATTTTAAAATTAAAAATCGCGTATGATGCGTTTTAAGGACACTTAATCGTAAATGTGACGTACTGAAACATGTATTAAAGAAGAAAAAAAAAGAAACGTACATATATTTCGAAGCTTTTATCCGCTGAAAATGATATTCTCAGAATGATATTATCGATCATTTTTATTCCCTATAAAATTGTAGCGCTATTAAATTTTATATTGAAAGATTACAATCACCATTTCGTTATGGATTTGACAGATTATACATACATTATTTGCACAGTTTATTAAAAAGTAAATCATGTGACAACATACATTTTGAATGCTGTATGCACAATGTACATACATTGTAACCATGAAATGTAGCGTGAATCACTCTCTTTGTTCAAAGAATTAATTTTATTGACTGCATCTTAGGTTAATCGTAAACAATAATACAGATAAAAATAAGATAACGTGACACGGGCTTAATGTAACATGATAAAGATCGAGAGATTAGGTGAAAGTGTGAAATTCCATTTAGAATATCGGTGACCTCGTTTCTAAAATTATGATAACGCTTGATTAGTATCTTGTAACCATTCTTGTAGCAAAAAAATACGTCATCATTTTAAATTGAGATCCACTTCTGACACCATGAAATTAGATAATCTCATCGAATCACCCACAGCGATCACTAAATCCTACACTTCAAAATTAGCATGCTACGCATTTGTGTAACCATACCCAAGATCATGCTCGGCTATAGATATTATTATATGCGTGCATTTACATACTCATGAGATTATGTGTTAATTCAAAACTTGCTTTGGATTTATCTTTGTTAATGTAATTTTCATCTTTCAGAATAAAAATCCGTTTTAGCAGAGACCGCGTTTAAAGTCGATTATGGGATATTTATACGGGCTAAAACGCGTATCAATTATCATGATATTTGAGCTTTGAAAACTATTTCAAGCAAAAGATAATTAGCACCGAATGAAGGCAGGAATTTATTGGTGCAGAAGGAAATATTTTCTCTCTATGATAAACCGAAATCATCTTGTGGTTTTTAAATAGAATTAATTTTTGCCCGCAACTTCGTTCGCGTGGACTAATATACGGAATGATTTTTGAGCAGATGAATTTTTATGAATGAAAAGCCAGATACCTTTTGTGCTGTCAGTTAGATTATTTTTTGTAGTAAAAAATACTAAATTACGAAAAGGTTCGATTTCAGAGCAAATATAACGTGAACAATAACGTAATCGTTGCTCGTCTTCTACAAAACATGGGAACGTATACAACTCAGATGTTAGGCTGTTCCTCAGTTTCTACAAAACGGATTAAGACGAAACGTACCCTATTTTCTTTCTCCGACACTAAGCTATACAACAGAGAAAGCCCCATCAGAATTCGTTCAGTAGTTTTTACGTGATGCAAGTACAAACAGATAGACGGACAGACAGACAAAAATTCCAAAAATTAGTTTTTTGAAACTCCATAGTTAATGGAGCTATATAGCCGTTCCTAGATGACTATTTTATTCTTTCTTATTCAATGTACAGACACAACCCTTCTATTGTTTTATCATATTTGTAAACAGATGTAGAATATCTTGTCCATGTTCTTAGATTATAAGGAGAAATTATTTTGGAAATACATATATCATGCAGTTTGAGATTAAGAAAAGGAAAGTACATGATGTTATTCCAGAAACTCCAGTTTTTTTATAAAAAAAATGTATTAATATCTTCAATTAATATCAATGAAAGTTCAAATATCGTTATGATCTATCCGTACAATGTTATTCAAAAAATTCCAGTTTTTTTTATGAAAAAAAGTACTAATATCCTCTTCAATTAATGTCAATGAACATTCGCTTAAAAAATGCTTTTGTGACGTTAAATTGAGGATCAGTTCAAATATCGTTATGATCAGTCCGTACCACACTCTGTATATACATACTTGCTATACATTCAGCAATTTTTCGTTAAAACTATACTTTGTTACAGGTATATTATAAATATTTGTTTATTTCGAGCTGCAATTTTATTTAAAGCTTCGGTATTAGAAAATTTACAAAATTATACTTCTTTTTATCGTAGAAAGATTTAACGAAACACTATATTTCAGTTTGGTAACTATTGGCGTTTCATTAAGGTATATGTGACTGTTAAAGGTTGGAATTATTGTTGTTGAAACGTATACGATTATTTAAATTTAATACACCTATGTATGAAAGAAACTTATTATGCGATTTCACATTGACTATTTAATTGCTAAATATGTATTTCCACTTAGTTGGATCAACTAGATCTACCAGAGATGTAGTGTATGACGCTGCAGGGTTATTTCTATTCTTGCTTGACCTGAAGCGAAATAAACTTTTAGATTTTTATAAATGGCTCCGTCACCATAGATGGTACTAACAGGTTACGGTATAACAGAACTAAATTTCAGAATGTAAGGGAATCTATTCTATTTTCTTTCAAATATATCAACATGTAAATCTTCTTTATATCTATATTTTGTAATTATTACGCAATGTGCCTCAAAGTTTGTTTTATTTTATTATTCATTATTGGAATGATATTATTTATTTTTACAGTTTATTTTCATATTTTCGTATTAGCCACGGTAGTATTTATAATAGTATTATTTACTTCATTTCAGTTAAGAAATCTCCATAAGTTTCTCGTCAAATTTTGTTCTTTAGATTACTGATAAATGAACATATATATATTTGAACATTACATCATTATTAGGTACAAATGTTTATAGCACTTCGTATTCACATGAAAAGATCATTGAATGAGAACAGAATAGATTTTTAGGCTTGTTAGTATCAACTACATTAACAACGAAGAGTAAATACTTGACCAGTATATCTTGAAAAATACAATATGTATCGAACATGTCCGAATTTTATCCAAGTTTGTCCTTCCATATTACGATGATGCTGGAGCTTAATAGTCAGCATAATGTGTCCAGTTTATATCAATTCTGACATAATATTGTACAATTTGCAGTTATACAACAGATTATTATAATGATCATATTTCTCGGTGCAATAATTTTTAATAAATGCCAAGATAATATTTTATTTCCTGTAAAAAAATATCGATTACTCTCATACCCATGCTCTCTCTCTCTCTTTCTCTCTCTCTCTAGGTCATATAAAAAGTATAATATATTATACAATTTACTCATTACTGTATAATACAACAATGTTGAGTGTAAATGTTATATCTATCTTTTTTCACCTTGTATGTCGATGATTATTTTATAACACATGTACACAATGCACACATACGCTGTCTTGCACACAGCATCACGGAAGTGCGCTTTTAATCCTCGAGCTAAAAATCAATAGCGTGGCCCCTCGATGGCTAAAACCTCCCCCGGGATAAGCTCGCGCTAGGACCGTAGTTAAATAAATCCTGGATCAAAGGATAAGTCCTACCTCCGCTCTCTTTTTTCATACACACACTTTTTCCTCTCCCCTCTATCCGCGTTCCCTCTCCCTTCTATTCTACACCACGGATTATTTCCAAGATCGTAAATTATGAATCTTAACCAGGTCGACCTAGGGAAATTATTTCCTTTCTCCCTTCTGCCTTTTCTGTTCTACCGGGTACAACTCAGCTAAGCAGGAAGATCGAGATTTGTGGGGGTCCCTATTCGACGGAATTAAGATCATGTTCCGACCTTTTTTCGCATCGGCCTCTCCTGCTACTTTTTCCTTTTCTTCCTCTCTTTCTCTTACTTTCTTCGTTCTCACCGCTTTTTGCTCGAAATAACGTTACACATATACAGGCACCTCGTGCACTTCGTTTGTACGGGGATGTCGTAGTGCGAGGCTTAATCTCAGATTATTTCGACCTGCTTCGAGGATCAAGGATTAATTCGAGGACGAGTTGACTTATTTGCGAGCAACGGCCTACAAACGTATTACTCTTTTAAAGTGGAAAATGCATTTTATCGATCTTGCAGCAATTTGCTAATTTTTTCATCGTTCGTAAGGGAGTTTCAACATCACTCAGTTTTGCGAATCATTAAATTATTTCTGCTAACGTTATAAGCGGGACCAATTGCTTTTAAAAAAGCGTATGATAACAAAAGTATCGTGGAACAAACGCGAACACCATGTGTAAAATATATGAAACGTAATATAAAATGAATTCTTGTATAATCGTACGGTATTGAACGTGTGTATCTACGGAACTGACAAGTACAGTTACTCACGTTTAGGATCATTGGCCGAAATTAGTGCCTTCTTTAAAGCTATGTTTGCGATGAAATTGCAGTATTTTACGAAACACGAGTTGCACCGTTAGAGTATTGCAAAATGTAGCATGCATATCATATGCTATGCACAAAGTTCTTTAAAGGGAATTTAAATTGACCAGCAAGAAGGAAACGAAAAAGGGAGGCTCAGTGTTTGAGCTTTTAAGGATGAGCGAGTTCTTTAGTCAATAGGAACGTGGAAAAGAAATCGAAAAGCTATAGAGGTTGGTTTCCTATCGTCTTGTTTAGGTTAAAATCGAAGGGCCTTCTGTATCAGGGTTTTATAGGACGAACGTATAGCATAATCCTTTATTGGAGTAAGGAGCAGGCTAAACGGCTACAGGATCACATTGATCCTAGATTTAAGCCCAGTATAAGGAGTTTTAATATCAGGAGTTCATAAGTACAACAGGAATCGTTTGCAACTTCTTGAAGATTCCTGGCAAGATAGTCCTTAATTAAATGTGCCTGTTTCAATTGGTTTTGACTCGCAAGTATTTGAAAGTATTGCACTACTTCAGAAGCAGATTATTTCCTGAAATAATAAAACCCTGCTTAAAATATTTTCTAGAAAGACATACTAACAAATGAACATAAATAATTAATAACATGCGTCAGACATCTAAATAATACTTATTGCACGAGCACACGCCAGTTTATGAAATACAAATTTTCCCTTCAAAAATTGTAGAAGCATGTTTCTCCTTTATGTATTATATCTTATACTGTATTAATCCTTTTGATCCTCTATAACATATCACGGTTTTCTAAATTATTGCTGTTGTTACATTTTATTCTGATTATTGTTCATAAACTCGAAAAATAAAGCTTCTATACGACGTATTTCAGGAAAATTAATTATCAATAGTACGAGCGAATGTTTTGAAGCCAGTAACTGAATTAGCATAATACCACGTTACTATATTATACAATTATATAATATAGAATAGCAGGAATGTAAATTCAATAACGTGAATATCAATTCTATTTCGCGCCTCTACCTCAAGATCAATTGCTATGATATAGCTACTCCTCTTCCTTTCACATAGTGCGAAGGGAGGCTGAACCGCTTGCAAGGATCTGTAATCCTGATAACACCTTCTACGTATATCCCCTCTGGATCGCCTTTAGTCTCATGTACAAATGCATCCCTATATTTGGACGCGGTGTCCGTTCGTTCTTACGCTTGTTGCTGGCTGACGCTATCCTTGTTGGCGTCTCCACGTTATCCCATGGGAATGTAGGTAAGGGTACTGTGTGACCTCTCTATCCCAGGAGAACAGAAACGATGGGAAGAACTGATAAGGAATCACTAGCTTGTTGAATATATCAAAGGTCTCGAAAAAAATGTCAGGATCTTTATTATATAAATGCATGGAATGGTTAGTAATTAAACAATGCTGTTATATGAATCCTTTATTCGTTGTAATATGTATTCGTACAGCTTAATTTTCTAAGTAATCAATTTTATAATCAAGGTACTTTGTATTTTTAAATTTGTTCAATAAAACAATCGTAACGTGAAAGACGTTATATTTTCAAGCATAACACGTTTGAAACGCAAGGTGACCTTTTTTAATTATCGCCCAAAGTATTTTTATGGTCGTTCAAAAAGGACAAACAAATGTCTTTACGCGAGTTACATTCCGGTAAACGGATGATTACAGAAACAAAAAGAATACATTGTATTTTATACTTGAACACTCTGTAATTTGGAAATCTCGGATAAAGAAATTTGTTAAATCATTAAAAGGGGATAAATTGTGTATGCCACGTATTATGAAATTGGGTTAAATAACTTTTGATGATTATCAAATTGCAAATTCATAATAATTTCACTAATTCATTGAAACGTTCCTTTTGTTGTTTTCAGCGATATAGAATTATTTCATAATCGTTTGATGGATATATTTTCCATTGTTATTCTACAAGCGGTGTGTCCTGCACTTCATGTGATGCGTGTAAAATACATGCGCATGATGTAAAAAATAAGCGAAACTTGTTTACTCGAGTATTAGGGAAACATGCAGCCTAGTTTCCCAAGGAACATTCGCAGGATGTTTCCTATTTCCACCCTGTTAAAAGGTTCTTTTTTCTACTAGCAAGGTCAATATTTATCATAACAATAGAACATAAAGAACAATCTCAAGAATTTTTACAATTTCAACAATTTCTGTAGCGTTCCCAAATTTCTCGTCGATAAATTTATTTATGGTACACTGGAGCCAAAAGTAACAAGAGATGAAAGTACCTTACGAGTTTAATATTTCAAAATGTATTACAATCATAACAAATGCAAGTTATTATGTTGAGCAAGTATAGTTGAAACACGTACATCTATATTTTATTAAACAAGATACAAAGTAGAGATGTGTAGTGAATAAAATATCTTTCCAATACCAAAGATTTCTCTTCCTCGGTGCTTTTCGAATTTCTAACAAAGACAGTTTCTATATGGCCTTTGCATTTGTTTCTATTCGGTCTTGGTTGAATGTAACTTACAATTTTAAGCGCATCATCTACAACGCAGACTGTACACAGTCACGCGTCGATCAAAATCGATTTTATGGCGGACATAAACACGTATACCTGTTCGAAATGTTCCTAGGGATGTGATATAATAATTTATGTTAATAATAATTCCTTAAAAACGATTTCTCGTTCATATTGTTGGGCGCAATAAATATATGTCCTATAATGCAGCATTTCTGTATTTGGAAAAAAGAAATGAAATCACAGAGAAGTTTTATGTAATGAATTTAAGAAAGAAAAGAAACGTTTACTTTTTTCTTTTACATGCACAGGTAAACGTTATTTAAAAAATTAATCGGATATATTTGGAAATATAATTAATGTATATCTGTAAATCAACATTTAATTTATCTTGTAAAAGTTGCGCGAAAAATTTACTAATGCATCCAACTGTCTCTCTGTTAATCTTGGATTAAATAATCCTCAAGATTATGCAACCTTACCGTTTTGTTTGCCAAAGACGCTTCAGGGATTAGTAAGTCTGGGTCTTAAATGACGGGATTATATAATCCAGAAGATTATTTAGAGCAGGATTAGACGTAAGATAGACACAGGGTAATTAATTTAACATCAATGTGCGCCGTTATGTGCCACGTCGATAAACACGATAGACACGTTGTCAAGGTATATGAATCATTCACAAAAAATGTCAAGGATCTTACAAAAACAGAATTTATCAATGAATTCTTATTAAAAATAAATCAGTCATAATGAAGAGCAATTGGCCGTATTCTTTCCACCGAGATCCTCAATATCAAGTATTTAATTTCTATAGTTACTTGTTCCTCTTCACAGAAGCTGAACATTATTTAATCGATCGCATTCGTAAAAGTTTCTACCATCTCCTAACTCCTTAACGATCTTGTACGTTGAATTCGAACAATTGACATTCAATCAAAACCTTAACAAATCAATCAATTACGTGCTACATGAAAATCCTTCGATGCATAAGTCATCAAATCTTCGACTAAACGAACTTGACGAAACTGATAAGCAGAAGTTTAAATCGTTTCGAATTCTGTAGAAGTTAAACTTCTATATATTTACTACATTATTTTTCCTTTTCTGTAGACATAAGAAAGTAGCAGAACAGCTACAGCTTGTATTTATAATCCTTTGAGATTTATCGTTGAAGGAAAATATAGATGAAAAGTAGACTAAGAAGAAGATGAATATATCGAGCAGAATATGTAGATAGAAGAGATTCTAAAAATAAACAACGGAAAATGATAAATATAAAATATAAAAAAACTAATGCGACGAGAAAAGTTTTGTAAGAAAGTGAACAGTTTGGAGGGAGGCACGCGTTATACGACGAATAAAGCTCGCGTGCAAGGGCGAGGTATCCTGCCATTCTGCTATCCTGGTTGTCGGGATCCTACAAAAGCCCTTATTTGGGTCACGAACCATTTCTACAATCCGGAATGTGCTTTAGGACACCTACTCGCCGCTTCTGCTTTCCCATTCGTTAAAATAAGGCGGCAGGTGTCAAACAAAGGATCTCATTTGCATACTTTTCGAGTAAAAAGGATACTTGTGACTTTTTGGCCAACGAATAACGGACCAAGGCGGGAATATCCGAGATAGGTTACTTTCTAACGAAATATGCGCGCCCGATCCACGAGACGTCTAGTAGGCCTACGAATTATTAGGAATCGATTTATAATTTATACCAACATTCGAAAACTTCTACTAAATAGTGAAAATGTACGGTATAAAAAATGGGAAGAAATAAAAAGATTAAAAAAAATTTATATTTGAAAACTGTTGGGACCTTGAGTAATTTGTAGAAAGAATAATTCTCCAATGAATCAATAAAAAAGTAGCAAAAATAAAATGGGAAAATTATGGACAAGATCATTCTTGAGAACAGCATAGGTACGATAGTGAAAAGAGAAATACGATTATTTATAATAATATATGAAGTATTAAAATTTTTAATTCTAGACGGAAAATCTGGAAGCATTGTTGTAAATAAAGATTTAAAACGAAAATATTACTGAATATAATTGGTGTATGTAGTTTAATATTGATAAGAAATTGCAGAATTAAGTTACAGTCAATAATAACAACATTTGACTATATCGTATAAAATATAAAATAAACGGGGAAAAACTACAAAAATGTTAAGAGAAGTTTCACTTTATTGTATGATACAACTTGTATCTATTTGCTGAAGCTTCACAAATGGTATGTCCGGATAACATACTAAATAAAGAGGTGTTTGGGAAGGTAAAAAAGGGTAAGAAATGACCCTTGAGCACCAGGATCACAGAAGAAGAATTACAAAACACTGGTACCTGTGTTCCAAATCGATTATCCTGAAAAGTCTAAAAATCCACAAGGATCAGGCCCTCATATCCTACGTCCTATGCTATCGGTGTTACAAGGAAGTCTACCTTTTTCTTTCCTGCGATCCTAATGTCCTTCCTCGCTCTTTATCCCAATTCTCGCGTTAAAGTTGACCGGATTCTGGACAAAATCCACCCAGTCCAGCAGACAGAACAGTCCTAATTGTAAGAAAGTTGTATTGCTTTCGAAGTGTAAAAGCTTTATAGTGCTATCGTTTGTCTCTTTCTCGTCGTCGAATGCAACAGGCTAAGAGCGCTCCTACGACGATGCGCGCCAAGAAGGACCTCCGTGTGCTGTAATCCTTGTCACATTCTGTTATCCTGACACGAGAAATTCGCCGCAATGATCTGTCGCGAAGCCTTCGAGCGCTCATATAAGGACTTTAATTTATTTAATAGGTAAAAACTCTTTTTTTTTTAAATTGTCACTTTTATTAATCGATGTACAGGTTATTATTAAGATAAAAATTCGTCAAACCTTTCAGAACGAAATATATATTTTAACCATTTCAAAGTTTAGATTTAAAACAGTTTATTAAGGCGAAAAGTTTTAGCTAATGTTTCGTTGAAAAATTAAATCAATTGTACAACGTACATTCTTTTGAGAAATTTTTGAGTTTTTTTCTACAATGACTGAATTTTAAAATATCAAGACGAGGACGTTATTATATTCTAATATGTGAGAATTGTTTCCCCTTATTAAATAACATTCAATACCTTTTTTTTAAGAACATGAAATGTACCATTGGTCGTATTAATTAATTAAAAGTGACGATATTTACTACCTTTATTTTCGCAAATATGTTATACAAATGTTAAAACATCGCTGAACACGTCAAAGTCAATAAACTTTATATGTGTCATTTATTACAATGTATTTAAGAGTATGTGCATGTATTGAGGTTATATGATCCACGGATTTATCGTCATAGTACGACTGCGAGGTTTTAGACTCTCTAATCCTGAGATTCGTTTCAGGGACAAAATGGCGAGATTATACAAACCCCAGATCATTTAATCCAGGATTAAGATTATGGTCACAGAGGAGTGGGCCTCTGCGAATGTGTCCCCGCATTTTTCTTCTCCGCGGAGAGGAACGAGGGAGATAAAATCCATATGGGTCTCCATGAATTAGTGCCCCGAGGAAGATTCTTCCGTGGAATAATAAGGTTTTACATACGATATATTCGAATTTTAATCGTAAAAAGTACAAATTAAATCCCAAGTCATAATCTATCTTCTATCTCCAGGAAAATGGAATTTACATAATAACTATGTTATACATAGTATGCAGTTGCTTGCACGTTCTCTGTGTTCAGCGGTGAAACCTCGTGTCTTATAAATTAATATCGTCTGATGTTAATAAATTATTACTGCCGATATTCCCAACTGCATGAAATATACATACATCGGAGAGTAATTGGAGTCGCAGATACCGGCCAGCGCGTATCTTCCTTGCGTTTAATCCTCCGCAAACAATTCAGGATTTTACCAAAAACTGGAACTTCTCCGTGCACAGGCAAACAAACAGAATCCACAAAAACACGGCGCATTCCTGTAATCGTCAGCCGTACGATGAGCAGTAAAATCGTCTTGCGTCCCTTTCACACCGACTACCGACCAATATTTCCATACAAACCGAAGCAGTACGGCGCGTCACGCCGCGCATACTCGCGCCTCGACCCCAACTCACAAAGAGGATATCTTTCGAATCGTTCGTAGAATTCCCGTCGTATCAGGACGGGATGTAAAGCTTTCTGGGGGATGAGCCGCTTAGCCTCTAAACCTTGTGTGCTCTGCCATAGTCCTCCAGCTCCCCGCGTCGCCACCCTTGATCCACCCCCGCCGTCGTTCTCTGCGCCACCCTTTTGTACGGACCATCATCTGCGTCCGTGATAGGTGTGCTCTCGTACGTGTATACGCATACGCGATCCGGCAACCGTATATACGGTTCTACACGGGGATTATCCAGGTTCTGTATTCGTGAGGATTATCTTTGGCCGTTGCATCGATGTGTCCTCACGTGTGTGCGTGGCTTTGTGTGCGTGTAGCCAAATCCTTTGGCGGCTCGGCCTGGTTCTCTCTCCTCCGAGTCCTGACGCGCGTGCACCGTTTTCTCTTAGTGTGTGCGATCGCGCCTCACTGCAGGTGCACGCTCGTGTAAATGTACGCGTATTGCGACCACGTATACTTCAGTCACTTGGTTTGACCGGACTCCATGCGCGTCCCTTGCGAATGTACTGGTAACTCGCTGCGAGGATATATATGTTGGTGTAACTGTGTGAGTCCTTGGTTCGGTACATGTGTATACGTATATGGTCGAATCTGGGATTAATCCGGGATTATTGGTCGAGTGTGCGCTGCCCGCCTCCCACCGCCTGCTCCCCAAATCCGAAATCCAACGCACACAACTCAGCTAATCCTAACCCCCATCCTCTCTTCCTCGCATCTCGCGCTCACACCACCAGTGTTCCACTCTTGGCATATCCTGTGTGTTCCACGACAGTCGAGGCATTATCTACAGGGTGTACCTGAAAGTCTACAACCGACTCTTCTTTCATTTCGCCCGGGACACACTCTGTTTTAAACCTCGTTTCGTTCGATTTTTCGTCTTAACGACCAGCTCAACGACGGAGCTCTCTGTCCTTCCGGAGAACAAATTTCACTCACATTTTCGAATAATCTTAATTAAATCCGATAGACGCGAATTTCGTCGAAATGGAATGCAATTAAACGGAGTTCCGAATCAGCTTTGTTACGCGTGTATTTCTTTTCGCTTAAACGGAACTCCTATTAAGCTAGGAATTCCCGCGACCGAATGCAATCATTTTTCCTTCGAATTCTAGTATTATGCTATATTATATGATTACATTAATTTCACGAGTTCTCGCCATAACTATCATTATCTAACAATTTAATCTCGGTGTTTTCAAAAGGATCATTTTTAAAAACTTGGGTATTTCGCGTGCTGATTGATATTTATCAAGCGGATTATTGTTTGTTCTTATTCGGACGAATGACATCGCGATACGATTAAATACGAGTAATGCGGATTTATCCACGCTCAAGTATAGATTTTGACATTACATTGCGTTCATAGTTAAGAACTACTCAACGTCGCAATAATTTTCGATGATGGTTTACAATTTACCATTTTACATTACATTAAATTTTCGTTCATTTCATATATATTAATGTAATATACATTCCATATAAATATAGAATATCTATAAATCAATAATCTTCTTCCGTGTTATTCGTTACACGTACTTTTTCATTTACATGTAGATATTGGTTTTACTAAATACTAGCTTACAGCTAAACTTTTTTCTTTCCACTAGTTGTATTTCATTACTTATGTTCATAGTTCTTAGAATAGCAAATGGAAAATATGAAAATAGATAGATAATACATATTTAGTAACATCTTCTGTCAAAAGGTATAGCTTGTAACAGAGAAGATCACGTATAAGATAATGAAAATTAGTCGCATATATACATACGTAAGTAATGAGAGATACGTATGTATTCGTACATCGCATGAACATTGTCAAAATAATGATATCGATTTTGTCTTTAGCTTTCTGTGTGGTCAAGCTACAAGCCATATGTAGCTGTATGCGTACAGGACAATTTCTGCAATACAGATCATTTTTATCTTTAAGCGTTTAATAATTTCTTACACCGTGACACAGCCTCGAAGTTTTTATAAATCAGATATAACATTTATGCGTGCTAATTTTACCAAAAATGTCATGAATTTGAACATTTAGGGAACTTTCCATACCAGCTTTATCACTTGCTTCACATTTCCTTCATTAATTTACCAATTAATAACTCGAACCGAATGGAACACTATTGACATCCGACTAGAAAGACGGATGAAATCTTCAAATGACGAGTCGCTTTTGATTCTTTCATAGTTAATATCACATAGCTGATTAAAGTTTCCATTGAAAATGATTAAAAAATAATAAGCTCTCGAACGTATCAAACCGTAATATACTGGTGTAGGTGAATCGATAAATAAATTCAGAGCTTCTGAATGATAAACAATAGGCGAGGGGATCAAAAGTTCGATTTCCAGTTCCGTAGCAATCTAAATGGAGTTGGAGAATGGGTTAAATGTCGTAACGAGTTCAATCGTATGCTGCAAGACGGTGTAGTACATGTTCACGGATCGCCCAGCCACATAGCCAGGGATTCAAATTTAATCCGGATTAGATTGTAAGGGTTACAATATCCTTCTCTCTCGATACTCAACCCTTATACGTACACGAGAAATCAAGCTAGCCTCGCACAGGTAGAATCGAGACACATGTACACGCACTCTATTACCCTAAGTCGCGATTGTCGTACTCGCCAGCCAGTGAACAAGACGACGCAATTTCTATCGAAGAAATATAAAGGTATTTTTATTCAACGTCTTTTTTGTACTGGATTTCCAGTAAAGCTATTTTGAAGAAGTTCCAACAGATAGTAGCAGGACGTATGAAATTTAACGATGAGGTTCTGCTTAACTCTACTGTAGAAATATTACGTTCGAATTAAAAGTGTTACGAACAATAGTAAACGTTGCATAATTCTAACGAAATAAGAAGAAGAGAGATTTGCAAGTAACAGTAAAAGCAGAAATACTTAATTTTCGTGAAAAATAAATTAAGAGACTTCACAATCGACGCAATTTAATATAAAAACGCAAGAAATCTTTGATTTAGATTTATTAGACTTATATATGAATCATTGAAGGAACGTCTATGTGATATGGATGATACTAGTTAGAAAATTTACTTATTAAATTTAAATGTAAACAGATTGTACATGAACTTAAACAAACATATTAACTGAGCTCTTTTGTACGATAAAATTAATATTCTAAACGAAATTTTACATGTTGCAAGTTTTAAGCTACCGGCGTTAATAAATCCTCTTGCACAACGGTAACAAGTTTGTCGATAAAACAAATTAAATTAAAGTAAATTCTACAAATTGCTGCTGAGCCAGTTGACTATCCTACCTTCTAACAACTTTATGCATGTCGTATTAAATATCATAGTCAGTCATTAGATATCTCGATAGTTTTCGGTATGAAGTACCAAGCAATAGATTTGTTTGTTATGCGCTGGAGAAATCATCGGCTAGTCATCGAACTGAGCTAGTTGAGCAAACAGTTCTTTCCATCGATCCCAAGGTTTCGTAGAATTTCATGGGATTTAAAAAAATCGAAAACGACAGGGAAAGTCGAGATAAGAGCGACGGAGACGACGGAAGAGTGGGAAAAGGAGGTATCGGCTGAAGACCGAGGATTAGTCTTGACGCTGAAGATTTAAAGAGGATCCTCGAAATCCGTAGATTGAAGAAGTGCGTGCTTCCACGTCTTCCCTTCCCTTTTGCCTTCGTCATTCGAAATTCCAAGGGCAAATATGTACTTTTCCGCTCCCTATATTTCAACGATCACCGTTTTCTTACCCAAAGTCACGATCATGGGAATTCCACTGGGACATATCTTTCAAAAACATTCGAATATGTCCCATAAACTAACTTTCTTCTAAACTTTTTTAGCTTTTTAAATGGTTAGACGTAACAGTGTATTATCGTATTAACGGTTCGAGAGAAAAAAGAGATACAGATTGGTGGTATTATTACGAGTAGGATGGATTATTACGAGTAGTATTTTAAAGAAACTAATTTAACTAATTTAAACGAAAGGAAAGAATTCTTTCATTTGCTTTTAATCCTCTCTCCTTTTTTTCTTTCTTTTTTTTTCGTTAGCAAATAAATAGATATATTCTAGATCCATGTTGCTATTTAAGGAACGCGTTGAAACACTTGTCAAAGGGGATCGATACGTCTCGAAGCCAAGCGTGGACTCTGGTTTTCGTTCGCTCCGGCAAACGGACGCGTGCAAATTGTTTCCACTGCATTATCGAGGATCAAGGAAATTCCGCCGATAGTCTATCTCGTTTACGAGCTTTAACGACCCCTTCGAGCGACCTCCATCGTCTACGCACACAAGCTGTTCGTCATTCTCGATGGAAACTTGCTCTACGAACACGGAATCCAAGTTCTTTAACTTGTACATTGCGATGGTTAACGGTTCCACTGTTCCTCGAACAGTATTACCGGGTTATTTTTATTGTTTGACAAGATGCGGGATTAATTGGACGATTACAGTGATCATTACGCTAAACTAAAAAACAACCAATCAGTGCAACACAAAATGAACCAATTAAGGCATCAAAATTATACGTAAATTAAAAAGAGATGCGCTTATAGTATATTCAATAAAGTTTGGTAGAATTAAAAATTAGAACAATCGCATGTGCATATACAGTGAATACAAAAAGTGTTAAAACACCGTTGTAGATATTTATCATAGCATTTACACACTAATTAATTAATTCCAAGTACCTATATTACACTTCCTATCATTTAGTAGTGCTTTTGTATGGCTAGAAAAATTTGACATCATGAAAATTAAATGTAGAACCTGACGAAAAAAACACTTCTTTCAAGAATAGGGACGCCATCGTAATGCAAGATTTAATGTACGTTTACGTGCTTCTGCAATTGCAGAATGTTTCGTTAATAATTTTATTGTCATATGAAATACTTTGTCATATATTAGCAGAGTAACTTAGTTTGTTATTTTTATTATTAATGCTCATTAATTACCTCTGAAAGTATCATGGTAGTATTCCATTTCACGCATTTCATAAAAGAGATTCTTTGTTTATACATATATTCCATTCTACGCAACATGTACCTATATATACATATATATTCATATTAATTCTTATATGTATAATGTACGACAATATTATATAAAATTTGCATATAATATATTAATCACAGTTAATACAGGTAAATAAAAAATGCATATATAATAATAATATAATATTAACATCCTATCTAGCACACAGTAAATAATTTGGGAACCTTTTCAATTTTCAATGTAGAATAAATATCTTTAATTGGAAACGTTTATCTTTTATATTAAATCAAATCGTTTCAAATAGATATTTTCTTAAACGGGCGTATTTTAAGCGCATCAATTACTATTAAAGAATAACTTAATATGTGGCGAAGGATAGTTTGGTGGCATCATCGACACTGATAGTCTAGACCAAGGTTCACGATGTAAACATATAGAAGTCGTTTTTATTCGATCCAATACCATGAAGGTGATGTACGTCCAAGAAAATAACACATGAGCTATTCAATGTGATTTTGGATGAAACTGTAGTTAAGAAGGATAAATAAATAAGCAAAACAAAAGAGGAATTAAAACGAAAAAGAGAACTGAATAACTTTGCTGGTTTTTGAAGCACCAAGTAATAAAATAATACATAAAATTTATGTAAATACAACATTATCGAAAAACACAAATAAAGTAACTTATATATCTCTTACAAGGCATTAGACAAATCAGATAGAGAATCGCTATGGTGTAAAAAAAGCGCTATCCTTGTAAACATTTTAATTTCTTCAAACTTAATAGGATTACAGCAATTGGTAGGAAAGAAAACAGTGATGAAATAAATATTAAGCAACTCTTCGAGCAAAACCTTTCGTATCCACAGTGTCAGAAGATAGAATTGAATAATGTAGATTGATTAAAAAATAACTGCGAATAAAATGTTGCGTTGATGTTCTGTTTTTCTTTTTCTTTTTTTTTTTTTTTGGAATCATGCAACTTGGGAACTATGCCGTAATACTTTCATGGAATTAAAATTTTATGTCGATATAATAATATGATACAAATTGGAATCTCTGTCTTCATAATCCTAAAGTGATCAAAATAATCAGTAAGTTCGATTATAGTGTGAAAGAACCGCGCTAAAATCTTTCATTATAATTTCATAAAATTAATTAATAAGCTTTACAATGTCGTTTGTTATAAACAGCTTGCATAGTGCCGTAAATGCAAGTGTTCTATAAAATACGATATATATTCTATTGTATTGTATACACAGTACGGTGTCATAAGATATGATACATAATATCTTTATCGTATAGAATATATTATATCATTTAAATATTAATTCTAGTATTTTATGAATAAGCGATTTCACCCGACAGTATCAAATTATTTGTAATAAAATTCTCCCGATCTTATTTCAGTTGTTTGTCAAAAATCAGTGTGGAGCAATTTATTTGATTTAATTTGACCATCGACGATCATCGAACGATAGATGGAAGAAATGGAAAAAATGGTAAAGCTCACCCGTACTGGAGGTAGATTTGCTGAGATCGAATCCCTCCTGTTTGGGGCTTGTATTTGCTTCTTGCTTGGGGTGTTGATTGTGCGCAGCAAACGGTGTCTGGGGCGTGCTTAGGGGTGTCTGCGATTGATGAGGATGCACCGGCGGAAGCTGAGTAGTACTCTGCGGCTGAGACTGTTGGGACTGGTGAGACTGAGGACTCCTCGGTAACGAGGACACACTGCTCGGCCTCGAAGGTGGCGAGGTCTTGTGTGTCAATGCCAAAGCTTGGCTCTGCAAACGAAAGAGTTCAACTTCCTAATTAATTATTTACTTATGTCGGATCATTCCCAAGATTTCTCAGAAAATTATCGTGTATAGTTTCAGACAATATGTACATATTGTTAACATACACTCGTTCTTAATATAATATAATGTCATTGAATCGCAAAAAGTTCTCGTTCGTTGAGTACGTACAATACATTAGAACAACTTGTTAAAATTGTTATACATTTGATGATTAAATATTCACAGATTCAAATATCAACAAAAATAGTGATAGTCTATATATTAGTATTTCACGATGAATTTATTAATTCCAAAAAATACATACATACACCTAAATGCAAATGTTGGTGAACTGTGAGTAACAATATTATGAGTGACATACTAAACTAGAAATACTAATAGGTCAGAAAGACGTCCAATCATGTGCATATTTAAAAACCATTAATTACTATTATTTTGTCAAATACAATGAGATTTTTTATAACCGCCCCCCCCTCTTCCTCCTTACTTCACAACTGTCAGATGTATGAACTGTACATATGATGATCGTGTAAAACAATGGAAAGGGAATTGTATATATTTTATATGAAGAATCACGTGCGTACCTTGCTTTCAAAAATCGTGTATAACTGGATTGCAATTATTACGGATTACAGTTACGGTTTATGATTATCATGCTACGTTACACAAAGGCTGTAATACTTATTAATTTCATTGAAAATTCCGAATTCTCAGTTTATAGACGTGTCTACTTACTGATATGGTTATAATTAAATGGATTAAAGTACGTGAAATACCGAAATAAAATGTTCTTAAGATAAATTTATATTCTAAGAAAATATATATTATAGTTTCGCTTTTGCTTAATATATGAAGATTCGTGATAATAGCGTAATTTATCTTTTATATGTTATTCTTTCTGAAATATCTGGTGATAACAGCAATAACAAATCTTTCAAATATATAAAACTGTGAAATACTTGTGAATTAAAATGCAAAATATTTATTATACATCGAAAAAAATTAATCATTAATTATCTTTATAGCTTATATATCGTAATATAACCTTAACACTGTTGCGATTTCCCAATTACATTACATTTTAATCTCGCTGTCGTCTTATTAAACACCGAGAATTTGTAACGTTTTAAGTTGATAATTATTAGTAATATAAATTAATATAACATTTAGACGAGAGGTCATACGCGTTAATAAAAAATTTTGTATATATATGTGTGTGTGTGTGTGTGTGTGTGTGTGTGTGTATGTTATGATTAATAATAAGGAGTAAAACGTAACTTTCGTGGAAATAAAATGATAAATTTAAACGATCATCAACAATCGTTAGCGAACACATAAAGATAGATAAAGTAGACGCAAGGAAAGCTGTGCATTAATTGTGCGGTTTAATAATAGACATAAGGAGAACAACGTAATAATTTCGTCATTAATTCCGATGAGACGACACTCTTAACATAGTCGAATCCGCGACGATTCGGTCGTATCGAATGAGCCGGATGATCTAAGCGTTCTCGTCGATGAAATCTGAACACGTGCTCAATTCCGACAACGGTCTGCTAAGACATAAGCGCGGACTTAGATTTATGTATGAGTGAACTGAACTTAACACTAACGGCTAAGCCGTTCACGATGTCAACGAGGGTCAAGTGGGCCCAGAATGCGACAATCCTACACTACGACCGAAGTGCGAAATGCACCGCGTGGCAGTTTTCGTTGTCTGAAAACTGGATCGTCGATGACGCTTCCGAGGAACTGCATGACCAAATCGACCAAGAAACCGTTTAACCCTCTCATATTCTATCGTCATTATCTTCTCGATCCGCAACGCATTTTACTCTCAATTTTTATTGGCCGTTATCCTACTATGCTAATAAAACGATCGAAAAAACAGCGAAAAATGTCCATGAAGCCATAGTAGATACTTACAATTAATTATTATACGTTCGTTTACCCTATATCTTTTGTAATTTTTGTGAATTATAAGTAAGTTCAGTACGAATAATTTTGAATTAATTTTGGATTAATTTTGGATCAAATGTCTTAACCTAGTAAGAGATTTAATGATGATTAAAATCAAATTAGAAGATTAAAAATACATTTTTTTATATCATAATACAAGTGATAAAATAACGCTTAATTTAGTACGATCGACATGTTGTTTTATCTAAAAATATAGCTAAATTAAAGTAGAAGTATATTGAATAGACTGGTTGCATCAAGATCTTAAATTAAATTTGATTAGATAGCACATTTCACAAAAAAATACAGTAAGTATATTTAGAAATACTTGTTATATATGGAGTGTTTTATAATTAATGATATAAATCGTCATAATTAATCAGTAATATTTTTATAAAGTAAGAAACGAATGAATTTCAAAATTATTTTTTGAAAAGAGAGGGGCTGTAAAAATGTATGAATCAACAAAATCATTTTCTGCTTACAAAATTGTTAATATTATCAACTATTTATCAAATTTGACAAAATTTTATACCGTATAATTTTGCAGCATCACTTTCTAAAATTCATAATAAATAAATCCTAACTTTAATTATAAATAAACTATAAATAAAATTATATATAAATAATATATCTTTCTTGTAATATATCGAATGTTAAGTAAAATAGCCTCTGTATAGTAACATAAATGGCTGATAATTTAGTCCCATGTGCAAATTTTATTATCTTTGTATCTAATAATAATATGCTATAAATATTTGTCAAGTTTTATTTATTACGAATATATCGAACCAACCTTCTTCACATTATTTTCCTATACCTAACACAGTACTCTCGATATAAACTTTGCGTTTAATCCTGGTAAATTTACAGAAAATAAATTCATTATGCCTCGTTTCCTAAGATATTTATTCTACTGTATATTGTTTCCTAAAAAGAAAATACCCATAGGAAATAAACCAACAAAAGTATAAAACTTAACTATTTATTTAAAATAAAAAATCATTTAATCAATTAGTGATATTTACTAATTTGTTACGTAAACAGTTCTTAGAGTCAAATACGTGACAATACTTTCTTCGAAATATAGATACAGACCTTATACTCGATACATCGTTTTGATAAACTATTACGATAATTCTGTACGGCCATTATAGGTAGATTTTTGCCACTGCCGAATTAATAGATTCAAAGTTCAATCAGATTGTATCATCGAAACTTTACAAAGATGTAAGATAAGCAATATTGAATCAGTAGTAGGCTTGATCGTGCCATTTCTAACATGATCTTACGTTCTTTCGCGCGATTCGATTTTCTTGAATTCTACATATAATTGCAAATGATAAAATCTTCTATTTTATAGGTTGGCATTTTCTTCCACTTTCAAGAATAAACTGTATACTTATTCCTTACTGTTTCTTTTTTCTTTTCTTTTTTTTTCATATTCGCCTGTCACGAAGACAATAGAATAAACAAAGCGGGCTCTGTTTGCTGTAGATGTTGTTTATAAACTGTATCTGTTTATAAACTACACAGTATTACTGTACGTCGACTGCACGAATTGGCCATAAATAATGGGAAAACAACTAAAGCGAATATAACGTGATGTGGTACGTTGGCGTTAAGTTCGTGTAAATCCCATCATCTCGGTGCAATAATCTATCGCAAGAAAATGATCGAAGAAATATTTGACGGTTGGCGTTGATCGGTGGATAGGCAACGAGAGGACCGAGTTCGGGTCGCTGATTTTTTCACTGGTCCGGACTGTACCGGGGTACCAGCTACTGTTTCGGGAGCTGCTTCGAGGTATGCACTCGCAAAAAACACGTCAGACCGCTGAAGACCCGGGCTTGGGTGCGAGAGCAAGAGGGTACAAGGTGGTGAGAAAAGGAACTGCAGGAGAGAAGGAAAGAGAAAAAGACGGAGGAGCAAAAGAATCAGACGGCGCTGGTGGAGGAGGTGGAGAAGGAAAACGTAGAAGAAAAGAGACTGACGAAGACACCGTGGAAGCGGCGAAGAGAGGAAAGGAGCACAAGCCTGACACCGGTGTATAAAGTAGTGGACGAGGGAGGAAGGCAAAGTCCGGAGGTGAGTGAGGATTGAAAGAGGACGACTGCTCCTTGGCTCGTTTCTACGCGAGGAATGAGGATGAACGCGGGCCTGTAAGCGGGAACGCATAAGAAAAGGCAACAGGTGGATGGGGTTAGCGGCTTATCCGGCTAACGCCCCAAGTGATATCGCGGTAACTTCGACGTGACGCGAAAGGGGATGCACCATTCACTGTGCAAAGATGCGTTCGTATTCCTTTGTATATCCCAACAATTTCCGAATCAACGTAAATTCCACTGCTTGCCTATTCCGTTTCTTAATTGTACTATCTTTTCGATTACCTAATTTTAATTGATTTGATTGATTTTTTGAATATACCCTCAAAAATTCGATAAAGAAAGAAAAATTGATGCTTAAAATACGAACGAAATTTAAATATCGTCGTCCCAATCGACGACAAATTTAACGGAATGAAAGTACTCTTATGTACGTACCTAAGTTTCGCAGCTGTAGTTTTAAAGATAGGAATTCAATGTTAAATCTGCACGAGAGGGAATTTTGTTTTCTTTGACTTAAGTAATTACTTAAATTACCCCTTGTCTTTCTATGCAGTTACTTACGTATGTATATATATAAATATATATTTACATATATTACGTGTAACTGATGTAACCATAAATTCTAGATTATCGTGGCTACCGATTTTATCCTTCGCAAGCGAAAGTAACAATCTATAATTTCTGAGCGGAGCAAAGAATTCACAAATTATACCGAGCAAATTCGTGGCTGTTTCTCTTGTTAATAAAAGAGGAAGTGCTTATCAATGTTAGTCCGAAAAAAGTTAAACGAATAATAAAAAGTAAACTCGGTTGTTGTATGCAAAATGCAACATCATCACGAATTAATGCCAGCATCGCAAACAACGGTTCGGCATCGTTTATCGGCGGATCAGCTTATCTACCGGGTGTAACAGAGATACGCGTCAACGACGTTTCCTGCTAGAGTGTTTCCCGTTAAGACGATAACCTTAATCGCCGACCAATGTAAAATGCTGCCTGGTCCTGTGACGATCAAAGGCCCCAGAAATTCCGTGAATTTATTTGCGGCTAGACTTGTGTCGCGTCTTTCTAACGAGCTTACGTAAGTTCGAACTAGAAATGGTCGGCCTACAATGTTTGGCAATTGAACATAGGTCCAGTTCGGAGTACTCCTTGCGTCAGCTTCAATAACCTTCTAAATTAATACATCTTCCTATCAGAAATTTTGCGACGTCTTTCGTGTCGAACCTTGCCGCTCGTGTTCTTCCATCATATCCGTAACGCGTAAATTATCCAGTATTCCATGCGTATTATTTTCTTGAAATTTTAACTTTCGTTCTTTTTATCCGGATAATTTTAGTAGGACTCCATTCCCATTTGCATCTGATCTGATAAATTCTAAATGGTTTCTTTCTTTACGAATGCTAATTTCTATTCTTCATGACGTGCACCAGTATCGAACGAAATCCGAAACGGTGATCACGATTTATTTTATTTTTGCATACTACCTGTAACTTGAATTTGAATTTATATTTTCGTAAAGCGGCTTCATACGGATAATTCGTTATGCAAGAAAGCAGCGCTAGATACGACGTGTAATTTATTTATAACAGCGGCGTTTATTAAATTTAATTGTCTGGAGGTTTCCAAATTTGAAAATATATTGCTTGAAGCGGAAGATAGATTAAAATCGTATTAAATAACTTGCTTTTGATTGTTAATTGATTAATTGAAACAATTTTAATTTGTATCGTTTTACACGAATTGTGGATTTCATGCATTTAAAACATTCGATAGATAAAACATTTAATTCAATTCCTAAATGATATGCTCCTTTTATCAATATAATCTTCTAGGGTTTATTAACGAAAAAACCAGTTTACAAGTCGGTGACTCGCTGTAAACTGGTTTTCTACGTTTTAAATATTCTGTGTAAGCGTGTACAAGCTCAAAATCAACGATCACATCTCATCTTTCAACTCCAATTTATAAGTAGCATTGGATGATTGACGAAAGCAATTTCGTAAAAGCAAAGCACTTAAAAAATGTCCTCCCGACAAGAGATTAGCGATTGAATAACACCGACCAATGTAATATCTGTTTTTATCCAATATCGATAGAATGGAATTAAATGTCTCTGTGGTTTACGTTAATCGTGCAACATTCTAATCAGGCTTATCGAAATATCAGATGGCCGATATCCACGTACAATAATTGGCCCTCTTCCCGCGGTAGATAATCCACGGATTGATGCTTCCACGACTATGTTACGTAAATTGCTCATTTCGCTACCAGATGTTCGCTGCCTTCTAGTCATTTCTAAAAAAAAAAAAAAAAGAAAGAAAGAAGACTACGTGAAACAGGAAGAGTATCATTTCAATCGTTCGCTGAACGAAATCAATAAAATCGTAACACATGCTACGATTGTTTCAAAATTCTAAATATTCAAACTTCCCTATGTACTATTGAATTGGATTATTTACAATAATTTATTATGATTAGTAACACGATAAGTAATAGATATACGATCACGAAATATTATTATTTTCACGCAGAATTCTCCCTATTAAATGAAGATAACGGACGATATCTTATTTTCTATTTACACCTTAAAAACGTCGCACTTATTGTAACGTACCTGTAACCTACAACGGATGTGATCGCATAAAATTGTATTACCACAGGAATACCTTGATTATTGTGTGTTGATTAGACATTTTTAACGGATCGCGATGTACCTGAAGAAACGTGATAAACGCTTCTTACAGAAATAAATCATCAATGTTACCATTTCTAGACAAATGACGTACGATGTAAGGCTAAGTATCAACACTTTTATAAATATTAATAAGATATTCATAGCGTGTTCGATGTTGAAGATAACCGAACAGAAAACTTGGGTGAGGAACTGTCAGGGAAAGGGACGAGAAAAGTTCTATGTGCATTTGATGTATCGGCTTCGGCGGCCGGATAGATGGATTACAATCATTCCGGTAGCTGGGGTGGTCAAATACCGTGACCATGCGTGCCTCGAACCTATCCTCGGACGTACATGTACGCACTTTCGAGTGCACACGTGGCCTCGGTGTTCGTACACGGTATACTCCTGCGCGCAATATGACAAGGACGCATCTTCGACTACCGGAATCTGCTTTTCACTACTGGAATTTTGGAACACCGAATATGTATTCCGGTTATCTTGAAAGCTACCAACTCTCGTTGGGTTACCATGTTAACAGAAAGTATACGATGTCCTTTAAATTTAAAAAACGTCGCGTCGTGCTGTCTGTGCAAGAAATTCGTGATTTAAATATCACGAATTCCTCCGAATGAATTAATATGTAGAATATTTATGTCATTTATTTCGCACAAGATCTCTTTTAATGAATTTAATCTAAGGAAAGATCTGATTTAATGAATACCTTTACAATTCCGTTTAATAACCTTTTGTTCTTATTATTGTTTGAAGTACGTAATATTATTTTATAGCAATTTTTTTTTCAAAATGTTATTGTTCTTGATAATTCTCGATAGAAATTAAGATGAATAAAGCTTTTGGTTGAAACAATAAAAGTACATTATGTTCACCATCGAACATTATATAGCATACTATAGTTTCTGTGAGTAAATTTCATAGAATATAAAAATATCTGCCTATTCCGAAATCTTTCCTATGTTCTGCGCGTAAAATCTAATGTAACGATATATGATAATTTACGTTTGACGTACGTGACATTTATGTACCTAATACGGTAACGTTAATATTTATTACCAGATACTTCGGTAGTGACCAGTTGAGAAAAACTCGAAATTTATTTGCATACGAAACTAACTTGTCGCTATGACGTGTAGAGTTGCTTCCCCTACATTTTCCCCTCAATTTTTAAGAGCGGAAGGTAAATGCCTGTTACACTTCAGAGAATAGCAAGGGAGGGGCCGATTTGGATGTCCAACAAACCCCATATAATACTACCGAATCCCTCACGGAATATTGTTCTTGTGTTTATTGAGGAAAAATACGGATTGCATTATGCGTAATCTTGACAAGGTGCAACAGTCCTAAAAAAGGAAATCTCTCGATTCCCTGACAAATCGAAGTAACAGGCATTACCGGATTATCGTTGATTTCGTCGCTTCTCACGCACCAAGTTTAGTCGTGTTTTTATACGTGCAGGTGCACTCAGAACTCGAGCGACTGAGAAGAAAACCAAAGAATATTTTTCGAACTATTTCCTGCTCCATCTAATCTCTATCTACAAAGTGAAACACATTGAGAATACGCATTAGAAGTAACAGTTAGAAAAAGTATGTGACTAGTACATGCATATGACGAGCACATTGAACTTCTGTGTCTTGGAAATTTTCGGATATCCATTGACGTTACAATGATAATATCGTTGTAGTATAAAAACAATAACATTCGTTGTGAGATTAAATATTATATTATGAAGAATTTTGTTATCCTTAACGTTTATAGATAGAATGGAACGTACCACGAAGACGATAAGGTTTTTTTTAAGACAGCAACATGTTGGTACACCGAGATCGGAATAACGTTCGAATATCTAGGTCAGAAATAAAAATCAGAAGTTTCTGACGATCGAGAGATCGACTGGTCAATGGAGATGCGGTCTTATTGCATTGAATGCCAGAACGTGGACGTGGTCGTAGCACAGGAAGAAGGCAGGGGCACATCCGTATCGTGGTCAGAACCCGTGACCCCCCGTACGTACACGTGTAAACGTACGTATGGCCATCCACGCAACACATACGACCCGCGGTTTTACCAAGGATTATCTGACAACCCTTTCCACCACCTCTACCACCTTTAGCACCGCTCCGGTTGCCTTTCTGAAATTTTAGAGCGCCGAATCTACATCATACTTGACACTTTTGTCTACCTCACTCGACTTCTTTTGCTTAAGAAATTCCTACTACGAAGGACCATATATAACGATCTGGTTAACCAATATTATCTAAGTACATATGAAGTTTTTAATTCCATTTTCTGTAGCACTTGCTGTACTCGATATAATCTGCAATCGTCAAGTTGAATCTTTTATTTTCCTCGACGCATTTCATGGTACCCGTAATTGTTCCCTCGTAAATTATCTTATGTTAAAAAATTTTAGAATAATCAGCAAATTGCAAGACAAGATAGCATTAAATCTTTTAATTGTCTTGAATTTATTAAAGGCAATTAAATTATATAATTCATTGATTATCCGTTAAAAGAATTTGATGTTTCTAAATCTTGAAGATTACTCTCGGATTCAATTGAAGTTATTTCTTATTCATTTACCGCGGTATGACTTTTTAATAATTACTATCTCTGATGTGACACGTATTCTATGTAGGTATTATATTTTTGAGAACTGACCTGTTAATATTATAATCGGTGATTAACTTGCAATTTTCTTGGGATATGTTAAGACAACGAACTTGTACAACTAGCTATTCAACTAACTTAACTACTTAACTCGTAATTATTGCCAGCTTATGATTAATATATCTATATAAATAATTGTTCGTCTCGTGCATTATATAATAAAATTGATTGTTTATAGTTTTTTACATTTATTTAATATAAAAATTGATATTTGAAATACTTTCTCTTGTATCCAAGTAAACTGTCTATTCTAAGATCGAACGAAAAGTGGCAAATTGATATCGGGGAATTAGCTTGGTGGCAAGTTGAAGTGCTCCGAGAGGGCAGAAATTGCTAGGGTGGCCAATTGGCTGTGTAATGTTAGAAGGGGTTACTTTTCAATGATGTTATTCACGGATGCCAAAATCGGGATATCATTTCTTCGATATGAATATCAGAAGCAAAAGGGATGTTTGAATAATCATTTACTTTTAATTATTAATGATACACATATGATTTACCTGTACTTGATCTGTTTTCGTATTTGCAGCCATCCATGCCTCTACAAACGTGTCCATAGCGCTCTGAAAATCCATTCCCTCGTAAAGAGTTCCTCAATAATTATCCTGGGACTCGGAAGTCGCCGCCATTTTTTATTTTACACTGACATTTATTGCTTCGATTATTTTCACTGATTAATGTTTGCCCTTAGTTCATGAAATTTATCAACGAATAAGACCCAAAATCGCTACACCTTCTCGCTACTCACCATGCAAATATAAATTTTTTGTAAAGTCACAATCGCGTCTATTCATATTTCGAACGTCCTTAATTATTCTACGTCTCCTAATGTCAATTTTTTAGCATACACAATACCATACACAAGATACGCACTCTAATATAGGGCGTACACTTTGCTTCAAATCTCATTAACCGTAATTACATACGTTCGATTATATCCTCATGGCAGAAGTTTTTTTACCGCGACGTTATTGATCATTAAGAATACATTATATTATTATCATCGAATAATAAAATTGATTTAATCACTGGATCAATAACGGCGTCGACCGCGCGCACTTATGACTAGATTGAGAAAAAATGGTTTTGCACACACGTGTTTGCGGAATGATGCGACAGTATCTCGAAACTCAATGAAAACAGCGCATGTATGGAACGCGACTTTACACTAAGAATGTTAAACCGATCGAATATTAAATTTCAGTTTCTTTCGATGCATACGATAGCTTTTGATTTTTTGGAACGAAAGTTCACTATACGTTTAAATAGAAACACTATGTCAATAAATAATATATACACTGGTAAAAATTGTTTGCAAAACACTCCAGGAATATTTCAGCCTTTAAAGAGAGTTTAAAACATGTACTCTTGGTTAAGTAAATTGCAAAAGTGTCACTAAATCAAATTGATTTTCGATCGGCCAATCGTATGACGTTTCAGTTGAAAATCGGTCTTGATCGATTAACTCTGATCAAGCTTGAAAAGCTTCAATGTCATCGTCAAAATCACTCCGAACGATCGATAACAGATTTAATCTTAAAACGGTCTCACAGTTATTAATCGTACGACATCGTCAATGAACACTATTCTCAGTCATGTTTTCAGAAACTTAACGTTGATTTTTATCGATCTTGAAAGAAAATCCATCTTCAGGGCGGAATGTGGATCGAAAGATTTTCGTAATATGTATCTCGATCATGTTCTTTCGAAATCCCGATCTAAATGTGAACAGGTCGTGAATATTATACACGATGCTGAAAAAGAATACACGAACCGCGAGAATAACACGTTCGCATGGGACGGCGTTCGAGCCGCGACTGTGCGTGCCGAAGCGTCGCGGCGCTGGTTCTGCCCCTACGACGCCCTACCCGCCGTCGCTATCACCCCACCACCTCGCCAGCTACCATCGCCCACCGTCGAGGACTATCCTGGTCCTCACTTGGATGGTTCACCCTCAAACCCTCCGGAACTACCTTCCTCATCCGTGCAGTTTCTCCGCTTCTCTCTTTCCTCCTCTCCTCCTTCTCCTCCCCCCTCCCCGCTCACTTTTTTCACTCCATCTTTCTTTCATTTTTTTCTTTTTCTCTCCTGTGATTCGTCATATCCTCTATCCTTGTCTTTTACTCATCCGCACGATCTTACCCTTTTTTATCTTTCGTCGTCCTTTCATCTTCTTCTCTTTCAAGTTTTCGTTTAAAGTTTCCTGGTCCTTCGATTCTCTTTGCTTTTCTTTCCATGTCTCCTCTACTCTCTCCTGCTTCGCCTTATTCACCCCTTTCACCTTGTGTCTACTTATATCTGCTTTTCTCTTTCTCTTTCCCTACTGATGTTGTTAGTTTCCTTTCTTTCTCTTCTGATCCCTCCTCTCCTCATTCCGTCTCTCTCCTTCGCTATAATTCGACTCCCACTTCTCTGGTTCGGGAGCTAGTTTTCCCATATACCCCGCTCTTCTTAGCTGTACCACTTTCAGTCCGGGGGTGTGTCTAGAGATAAGATGCACGTACACTGTTGCACCTGTGTACCTGCAACACGCTGTGCGAAGCATCTCGTCGTGGGCATCGCAGACCAGGGGCCGGAAGACGGAGAATTAAGATCTCTTACGAAGATTTCGATCCTGCCCCTTCTAACTTGTTTCCTCGGCTATGGGTTTGTTCTCCTGCACTAAGGAGTTTCTCATCTTTCTGTATTCATCCAGTTGCGTCAGTTTTCTTTGTCTTCTATTCACGTTCTGCTTCGGCAAAAACATTTCGCGGAAAGAGTTTAAGCTTGACATACTTTTTGATATTGGCTGTAAATTTTCTAATAATAGCAATTTCTTAATACCCGGGGAAATTCAAATGAAGCAAAATAAAAAGAAACGTACAATGAAATATTTACGTACGATAGAATATTTATTTATATACGCTCTTTATTTTCAACTTCAGAATAAGCAAGTATATTGATATTTCTGTCGAGACGAACATCTTTCAATATTTCTCTTTAAAATTGTTTTATCTACAATTTTAATCTTACTTTCAGCGTTCATGTATCGTAATATTAATATTATTTTTAACCGACAAAATTATAGAAATACTTTATAAAGGAATGCTTTTCTTTTTATTGTAATATGTGATTGTGTATACGAATCTATAAATTGATTTATATTATTTTCAGACAAGTTAAAAGTATATAATACATAAATAATGTATTATATTTCTGTCGTAATAAATCGAGGGAAATAAGTATTTCAAGTGATAGCGTTTACTATAATTAATGCCACTGTTTTAATAATAAAACAAAATTTAACTAAGAAGTATTCGTTTAGAAAATTTAATTATTTATAGAATTGAAAATTCTCAGTGTAAAACAAAATTATAAAGGATAGAATATATTGATTGTAGTTGTAATATCTACACTATGTTCCTGTTCTATGTTTTATATTTTTTACACAATATAGAATATAAAAATTACTTAGTAGATAGGCAATATGAATTAAACTTATAGTATACAATACTAACTACTAAGTAACCGTTAATAGCCAAGATATTGATGCGATTCTAAACTCCCAATTAAAAGAAAATGCTTTAGTGCTTTTAATGGTATTTACATTTCATGATTTCAAGTTCAGAGAATTTTGTAAGTTGAGTTGGACAGTAAAAGTACAGCAACGTTTAAAGATCTATATAGCTAAAAAATTTTATATTAAAAAATTAAATTTTGTTGTGCATATTGTGGTTTTATAACGCGGTTAAATTATTATGATAAATCTATTATGATAAGCCAATATTGAACTAATTTTCTTTTAACAATAACAGTACAAACGTATGTAAGTATTAAGGAATAGTTTAAAATTGACGTTAATGGATAATTTTAGTTTTATATGAAATTTAACAGAACTAAGTTCATATTTAGCTCATATCACGTATATTTAGTGCATTCATGTTTAGTTCATAAACGCACTGCCTTTTAATCAACAGGTAACGAATTATAAAAATAATAATTTATACTATACCTATAAAATACAAAATGATTGTCGCTAAATGCAATTTAGATAAAATTTTGATGTTTATTCATGAATAAGCATAATGCCTCTGTTTATAAAAAATAGATGATATATTAATATAGTTCATCTCGAAGTGGATGTTTAAAATGTTAAAGAACATAAATGGATATCGAAATATATTATCAGCTACAAAATTCGTTCAATTGAGATTCCCTCACAAAAATTATAATGGTACATGACTATTTCTAGCGTTAAAATGTGATGACACGTTATTCGTTCGATAATTCCTTTGAAATTATTGCATCATTTAAATTCTTTACATTTTTTTATAAAATAATCCTATAGATTTTATTGATTTGATTTGGTCGAGTAACTAATATTGGCTTTTCGCTATTCCGATATATTCGTATTAATTCGCGTTAATAAAATCTCTATTTTGATAAAATTTTGTAATTTACCAAATCATACTTGAGTGTAAGAACAAAGATAACGTTAGATCAAAGGGGGTAACACTCAAGGGACATACACCATGGACGATACTTGCGTTGATTTTGGCTTCAGATTATACGATTCGAGGGAATTAATTTGTAGCAAGCATAAGCGACGACGAATAAGTAATAACGTTATTCGTGGCTAACATATCTGTGAAATTTCGGTGCTTCTCGCTGTTCTTGCATATTCTCCTACACGAACATAAATTGTTACATTCGTATATGACTCATGTATGGCTTCACATACACTCAATTCAAGCAGAAATATTCATTGAGTTTCACACATAAAGACATTGCGAGTAATATAACGAAATAAGATAACAAATAGATTTGTGTGTGAAAAACACTGGAAACTAATGAATGAATAATCGAATAAAAAAAAGGCTAGTACGTTACTATGCATATTCAATAGAATGACCGTCAGAAAAATTAAAACATTCATTATTACATCAAAGGTGTGTGAAAATAAGGGTCTTAGTGCAATGTGCAAGTATCTTTCGCAATTAATTCTAAATTAATCCATAAAATGGATACAGGGTATTAATTATTAAACACAGAAATTGACAAATAAAGACCAAAAGATAACTGAAAATCTATTTTTAAAAAATCTCGAAACGAGTGTCGTTATGATTGTTCAACATTTGTAACAGATTACATGGAGTAATAGATTGCTTATATCTACCGCGACGTTCCGTATCAGTTCCGGTTTCCGGTGCATCGACTATAATAATGATTACCGTTTAAAATATTTTAAGTATACCGTTTCTTTTTTTTTTTTTTACTATTTAAATTCGGTGTTATTTCTGCTTTCATTTATAAAGTTGTTCCATTTATCAAATGACGCGTTGAATGCGCACATCGGGATACATACTTTATATTCAGTTAAATGAAACAGCAAAAGTCGTTTAACCCAGATTGCGAGAGAAGTTATTGATATCGATATACGATATTCGATTTATGCGAATGAAGAAAAAGTTCATCAGTCAGATCGGTCAGCTTAATCTCGGCCAAGCTTCGATAGCGCCACGGTATTAGAATAGATAATCTCGGGATTAAGGGGAGTGCTCGCCTGTTAATCCATTATTCACGTAACATCTGCCATTCAACGTTCCATGCTATTTCAACGGTGTTTTCATCGTTTCTCTTTTCCCTCTTGTCACTCCAGTTTACTTTCAACTTAACGGAATTACCTGTTAAAACTTCATACGAATAAAAATGTAGTATGTAAAATATTCGATCAATAATTACAGTGATAATCTGTGCTTGAACACGCAGGATGAGATTCTTCGGTATAGATATTTTCGATTCGTTGAAATGTTATGCTTTTTATTATTGCGAAATATAGACACGCAGTTACGTATTTCAGGTCGAAATAAGATAATGGAAACGCGTTGCGAATTTGTCTGTATACGTAGTATGGTCTCGTGCATCTTACCACATGTTGGCTGAAGCCAGCCGAAAATCTTCCAGGCAAATTCCTGGTGACAGATTGAGGAAATCAGGAGATTTCATTCAGTGATACAACATTCTACACTTTTCAAATCCAATTCCATACGTCAATCAGGTAAGCTGAAATAAAAGCTGGATTTTCGTATCAAGAAAATGCTTAATCTATGGTATTTTTCAGTGGAAATCGATATTCTCAATAATTTGTCATTGTTTTTGGTTAACTTGAAAAAATTAGCTAGTTGCTATGAACAAGTAACGATAGAATGCACTTGCTCAAGGTATCATGATTAAGAAAGATTTTGGTATTGTTAAACTTCGTCGTTTAAATACGTAGTTTGAAAAAAATGAGAGTACCTCCGATTGTATTGTACTCTAATCGTAGAACAGAGCCGAGAATTTATGTTTGAGAAATTTTCTTTTCTTTTCAGCTAGTTAAATCATTTTTTAAAAGAAAACCTCTTCATTGTATCAAGTCCGCTTAACACTAGTTTAAACTTTCTTTCGCACTCTGATTTCTCGTTAACGGAAAAATTATATCAGCTACCCAGTTTTATCTTACTTCTCCTTACTTCAGTTAAATTGGATCGTTCCCTGATTTTTTTTAGCATTATTGAAACAATTTGTCCATTAAAGCCATGTATTTTTCAAATTATCCAGAGAATACGTTCTTGCGATATAGAGCATTTCTTTATATTTCTTTCAGTACTGATAAACAATATGGAATACCTTATGACCAACGTATTCGATGATTTCTCGTTCTAAGTAGAATACTGTTTAAAAGAAATCGTGTTTATTATATATCGAATATGCGAATATTGTTTCTTTATACAGTTTCCTGAACATTGTTTTACATCTTTAAGCGCAAACAATTTTACCTTCAAACAAAGAAAAGACTCTCTTTTTTTAAATGAAATACATCTCAAAAGATGCGAACTGACTTCGATCTTTTCCAGTGATGTTTAACGATTAATTGTATTTTAGACGCTCGCTTAAAATCGACATGCCGTTTACAGATACAAGGGTAGAAAATTCTTTTTTCTATCGACAGTATAATTTCACTATATGTAGCTGTAAAAACGCCGGTGACATTTAAATAGCACAATCACCAATAAATTTCTAGCGAAACGTAAAAGAACGAATTCGCTCGCTGCCAATTTCGAATCCAGTTTCGCGACGCTTTTCCCTATATTACTATTTCCCATGGTAACCCAGCGCTCCTTATCGCAACGGTGAAGCCAATAAAGCATCTACGAGGCTTTACCTCAAACTTCTCCAACCCCTGCCTGAACGATGCACTCTTCCGACCAACCATCCCCATGCAAACGACACACACGTGCACACGAACGGGTACAAACTAACCAGTCTGGCCGTATATAGATTGAGCGTCTTCCTTGTAAAAGGAGCAAGGACCGGTAGCGAGGTAATGATTGCATCCGCGGATGCCACGGATGCAATCTGTGTGCAAAGCGGACCGAAGTTGAAACTCGAAGGGTGGAGACCGGAGGAAGAGGAGGTTGGGGAAGGGAAACGAGGAGAAATAGAAGGAAGAGAGACGGCATGATGGGGGAGGCGAGGAAGATGAAGAGGAGGAGGAGGAGGAGGAAAAGGAAACGAAAAAACGAGAAGCAGGGGATGGATCACGGATGGAAGGACTACGGTTCCCGTTTAACCGTGGAGGGGTTACCGGTCGAAGCCTCGCCGGTGACACGGCTGGTCGGACTATTTTCCAGGATCGCCACAGTGGGTGGTAAAGCTACGCCGGCGGGGCGTGTTCCACGAAGCTTGCAGGCGGAGCTTTTGCGACTCACGCCTTCCAGCACCAAGAGAGTAGCTTTCCCTTCGAACCGGCAACCCGTCCCTCTCATCCCTCTGTGCGGAGGATAGTTCCTCTCGGAAGCCACCCCTGATACGACGCGACGCGAAGCGCCGCTCTTTCCTCTTGGAGTTTTTCCAAACCGGCAAGCTTTCCCCTTTCCTCGGCTCTCTTTCCCTATACTCGCAAACTCTGCATCCGTGTACCGGCGGATGTACACGCTTGTACGCGTGTTTGGACACACGCTATCGTTGGAAAAAGTGGAAAAAAAATAGAAGCTTGCCCGTTTGCTCGAGGAAATCTGACTTTTTAGGAGCAGCGGAGGGGCTGTTAGGTGGAGCCAAGCGAACCACGGAGGACAACTAAAGCGAGGGTAACGTATGCTCGGGGCTAATTTGTCGAAGCTTACCAAGAAAATTATGAGCGTCCTGCGCGATGCATGCCAATATCCATGAAGGCGAGGTCGTTTAGCACGCTCCATCCTGTATTCTTCATCTTCCTGAAACCGTCAAACACTTTTCTCGGAACGTTTAACGAAGAAAACGCGGAAGCTGGTAGGGATAAACAGCGCTATCGAATTTTAATTTACCGATAGACTCTCTTAATACGCTGGTTCAAAGTAGCTTTCACACCGATGAATCGCATCCACACGAATATTGATTCTCTTCGAAGATTTATATACGTATATTACGAAATATTATTGAAAACAGTTCAACCGGGTATTTTATTTCTCAAATTTTGTAGTGGTAGTCGCAGGATCTGTCGTTGATAATGAAAACAAAAGAAAATGAACTTTTCGTCCAGAAAAGTGAAAATTTCTTATGTTTATCGTCTGAAATATAGCAGTTCGTAAATCTGCGTAACTGCATAAAAGTTTCTCGAAGGCCTTACGTGCTCGTTTACTCAAGAGAGATAGTTGGAAAGTAAAGCGAGAAATAGGAGACGATAATCAAAATGTCGACATTAATTTAAATTCGATAAAAGATTTACCTACAAGTAAAGAATATTTAAATAACGTATTTAAATAACAACAAAGCAGAAAAAAAGGAAATATAAGAAATACATAGCGAAAGCATCGAAGCGTTCATTGATTTACTTTCTCTCTCATTCAATTACCAGGATTGGCAATAAAATGGAAGTAGCCGTCGAATTTAAATTTCGTAGTCGATGCTCGAGACGCGTAAGCGATAAAGAAGAACTGGTTGGAATAATATCTGAAATAAGAAAAGAAATATACAGTTCTTTTAGGAAATACGTACGCGATATGCCGCGAAATCTGTCGAGCATGTGGTCTGGATGCGTTAAGGTACAAATTGAAAACCATTTAGCAAATCTCCCCCATCGTTCGAAGTGTTAATAAATTCTGGTTTACGAGGGTCGGAGGGGTTACGTTATGGATCTACGAGCGTCGGTGCGTTAACTCACATAAAAGCGGTCGCGTTTCCGCGCGTGTAAAAAGGATCTCCTGCCGGAACAGAACGCCATGGGAGCCCGCGAAAAATATTTCGTGTCATCGGTACGGATCTTTTTGCCGCTCCATCGAGCGTGATCGTCCTTTTCCTATGTGACTGTGCTGTCGCACGAACCTAAGGGGTGCAGTTTCTTTAACGTTAATATATTTGAGAACGTTATTAGATAGATCGAAGGAACTGCATCGAAATGTAAATAATACGAATAGTTTAGCGTAACAAAATAATTGGAATAAACAATTTGGTTGGTTCATGGGACTGATACAAGGATTTGTTAGTTATTGGTGAACAAGGAATAACTTCGTTACTTTCACCAGTGTACTTGGTAGGTTAATAATAATTAGAAGCAGCGTTTACTACGTTTCATATGGAGTCAGCAGTCTGTGAATATTTATCAAAAATATATTAATGATATATGTTAATTAATTTTGTAATTAAAATATACCTTGTTGAAAATAACAGTATACGTTGTATACATATAGTTGTATTACTCGAACAACGTTTGTGTATCATAAAATTGTGCATTATATACAGGGTGGTTGGTAACTGGTGGTACAAGCGGAAAGGGGGTGATTCTACGCGAAAAAAGAAGTCGAAAATATAGAATAAACATTTTTTTAAATTTTTTTTTTTAATTTTTCCATCAAGACAACGATCTACAGTGAGATCCGTTATAACATACCGCACGCGTACCGAGCGAAAATTCAAAGTCGATTTTCTCGAAAACAAAGCCTCAAACGAAAAATTTTTATTCTATATTTTCGACTTCTTTTTTCGCGTAGAATCACCCCCTTTCCGCTTGTACCACCAGTTACCAATCACCCTGTATATTAAATTTTATTGCGTATGTACTATATATCTAAATATTATGTATAATATCGTTACAGAAGTTTATCATATAATAAATTTTATATGAAAATATAAAGATAGAGCATGGTGGGCACTAAATATGGGTAATAATTATAATAAAAGTATTAAATCTCTTTCAGGCGTAATTATTCCTTTCAATCCGGCATTCACAAAATAACTTCGTATAATCTATATCATAACCGTACAGTTTAAAGGATCACTAGCTACGTTATAATCGATGGAAGCAATAACACATGTGAAAAATAAATATACAAACGTAATCATATAGGTAAGCGATTTTGTAATTAATGTAGTAACACACAGAATATGTAAAAACAGCATAAAAATTATATTTATTGATCTAAAGATTATATTCTTATATCAAAATTACTTCTATAAATTAGTTTGATCAATTTCAAATCTCTTCCAAATAAAATCTGAATTCGAGGTAATTTACAGATAAACAATAATAGCTGACGATCAATACGAATATAATTGCTACGCATTAATATTATAATTATCGTCGAACAAAAATACTTCTCGATCGTATTTTTAAGATTTGTTAAAATCTCTCTATGAATCAATAACGATGCTGCTAATGAATCACGATAGTTTTTCCCAGCGTAACTATAAATTCGATCTAAATGTAATCAGCTTCCATGCTCTTTCCTTGAGTTCCTTTATCTCCTTGTCGGCCTGAAATGATACTGAATTTAATACAGCTTCATTCAATAAACTCCCATATACATACTCATCTTCGTGTCACCAAATTCTAACTCGACATAGAGTTGTACATCGTAATCCTCTGACTATGTCGAGCAGGTCCTTTGAGGGTGAAAACGTTACCGGCAGCACGAACGAGAAGATGGAGCAAACGAGAGAGAAACAGAGAGAAAGGAAGCGGAGATGGGTAGATATATTCGTAGTTTGTCAGAAATCTGTAGGTATAATACACCGTAATAGGAAAGAGGAGATTCACCCTCGTTGCATACGACTATCGGGAAAGTATAATATTATCTGGAAAATGTACGAATACGTGAAACGAAAACATTATGCGATAGACTGAGGGAGCGGAGGATGAGCGATCACCTCAAAGGCTAATGTGAGGTTTTGAAATTTGGATTAGGTTTGCAACAGTGGGAGAGACATACTTGCTACAGGACACCGACGATGTCCCTTTTAGGACATTGAGGTGCGTAGTTTGGAAGAGATTTGGGGGTGTAAATCTAGTGAATGGGGTTTGCTCGTGTGGTATTCGACATCAAGCTGCTTAAGCGATAACTGTAGACTAATCGGAGCTGGGAAAGTTCGAGAAATTGCTAGAAAGGGGTGAAGACGCTATAGCCTTTTCGAAAATTTCCAGATTTTAAACGAACCGTTTATGCTTATTTTTGTGGCAACCAAGATAACGACAACGATAACAAACGTTCTCGTAACCGAGCAATTAATGAAAGCAATTGCTATAAATTTTTATTATTGTAACAAAAGGGTAGGTCATATAAGCCATGAGTTTTAATGAGAAACAAAAAAATTGTGTTCCCTCAGTTTAAGATAAAATTATCTATCATATAGCTGGATTCGTAAAGTTTGCCTTGAAGTATTCATATAAAGACTAATTTTCTCTCTAAAATATAACAGAATTTCACTCTATATGAAACGTCATCCATATAAAATATCAAGGATATAATTTGGTGATCCTAACGAAGTAAATATAGCTCGCGTATAAATTTCCTATAAGTGACAGCATTAACCACGAGAAGGGAAACGCGGAATCGGTAATTCAAATTCGAAAAGATAATGTCCCGTTGGTATAACGTATATTTCGCGGTACCTGCGCCTAGTTAGGCAAGTTCGCTTCCGAAACCTCGTCTCTAACCCCCTCAACGGCGTGGACGTAAGGCGATGTAGACGCGGCTTCTCTCCCGCTACTCGACCGTGGATGCGTTATATATCACGAAGAAAACTTTCAGCATAGATAACCTACTTGAGGAGTTAGCCCGCGTACATGCAAATTTCTGAATTATTATGCCGCGACGAGTATATTATGCGAGCTAGTTCCCATCCCTTTCGCGGCGCTCGCGCTTTCGTGGCCCGTTCGTTTCACCCCCTCCCGAACATCACCCTTTCCGCGTTTCTGCTACGCTCAACCGGCTGCACTTATCTACCGTTTCGCCACTCTTCAAGATCGTTCTTTCGAATTAATCTGACGAGGCTAGGTGCGCGAAAACGCTGAAGGAAATCTTCGAATTACGTAGTTGTAATAACTGTTTAATATTTGTTGGCGAAGAATAAGTTATACGATTGACCAATCCGATTCGAGATGTATTTAAAAAACGATATCAACCTTTTCAATCAAAATGGGAATATGATCGTGTCCTCAAACGTAAACACTTCTAGCATGGAGTTTGAATTTTGTTTTAAAACGAATACAGCGATGATTCGTCGTAGAAGAATGCGTTATTTAGGATCATCATAAAGTAAAGTATTTGGTATTTTTTTAGTGTCACTGACGTCAAATTTACGATACTTTCATACGAAACTTACTTGTCTAAAAGCTACGTATCATTACGTAATTATGGCAATAGTAGGTGTGTTGTAAATATTAACTACCCACTCCATGAGAATTTAATTCTCATCGTTATTCCTATTATTGGTATAGAAATAAATGGTAGAAATAAGAGCGGAAATATATAATAAACGAGGGAGAAGTATTTAATAAATATTTATTTACTAAAGATTACTAAGGTAGACTTTTCGAGGAAGAATGAGATAGATGTTAGAAAAATTAAGTTTTTTGTAATATTGTAGCAATAGCTAAATCGTATACCTTTTACGTTTATTCAGTCGAAAAGCGCATATCGTAACAGATATCGCTAGTGCCTGCCTACTACTATCGGTATCTACTGTATTACATTAAGAATGAAATTATTTTTTCACAAGTTAATTATACAATAAGAGGAACTAAATGCGAGATGACTCAACAGTGAAATGAAATTGATTCTTTCTCCATAATTTTTCCATTTCGATATAGGGTATGAGTAACACTTCTGTAACGACAAACGATCGAAGATGAAGAAGTTCGAAAGAAGACTGGATGCGCAACACTTTCTCCGGTTAATTGCGTTAATTGTTCCGGAGCAATATCAAGCGGTAATTAAGGCTGCGACGGCTAATTAAGTTCCAAGCAGAGACATCCGTCCGAGCACTATCACCCCTCAACCCCTACAACGCGATAGGACACAAAGCTACGGACTAACTGAATTTTCTTGAGCAACCAGGCGTCCATCAAAGATCCCAGTACTGGAAGACCTCGTAAGGGCTTTCGAAGGGCATAACCCTTAGAATTTGGTTTTCTACAATTTACCACTGTCAGAAAGTGTTAGCTCCATTTATCGAAAGGTAAGCGACACGTAATCGAATAGAAAGGAAAACGAATTTACCAATGAAGTAAATATATAAAGAATTTCCCCATGCATAGCCTTCCATATCTCTACTATCTTTTATATCAATTGGTATTTTCAATAATAAAAGTCTGTTCAAAATGCAGTTGACGTTAAATGATTTCGGAAGTGCCTTCTCAAACAGAGTTGGCAACGCTGAAAAGAAAAGAGAATTTAATCTATGCTTCCCATGTGTCCATAAAAAAGGTTCATGTGGAACTCGAATTTCGTAACGAAGTTAAGCTTAATCCCATTACCGTTGTCGGACAAAGGAAAAAATTTCAAAAAAGTTGTCGCGGTAGGAAAAAGGGTTACGTGTGTTTATTCACGTCGATGAAATTTATTCTCCTCCCTGAGTATCCGTGACCTATAGCTAAACGCATCTAGTCTGTATACTGGGTGTACGCGATAAGTAATTCACTTATAACTCTATTGAGTTAACCCTTGCTTCTGCAGTGCCTCCATTTAGTCTCTGAACCCCCTGTTTCGATGGTACTTCTGCTCTTCTACCTTCCTACCCCCCCCTCCCCATTCTCGACTTCCTCTGAGTCGATTGGTTTTCGCGATATTAAAACCGTCGAACTGAACTTCTATTCTGTACAATCTGAATATCTGCAGATCGCTAAAGCAACGTGACCGAAGATCGAATATCTCGTGTTTAATCTTATATCGTGTGAATTAGCTAAGGTATGGGGGCATGATACGAGGAAACTGTAACGATGAATTTCTGTTACTACCAGTTTGTAATAATTGTTATCTACACTGTTTGTTATCCATTCAACAATTCATGAATGAATATCGAAGATTTTGTGTCATTCTGCGATATCATCATGAATATTATAATAATCGTGAAATATAGCTACGGATTTTGTTAATAATTCATTGAACGACTTGAACCAGTTGCGATATTTCAGTTGTGATTAGCCTGTAAACTAGAGAAATCTCTCAGGTTCACAATTTCTTGGTTGTAATAATTCTTAATTTCCAAAAGTAAATTATACCATATACTTACGTTTATCTTCTATGATTAAAATCGACATAATTGAAATTGATCTGTCTTCACTGATTTTTCATTCCGTAATTATAGAAGCTCTAAGTGGCGATCCGATTAACAGATTGATTCAGATTAAAAATAAGAAAGTTAATAATTTACACTGATCGTGGGATTAATTTCTTTCCATGATAGTTGCAAGTATTGAATCGTTTAGCATTCGAAAATATGAAACTCGATATCCGATTAATTAAACGTATAAGCTATAGAGACGATGAGGAAGAAGGGGAGCAGAGGGAAAGGTAAACTTAAGATAGAGAAGGATTGGGGAGAGAGAATGATAACAGAACAGAGCAAAAGGTTAGGTCATATTGCGGATAGGCAAAGTAAGTATCTACCTCGTCGAAACGTCGGTGTAAGACCACTTAGGGCAAGGGTTCGTCTCTTTGGGAAAGCTTATGGCGGGCCCTCAAAGTGGCCATTACGAGCCGATGGTTGGTCCATGGATGGTCTGTAGAAATCGACGGTCAGTATCGTCTCTTCCCTCTTCTACCCCTTACCACCAACTTCTTCCTATCTCCTCCATCTTGCTCTCTTCCGGTACCATTTACCGGCCAAGTTGTCCAATTAGGTGTGTCAAGAGGTATCGAATAATTATAGCAGTTTACGTTGGTCGGTGTTCCTATGAAACACTATCAGATCATAGAACAGGAATTATTTGCTTGCAAAAATCGGACCATACCGATCAAGGTAAAGTCACGCGTTTATATGTCAAAATCAATCTTTCTAAATTTTTCAATAAATGGTTTCTGAGATATTACTCGTTTCCAGAAGGAGCAATAACTAAAGAAGATATAACACGTGAATATAAAAGTTCTATCAGTTTTACGTACTGAGGGTATAACAAGTGTTTTTAACATTTTTAAATGTTCTTTCTGGGTTCATATGCTGTTTATTTAATTCTGCGACTCTTTTCCAACTACTATACTCCTCATCTGAATATATATAATACCTCTGGCAAAGAACTGCTGGTTCCTAGAGTCTATGAAGTCACCAATGCCCGTTTGCTTCGTTCCTCGTTTGGAAATGATCCGCTTCATTGTAGTTGATCTTCAAGCAAAATACCCATAAAACAAAAACGAATAAATCATCCTTTATAATTTCCTCATTTATAATTTCATCATCATACTTGCGATAAATATTTTGTACAGATTTTTGAACTGCGCTGTTAGTTTTCTTAAATTCATATGGCATGTAACGAGGTGTACGAACTTTAATCCATGCAACTTTGAACTTTAACATTTGCCCACTTCAATCGTTGATATAAAATAAACAAATTCATCAATTTTATATATATTCTTAAAGTAGGATACGCGAAGTTATTACATAGTATTAGTTTTCATTTAAATTTATCGTAATTTATTTACAAAATCAATGTTAATGATAATGCAGCAGCCGATTTTTGCATTCATCTGATACATAAATCTGCGTCGAATAGAGAAGAGAAGAATTTTTGCTTCTTAAGCTATAATATTAGTAGAAGTTGATGCATAAATATCTATTTTACGATCAATTTGTAACTTGGAATTTCTTTTCTGGAAACCTCAGATTATTTAGTTTGTATCTAGTTTGTACGAAAGGAAGGAAAGCTGTCATCGTGTTTTTTAACGATAAGTTAATTACATACGTAGTTAGATATTAATTTTTGTAATTGAACCATAGTCTGAAACATTTGTATGACAGCTTTTGTTAGTTTCATATCTGGTCTAGGGTCTAGGTCACTTGCAGCGACATTTCCGAAGAGTTCGACAACTCATTGTCAACTATCTATACTAACGTTTGACAGTTATTCGATAGTTTCCGCCTTAAGTAACATCCTTTCAGTAACGTTTAATGTATCAGCGCTGCTATAACCTAGAAAGTAAATCTTATGTTATTTCCTTATTAACGAATTAACACACTTTTGTACGTATACGTATTTAAAGAAAGTTAATCGGTATTATCGTATTTCACAAGTACGACTGAGCGAAGATTATATTGGTAATGGATATCTTCATACTCATCGCATGTATCACGTTATTTCGGAAATTAAACTTTCCCACGAGGAATGTTTCATAGAAATTAATTTTCTTCAGATTAAGAGAATCATTAACTAAATGTAATATCGTGGAAAATAAATCTTTTCCGTGGATCGAAACAGTTTTGGAGGAAAGCTTGTAGTAACGGCGAAGGGTATCTCAGCCGGCGGAAAGACACGTTTAAAGAATTAAAGTATCTAATGCGAAAGAAAGGTCTTCGAAGCCGCCGTTTGAAAGCGAAGCATTGTCTGCTTAAGCCTGGCATTCAGTGGCCTCTTTCTCTCTTTCTCTCTCTCTCTCTTTCTTCTCGAGTATAAATTGCGAAAGGTAAGATAGTACGCAGGCTGGAGCCGGTGGAGGGAGAAATAAGAAATTAAGAGAGAGTCTTAGAAGAGAATAAAGCTAAGAATTAAGGCGGCAGAGAGGCTTGGCGGAGAGGAGTGGAAGAATCAGGGGAAGAGCGGAGAGAAAGAAAGCAGGAAGAACGAGAGAAGACGAAACGAACTGAAACCGCCGCTGGCGCTCGCTTTCGAGCTTAAGTCCTTCCAGAGATTCTTACTCGCGCGTCATTTAACAAAACAATTAGAAGTTAACCCCTTCCTTCGTTCATTCGTTCTTTTCTTTCGAATCTACGTCCCAAAATTAAGGAGGATTTCAACCCTTTTCAAGACTTCTCGATTTAGTATGAAATCTACCGAATTTTATGATCTATGATTTATAGATCGGAATACATCGATATCGAGTGCTGAGATACTAACCGAGTTATGCGTGCGTATATCGTACTGTGCGAATTTACCACTATCGTCCAAAAATTTACAGAGAATACTTTGCTAAAGAATAGATCTCTTTATCACTATTTCTTTCGGATTTTTCCAAATAGAGACGGAATACCAATTAACTAAATTCGTGGTATCATACCAGGTGGAAATTGGAAAGAAATTTGAATCATTCTTTCCGAAATTCTCGCATGGATCAATTTTGACATAAACATCGTAAACAGTGTACTAAAAAAAAAAAAGAAAAAATGCAAAAGATAAACAATCTCGTGGGATGCAACGCGACGATTCTATTTAACTTGGAAATTTTAGACGTTAACATTTCTGGTTTACATGGAATATTTTATTTCTTGTAGAATCGTAGACGAGGGAGAGTTCATCAGAGAAAAAAGCAACAACTCCACTCATGAAATTACCGAGTATCATTTAGCGCGATGGTGGGAGGAGAACCATCTGCTTTTTCCCTCTTTCATGAAAAGTCTGCGACGGTAGCAGCGCGCCGCCATGAATTCCGTCTTTCACGGCGATAAATAAAAGTAAAGCGTAAAGCAAAGACATCCGGCGGCAACCGCCCCTCGTCTGGTTGAACTGTACGACCAGCGACTACCCCCGATCTTGTCGATACCAGACTGCATCGAGCCCCTCTTATACCCCATTGAAACCACTACCTCTTAGAACTATGACTGCTTCGCGTATCGAGCGTATAAAATAAATATACCATGTTTTTCCGTAGCGGCTACCGTCAAATGTGCATAATCTTCAAACGAAGGTGTATACAGGATCGCGATGTCGAAGGGGTTCGTTTCTTTATGGAGGGTCGAAGGGACTGGAAAAGATTTCTACCAATTATCAGAAACGCGCCTTTTGATCTGTTTGCGTGTATGCGTTGATTTATAAAACTCTTACTCTTATTTGAAAAAAATCACCGGGGGGAAAAGATGTTCTGTCTACGTCTGTTTCAGCCTTCCCACGCCTCCGTCCGAGACGTTCCGTCCCTTTACTTTTATGCGCGGATACATCGAAGGGGTTCGCGCAAAACTTTCCTCCCGATTCCTTATTTGTCTGGCAATTATTTTTTTCAGGGAAAATTAGCGTGGACAAACTTGATGTCGCTTCCCTTTTCCACGGTTCTCGTTGATTTAACCGATTGCTAGTTTAGTCTTCTGGTAGCAAATACTTGCTTTTCAAAGTTCAACTTTTCTCTATGTGTGTATACAAACGATTTACACAATTTTATCTATGCATCGGACTACGATATTGATAAATGTACATAGTCGTTGGCATAAAACTCCGTAATTTCATTGAGAACCGAGATATTTGCTGTAGTCTGCGATCGCTGCTAAATATTAATTATAACAATCAATAATAAATACGTTCTAATACACACTAGTGATCAGAAGTATTAGAACACTCGTTCGTTAAATTCTTTAGGAAATTCTAAGAAATTTCACATTATTTGTTATTTTACATTAAATATGTTGCAATTTTTAAGCAAGCATTTTTATTTAATTCGTTGATGAATAACTAAAAGAAAATGCAAAAAAATGTTACATTTCAATGGGTTAGATGTTTCCATTCTTATAGAACTCGACCAAGTTTTTCTCCCACTATACACTAACATCTTTATCGCTTGCCTATACTCAAATCCCTCATCGCTGAACAATGCAGAACTTTACAGTACTGAATAACTAGAATTAATCTGGTTCTTTTTATTCCCTTCGATACAAAACATATACGTAAGGTAAAAGCGAAAATAATGAAATCACGCTGAATTTAATACTTATAGTCAATATTGTAAATACATATATTAGGTTAAGTAAAAAGTTCTGAGCGTTTTTCGCTAGATGTCTTTAGTGAGCCATATCTCACGATGTGCACATCGCATCGAGTCATAGTATACACCGATTTCAAGGTGATATTACGCATCAAAAAGGTTCTTTGTCAGTTTTGTGTTCGGTGAAGCCAGTTGTGTGTTACAGCGTTCGAAAATGGAGATAAAAAAAGAGAAAATTCGATACATTCTTCAGTACCACTACGACCAAGGTGAAAAGGCGGAGCAGGCGGCCAAAAAAATTTGTGCTGTTTATGGACCCAGTACAGTATCGAATGCAACAGCAAAGCGGTGGTTCCAACGATTCCGTTCTGGTAATATGGACGTCGAAGATGAGGCACGCTCTGGTAGGCCAATCGTCGAAAATGTGGATAAAATCATGGAAATCGTCGAGTCGGACCGGCATGTGAGCACTTATTCCATTGCCCAGGAACTGAAGATTAGCCAGAAAACCGTTTGGAACCATTTGCATAAGGCTGGTCTCAAGAAGAAGCTCGACGTATGGGTGCCACATGAATTGACGCAAAAGAACCTTTTGGACCGAATTGATGCCTGCGATTCTTTGTTGAGACGTAACGAAATCGACCCATTTTTGAAGCGGATGGTGACTGGCGATGAAAAATGGGTCACATACGAGAACAACAGCCGAAAAAGATCGTGGTCCAATCGCGGTGGGCCGGCCCAAACGATCGCCAAGCGTGGATTAACGGCCAAGAAGGTTTTATTGTGTGTTTGGTGGGATTGGAAGGGAATCATCCATTATGAGCTGCTCCCATCGGGGCAAACACTTAATTCGGACCTCTATTGTCAACAACTGACCAGACTGAAGCAGGCGATCGACCAGAAGCGGCCAGAATTGGCCAATAGGAAAGGTGTTGTGTTCCATCAAGACAACGCCAGGCCGCACACATCTTTAACGACGCGTCAGAAGCTCCGAGAGCTTGGCTGGGAGGTTCTATCGCATCCGCCGTACAGTCCAGACCTGGCACCAAGCGATTATCACCTTTTTAAGTTTTTGCAAAATTTTCTTGATGGTACAAAACTGGCCTCAAGAGAGGCTTGTGAAAATGAGCTGGTCAAGTTTTTTACCAATAGGGACGAGGACTTCTTCAACCGCGGAATTATGAAATTGCCTTCAAAATGGACAAAAGTAATCGAACAAAACGGCGCATATTTAATCTAAATCGAATAATCTTGACTATGTTAATTTCATCGTCGAAATAAAGCGAAAAAGCGCTCAGAACTTTTTACTTCACCTAATAGAATACGTATTTCGTTGCATCTGAGAAATTAAGTAGAATTGGATTTAGGACACAAAGATTCCAAAAAAATTCTATTCTATTCTATCCTGTTCTGTCTACTATATGCTGTATCCTTCTGTGTGTGAGTAGGCACACTGTAGTTGGATATTGGTTTACTGTTTTTCTGCAAGATTCGAAGGATTATGAAACCAAACGTAAACACAGTCGGGTATCGTGGATTGACCAGTCAGTACACAAAGTGAGTTTAGTGAAGCAGGATACGTTTATTAAGATTATGACTATCGTGAAAATTTGTGTTATGCCCGATCTATGCGAACGACTTCAACAATTCACGAGAAAACGTAGTCACGTCTTTATTGAAATCAGAGATGCTCCGAGAAATATTCCTACACAGTAAGTAATTATAACAGAAAATAAGCTGTAATTTGGAATTGTTGACATACGAGTGTGTTTATACGGATTTTCTTGACACATTATTTTTATACTCCGTACCTTTGTCGTACTTTCTATAGGGAGTTCAGGGAAACAAAGTCTTAAATAATCGTGTCGAATGAGAATCATTATTGTTATACTATTTCCATTATTTCGTTAATTACAGGTTTACTTGTTCTGTTTTATATTCAGCGAACGAAAACCTTCCTACGACCCAATAACACTACAATGTTTTACTTTTATGTAAGCCTGAAATTCTTACTTGATTCAAATAATTTCCTCGTTGTAAATTAATTCTGCTATATGTTATTTTAGTCATTGTCTTGTCTTTGATATTTTTTCTTATTGAAACTAGAGTAAGTAATATTTTATCATTGTTTCGTTACTATAGATATTGGTAAAGATGAAAAGTGTCTCATAGTATTGTATACAGCAAGTTTAATTGTTTTATACAAATCTCGAGGTTAAATGTTTAGATATTGAATGTTAGTTAACTAGATACTTTATCGTATATATATGTCACATATTATAAAATATGTGTCTATACGTGACATAAAATTGAACGATAAGATTTGTTTAAAAAAATTGCTTGTTTTTAAGAGAATCGCTAATTTGTTCAGAGAAATAGTAAAGATTAACGAGGGAGACGCGTTGAAAGAACGATTTATCAGGATCTGTGATTCATAAAAGGTTTGTAATTCTTAGTCGTGATCCACCTTTGCATTGAGTCCGATGGGAATACGTTGTAGGCGAGTGGTGTGAGTTTCCCTGAGTGGCTATTGTCATGTTAAGCGCTCGTCTTTCACCCCTGCCGTGGTTTCGTTAGGTCGAAGACTGTTATCTCATCAGTGCTTTTATGGAAAACCCTGCGTCGTATTTCCTTTAAAAAAGCAAACGGCGAACAAAGAGAAAGAAACTGAGGTTATTATACCATAAACTTCAAAGGATGAATTGATGTAGTCAAATTGTCGGTACGAGCATCCATGTAGCAGTCAAATGTAATATAGCTCCATATTATCAAGTATCGAAAGGATTGATCAGGATTGATATTGAACGATTCAAAACGTGGAATAAAAAAAAAAAAGAGAAAAAGATTCGAATCAATAGACATTCAACGATTACTTCGATTTGTTTTACGCAACAATTTTGGCCGAACAGAGCAAACACAACACCGAATTCCGTATGTTAGAAATATATTCCGCAATCCGTACGTTTCCTTTGATAAAGCGCACGAAATCGCAGAGTAAAACGATAAAAATCAACGAATATATTTAATTGTACAACAACACGCACGGTATATTGTCAGTGGACTCTTGCCACAAGTGATCACCGGTCAAAGTTAGAGTCGCAGACGGACATTTACACACGTGAATACAGTGGCAACAACCGCGTTCGTATTTGAATGAATCCCGTGGAAGGGTCGAGGTCAACGAGAAGGGGACAAACCTATGGGATGGTCCACCGACGAAAGCCAGGAGCTTTTTAACCGACGGCTACACTACCCCCGATCGGCCGCTCCAGATTAATTTCATCATGAATGTTAGCCCAACACTTGAGATTCAACCGCAGCCAAACACGGTCCACGATACTCTATTAACAGTTTAAAGCGTATTACAGTCGCGACGCGAGCTTGTTTCGTCCGCGTATCACGAGCCTGGCCAAAGCTCGATGCTCGTGAAAAATGTTTTCAACAAATATGTTTTCAAAGAAATGTACCAGCTCGATTGAAACATTTGCGACGTCCGAGAAATCTGCTGCTCGTAACATTTACAGACATTTTTAACGTTACTAAACTGTATATATAAGATATTGAGATATCTATGTAGAATAGAATAGAATATGTAAATAAGATATTGAGATACCTATGTAGAGTAGAATAGCGAAACTGACTGGAAAGATCACTTTGGTTCGGAATAAATTACAACTGAACCGGTGCATGTAACTCTTTCGGAGCATACATCCATTTTAGACGCTTTACGCTTTGAAACGTTGTGACAAACGTGAATCAATACTTTAATATAACTTTAGTAACCATAAAATCGAAATATGCATATCTTCGATATGACACTTGTGCATCGTTAATTGGCTACATTTCGTACGAAATTGAATTTTAGCTGCTGCAGAACTATATCGATATATACAAGGTAAAAGGTTTGATCACCTAAATGAAAGTCGAAAGCCGTGAAAACGATATTATGAAGGATATATCGATTACGTGATCGTTAAAGTTTCAGAGGCGACGTGTTACCAGTTTTTTGCCCGGTTGACAGAGGCTGCCAATTAGGCGTGTCTGAAAGGTCGTAGCACTGGGTAAGCTCGTTTCTCGAAGACGGGGGCCTCGTTCGAGTTAAGAACTCGATGGAAGTGGAAAGAAGAAAGAAACAACGAGAGACCCGATACGTGGGATCTCTCTTTTGCCTCCTTTGCCTTTTTTCGGTGGAAATAAAACTGTTGTATCTACTAATAAAGGCGGAGTCTTACTTTTAAAAGCGCGTACCGCTGCTTCTCTTCTTCTTACCCGCTTCGTTCCTTCTCTCACCTTCGTCCTGCGTTAAAATAGGAGGGATTAGTTCCTATGGTAGCGCGGGGGCTTAAGCATTGATGAGGTTTTTAAATGGGTTCTCCTTTGACGATGGTAAGAGAGAGCGCAGAAGACGTGAACGGCCGACTGGCTGGGAAAAGGGGGACAGAGTGGGACGATATTTACCGGGAGATTAAAAAATCGGGGGAAAAATTAAGTGTTACGGGGGCACGCCCCCGACCAGGATTTAATTCTACGTAATCCTCTGCTAAGATCGCCGAACTGGCGATCCCTCCTCTAGTTCTGCCCCTCTCCAATTTTGAGACGGCCGTTCGTGATTTTCAACCCTCCTCGATAGTCTTTCTTTTTCCTACCCATTTTTTTTCATCTTACGCTGATCGTTCAAGATTATGCTTTCAGAAAGTTCTCGGTTAGATGCGCGTAAGGAAGTTGTGAAATGTTCAAACAGCTCCTAAAACGTTTCTCTCTGTACAATATCTCTGTTTCGCTTAAGATATACGTTCCACTTGTTATTGGTACATCTTTGTTCGCCACTTTGGTGGGTCGAGCGTATTTTTAAGTCGTGTTGTTATGTAATACAGTTTTTCTGACTAATATGCAATTTGCCACTATAATCGTCACGTCTATTTTATAAAAGAAGAGTGAAAAATTTAGTAGAAAGGTAGTAACAATTCCAAAAACAATTTAAAATACAATAATATACTAGATATAATCATGTACTAAATGTAAAAATTAACTTTATAAAAGAACTATATTATTTGTAAGATGATCTAATTGTTATAAATACCTATCTTTCTATTCGTATGAATTTGTGATTGTAATTTTTCGATTTTCCAATGTAAAATTCACAATATTAATTTTAATACTAATATATACAGTCGCGATATTGTATATAATTCGAATTAATATTACAGATGTATAAAAACAGTGTTCATTAGTTCTATTGTTTTCTTTTATTTGTCATACCTTCATTCTCGGTGTTAATTAAAATCACTCTTGTGAACATAAAGTAAAAAATCTATCTGACCAAACATCACAGTATTGCATATGACTGTATCGTAGAATTAACTAACACCGTTCTTATGAACCTTTGTTAAATATTCGATTTATTTGGTACTAAATTACTGTGTGAACAATATCAATTTCTTTAAACAAATCAATAGCTTCCAGTAATCACACACATTTGCCTGGCTTATGTTAGTTTGCATACATAGGGTAGAAACTCATCTGCGGTAGTTTAGCAGTATGGTTGATGGAAAGTTCATTTTGGGAGGAGTTGAAGTTTGGCGACGTCGCGGGTCTTTTTCCCGGCTGCTTCCACTCAAATAATAATGTAGCTTAATTACACGAGGACAAGTCGATATGTTGGCGATACAAATATTTAGAGGGTGGACGAAGAGTAACCGTGGAACGATGTTATTAGTAAATTAACCAACATCAAAGAAAATGCGAGCGGTGGTCACTTACTCCGCTAATGGAAAGCCTGCATCCTCCTGTGTGAGATATCTATAGATGTACTTACATACGCGTGTATATAAATACATTTCTATATTTCAGTTATAATACTTGGAGCGTTGTGCGATCGTTATGAACGAGCATATTACCGTCTATGGCTCCTTGATGAGCATCCATCCAGAACTCCGAGCATACGTACACCAGTTATCTGATGCAACTTTATAACATTTATCCCTCTTCGTACTTATCTGGCAAATTGAATTTTCCTATTGTTTCAAACGTGCAATTGTTTTTATTTATTCTTCGGTATCGCTAAAACGATATTCATTTTGGATACTTATGTATGTTATCAAATAAATGACGAATGTTTCATTTGAATGAAAGCAAATCTTTTATAAGCCATGATAATTACCATGACAATTACACGTTATTCACAATCTTTCTGCGTACGATAAAATCCTTTGAAATTGCCAATTAATATATGACAAATTCATGAAAGTGTAATTTAACGAAATGATCTACTTTTTTGTGTTCTTTCTGTATCATATATTCTGTGTTATAGTAATAAACAGGTACATACAAACCCCGTGACATAGAGATTAGCATCAATAAAAATTGACATTACTTTTGTCGAAAGCACCTGCGTGCTTCTAACTTGGTAACAGAGTTCGTCGTTCGAATTGCCAATCTCTTAGATAGTAATTACTTTGCATATTTTACTTTATACCCTTATGTCTCTACATACCAAATCTGTCATTATTAACTGTTACGACCGTTCGCGGAGAGACGCGGTCGCTAGGAATACGCGTCAGCGAGAGGCGTAAATTCTCGCTACGATTCAGTTAATCGACGCCGCGAAGTAGTCGCTCCCCTGTTTCGTTTAGGACAACAGAGGTGGTTGATTGAATATACACTTTGTAGTAAGTTGCAAATCGCCGTTTATTCTAACAACTTGTAAAGAAGATAGTTACGTTGGTGCGTAAGTATAAGATGAGTGTAAGCCCGGGCGAAGGATGTTGCTTGGACGAAGGATAGTAAATCAGTCACGTTTGTTGACGATGTCGTAGCGGACGATAATGTAGTATGTCGACTGACTGTGTTCGACTGGTTGACTGACTTGCGTGGATCCTTGATGTAGACTCGTGAGTTGATCCTTGATGTTGCAGGAGAAGAATAGTTGTCCTGACTCTCGTGAGGTCGTAGGAAGAGTAGTTGACTCTCCTGAAGTCATAGGAGCAATAGTTGTAAGAGTAGTCCTTAGAAGAGCACTAAGAAGAAAGTCCTAAGAGGAGTGCTAAGAAGAGAGTTGACTTGAGAAGAGTACTAAAAAGAGAGTCGTCCTAAGAAGAGTACTAAGAAGAGACTGAGGTACAGCGACGATGCTATGTCGTAGGAAAGCTAGCGATGGGTGTGTCTAGCGCACGAGACCATCGGATTTGTTGATGACGTTTTCGCCTCAGAGAGTGAGGGTAGTAAGCTTCGTTGTTAATTGGTTAAACGAAGGTTGATGGCCTAGGAAGGGTCTTAGCTGCCCTCGATAGAAAGTGGCTAGTAAGAGGAAAGTTGCATCATGAGAAAACTAACTTCCCCAGGTCGAGCCGTAGTAGACAATAATCGTTAAAAAGTGATTTAAAAACAGCTATTTGTTGGGTCTGACGGACCTTAGCTTGCAAATTCTGGGATTTATGATGGGCCCTTAAGCTTAATGAGGGTCCGCCGTAAGGATGAGCGGACATCTAGTGTCCGTCTGGCCCGCGGTGTATGACCTGGTATAGGTAGAGGGTCGCGCGGCGTAACATTAACTCTTAATTTCACAATTAGAAAAGTTTTCGTTTAAGGAACTACCCTAGAAAGAAGAAAGGAGATAATTTAATGGCTAAAGAAATAAAAGATCTGTAACCTGTCATTTTCACAAGTTCGAAATGATATTTGGTAGTTTCATTGTTAAACGATTTCAATTATCTCTCAAAGCGAGAATTCCGTGAAATTTTACCATTCATTCTTTTTGTAGCGTGCTAGAGGCCTGTCCGATTCCCATTTCAGCAGCAGACAGATTCATTTATCATTAGAAAAGAGTGTCATTGGCTAAGAAAATGATGCATAACGCGGCTGACGAGAAGGTCGAGAAGTTGGAAGGGCCGTATATCCCTGGTCGGTCCTCTTGCCGATTTTCTGGCGTCTCCTATTCCTCCGTTACGCTGGGGTCTTAAGGGTGATTTCTTTTCGTTTCTGGCTCCGCCGGACTAAATTTTGCGCGTTAAGCCCTCGGTGTAATCCTGCCCTTAATATTCAAAAACGTGATCGCCCTGCCAAGCATCCCGAACGAAGGAACAGCCCTCGAAGAGTCGAGCACAGCTCGACCAACCGAACTGGCGAACGAGGGAAGCTTTTCATATGCTAATTGGCATTCGTCATTTTCTTATGGCAGCGACTTAAGTGTGCTTAAGCGTGCTAACTCCTTTCTGGAAGCGCTAGAGCTTGGCCAAGCTCGTGGAACCGGCCGATGCCATTTTCGAAATTGGACAGTTTCGGGATTCTCCTTGCCAACCCGCTGCTTCAGGCAACCCGGAATACCAAATTGAACGAATACGTTCTATAACATAGATTTTTCGTTCCCAGGCACCACAAACACCGGAATTGATGGCGTTGATATCCTTAATGTCCCAAGAATTCCAGATATTGTAGGGTTTCGGTGATTAATTAAACGTTCGTTCATTTTTATGCCATTTTAAATATGCAAGTTTATGTTAATATATTCATCCGAAGAAATGAATTAATTTCAAACTTTCCAGTAATGAAAAGTTGTATGAGTCTGTGAATAACGTAAAGGAATTAGATGTAGCAGTGTGTATTGACCTTCATTATCCTATATAAAAAACCTATATAAATTACCTATATAAATAAATTACCTATATAAAAAAAATATTTAAATTGTTTGTATTTAAAGTTCACTTTCCTTAATCCTTTCTGTTGATTGGTGTGTCGAAGAAGGTCTTGTAGTTTCTAAATTCTTTCATAATCTTAAGAGCTGATAACTATGTTATCTTTAATTCGCAGAGTTATCATTTGTTCTAAGAACTAAGCAAGTAAAACATATGCTTTAGGATATAAATATCTGTAAACCGTGATTATTACCAGTGAGATATCGAATTATTCGCAGTGAGACACATTTTATGTAAAAAAATTGAAAACATGTTTCCAAAACGTATGAAGTTTGCAATAATTTATACCATTTGATATAATAATTATGGTTAAGGAAATAAAATCAAATTCAGATATATTTGTATTCCGGCGCATCTATTTGATCTGCACGCTTTTCCCTTGCACGATTAATTGAAAAATAATTCTAATTAAAATAAGATGAAAAGTATGAAAAAAACAACCTACTTAATCCGTTTAATTTCAATCAGAAACTAAATCCACGTTATAAGTAACGTGATTATCGAAGAATTACGTACGATTCATCGTTAATTTGTCAGAAAATTGCTCAATCAATCAATGATATTTCACAATGAAATTTCTTCAATCATGTAATAAAACTACTAAATATTATACGTGCGAGCTCGTAATTGTGCAGATAAAGATTTTCGTCGATAAGATTTTTATCTATTACCTACATCGTTCACCCATTTAAATATTGAGTTTATGGATTATCATTTAACCGGCGATCGACATACGCATCTCATAAATATTTTTCCTGTCTGACTCGAGGTACGAGTATTACCGTCTCCTATTGTAGCACATGCGTATATTACACTCTACCTTTATCGAAAGATATCTGAGCAGCGTATCTGTAACAAGATAACGTGCGTCGACTAAAAGTGCCTCGCCTCTGGTCTCACGTTAGTAGGTTTGCGCTTTATTAACCCGTTTTCGTGAAACGAAACAAACCGTGCAATCGAACGTGATAAAACGACTCGAAACCCAGTTGTGATTGATGCCAACATGTGATTGCACATCGAGTTTTCGTGGTTACATCGATACAGACATCGGCGTGTTCATCAGTGCGTAAAAATAGAAGTTGTTGATCGATCGACTTCTCACAAAAGTAAGTTAACAAAGGCTACTGAAATGGTCAATAAAACTGAACTAGTTTTTCATATACGCGTCGTAAACGATAAATAATTTATATGTAAAATGCTGATTATGCCGAATATGACGATTCTCCGGTACAGAGAATCTCAGTAAAAATTAAACTGCGAGTTCTAAGAGACGTCACCAGGTGATTCATCGTGACACATAAATCGCTAGACACGTGAAATACATTGCTAATTGAATTACAACTAGTGTTACACACACATATATATATATGTAGATAATAGCATAATCATTAACCCATCAAAAATGACGAAATACGAACGAAATATTGTCATGTTTTTACGCTTAGAATTACTCGTTGTATTACTTTTGTTTAACATTTATTATATTACAAAGTCGTGGAGTATGTAATTCAATATTGCTTTAATAGTCTTCAAAACCTACTGAAGTATGAAATATTTTAATTCTGCTAGCAGAGTACAATGTAGATATTTATTATATTTGTTATATCCAATCGGTAAATTTAATATCTATCTATTTTGAAAGAATATTAACACAATCATGTTATCGTACGTGTTTGCAAGGAAAATTAAAAGTGGTATGTCAACATTAGCGAAGATTTAAAAATTCAGTAATAAATATATGTATATTTTCTTTATGTAGCGTGACCAACTTTATTTATAATGTAAACAGAAGAAACGTAAAAACACCGCAAATACTTTATCAGTTGATCTTATTTTAAAGGAATGGCTATACATCTTCAAGAAGTGATGCGATCAGAAGTGGAGGGTGGCCTTGCTGGTCCAGCTAATCCGATACCGAATCAGTCGATAGATTGCGGTTGTGGACTACTACCATGTCCGAAATTAGCAAAATTTGCAACTCGCCGACTTTTCGTTGGCTTACTCTCATGGGTTGGCTTGATTCAAGCCGCTGCTTACGCGTATCTTTTCATAGCAGGACCTACGATCGGAAGAAGATTTCAATTTGATCCTTATGTAATGGGCATGTATTCCTAAAATTCCTATCATCGTACAAATGCTTTTCGCCACTAGATTTCAGATATTTGTTCAAATTCATATGTTTCTAAACATAATTAAAGAAATAGAACCTAAGCCGAGATTCATTTCATCTCTTAGACATTACAAAGAGTACACAATTTTGAATATTTTATATATTTTATATCTTGTGCATTCTGTGCATTTTTGTTCCATTAAATTTACTGTAAATGCATATAAATCCGGAGTCTATTCGTAACTATGACGAAGATTTTTATCGGCTTTTGTATATTATACCACAATTCTGTGAAATAAAGTTTCAAAAGTATTTTTAGTACGAACATTAAGACAGAAATTTGAAGATCAACGATAATCACTAATTACTATCCTTGAATGTTGCAGAATGGGTACTTATAATATCTGATTTGACACCTTTCCTTCTTGGAGTAGTCGTTGCATATTGGGGTGATAGAATTCACAGAGCTGCATGGATTGGCGGTATAGTTCTTTTGCAAAGCATTTCGTATTTTATTATGATAATTCCTCATCTGACGCATCAGACCAAAGTTATCGAAGAAACCGAAAACATGACACATATGTCGATATACGCAGGTGAATAATACATATTAATAATACATTTCTTATTCGATCGTTATCAATAGACTTACGTATTCGTGAGTAAATTCATTTTCTTATACATTCACAAATACGATTAATTTATCGTGTCAGTTAATAGAATAAGAAGCATTGAAGTTTCGATGGAAACACAATTTTTCTAAATCTGTTCCTCTTGTCGTGATTATAAATTATAATTTACACCTAGCAATAGAATATTGATGTATTACATAATGAAAGAAGGGAAGTATAACTTTTAACATATCATTTTACAGATGATAGTCGAGATCTGTGTTTCGACGCTTCTTCTAGGATTGTTGCAAAAGAGAGTCAGCCCTGTTATTTCACATTTTCAATGATCTTCGTTGTACAAATTATATCTGGTATTGCAAACATTGCGTACTTTGCGTTGGGTATATCCTATTTAGACGATAATACAAAGAAAAAACACATAGCTGCTTTCATTGGTGTTCTCATTTCTGCGAAGATTTTCGGTATTCTTCTAGGATCTATCTTGGCGTGGATTTGTCTCAGGTGAGCTAAATTTCTAATTTATATATATATATATATATATATATATATATATATATATATATATATCAGAGATATATATAATGTACCTCATTAAAAATTCTATAAATAGCAAACTAGCATTCAATTAGAAAGAAATAATCAATTCAATATTCATAGAATTAACGAAAATTCATTCGAATAAAAATTATAAATGAAATGTATTACTTATGTTTCATTGTAATTTACGCAAATTCGATTATTTTATAACCTTTTAAAGGCAGATACCACTGTAAAGTTCTGCATATATGATATTCTAAAAAAAATATTGAAAGTTATTGAGCACCAATGTTCTGATAAAAGCCAGAATAACGACATCCAAAATTATTTTTTAATAAATCATAATTTAAAATACTGATATAACTTACGCAAAATATATATTCAATGCTTTGTGAAAATTTTTATTCATACAGAGTCGACGCAATGACTTTGAGCTTGATAAAGTCCTACAGAGAACAAATCGGCGCATGGTGGTTAGGGTTACCAATTCTAACGATACTACTCATAGTTCCTGGTTTGCTCCTTTCATGGTTCCCTCACATGCTACCATCTGAGGTGATTATCTAATTATTTTTGCCTGTTTAATGATACTAAACACGTATCTATAAAACAATATTTCTTCTACTAGGTTGTCGAAAAAGCTGCTGCCTCGTTACTACATAGTTCCAACAATCAAAATCGAACATCTCGCAGATTGGTTAGCCGAAAAGTTGGTAATTCCAATTTCTGGCCATCGGTCGGTAGACTGTTCATTAATAAAACTTTGATTTGCCAAGTCGTTTCTTGTAGTCTTTACGTTATGGCGATTGTGCATTTCATTAGTTTTGAAAATCTCATTGCGCAATCAAGATTTCACGTACCGAAGCCAAGTGGGATGTTACTCGGCTTCGAGGATCCAGCTTCGTCAAGATTAATATTAAGTAGGATACGAATTACATCTCAGTATAATTTTGAGATACAATTTTGAGATATAACAATGTCGTATAACGTATGACTAAGTTAACGTATTACCTATTTTCAGATATCTTGAAACCTATTCTAGTCGCCTTGATCGTGATCGTTTCTGGCCTAGTTATTTCGAAGGCGAAACCTGGTGCTAAGTGTATCATTGGTTACAGTATCATCGTCGTACTTTTAGCATCTGTAATTATTTTCTCATTGTCTGCCTCAACTTGTGAGAAAAAGCCTATTGTTGGTACCACTAGAAACGGATCGTAAGTACATCATCAGCAAATGAAATAGAAAAATCAATAATCATTTTAGCCATTATTATTCAGTATATATATATATATATATATATATATTTTTAGTCTCGTCCTGTTGAAGTATTGTAACAGAAATTGTGGCTGTTCGTATGACGCTGATTTTCGTCCAGTCTGCGATAGCAAAGGCACCTTCGTCTTTTATAGTCCTTGTCACGCTGGATGCACTTCGTCCAAATTTATAAATGGCGTAACAATTTACAGTGGTTGTAGCTGCATAGAAGAAGAGATAGGAATGGAAGTGGAAGTGATCGATGGACCTTGCACTTCAACTAGTTGTCAAAATAATTGGATACTTTTCGAGGCAAGTATCTTGCTATTCCTTGAAATGTTATATATCTTTCCAATTTCTCTCGTTTTTTTTTTTTTGTTCATCTCTTTCTCTAAATTACAATTTTTAATTTTCTAAATTTCGAAACCCTAGGATTTCATAAATTTAGCTCTTTAACATAGTTACGTAGCAACGATTATAATTTAGTCAATGATAGTTTTCTCTCCTTTAGTCCGGAAGTCTGTTGACGTGCATATTAATTGCATCAACTTTCGTGGGAGATATATTGATAATCTTGAGATCAGTCAACACGCAGGACAAGGCTATCAGTATAGGCTTGTGGATGTCGTGCTTGGCTATACTTGCGAATATTCCCGGAAAAATTCTTTACGATGTGATTGCAAATCTAACGTGCCGACATTGGGGAACTCAAAGATCTGTGTGTCATCTCCATGATGGCTTGAAGCTTGGCAACTATCTGTGCTACATGACAGGTGCACTATTAGCTCTGTCTGTCATATTGAAAACCCTAGTGTGGTTCTTCTGCAGAGACTTGGAGCTTTATATTCAGAAAGACGAAGAACCAGCAGTAGCGACTGAACTGAGAAAATTGATGCGCAATCCTGACGTTGCGTCTAGTCAACAAGAGGAACAAACTAAGCCTGACCATGATGGTAAGTACATTGGCAACCGAGATTTGTAGAACATCAGCCTTCTCAAGTATTTAATAATTAATAATTTAATAATTTAATAATTAATCTTAGAAAAAGTTTCAACTGAAGTTAACAATAACTGCCGTTTAATGCAAATCTATTATAATTCAAGATGTATTTAACTTGAAGCCATGATTGTTCAGAAAAATATTCTAAAGCTCTTACATATTATGATTAAATATTACGAAACGGAATTTTTCTTCGTATATATAATTTTATTTAAATTACATCGATACAATGTTATCTAATCTATCTTTCGTATGTAACGATATTTTCATCGTGTCGTAATTAAACAATTAAACAAGCCGTGAAATAATGCATAAACACTTTTGGAAGAAATAAACATAGAAGCATGTTACGAAAATCAGAAATGCAAAAAGAATTTCAACGACTGATTAGTTTGTCATAAGTCTAAAAATATATTATCGTGAACTTCGTAAATTTCATAGACCCCAGTGAAGAAAGAAATAATAGCGAAAAGAAAGAATATTAATTAAATACTTGGCATCCCTTTCATAACCGCAGTGTTAGAAAAATCGTAAATGAAATGTCGTATTGATGCAGCTTTTATCTTTGTTAAGAAGTGGAACGATTAAATTAAAACTATCCTTTTTTAGATGACACGCCAGTTCGAGTAGATATCGCGAACAAGGAATTGAATATATCAACGAAGTCCCTAAATGAAAGTCTGTCAAAGAAGAATGAGGAAGAAGAGGAAGAAAAGAGTGAGGAAACAACTCTGAAGTATGGTCCTATCGGTCCTGGGGATCGTCGAACGGACTCAAAATCATCGCTGAATCAAACGACGCAAAATCGAAAGTCGATGATTCGAAACTTAGAGTCGGAGGACGACTTAAGTTCTAGCGACGAAGAAAGTAAAAAAAAATCGAGTCCAAGGATAGCATACAAGCCGTTGAATCTCGATTCCGATGTAGAAAGTGATTTAAGCAGCGTGGAGCCAAGATCGCGGAAGCGTATTATGGGGAAGGACTACGATTCTGTTTATACCAGCGATCGCAGCTCTTCCGCGAAAAGCTCGCTCTTTAGACGTGAATTTCCTAATCCGGATAACTACGGGGATCCGAGACAAGCGAAACACATAGATGGTTCTTCGGAAACCAGCAGTTTCAAATTCTCGAGAAAGAGGCAAGACGTTGAGGTACAGAAGAAGGGAGATTTCAACGAAGTTGGTATACCAATAGTAGATGTTCCTGTTTCGCGTGCTTCCACGAAAGGTGTAAAATCACTTATTGATCGATATGAACTAAACGCTGAACAGCAAACCGAAGAAGGCGAAGAGTCCTTCAGATCAAGTGAAAACGGAACTCACTTGGAAAGTAAAATAGGGATCCCGCTAGTAGCTATGGCACCGAAAAGACCTCTCTCGAGGAGTCAATATTCATCAGGGTTCGGCAGTTTAACGGATGGTAAGATTCCTGAAAATCGATCCGAATCCCGCGAAAGCGTTAGCACAAAAGCATCTAGTAAGGGCAGTCTAGGAACACTGCGCACTGATCTCTGATGTACAACTATGTTACATATCAGTTCTCTATTTTGAAATTTTATACGAAAATCTATAAAGACACTTTATTTATTTAATACTTTTGGCTAGTTTTCTTTACGTGTCGAATCTTAATTCTATAATACGTTACTAAACGTATTATAGAATTAACGTATTCTATAATACGTTAATAAACCGTTAAAACGTGAGCTACCACGTAAAAGTAAGTTCTTTAATCTTAATGAAATCATATGTTATGAAATCATATGTTGGAAAAAATTTGTTTCGCTGAATTGTAGTTTCGTAAAGTAACATATAACTAATTGAATCTTTTTAGAATAGAAGAAATATAAGTAAATTAATTGAAACACTTTTGTAGAATGGAAGGAATATAAGTAAATTAATTAAAAACACTTCTAAGTACAGGTAAATAAGAATTAAAGAGAGTATTTTGTATATCAAAGATAGTTTTAAGCAAATAATTTTGCCTGAAATTTCAGAAAAATGCTCAAAAAATTATTAATATCATAAAAATAAGTTTTTTATGACTTTTGAAGACTAAATTCTTTGCATTTAAAGAAATAGATATAACTTAAGAATAATATAAAAATGTATGAAGTATCTCCTTCTATTAGAAGGAGGAAGTATAATGCGACGTGCAAAGATAAAATATATTTTTCCCAAACTTGCTTTCCAAATTTTGCAACGTCAGTATTATTTATTAGCATGAAAGTATATTTTTTTAGGAAAATATTTTTCCTATTATATTGTATAAACATAAACTAGTACTAAAGTTCAATCATATCTAATTTTTTAAAACTATCTTGAACACCAAACAAGTGATTAAGTTTTTAAGTAACATTAACAAAGGAGTAATTTTCGGATATTTAGAAAAATATGCAACTTATATTTTTTTATTGGTAATTATCTATATCGAAGGAATGAAAACAGTTCGCTATACAATACAATTATAACCACGACTGACCAAAACAGATATAGAAAGTACAAACTTACAGGTGATTGACAATAGTTTGAATTTGGTAAAAATTTTTAGTAGAAGAATATTAGCGATCTACAGACTATATCTATACTATAAAAAGATTTATAGGGAAAAAATATAGCAGCCAGAATTTCCATAAAATTCCAATTCAATTAAATCGATCGATTATTAATTTTTAGAGTACAATGAAAATTACAGTGTTTAGCTGTAAAACTCAAACGTAATTAACTCGATCTATTTCCACTGATAATGAATCGGCGAAGAAAAGTGGAGCGGTTAAGATAACATGCGGGCAGTTATCCTAAAAGTATCGTTACTTTATTTTTAGTTTAATTTTTCTGTGGTATTGAATTTTTTAGTACTCGAGTGGAAATTTATATCTATTATCAAGCGAAATGATCAAGATTATTGAAAGTCGATAACAAATTTATGAAATATATTAAGTACAGGTTTTCTTCGTCTAAAAATATTAGATGAAATTCGTACTTCATTAGAATCTGTTAGAAAATAAATATTCTAGATTTATGTTCATGTAACACATCTATTTCATATTAAAAAAAAAAAAAAAACAAATTGACATAACTAATCACTGATACGTATCAAGAAAGACTGTATGACCACAGTTAATTTTATGTAACACTGCCAACGACGAACGAATTAAAATAAAATTAAAGAGTAATCGGAAAAATTAAATTGTTCATATATATGACGATGTATTTCATATATATTCATATAATTAATAATAATAACTAAAATTATAGTAATTTCTTTATTTAGAAATATTTTCATATAAACACTGTATAATATGTCCATTTTTATTTAATTTTATGTATTTCAGGCAGAATATACCTAACTTACCTTAATAAACTGTTTTATACACTGGTTATGTATTAAAAATGTGACTCAACAAAAATATAATAAAAATTTTGACTCAAATTGTTATTCTTTGATATATCTATGTATAAAATACGAATACTACAACGTTCAAAATATATCTGTTAAATTCTTTTATATATTTATTACGAAATTATTCAAATATGTTATTAATTAACTTGTTCGTCTCATTTATTTATTTTTGAATGGTTTATACAATCGCGTAAATCAAACAAAAATGAAAATCAATCACCAAATTTTGAACTGTAATTGTGCAAATAAATGTACCATTTTAATTCGTTAATTAGAAAGTAGGTACATATAGGTATATATTATTTCTTCTAATTTCAAAAATAAAGAATCATCCTTACGAATAGTAAGTCGAGTTGTTTTAAATACAGATTGGTGTAGATAAAATTGTTTTATTGAAACATGTGTATATACTATTAAAATAAAAATTTCAAAATAATAAGTTCTTATTTCAAATTGAAATTCCCTAATTTATTGCTTGTTTCTATTGTTAACGATATCAATTTCATTTTTAACAGGGATTGTATACGACAACAGAATTCCACATAACACTGTATCTTTATTAAGTGACATTCTTCCGAGTTGTGCTGCAAATAAAAATTAAATATACCTGAATGTTTCCATACTATGTACTTTTATTAATTTCCTTCTTCTTTAACGATTTAAAAAAGTCAATTGACAGATTATTTGCAACCAATCGAACCTCGATATTAATACGATATAATTTCAATAACTCCTCAACTTTTGCGTTCGAGTTTATGTTACGTAAATTAGTTTGCTTCGAGTAAAAAATATATGTATATATATATAATGATCGTATTCGAACATTTTCATCTTAATATTATTCTAAAACATGGCAACGCTTCGTTGATTTGAAGAAACACGATACATTACGCTACACTATTCGATTAAAAATTAAAAAAAAAACCTCCTTTCACCAATGGATTGAAAGTTTCATCTTTAGACTATATTTTGTACACGAAACGCAGGTTTATGACTAATTCGAAAGTCTCGTACTGTTATTGGTGAGCCTCTTTACATTCGTATCCTCTTACGCTGTTTGTATCTGATAGGAGGGTTTCAGGCTTCTCATAAGCGATGAAAACTATTATTAATTGTGGTAATAAAACGGGGACAGTAAAAAATGAAATTCATTTTCTTCTTCAAATACTATGCCTCACGAGTGAACTAGTCAACAGTAAGTTCTACCTGAGGTACTACGAGCGTTTAAATATCCAAAAAGTTGATTAAGGTACTTGTAAAGTCTTTATTCGTCGGCTCTCCTTTTTTCCAACGCTCCCGTCTTTTTTTTTTCTCTTCACCAATGACTTCGCCCCTCAACCTTAACTCCACATTTCCTTGAAACGAAGCGATCTAGCTCGATCGTTGGTGGCTCAGTTTCAAAGTGTCTCTCCTGATTCTTCGGCTATGTCTTTCAGCTCGATCTCCTCGTCGAAGATTTTTACGTCTTTCACGAAATACCAGACACCCACGTCAAATAACGTACCAATCGTTACGAACGCTAAGAAGAAAAATATTATAATGCTAACGAACTTATCTTGCGAGACGGATTATTATTATTTTAACGGTAGAATATTATGTAGCATAAATCGAAATTTCAAGCGATATTTGATACAAAATAAAATTCGTGCGATTTTTGGCATTTTCACAATAATACCATATTTTCCATTTACTTTTCCATTTATTCATAAGTGCAATAAAAGAATTAAAGACGTTTCGATAACGAGCGTAAATGCAAAAAGGCGCACGAAATTGTTTTGATATATGATTTTATTACTTTGGAAGTGAAATATTTGCTTAGTCTGAGTTAACATTTTCAAAATGAATCGAGCAACAAACTTACTGGCTGCTGTAAAGTTCAGTAGATATCTCAACGTTTCCCCGTTATAGAGCCAACAATTTCCTGTACCAGAACATGTTTTTCCCCAAACAAGACACGTTTTATCTGTGGGCAAATATGTAAGGAGAAATATTTAGCCAATCTTTAGTCGAATAAATGACAGACACAGGTTAAACAGAAAACGGAAATATTCAATATATATATATATATAAATAAATATTTGATTTCTTGTGATTAAATACAGATTATTTCCTAATGTTACAGATTGAACATCACTTTGAATAATATAGTCTAGATTTTTCATTCATTAAAATAAATTTTCCATCTCTTACATGACAATTTGAATTTGTGTTATTTTGTTTGTCACAGCCTGTTTTATATACTTTACTATTGTACTTTCTGTATGTCGGCTATTCTAGTTCTTTTTCGACTAACTTTGCCAATATGTTCTGTGAGGCTAAATAATAAGAAATTATTCTAGAAACATTTTTCTTTTCTGAAGCCACATTAAAAAATTATAACAGTAAAAATCTTCACATCATATTATCGTCACAGAGGATCAATACAAAATCTTCGTACGAAAGTTAATATTTTTAAAAGTCTAACATTGTATAATTAATTGCTGTTGGAAACCGAAATATCGTTCCCTCTCTTTTACACATTTATTATAATCTTTTTAAGGCACCAAAAACAGGCACCAAGTTGTCTATGTTTATGTAAATATTTAATATCCATATCATACCGTAAAACTTTATCATATACAGTAGACATATTTATATCAAACTCTTTCGCATTAAATATAAGTTCTAATGCAATTTATATCATACACTTTTAATCTACCATAAAAATAATATTCGATAAATTAGATATTACGTTCAAAAATTTTATTAGCTATAGTAAGTTTAGTAAAATTTGATAACATCTACTTATATTTATAGAACGTACTGACAATGTTCAGTCGAAACCAATCGAAACACCATATGGTATAGAGAAAAAACTCCTATTCTCTTTAAATAACGTGTCTTACCTAAAATAAATCCAAACAAGATGGGAGATGGTATGAACGCAAATAAGCTCATAATCATTAATCCAAAGCCCATAGCCACTGTTTTATCCTTCTCATCGACGCACCTAACGGAAACTAAGAAGTTCGACGCCCTTCCAGTCGCGCCACTGAACTTGAGCAGACAAACCACAGCCAGAAAGACGTAAAATTTATGCATACAATCCACGGGACAGGCTCCCGGTACCGCGGTGCCTAAAGGAGCTGACCCATCAGGTTCTGGAGTCTCAAGCGGATCCTCTGTTGTATACGTAAAATTATTGTTTGCAAACAAAAATGGCAAACGTGCAAATTTTGGTTTGATACAGCTACACTCCGTGTACATCTTACTACCATTAGCCTGCATCTAGAAATAATTGGATAGAAATGTAACGATTATGCATTTACAAAATTAATAAATTATTAAAATTTGAAATTAAAATACGCGTCTAAGTTATAAATTTTCTTTTTCTTTTAATCGTCTTATTCAAATACAAACGTTTATTACGAACTGAGTATTTAAACGTTATTCGAATTAAAAGATTAGGGGAAAACGGGGAATGTTTTCAATTTTTCTTTTTTCTTTTAAATAAGTAACTCCACAGGATTACTTTCCTCTTATCTTTCATATCATGTAATTCCTGTCTATGTTATGAATATTTTTTAATGTGTGAATATGTTGAATACCCTTTACAAAAACATCATCTGTTTCATTGCTATTTCACTATTGTTAAATCCTCCTTTAACTCTTTCAATGATTTCTTCGTTAATTATATATTTCAATCTGTCCAGTGTATCGTTCAAATATATTAATATTTCATACTACCTGCTGTAATTTCATATACTCTATTGGCATTGTCATCGTGTACACTACATTCTGTTCTCGACATTAAACAAGCATATTTAGAATATACATATATTCGCTTTTCTCTACTGACCGATGTGGTTTGGATAATCGAACGTTCGATTTGAATCGAAAATCGAGGTTCTATTGTATCTCGATATCGAAATAACTGACCATGTTTTTATAATAATAGAAACTTGCAATGTTCGACTGACAAACAAATTAATGTAATATATAACAATTATTTCTTTGTCCATAATTTTTCTGACACCTAATAGAAGCATAAACCTCATACTGTAAAGGATATAGTTAAATTCATTAAACCTTGTTCCTTTATGGATGAACTTCCGAAGCAAAACTATTTTATCACGTTCCTCGTTTTTCCCTTTTGTCCTTAAATAATATCCGCGACTTGGAATTTTAAACAAAATCGTAAAAAATAAAATAGATGATGCAGTGAAAGCGTTAGTTTAGAAGTAGTTTCAATACTTCGATAAAAAAGGTATTAATTTAAATTTATAAAAAATGCGATATCGAACCTTCATATTACGACATCCAGCGTGACAAGCTGAAATAAAGGTTTTCCCATGTTCCGAGCAAACAGGATTGTAAGTAACGTAATCGCAATGACATTGTTCGTTACACGGTAGTAGAGTCTTCAGGGCGCCATCCGGTTGAACTGTAATTTGATTGTCGTTGGCGGAACAGCCAAGGAACGCGTAAGAGATCATCCCTACAACCGATATAGCGCCAACCATCACGTTCCACGCGGCCAAATATCTGGCCTTGGGTTTATACTTGGAGATGATTAAACCGGACAGAAGAATTCCAAAAGCACTGAAGACCAAACCGACTGTTCCAGTAATTAACGAGGAAACGGAAGCGGATTGTTTGTACTGTGTTTCAATATATTTCGGCATAAAAATCCAGTAAGGCATGTATCCCATAAAGTAGAAGACAGTTGCTAGGTTGTTACACATTAAGGTAGTGTTCGTTAGCAGCCGCTTGAACGTCCTCAACATGTCCGCGATAGAGGCGGGTAACTCTGGTTCCTCGTCTTCTTTTATATTGCTTCCCGATTTGTTTCGTTCCAACGCTAATGCTTTACGGGCTGCAGCTCTGGGCAGCGTTTTGGGGAAAAGCGCGATGATGCTTGCGAAGACGAAAAGAAGGAACGCTAGGATAATCCAACCCAGCCACCAGGCACCTAGCCACCTATTAACGTTCAAGCATCAATAAGTTCATCTTATTAATAGAAAATATAGATATACTAATAGAAAACTTAACTACGCACATGATATAGGAAAAAAAAGTAACACTGCTATCAAATTTATTTTGCGCAATACTAACACGTTAACTACAAAACGAATTATATATGTTTTTTATATGATCCGGTGGTAACGTATTTTATTATAAACAATCAAATTATTTAAGCACTTCATGGTGCATCTATTACTTTATACTGTTATCGTAACATCAAAGGTATTCAAAACTTTATGGATATTTGATTTAGATAACTATAATTGATTTCTTGATCTCGCCGATCACTCCTGATCTGACTGATGAATGACTTCCATGACAGTTAACACGTTAAGTATGATCGAATTCCTTATTGATATTTTGTTGTAATAAATGAAAGAGATTCATATACAGGGTGGTTGGTAACTGGTGGTACAAGCAGAAAGGGGGTGATTCTACGCAAAAAAAGAAGTCGAAAATATAGAATAAAAATTTTTCGTTTGAGGCTTTGTTTTCGAGAAAATCGACTTTGAATTTTCGCTCGGTACGCGTGCACTTTATCACATCTCGTTATAACGGATCTCACTGTAGATCGTTGTCTCGATGCAAAAATTAAAAAAAAAAATTAAAAAACAAAATTTTTAATCTATATTTTCGACTTCTTTTTCCACGTAGAATCACTCCCTTTCCGCTTGTACTACCAGTTACCAACCACCCTGTATATCTTTAAAGACATATAAAGGAAAGTTTTAATTTATAATTATATAACAGACTGAGTATTCTAATGGTGTAACCAAAATTTTGAAAATATGCTTAATAATAATTTCCAATTCTTAGAAGTATCATCCGTTTATATAGCTTTATGGTCAATTAATATTCCGTTTCTCATTCGTATTAGTGATACATCGGCTTTTTTATAATAATAATATAATTTAAAATAATAATCGTACAACATTGTTCTATCAAAGATGGCAGAAAATTATGATTTCAGTTGTAAATGTAAGCCAGTTGTACATATAATATAGATATTAAAAAGGAAAGCTATGTGTTTAAATACTTTTGCGAATCATTGTGCTAATAGTATCATATATCTTTCAATTTGATATTCTGAAATTTGACTTTAAGTGATTTTATTACTCTGTCACTCGATTTTCTAACGATGTTATTTTTCATTGCAAAAAAAATCGAACTATCCATCTGTTTTATGAATTATTTAGCGTACCTTGGATCCTGTGTTGTAATCGTAGGCGTCAATGTAGGACTGATGTAGAATTTGAGGGCAAACGAAGCTAGACCATAACCAATGGCCGGCCCCAACATTCTCAAGAAGTACGAAAAGCTGATTAGAGCTGGCGTCTTTGACTTTTGTATATTATCGTCCATGTAGGATACTCCTAAAGTATAATAAAGTGAACCACCAACTCCTGATACTAGCTGTGCTATAAACAGCAACACTTGAGGCGCGAAATTTCCATCGTCATCGTCGCATTCATTCTCTCGACTCTCCTTCCCGAAACATAAAAACTTCCGGTATTTATCAGGTATATGACTCGAGTTTTCAGCTTGCGGTTTCGCTCCGTATTCTTTCGTCAGCAGAAGAGCGTCTTCTCCGGGACCATATAAGAAATGTGGCAGCATCGTTAAACAGCAAAAGAGAACTACCTAAAGAACAAAGCAAGTAAATTTTTTTATTGCTTCCTACAATAGGAATAATTCGTTTGTTTCATAAGTTGTTCGCATTAGTTTAATTACGATATTAAGATATGAATATTATCGTTGACCAATGTTTGACACACTAATAACTGCTAACGTGTTATTATGTCTTTCGTAACAAAGTTACATTTTTCAGTGTTATAACTACCATTCTTAGTAATAAGTGAAATTTGTATCTTTTCCTTTTCTGTATTTATTCCATATCAAGCCAATTATTATTTTTTCATTTTGTGCTGTTGATAGTCGTAAGTACAGAGATAGTAGTTTTAAAAAATCTTGAAAAACGTTCATTTCCAAACTTTCCCTAGTTAATCGATTAAATGCTATCTACTCAAGAAACAAGACTAATACAAAGACGTTTCAACCGTTATTTGAACTTACTGTAGTGTGCGCATTTTTCAAGTTTCGATCTCGCTTTAGTTTCAATCGAAAAAAAGAAGATTTGCAATGTTTTAAAAAAGTCCTTAACATACGATTGAAAAGAGAAGTCATGCATATCAATAACGATACTTTCATATTTTCCTCAAATTTAAGAAATTTTCTAATGACAGAAAAGTAGATACGATTCGATCGACAATGAGCCAAAATACGCTATTGTTAACACTCAAATCTTTTAAGCTAATTCTGAATGATAAACCTGCCTTTGTATTCGAAAAATAGGCATAATTAGAATTTGCGAAAAGAAATGGCATAATTTTCATTATATTCCACCATACTGAAACCCTGTAAATCGCGTGGGTGTATAGTATATTGGCGAGAGTGTCAATTTATTAAAAATTGTAAACGTGATAAAGGTATCTAGACACGATATCTTTGGTTGACAATGATTCAGTGCAATATGAAGATCAAATAAAATGAAGATTCTGAAGATTTATATTGCATATTTTTTGTGATTGCTGGTTATCATGAAACGTATTGCTTTGGTAGTTTAAGTGAATACTTTAAATAAAATCAGCCTGGAAAATGCCATGCACTTCATGAAATTGTTATATCCACGATCGTTAGACACGATTGTCTACAAGTCATGTTTACCGTTACTGTTACCATGACGTTATCTAACGATTGCTCTGACAATAATTCATCGCGTATTCGACTGTCTTATGCGAGATAAACGTTGAGTAATTAATTCGTCGAAAAGACGTAACGAAAGATGCTGAAGGACTCAAAAACAATCTCAAACAATTAGAATATGAATTAATCATCATTTAATAATTAATTTATGAAAAACAGCTACAAACAAATGTTATAAGTTTTATGAATTTTTACCCTATTAACATTATTCAGTTTTACATATACATAAAAAAAAGAAGCATAACTTTTGTTAAATTTAATTTTCTATTTATTCTATACTGTTACATTAGAAAATCAAATATTCGATAATGATTTATTAATTTCTTAAGGGTCATTGGTTCTTAAAAAATCGATGTTTCATGGAATACGATTAGTGCAGAGTAAGCAGAGTGTAAAGATACCTTTTTACCATGAACAAGCAATTCTTGACTAAAACTATGTCGATAGAAACTGATCCCCAGATTTTTATGTGTCACTCTGGTTTATTATATACCTTTTTTCACGTAATATGTCGATTTATAAATTTATCTTGCGTTTAAAAATGTTTCTACTGATAATAGTTTACAAATCAATATGAAAAGAAATAGACTAAAATAAGAAACGAAAAAGGAGAAAAAGCAATAAATAATTTTTCTAAACGATGCAACTGAGAAGTTCTTTCAGTTACCTAAACATCGAGCGAAATGTCACTGATACGAACACGTTGTTATTCCACGTTATTTAGCATAGTAAAGTCATATTTTCATACTTCCGAAAATATTAATTATGCGTAATACAACCAAGCAGAATTCTGAATGCTCCAAATAGACGTGATACAAACTGGCTTCTAACTAAACGCGAATTATTTCAACATAATTATTGAAAATACGTGACGCGAGCTGGTTCACGCATACCAGCAGCGCCTTTTCACTGCCCAATGAATGGAGTGCTTAGCTAAGCATACTGTGGCGAGAGTACGATGGAAAGAGGCGTGAATGAGCGTAGAGCTACGATTTCAACGCTTCCTAATTTAATTAAGAACTGACCAACCGCTGGTTTATGACGTCTCCTAGTTCATTCTTCGGGGCGTGTGCCGATAGTTGATAGTTTTCTCTACGTTCGTCGGTCTTCACGAAAGAGAGAGAAGGAGAGAGAAGAAAGAGAGAGAGAGAGAGAAAGAAATCAAGTACATATGTATATAAATAACTCAGGATGTTTTTAAGTGACTGTGAACGAGCAAGTTGTTTCGTTAAAACTCACAGTATAAATCCCGAATGCGATCCATCGAGGCCTGTGACCCCTTCCTGCGTAATAAGACAGGACCACGGATACAAACAGTTGCGAGATATCGTTACCCACAGAGATAAGACCTAGAAAAAAAAATGCATGTTTAATGTTCTGGATCAGTGGAAATAATTAAATTGCCTCGCTCCTATTGATTCATGATATAAAGTACAAACACTCGATACACGTTAAAAAGGACATCGCATATTTCTTGTCCGTTTAGCAAACCTCTCAAAGCTATTGGATCATTCGCTATCGTATGCATTATCGCAGAGAAATCGTTTTGATCCATGTCGTATTACGATACTTGAAAATATATTACTACCCTTTATATGAACCTGATTATTTAACATAAAACTTACCATATAAAGGTGTGCTTTTAAATTAAAATGAAAAGAAAAAATTCTTTCAACGTACCTATCTAAGATCTGAATTATTCTCATTCTACTAACTGTAAAAAGCTTCGCATCTAAACTCGATCAGAAAATTTACACGCTTGCATGTATTCTACGTACAATAGTCTTTCAGCTGATGACTGAAAGTCATGCAATGTTAGGAAGCACACCATGTTACTTCGTCTTCGTTAAAGTTTATCGATTCTCACCTGTCGTTTTCGAAGGTATCTTGAATCTTTTCTCGATGGTAGTAATGGTACCGTTGAAATACGCGTAACTCGCCGAGAATATACATCCAAGCACACCGTACAGAAACACATAAGCCTTTTTATTAGCGAATCTCTGCAGGGTCGGGCTCCGTATACACCAGATCCCGCAGGAGGTTTCGTCGGTGATGGGTAAATCTCTGAAGATGTCTTCGAGACCTCTCGAACTCGGCGTGGTAGGCGTCGTTGGGGTAGTCGGCGGCGTGGACGGTACCCTCAACAACTTCAGGCTCTCCGGCCCGTTCTTCTCGTGGTTGCTCGTGTTATTTTTCATGTTGGTCGACGACGCGTTGACTACTTAGCCACTCTGCAGCTTCGAGATCGCTCTGACCTCAATCGCTGATCGCACGTTTTCGATCGACGTCCGCTGTTCTCGCGGCCCTTGGCATCGCTTTTTTCCTTCAACACGCTCCTCGGCGCTTCTCGTTCTACTCACTCTACTTCTGTTTTACTTTTCCACGGTCACGTGTTCTCCATGTTTCGGTATCGCGCGGTTAAAGCCGATCGTGCGTCGATCTGATTCTGACACTCGATCAAGATATGTCGATGACCTTTAACCTGAAGATATACGCGGTCAGATTAGAAATCTAATGATTTTTTTGGACAGGATTATGAGTACACTTTCATTAATCACTCACGAAAACCTTAAGAATGACATTTCATATGTACGTTACATCTTATATTGACGTTATACGATACGTCTTGAAGTTTGATGATACGTAACAAGAACAGATGACTAATGGAAGCAGACGTTTGGAAATGTGAAAGTACGTATGTAATTACAAATTTTCTGTACCATTGTATATGCTTCAAATCGGGGGATATTCGTTTTAATTTAGATATAATCAATAAAAACAAAGTTCATTCAATGATAAAAGTAACTCCTCAAATGTTTCCTTATCTTTATATCAAAATAATTATTTGGCTTTGTCTATTTATTTGCAGCTGATTTTTGCCTTTTTCTAACCGATGTCGTTAATATATTATCTTTTTACAGCTATTTCTAACATTCAGTAGCGTTAACGGTAATCACCAGAGAAATCGCGAAATCTGGTTAAATCTGGCTAAACTAATTCAAATATTTGAAAAGCAATAAAAATACGTAATACCAGAAATAAATACACGAGATAAATTTCAATGGAATAAACGAATGAAACAATTTAAAAATGTGCCATGAAAACTACACGTTGAACTCGATAATTACCAATCGATGTAAATTTCGAAACGAGGCAATTGAAAAGTATGAAAGCTCTTACAAAATTCACTCACACCTACCGTAAGATAAAAAAGATTTTTATGTCGAAACGAAAGCGATTGAGGATAATGGCAGGACCAATGCCCGGAACGCCACCGAAAGGATAAGTAAAATATTTATAAGAATCCTATGAAGTGGCAGGTTCGTCTCGCGAAGCAATTACGACACGGTTCTTGCAAAATGTGTAAATGTTGTGTCCGAAAACGAACGATATTCCTTTCCGACTGAAATTGTCTTCTGAGAGCGACACAGATGAAACCGTGTTCGAAATCTCCTGCGGACCCCCACTTTCGACCCCGAAGAACCGATCGGACGACAGAGGATCACGACGCGGAGAACTGTGATGCATCTATGGTACTTCGGTTCGCGTTGCTGTTATCAAGCGGGCACATTTTCTACCTCTCTTGCGATCACATCGTGTCTCCTTCCCCTCTATTTTCTCGCTCACTGTCTGATCTATTGCCTACTCCCTTTCTCTTGCGCGCACGCCTTCTTTCTTCTTCCATTATTTGTATTCCTCTCCGTTCTTTAAACACCAGAAGAATTTATTTGTATTTGACTCCATCCTGAAAAGTCTACTTTTGATAATCTATATTTGCGGAGACATGTCGATAATGCGACCTTATAAGAATGAAAGTTACTTCGGAGCTGACTCAATGTAGACTAGAAAATTACTTTCTATATAGAATAGCTATATGGAAAACAGAGAATAGCTTGAAGAAAAGTTCATAATTGTGGGCTAATAGAGCACTATATTGACGAGCAAAAGATCAATGACGTTTCATCGATACGATGTTTTACCGCTACTGGTAAAGTTACAATTTCTCTGTAGTAAATGGAAAGTTAAGCGATTAGATATAAAAAAGATATTTCGTTAAACAACGGTAAAACGTAGTGTTAATTTATTCCGCTGTCTCCAGCATTTATATCTCCACGAGTATTAAAGAAAACTACAAACTCATTTTTAATAAAAATCACTCGAATGCTTCGGATGTAACCCACTAAAAAGCTGATAATACGATTCGTGATAATAATAAGATAATAATAAGTAACAAGAGGACAATATTTGATAATACGAAATGTAATACGTACTATAATGTGCTAGAGAACACCGATAAGAAAAAAATCTTCTAGCTTAATTCTAAGAAATTATTGAAAATTTATGGTAAACAGATAGGCCGGTAAAGAAAAGTACCAACGTCGGTTCTTGTATGTCTATTGACAATTATGATAATATAAAGGTACATTAAGCGAAATTCGCTCCAATTATCTCATCGTCTGCTACCTCCAATGTCTCATTCTTAAAAAGGGTATTCCCAACTAGGACTTGGTCGAAAGATACAGATCTCAGCAAGATAGACGAAGCCTCGGCTTTGGGTATGGTGTCTATGCTCGTTTCTAGTCAACCTCCGGGAGCAGAGTCTCACATTGTGAACCCATTATGATTTAATAGAGCCGACGTGATGTACACACACGCGCACACTACGCGGCTGGTAAACTCTTCCGTCTATTCCCGCGCATTGCTAATGGCACACACCAAACAGCTATACCGCTAATAGCTGGCGGTTAATTGCTGAAATTTAATTTTCCATCGAAGAATGGATCGGCCTGCGGCCGTGTTGTCGTAGTTGCTTCGACCTCGAGATACTTTGAGATTTTCCACGTTAACCTATACGATTCGTGTTAATTAGTGGTCGTATACCACTGGAAAAAGAAAGCGGAAAAATACAATTACATCGTGATGAAGAATACGTTTCTACAAAGAAAGATCGCTCTTTAAAATATTAGGTAACTGTGAAATTTCACGATGTTAGTTTGAAAGTCTTTTTCTCTGCTGCTCATAATTCGACTATGCTTATTTTATATTTATCATTGTTTCGTTAAATATAGAAACGATTATTCGATAGAGGCAATATCAGGACCAGTTCTTAACGTTCCCAGTAATTGTTTTCATCGATAAAGCGTTACTGTGTCTCTTATGAGAATGTTTTCTTTGTATTTAAAAACGACGCTCATCTTTCGCTATTTTAATACCCTTTGAAATATATGAAATCTTAACTTGGTTTATTTCGACTGATTTTGCTATCCAATTTCTTAACCGTATGATTTATACAAAATTCGGCTATCGAAAAATGAAGTACGTAAAATACAAGCAGGAAGCTTTATTCGTTGACGATCTTCTTTTTCTGTTTAACAAGTAATCAACAATGTTTAACTCAAACAGTTTCAGTAACCTTGGAGTAAGAAAAATGGAAGACATTGCGAAACCGATTGAAATCTTCTTATCACGGCTACTAAGATAATTAAACGATATTACCAACCGGGTATGAATTCTGAATGCACGTGTCTCTGCTTGCGGTAACCGAATAACGTATGTATGTAGCGTATATTTCTGATTTGTGGTTACCTTTGCGCGCTAACAGAAACAAGGAAATTTAACTGACAAATAAGGAAATACGTAATGCATAGCGAACAGATGCTATCTATCATATCTAGCCGGTTCGTTTAATATTTCGGCCACTTTTACTTACCTACTTGCTAATGTTAGGAATAACGGTATGACGCCAATGTCATTCAAACACAAAGAAACGTACAAGTCACGAAAGAGTTATTAACCAATTTTGACATGACTTGTAGGAAATATCCCTCTTCTGACGTTCGTATTCTTGTTTGCAAACATATGTCAGACATTTTGTTTGTTGGCAAAAATTTACATCTACGATAAGGTGGCAATAAATTAATACACAGTATCATCTTGTCACTAAACGAGCAAAACGTTCTGATCTCGTCTTTTCCTTCTATTGCGCTAATTGGGTCTTGTAAGGCAACGATGTAATCGAACACCGAAATTCGTAATAAAACAAAAACTTCAAATCTAACGAATAAGGATAATTATATTTGCCTAGTGTTTCGTAAGTTTGCAAACTACTTCTCGAAAAAGTATCGAAATGTGATTAAATTGTTTTTACTTCGATTCATAGGTGGATCATAGATGTTCTTTGCCAATTAGATTTGATTAGGAAAGGGTGTCAAATAATTGTAGATTTACGACGATTATGTAGACGAACACGCTGAGCACTTATGAAATTCGTTGAACGTTTTCTTCGTTTGGCGAACAGAACAATTGAAAATTCATAGCGACGAACCATTGTGCATAGTACTGTTTACTTGCCTCTCATTAAATCTTGCACAATTTATAAAACAGATGTTGAAGCTTCTTGCAAAATGACGACTACCGGCTATTTCATGGGAACAACAAATAAGACAATTGTCTGATACACGTGTAGAACTTTTAATTACTACTATCTTTCTGGCACCGTATTTAGGAAAAGTAAACGGTCGTAAAAGCACAATTCATTCTTTCGGTAAATTTAACGCATTGATAAATCTTATGAGATTATTCAAAATAAAGTAATTGACGTAATTTAAGATAACCTTTCGAATACAAGATCTCTTTCCCTTCAAACATATGACAAACGACACAAATCAAGAGCAGAACTTGTAAATCAGTATTATATGTAACCTATTTCAACAGAATTCTAATCCCTCAACATCGTTCCCTTGAAATTGCAGAAATACAGTTGATACTTTTATTTCTCGTCTCAAACGTAGATACGATCTTAAAATACCAGTTTTGTCCGTTAAACGGAGAAGCATCGACGTCTAATACTTTTTCCCTTTTTTTGGAATCGTGAAATCGAAAATTTTCTAATAAATGACGAAGACGATTGTAAGGAAAATGTATTAATCACGTTGCGGTCGCGTCACAATAAGAATGTTCGTATTGTGCGGCTGATCTGGTAAATTAAAAAGCAAGAGCCTGGAGAATCGGTCTAATAGATTGACAAATTTTGTTAGACGCGCTGAACGCTACAACCCACTTGCGTCGCTAAATTACGCAGCATTCGTAGAATAGAAGAATCAAGGCCGGACGAGCTGCATTAGAATCATTATTATTACCCACAGTTAATGCTAATCGTCGTTTTTCTCGAGGGCGAATGGCCTTCTATTCCTTGCATTCTTTTGCCGACATAAATGCGAACAAATATATTGATAGCCCTTGCAAAATTGTTCCCCTGCCCGATTAATTTTGTAAATCTTTTACTTTCACTTATTTCGTTTGTTATACGTTAAATATTATATTTACATATATACTCACAAAATAACAACTCTATGCTCGACATATTTATTTATATTCATTCTCTGTTTCAATCAACGCTGCGTCTGTGAGTCTTTAATTTCGTATTAGATGTAACTCTGTGTATGCACTTTATATGCTGACTTTTCTTCGTGCACATAGCCTCTTCTACACATAGCCTTATGGGCCAACCATTTAAAATATAATTTAATATAATTATATATACGTATACAACACGCGTATTGTATAGAGTAATTACGATAATTACATATTATAACAATGTAATAAAATAACTGAATATAAGAGAAATCACATATATCGCCTGTAATTAAATTTATCGAATTTTCGTGTCGGTAATCCTTTATATTTATCTCAGTTATGGTCTGAGATGTCCGACCAGAAATCAAATAAAATCTTCTGGAAGATAACGAAAGAAATCGATTTGTATATAAACTAAACGTGTTTCGACCAATATTAAGAAAGAAATGCAGGTTAGAAATAGCAAGAGGACGGTTGAAACCGGTCGCTTCCGGTAAGCCGCGCCGCATACCTCTATCCTCGTTCAATGCGTATTGTCGACGTTAGTCTAGATCAGACTATACCTCGACTCAGAAGACGTTGATGAGGTCTATATGAAAGATGGGTCAGGGTCATGCACAATGCACCGTGTACACACAACGACAAAACTTCCTAATACGAAGCCGACCCGTACATTCACGGTAACGCGTTCGCGTGCTTTCAAACGGCCGGCATCGATAAAAAATGTTCAATTTCTACTAGTCGTTTTATCTTCGGTCGTAACAACTGTATCAGTTGTATCGCGATACGTGATTTCGTATTTCATACAAATCCAAGTGTCACATATTCGTTTTATCAATTGCTCTCGGTTTCGTCAATATATCGTGATTACAAATAGCACGGCAAACATTCGAGCGATATAAACATTAACGCTTTCGAAGTTAAGAAACCGATCGCATTCGATTGTCCTCTAACTGCTATTCTGCAAAATTTTCCATTTATTATTATAGCATTCCTAGACGATCAAAGATTTCTTAGACGATCAATATATATACTACAAATATTAGTTAAGCATGAATTTATACTAAAATTCAAGAAGCTATTTCATTCTGATTGATTTCAAGTTGGTTTTTGTTTGTTTATTGAAATTACTGGAAAATTGAACAGCCTGCTAATTATAGCAGCCCCTTTAATCATCGAATGCATCACTGAATCCTTAACGAAGCAATAAAACGTAACAGAGACTTTAACAAATTATGCGATAATTCATACTTTAAGAATAAATTGGAACTCAAAATAAAGAGGCGATAAGAAAAGTGAGTACTTCTTGGCAACGTTACGTTACCAAAACCGATATTTAGATTAAAATAACTGTTAACGCTGCGTGTTTTTGCATGTGTAAGGTTTATTCAAATCTTCTTGCTAGCCGTTCACCTCGGCTCTGATCAGGCCGCGTGGAACGATATAGTCGACAAACGCCACGGCTCGTGGTACTCGGCGAGCAAGAAATTCTCCTACAAGAAACACCGAATCAGAGACAAGGTCGAGAAGCAAGCGGATCCCGAGGGGAGCGGGTGGTCGAGCGACGAGCGACCATCGTAGTCGTGATTTTTCTTTATTTACGGTGGAGTAAGGCAGGGCACTTAATCCTCCGGTAATGCCAAAGCGCATCCTCCAGGAGCGTGTCTAAGGATGCGATCGATAGAGACGACCTGACGTCACGAAGACGTCGCGGAATTCATTACGCGGCTGGGCCTTCTGCCTCTGTCTGTCTGGGCTTAAAAATTAAAAGGCTCTCAAACAGAAACTCCCTTTTTACTTTCGGGCTCGCGGGTTTGTAATCCTTTGACTAGCGGAGGTCTCTGCACGAGCCTCGACCCCCAGAATTTGGGATGGAAGTCTGAAAACAAGCCTTCAGACCTTACCCCCTTCTCAAACGCTTTCCTTCCTCTTTCGTAGAGCGGCGAATCAGCTGAAACCGTCGATCGCCCGATTTAAGTATACTTTTCCGTTTTTTTTTTCCTGTTTCATACAGCCAGTCGAAACCCCTTTCTTCCCTGTGAGCATTACGGCCTATTTGCGGGCGATTTAACGAAACCATTACGAACCATCGGACTGCTCCAAGGGGACGATCTTCGCTTATCGTATAACGAAATTTCAAATACGCTCGATCAAGTAAACATTTCTTACCCTGTTCATCGGTGACGAACTCAGCTGCGTTACCAGTGATCTGCATGGTTTATAAAAATTGTTGCTTAAAGATATTTAGTACATTTTTGTGAATATATAACATACTTTCTTATTCAATCGTTGCTCAGCGGAGATTACCCCTTTTCTACCCCTATGTGACAATTAAATTGACGCTTATGCTCGCGTGAGACATGAGCTCATCCAATACACGTTTTTTGACAAATCGTTTTCGTATTCATAAAAGCGCCGCTGTTTCTTCACTTTCTGTTTTTTATTTTGCATTTTATTGTATTAAGAACGTAAGATATGACGTTAGAATTATAAAACAATATGTTATTATCTATATAAGCAAGAATGAATTTCGTTAAAAAAATCGCGCTGTTTTGACTGATTAAGTCGATGAAAATTGCATATTAAGGGATGAAAAAATACAGTCGTTCATGTACAACGGTTCACGACACGTATTATAGAAAATTTTTGTGAATATATTTCGTGTATTGTATAAAACTTTTTCCATTAGCATTATTATGAAACACGATAAAAAATATTTAATATATATCGTAAATAATTGCTATAAACATATAATTAATGCTAAAGGTGTTCGCTCTAAATTAATTAATATAATAGAAAATCGATTGTTTAAATAATTTCGTCACCTTCGTGAAGTGTGTGTTTTCAACAAATATCGTGCAAGTTCTATATACATTTTCCGATTTGTTTCGAATTTTACCATTGTGATTATGTTGCTTGTATCATGTCATATGTCATACAAAAATCTTTTACATAACACACATGACATATTCGGGAACAGAGTCTATGAATCTAAATACTTTCGTGAGCTATTGATATGTATATTTCCAAATAAAATTAGCCCGGGCTTCGTTGTACAAAGATTAGACGTAAATCATAGGATATTTATAGAGCCTAAATATCTTTTTCTAAGTTATAAGTAATATATATAAGTTGGAAACCATTACATTGTGCTGGAAATGATAATAGTTTTACAATTAAATCGTTTGCCACATAATACTACATTATTAATGCTAATTGATTGATATAGTTTAACCAACCTACTGTTAAAATTTATATATTGAAAATATATTATAAGTTTATAAAAGTTTGATAAAATATATTTTATTAATTATTTCGTTATACATCATTGTACGTTAGCATTACTTTTATGCAACTCGCTTTTTAATGAATATGATTAACTGTTACAAAGGAACAACGCATTTGACGCCAAAATATACATACCTGGTTGTTTTGATTTCAGTTCGATCAAACGTTTCTGTCTCGTCGAGTATTATAACTTTGTTTGCCATAGATTTAACGAAGAAAGCCCGATTTTCCTTGAAAATCAGTTTTTAATATTTACTTGCACAAGAACATTTAACGATCAAAAGAAAGATCATACACGATCAGAAATTTAATAAAAACTCATGTTTTATTTACAAATAGATAGGAATAACGCTGTACAATCGTGCAAATATTTTAACAGTCTGGAATGTAATTTAAAACAGATAAAAACATCGACATTATTTAAATGCTTTGAATTTTACTTTAATTTACAGTCGATCTTTCTAACTAACTATTCGATAGGACACGCGAAATTTATTAAAGATACCCCTATGCAATTTGATATGTAAAATAATATCATTCTAATCGTCGATATTGAGTATGGAATTTTTTTTAATTTACATAACAACGAATAAAACCTAGTGTTTTACGTGGAACATTTTGACTTGTAATCGATAGAAACGATTATTGCTCGTCTTTTAGTTTACATTTCCGTTCATTTCTTTCTTCTTCTCACCGTCGGCAGTTTGTGACGCCTCGTCCTCTCGAATAAATTCACAGTGTCTGTCGCTTTCTTGGGCGCCGTAAAGATCCAAATTCTTCCCGAGATAACAAACCGCTGCATCGAAAAACACTCCTATTATGGAAAATCCTAAAAAAAGAAAACACATTGTCGTAGAATAACGAAGTACTTCCATGACGAGATCGCTAAAAATTCAATATGTACAACGAAGATTAACCACATCTTCGACATAAATAAGATAAAACGTACGAATGAAAAACTATGCTAATTTCTAATAACATTTGATGATATTTAATTTGTTCTATTTAACAAAATTATTTAACTTGTGATATCAGGCATGCCCAATTATTAGCAATCGAAAGTTTATAATTGGATCAGAATCGAATCGTTATGTCACTACATGTGGTATAATTTACACCGTAACGGTATATTTTTAAAGTTCCACCCAGACGAGATAAGATAAAAATTTTAAACCTCTTTATCGCTTATTTGCTACCATTCGAATCTACTATTGTATTTACATTATTTTGTAATAGGTAATAATGTAATCAATGTTTTATGATACTTCCCTGAGTATGATAGAAACTCCTGTATTCCAATATACATAACAGGGAGACGTGTACGTTACAATTATTTTCGTATGGTACAAATCAGTATGTTTGATATAATTTTAATCAGGCTTTATCCTTTTTCTAATTTTATACATATATCATAAATATTTATTTAGCGTTCCTGTTGTAAAAATTGAAACGCGTTTGAGTTGAGGGAAGTTGAGAAAATTTGACATAGTATATCTTTTCCTATAGGCTGCACCGTAAAGTCTAACATAATACTATCAAACAGGCACAATTTAAAAAAAAACATAAATCAAGGGCGAAAATAAAACTTCTCTAATAAGACTTCAGTTTCGAGAAAATCATTTTTTGAAATTTAATTGTAATTAATGTGTAATTAATTACAATTAAATTTCGTAATTAACGTGTAATTAATGATTTGGTGGGCCTTAGTATACATCTTTCTTTCTAAATGTGTTTACATTTACAAACATAATTAACGTTGCAGTTTACCACTTACTATGCTATTACTAATAACAAGCTTGTTATGGATATGAGCTACTAGTTTCTATTAGTTTATCGATATCAGAGTTAAGTGCGTACGTAGCCTTCTGACATATTGCACACTCTGGAAATCAACTTTCTCGAAGATGAAATTTTATTTTTAAGCAACTTAGTTTTCGTTTCCACCTTATTTTACTATACTAATCTATTTATTACATACTACGCTATACTAATCTATTTATTACATTTCACTTTCCACATGTGTCAAATGTTTTCTTACTAAAAGCATGTAACTTCTAAATATAATACTTTTTGTCTCCGTTTCGACTGAATATTCGACAAATTGGATTATCCCTCTGTTGTCCATTTAATCAAAACAATTTATAATACACTGTAGAATTACTACTAATAAACACTTACCTGCTGACGTTATATTAACTAAATACCGGAAGTTTCTTCCATGGTGGAACCAGCAGTTTCCTTTGGTTCCGCAGGACTCCTCCCAAATCAAGCAAGTCGAGTCAATAATGGCTCCGTAAATAATCGGGCCCGGTATCAACGCAAACAAGGAAATGATCATCAGCGTAATACCCTGCGCGAAGCTTTTATCCTTCTTCTCGACGCTGCGATAATTGACCAGCACGTTGCCGATTTTTCCGGAACACGCTAACGTTTGTATGACACAAGTGAGCACCGTGAACAGAAGATAAGGGCGGCTGCAGTCATTCGTGCATGGGCCAGCTCTGACTTTGTCAAAATTCATCGCATGTGGATCGTTCACGTAGATCGATTGATTCCTCGGATTGTAATCGGTAGTGTATCCGAAATGACTTTCGAGATCTGGCGTGCTGAATAAAGGAAGACAACTGCAGTTTCCAAATTCCTTGTCGTTAATTATTGTTCGACAACCAGCATGGCAAGCAGAGAAAAAGGTGGTCTTCGATGATTCATGACAGACTGGAGAATATTTAACGCCATCGCAGTTACAGTCGGTGTTGCAACTAAATGTTAGGTTCATCCTGTAACAAAAATGAATTAACTAAATTTTATTCGTATCGATACAACGTTGTAATATAAAGGTGTTAGATAACAATTTCACAGCAATGTATAACTGATTTATAATGTTAGTATACGTTTAGAAATAAGTATGAAAGTTTACCGTGTATTAAATATCATATTTAAATACATAAAGGATATGTCATAGTATCAAGTACAAATCAATTACAGTAAGTACAAATAATGCATAATTAAGTAGAGAAGATATTGTGAAAATGTATTATAGAAAAAATTATAATATCACAAATATATGTTAATAATTTACTTGTTTTCATATATAGTCGTCTGTTCTATTACTTATATTGCAATAAAGAAATTAGAAACTTATAGGAATTACATTCTTCAATAAAAGTAGCTAGAGAAATTAACTATGTAATTATCAAATTTTAGCTTCGATATCGATTTACACTATGTAATTTCATGTATATCAAATAATACAGCAAACAGTTATCCAGAAGTTCCGAAAAATTATAATTTTTATACATTGTAATAATTTGTACACGACGAATGCGCACATGATCCTAAAATATATTCCTTGGACCTAGTATTTAATGTTTTTAATATATGTAACTTCAAGACACTGTAACTCATGTAGAATACGTAAAAGTCACATTAAATTGTATGAACAGCGCTCTACATATTAAAAAAGAATGATAACTTACGTTAACAGAGAAGTATAATAAAATCTAAAGAAATATTTTATCCGATGATTTCTAGAGTATGTAATGCTCTTTACTAAGAATAATTCAAATACTAATTATTTCTATCAGTATACATTTTTATGCTAACATAATAAAGCGACTCTATTCATAATTAATTACAATTATCTTGTTACATATTAGAGCACTACTATATTACAAGATTTTGAGAAATACAGGAGTAATAATACAATTATCACATTTTCAATACAAAAAGTTACAAATGAATTTACAATTTAATTCTTTATAGATCAATCTATAGGTTCTTTCTTATATTACTTTCCTTTACACATTACTTTATTCTTAGTGACGGCTTCATGAAATTGTACTTTTCCACTTTCCTTTATTTATAACGGAGCTTTTATTTATAATCTGAGAGTAATGTAAACAATGTTCTATAAGCAAGAAAACGTACTCACTGCATAGTCTCTAAGTTGAGACCCTGAATGCCAGTATCGGAACAACCAAGAAATATAAAGAGTATCTGACCAGCGACGAAACAAATACCGACAAACACATTCCACGCTAACAATGGTCTAGGACCAGGTTTAAATTTGCTAATGATTAATCCAGAAAGCAGAAATCCTAGTACCATACCAACAAGCGATATCGGACCTTAAAATATAAAATCTTATGTTTAATAGCTTTGAGGAATTACATACTTTGGTAATCAATTACTTTAACCCTTACAGGACTGATGTTTACATATACGCAACACTGTACATTAATAAATTATCAATTAATCCATTGGCATACCAATTATTTTTACATTAAAAGTTTCTGTTATATATTATTTTTTCTCAAACAAAATCACTGTCTATTATCCTTAATAATCAGCAGTTAGAAAGAAATACAGTCTGCAAAATATTATATATCAAGTTGTTGAACAACCAAGAATTAAATTACACAACATTTCAAACTTTGGCAGACGACTGCATGCCAATGAGTTAAACAATAAATTCATTGTCGACAATCTGATTTTTACATTCTAATGCACAGTATTTGATACATTTGATACATTTTAATACGTCGTGTCTTCTTTACAAAGACATCAGGAAAATTGTGCTTTTATTATTAATAGAAAATCTCGTCTACGCAATCAAAGAAAAATTGAGTCCTGAAAGAGTTAAATAACTAACAACAGTTATTTTCAAGACGTAATTTTTTCAAGTGACACACCTGCAATCACAGTACCACCAGCAGCAGATGTGCTGTATTGAACCTCAAGATATTTCGCCAAAAATGTTATGTAAGCTGAAGCACCTAACACGTAAAACACTCCGCTTAGATTATTGAAAGTTAATAGCCAATTTGTTAGCAACCTCATCATCGCTTTCGGAAATTCACGCATAGTTGGAATATATTCACTTTCTAAAGACTTTCTTGGTTCCATCGGCTTCATGTATTGTTCTTGCACAGTTAGGTGCAATTTCAATGGAATACTACCATCCTGAAAAAAATGCATAAAGTATCATTAAATCATCGACTAAAAGGAAGACGTGTGAACATATGTGAAAGACGTACATATAAAATGTAATCAAATATTTCAAAGTGAGTATGTATACCTATACAGAAAATATAGCAAGTAATTCAATTAGTTAATTTTCTTGTTGATATTTCCACTTATCTACTAGACGTATGAGTGAAGATATGATGTAAAATTCTATTATTAAGCGCAATCAGAAATCTTTAGTAAAACTTTACCGTTGCAACCATTACGATTATTATTTTACACATCACTTTGAAATTGTCCATATTTTTATCTAAAATAGCTATTATGCAAACAACAATTTGCTCCTTTAACTGTATCACGAATACATAATTACATTATTGTATATTGCACAATTCAAGTTGAAAGATTTCAACATTATCGATATGTTTCTGTGCATACGCAAGCTGCATATGTAGACATTGCAAGGTAAGCAAAATATATTGTATTAAATTCGTACTATGCATTGAACGATAAATTCTATAGTATTAATCATATTTCACCTTCTTGGCAGTGTCGATTGCAGTATTTGTTTCTGTCGGTAAATTTCGTGGAAACATTGCTATTAGAATAGCGAACATGCCCATAGTGGCGCCTAGAATAATCCAACCGAGCCACCATGCACCTAACCAGCGTGGATCCTTTTTTGTAATCACAGGATGTAGACTGGGATCTATGTATAAACTGAGACAACCATAACCCAGTAGGAATCCTATTGCTGGCCCAACAGTTCTCAGAGCAAAGGTGAAACCTGGATAAAGATTAAATAAAAATTAATATTCCTGTGTTCTATAAATCGTACATGGCGCAGATATTTGGGCAATTAATAATAAAAAAAATAATTATTCATTATTTCTACTAATTAAATTGGAACATATATACTCGAGCCTTTTAGAGTTTATGAATTATATGTAACTTGAATAGCATTAATTATAATATTAAATGAAAATATATAATAATTGAGCTTTCTAAAATTTGTTTCAAGGTACAATTAAAAAGACTCAAAATCGAGTAAATAAAATTATCAACCATGCAAGATTGATTCTCAGTAAAATAAAGAATTTATGTTTGTACCTATACTATGTTGGCTGCTAAGATTACTTGGTAAACAAAATATTTGGTAAATATTTATTAAAAGCAACAGAAAGGGAGAGAGTTTCTTCTAGCTTTATTTATAGATATTATTAAAGTTCTGTTTTTTAATGTTTTAAGATTAGCTAGTAGTTGCATTTAGATGCAAAAGAAATATTTATAGCTTAACATCTTGGAGCTTCCTCTCCACGCATCTAAATCAATAATCTTAACCCTGACCAACCGTAGAATTTGTCGATCTATTTACATTTACATGTACATTAAATTATGAAACTTTAATACATTACATTATAATGCCTTATGTAGATACACTATTTGAGTCTGATCAGCGTGTAGAAATTAATGATAAATCGATGATTAGAACCAGTACTTACTACCTTCCTATAAAATCAACCGATTATAAATTCAAATTACCTGTTAAAACACGCATGTCAAAGGTATCTTTTACAATTCATATATATTACTACATACATTTACTGTTTGAATATCAAAAATTAAATTTGAAAATAAAGAGCTTACCAAATAACAAGACAGAAATTTTAAGCTGCATAAATGCACACAATGCAAATAATATGCAATATACATATATAGTATCCAAAATATGGTACCCGTTATATTTAATAGATAAAATAATCTTTCATTTTATCTCTGTTCCATCTTTCTCGCTATATTCATAAAAATATGAGTTTGCATAAATATCCGTGGTTCGCTTACATCAATAAATATTTACATAGAATAAATATTTACCTAGAAGCATCGGAGTATTCTTCTTTTTGGTATTGTCATCCAGGTACGTCTGACCAAGCCCGTAATAGAGAGTGGTACCGATTCCAAGGATAAACTGAGAGAGGAAGACCAAGAGTCGTGGAAGAATGCTGACGTCCAAGAGCGTTTCCTCGTCGCAATGGTCCGGTTTGATGACGCGTGGACAAATTGCTAGATCTTGGGGTATTGTGGTTGCGTTCAGCAGAGTTTGGTCAAGGTACTCCTTCGTTAATGCCAAAGCATCTCGTCCTGGTCCGTACAAGAAGTGTGGAAGAGCGAGGACTAGGCACGAGAAGGCACTAAGACCGACACCAACCGCGATCCATCTTGGACGGTGACCAGAACCTCCGTAGTAGGTTAATATCAGAGATAAAATTTGAGAGATCTCATTGCCAGAAAGGATTAATCCTGAAATAAATTCGGTTCAAATAAATTCATGTGACATGACTATTTCTTATTTCGTGGTATAAGAAGAGATGCAATGGGAACAATGCTTGATTTTTATTTATGACAATTATCGTACATAATCGTGTAAACACACGTTTATGTATATCGTATATCATTGTGTACGAAGCTCGAAATTGTAAATTCAATCAACACCATATTAAAGCAAAACTTTAGTAGGTTGAATTATTCTACTCTCTGTAATAGAAAAGTATCAAATTATGATAAGACGAAATGAAGATTAGTTTAGCATATAGCCGATCAAAGTTACAAGGAAGTTATTTGTTGCGCCTGAAACGTTTCGAAAAGTTTCGAAATTATTGTAAATAATTTATGAGATATTAATTATAATGATTTTGTAATTAATTATTTTAATTAATTTATATCTTATATCGGTACATTATACAGAAGAAACAGTTTGTTGAATTTCACGATCTTCTATTAATTAAATTAAACGGACCGAGTTCATGATAGATATTTTTGCAAATATAGCCATCGCTTAAAGATATTGATATTATAAATGCATTTGGAATCTGCATTTCTGGAGAAGAATTGCTTAGAATCTCCGAAAAATGATTAGTTAAACAAATTTCTCAATACGTTGAAGGATCAGATGAATATTGTAATCAAATGATTATTATGAGAGATTATTGAAAGAAATGATTATTACGAGAATATTATTTCAAACGATTTTTCGTATAAATAATAGACGTTGCAACGAAATGCTAAATTTTTCCAAAATATTTAAAACAAAGTATTACAATTCTATCTAATTTAATCTATGTTTGCCTATGTAAATTAATGTAATATAATGTTTAGTGATATAAATTAATGTAGTTACTAATCACCGAAATGGGTTGATGCAATAGAAAAATAAAGTTAAAAAATTAAAAACATTAATGTAACTAATTAAATTACTATATTGAGCGTACTTTCAGTTTAAGCATAATATGTATTCATAAAACATTAAGAGGCAAACTATGTAGACTGTGGAGAATGATTAATCTGAATATTTGTAAGATGCCAAAAAATCATACATCTCTCATACATCTGTATCTTCTTATCCATATAAAACAATCAAATCGAAAATAATAATTGATATTCTACATGTCTATCAAGTGTTAAATAACTGTACTTTGATCAAAAAGTTGCGTTTTTTTAACCATAATATCAAATCATAAAGATTAATCACATACGCCAATGGAAATAATATTCTTCTTTTAAGCTGAACATTAGTATGATTCTGTAAATCCTAACCACGACTACTAATATTTCTTCTTCTTTGTTTTATACATTTCATTGATTTATTGAAATTAATGATAATATTATAGTATGGAGACTTCAACGAAAGAACACAAATGTATAAATCGCATTTTTAGTCTTTTCTTACAATTTTACAATAATAAAACAATTTTATTCGAATGTTTAATATAAAACAATAATTTTAAAATAAAGAAGACACTATTCTATTTCGTTTTTGCATTAAATTTTTGCTATCCTCCAGAACGTTCCAAAAATATTTAATGAAACAGAGAAATATTCTCACTTTTTCAGGAAACCGAGTGAATTTATCAACTGTTTGTAAATATGTTATCATCCTAAATTAGACATATTATTCTCATTTTCGACTGTGTTATATTAAGTTATGTACTTATATTACATCAAGTACTCTTTTTTACATAACTGATGGTATTAAAACCAGGAAAATCTGTAAAGACGAACTTATCAGCTTTATTTCCTACGATCCTCACATAGAATTTTGTCTAATTATCCATCGTCGTAGTCGTATGGAATATTTGTTTCGTTTCTAAAAAATCACGGAATTCGACAAAACGTATCGTTTGTATCGTTAACTCCAATGGATATGTACAGATATCGATCGATCGAATCAACGTAATAACACCGACCTCGTAAAACCGCGAAGTCCACCGGCTGAATACTACACGTTCGTATGCGTAAGAGTTGTATCGATTTCTCACGCAGCCGCTGTAACACGTAATTAATGTTCATCCAATTGCGTGTCCACGATGCAAATAATGTTTCAATCGGTGGGCCAGTTAATAGCCAGGGTGACAAGCGAAACAAACGAGAGTTCTTCGATTCTTTTGCATCATACAATTGTGAGACTCGAACAAAAGAAGATGACAATAAAGGATTAATTTGAAAAATCAAAGCGAGGTCAATTAGATTAACATCATTACACGTGGACTCAGCAATAAGTTTGCGCGATATTCATTACTACTAAGGCTTTTTTTAAGCGAATTGTTTTGTTAAATCATTCTTGATAAAATGAAAAATGTAATATATGTAACATCTAATCAATATATATAAAACACGTAAATAATGCGTATGCATAATATGACACCTATTGCTATTAATCCAATAATCTATATTCAATGAAATTAATTAAAAATTATATTCGATGATATTGATATTATTATCTAGTAGAAAATTATGGTTGAATATAGAGAATAATTGAAAAGGAATTGTTGACGCGTTGTTATTGATTGATTTCGCGTGTTAAACGCTGATCAACTTTAACGGTGGGACGAAATCGAAATTGATAAAATAGCGAAGGAAGACGATGATTATTTCGTATTCAGAATTATTTTATTATCACAATGTCTTTGTGCGTTAAAAGTTTGCGCACGAAGCCACCGCTCTATATTTCTTCGGAGACATATTGCTTGGTCGAGAGTTTCATAATAATTAAAATGACCTAAGAATCCTAACGAAAATTAGCGGTAGTAGGGGCTGAGCACGACGACGCGTAATTAGTCCATGAGCGTTAGACGAAGTTTAGACAGAAACAGTTCCATATAATAAATCTACACATACACGGTTTTGACTAATACTAAGCTTCACAGAAGCAGGTTTCAAATGTCTACTAATTCGTAATTCTCCATGCACCTATTTAATACGCTTTTTAACTTTGTCCAATAAAATCAAGCAATAGCAACAATAACAATAAAAAATCAGTAATAAATTTCACCTAATACAAAGTGATTTTCGAAATTTATAACGTATCCGAAATATCCAACTACGAATAATTATAACTCAGCTTCCTCGAGCATTATACGTACATTACTTTTAAAAAGTATAGGATAATTTTTATCCATCTGCGTTCTATCTTGGCCTAAAAATTAATCGCCCTTCTCAAAGTGCTGTTTGAAAACAGCATATTCTATAACAGTATGTTCGTGTGTCTTTATAGTATCCAGCACTCGTTATTCTAACGACAGATTTCTCACTTCTATGATTGCGACACTACTTACTTACTAGACGAACGCACACCGACACGCGATTTATCTTTCGTCGGGGCCGAATGCGTGTACGTGTGCAAATGCAAGTCCAAGTACTTTAATACGACTAGAATCGTAACACTTGGCTACTCGGTATCAGTGACGAGAGAAATCACAGTAAAAATAAGAACCGCGAAATACTCGAATGTTCACAGCTTCCTATATCTCGGACAGATTTTATTATTGTTGCACGAAACAGTCGGTTTTATGTGATGCACCTTACGATAACATAAAATCAGAGAAAATATAATTATTTACGTAGAATTTGTTGAAATTTTGTCCTTAATACATAAGATATTGAAAAACGAAAGGATGTAAAATTTGAAAAAAGTCTTGTAAAGTACAATATATTCAGCATAGGTTCTAGGATCAATATTTCTGTTATAACTTCATATCTTTTTTGGAAGCTTAATAAATTTAGTCCATTCGTTTATGATAGAAAATTGTAATAAAATTTCAATGACGAGTAAAAACTGTACGTTCGTCAGAGAATATGAGACAAGGGAAGGAACATTTAAATATTTCTACATTATACATCAATTCATAATTTATACAAGTGAATATTCATATGAAAGGAAGACATATTAAACACAGTTTATAAAAAAAGTTGCTTTATATTCTATGTTCCCTTTTATGTTAACGATAACATTTCTTCTCAGATTTCTTTAATATATTTTCAGATCTGCTTCATTCCTTGTATTTAACGCGTTATCGAGAAATATATTTTATCCTGATTTTAGCTTCTATATCGATTAAGTATTTTTTATTTCTTTCAGATGCGACTGTAAATCTTTAACGAATTTAACACTTATTATTTTAACGTCTTGCATACATTTATTTAACAACAATATATCTCATATACTTTGAGATAATAGAACTTTCGATGAAGTACGAGAATAATCATAAACTATCTTACATAGCACTTTTTATTTTAAACCTTGGAATTAATTAATATGGTACGTTCGATCATATTACTCCAAAGGCGATAATTATAATTCAGATTATACAGGTAAATGAAATAAGGTGACAGGTTAATAAAGTCAAAGGGTTCTTACCAGTTGTCCGACTAGGTATCTTAAATCTCTTTTCCAAGGTTGTGAGGGTGACGACGATATAAATAAAGGCCATCGCCTGTACAGTACCGAGGAGCCCGTACACGGCGATGAAATTTTTTGGGGTAGCACGATCTCGTAGCCATCGGGGATAAATCCCACAAACTCCACAACCTTTGCTCATCCCTCCGACTGCACTGTAACATTCACATATCTCATTTTTCCGAATCTTTTGAAACATTTTAGAAAATTGTTATGAAATATTTCCTTATCAACATTCTAATGACGATATATAGCATACACCTTGTTAATTCCAATCTGATCGAAGAATAAAATACATATCGTATTTCACTTATAATCTGTTAAAAACTCTTCATTTTGTACAGTAACTTGCAAAAGTATCGTGCCACGATTATCTTCTATAATATCAATATAAACTGACACGAACAGTTCAACACGCAAAGAGTATGGAAATTAATGCGTTAATATCGATATTAGAAACGAAGAATAAAGAACGAATAATTTTCTGATAACGGTATAACGATAGATCTTTATTACTGATGCGAGTTACAGACCAATACTTTCGCATACTACTATAAATCATCAAATATCGCAATAATTTATGTATTTTTTCTTCTTTTTATCAAACAACTAATATGAATTATTTTTGTTTATCTATGTAAAAAATTGTAAATAGCTGTTTATTATATCGAATGATCCGAGTAAAAGAAAATCATATGCCTCGACAAAGATACGAAAAACATGTTCATCATGTTTAAACGTAATATCAAATATGAAGAGCCTATAAACCACATGTATATGCGTATAGAAATAAAAAGCTAACAAGGTCAATTATAATAATTGCATTAACTTCTCTATAGAACACTTCTCTCTTCCATACAATTCCTTTAGCAGCGATAAGTCTGTTATCTACCGTTATAAACCGTTTTAATCATTTAATGATTAGCAGCGGTCGCTCCATTTATTACCATTTCATTAATCCTTCTTCATTATCATATAAATATATGTAGAATAAATTATGTGGCCGCAATGATTCAAAGCGTTGTTTCGACGAATGTATGTGTGCAAATGTTGATTTTATCTGTTTCGCTGCATCAAATCTTACATTCTGGTAACGATTAGTCCGAATTTTCGGATATAAGTCACGACAGAACGTTCCTGCGTTAACAAATCTGTTTCAAATAAATGAATTACCTGCTTTGAAAACTCTTTAGATATGTTTAGATGTATTCCCCACTCATGATGAATTTTCCTATATTTAATAAATCGTCTAATTGCAATAACACAGAATTGACCAGCGGAGGAACTAAAATAATGGTACGCATGGAAAGTAAGCAACACTAAAAGCTTCGACATCCTAGCTCTCTTATGCCTCGTAGTATTTCAAGTTTACAGATTTTTGAAAAAGTATCTCAACTCGTAAGTATCTTATAACTGGAATAACCAATGGTTTCTATCCTTTCTGTAATAGGCAATTTCATGAATCAAGTTCATAAATAAGCACAGTCAACTTTATCAATGACACTTTCGACGCAAGAGTGATATCGCTTTATGATACGCTTGTTAATCGACCGTGAATAAAATTCCGAAATACAGCGAAATTGTCATTAGAAAGAGATTAGAAAGAGATTAGAAAGAAATTACAAAATTAAGATTAACGAAAGATAATAAATAAAATCAATCATGGAAATACGTGATTACGAAAGTGTTTTGAAGAAGAAATTATTAAAGTTTTGCGTTTGACGCACGAACTGAATTCAGCTCAACGGCGCAACAACCAATTCAATCCAATTCAATTTCTACTACCTTGCAGAAATTCTTCCAGATTATTGTAATGTAAATAAATACAACGCAGAATAAGCGATAAACTCGTTTTTTTAAATTCCTGACTTAGGTCACTTTCGTAATCACCGCCACATATGTGTAATGTATGTTTGATTTTACATTATGAATTCAACGTATGAAAAGTTCGTTGGTAAAATATCAGAAAATTTTGCAAGTTACATACGCGCATAGCGTACACGTTAAAAGCACGCACAAGTGAGACTTAATACCTAATGAGAAATTACAGTAAAATAGAGTAATGGCTCAATGTGATTAAATATGTCCAATAATAGCATTCGCAAATCATTCTTAGAAAGATCCGCGATTCGTAGGGAAGATAACAACTTTGCAAACTGCAATTCATATTGCCAAATAATTTGTTTGCTAAATGTTCAGATACTGCGAATACATCTCGTTGTATAAAGCGATAAAGCGAAATTCGTATATAACATCGTCTAACCGTTAGAAGAATCACTATAATATTACGTTTTTCACCAAAGAAAAAAGGTAATATGTATATCTCATGTATGCAAATGTCAAAAAGCCAAACGATGTAATGGATTTATTTACCAACGATTTCCTTGGTAATTGTCGAGTGCGCCACGGGCACCTGAGATGATTACGCAATTGCAATTTAACTGGGTATAGATTTCGTTGTGACGCTCGGAGACTGCATTAATACGGAGTTCCAGCCGATTGTTACTTCCGCCTCGTCGTGCCACAAGAAGCACGCAAAGAATCGCGGACCTGACTTTATGATATATTCGCGAGTGAGAAGAAGTCGCAGTACCAGCAACGATCAACGTAAAAACAAAGATTTCAATTAAAAGCTTGTGCAAAAATTATCAAGGCTTGGTTGACGTTCGTCGTTCGCGATAAAACTGCTAAATAGGCAAGAATTGAAAGAGAGAAATGAAAATACAACTGAGAAAAGCTAAATGTTACGATGATGTTCTGAAAAACAATAAAATTCACTGAAATTCATATAGGCTCCATGACGATGACTATGTACTGTAATTAGTAAGTACTGTGAAACGTTACGAGATTCCGGCATCGGCTATTAATCAAAAGCACGAACATTTTTATACGCGAAACATACGCGTAATAGAACTATAGGTGTACGACAAACCGGTAAACAGTTGTGAATGGAAGTAAATGTCGACAAAAAACGTCCGTGATGGTATAATAGATATAATAGTTATAATGATATAATAGATGATATAATGTAATAATCTAAGATAGTTCTATACCAATCTATAGAGTAAAACGATCAATTTAAAGTAATGTTGATCAACGTAACATATTTATGAAAGAATAGGATGAAAATTCCGCCAAATGAAATATTTAGCGCGAGGAAGAATTGACAAATAGAGCAAAATGAAAAGATGGAAGATTAAAATTGTCATTGTACGAAGAAGCTACTGTACGTACCAAATAAATCCAATGAACAATGTTGCACACCATAGTACAATGTCATGTGTAAAAATGACAAAGCTACATTGTTTTTAAACAGTTACGTGAACATCGAATAAAGAACGTAGACGCTATACTATCATCTACTTACTATGATAACCGATAGAATTTTTGTTTCCCAAAATATCCAATATTCTTATGAAACACAATGTATAAATAATATTATAAATTGTATATAAAAAAAAACCGTGAGATGCGTTTAACTAAGCTTGTATGCACTGCAATAGAAGCACATGACCATTTATATACATACGATGTAATTCGCAAGATATTTTAGCAATTGATTAAATGTGTAATAAAATAGTGTGGAAAAATAAGCGATCCTGATAGAAACATTAGCACTTACAACAGAGAGCACAAAGTATGCAAGAGAAAGCGAAAACACGCGAGAATTCTATTAGTCTCACCTTGACCTTAGGCCACGTGCTTCCGCATGGACTCAGGAAGGACTTCCAGGTCGCGAGTCCTATATGGATCGCGATCCTCGAGTCTTTCCTTGCTCGTGACCTCCCTCGTCCGCCGAGTAACTAAAAAATCACCGAGCGCTATGAGCGCTCTAGTTTACGCGAATAAACGCGGGGTAACTGAGGCTCGCTCTTGTGTCAATGGCAATGCTCCCCTACTACATATTTCTCTATCAAAACGAATAATAAACGGGGCATCATTCAGAAGACGCGTTATCAACGAAGCACCGGTGCTGACATCTCATTATGTTTACCCACGATGACCAGTTGGCACCGATTCCAAAGGTATCTTGAACTACGGTTGGTTGCAGTCTATGCTAAACATACAACGGTCAACGTTCATTGTTTCAACGAGCAAACTTTTCCACTTATTTCTTTGTTTGAGGAGATGAAAAGGGGCACACCTCACCGATTTCAATGAGCTTGAAATATGTTGTCAAAACCAACATTCTGAACAATTTTCTCGCATACATGCAACTGTAGTTCGTTCTTCGTTTCCGAGATATTCACAAAAATCTTCGATTAAATATAATTTCGATTGCGCTTCATACTGGCATACAGGTTGTCACATTTTGATATAACATAACCTACACTTCACTCATTGACGCTAGTCATCTTTAATGTAAATAAAACAAGATAAATCAGCGGGCTATAGGTTGGAGTAGATTAATATTCGGCCGGTAAGGCAAGCGTGACTTAATTCTTAGTTCATGCGATTTTGTAAGTGCATGATAAATTCGACTACTACGATTTATTATTATTTATATACAGAGTCCGAATAAAATGCAAGTGCGGGAACGACGTGATTCCCTGTGTAAAAATAAGAGAAAGATATAGAATAGAATTTTCTCATTTTCGACTTAGTTTTCGAGATCGAGTTTGGAAATTTGTCAAATATACTTGAACATGGCTCATTCCAGGACAGAGCTAAGTAATCGACAGGAGGTCATTCTACATGTAAAAATATAGTGGAAATATATATGGTATATGGTTATCATTAGATTACGTGTGTTCATTAGGACAACATGTATACATATGTATTTGCTAATTCTGATTATAACATTAGTATATACATGACGAACAAAGAGATAGTGCAACATTTCCTATATCAATAAATTCATTAAAAATTATTTCATGTTAACATTGCCGGCCACTTAATGACGCCGATTACACTAGTACTGAATAGATACTAGAGTAGAGTGGATATTACTCTAACCCAACCCACAACTCAAATAAACAATAATAAATGTAATAATAATTTAAATGATCTGTACATATTTCGATGTCTGGCGCTTGTTTTTGCATCAATCGATTTCGATGAAATTTTCAGCATGTATATAATTGATTAGACCTAACGCTAGATTCAATTAGTTACTTAAATTAAGTAATATCTAATCACTTACAATACCTATTTACAAATTATACTTATCTATAACAAGTAATAACTTATTATAAATAATTTGCCATGTTACTGCGCCACGCCAGAAAAATTACTGAAAATTCTCAACGCGAGAATTGATCGTAATTTCAATAAACATAATAAAAAAAAAAAATGTATATAATTGATATGGATCTACTAAACGTACTTTTTCGTTGCAAGCACATATAAAAAGGTTGTACAAATTGATCTTTACTACTTTCATCGCCATTTCTACAATATAAATTTTCTTCTTAAAGTTCTTTTTTCGTATTATCCAGTGAACTAAACCTTTCAGCTCCTCACAAAAGCTCAAGTTTGACTGTATCTATTTTGTAAAATTTTGAAGAGATCGGTTGATTAATAATTGATATATCATGGAAGCCAATTCGCTAAACACAATTTGAAGTTTCGCATCCAGCAACCTCTAAAGCAATAACTTTATCATTTTATCGAATTCAGGAGTAAAAATGTAGGAAACCATTTACGAGGTATAACAGTTTAAGAAGAATGCAGTAAAGGAATCGTCAATTTTTTTTCTCCACTAAATGGGAATATCCTCTGAAGGAATATTAGCTTAAAAATATATGTACGAAATTCACAAAAATAAATCGATTGTACAAATATGTACATCACTTTTAAATACACCACCAACACTACTAATCTAACTAAAGGAACTCTACTTTTTCTTCCTTAAAGACATTTTGTAAGGCAGGACATCAAAGAGTGACGAATTTATAAAGATTCACGAAGGAAGCCAAATCGTTGAGTTATTTTGCCAAAAGGCGCAACTGGTTATTTTTGTTCGGTCGTTGCGGGTCTGACTTAGACGTCGAGGGCGGTTTCCCCTTTGCTCGTTTTTGCGGCCCGCCGCGACGCTTGGCGTCCAATTCCACAAGGCCATTAAGATTATCTTTAGCCACGAAAAACGACAAGATCGGGTTCCATCGAGGCGACGAAGTCACTTGCCTTGGTTACAGGAGAAAAAGGAAATTTGTCGTAAAACTGGTGAACGATAGCACCGAATAAACCCGTAATTCGTTTCGTATCATTAAGACAAACGATTCATAAAGGACTTTCTGATGGAATAAGTTTGGACAATGAGGATACCATTAAATAATATATAATCTTCTGAAAATTAAGATTTTATTTCTTTTTTTTCTGATTTTTCGGTAATCAATGTTTGTGTTTCGTCTCTTGCAAAAAGTTTAGATGACATGCGAAAGCAACAGACAACAATAGTCGCGATCTATCATTAGACCAAGACGCATTCGCTTTTTATTTCTTTCCGAGACGATATACATATTTACTTCTGTTTCGTTTCGTTAACTTACTAATAGGGTGTATAATATTAATATTATTAATGATAACAGGCGATATATTACAACCGTTAATCCTAAGAGTATAGGATATTCGAAAGTGTGATGGTAGCCGTGACGAAAATACGCATTCCTCACGGCTTAGTCCTAAAGTTCGTGTTTTTCTTCATCACGTCACAACAGATTTTTTCCGTTCGCAGTAAATTTGAACGATCACGTATACCGTTCGCTTTGTCATTAAGTACATGAACAATAGTGAGTAATCGATAAGGACAATAATATTATCAATAATTAATAGTAATAATAATTATCAATTTATAATAATAATAATAATAATAAAATAATAATAAAATAATAATAATAATATCATGTATCAATAGCATTAATTTATTTTCCTATTATCTTAATTGAACGATTAATGTCATAATTAATTCCTAACACTAAGCCTCCCTAACAGCATCTTTTGCTAACTTTTTACAGGACTTTTGGTTTCCATCTCCATTTCTTCGTTCATATTACGTCTACTTAAAATTCTAACGAATCTAATTAACTTCATCTCGAAGGGTTTAGGACTAGACAGCCTTATTCTTCATAGCCTGATCCTCTGTCTCCCTTCTTGTGTGCTAGTTACTTCTCCTTTTATTTTCGATCTCGCCGTTTGGTCTCCTTTTATTTTTTATTTCACCCCTGTACACGCGTTAGCGAATAGTTTCTCGCTAACGAAACACTGACTAGTTTTTAACCGTTAAAATTATTCGGTCGTGCTAATTAAGGCACCTGATTACTTTAAAATGGGACGAACGAATTCCTTGTGTCTTGCAATTTTTTCTTATGCAACAAACAATTAGTAGTAGCGCACATTAACGTTGAAGAATTAATAATTAGGTAAATTGATCCGTATTTAGAATAAATTGTAACAATATATAACAACTGTAATTCGTTAATAAATATATTGTCGCAAGTATAAAAATGAAGTCGCGCTAAAAATTAAATGATACACCTATTATTCGTATTTAAAAATTCTAACAACATTTATTCGCGTACAAAACAATAGTTTTTGTTGATCAACGGAATTTTGGTGCTTTTACGTCTTCGTTTTTAAGTATTCGTCTTCGCTTAATTTCATGATTATCAACATCGATAACCAACAATGTCGATTCGTTCGTCCGTTGGTCCTCACTGTTCATTTAAATAACATCTATAAATTATGCAAAGAAGGCATTATCTTAAGACACTTGGTGATTTCGCTGACACGCGATTCTAAGGCAACATCGGTTTAATTGTAACGCAATCGTCATTACTTACAATCCCTTGATATGCTTTAATCAAATGAATCTTTTGAATCTATTGACAGAATTTTCATTTCAGAATAGTTGTTCAATAAAAATTCTTTTTAGCGAATTTTAAATAAAATACTTTCGAATAAAAAATTAATTCCACGAAACTAAAAGTTTTTACTAACTTAGACTTTAACAAACACTCGATGTCGAATTTATAAAATTTAACATTTTAAGTTAATCTTCGTTTACTACAATAATTAAAAACAACGTATCGTTTGTACATAAACGGGAGTTGCTAAAAATATAATAACATCGACGTAATTTAAAATCAAACTTAACTTATTGAGAAATACTTCCCTACGTACTTTAAAATAAAGGAACGAGAGTGTATTGAAAAACTATTGCTCTTTTTCTATCTAAATAGATAAAGAGTTACTTTAAAGTTTCGTGGAAAATTTATTTCTAAATTTTTCATATGTCGGCCATAAAAAGAACGATGTTCCTCTTTCATAAAATGGAAAACATATTTCATTAAGTTCAATATAAATAAACTGAACTATATATTTAAATGTAAAAAGTTTATAGTTTTTGACCAATATTCAGAAATGATATCTGTATCACTCTCAGTCCTAAAGGATCGTAAGATAAACAATTGCAATGAAACAGCGATTCGTGAAGAACACCAAAAGTTATTCGTCGATACTGGAAGTAACCGTTTCATCCTCCAAAACTTATCATCATTTAATTAACGCTTACTATCTCGTAAAAATACATGTCTCGAACAATATCAATTCTGAATACGGATCAGTCTTTCAGTTCTACCTAATAGCGAGTAATTGTCGTCGTTCGAATTATATCTCAGTTACTTGTAACTGACAACATCGCAGATCTCGATCTCGGATTTTTCCTTAACGTACGAGCGGTACGTAAGCGTACAAAGATCCGGCGTTTCTAAAATGTTCGCGCGTCTACTGAAAGCTTCTATTACCCATCGTGCTCCATTAGTTATAAATAATCATAATGCTAACAACATTACATATCATCTTGTATCTCGAAGTACATTGGCCGAGAATGCCAAAGTTTGGCCCTATAAAGGAGAACGTGGAAAGGAAGATTAAGGTGGGGAAGATTAAATGTTAAGTTAATAAGAAACTGCCAACCGCCGATCCTGAATGACACAGATCACATCCACGGAGCTTCCTCGTTTTCTGCCTCTCACCGAGCGTCGTTCCCAAAATTAACTCGTGAGAACGTGGAGTTAGATTCCGGGTAGTTGAAACAATGGCTCCTTCGTGCGCGGTACACCCGCACCAAATAATGCCTGATCCTCGAATAAGGAAGGAACTGAGTCGTCGTAGAGGCAGATGAAGACTACACGTTTATACGGCGGCGAGGACCAAGTTTTGTGTTGCGAGTTTAATGCCTGTGGGACAATTGACGACGGTACCAATTTCCTTGCAGCAATTTGTCCAACTTCTATTGCAATCTTGCTTCCTGAGGCGTCGTTTGATACGGGAGTCCTGGGAAGGCCGCGCCTGCCGCTGTTGCAGCTGCAGCCGCTGCTGCTGGTAATCCTGCTGCTGCACCTGGTAGCGTTGCATACGTATACGGTGTCACGTAACTTGCTGCTGCTGCGTTCGCTGCAAAAACAAAGAAACCGCTTTCTAAGCTCCTGGATGTTTCTCCGATCTTAGCGCAGGTAATCCTTTGAGAAAACAATACCGATTACGACTAATATGAATGTAAACCGTATATTTTCAAATATTGCACAAAAGCATTTCTATTTACAATATGCTTTTACGCTTTCCATTCTAAATAATTCGCTAGAAGGAAATCAACCAGTTAACACGGATTGACAATTTAATTTCTCTTCGAGAAATTAAATTACCGAATTTTAATGTCTTTTAATGAATTTTAATGTAACAGGATTACCCGCGCTTCTTCCTAAAAAATATCATTATTGTAAATATATCTTTAATTTTTACTCATTTTTTGATTAAGTCTTACATTTATCGAAATTCATTTTCGATTCTTTGCCAGAACAATATCATTGCATGATAAAAGCTTACTGTCATCCATCGTGACATTTTTCCCACCACCACCGTAGACAGCACATCAGAGCATTAACAAAATTTGCATGTCGATCGTGTTGAATGCAAAGCCAGCATAAGCATGCAATGTTGCATTTCCACTTTTTACCATGTCTGTTATACCAACAGCAGAACATTCCAGCGCAAATTAAAGAAACCTCTATACAAGCACATTTGTGTGATCATATTTCTGAGAACGTACGAATAACATAAAAGTAATAGCAAATAATCTTGGAAGTAATAAAATGATCATTTAGCACATATTTCGGAAAACAGACTGTAGAAAGTTCTCCTGGTAAATGCAAACTGCATTGCTTTAATTTTGAGAAAGCTTTCCAATAACCGATGTAAATCGAAAGAGCTACAAAACATACAAATGTGAAGAAGCGATAAGTGAAACGAATAAAAAATATTCTCAGCAAGATTCCCACTAAGGATATCAAAGATATCACTCCCTAATTCTAAAAACGTACGAGATCAATTTTTTATCTCATTGTGTCAATTTCTTTTAAGAATCATGTTAAGGTTCGTTCTCAGTAAGAAAGACGCAATAAACGAGATATTTGAGAAGCCTTAAAACACGAATTTCATCATAGTCGAAAAATCTGCCAAAAATGTCGACACGTGCAGCTTTTTAAGTATTGTTAATCTTTACTAAAACTACCTTGTTACGCAAACTTTATCAAGTGTAATCTAGCTTCCACATGCAGTCTTCTATGAACAACATAAAAGATATTAAGATACATTATACGCACATGCGTTCAAAATTTATAGAGAAATATTTTATCCTTAAACACTATGACTTTATGAATTTGCAAAACTTCTAGATATACAGTAGAAATAAACAAATTTTAAACATTAACAAATTCGAACTATTTTTTTTTTTTAACTTTTCGAGAATAGATGAGATTAACTTTGTAAAAAGAGAAAAAAACTAATTGAAACTCGGTAAAAACTTGTGCACATTTGAAGAATAAGTTTGATAGTTAATTTGGAAAATTTGTGGGAATCTTGCAGAGATTCCTCATGGAAGTAGAGCTACTTCACTACGACAAAAACAGAAGAACGATATGATCCAATTCCTCTTTTATTCTCTCTCACTCTCGCATACATTTCCGTTCGCTCTATCGCTTGCGTTTCTTCTCTTTCGGTGCGCTTGGTTTTCTAATAATTTTCTACCGTTGCTACGTAGCACGGACGGCAGAAAGGGCGGCAGGAGAGCTTTCTCCAATCGTTGGCGTGCCAGCACCGCAGGGCTGCTACCGTTGTGCTGCTGGTGGTGGTGTATCAGCCCGTTGCTGTCCTTGCTCTGGACACTTTTCAAACACATACCAGCCGCGGCGGCGCTGGTATAAGGATACGCCTCGGCGAAATTGTACGATGTTCCCGGATACGTGGCGGCCGCTGCCGCAACGTTTTGGTACTCGTAAAATTGTGACGCTGCTGCCATCGCCGCTGCATGGGTCAACTGCGTCGCCGGAAGCGGTACCAAACCACCTGGTGCCGCAGCCGCCAGGTAAGGCGACTGGTACACGTAACCTGGTGGCACCCTGAAACCAAAATCATCCAACGGTTAGACAGTTCTATGGTCAACGATCACGCAACGGCACTCATACATCTAATACGAAGAATACTCGCTGGTTAATCATGGTGGACTAGAAAATTAACACTATAACACTGGCAACGAGCCGTTTAAAACGTTATACGGTTGTATACTGGATAGTTATAATAAAATGATTATAAGGTAGTCAGTTGATATTATTGGCGACTAAAATCATTTCACTTTTAGTACGATGGTAAATCCTATTTACGCAACATTTCATTTGCAATTCTTGTTCTGTTTTTTAATATTTAAAAGATTCAAGGATTTGTTGAATATTTTTTTATCGCTGTTTCCTCTTCTATATAGATTTTGTATGAAGTTGAAAGAAATTAATGTATTCATGACACTTAAATGAAAATTATTCTTTTTATGTTGTGAAGATCTGTTTTGTGTCTTTGATTTGTGTAATGGACTTTCGTGAAATACTTTGTATTTCATTATTTTTTATATCGTAACAAAACAATATGCTGTCAGAGTATCGCGTTTCTTGACTTCTCTACTAGTCTTCCGTTTACTTAATTTGTACGAATTACTCCATTTGTTTGGTCCTTATATATGTTTTTCATAGATTTGAAGAAAAAAGACTTCGTAGTAGTATGGTATAATAATACTCATAAATATTATGTGTATTAAATCAAAAAACGCAATCATCTTCTAGATGCAGAAGCCAATAATATCAACCCTTGGTACTGTGTGTTTGAACTTACATTGGAAAATAGTAAAGCAATTGCAATATGTTGGGTACATAGTAGCTAACGCTATAGCAATTGCTATAATTAACAAGCTGCAAGTTGTTCCGAATATTTCTCATTTTAGCTTCAAACAATCATTTTTTTCCTTGTGTTTAGTCCACCAGGATCATTTAGTCCTACGTAATCACACTTGCTGTTCGAAACAATCTGTGGTCCATCGAGTTTCTTGATTCTATTATCATCTCTCTTACCTTTTCTAAGGTAATCAACCGAACTTGATGGACACCGGAAGCTTTAACAGTACATTTCTCCCTGTGCAGTTAAGAACTGGAGGAAAAGAGTGAAAGGAAGACAGTTGGAAACTTGCGCGTGTAGAACTATGTGTATAGTGAATGTTCCACGCAAGCGATGTTCTGCGTGCAGCTAAGTAAAGCGCGAATACAATCTCGTACTTTACCCCTCCCTCAATTAAGATAAACGGTTTATTGGAAAAGCGTTTGGTAATAGCTAACTTTCTCCAACAGATAACACGACGATCGCTAATGGACTCGGACTTGACATTATGTGACTACGCGTTCGTATTTGTATTTCATGGCTCCCGACGCCATAGCTGTGCCAGGAAATCGTCGAAAATACGATCAAGAAAGAAACGAACTTTTACGTGAATTCCACTTTGAGAGGATTAATGGTCGTAAAGTTTTTCCTGTAAAAACATGTGTCACTGTATTAATAATCAATTCTGTGTTATCTGAAACCGTACTTTGATATAACATTTGATAACCGAATCTGAGTATTATCCGCGTTTTATGCCATCATTTCAATGTTACTTTCACGTGTATACCACTGCAAACGATATATTACTCGATAAAAACGCGAATGTAAATGTGTAGTGTTCGTGTAGGAATTATTCGATGCGTGAGTAAAGGACAAGGGAGGACAGGTGGACGGAAAGCGGCGCGTTATGAGAATGGTAACAGTGTGGTATCACTAAGGCGTGACAAAAAAAATGCGCAACAAATCCAATAAAATAAAAAAAAAATCCTCAATGTGTCGGCAAAACAACAACAAACCAACGACAAACGTGTGTGTAGGTCATTTCACGAATATAAAGATACTTCTCGATACACGGCACACGATTACCTAACACCAACGTTAGTATACCTAAAATTCACAGGCGTAAGAAAGAAACAGAAAAGTGATACGTTCCACGGCAGTGCCTCTGTCTCTATCTCTTTTCCCTCTTTTTCTTTTTCAACGCGAAACGATCGCGTGTAAAAACTTGCCGCCCCGACACGATTCTCCTCAGCGCGTTCTTCAATTTATCGTGACACGATCATTTTCTTTTAACCAACGACCCTTCAAACTCAATTATCTTTCTGCAAATTCTTACCGATAATTGATCGTTTACCTGTATGAAACTAAAAACCGGTATCGAAATTAATTCGTTGCCTTCAGGTGTAATTAATAATTAGATAAATATTAAAATATGAAAGATGCGAAACTTACGTTTCAAGTGAAAGTTTTTTTGCTACATTTGTGAAACAATATTTTTTTTCATTTGTACCTATATTATAGTATTGTTAAACACGATATTTCACGTAATTATTAATACGTTGTTTCGTAACTGTTTCATACTTTTGCGTGTAATTTTTATAACAGACGTGTAACCAGCAAATCGCGTTTTGAAAGGACATACATACAAACACAGGAGACAGCCCTGAACTTTTTCGCGGATCGATAATAGCTAGTGTCCAGTCCACGAAGGAAATCAATATGTTGTCCTGTGGCTTCGAACGATAGTTTGCTTCGTCGAATTAGTGCACATCAACATAGATTAATGAACGTCGAAAACGTTCTCAGTAGCGCGTATTTCTTACCCGTCGTCTCAAAATTGAGTTACTATTCTGATTCGCTACGAAATTCTGTATTTTTAATGAAGATAAAAGAATTAAAGAAACAAAATGAAACGATAAAACAATTATCTGACATCATTAATAAGTCAATAAATCATGAACAAATTGATATTGATAAGTAAAACGATATTAATATAACTCGGTTAAAACATTTTGTTAACCAGTGACTTGAGTTGAAACGATACGTTACAAGATCGAATAACAAAAAATTAATTGTAATATCAATTACTGTCTGCTTCGATTAATTGCACGTTTTAAAAGATTACTTATGTGGGATATTAATAATATTATAGCAACGTTCGTATGAAAGAAAGAATGAAATATAGCAAAAAAAATGACAAAAATAAGGCAAGTAGTATGGAATTACAAAAGTATCTCTGAATACCTATAATCTTTAATCAATTTATATGAAGAAATTTTCGTAATAACGTAAAAATATTCATCCTTATATATCACGTTCGTAAATACTGGATAAACTGTAATATACATTTATAACTGGTACAATCCTTAAGTAATAGTTATCATAAATTAGAAACATTTATAAAACGAGTCTACATAGTGTTGGCAAAACGAAGATGAAATCAGGAAAATATCATAAAACATAACTTACAGAATAAATGAAAATGATAGAAGTAAGATTGAAGCAAACGTTTTAACGTTTTAATTTACGGAAATAATCGTCGATCTATTAAACGCGATGTTGATGTAAATGCCACGCGATCGAGCTTAGGTTTACAATGCTTTATTATTGTCACACTGAATGCATAAAAAGACATCACCTGCTATATTTTTTTGCCGAACTGATCGTCTAAGAGATTGGTATATCGGCGATCGTCGTAAAAATATTACACTTGGCTTGTTACCAGATGGCCACCAGATGCTTTCTCGAGGTACTTGCAGCCAATTTCTCGATTCTGACAATTTCCCCCGGCGAGAACTCCACGCCAAGTTTACGGAAATTAATAGGTTATTTCGAATCAAATTTATTTCCATGCTTGAATATTTCTGTCTAACTGCGAATGACGACAAAGTAATCTGATTTACAAACAAGAATTTTGCAAATAAGAATTTTTGCTTCAATAGATATTTGTTACCGAAGTCTATTCCTATGACATTATATATGTACATACACAAACATAGAAACTCCGAGAAAGTACATACTTATTATCGTCTTAACCTCTTAAGCTCCACTTTCGTAATACCACGTTTGTTGCGTACAATCTTAAAATTCTACTTCCGTAATATCGCATTCGATAAAAATCGTAATATTACGTAAAGCGTTTCTTTTCCACACATTTTTCTAAAACTCAGTGAGCCCTTAAGGGGATAAATTATTTGAAAATCCGTTACATCGTGTAAAATAACAAGGCGAATCTATTTGTTAATATGTATTACGATTAAAAATTGATATTACAGTAAGTAATATTATATACTAATATTTTTAAATATATTAAAGAATTTTCTCATTTCCCTATTTATTTCTTCATTCTATTTTAGACTTGATCCCTGTGTTTTACTACTTTAACAAACTTAAAAATTACTCAAAATAGTACATTCAGTCATTTCTTACACGAATTTTTTATACTACATCGTTGTTAAATTTGTAATTTTTACGTCAATCTCAACCATAGATATTAAAAACTTACGTAACTGAAATGCAATATTGAATATCTGCATTGCACGATTCTCAGTCCAGACCTTGGACAACTTAATAAATTCACGAAATCGCCTCATCAACTTTTGTATGATCTTTTTTTTTCCTCCATTTTCTATTGGATTTATCTTGCTGACGCATCTTCACCGCGGTCTGTGCATTATGGATGGCTCGCGTGTCCTCAACCCCGCATTTTCTACTCTGCGTGTTTTTATTTTACCCCCTCTATCTTCATTTCTCTATATATTGTTCTACCCAACGTGTACATATATCTTCCTAGTTGTCAATACCTTCTAATTCTAATATCACTTTAGACAACTGACAATCGCGCACAACACATTCTAGTTAACCGAGTTGGCATCGGAAACCAGTGAAGCTTTTTCGATCATTCTAACGTAAATTTTAATTACGAAACTGAATTTTTGGCATGAACATATTTGGTATTTGCGTAGCAGAGATTCAAGATCGTACTCAGATGTTTCATCACAATTCACATATCTAAATCGGATCGATCTATCTATGCTTATTGTTAATTATCGTCTACATGGGAAAAAGTGTATACAAATTAAACAAAGTTTTTTGTTGCAAACTTTCGAAATTTTCTTTATGAATATTCTTTATTAATTCAATTATCCATGTAATGAAAATTATTCTTCAGAAAGTTATTTGCTATTAATGCTCAACGATATCGAAAGGACTTAAAGGACCTAAAGTGAAATCTGATTCAATTTTTGGAAACTAAAAGGGGTGTATAAAACCGTTTTCAGAAGGATTAAATATTCATATGTATCGTATATAACAATATCAATATGAGATACAATTAGATATATGATCGATTACTAATGAAAAAAAATTATTACAAATTTGAACGATATACAGTGTGGTTGGTAACTGGTGGTACAAACGGAAAGGGGGTGATTCTACTCGAAAAAAGAAGTCGAAAATATAGAATAAAATTTCTTTTTTATTTTTTTTTTATTTTCCCATCGAGACAACGATCTACAGTGACATCCGTTATAACGAGACGTGATAAAGTGCACGCGTACCGAGCGAAAATTCAAAGTCAATTTTCCCGAAAACAAAGCCCCAAACGAAAAATTTTTATTCTATATTTTCGACTTCTTTTTTCGCGTAGAATCACCCCCTTTCCGCTTGTACCACCAGTTACCAACCACCCTGTATATCGCATTTTCATCTAATTAAAAGGTAATTGTAGATTTTAAACATTCAGACGATGTAATAGCACGGTACTCAATGAATAGTGTGACTAATTGTCAACAATGAGTTCGACCTAACTATAACAGAATAATTTCCGAGCAATAACATTGATCGCCCGGTGCATTCGTCCTTGGGATCTTCGTGCAAAAACGAGGCGGTTGTTTTAATGGTCAGCATAATTTTCGCGATGAGAAATTGTCGGCGACACATCACGAGGAGACTCGCATAGAAGTTTTCATACGATCGATGTAACCCGTGGATATGCTTGTGAACGAAAAAAACATGCCATATACCACACAATTTCTCCAGGGATTAAGTGTGACCATCACGTACTGACAATTACAAAAAGAGAATGTCATTTTCGTTCCACTTCGAACTGATAAAAATAGATACCAATACCGATAAACTTATGAGATATTAAGGTATTATTAATTCAGTTGTCAATGGATCTAAACGTAGCACGTACTTTAAATTGTTCGTTAAATTGTTCAATATTTCATATTCTCTCTCGAAATCGATTCCAACGAATCGTATCTGATGTTAAAGGATACAATTTCGTAATACGTGGGCCAAGATTAGATGATTTAAGATAGGTATCTGCTGGACGAATAATTCATAATTAATGAAATTATGCAATGAAATCATACGGAACTATTTGAGGAAGCGATCTTAACGATTGGAATAACGTTACACAAAACACTCATGGATACAGAGGAACAATATTATTAGAGAATACACATTTTCCTAAATTCAGTTTAATTTTGTATCTCATATTCTTGTACCATCTTTCCCTTAATTACTCCGTGTATGAAGATTATCAGTCGCAAATAAAGAACAATGAATAATTGTAAAAACGAGCTAATTTCGAAATAAAAATTAAAAATTTATCATAATTTAGGAAGAAAATCGAGATCCGTCCTCGCGAAGTTTGAACTAGACTGATCGTATCATCCGGGAATTTCCGTTCATACTGTGCAATTGGTCACAAAAGCACAAGCAGAAATATTAGAAGATAATAAGGAAAGAGAAAGTTAGAAAGAGCAGTTAAGAGTATAAAATATATGAATGGACGGATAGATAGGTAGATAAATAAGAAAAAGAAAGAGAGAGAGAGAGAGAGAGAGAGAGAGAGAGAGAGAGAGAGAGAGAGTGAGAGAGAGAGAAACAAAAAAGGCGTTTCATAGTCACGGAAAGGTTTGCATTGTCCTTTCGTGACATACCTAAGTGACCACCCTCGATTTCCGACGCAAAGTGGTCGTACACCGCGATTAAGATCTCCTGACTACGCGAAGTAACGCGAGGGCGGGCGCGTGGACAAAGATACTTAATAGTCCCTTCTAATTCATGCGCGCACGCTTCCAAGGACTTGTATATTCAAGTACACGAAACGTTCGTTATGTGTACAAGGGTTGTAAGAATTCGCTAGAAACTTATGAAACGTCTAATTTAGCCATGCCTAGCCTTAAACGAAATGGGGAATAATCAAAAGTATCGTAATTGCAAATTGCTTTAATTTAAATGTATGACTTGTGAGCGCAAGGATACGGTTTCTAGAACAACTTCAGATGAACGTAGAATACTATTGGACATGGTAAAACCGTATCTGTTTTGTGATGAAATTTCAAGTTTTGAAGTTGATCTACCTCTGACTCTGAAGTAGTTTCATACGAAACTTAATTTAAAAGAAGCTGCTTTGATATCCGCGAATCTCCATTTAACTGTAGCAAAAATTACTTTATTGAATTGAAGTATAACTTGTCTTCCCATTATATTTCCTCCAGATTTAATCTCCTCGGCTTCCTCCACAGGCTCTACCTATGTATTCACGAAACTGAAAGAACTCCTTAGTGATTGACGATTGTATGTGGAAAAAATTTCAAGAAATAAATTTCATTGATGCAGGACATGAAAACACTGGAGCATCAGTACATAAAGTATATCGAAGTTGAAAAATGTCACATTAGAAAATAAACAATTTGTATGTTTCCATAATTAGATGACAAAATTTTCAAATTGGCCTTATCTTACATTTTCTTTTTAAATGAAACCCTTGAAGAGTTGGAAAGGCTATATTTGTATACATAATATATCGTAAAGCAATGGTTCATAATTGACATATGACATTGAAATTACGCCATTTACACACGAATAAGCCTCTCTAATTTCAATGAAACATCCTCAATGAAATAACAATACTATAAGCAACAAGATTATTAAGTCTCTAATCTAGATAATCTGGCTAATTATATCATTCAATACATTAATTACATTTCACTCCTATATATTTACCTATTTGTTTGATACAGTTGATAATAGACGATGCGCGAAATTTTGATAAAACTATGTATTCCTTGTCTCAAGTAAATTTTTGCTAATTCGCAATACAATTAATGGAAGAATATTTGACACGATTTCTATATGATCTTATGATTTCAGGTACATTTTTAGGGAGTTCGAAAATTGTCCCATATAACATCATCAAGTTAACCCATACACGTGAAACTGTGACGGCACGTGTGCCAGGTGGTCGCACCGTAATTTTCCCTTTAGTTTGTTTCCGGATTGCGTGTTGATGAGTACCGTACTTTCCAGCGTGTATAGGTATATCCGAACACCTGTGCGTTACAGAATACCTGTTTAATCGTCAGCTCTGCGATGTATGCGTATCAATTTGTATGTGTACGCGTGTGTATACTTGTAGAGTCAATGCGCAGTGCACAAATTGTATGAGCGCCGGCGCCGTGGATAATCCAATAGGATGATCTGCCAATCCTTGGGAAGCAGAACAGACCAATGGTGAGATCGAGGGTGGTTCTTCCACAACTTAATTGTTTTTTTGATAGCACATTCTTCTACTACTATTCAAACTACCAGTCCGATTAGAATAACTTGGACGTGGAAATGTGGCAACCCAAGGTCGAAGAAAGTAGAGCATCGACGAAAAATAAATAAATGAAGGTGAACGCGAACTTCGAAAAATGTTATTAAAGTAGATTTGTACGAAGATTTCTGGAACACAGCTCACGGAAATAGAGATCTGAGAATTAACGAAGATATATAAACATTTCGATGCAAAGTACAGTAATTTATTGGAATAGCTTCTTTCCAGTACCTACATGTTAAATGACTAACTGTTAAGGGAATTACGTAAAAGAAAAGACGGCAACCTAGCAGCGAAAATATAAATTTATCTTTCAATACACGTATCATTATGTGTTGAAAAACTGATTATTCATGGTCGTCCTTGAGATATTAAGGTAATAAACTGCGCTTCGAACGTGCAAAAAATTATGATCTCGTAAAACGTAACTTGAAACACGACATTCAGGAGGACTCATTTTACGGTTATTTGGAATACTTGATTTTACCACTGCAAAATTAAGCGCCAGAAACTAGAATGTTTATCTGCAGTAGGAGTGTATAAGACTCGCCGAATGAGTGACAGCGACAGGTGGATAGAAGCATCGACAATGAAAATAGAAACAGACATTCCATACGGAGCGCCGACTATGAACCTCTTTTCTAAAAGCAATACTTCAACTACGACAAATTCACGGCTAACTCTGATGAATATATTAACATCACTCATCTAGCTTTGCAATGGATGGATTCCAACAAAATATGATTATTGCGTACGTTTCAGTTTCGTATTCGCTACTAATTTTTGTCGAAATGTCTAACAGACAAAAGCACGTTATACGAAGAATTTAATTAATTCGAAGCAAAAGCTCTATATTTATCATTAACAATTATACTTATGTATATGAAGTAGTTCATCTTAAATTAGTTTTGCAATTGCGACCTACAGTATATTTTATATCAATAATATAAAGTGTATTATACTAGAATACACGTAATATTAGCAGTACTACTCCAATTATTTATAAATTAGTATCAGATAGAATAAGATATTAAATATTAAAATGGAGGAAAAATAATCCTCACGTATCCCATGTAAATTAAAGAATAATTTATGAGTCTATTTTATTGAAACGCTTCTAATCAATCAAAAATTAAAAAGTCACAAAGACTCGCGATTATAACAATTGTCTCATCTAATAATACGAACACTAAAACGGAGCGAGAAAGAGGAATTTACTGATATAAAGGAGAACGACCAACCCCAATAGAAATAGAAATTTTCATTATGGCACGGCTCTTTGTAATTCCGTTCACAGAGAAAGAACAGTTTTAATTCGTGTTAAAAATTCTCCCGTAGAAACCCTCGACGGAATGGCTCAAACATAGAAGCTGACACGGGGGACAGGTGGATCTAAATAAAGATTGGACCAACGCCAGAATCTCCAAGATGGCTGAAGCGAGATGCGAGGCGTGTCATCGTCGTGGTCGTCGTCATCGTCGTTGTCGTAGTCGTCGACGGCGCGACGGACCGTTGTGAAAGCTTACGACACTACGAATTTACTAGCACCGAGAAAATCCTCTCTGACGTACAACACATCTTCTGGTCGGTGTTGGATTTCACTTTTCCACCTACGTTCCGCTAATTTGAGGACATGTGCTTCGCAACGCGGATCTACGATTATGCGTTCGATGTAAATGATATTCTTGCCAATCTTCTTTCATATTAATAATCGAGATATATATTGAATTTGCGTATTTAATATTTGATGATATTTTATATTGGCAAAATTCTCTCGTTCTAATTCTTTTACTATAAATAGAAAGATATTTTTGTTTTGCAGTTTTGGAGTAAATGACGACGGGCAATAATTTTAATATTATTCAGAAATTATAAAATAAAAACATGAAAGTTATTTTTACTAAGCCACTACGACTTTATCTACGACGTTTTAACAAATTGTCATATATGTATAAGTTTGTTGCGTGATTTAAAGTAGCAATTTCTCCCCAATTAGTTTAAAAAAAGATAGTTTGCATCGTTGTCCTATCATAAATAAAAATTGAATGTAAAATTATTGTAATTTTTGTACCCATTATCTACCGAACATTTTACACGTAAATTTCTTTTGGACTTACTAGATCACATAAAATGTAATTTTCTCACATACTGATGTTCTTTTTATCTTCACGTTCAATTTCACTGTGAAACGTAATGTAACACAAGTCAGGGCGCCTCCCGTTGTCTTTCAATTCGAATAAGGACATTCGTTTGATAGCTCGTTTCAAAGAAAGAAATATTTACTGGCATTTTGCATTGCAGCTTTGCTAATTGCCAGTACATAATTTTGATATTGCATTATCATGGCATAAAATATTTATGTCCCTGTGAAAACAAGTTACAAGGAATAGTTCGATTTCCAGGCTTGTTTTCTTCAATTTTCTAATGACAGACGGTACACCGTGTTATATTAAAGTCCAAAAACCACCACGTACAACACCAAAAAATACAACACCAATAGCGACACCAAGTGTAGTGTAAGCCTTAACCACACACACAAGGTTATTAATATTATAATGGTTAGCGGAGCCTGTACACTTGACGAATCTCCGTTTCATCTGAACAAAATTCGTTCATACATCAAATGGTAATGCGTTAGTAAATACTTTCTTTTTTCCCTTAGAATTAAGATATTTAAAAACGCCGGTATTTACTCGAAATTTATAATACGGGAGATAACGATATTGAGAAACGTTACGACAATTTTTGTTAGTAAAACAGGAACGAATGTATTTCTGGTTCTTTTTTCTCTTCGTAGCGATTCTACCTTTCGATACCGTTCGATATCTCCACGAATTTCTATGCTGCGCCCAAGAATCTGACTGGGCCAAACGGGGTAAACCGCGATAAAATCGATTGCCACGATGAAAAATTAATGAACGTTGTCGTGTTTCGCGGCGGTGCGGGTCGATTTCCGGTGAAAAATACGGGAGATCCACCGCTTCGAAGAATCGACCGTATCGTTCATAATTCAACGAAATTCTGCTGCACACGGTTAATCTCCTCTTGCTATTTTCTTCTCCTTTTTTCAATAATCAGATAAATAATTCACAAAGCAAGCGTTTTACGTGACGGTTTTCCGCAAAAGATCATTCAACAAATTGAAATTCATAAAAATAGTCGAAACTTCGCGAATGATATCCTATACTAGTTTCAATCCGAAAAGATAAATACTTACAATCGTAAACAATATTACTTTTAAATGGACTACTAGTAGAATTAATACTATATTCAGAAAAACGAGTTATCGCGATTATAGTCAAGTTCCAATCTTTTAAAATTGAAGAAGACCCGTCACCAAAAAACAGACCAAAATGATAAAAAAAAATGAACAAATACATGAAAACAATGCACGCGACAAAAAATTTGAAATTTAGGAAAAAAGAACAAGATACTCCATATGAAACACACTTAATATAAAAAAAAAACCTATACGAAACATAACAAAACTTTAAGTAAACTTTAACTAAGTAAAATAAAATGTTTTGATATTTGATAATAAATGTCGCCATCGGTGTTCGACTTTGCAACATTTAATAGCAAATTATACGTCTGTTTGTGTTACAGAATTTGGATTTTAATGGAAAACATACTACGTTGCCTCACTGTTATCTTGTTCACTAAATTAACATATATTATTGCGAATTAATTAGACAAATTCCTATTAAGATCATAATTATACATAACATTATAATTATTGTAATTAATATTAATATTAATATTATTACGATTATTATGATTATGTTGATTAAGAAAAAGAGTGTAAAAGAGTAAAGACCAAAAAAGTCAAAACCAATAAACAAACAAATCTCTCAGCAACCGCAATCATTATCATATCACTTCACGTCAACCTCATCAAGAAAGAAGAAACAAAAAACACAACCAAAAAAATACAGTAGTAGAAGAAGAAGAGGCCGATCCTCGGAAGTCTTTGATTTTGTAGAAATAAATTCGTGGGTACTCATGGCTTCTGATACGTGTGCGTGTGCCGCGTTCTTTCTCTCTCCCTCCCTTTCTTTTTCATCGATTGCAAATATCTCTGCCCCTTCTTTCTGTTTCTCTTTTCATATATTTTTCGTTTCATGTCTCTCTGACTCTTTCCATTCATCTCTCTTTACATTTTTTTATATTTGCGCTCCTTAGAACGGCCATGGCGCTCTCAAGGATCTCGAAAAGGGAATTCTCGTCTTGCTCCCTTACGCGCAAGCGTCAGGATGCTGAAACGTTATATATAGTCTATCTTTAACAAAATATTCATAACATTATCAAACTGAAACCGTCAAGCGAGTACCTTCGTTCTCGATTTTCGAGTATTTTCTTTTTTTTTTTTCTTTTTCTACCGACCTTGTACGATTTCTCAGTTCCCTAAAATTGTTCGCTTCTTTCGTTGTATGTAGTAAACAAAATTAGTATCAAAAAATCAGAGAAAAATTATTCTAATGTGTCTTTCCCTTAATTTTGTAGCAAAATACGTCAATTATTGCACATTGTTAAAAAAGCCATTTGAAAAGTATAATCGGTATGTCGTAAAAAAAAAATACTACCTTAACTACTCAAAACCGAACGATCCTTGGTGCATCGTTTTTGTCTCGATACGTTCATGTTAGATTATGTATAAACGATGCAACTTTACAATTTAATTTCAATAATGAGAATGCTAGCGAGGACTCCTCTTGACTTATGCTATTTTTCAATGACTACAATTACAACATGTATATTCTTAATATTTTTCGACAAATCACATCAACATAGACTCACCCATATTGGCCAGGAAGAACTGCGGGGTATCCAGCTCGAATGCCAGCAGCGAACGGGAATGCTGAAATCATAAACAGTTCGGAGTTAATCCTATTTACGTTTCTAATGGCCAGCCCTGAACTCGAGCACCCGTCTTCGTGTAAATCGAACATCCTGTTCTTTGCAAATATCTCTACATATTTCTTTCCACCTAGTCTAAACGAGAATATTATTTACCGGTGTCCGTAAAACAGTATATGCGACAACAGATATATTAAGATACGTGTATATTCTTTTTTTTTCAAGAATAGATTTCCGATTGCAGAGGGGATAAGGAGATAAAGAATAAAAAATTTATTAACATTTTTCTCATTTTTGCTATGGTATCTGTGATATGTAGAAATAATTATCATGAAACATTTTTCTTACCGCTTTTATGAGTTAAACTTAATAATACTTTGTCTAATAATACTTTACTAAACTTTAATAATAGGTATACTTAGTATAAAGTATAAAAATATACATTGTACTTCGTATATATGGACATAATATAAAAAATCACAAAATGTGTACTATATAGAATAAAACTTCAGGATTAATTTTTTAAATTTAAATTAAATTAAACTGCGGTAAATTAAAAATCTTAATCGAAATAGTAAAATTTTTCATTTATTTTAGATAAAATGAACTTGTAAGATATAATACGTTTCAACTCCACTATTTTCTTTTTATTGAATAAATATTGTAAATATGAAGTTACAGATAATAAACAAGTTTTAAATATCAACTTGTTCGTTTCCGACACAAAGCTTTGTAACTTCTTTTGTGATGAAATAAGTATGAAGTATGTAGCTACATTGAAAGTTTACGCGTATGGGTAATATGCATAACATAGCATTCATTTTGGATACATTTATATTCTGATTATGGTAATGACATGCTTTCTGTCGAAGAATAGATTATCATACGTAATACGATTCAAAATCATTATTGATACACATATGTAACTCTATACATATATAGTAAAATGCGATACAAAAAAAAGCAGAGAATCTCAGAAAAAAACATGCACTAAAGAAATTGATATCGATAAATCAATGCAACTAAGCAAACTAAAAGAAATGTTTCATATATTGTGATGACATATACTTGTCATGCTTCAATGCTGCTTACAAATACTCAGACTTATATTTTTTTAATATACGAGGCATCTTATAAAAATGTACTTTAAAAGCCAATATTATAGTGTAGAATACGATCGGTGATTACTTGCACTTTGAATATAAAATATAAATTTAATTTAAATGATAATATTAATTATATTGAATTTGATACAAAATTGGTAAATTCTTTGGGAAGGCATACTTTAATATTAAAATATTAAAAGCATCATAGACTGACTTCAAGACAAAAATGATTCTTGTACGTTGAAAGAAACAAGAAACAAAAGTAGAGCCGGCAGTCGGGTTAAAGCAATTTTAGACTTAGGTGCCGAAGCGCCAAGCTATCTTGGCCCGGAGCCACCACTAGAGTTCAAGAAAGTAATTCGAGGGACGCTTTTCGATTTGCACAAATGTCGTTCGTAATGCTGTCTTTTGCCCTTTCGTTGTTGCTTCAACTTCTCAAATTTAAAAGCAGTGAACTTAAATAGTTACAGAAGTGGCAGGGTCGTTATTTTCCAGGAAGTTTAAATTTAAATAAATTAGAAATTCTAATTATGTATACATCTTTTACTTTTCCCATAACGTAGAAATTCTAAATTTCCTGATTGGTATCCAAATGAAATATCTCATTAAGAGAACCTTTGTGATGAATTTCCGAGTAACTTGAACACGTGTCCTCGATATATCAAGCAGAAGTGTAACTCTTCGGCCAAGAAGTACGTATATATTATCTGTTGCTCTACCGAATGGGATTTGCCGATTTGGCTATGTTTCAACAACGTAAAACCCGTGACAATGACGCGCAAAAATCATCTGAAAGATTACAAATGATATCTATTCCGGTAAATTTATCAATGTCTCGGGACAAGGTTTTGGAATTGCATTCTCTGTACAATTCTACGAATTATGGATAATTTGCCAAAAATTTGAAATTAGTTCGTTAGTAATACAAACGAACCATCTTCCAAAATTTTATCAAATATTAACATTAATGTGAAATGAAGAATATTTGTTAATATATGTATACAGAGTGGTTGGTAATTGGTGGTACAAGCGGAAAGGGGGTGTTTCTACGCGAAAAAAGAAGTCGAAAATATAGAATAAAAATTTTTCGTTTGAGGCTTTATTTTCGAGAAAATCGACTTTGAATTTTCGCTCGGTACGCGTGCGGTACGTTATAACAGATCTCACTGTAGATCATTGTCTCGATGGAAAAATTAAAGAAAAAAATTAAACAAAAATTTTTATTCTATATTTTCAACTTCTTTTTTCGCGTAGAATCACCCCCTTTCCGCTTGTACCACCAGTTACCAACCACCCTGTATTTTTAAATACAGAATGAGTCAATAAGATCTAACACTTGAAATAACTCGTTATCTATTTATTTAATGCAAAAACGTTTGCAATTTATTATATTCGAGGCGACTGATCGGATAAAAACATTTTCGTTTTTTGACGCCTTATATTTTGTGAGATATCAAGGTGACTTTGAATTTTTTAGGTAATATCACTTTTTTTATACTCCGTTGTAGCCGCTAGGAAGATCAATTCATTTGGCCTTGAACCTCAAAAGGAAACGAAAATTTTTGGTGCGTAACTGCATCCCGCGTCGAGCAAGCTCTGTATCGGCTTGAAGATAGACACAAATTAATATTTTGATATTTGAAACGCGTGTTTTCTTACGTTTGACTGTATCTGTGATAACATTATTTGACCACAAACGACTAAAAGAAGCTACCTCCAGTATTTACATTACTTTCGACCTTAAATTTAAAGTAAGCAATGCAGTACCAAAAAAAAATATATATATATACATAAAATCAATCTTAAAAAACTCAGAAGATATAAGACATCAAGGAAATCAAAATGTATTCATGCGATCAATCCCTTCGAAACAATAAATTTTATTTCAAACATTTTTCGATAAAGTCAATAGATAACGAGTTATTTCAGGTGTTATTCCTTGACTCACCTTGTGTGTAAAAAGATATCTTTTATAATATTTTGTTAAAATGTTCAAGACAATTCGAACTCTTCTTATATCCATTGATAAGTAAAAATAAGTAATACTAGAATACCAAAGCAGTAATTTAAAGTAAATTTAACCGAAAAGTTAACACCTAGACATCAATCAAAATAAAAACGTTTAAGCGACAAAAGACCAAACACCAACAATTGTCGAATTTGTCCCAAATATTTCGCACAATTCATGTTCATTGAATAAGCATTTGCATACTGCTGAACAAACTTACTCGCTTGTAGATTACCCCTGGGCTTAGCTCCTAGAATTGCCAGGTTGACGTTTGCTTTGCGACCGTCGATTATAGGGTTAGGGTCTTTGCACGCCCTCTCTGCTGCTGGCCTGTCTCCCATGATCACCTGCGTACAGATCCGATCGATTATTCGACTAATCCTTCCGCTTCACCTGGATCTTGCACGCCTCTCCCTCATAAGCAACGATACAAGCCGTGTATGTACCATACATGTAGTACCCGGATATTTCAACGACATTTCAGATAATCTATTCTGTTGGTTGTTCTAAAACTCGATATCAATTTTTCAATATAAGCATCTACTGTTATATACAACAATTATTCGGTTCATTAGCGAAAACCTGGTTTCTAAACTAATATTGGTAAACTGTGTAAAAGAAGCTTAAGAAACAATCAACTTTACGTTCAAACATATTTCTTTGATTATTTTTAAACTGTGTTCGAAACTTCCTGCGGAAACTACTATTTCATGTATGTATGGCATGGAACGTGTTCTATTTTCTTCATTACGCTTTTATTTGTAGCTTGATATTAAAAATATTTAATTTCAAAATAAACGAACTTCTTTAACTTATAGATAAACGAATGAAGAACATTTAAGACAAACTTTATATTTTATAATAAACGGATCGAACAAAGTATAGATGGTTACGGAATTTATAGATACAGTACAAGAATACAAAATGAGTGAGTAAATTAATGAAAAAAGAAAATGTCTAAGATATTATGGAACGTTACTGGAATCACCGTAATAATGATCGCCAACTAGTTTTCCAGTGATAGTGTAAGCACTACTACAAGTAATAACGAATATTTTTAACAGAATTTCCTTTCGACAATAAGAGCAATAAGGGCAATAAGGGTAATAAGGACGTTGACTCGTAGATTTCCATATTATCCTTTGTATAAGCAATGTATATTTGATAGAAAGGGAAACTGGTAATGAAGTACACCTACACGTATATACCTTTACGGAAGAAAGAACATCACGGTATACAGAAAATTAACAAAACAAGTCTTTTTGAATATGAGTGAACAAACTGGTTACGTTATCGTAACAAATTATACTATTATCTTTGTGCACTTAACACGTTTATTCTAACGGTCAACGGCGGTATATTTTAAATGAAAGTTCGTAAAAATATATAATCCTATGGGGATAAAATTATTGAAAACAAAAATTACTGCAAAAATAATGCCTACATAGGAATGACATCAAATCATACATTTGTTGAAACAACAATTTTTCAAACAAAATCATTAACAATTATTTCAATTTATCATTGATAAGTTATTATCGATTTGATTATAAATAACTAGAAATTAAATTCTATCGTTCCTCGTAGCTCCATTTTTTAATTGTAAAACCTTATGCTACAAAATTGTTAAGATTTGTGATCGTCAAGATTTAGTACATATATACCTTTGATATTACTAACAATGGTACAAATAAAAATATACATAAGCTACTCACTCTAAACTATTCACAAAGTCAAAACATTTCACACCAACAGCTATGAATCAGGAAAAGTAAAAACATATCAAATAAATAGAATGTATTATTTACGATACTTACGAAACCATAGCCTCTACTTTTCCCAGTCTGCCTATCGGTAATGACCACGGCTTCCTCGATATCACCATATACGTTAAAATGTTCCCTGAGACTTTTGTCAGTTGTGTGGTAGGGCAAACCTCCAACAAAAAGTTTTGTCCAAGTAGTATCTTTTTGTTGAGGCGTAGTACCAGCTAACGCACCAAGGCCCGAGACTAATTCGTCCGGCCCTGGCGCCCCAACAGCGCCAACCGCACCGACGGCACTGAGACCAGCGGCACCAGGCATCAACATCCTCCAAATTTTGGCGAGATCACCGCCGGACGGGAGGACGACTTGCTCAATTTTGACACCTTCTGTGATACTTTGGTCAACGCTAATTACGTCACAGGCTTAACACCATTTAGACGATTGACAATCTGGTTATCTAGAATTGAAAAGAAATTCAAATTTTTATTAACTACTAATTCTCTCAGTAGGACGTTCTAATTTGATAAACATTCTTCTTTTAATATAATCTACACTACTCTTTAAAAAAAGTATATTATGACATAAAGAAAGTGTATTATAAATTTCCTTTGCTTCAAAAATATTTTTTATTAGAATTTAGTATTCATTGAGAAAGTAATTATTTTTTATGCTCTGTAAAAAAGGAGAATTTTTTCTAAAAGATAACTACTGTACATTTATGCAAAGTATTACTGTCATTAATTATTAAGTATCAGTTACTGTTATCTCTGACGTAATTTTCACAACTAAAACACGAAAACCGATAAATTTTCTTTGCATTTGCGAACATATTTGGCTTTCTAGTCATGATACTCCAGAAATACTTAATAATGAAATTCTTTTTAAAAATATAAACGAATAAAAATAGCATCAAAGATACATATATAATAATAACTATTATGCTAAGACTTGAGAGAAATTGATAAAATTGGACATACATAGTTAAAAATACAAAATGCATGAAATACAATTTTATTGCAACCGAAGAGAAGCAAAATCAATAAAATTCTACGAGAAGACTGAAACATCCTGAAACGGGGCGCGATATGAACAAGGGAAAAGCAGAAAGTACGCGTTTAGAATTCAATACCCGTGATGGACGACCCTCCAACGAATCTCATCGCCCCGCATGATCTTCGTGAAATGCATAAACATACGTGCACAGGCATACAAGGATTTACGTTCATATAAAAAAGATTTCATGTATCCTACATTGCGCAACAGTGAGAGAAAGACTAAAGTAAACTGTTTCTCCCCTTCTTATCCCGATACTCCAAGTACTGTTCTACCCTCTTCTCTCAATTCCCTTGAATCGATAATTCCTTCGTGCATATAAAGAGAACAGATAAAAATCCCCTTCTGCGCGGAAGCGGGACCCCCGTACACCGGGAAAAACCGGCGAGCCCGCCGAGAACAAGAACAGAAACAGGCACCACTGGTATAGTGCCAAAAGAAGAAGGATGCGGAAAGGTAGGTACCTTGAAGAAAAAGAAAAGGGCAATGAGAGAAGGGACCCTGACCTCCATTCAAGGCTCGGTAACGGCCTGAAAAGGGAGCCAGTTTTACTTCTTGTGAGGAGCAAAACTGCCCGGGCCGAACCTAGCTAGTAGGGTATTTTTCGTGTGGCTCGGCTTTCGAGTTTCTGCAATGCTGCAGGCAAGGATAGAAACAGAGGTCTACAGAAGGGGCCCTCTTTTTCCTTCCCTTCCTCCGTCTCTCTTTCTCTTGCGCATTTTTTCCTTTTTCCTCCTTTCCATATTCTTCCACTTCTTTCTCACACTCATATTGTGAACACCAGGCACAGGCCCTGCGAAGTGGGCCCTACGTTCTCTCCTGATCCCCTCCTCTACCCTTGCAACCCCCCACCCCACCTGCCTTACTACTACCAGCACCATTCGTGACAGTGCACCACTTCGCCAGGACGGCCCTTCCTCGTCTGTTCTGTCGGATCCCCCAAAACGACGGCAGCTGCTGCAGAAAACCGGTGCAGCACGCCGTATAATCATATTGTTGTATTGCCATTGGGTTCCTCCTCCACCACCATCGTTGCTCTTTCTCTTTTTTACTCTTTCTCCCTCTTTCCTCATCCTAGAACCAAACGTAACTACACTTGGGACGTTCGGTCGAGCATAAAGGCCGCTTTTCTGAATTCAGCTACCGTGGAAGCAACGACCGTATTACGTACATAGTTAATAAATACTATGTTTTTACAATTCCAACATTTTTGTAATTTTCTTCTTGAATACGCTAGGAAATGAGATTTCGACAGCCGGCTGCGAGAATTTTTAGGTATTCCTTCAGCACAAGTGTGCTTCGAAGATCCAAGTTCAGATAACAGGCACGTTAGTATAGCCTATACAATTCGAACATCCCGGTTCTCGTACAAATAATACAAGAACTGAATCTCTTGAAAAAATAGAAATTCAAACATGGAATATTTTCAACTTTGTTATCATTTAAACACTTGATTGTCTGTTGTCTTCTACATATTTGCTGGCTTCGTTACAACAATAACAACAGACTACTTGAATTTTATATCGAATTTCTAACTTAAATAAAAATTATAATTATGTAATATATAATTATAATTTAAGTTACAATTATTTAATATATAATTATAATTTATAGAGAGTGTACAAAAAATAACTGTCAAAGGGCAACCGAATAATGAAAATAACAAGAGGTCGTTTTGTTAACAATATAAACATAGAAAATCTTAGAAGAAGAAGATATTGTAGAATATCCATGAATGTTACTTGGGTAACATTCAAAATTAGAAAGTTATTTAAAACGGGAACGTTTGTGCATTTGGTTCAGTGCACAAGAATCTTCACACCGAGTCGAGTAAAACGATTCTATAAAAAGTAATATCAGCAATTCGAGATTCTTATAAATCAGTTGATTTTTATAAAGAAAAAATATGTGCTCGTTCGTATAATATACTTGAAAGCTACGTGCATTAACATTGTAAATATGTATTTCGCGCACTTTCCTTTTAATAGAAATCATTATGACACGTATAAAGCATCGGAAAAAATAGTTCCATCCTTTCAGGTAGTATAACCGGCCGCTGTAACAACTGTACCTAGAGCATGATAACTAAAATCTGTGTCGTGCATAGGTATGTTTAATCCTACTACTCTATTTGAAAATAAGATCATTAATAAACGTCTAATATGTTTCATACAATCAAAAAAATAATTTGTGCTATTAATAATTTTAGTATATTAAATTTACCAATCATATAGTAGATAAAACGTTACTTATAAGCTGAAGAAAATAGGTCAAAATAATATTTAAATGAAAATAACATACATAATAGTATCTGAATATTAATTAGTCACTTAAGAAAAAAAGATACGCGTGCATTAAAGTCTAGAATTAGTAATACTGAAGCAATTTCATAGAAATAGTTTTGATACAACTAAAGAAAGTCTCAACTACATATAATTGTGTTCTGATCACGGTGCAGCCTCGCACATTCGACACTGGCCGATTGCCACGCGCTCGACGAAACACACTAAAATATCTTCTCGGCCAAAGTCGCAAAGGCCAGAGTTTTAGAAAACACGAGACGATGCCCGGCTTTGCTCGTGGACCGTGAAAAAACTTTGCAGAAAGAAACTTTTTAAACGTGAATCAAACGATACCATTACCAGCTGGATATACGAAATTTCTTTTTTTAACACATTGGTTGAGACGTTATTGTAACTCTAAATGTTGTATCCCTTAAGAATGCATAGAATTAAAAGCATCATTAAATTATTTATGTTCTATATCAGAAGACTTGCTGAAACGCAATTGACAATGATCGTGTACGGTCTTGAAAAATGTATATGCTACAAATACTTAGAACCATGCAATTTTAATTGCTACTATACTTGAAATGCAAGAATACTATACATATTCTTCAAAAACGATTTCTGCTGGATGAAGATTATATTTTAGATTCTTATATCAAGCACATATTATTTTTCTAATAACAATAAAACTTATATTCAAATCAAATTATTTTATGGAATATTTGATAATATATAGGCAATACGATGACACTACAATTAGTGACCTTATTACGCGATCATTATTTTAATTTTAATATTGCGCTACACTTTATTTACATAATATTATTTCTTCTATATATAAATCTTCTATACATTTCTTCTATATAAAAATTCCTATAAAACATACGTATCATTGTATTGTACATAAAAAATTACAATTTTAAATAAAAATATATTTTCTTTTTCTAGTAAAAAATATTGTATATCCTGAAGCAACGTATCTATCGAAAAGTCAGAAAAAGAAATTAAAAAAAATGATGATTCTCCGTTCATTTACGCCAGACGGCTGTAATCACCTGCACACGTTTCCAGGCCTTCTGCTAAAGAGAAATCGTCGAGCCGACGTCGAGGTTTATTAATAAACGTTGTGGTACACGTGCCCGTCGTCGTGTACCCCTTTGTCGCGACGAGACCGCTGCAACGGGGGTGAAAGAGGAGCGACCGAGAGAATAAGCAGATCGTTTTACGAACACGCAAGATGGCCTCGCCGAAACATTTGGCCATCGGATAAACAGTATTTTCTAGACATATTTTATAATCTCTTGCCCCATTTCGCGTACTTTATTAAAATGATATTACAATATGGGAATATTCAAACATTCATACTGTAAACATCGACCTAAATTCGTTAAAGCATTGTACATGCAAGAAAACCTTTCATAACGTTTCCAACAAATTATTATTTAGAAATATTGACATATAACAATGGCGAATAAACAATTACATCAAGATATGTATTTGTAACGGTATTGTGCTATGCAATGCCTACTTAGTAACTCCATAATTATGTTATCGAAGAGCCAAAATATCGGATATGTTTCAACACGATTGAGTAATCGAAACTCTAACGGAATATTTGTATAGAAGCGACGCAAATTTTCAATACGCACCTTTAATTTTTCGAAGCACTGTCACCTGATGCACTGGAACGTTGCTTTTTAATCCCAATGAAAAACACCAGGAAGATATTCACACCAATAACGTAGGTATCCTTCCAGCAGTGCAATTATCAGTTGATGATAAAAATCGACGTTATAAATTAAGTGCACACGTTCAACAGCCGTTCGCGTTAGGAAGAAATTTGATTCATTACTACGATATGGGAGAGAATTTCCCGAAATATGACACGTTTAATGAACTGATAATATTAACGCGAAACACTTTTGATGACACGTAAGTACGTAACAAACGATATACTTTACAATTGACAATTTTTCGTACACGCACACATCCGACACGAACGAAGGCCCACGTGCGAGTACCGAACTGCCTTTAAGTTTGCAGTTACCGTGCTGCGCGCCAGTTCGTCGGGTTCTTCGACGATTTGTAATTTCATTGGTCCACTCAAACCCCCACTATTGTGTAGTACCAGTAGCGTAGCGCAACGACGACCAAATGAGAGACGAATGAGGTGCAAAAAGTAAAATCAGGTAGTGACGACGTGTTGACAAATCTTTCGTCATTTTATCTCGTAGAGGGATTTTAAATGCTAATTAACCATGGATCAGAAGCTTTCGTGCTATTATCGAAATAAAAGATCCTATGTTTTTACTTTCGGATAATTCTACGTTTTACTGATGATTTCCCATTCTTGAGAACAGAACAAAGAAATAGAGATAAAATTAATTTTCATTTACGCCACTTGTAATTACTCATACAGCATGAGATATAACTTTAACTATGCGGCATTCGTTTATTCTCTTTTTAAAATTTATGACATCATTATTCACGCTGTTATAATGGATAGAAAAGCAAACAAAAGACATTGTGGGTTAACTTTTACGCATACAATCACATCATTGTCACCTATTTCTTCTTTTAATTACTACTGACTAATGTATTTTTAACGATGTCGAAATTAAAATGTAACAAAATTTAGAGACAATGTGGCATTGGTGCATTTGCGACAGCGTTGGAAAGTAGCAATACCAATCCGAAATGATCCTACAGGATCCACGAGGCAAGGCGGTGGTCCGTCGAGGAGTATCAGCTGTTCGAATTATTATCGTTGCAGGCGACGGCAGATGTTCACTAGGCTAAAACGCTCCCTCGAAGGCTTTGAACCCGCTGATCTCTTTTCTTCGGAGCGGGTGAAAAACTTTCAAGGAAGCCTAACATCCCGTTCAATCTCACACAATATCCAATTCCTTATCCTTGCTTTCCATAAGAGAATGAAACTAATTAAAAAAGAAACAATTAATAATGATAATAATGGAAAAAGGAATAAAAGCTTTCTCGATTTAATTCAATACGAATCTTTTTAAACACGGTGTTTGTAACTTCAAAACTATATTTCATTTGACTTTTATTACTTCAAATGCTTCTGAGTGTCCTTCTTTATGACCTTATTTTAATATTATTTATTATACAAAGTAGTCAGTTTCATATGGAATAACAACTTCCAAAACATTGAATATACATATATGTATGAGGTGTCCGCAGTAATACACATACAAAAGTAATGTTTTTAAAGGATCTCATAGATAATTGCGGCAAAGATAATTTAACCAATCTCTTCTTCGATTTTGCACAATCGGTTACCTCTGTTAGCATTGTTCGAAACCTGCCGTAGTTACGTGTCACGAAGTACGTATAAGATATCATCGTCGTCTGCGTTTGAAGGAGACCCCATAGGTTTGTGGCACGCGCTGCCAGCTGCCCCACAGCTGTCTCTCTTCTCTGTCGTCCCCCATACACGAGACCGGGGTTCTTACCAGAGTGTAGTGCATTTACCACACAGAAGGAGCCTTTTCGCCTCTACATGCATGTACACCAAGTTCAAAATGCGTGTGTTCAAAACATATTTCGTAGGTATACTTATGTACGTTGTTACGTCGTTGCGTACTCGATGAGGTGCACCCTTGAGGAACGTCGAGACGTACGGCTCCAAGAGATAAACCGACACTTTTATTGTCTAGGAATGAGGTGTTTCTTCGACAAATTTTCAAATACTTATAATATTTCGCATTCCAGTAGACACTTTTAATTTTGCTTGCAAATTTGTCTGAATACGTAATAAGAACGTGCATCTAAAAGTATAATACATAATTATAACGTGTATTAACCACAATAAAAAACGTACATTTTGTTTGTACAGAATTCATTAGATCAAACTACTTTACTGATCACGCGTGTATACTAATAGATATACTCGCAAATAGTAACACCATCTAAGAAAGAAATCTTGCTACAAATGTGCATAAAAATGTTCAATAAGATGTAAAATACACGGAAAGATGAGATAACACGCTAAACAGAGAATAAACGTGGAATATAAAACAAAAATCTTGTGAAAAGGTCAGTTTATATTTTTATAAAAATTCTATGCTTCACATTGTTTTCAAATATAAATTGAAACTTCGTAGATCTGTACTATATGTACTTCTATTCACGTCCAATTGGTCCTACAATAATTGTTTCTTGAATATATACGGTAGCAATATTTTATCGTTTTACTAAAATACTCTGTGGGGTTTTACATTTGCGGTTTCTCATCCGGTTTGTCCGATACGCAGGAAATAGTCCTGAAGTGTCCTAGAGGATGCAAGGCTATTAGGTTTCGCGTGGAAAAAAGTATGAGCGATGTAGAAAAAGGTGGGGGGAGGAATAGTGACAGGAGATGAAGAGAGCAAAAGTGCTTATACTGAAAGTAGAAAAAAAAAACGGAAAATCAAAGTACGCACGATGGAGACCGGAAATCCCAGGGCGTTCAACCCTGACACCCGGTATATATTTAGACTTAAGGAGACACACTCTAATCTGATCGCATAGATAAGGATGAACAGCCTATCGAATGCAATAACTTAAAACATAGTAAGTTTGTTGTATTTTAAAAAACAAATCAGTCACTTTCTCGAGTATAACCAGAATACAAACGATAATAACAATAATAATAAGTAATATACAGAAAATCCCCGGTTCGTGTTATATAAAATGGAAATTAATTAAATGAACTAAAATAACGCGTACATTGGCATCCTTTGGCAACTTGCAAATTTGTGCAATAGATAATCTACGACGTTTCTGACGAACTATGTTCGTTAGCACATTGTCCTGATAATATCGACATCCCCTTCCCTCCTCAAAAAAGAGTTAACGCTTCCGTGAAGGAAGTCGATCGTTTCCTATTTGCTTATTGCATAATCACGCACGCAATACTGTGTCAGTGTATCGAGTCTACCCCTATTCATACATCAAGTTTCAAAATAACCAAGCATGTGTGTATAGGTATAGGTTTTACACTTCTTAAATATTTACTGGATTTTATCAAAATAATTATGATTTCGTTACGTAATGAAACTATAATTATGTTATCAAAACTTTCATTTTCAGATCGTTCCTCAAAAATTTGTAAGTTATATACGCTATACTTTTTTCAAGTTTTCACAATTAGATAGAATGTCTTATAACTTTTCTTAATATTTCTTAATTGTTAAAAATTTTATGCCTCCTGATATATCTAAAATAATGAAAATGGCGCTAAATAAAAAATTTGATTAAAATATTCTTAACTTAAAGCTAATTAAAATATTCTTACGGTAAGCAGTATAAGTAAGTAACGCGTTTTATAGTTTAATTGAATGAATAATAAAGATCAGAGGACAGATAAATTTTCTTTGTGAAAAACCATTCGTAAAAGCTGCAAAGTATTCGCGTCTTTAGAAACACAATACCAGCAGTGGCGGCCTTCTCGAAATAGACGAGAAGCCCAGCCCTCCAAACTCGTCCGAAAATAAAACAGGTTTCTTCCCTGCAAACCACGCTGTCCGATTGGTAGACTGACAGAAGAGTTTGCCGATTAAGCGACAATTAAAAAGAATTGCGATTTATGTTCCATTATTGTCAGATTTTGTACAGAAAGGTAACTTGCAACTCGCAACGATTTTCCGCTTACAGATTATAACAACGACTTAATTAATTGTTCAAACAATCTACAGTTCACAAAAACCAATAGGTACATTTTCTCAATTTGTAAATTCTATTACCAACAGCGTATATTATTATATTATAGAGATATTGTAAATGTAATGAAAAGCGATTATTCTGGACTTATTATTTCAAAAAACACTTGGTTAACAGTGTTTGTATCACACGATACATTACTTACAATACAGTTACAAAGTGTTAAAAAAAAATAATTTGATGATTATAAAACAAATACTTCTTCGTTTAATATAGGAATAGAATGTTTAAAAAATAAATAATGCGTCATAAATCATAAACGTCTATAATTCAGCTCAAGATCTACGTAAAATTTAAGAGCGTGCTGCTTTTATAAAATAATTATAGGTTATGCTGTTAAATTAATTAAAAATTAATAAATTTAAAAGATTAATAAAATTAATAAATTTAAAAAACTGAACACAATATAAAGATCAGTATCAATGTGAATAATTAGTGTATGAGCGATAGATATTTGGCGTATGACTTGCATTAAAAACTATTAATTCCATTATACTTGATTCATCTTCATCTTGAAATGATACCCAATATACTTTTTTCTTATTCATACTCTTGGAATAACCATTGTCTTCATTTTTATTCGATACGTTGTTCATTAACACATGTCTTAATACTTTCGCCTTTTTCTGTTTATTCTTTGGCAAATTCTTCCTCATATTAGCATTTGCATTATATGCAATTCTTTGAGCCGGAAATTTACTAAATGATTGCGGAGACTGTGTTTTATCATTCACTTCCGAAATCATATTCCTATTTTTATATTGCTTCATGTCTTTATCGAAAGACCATACATTCGTCAGGTTATATATTTCTGCATATATTTCATGTTCTTTCTCAGAATTTTCGCGTTTATAATTCCTTTTTCTACTCAACTTCATAAAAGAGTCATTAACTTTTCTAGCTGATAAAGAAAGTGTCATAGTTTCCCATGATGAGATATTGACGTCATGATCATTTACTATTGGACGTATTTCTAGAAACATAAATATTGTTAATATAAAATAACTATTCTACTTTATGATACTAGAAGTTGCATGCAAATTTTTTATTCTGTAATATAATATTAGTATTAATTTCAATAGAAATATTATATGATAATTATAATCTTTGACAGTTTATCTATTTAAGAATATAAAATCTTGTATTCATTAATATTCAAAATGAACATGTTAATTTTTCAAAGTTTTATAATGTTATTTATATTATTGGGTTGTTAGTAGCAGTTCTGACTGTTTAAATATAAAATTCAGTTTTATTCTTGACTGGAATGGGAGACGAATTTCAAATAATAAAACATCAAAATGAACGAAATTAATCAATCATCGATTCATTTCGAACGAAAATCCAAATCAATATACTCCCAGTTCGTTATTAAGTACAATAATTGCAAAGAAATAAAAAATCAATCAATCATCAGTATTAATCGTCAATAAAAGAGGTATCATTTTTGTAAAAAATAATAGCTAAACTATTAAACTAAAAAATGTTAAACCTTAGTTGGATTTTCCTATCCTATTTTACTCTATCCATCTATTTTACAATATATTTTATCACAAAATTTCAGGCACTAGAAGCCTATGAAAACTGTTTGAAAGAGTCCATTATTTTTAAAAAACGAAAGTTTCCCGAACAAGCAATTATAAGATCATTAATAGATAGTAAATTGTACTTGAGAAAAGGTAATATGTACAATGTTCAATGAAACTGCTATTTCCATAAAGGTACGTTTCACTATGAACTTTTCAAACAATTCAATACTTAATGTTTAATAGCGTCTGTAATCATAGAATTGCATTATCGAATAGAAATATTACATGCACAGTAATACTTACTTGTTTCGTAATAATAATATAAAAGTACTGAAGTAAAAAACAGAAGTAGAAATACTTTTATTCTTTCACAATACATATTATGTAGTAATGTTTTCTAAACTACTCTTTGAATTATACGAGAACGTGTTCATTAAAGGAATATAATGAAGCAATCCGTAATTATTACTGATCTATCCAACGTAGGTACACAACACATTGTTAGTATAGTACATGAAGGACATAGTTATTTACACCCAACTAGGACATATACATGCATATATATACTAAGAGACAATTTATACAATACATACAAGTCATTCTATTGACCGATAATAATCATTTAACACTTATGTAACTGAATACATGTTATATTATACATTTAATTATATCTTTTAAAAATATATCATGAAATTTATTTCATTAATTGGAGGATAAAATATTTTATTTATTAGCATATTACTCTATCATGAGCATTTACATTGTTGCGTGGTTTATACGTTACAATGATCCTAGGCTACAGGTCTGAAATCAGTATTGGTAAATGGTGGTGTATTATCTGATGTATAGAAAAATCGTTTATAGTCGTTAGGCGGATATTCGGGATCCTGATGAAACTGACTCGATGGATAAGAATCAACAGGTGGTACGGAATAATAGCTATATCTGTTATCTGAATAAAAATTCACAGGTTTGTCATAAGAAGGTAAATTGTAATTAGTATGTTCGTAATCGTGATATTTATGTTCGTACGATTCCGTAGTAAAATCGATTTGGTTTATGTCTTGTGGATATCCTTCATAATAGCCATAAAAAGGTGGATTTGTTTGGTTGTTATTCATTGTTGAATTTTGTGTAGTATTGATTGTTATTGGAATTTGAGTCGTATTTCTACTAGTTGTGTTGGTAGGAACTATTGTTTTATTTATAGTTTGTAGATTCGATGTCATTAACGAACTATCAGCATTTTCACGTTCTTTGACAATATCTTTCACCAAGTTGCCTTGTTTCGTATTAACTCCTTTCCGCATAATGCACGCAACAGCAGAAGATGATTGTATCTGTTAACAAATGAGATAATGTTATAAATTATATTAAATGAGATGATTATATAAATTATTAAATATTTCTCTTATTTTCTTATAACAAAAGTCAGCTTTATAATGTATGTGTAATGATATCTATCGAAATTTGATATTCATTTTTAATCTGTTGCACCACTTTATGTAATCTTCCTATATGTTACTTATAGTAATACGAATGAAGTATTGTAGAAACTACTAGTTAAAGCAGCACATTATTCAATAACCTAGAAGAAATTAAGCTTAAATTCATTTTTCGTACTTGTGATTGAACATATTTATATGAAATATTATGTCAGCAATGTTTATATATGTAATGTTCCTATAATATTCATATTAATTGTTAGATCTTTACAATTATAGCAAAATTCAACAAAAAATTCTAAATACTTTTTAAATATTTTAATAATAATTTATAAACACATAGTTAAATCAATTTTTATTGAATGATAAATTTTTAAAAAATAAGGTTGATACATATAATGTATAAGTATTAAAGTGATATTTCAGTTCATTATATGGCACAAATAAATGTTAAACACATACTTAAATGTATAAACATATTTATAGAAAACGCGTACATAATGCATATACTAAAATGATGATTATATCTCTTTAAATTAAATGCCATGAAAAATGAAATATCAGATAATTTTCTGGTCTAATTTCTATTTGCTCACTTTACCAAATTCTTACCTTCTCTTCCGCGTTCCGATCGCCCTCCACTTGGGACTCTACACTCTTGTCAGTATCTTCAGTGTCGTTCGGTGTTTTGATGCTTTCAATTTTCTGAGCTTCCTCTACATATTCGTCACTATTATTTAGCAGATCAGTTGGTTTGTTATCGAACAAGTTCAATACTTGCGGATTTTGTGTTAATGGTTGAAAATTGTTTTGTATCCCATTAATTGATTGTGACCGTAGTAGATCCCATAAAGGATAAATTCCGAAAGGAGTGGCTAATATATAAGGATACGACACGTAAGGATAAGGATTATAAATTGCAGCAACTTGAGGTGAAATTCGAGAAGCACCAACATTCACACTCAACGGTGGCAATTTGGTGTAGGTTTTTACATCGGATGATGCTGCACCTGCTAAACCACCAACACTTAAACCAGCTAGAAAAGCCAAGCTTCTTAAAATTTTAGATTTCCTGTTCGAAGAGTCGATCTTCATATTCGCAATTTTCTCTAAGCCTTGTAATGTAACCGAGTTTTGTTTCGAAGACGTATCCATCCGAGAAATTTCTTTCTCTGGCATCTGGATGTTATCACTATCTGTAGTTGTTGCTCTTAATGATCTATGGATTACTTCTAAATTTTCTGTCGTTGCTGTAACTCTGTAACGTATTCCTAAATAAAGCGTAATAATTAATGATACAATTCCACTGGAATGTAAATGTATCTATTATTATTTATATTTAACATAAATATAAATACTTACTACCGCAGTTAATAGATACAGTTAAAAGCACAAAGATCGAGAAATTCATTGTTACTGCTTGATGTTCCGAACCAGAATGAGAAGAAACTGTGGAATCTATTTGACAAAATTCAAAACCTGCGGGTTGCCCTCATCTTCTATCTTGTGAAAGTGTGTTTTCTAGATATGGTCGAAAATATGTTAATTGTGCCTAAGTTTCTTCGTTAAAATATGTGGGTTTTTACTATACATATTAAATATCTAATTTTAACATTATTATTTATAGTAATAATATCAAATTTTCTTAATATAAAAATTTTTATTATTAAAATTATTTATTAAATTTTTCATTACTTACACAAATACATTATTTTAATAGAAATAATAATTTAAGAAATAATATACAGGCTTAATATTAAGCTGCGACATTATTTTAGTTTTTAAATTTGGCGGGCATTATAGCGACACTATCTATATATATGTATATCGTACTGTTTTAGTTCCGCCATAGAAGAAGTCTTTACTTTTACGAATCAACGAATTTTCAGACAAAATGACTGGTTCAGTTGAAGATAGTACACATTTGAACGACAATATAAACGTGGAATTTGCGACTCCTGAAAAGCAAGAAGCACGTGCATTTTTGCGCGAACGATTTCTTCGTGTAATTACTGGAATTGTTGGTATGAAATAGCACTTTTTTAAACCTATTTCCTTTTTCTTCAATCGAATAAAAAAATGTTTTAACATTCCTATAAATGCATAATCTTGTTTAAATTTTTATAATGACAGCTTTCCAGGAAGTTAGAGCAGTTGAGTATAAAATTGCTCAAATGTGGCGCCAGTATCAAAAAAAGCTTAGCCTAATGCGCGAATGTACATGAATTATTAATTTTTTTAATGTCAAAAATATTATAAATAAAACAATTTAGGAATATAAAACACAAAGAAACTACATGATAAATTTACAGTTAGAATTATTATTTTATTTATTTTAAGGCTAACTAGAATTATTTGAAAAGATTCATCATGTAATCATAAATTATTTGTTGTAGGTAAACAAGCAGAATTTTATCTGTATGAAAATACACAGGTTTCTGCTCAATTTAGAGGTTGTGACGTGGATTGTTTAGATGTGTTTGTACGGAACTTGGAAACACCATTAGGCACAATTCCAGAAGCTGTTTTAAGAGCAAGTGACATTATTTATCTAAATATCCATGATATTAATAAAGAATAGTAAAGCTTCAAAATACAAGTAAGTAATATTAACTCTCTTACGTTACATAGAAAAGAATACTTTTATTTTTCAACTTTTTTTTAGTAACTTATATAAATATTTATTTACATTTTACAATTCACGAACGACGCATATTTAACATTGTATTTATTTCCGAAATAATACGTCTTAAGTGATCAATGATTTCTTTGAGGTGTCTATTTTTTAATACCACTTGCTGAAAAAATTAAATATAACATTTTAATTTATGAAAAAAATATTTGTTTCCAATGTTTTATATTAATGTTTATACTCACTTCCATGATTTCTTTGCTTTCCTCACAAGCAAGTCTGTAGGCTTCAGAAGTCTTTTTCTCATCGGATTTCATATCCCATTCCTCTTTTAAAGGAATTAGACTTTCTATATGCGTATATTCCATACCTTGAAGTTGACAGTTCTCATTGCATTTTTCATAAATTACTCTCAAGCGTCTAAATAATAACTTAAGTGTCCTTAATTGTTCCTGTACTTTATTCTTTTTTTCATTAGCTAAATTTGCACCTTGTGCCATGCCTAAAATTATAATGCTGTATAACATAATTGAATGTATATCGAAGACAATTAAGTAATCTTATTATACCATTTGGGGGTTGAAGAACTCTCAATGTTTGGAAGACTTCCAGGGTGCGACTAACAATGTCTTGTACAGTTTCTTGACCAAATCTGCATAAACTAGCAGTGTTAAATTCTTTATTGTGTTGTTGTTGTTGAGGTGGTGGTTGCGTAGGTGGAACAGGAGTTTGTGGTGTTGTAGCTTGGTTGCCTGCTTGATTACTCTGTTGCACCATTGCAGCTTGTTGCTGTTGTTGTAATTGTAATTGTTGCTGTTGCATCTGTTGTACTTGTTGCTGCATTGCAACTGACTGTTGTTGTTGTTGCTGTTGTGCCAATACTTGTTGAGCACTGGGCATACCCATAGTATTGGAGCCTACTCCACCTACACCAACTCCGACTCCTACACCAACTCCAAATTGTTGTGGATTTACCATACCTATCAATATTTTGTATTAATATTACTGTATTCCTCTAATAGTTGCCTCTTGGTCACTTTCTGTAACTAATACTTATACTACATTATACTTACTACCTTGTTGTGGCCCCATTAAGCCAGATACCATCTGTCCTCCGCCAAACTGCGTTCTCATTGCAGATTGTTGTACACTAGGGAACCCAGATGGAAATGGATGTTGCTGGCCAGCCATGTTATTTCGATCTTGTCACAACTTTAAATTTGAAAAATTAAATTGAATGTGAATGTGTGATAGTGTAAAGAAAATCAGGCAATAATTAAAAAATTGTTAGGTTAAGTACCCTTGTAATGCTATATTTTGGCTATTTATATATATTTTACAATTCCGGACAACACTTTTATTTAAAAAATTTGTCTTCAAATAACTGATATTTTGTCTTTAAATGTAAAAAGCAAAATAATCATTAAAATGCTAATCCTAAAAGTCACAAATTATATTAACTTTCGAAATTAATATTTTTTGTTACGATATGTTTCTTACTTGGTAATAAATCGAAAATTACAGAATCACGCCATCAGCAGAGAAACAATAATAAAATATGCACATTTCCACTAACATGTGCAACGTAAAAGGCACAAATTACATCTTACACGTTGTTGACATCACATCGCGTATCTATAGAACTTGAGAGGAGATGAGAGTGTGCACCCCCGTACTTCTGATTGTTTCACAGTACAGGTGCTGCCCCATGCGGTATAGTGCTGAAGGTGGGACGCGCTGGCATATACAAAAATCTATGTATTTAAGTTTAAAGTTAAGAATCTGCCTTGTTTGGTTACATACTAATGCAGACGAGAACCTATTGAGTCCCATGCTATAAGAAACTAATTAATTGTACGGTTCTACGGAAATGTTCATACCTACTTTTCTATCTGAGACCATCCTGAAAAAATTCGGCGTCTTGGATAAATCGGGATGCGTTTATATAAATAATAGATTGTATTTCCTCGAAATTCGCTTACAATATCATATCATTTTAATTAAAAAATATTACGGGCATATTGATAAAAATGTCATAAAAAAGGGCCAATAATATAAAATATTTATTATTGTATTGTTGGCTTATCGATATTCGATCTTGAATAGAAAAAGGACTATGTAATTGTAACGTTGTTCTTGTAGCGTTGAACTTAATAGGTTCTTGTCTATGCTAGTGTACAATCAAATAGAGCAAATCCCTAATTTTATAGGGTTTTGTATATGCTGGCTTGTGCGACCTTCAGCACTTCGCCGCATGGCGCAGCACTAGTCCGGGAACAACCAGAAGCATAAGCGTGAACACTCTCATTTCCTCTCTGTTATTATGTTGTATTTAAAAAATAATGTATATAAAACACGATATTACCCTGAAAGATCATCTTATTAAAATAAAATTTTGACAGGGAGAGTTACGTAAATATAAATTCTTGTAATCAATAATGGCAATAATGTAGTATAAGCGCAAGGACAGTAGCTTTTACTATGTTAGTAACAATCGTCTATTTTGAAATATATCTATTCATTATATAATAATATTATATAATAATATAATTATAATTATAATATATTATATAATTATAATATAATTATATAATAATATTATATAATAATCAAAATTATAATAAAGTGATATCTTTTAAACTTTCTTCCGCCCGTCATTGTATATATAATATACAGCTATATCTTTAAAATATAATACTATTTATAATAATATATACATATACTTACTTTTTACAGATATTATGTTTTCCAGTTTGTTTTCATGTATATTTCACAATATACGTGCATTGAGAGTCTAATAAGTGAGTATACGTTATACTTTTTGCTGTTCAAAATTCCATTATATATACGTAAATGTATAACATTAATATTCTAAGAATTTTATGTGAATATAATTTACAGATACAAAATGTAATGTATACCTCTTTTATTTTTAAACTATCAAAAATTTTTATATTACAAAATACTGCAATATAACATTATTATAATAAACATGGATATTATAATACCTGGCGATAAATTTAATTCCAAATTTATTACAACAAAATATAAATACGCTTTTGTTTATTTCTATTCATGATGTGTATACCTTAAATTTCTTTTCACTTGTATTTTAAAATTATATAAATAATATTTTATACAATATTTCTGCATTTAAGTATAGACGTGTACTAACGATTATGTGTTAGAGAAGAATAGTGAAACATCCCTCAGAAGGCAGGATCAAAGTCGATGTTAAATTCTTGGAAAGATACATAGGGCCAAATTCGGTGGTATTCGAACAATGTCCAAACAGGAGATAAGGTCAGTGCGCACGAAATGAACACAGTAGACATAACGGCCCAATCTTCAGTCCCCATGCACCTTGCTTGCTTTTGCCTTCACATTGTTTTTCTGGCACAGTCAGTATCTATCTCGTCGCAGACTGTTACTGGACGCTTTAAGATACGTGAACGAAAAATAACAGTGGCAAGTTGATCATCTCCGGTACGATGCCTCGCAAATCATTATTTTTCATTGTGATATTATTCAGCTTTATTCTATATGTTGAAAACAAGGCGATTGAAAATCGAAATTTTCAATCTAATATTGCAAATAGTGCTTCGAGGATACAAGATCAAAACATAAATGAAAACTTCGACTCCGAGGTAATCAAAAGTGAACGCTCAAATAGGAAAATAAACCACACTACTTGTGTTGGAAATTGTAATGAAAAAAAACAGAAATTTTTAAGTGAAAGCAAGCACATATGCCCTCATGAAAGTAAAGAATTGTGCTTAATATTCTCTTTGTCGAAAATTGCTAAAGTTCAAGTGGCTAATTTAAATCAGCCTTCGACGCATCACAGTTTAAAATCAAATATTTTTGACAGTGTGTCAAAAGATGCCAGAAATTCAAAAATTAACGAAGAAATAAAGGAGGAAGGGCAGTTCAGGCTGAATTTCGTAAATCGAAACGAGGACAAATATTTCCAGAATTCTTCGGAGAAACAGATGAAATCATCGAACGTCCATTGTCGAGCAGTTCATGATGTTTATATACCAGAAGTGAAGCAGAATTTACCAGCTTTTGCTTGTGTATTTGGAAATAATACGTTCATCTTGTCGAGTGAAAGATTTCTTCAAGATCGACGAACATATTTGGATATAAAGATTGAGGAAAATACATTTAAAAATATAAAATTTGCTCCGAAAATGTCCAGAACCAATGGATTCGACGTGGTACCTGCTCTGCTTATTTTAAATCGCATTAATAACAATTACAGGATAGAAATGCACAAAAATATCCCTAATGAAGGAAAAGTCGATCAGTCAGAAGAAAGCCGATAAGAGATTATCAAGAAATAATCGTGTTTCATAGAAGATTCAAATACCCGGTGATAATTTTGAATTCATTATCTTTTGTTGGGTAAACAATACATGTAAATATGATAATTGTAACTATATCAGTAACTATATATTTGTTGCAATTGAAAGGAAGTTAAATAATTTTTGTAATGTAATTGCAAATATTTTTCACGATTTTTTTTCTTCTAGTTCTGATGTATTGTTATTAAAATATTTGATATAAATGTAATTCGAATATAGCTCGCAGTCTATTTTATTTTGTATCCTATCTTTAAAATATCTTTATTCGAGCATAATAGGCATAACGTATTCTCGTAGATCGACAATACATAGTACACAATATTGTAATTCGATTTGTAACACTTGACAGTAAACATTTGAATCTTAAAATCCATTGGACAAGTTTTATCACATAATTCTACATTGTTCATATTGCTATAAATAAATCTCACTATAAATGCTATATTATCATCTTATCATCTTAAGTCCGATCATATTATCATCTTCACTTCGAATTTCCTAGATCGATTCTCTGTTCGTCCTTCATCTGGTGTCGGTAACGTTTTTGATGAATGGGCTGTTTTTTGAACATTGGACGAAACATTCGAAAGTGGTTGTTCCTTGACAGGTGGTTTATCATTTATCGTGAGTTGAGTTGTCGGATGACTTTCTTCAGTAAGATGTTGCGCAAGATCCTTAGATATTGACGATGAATCGTCGGTGATGATTCGATCGTTCAATTTAATTCCACTAGAAATTCGTTCCTTAGTTTCCTGATTCGATTTATCCAAAATCGATGTTAAAAGATGCAAATTGGAATCGTGTATATTATCTAAATCTTTTATTCCTTCCCCGATATCAGTTCGTAAGTTTTCAAGATCTGCTTTTTCTTCTTCAGTTAATGGATTAACCTTAAAAATAAAATAATAATTTTGCCAATTGTACACACATTTGAATAATAGTTTTGAATTCGTTTTACTACACAATGATAACTGCTATATTTTTAATGAAATCGTTATAACTTATATTTTTCAAAATGAGGATTGTAAGTTGTCCTTTGTAAATTTAACTTCAATTCCATATTTTATATTTACAGAATATTCACAAAGAAATCATATTTCGTTTTGCAATCTTTCGTATATATGTTACTAATTACAATAGAAAAGATATCGATACAGATTCGTAATTGTTCGTTAGCTACTAATTTATAATTTTCTTCTAATACTTCAGTGATAGGATTTACGAATATTTCTTACAACTGTATGTTCCGTTAGAACCGATATAATTTATTTCTTTCAAAAAGATTAATGGTTAGAAGTACTTTAATTTTTGTTTGTGTTCTGATTTCAGACAAAACCCTCACATAACTTAGTATATGTAGCAATAACACGTTCGGCAATGTTGATAATTATGAAGTGTGAAACATGAATTTTTTTTAATATAGTTTTGACAACATTTCTTTTTTGATTGATTCTAAGAATACCTTTCTTGTTAACATATATTAGACTTATGTCTTTCATGCACTCAAGAGTAATAACTTCCATCGATGCAAGTGTATTGATACAGTTTATGTACCTAATCAATGTGTACATGTGTGTACATGTATGTATATACGTAATTTGTGATCAAAGGTTTACACGAATGAATTTTTGTTCAATTTTGTTTTTCAAGTTATTTGAGATGATCATTGAAGCATTAGTTTATCGCTATTAATGTATTATGATAGAATAAATGAAAAGAACAGACGATTTAATGAGTCATTGATCTCTCCCTAAGATTAACCATTTATGCAGGTGTCAGGTGAAAATATATAGGATATAAAAGCAATTACTACGGTTAATCGAACTGGCGGTAATATTTTTTCCGCACTCTCGCATCATCCGTTGTTAATGCGCATAATACCATCATGAAGCAATATCCATTTTTGGTAAGAAAAGTGTTAGAAATTAATCAATATTATATGATTTAGAAAAAGGGCAATTATGTTTTTTTGGTGTTTTCCTGATTTATATTTTAACAACATGAAAAACATACGAAATAAATGGGATTCATACTTTAACCACAGGTTTTGAAGCAATTATTTTCTTTACGTGTTTCTCTCGATGTCTTTTTACATCGCCCTCAGTTAATTTGCTATTCTTTTCATCTTTAGGATTAAAACGACTGCTCATTTGTCTAATTTTTACAGGGTGAACGTTGTACTTATTAATTTCGTCTTCCTCAAGAATAATAGCCGGAAAGTCAGGAGTATTATTTAAATCGGTTTTCTGTAACAACAATTAAAGGAAAGATTTTGACATTTTACGAATTTACATTCAAATGTCGCGATTGCGATCGCATTGCAACGAGTGAAATAAAAAGCTGGAATTATTTAAAAAAGTAACTTGTGTTGTAGTAGCTGTTCGACACTACAGTTGTGCTTATTAATTTCGACCAGTAAAGAAGAATTAATTCGTAAAATGCTATTAACTATTACAATCATAATTCTCTTTTTACAAATTTTTATCGTTTATCGTTAAATTATTCAAATGGATTAGTCACCTTGGATAAGCTCGGTCCTTCGTGAAATGCCTCGGCTAAGGCAGGATTTATTTCCTCCAATGGTTGATCACCATGCCGTATATAAACCGGAATATAGCCTGGGATGACAGGTAATACTTGGAGTGGATAGGAATCTAGAAGAAATTAGGATCGAATGAAAAACCAAAAGTAAATTGATATCGGAACGAAGCAAATTGGAGATTTTGACAAACGATAATTTATAATACTATAATGCGATGTGACAGCGTGCACTAGTCTTGTATTACAAAAAATACTCGCGCGTGTCATGCATGTGTAATTTATTTTTTATAATTCACATTGTATTATTAGACTGGAAGATAACATTCAAGAAATATACGAAGATAATTGATAAACGACATACGTATAATTATTTTTGAGTATTGTATGAAATAGGAAACCCGTGGGCAAATTGTACCAATCAAAATAAGCAAATATTTTGCGCAAAATATAAACTCCGATCCGTCATAGTTTACCAAGGACGAACGATATTTAAACAAATATTCAACACACTTTTGCCCGCTATTAGCTATTTCGTTTATACACTTGCTTCCCATCATATCGATGAATTCCATTAATCATTTGATCGCTACTCGAATCACAAATATCCCGAAGGCACACAAACAACTTAACACTTGTTCCCGTAACAATTTATAATAAGCACCATGTAGATTTGAATACACGCTTGGTTTACGCGGGAATTTCAAAAATTCCTTCTACTCACGGACATAAGCAATCGAGAGAGATATTAGAAACACAAGATCGTAGACGGCCCTGCTACCACGCATCATCTCAGCAGCCTGCATCTTTGAACGGTACTAAGCCCCTGGAGCACGGGGCTCTCTCCTTTATATCTACGTTCCCCTCTACCCCTTCGGTCTGTACTACCGAGAGGCCCCTCGGGGTTAACGCCGTTCCGTTAATATCGGAGCAAAAAGTCAAATCTTCCTTCACTTTCGGCAATCGAGACGACCTAACAACGATGCCTATTCGGACATTCTCTTGCTGTTTTCTAGGAAATTCACCGGTATATAGAACCGGGTTTTGTAACTTAACCGCATTCGTTTTTATCCTCTTACTAGGATTTTGTTTCATTGAACAAGAGACTAATAGGATCAGCTGCGTGTTCCATAAAAATACTGTCGTCGTTGAACAACAAAAAATTCGATCGCTTGAAAATAAATTAACGAACGTTAATCATTCGTCCATCAAGAGTGCTTTTTTGTAAACATTCAAAAAGGTACGTTATAATTTGGTAGCTGCGATTTTTTTCTAATAATCTGTCGAAGTTTCGTGTTCTATGCGCTTGAAACATTTTTTAGAAATGGAAAAGACGAAAAGTTGAAACGTAGGATTGTTGGTTAAAGGAGAAGGTTGAAGAAACCTTCGTGCGCTCTTTCGCTCGCGAAATGTGCTGCTGTTAAGAATAGATTCGATCTCTTCGCGCAGGTAATCGTACCCCGCAAGACTGCCAGAGATCTTCGACCTTGAGTCTTCTTCTTCCTGATCGTTCAAGTGAGTCCGATTCGAAGATCGATAGTGCGTAAATCTTACAAATCGAAGGCCAATATTGATCGACGTGTGATAAGTATTAATAAATTGCAATCGTAGATTTGTTTGATGAAACTTGTTTATGAAATCTACATACATATTTCTTGCGTAATTTTTTTTTTTAATTTTTCTATGTTTCAGGTAGCATTATATTATAACATATATTTATCATAATAGTTATTTAACTCTTTTCTAATAAAATTCCTTATTTAAAGAATGACTTGTTCGTAACTTTCCTTCTATTTTCATAGTTAATAATAGAAATAAGCGAAAATAAATACAAGTAAAGTATGTACTATACACGTATGTATATTATACAGAGATTTATACTTACACATAATATATTTTACTTTACAGGAAATTATAATCTTGATATCAAAGTAAGAAAAAAGGAAAAAGGATGGTCAAGGGAAAAGTTTTGTCAAGCAGGACGTTTTAAATACCAAATATCAGTTACTTAGATACTATTCGAGACATTAAGGTTTGCTCAACAAGTGTTTAGATTCATAGCTACCGTTAGCTTATTGCTTTTTTGTCTCCGAGTGCTGAGTAAACTTTTTTTTATATTACCAGATCACCTTTTCGTCCTTTAATTAATCCGTTATTAATAATACCTATACAAATTTACATATATATAATCTTTTCTTTTTAGAGGTCATCGTTTCACAGAGATCCTGTATTGTTTAAGCTGTTCCTTTTTTCAAAAATTCTAGTTACGTTTGATTATAGCGTACATTAATTAAATATTACAATTAATTAAAATATACTATAGGAAAATCATGGATACACAATAAACTTGAAATTTTGAATTACATGTATGGCTGAAAAGGTAGTATTTACACTACTATCAAACCATAGAATAGACGTATCAATATTCTACTATAAATATTATTATTAGGAGAATCGTAACTCAGATAATTATGAAACCTAGCAATTAATTGATTGTGAAATATAGTTATAATTTAGCAGTATTTATTATAATCATATATCGTTTATCTACAAACTTTAAGACTACTTTTAAGATTCTGGAAAATTTTACATGAGCTCGTGCATACTGTAAACTATAATTCTTAATCTCAAATGTCACAATTACAAGAAATTATATAGTAGTTCTATTAACCCCTTTTTGTTTACAATAGATTTTAGCACAAGAAATCCTATGATAATTCCCTATAAAAAATGACGCTTTTAAAACAAAATTTCAATCGTTTAAATATCAGAAAAAATTATGTTCTTATTTACGTCAGGTAATTATTGCTAACATTGTATATAACCAAATATTGATACATCTAATTTTCGTGTAAAATCGCGTTGCGTTTTTATAGTGCTAACTTGTTATTCGTATATTTATTCTTATATTTTACTTCATTCGATAAAATTGTATACAATCATGCGATATGATTCTAAAAATAAACTGCTTTTTAATTTTAGTGCTATCTTATTGTGACGATTAAGCCCCAGGGCAACAATATATCCTGAACGAAAGGTCAGGATCACCACTCAATGTATAAAGACTCGCATGTCCACCTTAAGTAAACTCTTTCTATGACAACATATGCATAATAACAATTATAGATACCACCCGTATATATACCACTTTCTAGTTTATTTTTATGATGAATTTTACAACACATACATTAGCAATGATATTTCCGTACATTCAAAGTAAAAAGAAAAGTCACAACTAAACTGATACCTCATGAGATATTGAATCTTTCCTAATATCGTTTTGTACAAAAAGCAATAGTCATATTGATACTGACTGCCTTAAAAAATGTTTTTTCTTTGTACCATAGTTCAACTTTGTTAAAATCGCTAAATAGAGGTAGAGTGGTTTATTCACGATCGATGTTATGACAAGGAAGATTAGTCTATGGAACTCAACGTTCCTTAGCAATTAATGGATTTGCGAAGACTGGATTATTAAAAAGTTGCGTCACTTTCCATTTTACAATGCTCGTAAGTATGTACCAGTCAGCGCGAGTAACGTGTATCATCATCGATCGACGTCCCCTTTTCCGCTCGTACGTGTCGAAGAAGGGCGTAAGTGATGAGCTGCTACTAAGCGCTATATTGCCGGATGTATATGCGTGCATAATCTCGCGTATTGACACAGTTAGAATTCTGGTTTAGTAGGTCGTTCGTATTAGCTCTTAACATTATTTTCGGAAAAAAATTGTATTGCCTACGAAATTTTTTTGTAACGTATTTTTGCAGTGGAAGTTACTTACCTCGTATTAAACCAGCGATAAAGAATATTCCTATAGAAAACCGGTTTCGTATAAATGCTACCTGTCGTTTAAATGATAATTATATATTAAACATATTATTTAATTTTCGACTAATCCCTCGTAAATTGATTAGAAAATTTGATACTTCTACCTGAGAATATATCTATGAGAAAAATGATATCTTAAACGTAGAGTTGAAAAATATAAACGCGAAAAATAGGAAGTAAAATTCGAGTAAAAATAGATAGGAAGAAATAGATATTCGAACAGGTGTCTACAATAGGAGTGAATCATCGATTCTTCGCATGTTTTCAAATCAAATGAAATTAATTCGGCCATCGCATATTAATTTTCGTGTCAAACGTGTATTGTGAAACGTGGCACGACTACTTCGGTTACAATTGGCAAGCAGAAGCATATTGACAATTCTTACTATACTGTAGAATCAGGCGGAGTTGTTATATAAAAATGTATTATCGATTCCTTGCGAATCGAAACGACGTTTTTCGAAAGAACTGTTTTAACTTTTTATGGACGCCGTTGTGCGAACTGGATGCGATTCCTCTCACGAAAAGGAACATCTTCATGAGAATGTGTACGGTTCTAGCGGTTAGACTTTTCTATGTATATTCCAGCTGGATGCAACCGGTTTCGTTTTACGACCCTAAAAAACTGCTGAGGATTAAATTAAAGCCTTGTCGTTTTGCAATCATCAACAAACTTAAGTAACCCTGGTTCCAGTCGCATAAAAGGGAAATTGAGTTTTATAAAAACTCCCGTCATCGATCTAACAATATTTCACTTTGTACAACTTGCATCTTATCTCGTGTGCAATTATTATCGGGACGTTTACAAAATAATACAACATGAAATGGTACCAGTTTAGCATTTAGATTGCTGATGTCTGCGTTATACGAGAACATTGAAAGTCTGGCGACAGTTATATAAATCGTCATGTATATTACGTCGTCTGTAGCAGATTCTGACCGAAAGGTATAATAGAATGCTATTCCTATTGATATGCGCCAGTAATAATATAATTTATGAAATCTGTTGCTTTAGGTGACTACCACTTGAATCGCAAAGATTACATATTAATCGTAGAAACGAAACATATCAAAAAATAGTCTACGTATATGACTTCGAAGATAATAATTCCAACTTTCATTTTGGATAATTCTATTTTCTATTTATTCGTTCTCTTATATACCTATATTGTATAAATTTCTGACATATAACTCTGCTATGTAGTTGTATATATATATATATATATATATATATATATATATATATATATATATATATATATATATTACTCACTGTTGTTACAGGTTTAAGGAATATATATATATATACATTCCTTTCCTTAAACCTGTAACAGCAGTGAGTAATACCGATGATTCATGATTAAAAAAATATTTCTACGTTATTAAGGTAATTTTGATCTCATTTCTGATTTCATATGTTTCAGATTTTTAAAGATATTTTTCATAAGTATTGCAAAAAAAAAAAAATAAAATAACAACGTGTTCGTAACTGTAAACGCGGCTTTTGTTTTTCCAACAAAGACAGTTATTTAAAATCATTAGTCAGTGGTATACTTGACTAATGAATCATTAATCAATATTATACTTGGCTAATGACTTGTCAATGAAGACGTTTGTGTACAATATGTAAATATCGTATTTAAATAATATAAAAAAGGAAAAAGAGGATGATTAAACTGATTTACGTCAAGGTTTTTCCACGTTTACCTATTATTTATGCGTCAGGATTATGCATGTATAATCATAAAATCACGCTAGCGTTAACTATGATTTTTAGTGTTTACTACTGTTTCATTATCGCCAGCAAAAAATCATCGAAATAACAGGCTATAAAGTGGGTCAGCAGTATTCCTGTCTATTTCGACGCACCACATAACCACCGATTTAACGAAAACCAATTACTCTTACAAATGACTGAATTTATCGTCTCGATACTGTAATGCGTAAAAATCAGAACGAATTCAACACGCACGTTTCGAAGACCGGCTTATCATCTAGATAAATTATTCATGCAAGGAATCATGGAAGTGTAACAGTGAAACTGCAAGGTGCAGATCTCACAGAAAGCAATTAATCACACGTTTACTGGATCCAGTCAACTATACTTTAAACTAATTTTCGTTCCCGTTTAATAAATTAAAAATATGATCAGTTCTTATGTTTTTGACTCGTGATTTAGTCAGTTAATATTGATGTAATATTTTAGTTAGTAGATATTAATCTTGAAACACTATAATGAAATATTACTATACTTTCTTATAAGTACCTACCAGTTATTGACCACTACTGTTTCTACTATGACCATCACTACAGTAATTTGCTTCTTTATAACGCAAAATATGGAATATTATATAAATGCATATAATTAATTGTATAAATTTTGATACTGTTCGAAATTTAAACGTTTGTGTTATATCTTACGCATACTTTCATGTTGATATTGTTGATAGTCCAAATTAAATTCTATAATATTTCAAAAATTACAAATAATTAATATGATAATAATAGAATTTGTCATTTATTAAAATAAGAACATTATTAACGATATAAAAATAAGAATTAATGCTTATATAATATTAATACCTATATAAAATTTCATTTGAATTATTGTATATCTCAAACTTTTGTTTTAAAAACGATTATTACTATAGCAAACGAAATTTCATTTCAAGTTTATAATAAATAAAACTCTATTTCTCTTTACGTAAATTAGTGATAACATTTATCACGAAATAATGAAACTGAAATTTTGTATTAATTTTATCACTAATAATTACTATAAAATATTGATTTTTTAAATACTAATTGATTTAACGTAATTTAATTATTAATCAGAGTATGAATTATAAAAATAAATTCTTGCGCGAGGGAATAATTTTATTTGAACTATTTTACAATTCTGTGGATGTACACATAAATTTACAAGTAAATTGTAACGTACGATTATTTTAATAAATTTCAATATTTAAAAAAACAGAGATGTGTGTGTTGAGAGCTGGAAATAGCAGTAAAGCACAGAAAGATGTTTATTTCTGTGACGCAACGTGTACAAAATTTTGATACAGGTAACGTTGTTTTCGAACAGATCGAAGGAGAAACCGAGGTCTGATTATTTCACTGGTCGGAGTAAGTTTTTACGATTTGCCCCTTGTTCGCCCAGTTTTTCCTCATTGCACTCCTCGTCCAGAAGACCTCGAGGGCCGTTTGCCGTCGGCGACGGTCAACGACCGGAAAATACTTGCAGATCATGAAGAAGAAAATGCTGAAGAAGAAGACTGGCAAAGCACTACTCATGATTGAGACTTTGATGGAAGTCACTAGGTATTCAACGACCTGCAGACCCACATTTTCACTTCGCTTCTTATGAAGTCCTGTTGGATCTCTGCTAATATGATAATTAAGTGTATTTTAAGTTCGAAATTTTTTACAGCATTCAAAATTTGATATAACTTATTTATGAACTGATTGTATGATTTCAATCAATACGATCGATCAGTTTCAATGATTTTTGTTGTAAAATTGTACGTACGAATTCTATGTACTTTAATGTATTTTAAGAATTTGTGTTGTTTCCGTTTTTTTGATAACAATTATGCAGCGGTGAATTTAAAATATAAATCTCAGAGTTGAAACGCATTATAATTAGAATATCAGTGTTTAAGTACTTATAAATAGAATAAATATTACGCAACGCTATAGTTAATCGACTAAAAGAAATATCATGCAAATTAAATTGATACCTATAGAATTATAAATGTAACTTAGAAGGAAAGCGACATTTAAAAAACAAATACTTGTAGCTCGTAACATAAGATATTTAAAGAAAAAATAAACATAATTAGGATCTAAACGAAAAATCCTTTGTAAGAAATGCAATAATTTTAAATAAAGCTGTGCAACAAATTATATAATAACCATACAATAACTCTATAATAATTTTCAATATCAAAATTATTTCACATATCATTATTATTTCACATATCAATATTTTACAAAATGTATATGATAGTTCATCGATTAAGCTATAAATAGATAAGAAGCGCTATAACTTTTAAAGGACAGGCTACAAAATAATAAATCGCAATTTTTTTAGCGCAAATAGTAACATCATTCAGTTTGCATGATATACAAATATATAAATAAAATATTAAAGTACGGTTTAGTGAATTTAATTTAATTACATCTTGCTTTTTCTCAGTTGCTATTATAATAAATATGCGAAAAAAATAAATGTAGTTAGATAGAAACCTTCAGATTTATCGCTGATAGATACATGAACTATAGAAAAGTGAAAACAAAACGTCTATACAATAAATGCAGTTATTTACATTTGCTAAATCTTCGAGTAATTTATTACCTGATTCTTCGGGGAATCTCATCTAATGCATACTAGGAATTTGAAATATCAATGAAAATCTAAAGATAAATTACAATACTTATATGAATAAATAATTCATGAAATCTTAATTCTTTATTATTTCATACTAATTCGTTTACCAGTCGTAATTTATATTATATTACAGAATCACACAAAAAATCTGTTCTACCAAACTTACCAAACTTTCATTTCATTTATACGGTAATTGTTTCCTTATATTACTGCGTAATTGTTATATTTAATGCTGCTGTAATTTTTGAACGCGTTACTTATTCTGTTCTTTCTTCTTGCTCGCAATACTTACATTTTCTAAATTAGTTTATGGAAATAATACAATGCACGTTGAAAACGAAAGCAGACTTAAAATTTCATGAACAATTAACATGGTACATTTTTTTTTAATTTCTGTACTATCAAAACACCTTCGACGTTTCTGGACGTATAGATCAAATAAATTTTTGTTTATTTCTATACTAATGTTCGATGAGGTAAATGATGAGAAAGAATTTAACAGCGTGTGATCACAACTTGAAACTACGGATACGGATCACGTATTCGCAGCAGCACGGAACCTATCACCTAGTCTCGGAGATTTGACTCCGTTTCGGCGCGGATTTCGTTCCGCACGCGCGCGCGTGCTCATTCCTTCCTGACAGTCTTGGAAAAATAGAGAAAAGAATCGAAACCTTACCGTTATGTTCACCCAACTCGCGCCATAATTACAGCATGGACTTGCTACTTGCAAGATGTATACAACCATAGTCAGCGATATAGTGTGCACAGTTTAGACCATGCCACAGAAACAGCACACTCGTTTCTTTTAGTAATTACATGAAATTGAATCGTGCCTATCTATCAACGTTCGACGCGTGTAATTATTCATCTCTGTTTTACCTTGCGTGTGACATTAATTATCGCCGTGCAAATGTATATTGCATGCTTAGTACTGAAATAGCTATCTAGATGTTAATGTCACTCCTTTAGAAACTATAGCGTGTCGCTAATGTCTTGATTATCGAACGTATTATATCATCAATTGCAACGAATTGTGAACTATTAACCAAGTGTTTATTAATATTTGTGTTTATTAATTATGGAGTAATATAAAGATGCAATTTTTCAAAATACCGTTTCTTCATAGAAGAAAATTATCATTTAAGAGACGTAAAAATTTGTAACACGGTATAAGAGTCGGTATAAAAGTCGTACAGGAGCTGGACGAAGAAGTTCTTTTATATTGGTAAAATTTTTAAATAATCTATCGCATTCATATTAAATCTATCAAAGCAAACTAGCGAAGATATAATTTTCTCACCGTCTCATTCATAATTTTCTTTAATGCAACATATGTAAAAGAACAAATAAGTACAAGTACGTAAGGATGTACATAGCGCCCGCATTTCGAGCAAACGAAAACGAATAGTTCGCGTGTAAATGAAGTTTCATAAATGAGCAGGTATTTTCATCCAGTCTCCACGCAGATTCAGTATAGAGTCGTGGTATCGGAGGCGTAATTAAACCGGTCTTCCACTTTATCACGGATTATATTAGTAATAGTAATCACTACTCGGTTCAATATCTTGCCTCAAGTTGCAGCTGTTCAGAATAATTATACTTCGTTCTTTGATCATTGTTGGGTTAATTATTGTGACGTGACGTGGTATCTACTACTTTATGGTTTTAACAGAGCAACAAAAACAATTCTGTTTTTCTTTGTCTAACTAGATTTTCCGCGAGAATGGCAACAGCCTTTCAAGGTCAGCGCAGGGTCGAGTTAAAGATTTCGCAGTACCGATGATCGATTATCTGATTATCATAAATACAGGTACCTCGTAGATCGTAGAAATTAATAGACCAACACGCATTAAAGGTAACGTGCAATGCACACAGCATGTAAAATGATGCTCGTTAACGCGTTGCGCTCTCCCCTTTTAACGATGAACATCAATCAGGAATAGAACCTGCGATTATTTCCTGGAAATCCTGAGATTTTATTAAAAGCAAACCTGTTTACTATTTTTTCATTTATTCGGTACTTGATACATGTTACATAAATCGGCGATTAAGATGACGAACGTTACGTTGTAACAAACTAATTGAATATGATTCCACGTATATGTTATAAAAGTCGTTGAATTTTTTGCGAATATTTTGGGCAGCATATAACTTAAAACATCTTCGTTGTTATATTCTATTTGGTTTATTTCCCCCTGAAAATAGAGAATTGCGTTATAACCAACAGTAAATAATTAGCACAACATATAGTATTGAATAAGTAATAGAAGTTTAATACATACCAGCTGGAACCTGCTTTCGCTGAAGCTGAAGCATATGAATTTCCACCACCGCCGCTACAATAATATAAAATCACAAGATGTTATTTCAAATATTTCGAAAATGGTATTATATAATAATATAACTTTTACGACTTTAATATAACTTTCATTAGAATGGGCAATACGATTTTTTAATCCATATTTGTTATTTTTCAGACAAAAATAATTTAGTTTAAATGGAGCCTCGTTCAGTTCAGTCAAGTTGAATTTAAACTTCTTAGAAAAGTTAGAAGTTCTAAAGAACAATATATTAAAAACGAAAAGTCAACTTTGCAAAGTAGGATTGTTGAAAGACGTCATCCTGTCATATTTGGTGCTCTCTTAAAAGAGTTAAGAGTTAAGTATAGAAAATGCTATAGAGATTATGTCAGAATTTTCGTAGAAAAGTTTGACTATTTGCTTAATATAATTGAACACAAGTTTTAAAATAATCTTGGTTTACCATCAATTAGAACAAAAGTAGAAACAACGTTACGTTCCTGTCAAGTCAAAGAAAGGACAGTTAAGAGATTTACGCAGTGTCTATACCGGATATCGTGTTTGTAGCTTTTCAAATATTGAAACAGTCTCCTCCTTCGTGCCTTGAAAACTCTTATCGATGTATACAAATGTACTCAAGTAGAAATAGTTCGCAGAAAATTGTGAAATGAAGTTCTAATTAAACGTATGCATACCCAATAAAGTCATTTTTTTTTTCGAAAACTCATTTGTCAAAGTTTTATGCTAGAATTTTTTTCTATTTATTATTCAGTGCAGAAATATTTCTCTTTCATTTGTATCTACTAATGATGATGGTGTATCTTGCGTAAAATATTAATCTTCAGATGTATTTTCTCTGATCGAATGTTCTCTGCACTACAATTTTTATTGTTCTTCGTTGCTTTTTAATGTTCTATTATTTTCTGATTTATTTAAAATATACAGGCTGTTCCAAAGTTTAATAATCGAACAGAAAATGTTATGTAAACATAAATCATTTGAAGCTTCTTCAAAAAATTATAGTAAAAATACAAAATGTAAGAAAAATAATTGGATTTTTATGTAACTTGCATAACAAGAATAATAAAACAAACAAATCTTCATGAGTGTGGTGAACGGTTCATTGAGAAGAAATAAAATCAAGATAAGCTAAATTGTGTAATAAATTCAAGTTGATGCTGTCAGTTTTGTATCGATAGGAACAGTCAATATTTTGAAATGCAATGTTAACAGTCAATGACCATGTTGATTGTAAACCTATTCTTATTTATAGCATAGTAACTGTAACGTGATCTTATTATTCCTTTTCGTATCGCTATTGCAACCTTTTAACAAGGCTGTAAATGACTTATATATTTCTGTTATGTTATGTCCATAAAATACTATGATAAAGTTTGGTAGTTAAACCCTGAAACATTCTATATAAAAACCTAATCTAAAGCCTATTTCAATAACTTCGGTATAAGCTCGTTTTTACCAATAAAAAAAGATAGCAGTATCAAATGAGCAGTCGATAGCAGTTAACAACAATACGAATGAGATAAGCAAAAATAATAGTATAATGAAAAATTCAATGAGTTACAAGTAAATTTGGTAAATACTTATTCTGAAATTTCTTCTTCTCTCTTTCTTATTTGTTGATACTCTTAGATACTATAATATTTTAAGAGATAATTTAATACTGTACCATGTGCTGCAACCACCGCCGCCAGATGGATATCCACCGCCTGCAACCGGTATAACAATAACGGGTATAGTGTCTATTTTTTGATATCCTATAAAAATCACCCAGCGTTAGAAGCGGAAGCGATGCGTTATTACTTTGTTATATAGCTTCATTAAATGCATTGTATCTTTTCGTAATAGTTTCAGAACAATATAAAATATATGGTACATATGATATGCCATATGCTTTCATTAATAATTTATCATTGTGTTCCATTGTACCACAGCATAATATAATTGCGCGTATGCTCACAATGCTGTTAATATGTTATAAATCGCATGCATAAAAATCTGAAGCATCAGTAACGCAATTGCAATAAACGCTTATTTGATAAGTTGCCAAATTATGAACCTGTTAAATTTCAAATACCAAGTAGCTGAAGCCTACTATACTATATCGTTAATTCTTACGATTAGCGGTAATTTGTTATTTTTGGTTATTGTTTCAATTCCAACACGTTGAAATATAGTTCAAATCCTGCGATCATTTTGTGTATCCTTATTAAAGGGCTCTGTTAATTCAATAACTTTGCACCAACATTGATATTTGTAGTAACAGGTGATACAGCTAATATTATTTATAAAATAAAAGAATAATTTATAAAATAAGCAGTTAAATTCTTATAATATCTATATCAATTTGTTACGTTTAACATTTAATGCCTTTTGTCGATTTGTCATAGTACCGAAACAATGGAATGTGATATTAACATGTTATTTTTTATTTTTTATTATTTCATCAAGTAAATATATTTTTTCGTGTATGTATGTTCTGGTTAAATTCGTTTAATATAAACTTCAATATATTCAAATGTTTTGAATACGAAAATATAATAGAAAAAAGGATACACACAAACGTATGTTACACGAGACACCGAACGTGTTAAGCGAAATTTTAAATCTACGTAATCTATATAATTCACAGATAATCACTGTTTAAAAAAATAAAATAATATTAAATTGTATCTTACCTCCTCCGCTGTTGGGATGACCTCCGTAACCTCCTCCGCTATGTCCTCCTCCTCCAGGGTATCCTCCTCCTCCACCAGGATACCCACCTCCACCTCCACCAGGATATCCACCTCCACCTCCACCAGGATATCCACCTCCACCTCCACCAGGATATCCGCCACCTCCACCAGGATATCCTCCACCTCCACCAGGATAGCCCCCTCCTCCACATCCTCCAGACCCGCAGCCACCTTTGTTGTATCCTCCTCCAGGATATCCTCCTCCACCACCACCTAATCCACCTCCACCTCCGAATCCTCCGCCACCTCCAAATCCGCCACCACCTCCGAATCCGCCTCCAAGTCCACCACCAGGATATCCGCCTCCCCCACATTTGACGCACAATGTTCTCCTCTTACGACTTTTGCTTAATTCATTTAATTTTGTTTTGAATGGATATAAGTTTCCTATATCATTTTTATAAAGCTTCACTTTAATGAGTTTGGCTTCATCGGTATTATTCATTTTTTCAACGTTCAAACCCTCGTTATCTCTTAATTCATCTGCAACTTCATCCAGATCCACTGGTACACCAGTGTCTTCCTCATTCTCGTCTACCTCGAAGATTAGTAGTACAGTTGCCAATGGATCTATTTTAATTGAATTATAGTTAGTTCATGGTAATTACTTTCTTCATAATATATATGATATCTCAATTGTTTCTATCGTGCATAGCTGTCAAAGAATCATAAATCATAGATGTAAATCAGTTCATTATTGTTTTACGTGGAATAGTATTCTATTAATCATTAACACATATCATAGCAGAGAGTAAGATTATAATTTAGGTAACTATGAAACTGAAAGATTGATGCTTGTAAGAATTGAGATACGTGATTAAATTCAAAATTTCTTAATATTAACTTCTACATTTCCAAAATTGATTTAATTGATAATATATATATTTAATATTTAATTTAAATGTTATAAAATGTTAATATTACGTATCATCGTAATGTTAATATAATGTATCATACAATATCAAATGCAATACATGCGTTTGACAGTTTTATTACTTTGTAAACTATTTCGTTAGCTATGCACGAAATTTTAAGTTAATCAATTTTTTACGCTTTTCTTCTTTTCCTTTTTTATATTTCATATAAAGTGTAATTCGTTTTTAGTTACCTGTTAGCTCTGGAGCATGTTGCATGACTTCATTTGTAAACATTTCTTCAGAAGTTTCACCACTAGCATTTTTCAATCCAAAAATATTTATAACGAAAACCATATACTGGTGTTCTTCTTTTTGCGGATAAGGAGGAGGTTTAAGTTCGGTCGATAAAGTAGTATCCTCGTCATTGGAAGATATTACTGCAGTCGATAATTCTTCTAAAGGTTTGTTACAAAAAAGCGATTACTATGTACCTTCATTTCAACCATATATGTGATAAAAATGATACAATAAAACACTTCTCATCTTCTCATCTTAAACAGAATTTTTATAACATGACGTTATATAGAACAAAATGATGATGTAAAATCTCTGAAATACTACAGATTATTCTACACCTTCTATTAAACAAAAGAATATAGACAACATACAGCCGGTAGAAGCGATACAGTGAAGTCGTAAATTAAAACGTTAAATGGTTAAACGGACACACCGATTGATTTAACCGCACTCACAGCCGTATATTGTACATGTCCCGTGACAACAACTGTCAAAGATTCATTGCTGCCGACCTACCTATTTGAAAGAAAGAAGTAGTTCTGAGTTAACGTTGTACGGTCTTGAATAAGGCTGGAAAACTTCATCTTCCCTAAATTAACTTAACTTAGATTTTCAAACATGTAAACTTTAACGTTTGACCGATATAACAACTACGTTTATATCGCTTCCACTGGCTTTACAATGCAATGCGGATAAAATAGAAAATTAAGCTTCTTAAAAAGATTATTGTTAGGTTCTCTAAAAGGTTTGTATATATGAACATGCAATATATATTTTCTCACCTGTAGCTGGTGCAGCCGATACGGCTGTAATAAGGAGAAGTAGGAGCAAGCCCCTAAAACTCCTAGTTGTTTCGTGATCCATTGTGGAGAGCTCGAAACTCTCAGATCACACTGTGCATCGGATCTTTCATCTTACTGCTTTTATAGCCATCGATCTTTATACACGCACTACTTCAAAGCAATTATATAACATTACGAGTAATGCGATGAGCCTCCTCCCCATCCTTTCCATTTACCTACTACCATTACAACTTCATATTTTTGGTTTTTCCGTGGGAATTCCAGTTTCACGCGTTCATGCGCACTGTAATGTTGTTTTCAAGTGAATTCAGTGTACTCGTTTATCGCTTTATCGATTATCACAAAAGTTAGTTAGGTGATACTGAAAGAAATGTAATTAGTGTCGAATCAGGAAACAATACACGCCAATAATCAAATCTTAAAAACTATCCTGTGAAATGTGTTTGTTCACGTGCATATATCGAATTTCTGAAAGCATCACGTGAACTATCTCGATAACATAACCTTCTCGTTGTGCCAAACAGATTAGTGAAATCAAAAGTATTTAACTATTCTATAGATTCTTCGAACGCGTTAAATAACATCAGCAGTTAAACTATGTTTGACCCTAATGAACGTATTATGTTTGATAAAATGTAGCATAAACTTTTTACGTCAGATATCAAGAAAGGACGTTAAAAAATAACATCTCCTAAAAATATAACGTTCCGTAATAAAAGAGCGTGCTGATAATATACATCAAGTTGATGAATCTTTTTACTTGTCAAATAACTTTCTGTCATAGAAACAGACGACAATTCTCCTTACGTTCTCTTGTGATTTTGACAAAGATTTAGTAATTTCTCCTGTCTATACATATATATTACTCTTTAAATAAAACGTACAAAAATTGCCTTTTGTTTTCCATTTAAAACTCTTGAGTTTGCCATTATTTCGATTGCATAATAAGTTAAATTTAAAATATCTGTGAAGTGAGCAGAAATGATTGAAAACTAGTATCCACGTTCGTATGGGTCTTTAAAGTTCATATAATCCTTTCTAAGAAAAAATGTAAAATTACGATGTAGAAACTTACTTCATATATGCATATACTGACAATAGTTGTTAACAACTTCTTTTTTTTTTCTTTTAATTAATAAGGATTGCATTTTATTCTAATACTCAAGGTCGAATTGAGTATCGTTATCTCGCGAGATGTTGGATGCAATAGCAAACGATCACTGTTTTCAAATAAACGATGTTTTTTAACATAACGATAAAATAAATATGTCGCAAATAATAATATTGTTTGCAAATAATTATTGTAAGGAATGATAAAAATAATGTTAGAAGATAATGATAATAATTGAATTAAGGTATATAAATTTAATAGTTAGACACTTCCGAAACATCGTAGTAGATGTTATAATTTATTCGATCGTAATCAATGATCCTAGTATGCACATATACATATTCATAGATCACTGGAAAAGGTCTAGTAATCTAACGATTATGTAGATCTGGATCTAGATCTAGTACTTACGTTAGTTTTACCGATTCTTGCTTCCTATATCTCGAATTTGTCGTACATTGTATTTATCATCATATCAATTTATCATCCCTTAATGTTACTAAAAAATGTTACAGTGGAATAATAAAATATTACAAAAGAAAATAATCGAATATTCCAATCTTGATGATAAATTCGTCATTATTATGTGTAAAGGTTGAAATCGGTGAAAGGTTGAAATGACTCGTAGTAACGATCATTAGAAGTTACAACGGCTTTGTTACAGTATTTGTTATCTGAATTGGAATACCGTGGTTGTTCGATAAACGCTTGTTATTAATTTTATGTGCTTCAAATACGCAAGTTACGATATTATTTTCAAAGAAAAACGTATATAGAGAAGCATAAACAGACAGATAAACATTCTCATGTAGAAATAGATATTAAAATGAGTAAATGGTATAGTGGACCTCGAGAAGGACAGAATACTAAATAAGCGTATGATTCACATAAATGCGCTACATGAATGCAATAAATATGCTTTTTACAGTATTATGATCGTTTTTACAACTGTTTGTGTCACGATTTATCTTTTTCGTGTTAAGAGCGTATTTTCACAAAATTATAATTCGCAAGAAATAACCCGATTTCGGAATTGTTAACTAAGAAAATATTTGATGATTTACACGTTACTATTTTTAAAATTCAATTCGACGAAATGTGCTTCCGATAAATATAAATTGGAACATGAATGCAGAATAATATAGTAAACAATTTTATTTAGTTTAAAGAATCACCAGAATTAGCCAGATTTTAAAGGTAGAATATTTTATATTAAAAAAATAAAAGTTCTAGTACATTTAAGGAACAGAATACAGAAATAAATAAAGGAAATAAAAATAACACAATGATGCAATAATAATACAATACAAAGAAAATACTTGCGCAACTTCTTAATTCACAGGAACGAACTTTTCCCCTTCTGTGAACAACAATGTAATTTGTGTTCATTTTGATGATATACAGAGATAGTCAAATAAGATACTAGGAAAACTGTAAATTGTATTTACATCTACAGCTGCGGTTCTTTTTGATTCGCGTCTACCTGATTGGTAATTTATGGAGATTCTTAAGCAAAATGGTGAGATCACTGTTTCATGTGATTCGTACGAATCGTAGAAGTTTAAAAGCTATCAGCCAAGTAATCGCATCATGTTCTTCCTGTTGATTGTTTTAGAATCTTAATCTTTCGTAACCTTGGCCTATAGAGATATCTATGAATAGTAAAGAATTCGATGAACACATTTCTCAATAAAGATTGAAAGGGGTAAAAGTTTCTGGAAAGTAACTAAAAACGTTTCAGTAATTTTGATATCTTTAAATGTTTTATTAAGTATGACACAATTTGGCATCTGTGACGGTTCATGTAATTTTTTTTTTTTTTTTTTTTAATATGCACTCTTTGATGAAATACCTTTCCAAGAGATTTATCGCAGCTTTAAAATGCTACTTGAATAAAAATGATAATAAATTGTTGTTTCGTTAATCTACAAGCGTAGAAAAAATCTGATTGCCCCTAACTATAATTGTGATTCACGCGATCACACCGTTTAATTCGTATTTATACTCAGCGTTCGTACTTTTCCACAATCCCATAAATCATTTTCCGATGTGCATCGTGACTGGCCAATTCCACTTTTTGCATTTATATATTCATTCAAGTACAAGAATGCACGACTGAATGATGAATGGTTGCGTGTAGGAAGCTACAACATTATTAATTATTAATCAATTAATTATTTTTATTTCTTAGGAATAAACATGCATACTTAAATAGTGTTAAGTCTTAATAAATAGTAAATAGTCGAGCAATTAGATATATACCGATGATTGTGAAAGTGACCTATGTCAAGAATCCAAAAAAAGACGAGTTCATCGGCTATTTTGCGTCGCGTCTATCGACGTCACAATAATCTGAAACTATCTCTACAAAGTAACAGAAACTGCATCATTGCAAAACTGTAAAATTGTCAAATGCAAAACTGTAAATGTCTCGGAGCAAAAAATACATGTATATTACTTAAGCCACTGTCGTAATCATCTGCGCGTGTAATAACGGCTAAAAGATTTTTCCCACGTACATATAAATAAAAAGAAAGGATGGAAGTTAAAATTATATATTTAAAAGTTCAATGAATCTTTCAACTAAAAATGTCCAAAAAGTAAATTTAGCAACGTACGAATAATTAACAGTATAGAGTGTTTTAGTTTATCCTTTTTAATTAATTTAGACTTTTAATTTATTGACTTCATCTGCAAAAAGGTAACCAAATTCTTAAATCGTCACTTTTCACGATACAGCGATAAAGAAAATTTAAACAATGTATTTTAATTCGTATAAAGGCATAACAACATAAAAAGGTATAATATTATAATTTACAAGAAACATCGTTTTTTTTTACTCTTCGCTTTATGATTCATAGCTCCATTACCATTAATCTTATGAATGCTCATCACAAGTGTTATAATAATTATTTCAGCAACAAAATCAACATACATATATTTTTATATTTTATACATGAATTTTATTTATCTTAATCAGAGATTCATATTAAAACTCATATTCCCTTCTCAGGAAAGGTAACATACGATTGGTAATGATTAAAAAAGACAATTGTACACATTATACGATATATCCATTTTCCGTGTTAATTCTACCAAATGTGCTACTGGTAACATACTAATTGTTTTCCTATATGGAAACAAAATTCTTGGAAGCTGAATCTGATACAAAGTTTACTAGTTTGTTCACTGACACTGATGTGCAATGTACAGCATAATATGCGCGGTATATACCGATATGCAATTAGAGAGACAACTAGTAAATTAGTCGTTTCACCCACGGTCGGGGATTTTCTAAATTACCGGTAATATAGCCACATCGGATGACGTCCGCCAGCAGAACGAATCACTTAAAACAATTACCTACGCTATTGCATACCGCATAAGCATGAAATAAGTGTATTTTATTGGAAATAATTCAGTGTTAAAATATGATGTAAATAATCGCGTTACATAAAGCTGTTATTAGTAAAATATTTCCTCTTATACATCGTTAAGTATTTTATTAACACGCTCTTTAAATATATGTTCCTAATAGTTGAGGAAAATGAAATAAGGAGGTTTCGAACGTGGGTGTCGAAATTACTGTATCAATATTCCCGACAGCTCAGTAAACAAACTGCTACAAATTTTAAGCTAGCACACTTATAATTTATTTGTCATCGATGAATTTAGACTATAACGCAAATACATTTGCGCAGCCTGCTTAGAGTTTTATTGATACTTCAAACTGACAAGCTTCTACGATTCTGAGCAGTAACAATATTTAGCTACACATTTTTCAACTGTGTGACGAAAACTGTAGTTTGCGTTTTCGTTCTCTCGTTGTATATTTGTCCCGTTCCTATAACTTGTTTCTTGATATTTTCAGAATTTATAACTTTTGAACGAATGTAATAGAATGGAAATTTTACAAGCGTCATAGGTCACACGATTAAATTTTCATTAATAATTACACAATATGTTTAGTTCAAGAAAGAAAGAGTTTCTTATATTTCAAAAGTTCCATACATACGATTGGTAATTTTTTTTTTTTTAGGAAATTTTAAAAATAATGGTAAGTACTTTTTAATACAACTTTAATTAAGTTGTAATTAATAACTAATAAATATTTCAATAAAGACAAATTGCAAGCAAGGGCTAAAACTTTAGGATCGAAATATATTGACGAAATGCGTATATACTGTAAATGTTTGTTTTAAATATGAACTTTTGTACCCCTTTTGATTTACACTTATAAGTATAAATTAGGAGAAATTATCAGTGTATATATTTAATAAACATGCAATTATATCAATATGTATATTTAACACTATTATATTAAATTAAACAAGAAATAAAAAACAATCAAATTCTACAAAAAAAAAAAAGAAATACAAAACGATACTTATTCTTGGAATACGAGAAAAGAAATTCTGAATCCAGCACTTAGAATTTTCAAGAAAAACAAAACGCTCTGGATACCTGAGTCACGTCCTTTATTAGATGACTTGAAACAATGAATATAAAGAAATTCGTAGGAAAAACCTAGAATTTTTAAGCGTGTATGAAATTCGTTGGTAATTATTTTAAACAATATGTGTCGATGATTATGTAAAACATAACAACCTTCTAGAGTCAATTATTTTTAATTCGTTATTTAAATAACACACAAATTGTTATTAACGCCTTTTTGGATATTGCTTCAACATTGCCTCTAAATAAGTCATCGAAAGCTGAACTATACCGTAGAAATCTCCTTTCGATATCATTATATCTTTGTTCAAGTATCTGTCATAGATGTTTTGCTTCTAATGTTTATTCATATGTAGTGTTTATTCATCATATGAAAAATATGAAAGTACGTATTATGTGTTAAATGGGTTTAATTTATATAATATGTTGAATTTTGCGTACCTATTGCCTACAAAAGTTGCTTCATTCGTAATTATTCCAAGATGGAATCGATAAAATAAGAATTATCACTTTAACACTATTATAGATATTATTTTACATATAGTAGTTTCAACTTTTAAAAACTCAAATTCTATTAATTGCAAATCATTAGGTAAGAAAAAATGATTAATACTGTAAAAATTTTATAATTATTGTTTTTGATTGTACTTATTTTATAACTATTGAAATAATTATAGGAAGGTTTATGAACATAAATATTCATTCTATAGATATATTACGTATACTCAGTTCTAAATTGTCTTCAATTCTTTTGGCATTTTGATTGGTTTGCGTGTATATTCTTAAGTTGTTTCTAAACACATATTATTATTATTCATGAAGAAATATTTCATACAGTCTCCAAAATAGAACTTGTCAAGGAAGCTTTTATTTCAGTCTAGGATATAATCATTTTCCCGATACGTCACTGTCTATTGCTATTCTTGTAGATTCCGGAACTGTATTAAAATCCTATTACTTGAAAAGGATGACCGCTTTTGGATGATAAGAAAATTATCTTGATACGTATGAATATATCAATAATAAATATATAATATATAATAATATATAGTAATAAGTCAATTAACCAGAAAAATTATCTTATGTTTTTGGGAAATAACATTTTTATACAATAATTGAAGATAAAATGGATTTTAAAATTGGAATGAATCAACTATTATTTAAATATACATTCCTTTTGTTTTTCTAATTCTACTATTAATAATTAAATACAGAGGTGTTACTGAAGTATAAAAAATACTTTAAAGAACCTTCTGTTACTATATTAACGCACCATGTATACTTTTTACGAGTCTCTCATAGTGAATAATCGTGGTGTTATGACGTTATAACCTTGAATTCAACTGGCGAATATATACATATCTTTACGTATCCTTAGACAATGAAATTATTAATACTGATCCAAATATTATTTATAATTGTTTTGCTATTATTGCCATTTTTGTCTTATCTTAATCAATTTTTTAATGTTTAGAAGAAATCTTTACAAGGCTAATGCTTCGATGATAAAAAATTACAAATTTTGAGTATATACTGTTACAGTACTTAAAAAGAAAAATAAATATCATACATTGCAACTAAAACTTTCTTACATGTTTATTAATAGCTATTTCACTATATCTAAGCATACATAATTTTATGTTTCCATCTTGCAAGGTTTTAAGTTATTTTAATTTTTCACGTTTATATTGTACTACGACAATATTATAAAGTAACTTTTAAAATAAAGTATTTCAAAATATAATTTGCCTCCTTTTTAGTGTTCGCGCTTCTTAGTTGAAATATTAAATATAATTATATTTACAAATGTAAATAAATTAGAGGTTGTAACTAAATTAAAATAAACTAATTGAAAATTAGAAGATTTTATAAGCTATCAAGATATACATTAATAGTATTATTGATATCATTTGATTTCCTTTTACTCTAACACGAACGAGGTGCAGAATTTATATATCACCACAGAAAAAGTACAAGACAGATCTGCCACCTTATAAGTTTTCGAATCTCATATTCTGAAATACCAATTGTGCAAAACATCAGACGTTCTGTCATGCCCTCTATCTTTTAAAGTATCTACATAGTATATTTGGATGCATGTAAATATTATTACATAGGAATTATGTACATATACGTATTGAATCAATTAGCAAAATCAACAAACTCAACGGATGTAAAATTTTTATTTTACATTTGTTTATTTCTGGAGAAATATGTATATTATATTGCGTTCTTAGGATTCATGCCGATTGCAATACAATCACTGGAGATTTTATATCCTGATTGGTCAACTGTCGTCGAGTTCGTTTGTGGCTCTATCTTGACAATACTCACAAAGGATATAACCTAACAAACACGAAGATGGTACCCCGCTGGGGGTAGCCACCCACATGTTATATTATTATACCACTAAGCTATATTATTTTACCAAATGTCCTACTGGACAAATTGTAAAATTTAAATAAATAAATAATAAAAAAAATCTTTACAATATATTGATAATGGAAAATATGTAATTATAAACTAACTTCATTTAATCTACATATCCTATATATTGATCATATATACTCTTAAAATAAAAAACATTTCACCGTAAAATGTAGTATCGGAGGCAAATGAATAGATAAGAAACTTTTTAACTTCTTCTTTTATACAATTTCGGAAAAGATTCATCGTGAATGATATGTACTATAACAGAGGATTGATTATGATCTATGAATTTTTTAATTTATAGGAATTATTTAATTTATTTTTTAATTTAATTTTTTAATTTATAGAGTGAGAAAAGTTGTTAACGCAGTTAATTGTCACTTGAGCTTGAACTTCGATAACAATATATACGACACTGCATAATACCAAATAGACGATCGACTAAATCCGGATCGAATAAATCATACGTAAGTTCGAAGTTTCGAAGGATGAACGAGGTGAAATAAAATTATGTTGAATACAATGGGGCAGATAAATATACTAATATGCATGTTCATAATAACGTAATATTAATTTAATTTAGTTAATATTAACGTCGAGAGACGTCAATCGACATCTTGTGTTTTTCAAATATTACCGACAGCAGACGTGTTTTATTTTTTCAAGCGTTGCTGCATTTTCCATTTACATATTTACCTTGCAAAATTGTACGAAAAGCGAGACTACATACATTTAGTATTTTTTAATTGTTAATTTAATACTATTTTTTATTTTTAAACGAAATGTAGACAGACTGTTACCCTAGTTCATAACTGTTTTAACTTAATTTTTCGAAAAATGTAATTAACAAATCCACGTATGTCTTATATACGTAAAAAATACATATTCACGATAATACGATGAAAGTTCAGCTTAAAACGCAATATCTTAGCTAGAAAGCAACATTCAGTTCTTTCAAATTCTACCTCCAAACAATAATATTAATCTTCATAAATTTCAAACTCAGTCTTCTCAGTTTAGGAGTTAGTGAAAACAGAACAGTTAAGAACTAAAGCGATGAATTGATAAAACTTAATTTAGTTACAAAATTATACAATTTAATGTATGTTATATTTATAAAGATTATAGAAATAAAAACAAGAGAAGATAATGCCTACTCAAAAATAGAACATGAATATAATTCTACAACAAAGATATACAAATTTCATTCTTCGATACGCAATACATCATACAAGAGCTAGTACGATAGCTCGTACGATTAATAACATTATTTCAAACAATTGTATAAATAATCGACCGACATATTAATAAATCGCGTATTTAATTGTAAAAATAAATTTACATGCTATCGTTGATTATTTTAACATACATATCATTTTCTTTGTTCCCCGTGGTCGATAGAAACGGATGATTCGAAGTTTGTTGAAATTTGCATGTGGTGTGCAGTTTAACAAAAAACCTTCTCAACGAATCACTTGGTATCGAACACCAAAATCTATGTATTTTCAACAAAAAAATTAGAACTGCTAACTAATTAAAGATGTGATTCACTACGAAGACTAACTGACTAACGAAATGACAACGAGTGATAGACGAAAAAAAACTAGTGATGTTCGAAAAGCGACTAACTTATACCTAAAAGCGACCAACCCTTAGTCACCTCGTTGCAGTGCAATCGTGGCAAGATATGTCCTTGGAGCAGGGGTGAAGGAGCTGACCGCTGGTGAACGGCGCAGCGGCTTAGCAACAGGATGATCCCGCTAGGTCAAGACTCGACACTACGAAGTACCGAGAACCGTTAGGCTCGGAACCGAGCATCTGGATTCCAGAAGATCCTTTGGGATGCGACTTTATGATACTTCGCTAGCATGGAACCGAACAATGACCGACCTCTAACAAACGACTTTTGACTAAGTGCCGAATGTAGGCTTATTGCAAAGAAACTTGCTGAATAACAAAATAAAAATTACAGTCCCGAACAGATTTAAATATTTATAGCCTACTGAATTAATTATTATCAAAACAAATTTATCAGAGTTTTCGCGTACTTTTATGCGGTAATATATGTATGTATATACATATAAATTTAGTGCGTATGTTTAGTGTGCGTATATACATACATTTAGTGTATGTATATGTAGGCATATATACCCACACACTAAATGTACATACAGGAAGAACAAGTCGGACTACGCAACCTTCTGAAAGCATCTTCGAGAAAGATGAACTTATTGAAGGAGGAAGTTACAATAGTACGAAGATTGACAATTTTTCGACGAAAATTGAATGACTCTTTAATTTTATTGCATATTCCATTTTCGATCGCGAATAATCGAATTAATTATCAATATTATATGTTAGGTTTATGTTATATATTAATTACTAATATTATGTTAATTAGCAATTTCATATTATTAATATCCAAAAGCGGTGGTGTACAAAGAAATTTAACCAATATAGAAAGAATTTTGTGTGTGTGTGAGTGTGTGCGCGCGCGCGTGCGTGTAGTATTCGCAATTGCAATAAAATTCATAATATGGAATAGTGTCACGTATGTGTATCTATTCGAATTTTCTAATATACAACGTAATTAAGTAACTGAAAATATATAGGCGACTCACGGTAAAGTACCCTAGACATAGTGAAAGTCTCGGCCTCGCCACATGACTCGAAACCAGATGAGGCAGTCTCAATATGTATCATGTTACCTACTTACACTTAATCGCAATTTTAAGATAAGTAAATGGCATTCCAATATCTTTCTATGCAATAGGAGAAAATTAAAAAGAAAGTATTGAGATGAAAAGCAAAAGAAAGAATATTCTTACATATGACCATTACAGAAATGTTTGATAAATATGATTAAAATATTTTTAAAGTTATCCACACACAATGTACAAAAAATTTTTATTACATTTTCTTGTATCGAGAGAAAAAGAACACTGTAACACGAGAAACTATATCTGCAGAAGAACGTCTGATAACTACGCTTAAATATTTAGTTACCGAATGAAGTTACGAAGCTCACAAATTTTCCTGCACTATATCGTTATAGTTCTTATATCAAATATTTCCAGAAACCTGGTGAATAGTACAAATTTTCAAAAGAAAACTATATTATTAATGATTTCTTAAAGAATTTTTTATTTACATGTTTTACCAAATTTCTTGAATTATGGGATTTAAATTCTATTAAAACAAATATCTCTTAGTTCAGCTTTAACGTTCAATATAAATATTATACCTATATGCATATATGAATATATGTATATTTTTTATATTCGAAAATTTTCACAAAATTGTAAAATACATGATGGTGATTACTCCGATTTTTAAAATGACAGGTCATACTCAGAAAAATTTGCTATGTAGGTCGCATGTGCGTAGGACATACTAAACAATTTTCATTCAATTTACCTAATTTTGCATAATATATAATATCATTGATAAGTTTCTCTGCTATTATTCTTTGTTGCTCGTTTAATTCTCTAAGGTCACAGGCAATCTTTTTGCCAGTAATATCAAAAATATCTTCTCGGACGTGTGTATTAGATATTGCATCCTTTGAAATTTTATGAGCAAGTTCAACCGGTTGACTTTTCTTATCTTTGCACTTCCTTTTTCGTTTGAATACATTTCTTGTCATTGAAGGAGTTGTTGATAAAGAAGAACTTAATCTAGTTGATACTTCCGGAGATGAAGATAACATATTTCCTCCTGTATCGACATCGTCTTGTTCCTGAAATAGATAAGGACATGTGCATACATACATTTCTTCATTTTTTAGGCTTACGATTAGAGCAGAAATGACAATCGATTCCAGGCACACGTTGAAGGGGGCGAGACTATAGCCCCGGGCCTTGTCTCCTCAGGGGCTTCGCTATTCGAGAAAAATGCATTTTATTTTATGAGTATAACGGGCGAATTATGTTAAGAAAAATTTTAAAAATAACAACTATGTCATAAAATTGTATACTAAGAAATTTATATATAATTGATTACAACGTAAATTTCATATCACGCTTACGTAAATTTATTTCACTTTAAGTCCCCTCCCCCTTCTTTTTCTACTAAAGAAATCGATATACTTAGGCCTCAGAAACATTAATCTAGCCTTGATCGATTCTCAATCCTTATAATAAACTAATGAATGTGTTATAGCAATTGATATAAACATATGTACATAGTAAAATTAGCTAGTAGTTCATATCATATCACAACAATTATAAGGGAACATCTATTATTATTGTACCAGAAACCATCAATGCAATGTATGAACTTGTAACGATTCATGTAAATAAAGACGGAAGAATTTTACAGAAGACAAAATTGTATCAAAAGTTCGCTAACAAAATTAAATTTATCCAATCTTACAATACTCAAAGAAAAAAAATTTTATCATATCATGTACATTTGTGGATGATCAAGCTCCTTCATGAGTAAAGGAGAAGGCAAATTTTAACAAGACGACATAAAATATTTAATTATGAGCTTAGAATTAGTACGGCTCACTGTAATGGAAACGCATTTGATGGCTTCAGTGTTTGATATTTTTAATCCTCTAATACAGAGGAACAAAGGTATTGACACAAATTAGCTTTTCTTGTGAAACCCTTTCACAGCTTCTAAAAAAAACGTGACTCTATCTAATTTTTTTGTAAAATATAACTTTCTAGGATTTAAAATTGTTATGATATCAATCCCAGTTCTTAGAACTATCATGTATAACATTTATTTTGAATAACTGCTACGAGAAACAAAGTATTGTTTCGCTTATGGTTTCTATGTCGCTCCTAGATTAATTTCTTTAGTTCTAATAATTGGTTCCAAAACAGTTATGAAGTCGATTTTTGCATCGATTTTTTAATAATTAATATCATATGTTTCATATGATATTTTAATTTTAAAGTCAAAAGTTATGTGTATATTTTACAAAAGAGATTGTGTATATTTTATACATAAATTTACAGGAAATTTTGTAGGAAAAGCTGATCTGTGCAAATACTTTTGTTCATTATTATATGTACTGACATTTAACATGTGAATGCCACTGTAGTAATTAATAAACTATCGCTTATTAAACAATTTTTAAAGTGGCATGCATAAAATAAATATCTTATTACTCATTAATATCTGGACAAATTAGTCGATTTGCAGTAGTAGTATGCACCTTTTACCGAATTGAATACGTTCATTATGCACGACGCGCACATTCGAATCGGATGAGCACATACTTTTAAATTATGTACGGTATCGACTTAAATGTGTCAAATGAACTAAAAATCTTGAAATTACGAAGAAATATTTCATAATAATTCATATTAAACACATATATGAAGTGTTGTATGGAAATTTTTTGTTAGCATACAGCATTGTACGAAATGAAAATTAGATTCACAATGAACACGTTATCGGTAGCATATTGTAATTAAATAGTGCAATATAATTAAATTATATTATAATTAAATAGTACAATATAATTAAATTATATTATAATTAAATTAAAATATAATTAAATTAAAATATAATTAAGTTACTGAAATATAATATTATTCGCATAAATTTGTCTACTCGCATTAAGTATCATATCTTAGATATCACTGTAATGTCTATAGTTTTATCAGTTCAGAAAAACCTTCTTTATCTAAACTATTCGTATTTTAATTTTATGACATAATAATATTTTATTGTACATAACTGTATTGATCACAAAAAAAATTAAATCATTGCAAATCCATCTAACTATAATTTTATTAAATTGCATCCTGTCAAAAGCAAACATGTGTTCGGATGCATTCGAACAGTAGTGTATGTGTATATATATGTCCTCCCTTATATGAAGATAACGTAAATACACATTCAGAGGAATAGAAAAAATTATAAAAGTGTTGATACTCTTACAACGAACAGCATGAATTTTTAATTTTTCTTCGCGGGAAGTCGAGAAAATTTAAAAAATGATTTTAATAATGACGAAGCTGTAAGTTTGAAAAAGAGAATAATGTTTATACGGATTAGATTAATTAAATATTGTGTATAAATATATGAATAAAATAACTGAGCAAAAAATAATTAACTTTTACTTAAAGGATACTAAAAAATAATTACTTACCATATTATCATTGCATTCAGTTTTCAAATTAATACTAACATCACTAAGGTTTTCTGTATCTCTCCCTGGATCACAGTCTGTTATAAAACTTAAAATATCGAAGTACCAGAGGCTTGGTATATATACATTTTTTGTTGATCTCGACTGTTTGACTTTTTTCAATTCTCTTCTAAAACTGCACCGCAAATTGTGTATTTTTTTATTAACGAAATCTTTATCTGACAAAGGATTTATTTCTTTACATTTTTCGATCAAAACATCTATTGCATCATTTCTTAAATTTCTGTCCACATATGATTTTGACCTTATATCCCACAAACAAGGAAGACTCTTATATAATGCAATAAATTCTGTCCAGAATGTGTGATTTTCTATTGCACTCATATCTTCTTACAGAGGTTGCTACTAGAAGTTACAGATGTTTTAAGTTTTAACAACGGCGTCGCGACCTTACTTCCGTGCTACTCTCGTATAGAAGCTGAGATCTGTCTCGAGGTAAATTCCCGTCTCCCGTCCGCGGCAGACTCATAGCGATTGCCTCAACGATATGTCATGCAACCTGATACATCACTACACACGCTACATGCGGCGAGGCAAGTCTCTACTTGAGACGCGACACTGGCTGCGGTGAACGTGGCAACACCGCCTCTTGCAAGCATCGATAGTTCAACTCTCAATGCTTAGAAGTCTTATAGTGCAGTTTATTGACAGATTGTGTAATTAACGTTTTTCTAAAAAAAATTCAACTAAATATACACAATATTTTTTAAATAATCATATATAAATAATACACACACAAATACTATAAGCATGTAAAAGTAATATATATATATATAAGCATTTTAGTTTTTGTGAACATTGTATTCATATTTTTTTGTGGTTCTTAGGAAGATTCGATGTTGCGACGCTTGTATTTAAATTACTTATGTATATTGATTCTGAGTAAATATAAATATAAAACAAATTTAAACTAACTTATAATGTTAAATTACAGTAATGATATAACTACAGGTATAAAAAATGGATGAAGAAGCACATCAGATGGTAGGGACATAAAAAGAACAACATTACTAATACTAATTGTAAACACAAAAGTTTAATGAATACATAAATAAAAATGAGTAAACATAACTCAATATAAAACAATGAGAACAACAATGATAACAATCAGAAGACTTTTGAAATCAATTATAACACTAAAGTATATTATATTACATTATATTAGTAATTAATAAACATAAGTAACAGTATTACGTAGCTTTTTCTTATTAAAATCTTATAAATTAATAATACCACGATATTGCTCTAGTTCTAAGGGAAACCACTATAGTATTTCAAATTGAAATAATTATGATGTATAATTGTTATTTCTCAAAAAATTAAGAAATTCTGCTGTTTAAAATTAAGAAAATAAGATTCAAAGATATGAGAAAGTTATACTTTTTAATGGTGTATTTGAAAATATTTTACTAAGATTTTATAAGAAAACTTATAAAGAATTATAAAAACTACCTCCTACTTTTCTTAGTTCCAAGCATAGTTTTCAATGCATATATTACTATAAAGAAAGGATTATAAAATATATAGGCATTGAATCATTTAATCCTATGTGAGTATTTAATGCATACGTACTTCAAAGATAAACTTCAAGATAAACAAATTCATGTATGATGTACTTGCAATTGGTGATATACAGTCATCTACAAAAATGATCATATACTTTATAAAAGAACTACTTTTATTTTAATAAAAAAAATATGGTATTGTATAATAATATATTCATTTTTAGCGTATAAAACAATAATAAAATAGTTCTTAGTCATCCTGGAATACACATTAGTCTCCAGTGAAATTTTGTAGTATTTTATTTTGATAAGAATAATCTTTCTATAAAATATAGAAAAACTTTTATGGTTAATAGTAAATCTCATTATGTAAAGTTTTGAGAACTTTGTAGAATTCAATAGTAGAGGAATTCATTGCAGAATACTACAGCAAAAGCATTAAAATAAAATATATCGAATAACTATTGGACAATTTTGACTTTAAATTGGACGAAATAATGTTATAAAAAAGAACAGTAATAAACATCAACCAACTGACATAAATAGGAAACAAACCTGCACTGTGTTACACACACACTATTGCACATTCTGTTGCACTGTATTATAATTGTTTCATTATATTATTGTTTATTGCTATTTTCTATGATAATATATATATATTACTAACATTATTACAAATAAATATTTCATAAAATCGCGGGAAGTCATACTGATTAGGTTATGTTTACATTAAGGCTGGACTCTCACCGTTGCCAGATTTATATTCAACGCAGTTGAGATTATTAGAACTGTGATGCGGAGAACGTTACAATCAATGCTCTACAATAGCCCAAAGGAAGTCACCGCAAAGATAATTATCATCGCCCGTGGAAGACATCAAGACTGCAAAAAATGTTTAACAAAGAATTAAATATCATAATTTATTAGTAAAAACACAGTATTGAAAACAAAATAGTAAGAACTTAAAATATGAATAATAATAAAGATTAAATAATAAATGATACAACTAGAATTCTAATATAAAAATAAAATTATTATCTAGATTTTGTTTCAGAAATATAAGAGAATAAATATTCATAATTTTTATAATGATTGATCATTTTTACTTTTTCATTGACAATAATTAAAACACAGAACATTGAAGTTCAATAAAACATAATTCAAAAGATCGCTCGAAGCAAGTTAATTGTAACATTGAAAACAAATATTTAAAAAAATAATATATACGTATATAAAAAGGAAAATATATTTATTTGCATGATATATTCGTCTTAGAAACGACTGAATATCGAAACATTCCATCAAATCAAACTAAGTGCTTTCCTATTGAAATCAAGTAACGAATATCTATAAAATAAAATAATAAATATTAAAATAATATATTTTCCGAATACATTGTTATTTAAGTAATATTATTTAAGATAAAGATACAAGGCAAATAACAAATAAAATAAACATATTAGTCGTTAGACTATGCTTGCAATAAACGTATCATAAACATAATCTACAGACATCTCTTGTTATACATATGATACTATCTTAAACACTTAAGTTTAACATTCATATTTCATTTGTTTAAGGTTACAAATGGAATACAGTCTGAGAGCTCTAATAAATTATATTACTTTTTATAAATATTTGAAAATACTTCCAACTCTTAACAAATCAAAATTCCTTACTTAAACTGAAGAAACCCCCATACTTGGTAACGCTACATTTACATGCAACATTAACAAATTGTGAGTTAATGAATAACTTGTACCTAATTATTGTCAGTAAAGTTGTTAAAATTCTGAAGATACATGCAATTGCTAGAATGTGCATAATAATAATATCAAATGGAAAAATGATATAAAATACTATTTGAATGATATTTCCAATTTTCGACTTCGATTTGTGAGAAAAATTATGCCATAAAAACATAACTCGGAACCCGCGCGCACGATACTCAGAAAATGGCAACGTTGTAACATGAATGATAACTACATCACTGTGGGGGACGAAGCCCACACACAGCATAGCAAGCTTAACAACACGCATGTGCAGAGAGATATGCGGCAAGCGCATAAAACAAAATGTGCGAATTGGCGTTTAACATTGATACCGAGCAGACGTATGAGAAAACAACTGGTGATAATTTTGAATAAAGACCAATTGTAAGTTTAATATTATATGGAAGTAAAGTGTTATTCCCTGCTGTAAGAAGAGCAGAACACTGTTCCCATATCATAAACGATATATCTGCCATCTGTAAGCTGTTGCTAGAAATAGGATTTTACTTTTGGACAAGAACTCAAAGCGGTTTGAGTCACCGCTACAGGACTTTTCTCACATCACAATCACTCATTTTCTCACATCTTCTTTCCACACCTTTTTCTGCATGCTCGATGCTCGGTAGTGCTCGATAGCGGCAGTTCTGTAGAGTAACCAATGTTTGTTTTTGTTTTTACTATTATTATTGTTAGGTTTCATTGTTAATCTTTGTACACGAAACATATTTTTGGTACTAGCTACCAACAGTTCCGGTGTACTTTTGCAATGAAGCTTTTGAAGTGAATTGGAAAAGAAAAATTTTGTTTTGACTACCTTATAGCAATACTCTACGGTGGACAATACAAGAAAGTTTATCCTCATATTAGGAGTGGAAAATGGCAAAATGAGCCACATGTACGCCAATTATTACAATCCAATATCGACATGCATCATTTATGAATCATTGCTAGAACTGTATATTGTGCTAGAGTGTTATATAGACGAGAACATAAAAGGAGTTTGCTGTCAAGGGTCACTGTGGGGCATGTTGTTTGCTTGGAAAGTAACTACATCACAGACAAGGATGGTACCTCTGGTACCAAAACGTAACACCGACGAGATGTCCTTAGTAAATAGTACTTCTGATGATAGGTACCTCATAGGTACTGATAGGTCAGTGGTAACACAGACGAGTGTACAAGATTCGCCTATGCTTGCACATTGTTTATGCTAGTTTATAATCTGTTACGATAGGTCCATTTTATCTGTGGTGATAGATCCTGCACCGCTAAGTATGTATGTATATTTCGTTCGTACCTCGTAACATTTGATATAGATAAGGCAAATAGTTTTGTCTGGTGTTACGTCCCGGGGTTGAACCGGCGCAGAATTATCTCGCGCCGATTTCCTCATGGACATTGCGAGTTTGCAATCTCTTGACCACAGAGGGCACTAATCATACATTTAGTCAATTATACGACAGGACGCCTGTACGCCAATCATGGCTTAGCATCACCCAAAATTTATATTGTATGCTGAATTGTCTATGCAGAAATCCTCGAGACTCTAGCGTGCATTGAACGGCAATAGTTTCCACGGAATGGGAGAAGACGATACCGTGTGGATTTCTGATGTAGGGGTTATCTGGAGTAATTCTATTTTCTCTGTGACAAACGCGACGATACGAATGCTCCAATTATCCTGGGCAACACAACGATTCCCAGAGCGATCTGCGACAGCGAGTTCGTACAACTCGCGAAAAATCATTTAAATTTAAATTACAGTTGATTTATTTATATATTGAATTTTTATGGATTTCGTTTAGAAATTATTATCGCATTGTAGTTGATTCATGTAGAAAACCAAGACAATCGTGACGCCGTGGCCAATCATGTGTATCATTCATTATGTTTATTAAAATATTGCGAAATGAATTAATACATAGCATAAGATTTAATACATTGATATGTAGTTGATTCTAGTATTAAGTTTCAAGTAAATTGTATGCGAAACATGATAAATCATAAAATTAATTTCAAACAATACAATATCTCATTTTATTTACAAAAATGTTTTCGTTAGAAAATTGGGTAGAAATTAAAAATTGATTTCTAATACTCAAATAATAGAAATAATCTTTTGAATTTAAAAAATTGTTTAAGAAGCTTAAAATTCCTTGAAAATGAGTAGAAGAAAATAGCATTACTAAATTAATTGTTTAAAAAACGTCAGGAAATATCAGCAATCGGAACGCATAAAAATGAGAAAACATTAAGAATATAGGTAGTAGGTCTGCACGAAATCATCATTCTAATAAATGTATCATATATAATACTGTTACCTCGCGTGAGATGGTCCGTGCGGCTTCCTTCATCGTCTGACCGTCAAGGCCCAAGCACCATTATACAGACCCTCAATAAACCTAAGGCCCCACCATAAACTGAATCTTATTAGCCTTTAATCCTGCAAGTATTTTCGGTTTATGGCTGGTCCTTAGAACAGTCCTTCGGTTTATTGCACGTTCTTACAAATTACGGAGAAAGCGGATATATGTCTGACGGAAAAGCAGGTTTTCCCACAAACAATGTCGCCAATGAGCCACGTTGGTAGGAGGCTTCTTCCTCCTATCTTCATTCCTAATGTTGGTCATAACCAATGGGCATCGCGGATAGTTACCCTTACTTTCCTAACGAAAAGTGTGAGCAATGAATCCGCTTTCTTCATACAACAAAGACACCCACTCCGAGCTTTTCTTCACTTGTTCTCATAACTACAGAGCAGTAACTTCATTTCTATACTTGCTCTCTAGACTTGTTCCACAGTACATTCAAGTAACAGTCAAATCTCATCAGTCTGTTAACACCAACTCGAGTTAAAACACAGTTCAAGGAACAGCAGGAGTCAGAAGTCAAGCAAAATCGCCAAGTCGATGATGGTCAATCGGCAGAAGATATATCATCACAGTCGCCAACATGAAACGAGTCTCAGGTTGTACTCATTCGTAGTTTGTCATTCCACATACGTAACCTTGTATCACATTGAAGTTGTTGGATAGTTGAAAATATACAGGGTGGTTGGTAACTGGTGGTACAAGCGGAAAGGGGGTGATTCTACGCGAAAAAAGAAGTCGAAAATATAGAATAAAAATTTTTCGTTTGGGGCTTTGTTTTCGGGAAAATCGACTTTGAATTTTCGCTCGGTACGCGTGCGGTAAGTTATAACGGATCTCACTGTAGATCGTTGTCTCGAAAAATTTAAAAAAAAATAAAAAAATTCTATATTTTCGACTTCTTTTTTCTCGTAGAATCACCCCCTTTCCGCTTGTACCACCAGTTACTAACCACCCTGTATATTAACCTGTTAATATCAGCGTTATATTCATTCAACCACCCTTATTATTTGAACCGAAATAAGGGATCGAACGATTCGTGGCGTCGATTAGTCAAATCGTAACGGGAATTTACGACCCCAGTTGACGCGCTTCTTAGAGATCATCGCGTGAGTAGATACATATTACAGAAGTATAGAATTCTATGCTTTATGCGCAAAATGTCTTTTTCTATACCTTATTTGTAATTTCATAAAACAGTTTAGTTTCAATTCAAACCACTATTATACCAAATCGACAACATCGCATGCGATAAGAAAACTGTACAGGAGTCAGGTGATCTCCAAAACGTGAAAACGAAGAAGCATTGAATGTCATCTCTATTCTGTACCTCTAGTCAATTACCAACGATGTCAACAGGATTAAGAGTACTCTTATCGTTTGTCGATCACTAAGTCGGTTGCAACATTGTCTAGTTCCACATTCTCCCGCTTCTCTGGCGCTGTAGTTTATTTCTATACTGAATCGATAATGTTGCATGTGACACGAAAATGGTAAGGAAGTCAAGTTACTTCCGAAATCCCATAAGAAAAAAAAGGCATAAGATCTATCCATCACATCTGTGACGTTATTTTTAATATATCTAACGTAGTCTAAAGACAATTTTTAAAAAATGCTTGTTCTTCGTAAATTTCTACATATAATATAATTTACATGCTTTGTTCAAGTGGAATAAAAATTATTTAGAAAATATTTAACATTTTTTTTAAATAATACAAAGTAGTGTGTATAATTATGATGTATCTTTAAATTGTAATATACTATCATACTTAATGTACACATGTTTGTCAAAATCAAATGAAACTTAACCAAAAATAGCACTTATCGATTGATTATTAGAACATGATGGTAATCAGGAGCAACTTCACGATGGTGTGCTGTCTAAGAAATGGCGGATTGTTTTTACTCGAGGAAGTTGTAAAAATTTAAGCGTGAGACATGTGGGTGTTGTGACGATTCACGAGCAAATAGTCAATTAAACACTTCTATCGGCATGAGTGACCGCTTTTGGGAACCTTTAGCCGAAGTGTACATCGCAAAACAAGCTGAGTCTACTGACCCTGATCATTACATTTATTGTCTTTGCAGCAGAGTATTTATTCGGTAAATGCAGCTGCAACAGTATGACTCGTTTATACTATCGAACATCACAGTTTCATTTTCATATCCTGTACCCCATACCGCGTTTATTCAATTCTTCAAAAATTAAAAATAGTACCATTTTATCGATCAGTGGTGTGACACATGACCTAACCTTGACACCCACTCGAATGAGCTAGGTCACAATGTATTTTTTGAAAACTTAATAATTATTTTCCTTTGTTTAACTATACATAATAGAAATGAGATAATGTTGTTTCCTTAAAAAATAGAGTTGTATAGAAGCTAACAGTCATCGAAAGTATTTTTTTGTTTTTCTGTTTGATTCTGCGAAATATCGATAATAAACAATTCGTATACCACGTGGGAATTACTTTCTACTTATTAAGCACTGAGATATTGTATCATATTGAATATCTAATTTATATAATAAAAACTATGTAAATTGGTTTTTACCATTTTTTATAAGATAAATATAATTAAAGAATAATATAATAATATATATGTTGCTTTGAACTTACGCGAGGTGAATTTTTGTTTACTTTTAGACACCCAGAAGTTTATACTGCCCTTGCTCTAGAAGATGCCAGTAAAGATGAAGATATTGAGAGCGATTGTGTTGGAGAAATGTTAGACCTCCATAAAAGGTCTATTATAGAAACACAATCCATAGAGAAACATGATGTAAGAATGTTTTTTTGTTTTCTATTACTTATTTTCAGTTCATTTAGTAACATTGGTATCTGTATTAGATTTCGATATAGCATTTGAACAAAAACATATTTTTTCTTCCTTAAAATTAGGAAGAACCAGTGAGCTGTTACTGCAGTGCATCACACACAGACAACAATTATTCCACAGATGAACATGACTCTGTTCGTGATTCGGCTCATCGTCCTACTGCACATTCCCTCACGCAAAAATTGGGCCTGCACCAGTCAGATTCAGGTGCAGACCTATCAGAATATCATGATCAACATGAGGCTAAAAGCATACAAAATCTATTGGCATCTTATGGGAAAACTTTTCAAAATACAGAGACTGAACTGGAAGATGAATTTGACAAAGTGAATGTAATTGCACAGCACCAAGAAGATAAAGATGTAGAATTTAAATGTAAAATAACAAACATTCACTCATCAGATCATCTTGCAGATAACATTGAAATTTTAAGTTATGATCCATCCATTTGTAATGAAAAGAAACTTCATATAGAAAATCCATCATGTATTTTAGAAGACAAAGATTTTGAGATACATAATATATTTAAAAATGTTTCTTTGAATGATACACAAACTTATAAGGAAGATGTCCAACTTAAGTACAACTGTGACCATAGCTCGTGTGACTATCCATACTATTCTATGTATTCTAAAACTAAGAGTATAATAGATATAGCATGGGAGAAATATTGGTCTAAAAATGGTGAACGTATAATTTGGACAACTTGGATTAGGAAATATGCAGATTATATAAATCCAGAATATTTGCAACAAAATGCTCATTTAATAAGTAATGAAAAGTTAGAAGTGAAAGATACTATTGAAAAATTTTCAGAGCAAAATACATGTTTTCCTAGTCAAGCGCACAGAAATTGTGAACTTGATCGCTCAAATTTTGAGGGAATATTTAGCAAAAGTAGTAATGCTGGTAATAATGAAATAAAAGCAAAAGACATGTGTAGTATTAATTTTTCATTTGATGACATAAGCAAGCAAGAGATAAGTGACAAAGAAGCGGAAGATAATAGAAAGAAATTGACAAATTTTGAAGCATCACTGGAAACTGGAGATGGTTGGAATCCATTAAGTCCTTTTAGTATGGAAGAAAGTTACAACCAGCAATCTAATGCGGAAGATGAAAGACTTTTAACAAGGTGTGATTCTATTAACGAGTCAATAGCAAAAACAAATGCAACATCAGATTCTATGACAAATGTCACAAAGATGACCCTTACTAGTTCTAGTTGTGACTCTATTTCTACAAATTCATCTAGTCTCATCAGTTCTGTAACTAGTTCCATTGAAAGCAATATAACAAACACAAGTTCTGATCAAGATAATGATCAGGAATACACCCCAGAAGATACTGATAAGTATTGGCAACATTTATGGAAAGAAAATTTCCAAATAGAGTACCAAAATCATTACAAACTATTTATAGAAAAATATAAAAGGGAGCAATCTGAAATTAGTAATCAAAGTTATAGCCAGGAATATAATGATATAGATATGAAAGAGGAAGGAAGTGATGAAAGTATAGACCAAGATTTTGCACAAAGGGAAATAGACACATCTAATGAAATTAATATTTCTGAAAGTAGAAGTGCACCCAATAAAAATTTTTCTTATTCTAAGAAAGATAAGACAAAAAAGAAGCGATTAATTATGGAATCAGTGGGAATGCTCATTCAAAATTTAACGGTAGAAGCAAAAGATAATGAAATTGATACACATAAAAATGAAAAAATTAATGAAATGGAATGTTCACAAGAAGTTGAACATGATCAAACTTCAACTACAGAAAATGAAAATGGTGCAATTATTTCCAATGATACTAGTGGCAACAATAGTATTCAACGTAAATATTCTAATGAAGGAGATGGAGATGAGCCCAATGAAGATAAACCTATAACATTAAAACGGAGGTGCAGTATCATTATATATGTTTATAATCTGTTAAAATATGTAATATTTATCTATATATCTTTTATTTTAGTCATGAGGCTGATTATGATGACACAGAAGAAGGCCTGGAATCAGTAAAAAAAGCATTTTCATTGATGGGATATACTTTCAACGAAAATTACGAACAATCTAATTTCCAAGGAGAAGTAGTATATAGAAAAAAAAATATTAGGTTACAAAATAGACAATTAAAAATGAAATATTATAAACCCAAGCCAATAAATAAACATATATACTTTGATGATAACGGAGTGGAAATTACTAACACTATAGACAAAGTAAATAATTTTTTTTTAAATAAAAACGTAGATATATAAGTATTTTATCTTTAGTGTTTTGCTTTACAGGTGAAGCATTATTTATCATACTGTCCTGTTTTGCCACCAGCAAAGACAGAATTACAACCCTCTGAAAAAGGTTCCTACACAGCACAATTGACATCAAGTTCTGATGATGAATGTGATCATAGTCTTAAGTCAAAGTTACAAGCAAAACGATTTGTATTTAGTAAACCAAGCACAAGTTCAATAGATTCAGGAGCAGATAAAAAACAATTTGATGATGTTCACGATACCTTAAACGTATTTGATAAACAGGGCAATGTTTTCCAAAGTATCAAAGATAATAATATATACTTTGATCAGGATGAAACAAGCGATTCCGCAAAATGTGTACCAGAAAATCAAGTTTTCGAACAAGAGAACTTTGATGTATTAAATGTCAATATGGATATAGATGAAAACTATAGTAACAACGAAATACAAACTATGAAATTATCAGATGAAGATAGCGTAAAGAAGACGCAAAAGAAAAAACGAAGGAAGCCACCCAAAAGAAATGTAAGCCTGCCAGTAGAAATAGACAATGATAAAACTTTAATGAAATATTGGTTCAAAAGATACCGCCTATTTAGCAAATTTGATCAAGGCATTAAATTGGATCGTGGTATGTTCTATGATATTATTTATATGTATAATAATGAAGATTTGTAATCTTCAAAAGACTAACAGTGAAATATTTTATAAATTATTCGATAATGTGCTTACGAACTTTTAAATTTTTATAATAAAATACTTTTTTTTATTATTTTCTTTATAGAGAGCTGGTACTCTGTAACACCAGAAAAAATTGCCGAGCACATAGCTCAAAGATGCAAATGCGATACCGTGATCGATGCATTCTGTGGAGCAGGAGGGAACGCTATTCAATTTGCTTTTACATGTGAAAGAGGTGCGTTCGTTGCGTGTGGGTAATTAGCATAGAAACTCAATATCTTTATTTTTACAGTTTTCGCAATAGATATAGATCCAGCTAAAATCGAAATTGCTCGAAATAATGCTCGAGTTTATGGTGTTGAAGACAGAATAGAATTCATTGTTGGAGATTTTATTAAACTCGCATCAAAGTTAACCGCAGATGTTGTGTTTCTAAGTCCTCCATGGGGAGGACCTAAATATGCCAAGAATGAAACATTTGATCTCAATAATATTATGCATCCCATTGGTGGTGTAAATTTATTTAATATAGCAAGAAAAATCACAGATCATGTGGCCTACTTTCTACCTAGAAATGTAGATACAATGCAGGTAAATTTTTATAATTCAAGAAGATTCGAAAAATTTCGATATTCTATATTACTTTACTTTATAATGCACTATACATCAATTGCTTTTATTTATATATATACAAATTTACAGCTTGCCATGTTAGCCGCAGTAGGTGGTGGTGTAGAAGTGGAACAAAACTTTCTTGACAGAAAGCTAATAGCTTTAACAGCTTATTATGGCGAACTGCCCAGAGACTGTTAGTTGTGATACGAGGTGTAATTTCCGAGAAGATCCACATCAGTTGCTTAAAAAAAGGAGCTTCTCACGTTTTATGAATAATTAGCTGTAAATAATAACCTGTATCAATTTGCTTAGGATGTCCTTAAAAACAGTATTTTTTATTTCACTTCACGTTTTTTTTTTACAAAATACATATAAAAAGGCAACTGTATTATATGCTATAATTTATATATTTTTTATTTTATATATATAGTTAAATATATTTTAAAACTTTCTTATTGGATTTTTTAAAAATAATATGTTTACATATGTCCACCAGTTACCATTTTCACAAATCTCGCACTTAAGCAAATTGATACCGTAATTCCAATTTGTGGGGACATATTTGTGAAATCCAATAATTAATATACAAAATCTTTTAAAAAGATTTTAAATTCAATCTTCCATAGCAATAAGTATTATTTTTACCTGATGAATAATTAAGTCAAAAATATCAGAGCGTTTCTCTTTAGTCCATCATGTAAAATATTATTTTACTCGTATTGTAAACCATACGAGACATTGTAATTTACATTTTACAACGGTTCCCAGATTATTTTACAATTTTTATGTACACTTCTACTAATTTCTTATTAATTATCAATAAATACATTCAAAATCTTAAAAATGTGTTTAAATATATAGTAAATTACATTTTTAGTAAAATTTAAAATAAAATATCTCAAAATTACATTCGTTTAACTATAAAATCTTGTTTCAGGACAAAATAACAATTTTTTTAACAAATATGAACATAGAAACCGTGAATGCAATTAACTGATTGAATGTGCATATGTTTTCATTTCTTTAAAATAATGTACAAAATTAAAATTTTTTTCAAACGTAAACATTTAAATTATTTGTGTTCGCTGATATAGTGTACAATTCAAAAAATAGTATCAGATTTAGAATTTTAAAAAATTAATATATTAATTTTAATTTCTCGTCAAAAGAAAACAAATTGATTCATACCTTCTAAGTAACGTGTGACTAGCATTTCTTCATTTACTTTGAAGTATAAATTTCTAGGTGTTCTCAAATATACAGAAATATTTTAATTAGCAACTTAATATTCCGTATTTCATGTATCAACATTAATAGTTGTTGCACCTGATTCCTCAGGTTCTGCAGGTATAGTTATACCACCTGTGTCTATACTTTCTTCCTCTTCCCTTGGAATTTTTAAAAAACAATGCATTGTTTCTTCATCTTCTTGTTCAATTGCTGAGTTACTTTTAGTTCTACATTCTCTTGTTGGCAGTGAACCTTCAAGATGTTTCGATGGTATCTGTATCGTAATCGTTTGTGATGTACCGTCTGCAGACGTTGAGGAAGACATTAAATTTGCTTCTAAAGTATCGCCCACTTTTGAAAAGGCACCTAAGCAACTATAAATCAATTGTGCCGCCGCGATATTACCAGGAAAAACTTCGACATTTTCATTATCTGAAAAAGTATATAATTTTATTTTTTTTTTATATCCATTAATTTTATTAAACAAAAAAATTGAAACATACCTTTTTTTTGCATATTCGCTTTGATTAATCCCTTTTCATGGTCTCTTACATGTTGTATATAACTTTGATTTTTAACAGTTTTGAAAGGACATAGGTCACATGTAAATAAACCAGACAGTAAAGGATGTCTAGATTTCAAATGATTTTTATAACTACTACTTTGTATTGCTGTATAAGAACAATGAGGGCATTTATAAGGTCTAAAACCTGAAAATATTATTTATACTTGTAATTTTTAAATACATGCTTGTACTATACACATCTTTTTCATCATTTCACATCTTCATTATCATGCATACCTGTGTGTTGCATAATATGACGTCGTAACGTATTGTGATCACCTGTTTTATATTCGCAAAGTTCACAACTAAAGGGTTTGTCACCAGTGTGTTGTCGTAAATGCATTTGCAACATTGCTTTTCTAGCGCTAGAATGTCCACAAACATTACAAACATATGGTCGCAATTTTGAGTGGACTGCTTGAATATGACTCTTCAAGCATTTGGAATTAGCATAAGTTTTTCCACACATATCACATTTTTTTGAAGTATACCACCGCGTTACTTCCAATGTTTTGCGATCCAAATGCATAACTCTATGATTACGCAATTGACTGGCTTGTTTAAAACATTTACCACATTCTGAACATTCATACTCGCGTGTCTCACTATGCACACGCATATGAGTTAATAATTTGACCATTGTTGCACTTTTATATGCTTTACATATTTTACAAGTAAATAATCCTATGTCTAAAAAAACATACATAGTAAAAATCACGTTTTAATATTTTATTGTTCAGATATAGATACTAGATACTTACCAATTTGATGCTTTTTCCATAAATGTAAGCTACACTGTCTCCATTTGGTAAATTTCATATCGCGGCAAACGCTACATTTAAATGCTGTTCCATTTTGTGATTCCGTATGACAAAGTGCATGTTGCTGCATTGTTTCCTCTGTACAAAATTTGTAGGGACATCCTCTATATGAACACCTAGCAAAATATACAATTTAATGAGTAAGTAAAATAGATAATAGATTTAAAAGATTGATATACACGATTGATATAACATAAGAATAATATATATACTTTATGTTTCTTTCCATTAATTCAATCATTTTTTTATTGAGCATATATTCAGAATTTAGAGGTTTTTGAATTTTAACTTGACGTTTTATATCATTACTTTCAACACTCTGTCCTATACACTCTAATAACCCAGAATCTTTTGAATCATCTGTTATATTTTCTTTACCACCTCTATTGGCTCCTGTGTCTGTTAATTGATGATCCTAAAATAAAAAGCATTAACATGATATCTTTATATTTACTTTCTTTTATAACAGACCAGATAAATTTTAAATAATTACGTTTATCATGTGTTCTTTACAATCTTCAATAGAAGGAAAGCAATTAGAACATTCTCCACACATATATAACAATTTTACTTCATCTGTAATCTTAGACTCTTCTTTTATCTGAAAGATGCAATATCAATGTAAGTATTCAGAGAGAAATAATTAATATTGTAGCTCACCTCTATATCCACTTTAGGATTTACATGCGTTTTCTGAAAATGCTGTAATAATTGTGTTTTGTCTTGAGTGGTATAAGTACATATCTTACATTTAAATGCTGTTACAACTTCCACAAAATCATTAGCATTTACATTATGTTTCTCCATTATAAAATTTTTTTCATTTTGACCAGTAATAATTTCATATTGTTCTTGAGAATGTTCATCAATATTTCCAATTACTAATCCTTCGTTGGTAATGTACTGTGGTTCACAATTATCATCTTCTTTAGGTAGCAACACTGTTTTTTCTTGTGATTCATTTTCGTCTATTACTTGACTAAAATCTAATTCTTGTAATTCTCCATTTTGAAACGCATAAACCTGACCATCTAAGCAAATTAAAGAAATTGATTCATCATCTTTTTCTACTTGTGGTTCATTTATAAGATTAATTGTATTTTGTTCTTGAGTGGTTGATACAGCTTTTGATATATCTATAGCTGGATCTGATACAGTTTGTAAAATATATCTAGTGCCATTTATTTCATAACTTAAATATGAAGAATCTTCAATACTTCTTTCCTCATTCATGGTGATGATATTTAATTAAATCATACCGTTATAAAATTCTTGACGTTTAAATTAATAGTAACATCTTGCCTGTAATACAAGTATAATTTACAATTAATTAATAACAAATATTTATTTCCACCTATTATACAAGGATTTTAAACATAACTAACAAAGCAAAATTTGACATTGTTAGACATAGAAACTAGAATATATAACCAATAATATACTAATATTCTCGCACGGAAATTTTAAGAGTACATATATATAGGACAGTCTATTCAATAACACAATATTCAATATTTATTTTCTTGAATTATACATTACCTGTTTAATATAAAACTTTATAAACTACACTAAACGTACACATCACTATATTCAAAGTATACAAAATAAATGAATTATTTATAATTACATTTTGAAATGCCGATATTTGTATAAATTAGTGAAGAGGTTATCTTAAGGTCGATTCGTAACATGACTTAAAAATGTAATTTTTCTAACAATAATTGAAGTTAAGCTGTTATATTTTAACGACGTAAAATAAAAGCTTTCACAAATTATCATTTCTCCGTAATTAAGTATATTCATAACTGTTCAAATTCGAAAATCATGTTACGCGAAAGTAACTCGCGCGTTCTATGCGTCTGGTTCGAGATTTCAAAATGGGGCTTCAAAATTTTGAGCGGAAATATTTAATATATATACAAGGAGAGAATATTACTTACGAGAAAATTATTTAAGTCAAGTGATGAACAAGAATACTGAAAAAATGACATAAACGTCAAATTTTAATACATTATCCATGAGATCCGTGATATTCCACCATCTTGCATCACGTCATACCGCGAAATTTAGCACAATTTAGTAAAACGAGGGATATCTGATATTTCATTTGGCAATAATTTAAAATTCATTTTTTTTTCTTTTTTATTTGTATTTTATTGCGCTTTATAAAATAGTACTATTTAAGAAATATATATATATATATTTCATATTGTGTTATATTTTATATTTTACAAATGACTTAATGTATTAGATACTAAGCATAGATGTTATGAAATTTTATACAAATATCTACATATGTATATGGATGTTTACATAATTGTAGTAATAATGAATATTAGCACAATAAAAGAAACATGTAATTATAAAATAAAAAGCAACTTACATTTTACTGTTCTCTCATTGTATGTACACTAGGAGTTCTTTCAGCATTTTGCCTAGCAATTTCAGGGAAGAACTGTGAATTATATTTTTGTTTGATAATGGGTTTGGGAGGAGTCTTTGGTGCTACTGTTGGAACTGGATCTCCTCTCAATTTAGCCAATAAAGCTTCTGTCCTTAATTTCTCAGTTTGTTCTCTTAACAATCTCTCTGCTCTTAACTTTTCTACATCTATACTCGGTTTTTCTACATTTTGTCTTTCTTTATTTTTATGCTTCTTATGTTTTTTAGATTTTTTGTGTCTGTGTTTTTTCGAAAATTTTTCGTGATCTGAATCATCACTTTCATCTGAATCATCTCTTTTCCTTTTAATAGTTCCTGTTCTAATTTTTATACATTTTTCTATAGAGCCAGATCCCATTATATTTAAATATTTCTTTATATCATGAATGGGATCGTGTAATGTCTTCTTTTCAACTTGTACTTCTACATCCTTTCCTGTGTCTCTCAATCTCTCAGGTAACTCTTCATACCAATTTTTCCTACCTGTTGCTTCATTAGTATCTTGTCCAAGATATGTAAGATATCCAATCTGTTTCTCATACTTTTCTTTTTCTTCCTTTTTTTCTTTTTCATGTTCTGCATTAGGTTTATTATAATCAAGTTTTCCTTGTTCAAGTTCAGCAAAAAAATTAACATGATCCCATTTTGAAGATGAGGCATCTGTATCACTTTTCAATGCTTCTGTTCGTCCATCGTATTTTGATCTGGCTTTCTCTCTCAAAAGATTAATTCTAGCTTCAGTTTCCTAGAAAAGTATTTCAAACTCCATTGATTACATAAGCAATGAACAATTAGCTTCTGTTTTATTCTTATTCATACATACTGCTTTTTGAATTCGTTCTTGTTTAAGTCTTTCTTCTTCTGCAGCTTTTGCTTCATCACGTCGTACACGAGCAATGTTTTCCTTAGTACGTACATGCCACCTAAAAGAAATAATTTTTATAATTATTTTAATGTACCTAAAGAAAATATTCATTATATACGAATTCATTTTAATTATACCTTTTCTTTGGTAAAATGTTCATTTTTAAAGTGTAATTACTTTTAACGAAAAACACAAATTCTTTATTGAGAACAAATTAAAATTAGATATCCTTATAACTCTATTTATTTTTAATTTTATTAATAGATCCTTTTAATAAATCGTGTTAAATATATATAAATGTATACAGATAATTATCGTGTATTTTGATAGAAATCATAAATTACTACAAAAGTTTTGATAAGTTTAGGTTATGTGTTCTAAGAGCGTGCGCCATTTCTGATTCTAACAACACAATTGCACGCTGCTTCAAATTCGAGCGTCTTGTTTTTATAGGACTTATAAAAAATTCAGAGAGTTTTCTATTTTATCATTTTTTAAATATGTAAGTACAAAATTTTCATCAAAAATAACAATAATTTCACAATTATACGATACATAAGTTTTTAATATATTCCCAATATTTATATATATAAAGTTAACCTCAACATTTAATATAATTGTCAAACAGTATCTCATTTAATTTAATTTTTGCTATTCATCGTTATGTATTATATTTGCATATATATTTTAGGTGTTATATCTATTTATATTTATTGAAATTGTTGTTTTAAATATTTATAACAACATATGCACTGTGTAATATATTTTGCAGAAATTAAGGAAAAATACTACACAATGGCTGCAACAATGCCAATAAATCCAAAACCATTTCTAAATGGTTTAACTGGGAAACCAGTTATGGTAAAATTAAAATGGGGCCATGAATATAAAGGTTATCTTGTCTCCGTCGATGGATATATGAACTTACAATTAGCTAATACAGAGGAACATATAGAAGGAAATTGTACTGGCAACCTTGGTGAAGTCTTAATCAGATGTAATAATGTAATGTATATAAGAGGTGTGGAAGAGGAAGATGAGGAAGGAGAAATGAAGGACTAGTTCCCATAATGTTTATAAATCAATTTAGGATAATACTTTTTATTTTTAAGTAAGATTAAGTAAGATTACGTAAGACTAAAAAATAATAATAAAGCAAATTGTTTTTTAAACCTATGTAAATTTATTTATCAGCAACAATACATTCATATTTATATCACAATAGTTTATTTCAATAGCACAGTGTACCATAAAATTACACCAATAAGGTACAATATTTATACATATGTTTAATGACATTTTGGGACATTTGTTACAATAGGTTTTGGCCTAGACTTAAAAATTAATTTCTTCTTTACAATTGCTTTAATAATGTATGCCGTTTTTACTTCGGAAGTATTAGCTGTATTAGTTTCCTCATTCTTCTTTTTAACTAAAACTGCAAATGGTTTTTGAAGCGCCATTTCTTTTCCTTGTAATACATGAATTCCGATTATAAGTATAGGTGTACCAGATTTTGTAAAGTGTAAATCTCCGATATATACATTCGTAATATTCACGGAATTAAATTTTAAATCACCTTGTAACTCAACAATCGCCCATTCCTCACATTCACCATCTCTAAAAAATAGCAAAAAAGCACTTTTTATTTGTGACAAATATAAAAATAATCAATATTTCTGAAACTTAAGTAATAAGTAATACTTTTTTATTGGTACGATCATACTGAGTTTTGGCGGTAAGTGGTGTTTACACACATATGTATGTGAGATATACATATATGCATAACTAAGTATGAGTAAAGTTACTAGAACATGAAGTATAAGCTTAGGTCGAGTTTGCACTAAAAAGTGAAACAAATATAACTACAATTTGTAACAATCACTATTTATTGTCAGATAATTAGGTTTAAATTTTAAACAATGATTTTAGATTGCAAATATTATATGATGTATGTAGTATTACATAAATAATTTTCTGGTTTGGAATGCCAAAACAGAAGTAATAGCTTTGCTGTTTAGTAATGAATCAATCAATTTAGTAATATTACATATTTCATATACTTATATCTTTTAAAATAATATCTTGAGTAATAAAAATGTTACTGAAACATTTATAATATCAAAGTTTCTAATTTCAATCTCTTTTATCTAATATATTATGTCTGAAAAATGCGACAAATTTAAATGTTTGCAACTATTTGTTACCCAACACTTGAATAAAATTACATTCCTAAAAAATGATATCGTTATAATTCAATAATTTAAATTGCAGCAATGGTAATAAAATAGTAAAGTTCAACATATGTATTTTATATAATTTTACTTGCATGTCAAATAATACATAAACCCAAAAACGTCTGTCAAACGATATCGATTTATAATTTCTTCTTAAAAAGATATTTTTATTCTTTCTTTATCTGACAATGCAAGTTCGTAATTGCAAACACAATATATATAGCTGTATGTATAGCTGCTTACAATTGGAATATTCATGCAAGAATGTTTTATTTGCATATATATCTATGTATGTATATATGTGCATTTTGTATATTTACTGTGATGTATAAAGCATATTTTCATTAGTATATTCTCATTCAAATATGAAAACAATATAATGGGGTTGTTGTCTTGGTCCTGTGCTTGACAATATAAAAGTGCAGAGGAACAATCCTTTGTTTTTTAAATGGATACCCCAACTTCTAGTACTTTTTGATATATTACCTTATGTGAGAAAATGTCATACATTACAGTTACACATCCTCTTCATCCGTAACATGTACATTTGCATATGTATATGTAAGAATATTGCTCATTACTAGCAATATAAACTTACATATGCATGTGTAAGAATGTACCAATTGTCCTAGAAGGACTTGTATGTCATTTTATTACTATAAACATTTGATCTAAATATATTATTATACGACATAGATGTTAGAGGAATTGGTTTTAAAATATTAGCAACTGATTGTCATTTAGGGTATTACATTGGACCTTCTATCATACTAATTTTCATTGTACAATAATAAATGCTGCGTCCAAAGCACAAAAGTGCCAAGAGAAATGCACCTGAAAATAAAATTTTAAAAACAAACCTAGTAAAAGAGACAACTTATTACTTGAATAATATGTAAATGTAAATAAATGTTTATATGCAAGAAGTTTATATATTCAATTAATAATTCAATTTGAACAAATCTTATCATACTCACCAACATAAGCTACATAAATTCCACCACTAGTTTTTGCATATGCATGTGTTCCAACCTGAAAATAAAGTGGTATCAATTGTAATCTGTTTTAAAATATATCTAAATTACTATAAATCTTCATTATGTAATTTTTTTAATATATCAGGTGTTATAAAAATACTTACAGTCACAGCTATTGCAATTACTAAGGCTATTAATCCAACAATAGTGAATGCAATACCTCGACCTCTAGCAAAATCTGGACCAACAGAAGATATTTTTCGGCAATGTGGACATCGAGCCAAAGCATTATTTAAGGTATTAAACTAAAGAATGTAATAACACATATATTAATTATTAAGATATTTCAATCATATAAAATGTTCCTTATGTAAATCCTTACCAAAAATGTGTCATGACAGTGACCACAGCATACCCTACACATTCCAGGCATAGATAAAACAGGTGGTGTAATTGGGCTTGGAGCAAGATTAATAATACGTTTACAGTTTGGCCTTGGACAAGCAATACGTTGTGAAGAACTCTTACATATTAATAAACAATTACATGGGCAACGGACATATTTCTTTCCAGGGGGTGCATTTCGTATGGGCTAAAAAAGTGATTTATGGCTTTCATTTCTGATATGAGGATGAACTCCAGTGAATTAAATTACTTTGATAACATACTGTAGCTTCATTACATTGACAGCATTTAACAACATGTTGATCTCTTTTACCAGAAATATCTATCATAGCTTGACAAACCCTACAAGTGACCATAGGCTTGCCACATTGACTACTTGATTCGTATGGAGGTGGCACTTCATCAGGACCTATTGCAGATACTGTACTAACAGTCGATTCCACTTCATCTAAAGTAAAATGTAGTAGAGGTAACCATAAGCAATCGGATTAAACAAACTTAATTCTTCCGTGATCAAAATCGAATATTATTTACCAACGAAATCGCTGCCGTGTGAACTATAAGTGACATTTTCATTTTTTAACAACGGTTGTCGTTCGCCCTTCTTCCCGTCTCCCATGTCGATCTATTAATTTACCCCTTAATGACAACAATTTATTTCAAGTATTGTTTGACAGTACTCCCGGTGCTTCGATGACAAGGATGACAAAATAAAAATTTTTCTAACACCCTGCGTGGTTTTGTCTGTTCATAGAACAGAAACTATTCACCGAAACGAGATATACATTGGTTTCAACATTACGGATCTTTAATGGATTGGTTTAGGAATCCTACAGGCATTGTAACATTTTCACAGGTTGGCTATCCTGTTACTCAATAATTGTGACGTTTCCAATGTAATCGTATTTGGAGGTTATTTTTTCCTTTTTTATCTACTTTTCTAACGAAAACAAAGAGCACTATTAATTGGTAATGATATTATAAAAGTGCAGAATTTTTTGAAGCATTAGCGTAATCTGTTTAGGAGTCATACTACCACTTCTATCGTTCGTATAGTAGCACACTTTAACATAGTTTGATCAGTTTTGCTCGTCAGTATACTTTTCGCATTTAATGACTTTTTAACAGCTAAATGGTATCACGTACTGTTTAAGCGGAAGTTTGTATTTTATCATTGAAGATATACATATTATCTGTATGTAGTGTAAATAGCTCTAACCTAACACTCCATAACAATACTTTATTTATGAATCATTTCTTTTTCGTGCGTGCGTGTGTGTAAACAAACAGATATGGAAAAATTAACACATTTATGGAACGTGAATCAATTTATTACAAAATTAAATTGTCCACAAAGTAGAAATTTGCAAACGTTTTACATGTAAGTTGTATTTTATTTATTTGAATATTTATATATATTTTTGAGTAAATAAAAAATTGATTACATACTAAATATTTAATATTATTGTATATTAGAGAAAGATGTAGGCAGGTTACTCGTGGAATGCAACTATCATCTCAAAATTTTGGTCCTTCTGTGATGTGCCCATATTGTGGATCACTTTGGAATACTATAGATCATAGCATTAGATTATCACGAGGTAAACCACTTTCTAAATCCATAAAAAGAATTGTACACTCTATGAATAATGGTAAGAAAAGAATACCTGAAGTTCAAAGAAGTTTAGCAGAAAAATGTTTAAAAAATAAAATGAACAAGTTGGTACTTAAATGCTCAGTTTGTTCAAAAAGTACAAGAATATCTTTTAATAAACCACAAAGGGAAAAAGTACAAAAGATTAGAACAGAAAGTATTGAAAGATCAAAAAAAAGGAGGAAGAAGAGGACCAAGGATAGAACAGCTGGCTTAAATGTTTCTGGAATTTCAAATTTGAATGAGAAAAATGTTCAAACCGAGGAATTGAAAGAAACCAACATAAAAAAAGTTGGGAGCACTGCAAATTTTATTACACCAACTCAACAGAAAATAAAAACGATTAATATAAATCGATTAAAAAACATAATAAATCAAGGTGCAACACCTCCAAAAAGGAAGAGTTTACATAGTTTCTTAACAGAGCTTTGTTGAAAATTAATTTATTGTTAAAGTGTTTTATAAAATTTTCTACAAACACAAATTCACGTTTATTACATAAAAAACATCTGTAACCTTTTTATACATAAACCAAAAAAAGAAGATAGCGAGAAGAATAAAAAAATTGATATTTTAGTTTTCAAGTTCTATACTAAAAAACTGATTACTTTTATACATTAAATACTAAACAATTTTCAATCTTTGTTTACTTTAATCGTCAATAATTGTTCTCTACATCACTGTCCATATGATAAAATAAATACACTATACATGATGTATCAGAAGCGGAACTCACATAATGTCATTCATTAATTATTACCCATTTATCACTCCAGCGGAATCTCCTTCCGTACAACCTATAAAACGTCCATACATTAGATGTCACGAATAAAATCCTCCTAATGGTATGAAAAATTACTATTCATTTCAAGATAAAAATAAACAGAATGTACGAGGATAAAACCAAATTCTAATCCACAATTGCAGATCTCTATTTTTTGGCAACGTGCAGGCGCGTGCGCGTCACCACGTCGCACTTTTCGGTTGCGAAAGTCATGCGTGAAGGTCTACTTTCGTGCATTTCTTGTTAATTCGGTCAGTGTGTCGGGGCAGGAGTACAGGAGAGGAGTTGTTAGTCACCTGAATGCACGCCTCGAGATAATCCCGCTCGGACATTTCCTGGTCCTTCGCAGGGGGAACTTTTCCCCGACGGCGCAGCTCTTGCTTGGCATCGTTCAAGTCAAAGATCGCCACGGGATCCAGCTTGCCCTTCAGTACCAGGCCCGCCAAGTACTCAATGTAGTGCTGCCTGCGGGGAAAAGTACCCAGAATTTAGTCGTGCAATGCACGATGCCTTCTCATTTACCTCGATCAAATCCCTCTTGTAATGTTCTGGATCACGCCCGTACCAATTCGGGGGCAATTTGATCCCCGCACGTTTCACGCAAGTCTCGAGATCGTCTACGTTTAACAAGGGAAGTGGTTCCAGTTGGGTCTCCCGGATCTTTCGAACTAGGTATTCGATATAGTGGATCCTAAATATTTGAATATTTCGTTATGATAAAAGGACACTATTTTTTAAACATTTGCATTCTTTTTTATGGACCAGTGTTGGCTCAAAGCTTAAATAAGTAAACATTTTTATTGTATGTTTTCTACTTCTTTAAATAGATTTGTTTTTCTTTTTGTTTAATATAGTAACTAGTAAGTATTAGAAAGGAGATCGATAACAACGAAGGCCTCAAAAGCATTATTTTCTATTTTACTCGCAAGTTATATCGTTTTTTTTTCCTTTTTTAATTTATTTTATTCTAGTCATTTTTATTCTTTTTAGCCCTCTAATATGATAATTTGTACGAGCTTTTTTTCGTATAATTGCAACGGTACCTTGGTTTCATCGAGAAAGGTATTCAATTATAAAAGTGGTGGTCGTAATAACGGCGAATGCATGCAGAGTTACGGGGGAACAAACAAATTACCTGCACAAGCCAGCGTGTCCCACAACGACATCTGAATTGCATACCGCATCTACAACACCGGTGGGAGTTTCTTTCTGCAATTGCACTTTGCACTTGCGCTCGCCAGCCGGACCCTCTGTGTCGTACTCGATTCCATTATCTCTTAACAGCTGTTGCAACTGCATGGGCTCCTTATCTCGAAGATAGAACAGACAGTTTCGTGGATGGTGTGCGTGAAGGCCCAGTTTCGCGCAATACTGACTGACCGAGCATTTTGCTCCCATCATGAATGCCTTTCCGCAACCGCAGCAGAATTCGTACTTGCACTGGCTACATGTAAAATGCATACAACCTACGAAAAAGTATCATTTTCTGTATTTATCGTTAACATTAATCAGAAATTAGTATTTAAATTAAGAAATATCTTTTATCCAGAATTAATTGCCTACTCGAATGATAAAGATATTTGAAATACATAAAAAAGTTACACGAACATGAAATCCTGTATCGGTTAATTTAGGTAAGAGTTATTTAAATTTATTTCTGGATTATAATAGACTGCGAATATATAAAATATCCAAAGTATGTAGAGTATTCGTTACAATTTTCAGTAGGTGAATTAAATCTATATTTAGCTTCTATTTATTTTTATTCCTTTAAAAATGTTCGCAGTCTAATATTTCAGGGAAAATTCATTTAGCAATTGTTTGAATACTTTATACTTAATTGAATGCGTCGCCTATGAAAGCTCTATTCTTTGTTTAAAGTTAGCAGTATTTTAAGAAAAATTCATTGCAATCCAAGTAATTAAAGCTTGAGAGCTAGTTGAAATACTTTACCTCCCCTAGACAAGGAGTAGCGAAATTTGCATTTAGGACAATCTATCCCATTATCCGCGAGGTGCTTGGCTAAGCCAGCGGCTTGATTATCCGGGTCATTCTCGTCTTTCCAAGCAGCAAATTGCTCGCACGTAATTCCTTCGTGCTGTTTCTCCCACTGAAAGTGAAACCACCGTCAGAGAGGATGTTTGTCCGCGCTTGCGTAACTTCCATTTAATTTTCGCGTAATTATCAACGTCAGCACGTACCGGTCTTCGACACAGTGCACACGTGACTGATCGACAATCGGGACATATTAATCTCTTCTGATCCGGATCCGCGTAAAATCCGCTTGAACACTGAAAACAACACACATGACGTTTCTCCAATCGTCGACTAAAGAGGATTGTACGGTTTATATAGAAGAAACACCTGAATGCACCACTTAAAGTTCGGATCTTGCATTAATGTTCTGTCTCTCAGCTTTCTTTGGAAGAGTTCATGAATCGGAGGATCTAGAAGTGTTTTCAGTTGTATGTCCAGGTTACTGAAATATTCTAACACCTCGTCTTCGTTGGCGTCTTTTAGGTTTGGCTCCTTACAAAATGGACAAACTGCGTCCGTGATATTTCTGTCGCTGATTTGGATGGTGAAGTAGTTCTTCGCGCACTCGTTGCAGCAACGGTGCACGCATTTCAGCATGGACACTATCTGGGATTAAAAATGTGTTTCAATTCAGTTAAAATTCAATTATACTGCGAATATTCATGGATATTTCAATTTCTGTGTACATTATCAAAGAACTAGAACTCAAACAAGGGTTTCATTTGAATATTCTAATCTTTTCAATGTTATAAATAGTATTAGGTCATCCCATAAGTTCGTGCCGTTTTTCGAGCGTTTATATATGTTAAAATTGTTTACATACCTTTCAGTTTCATGAAAAAATGTAATCCCCCTCTCGTTGTACAACTTCTTCGCATTTTTCTGGTAGGGCCATTATTCCGTCTTGATAAAAGTTCTCTTGTTTTTCTTTAAAATAATTTTCTAAGCTATTTTTGAGGATGTCAATATCTTCAAATTTTTTACCTACTAAAAAGTGTTGTAATGCTCTGAACAGGTGGTAATCAGATGGGGCAATGTCTGGGGAATATGGGGGGATGTGGTAAAATTTCCCAATTAAATTCAGACAATTTTTTTGTATCGCTTTTCGCGACATGCGGTCTAGCGTTGTCGTGATGGAAGATAACGTTGTTCCTATTCACTAAACCTGGTCGTTTTCAGCTAGTGCTTCCTTTAATTTTTCTAACTGAGTGCAATATTTGTCTGAATTAATGGTCAAACTTCGTGATTTTTCAACAAGATCCCGAATTTTATCTTCGTCTGTCTGAGGAGGGCGCCCGGAGCGTTCCTCGTTTTCTAAACACAAATTCCCAGCTCTAAAACGTTGGAACCACTTCCTACAGGTGCGAGATGAAAGCGCATTTTCTCCGTAAACAGCACATATGTTTTTCGTGGCAATTGTTACAGAACTTCCTTTCCGAAATTCATATAACATGAGATGTCGAAAATGGATACGCATTTCACTCATGATTTTTTACTGTTAGAAGTCACTGTGTTCACTATATTACGGTCTTATACCCACGAAAATCTGCTCTAGCCTGTTCTCGATCAGCTAAGCTCAAGTGCATTGGTCCCTTTTCGCCGTATGTTTATAAATCGACACATGAAATGTGTACACAAAAGTCGGCACGAACTTATGGGATGACCTAATACTTTACTTAGCATATTTTGTATACTCTTACGTGTTACAGACTCTCTGTATTCTATATATCTTCGTAGGCTTCAATCTTTTATACATGCATGAACATTCGCAGTCTACTCATGATCAGTTCAAATAAAAATAAGTTTTGTATTCTAAGATGAAATAATGGGTATTGTGTTGTTTCATGTACCTGACTCATCGCAAAGCGACCTGTACAAAGTTCGCATTCTTGTTGCAAGAAAGCCAATGCCGATTCTACGCTGGAACATTCTTTAGCCGCATGAAGAGCCTCGACGTCTCCAAACTTCAAGGCCAGCAAACTGGCGGCCACTTCCGCCTCATCGTAGTTCGACGCTTTTCCTTCCGCTAAGAGGCGTCGAGCAATTCTCTGTAAGTGCAGAGGAAATTCTCACATTTACTTTACAGAGAATCATTTCATGGATAATCATGTCATCGACACGATTTCAGTGACACCGAATCGTGACCACGATATTTAATCATCGACATATTTAGATTACCGGCAATCATTTCACCGACAATGTTTTCATCGTCACCGAGTTTCGTCGACGATATTTACATTTGTGTCGTCGATTTCTACCGAGTACAAGAATTAGTCGACAACTATCAATCGGTGAATCGTTGATTGACAAGTGTTTTATGTTGTGTTGGGTAGGAGCGAGTGGTAGAATCGGTCACGTTACTCGCTCGTACAAACAGGTCTAGACCAAACCAATACCAATTCGTGGCAGGGGGCGAGGGGAATCCGATTTTTGGTCAAAACATATTTTTTTAAATCTGCTCCAATGTGCTCTGGACTAGATTTCTTCAAGCGAGATACAATACCAGAAAACAAGTTCGTACTTTGCCCGAGTTCGCTGTGAACAGTTTGTCGAATTTTGTGTCGATTATCGATGTTGTCGGTCAAAGTTGTTCCTGATAAAGTTTAGTGTTGACTAAGTTTGGTGTCGGCGAAAACAGTGTCGGCCAATTTTGTGTACATCAAACAATACGGACCTGATATGATAATTACACGTATATCACATCCATTTAATATGAAAATACGATTAAAAATAATACCGAAATTATGAGATAAATTATGGAATTTTTGAGACTTAGGGTAAAGATTGACGCACAGAATAGTATACAAGGACAATGGACATGCAAAAATACGATAAAAAGATACTACACCAACGTCTAGAAACGAGCTCTGCATATTTTTAAGGTAACGTCGTCCAGTCCGTGAATAAAATATTAATATCGTGTTTATTTGTCACGGACAAACTACTGAAAGTGACATTATGGAACATTAATACGTAAATGAACGATCGTAAAGAATACAGAATGACGAACACGAAATACACAATGATCGTAAACAATTAAAAAATTGCTCAATGCTTGTGTTCTTTGAAGCACGTTAAGAGATGTTGTTTTATTCCCTGGAACGAAATGATCGTGCCGGAGGAGAGCGTGTTATTCGCGTGCGTTTAAATTACTATAAAATCCCCGAAAGCATCCGACAAATTGGATGATGGAAAAGTCGTGTTCCACGATATTAAATTAAACTCTCGGTGTGCTTTCTTCGCGGAGCGCATACAAACCTCGAGTACGTTTTCGCGTGTACACCACTGTTCTGTTACTTTTTAATTTAAACACACAGCGGAGCAACGCGAAACAAAGCGACATGCTATACAACAGCAATATTAGTCACGGGGAGAAACAAGAGGAGTACTTACCTCGCGCAAACAGAGAAAGAGCCAACTGTACGCTAGTTGGGTGGAAAAAAGAGTGTGCTTAAAAGCTACAGTCAAAACAGGGTTAAAATTTTAACGGGAGTCTGTCGGGTATTTTTTCTCTCTTTTTTTCGTGCGATTTTTTTTTAAGTCTCATCCGCTGTTTCAACACTTTTGATCGAGCTGTTTGTAGACATTGGTCTGTCAGCGGCAAGTACTGACAAAGTCGACAATTGATTCTGACAACTGACGTCTACTGACCTCCCTCTCCGTTTTGGGAGATCCCCCTGTCTTCAAGTTGCCGCTTCTACTTTCCACGTATTCCCGTTCCGTATTTTCTTCGCCCTCGAACCGACGGATACAACTGGCCACCAAGGAGAATCGTTTCTTCGATGTTCCTCCCTGATCTACCCCTCTATCACAGCCTGTGCTCGCTCTACGTCTCGCTTTCACTCGCTTGTCGCTCGTACGTCTCGCTTTCGTTACCTCAGTCTTAGGATCTGTCTTATTCTGCCCGTTTTTACCAGAGTTATCGTTCATCTCAAGTTTCCCCTTTAGTTTACCAGGCTTATCTTTAATTGCGTCTGTACTGTTCTTTAGTGGTATTAACTGTTCTTTTGGTTTTTTAATGGAATGAGTTTTAGAAGTGGTATTTTTTAATGCCTCTTTGGTATTGTTGTCTGAATTTGTCATTTGCTTTCGTTGGTCCTTTACGTCAATGCTATCAGCTCTCAAAGTTTCGTCCTCCTCAGACGAAATATAGTTTAGTTCTTTATTATCTGTTTGTTCCACTTCTTCTTCTTCTTCTTCTTCTTTGAAAGAAGAGTCTTTCACGTTCACGTGAGTTTCACTGGAATTAGAATCTTCTTGGCTGTCATTATCAGTTACGTATTCATTTTCAGAATCTTCGAATTCAGAGTCGGATATTTTTGCTTTTATCGCGTTGATTGTTTCCTGTAGCATGATTTCAGCATCGGTTAACTCTTCGATGCTGTCCGACGTGCGATCGGAAAGCTGCTTCCCCGTTTCTGATATTTCAGATTCCGTTGCGCTCTCGAAGTCGGAAGTGGAAGAGTCATTATCAGAAATTTCCTCCAGCTCGTATTCTTCGCTGGAAGTGGTATCATTTAAATCCAGTTTCTTAGATATCGTTTGATCTTCGTTGGACCCAGTCACGTCTATTTCCTCGTCATTTTTCTCCGATGCCATCGCTGACTTCGTTTTTTCGCTCCTTTCGCAAGTCTTCGTCCGAGTGATTGCAGTTTTTACCATTACCGTCTTTTTGTCATTTAAATTTCCGACTTTATCCGGCTCAATTTTTCGCTCTGCTCTGATCTTTGAAGCACTTTCGGACGAACTACTTTTCCTTGCTGTTTGTTGGGTAATCGATGGTTTCGCCGAGGTGCTAGTTAACTCGTCACCGGATGCCGCTTTCAAAGATTGCTGAGAACTTTTTGGAGTCTCTTGCATTTGTGGAAGTCGATGTCTCGCTGTGAATACGGGAATCCTCGAAAGGAAAGAACGTTTTAACGTGCCGTTCCCTTTCGAAGATTTTTTAGCCGTCATTCCACTATTTTTATCGTTAGTCTGTGCATTCATAATTGATTTTTTAATTTGTTCACAACCTTTGGACAACGTACTCAAGATTGTCGACTTCCTTTCCGGAATCACTTTCTTCTCCGTCGATTTGGAACCTTTTGAAACTTGCTTCTGTTTAGTATTAGCTGCTGATTTTGTTTTATTTATCAAACTGTTCGATGGAACGATCTTTACGACTTTTGCGATTGTTTTTCCTGGACTTCTCCTTTGGTTCGACAAAGTCGATCTTCGAGTTATTTCAGCCGCGGCATCTTTCGCCTTTGCAATCGTTGCGCCTCTCGGGCTAACTTTTCCAAAATTCCTTCTCGGTATGCCGGTAGATTTTTTAACGACTTTCACGGGAGACCTCCTTCTGCCGACCTTTTTGGCAGGAGATTTGGATCTCTCCTTGACTGCAACTCTCGAGGTAACCGTCTTATCAACTTCATTTGCATCTACTTCATTATTTTCAACGTCTACCGCGCTTTCTCCCGAAATCGTCACGATCTTGCGTGCTTCGGTCGCGCTTTCTGTTTGCAATTTCGCCGTCTCAATCGGTTTTACTTCGTTCTCTGATGGACTTTCTAGAACCTTTATTGGCGCACAATCGTTCACCGCTAACATGGGAGATTCCATGATTTTAATCTCTATAGTTTCAGGTACTCCTGGAGGAACATCGTTAATATTATCGACGATCGAACACTCAGTCTCTGGATGTTTATTATTGGAATTAACGCTTAATTCGAATTTTAATATATTTACAGAATCTTTAATAAATAATGCAGCATCTGCTTTCTTATCTTCTTCCCTTTCATTCCCTTCGATTTCACTCGAGCTTGGAGGATATAAATGGGACGCGTTATTGTTCGAATCCTTCGTGATACTTTCATCGTTGCAGGGAATTGAACTGGAAAATTCGTTAACGTTTCCAAGCACGTTAGGAACGACGTAAGTTTCGAGATTCGTATCGGTCAGATTTAGCTCGACAACTTGACTTTCTTCGTTCGAGTTCGATGCATTATACGACATATCGTTATTAGGAACAACGAGGTTCTTAGGAATGTTGTTAGTATCCATAGAATTTAGCTTGTTAACGGCAGATTCGGTGTCCAAAGAATGCGAGGTCAACGAGGAACCGGAAATACGAGGGTCACTCGAGATAGTTACTATTGCCGGTTCGATATTCGCTATTGCTTCGCAAGCTGTATTTGCCCCGACCTTGTTCGAAATAGAGCCAGAAAATATTTCTTGGTTATTCTTTTCTATTTCTGACTCGTTGTTCGCATCGATTGTTTCCATCGATTTGTTTGAATTATTTCGTTCCACGATCATCGAAGAATCTTTTTTTATCTCTATCAAAGAGTCTTTTGTTGCATCGTTATTTTTTGTAGGAGATACCGATAGAGGGTGATCGTCTTTGACAGGTTTTAAATGAATATTAATTTGTTCGCGAGTTTCTTTAGAGTCGACAGACTTACTTGCTGAAGTTATTGGCGAAGTATCGATTTTGTCGTTGCTCTGGGGAATGTGACATGCGACAGAGATAGACTGCTCTACTTTTTCAGACACATGCAAAACTGCTTTCGAAGTTTCGTGTACGATTGTTGTTGGTTTGTTAGGAATTTCTTGAACCTTGGATTCTTGGGTTGATTTGGGAGTATTGGTGTATGGCCATTTGGGAACATCGCGTGGAATAGCTTCGAAATCCTTCGAAATTTCGTGGATAGCAACGTTAAAATTTTGAGAAATCTCGTCGACAGTTTTTAAATCTTTCGATATTTCCTGAATAGAAACGTTGGAGTAATTAGAAATTTCCTTTGAACTAAATTTAGAATCTTCTGAAAATTCATGGTTAGCGATTTTGGGATCTGAAGATGCTTCTTCGATAACAGCTTTCGAAGCTTTTTGGCTAAGTGTTTTGGAGTTATTGGATATTTCCTTTGAATTAGATTTAGAATCTTCTGAAACTTCATGGTTAGCAGTGTTGGGATCTGAGGATGCTTTCTCAACAATTGTTTTCAAATCTTTCGAAGCTTTTTGGCTAAGTATTTTGGAGTCATTAGAAATTTCCTTTGGATTAGATTTAGAATTTTCTGAAACTTCATGGTTAGCAGTGTTGGGATCTGAGGATGCTTTCTCAACAATTGTTTTCAAATCTTTCGAAGCTTTTTGGCTAAGTATTTTGGAGTCATTAGAAATTTCCTTTGGATTAGATTTAGAATTTTCTGAAACTTCATGGTTAGCAGTGTTGAGATCTGAGGATGCTTTCTCAACAATTGTTTTCAAATCTTTCGGAGCTTTTTGGCTAAGTATTTTGGAATTATTGGATATTTCCTTTGAACTAGATTTGGAATCTTCTGAAATTTCATGGTTTGCAATTTTGGGATCTGAAAATGCTTCTTCAATAACAGCTTTCGTATCTTTCGAAGCTTTTTGGGTAAGTATATTGGAATCAGTAGATATTTCATGTGAACTAAGTTTAGAATCTTCTAAAACTTCATGGACAATAATATTAGAACTTGAAGAAGTTTCGTCAACAATTTTCAGGTCTTTCGAAGATTCTTGAATAAGAATTTTGGATTCGATAGATGTTTCATCTGAACTAGATTTAGGATTTTTTGGAACTTCGTGAATGGTAATTTTGGAATCATTAGGCATTTTTTTCGAACTAGCTTTAGGATCTTCTGAAGCTTCATGGAAAATAAGTTTGGAATCTGAAGAAGCTACGTGAAGACCAGTTTTCGAGTCCGAAGAAGCTTCTTGAATAAGAATTTTGGGATCATTAGATACTTCATTTGAAGTAGATATAAAACCCTTTAAAACTTCAAAGATTATAGATGCAGGGTTTTTCGGAGTATTAGGTATAGTGTTTTTAGAATTTTCAAAAATTTCTTGAGTAAAGGTTCTATTTTCCGATACATCATGTGTAACGATACCAGAATCCATCGAAATTTCAGAGGATTTAGGATCACTAGGAATTTCATCGATCTTGGAATCTTTGGAAGTTACAACACTCTTAGGATCTGCAGAAATTTCCTGAGCTATTCTAGAATCTTTTGAAGAATCTCGAATAGCAACTCCACTTTCTTTAGAAAATTCATCTCGAGCAATTTTCGAATCTTCCAAAATTTTACACTCAGAATTTCTAACAAGATTATCCTCAGAAATTTTCTGCAATTCAATTTTAGAATTTTCGGAAACTTTGTAATCTACAGAATTATTTTCAAAGTTAACTAACTGAGAAGATGCTGCTACCTGGGTCACGGCCGAATTAGTATGATTATTATCATGCGATATACGATCAGACATAACATCCTCAGATCTTCTATTGTCAGTCATCAAACTGCCATCAATTAATTTCACGCGGTTATCATCGCTAGGTCGAGTCTCGATGATAGACGTTTGCATATCGGATGATTCACACGTTCCCGAGTCACATACGACCGAGGATGATATCTTGTCCGATAATGATTGTGCGCCAATGGTCCCGTTGTGTTTCATCGAGCTATCGCTTGTGAGTGATTCGCTGTTCAAAGATGCATTGTTAAATCGAGGATCTTTGATGCCGGTCACGGAAGAGTTGCCAGCTTCCTTTGACGATGATCGTTCATGAATAGGTGGATCGTTCCATGTATGAATTTCCGGATTCGCGTCGAGATGATAACGATGAGATGAATCGACTTCTACCGAAGATACCTTTGAACTATCACTGGTGATTTCGTGTACTGGACCTGATAACTGCTCAGAATTAGGTACCTTGTCTAGCTTTTCATCGCTGTTAATATTATTCGCGGCTTCTGGCGAACTTACTTTAGTTATCGTTGTTTCAGGTTTCTCTCCACTCTGCAACAGTGTTATCGTGTCTCCTGGGACCCGATTCCCGTTAAATTTCACCTCCATTGTCGCTCCTCCTGCGCTAGTATGCGAAATATTATCGCTTTTTTCGTTTTTACGTACCGTTTCGAGATCATGTAGCTTTTCGATGTCAGTCGCGGTCGTTTCGGTTGTTACAGTTTCGGCTACATCCGATACAAGCTTCTCTGCATTTTCGACGCTTCCCAGAGGTACATTTTCATTCTTGCCAAACCCAGTTTCGCTGGAAGCTTGAAAAGACGTGGAATTCTGATCTTCTGTTACAACTTCGAGAACGTTCGCTCGATCGGTCTCGTTGCTCGATTTCTTCGACGACAGCATTTGCATTGCCGATATGAAAGGGCCCAGTAATTGCTCTGGCAGAGATTTCACGGCAGATAACAGTGCCTCCACGGTGGCTACTTGCGTCTCGTTGCCTTCTGGACGAGCTTCCGGCGAGACGTTTTCAGAACTTTGATCTGTCGAGCCATTCTCAGCCGTAATTATCGGTGATTGCGCTTGTTCGATAACGTTGCCCGATTCTACTTTCGTATCTTCCTTTATAGGCCTTAATTTATCCAATGATCCCGTCGTTTCTTTACTCGTTACGTCGATATTCTCTGAAATCCCCGCGTCTCCGTTTTCGCCGGAATTTTTAAAACTCTTAATTAATTCTGTAGAAGTTGTTGCCTTTTGAAGGGACTCTTCGCCTTGTTCCAACATTTGGTTTATTAAGTCGACTCGTTCGATTCCAGTTTGCGAAGAACCTCGAGCCGATTCGGACGTCTTCGATACACTTTCGGGTAAACCGTGATCCGATACGTTAGATCGCAAAGGGACATTCTCCACTGAAGGAGAGCCTTTATCTACTTGTACAGCTCTTTGATGAGGATCAGAAGGCTTTTGGGATGGCGATTCGTTTTTCTCCGAACGCGACGAAGAAGCTTTATCTATTCCTTGGCTGCTTTGACCGGCGTCTGAAATCTTTTGAGACGTCGTTTCGCTTTCTTTTACGCGTGAACCACCTTCCTCACCCTTTACCTCAGCTACTTTCAAACTCATCTCCACCGTTTGCTTTACATTCTTTTTCGACCTGGTTACATCGCTCGTTTTGGCTTCTACTTTATACAATGATTCTTCTACTACACTGGAAGACGAGACACTAACTTCTTCATCTACACTTCTCCTTTCTTTTGTATCAGGAACTGAGATCTCTTTTATCTTTTGTTCACTCGGACTCTCCTTTAACAAATTTTCTGATTGATTAGGGATGTCTTTCTCAATTAAATTTATCGAAATACTGATGTTTGGGTCGTTGTCCTTAGGTACAGCAGATGGATCAATATCCTCAGGTAATGTGGGTTTAGTCACATCGATATTTTCTTTTTGCAACTCGTCCGATCGAATTTTTTCATTTTCTTTCGTATGTGAAATCTTTTCTATCGTTAATTTTTTTTCAACGTTGATCTGATTCTGGTTTAATAAATTTTCTGATAGATTCTGAACTTGTTCTTTAATCACCTTTATAGTGGAATTGTTATTTTGGTCTTGTTTTTCAGTTATAATGGACGTATCAGTCTGATTAATTCTTATTAATTTAGTATCGTCTTGATTGGTTCGTTTTGGTTCCTCGTTCTCCACTGTTTTAAGAGTGCTGGCTACATCGAGGTCTTGTACGGCCCTTGGGACCAGATTTTTATCGATTAGAACGATTCGATCGTCAGTGTTAACTTGATACAGATTATCAGGCTTATTACCGAACGTATTCAGGGGGTCTTTGTCATGTTGCCAGTTATCGGTCAGTTGTCTGAGGGCTGCCAGTTGCTTTTGAAAGTCGGCCTGCAACGCGACGAAATTTTCTACGATTGGTGACATTACCTGCTTCCTGGCTTCAGCGTCCGACACGTTGGTAACCTGTTCGGAACCTCCCGTTCCACCACCGACCGCACCTGCTGTATCTGAAATTATTTCAACTCGATCATCGTGAATGAAAAGTTAGGAACGAAACTATCGCTTTGGTAAAACGAATATTTATCAAATATAAAGATTTATATAATGAAAAGTTCGAGGATATATTTCTATGATACTAGGCAAAATAATTAAAGAATTCCTATTATGCACGATTTCATTATACCAATCAAACAAATATGATAAGGATTAATTTTAAGAGGATTATTTAAGAAATTTAAAATTATTTTTCAATTATAAAATAGTACAATATATCTGCGGTTTTATTATACAGGCTACACTTAAAAATTATTCAATCTGTTTTTTATTTGATATGATCAGATAATTGATACGTAATATTTACTGACCTTCCCGCGGTGCAGCCTCATCGTTTTCCACCCCAACCGGAGGACCCCAGATTCTCATCAAGAACGGCTTGAGCTGATTCTTTTGCAGCTCGAATAAAGCCGCGTCCTCGGCACCAGAATTATTTTCCAATGATTTCACCACTTCCGCCATTGCGAAGTTGCCTTTCTTCATAATTTCCTCGCACTGTCAAATTTCCGTTTCATTTTTCTCATAATAAAGTTCAATAATAAAGTTCTCATAATAAAGTTCATAATAAAGTTCAATTCGAAGATTAAAGAAACTGTTTCAAAAAGACTGTACTACTTTCCTTAATTTCACTAAATCAACAAAATTCAACTGACGTGCTACAAGTTCATAGTCAACAAATACTCATATTAATACGAGCTTCTTTCGCTTCTGATAATTACAGATACAATTTAAATATTGGAGCTGTCTCTTTGTTGCAGTCCTTCAATTCGAAAGATTCTAACGAAAAATACGTCTAAAATTCTTACTTTTAGCTGTCTACGTTGAACAGCCATGGCGACAGCGTTCCAAACGTCTCCCTTTGTAGCTCTCAAGGCCTCTTTCGCCTCGATGGCGGAAAGCACCCCGATATTGTTCTCCTTCAGTTCTTTTCCCTGAGTAGTAACTAAAACTTGTACAGTTTCTACCAAATGGGGCCACTGCGTCTTCAGCCAGTCGATCGGGCTACTTGCACCCTGTGACAAGGCCACCTGAACATCATCCGTGGAATAACCGTGTTTCTCGGCTTCCCTTAGAAGCTCCACGATCTCCAAACCTTGTCGTGTCAACGTTGAAATTCCCTGTGAACTTGGGCCAGCTTCGAAGAATCTTGGTTGGCTTGATTCCTGAAACACGAAGAATAATTCGATTGACGATAATTAAAATAGACTTACGAAGGGTGCACACATCAAAAACAGTTGTAGGAAGGTCTCATCGTCGTAAGATGCACTTTCTGCAGAGTAACAACGAGAAATGAACAATCTTACAGGCTTAAGACTATATTAAGGCTAGTCTAGAACAATCTATAGCACGTAACAAAAATTTGTTGTTTATTAGATTAATGGTCACACAGTCGCAGAGAAATTTGAATGGAGAGAATATTTTCTTAGAAGTTCCGGTTGGAATGATAGGTAGAAGTTGCGCTGTAAAAGGTTGTAAATTGTAATTCCTGCCTACGTTCACACCGAGGCTACGAAACTGGCACAATCGAAATCGTGTGTTAAATTGTATTGGAGATTAGATCGGATTAGAAACCAATAGCTCTCGAGGGATAGCTGTCAAGTTTACCCTGGAACGGTAATAAAGGTGGGTGGAGTCGACGGAATTTCTTCGTGTACGATCTCTGCTGGGACCGCTGATCAACTGCTGAAGATACTGCTCTTGAATCGTTCGCGGATACAGATCTGGACTATTGGCGAATCTAGTTTGTTCCTGAAACAGACGCTCGGCATCCTTTTTATTAATTATAAGTCGTTTTATGAGCTTGATAGGTCTTTGGATGAATGTACTTTAAATGCTTTGCGTTAACGCTAAAATTACCATGTTTGTAAAAATGACGAGGTTTTCTCGAGTTCTATTGTTTTTGCAATTATTAAAAAATATGTAATTGCCTTTGAAAAAATTACGGCTGACTTTTATTGAAGTTGCTATTTATTTTTAATTATGGTCATCCATATTATGAGACAGGAATCGATCATTGTAACGTTTGAGGTACTTTTGATAGTTTACAAAAAATATTTCAAACGAAAGTTCATTGGTATTAATTCAAGAACTCATTTTGGGAATATTTTTCAGTTAATTCTAATAATCTACTTCTAACATTTAATAATATATTATTGGTAGTTCCAGTGTCAAAAATCGAAGTGCGCATTTGTTAGTCATCTTCCACAATTATCAATCAAACATCCTTCCCAATGAGCTTGATAACTTTCAAAAGCCAAAGATAAAACTATTGTAACTCGTTTTAAATAATCTTAAATATTTGAACTACGAGACTTTTGTTTCGATAGAAGAACTTGAATATCTACATATTAATCTTTCGTATTACCTCCGCGTCGCTGTCTTCATAATATAATAATCCCTTTGAGGTGGATGCAGCTCTTACGAATCCAGCGCTACTTCTTGCTGGAGGATAGTCGTACGTCTGAAAAGTATATTTCATATCCCGTTCGTGCTTCTTTTACCTTTTACCAATGACCCATTTTGCGATAAAAAAAAGATGTCCTATTTTCCCTTACTTGAGTGGAAATGTTCTGAGGAGGAGGAGAGGTTCCAGTGGAAACTGAATGGCTTTTTGGAATTTTCTCGAGCATTGGTCGTTTCATTGGCTCTTCCTCATTTATTTTCGAAGAAACGATATTGCTTGGAGCATCGGTGCTCTTGGTCGTCACTGATATATCGTTTGCTATCAATGTAGGCTCGTTTCTTATCACTGACGAGGATTCAACGATTGATTTCTCTGGAACTATCGCAGGAGAATCTTCGTGCGTCGCGGAATCTGTAAATTTAAGTAATCAGGTCATGTTCTAGATGTTAATTTGGTAATACCAAGGGTAACGTTGCGGATGTTTATGCAAATTCATATTTTCATAGATAAAAATTCGAATCCAGGCAAATATTTGTTTCCTTCATCAAATATTCTTTTTATCGTAGGTATTCTATGCTTTCTTGCATTTCCATTTTTGTATAAATACATAAGCATCCGTAGTCTCTTTTTTACGAATATTTGGAATCTTAGACTTGAATTAATGAAAACCGTCATTCTGATGCAGACTGTTACCTTCGTGAAATTATTATGTATAGATCTTCACAGTACAAGGAACGGGGCATTAGAATCATCGAAAATACAAACAGGCAGGATATACATATTATTTTTGTTACTTTCTAAGGATTTGTATATTTAAAAAGAAAAAATTTTTTTACAGATATGAAAAAATTAAACATTTACTTTCTGTTAATGATATTCAACTTCAAGACCAGAGAATGTTAAGATCTTCAGGACTTACAATGCGAAATAATTCGACAACGAATTCCGGGTGGAAAGAATATCAGCCAAATGCACGCTCATGCTTGAAACTAGCTCCTCTTGAATGAATAATAAGTGCGTCAGACATGATCTTAAAAAAAAAGAAGAGAAATGAAAATGAACGAGAGAGTGGCTTCATTTCAAATACGACTATGCATTTGGTATCCACTGATCGTGTAGGAAACACTTTTCATGTCTCTTTATTATTCATCCAAGGATATACATCGACAGAGGACAATCGTATCTTTTATTCAGCTGTTTCTTTAATTTTTGTAAAAAAAAAAAGGAGGTAGGATAAACAGAGTGCATGGACCGAGGGAAAAAGGGAGAAACACTCAAGAAGAGAACAGGTACAATAATTCTAATCACTGATTCGACTTGGTACCAAACGAAAAGCTGATTTTACGCCTTGCTCTACCTTTGTTCTTTGTGGAACCACTATCCCCGCTCTCTTCGCTGTTTGAAATCTTTAACAGGCTGGTCCTCTTTTCCAGATCAGGACTAGGGTTGCTAATGTTGCTGGACGTAGTCGCTAATTCATTTTTAGGAATCTCACTCAAACCACTTTGAACATCTTCTTGATTTTCTTCGCTACTTGGTGGCAACGCGCTGCTCCTCGTTTTGCAACAAACTACGCAGACACGATCCTTTAAATCGTTTATGAAAGTACAATGCTCGCATGCCCATTCTTCGTTAGGAATTTCCATCGTGGTACTCGTTTCCTCTCTCAGTTTTACATTTTTCGGCGACTTGTTACGTTGATCCACACTCGTTGATCCATGCTTCTCTTCTTTGCTTACCGATGGTGATCTTTCTAAATATTTACTTCTTTCATTTTCCATCTTCTTTACTAAAGCTTCTTCCCTTCTTTTCTCTTCTTCAATAAATCGTCTAACTTCTCGATTTTCTGTCTCGATATATCGCCGAGCTTCTTCTTGATTCTTATTCACAGATCGCGTCACGTCTCGATCCTCATTTTCACGTATCTTCCTAGAAACTGATTCACGAGATGGAGTTTTTCTAATGCTCTGACTATCAGAATCATGAGGCGACATTCTTCTAACAGAAATTCTCTCTGCTTCTTCCATTTCTTTTCTCAACGAAGACTCTCTTCTTGACACACTTTCTCTATCACGCGAAGCTTCACGACTTCGTAGATTCTTCGTAGCACGTGGCACATCGTCTTCATCCCTAATGGATCGTGAATTATCAATTCTTTCTACTTCTTGGATTCTTCTAGAGGCTTCTCTGGAAGGAGTTCTTCTGTTAATTTGTGTGTCACTGTCTATAGAGGATCTTCGAGAATCTCTACGAGAGGCTCTTTCGAGATCGTCCAAACTAACTTCTCTTCTCACAGAGGAAGCTCTTCTTGGAATCATCTCGTCGTCCCTTCGTCGAGGAACCATCTCTGATTTGTCGAAGTGATCGTCAGAGGAACTGGTTACTCTAGAGCGTGTTTGTAGCGTGGACTTTCTGTCTGAAGAGTCATCGTCGGTGCTTTGTCTACGACGATAGCTGCCGTTTTGAACGCGATCTAATCGCGAATCCAGCTTGGAGAGCCTGCGTTCGTCTTGGTCATATCGTCGTCGTGAATTTAGAGTGTTCTTTTGAAATTCGTCATGGTTCTTTGGTGATGTTGGATACCGTTTGATAGAGTGACTCTCGGACCACTGATCTTCTGTACTGGTCATTCTTTCTTCTGACATTAGCCGTCTGTAAAATATCGAATTATTATATTTAAAATATTCCAGAATCTTTTTCGTAGAATCTGCAACATTTAGATTGTGGATATTTATACAATTTCATATTTTTCTGGAGATATCTAAAGAGATGGAATCTGGATTTCTTTTTCTATGATACGGTTTTACACGAGCCATTAAACTTATAAAATAATTTAATGAACATTTCAATTTTAATAAATTTCCATCTCTATATTTTACAATTGACAAAACTTTCGTTTTGAATGATTGTAATTAACTCGATTAAATAAAAAACAAATTTTGTTTTAAATATATTGGAATGATAATTTTACATATTTTTGCATATCACGTATACTGCGTGCATTTTTCCACCTTTGAATTTTCCACAAACCCATAAACATCCGCAGTCTACTAATACGAATTTCAAATTATTAATCAAATTTCTAACTTACTCGCGACGATTTCTATTTAACAAATTTCTAGACCCATCCTCTTCGTGGTAGCTTCTTTGCCTTGTACTCCTAGACACACTTCCACGTCTGGTGCCCCTAGAACTTTTAGAGAGCCTGTCGTCGAAATCTGATTCACCAGAGTCTTCAGAACTAGCGTCAGACGGTGATCCCTGCGATCTTCTCGATCGTGATCTGCTAGCTAATGATTTCCTAGATTTCAGACTTGGTGATGGCGAGACTGCTCTCGATCTTCTGCTGGATTTCACGCTCCTTGCTGGGCTATGTGATCTTGATATAGAACCCGGATAGTGTGGTGGAAGCATTTGTGACGGAGGGAATCCCATGGGATAACCCCACATTGTTGGGTGATTTAGACTCATCGTGGAACCACCCATGGTCATGTCCCATGGTGGATTCGGTGGGTACCACATTATTGGAATACCTCCAGGACCTAGATGCGCCATTGATTGAGCCTACAATAAAATTCAATGGTAATTTTAATTTAATATGAAACGATAAATGTTTAATCTTACTGATTAATTTTACATTATTAACTCCAGAATATAAATATTTATAATTTTTACGGCCGATAAAGCTCTTGTTTGTTCCTAATAACGCGTTCAATTATCGTTTATTAGAGTTATTGTATTATAAAAATAAAAATTTGGAAGATATCGGAATTTTTTTTTATAGTTTTATTAGATCTTAATTTGTTTTCAATAGATTTAATACAAATATCTTTATACATTTATCTCGATACGTGACATATAATCTTTTTATTTAAAAATAAATCTGCATTTGCATACGATCAATTCAAAAAACAAATTCATACAAAAATTTCTTTGTATAGTTTCAAAATAGAGACCACGTCAGCTAATGGGACGACATTCATTTATGATGTTTAGTTTAACAAAATTACCTGATGCATTCCTGGATTCCACATGTGTGGCGACGATAAATCGCAAACACTGGCCGATTGCATCATAGATCTAGGCGGCGGCGGCGGTGGTACCGGAGGCGTAAGTTTCGGGCTGCCTACGCTCAGTGGCCTTGTATTCAATGTATCTCTCGAGATATCGGAGGGAGGATGCCTCCTTCTGTTAGCATCCTGCGCTCTCATTGCTTCCTGATATTTCCTGTACCTTTCCTGAATATTCGTACGTGTGTTAAACAATTTACGTTTCTACCTTTACCAGCCATTTTACACGTTTGTTAAATACATACCTCGTATTACTATCAAAAAGCACTTAATAGATCAAGTACTGTATAATGCGCGAATGTTTCAAATATTAATTAGTTATTTTATAATACTCGATGAATAGTAGAAGCCTACTGAATTACCGAATAACGTTGCGGTGCACGTAACAGTAAATGGTATTCGATGAATAATAGGTTGCATTCATTAAACGTCAAGCACTACTATTGAATAATAGGGGAACGTGTAAAATGTTCATTAAAGTTTTCTATTAGATTGGTGCATATGAAATGTCGTTCCTATGAAATTCGAATTTGACGAATAAATACGACTCGTTAAATTTTGTTCTACCGTCAATTATTAATCACATCAACTGTTTCACTTGGAAAGATCAATGACATCCCCTATTCCACCAAAGATCTTTTAATATACAAATCGTTTTAAAAGAAGCTGTAACAGCTACAGTATTCCAAGAATTTTTAAATTCTAGAACCGATAACTTTTATATGTAAACCTGGAATAATGAAACTAGTTGATCATTGAAAAAGTATATTGTGTCGAATTGCATATTGTAATTGCTTGAATTAAGTATATGTGTATAAAAATCTATTATTTGAACAAATAACATTTTATACGCACCAATTTAATGTTACGACAAGAATAGTTGACGAAATAGTTTACCTGCAGCGTAGACATTTTGTCAGTCCCTGATCCTGATCCGGTTCCATCGTTGGTGATAGTATTTACAGACTGCATGGATTTCGACACTGTTTTCGTGTCAAGGGTGGCTGACAGTGGCCTGGTGGTGTTTGGAAGAGCTCGCTTCAAGCTGTCGACTCTTTCGATCAAGGAGAGATTCGTAGATCCCTGGTTTTGCGTCGATTTAGCCTAAGCGCGAAACCTGAACTTTATTACATGGCCATCGTTTGGAAACGTTGTCGTTTTTTCCATCATGTTTGTTGAAAACGTTTTCTGTGTTTCGTTTTTTCGTGGATAGACGACGATGGAAAAAGGTATTCGAAAGAAGAAGAAGATGGCGGGTGTTCGCGGTTGAAGGCAGCAGCGCTAAAATTAAATTGCGGCGACGTGCGAGGCTAAATCGATGATAAACAAAGCGTTAGTAGAAAAGAAAATAAATTAAACGATGTCCTCGACGAATCGAGAATGCTTGCAACTTAAATAACGTGAACGTAATAAATTAGCCTTCGAATAAATCGATTCTTAATTCTACGTTAGCGACAAAGAAATGACGATGATCAGTGTCATTGTTGTAAGCTGAAAATAATTATCTAATCTGTGTAACAACGTGTATTTTTAGTGAATAAAATATATGCATATAATAAAACGATGTTTTAGTAACGGTACGGGAAATACGAAACGGTGTATGACGGTTAAGTCGAATTACCGTGTTCACCGTGCTCTGCCATATTCACCGTCGTGCCAGTCGCTCGAAGACAAAAGCACGAGCATACAAAATTTGTATAGTGCTTCCGTAAATTGTGTCAGCACGTATCTTTTCCCGCCGTTACGTTATTATCGACAGAGTTGAAAGAGTGAACAGGTATCAGTGAATACGGCAGTAGTATTTTTGCGGTAACGTGGTGTATTAAGAAGAAACAACGTCGATATACAATAATAAAGATCTCTATAAAATCTGTCGATGTATCTGTGGAACAACTCTTAGATGACTATTTAAAGCTCGATGTGACTGACGATGTTCGATTAACAATCTTCACGGTGCCTCGGTGTGACGTGTTCTCTCGCAGAAATCAGCGAAACTGGCGCCGCTCGAAGCGTGGTACAGCTAACAACGAGTAAGAAGCAACATCTATTCAACAAAACAACATTCATCGATAAACGATTCGAGGTCACAGGAGACAAAGTTGCAATTGCTCTTTGTGTTACAAGATTCGTGATCTTCGCAACTTGGTTTCCGTTGATCCCGATACAATCCGCTAACAATCGTCCGAATAGATTCTGGATCTGAAGCTCAAAGGTACCTAGTATCGACAAGACGTCGTCAGCCTGAAAGAAAATTCGCGGAAAGGGATGAAAGCTTCAGGCCAGGTTGCATCCTACCTGAGCGCTCTTGCGATTTCTTCTTGGCGGTGGGATTGGCGGCGGAGACGATACATTTTCTCCTTTTGGCGGTAGAGGTGGTCGCGTTTTCGTCGCTAGATCGGTCAAGATTCTTCTTCGTACGTGGTTTTTTCTTTTTGGGTGCTTGTGGTTCATGTCATCGCAGGCTTCGCAATAATTCCCATTGCAAATATCGCAACGGGCGAAGACGTTCTCGGTGCCACATAGGGCGCACTTGTACGTCATGCCCGGTGTCGAGGACTTCTGTGCTTGCGGTCGGGTCGGAAATTCGATGATCTCGTAGTCTGGGTCACCACAGTCTCCGGAGAGCGATGGTGGTGGGACTTTCGGTGGGGTCGGTGGTTGGCGTTGCTGCTTCTGCTCCGCATCCTTCTGCTGTTGCGCCTTTTAAGGATGAAAAATTGCGTATTTAAGATTGATTGAAAGAAAAAGAAGAGATATTGACGGGAGAGTTACGCACCAGTACCCAGTGGGGCATGGACCTTGCCATGCGCAACCGGGTCGATGGGTTCGAGATGGCCATCGGGCGCCATTTTTCAGCTCCCGGGTTCTGTAAAACAGATATTTAATAATTATTGGAGGAACCTCGAAGAATTTCCACTTGAATTCTAACATAATGTTTATTAGAATTATCTATATCTTAGGAAGTATATACATTTTTACGTTAACGGTTATGAAAAAAGTTCCCCTGATCACAGTTGCTGTTACGCTTCTCCAATGATTTTTATCCTTATCAGATGAAAGTACATTAACTTTCCATTGAAGTTTTGAAGCGCACGTGTAATGATATATATATATATATAAAGCTCAATCTAATTGACAGTTATCATTTATTCAATTACTTAATGTTATATATTACTTAAAAGTAAAATTAGTGGAAATTTGTATAATATATGGATTGGTCCAGGACACCGTAGAAGTAGTTAAGAGTAAAAAAAAAAATGAAATTGATAAATGCAGTCGCCTGCACAATGAATCTCTTTAATTGTTTGTATAGGTGCGATGCATTCTTGCAGTCTCGAATTGGGATGACAAGCTGGCAGCATCTAGTAACTCGTGTTCAGCTGCCAAGCTGTACGTGAATTCATGTCATCGCACCTTGGACTAGGTGTCTGAGTAGAGTGTCTTCGCTAGACAAGATTTTTCGAGTGGATCCTCGAGAAAGCGTGACGTCACATGGTTGATTCTTCGCCGGAAGAGGCCAAAATCGAATCTATTTTTACGAGGAAAAATCGTGTTCCGCGTCTCGAAATAAAATCGAGCCACGCGACGCTATATCTCTTCGCGTTGACTTGTATACGTAAAATACATAAATATCGCACCGTGATCCTCTCAAATTCATTCAACCTTTCCTCGATATTTAATCCGGACCTTTTGGAATTTATTTCAATTATTCGCATTTACATTTTTCGTTTTTACAACCGTTTTTTTACAACCGAATTTATGGATTAAAGAAAGAGGTTTTTTATGGTTCATTAATTTATGGTTTCGTAATTTCGAATTGTATTAAAAACATCGAGGTTTACGTTTAGCTTCACACTCTTTTAAACTTTTTACGCAAGAGATATATTTTATTCGTTTGTGAATGGAAGGAAAAGTATTGCTTTCTTATTTTCGAATTCCATTAAAAATTCTTAAAGAATAACAATTTTTTTTTTATTAAAGAAGAGTAATTTCGCGGTTCCAGCCTTCGCGGCGGCATGAGTTCCACATGCATGAATTAGTCCCTCGAATTAGAGCCCTATATCTTTAGAACGTTTACCCCTTCTGTTCTTCTCGACTGTCCACACTCTTTTGTTCTACTACGAGAGCAACAAAGCACCTATTCCCAAGAATTGTAAATTTAGATTCTGCCACGATCATCATAAGAATATTCTGTCTTAGACAAAAATAGAGATAAACATTCTGATAAACATGTGAATTTCATCCGACATGTTAGTTAATTTTAAGGTGAGGATTGCCTCGATAAAAAGCGAACGTGCTACACGAAACTCTATTTCCCGACAAAATTGCAAAAGTCTACAAGAGTTGGTCACGTTCCAACTTCTAGCTCCTCCCTACCCACTCGAGTTTCTTCTCCAAACATTTTTCTAACTACGTAATAATATCCCTTCGCGAGCCTTATTATCTTCCATCTAACGAGCAAGCATCAGTTTCGATTTTGTAGTGAAATATTCATCGTGATCGTCATCCATCACTTCGAGAAATTTCAAGACCAATTATAGGAAGAATCGTACGGAAAGAAACTGATTATTCCACACTGACACGTGTCACAAATCACGCAGACCCCGGAAACCAGCCATAAGTACATAAAACTGCGTCTCCAAGTCCGATCCAACTAAATTAGAACGCTATATATATCCATTCCTCTTGGTGGTTTCACACGAAGCGGAATATTCAGATGCTTTCGCCGCGATAGTGTCACCGAGCTGCACGCCTGTAAAAGCGTAGCTAGCATCGCGTGTCTTCATAAACAATCCGCTTTTCAATCCCCGGTTTCTGGTCTGCACCGGAAGAAAAAACGTGGAACTGCACGTGAAACCCACGGAAACACGGACACGAGCGTATATCCTCTCGTGTCTTCCGCGGTACATACACACGAAGATTCGCATCGATTGTGCGTCTTACGATGCACTTCCGTTTCACCTCGCGAAAGTAAAACCGGTGAAATTCGCTGGTTTATTCTCATCGATTCTGCTTGCCTCTCATCGCGCTGCTTCGTCTCTCGATCGCTTTAGGTTTACATCCTTTTGGAACAATTGAGAAAATTTAAGTTTGTTCGATTATTTGTGCTGTATTTTTGTGTTCTAATATTTTTACATCACGTTACTATGCAAGTTCGACAGTGGAAGGCCTAATGCTTTCCACAAACTCCTATCTTCTCAAGCTTCTTTAAAATAATCACGGAAATGTAACATTCGCATTCTTACATCGTCACTACTTTATGCAACCTGGATGCCGCTATTTTATGCGAGGGAGAGACCTAAAACTCCCTAGAGTTTCATTGAAATAATTACAAAAACGTAACGATGAATCTTTTCCATTGTCCGCATCGGTACAGTGCGTTCTTGCTCCATCGCATCGACACTTTTCCACACAGTTTGAACAAGATAAAGCTTATAGCTCTCTATATAAAGTTTTTATTTCTTCAAAAATATATTCTTCCGCGAGAGAAAGAGAGAGAGAGAGAGAGAGAGAAAGAGAGAGAATTTGGGAGAATTTCAAGGCGTCGACGAAGAAAAGAGTAGAACAGGGTAAGATGGTGGAAGTTGTACGCGGTGGAGCGTTTCCAGATTGATGCACCGTGTTATCGGCGAGCACGTAGAAAACAAAGGACGCACTATGGGCCCGGGATCAGGGAACGTCACGCACGGGCACCGATACGCGGCAGATAATGGCACTCGTGAAAGGAAGATCGACACTCACATTCATGTGGGACCTCGCGGAGGCGATTTCTCCGGTTTTCCTCGGGAACTGGTCGTCACGGTACTGGCTGCTTCCGACCGTTCGGCACTGCTCGTCGTCTACAAGAAGCTGTTGCATCGCCACCAGCCGAAATCTATTTCCGTAACATTGGCTCGCTGGACCGATGCCACCGTTTTACCGAAGTCTCCCCGTTCGCGTAAATATATCGCGACGCCGCGCGCGTTTAGAAGCGTTAGAGCTGGCACTCGCTCGACAAAACCCAATGGTGTCTTTGTACGTTCTTTAGAGACACGCTATATAGAGGGATCTGAGCTTTTTTGCGCGACTGCGAGTTCCATCGGGAATCGTGATGGGAAAATTGGGACAATTCGTGTGGGACGTTCGTCGGAGATTTTGTAGGGTGGAACGGAGGAAATATACACACGAGGGTAACTAATGGTGCAACTGGGAAAAGGGTGGTTCTATGGGACAATACGAGTCGAACATGTGGAGTAAGAATTTTTTATACGAGGCCTTGTTTGTGGAAAACTTGGTTTTAGATATCTGTTTGACACATTGTTATCGATCATCTAATGCAATGTGAAGATAAATAAAAGATATAAAGATATATGATATAAAATACAAAAAGGAATATTAATCTGCGATGAGACCAATTAAGAGATATAGTTATGTAAATGTACGCTTAGAGAAAACAAATCTGATAAGTGACATTTTTCGTTTCTTACAAGGGCGATTTTAAAACTCAATAGGTCAACCAACCTTCAATTATATCGGGACTGTGCTTCGATTTATTTTTGAAACTAAATATACATTTTGGCTATCTTGATGGTTCTAAAGATATGAATTGTCGTAACATTAGCTTTTTTCCTAAAATTTCGTAGGTTTGTCATTTATTTTTAGATATTAGGTTGTTCCAAAAGTTCCTTTCCATTTGCTTATCCATTTTGTTCTATTACTAGAGAATGGATCATACGTAATTCAATAAAATAATATGAAACAGAAAATGTTGTGCATTTATTATTTCCTTATAAAACGAAAGAAACTTTTGAGACAACCTAATATTTTGGATTTAACAGACTTTTCTACTTTTCGAGTTTGATAAATAAGAATCTTCCATACATGTTGCACGTATGTCTTACATGCAACAGTTAATAAAACCCAAATATAAGCGTAATACGCCTCGGCGATCGAAAAATATTACGCAAAAGTGAACGAATTTACATTTAGAGGAATTTTAACGACACGCAATAAATTAATGAAAAATGTATTCTCTCAATAAATGAATTTATTTTGAAACGCGTTTTATCGATTGAATCTCAGTCCTAGTAGATATTGAGCACTATGTGAGATTATCTTGAAGAGAACATAAACGCAAATTAATTCCGTTACTTCATCGCAACTTATAAGCAATTCGTAATGAACCAATGAAAGACAACTCTCTCTCTCCCTCCCTTCATTCATTTGCAACAATAAATTTTATGAATAAATCCCGGGCATTGTTTCTCTAACAATCCATACTGCAATCGTACTCGAATCAATGGTATAATCACAGAAGAAGCGAAACGTGTTCGAATTTTAATAACTATCCAGTATCAGTATCGTATCGAACATGACATGAAATTAACAATATCTTCGAAGTATAATAGTAAGGCTCTCACCTAACAGACCCATACCTTAGACACAACGAGAGAAGACAGAAAGTGAGTGTTTCGTCCAAGATCTGCTAGTGTAGACTCTTCAGTAAGGCTCTCACCTAACAGACCCTTATCTTCGAAGTAGTATTTTCATTTTATATGCAACTCGGATAAATCATTCTTCACATAGAATCATACAGAACGTTCTCGATAAAAATAAGAATTTCTATAAGATATTCCAAACATGTTGATATAGAACAAATAATACCTTGTAAATAGTATTTTCACTTTATATGCAACTTAGATAAACCATCGTTCACATAAGAATGTACTAAAGCTTCAATAAAAGTAAAAATTCTTATTGCAATTCCAAGTATGGCGATTCTTTGAACACCTAGAACGAGGAAAAACAAGTGTAAAGAACGATAGAAAGGTGAAGTACTCGATTGAAGTTGAACAGTCGTAAAACTAAATACAGTAAGGTGTAATTATATGCTAACTGTTGTCGACTCAAATTTGCATCTGTATTATATCCACGGTTGCATCACCGCATACAACTTTGCTTCCCACGTGTGGCGAGACATTCGTAAATACTCGCGTGGGTATCGAAACGTTTCGTTCGACGGCGAAAAACTTTTGATTCTTTATACCTCCCTTTCCTTCGCCTTCGTCCTCTCCATTTTTTTTTCTCTCCCTCCGTCGTTTTAATCTTGAACCGTAAGAAACAGGTCTACGAGCAATTTACTAAATCGGGAACTGCTCGCACGCCACGTCAGTCTGGAACGCCGGTTACCAAGAAAGAGAGATCTCGCCTTACAGTCTTAACAATTCATTTAAATAATTTATCGAATCCGCCGTTAACCGCGTGCTCAACCTGCTTTTCATTCAAACGAAAAAACATCCGCCTGTACACTCCACCAAGCAAATGATCTCATTGGAGATATCGAAGCACGATATCTCGGTATCCCAGGTGAAAACAACCATAAGCAGGTTGATGGAGGTTTAATGCTTCGTTCTTGTGCCTGTAACAGATTCATTAAGCGGGGGTTCTTTTTTATTCACGATTTTCCACTTCACACGGAAGGGAAATTAATTAACTATTTCACCGATTTTAGCTGTTATAGATGAATGCACGCATTCGTAGACAGTTTAGAGAGTTAATTTTACATTTAAGTTGATTTGCAATATAAAAGCATAATCATATTCGAGTTTAATTGACGTTTAATCGGTATTTCGTAGTGTCTTTTTTGTCCAAGATCGCTACTCTCAGAAAAGGAAGTTGACGACTTGTGAAAATATAAAAGTGTAACGCTGTAAGATATCTGTTAAGTAAGCTAACGATATAGTTAGATGATATCTCACAATAAATTATCGATTATTCTCGTCTTGAATTTATGTATCATACTTGAGAAGAATTGTTTTGCAAGCTATTTTAGAACGTACAATAACAAATTTAATTTATTTTCTGAGTGCCATAGCACCCGAATTGTTCGATTCGTGACACATCAGACGACAGTTTAAAGCCCGCCCATTGTCGTCAGAACATTAACAATCGTAACTCCAATCGGGTTTAACATTCCAACCAACCGTGTTCCCAATGCGTCAGTGAAAGTTGGCCATAAAGAAGTAGGCAAAAAATGACGCCCGAACGACTCGGAGGAATCCCGATTTCGCATCACCTGTAATTAAACAGTAAACTCGCAATAAATCGAATTGCAGACTGTACTTGTTTCAACTCGCAATTAGCGTACGAGCATCTAAATGTGATCACAGCCGAGCATATCCTAAAACGGTGGCCACCAGTCTCGGTAAACAAAATTGTGACTCGTTCTCCGCTTTCTTTTTTCCCATCACGTATCGATCAGTTGCTCAAATGAAAGTAGTGAACCGAGACCACGTTCCAGCCAGCTCGAGAAATCATCGAATTCTTCGGGAAATCATCCAGGAATCTCGTACTACATCAAACATCGACCGTGTACAAATAAACTTATTAGATCTAACCAAAAGATTCGTATATGCAGAGTATTTCATACGCTGCAGTCAAACTTCAGGAGTACGTACTACTCATCGAAACAATGAAGAAGCTCCTAAAAAAATATGGATCTAAATATTACTAGTTCTGAAATTATAAGACTATGAATTTTCAACTGTGAACCTGTAACAACACGAAAGAAACTCTATTGCACGTTTATCTGCTACTTATCGAGTAAGTTGTTAGACAAAATCAAACATAATAAACACCATGCTGATTCTACGCGTTTGTGCCGATGTGATGCGGTAATAACAACGAAAAAATGAATGTACTTTGTCACTTTATCATTATGGCACGTGTGTAAGTACAGTGCTATCCATCATATTCCTCAATCTGCTTTTATGCTAAAATAGAACTCCGTTTATACGAACTTTTTGGCAGACAAATATTTTGTATAATAGAGTTCACCAATTTCTCCCGTAACTATTATTTTTCGTTCATAAAGTAGGAGTTTACGATCAGATAAATCTATTCAACTAGTAGCAGCTGATTTCATCAAAATAATTGCAATTTTGCTATATTTAAACACTACCAGTGTGTCAAAGGAGAAATAGAGAAAAGAAGATAGACAGAAGTACGAAGATTTTATTCTAACGAACGGTTGAACGACGACGATGAACGTGTATCATCACAGGTGACGAAGACAGAACCTCGCCAGGTGAGCGCACGTAAAGAAGTGTAATACCCACACCGGTGTAGCCACAGTTCTCCAACTATAGCGCCACCTGAGAGCCAGCACGGTCCCTCAAAATGGCCGTCCCTCTCACCTCAGATCTTCCTGGAACGTCGAAGGAAGCAGGTGGCGATATTCAGGTTCGACCTCTCGCGTGGCCGCCTCGCTTGGTGGCGGGACCTCAATTCCAGGTGACGGACACACGAAAACCGTGCCAGAAAACGTTCGTACGCGTCGACGTGAAGGTCGAGACTATTAGCCCGGTCCTCTGTGGTGTACTCGATAATCGAGATCGAACAGCCAAAACCGGAACGTCGTTCCGAGCAGCGTCGGAGCGACTTGATCACAGTTTCCACTCTGTTAGAGATCCGTGAAGTCGGGATATCCTACCTGCCAGGTGGACTTGTTCCTGGAATTGCTCTTCTTCGTTCAATTCTTCGTTCGTTCGATGGAAGACGGTGCGCGCGCGAACACGAGGTCCTCTGATATTGGCCCTGCGGTGATCATCGGGACCTGGTGATTTCAATGCACGGTGCGGCAGCAACGAGAGAGAAGCTCGTGATATCGTGCGCGATTTTTCCGCAGTGTCTTGGTTTTTCATAGACGGAGTACGATAAAGTCAATAGAAAGTAAATCGTGGAATATAATTGATCGTCGATCGTGAGACTCTGTCATCGAATCGTCAATAAGAAGAAACTTATTAAAAGACGGGACGTATAGAGGAAGGAACGGAAAGTTTGCGAAGAGATGTTCGAGGTGGACCAGGACGATCATCGAGGATTCTTGTGGACCAAGCTAGTGGACATGAAAGCATGAGAACGTGAGTATCCACGCAGATATCGTTCTGGTGTCGACCACGGGGAAAGAGGGAACACCGGCCTTGCTGGTTATATTCAGCTTTTTTTTCATTCCTGTTCGCTGCTCCAATTGTCTTGCCGCTAGAACGACCGGTCGAATCATGTGCCTCGTTTGATACTCGCTTCAGCGAATATTCTTCTCCGAGATATTCTCGCTGATGCTTTGATTATCGGTTTCATAGGCGCACGATTTATTACGTGGCTCTTGTATTCGCGTGATACACGTGTTTGACAAATCTGATGCGCCCCGGGGGATTCTCGCGATTCTCACCTTCTCCACGGTGCACGGTGAAATCATTCAAATCTCTGGGATGGAAAGGGACAGAGAGTGACGGAGAAGGAGGCGTGCAACGTGTACCAAGCCCCTTCGATGTGCCTGTTCAATGGAATGCCCGCTATTCACCGGTACTTTCGCGCGTTAAGTAACCAGACAAACTGTCGCAAACACGGGAACACGCCTTTTCCGTTAACCTGTTGTCTCCAAACATCGAGCAGGCTTCGAATTCAGACTCGCGGTCCTCATATTCTTCAGTCCACCTCGATATAAGGTTTCTCGATTTCCTTAACGCGATACATGGAGTTACGTGGCTCGTACACGCGCTCTACGTAGCTGTGTGTATGTGCGTTTGTGGGTTTGTGTGCGTACGTGAGCGCACGCGTGTGTCATTGCATGTATACATACGTATGTGCGCGCGCTGAGCGTAAATACCTAGGAGAAGGTGGGCCAGAATGGGGACACTGGTATTCAAGCGGGCATTATCGAGTGATAAACGACGCGTGGAATGCAATAAATAATTTTCACATGCTGGACGGTACCAATTTTCAACGAATCCCGATGTCACATGCTCGGGAAATCGTTTTTCTCGTTTGATTAGGTAGGAGGTTTAATTTTAGAGGATATTCATAAATCTCTGGATATTTGAGAGTTTGAAATATATTTTTTGCCAAAATAGGTTGAGATTAGATCTTGAAAATATACCTAATATAATAATAAATGGTTAATAAGTGCCAACTTTACTTTACCATATAAACACATAAATTACGTGCTAAGCGTCTGCTGATTAATGGATAAAAGTGTATAGATAAGATTGTAACATATAAAATGTCCGTTTGAAGGCTTTAGATTCTTTACTTAGATTACGTCAAGAAGTATATTGTTCGCTTGCGGTATGATCATCTCATCTCTTTTGTTTTGTGTATCTTTCATCTGAAGTAGTGTTGGAAGTTTTTCAGTATTTCTTTTAGAATGATACAGTGAATACACACGAAATTCCTCTCTTCTAAATATAGGTTTTTAAGATACCATTGCCAATGAACATTCTAGTCGTCCTTGGTTTCTAAACTTTTTTCCAGCCGATACTGTAGCCATGAAAATAGATGAACGAGACAATAAATATGTAAAAAAAAATTTGTACGAGAAATATCTAAGAATACTATAAATTTGAAAAATGTGTAGCTTTGATACGCAGTATGTTAATAGTTTGCTGGCTTATAAAATTACATTCATTTTAATCGAAGGAAATGCACATTTTTCGTATGATATCTACGACCAAATGCACAAATACGTATGTACGTCGATATTTCGTTTTACGAAATTGCGCGTTCATTGGTCACACACGCTTAACACGATGAATGAAAACCGACGAGAGACCGTAATTGGAAGTGTCGCGTTTTACGAGGACTCGTTACGATTTCCTCTTTCGACGTTGCGTAACGCGATTGAAATGCACGTGAAGTCGGCGATCTGTTCGAGCGCGACGGGGACGTTGCGAATTAACGATTGTGAAAAACTAAAAAGCAAGGTAAATCCGGAAAAGACGAGCAATGTGGAAGAAATGAAACGCTGGATGCAGGTGCGATTTACGAGCGTCCTTAAACATTCACGACTACCGGGACGTCATGGGACGCAAATCGACCGAGCTCGTTACCTCGTTAAATCAGTAAATTCCACATAAACGAGGACTATTCTAGATATTTTATGCGTAAAGATTGCGAACAAGTTATATGTGAGGATTAATAGCAAAAATTCGTGCCTCTGCAGTTAATGATTAATAGTAGATTCGGTATAACAATTGAAAAAATGATCCCAAACGTTTGACCTATACCATATGCAAATTAATTTCAAAGTTTCCCTAGATATACATCCTACACCGATTTAAAACGTGTTCGAAGATAATGTTGACAACGTTTCAACTATTTTTACGAATCCACGTTCCATCGATAAAGTTTCCAACAAGCTAGCCTCCATTGTTCAGTCGACGTATCAATCAGATATTTTCAGTGTTCACGGCCGAGTGGCACAAAGAATCGTCGTTGCACGCTAGGATAGACGTTGATAAGCCTAGAACATGTTTAATATCGACAGGATATTCGCGAAATAAAATGCTTTCCCCGACCGCCGACTGTCCTACATATGCCAGTTCTCCGGAAGGAGAACTTTCCAGCGTGTCCATCTTCGTCCGCGAATTTTTGTCCTACGCTCATCAAGGAGAGACTCGCAGCGGCAGAAAAAAAGAATCAGTGCGTGTCGTGGCGAGCGGAAAGCCGCGATTCGGTGATGCGTGAGACGAGCTATCCTGCGTTTATTACGGTATTGTTGTGCATGGTCGCTAACGGAATGACGTAATCGCCATTGTGGTCGCTCGCTGCGCAACGGGAGAATTCGGTCGGTGTATAGGAGGAATCGTGGAAAGAAAAGGGAAACCTCGATCGTCGTATCGTAACGCGATTACACCGGTGAAACCGAGGTAGTAATTTGGGAAACACGCTCCACGGTTCATTTAGAAAGTTTCCAGTATGATGCGTGACTTCGTTCGAAAGAAGATACATAATATGTTTCTTTACGTTCGTGTAATTTCGTGACGCAATCGTGCATTAATGTATAGAAGAAGATTGTATGTTTTTAGCATTACATTTTGTGATTTTGTGAATAGAATACTTTCGAGCATGGTCAGCTGGTTTCATGCTGGTTTCTGGTTATTTTGGCTCAGTAGTTCTTGTCGTCACAGCCATTGAGACTTTTTTTGGCACCGTTGGTTCTTTTGATTAATCTCTAATATCACTTTTTATATCGTCGTTAAAAATAAAACTCATTATTGAGCTTATAACGTGACTCAAAGTGGATACAACGTCGAACACGCAGTTTTGCCTTCACGATCATTTTCTCAGTTATATCGCAATCATAGCGTTAATTGAAAATCTAAACTCGTCATTAGAAACACGTTAAAGACCTTCTTCTATAGAAATCTCGTTAACAGAATATGATTTCTGCTCGTGGAAATACAAATTCAGAATACAATCGAAAGAATCTATCGAAATTCGAGCGAAGCTTGTTCAAACATCGTAATATATGCCAGAAAGCAATTATCGCAAGGCAGAATCAACGAAATCGTGGAAAATCACGAATTTCGTATGCAAACGATTGAAATTCGATGGAATCGTAAGTTTCTCAACGAGAATTCATTATTTCTGTCTATAAAAAGCACAGAATCTTTTTTTCCACAGTAAATAATTTCCTCGAGTATTGTATCTAGAAACATACGCAAACGAACAAAATTCGATAGAGTCGCAAGTGGCTCAGTAAAAATTCTATCTAGAAAAAGCGTGATAATATAAAATTATTACTTCTATCTATAAAAGCGTAATAATTTCCTCGAGCCTTCTGAAGCAATCGTAAAGATGGACATGAACGTAGAAAACGATGAACAAACAGAGTGGAATGAAAAAATGCGATTTCCACGATGTGATTGTAACACGAAATCTGTTATCTTTCGAACGAAGCGTTAACGAGGACGTACGTGTGAAAATCCCGATATGACGTTATATGTCAGACTTGTGTACCGTGAGCTCGTGAAATCTGTTGCAATTATCCGTTTGCTGGTCGCCCACTATGAAAAGTATTGGCAACGAATCGTTGCAAAAGTCGACAGGAAAGTGTCGGCGGTATTGGTCATTCTTAATAGCGCTAATGCGTTTATAGGTTTATACTTTTTAATCGCTCACGATCGAGATGCTATCGGTTCAAGTTTTCTGTTAGCTCTTTCGTTTCTTCCTATCTTGTATATTTCTGTTTTTTCTTTCTCTTTTTTAAACATCCTGCAGAAGTAATTATTGAGAGTTAAGAAACAGACGCGGTCTGATTCGTTTGCACGCGTTTTGCATTGAGGTAATTACCGCCAATTAAGGCACACGTTTTCAGCTTATGAAACATATTTTACACCTTTCTGCATTTTGTCGTGAAAACAGAAGGAAGATGCATTCTCTATTGCAAAAACAACGGTATACTTACATATATACATAGTTGCCTCATCATTTAACACAAATAAATTTTATTCTTTTTGCAAATCGACTGTGAAATCGCATGAAATCGAGCCTTGTTTTAATCCCGATTTTAATCTTCACCTTAACCTTCGCCCAAGTCTTTACCAAAATTATCATATTATAAAACATTCAATTTAATTCTCTTCGTCGTTCAATTTCGCCTAATATTTCGACTGATACGATAATTTTCACTTTCAAGGTCGTACGCGGTACGTTCCACAGCGAGGTGCAGCGCTGACTGAGGACACAGAAGAATCAACCAAGAAACGGAAGCCTAAACAACGGGATTCTGATCGAGGAAGACGATGTATCGGCCGAATTTTTACGAGAGCACGTGTTTGAGATGCGCTCAGACCGTCTACCAAGTGGACAGAGTCGGTCCACTGAAGGACTTCACGTTCTTTCACGCGGGTTGTTTCAAGTGCGCGATCTGCGGCACTAAACTGACCCTGAAGACCTACTACAACAACCAGCATACGATCAACGACAAAGAGGTGTACTGTAGCAGCCACGTTCCCAAGCCAGGTCCAGGAACCTTGGACGGATCTAGTGTAGGCATTAGGTCCGCGCTGAACGTACCGAGAAGCGGTTACGTCAATGAACAGATCAGAGCTGGTGGCGCGTCGCCGCGGGGAGTTTATCCACCTTGGTAAGGCACTCACCATCGTACCTTAATGCTAGACTGCGGGCTTTTATGCAAATTTATATTTTCCAGAATATAATTAAACAGGTAGAAACTAAGTACTATAAATTATACTTTGGGTATTTTATATATTCTTTCATATTATATGCATCCTGTGTAATTTTACACTTTTAAATTGCCTACAAATGTATAGAAATCTGTAGTCTACTTGTTATTATATCGTCTGTGGTACTATAGATTGTTTGCCGAGGCTCGATGAAAGCAGAGTTTCCCATTGTTCAATTTTACTGATTGCTGTTCGAGTTTCGCTAGTTTATTCTGTATTTATTGTTGTACTCCTGTAGTAAGATTTCGAAGATTTCTAACATAATTGATAGAGTCTGTGTAAAATAAATTGTTGCTCGTGGTCATTGAAAACGGAATCTTCTGTTGTAATTCGTCCACGTTTCGTGATAGTTCAATGTTCCTTATTCCATAGAGAAGTGGTCTCGAATAATTGATTTTCAACAGGCTAAATAGCGTCGCGATTTGTTAATAATGTTAAGCTTCGTGTAGATCTATCAGCGATTCTCTGGTTTGAACAGAGTGAATGGAAGCTGATAATGATTTCATGTCTTCGGGATATAGAACTTTGCGGTGGATTTGTGGAAGGAATGTGTGCTGTAGACTTGCTAAGCAGGAGGTAGTAGAGTGTGTTAATTTGGTCCACTGAGAAATTGGTCGAGCCTCGGTGAATCAATTAGCACCAGGATAGATGTATCGACCAGGTTGAAAGTCGTTTGGTTTGATTCGTCTTAGAACTGGTCATAGGATTTTCGTTTAGCCGAAATTTTCTTCTTAAAACAAACCTATTCAGACTCGATTCTTTTTAAATTTCTAGTTTCTATGAAATACATTGTAATTTCAAACAATCAATTTGCGGTTCGTTTCTTTGTTAAAACAAATTTGTATAGAAAAGAAGAATCACAGTTACTTTCTTCATGCAATCTTACATCGCTGCACCCAAGTTAGAAACCGCGAGAAACAAATTGGATGGCGATTGATCTAATCAATGCATCCCTTTTCTTATTCCCTGTTACGTTTATCGGAATATCAGTAAAACACGACGATTCTTCGGTACTGTTATATGTATCTATAACATCGCAGCAATTCTACGAGGGAAAATAGAAAGAATCTGAGAAATACCGATCGGAATTCACAACGTAACTTCGTTACTAGAATACATTGGACGCAATCTTCCCATGATCGAAGAGACCTTGATTAAATAACAGTAATCATAATAAGGAAATTAATTACACGTAACACGTGTGGCAACTATTTAGTTGCAATTGAAACGAGAGTCCGGTTATTCGCATTGACTTGTTATCCTGTTCGTGTTGTTGGTTCGTGGCCGTGTTACCGGAAACGGCTGACATACCGTGCGGTAGCATGAGGTGTCATCGATTCAGGAAAAGTGTCGTGTCGTGTGGAACGTCGCGGTAACATATAATTTTCAAGTCTAAATGTGGGAGGGACGTGACACACGCGCGTAATTAAGCCGCGGCTTCTTAAGTCGCGCTTGCCGATTCCAAGGACGTGGCCTGATCGTACGTAACCGGTATTGCTATTCCAAAGGTTACGGGTTGAATTACGCTGGGAACGTTTTACTAGCACTGCTAGTAATGATACGTTGAAAGCGATCGTTGAATTAACTTGAGCATTTCTCTCTTTCCTGTCTTTCCTTTTTTCTTCTTATCTTTCTGAATTTTTCCGAGTTTAATATTTTCGCGATTCGCGAGATGACGGATAAAATATCTTCTACAAATGTAGATTATAAGAGAAAAATGCGACAAGTAGAATATTTTCCTTGATTTTCTGTTCTTAAACTCGTGTGATGATCGAACAGGAGAATTTTATTATGAAATGGTCTTTTAAAAGTTACTGATAAATTAGGAAATTTTGTGAAAGTCAAAAGTATAAACGGAGCAATACATATTTTGAAAATTTTGACGAAAATCACTGACCTATAGATGTTGAAAACTTCGTAATAAATTCACGAGTATAAGAAGTCTCTCGCTTTTTAAGATATTAAATACCTATCTTCAATCCGACTCAATTGAATACACGTACTTGATTTTTGAAATTGAAAACTTCGTAGAAAATGAAGTTTATCGATGTGGCTTTTGAAAAGCCGATTTAATCCTGTACGAACTAAAATATAATTCATATAAAAGGAATTCTACTCTACTAGATTATACCCCATTTAAAAAACCACACTCGATCTATTTTCTTTTTTAAAAATCTAAATTATATTACGATTCGTACTTTTATAATATTTTATCAATTGTTTAAAAATATGTTATTTCCAAGAGATTGAGAGCGTTGCAGAAAATCGCGAATTTCTACGTACGATGCATTTAAAATTCCTTAATGAGAAAGAGAAAATCATGGTTGGGTGAGGGAGATTCGTCACGATAAAGTCGCGTTAAACCTCGTTAAAATTCCATCGTTGTCTGTCACAGTTTGGATTATCCATTCTGGTTTTCTTTTTAGTAATAGAATCGTATACGATGTAGCCGTTAAACGCAAATTGCTGTACAACAGCCCCGACAGAAAATTAACGTGCACGGCTCTCCTTTACGTTTCCTGTGTTTTAATGGCTCTTGAACGATCCGCCGGAAAGTCGATCGACTCGCTTCACGTTCGGTTTCACCACTTTCCCTTCGGTGTTAAATCGAGATCGCCGTTTAAGTGGAGTATAAATGGTCGCGCGGCCTTTTGTGCTCAAACGACCCTGTTAACGGTTTGTTAACCGTGTTCCTTAACCTTGACAACGCACGATTAATGCTTTATTGCCGATTCGATTCATTTTTTATTGGTTTCGATTTCATCCCCGTAAAATCGAGTTTTTTAATGATTTATAAAGGACACTAGATGTTTCAAAGAAGAAGAGAAAATTTGCTTTTTATAACTATTAGTTCGTTCAGTAAATTCGTGCCGCAGTTATACTCTTCGTGATGCATTTTCCGAAGAATACCAAACGACTGAGATGAATGGTCTTATATGATCAAATTTAGTACAGCGGAAGCATTTGAGGAGAGGAAATTTAATTTTTCCATCTTAACAAATTGCGAGCGAGACGAATATTCTTTGTTAGTATCTCTTGGAAAATTAACATAAATTCGATTTCTCCAAAAATTTACGTTACAACCGAAGATATTCATTCTTCTGGCGATTTCACGAAATTTTTCACGCAAGAATTGACGCGCAAATCGGTCACGTAACACGGACACTTCTCTACAAGTCTGTCGAGTCCTGAATTTTTTTACCTATAATTATTTGCCACAGAAATTTGCCACAGAAAGTTTGGTTGGCAGTCATTCCCGGGGCCTATATGCATACGTGTTAGCCGAGGCATCTGGTTCATCTTCGTTACATAACGCATCGCCACATTGGCCTTAATCCCGACCAGGTCTTGAACAAAGTGTGAAACCGCGATTGTGCGCGCGAGAAGCACACTTGCTCTCCGGCCGGAATGTCAATGGCTGACCCGATTTCCTTGAAATAACGAGCTCGCCTCCGAGAGATTCATGCGGACGCGATCGACCAGACGATCCTGCGTTCATTTTTCGATCGATCCGGAAAACAAGTGAAATATCTCGTTGCGCGTTAAAATATAAGTGAAATTGCTTTCGATAATTAGACCGAATAATTATACACGTGTACTGCAACAAAACTTTCGTGTAACAGTCTTCGTGATATAGTACAATACCAAATTGAAGCATTAAGTTAAACGCCAAAATGTCCAGCCAGTCGATTTTAATCTATGTTAATCAAGAAGCAGTAGTAATTGGAAGTGAAATACAGTTCTCATTAGCTAGATCAGAATCAGCAAGATTTTACTGCATAGTACATGATGTACCTCACAAATAAGTATAAAACGGTAAAATCTATTCGATTCGGCTTAATTACAAGAAGAAGGAGCGTGTTGTGCCTAAATTAAACGATAGTTCGTTTGGACTAATTCTTTTTCCCAATTACACCCTACAGGCTATAAAATCGATCAGAGAAAGACCTGTTGCAACGTTCAGGAAGTACCTCAAGGTTCCAAAAGGACCAGTGCAACCTCTACTAAACGTACTAGTATAGAAACGTTACGTAAAGGTCGATGGGTCGTGAGAATGTCTGAATTTAATCGTTTAGACCTCTCGAGTATCGAATGCATCTGTTTCCTGAAAATTCTAAAACCGTCAATTTATACAAGATATTTACTGCGCCTGGAGAAAATGTGATATTCGATACAAATTGAAAGTTTCCCCCTAGTTTTATTAGTTAGACGTGACAAGTATTCCACTTGCGATATTTTATGTCTGTTTGTATATGATATGCGCGCTGAATATTTTTCTGAGATTTCTATAAATATCTGCAAGTGTTTTAATACATATGGCTTGGATATGGATAATCTTCTCAAGCTTACGAACGTATTTAACTCTTATTATACATTTAAGATGGCTATTCATGTTGTACAGTAATCTTTTTATTAAATATATGTCTACAATGAACATCTTGTAATCTGTATGTACGTTCTCAGATTGGTTTTATATTTGACCAATATAATTACGACAGTCGTGTCTCATTACGATGTTAATGAAATTTCAAAATTTTGTATTGTAACCTACGATAACGAATAATATGAACACAAAAGTCCTATGGTAAGCCATTCAAATGCTTTTGTGATCCGATGTATATCATTTTCACCATTGAACAAACCCGCGAGAAGTATGCGTACACACATGGGTTAACGCGTGTGCAGTGGAAGAATTTCTTGTAGCTGCGTTTCGCGAGTTCTCTGCCTCCGGCTGACATAAGGAGCGCGCGCGTGTACACGACAAAGACAGAATGTCTGAATACAGAGAGAGAAGAAGAAGGAGAAGGAGAAGAAGAAGAAGCAGTGGCTTCAGCCGCAAGTGAATGAACCCCGGAGGAGAGAACGAGCGAGAGAAGGTGTAACACATTCATTTAACCAGAGACTTTCTGGTTTCTCATAAGCGATGCGGTGCTCGTGCGCGAGACGGCTGTTGTCAGGATTTTTCCTAAGTCGAGCCAGTGAATCAGGCTCGTCGGCTCAGGCCCGTGTGGTAATTAGTTCTAGGATGCTCGTTGGAACGCGGCTGAATCGTTGATGAGCTCCGCGCGAAGCAGACTTGCACGTAGGAAAACGTTTCGAAGGCCCCGTTAAAAAGGCTGACCTAGTTCTTCGATGCGCGGAATCATTGAATTTGCATGCTAAATGCCGGAAGCTGCGGCAAATGTTGCACGAGTCAGGATCACGGTTACCAGGAATTTCTTTTCTCTCGGTTCTCTTGTCGTTAAACGAAGCTCGAATCGAGTCGATGCAGCGATTTGGCTTTGCTGTATTTCTTAGTCTTTTTCGTCTCGATCACACGAAGGGAAATCACACCGACAGGCGATACGGTCGAATTATTTTTCGCTTCGAATGATCAAATTTTACGTTCATCATATTTTCCTAGTATTTTTATTTTGACCATGTGAGGGAAAATTGCTTTGGAAAATGACACAACTGGCACACGCTTGTCACGGTTTTTTATCATTGTCCATTTGAATTTCACCAAGAAATATCGAGTGAAAAAGGCGATATCGCTCGCTTTTGCTACGTTACTACTTACGGTGCTATTTGATTTATTCGAAAGAAGATCACATCGTATAATAACATTACCTAACTAAATTTTCCATCCATCGTACATTTTGATTTTTTGAAAGAAAGATGACATTCTATAGGAGGCAACGACGATGACGACGATCCCTAGTCCCCCTGAAGACCCGTTGCATAATTTTGTTGCAGTTACGATAATGTAGACTCGCCTAATTGTGCCAGGCACCTAAACGGACATGGTTCACCGCCGGCCACGAATTCGTCCCAGCGTGATCTTCATGGGAACGCCGGCGGAGGAACGTCCTCGCCGTACAACCACAATTATTCCGGCGACGGGAGCTACCAGTACGGGAGATTCGACGCGAGCGCGCTTCACATCGCCCATGCCCTTAAGCAGACGGAGCTTCAGAAGGGCTACAGCAAGGCACGCGAGAAGCCCATCGATTATTATCTGGTGAGTCATTCGCATAGTCCGGTGAAATCATTCGTCACGGTCACCGCCATATTAGGAGCGGGTTACCTCTATTCCAACACCGATCTGCCGCGTAATTACGCGAGGTATCGAGCTTAATTACCACCACGCGGACCATCGTTTTATCAAAATATTATTACAGCGAAGCCCTCGATTAATTCAGCTCCGATTATCCGCGGTTTGATTAATCCGAATCTTGGTTACTCGCGTTTTGCTTATTTGATATAGAAGCTATATATACCGTCTACCATAAGTATTCGAATAGCTATTGGTTTTTGGATTTTGAACTTTCAAGATGGTGAGATATTTTGATATTGGCTTTTCGGGATGAACAATCGTGTTGCGATTTTGCATTTGCACTTTGTATTTGCATTTTGGAGCAAAAAAGTCAATATCAAAAGTCAATATCAATAAATTGGATGGTTCTCTCTGATTTTAGTTTCTACTTATTTTATTATAAACCTGTTATTTAAACTGTATCATACGCGCTCTGTAACGCAAAATATTAAATAAAGTAAAATCTGTTACAATCGTTGAATAAGTGTAATCGGTAAGTAGACTAATGTGTGTGTGCTAATGCTTATGATCGACGGTATAAGGCATCGTTACTTTCCTGAAACACTCGTAATAGTTTTTGTTAAATATATATTATATGATAGATCGCAATAAACAAAGAGTACGTTAAACTAAAGACGAGGATAGTTGGGATATTTATTTCAAAAATATCTGGAGCAAGTTGCTTCAGGACTGCGTTAATTACGTTTCTTGATTAATATAACTTCTTAACGATGACCTGATTACGAGAGTTCGCGTTGAAGTATGGAAAATCAGATTTGAATTTCACGCTTTTCTGGATATTTAGGCAGAATTACTTTTCGCCAGTCGAGTCGATAGTAATAAATAACAACTCTTACATCTGCCAGATTGAACTGTCTTGTTAATCACTTAGCAAACCTCTGAGAAATAACGCGCCAAAGCTTCTTCCACTCATTGTAGAAATTATAAACGTACGTATTTCAAACATCAATCAATCGCTCTCCGAGCAACATGGCGCGATATCCGGTTTCTGAGAGCCATAGGACGCTGCAGAACAAAATCTGGTATTTCGCCTGTGTTCAGCGGCGCGTGAAGATACTAGGAAGAGTGGAATATATACGATAACCAAGTTCGTTGATTAGTTGGAGCGAGAAATACGCGTTGACAGAAGGTAGACGCGTTTTAATGGAAAATGGTCGGAAGCCCGAATTTCCGATCGCGATGGAATGCGGGCCGGGTACCGGGATTCCATGCCAGCAGCCGTGACTTTCATGCGCGAATCGCTTGACAAGCGAGGAATGTGTACCGCCGCGAAGACGGACCCTACATGAAAATGAGATTGCCGGCTTGCTTTTCCCATCGGTGTCGGCGTAGAAAAAGAAGGCCGAGCCGCTAGTCGCTCCACTATCGGCGCGTTTTCTCTCAATCCGCTTTCGCGTGTACATTCAGCAAAACGCCTCCCGCCGGCTACGGCTGTTATTTATAGTATTTCGTGAATGTCAGCCTACCTGCGTGCACGCTCTTACGAAACGAAAGTAGCGTGGGCAACGAGCAGGGTCGTGCACCGTGTCTACGCTTCGTTTCCTTCTGCGTCCCGTTGACGAGAAATCGAAAGATATGAACATCCTTCGACGTAGTTATTAAGTTCGTTGATCGGAGAATTTTTTTTACTAATTTTATTAAATGTATATTAATTATTGATTTATTGGTTCATTTAGGAAGCTTGTGAGAAAATCAACAAATTTAAGGGCTATTTATTTTCGTAGAACTAATGTTTTGTAGAGTAACACGTGCACCATTTTGTGCGATGACTTATTCTTATTATATTTTCATATTTTTACATCGATAACTTTGCGAATCTCTTTCATAAAAACTTTCGTACAAAGTCTCGTAACTTTTGAAACATACAGTTAATCGAATATTGGCGAATCTTCAAAGATGTTTCCTTAAAAATGAAGCCTTATACGCGAAGGTTTTATTCTATACTTTATAATTTTGCATAAAGAAATGCCATCTTCTTGCTTATATCAGAATCACAGAAACATTCTGTATACATATTATAATATTACTAGCCATTTTTATCATACTGCAATAATTACAATTGTCAGTATCTAGAAAAATATTAGAAAATTATAGAAAGGAGACGAAACTGTCTCCAGAGTTTCTTTCATCGCCTGATTTTTTCGGTCGTTTACGCTTCACGCTCGTTGCAATGGTAGCGGTTTCTTACGATCGGACGATCAACTTCGAAATTGTCCGTTCGAACGCCTCGTGAATCGTCAAACACTGGTGATCTGGCGATGATCATGGTTCTGCGAATCGTAGAAACCCAACATGGGTTTCCGTCTTATTGTCTATAGGTTGGGTAAAGAGAACGATCGTGGAAAGTTTACGAGAGGTCGATAATTGGGAAGCCGCGTGGGCAAACCGATCTCGGGCGTGCCCGTCATCCTCTCGAACGTAGAAAGTATGATTCGTTTTAGCTAACGGTCCCGTCGAACGCGCTGCTGGTTATTATCGGTTGCAATAAAATAGAGATCGTTCTGTGTATCGAACTGTTAGAAGAGATTCACGCGATCTCCAGCCTGATATCGATATTGAAATAAAAAAAAAGAACAGTTGGATTTTATAGATTTATCAGAGCGGAATGAATTTTCACGTATGGCTACTGCGAATGGTCCTTGAATAGTACGATGCTTCAACCAAATACGAGTGTGGTAATTCAGTGAAAAATTGTAATACTCCAAAGCGTATCAAATTGTACAACTTGTAAACTTGTAATAAATCAAGCTAAACAATTCTAGCTCAATTAATATATTTGCTATGATATCTTGAATAAGATATCATTGTATATCACTGATATAAATTGATATATTATATAAATTGTAATACATGCTTTATATTTAAAAACATACTAAATTCTAAGCTTGGAATAAATTGAATTAGACGCGATCAATTAATACATTTATTATAACATCTTGAATAACACGATACTTGAATCAAATATGAATGTGGTAATTCAGTGAATAATTGGAATATTTTGAAATATACTAAATTATACAACTTCCGAGTCTAGAATAAATCGAATAAAGCGGGACTAATTAACATATTCATTATAATATCTTGAATCAAAGTCAATAGTAGTTTTACGATACGATACGCGTGCAATGCAAATTAAGAGTGGAACTATTATCGTGCTATTGTTTTATCTACTACAAACGCGTCCCTCAGTCAAGGTTTCACGCGACGCGGCGACTCAACTTTCTTCACCTGCTTCCGTGACATCCAAGAACAATAACGACGAACGTCCTCGTGAACATTAACCGAACTGTTGCCACGGAAGAACGCGTTTCCCTTGTATCTTCTTTCCATGACAGCGTGCACACGCGAAGGAAAGCTCGCGCACGGACCCAGAATCGCTTCCGCTTGCGGTACTCGCTTACCACGGCTGACAGTTAATTAGAGAATCGTTCCGCGGCCACGGAAGAAGTCGTGTACAGGAGAAGAAAGAGCAAATGAGGGGCGGAGAGGGCCACCGTGTGCGTATCCTGTTTTAAAGAGCGATTGTGGTTCACCTCTCACGCGCCTTCGCCAACAAACGACCCACGGATGTTAATTGGAATCGCTGTTGCGGTCAATGCTGTGTGCCAGAGTCTATCGGTTTTATTCTTACTTTCTTCTCGCTCCTTTTTCGGCCAGACTGGCGGATTGAACGACAGATTGGCGTAAATGGACTGATCTTGCGTCTCGGACATTGACGTACGATTATTGTGTAACGATGGAATTAAATTATTCATAACGTTTTGCTATTAATTTAGTTTTCTATTTTCGTAGACATTTTTGTGAATGTTCGTAAAGAATGTTTCTGTTATATACATGTGATAACCATAAGAATGAGATTCTAAAATTGTACTAGCAAGATCGAGTTGTTCTTTGAGTTTGGGATTAAATACTTGTCTTTATTGGTGTTTAAAGAATTGTAGGAGAATTGTCTATCGGTGTTCAAAATATTCGAATGATCTGAGAATTCTCTAATAAATTTTATACGAATTTTTTCGTTCGCGGAAAAATTAATTAGGTAGAGTATCCGAAATACACGAAGCTGACAATCTTGCGGAACTCTGTTTGAATTTAATCACAGACCGATACAAATCTTCTGTTTACGAACGACGGGATTAGCAAGATGGAATTGAATAGACAGCATACGCTTTTTATCTGTATCGCTTTTTATCAATACGCGCGAAGAACCAGAGTCTTATTGAACGTGACAATTTTTAGTAAAATCGACTTTAGCAAAAACGTATTCGCGGATCAAACACGTCTGTCCGTTCGAGGGAAAAGCAAACAGCAGTTGGAAGGTTCGTGACGGAATCTTGGTCACGAACCAGTCACGAAAACAGGCATCAAAAAGAATTATATTTCTTTAACGGCGCTAGCAAACAGATCGATCGAATTAATCCTATTAACGAGATTTCTTATTTTATTCTATTTTATTACATCCAAAGAGAACAAGATCTTTATTAAATCTTTTAGTTAGCACACTAAATAAAATGAAAATCGCGATATAGTTCAACATCCACGAACTTCGAAATGAAAGATTCTATCGAACGTAGAATATGAAACGATAGCAAACGACGAAGACGGTTCTTGGCTATTACAAGAAGTGTTTCTCCAAACAGAAAACAGAGAACTCTATGGTATGGAATGCTGGTTAACCAGTCAGTTGTAGTAAAGTAGTCACAGGAAAGTGCTTCTTCAATGACGCGAGTAAACAGATGGTCCGAATTAATTCTATTAGCGCGCTTTCTCATCGTTTCGTCGATAATTTTTACCGATCCACTCGAGTGCAAACGACAAGATTAACAGAACAAGTAACATACTATGACCATCGATTTGAAAATAGCAACCTCTCGGTCGTTACAAGAAATTGTTGTCTCTTTTTTTTTCTGGAAAAAGCCTAATTGCATCTGTCGCCGCGAGAGGCTGAGGCTCGTCTAAGCAATTTCAGCAAGCACAACCGCAACATTCCTTACTGTACAAAGCGATTCGACCATAGAGATAGAATCTTACGGTTGTATTTTGTATCTCTGTGGTTTTTTATGCAAATAATTTGCTGTTAATTCGCTATAAATATTCAACAAGATTTTATCTTACTTGCGTTATCTACGTTGCAATCTTTTCAATTTTTGTTCGAATTAATTTTACGTGATCCTTACAGGCTGTTCTAGATTCTTCTCGGTATGTCTTAATACTTTTCATGTTTCAATACATGACGCATCTATAAATTTTCAAATATCCCCGTCGAATCGTTTCATACAACTCTTAAAAACTCTAAGCGTAAAAAAAACAGCTTCGAAATGTCAGTGCTCTCTAACATTGTCCTTATTTGCGGTTATTTCACGCAATAACGTGCGCTGCTATGACGTAACTGTAGCGTGGGCATCTGAGTTTGTACGCGCGACCGACTTGCGCAGGAAATTGCTTGCGTAACGCTATACCAAATCTGAAGAAACCCTTTTTCAAACTGAGTGTCTACCTATGTTCCATCGGTTACTTTGTAAACGGAGAACGAATCCACTAATGCTCCATCGGTACTCGTTTCTCTCTCCCTACGAACGATTCGATTTGTCGAACGATTCTGGAGCGCGCATCTTGTTTCCAGCCAAAAGGAAAGCAGAAACGCGGCGTGAAAGTAAAGCCGACAAAAACTGGACGACCGTCGCTGGGACGTTTAGGTGCGGCCTCCGCTTTTTGATAGACGAAGAAGATACCTCGGTTTAATTGCGAGCCATCCCTGGTGAAACTCGTTCGAGTTTCTGCTGAACGCGATTCCCGAAACCGATCCAACGAGTTCCTTTAAATTTCCCGCGCGGCAGACGAGGAGGATATGCAAAAAATTCCGGCCTTCTTTTTCTTTCATAATTAAGAGAAAGGCCCTTGATGACCCTTTTTTTTTGTTGCAATTATCAGGATCGAGATGAGCAGACGCGACTCGAGATGAAACATCGCAAGGAGGAGGATGACCTCTATCGGAAATTCGCTCACCATCGTGAGGAGGAAGACAGACGAATTCGAGAGGAATTTAGGGTACGTGCTTCTTTCATCTTGAACCAAATTTAATTCTATCATATTACACGTATATACAGTACCGTTAATACTGTATTTGTGAACTACATGGTGCAATCATGGAAATGAATAAAAACGGAGTTAATAGTTGGTATTAGAAAAACGTGAGAACATTATACAGGATGTTACAGTTAAATAGGTCACCTAAATATTTCTTTCATAAAATTAAAGTTGAAGTATCTCTTAAACTGATCATTTTCAGACCCAGGTATCTTAATATTTTTGTCTAAAAAATAAAAGAAGATGCACCGATTGTTGTATAAAAAAAAAAAGAAAATAGAGTATTTCATTTAAAAGAATACAGATGATCTTGAAATCTTGAGAAAAAATTGAGAGCCCCTTCTTGGGTTGAAATTAAATTTGAAGCATGAAAAGTTTGCAACAGGGTTAATTAATATATTCCAATTTAAATTCCAAGTACCTGGAGAAGAAAATCGTTTTGGGAATATCTGGATCAATATCGAGCAAGCTCTGTGATTAAAAGATCGTGTTTCTTAATTGAATAGGACGAATGGGAGAAGGAACTGGAGGAACTATCGGCCAGATGGGAACGCGAAAAAGGCGGAAGAGCCCGAGCCCAGCAATTTCAACAAGAGAAGGAGGACTTGGAGAAGAACATGACTCTTCGTAGGGACAAGAAAAAGGAAAGTCTCACGCGCAAAATGCTGGAGCACGAACGGTACTTATTACCTAATTAAGCTGATTCTATTGCACGCTGCTCTGATTACGTTCATTATGAAATGCAAGAAAGGCAAGCAACTCTTGGGCTAGCTGACCCACGATTAACCCTTTGATTTGACGATTGTTAACTTCTCCGCGGGAAAACAACCCATTTTCACCTACGAAACTTAGTGTCAGAGACTAAAACAACAAAGTCCTTCCTGGTAGTGTAGCGAGTATTTTTTACACAATGGGATTTACATTGTAGAAAGTGGATTGGAGCGTTAGAAAGAAAATCGAGTGAGATTTTTCTTCGTTAGTACTACATTGTTATATCCACGTTCTATATAATTTTGCATTTCTTCTAAGAAAATGTTGCTTTTTGTTTACACAGCGGCAGTCGAGTTCACTAAACATTGAACAATTTTACAAGAACTTCTCCTTTCTCTTTCTCAGTATTTCACGAATGAAGTACGATAGTTCTACTTGCTAATTAACAAATTCCTTCCTGGTTTATTGTATCTATCGATGATTAAGTTTCACTCAAGTAATCTAAAAATTCAGTTAAGTTCTACGAAATTCATTTGGAAAAAAAGTTAACATTCGATAGGCGCAGCTAAATGTCGTTTCGTATAAAAGAAAATTTATTTTTAAAAGTACAGAAAGTGATTTCCATTCGAATCCGTAGACAAGATATCTCGTATCTTAATGGAAAAATATGCGAGATACTCGCCTGAAACGTCGTATGAATTACTACGTAAGACATCTCGTCTACGTATGCACATATTAAAAAAAACATCCGTGAGTTTAATAAACTTTTCTCGAGTTGTACAAAAAAATAGATACATATTCATGAGCCGGGGATCAAGCGCATCCTACGCAGGAATCATAAAATACAGAGATTTTAGCAAGAAATATGAAACAGCAAAAAAGAAAAGAAAGAAAGAAAAAAGAAAAAGACAGATCAGAAGTCGAAACGTTCTTCTTCAAATCAAGCGAATTTTACACGAACATCGTCTCATACGCATATTAAAATGAAAATAAGAAAGATTCATCATTTTAACCAGATAACCAATATACATCTTCGCCACATACGCGTATCAAATAAATTTGGATCTGAAGATATTAAAATCAGAATGAAGTTCCAGCTTTTGCATTAGCATTTTGAGAATTGGTTCTTCGCGATTCGCTGATGAACCGCGAATTATCGTAACTCCTGATCAATTTTCAGAGCGGCGACCGCAGCATTGGTGGAAAAACAGAGCTCGGAGATGTTGGAGCTGATCAATGAGGCAAGAAGCGAGTATATGCGGCAGGAGAGCTTGTATCTCGACGAAGGGGACGGTTATGCCCAGGAAGCGCCGCCTTTGCCTTATCCATCGCGTGCTCCACCCCCACAACCCCCTGCCCTCGCAAAGTATCACATCTACAATGATCCTCTGGAGTTTGCTGACATGGATCAGATAGCTATTTCGGTAAGCCCCCGTCGTAGTGCCAACCCCCTTTAACACCGTCATCCCCTTGTAAATGTAACGTCGAGGAAGAGTCGAAAGGGGGTGTGTTACACCCATGGAATTTTAAACGGACGGCTTGGAATCGGTGCGGACCGATATTTTCATATATTCGAGACGGCCTCGCTTTTATCCGGTCTCCGTCTATACACGAAGACCTCGCGTAATCGATTTACGACCTTTCTTTCATTCGAAGGATAGCGAGGAAACGGTTGATCGCCTATGACAACGGTGTCGTGTCGAGGCTATTCGTTATGATACCATTGAACGGTACTGTACCATTAGTGGAATGGAAGGGTGAAAGAGGTATTGTGCTAGTTCTCGTGAATGTTTAAGTTATACGAAGTCGGTGGAAATTAGGTGATGAGTAGAGTGTGAATGTTTCTATGAATTTGTATTTTTATGCATAGAACTGAAAAAGAATCACGGTCTCGAAAATACCTTTCTTAACTTTGTTCGCGAACTTAGCTTTCGGAACTTAACTTTGTTCGCGATTTTATTAAAATTCTGTTACATTAGGAAACTATTTAGGCAAAAGATTATTAAAATAATAGAAATTGTTATTTGGAATTAATAATAGAAATAATTTAATTTAACATGATTTTATGTGTCTTAACATTGCTGAGTCCATCGTTATTATTTTATGTCCTTTTTTTTGTTCTTTTAATAAATCAGGTAGCTCAAGAAGATCAGAAAACATTCACAGATCTGGTACGGCAGTTGGTGAGCAGATGCGGATCAGATATAGAAAAAGCTAGGACGATATTCCGATGGATCACCGTGAAGAATCTAAACACCATGCAGTTCGACGAGAATCTGCGCGGGGACACGCCTATGGGCTTGCTGAGAGGCATAAAGCACGGGACTGAAAGTTACCACGTTCTGTTCAAACGACTATGCAGGTAAACGCAACTAATTTAACACCTCGATGATCTTTCTCACGACACGCCCAAAATAATAATTCACCCGTAAGACTGGTTCCATGTTTCAAAATTATACGAATGGAAACAATAATGATAGACTAGCGTTTCAAACGGACCGGAAGTTTCACACATTGATCGAACGTATTAAATACAATTATGATCTCCATTATTTCGATCAATCGTATATTTTAGATTTGGTGTTCTGCTTTTCGTGACTCACTTTGCATATCATATTCTTATAGTTACGCTGGATTGCACTGTGTGGTTATAAAGGGTTACAGCAAGTCGGCTGGTTATCAGCCAGGCGTTTGCTTCGAGGACAACCGATTCCGGAATAGCTGGAACGCAGTTTACGTTGCTGGTGCGTGGAGATTCGTTCAATGCAATTGGGGGGCACGACATCTGGTCAATGCCAAAGAAGTTCCTCGTCCTGGTCAACCAAAAGCTAAGAACGATAGTTTGAGGTATTTCCCTGAAACCTACCTTCTGTTTCGAACATTTGACATGACACAGTTTATTTCAATTATTCAACCTGTTCAACTCCTCATTCTTCGCAGATACGAATACGACGATCATTATTTCCTGACAGACCCGCGAGAGTTCATCTACGAGTTCTTCCCTCTTCAAGAGGAGTGGCAATTGCTCAAACAACCGATTTCGCTCAAAGATTTCGAAGAGCTGCCTTTTGTGCGTTCATTGTTCTTCAGGTAATGCAACTCCTTCGCCAAATATTCGTTAAAAAACTAAATTCCTTCATTTTCTCGCTTAACAAAGTTGCGTACCCAACCATTTCATTAAAACTATTCATAGCATACACTATCGATCATAAGTATTTGAACACTTGCGGATATTTAGTTCGAATCGAGTGCTATTCGTTGCTTTTATTTTTTAATTTTTTGTAATGAGTAAATCTATCAATTCATTCGCATTATGTTATAAATTAACGAACTTAAAAGAGACTTATAATAAAGAAATTAAAATTTATTAGAATCTTCAATAAATGTAACGAGTAGGTGTCCTATATAATACTTATGGCCGACTGTGTACACGGAAAAAAAGAATTTACTCACGTTTTATGTAAATTCGACAGGTACGGCCTCTACTTTCCGGATACGAACACGAATGCCGTTATGTACACGGATTCTACGGGCGCCGCGACCGTCAGGATAGCGATGCCGGCTCATATGCAGTCGTCCCTCATCTTTCACTATAATCTCAAGTTCTACGACAACGATGGCGACGGATACGACGGCGTGTCATTGAAACGTTTCGTCATGCAGGTAACTCGAGATACTTTGCCGCGAAACGGCTACGGAGAGCGACATCTTTTCACGGTTTTACGGGCTAATTATCGCTAGCCGCATTCGTATAAACTAATTAAGGAAGTGTCATTAAAGGAAGAGACCCTTAATAGGAGTTTAAGAATCGTTTGCTAATGAATTACTCGCCAAGTGAAATTAATTGGTCGACAGAAATTCGCAAAAGGCTCGTAGTTAGATGGGTTCAGGTCTGTTTAAACATCAGCATTTCCCATGTTTATGACGATATTAGCGTTTTCCAATATTGATTTTCAATGTGGCCTTAACGAGCTGTTTGGACAGTCCACGTAATTAGTCAAATTTTAACGACACTACATATCAGAGTACTATTTACGTTTGTACAGTGTTATGTATAGATGACACGAGCTTTAAAATTAACTGTACAATTTTTCGAAGAATTTTTACCATTAGGATATTACATATTAAGATTTTATTCGGAAATTTGTGTTCGTAGTCTGTCGTTGGGAATATCGTTGCGTTTCGTGTGCACGCGCCCTGTTCAGGAGCTTTTCTCCTGGATATTTTTGCCAACGCGGTGACACCCAAGGAATACTTAACCGGAGAACCGATGAAGTTCAAGAGCGTGTGCAAATTCAAAATTGCATGCGAAGAATTGCAAACAGTGATGGTACCATTGCCAGACTGCGCGAGTGGCGAATGGGGTCCAACCAAAGCCACGAGACTGTTTGGTCTCATACCAATAACTCATCAGGTACACAAATAAGGCATTTTTAACTAACAATAATTAAACTTTATCCAGTCACAAGCTTCCAAGGTTGAAAAGTATAACTCGAGACGCTTTTACGAAAGAATTCCAGTTTTATTAAGAGTTTTATCATGTCAATTTGAAATTGCCAATTTCAAGATTTAAGGTGTTTCTACAAGATATATGTCGCTCTAACAAAAGCTATGTTTTTATAACCAGGAGGCCTTAGTGTTCGCTGGTCGCGAGTTGGAGATCCAATTCCGAATGTCGCGACCGCTGACCGACTTCATGGCGACGTTGCACAAAAACGGAATCGAGGAAAAACGACTCTCCAAATACGTAACGCACTCGATCGCTGACGACGACGTGGTGACTTTCTCGATCAGCTTTCCCGAGGAGGGTCAGTACGGTTTGGATATTTACACCAGGGAATCGACGAGTCCCACGAATGTTCCGCACGACATCACCGGTGAAAAGCACCTGCTCACGCATTGCTGCAAGTATCTGATTAATTCCAGCAAGAGGAACTAGCAACGTCGACTACGATTTCGTATTTTTATGCATATAGTATATATACAATATAACGATTTCGCTGGATCGATTCGATACATGGATACGAAGAAATACATCGCGTGTATAAATTGGTACATGTGATGAGACTAGACTAAAGGTGCTGCAAGTTCTTTTATCATCGTGTTCTTCTCTATTTCCTTTATTTCTATGGATACATTCCTTCTTAACTACGAATTTGAGGAACTTCGAGTGACGTGTAAGAACTAATCTACGAGATTAGCCTTTACTTGCCAGTAAACTATTGATTAAAGAGTCGACTAAAGAGTCGATCAAGGTGACGATTATGCAAGATGATTTTCACGATGATAGCCAAGAAAACAAAGGGGGAAAGTGGTTTTCGAACAACTGGTTCTTGAAACTTTGGCACGAGGAACTTTGAAAAATGTCACCGAATGCGAGAACGATTCCGATCTGACGCGCTACCTCCACGTTCTTCGTAGTTTGTAATAACGATTATTATCTTATTTGAGATATGTTTGAGGATATAATCATTAGATTGTGGATATTTATGCAATGTTCATGTCTTTATAAACACGACTGTAAGACATGAGAACTTAGGAGAAATTCGTTTCACCTATTAAACATTATAACGAGTATTGCACTTTCGATATTTGATATATTTTTGCATATTACGTGTATTCTATACATTTTTGCATCTTAAAATGTTCTACAAACGCATAAAAATCTGCAGTCTAGTAACCTTAGTCGATGGATAAGTTGTGTTTAATAGGGTCCTTATTTAAAATTCGCCGATTCTTTTGCGCGGCGACCATTGTGTCGTCCGTGTTTCAGCGAGAAAGTTGGCAATTATAAGTTAACCAGCTCTGGAGATCGACCATCGCGCTCCGACCGCATTAATCAAACTTTCTCGCCTCGACTCGAAGCATTAATCCCAATTATCTCGGTCCGCTTTAACTCAATGTCGAGAATCGCGTTTCGTTTTTACGCGTTCGAGATATTTGGACAGAATGGAACGAGACTTCGTTAAGCGAGGTGCTTTTATGTATATGTATTATGCACACGATCCGCTGATTTTTCGATCGGTCGATAAAAACGAGCAAAATTATCGATCGAGATGAAGGATCTATGAAAATAAAATTGGCGAGGAATGGTTCGTTTTCAAGAAAGCGCATGCTTTGTTCTAAAGTCTTCTAAGTTCTTCGTATTCTACCGATGGTATATATCAAGCATTCCTTTTTTCCTTGTTGCGAACGACCATAACCGCAAAATTGTTACACGAAGCGGAATAATTACAGTGGAAGCTTTTTATCTGGATAAGTCGGGGTAAGAATAAGTTGTAAGACAGTTGGGATAATCGAGTATTTTTGATAATGGCTTATTAGCTACTGCCTTCAACTTTCCATAAATTCGAAATAATAAAGTATAAAATAAATACGAATAACAAAATATATAGGAGCAGAGCTCTTTTCTAACCTCCTCAATTGTGCAAAAGGACCTGACGTTCAGAAAACTAAAGTTAATGTGAAAGCTACGTTCCATTTTTGATATAGGGACTTTTTTCTAAATACAAGTAAATGATTGCATATATTCGATATAAGAATACGGGTTCATATAATTAGAGCTAAGTCGAGCATAAGTAAGCTCGACCTCGTATTAATTCGAATAATAGAAGCTTAGATATAAGTTCGTATATCTAAAGCTGAGTATTAACTTGTTCGTATAAACGAGGTTCTACTGTATTTCGTTTGTCTCTAGGACACCATAAGGATATACGACATTCCATTTCAGTAATTATGTATCTAGGTTCGTTCAGAGAGATTTTGAAATCACGAAATTTTGCGGGTACGGTGGTTTCCGAAGTTCAGGTGCTATATGTTATTCTGTCAGGATTAGCTGCACGATTCTAGTTATTCTCGTACGCGAGAAGCGCGAAAGCGTTGAACTTTTCAAGCGGAAAGTTTTCAGCGGTAAAAGCTATATAATTGTTCATTTTTGTAATATGAATATCTTTTATCTTCCTCTCTCTCCCCCTCTCTCTCCCTCCCTCCCTCTCTCCCCCTCTGTCTCTCTCTCTCTTGTCTTTGTTGTTATTTCGAAGTTATAACAACGCTTACGCAAAGAAAGTTCTCCGCGATTCCTATTACCGGTGGAATAAAGTATAACTCGAGCTTAATATCCTCTTTCTCATTGTTTCATTCTAACGAGCATGTAAATTAATTTTTATACATATTACAGATACGTAATAAAGACTCGTGTTCTTGTAAAGAAAAAGGAAGTAATAAAATCTAATTTTGTGGAAACTTGGCGATATCCAGTTCATGCAGCACAAGATAAACTTGTAATTATTTTTTTATTCAATTATATTTGTTATTAATGTTCTAATTAATTTAAATAATTAACTTATGTATGTACAGTAGCATATGAAAGCATTCTTGTAGGAACCTTTTATGAATATATTATGTGCAAAACATTTTGAAATGTTAATAGCATCATAGTAAGACTTGACTGTTATGATCGTATCAGTAAAATTTGAAACGAATCTGAAAATGTATATAGAAGTTGCAGAATATTTGCTATAATCATATATTCAGTCAGAAATAGAAGTATACAACATGAATATTGGTTTCAAATATATGTATGTATATAATTAATACTACAGATATTTGTAAAAGCTTTCTGCGGTAAATGTTGAAATACTTTTAAAAGTCACTATATGTGCGTATATGTGTAGTTACCTTTTTAAAATGGTGTCCGTGCCTCGCTTCATTCCCGCCAAGAACTTCATCAGTCCTCCTGCAGATGACAGCACCATCTTAGTTTCGTTTAGTGCCGTCCAACACGTAAAATCCCGCGTTTCGATTAAGCGCGACAAACGAATAGTCCGTGGCCTGTGACAATACTTTAAACTGTGCCAGATCGAAGATAAACGGAAAGTTTTACTAGTCCAAACAGAAAACTAGCGACTTCGAATATCCAGTGTACATTTAAATTAAAGTTGGAAATATCATGAACGAACTGCAACGAAACCGGTGAGTCTATTAACACTTTCACGTTATACATTACGAAGTATGCTGTAATAACGCGTTATTATCGACTAAGATTATTAATTAGAAGAAAAAATATCGTTTGAAAACGCTTTTTGAAGGCTCCATGTAGTTTGCTATTACTATGACGGATTCACAATAATTCACGGTATACGAACGTTATGGAGAGTCACATTTCAAAATGTCTACATCAAAAGCAATCACGTGACGCATATCCATATCGATTTATCGAAGCGAAAAGCATTTTACGCGCTTTCTCCCCTTATTTTTCGACCCCAGGCATTCTATGCTCGCGAGGCTTCTTAAAATGCGTTCGTAACCGGAATTCCACTCATAACTGGTCGCATTCCCGTGTTTTCTCATAATTGTAAAAAGTTTTACGGTTGAGCCTTTATTAAAGTTCCTATTCGTCTATATTACTATACACATACATATACCACATATTTTCATACATGTATGTAGATAGGCTACCATACATTCATGTACATACATATATACGTATAAGAGGCAGAGTTTTAAAAAATCAATTTCCAACATTTACGAGCAATTAATGGAGTCGAAAGCGGCAGGATGGTTATCGATTTCCCCGATATCTGATATTAGGATCGCGTTTGAAAGTTAAAACGGTCGCGTGTGTGACATCACGGTGTACATTGTGTACAGGGAGGGCGCTTTCTCGATGTATATGCAGTGAAATTATACTTTATAAAACAGCGTGGCCTCATACGACGAAAAACCGACTAGCCCGGTGTACCATATAGAACATTTTTTCTTTGTCTTTCTTCGTTCGTTCTCTTTCTCACTTTCTCTGTGCATGGATTTACGATACATATTTATCAGCGACGTGAACGAAGAACGATTTATTCGGCGAACCGTGCGACGTGCGACGAGTGACACGATTGCAAAGGACGATCGATATCGCGAAGAAAATCCGGATTTAAGCCGGGATTAATTTAAGAAATAAACGGCTGACCGGCGGAGTTTCAATTCTGAATTTCAGATGCCCTTTTTCAGGGCAACTTTGTATAGTAATCTATCGAAAGCATCGTATAGGTCGTTAATAGCTTCTGGTTAATGCATGTCTGTGTTTGGTTAGGGATTAGCACGATAATTTGTCAGTGATAATGTATTAAATTAAGAAGATACAAGTTGTAGGTTATAAGTTTCTGATGTTGGTGAATCTTAGAGAAGAAGAAAAAAAGTGGTAAAAGTTCTTGAATTCTGTAATTCGTAAATCTTATAATTTTGTGATTCTATAAATTACAGGTTTTATCAATATTATTTTTATCATATGATGAATATGATTTTGTAGGTTATGAAAATCTACTTGGAAAATTTGTACAATATTTGGAAGACTAATAATTTTTGCGACAATTTAAGGTTATTATTTAGGGATTAATCAATTTTTATTGGTTATTTACTTTTTCTATCTTCAAGTAGTACAGATGAATTGCTAGAATTCTAAACGTGACAACAGGCTATAACAAATTTTGAAACAGAATAAATTTCGTATTTCTGAACAAAATTGAGTTTCTCGCATTTCGGTGACGTTATTCAATTATGCAGAATGACTTTTACGCGTTGCATATTGGGAATGGTATATTTTATTCAACTTGAGTAAGCTTTTTAACGCCAAATGAAACAATCAAGAGGTTTAATTCCGTAGTTCTGTTGTCTCACTTGTCACGCAAAAGTATATTTTGGTACTGACACTTGATACTCCTACATCTACTTTTGATACTTGTAATTTGGTTCTTTCAAAATTTGGCAAACAATATTACGACGTTACTAGCTTTATTATTAAATTTATTGATATTATCCGAAACAATTTATTAGAATGTATTTATTAGAATAACCTGCAGCTTATAAAATGTAATGAATAATATCATTTTAATTCAAAAGAATCCTCGTTAAGATTAAAACAAAGAAGACTTTCACTATACTTCCACTTCCTGGAATCAATCAAATTCATAAACAAGAAACATGATTCCCGTATTTCATTCAATTTTTAGGATCATTAAACTCGTCCCTGAAACGTTTCCTCGTATCTTTATGTTCTGTTTCTAACAGACCACCCGGTATCTCTATTGGTTCTTATCATCGAGAACTAATTATCGAGCTCGTCTCGCGTTATTATTCGTACCGACAAGGAATCGCAATTCGCATTGCAGTTTCTTCGTTGGTGGTATAAAAGAAAGAGTAAGAAGTAGAGGATGGAGAGGGGAGAGGAATAGCGGAAACTCGTCGCCTTTCGAGGAGACGCTAATTAAATAGCCACCAATTCTGGCTGTCCCCTTTGCGGCAACTTCCGGGATACGGCCGTCCGGAATTGGACGGAGATGAGAAAAGAAAGTTTTCTTATCCCGACTTCCGCGGAAAGAATGATTCCCGTAATTCGGTCGAGCGTCACTTTGTAATTTATAGCGCGCTAAGTGGTCCATTGTAATTGCAAATGATGCTATTTACTATTGTCGTTTAGATTATTGTAAACGATCCCGAAGACAGGAAATAATATCGTCATCATGAGAGACAATAGTTCGTTGTCAGTTTCCAGTTTTAATACGCAAAAAGGGTAGGTTTTATTCCATTGAGGATCATGCAGTAAAATATCATGCGTAAAAGTCGTAGCAAAATTAGTAAAAGAAATTTACTGTAATTCTTTGTAACTAATCCAATTTTTGCAGTATTGTATTTATGCTAGTTTTTTCCATTTTTATGTTTTATCTTTAGAATATCCCGAACAAAACCAAATCAAGCTACTATTTTAGATAAAAGAAACGTGAATCGTAACGAACATAATGGCATATATGATAACAGTCTAAATACGTCACGTGCACTAAAATACGACAAGAACTTCAGTAGCAGAATGTTAATATTAAACTTGAACCTTTTAATGTTAGAAGTTGAAATTGTTATATAATACTTTGTTATCAGCTTTATGTTAATTACAGCATGGATTATTCTTATGACTATATTTTTTCCGTAGAACGTGTTTTATTTTAAGACGCGCGATCGAAGCATACCTGTTCTTAGTTGCACAAATGTTTGATCAACGTTGCCGCATATTACTGTGACGAAATATATTTACGGACATATGTAAAGTGGATACTTTTTCTTCGTTTCGTATGTAAAATCCTGGGATTTTCACACATTTTACATATACGCTAGACACGCGTTGAATACGGAGAAAAGAATAGGAACAGAAAAAGCTTGCATGTATCAAACATGCATATATATTATTCTATTCAAAATTTATATCATAAAATACCGATAGTCTGCAGTATGTACTACAAACTGTGTCATGAGTATCCACCATTTCGGTTGAAAGGATTGTAAAACTAGGTCATCTGATTCATGCCTTCAACTTTGAAAACTTAAAACTATCTTTATTTCTTTTGTTCATCCTAACAATCTTAACAACAATGTTCACAATCTTTTATAAAGCATATCCATTCTAATACAGTTCAATTATTTGATATACGATATTGCCCAAAAATCTACGTGTTATGCGTTATGTTTTTATAAATGAATACGAAATTTGATCATAAATTTGTCAGTTTTAATCTATTTGTTTTGCTTTTTTGACACCCTTCTTTCTTTTTGCCAAATGATTTTTGATACTATCTGACATTCCGTTTCTAGTATCTCAAACAATTTATTTACATTTTTGACTTTTTTTCTTCTCATGATCCATTCCATATATATTTTACATCGTTTAATTTAACACTGCATTTGCTAAACTATTTTCAAAAAGATGCACAAACCAGGAGAAAAGTTGCAAACAAATAACACGACAAAGAGAAGGATTAAAGATTCATTATTGTGAAAAATATTTTCTAAAAATAAGTACTGATTGCTTTGAAGTAACAAGATCGCTGTCGTGGATTGCCCAAAGATTTTTACACAGCACACCATATTTCTCGCACCAGAAAACTCTTACGCTTACTCTTCAACCCTCTCACACACCTTCGAATAATTGCAAGCCGCATCACTATCTCCCTTCATGGTCGTATAGGCTTATTTATCGTCGATTGTTGTCGCGCAGGGATCAGAGGGGCTCCGGCAACTTTTTCTTGGCGCACGCATTAAAATTCGTGGAGGCCCGTCCGGAGGAGTGGCCGTCGTCCATAGACGACGCGTCCGCTTAAAATACACGCTTATAACCGTAGACACAGTCACGACGCACATATTCATCGGATCCGCGGTGTTAAAGGTATTGCCTTTCCAAGCGACGACTATTTTTGCACCGGTGCGGCGTACGCCCACTCCGCCTTCTCTAATCTCAGCCCGAACCGAAAGGATCTATAATGCATGCCGTACGAGCGAGGGTATTTTCAACCCCCCTGTACGCCTTGCCAGATAGCGAAACACCAAAGGGGGTGAGACCATGTCTATGAGAAGGGAGAAAGAGACTCGGAATATCGGGCATCGAAGTGGTGCGATGTTTTCGAGGGTGGCGTGACCGCGGCATAGTGAGTCACGCGCGAAAACGACTCTTCACCCCCGCGATTCTCTTCGTGGTGGAGAGCCAGCCGTTGCTGAGAACGTCATTTATTTGTAATACGCGCGCCACGATATGCCAAGTTCACCCTCCGAGTAGTCTGACGTAGATAAGAACGCGTTTTCACGCTCGACCACCGACGCTATGCGATGATACATGCCACAGCGGGACCAACTACCCCCTACGATTCCGCGACTATTCCCGGTTCTCTTCCGGGTACGAAGAGCAATCGAACGGTGCATTATTTATTGGTGAATCGGAGTAATCTTGCTCGTAGATGGTGCTCGATAGTGGATATTTGTGAGAAGGGGATGATAATTGGCGGTGGGTACAGCAGGGTGATTTTGGTAGAATGAGATGGTTCGGTGGGCTTGAGAATGGGCGGTTTTCAGAGGGAATGGGAATCGGGTTTTTGGGGGTGTTCGGGTGCTTTGTTATCGATGTTTATATACCTTTCAGTCTTTTTGTGTAATCATTTACCAAGCAGTATTAATAAATTAGTGAAAATAAAAATGAAATTGATAAACGTAGGAAAATAATGGGTTGTAAGGTTGTATGTTTGTGTTGAATCGTTTCTATAATTTTCAAGTCATAAATGAAATATATTAGTCCAATAGCACAAGATGATTGTGCAAGGCAAGAGCATATTTCGATGAAGATGCAATGAAAATTTTACTATGATGTTTTCAACGGTTCAAAGTTGAAAGGATCTAGGAATTTTAGCAGTCCGGTCGGGTACGAAACGAGATAAACATTGCATTTCCTTTTAATCAAAAACAGAGATCCCTCGTATTTCTACGATATTTATGTTTTCATGTGTAAACCAACCTCAAAGCTCGATTACTTAATAAATAATCGTCTCATATAGGGTTTCCACAACGTCCCCCTTAAATCATGATTAAATATAAATGCAGGTCATGCAGATCCCGGTACTTGGGGTTGTGTGAAAGAGATTCTTCAAATTAAGTGAACTCGAAGAGGTATGTCGGAGCGTGAAATAAGCTGGCTGGTATATAAATTAAATTCTTCTCCTGTCTGTCCCATCGGTTTCACAGTTAGAAATGAAATCATATCAAATTTCTCGCTATCGAGATTTGTCCACCGCGAGTCGATTATTAAGCGCGGTTTTCACGTATAACCGCTCTCGAATATCAAAAACTCTGATTGACTCTCGTCGGTCGTTCACCTATAGCTTTTCAATTGAATAAAAATTTATTTGTATAGCCTAGAAGGACGGATAAATATTTATACGTTATTGAAACATACCACACGATTATATTGAAATGTTGCGTCATATGTTGCCTATATCTTCTATTGTTCTTGGAATTTTATATTTATATAATTCACGGGATTAGTATTAATCGTTCGTGAAACTCTTTCAATCACTCATTTTTTTGAAAGGCCTGTCGAAAATGCATCGTAATATCGTATCAATAACACGTTGAATATCGCTCAAAATGGTATCTAAATAACATTTCTCGCTTCTCTTATTATTGAAAGTATCGTTTGAATAAAACGAGCAAAATACAATACGATTTTATATGAAATATTATTCGAATTTATAAAGCGTTTATCATAAAAAAGAAAAAAAGAAAGAGGTTGTTATACGTACAATATGCAAACGAATAGTGTAATGAAAGTCTCAAAGGAACTTCACCGGGATAACTCGTGTCTTCTACAAATATTTATTTCAAATTATCCGAACGGTGTCCAAGTTTGCTCGAAAGCGGGCATTACGTTAAAAGAATATATTTTAATCTCTATCCAGGAAGATTCCCCTTCCGGAATTACCATTCCATTTACCGTACAAGCGTCCCGAGCCAGATAATGCGGCAAAGTTCCAGCCAGAACCGCGCTTACGGCTATTCCTATCCCGGTTTCCTTGCCGTTTCTCTCTCTGCAGGAGATCCACCGGCGAAGAGTGCACGCCACGGATATAAATTCATACGGACGACGAGACGATAAAAGAACGTCAGTTCCTCAGCCTAACGTAAAATTCATCATAACCATCGCTATTCGTTCGTTGAATTCTCAATTTAGTACTTCACGAAACTTTCGTGTATCGTAACTGGAAGAAAGCGAGAAGTTCAATCGCGATACATTTTCTCATCTTCAATGCTACTGTTTTTTTTCTTTCTTTATGAGTCTCTTCATTTGTCAAATTCTTAATTTACTATTCGACGAAACCTTCGATCAGCCGCTGTTAGAAGAAGATGAGAATACCTGGAGAACGGTTAATCCTTAATACATTTTTTTATTAACGGATATCCGACCACAGCGTCTTTTATCCCAGCTTGGCTCGAGTATCGGCTACGCCTGAAATCCACGATCGGCCAGATCGATTGCCAGCGGATTCGGGCGATTTGAACGACGATAACGCGTCTGTTTCTTCGCCGAATTTCCTCGATTCAACCGGAACACCTTGATACACCGTTTCTTCTGACACACACGCTTGGAAAAAGCTGTGGCCGCGATTGGACCGCAAGATTACACCCAGAGGAAGCGTGCGTGCCTCGGGATCCCATGGACTATTCCCTCTCCCACTAGGATCTTCCTTCGCTTCCTTTCACCGTTCTGGCTCCTCTTCTTAGCGCGTTGGAACAGATGCTTGCTGGATTTCAACGATCGCGGCCTGATAAGGCGGCCAGAGGAAATAGAAAACAAGAGGACTCGGTCCCTTTTGTGTGGGAAAGCAGATGCATCTAGAGAGCTACGCGATTAGGAGGTTTATAGCTTGGTTATTCTTCTTGTGGATGTATCGTTCGGTTTCCTTTGTTTAATCTTTAATTGGTAGCTCTACCTAGTGTTTTCGTTAAAGAGAAGATGATATTTTATTTTAATTTAAGGAGTGAGTCTCTGTTTTGATCAAAGAACTTTATAAGTGGACACTATACTGTTCAAGATTTTATTTCTCTCATCTTATGTCAATTTAACACAATACGAAGGGGTTACGATTGATTTTGGTTTCTGGAATTCAGATAGCTATCAATTTCATACTAAGTAGCTTTATTCTTTTCGTATGAAACGAGAAATGAAAGAGTTTCTATAGCTACCGCTGTTGGTCTGTAATTTAGTATGTAATTATAGGTTACAATAATCGATTGATATCAGTGGGGCTTACAGTCAGTCACAAAAGTCTTGGTTCCAGCAATTTTCCAACTGTATCGAATTTTCTATTAATTAAACTAGGACACATTCAATACCCGATACAAGCCTTTTTTTTATTAGGAAGAAAAAGCAACAAACCGGGAATTGTACTACCACAAAAGCGTAGATACGCTAGTTATAGCTACATGAAATTCAATTCGCTATGAGTGAACTTTTCTGGTCGACTGTACATTACAGGAGGGATTTTTAGAAAAAGTATGAAATTAATGAACACGTTCGAAACACAAGCAAGTGGCGATTCCGCGTGACGAGCCTGTTAAAAATTCTAAGGCGCTCGTTGGCCGGCTACGTGGCTCGGATAAAGTCCATTTGGCGCGTCGTCACGGTGGCATTATGCAAAAACGAATCTTATTTTCCGTCTAATAGCGGAGCCACGGGGGAGAACCGCCACGCCTTCCTGGTCACTATTATAGCGATATAATATACAGAGACGGCTGGGAGTTTTTATGGCGGTGCGTGCAAAATTTATGTGCAATATGTGGCGCATCGTTTCAGTGGAAAGAAGAGTGGCGATGGAAGGAGATGTGGGTGGTGGCGGGAAAAAAGGAAACGCGCCGAGAAGGGGAAGTCACGGAACACACGCTGCATAATGCCGACGAGAACATACCGAAAAAAAAAAGGAGAAAAAAACAACTGAAATATTACAACTGTCGAGATTTATGCGGCGGTAAATACGTTCGCCACGGCACGCTGTGTTTAATTGGATCTCTCTCACCCTGCCTTAAACCACCCTCTCGTCGAATATTTCAAACGTTCCACGAATTTCCATAATCGCTCCTGTTTGTCGTTGAAAAGTACCAACAGCGTCTCGTTTCCGTTTTAAGGGGGACTTCATGCAGGAAGGTCAACAATCTGCATCGTTAAAACGGAGAAAGGGGTGGTTTAGGGTGAAATTTTGTTACTTCCCTTCGCGTGGAACGAGTTAGTTAAAGGTAACAGCGGTTATTGTCGGAGATGTATTATCGAGGATGAATAAACGTCTTGATAATAGTTAGGGAAGTTACGACTCGCAATATATCTGATGAATAGCAATTAGGTATGCTGGATTACACTCAGTGGTTACCGATTTTGTTCAACATTGTTGCCGAAAGCTTTATGACAATATGATTAATATTTTGCATCGTTGGATGATTCCGAGATAGAACTGCGTGTAACCATGTGAAACAATTTATGCAAAGTCCTTGTGGAGGCTATCGTGCATTCTTATAGCATGGAAACGTAAAATATGGTACATTAATCACTTGCAACTTTGTTGAATACGCAAGAGGCAATTGGCGATGTTTACGAGTTTCTTAGATCGTGGCACTATCGAATTATGCTGCGCTTTAGTTTACAACGTTGCGCAAGGTTAATGCAGTCATTAAGAATGACCCAGTGTAATTGAGTACGATGTGGGTTACATCATTGTAAAGTACGGTGTATACTAATTCGCGATCTTGTAGAACATTGTTGCAGTCGCGAGAAGATAATTATAATTTCTGAATACCGTAACTGTAACGTCATCATCAGATCTCTTACAGTACAATGTAACATTATCACGTTGTAACGTGCCTAAGTTTCCAATCGCCATTACCGAACGTTCATTTACATCTACTTAGTCATGCGACGAGTAAGTTAACTCGAGCAAATATCCAACAGGATGATGAAGAAACGAAGCTCGAAGAGCCAGTCTCAGTTAGACACGTAAGAATTCCTTCGTGAAATCCGTATATTCTCTAAAGTGGTCTTGCGGTGGCGCGTGCATTTGGACGACTATTATGTACATGCAACGAATATACTGGAGACACAGCGACTCGGAATATGTACACGCGACCGATGAAGCTATCACGAAATGTTCTTATGTAACTAAATCGAGAGTTGTACCGAAGTGCATCGTTTTCGAAAGAATTTGTCCGGAATGCGAAACGATTCGTAGTAGCTGATTACTTAGCGAGGAGAGCGGTGGGGTGGATCTCTTGTTGGCGAGATGGTATCGAAGGTACGAAAGGAGAGTTCTTTTCGAGATGAAAAAGGTATACTCTAGGCGATTAAATTGTTCTCCCGATTGTTCCGAGTAATCAGCTTTGTAATTGCTCCTCGTTCTTTCTTCATCGATCGTGTCTACTCAAGCGTCGTCTGTATAGCTGCGTCATGAATTAATGATCGTTAATCGCAGCTTTTCATTAGAGGGTTAATCGATTGAAAAATGGGACAGCCATGCTTCAGATAACGTTCACAGAGGAGACTGTGTATTGATATCGTGTGATGTAGGTACTTCTTTTCCTGAGTTTTCTTCGGTGTTTTCTTAACAACATACTGGTGGTTTTCTTACACGACATTTTCCAACGAAGAATTTCTTAGAGAAATATCAGATTATCTGGAAGTAAATTGCTGTGTTTTAATGATTTTTAATTATTTACTTGAAGCTTTGTGCAATACATTTATATTACAGATTTCGAATGCAAGTTTATTATACGATATAATACTTTGAAAAGATATCTGTATCTTGTAGTCATCGACGTAGCATTAAAAAGACACTTAAAATTTGGTGCAACGTTTATTAAGCTTTCTATGAATTTGAAGCTTTTTAATTAATCATTAATAGAAAATCCTCTACGATACGCACGATGCTATATAGACTACTAAGGAATTTATGAATTTGATCATTTCAGATCTTTTTCTACCAATAAACTAAAACATTTTTTATCTTCGTTGAAGAAATTGTACAATTTCTAAACATCGATTTAAGCACTTTCGATCTTACTTCAATATAATATACAAAAACCGGAATATTTTTGCTTTTAAATCGTACTTCGATCAATTTTTGTCCCTAATTTGTTCACTTATAGTAACTGACTATTCTGTTCTTTTCTTCTCTGACGTCACGCGCCCCTGATTCTTTCGATTCTCGAGTCCAACCGTATTTCGAAGCGTGTCCATCAAAACCGGAAGCACCGTTCCCTTTAATTTGCATATTGAAAAGAGAACCGCCCATCGTTTCGCGACAACACGTCCGCCGGTAGAGAAAATACCAATCAGCCTCAGTTAAGAGGATGGTCGGTCGCAGGTGAACGGTGTCCAATACGATTCTGGGATGCGTCGATCGGCACCGATTAACGATTTACCGATGACGACAGGGCCAACTGGCAGGCACGGGAAACGATCGCAAATAAATCAGCAAATAGTAACCAAGTAAATATTCCAGGGGCCCGAAATTAACCATCGGTGAATGGGTTTAGGGGAGGTCATGACGGCCGCCACGGGTGTTTGTTCTGCCTGGGAAATGACAGCTGACCCGCAATCCCAGTGCTCGGAATCGCTTTGCAGAGAGGGACGGCGAGGTTGGCTGGGGGTGGTGAGAGAGATAGAACAGAGAGGGTTGAAACTCTTCCTACGCGATATAATGGCACGAAGAGCCGACGGAAATGAATCTTTCCTACATACGTTCGCTTACAGAGTAATGCACTTTTGATTATTCAACGATGACGCGATCGAGAGATCGGAGCGCAATGGATTATTCTGGGATAAAAAAAAGAAAAAAAGGGGCGCTGCGATGGATGGTGTCTCTCGGTGTTGACGTTTAGATTTATGAGAGTTTTTATATTTCTGCCTTTTTTTCTTTTTAAATGCGATGTTCGATATTTATACGATTCATAATGTACCGGGAAAAATCAAGCGTTAGTGGTTTTCATTATGACTAATAATTGTGTAGTTTTTCGTCTATAGTTTCTTTTAATATGATTTCATTTTTTATTATGAATTCGAGCTTATATATTAAAATATCACACTTTATGTATTAAATATACATGTGTCTCGTAATTGATGTACTCGATTTTCATTTTCTTCTTGAAAAACAGAAACTATCCTTTCGAAACTGTTTGGTAAAAAATTGTTTGCTTTATGCAGAAATAAAATAAATGGTCGAAGGCAACTTATGAATGCTCGTGTGATGAGGACGAAGATAAAATAGTCGCTTATTGTTACAAGTATACACAAATCTTATCTTTATTGTTACAGAACACAAATATCGATTGAAATAAATAAAATGTAAAGATAGTGGTTTCTTGGTTTCCGTATTTTATACCAAACTGAACAAACATCAGGTCGGACATATTTCTTAAATAACTTGTGGAGAATTGCAGTTAGAAGTATTCTCATTGAAAAAGTACATTTCCATTTCTGGTTCTCTGCCGGGCAGACTGTACTGTATTTTTGTTGCCCCTGTTTCATGTCTCGCGCGATTTATCTTCCTTAATTAGGAGAGAAGATAGAAAAAAAAGGAAGCGGAGACCAGCGTTGGAATATCTTACAAACGAGGTGCTCAGGATTTTGTTACTCGAGATGCAAAAAATTATATCATAAAGTGGCCTCCGTGGAATTTGAACAAGGCACCGTGGCTTGTTTTGAACAAATCCTATTTCTTTTGAGCAAAGGATAAACTAAGATTCGCGAAAGGATAAGCGAAGATTCGTTGAATCTTACTACAGATGAATCATTCAATAGCGGGGCCTCCGACAAAGTCTTGTACTAAAAGTACGTGATCCGAAATCGAATAGACCGAATACAAACAGCTTTCGATCCACGCGAAATCTACGCATTCCGTAACTTTTATGCCAAACAAAATCTGAATTATAATATATATACTATCGTTCATAAACATTCGCACAAGAACACTAATATGAATAATTAATAATATGTTTTCACGAATATTAATTAATTCAGAAGAATAATCGAAACTCGCGACTGTTACCGATACGAAAGGAAATCAATCCTGTTGTAGATTATGGGATTATAATCAAACCAGTGAGATTATTATTACGATATTAAATCAATTTTTTAAAACGTACGGTTTTATAAAAATTCTTAATGGTTGTGATTATTTTTCAAAGACTCTTCAGGTTTGTCTAATTTTTCGTATGAGCATATATTATAAATAAGCTGAGAATCTTCATATATTTATACAAAATTTATAATGTACAGATACATAAAATGTATGGCGATAAAGTGGAGTACTCGTGTCAATTTTTAATACACAAATGAAATTTCTATCTCTTCGGCGTTGTTTATAAAAATGCAATTTCGCGTAAATATCCTTTTTGAAATAATAACAAGAGGAACGTCAGCCTAGGCGAATCTTCATTTTCGAAAACGATTAATTACACAGAATATATGATAAGAAACTGGCACATCGGAGAAAATGACTCAATAAGAATAAGCGTTTCCTCGTAGTTGAACGTCACCACGTTAAACAAAGTAGGACAAATACGCGGCGAAAATTATAATGGAAACAGTGTTGAAAGAGAAGAACGTTGACTCGTCGTATTTAATTATATCGTGAAAACGAGCCTCGAATCTTTGCGCATTATTTTTGCATGGTTCCAGGGCAAAACCGCGACGCGCTGGATCGTTCAGGGGAACGAAAAGGGATGGAGAGGTAAATTCTCTGCGCCGAGGGAGCCGTTTGTTTCAGATTTCAACGTTTATTCGACGATTTTTGTTTATCGAAAGAGCAAGAGAGAGCATGAGATGGCAAGAGAGAGAAAATGAGTTCGTGTGTTACTTGCTTAACGTGCACCGAATAAATTACCACAAAAATGCACGGGTTATGCGCATAAATATCAAATCCAAGCCGTACCACTAAGTGTTTACCCGATTATTTGGCTACATGTTCGAGAAATTTATCCCGAATTCTTTGCGTCTGAACGTTTTTACGAGTGCGGATGGTCGACTTCTAAAGATCTGAATAGCTTTTCTTCTTCGTCTACGCATACCTTGGCGAACTTCATTCGAATCTCGCGAATATTAAATGTAAATGCGTGAGGCAATGCGGTTGGCTGGATTGTGGACCGAGAGGGAATTATTCGATTTTATTTTGATTTATAAATGTTAGGTTCGCGCGGAATAAGACGCTTCCCAAAGAGGGTGGAAACGTTCTAGTCAATTTGAAATCATCGAACATTCGATAATTGTTTTTCAGAAGCATTCAGCCTACTGTTCTCTCTTATGGTTTAATGATATCCTTAAAGCGATTTAAACTGAAGAATCTATGTTTTATTTTAAAGCATAGTATGCAAATATGCAATATTTATAACGCATTTCTTTATGAACGAAAAAGATACCAATTTAGTTACAGGATAAATGATATTAAAGAATAAATAACAGGTTTATAAATGGGTAATTTGTTTCAATTAAAGAATAAATGGAACGATTGAAAATTCGAAAATAACCAACAATATTTATTATGCAAGAAACAGATAATTTGTTGAAAATAGAAAATGAAGTGAGCAGGATGGGATTATATCGAGTAAAATATTACGAGAAATTCTTTTATTGAACCACGACGTTGATAGCTTCTTTTTCCTGCTCGTTTTCATCTCGTCGGCTTACGAAGTTTCAGCGTAAATTGGATACCAAGTATATGAGATCGTTCGTTCGTACGGTTTTGAGCCACGATGACAGGGATAAGGACGCGATAATCTGATTATAAAGTAACGGAAGAGCTATTGGAATTCCTATAATCCCTTTGGTTACACGATGTCATTAGCTCGATGGGAATCGGGCCGAACTCTTCATCTGGATATTTTATGATTCTAATTCGGTAAAACGAACCAATAAAACATTATATTTCATATTTTATATTTTTCCTAATTAACGTGCATACTCTCGTTTCGTAAAACCATTCACGTTTATTTTACAAATACCAAATGATGTCGACGAGGTTCCAAGAATTTCCAAGAATAAATCATTCGTGATAATAAAAATATCGATTACTCGTTACGAATACCATCTTTTTTCGTTACTGCCAACAAGAATATGACATGATCCTATTATGAAAGAACTAAATCCATCTATAGAGACAAAATTATCAAGATAACAGGATCGTGTGAAAGAAACGAAAATTGACGATGGTGTTAAAGATTTGCTTGATGATAATTTAAATGCCAATAACTTCAGAGTAACATTAAAGACATTTTCCGTTTTATTTGTACAATTTTCTAATGCAGACGTCGTTTCACGAGAATCCGTAACTGAAGAGATTGGAAGGTTCATGATTAAAACGAGCTTTGTCCATGTTTGTCTTTTCCCATGGAAACAAAACATTACGCTACAATCTTTAAATCACGTTCAATGGATTTCAACGTTTTTTTAACAACATATTCATCGCATTACACAACTGTTGTAAATATAATGACACCAAAAATTCAATGATCGGAAACGATCAAAATTCCGTTTCTTTTTTTCCCGATCAGACAATCGTTCCAGAACCCTACGCGTCGTCGTATTCATCGCTGATCGTGACCATTTTGTGCGACACCGATCGTGCTGATTCCGTGAATAAATTAGACTTTTGAAATCTAACAAGCCCGCGATAACCTTTCGTCTGAGAAAACGGAATATTTATGGTCGCCGGAAGGTGGGTACCAAAAAAGAAGAAAAAGAAAGAAACACCAATGTCGTAAACAGGTTTGGAAACGCGTCAGATCGGCACGGAGATAAAACGCCATCGTTCGACGATGGTGCGTCGGTTTCTGGTGATCAACCAACCCGTTGGCCAGTCATTTCGCCATGGCCCTCCGCCATGGAAACACGCTGAATAGTTTGATTTGCGCCGGAAACCGGTTTTTATCGAGCCGTGTCCTCCTCTTCTCTTTTTTTTTTTTTTTTTTGCTTAACTGTTCATTCGTTTCCGTGATGCTTTTCGCACGATTGATTTGGAGAGGACGTGTGGCCGACAGGTTTTCAACTTTGACGCGTACCTGTCGGATAATTAACTGTTTCCGTCTTCTCCATGCCTGATACGATTCGTATCGGACCTCTTTTTCGCTTCCTCCACTTCAATAAAGCCGTGGGTGGCTTTCGTTGAACTGGCTCGGTCTTCGCGATGATTTCTTGCACGTGCAACTTTGGATATCCCGTTGATTCGTGGATTTGTGACGGGAGAAATAAAAACACATATCGTTTTTGTATCGTGAGCTTGCTAAAAGACTGACGCATCTTGAAATACCAGCAAAAATCAATTTTAAAGGATTGCGTGTGTCGCTATTAGACTGCAGATTTGTATGCATTTAGGAAATATTGAAATGTAACGAAGTATACGTAATATGGAAAAATATAGAGAACTATAATTTACGCTTATCTATGTTAAGCTCTTACGATTAATAAAATTGTGAAAGTAAATAATTTATTTCTTTGACAAACTTTCCTAAACATATCTCTTTGTACTATATTCAAAATAAATAAAAAATATAAATATAAAAGATATATTAACAACATTCGTGAAATAATACCCGTGGATTTGTTTTTGTTATTATTGCGTGTAATCCAAATATTGTTTGGAACATGGAACGCGAACATCAAACATGAATACAGTACTTTCGATACGGTGTATTCGTATTAACGCGAAGCCACGGTTTATCGTATGATTTATCCGGCTGATATTGTATTCGGTAATCGGGCATTAAAAAGTGAGAACGTGTCGTAATGACTATGTACGCGTGAGTAACGAATATTGCAATTAAGCTAAGCGGGCGATTGTAGAGTAAGAGCTTCTCGTATTTATTTCCGGTCCTGATTCTTGCTTGATGAAGCGAAACGCGTCGAGAAATCTCTGCACGGTTATTCCTAGAATTGTACATTATGGTGGCTAACTGAGATAAATTTCACGGTGAATCTTTTCCTCAGTGGAAAATGTTTCCTCCTCTTATTCAAATTACTGATGCTATATTAAGGTCTTTATCATATCATCGTGAATTAAGGTAGAGCTAGTCGAAGGTCAGAAGGACATTCGAGTCATGCTAGATAATGTGTTTTGTAATATTAAATTGCCAATATTAAATGGAAAGATAGTTTCGACGTGGCATTAAAAATTAAAGACATATTAAATTTTAAAATTGCTCTTCCATAAAAATCTCAAAATATTACTTATTATATTCCTCAAACGTTGCTTTCATTAAACTAGTCGTTAGTTAGAAAGTGCGTTACAAACCTATTACATAAGCAAATTGTTTATGTAATAGGTTGTATTATAACTGTTGTATACATAGTTGTATCATACTAATCTGTAGATCTCAATGAAAATTGATAGGTTAAAGTAAGGAAACTTAATACCAAATTTATCAATTTCAAAATCCTCACTATCTACAACATCAAGAAATTTAAATCTCTTTATTAAACAGATTACTCAACGTCATAGTATACCGCAACACGAAGTTCACTGGAACAGCTAGGTAGTTTTTTCTTAGCACTTTGCTACCGGTTTAAGTAACAAGCTTTTTCGGTAACCATAGAACCTATATCACAGGAACGACTTTGCGTCTATGGTGTATAGGTGCTCTATAGGCGCTCCGGATCCCTTGGGTGGGCCCACAGATGCGTGAAGAGAAGAAAGGAAAAAGGAATATTGTACGTCACAACAAACTCCATCGTTGTGTACCAACAGACCTCACTACGAACTGTCCCCAAGATTTTCTAACGGCGAATAAATATTTCCGCCGGTCGGGATCGATGCTGTAAAACTGTTCAGGGGACGAGACTCGCTTTGTGGCCTCGTGGGATTGCGAAACGATCTTAAACGGCCTCAAGGGACAATACTTCCGGTGCGGAAACGTCCGTGTTGCTTCGTCCAAAAGGAAAACTTGACATTAACGTAGAAAAATTGCTTGTAAAATTGGAACAAGATTGGAAATTAGGAATGGGATGATTTGAAATGATCGAACTTGAATTTTGTGTGATTCTTCTTCGAAACCTTGTGTAATTGTACTTTAATGCAATGTTTCTAGTTGGAAGTGGGGGGACATTTTGTGTTTCAACTATTCTATTAGCATCCTTGTTACGTAATCCGTATTTCAAGATAACAAGTCGATTGTTTATTCTCAGAAACCCAGTGACTAATGCAGATGCTTTTCCTCGACGTCATTAAGAATAGGCAATTAGCTTGCTGCGATGCTACAGATAATAATTAATGGAGAAACTCAACGATGCATTTGTAAGAAATATCTTATATATTCTTGTTCAAACAATATAATGTAAACGTTTGAAATTACTTCAAAGGAAAAGAATTAAAATTTCCATTCTTCCAAGCCCAAGAAAATAAATTTTCTTTTCAGTAAAAGAAAGACGGTGGTTATAATGCATTCTTTTAATATTTTATCGTATCTATGAATTTTAAAGCTTCCAAGTGTAAACAATGCCCTTTCTTGTCGAGGTTCGAGCCAACATTGCAGGTAGCTAGCTATGTCAGGTTCTAGGATGACACTGACACTCAATACTACCTTAGGAACGTTCTACGGTGGTCTTGAAAGGTTGAAATATTGAACGATAGACACTTACTCAAATTCACAGACAAACGGGCCGAGATACAGCGGCATGATGTCGAACGCGTTTCGGTATTCCCTTTTTCTCCGCGTTCTTCCGAAATTCTCTTTCATGAAAGTATCACGATGTCGCGAGGCGCCGACTACTCTGGAAAAACGTCGTAATGCTACACGGCAACTGCATATTCTCCGTAAAATATACTGTGAAAGTTAAAGCGAGAGTATTTATTCGAATGTGAATGTTCTTCGAAACGATCTTTGAGAAAATATCGACAGGGAATTGATCATTTTATCTTTTATCATTTTATATTTTATCATTTTAATCTGGTCACTTTACGAGCTAGCAGCTTTAATTACTTTATTATATCCAGCACAATTAAATACAAGTTAAAAATTGACAATTCTAATAATAAAGTATACTGCCATTACCGAAATGTATCTTTTTCACTCAAGAAATTTCATTCAATCAAGAGAATATTATCTTCTACTCGCCTACTCTGACCGCAAAGCCACTCGCCAAAGGACTATCTTCAATTCTTCATTCTTTCTCAACCAGCTAGAAAACTAAAAATTGATAATTCCAATATTAAAGTATAGTCCCATCATTGAAGAGATCATTTTTAACCCAACCCATCCTCTTCATTCTAAGAACATCCGCTCGAGAGAAGATTATCTTCCACGAGTCTAATCCCACTTCAAAGCTGTTCACAAAAGGACTACCTACAATTCCTTAGTTTTTCTCTATCACCAAAGAAGCTCCTTCTTTCGTTATCCTGCAATCTGCCGGCGATTAAGGGTTGACTTTCGTACGTGGCTCCTCCAGAGCACTCATCATCACTGTGTTCTTGGTGTCACAGTAGGTGATGCCGGTACACGTGGACGTCTAATAGTAGACATAACCGTTTCATCTGTAGAACATCGGGGATGTCGAGGCGAACGATTCGTCTCAGCCACGATGCTCCCTTTCGTGATACGTCGTCCCAACGAACGGAAGGGATACAACTCTTTTTTTCTCCCCTTTATCTCGATCCTTGCCTTCCGTGTTGCTTCTTCTCCCCCTTTTTCTCCTTCTTCTATTCTCTTTTTTATTTGTTATTTACTTCGAGAGAATTTCCATCGCAGTGGGGGTGTTCAGTTGCTCACAATGAGAACTAAATTCGACGTCTTTCCATTCTCAGGAGTCATTTTCTGTCCTTTTCTTTCTTCGTGATATTCGAAGTCCTTGGAGGAGAGATAGTGAGAGATACGGGCGCATAAAGGAGAAGGAATCGGCAACAATGAGGCAAGAACGAACCGATGCTCACCCTGTTGCCAGTCAACCGGTGGACTTGTGCGTTTTTGTGGGAACCCTATTTATATATTTCCCTGACATACCTGACCCCGTGTGGCCAGAGTTTCTCAAGCTTTCCTGATCGCTCGACCGTGACATAAATCTATAATTTAATACCGAGACAAGCATGGATTGTTGTTAACGCCATCAGGGACGTTCCTCGAGATGTAATTATATGCTTGAATGGAAAAATTATTGATAGATAAGTGTTGCGTGGATGTTCGTGTTTTCCGTATTTATAGATATCTGTTGTTTGTTAAATATAGCGTTACATGGATGAGTCTTGACGTTTTCTGTATTTACAGTTACCTTCTGTTTACATCGATAAATGTAGTATCGTATATAAAACTTATGGAAGTAATGGAAGTAATAGTGCGACCTTTTAAAATATTAACACTGTTCGTTTAGGTGCTAATAATGTAATATTCGTAGGATTAAAACAAATTATGTCTTACTTGGCTGAGAACTAAGTAAACCAGGTGTTTAAATTATCAGGTAAAGCTGCAAAACTCGAAGAAGCTCGCCTGATTAATTAATTGCATTTTCCCTTTAAACTTTAGTTCGAGTTTAGCTTTCTCTAAAGGTTTTCACCTAATTAAAGTTATATTAATATTAAGAGACCAAAGCACAGAATTACCGTCTAGTTTTCCTACTGGCTCTAACTAGAATATACAAGCAATTTCAACATTGGAATTCCAATAACAGTATATTTAACAAACGAAAAATAACTGCTAGCGCAGAAAACATCAAGATATAATTAAAAAACAAAAGATATAATATATATAATATAACAAAATATATAAGATAACATACAGTAACATTTTTTCATCCGTGATTTTTCTTACTGAACTACGAAAAAAAGAAAAACTATTCACTTCGCAACATTGTAAACGCTCGAAGTAACGATATTAATGTTGAAACAGGTGTTCTTATAGTTTTATCTCTTGTTAAAGATATACCTGATATTTATTATTCTAAAAGAATGATCAATGATTTTTCCCCACCTAGGATTCAAACGAAAGTCGTTTTATTCGAAAAGAGAGAACAAACCATTCACTCTACTCAACAATACCGTGCTCAACTAAAAATTCAAAAGTGAAAAATCGTGTACCCATGTTTGCTCTAAAACGCTGTAAATCTCCGAAAAACTTCTGTTCCTTGATTTCAGCAGGATGAGCATCGCTGAAGTTTCTTAAAAGGCGCAGTATGGAATAATAGGATTACATAAACAACGGCAACAGGGCATTGTGGTGGGAAGATAGGTAGACAGAGAGTTGCAGAGGTAGCTGGCTAAGGTGCAGTTGGCCAGGCAGACATTTGCCGGTATTGAGCTCGATACTTTGTGGATTTCGTACAATAAAAACACCACACCTCACAACCACAACCACAACCACCGTGCAACAACGATACCGTGGTGTCGTCGTCGCCTTAGTCTCCTACCCTTCGTCAAGCGGTTTCATTCAAGTAGCGACACGCCGCTGCTTTCTATAGGGGCGCCATCGCCATCGCCACCCCACGAGGGAATTCCACGGTTAGACGCGTCCTTCTCTCCACCCCTAGTGTCGATGGCCGGTGCATTGTCAAAATATTGGCGTCGATCGGATCGTGTGAGCCTTTGTGCACAGCCTCATGCCCCGAGCTGACTTTTTCCAAAGCCACCCCACGATTTTCTGAAAGACTTCTTCCCCACCCTATTTACGACGGTCTACGTAGAAACGCGCGATCGTGTGCGAAAGTTAGAGAATCTTCCTCTTCTTCATTTCATGGATTCACATAGCCACGCGCTGCAACGCTATCGCTCGTAAGTATCTCTGGATATTTTGATTGATCTGTATATAACGATAGTGCTCGAGTTTGATGAATCGAGCCTCGTAGAAGCTGAATTAATTATTTTTTTATTAATCCCCGAATCTCATTGTGTTGGATTAAAGAACACAAATGACCTGATATGTTCGTGAATTGATGATACGAGAGGATGACGTAGATAATGGTGGATTCTAAAGTGGATTTGAAAAACAATGTTTTTAACATCGTCGTTTTGTACTTGATCAATATGAAAATGAAGAATTTACAAAATCGCCACCAAAAATGCATCGTCCTAAACCTATAAAATTGTTAAATTCAAGATAAATTTAAGCGAATTACATATAAATATGAATTACGCTCTGGTGATTTTAGTGTAAAATAAATCTTGTCAGAAATAAGCGAACGTCCGAATACTATCGAACTTTGAAACGTAGTATATTCGTTCTCTTTCGTGGATGTGCGAGACCTTTTGTCCCGAAAAACGATCGACACGAGATGCCAAAATCCACGTGGATCTACAGAGAAGTCGAAGACGCCGAGATCTTTGAGCTACGGATTTGCGCTTTCGAAAGAAGGGTCATTGTCGAAGTAACGAAGAGAAACCACGTTGGACCATGGTGAATCGTGCGAAGAAGATAAATGGCGCGCGAAGCACTTCCGTTTTCCCCGCTTTTAAATACTCGCTTCTACCTGGTATTTCGCTTCTCTTTTCACACAGGAAACTCGATACACGCGCTCGCGTCAAAGCACGTTCGCGAAATTCGGTTTAGCGTGCTGTCGATCGCGATTCGGGGAAAAAGCTGTTGAGCTAATTTTATTTCGGACGTTTCGCAATGGCTCGTGTCTTGCCGGGTCTGTTTCAATATCGGACCACTATAATGAAATAAAAGAAGATTTCAAACGAAAAAAAAGATAGAGACAACCAATCGAAATGAAACCAACAGAGTCGGGGTTCGAATTTCGTGGAAAAATTGCCACTACCATTCTTCGTCGATTGAAATTTATTAAATTTCGATATGTTACACGTGCAACTGCGATGGATTTGCTGTTGTTCTTTGTTTTAAATAATCGATCAAGCTTGCACCGTGGCCCAGTAGCTCAGATACGCGCATCATATTCAGTCGTTCATACGGGCCCCATTGTTTCTAATACACTTGATGGAGCAAGAGCACGTTACGTGTACACTCACGTTAATGGTTTGTTACATTTGTGCAACGTTCCAATAATTTTCAATATACTGACTACGCGTACTGACAGCGACAGAATGACTGACAGCGATAGAATGACTGTCATCTCCTTACGAAGAGGTACTGTCGATGTTACGAGGGTTATAATTGACGTTATTATACAGGAAGATAGGATGAAAAGACGTAGCAAATTTATAGTTAGGAACAAAAGCCTCGAATGGATTAATAAATGTCGAGAGTAATATAACGTGAGAGTTAATTTGAAAAAGAGGAAATAAAAATTGTCGAACTTTCTGAAGAACGAATCTATTCTGCTAAATTGCTTTTAACCGAGTTATAATACCGAGCTTCGTTGAACTTAATATTTATAACTCATAAAAGATTATAAATACGGCTGTTGCAACATATTATTATAATTTAAATTACAACTTATTTTATCATATAGCATATTATTATAGCATATCCTCAAGATAACATTGTTGTAAATAAAAAATGTATATACAAACAACAAACTAAGATTATTTAATCGTAATTTCAAACATACTTTCTAATAAAAAGAAGAAAGATTTGATTCGTCGTTTTCTCGTGTCGGCCTTTTTTCCATGAAGCTCTACAAAAATATAAGAGCGCATTAACTACAGACTTCTTGTATTACACTCAACTAAACAATTTAGGAGTAAACGACTACCGCACATTTACAGGAAACTGTGCATAGAAACTGCGAGAGGGAAGATAAACGACGATGATATTCAAAGAAGAATGTGCAATAATTAATTTTCGTTGTCGGCAAATGGGAAAAGTCGCAGCCGCGGGCAATAAGACGTTATCGCGTTCGTTTTTTCTCTGACGGCCGTTCCATCGTCTCCTAGGAATTCAAAAAGACGGGAACGACGGTAAAAAGGGACTCCATAGAAATCGCCTTATCGTTCATCGTTTACGAACGTCCCCCGGCAGACCGCAAACTGCCGGCCATAACCGCGACGCGGTTGGAACAGTTTTGCGAAAGGTAGACGCGAAACCGAGCGTACACTGGCTACTGTTGACGTTTCTTGCGTACACAACGTACGTTACAACAAATATCAATTACCATAAACGACCATCTTTCCCTCGTTATTGGTGCTTCTAGGAAGAAAGTTGGTAGCTAGATGTTTACCGAATTTATCTTTATTTTTCTTAATCTATTAAAAGGGTTGAAAGCGATGTAATACGTAAAATACGTGTATTGATTTTGTCAAGGTACAAAAGATAAATATAGTGTTTTTTCAAGGAAAGACATAAATATATTGTTTTCTTAAAGTACTATACTGTAAAGTACTGTATTAAAATAACATTTGACCATAACGGTGAAGAAGATAGAGGCATAAAGAAAATTTTCACCATTTAAAAAGATTGCTTATGCTATAGATGTGGATATTTCAATTTCTTCAAATTTCGTAAGATCGTAGGATCTATTTTTCATACTCTCAATGTTAAATCACGGAATTGATTGAAAAAATAATACAAATTAAACGCGCTAATCCAATGTTGAATTAAACAAAAGTTATATAATTAAGAGTGAAAATTAAAGGAAGATTCAGGTCGTCCTTCGATGAAATTAAATCTTAATTCCCAAGTCTTTTCAACGCGCAATTTACAAAAACATCAGATAAATTCCTGTACCAATAATTTCCCGAAGCTTTTAAAAGTACAAGTTCCATTTTTTTCTTCGCCACTTGAAGCCTCACGAGCGAAGTCAAAGACGAACCCGTTCCTGAAACAAAATCGTGCATCATCAAACATTCGATGCACGGGTGCAATAAGTACGTCGTTAAAGTGACCATCAGGCGTTCATCGCGATTCATTTTGGGAGAAGAGCTTTAATTACAATTAATACACCGCACGCGACGCGGACGTTCCTCGCGGACTATTAATGAGCCAGGAGGCGACTAATTGGCTTTGAAAGCCATCACGTTCCCAAAGTATCGTGCGTACCTTACATTTATACTTATTAACCCATTAAGCATCAAAGTTGCATTAATGCAATATTTCATTTGCAATTTTTTTCAGTTAATTTATTGCTATCGAATTTTATTCATCGACATTGTGTCTATGGAAGGGAATATCAAGAATTCTTTTCATATTACTTTCTTTCTTATCGCTATTTTTTCCGCCTGGATCCTACAATTTAAAGAAATTGAAGTGACAACTAGATCGTGAATATTAATGCAAAGTCAAATTTTCGTGAATGCAATTGAAGAAATAGAATGATTATATTTTGAACGTTCTATGTATTTCTGTATGTTACGTGTACTCTGTGCAGTTCTGCAGCTTTCAATTTTCAACAAGTGCATAAACACCGGCAGTGTAATGGCAAGATTTTGATTCTTAATGGATTAATATTACTCTTTACGCCCTTTTTCCCCTTTCGCGAGTGAAACCTCTTTAGGCCAATAATGGACTGGTCCCAGCGGTAAGCGGTTTCCCTAAACGATTCACGCTGTTTGCTGCGAGTATTAGCCGTATTATACGCAGCCTCGTAGGGTCTCATCTGCATGAACATCTGACATACGGCCGATCGAACCGATTGCCACCCCATCTGCCATACTTTTTGCCATCCGCCGCTGTTGCCATCCCTTAAACGCCTCTCGATCACGAGCTGGCTGCATCCAAGATCAGGGCCGTAGACGACCCATCGTCCGCATTCCAGAATTCCATGCGCCCTCTCTTTGCTTCGCATCGGATTTCGGGAACGTCCGCTTGCACACTAGAAGACGATATTCCGCACGAACGTTATGAGACAATCTGCACGCCGCTCGTGGCACGTGCGCCACCTTTTTTAACCCCATTCTTGTGCAAGTTTGCGAATTCGAACCGATTCTTTGGAATTTTTCCGATCAATGCTTACCGTCGCCGGTTATATGGTAGCTGTATCAAAATATGTATGTTGCGCTTGCTTTTGTAGCGAGAGCCTGGAATTTGGAATTTTAGATTGTTTCGTAGGTTTCTCTTACATCTTCGGACATTGTTTTAAGAATCTTCACTTTTACACTGAAAATATTAGAATATTATAAATATTACTGTTCGGCTTGATTCCATCAGACAGGTATATTTTCCTGGTACTTGTACAGATATTCCAAAAGAAGGACTTCCCTACCATATCGAAAATAATTTTCTGAAACACAGGAGAATATTTACATTTATTCAAGATCGGAGGTTCGAAGCTTTACTTTTCATTTATGATACAATAACCTGCTGCATGATTCCACCAAGAAGGAATTCCACACGACAAATATCTCATCGCATCACAATACCATTATTATTAGCTTTACGCTTATCCCACTTATTACTTATTTATCCGAACTTTCGCTACGAAAACCACCTTTGTTACACAATAACCAACCCAATACACGATCCCACCCAAAAAGAATTCCACGCGACAAATATTTCACCGCAACACAATAGCAACAAAAACCCTGGACGATATTCATTCTCCAATTTCAAGCACCGTACAAAGGCGAACGATTACAGATCCATGGCTGGTCGCCATACAAATCTAAAACGTCTTGTATGCAGCATCGTGGTTCCAGGTGACGAAAGCGCGATCGTCTTGGTCGACCGTTAGCTCGCGTTTGTTCGTCGTGTGGTTATTCATTATCGCTTGTCGCCGCTGTAAGTAGAGCGAAGGGGGATATCCACGGGCACAGCGCATAGAGAAGACACCTTAAAAATAAAGGATGAGCCGCGGAATGGGCATTGTGAATATTCTTTTCAGGCGGGAATTGGCCCCGGCGTCGTCGTCACGACTCGTTTGCCACGAATGTCGTCCAAATGTTGCCGCGTGACAAAACGCGGAGACTTTCTTAAGTCCGCGCGTTTTGTCACGCTTCATACGTATCCCTTGACGAACAAAAGGGTACCACGGTGCCGCGGAATACGCCACCATGCCGTAAGAACGCGACGTTTACCAAAGAAATATTCTCGCATCCATCACATCGTGTGCCAAAGCTACACTTCACAGAAAAATGAGGTGAGAGAAAGAGAAAGAGAGGAAAGAAACAAATAGTGGAGGGGGAGCGTCTTTTGGCTCGATGATCCTCATTGTCGCTGGTAATATTTTAACCCATTTCAGACCCATTTCCTCGCTGTCCCTGTGCGAGGCAAGGTAAGATTATTTGAGTCAGAAGGATATTTGAGTCATGCTAGGTATATCATCTTCTTTTTAATTCTACAAATATTGTTTAATGAATTTTTGAAAAAGCGATCTATATTTGAGAATAGTCTATTTAGTTCGTGGTTAGCAACGTGATATATATGATAGACATCTAAATATGTCGTGTACAGCGACGATAATAGTTTTCCACGAAGATATAATTCCTGCTTATCAAGAGAATATATGTTTCTTCATTGTTGATATTCTCAGTTCCAATCAGCATAATTCAATGATGTGTACACATTAATTTATTTCTCATTTTTTATATCTTCTCTTGCTGAACTTAAAGTATCACGATATTTCTCCGGTCTTTTGTTATTATGTTACATATAATATTAATGGCGTATGGTAACATGTAACAAATTTGATTATCGTAAAAGCAAAGCAAAGCAAAGTTCAGGATTGAATTTTTAGATGTTGAAACATTGGTGACTCAAATAACCCTAGCTTAGCATAACTTCCATCCCCTTCCGTTCTGGAACGAATGTATAGAAATGAGGTTTCGAGTGTTCCATAGGAACACACGTGGGAATCGCGTGGTTAAATAGCCGGTGAAGAATGTGCCGTTACGAAACGTTTGTTGTCCCACGAATAACGCCATCCTTTCTTCGGTATTTTTCTTCTGCCTTGAAACGTTAGTAACGAGTTCAATTGGTGAACACGATCGAGCTTAATGAAATGCACGAGAATTCCCGGAGTCAAAGCAAACATTAACTGGACTCCAGTCAGCGTTCAGGCATTTCTTCCAGCTCGTTCGTACTGTGTACTTTTTAAATTAACAATGAACTAAGGATCCTTCCTGCGCTACTTTCTAGTCTCTACTTTAAAATAGTCGTCCAAATCGTCGGCTGAGTCTTCCAAATTTTCCATTACGTATATCCTTGTTTGAAAGTTTTAGGATAGTTGAAGACTGGGCAGAGTTAAATGACATGTAAAGTGTATTATCAATTCTACTAAAGAACACATTCAATTTAAAGTTCGTGATCCATGTCAAGTAACGAAGATTCATAACATAAAATAATGGATAAGAAGAATAGGCAGAATTCAAAATAGGATTCAGGAAATGGTTATTCCTTTTTTTGTCAAGATTTTCTGCATTTCTGATATCAGATACAAAAAACGAACACTTTCGCAACGTTTCATGGAAAAGAAATATTAAAAATTAAATTTATGATGTAAAATTTGCGGTATTATATTGAGACACTTGACAAAACAAACGTTTATTATGCGACAATACAATATTTATTAAACATTACGTGCATCGTTGTACCACTTTCCCGATTGTTTTTTGTTACGTTTCAGTTACAGGCCGTCTGACTCATCGATGACCCACATACTTACCTATACCGTTTATCTCTCATTCTTGTTAACCATTACCAAACGGTTTTCAGCGCAATTCCTTATCACACGTTCTACATACTTTTCTACGCTTACGAAAATAGATGTGGGCTTTATATTTAGCGTGATAAGATATTTATTATGTGTCTCTGAAGAAAAAAAAATGTAGAAGTTTATAAATTACAAATATCGTGCCGTAACAAACGAGATCAATCGTTCTCAAGAGTATAAAACGGTTTCATAGGTTGCTTATGTAGGAGACTTTTATCTGGCAGCATCAGCAGATAATTGTCCCTAATGGTTGAAGCACAACGCGTTATGCTGCTGGATCTCAAGCAGCGTTCACAAATGTTAAACAAGTAACAACCCTTCACGATGAAGCACGCCCTAGTCTGCTGTCCCTTTTCTCCCCCTGGCCCTTCAATTTAATCAGCCTCATTCAGTCTACCGCGAAACAACCTGCCACATGGTGGCCATTGTACCGTGTACTGGTTATTATTAACGGCACACTCAGTGTGGATCGTTTCGTCAGTCTCTCCTCCCTGCTCCTCTTCCTCACTTGTTCCTTCTTCATCCTTTTTGTCTAGCGCGCTATCACCACCGTGAATAAACATCGAAACCGCCATATGCACTCTTGTGCCTTCTTTGTCGTTGCATTAGTGCCATTTACCCACCCCATGCAGTGTCGCGTGACTAAAATTTGTCAGAGAGTTCATCGCGCGTTTTTCCACCCCATATACGGTGACACGCGTCCGGTTTTAAAAACTGCAAATGTTTATTTTATCATATATAATATATTGAAAGCGACGGACAAGTGTTGTTCCAATATGGCTCTCGTGTCGTCGTTTGGTTATATTTTAATAACTCGAAATACGCGCTTTAGTTAATCGTTGTAACACGATGGAGAGAGAGAGGTTGTTTGGCCATTTTATCGAGCAGCGAAAAATGGTTACAATGTAATTTCATTTCGTGCACTTTCGCAGCATTTTCAGTCATTGCAATGTTACAAGCTTCGAATTTATTGGGAAGAATAATGGTTGAATGAGGGTATTATGTAAAATGAAAGATCTGTCTTCAAACGTTTAATTCAGCGATTTTACGCGTTATCGGGAAATATTTGTAATGACAATGGATATTTTGTGGTAATAAATTCTGGCCATGATAAATTATAATATAATTAATGTAGTGGATTTTACGTTGGTTGGTATGCATGCGACGTAACAAAATTTTATTAAAGCTCGATTTAGAGTTGTGTCTTTTCATCTTTTACATATTTCGTATATATTGTATTATTAATGGGGCCGATGCAGACGAGTGATTTCTCAGCGATAACGTTACGCAATTCTACAGGATTATATTTTTAATAATACAATATGTACGAGCGTGCGAACTCGTTATTTCAAAATGTACACACAAAAGTCGCCGTCAGAAGATCGAACTATGCAGCGTCTACGTTGCAAAATTGCAACAATATTACATTGCTCGTTTACACCGAAACCTAGAGATATAAACCTGGCAAATTACAAGCGATCGTTGTAAAGTTGCAACTTTCTTCGATACTTTGCGCCAAGTCTAAGACTTGGAATTTCTAATATTTTTCCAACAGTGGATTTTACCGCGTTTTCTTCGCCACGCCGCGAAAAATTCCCGATAGATGAATACTTGATCCAACAGATCCAGGAGAACATGAAATATTCACAGCGAAATACCCACACATCGATGTCAATATACATACAAATTTCGTCGTCATTGTTACTGCAAATATCTCACGTTCAGCTGCAGAATCCTTCGCTTAAATAAAAATTGTTCGTACAGCGTGACACGTGAAACTGTCGGTTGCATAATCGGTACAAGTTCCTTTCTTCTGTTTGGAATATTTTAACCAAAGGTATATAGCTGTACACGAATAGTTCTTTCAAAGGTTTCTCTACTGGGATCTAGCATGGACGGCATTCCGGAACTCTGTCCCATCAAATTTAATGGCCGCAATGGAGGACACGGCACTTGTAAAATAAATTACACTGCTTTTTTTTTCCTCGACGGTCGTTGCGTCTTAATGTTACAATAAACGTCCGCGCGGTGACTGATTGATACTCACAATAGAAACTGGCTGCTAGTTCGAAATGATCGATATCATCTTGCGCGGTCAATGTAAACGCGGTTTACAACCGATGCCAGGACGAGGACCATTTTTTAACGTTCTTCGACGCTATCGGCTGTAGTTCGATGGAAAATTACATAGATTTGAAATATTTTATAGTCGTTCTCTCACGGTTGAAATACTGTTGCCCATGACAAACTTTCAGAAAGAAATGATTTATTTCGTGGTTATACGGGAAAAGGGGAAAAAATTAAAAATAGTGACTGAGTTAAAACGAAGTTTCACGAAGTTTAGAATATTTCATTTATCGATCAACTAGAACGACGAGAGAATCGCTGCTTCGACGAACTAGTATTTTAAGAAGTATAATGAAATCCAATAGCTCTTTGCGAAACCCTTTAATTGTAATTGATAGGTTGTATTGGAAAGAATAAGAAGAACAAAGTTTTAATGTTTGATATAAATATTTTTTAGCGTAACGATGCCCTAAAATGGATATTCTCCACAATGAAGATTATAATTCCGAAAAATTATTGCTATAAAAAATACAATAGAATCGAATTCCATATACATATTTTTCAGGCTGATCGATTTTTCCTGGTTGACGTCTTTATAAGGTGGAATATCATCTATCAGGATCCAGTTAGAGGCGATTCTCTTCGAAAAACTCTTTCCGATTGCCATGGTAAATTCATTATCGCGATCGAAAGTGGCGAAGCGATTAAAGGATAGTTTACCCGAGACCGATACGAAGACAAATCGAAGCGAATCGAGCGTCAGGCGTCGGTCGTTAATCATCGCAACTGCCATAGTCATCTTCATCATTATCATTATTGTTAGCTGCCACGGGTAAAACCGATGGACTCGTCGATTTTGACTGATGCATTCTATCATATTCAATATTCCAATCGTGAATTAAATCGATCTCATAATCGTACTCGTTAAGCTCTTTCACCGGCGTTGCGGATCTATATGGGATCACAATGATGATCGAATTTTCGTACTCGGGGCACCGTTCTTCGTTCTAATAATTCTTTTTTATCTTTTGATAATCCCATGTCCGGGCATGATTTGAAATAGAAAGAACTATTTCGCGCGGCAAGCAACATTTAATGCTTGGAGTATCGTTTTTTATTGTTAAATATAAATAGTAGAAAATTAGTAGCACTCTTCTAAAGGGCTATATTGATATTATTATCATTACTTTTTTATTTTTTGAAATTATATGATTGAAATAATATAATTTGAAAATATATTTATGAAAACGTTTTATGGTGTAATATCAGATAGAAGAAAATATAAAATGGATACAGTATGAATTTTAGTAATTCTCGCACCAAACATTTTTGTAACATATTATTAATAATCATCTATTCTATTAAATATAAATTCATTTTGTAAAATTATGGAGTCTCTCTATATTTTCTACGCTGTAAACTTTCTTTCATCCGCCTGTGGAAATCTTTAAATACTTTGATGAGCCGCTGCATGTTAAAACTGCTTTTCATTTATGTCAAATTTTATACGAAACGAATTATACTTATAGCTAAGATATAGCGCCTATACACGATCATGCGTTACATGTAGACTGTGTTACTCTCGTGACTGGTGGATCGCTTCTTTCTTCCCCCTTTTTCTTGTTTCCTTTTTTGCTCTCTGTTCGGCGTGCAACCTTCGGCATATGCAATTTCGAGAAACTTGAACACTCGCGTGCACGTGCCCTCAAAGTTCACGTGTGCACGTCAGATTGGAGGCGTTCGATTGCCTGGCCGGGAATCAAGTTGAAAGCGGAGCCCTTGTTGCGTTTTAACCCCTTAATGGATAGGAATATGATGGTTTGTTACGTTGTTTGCTATACGGATGGATACACGAAGCCGGATTTTTGGCTCTCTTTCGTGAAGCACGCAGTGAGTGGATGTTGTTTGTTACTATTAGTTGATAAAATGTAGCTCTCCGATGAGTAGTATATTTTAGTTTACAAATGTTTTGTGCTATTTTTTATTAGCAAAGTTCGTTATTGTTGAGGATAATTCTTTTCATTGTAGATTGTACGCGGAAATGCATAGAATAGAAAACAGTGACAAATTGATAGAATGAAAAACGACAAAAATAAAAAGTGCTCGTCAAAAATAACTCTTTTGTTTTGAAATTATGCATGAATATGGAATTGCCAAATGATAAAAGAAACGTCATTGTGTGGGAAAAGTGGATTAAGTCGCGTTATTTTCATACAAAAGCGATGGAGTTCGTGTTTTCTATGTCGAACCTAGACATTCTATCGGAATTAGTTATTGCACTGAATATTTCGCGATCAGATCTATTCTCAGTGAGGTACGTAAGGGAATTATTATTTGTTGATAATAAATATAACGAGGTCAGACCCTTTTTATTCCCAACGCATCAAAGATCATCGTCCTGAATATTTTACGATACTGTCTAGACATTATGTTTATCTTGCGGATGTTTGCATCTTTAAATTTCCTCAATTGCACAAACATCCACTATCTAATTATAACCTAATAATCTTCTAAACGTATTTCCAATTGATAAAAATCATTATAAAATATTTCATCGACAAAATTAACTTTCACAGAAAAAAACAGTATCCGTGTCATATCTAGCGTCGGACCAGATCCGCAGGCTGAAGAGACACTACCCGCTAGACCTAAACGCTAGATTCAATTAGTTACTTAAATTAAGTAATATCTAATCATTTACAATACCTACTTACAAATTATACTTATCTATAATAAGTATTAACTTATTATAAATAATTTACCATGTTACTGCGCCACGCCAGAAAAATTACTGAAAATTCTCAACGCGAGAATTGATTGTAATTTTAATAAACATAATAAAAAAAAAAAAAATATCTAGCGTTGGAGACTGCAAGTGAACAGTTAAAAGGCGCGTTAAATATGGTCTCGAACAACCCTTGAGGCTTAAAGGAATCGTTGATACGTCGCATAAATCGTTTGGATATCTGGTTGACACGCATCCGCGGATAAAATAGCGTTTCTCCCAGGTAGTTGGGTTGGAAAGGGGACGACAGGGTGGGCCTAAGCCTCTTGTCAGGGTTGCCTATAAGGACGAAAGGCACGGGGCTTGTTCTATAACTACTTTGACACGTTCCCCGGCGCTGTTGTCAGTGAGTTTCGCCTTAAAGAACCGCGGGATGTCGTGTAGCTCGCAGCGGTACATCGACGTCCCGCGGCTCTTTCAATCGAAACACTTGGAAACACTTTAAAACTGTCCTGTACCGCCATCCAAAAGAACTTTCAGGCCTCGAGTCGCATTTCGCGCCGCGTGATGGATTGGATTTATGCGAATAACGAAAAAACGCGAACGATCTCTGGGACTTCTTCGATCCTTATCGAGTCTCTATGTCGAGTCGATCGATCAATGTAAAAACTCGGGAGGGAGAAAAAGGTTCGTGCACTTCGTTCCACTTTATGCAGATGCATTACGATGTTGTTCATAAGCGACGATCACAGGAAGAAAACGTGATAGCTACATTTTTGTTGATCTGCTGATTCCAATGTCACTTTATGATTAATCAGGAGAATTTTAATATGACGCAATTAAGAATGAAGATATCCTGTTAGGGGCGAAGGTATAAGTCTTTTAAAAATAGTTGATTAATCGACGAAATTTTATCGAAGACGAAGATGCATGTAATTATTAAGGCTAAGAATATTTTAATATCTTCAGTGTTGTAATGGCAATTTTGAAGGGGATGAGAAAATACATGTTTAGCTGCACAACTAAATATAAAGATAATTTTGCTACTTGAATAATTTTGGTAATTAACCACGAATTCTTTGTAATCCATGATTTCGAAAAAAAATCATTCTTTGAAGGTTTCGATAATTTCTTAATAATGTTTTAGGTTTATCTAATTGTTTCACACGTGTCCAAATACTTATAAACGGGGGTGTACTTACATAATTCGTTCTGAGAAGCAAGTTTTGACGAGGATCGTGTTTTTCGATGTTTAAAGGTCGCGTTATTTTGTTCGATCGAAACGAACGCGGGTGCAAACTTTCTGAATGCGTAGAAGGATTAATTAGCTTGCCATATTTAAGGTCAGGGGTCGTGCAATTCGTTTCGGTTTAAGGTGAAACGTCGCGTGAACGTAAGTGTTGTTTTAACGGAAAAAAATATTGTGGAAAGTTATTAAATGTCAGATTTTTTTTTTAGAATTTAAACCCTTGTTTTGGCTATTTATGTGTTAACAGGAATTTTTGAAGGATATTTTAAAATCCTCCCACTATTATTGTAGTTAAAATGATAATAAAATTGCAATGAGAAACGTCAAACACAAGAAATTTTTTTCAACAATAAAAGCACGCTTGAATTGAATAAAACAAAATTGAAAGAACATAGCAATGTCAAACGTAGAAAATGTATGTTCAAAAATGAATAAACTTCGGATTCTTATTAAAAGAATTAATCAAGCACGAAAAAATATAGGGAAAGCGTCACGTACATGGTTTTACGTAGTTGTGAACGGTACTTAAAAATTTGTGGTCGCTTTCTCCCTCGTTGTTGCATTTTTTCCCACGAAAGATCGGAAACAATTTCACGATGATGAAGTAATTAGCGATGGTATCGCGTAGTTTAGCTGTTGGAAACACGTGCATCGTGCCCGTATAACGATGAATCTACTTTATTACGTACCGGGAGTGGTTCAGATAAACCACTAGGAAATATTACGTCGCATTATCGATGTAACCGCGTTCAGAGCTGTTTTATCGTTCATTACGCAATGTCCAGTCGGTGAGTAGATTACCGGGAGAGTCGTTCTAATGAATTTCATCGACGTCTCGCCCGGTAGTTATCGCGATTCCCAGTGTACGTTTTCCGATAGTGTTTGTTACCCGATCGAAAATAACCTCGCGATAAACTCTGTGAAACGCAAGTTTAATTATTTTAAGCGAGCTGCGCGTTTAATGCGGAAACCTTTGATACGAATATGTGTTTATGAAATAACAGTGAGATCGCGTTTTATCCGACGCGATACAATTAATTTTAATTGCCGTTAGAGATTCGAAAGTGGATGTACGTAAAGCATTGACGAATTCGCTGCTGCTGACGTATATCTATATATGTGGATGCACCGCAGAAATGGAAATTTTCATAATAAAAATTCAACAAACGCGACTACCAAGCAGGAGGATCGATACGTTATCAGTACAATAAAGACTCCATATTTCTCTCCATTTACTTTATCATCCATTATTCACGCGACTGGACCCCCGTTTGTTTCAAAACGCTATCTTCAACGATAACTTCTCCTATAAACCATCTCTAGATATTCTTTTATCTTACCGTTCTCGTCACTGACTGAATCTCCTCTAAAGAATCTTCTCCAAAGATACGAATCAGTAGTATAACATTCCCGTTGACATTGCAGATTGCGAGGATTCGCCGAGTGTCGGATTAATGGTATCTCGACGGGGTGCAACAATGCTGTGCGCCCCCGGAAATATCGGGCTCCGTTTTGATTCGTGGACACCGATCCCTTCGTGCTACACCCCGTCGGGAACGACCCAATGTAAATCCACGCGCGTGTACCTACAAATGTATATTGGCGAAGAGAGAAATAGAAAGAGAGAGAGAGAGAGAGAGAGAGAGAGATTTAAGGCGACTCATTGTCGAAAAGGGTCCACCGAAATTCTCGCCAAGAAAACGCCTCTCCCTGACGCCTGTTTCCTTCGATTTCCTCGCCCAAAGCCACGTAACCGTAAAATGGCCGATCTCCTCAATACACCAGACAGATATGCACGTTTTATTCGTACGACAAACCTTCAGAAAGCTGTATAAAGTTCGAGAAGGTTATGGAAGATGCGATACGTTTCAGTCATGTTAACAAAGGTTTATATTCAGCTCGTGAATGTATTTGAACAGTTACCATAGAAAATCTGTATGTACATATATATTGTGTCAGTTGTATAAAACGTTTTCAAGTTCTACTATAACGAGACACGATTGTGGTAATTATATTGGTAAAAGTTACACCCAATCTGAGAATATACGTAGAAGTTACAGGATATTTACTGCAAACATACTTTAGTAAGAAATTAGTGCACAACATGAATAGCTGTTTTAAACGCATAAATGTTTAAAGATAACGTCACTAAAAATATCGATGTTTATTGGTACAACGAATAACTGATTGCTTAAATACTGTAATGATCTCCGTGAAATATATACCTGTACTAAATATCTCGTAGTTTCTATCATATGTACATTTTCAGGCTTGTTTTAAATCGTACCAATGCGATCATGACAGCGAAATCCCATTACTGTGGCAATGAAATTTCAGAATATTTTCACAAAAAAGCTTGTACATCTGCTCGAATGATTTCATAAGCAACTGTACGTAGATTCTTGGTTGAACGTCGAAGAGAAGAGTTTAGGGAACGCTCAGTGAGCGTTTAGGGTATACGTCTTCGATAAACCTTAGCAAGTTACGTTACGAAGTCGAAGTCGATCGAGTTCGCTCGTTGCCGGACGAACTTCTGTGTCGAATAGCTTCGGAATAGCCGATAGATATTTACCTCCGGGCGTCCCAAGTATTCACGAAATTACACCGAAACTCCCCGGATATCCCGGGCTTCGCGTGATCCATGAACGACGCCGGGAATTCGATCGGCTCGCTGCTAGGGAAATTCATGGCTTTCCACGCGAATTAGACGCTACCTTACCCATGTACAAGTTCTGTCGAACCTGCACCTAAATAACATCCCAACGATCGAATCTTCTCCCTCTCTTTCTGGTTCATCTGGTAGCCTAAATATTTGTCCTGCCGAGAAATATTCTCGATTCTCGTGTTTGGTTCCTGGTAGACTTTTAGGAGCGGCCTGGTGGAACCCTAAGTTCGACCTGGTGAAACGATCCGTGTCGAATAAATACTGGCTCGTTAGCGAAAACGTCGATGGAACAGACGAGGCTGTTTCAAGTTCTCACGATGCCCGGCCAATTTAGAGGCAAGCGATTCGAAAATATTTCAACGACATCCTTTGGAATTTTCGACACTCGATTCGTTCAGGAATTTAGAATTTCTTCAAAATCCACGGTCTTTGGTATTATGTCAGAGCTGGCAAATCGACGTGTTTCATACTTTTACAGTTTTGGAGCTATACTTTTATTTTATACTGACCACTTACAATACCGCGTAACATAGAAGTCACATATTAAAACATTTACCCGTTATATTTATTGAAGAATTCTAGCAAATTTTACGGTATTTGATATTTCACGTTACAAGTCACGTGTGTTCATCCTTTTCGAACTTTATTTTCTTCGTCTATTACTATTTCACTATTTCATTTTATTATTACCAGTGTACCAGCACCAAACCATTTATTTTCATTTGTTCCGTCATTTATTCTTTAAATTATTTTACGGATCTATCTCGACGCTTTCAAGTTCATCGTGTTTGTCGTTATCGGTTTATTCTACGTACCATTGCGCGTGTAATACTTTAAACACACGTATCTAAAAAACGAAGATTCACTGCGAGAAACCCTACTAGAGTCTTGCTGTACTCTATAAATACATACTGCTAAATTATTAAATTTGTTTCAACAATGTCTTGCCCTTATTAATCTCGATTTCCTTTCACCCTTCTTACTAGGCAACAATACATGCTCCAATTTCAATACGTACGATATTCTCAATCAATAACAAAAATTCCTACATGCTATCTGCATAATTATCCCAAAGAAGTTACTATTACTTCAACCAAGCTGCACGAACCTTTCCAATCTCATTCCGCCGAACAGACTACAATCTCCCACCTGTGCCAACTCCGGAGACTCGCGTTGGACCGATTCCTGGCGATTAGACGACGGCGGACGAGTCGTCGTGGGGTATTCAGAAGGCACGCGTTTATTCGCGTGTAGCCCAGTGCACGCAACATTGACGGTGATGAAACGAAGCACACAGGGGCGGTCTGCAGGCGGTCTTTCCAGCACGAAAGCTCCGCCTGCGACTCGATGCTACAGTACATGCACTGAGAAACGTCAACGTTCTCTTACGAGCCACGGAGAGGGCCGATCGTCCCTGTGTTCTCTCTCCGCATCTGCCGACACGTTTCAGGTATCCCGGTACGCGATCGGACCGTGCAGGACACCAGACGCGTTGCCAGGGCCATTCGCCACGTGTCGCGAGACCGGCTCATTGGTATGCGGCATACGCGCGATCGTAAGGCGCGCGAGAATTTGATCAGCCGCGATCTTTTGATGTCTGGAACCGTGACTGTCGATCTGGCTTCTCACGATGGAATTTTCCTGGTCACGATGTCGATCCTCGAGAACAGAAATCGACGTGTAAGGTTGCAGTCACATAGGCGTTGCAGCGACGTCCGTTGTAGAAATATATCGTCGTATTACATTGAAGTGACGCACGTCTCTAACGTATAGGCTCCGATATACGACGGTATATTTCTACAACGGACGTCATGCAACGGACGTCGTTTCGATGCTCGTACGATTCCAACCTATGAATGATGTTCGTGAAAAATGTCTTTCTTATGCCAAAGTTTCGTAATTATGCAGAGAAAGACATCATTGATTTCATTTATTTATCTTCGTACTTCAGTCCTTTTAAATTCATTTATACATAGAACCACTCTACGCGGTGTTAGTTTCCAAAATAGCAAAAGTCCCTATATTTGGTACATTGTATATCGAATTTTTTCTCATGCGATTCCACATAAATTGTAATTTTTCTTTTTATTTATTACCTAACCAAGCCTGCTATATGACACCAACCCAAGCCCCCCAAAAGTACCTTTTCGTGTATCTCGGAAGGAGATCAAAGTCGAAGGACGGCTACATGTATAAGTGAAATCATTCAGAATAATTTACAACATATAATACATTATATAATTCACGTTTACTAGTGAGTATACCCCAGTATGAACAGGTGAATGGGGTGGGTGTTCTATGATAGGATGGCTGCTCTTGGGACAATGGGAATAAGATATTGTTTTGGGAGTATTGTACGCTGTTATCTAAGCGTGCTTGTTTTATCGATGAACGTATTATTGAGTATTGTTGCTGGTATGGGACGATTTGAATTATTTAATGTTGTTTGGGGCAATTGGTCTTAGGTGGTTTTGGAGGAAGAATGTGCCGATGTACGCTACGATAAATTTATTAATTCGCAGAATATACATAGAATCGTTAGATATAGAGAAAGAATAGTCATTACTAGATCGCTATATTTGTTCATCATAATTTATGAAGTTACTATTTTAAATACATTCTGAAGGAATACTGACTATTAAATACTTATATTATCTCTTTATTTCAGACACACTAGTCAATTAAAGATTTTCCAAAAATTCCTATTTCTCTCGACCCATGCTCTCAATTTCACCTTCCCTTCAATTATGTTCGAACGTACCAGCGGATTACCAGGAACGTTTGTCACACAGTAGAACCGAGAGCGTGACGATCCCGTGACTTTCTACCGGATAGGACCGGCCTCTATGCTAATGCAGCACGGCGCATCATGGCACGATACAGTTTTCCTCCTTAACCCTTGGTTGACCCGCGAGTGAAAGTGCAGACGATGCCCGTTGACCGTACGTTCTCCTCGCAGTACGTCCGATCGATCGATCCCGTAACCGAGACGGAAATCCTTACGAGCTAGGCGACCCACGGAATGGCCGATAGACGACTTCCGTGGACGGATAGTATCGCCAACGACACACAGCCAGTTTGGTGTCCCATTGAAAAGAACTCTGACCTCCCTTCGCTCCTCGCCAAAGCGGATTTCATCCTGAACGTTTCGTATTCGACGAGATTCGGCTGGGAAAGCGAACCGTACAGAAGGAAGGATTAGATTTTCCATGGAAAATATCGATGTTTGAGGTTGACGCAGGATATTAAAGAGGATGTATCGAGCATTATTACGCGAGACTCTCGTAGTCGAGCTTCGCTGTGACTCGAGTGAATTTTATCGATGAAACCTTCACGGCACGGTTTTTTGAATTCTTAGGGTGGAGCTCCTTGCATAAATGGGCTTTATTCTTATGGAGATGAATGCGGTGTACTTGTGATAGGTGTTGAGTACATCTTTGATAAACGGAATATTGTATGATCCTATTTTTAGGAAGCATATGGCGTGTTAAAGATATTTTATGTTCATTTTGAGTTCGAATATCATGTGACCCAATCTGGATATCTTAGAAAACCTGGTAAATGTTATGGTGAACGATGTTATGAATTTCAACCTAAAGATGTTTTATGAATAATTCTTGGTGCAATAATTATGTTATTAGGATATATTTATTTTTCTAGTTTAACAAAATAGGTAAGTATGTCAGAGTACGTGTAGTTGGAAAAGTTTGTTGTAGAATAACCTCGTCCTAGTTTGCAAGACGTTCGTAGAACGTTACCTTTAGACTTTGATTTCCAAAAATGTATTTCACTTATATAATTAATTAATATAAGTTTAATTTATATAATTAAACCCAGGCTCAACTTAGATTTACTGACACAGATTGTACTACACGCGAAATAAATGTACAAAGGACTGCAAGAACTTACATATTTAATAATTTCATGTATTACTGAATTATTATATCCTGTATTGCATAAATTTAATTTATGCAGTTAGACCTATTGTTGGACTTAATTTATATTTAATTACACAAGGAATCTCTAGAAAACGGACCTTCGTAGAATTGGAAGAATTTATTTAATTTGATGCATTCCTGTATCGTTGTATTCTAGCACTACGTGAATTTAATTTATATAATTAGGCCTATTATTGAATTTAATTTACATTTAACTACATATTCAGAATTTACAGAGTACGTATTTTCGAAGGGTTCAAAGAATTTATTTCGTTCGACGTATACCGAGGTCGTTGTATCTTGCGTTAGTTGGCTTGTTAGCGGTTAGTGATGAAGTCCTGCCTTCGGAGTGCGGCATCTCCAATGCCCAGCCGCCATAACGAGTAACGATTTATGCGTTAATATATCCTGGCTGTTGTACGGGCAGGGGCAAACTGCTTTTCGAAACCGATTTTTCTTTCATTCGACAAAGAATATATCGTGAAACTTCGTAAGGCAAGAAATCGTGACTGTTCGAATAAGAATATATGCCATACGTGAATAACATCGCTGTCTGAAATAGCTGTAAATCCAAGTTGAAACTTTAAACATCGCTGGCTTATCTATATAACTATGCTGAGATGGAGTTATTTAAATTGCAAAAAGTAAGATGTTTGAGCCAGACTAAGTAATTTGCCTCGTAATTCGTCAAATTCGCTTATGAATAATTTTGAAGCGATTGACGAAGACCAGAGACAGAAAAGACGATAATGTAATCATGATAGTCATTTCTCATTACGGCGCTCGTGAAATTTTAAAACGTTTTATACAATACCTGAAAATTTTCGTGATAGGTGATAAGCGTCGAGACACTTTTGTGAGTCATATGTGTAGAATATACATGATATTTTCTTATTATTTTGTTATTATATTACTGAAAATTCTCAATGCGAGAATTGATTGTAAATATCAATAAATAAAAAAAAATTTGTTATTATTAGATCGCGGATTTTTATGCAATTTTATATTTTTATGAAGAGAATTAAACCTGCGTAGTTATTTATTTCGCTTACTAAATATCATGACGAGTACTTTTGATATTTCATATGTCTTAGTATATTATACGTTTCCCATAGCTTCTTGTACAACTTCCATTATTGTGTGCAAAATTCAAGGTTGGATTTTAAGGTATTGCAGTAGATTCGTGTGTCCGTAACGCGTTGATAAAATCAACCTGTTAAACGATTCTCGCGTACGCTGTTTCCTCGAATCAATCGGTTGGACAAGTTGCAGAGTGAAATTGATTCTGTTATCGAGTTTGCTTGGGTGGAATCGGCTGACTGATGTGTTTTGAAATTCGGGCATTACGAGGATAGATCTAGGTGTCTAAGTTACTGCTATCTCAAGCTGTACATCTTCTGTTCAAGTTTCAGGAAGTTCGATATACTGTAATGCGTTTTCGATTCTACGCGATTAGCCAAGCACTTACGTGGTTGAGTAGTTATCGTGGTTCCAAATTGTATTTAGTTGACTTCAGGGACATCATACGCTGTGCTTCGAGCGCAAAATGAAGCAAACATGGTGTGAAATTGGGACGAAGGAATTTTTGGAGTTTTAGAATATTAACCCTTGCATCGATTTTCACAGATCTTTAATCCTCCAGACTTTTTATTCTCGAAACAAATATTATTTTTCGTAGAGGATTTTTAATTTACTAGCATCGTAATCTCCGCAGTACTATACCCTAATTATCATACAGAATTGAGTATCGCAACGAAGAAATACAATACTGTGATACTGTACAAAACGATGTATTCTTCCAAAAAAAGATCAGTGTTTTAATTTTCACAATACAGTATTCTGCACTTTCTTTTAATTGGAAACAGACCGATAAAGAATGAAATAATTATAACAATAGAGATTATAATCTTCACAAATGACACGAAGCTTAATTACGTAACAATTATATTGAATTTTTTGTGCACTTGTTACATCATCCGTTGATACATGTTTCAAAGGTTGCCTTAACGACATGAATGGCAATTAATCCGCCAAACGTTTGACGAGATTGATCAAGTATTCCAATTGGCACACAAAGTGGTTAATCTTTGACCACGAGGAAGTGATATCAGTTTGACAACATGTAAATACGTAATGAAGTGTGGAAACCCCTAGCGTTCGAAACTATAAACGCCTCCATTCGTCATTGTGCGCTCACTCTGCGGCTCCGAATTTATAATCCCACATGTTCATCCGGTATACTTCGCGTGATTCATCGCCTTACGTATATACATACGTGTCCGTGACAGATGAGTAACCATCTCTTCGAACGAATGTAACGAAACTATTAAATCGTCTGTTGTTTCTGATACGATGTATCTTGAATATATTGTACATATCGATAAAGCGTAGGAAGAGCTCCAATCCCTAGAACTTCCAAGTTAGAATCGCGATATGTTAATCGAGAGAATAGAGAGAGAGGGAGAGAGAGAGAGTGAGAGAGAGACAGACAGATGGAATAAAAGATTGCTAAATAAGCCATACTGGAATCAAACTGATCAACTTTATTACAATAAATTGTTTTATTTTTTAGAGATTAAATACTAATTATTTGTAGTAGATCTTTGATTAATCGATCTAATCATGATACACATTGCTTGGATAATCGAATAGCTTTGTTTTCTCGTGAGACACGATTGGTTATTTCGTAAAGTGCTTTATAAATATTAATATTCAATAGGGGCAAAAATATTTGTACGTAATTGGGCTAAATAATTTTTTTCACTGTCTTGAACATCAGGCAGTTTTGAAACGTCAGGCATAGTTCGAAGATCGTAAAATGGATGGCGCTAGAAGTATACTTGATCTTTGAAACTACCCCTGAATAGAAAAAACTTTATTAAAAAATAACGAAGAATAATAATGAGGCCATATCAAATTTTCATAGAAATATTTTTGTTTTGTAGTAGTAAACAGAAGGGACAATGATATTTGACGATCGAAGAACGTCTTAAGGATCGAGAAGCTAGAGTTTCGACTGTGAAGAAGATACCAGACAACTTTTTCTGACGGTGTTCTCAATTCATTCACGTTAGGTTGAATATTGATACATGTTTACATTCGTTAGGTTGGGAAGTTAGTTGGAAGCTACGTGTTGGAACGTGTTAAAGTTTCTGGATCGCGAGAAGGAATATCTACAGCCAAGTGTTAATGATTCTAGATCGTTTTGGATAGAATATAGGGATAAGTGTTAATATTTTTGGTCAGCTTAGCCGACAGATTTTTAAGTGTTATCGTTTACGAAGTTTAACGTGGAAGTGTAACAAAGTATTAACACCGAGTAGTTATTATCACTGACTCCAGTTTTTAATGAAACTAGTACGAAAACGCTAAGCCTGATCTTGTTATACTTTATTTCATAGTATTTATTCTTCGATATTTATTTATTACATTATTTTAAATCCTTAAACGGTTAAAATATTTCACGATCTTTAACAAAATTATGAATATGGAGCAATTTTTTGTTCTTGCAATATGAAAATATAATAAAGTACTCGCTAATACTTATGTTATTTAACTAATGATTAATGCTGTAACATTATTAATACCGACTATTGTTTTTAATTAGACTGTTATAAAAACATTTTAACTAAATCATTAAACTAACAAAATATTCTTTGGTGTCTAACCTAAACACAGAAAGTCCAGCAACTCTCTGAAAATTTTCAATAAAATTCCCAACATCCCCCAACGTCATCCATCCCAAACCAGCAGTTTAACCCTCAACCTCTCGAGAAGAATAAAATTCAAAGCATGACTTCTCGTCCTTCTGCCGCAGAATTTCCAAACAAACTTCCAACCAGAAAGACTTGCCTCTTCTCCCACCCTGTGTACCGGAAGCAGAGAACGCGTGTACAAATCAGCGGTAGAGCCCATAGACAACAAATCACAGGGGTTGTCCGGTCGAATGCAAAGGAACACGACGCTGCTCGTCGCTTATTAAGCACCGACAACCCCGGTGAAGGCAAGAAAGGCCCGTGGGTGGGGGAGGGAACCCTCGAAGACGGGGAGAGAAGCCGCTTGATAAATGCGCGCTCGTACGCCTAGGAACCAGTTTCGTGTTTACCTAGTAAGTAGCGTTGTCAGTCAGCTGGTTTGTTGCATCTTCGCAACGAGGCAGCCGCCCGTGGCGTAAAACGCTAGCACGCTTACTCCTTTGTGTATACTTGTTCCTTTCTCTTTGGATACATCTGTGTGTGTTACGCAGAGAGAAAGAGAAAGAGATAGAGAGAGAGAGAGAGAGAAAGAAAGAGAGAGAGAGAGAGAGTGTGAGTGAGTGAGTCGGGCGTTACTACTATAGCGTATATTCGTATTCAACGGGAGGGAATTCAGTGGGGACCGTTGGAGGGATATATACAGAGGGTGGTGGAGGCAAAATTGGCCAGTGGTGGGGAGAGGAGTGGGGGGTTGCTGCACGCCGGCAGTCATGCAGGGTGCGTGACCGTCGATGGAATAGGGATTCGGAGTCGAAGTCAGTTGCTGTCGGACGTTCTTGGTGGAACGTTGTCACGTTCTCCACTGTCCGATTGTACTTCGTACCATTGTGCACACGTAGTTTCTCACGAAGTTCGGTCTTACTTTTAAACGATCTTATTTTTAACCGCAGTCGCCTTTTGAGATAAGTAGTAACCGTGACAACGTATAAAATATACAAGTGATCGAGGAATATCAAAGTTTGTGTCAGTCAGTGGTTATGATCGTTCGGTGTTTATTTTATTCGCAGGTCGAACAACATCGTTATTGGGGATTATCCGTTCTCTTATTTTAGTGTCTTTGTCTCGTCGATCAGTGAAATCTCTGCTACGCGCTATTGACGATATCGTCAAAGATTATCTCGAAAGTTTCCACTGCTGTTTATCGGGAAAGGGGAAAACGGCGTGTAACGCGTATCCGAATCGGCTCGGACAGAAGTGGTGCCGTGACAGAGTGACTATGAGTGCGTGACGACCGGAGTGCAACGTTACGACGATTGGCTTACGCGACTCACGCGACGGAGGCGAGTCAGTCTGCGAGCTGTTGCGAGTAACGACGCGCGTGCGACAATTGCTCGACTATGAAGTCGACACGGCTTCGTTTGGCGATGTTGGGGATCGTCTGGTCGCTGTTTTTCAACGCTGGAACGATACACGGCCGCAGCATCACCAGTCTCGAGGCACCGACCGGCTGCGAGTGGAAAAAGGACGGAGAGGATGGGGAAAAAGCTCTGGCCTGTAGGGTTAGAACTATCGCCAACGTGCCCAGCCTAATTGGCAATCTCTCGGCCATTCAAGTGGACTCGATCAGTTCTTTGGCCTTGGAATGCAGTGACGTGTTGTTCTTCGAGAGCCAGATAGACGGGCCGCACGGTTTCTTCTCCCCTCTGCCTCGTTTGGAGAAGCTTCGCGTGGATTATTGCAAGATCCGATATCTGCCAGGCGGTGTTTTCGCGTCCGCGCACAACTTACGCACGTTGTCCGTGAGAACGCACAACGGAGATTGGTCGGCGATGACTTTAGAGCTACACAGGGATTCTCTTCGTAGCTTAACGTATCTACAGCATTTAGATCTGGCTGATAACAATCTGTGGACACTGCCGTCTGAATTGCTGTGCCCGGTGCAGAGTCTCGCTACATTGAACTTGACGCGCAACAAGTTACAGGACATCGTTTCCCTGGGCTTCTCCGATTTGGTCGAGTCGTGTACGCCTAGTCTCGAGGTGCTCGATCTCAGCAACAACGATCTCAGCACCCTGCATGATCGAGCTCTGAGCAATCTGCGCAGCCTAACGGTGTTGAAGCTGCAGGAGAACGCGATCACAGCCGTGGGTGATCACGCTCTGGCTGGATTGACCGCGCTACACTCGCTCAACATGTCCAGCAACCGTCTGGTAGCATTGCCGCCGGAATTATTCTCACGAACGAAGGAATTAAGGGAGCTGATACTTAGCAATAATTCGCTGGCGGTATTAGCGCCGGGCTTATTAGACAATCTGGACGAATTGCAGATACTGGATTTAAACAGCAACGAATTGACGAATCGCTGGGTTAACAGAGACACGTTTTCCAGACTCGTTCGACTGGTCATTTTGGATCTGTCTTTTAACGCACTTACGAGGATCGACGCACACGTGTTCAAGGGTTTATACAGCCTTCAGATTCTAAAACTCGAGCACAACGATATCGAAACACTGGTAGATGGATGTTTCGGCTCCCTGACAAATTTGCACTCGTTGACTCTTTCGCACAATCGCATAGCGAGATTCGATCCAGCACATACGATAGGTTTGACCACTCTGAATCAGCTCTTTCTGGATACGAATAAACTCAGAACGCTTCATCGTCACGTGTTCGATAATCTAACCGGCCTGCAGGATCTTTCTCTTCGAGGAAATTATCTAACGGAGATCCCGTACGCGGTTCGCGTGCTCCGCTCGCTGAAGACTCTTGACCTTGGCAAAAACCACGTGTCCAGAATCGACAATGACTCGTTCGACGGGTTGAGCGAACTGTATGGACTACGGCTGGTAGACAACAAACTGGAGAACGTGTCGCGCGAAGCGTTCGCTGCGTTGCCCGCGCTGCAAGTGTTAAATCTGGCGAACAATTACATCCGTCACGTGGAGCAGAGCGCGTTCGCGAACAACCCGGTGTTGCGCGCTATTAGATTGGACGGGAACCAGCTAACCGAGATTCGCGGCGCGTTTACCAGCCTCACGACCCTGGTCTGGCTGAACGTGTCGGACAATAAGTTGCTGTGGTTCGACTACAGTCATCTGCCGAGCAGTATAGAGTGGTTGGACATACACGCGAATCAGATAAGCGAGCTTGGGAATTATTACGCGGTTAGGAATACGCTGCGTATAAAGTTGCTGGACGCGAGTTACAACCAAATCGTCGAGATCGCTGATGCGAACGTGCCTGATAGCGTGGAGACGTTGGTCCTGAACAACAACAAAATACGCGCGATCGTCCCTGGAACTTTTCTTCAGAAGAGGAGCTTGCAGAAAGTCGTATTGTACGAGAACGAGATAAGAAGCCTGGACGTGGCCGCCATAGCGTTGCAGACAGTACCGGAGGACGTAGAATTGCCACAGTTTTATATCGGAAATAATCCTATTTTGTGTAATTGTTCCATGGAATGGTTACCAAGAATCAACGAAATGGCGCGTCTTCGACAGCATCCTCGAGTGATGGACCTCGATTCGGTCACGTGCGAAATGGTTCACGCGCGCGCGACACCGCGAAGGCCTCTACTGTCGCTGAAACCGAAGGACTTCCTCTGTCAATACGTGGCGCATTGTTTCGCCCTGTGCCATTGTTGCGACTTCGACGCGTGCGACTGCGAGATGACCTGCCCGGACAATTGTTCGTGCTATCACGACCACAGCTGGTCGAGCAACGTGGTGGACTGCTCGAACGCCGGTTACAAACACGTTCCTGAAAGGATACCCATGGACGCGACCGAGATCTATCTGGATGGGAACGAGCTCGGCGACCTGGGTAGCCACGTGTTCATCGGAAAACGCAGATTGGAGGTACTGTTCCTGAACAACAGCGGTATATCGGCGATTCATAATTTCACGTTCAACGGTGTGGGTGCGTTGCGCGTCCTTCACCTCGAGGACAATGCATTACGTGAGCTGCGTGGCTTCGAGTTCGATCAGCTGGAACGCATGTCCGAGCTCTATCTGGATCACAACGCGATCGCGACCGTGGGCAACACGACCTTCAAAAAGATGAAGAATCTCGAGGTGTTAAGATTGGATAGCAATCGAATCGTCAATTTCAGGCCATGGGAAGCATTGCCCAGCGTCGGGGATAGCACGCGGGTCGCTTTGGAGGGTAACGCTTGGAGCTGCGAATGCGGCAGCGCTGCTAAATTGCGCGGCTGGCTAGCCGAGCATCGTGGGGATCCCGAGAAGATGTACTGCCGCGACGGCGCCGAGACTCTGGCGCAGGCTATGAAGCGTTGCGGCGATCCGTCTACAGAGGCCGTCAGCCGTGGCATTCAGGAAATCCCTTTGCTAGGTGGCAACTTTGTGCCGCTTTTAGCGGGCGCCTTGGTGGTTGTGATCGCCATTTGCCTGTTCGTCGCGCTTGCCTTCGCTTTTCGCCAGGACGTGCGTCTCTGGGCGCACGCACGTTACGGTCTTCGCCTTGGAAAAATGACTACGCCGCCGGACGAAGAAAGGGATCGCCTTTACGACGGCTACATAGTCTACAGCGAGAGAGACGAGGATTTTGTCTCCAGATTCTTGGCCGCGGAATTGGAACAGTCTGGTTTGGCTCTTTGTCTTCACTGGCGAGATTTGCCACCGGCCAGGCCGCAAGAAGCGGTACCACCGGCTGCGGCGGCAGCCAGACGCGTTGTTATCATTTTCTCGCCGGTGTTCTTGGCAAATGAATGGCAGCATACGGAATTTCGTGCTGCCTTGAGGACTGCGCTGGAGAACATCAGACCCAGCTCGAGGAAAAGACGCGTGGTCATTCTTCTGGCCACGGAAGCTCCTGCCCGTGATCCCGAATTGCAGCTGCTGCTTCAAACCTGCACGGTCGTCATGTGGGGCGAGAAGAGGTTCTGGGAGAAACTACGGTTCGCCATGCCCGATTCCGTGGGCAAAAGGCGAGACAGCAAGAAGGTGAACGACCGAAATCGCAAACCGGCGCGTTACACCGCCGCGCCGTCCGCTGGCGACGTATGGACCAAGCCTAATGGCGTTTTGGTCGCACCGGTGCACGCACCCACGCCAACGCCCACGCAGTCCACCTATGTCAGCTCGGCGTCCAGCAGGACGGAGGACGAGGACAGCGGCGCGGAACATCAGCATCAGCATCAACATCAGCACGGCGGTTACAGCGCGTTGCACACCGGAAACGCGCGGCCGGCGAGCCTGTCCTCGAGGGGCAGCCATCTTTACAGCACCATACCGGAACCACCGGTGCCCACTGCACCTCCTGGTGAGGTCTTGACGCATCCAGCCAATCCTCGTACTTATTTCGTCTAGTATAGACGGTCCTCGTCGTCCGTCGCGCGACGATCCACGATTCACCGTGTCAGAGGCTGGACTCTGATGGAGCCTGCGATTGTAAAAAATTCGCTCTAGGGATGGGAATGAGAGTGGAACAAGGAGAGAAAGAAAAATAGGAAATGAAAGGAACAGAGAGAGAATGAGAGAACGTATGTTGCGGTAGGATATTTGTACAGTTTCGTTCGCGATGGACCGACGCGATGGCGTACACGCGACGATTCGCCCGGCGTCGCTCTGTTTGCTCTTCCACTAGAATCGGTTGATTAGGGATCTTCCTCGGGTTTCCGTGTTCCGTGTTACGGAACGAGCGAGGAGGATCGTTTATGCAGGGGTTTCGGTGTCGGGGTTGGACGTCGGTATCGGGAGTATCGCCTCGCGAGAAAGTGTTTTCCATAGGACGCGAGGCAGCCTCGAACCTTTTCGTTTACCTCGACGAGTACGAACGCGAATGTCGATAAAATCAAGAGAGCCAGGTTTATTTGATACAGGTTCCTTTGTAACAGGGAACGCACACGTGATCAAGTCATTATTTTTTCGTACTAGAGAGAAGGAATTCAAAATACAGAATTTTTTCTCTTTACGACGAACATTTTTCGGATATATGTGTATGTGTACGAAGCGAAAAGAGTAAAAGCTTTAGGTGATAAAAAGAAAAAAAATATGGCAGTCAATGAGGACATAGAATGTAATTATTGTTCTCGTCATTCCTTTAGGGCCTAAGATGAAACAGACACACTGACAAAAAAAAAAGTATTAAATTAAACGCAACCCCAGAGATTCGAAGTAGATTATAGAAATTCTTCTTCGTTGTTGCACGACCACCTCGTTCAGGATTCGTCTTCGCGTGCATCCTTCGATTTCTGAAAGCGAGCGAAGAAAAGGCCAGGCCTCGAAATTCTTCTCGTCATCGGGGCTTTCGTGACGTCGAGAGTTTCGATCACGCTTGAAAAATAACTCTCACCGGCCGTGCCGCTTCGTCAGACTAGCATCCACCGATTTCACCGTGCACCTCGATCGATCGCGAGTTTTCACCTTTTTTTCTCACGTACGTTGTTATTTATTTTCCATTCGTTCGCGATTTAGCCGACCAAGCTCTGTGATTTCGTTTGTTTTACGACCCTTCGACGATTGCGATATGATACGTTTTTGTTAAGGATCAATATGTTTTCGTTTTGAAGTATGTGATTTTGTTTTACGAGAAAATTGCGAGATTATGTGTCTCTCAGAGGCTATTACGATGGTTTTTATCGAGAGATATATACTTTTCTCCGAATGATTAGAAGATTCGTAAATTATTAATCGACAAAAGTTCGTGACGTTCTTTTTATTTTTTGACGATACTTTCGTTTCTTTAAAAATCGTAATCTTCTAGTTATTTCAACGTTCTTCGATAACCTTTGCTTTCTACGATTTAACGAACGCGAGAGTGGGGAGAATTAAAGCTACTCAAAGATTTCTATTTCTCGTATAAATTTCTCCGCGCACGATGTAAAATATAATTCACCCCATTCTCGTGAAAAACACGTAAAACCATCGTGGTAGCTTCGTATTTCTCAAAAGTGATGGATACGCTCGTATTTAGTTCCAGATTAATTTTTATTTCCGAGGACTCTACGTTTACTTCAGCGATCAAGCGTTTTTCTTCCAATACGATGTATTTTATATTTTTCTCCCTTTCTTCCTGTAAAAGAGCGCTCGGGAACGCGATCGAGTTGGTAGCTACAGGATCATCGAAGCGTTCGAAGCGGCCCGTACACCGATCGGAAATGAAAGAGAGAAAAGACGAGAACGATACGTGTCGTACGTGTCGCGTGTGTGCTCCGTGATCCCGGGGCGCGCTCTTCTTCGTACTAATTGTATATTTTTTTCCCCGTTCTCGGGAGACGGAGTCGGCACACCCCTAGTTCTCATTCCTGTCGTTCGTTCGTCAATTCGTTAGCTAGAGAGAAAGGAATTTAAACGAATGTGTGGAAGCATTAACGAAAGAAATCGTCTCTTAGAAGCGCGTGTTCGAAAAAGAATAAAGAGAAGAAAAAGAGAAGTTAGTTGGTACATGGATCGAGGAGGAGATGAGAGAGTGTGAAAATAAAAAAAGAGAAAATAAAAGGGAAAAAAGAGGAAAAGACAGGAGACGTCTAGCGAGACACACCTCGTTCCTAAGATTCACGACTGTCTTTTGCGAGAAAAAGCAACGGTCGCCAAACGCTTATTAGTCTGTAAGTGAATACCTCCTGTAAATACTTGTGTATAATCTAACGTTGTAAATAACTTCACGCACACTTCTCGAGCACATCAAAGTGGCCAGGCACTTGTACCTATATATAGGGCTATTAAACTGGTCTCTTAAACGGGAGAAAATTTCTCCACTCTCTTCAAGGAATTTGCGGATTTATTAATTGTATTGTATTGTTGTAAATACGCTCATCGGATCACGCATATATATTATATATATATATGTATATTGTATTCACGATCTGTTACGTGATTATTAAATTAATTGCCACTTTCCATTTCAGCAAAGAACCATGAGAAATAAACACGTTTGTTTTGTAAAAAAAAAATATAAGTGAAGGAAGAATATTCTTTTGTTCCCTTGTCACTTCGCCCGTGAGAAACCGTGTTCGGGTCAGTGAACGCGGCTAACTCGAAAGTTTTCCATCGGAGGAAAGCCCCGAACTTTGACGTCCTTCGCGAACTCGTTTTAATTCGTCCGACACTAATAGCTTTCTCCCCTCGTCGAACGTGGCTCCTCTTTTCACCAAGTTGCTCGCCTTCTGATCGCTTTTCTCTATCCCACCCCCTCTTCCCTTTGTCTGATCTTTTTCAGTTTCACTCTTTCTTCTTTCTTCCTCTCTTTTTCTTAACTTGAACATCGAACGTAGAAACTTATTAATATTGGTCGGTGATTGTTCCCTGCGTGAGATGGACGAGTACCTAAAGCGCTTATTAATATTCCGCGACTGAATGACGTGGCGGCTACAGTCGTACGATAAATTTTCAGGGTGTATATCGAGCTCCATCGATAATGGTATACCTCTGGCTGCATAAACTCGTTCACACTTTCACCTGGCTGTATCAGCAAGTAGCCAAACCTGATAATGGCCAGTTATTATTCGTCGGGTTTCGAGGGAATTTTTATTAGACACTTCAAGCCTCACCCTGGGGAGGTATATGGTTTTTGTGGATGAGACGTGCGAATATACAACACAACAGCATTCGCTAAACTTTCACTTTATCGTGGTTTACTATACTTTATTATACATATACATGTACGATAGGGACGTTTAACTATAAAATTCGAAGTAGAATGGTTTAATTCGACTTTTAGAGGTTGCATTTTACCAATTAAAGATCATTATATATATATCATATAATTCGATTCTGTTTCTTTATCATTGCTTAATACTCTTTCCGTCGCTATTTTTCTCTCCATACGGATCTTACAGTTTTACGAAAGTAGGAAACATCAAAGCATTTATAGCAATATCTTTTCTAAATTGTAAAAACCGTCTCTGTGTCTCCGATTTGTAACGAGTTTCTGCAAAATGTCCATTACTCTAATATATACTTTATGTACTTGGACAAAACCAGATATAAATTACTTTACTCGTGTCATTTAGTAACTTTATGTTTATGTGAATTTTATACTGTTTGGTACTTGATGGTTTAAAATGCGCGATATCTCTTATCGTGATATCTGTGCGCGATTCAGACCAATAGATTATTCGTTACATATTGCGAAGAAGAATCACTACCTTTCTGTCTACGAAACTCTTACTCACAGTTTTCTACTCGAGTTGTTTCCTGCTGGTTCTATTAATACGATCTACATCGAATTCGACGTGAACAGTTGGATTTAATCCGTCTGGATTAAGATTGGATTATACTCGATAAATTGAATTTCTCTCTGATAGTATCCTAAGTTGAATCACCTGGTGGATATTTTGGGAGCGTTATCGATCATTTACGGCCGTAAGTGTTTGGTTTTCGAGAAAGCATCCTCTCAAGAGGTTTCTTCAGGCTCGAATACAGGAAATAGATCCTCGACCAAGGCGCGAACACTTGAGAACGTTAGCTGCAGTGGCTCGGGAAAGTACTTGAACACTTGCCTAGAAAACCTTTATGTACGTATCATATGTGTTATGTAAAGACGTATTGAAATTTGATTAGCAGTATACGTGACATAATTATCATGATTGCATTGGTAAACTTTAAAACGAATTTCGGGATGTATGTAGAAATTATAAGATATTTATTGCAAAAAAAATATTAATATATAGTACGAGTAACCGTACTGAATATTGAGGCTTATTAAAAATGAACTATTCTACTATAACTAACTATAACTATTAATTACTGTTATTTGGAATAACGATTCACACTGAGATCGACTTCCATCGAATTATTACAACGAATAATTGATTATACAAGGGTTTTTCCAAACTTTACGAAATAATATTTTTGCGTCAAATATCTTGCAGGGTCTATGTACTTATCCCGATTTGTTTTGAACATTATTAATATAATCATGACACTCTAGTACATTATAGTGCTGATGAAATTTCTACATTTTTCGTGTATAATACACATACACACATAATATATTTCTAAAAGACTTGGGAGCATAAGTAGAAAAAATCTGCCGGCTTTCCAAAAAAAGAACCCGCTTTACGCTAGAAACGTTTTGCCGAGGAGGATGATTAATAATGAAAATGATAAATCGCAAAAATCTGCATTATTTTTGCAGCATGTTGTACGTGATTAATTATAAGAGCCGCTTACCTTAAGCTGTTATTTCTGTGCTATTCAATAACTAATGGAGTGCGGAGAAATTGAATCATATATCGTCAAACGATAAATCTGTTACGTATGAACGACACGTTATAGTTTCGTAACGAGTTAGCGTGTTCATTTCCAGCCTCTGAATAGGATATTTGCCTGTTCGTACTAAGGTAACAGTTATTACAGAAGCAGACCTTTATCGCGATATAAACACTTCGAAATGATTTCCAATCACTGCCTTGAATCTGTTCGAGGTATAATAGCAAAACGTTTCCTATATCGTCATACAACTCATATTCAAATACAGGGTGAGTCACGTAGAGCTTTACGAGCTCGTTTCTTCGAAACAGCTGCGAAGACATACAGATATTAAAGTTGTTGCTCCTTTTTTTGAAATTAAATGAGATACAACGAGGAGTTGGAATGGTAAACAACGTAAGTACCAGAAGTTTTTTCTATTTCAATTCCTCAGTCACTTGGGATGCAACGAACTTTCGGCACAAAGTATCATATTTGAAGTTTACATTAAATTCCAATCAATTTATTTGGTTGACTGTTCTAGAAAAAACAATCGTAAAGCTTTTTGCAACTGACTGTGTACACTTTGATTAACACTTTGCATGAAATATGTACTTTCCCCATTTCTCCTTTATTAACCCTGGCGATCCAACATGGGCGTAGCATAATAAGCCATAAATTTTCAAACTTATGCATGCTCGAACCTTACATAATTTTCTTCCCCCAAATATAATGATTATTTATACGATGAATTATACATCCTCTGGAGCCTTAAATTAATTTACTCGGCAAGAGATTTATCCAAAATTAATACTGCTTCCTGATTATGTGAGTCGTACTAATTACTCGAACGAATTCAAGGAAACCGAAATAAGGTCGATCAGATTGAGCACAGCAGTTGACACGATGGCTCTGAACGTTAATCCGAAGCCAGGCTGGTTGGTTTTTCCTCGCGCCAGTTGTAACTCAAGCCGGGCAACGTTTTCCCACGCGTGCGCTAAATAACGCCGACATTAAGCGAGCAAGACGGCTGGAAGAAAAGGAGGAGAGAAAAAAGAACGAGAAGAAGGAGTACCGTATAGAAAGACGATGCGGAAGAAGCGAACGACACAGAGACTTGCGGCGACGGAGAAATGGCTAAGATAAGCGGAACGCGGAATAATTTATCGCGTTAGCCGTATCGCGGAAAACTGAGACGCTTCTGGGAATAAAATGTTAAATACGGCGCGTACATGCACCCTCGCCAAGAATACCTTTATCACGGCGGCCAACTTACCGAACAGACCTTTCCAACACGGCCAGCACAGCGGCCGTGATAACAACGGAAACGCCCATCCCCTCAACCTGCTGGAAATTACAGTCCCGCGAATACCGAGCCACGAAAGTGTTTAACCCTTTGCAGTCTTGTGTCATACTTTCGTATATGGCAACGCGTGATTTCGTAGGGTTAAGGTGTTAGGTTGAGAATTTTAGGGGTTCGTATTTGGGATATTTTTAGAGGAATACGATTAACATTTCTTGGCGTGGACTTTTGACTTAGGAATTTTAGGATTTATTTGGAATTCTTTTCGAACGATTAACATTTTTTGGGACGAACTCTTAAGTTAGGAATGTTAGGTTCCTATATGGAATTTTTTCAGAGCAGTGTGATTAAAATGTTGCCGCAAATAACTGTTAGGTTTGGAATCTTTTAATTTATTTGCGATCCTTCTAGGGACGCGATTAACATTTCTCAGAGGAAACTTTTAGATTATGAATTTTAGCTTCTATTTGGTATTTTTAAAGGGGAATGTGAATGTGATATACTCAAAATCGAGTTGAAAGACGCTTAAACTTGTTCCCCTTTATCATAAAACCACCCTTTAACATACTCTTCCTCCAATCTTCATCAGGAACATCACGCATGATCTCTTCTCTCGTCCCAACGAGGCTCGACATTATGCGGGCTATATCGCACATATTTAATTCTGTACACCGCATATACGCGATGAGAGACCTACGCAGTCGACTGTTTGACCGCAAAGGGTTGCAACCCCTGCCGCAACCTGAACCAAGAGAAGCTTGAGCTGGGTATCCGGGAATTTCACGCGCGTTACACCGTCAGGTCACGTCCTCGAGCAAGATTCGAGGGCATAAGTTACAGTTGGTTCGTAAGAGGATGGGTTTGGATCGGCTTTTAAAGCGTCGTTTTCTCTCTCTCTCTCTCTCTCTCTCTTCCTTTCTCTCTCCATTTTCCACAGGCTGAAAAAAGATGCTACCCCTTCTCTCTTATGAAGGTAATAGTTTTATCAAGAGGCATAGAGATATACAAGCACGTTGCCAGAAAATCCCAAAGCGGCGCGGAATTAAGCGGCGAGGGTGGCGCGCGTGCACTACGCCACGAGTCAAATATTTGAATGGCCGCGGGCCACGAATACTAGAAAAGAGCCGTGGCGAGCACAGGCTAATGACATTATGACTTTAGGATGCTCTCGGGCAAATTACATTTGCCGGGCGGGTTGCGCCGCGCGGCCAGCAAATGGAATAATAATAAGAGCACGCTGATATCGAGCGGAATAGTGGGTCATATAGACGCGTTTAATAATCAAAGTAAGCCGTCCGCGAGGCTCGCCCCCGTTAAGTGGATCGATAATTTAAGGCTTTTCGGCGGCGACGCTGACAAATTCAAGCGTTACCTTACAGTTTCAAATTCGGACGAATCATTGTTCCACCAATTGTAAGATCAAGATCGTGGTTGGCTTGAACAGACGACTGACAGCTGAATTAATGACGATCCTGACAAACGTTTGGCGACTCTCTTGGTTTGCTGTAGGAATATTATTATGAAATTTGGTGGATTTGTGGTAACAGTAACTGTATAAATTCGACCAAATTGTACGAATTAATAGCAAATTAATGGCTAGAAGGAGTATTTGATAATTCATTATAGAGTTACGAGATCGTAAATTTTAAGTATAAAATTAAAGTTAGTATAAAAGTATATAATTGAAGTATTATCTTCCTATCAAAACTTGCAATAGAAAGGAATTTACTTTTACATTTTTATCTCTTTGTAATTTGCTAGAACTTTATTATCTACCTATTTATTATCAAACAAGGGAAGACTCAATTGGTTTGAATTTAATTAATCGGCGTATAAATATCATAATGAAACACAATGATGTGCAAATATCGCTTGTTAGAATTAAAAAAAGAACGAAGTAGTCCGTACATTCTGTTTCGAAACACAAATTGCCAGTGTTGGAAGATATGTTGCGTTAACTAGGTTTCAATTAGAAATGGAAATTAGAGCGATCAGAGGGACTTTTAATCGTTAGCTCTATAGCACGTACCTATAGCTGGAAAAGAATGCATTCGTGCACGAGTCATGGGAAGATATGAACAATGCCTATGGCATAATTATGAATTAATTGGACTCCGGTAGAACACGTGTAATAATCAATGAAAACTACTTCGTACTAGACGAGTTAATATTTGTTATACGCTACAATTGTAATGTGAAATATTTAGAAGCTCGCATCTGAAAGGCGTAACGACTTTGCAAGATCAAACTACTTAATGTGTTAACTATTGACGATTGCTCTTCTATTAGAATTTTTTCGTATTTACGATTCTACTAGTATTATTAGTGAAACTTTACGCGCCACAAGTTACGAAGTTTTATTATTAATTGGATCGTGTTACAGTAGCAAAACGAATGAAGTTTTTAAAGTAAATTTTATAAACTACAGATCATTTAATTAAACTAAATTTGTAAGAAAAAATCTATAATTCGATACTTGTAACTTGCCAATACACTAACGTTATTAGTTGGTAAATTATTCTGCAAGAGAATCCAGACTATTGTATTCGACATCGAAATATCGGAGTCTTCGATCGAATTTCACTTAATTACGAACAACGGCAGATTTCACAACTGGTAGTCACTTAACGAAGACGACAGAATAAATGTAACGAAATAAAAAATCTATATCGTATAATCGGAACTAACAATTCTAACCAGACGATTTTTAAATTAATCAAAGTTCACCGATAGTGATTTTGATCGTTTATATGCAACTTTAATGAACAACCATTGTTAACGAAGAGTTCCTCTCTTCATCGATCGCGTACAATATACGATTGAAAAAACGTTGAATAAGAATTGGACGTTCAAATTGGAAACTGATGCCGCGTCAATTAACCAACCTATCGGTTACAATTTATTTGGATCGTTATAGAAATTTTTCATCGATGGAAATATTCAACTCTTTCAATAAGGTTCCTGAGCAAACAATAGGTTTCTTTTTCAGGCAATGCGGACAGATATTGTCTGTCAGATTGACTAATAATACATACATACAAAAGGCAGTTCTTCGTTATGACGAATCTTTATTTTTGACAAACAATGCACGTAACTTAATATCTTCAGATTTTCATCCATTGCCAAACACCAAATTTTTCACAAAAGTAAATCTTCTGTTCTCTTATTATCACAAAACCTATCATTCTATAAGCATAATTTTAAGCATGTTAGAAATCCAACAGATCAATTCCATTATTTAGACGATCTCTTGAACTCGTTATATAGACACATATCAGCGTTCGACTTTTTAAGGAACAGACGACAAGTTTCCAGTATATTTATATATCGGAAGATAACATAAATGATTGCAAGTCACGAAATGATTATAAAAAAAAGATATTTATAAAAATTGCTTTATTGCCAAGGCCATCGTGAATCGCGAACAGAGTACAGTCCTCGAAACTACCTCATTCCCTATCCTCGCCAATTCCTGAGAAAACAGCAACGTAAAAAGAATGAACGGTACAACATCCCTTTTTCCCAGTCCATTCGATTCGTCTGTGAATCTCCCATTCGGTTCGCAGGACGTCGAACGACACAAGATAAACGCAGCCATTGAAGGGGTGGGAACCATCGTCGGCGCTCGTCCGAAGAAGCCGATAGCCACGTTGTATGCGATATCCAGGTACAGTCTCGGCGTTATCGAGACACCGGTATACCGTACGCCACAATTTCGAGGGTCATTTATTTTCGACAGGGTTCGCGGCAGGCTTAGCCATCCCGCTGTTTCTCCGCATATACGAGTGTCTTCCATTCCACCTCTTCCACTTCTATTCCTTTATTTTCTTCTCATCCTTTACCCTTCCATTTTATTTCCCTCCACCCCTTTTATCCTTCATTGCTCTTTTTTTCGTGGTTTCCACGCGATGCAGGCAAGCTGGAGGCGCCGCCGCATCAATCAACTGTCGAACGAGCGACCGCTAATTGCACCGGCCATAATATCTTGATCAATCGAGTGTGGGGCGTTGGAATTAATTAGAACGATGACGTGCTCGATGGAACGATGTAGTCCCGGAGGCGGACGTTCCTCCAACGTGGCTGGTCAGATAGCCTATCTTAAGTGAGCAGTTTCCACTCTCGTCCGGCTTGGCCGGCATCAGAAACAAGAAACGCTACCCCCGGATAAAAGGAACAAATTGCGCCGCCCGTGGTGAGTTTGGCGCCTGCCCCTGCCAGCTCCCAACCTCTGCCTCTTTCTCTCGCGCTCTCTTTTCCTATTTGTCCTCGTCTCGCCAACAGGATTAAATATGATTCCGAGATAAATTCGCGACACGTTCTTTCCTCGTTCACTTCGATTCTTACCAATGCCCTGCCGATAAGCAATTTTATCAGCTCTGATCGATTCTATTAAGCTTGGCAATGGGAAGCTTAGGCTTCAAGTATATAGTCTTTGGCTCTTGACTTAGGTGATGGGGTATGGCGTTAAGCTTTTGTTTGATATTTATAGAGAGGGTGTTGAAGATTCATTGAACGACCTCGTATTTTTTGGAGCCAGTTTGTTTGAATCGTTGGAGAATTTTTATTGCTACTTTGAGTTTGTTAATTGGTAGTGTCGAGAGTTCTTTGGATTATGGAAAGCTTCGAAGAAAGTTTATAAAAGTATAGGAGATTCATTGTATACTTTTATCAATATCACAAGTTAACATTCAGCCATCGTTTTATTTGCGATTTTGTATTTTTTGTATTAACATATATTATTAAATTTTGTTTTCTAATATTGTGAAAATTTCAGAAGATTTAGTAAAGACGAATCATACGCAGAATTTAAATTCAGTCGTTCTAAATCATGAAAATTCTGTTACGTCCCTAATTTGTATACAGGGTGGTTGGTAACTGGTGGTACGAGTGGAAAGAGGGTGATTCTACGCGAAAAAAGAAGTCGAAAATATAGAATAAAAATTTTTCGTTTGAGGCTTTGTTTTCGAGAAAATCGACTTTGAATTTTCGCTCGGTACGCGTGTACTTTATCACGTTTCGTTATAACGGATCTCACTGTAGATCGTTGTCTCGATGGAAAAATTGAAAAAAAAATGTTTATTCTATATTTTCAACTTCTTTTTTCGCGTAGAATCACCCCTTTTCCGTTTGTACCACCAGTTACCAACCACCCTGTATAATAGATTTAGTAGAAATTATTTTATATACGCTTGTTATATAAATTTCCAGAAAAAAATTGTTTTTCTTAGGTACATGTATTGCTCTTCTAACGAACCAACCATGTAACGTACGTCCTTCAATAACATTATTTCCACAACATTTACGCAATATTTTACTGCTCGCTTAATCTCTTACCAGACGAAAAAATAAACAATCCCCTCCATCGAATACTTGTAATTTGTGCCGTTCGCTGAATGACACGAAATTCTTCAGTCGTAATTTAAACTCGTGCGCGGAAGGTCGTCAGAAACGCTCTCCAAACAACGCGAAAGCAAACCAAAGAACTACAAAAATTCCTCTTCCACTCAATCGACAATCACCGTTGGAATTATTACTTTCTGAAATCGCTGATCGTCGAACACTCGACTTATCCACAGTCAATCGAAGACTTTTAGCCTCGAGGATGCGTAATGTATTTTGACAGGCGTGTCCTGGAGGATCGACAACATCGAATTCGTAATTGTAGCGCGGCCTCTTGCACGTCTCAACGTTTCTCCAGAGTCATCGTCGCGTCACAGCCCGAAATTACAAACTTATTCTGTATTAAGTGGCCATTCTACGACCCTCCTCTCGCTTACCTTATTAGGAATGATTACGCCATAACAGCCATCAACTCAATTTCCCTGTGCCGGGTCTTCGTCACATCGAAATTCTGACGAGTCCGGAAAAAAATGCATCGTAACAGACGGTATAGCGGAAAGAGAAAGAGAAAGAGAGAAGGGAAAGAGTGGATCTTATCGTGTTTTTGGATGAAAGGTGTGAAACGCTTGTCCCGACCACGGTGTCATCCGTGTTCCACTCGTGTACACTGGAAGCCGGATTATCGGGGCAGCGTTTAACCGATTATCCGGGCGTCATTTATCTGAATGCTGGGAAAACGTGTTTATATATGTGTGTATAGCTGTGATAGGAGAGGACTTGTCGTGAAAGGTGCTTCGTTTGAAAGGTAGGATTTTTGTGTAAACTTCCTCTTTCTGGCATATTTGGGAACGTTGCGTGCTTTCAAATATTTATTTGACATATTTTCGCTACGTTTTATTGAAACATGTTGTATCGTGTACTATTAAAAGAATATTAGAGTTTCCAAAAATATCGCTACGTCGGTAGAGCGTGGAATTTTGAAAAGCCTCGGATTGAAACGAAACTTTTGTTTTAAATCTTTTATTATGGATTATTGGAAGAGTATTAAAATTCTTAAAATTGTTTTATATTTTTACATATTTTTCAATATTATGATATTAAAATAATAAAAAAAAAGGAATTTAGAATTTTAAAGAACTTTGAGAAAAATTCATTCATTGGTTGGATTAATTGTTACGTTTATCGAACTTTATTGAGATACAATAAAGAAAGAAATCTATGTTCTTTTTTTCAATGATTTCAATATTTCTTTATCTAGACTGACAAAATATGTATTTGAAAAATCTGGTAGTTAGAGAGAAATTGCATAAATAATGAATCAGTCATAAAAATATTCACAAATTGAGCAACTTTAATCTGAAACAATTTTGTCAGATTAATTAGAACAAAAGGAAAACAAATATTACACACAAATTGAATTCTCAGGGGGATCGTACAATTACAAAATGGATTCAATGTAACGCCCAGTATAAAATGCTGGCTCTTTATTCGCCAAGCTCCCGTTGCGCTTCAGGTCCATTGAGACCGCATTAATCTTCGGTGAATAACAAGTTTTTGCACGGCTTAAATGTATAAAAATTCGCTGAAAGTCGTCAAAAAGCTTCGCGAAAAATGTACAATGGTTCGCTTAAAATGATCCGATCGGCAAAGAAACGAATTACATACTTAACGTTGTGAAAATAAGACGAACGACGTTAAAAGGATAGAAGGGAGAGAAAGGAAAGAAAAATAGTAAAAAGAGGTAGCTCTCATTTAATCTGACGAAAGCATTTTTTTCATTTACGAGAATAGTTTCGAGACGAAACGTTATGATAAAATGTGAACATGAACACTGCAGTGTTATTCACCTGAACAATCAAAATTTCTTTAATGAAATCACGTTAAACTTGCGATGCACGTACGTGAAAAACGATTTTAAATAATTCCTCGGATATTAATATTCTTTATTTTTTCCACTTAAATTCATAAAATTAATAATCACTGCGAGACATAATGAATCGAAAGCTTATAAAATCCCTTCACCCCATGTGGCTTCTCATAAACGAGGGTGCACGTTAGGAAAAATTCGATATTGAATACAAACTAACGATACATTTGAACCCAGCGATTTTAGCAAGCCAGTTTTATTAATCGTTCTATCCCTTAACCATCGTTATCGATTGATCTCATATAAACGAATTCGGTCACCCTAAATCGTTCCATTTTGCTGAATGCACGTTAAGACTTTAACGATTCGAGGGTTACGATTAAACATCTGTTGAATATTTTTTCCCTGTCGACGAACGATCGCATGAATATTTCGTCAGGAGTTGATTGAAATTCGCTCGTATTTCGCGCGGAAATAATTAAGCATTCGTTAATATTTTGGCATAAAATCGACCGCCACAATTTGTTAATATCCCCTCACGGATTTGTCACGCGTATTTTAATATTCCGTAGCGAAACGATTACCTCGGTGGTTAATAGTCGATTGCGACGAGTATTCGGTATTACGAGAGGACCATTGCCACTGTATTTTCCCAAATATTCGCGGCTTGAAACAAAATGTCGAATTTTGTTGTCGCTTTAATATTTCCTTTCACGGATACGCAACAACTGCGATTTTGTTATTTCGTGCCAGAGAGCATGAAATAAATATTTCATGACCGTTTCGTTCGTTGACATTTCGCTGATTACGATTTGTTAATATTATTCTGCGACAATAGCTGGCATACGTTCGAGAGTGGAGAGAATCGTCGCGTACACCATCGTTTATAAGCATTAGAACGTTTACAGAAAGCGAGGTAAACCTGAAAAGTAAGCAGAAAATTGAAGGGTTTGCAGTAAATTACGTTTAAATTGTATTTATTGGACAAGAGAGAAAAAAAATATAGGTTTCATATGGAAAACTGCGATATATAATGTACTATATTATAACCAATCCCGATACACGTGCTATTAGTTTTTCCATCCTCAGAAGGGTATATTTAATTTCTCTCAGTTTAATTTCAATTTTCCATTCGGATTTTAGGTCAACTTTTCTGAGTTTTGCCTCTGATTCAAAAAAATTCCCCGATGAGACTTAAATTATAAATTAATATAAATACAAAAAATTAGAAATATTAACGCATATGATAAACTCATTACATTCCTCTTGCAATTCTCACAAACAGTTCTCACAAATTTTCGCATCGTTATCTTGCACAAATACGAAATCACGATCGCTTAATCACTTCCTTGATAATTTAGCCCAATTATCACATTTTATACGAAACCAGGAAATGTTCTGATATTTATGAACGGGGGTGTACGTTGGCGCAAATGCCACTGGATTTTACGTACATACACCTACTATATAACATTCACAGTACGTGAGCGTAGGTACGTTTTGCTCCAAGGGATCGCGAATACAGGCAGCGTTAATAAAGATGAGTGACGACGTTTAATTAGTATTAGCCGACGTTGCTCGTGCAACGGCATGTTAAGTGAGAGTGCCGAATGTCGCTAAGATTTACTCTCTCCGAACGAAGGACATTACAATGTTACGTCTGTGTGACGTTTCTGCCTGAATCAAAATTGTTTCCTGACTGGGACGCAGTAATTTATTGTTTCTCCGTATTTCCTTAGCAATAGGCGCTCCTTAGATGGAAATATTTTGGCAAATAGTTCGGCTCGTTCTCGCCCCAATCGTGTCTTATAGTATCGCGCAATTTTACGAACGACCCCTTGCTTCAACGATCGAGTCCGATCAGGTTTGAATTTGGTGCGTTGAATAAGGGTTGAGATATCGAAAGACTCAGCTTTGAAAGTGAAAAAGTTTGCAAGTAAATATTTTTTTGTGCGAGGATTATAATTTATCATTTTTGTAATTGTTAAAAATACGCAAGCACCTGTAAAAACAAATCTGTTGAATTTTATTCCGATAGAATCATTGGCACGGGATATTTACATTAAATATACATTAAAGTAGCTTTAGCGTCAAGAATTTCTTAACATCATCAGTAACCTATGTTACAAGTTTCATCTTTCCAAGTTTCCAAAGTTCAAAAGCAACACGCCCCTTAATCATGCCGCGCTTTCTCTAAAATTCAACGGAAATTCCAACAAAACTCCTATGCGTTCATTTCACCTGCCGTCATCTGTTTAAGCAGAAACGGGCTCAATAAAGCGACTGAAGTTACATCGTTCGAGTCGTACTCGATATAAGAACGATTAAATGAAAAACAAGAGGGAAGAAAGAAGACGAAAAAGGGGAAAGCAGCGAAACGAAACAAAAGGAGAAGACAAGGAAGGGTCGAGTGGCTGAGGAAAAACGGTGACGACGCTTAATTCGCAGAAAGGCCACTTATTAGCCGTAGACGCTTTCTATCCAGGAGAGCACTCGTGAACGTCGCGACTATCGCTCCAATTGTCGAAGACAAAGAGGCGTAAAGGGCGGGCTGCGGAGGTAAAGGGCGCACGGTGGATGCTCTCCGAATAAAACGGACCATTTGACAAGGGTGAGAGGGTAAGGGTGAGAGAGCGAAGGGTAAATATGCAAGAGCACCCCTGGGCTTGCCTTACCAGAAAGGAAGCTCGTGCAACAGAGATAGATGTAGATAAATAAAGTAGTTAGAAGGAGAGAGACGAAGCTAAGTAAAACGACGAAACTAACTTGGAGAAGGCTTTCTGGCTGCTCCCACAGTTGTGTTATTACAGGCAACCCTAACCTCCCCCTTTCTCTCGCGAAATATCAACGGAAATGTGTTACATTCTTTAAAATTGTCGCACTCTCGTAAGCGACACCACGAGGTATACTGTCGTTTATAAATATTACGATATTCACAGAGAGTGAGATTAGTTGCACGAATAAATATAAAATTACAGCGGAGCGTTAATTAGTCGAATCTCGATTATTCGAACCGTCGGTGTTACAACCGTCGCTATCGTCACCAATTTTTGGAACCGGGAACATTATTACTTTAAAAAGTAAACTTTCTTAACATTGACCATATGTAGGTATTGTTTATTCTACGTGCTTATTTTTTCATTCGTGTAGAAGGAACGTGTGTATGTTGTTTACAAATTACGAACAATTTACAATTAATTATAGTTACTAGTTTGTACAAATTACAGCAGTAATAGCCTTATATTCGGTAAGTAATTGTAGGGTTCATTCAAGTGGTTAAGTATACGCATGTTTCGTTATCCGAACTGTTTGATTACCAGAACAATTCGATCTTCCCAACCATCTCGGTCCCAATTGATAATCGATGCTTGTTTTTGTACTTAAGAATTTTATTATCTGACTTAATTGCGATTATTCGTGCTGTTATTAACTCAATTTAATCGATTGACTCAAACCATTAAGTTGAAACGTGTTATTAGTATGTGACGTTCTGTTCCAATGTTTCGTGAACGTTCCAGTTCGTTTCTTCAAAGTAGTCTCGAAGACAATTAACCTAACCCGAACCCTGGACAATTATGTAAATATGTCATCGTGAAGGTTTACGATCTACGAACTATTATCTGATTTGAAGCGCGTACACTGAGAGAAGAAAGTATTTGTATATTTGGAGTAGAGAAATAAGAGGCGAAATATTTTCAGTTAGTCTTGTCCTCGATAGTTTAAACAAATTGCCAAATTTTCTATAAAAGCAGGACGTGTCCTGCTACTTACGACAATGAATGTAAGAGAGAGTTGAAAATTAGATTGGGGGAGGGGGGGGGGGTGGAACGAGATGTTAAGGGTGGCTCGAGAAAATTTCGTTTTCCTTCGATTTCAATGGAAGTCGCGGCTGGCTAATTTATTATCGGTGGATTGCGTGCGCAGCCGGGCTCCAATTATATCTCGACGTCGAGGGAAAAGCCTTGGAAACCTTATAAATACGAAATTTCTGGCGCAGTTGGGGGGATGGGAAGAGGTCGGTGACGGTATTTCGCGAAAATTCCGCCTTAAAATTACCATACAATCCGGAATTTCGTAGGGGTGCACCGATGTAAGTATACGACGACGATGGAGGAGAGTGTGGAAGGGGAGGGAAATTCTTAACGTGCCGTTGTAAGACACGTATCGTTTCAATATCGCGAAATCCGTCGACCGTTTTTCATTGACCGGCGCGATTCAGTCTGCTACGATATTCGTTCGATAATTAAATTTTCTTGGAAATTATCGAATACGGATAGCAGGATACGCTGGGAAATTCGACGTGCTGTCGAAGAAATAAACTTACCCTCAGGCACAAGTGGAAGGTTTAAAAAATTCCACAGTATCCGGTGCAATATTAGTCTGAGACATTTTTGTCTCTTTTTATCGTCATTTATTAAAGTAAATTCTTCGTATTTGACCTAATTTTTCCTAAGAAATCTTCCCTGGATTTATGGAACATGGTAGGAATGGAAGAAGGGTCGTTTCACCCCAAATCGATCACTTTTCGACATCGACGTCTGGGATTTTTTTCTGACGACTGACTCTTTCATTAGGGAAGTGATATATGATGCAACACACGTGAAGTTCGGAGGAGTTAAAACCATCATTTCCTGTATCTCGGGTTTGTTTAAAAAATACACAGGCACCATTTTTGTCTGTCTTCATGAAGGTACGAATTCTAGAAAAATTTTACCTGTATTATGCAAACATAAAATGTAATGTCATTTCATAATAAATTGTACTATTTTACTATTAATTTTCTATTCGTTTTTCTTCCAAAATTCGTTCTTCCACAATTTGTCATGTTTCTGTTAAATGTTCAATTTAGAGATATTTCGTGCTTTGTCGCAAAAATAGCAATTATAAGTGTCTATTGTATCATACGTAGTAGAATTATTTATGAAATAATCTGATGAACACACTTCTCCATTTGATCTAAAAATAGAAACGACATGATTCCATACGAACATTTCTTCGTGGGAGTCGAACTAGTTGGTTCACTAAAAACAGTGTTCCATCCCAAACACAGGTTCACAAAATCGAACGAATAAATTCGAGTTAAATGACGCGGTAACCAGTTGTTCTAATGAAATGAGCGAAATTCCATTTGTCCGCGAGACGAGAAACGAAGCGAATATACAGAATGAGGAAAAAGGTCGAGTCGATCGTGAAGAGAGTCGGTGGATCCACTCGAGGAGGATCCTTGTGAAGTGAATGGAAGCCGAAAAGCCGGGTGGCGCACAGACCCCCATAACCCGTGTCTAATCCGAGTTCGTTTCGGCCGCTCACGGGGCATCTCCCATACAGTTTGTCCTTTTGCCTGTTCATAGCAGGACCAGACGAGATTCCAGTCAGCCGCAGATCGCTGGCACAGTCAGTTTCCGCGACAGAGACCGGCTATCCAAATCGAACGTTTCCTTCGGGATCTGCGCGGAATGGCCAACTACGCTACCGATCGAACAGCTGCTCTTTGTCGATTCGTTGAACCCGTCGCCTCAGAAGGCGACCTTTTCTTCCAGCAGCCCTCTGTCTCTTGTTTCCCAATCATTCTATTGGGTTGGCAACTAAGTGATTGCGGATTTTGTCAATGTATCAGGTTGTTGAAATTTTTGTTATTCATCTTGCTGTGTTTTGTATATTATACAGTTGTCGAGGTTTCAAGAAAATCATGTCATCTGTGCGTAGTTTTCTAACACATTGCTTGACAAATAGCGAGCGCGCACGTTGTGTACTTTTTACATTACACATCGGAGACTCAAATATTTGAAAATTCGGAGATCCGGGAATTCTAATATTTGGAAACTTCGAAGTTCGCCACTTCGAATATTTGTTAATCCGGAGATTTGGAAATCTCGATGTTTGAAAACTTCAATATTTGAATATTTGTAGATTTTAATACTTGGAAATTTTTTAATTCGGGAGTTCGAATATTTAATAACCTGGAAATTTGGAGATTTCGATGTTTGAAAACTCCAATATTTGAAAATCCGAATATTCGGATGTTCGAATATTTAGAAACATAAAAATCGATGAGTTTAAATATTCGGAGTTTTAAAAGATTCGGAAATTCTAATATTAAAAAATTAAAAAATTTACAACACTCCACATTTGAAAATTGGCAAACTCTCGTATCTTTTCAAATTTTTCCACTCTTCTAATATTTCTAACGAAATATCTGCGAGTTTCGCGCGAGAGTAGATCGAGGTGACTCGTGTCCTCATCGGATAATATTGCGTTGCATGCCGATGCTATTTGTTCTTTGAGAGCGTTTCTCGCGGTCGTTCGCAGGTTCGCTGAGCTTGTTTCCCTAGTGCAGTAGAGATTCCGCGTTTCATCGCGTCCCGTCACGTCGCAGGGTTTTAATTATTCCACGGGAACAGGAACAAGCGGCAACTGCTAACGAGATGGCCCGATAACGCAAATTAGATGGCACGCCAGATCGCTTATTAAAGGACAGGCTTATTAGAAACTTGCTTGATTCTCTGTTTTTTTCCTTCATCTTTCTCTCATCTTCGTCTTCCTTGTTTCTTTCTTATTTGCTGTTCGTCGGAACGTGGATAGAAAACGTGCTGCGGAATACATTTTTGCGAGTCTTTCGGCAACAAACCTCGTTAAGGTGAAGGGTCGAGGGACCTGTCGATATATTTCCCATCGGGAAATGTGCTACGCCGTAATGAAATCGAGAACTCGATTAAACATGCCCTACCTAACACAAGTACCGGTATATTCCACGAGCATACGCCAACCGACTAGCCGGTAAAAGGAAATTTTACGAGCCTTTTAGGAAATTCGCGGGGAACGCGGAACAGGAGACTGCTAGCGCGCCGGTCGTTTTCTGATAAGCCCAAGGAATTTATAATCGGCTCGTTGACAGTGTCGGTTTCTTGTATTATACGGACTAAAGAAGGGAACATACTTCTAAGTATGTCTTCTAACAGAGTGTTAATAGAAGTTTTAGTTTACAGAAGTTCTTGGAAGATCGTAGTGCAAAATGTTTGCGAACGTTTGCTTTATTATGCTCAAAAAAATATATCAAGAACACTTTCTCTTTATAAAATTCTCCTTCTATTCTCAAGCTTTTATATAGAAACCTGTTGTAAACTTTTCGCGCTACGATTTTACAACTTTTATGTAAGGAAGATGTTTATTGTTAACCTTTGGTTAATTTTTTCTTAGAAAATATTATGAATCGTATAACGGTGCAATGTAATAAAATACTAACATGGAACGAAAATTAACATTAGAAAAATCTAAATACGCAAGTACGTAATCTTCAAATTACAAATAAAGGAGATTAACATCAAAAGGATGTTTTGCGAAGATGAAAATATGAATAAAATCTTGACGTATATCGAACATGTCCTACTTACTCTCCGTTAAGATACAAAAAATTTATCAAAATTAAGATACAAAAAAAGAAAAATATTTTTCTCTTTAATTCGCGCATCTGATGCCCACCCACAATTAATATTATACCAAACTGTATAAAGAATAATTCTCCTACAGCTTCGTCCTCGAATCTCCAAATATCGTATTACGTCACGTTAGAAATATTGGAAACAAAATATTTGTCAACTTTCGCTTCGACACTCGAGCGATGTTTGCTCGTGCTCGAGCCATGCTTTCAACGATTTTCAAACTTCGCTGGTGTATGGATCCGAGATTATTATATTTTTACCTCGAACGAAGCCAGTTTTCGCGATCGTGCTCGGTCATTCTGTGGGAAAAACATGCACCGATTCGTCAGGGATCGAAGGGAACACGTGTTCCGGCCCGTGTCCAATTTAACCGGATACCATGGCCTAGGTCGAAGTTTCTATGAAACACCACCCTCTATTGCTCCTAGTAGCGGGAAGGAAGGAACGTCAGTTGCACGCATGCATCTGGATCATTGTGAGATGTCTAGAGAGAAGCTCTGTGAAGGTGGACGTGGAAATCGCTTCGAAATTTGGCCACCGTGACAACGTTTCGGCGGGACGAAGCATCCACAAGGCATAGGATCATCGCAACGCTTTCAAATCCGCACCTTGACTCGACACGCTGAATCATCTTAGAGGGGAAGATGGTTTTTTCGAGTTTTTTCGGCGTATTGCGAGACTCTTCCAATGAATTTTCGTCGAGTAACGTAGTATCAGATATTTTACACTGGTTTAAAGATAATTTCGATATTTCATAAAAGATCGACAATTGCAAACAATTTTTTATTATCTAATAAAGTTTCAAGCATTGTAACGCAATTTGGTTCTTATATAGGAAATTTTCTGGTTTTCTTCCCTTTTTTTTTTTAAGTTAAAAAAAAGTTAAAAAAGGTTTCTTCAACTTAAATGGAGGAAATTCAAAGGATATCAGAATTGGTAAATTTTGAAACATTCGAATTTCCAAGTTTCTTTAAGCATTCGGCATTTCCATTCTTCGATCTCTAAATTTCCATATATTTGAATTTTAGAGCTGTCAAATATTCATATAATTACAATACATGCTCGTCAAAAGCTTCGGCAACTGTTCGAATACTCTCGTGAGCCATAATACAAAAGCATACCTCTTCCTTGTGTTGGTATAAAATTCATGCTATAAACGCGTTCCTCTCTCTCTCTCTCTCTCTCTCTCTCTCTCTCTCTGATGCTTATGGAAAACCCCACCTGAACAATGTTTTCGCTCGATTTCGCGCTAAGGCGCGTCTCGAATCGTCCATACGTCATAATTAAACGAAGTACTGGGACAGGACCACCCGGATAGATGACCCACCCCTATCCATTAAGCTCTATTAAATCAAAAGCAACGACCAAGGAATAGCAGGGTTATGTTTATCGAGTCGAACCTTCGGATCGTGGTCCCTCGACGATCTATCGGAACCTTTGGTGAAATAATTGAAAGTTGCATTGACTTTCTCACGACTGTGATTTATCGTGATTCCTGTAGAAAAGAACGGATAAACGATTGTTTCTACTTAGATTTATCAAGATCCGATGGATAAACGATAGGTTCTTCAGATTGTAGGTTTATGCGAGAAATGAATTGTTAGGTGTAAGCAGTGTAATTGTAGTTAGAGTAGTGATGAAAGTTTGAAGGTGTAATTTGTGAAGGGGAAATATACCATTAGAAAATGTTACCTCGAGTCTTCTCAAGTAAGTTTTTCATACATTTCGAACATAAATTCTATTGTTTATACTCTGCCTAATTTTTCTTTTCTTTTTATTGTTCCTTACATAACGTAAAATTAAAAAATTCGGAATTTTGCAAGATATGCGGAATATGTTTGCGTTCGATATTTGGTAAATTTTGCATATATTTTCAAATTACTTTCAGATAATGTCAACGTAACTACGTAATGAAATTTCATAAAGTTTCGTGTAATGCGCATAGTGTATTCATAAATATATTCTGTGCACTCGGTAAACGTTGAAAAAAAAATATACACAGACAGACGTGTATCATAAAATGACACCAAAAAAGAAAAATTCATAAAAAAATTAACTTATCACATTTTCCTTACATCCTCTGACTAAAAATTTCCATCAAATAGGATTGAAATCCTGAAACAAGTCGGCAACAAAGCTCTCCGTTCGTGTAATAATTCAGCATCAAACTTTCGAAACATTATTTCACGAGATTGTTTCGAATAGGAAAAGTATCGCGGTGATCGCGAGAGAAAATCCTTGGAGAGGAGAGAGAAAGAGAGTCACCGGTGTGTACCACGTGGCGCGTGGAACCTGTTAATAATTCCCGACGCGGATTCGTCGGGACATTATATTCCGGCTTCGTTTCAGCCGGCGTCTTAATTAAATCGCTCGCCGTGAACCGACGCGCGATTTTTCATAAACCATGGGAAACACGAACAGAACTCTCCCTGTGCGACACGTTTCGCCGCTATAAGGAGGCGCGTCAGCAGCTGCCGTTTAATCGCGAAACTGCTCATTTATCGATCAAAAAGTTTCTCTCGAAAGCGGAGATTTCCTATAAAAGACAAATGCGTGCGCCTCGATGCATGCTTCTTATTACGTGCACGTCATTCGTTTCCATGTGATTATGACAATTCTTTGTTTATAGTGGCTGATGGAAGTATAACTATTTATAAGATAATTACTATGAACTGGGAGATAACGAACCTCGTTAGAAGTTAGAACTTTAATAAGAAAAAAGTAATATGTTATTTATGATTTCTTCTGATATCCGTATTTATTAGGTTGTCCGAAAAGTTTCTTTCGTTGTACAAGGAAATAATAGACGCACAACGTTTTTTGTTTCATATTATTTTGTCGAATTACGTGCGACGAATTACGTCGAATAAGGTGCACTGTTGTAGAAAACACGTTTGCGAAAGAAAAACACTTCCCGGACAACCTAATACTTCCAAAAATACACAACGATAGGGTTGAAGAGGTTTTAATATAATACATTATTATAAAATTTAATATAATATCAAGATACATAGCATCGAAAAACATAGGTCTCAAAATCAAATAAAATTACGCTTTTGGCGACGCGTTAAATTTTTAAATCATTATCCTGTAAAATACTAAATATTTAACTTAGTATGTACAATATGAATTCATAATTTTACGATATTTTTCCTCTGCAGTCTTCGTCCGACCACCTGGTTCGACCATGAACTGGTCGAATTAACAAAGAAATACGTAAGATACCGTGACGGCGGAGAACTTCAACACGAAATTTGTATAAAGAAGCGATGGAGTATTCCTCTCAGAAACTGTGAATCTTTCATTAGATTCCGAGCACCTTCCTTATTAAAGGGTTGAAACTTTCTAGTAAACTCAACTATATATTATAAGAAGGTTCGCAGGCGGTTCTTCTTCCTTCTCGAAACTTCCTCTTCCTGTAGCAAAACAAAGAGTACACAAAAACGGGTTGCTTTAATATTTTACGCTTCTGCCAGCATGCAACGATGGTTGCCATCGAAATTAATATCGAAAAGTTCACTGATATCCGGAAACCCATTCTTATCATTTCCTGCCTGTCTTCGTGACCGTACGACGAGTTCAACAGTTGGAACGGTCGATGAGGCTCGTTCGTACGCGAACAGCAGCAGGAAAATCCGTGCAACACAGAGAGAACGTGCCAGGTTTACCCGAGCCACCTGATTAGAAGTGAACGACCGTCTTCTATGTATACAAAACGGTAGCTGGTACGTTGATCGCGTTCTAAAGGAGAGGCGGCCGAATCGCAGGTAAAATTAGCGTGAACAAGCTTTCTGCACCACCCCACGTTTTAACCGAGTATCGTTCTGCCAGATATCGATAAGTCTAGATCAAACATACGGTTCTGTAAACGTTGGCGTACACCCTTGTTCTTAATTTCTTAAGGGAACAAGATTCTGTTAGCCGTGGCGAATTATCCCTTCTTGAATTCATTTCTTGTACAAATTCAGTTGATCGCTCGCTCGTGATCCAACGAGAAATTCTGTTGGGTTTTACAATGAACTTGTAATGGTAGAATTATCGTAAATTGTCTGTGAAGCTGATTTCGTAGAGATACAGCGTAGAGAGAAATTTCGTTGTTTTAGATAATTTTGTGTCGACTTTAAAGAGACGACCATTTATCTGTTTTGGGAAACAAGGATTAGGCATTGAAAAACATTATTTCTCTGGCTACGATTTTTATGCTGGCTCTTGCATCGTTTGGAGAATATTTCTTTCTTTTTTTTTTTTGGTCCCTTTATTTGGAATCTTCATTATGAACAATTGTTAAAATACGGAAAATTTAGATATGGAACATTTGAATATGCAAAAATAGATAGAATGCGTATGATATGCAAAGATATACAAAGTATCCAGAGAAAAATATTCGTTACGGAATTTATAAAGCGAAACAAATCTTCATTAATGTTCCGTATCTTTGGATGTATGCGCGGAAATATGAATTTACATGAACATCCGCAGTCTAATTATAAAGAACCAAAGTCTCTATTTCGTTTACAATTTATATCGCTTCTAAATTATCTTCTTTTTCTTTTTGTTAGACATTAGTTTCGAAACAGTCCCAAAATGATTTTACGATAATTAAAATTGTACATTTCAGCGAAAACAGTTCATGAAATATTTTTCATGAATTTCTATCGTACGGTTGCTTAATATATTTAACGAATATGCTGTCTATGTTTAAACTCTAGGCTCGAAAGTTATGTTTTACAAATTTATACGAGGATTTTATAGGAAAATCTGTTATCTGCCAATATTTCTGTTCATCGCTACACGCAGCTGATTAATCGGACAAGTGTAGAAAATACGCACGGTTTATTATATACCGGTATCGTGGAAGCAAGTAGACCGTAGAAAATTTATACGTTTGCCAGAGAATTTATATTTATCCGTTAATCTCGTTAATAATAATGTGCGCTAAAGGATATAATGTTTATTATTATTTCTATATGCATGCACTTATTTAGCTTGCGGAGATCTAGCAGATTAAGGATAACACGTTTTACTAGTAATTGCATAGTTTTATATACAGGGTGGTTGGTAACTGGTGGTACAAGCGGAAAGGGGATGATTCTACGTGAAAAAAGAAGTCGAAAATATAGAATAAAAATTTTTTTTTTAATTTTTCCATCGAGACAACAATCTACAGTGAGATCCGTTATAACGAGACGTGATAAAGTGCACGCGTACCGGGCGAAAATTGAAAGTCGATTTTCTCGAAAACAAAGCCTCAAACGAAAAATTTTTATTCCATATTTTCGAATTCTTTTTTTGCGTAGAATCACCTCCTTTCCGCTTGTACCACCAGTTACCAACCACCTTGTATAATATTTTAGTGTTACTCTTGTAGCGTTTCAAAGTGCTCGATCAATCCTGGTTTTCTAGGGAAACAACTTGATTAGTATCGTCGCGTATGAGGGAACAGTATAGCATAGTATAAACGATTTAGAGGGTCGGATGCACTATTGTGAAAGTTGAGTAAATGATAGATGAAGTGTCACGTGAAAAGGGCGCCTATGATCACTTGAATCATGAAAAGAAATCATAGGAATAATTGAATGATTCTTTGAGAGCAACGAGTATCTACGATATAGCAAAAGTAGATTCTGTCAGAGTTTGAAATATTTTAATCCACGAATTGTTCAAACTGTGAAATATCAAAGTTCGCGAGTTTACGAATTTCCAAATATTCCAACTACCAAATTATTCAATTTCCAAAGATTCGAATTTCAAACGTCATATTTCAGAATTTTTAAACATCGACATTTCTAAACTTCCTTATCAAATTTTCAAAAGTTTCGGGCTTCGAAATTCTCGAATTTCTAAATCTTCCACTTACTAGATTTCAATCTGCAAATTTCGAACATTCGAGTTCTCAAGCTTCTCGAATCCGGGACTCTCGCGTCCAATCCAATTAAAATAGGTGTCTCATAAATAAACTTCTAAGCCATCGACTAATCAGCCTTACAACGGTAACCTGTGGAAGTTAACTCAATCGGGCAAAAGTCCTTGGTACAAAAGCAAGAAGAAAGCACATAATACAGCCCCGAACGAAAGGGGTGTCTCTCTCTCTTCAACGAGCGTACAAATGCGCCCGTCCAAGTATTTAATTGCAGGGGAAGAAGTTTCCCGGGGAAATCGTAAAGGCGAGTGCTCGTAAATCAGCGGATCAACCGCTTGGTTTCCGCGGGCAGCGTTGCCTGCCACTATTATCCCCCGTGCTGAGAAATATTTATCCGAACTGTACTGGCGGCAAACAACGATTCGTCGACAGTAAATCGATGCAGCAGTTAGATATTCCGCGTCAGACCGATCGGCCATTCGTTTTCGCTGTTAAAGGCGAGTTCTGCTGTCAAATAAAAGCCTACATTACTGTCCAAAAGTTTGAATAGACACGCGTTCCGTGTATAAGTACATCTTCTAGCGTATGAAAGAGAAATTTTGCAAATTAATGATTTCCTTGCTTTGTTTGGTGGTCAAAGAGAAGTATTTTATTGTATGTAGAAAACGAACATATCTATTATTTTAGTATAGAGAAGACCAAAAAGAAAACACCCCATTGACCTGACTAAAGAAATAAAATAGTCAAACTCGAAGATGGTATGCCGCTGGGGGTAGCCATCCACATGTTATTTAGCGATTAAGTTGGAAAAATTTACCAAACGTCCAGCTGGATAAATTGTAAAGTACAAATTAAATAATAATAATAATAATAATAATAATAATAATAATAATAATAATAATAATAATAATAATAAAAATATTAATATAGTGAAAACTAAAAAGAAAACACCCCATTGACCTTACTAAAGAAATAAAATAGTCAAACTCGAAGATGGTATGCCGCTGGGGGTAGCCATCCACATGTTATTTAGCGATTAAGTTAGAAAAATTTATCAAATATCAAGCTGGACAAATTGTAAAGTGCAAATTAAATAATAAAAAAAAATTTTAATATAGCGCATAGTACAGCCAAGATTGGTAGGAATTGTAAAATCTACATCGACGTACAATATTTCTATACACACAGTATTTACAACCAAAAAATTCTACCAAATGTCCAATCGGACAAATTGTGAATGTAAACAACTAAATAAGAAAAAAACGCAGTATTTTGGCTCTAGTTAAATATCGTAAAATATTATAAAGAATCGTCAAGATGTACTGTAGATTTCCAATATCAATGTACCTGTTCTAATTTTCTATTTTCTTTCCTTACGACACATGACTTTTTTGTCTTGCGATCTCTACTCTGTGCATCGATAGTTTAAATTCTTGTCGTATTTTTAATTTTATCCATATCGTAGCAGCATTTATATATTTGGCCAACGCTGTACATTTCCAAGTTTCCCTCGACCGATTATTATTCTGTACAACTATTGGTTTGCTCGTTATTCGCTTGCTTTCCCAACTTTGCCAACGGATGGACCGCCGTTGGGAAACGATCCCGTTGTCTGGCGGAGCAAAGAGTGGAAAGAAGAGGCCGACAAACCTGAAGACCAGCTGAAAAACTCGAAGGTCGGTTAACGGCGGATAAGCGAGACAAATCGTGGTCCGGCCACGACGAGGAATTGGAAAGCGTGACGATTAACGCGGTGCCGACGCGACGGACCCTTTGCCAACAATCGAGCAGAAGCAGTCAGCTTAGAATTAAACACGCGTGAAGTCCCTCGGACCCACGGCGAAAACGATAAAAGGGACCAAGAAACGTTTTCTTCGACTTCGTTATTTTGGGAATCGAGAGAAAACTGTAAAGAGTAACATGAAACAGGCCGGAGCTCATGGAAACCTGGATTTTTTGCTGAACACTTTTCCAAGTTGTCCTCCGTGAAGCTTAAAGTCTTTCTTTTTTTTCTTTATTTATTTAATTTATACTTTAGAATTTGTCCAGCTGGACATTCGGTAAATTCTTCTAACTTTATTGCTAAATAACATGTGGATGGGTATCCCCAGCGGGATACCATCTTCGAGTGGAACTTACAGTGGCGTTAAAATGTTCAAATCTAAGACGTATTAACAAAAAGAAGTAACTTGGTATGATTAAAGTCTCATTTGAACTGACGAATTTGTAGAATTAAAGGTACGTTAATAGTTCTGATCTTCTCGAAATTCGGTGCTTTGAATTTTTCTTTAAATAAGAAAACGCTTAAGCCAGAGTGATATGCAGAAATCATGTCATTGTACAACGTTAATTTTGAGATTCGCTGCGGACAGCTACTTAGATTTTACCAAAAATAGTATGCAGTAAAATGATCTATATAAAATTTTCTCGAAATTCTCAGAAAGTGCTAGGAAGACATTCGATAAAGAATGTTCATCAAATTTTCAGAAAATATTAGTAAAATAATTGGTAAAAAACTTTAAGCAGGTAGATCTAAAATTCTCAGGAGATATTAGTAAAGTAATTAGTAAACAGTTTTCTACGGAGCTAAATAATCACTCGCAAACTATAACATTTTCTCAAAGGATTGCAACGTAGTTCGCAGATGAGTTTCCAGTTCGTGGCGGTTTTTCCGCTGGATCTAATCTAATTTCTCTCGGAAACGTTTAACAGGTTCCTCAAACGTTTCGCGTTGCGGCGTCACGACGTCTTAATGGAACGTCAGGTTTATTCTGCGTGGTCGAGAATTCTTGGTTGCATCAGAAACAACGCGAACGAAGCCCGTTCCTAATGGATCGCGCGACGGCGACCCGGTTTATCGTGTTCGATTTTTCGCGAACGGCAAAAAGATCTGGATGAAAGAAACAGAAGCCGGGAGACAAAAAGGGCGACGTGGAGGAAAGCGAGGCGCGACGAACAAAATGAAATTGATGGCGGAGACGTCACGTTTCCGGTCTGCCTTCGAATCAATGTGTTGGACGATACGAAACAGAGTAATAAAAGAGCATTTTGTCGATCGTTGAAAGAATAGAATGCGCCCAGTTGAATTAAAAACAAGTTGTTCAAATATCTTCGTGTTATTTTAACTTCTTGAATTTTATATAAACCTATTATTATTATATATAGTCCTTCGATAAATTCGAGATTTATTTTTATTTATATATATTGAAATTGTTATTGAAATTGTCAACTTGATTGATATTATGTTGCATATTTCATGAATCTTTTATTAATAATTTTATATTAATTCTACGCTATATTATTACGTGAAGTAATAATATTTCGTCATAATTGTTGCTAATTCTGTGACGATTTTAATAACCATTGGCGATATTAAATATGGTTCTCGAGAGTTTCGAACGTGGTTCTATTAATGATATTTAAAGGTGGAAATTTGTCGAGGTGTAGCAAGCCTCAAATATTAATTTATTTGCTAGACAAAGTAACATTCACACGGAAATTCCGTTCCGTGTTCTTGCTTTCTGTGCAAACTGTGCTCAAGGAATCGCAAATCCTATGAGACGCAAAAATAAACGGTATCCCCTGCTTAAGGAGAACGTCGAGACCACGAGTCCTCGCATAATTTAATTAAAAGTTCATTTACGAATTACACGGTAAGTCTGGAGTTAAATCATCCGCGCAGGTGTATCGTATGCACTGGCTGTTCGCTCGTGCTTTCGAGCTGATTTATTTCATAACAAACGAGCAGGAAAGAAGCTAGTGAGATTAAAAAGGTGGCTGAGTTATAGTCTGTTCAAAATCAATTGACTACTGAAAGCTATTAAGAGAGAACCCGCCGCTACAATTCTTGTTCTTTCGCTCCATGCTTCTTCTTCTTTCTGTTATTTATTTTTAATATAGAAATTGGAACCTTTCAATGAAACCTTTAAATAAAATTCATTTCAAATACTAATTTCTTTTATTTAAACAGCGTACAATCGCAATAACATCCCATCGCGTGAATATTCCGTATTTCACTTTTAACAGATAATCGTCCATTATAAATTCTCTTTAATATTCCATTACTATATAATACGACAAAGAATATTTGTCAAGAATAAATTTTTGCAAGGACAACAGTTCATTTTCATATATCGGGTTACTCATCCAAAAAAGTATAAGAAATTCTACTCTTCTTGTAGTTGATAATAATTGGCCTACCTGACCATATTTTAGCCAGAAAACAGAGGAACATTACGTCATCGACCATTAATGTGTTAATACGAAGAACAGATAGTAATAATAGTCGGGAATATCCAATTGACGTCAGCCATACTATAGAGATGCAATATCCCAGCACAAAATTCACTATTATTTCCTGACCATGACCATTCTAATTTGAACCAATAAAGTACCACCGCACCTGTAATAACGTCACACTTACAATAAGAGCACTCCTATACTAATAACTCTCGACCATTTCTACCACATTTGAAATCTTACCAATCACGTAGATTTCATGTGATATTCGCCACACTCAATTTTCTATATACCTTAAACAAACTTCACCACTATTTCGCCAAAACCTCCATACCGTACATTGTAACGTATACATTGGACGTAACAAATCGTCATTGAACGACGGCCAACAGAATCGTTCCACGGAAAGGGGATGAGCGGAACGAGACGAATGGTAAAACGAAACGAATGGTAAATCGAAAGGAAACAACGGAATGCATTGGAACCGCGATTAACGCATATCGTATTTGGAGGAGTTTCTTGTACGAGGCCGTGGTGTGTCTAAAAATCGAGGAAACCGGCGAAGAAAGCATCCTAAGAATCGCGTAAAAACGCGTGACGTCTCGGCGATCTACCTATGCCGCAGGGGACCACCCGCACGCAACCTGCGCGTCATTTTCTTTTCTTTGCCTCCCACCTTCTCCTTCCCTTTTTCCTCCTCCTTCTCCTCCCACTTTTTCTTCTTTTCATTCCCCTTCTACAACGTCTTCTGTTCGTCTCTCTGTCTATACCACCGTTCACCACGAGTTCCGTCTTCTTCTTTTTCTCCTTCTTCTTCTCTTAAAGTTGTTCCTGTGCAGGAGTTACCGCAAAAAGTATTTGCACATACCTTGTTTTTATGACTTGGACAAAACGTAATGAAATTTTTGTAGTAATAAGGGCAAAGCAGTATTTTATGAATAGATCGCGGATGTTTATGCATTTATGAGAAATTTGAAAGCGAATAGTATTGCAGTCTCTGTAATATTTAGTAGCTAAAGCAATTTCCTATCTAGCTTCTATTTTTTTCATTATATTCCTAAACGTGTACATTTGTATAAATAGCTACAGCCTATAGATACACAGTCTTCCAAACAATCTTGCCTGTACATTATTAACAAAAATTCGTCTGCCTGTCTACCCCTCCTTCGAACACTGGTTCCCCCTTTTTCTTCATCCTCCACCTTCTCGTCGTCTTCTTCCTCTTTTTCTTCTTCTTCTTCTTCTTCCTTCAAGCTCAAGTTGCTCCTTTTTCTTTCTCTTTGCCCTCACACATAGTTTCTCTCCCCTCTGATCAGATCGTCCTCTTTTACGAATTTATGTGTTGACCAGACTTTACAAATGGACACAGTGTTCTTTTCTGGGGCAACGTGTCACACATGGTTCCTCATACTGTTTCGAGGGAGTCGTGTTTCGACGATGACTGTGTTTCCAGAGCGCCATCCGCGTATCAGTTCAACGTGAATGGCCGAGATAATAGAAAATGGTAATAATATATCGCATCGTAAATCAGAATGATATATGTATATCATATATATATGTATAAGGCGGACTGTCTTGTTTTTCAAACGCATGCTCGATACCCGAATGCATCGCGAACTCGCACCGTATATCCACAATCGTAATCCGGAGACTCGATCGATGTAAGCTTAGTTTTTCTCGATACGGGTGTTCGTTAGAATCGCCTGGAAATGACTTTCCGTTTGCTCGTAAATTCGTTCTGCTTAAAAGTTCTCGAAGCTGAGCGTCGGATAAATGTTAATTCGTAGATCGTCGATGTGTTACTTTGATTCTGAGCGTTTGCTCCGCTTTTGCTTGACGTGAGATATTAATGGTTTTGTTCAGAGATCGTTGTTATTGTTTGGAATACAGTTGGATGTTTTAATGACGAAATGGATACGATAATTATGTGATCTAGTTTAAATCTTTTTAGGAAGATTGGTATCATTATCAGTAATGCAGTTGGAGCATTTTAATGGAAACACGGGTTGAATAATTATATAGAGTTGTTTAATTGTTTATAGATTGTTGTTATGATCTGTAATATGGTTGAATGTTTCAGTGATAAAATGCTAAATTATATATTTTACATTTTAACCTTCGTTCGATTGTTGACCATTTCAGTTTGCGTTAAGAGTAATTTTAATTCAATTTAGATTGCATGATAATTATTATCAATTATATTTATGGTATAAAATGTGGAATAGAAATTAAAATTACATAACCTAATTCCAGTGTAAAGCAGACTCTGGAGATCATCAATGATTCAACAATACAAATCGTGATTTAAAATATCCCAAACTTCTTATCCGCGTGCATGAACAATACTTTGGTAATTAAAATATTTACAGGCATTGAACAATGGACTGTTAATTTTACGTAAAATTTTAACTAAACCAGGCTTTCGAAGATATTACGACAATGTAGTATTGAATAACTTAATTTCCTTCGTAATACAAGCGGTTAACAAGCTAACATCATTCTGAGAATGTAGAATTAATTTATTATTACTCTAAATCCATTAAATATCTTGTGCCTTACAAGGTGAATAAATATCAATCAATACAATATAGCTCGATTAATACAACATACAAAACAAATTATTCTCAAAATTTACTATTTTACTTTCTGTCCATGGCAAACGATTTCACCATTTCTTCCAGGTTTCCGCCAATCTCGAACACGCTCTTGGAATAATTATTTCTTAGTCAAAGAGAAAAATATTCGAACACCTGTCTCCTAACTACAACTAAAGTACCAATCTGCTTAAGAGCTACCTACGCAAGCTATTTCCATCAATCACGGTCGTTCCTTTTCGCTACGAAGATCATGAGAGGGAGGCGCGTGTACGTTTCACCTGCCGTTTCTCGTCACGCGGCATCTTAACACTGGAAGACAAGATAACGCGAAGCGAGAGTGGAGAAGACAGAGGTAGAACTAGAAAGATTATTTTCTATGCCGATTTCGATCAAGCCTCGATTATAATTCCCTGGACTTTCATTTCACGTCCGGCCAACAAATGTCCCATGGCACAGCTGTTTTTGACAAATCTAGTAATCATATTTCATCCGCCGGATCCAGCCATCGAATACGTCCCATATTCCACCGTTTCCCGAGTCGAGCGCACCGAGTTTCCGCGATTTTTTCCTTCCGCCCGTTCGAACGCACACGCGTCAAACGAAGCGGTGACGAAGCGGAGATCACCCGGGTCGTTTGATATGGCTTCGCTCAATGAAGAGGAGACGTTACAAGCGGCTAAGGGTGAAGCGCCGATACGAAGATTAGGGAGGGATTCTCGTGTAACAATAATAAAAGTAAGGAACTTTGTGAATTTTTTTTAGACTGACCGCTGGTTATATGGAACTAGAACTTTTTAGGATGTAAATAGACAGTCTGGATGCATTGAAAGTAATCTTTTGATGTCAGTTCTTCTTATTGTTTGTTGTATATTGTATATTACAAGTCTTGCGATCGTCTTCAACTACGTAAGCATTGTTGAAGTGCAGTGTAGCATCTGGTGCAGTCGTCAGAATGCAAAAGTTATGAAAGTTTCTTAAAGTTAGATAGCTCGCGCTGTGATTGAAGCTATTTTTGAGAGAAGGACGTGAAAAATTGGATAGTTCTGGCGTTCGGAAGGGAAATTCACTTTTTTTAGATAAATTTTATATCGTTGAAAAAAATATTATAAATAGATAATTAAAGGAAAATTTGTAGTTTCATCCGTGGAGAAATTTATAGGAAAATGAATAAGCTTTGTCCGAAATTGATTAATCGATTAGTTTCTCGGTTATCGCGCACTCCAGTTTCAAAATTTATTAAACTTGGCTGTTAGGAAAGTTAATAAGCGACGAAAAGAATCGAAATAAAAAAGAATAAAACTTGTACTTCAAGACTATATTTACATCCCAGAATGGCCTAGTTTCATATAACTAGTTAGTCTAAAAAAAAAATGTATAAAAATCACTTGCTTTAACTGCTGCACGAGAATCATCCATTAAATTAGGTGAAGCGTTAATTTAGATATTTTCAGCTGCATTATTTTTATACTGTTTTTTTTTAAATAATTTTATTTTTTTGTTACTTGAGTTTTATAGTGAGAGTACTGATTAAATTTTTGGTTACTGTTAATTTTCTAACTAGTAATCTTTATATTTCTTTAAACTATCGGTTAACGTAATTTTCCAAAAGATGATCATTTCTTTAAAAGAGTGATTCTAGTAAAGGTATTATGATCATATTTAGGTTAATTTATCCCTTAAATTTTATTTTCACAAGATTCATGTCCAAAAGGCACGTCAGATCATTTTTTTACTCAAACTACACGCGAGCGTAGCGTTTTAAGTGTTCCAATATATTGCTAGGACACGGTTATCAGTAATATTGATTTAATACTTCTTACTTCTTTTAATAAAAAGAGACAGAACTGTATTCTAACATTTGATAAAATGTAAAATTGTCATTCAGGTTACCCGAGTATATAGAATTTTTGCGCAGAATTGCGATTCTCTCTTCATCATCTAGTTCTCTATAAATAATATTTCATTGCACCAACTGTTATTTCACCAACGATATTATCAACCAACATATCATTGACTTTACCTTCGAACTTCACATCATTCCTTTTCGCAAGCCATAATTTCTTCTCGATTTATCCACCTAATTATAACTCGCTCAATTTTCTAATTAAGTCTTTTTAACCTTCTTTCACACACTATATATATACGCACACACATACAGATATCAGAACAAAAGTGATTACGAGATCGCAAGTACTCGATACATCCTCTTTTTAACATGAATTATATAATTACGTTAATTATATAATTATACACACATATACACAACCAGATGCTACAAGCCTCTACTATTAAAACCAGCCTTTGGAGTACAGTGGCCTTAATAGATAATACTATACTTAAGTGCATCTGGTGATCCATCCGGGTGGTCCCTTCAGTGGTTGATTTCGTTCTTCATTGATATTCCCCCGGAGAAGAATAAAAGTTTTTCGGCTGCTTCTTTGTTAAAATTTACTCGAGATCCGACGTGATAAATTTCTATTACGTGATTGCGACAACCCTCACACTCTCGTTAAGCTCCAAGAGAAAAGGAATCAAGAGAAAAGAAAAAAGGAAACAAGTAAGAAGGAAAACATTTTTGAAAGAATAAAACATTTTCGAACCGTTCTAATATTTTATGTTTATATACATAACACATTTAGAGAGAAATATGATATTTATCATGGAACAGCAAAGTCAAGACATTTTAATTTTTAACGAATCCTTTAACGAGTGAAAGTTTTGTTTCACAAAGAACACGGTTTACAATCCTGTTACTAACCTTGATATTCAAAGTATGAATTTGTAAAATTTCCTTGTTAAGATTTACCCAAAGACCGGTGTGATAAATTCCGATTACGTGGTCGTGACAATCCCCCCTCCCCCAAACCCTTTCGTTAGTTCGAAGAGAAAGAAAGTGAACAAAAGAAGGAAGAATGAAGATAAAATAAAGAAGAAAAGGGTTTGAGGTTGCTGCTCGGTGGCACGCTCCTCGTTGGTGACCGGAATAATTAGGATCAACGAAAAGAAAATATCTAAGCGCGTCACGTAACCTGGCATTTTCAAAGGGGCTGCCCTGGCAGAAATGTATTCACAGTGGGGTGGTCCGAGCGTGCGGTAAGAGTCAAAAGACATTACCACAAAAGGCCGCGGAAACGGCCCCTCAAAAGGGGGCAGACCCCGGTCCTTCCGCTCACAATTAGGAAGCCGGATTAGTATAACGAGTTTTCCTGCCGTTTACGTCCGAGATGCGTCGCCCCGAGACTTCTAAATGCCGACCCGAAAACCGCGTTAAGCTTATACATACTCGCGACCCTCTTTTGCTCAAAATCAAGGAGATACTTTCTACCGGCTCGATCATTCCCTCTGGAACAACTGGAAAATGAAATTTTACTCCTCACTTTCGTAGGCTATAGTGCGTGGAATTTTTTCATAAGATGTGTTTTTTGGATGTTTTTAATTTACTTGCTCCTTTCCCTTTTTTATTTTTTGCAACTTAAAAAATATTTTAAAGTACATTTTGCAAAGTGAATATTTTCGAGTGTTTTTACAAAATGCTTGAAAAAGATGAGTCAGAGGAATCAAGTACGGTTCGTTCCTTTCGTATTCTGGAACGTTGGAGTTCTTTTTTCAGAGTGAGTCTTTTAACATGGATAGTTCTGAATATTTCTGTTTCCATTGTCTGGAAAGGATGATGCAGTAAAATGAAGTTTCACATGTGTAATATTTAATATTTAACGTGGAATGCTTTTTCTAGAATGCTTTTTAAACGCAGATATCTTTAACTACTTTATATTTCAATCGCTTGGATCTTTTATTGTAACTGAGTTGTTTTATAAATGCGAAAAAAACAGTGTGTTTTACATATCGTTTAATTGCTTCCCAATGATATCAAGAATTCTATGCTCGAATATACAGAAACTTTTTCGTGTTTTCGATAAAAGAATATCTACTCTTATGCTCGTTGCTTCATGGTTTTACTATTGTAATTTTCCAGCAACTTGACATCAAGATTAGTTACATTGTACATAAAATATAAGGCTTGTGCGCTATACAGCGGAGAATAAAACCAGAAAAGAAATCTTCCGAACTTAACATCCACAAAATGCTTAACTCCCCGTCAGAACCACAAAACACCTTTCTTTCAAAACATCCAGCCATCCAAGGTACAACATAAAGAACAAGGTAAAGGAACGAGCTTTCCGCGTAAACTCGCTTGACCTGCCGGCCGTGCAAGACCCCAGACAAGTGTCCCCAATTTTTATCGACACCCCCGTTGCGTTCTCAGCAACGGTGAGACAAAGAGAGAAACACCACGAACCTTATACTCCTCCGTCGAATCTCCGTAGAATCTCCGTAGAATCTATACTTCCGAGCGACTCTTAACTCGCATTGTTTCTCCGCGAAAAGACGTAATGACCGGACGTGGTGCTCACGAGAACGCCTAATATTAGTGTTTGAACCACGGTAATACGTACAGTGTCCGTGGCAAAGTACAACGTTGCGAAGAGTCGCGTCCAAGCGTTTCCCTTAACAGTCGCGTCCCATTGAAATTGATCGGTTCGTCGAATCGTTGGACTTTCATTTTCCAACGTTGCACAAGCTACATCGCCGCCACCAACGTGAATGATGTAGAAGAATCGTGGGTAGAGATATAATAGTCAGAGGGATGTTCTATACCGTACACATGCTGCAAGGGAAGACGCTCGTCGTCTATTTTCTCTTTCTTCTCTCATTCTTTTCGCTTGGTTAACGTTGTTCTTTCTTTCTTTCGATGTCTTTCCTAAGAGTAGCTGGAGTCAGTTCAACAATTCCGCGAGTAATAATTTTAATTTGAAATTGGTACAGATGAACGTTGGATATAGTTCGAGGGGATTCGTACAGCGCATTGCCCGATTTTTTCATGTATTAGGTTGTTTGGAAAGTTTCTTTCGTTTTAGAAGGAAGCAATAGATGCGAAACATTTTTATGTTATATTTTATTACGCGTATTAATATACTACACGTAATGCAAAATGGATCATACGATGTAAATTGTAGGATAAAAAAAGTAATGGATCAAAAGAATATAAAACAAAAAATGTTGTGCGTCTAATGTTTCCTTGTGAAACGAAAGAAATTTTTCGGACAACCTAATACTACTCGCATTTCGGAAATTTGTAAATTGTCCAGATCTCGTAACTTTTTCGAGACTAGCGATACGATAAGTCCGGAAATAATTTTTAAAACGAGTATCGCGTTGTTGTAACTTTCTCGGCATTACCGAACCGGAGAAAGAGTGAGAAAGCTACAAGCAGTTTGCAGACTTTCATGCAAATATTTCTAATTTTCAATGAGCAAGACTAGAGAGATTGAACGTAAACAGAGATTTATTTCACACTTTAAATGTTACGGACGCTTCTCTGTTTTGAATATTTTGTATCCCATTTGCATATTACGTGCATTCGCTGGATCTTCGTATTCTTTGAACATCCGTAGTCTAATTATAAATGATATACGAATATAAATAATTTATACGATAATATAGAATAATACAAAAATCGATCTTCGCACTACTACAGTAACATCTCCAGTGAAGCGCAAAATACTAATTATTAGAATTATTAAAACGATTTATACAAAGTACGATCTGTACGCTCCATGTACGTTCATTTGGCCCTTTACGTTCGAACGTTTATTACCACGGAGTTTTTCAAAGTATGTAACACGTCGGTGTACACGAATCGCGGGCAAGAACACCAGGAAATCTGCGTCGCGGCAGATATTGCTTCTGAGGACGATTCGACGGTGCTGGCAGGCGAGCAATCCGCGAGATTGCCGCGGTTTTTCCAACTCGTTGATACGCGTCGATGCGCGTGCAGCTTCCGCGACCGGCCAAAGGCCCCTTTTTCTCCCTCTCTTCCCGTTTAGTCCGGATCCAGCTTACATTTTCATGCGGCGATCTCCTACGGCGGCTACGACGGCCAGCGGGATCGCCGTGGTTGGTCTCCGGTATAAAAAAAAGAACCATAGTGGAAATTGCTGTTACGGTCGCCGCCACTGAAAGCTGCCTCGACAGAAAGGAAGGACAACGTTGGCCGAGAAAGAAGAAGAACAAGATGAAGAAGACGAGGAAGAAGATGGAGGAAAATGGTTAGGCGATCAGCATCTTCCCTTGCAGCGTGTGTACGTTATAAAACACCACCCTCGCTATAATATCCCTGCTCACGATACTGCTACACTGTTTACGTGGTGACGATGTAGTTGCGTGTACAATGTACAGTTCCTGGTCATTGGGTTTGGCACCGAAACTTTCGATATTTTTTATTTCTTTGGTAGAAGCAAGAGGAGCGAGAGAATTCTGATCGCAATATTTATTAATCACCAAGGTGTTATTCACATACGCACGGTGTTGAAAATGAACGAGTTTACGAACGAGTCGATTGAAGACAACGATTACTTTTGTCAATTTGAGCGAATAATTTGCAAAAGTAAATTCAATATGACTTCTTAATCGTATCGCAGAGACAGCTTCTCGTAACCGAACCTTACGTGATTAGGGAAGAATCGAAACTGAACTTTGTAATAACTAGACTGCGAGCACTTCTACATTGCTGGGAAATCTAAATAGGAAATCATTGCTGCGAAGATATTGCAAAGATATCTTCTTTCTCCTATTTATACGAATTAATTCTCTCTTCGTTTGTTGTATTCGTAGAAATATGAAACTACGTGAAAGATGTCTCCAGTGCTATAAAAAATTCTATAAGACTAGATGCAACGAAAATTAGAATAATTCCGTGAAAACTCCTGTAAAACGAAACGCATCGAAGTCACCGAAAAATTCTCGTCACAAGTCTCTATTACCTAATCTGCCGTCAAAAAGAAACTGCCTACTTTGCTTTAAATCGGACGTAAAAAGAGAAAAGAAAAAAAGAGGCAGATGAACGGAAAGGAAGATTCGAAAAGAGAATAATCGAGGGGCAGACGGCGGTTAAAAATGGCCGGCGTAAAATGCACAGACCGTGCAATGGTAACTGGGTGGAGGATCGTGCAAATACGAAAGAATGGCAGGGGCCCTGGTAAAAGGGCGAACGCATCGGGAAAGAGGAGGGCAGAGTCGTTAGGTGCCCCGGGCCACAGCCGCCATATTTTATTACTTAAACGGCATGCCGGGTAGGTTGTTTGTTGGTTAAACAAGGAATTAATGCCGCGGTAATCTGTCATTATGGATACTCGTGCAGGAGGACCTCGTAGTTGCATGCTGTTCTCCTTCGATCTTCTTTCTTTTTATCTCTTTTCTTCTTTTCTTCTTCTTCTTTCTTTCTCTCTTAGTCTGGCTGATCTGGCTGGCTCTCTTGTTAACTCACTGTTTCGCATAATTTCCAATTGGTTCCTTCGAAAAAGAAGAAAATAAGGGTAAAAAAGGAATAGAGAAGAGGCATAGAAGATGAGAGTACCAGGTGGTTAAAGGGAGCAAAGGAGAAAAGAGACGAGACAGCCGACGTTGCACACACGTCGGCTGGTTGATACGCACCAAGTGTGTCATTCGAGCGCGATGGCATCGGCGATCCATCATCGAAAATGCCAGCAAATGAATAATGGACGAATCAATGTTACCGTTCCGGCCGAACTACCGGCAGACTTTTCGGTCGTCTCGAAACGAGTCGCCAGCTCCGAGGACCGCGTATCGTACGAGCTTCCGTGAACTTTCCGATCGATCTCGCTGCGGATGCTGACGGAAATTGCTGCCTCTTTATCCGTGAATTTTATCTGGACTTTCCTCGTTCCCGATGAATACCAGATGGTTCTTTTATTCCTTTTTTCGATGCCCTGAATTATGTAGTAAATTTGACTGGAACTTGGCGTGCAATTGGTGGATAGTGCTTTTTAATTAACGGTATCGCGAGGCACGCAAATACATTAATTTTAATATCTTTGCGAGTAGTAACTTTGGTGAAAATTGTTTTCTGCATCATTTGTATTTCGGAAATTTCAATGTTTCTATCCGATAAAGTTACATACAGCAGACAATGTACTTAATATTTCAATAAAAAAATGGCTGTTCCCTGGTGTCCATATCTATGGATGTTATACTTTAATATTATTGATATTATTAACATATATATAGTTTCTAGGTATTCGTTTTTTAAAAAAGAAGGAGACTGTACCAGTGTGTACCAGTACAATCAATTATATGGAATCACGCTTAATCGCAAATGGTTTGAGCGATCAAAGTAGCAATTTTCCAAGCAAACGCGCTCAAAATAGTTCGCGAAATAACGCGCGCGCGCGCTTACACGATCCAAGAATTGAATAACACGAAGAGGCTCGGATATATGGAATGGATAGCCGATTATTATCGCGATATAGCAGCCGTCGAGAAGTCTGGTAATTGGCAGGAGGAAGCGTAATCGCGTCGTTAACACCGCTTTCGACAAATACCAGTCGTTTCTATCGTGGCTTTCGAGATCGATCGAAAAGCCCTCTCATGCCGCGTAATCCTGAAATTTGTGATTCATTCAACCTGCTGCTCGATCCGTTTCATTATTCAACCTCCCCTTTTCAGAGCTTTGCTGTTCTGGCTTCCGATGATCCCGGTAATTCTGGATACCGGTTATTATTATGGTGTTTGATTGGCACGTTAGATGCACGGAATTTAAAGGCCACAACGTGAAAAACATTTTAGAACGAGCCACGATCACGATGTTTTGGATTCCTTAAGTACGTACACATGTCGAACTGGCTAAATGGCAGACGTGAGTGTATTTACGTGTAGAGAAACGAGGGTGAGACTTCTTAGGGAGAATGACGTGTGGTAAGCGAGAGATTTAGAGCCGCGACTCTATGAAGGGAGAACCTCTCGAGGGTTTTCACGCGGCATTAGGGCACTTGAGTGCTCCAGAGGAATCACTTTTACTTATCTTCACTTATCTCGGATCCGTTGATATACGAGTTTTGTTCGATTGGTAAAGCCAAGAATCCGTGTCAATTACATTCTTATCTAATTAGAACTTGGTACGTAATAACTTTTGTTTACTCATACATTGAATATAATTTTAATTCATCGATTCTGTTTCATTCGATTAACTGGTTAGTTAACTGGATTGTTTATTTATTCTTTGAACGTGTTGTATAATATACGTTACATGTTATACGCTAACATACAACACGTGACTTGTTACATATTTTAACATATACACGCTATTTTATCTGCTTTGGATGAAATTACAAATGCCTGTTACTCTGTGTTCTTTCCATAATTTCGGCGTTAGAAAGTGGTACGAAGAGCTTCCTCAAAGAACAATCTACGAGTCTATCAAACACATAAATCTCAAGTGTTTTTTCTAGTCAAATAGTAGCAAGTCATTCCTGTACGAAGCTTCTCGAATATTAATCAAACCCATCTAATCAAAATGAAGAAATTTTTAAAAAGTAGGATAGGAAATAGAATTGAACTTGCGAGTATCTGATATAGCCTTCCAATCATCATCAACTCTCTTCACAATATGCTTCTCATTTATTTGTCCATCATCAGTAGCGGCACGTCATCGTCAATGATGGGAAAAGCCAGCAACACCAGTGGATCGGCTTGTTCGAAATTGATTAAGACGCTCGTTAACGAGCCTTCGGGGTGTTTAGAAACGTTTCAACGGAACAACGAGCAACAAAGCGAAACCGCAGCCACTGTCTGTCCATCGGTCTGGAACACGGCGTGGCTCGTTGGAAACGTCACCAGAAATAATCGGCGTTGTCGGGGCCCGAAGGCGATACTATCGGATCGGGATCGACCAAGCTAATTGCAGTGAACAAGCAGCACGCCGCACGGCTGCCCTCTAAATGCAGGAAATAATGCATTTCGTGAGCCAGTCAATCGGTCATCTTATTACGGTACCCAACGAGACGATGAGTAGGTATGGCGAAGGTGGTCGGATCATCGGGACCAGACAATTTAATTGTTCCAACTTAAATGGAGAGCAGCTGCCTCCTGGTTTCCTAACAAGCTGGTAATAACCTGGCTCCTAAAATCTCCCTCCTCTTTGTTCCAGCCCTCCACGTTGCTCGTTTAGGATATAGCTTTGGTTGTGCGTTCAAACATTTCAAATGCTCATGGTTGTTATTATATGTTTGCAGGATTTGTACTGCAACGACACATTTCTTCATTGTTTTTGCGTATTTTATTTGGTAGCCGTATTCTAAGTATCGAGTAAGTAATCATGTGTTTTATTATTATCAATGTCAATTCACTTTTACTAAGATAGAAGCATTTTGGACAAATTGTAAAATTTAAAACAAATAAATAAAAAATAAAAAAAAAAAGAAGCATGATCGCACGTATTTATTCATTTTCGTCGTCTTGCTCTAACTTTGTAACAAACTATGTGTAAACATATTTGGATACACGTTAAAGTTTTACGATACTAACGTTAAGGGAATAACGTACAGAACGAAAAAGAGGAAGAAGTATTAGGTTGTCCGAAAAGCTTCTTTCGTTTCATAAGGCGATAATAGATGAACAACAATTTCTGTGTTATATTATTTTATTGAATTAGGTATGATTTCGTTATATTTCTATTATTACGTTCGTGCATAATTCAATAAACTAATATAAAATAAAAAACATTGTGTGTTATTATTTCCTTATAAAACTTGTAATACTATGGACATAGGGCGTTTTAAACTATTAGATAGTTGTACCTAAAAAATGTATTCCATGCGATACCTGAATAAGTAAAAAAAAAAAAAATAAAAATAATAATAATAAGAAGAAGAAATCATGAAAAAACTAAAATAAAATAGCTATAGTAGAAGCAACTAAGTGGCCTTGAGCAAGGGAATCTTCCATCCACACTATAGTGCCCAACCGTGACGACCGTGACCCTGGTTTGGATTTACAAACGAGGGTTCTGCTATCCGTAAACCAGCAGGTGCTTCCGCGATGGCAGCGGCGTCCAAGGAGAGAAAAAAAAAAGAAATAACTCTACTGCCAGCCATCGTTCCTCTCTTCCTAATTCCATCTTAATCACGAGGATCGTTCGCTTAGGCCCAACTAACAACTGAAAAGACGCGAGCCTCGACGGTTCTCTCTTGGAACCAAGAATCGACCGTTCACGCGTACAAAGTCGGACAAGAGGAAGAGGATAATCCGCTTGGATTTCATCGGACACGTCGTTTCGTCGGGGTAACGAGAACAATTCGACGTTGGGACAGCTAGGATATTGCGTTGCGTAAGAGATTGGATGCATTCGAAGCGCTCGTCCTGAAAATGGTAAGTGGAGATTCTGTTACCTAGCCATCCCGTTATTGATATTAATCCCGTCGACTTCGTTCGAAACATTTCCTTTCATTATTCCGGTGAATTGTTTATTTAATATGGTTACATCTTGTCTTTGTCGTACGAGAAGTCCATTTTAACTCGCGGTTCTCGGTATTAGCTGGAATGTTTTGAAATTGAAAAGAAGCTGAAAGGATTAGAAGCGAATAGTACGTAACGTTTCTGTAAGTTTTCTTCATCCTTTCTCACCTTGGTTACCTTCCTCGAGCGAGCAAAGTATATTTCAGAAAATATCTCAGGATAAGAGTTCTTAGATTCATAACATGAGTTATACACGATAATTCGTTTATGATTAACTATTCATGGTGTCAAATAGAACGTCACATTCGCAGAAAGAATCAAAGTCCCTACAAATAAAGTAAATCGTATATGAAAATGAAGAAACGAAGCTTTAATAATAAAAGTAATGAATATTTCTCAAACAATATTAACAGTATTTCCCGTTACTCCGTTACGCTATGAAATTATTAAAAGAAAAAAAAAAAAAATGTTAAAAGGTGAAGAATTAAACAGACCGAGAGTGGAGGGTAATATTTATTACTGGAATGCAACTTGGTCCATGCGGTGCCCGAAATTTATAATCGTTGCCAGCTATCTAATCGATAATCGGTGCTCTCAAAGAATCGCCGAAAGAAACGGTTCGAAGCGAATACACACGCGGCTGCTTTCGCGAAACCGTATCGACGCGATACCTTTTCGCGGAATAATACGAATTATACGGGCACCGAAGAAAGAAGCTCGCGATACCTCGCCGAAGAATAATGTAAAATAAGTTTACGAACGGGTAATGGCCCTTTACTTTACTTTGCCATCCTTTGAGATAAGAATCTCGCAGCGGCGAATCGCGTTCCGATGCACTCTCCGAAAGCTCGCGTCGAGAGAAGCCCGCAATTATCCGAAAGAGAGATCGATGCATGTTCCCTTATGTTCTCCCTTCCTCTTTCCTTTACTTTTCTTCTTTTTCGCCTTACTTTTCCTCCGTCTTATTTCCTTCTTTCTCGTCCGTTCGAAACGAAAAGGATTTTTTCGTTGCGTCCTACCAGGTAAAAACGTACGCGTGACTTTATGATTTCGATACACCGTTCAACCGCCTACGCAGCTTTGAAATTCGAGAAAATGCGCCCACTTTTCTTCGTCATAGAGTTCTTTTCTTATTTCAGCGTTGTGGATATAGAGGGATATGCTGGAACGAGTCAATTGGTTCTAGAAATTTCTTTGTTGCAGTGTCAACTCGTTTGTACATTATACGTTGCAAATGTGTACACCGCCAAAATTTGGGATCATTTTTTACATCAATATCGCAGATATGTGTACCATACTCTTTTATCAAAAAGTTTGTTAGGTTATATCCTTTGTGAGATCTGCTGGGTGATTCCTTTTTAATCTTCTTTCTATGAATGTGCTGATTGTTTCCGCTGCCATCCGGTTCGGGTGCGTTGATATTCTTTCTCTGTACCTTCTTGCGAATCTGCTAATCTCTTCCTTGACCGTTGGTATTCCAAGGTCTTTCCGTATGTCCTCGTTTCTAACGTACCATGGGGCGTTTACTATTGTTCTGAGTATTTTAGATTGCATTGCCTCTATTTTGTTTATGTGGCTCATTGCTGCTGTTCCCTATAGTGATATTTCGTACGTCCAGATTGGTTTTATGATGGTTTTGTGGATTTTTAATTTGTTTTCTATGCTTAGTTTGGATTTTCGACTTGTTAACCAGTACATCTGTCTCCTTGCTATCTGTATTTTGCTTATTATTGATTTGATATGCTGTTTCCATGTGAATCGTGTATCAAAGTGGAGTCCAAGGTATTTGACTTGCCTTGTTTGTATTATGTGCGTGCCGTTGAGTGTAATGTTTGGTGGTATCTGTTTCCGCAGTGTGAATGTAATGTGGTTGCATTTATCAGGGTTTGCTTTAATTTGTTTAACTTGAAGCCACTTTTCTATTTTTTCAATATGTTCTTGTAGCAATGCGACTGCTGTTGCAGGGTTAGTGTGCCTGACTAGTACAACAGTGTCGTCCGCAAATGTCAGTATTTTGCTGTTGGTAGTTGTTGGTATGTTGGCCGTGTATAGTGTGTAGAGAATTGGTCCCAAGACGCTTCCTTGCGGAACCCCTGCCTTGATGTCTTTAACTTGAGAGTATGTATCTTTAATTTTTACTGTAAAGGTTCTGTTGCTTATCAAAAAGTATCTCGAGATTCTTCTTAAATTGTTCATTTCTACGAAGCACGTTTTGACTCCAAACGTTTAGCTGATAGTACACGTACGTATATCATTCTTGTTACATCATAACCATAAATGTGCAAGGTTTCACTTTGCCGATAAAAAAGCGGAATGTCTCTTCTCTTTGTTCTTAATCATATGAATTAAAATGATGAATGCGACGTAACGCGTTCCTCCTTCATATATATACGATACCTATAACAACTCCAAGATCATTATACGTGCTCTAACCAGGATTGCTATAATCTGTTGAATCCTACATCCTTCATACCTACTGTCATAAAAGGGATGATTCGTATTTACGTATAATTTGTACCAGACCCTTACTCTAGAGCAAAATTACCTCCTAATACGATGATTTAAACAGCTACGTATACCATAATTCCAAAAACGTACCGAAAATCGTTACGAATACATATTATCGAACGTACGAAATTGTATCGTGAATAGAAAAAAGCTTGGTGTTCAATCATTGCACATACCTTCCATGTATTTTTTTTTTATTTAGTTGTTTACATTCACAATTTGTTCGATTTGGACATTTAGTAGAATTATTCCATGTATGTTTGTTATTTTTCTCAGAGAATAAAAAGTATTTACCTTCCTCTAACTCTAAGGAACTCGTTCCTTAAGAGTAATTTACCTACAGTTAAAGAAGAAATATTCAAATTCAGTAATAGATATAACATAAGAGTCAACAACCACCAAAACCCATTATTTACTCAATTACTTGACACGACGGATCAGATCCGCAGGCTAAAAAGACATTACCCTCTAGATTTAAACATTAGATTCAGCCAGAATCAAACATACGATAATCACTTAGTATTCACGTTATAGTACCACGCCAGAATAATTTACGTATAATTCTCAATGAGAATTGATTGTAAAATTCTTCCAAACAAAAAAAAAAAAGAGTAATTTCGTTAACTTTTATCACGATGATAAACGTGCAACAATAAAATTAATAAAGCTTGCGACTAGTATTGTTTCCAAATTCGCATTAGTTGCGGCATTTTATTTGTGAGAACCGTTCGTCGCAACGTAGTCCACGCTATTTTCTTAGGGTTGCAACCGCTTGGGGAATTTCTCCGCCTAGATCGTCCGTCCAATACGCAGGGGGTGTGAGAGGCTCGTATATAATAATACAGGTCGTGATCGTTTCCCCGGGCAACATTAATAGTACTTATCTTCCGTACGGCGCACACTATACGTGGTAATTATCGTCCAATCTCGGAAGGACCACCGGGTCTCTACGATATAACTCTTGCCGGTTTGCTACTTGAAGGCGTGCGTGTTCGTTTTTCGATGAATCCTCCGGCTCTCTTCGTCTTTTACCCTTTCTCCCTTCTCCTCGCCTCTTTCGATCCTTATTTTTCTTATTTCCTTCGCGTTCCTCTATACTCGTCGCTCTCTTCCACGCTTTCCTTCAACTTTCCTTCTCTTTTTCGCTTTCTCGTGGAACCGAAAGACTCGAGCGAGGATCGGAGCGAAACGGAACGAGCGGGATTTAAATTTAATTTAACGCTTTCACGTACCGTCACGATAACAAGCCACTGACAGCCGATTATAATAATCATCGTAGGAGAAAAGCATCGCGCGGGGATGCGTAGCAGCCGTGCCGAACAGAGCTGTAAAGCCGGCAGATTAACCCGTCAACGTTCGCTTCGCTCGCGTTCAATCCACCGATACGGTTGTAATTTAAGCGGAAGACTTTCGGGATGGGAATCAGCCGAATAACAAGGATAATTAAATGTACACTGGCCCCGGTAATTGATATTTCGAGCAGATACGAACGCTTCCGCTCACTCGCGATTCTTCTTTGTCGAAGAGATCCAATCGTTCGATAAGTTGCTTCTTTATTTCAGTTTGGCGTCGGGTTCTCGTTTTTTCGATTGGTTTCAAAGGGTGGCAGATGATAATCTGAGAGATGATAATCGTTAAAAACACCGTTTTTAATGATACACAGGGGAATTAAGATTCTTCCTCTTTGTTTTATCTTGCAATTGTGCAAGTTTCGGTAATTGGAGAGAAGAAATATGGTAGTTTTTATTCGTTGGTTATTGCTGCTTTTATCTTCGCAACAAGGAATTTGGGCGTTCAACGTGCTGAATCTGCACGTATTAGGTCGTTCGAAAAGTTTCTTTCGTTTTATAAGGAAATAATGGATGCACAATATTTTCCGTTTTATATTATTTTATAGAATTACGCATGATCCATTTTGTTCTATCAAAATAAGGATCACAACGTGCGACAGATTAGGTTTCATGTTTGTGTAAAGATGCATCGTTGTAAAGGACATGTCTGTAAAAGAAAGACACTTTTCGGACAACCTAATACAATGGTCGACATAAGTATCGAAATATTTGCAACATATTTGCGTTTTTGCACATTGTGTAAATTTGCAAGTAAATCTCTTCAATCGGAATCGAAATCGTATAGCTCATAAAGGACACAATTTTTATTTGCAAATTCTCTAACATGTTGCTAAAAGTCCTTCAGTTCCGAAATTGTAATATTCTAGTTATTTATAGAATTAATCCCTGTGCCGATTTTACGACAATTGAAAGACGTCATAATTTTACACGGTGGAATTATAATTTAAAAGAGCATTGAATAATTATAATAGCTCTATATTCCAGAGTATTCTATTGTTATTTTTGTATTTTATTTGTATTGTATTTATTTAGTAATATGGTAAAGAATTTTAATGCAAACGTTACTGTGTAATATATTGCATAATAAATAATATATACAATTTTACAAAATAATTGTACAAAGTAGAATTATAGTTAACACGTGCAACGAATACTTACGAATACGCAAGTAACGACAGTGTCCAATCATGGTTCCTAATAATGTTTACCTGAGTCCCAAAGCGATACCTTGACCGTACAAATCGGCACGAACCGAAAAGCGAAGAACGATATTAGCGAAACAATATTTATTATCTTCTCTTCAAATAACTCCTGATGGACAAGGACAAGGACAAGAGAAAAAATTAGGAGGTTCGTAAATCTTCACCGTGACTAGCTTTCTGCCAGTAAAAATTCTTGTGAATCCGTGGAATAACGGCAATAATAAGAGTTAGAACGTCGTTTTAAAGTAAAGTAATCATCTTGAATGGCTCGTTGCTTGTTTAGGACGGAAGACTGTCGAGCAAACTGTCGACCAACGCGGCGTTTCCTTAAAGTCGTTGAAAATTACTGACCAATCGTCTGTTTGGACTGTGCAGGGCGTAAACGGGACAGTTATCCTAAAAACGAAGGACCCCATAAAGTGGCATAATGGACGAGCTTAAAATCATTTTGCTGCCATGACCGGACTAAATATCGTGTTTAACAGTGAAATACGGCCGGCCATGCCGGATGTAATGTAATAAAATGGTAATAAGTAGCTGCGGACACGTGCGCGTTAAATATCGTTCGGGGGTGGCGTCCGGTTTTAGAAAGTAGTAAATAATTGGATAGTCTGGTCATAGACTGTGATCATGCAATATTTTCTCTTTTCTTTTTTCTCTTTTCTTGCTTTCTTTTCTTTCTTAGACGGGACGATACTTCTATTATCGAAACGTTCAGGTGAATACATCGTCTAAATAATTAGTCCCTTTCTCATATTTTTCGGAAAATAGAAATTACGAGTAAAATATATTTTCTCTCCGTTTGTTATATTTTGAAAATATACATATCGGGTAAATTTGATTGCAACGTAACAAAATTTGAAGTAGCATTTACGTAATATTGCGATTATTAAATAATATCGACAGATAAACGTCCATTAAAATGTTCGCTATTGAAAATCACCTTCGACAATTAAAATTGTTTACCAATATATATCATTAAATTCCGGCAAAAATTACGTCTGCCAATTGATCATAGTATTTTTATTGAAAAACTGGCTTTTCGCTATCCAAAAATGCGGATATTCGAATATTCTACTGTTTCGATAATATAATGCAATGCAAATTAGAGAAGTGCAACACATAGATTTCCATTTTAAAATGTTGTTCATCGAGCTGCGAAACAGGTCTTATATCAACATCATATTGAATTCAGCAGAACGTGATGTAACATAATTCTTTTCGTTAATTCATTCGGTCTACACGAGTGTACATACTAATGACTTTTTGATAAAGCAAGTCTCGTAGAATATTTCCATATCCATCGATTGGTCGAAATTCAGCCGGGAAAATAGGCACCTCTCCAGTCAAAGGTTTTCGCGAAACACGAAATTATCGATGGATAAATACTCATTGGCGATTCTTGAATTCAGACTGGTTTGCATTGGAAATAATTTCCACGCTCTCAATGTTCTCGTATTATTATACGAGAGTTGGAGCAAAAATAATTGTGAAAGAGTTATATTTCGAAATGTTTTATTATATCCATGAATATGATCGTATTTTTAGTTATACATAAGCACACGTTCGAGGGAAAAGATGAAAATAATAGAATACTACTATAAATAAATCCTAACCTAACTGTTACAAAAAATTATTACACATTGCTACAAATCAATACAAATTTTTAATAATTTCGCTGTTGTTAGAGTAGACAGAAAATTGATATAGTCACGATATCTGTCATGCACACAATGGTTAAGTTCACATGCTACTGTTACTACAAATCGACCAAAGTGTCCGTATACTTACGAGTACACTGCATACTTTGACGCAAATGCTTACTTTTATTATCGTTCTTATCTTTTATCTCTAATTTCAGCCTTATCGGCCTAGAAATAGATTTGGCTTACAATTCCTTTCATTTATCCTTCCATACTTAACGTATCTACCTTACCATTTCTCCTTAGTTAACAAATTGCTTATTTACTTAATCTATTCTGTTCTGTGTCTACTTTATTACTACTTAAACCTATCCTTGGTTTTCTTCGTCTCTCTTTTTCTTTTACAAATCCCAATTTACTGTTTCTTCGCAGTATCTTCCACACCCCCACTTTTTCCAGATTGCCTCTCAGTATCTCCACCCATCTTGTGCATTCAAATCGTATACATTGCCTACGTTCGAGTTCGTGCACCTATAAAGTTAATTAAACAGTTTGAATAGATTTCATCCACTTTTGCATCTCTGCAATGTTAAATTTTCGTTGAGTAAATGCACAGAAATTTGCAATCCAATTATCAGCGGTGGTGCACGTTCGCTGAAGAACGATGCAACGAACTAAAGGATAAAGATGGAAAAATAACCAGACACTTTTATTGCGTGGAAAGATAGGAAAGGAAGGTAAAGAAAGTGGCAATCATTCCATCAGCGACTTCTTGCCGAAAGGTTGGTGAACCACGCAATGTACAGGGTATTTATCGAGTTGCCATTAATAGTCGTGAAACACGATGTCGCGCGCACAGTTGCTTGTGCTTGAGTGGAGGCCACTTAAGAAGGCTGAGAGAAACAAGCCTCGGCAAGGTGCAAGGATATACGAAAGACGATGATCGCCAGCAGCTGTTGATGCTCGGAAGAGGACGATAGTGGGTCTAGTTCCCTCGTACGACGAGAACCGAAGTGTTAACGACAAGCTGCTAACACGGTAGACGATAAGGGATGTGGGAGGGTGGTTTTCGAGCGCGATCCACTTGGAGAACTGGAAAACTTTCAGGCGGTTCGACAAAAAGTTGACTCGTTAAATATGAAAACCGGAAGACAACGAGAGACGTTGTACTTCGGAAGAAGAGGCGCTTCTCTATTCTTGGTCCAGGAAGCATTCGAGAGGGTGACATGAGGATAAAAAACGAACCAGGATGCGGCGAATGTTTCTTTTTTGGTTTCGCGGATGGTTAGAAGGATACTGTGAATATTTCTGAATTATGATTACGTTTTTTATTTCTCAATTTATTATTTACCACGTTACTTATTTATTGCATGTTATTTATTTCTAGAACTATATCGTTATTTTATTACAGGTGTTTCATGTCTATCCTTCGTTCAGGAGGCGTCGAGAAGGGTAGAATTAACACTGAAGCTACCGATAGTTAGCACGAAGCTATTTCTACCAAAACCAGTCAAAATGACTGGTCCTTAAAAAATACGTAATAATAGAATATTTTTATATTTATTGATTTATTGCTTCCTTACAGAAGCAATTCCATGTTATGTAGTACATTTTTGATATCATTAATCAATCTGCGACCATGATCCTTAAACAAGGATTGGCACATTTATAAAATTGTAGAACCAGTCATTTTGACTGGTGTGGTATTTCTAGTGTTAGCATCTAGCGATCTAGCGATCGATCCGGAATTTTCCTGATATCTGGTATCATCATATTGAATGATACGCAGTAAAAATTTTAAAAACGTGTGGGAAGTTGTACAAAAAGAGGAAACTGGTTAATTGGGGTTCGATAAACAGATTGCAAGACCCTTTTACACTTTGACAAGTACCAGTCATTTTGACTGATATTGGTGTAAGTAGCCTTGACACAAAATTATTTTAAATTTGAATACATAAAAAACAAAATAAAATTCATTTTATTATTCTTTTAGTTATCGTTGCGAAGATCATTATATCATTGCGGGGAAGAAATATAACATGAAGTATGAATTTTAAGATAAAATTGTAAAACCAATCAATTCGACTGGTGTGGTAGTTCTAGTGTTAAGGAGTATCTTTCTCCTCAAAATTAAATTACTATACATTCCTATCCATTATTCCGCGTGCTGTGTACCGCGTATTTCATATCGCATGTAATCGTTAATTCAAACAAATTTAAGAAATCATCCTTGTCTTCCTTGGAAACCATTAATAACTGTATTTAGATATCTGTGCATGCTATAAACACGGGAAGAAACGTAACGTTACATCGTCAGTCATAAACCCCTTAACAACACGTGTCGCGCTATCAATTACTATACAGAAGAATTCCAATACAAAGTGGATGATCGACTAAACACAACAGGAAGATGCAAGAGGAGCGGAGGGAGAATACGAACGTGGAAGTAGAGAAGAAAAAATCGTTAGATGGTTTTCTAGTATCGGACAGCGTTGTCGGTTTTAATGGCAGCTGAACCACTCCCATAGGCCGCGAGAGTACCTGAAATATCGATCTAGACTGGGAACATCTTGAATTCTGGTACCCAGGTAGAGGCATCGTGTACACCGATTCCGAGCGGGCAGACGATAAGACTTCCTTCTGCTTCATCCTCTCTTTCCCTCTTTAGGTAGTTGGTCCTGGTCCCGGGGATCCGTGGTCGGTGTGCATCAACATCTCATCGGCCAGCCTCTCTTCCATGCTCGCTCTCTCAAGTGGGCCAATGTGAACGGGGCTTTGTGATGGCATAACGAGCGTAGAGAGCCTCTCCCATGCCCCGTGTAATCTGGTCTTCGGGTAATTGTACGTTATACGTCCGGAGAGAGAGGCTAGCGAGAGTTTGCGAAAAATCGCGGCTCATTCGGGTACAGTCAGAAGTCCTTCCTCTCCGATGTGGTACTCGAAGAAGACGAAGAGAACGACGATGAAGAATAGAGAGAGAGAGACAGACAAACAGACAGAAAGAGAGAAGGACAAGAGAGGATCTCGAGGAGAAAAGCTGCAAGGAAGAAGGCAACTACGAAGGACGATGAAGAAGAGGAAGAAGATGAAACGAAGGAAAAGGAAGAATATACGTACAGCGAAGAGGTAAGAGAGAAGCAAGAGGGGAAGCTGGTGGAAGAGGTGTATAGGAAGAGAAGGGAGAATGGAGAATGGAGAAGGAGAGAACAGTGTGTGAGAATGCTATCAGTGGACTCTTCTCGACCCGAGGACCACACCGCGAGACCACCGTGCGTGCCTTCGCCTCTCTTCGCCAATATATCCGTGATCAAACATCGAAGCGAGTGGGTAAATACGTGAGTTACTACGATCGGACCAATTTTCTTACTGTCTCGCTCGGGCCCAAATTGGAACAGTTACCGGGAACGTCACGTCGACGTTTCTTATCGGGCTGCTCGCGTCCATTGGGTTTTAGTCATCCTAGGAGCACAAACGCCGGAGAACACGAACCAGGGAGACGGATCGATGTTATAGTAAATTCTGTACGATGTGAAACAGGTTGAAATTTACGAGGGGCAAATTTCACGTGGCTACGCGATCAACGACGCGTTCGATGCGCTCGTTGGCTCTCTGATTTCAATCGCCGGATGGTTGAATTGGAGGGTGAGATAGAGTAGGGTTGGTGTCATTGATATAGGTTTGTAAATACGGGGGTGGGTTGCTCCAATTTGATTGATCTTATGAGATTTCGATTCACGAATCGTTCTTTATTTATTTTTCAGTTACTAACAGCATTGCAATGTATTTAGTAACGTGGTACGTTGTTTAAGAATGATAGAGGATCTTTCGTATCTGATTTTGGAAAGTTTTTATCTCAATTTTCTAGCAATGGTTTGTTCTGACTAGATTTTTATCGTTCTGTCTAAATATCTGTAAATGATATAATTTTCTTGATGTAATCTTTACATATCTTTTCCTTGACTCGGTTTTCTCAGTTAGCATCATTATTATAGCTTAAAACATTGTTTAAAAATGTCACAGGCTCACTGCCAGAATATTTCTAAAGATACGTGCTACATAAGTCAAATATTCTACAGCAGATCGTTGCACGTGATTCGTTTCGAAAGAATCCGACTTTATTTTTGTTGTATAAATTCCGTGAAAACATCCGGGATTAAATGTCGTAGCAGATAACTACATGCGTGAAATACCGGAGACCGTGTCATTTTTCTTACCGCTTTTTCTCCATTCTTGCTTTAGTCTCTCTATAAATCAAATTCGCAAAGTAGAACAACTCTATAATACTAAAAGTCAACGTAGAATTCTTCCGGCTTGAATCAGCTTCCCTCGTTAGGGCGCACGTAATGCTAATCTTCGAACGTGACGCTTCTGAAAAAGAAACCACAGGAAATCGTAAAACATCACGACAATGGAGCCGGATTACGTTTATGAGACATCGCTAAAATTATTCTTAGTACTCTGAAGTATTTTTCACTCACAACTATTAAAAATGTTTCCATCCAAGTATAACAGATACAATAACGTGCAAATTATTTTTCCAGCCGCTGTACCTTTACTACTTATCTATAAATCTGCCAACAAATGTAATCCACAGATTGAGAATTACATCCGCGAGTTATCCCGCAACCATCCCCTATGAAGTAGTCCACAATTTTATAAATTTAATCCACGTTTGATCCTTGATTTCAACAAAATAAACTCTGTCAAACTAGCCCGCAGATAACAAATACGGCCCACAACAACCACAAACGTGCAAACAGTTCGATAAAAGCTTCTAACTGCTCCTAAATCTCTTGGATCACAGTTGATTTTCATCTCCCGAGGGCGTTTTCCTAAGCGATAGCAGACACCAACTTGCTCGACTCGTTAGCAAAGGCGCGGCAATCGATCAGAGCTTGGTATCCATCGGATACAAAGAAGATACAAAGAGCCGCGAGCCTTAGTTAATAAAATACACCGTTAGCAGGAAACATAAACGTCGCTTTTACCCGCGTATCGGGTCCTCTTTGTAAACCTCTCTCGTGTGCTCGATCTAGGAACATCGCAATAACCTCTCTCTCTCTCTCTCTCTCATTCTCTCTCTCTCTCTCTCATTCTCTCTCTTTCTCCCTCTTCCTGCCTCGTGGACACTCTGGTTTCCCGGCAAGAACCACTCGTCCAATTACTGATTAACGATCTCGCCTCCGTAGGAAATAATTATAAAAGTTCGAAGAATTCCACTTAACCCTAGGGGCGCATTGCGCGACACCGATGAAAGAAGAGGATCAACACAACCCTTTCCCCCTTCGTTCTCTCGGTTCATCGAGGCCTCAAGGTACGATCCCGACCTACGACCCTTCAGGCAAAGGTTTATACGTCGGTTTCGATCGACAAGCGGCACCCATGAGGCGATAAATCGCGTCGAAACCACCGTCCTGGCTGATACCTCAGTTCCTCTCTGATGGTCCTGTGATCATACACGGCGTGGCTCGTTTAATGATGTGACGAGGAACGTGCGCCAGCCACGAAGAGGAACGCCACGCCGAACCAGAAACGTGTCTTCGGTTTGCCGAATGTACCGAAGCTTATCCCCCTTGGTTTCCGGGAGAGAAGCGAGTTCGCAGATGGGGTAGCATCTCCCGTGGCCCGTTCGATTCAGATGGAAACGCGTCGGTGATAAATTATCGTAAGGTGCGAAGTATCATATTTTATGCGCGGCATCCTCGACGTCTACCCTCCGACGTTTCGCACTTCCTCCTTAGGAGAGGCGCGCGTTATATTTGTTTTTGATTTTTTGCGGTTTTTTCGTCTTTTATGGGTAGTGGTTATAACTTTCTGAGAGTTTGGTTTGCGCTGCTTTATGAGATTCGATCGAGTATAAGATGAAACGTTCCGAGAATGATTTGGTAGTTGAAATAGAGATAAGATGTTGATATCATGATTACTGATGATTAGAGCGTAGTAGAACTTTTATTGAAAGAGACAGAATTAATTTGTTAAACATCGTTGAAATTACCAAGAACGTACTGCTGTAAATTTATGAGATTCCTGTAAATTGTTCATTTTAACCACCCTATTGTTAAATTGTTATATCCAGAATTAAATTAATAGGATTCTTTAGATGAATTTCATTTCCTTGGCTTGATGTTATTTTTATGTTTAGTATAGACAAAAGGGAATATACGATAGGAATGGAAGATTGTATAAATTTTTGAAGAAATTTAGTACGATGTGTTTATTTTTATCGATAAATTAATTCATTTAATTTAATAAACAGTTTCTTTACCGAGATAACAAACATCGATCGTTTGCATTCATGTAGGAAGTAGATGTGAATTCTCTGAGGAACTTTCCAAGATTTTCACTTGGAGATAAACATCGTAGCATATCCTGTATCGTTGAACGTGATCCAGAGAGGATTGTAATATTGGACGATTTTACAGAACGAATCAAGTTTTAACATTATTATTCTGGGAGAGGATATTGGTAAAAGCAGTATTAAAATAGAAAAAGAAATTATTTGGTTATCTTAATAAAGAAAAAAGTGACTGGGTATTTCCCATTCCACACGAAGATCTCTATTCATCACCACGATATCCTGTTTTAGAATTTAAACGAGCAATCGCCGCGCGAATGAAAAATATGGTCGCGAGCTGCATGAAAGTTCGCGCGAAAGCAATTACGGAATCATGACTGAAAGCGGACGTATTGAACATCAAGAACGCTGTGGCATACTAAATAACCCATACAGATAATCAAAGTGTCAAAACATTATCAAGATCCGATCTCGAACTCTTACGAAATCTTAAACAACACATGGAGTGGCAGAAACGTTTCAACAGCTACGCTATTGATTGTTTTAAATATTCCAATCATATAATGCAATAAACAATACGTACCTAGACATGAGAATTGATCAGAATTTTAAGAGATATGAGATCAACGATGGTTATAGATTATTCCCTTTCTTGCTTTTTTAAATATGAAATGTTCGATTGAAGAACTCTTATTTTTAGAATTTGAAGTTTTTAATCTTGAAATTATTCACAAATACGAGTCAACAGCGAAGACGATGACTCGTTTAAACGACCGTGCCAATCTACATTTCAAATATTCTAATTAAAAATATATAAAATTGATCATAGACTTTCGGAAGAGTTAAATTTCGTCATTTAAATAATTCGCAACGTCCAACCATAAATCAGCATTCATTTTAATCACCATGGCTGTGTATCTTTGTGACAAATTATGACAAAATATTTCTAATTATTTAAAATATTCCGATTGCATGTATCAGTGTAACGATCAGTCACAATCTCGGAGCTCATAAAATCAACAGAATTTAAATACCGTTCATTTCTCGAGCTTTACAACATCGAACAAGGCCTCGATCTCGAGAGCCGGTAATTTTCACCATCCGAAATTCTTAACCTTTAAATCATTCGTGACTCGCAACCATGAAACAGTATTCGTTAAAAGCGGTGATTCGAAAGAATCGTTTCGCTCGAAAAATGGCCAGAAGTCACCGATCCTTTCATTCGGACTCATCATCAGGCCGCTAGTTAGTCAAACACGGCATCAGCCGTCTCTTCTACATGTAAGCAGAAGCGGCGCGAGCAACTTTACACCCCGGAATTATATACGAAAATTTCATCGTTCGGTAGATATTCGTGGAGCACGCGTGCAACCAGGCGGCAAATTAACCAGAGTCCATAAAAACCGGTTCGATATCCTGCCCTGTGGAGACCTTACTCGCAAACAAAGTTGGACAGAGTACAGTAAGCGAGAGGCCAGCCAGGCCACGAACCGATTCCGGGCTCTGCACGTACGATTGCAAATCAACGTTCGCGCGGATCTGGCCAGGCGTTTTCCGCGCACGTACAACACGCGTTTCCTTTTACGTGGCTCACCAGCTTCGCTCCGACGTATCGCGTGTATACATTCGTGCGAACACGCACAAACATTCTTACCACCCTTGCGTGTTTATACAGGGTGTGCTGAAACTAGCTGTATAATTGCCCACGGGCTGGCTGATTCTGTGATTATTCGTGAGATCGTATTTCCGATTAGATTGTATTTTTAATATTATTGTTAGAATTTAGGTTCTAGTTACTAAGAGGAGATGTAATTCGGGAAAATATATTACCTTCTCCATACAATTTCTTGCATCATTTTCCGTATATTTATTTATTTATTTAAGTCGCGAATAAGTGGTTCGTAGAGCAATTCTTTGGCATAATTCCTTTATTCGTAGAGTTACTAACTTGTATTCTCGCGAAAGAATAGGTCGAATGTATGGAAAATAATCTCTTTCCTGTGGAGTTTGCTTATCAGGGGAATTGAGAGCTGGAAATTTGTGGAGTATACATTTGCTATATATTATAGAACAGTGTCTTGTCAATTGTCCACTTACATCGGAATTAATAAAATTGTCCAAAATTCACGCCTACTTGACAATTCGTCTCTTCGATTAAAATTCGTTCTAATTCCATTTCTCAAAAAATGTAATTAGCCGACCCACATTATGTGTCACTGGCGAAAAGATTACGAATTCACGATGGCACGATGCAAATTCTAAATAGGATCTAATATCATTGCGAGAAAGCAACAGTTCTTTCTAGCCCTTGCTCCACAAAGTAGCATCGAACTCGGTTTCCTCGGTTTACGAGTCATTGAGGATAGAACAAACAGTTCGGAACCAGAACGACGAAGCATCTGATCGAAATTTTTTCCAAAATCGAAGGATCATTTAGAAATTTCCCATTCCACGCTTTCGACTTGCCTTCTCCCGCAACAGAATAACCCCGTAACCCATTGCACCACCACTTACGGAACACCCTGTATACGTGCCTCTGTACGCAGGCTGGCGGAACCCGCGCGCCAATCTTAATACCGTCATTTTTCGGATTCACCGATAATTCCGGGCAGATAGTCTCACGAAGATAAGGCAAGAACCTCCACGCAGGTGCCTCGCGGCTGATTCTCTGTTGGAGGGATTGGGGGTGGCAGGACACGGACTTCTCGTCCGCCGTTGCATGAACAAGAATCGCTGCTTACGAAACGAAAGGGAGAGCGTAGAACTACGAATAAAACGGAGATAGAGACAGATAGATGGATAGATAGATAGATAGATAGATAGATACAGAGAGAGAGAGAGAGAGAGAAAGAGAGAGAGAGCGAGGTTAAGGTGAATCTGAAGGGAAGACAACAAGCACAGCGTATAGTCCGTATCCCTTTGTTCGACGCGTGGCAAGATAAATTCAGCTAATAAATGACCGGGGGCTATTTACCGTGGCGGTAGCGCCTCGTTATCCGGCTCAGACTCGTATATATACGCTCGCACACAGTCTCATCGTGTTTTGCAGCATTTTGAGCACGGCTCAGTATCGGTAAGAGGCCGATAAATCTTGGTGCTGGACTCCTCCAGGCTCTCTCTCTCTCTCTCTCTCTCTCACTCACTCTCTCCTTTCTTCTAAAGTCATCCCTGGTCTCCGTGAGATGTTGTTCGTTCATGCTCTCTCCTCTCTGGATAGACTTCACCCCTCTGTGTCTTAGCTCCGATCGTTTGCTTTCTTGAATCTTCCTCCTTCTATGAATGGCATTTTTCGAATAACCGAGACTATATCAGCTTGTAAGTATCCAAACTGTTTGCGGTGGATCGGTTGTAATAATTAACAAGTGAATTTTGTTAACACTTTGACTGCCACGCCAAAATCACATGTTTCGCTGAGGGTGCCACGGGAATATTTTTATTATTGAAAGCATATAATGGCAAAATAACAATAAATTGATGATGTAAGACAACATTCTTCCCCAATGGACCGTTTATCTTATTGCTGATCACGGGTGACCACCGTGGCGCCTTGGTAACAGTTGATAGCGACATATTATAACAAGGCTTCGTTTATTTCAACAAACCATTCGCATTCGTTATTTCGTCGTAAGCAAAACGTCCAGAGTATATTGTTGAAACGTGTAGAAGATATTAGTAAACAGTATTTGCTCATTCTATATACAGGGTGGTTGGTAACTGGTGGTACAAGCGGAAAGGGGGTGATTCTACGCGAAAAAGAAGTCGAAAATATAGAATAAAAATTTTTCGTTTGAGGCTTTGTTTTCGAGAAAATCGACTTTGAATTTTTGCTCGGTACGCGTGCACTTTATTACGTCTCGTTATAACGGATCTCACTGCAGATTTTTAAAAAAATTAAAAAAAAAGAAATTAAAAAAAAAATTTTTATTCTATATTTTCGACTTCTTTTTTCGCGTAGAATCACCCCCTTTCCGCTTGTACCACCAGTTACCAACCACTCTGTATAATAGTAAGGTATGCTCGCACTTCTAACTGCAATTATATGATTATAAAGCAGCATTTACGATTATTTTCTAAGGTGTATTTATAATAATATTCGTAGATTAGCTCTCAAAGATATGGATGCAAACACAGTGCACTGTTAGGTGCAAGATTTGTTCTCATTTTTTTTTTTTTATTGATGTTCTAATAAAAATAATTTTTTTTATTGATGTTCTAATAATAAATAAAATGTTTAATTGTTCAATGGGGCACTTTTTATTTCAAAGTATCTTCTATTTATCGGTTATATTCAAAAAGCCTTAACTGTCAATTTTCATTCAATTTTTACAATCGTAAAAAGTTCATGCGCTCCGCTCACCAATGACAACGTGGCAGTCAAAGTGTTAAAGGACTCTTGTAGAAGAGGAATTTTTAAATGCGTTAAACAATCACGCATACGTATATAGGAAGTTCGTAGCGTTTTTGCCAAGAGCTATCAAATAACGAAAAGGTTAATAGAATTAGCGTTCTAGTTCGATAATAGGTGATATCGAAGGGGAAGATGGAAAATTAGTTAGCCAAGTAAAGGTCTTTTCTTTTCAAAAGTGTAGGTACGAGACGTTTAATGCAAGCATATATGTAGTAAAAAATTAGTATAAAGCGTTAACGATCAATAATAAATACTAAAGATGATTCCGCTATTTACATCTTAAATATCTCATAGCTTCCACGTACGAGACAACCGTGTCTTACTGTAGCGCTAAAGAAACTTCAAAATGTTCCATATAATAAAAGAAATATGTTCACAATATGTATCTACAAGTATTGGAATACTTTTTATGGCGCTACTGTGTCTACGACGATTATAAAGAATGACATCATTGCAGTTTGATTTACCTCGAATTCTACGATTAAAATACATCTTGCCAGTCCAACCAATTGCCCTAATACTCTTAATCCTTAGCGTATATAAAAAGAAAGCTCATCGCTTGCAATGCTGCGATAGAAACTATTAAAATACATCATGTCAGAAATAAGCAAGTGCCCCAATACTTTTGATCGTCAGCGTATATAAGACTCAAGAATCGCGCTATAATGGACAATATCGGTGCTCGGAGTATGTAGCTTCCAGCCTTTTCCAGCTAGTGGTCAACCAAAGTACAAAACTGCACACGCGACCATGCACACACACATGTGCAACGTAGAAGTAAAGAAAGTACTGTTATGTGCGGTACTTACGAGGGCGGGTGGGTCCTCGTCGTGAGGACTAAGCCCGCTATCGCAAGATCAGCGTCCGTCTTAATTATCGCCCTTACTATCCTCCTCGAACATCCTACGTCTGTCTCATTCGCTCTTACACTCTTCTCAGGCCGTTGTATCGCTTCGATGGAAGCGAAGCAACTCTCTGCGCTCAGAACCGTTTCGCTTCGTCGTTCTCCACGTTGGCGATCTCACGATGGTTCTCTTCTACCTTCTTCCCCACGAAGAAGCAACCTTCGTCTGCAACGCGCACCTTCAGCCGGTAGGACAATATCTCCGGCACCGGGCTGCGATACATCAGCTTGTTGCGAAGCGTGATAGGGCGAGGTGGATGGAATTCGGAAAAATCCGCGTGGAACATCCGCAGGGAGAAAACGGAGGCGATCCCAGGTGGTTGTGTCGTGTCGCGTTGTGTAGTGGATTCTAGATAAAGCGAGGTTTGCGCGGTCGAGGGAACCTTCCCAGGGAAAGGACAACGGTTATCTCGTGCTTATGATCCGCTCGTCGCGCGTTGATAAAACCAACCGCGGCCTGAATGGGAATCGGTGGCCGGCCAACGTTTTACGTTTCCTTGGACGATAGCCCAGTCCGCAAATTTGCTCGGTGATAAGCACCTTCTGTTTGAGCTGCGCGCTGATAAGACGATGTAGGAGGGGAGAGTTTGAGTCGGTTTTAGTCGCAGAGGACATGTTTGCAATCGTTTGTGGCTTGATTATTTCGTTGTGTACATCGTTCATTGGTTTTATACTTCTATTTGTTTTATTTTATTTTATATTCTACTTTATTGTATCTTACATTTATGTTTATCTATATATATTTTTTCATCGTGTTGACTGTTTGAAATCGAGTATAATATCTATTTAAAGATATTTAAAAGGAAGAGAGATATTATTCTCTGAAATAGATTCGATTATAATAAATCAGAGGTAAGATTCAGTGCGAATAAATGTCTGTTCTGAATATATAAACATCCCGAATATTCCTCGTTCGTGAAAATTAGGACTCTTGCAGGAAACGATTAAAAATTTGTAAGAGTTATTATCCTATTTGAAACCTCAAAGTTAGATCCACATATTCGATATTATGAAAAAAAACTCATTAATTATGTACAATAAAATGAAATCCATCTTTTCTTTGTACTTATTTCCATATTATTATCTCCGCATTTCTATTATAAGCTGTATCTTTATTCAGCTTCCACTTCGTAAAAAATACAAAATTGCATAAGTATTCACTATTTAATGATCTGGGTCTATTATCAAATTTCGCCTCATCACCATCGGATACGTCAATTTTTCAGAAATAAACCTCCACTTCTTCGATCAATAAAAGTTTCACCAATCAACAACAAATATTTGATATCCTTTACTGGCGCATCCACCCAGAATACCACGAAGCCATCGAATACGACGAACGATTTGGACTGTAACTTTTGCGAGTTTCACCGTGATTCTCTGCCACTTCAGTGAACAATCTCCAGTATAAACGTTGAGAAAAGAGGGTGGAGCACTATCGTAATCCAGTGAAATAGTATAGCACCTGCCCATTAACCGGGCCCATTCGCAATCGGAGAATTCCTGCGTTTAGGTAATTCGAACCGCACAACAGAGTCTGCGGCTTAAATATCTCGTGTCAGGCGGTTTGAACTGGCCATTCCCGAGACCGCGAACCGCCGCAAGTATTTATCCAAATTACACGACGACCGTGCCGGAATGTAGCTCCGTCTGCGACCCTCTCTGTGCGAAACGTTCCCCTTTCGATCGTTTTATCGGAGAAGGCGACACAAGAAGAAGAATCAAATTCAACGAGCAGTAGCTCACGAAAACAGTTGAACATTTGCAGAACACGTTTCATGAATATATCATTATACGCATGTTATACGAAACGCATTCTGCAAGTTCATTAATACCGTAACGAGATATCGTAATTATCATGATTTATACGTATGCATTTACAGGTATATTATTCCATTGTTCTGTGCTTAATGGATTAATTTCAACAATAATAAAAAATGATTCTATGGTTATTCTCTCAGTTTGTACTGTTCAATGTTCGATATATCGACCTATTGGCTATAGTTTCTGTACTGTTGATACGAATAAATGATTTCGAGGATTTCTTTGTTAATGTCCGATAGGCCAGGTATATTCGATCATTAAACTAGGATTTCCATGCATCAATGGGAGAATTAAAAATATAGAAATACAGAGAAGAAATACAGAAATGTAAAACATATGGAATACCTAAAATATAATACTCTCCGTAATATTTCCTATGTAAAAACTATATTCTCTAAAGATTATATTTTTTAAATATCTGCGTAAAAACATAAATCTGCACAAATATTCCCAGCCTACTCGTTACAATACTATTGAATACTATTGAAATTCCAGAATGGTTTATACAACGCATACGACACATCCGTAGAAGTAACCTACGATAAAGTGTCCAAATACTTTCGCCAGCCATTGTAGAAGAAACAGAAGGAAAGATAAAACGAAACCCAAAAAGAGCACGAAAAGAGTACGAGAGAGGGCAGGTCGTTTTAATAATTCACACGGCAGCCGATACGGCCGCGGAAAATAAAGATGTAGGCCCAGGACGGCCATTTTTCCTCGTTAATTGAAGCAAGCAAACCCTTTTGCTTGGTAGATCACGATAAGCTTCGAGATCCACCAACCAAACAACGGCGAACAGGGCCCTGGTTTGTGTAGAGGAGCGGCTTCTTCGTTCGCCTTCCTCTACCGTGTACAGGCTGCTTCCTGTCCGCTAACCATTTCTCTTTCCACCGTGTACGAATACACATCCTCGTGCATTGTGCACACGATAATGACGAAGAACGGGGGAAGAAAATTATCTATTATCCCTCGGGGGAGGAGTAAACCGATCTTCGACAGGACTGGACCAACCGAAGTAGGAGAACCAACTGGGTATCCCTTCTCCTATATATATAGAAATATAGAAATATAATATATATGATGAAAGGACATTGGGGCCTTTTTTGTGGAATTTTTGGGAAGACCCCCAATACTTTAGTCTAGACTTTTCATTATAGCTGTACTTAAATAATAGAACTTAGAAGTAGTTGTTTATTATTTAATCCGATTAGGTGTGCCCGAGATTTATAACGATAGGTTTGGGCTCGAAGTGATATAACGGGTCGCTAAACATAGCCACGGTCGTGGAATGGACGTTTTTACCTAACAAAGGTATGAAGTAATTGCATAGCTCTCCTTAAAAATATAGTTTACCGGAGGGGTACAGAGAGATACGGAGAAGAGTATATAAGTACAGTTCAACCTGGACTGAGAGGACTAGTTGAGTTCTGTGTACAAGTAAGTTGAGTTACACTTGAATTGTAGACAAGTAAGTTCAGTTCGACTTAGACTTTGGAAGAAAACGCATTCGCTATGCCGTTGACCGTGGATTCGTCATTGAACCTAAGATCATTGCCATTAGCATCTGGAGTATCTAATCGCCACAGTTACTTGTCAAATTCTGTAATAATCATATTGGTACTCGTAAATATCATCTATATGGTATAACAACAATGGCTAATCCAAATGAAGACATGTACAGGGTGGTTGGTAACTGGTGGTACAAGCGGAAAGGCGGTGATTCTACGCAAAAAAAGAAGTCGAATATATAGAATAAAAATTTTTTTTTAATTTTTTTTTTTAATTTTTTCATCGAGACAACGATCTACGGAAAATTCAAAGTCGATTTTCTCGAAAACAAAGCCTCAAACGAAAAATTTTTATTCTATATTTTCGACTTCTTTTTTCGCGTAGAATCACTCCCTTTCCGCTTGTACCACCAGTTACCAACCACCCTGTATATATAAAATGATTTTTATTGGGTGATCGTGGCACTTGGAGTGTGGGATAACTGCACGTAATTATCGGTGGTTATCGATATTATAAAAGTAGTGCGGGTATCGCGATACGTGTAACTAGCTCGTTAAAATTAGATCGGGAGGTGGTTATAAGTAAAATGTGGAAGTTTTTATCGTGGAATTTGTCAGATAATCGGCGATTTATCGGGGAACGTGGTGTGTAACAAAAATAAACTTAGTTTGGAGAAGTCTAATCGAATGTTCGCTAGTATCGCGCGGAGTTGGAATTTAATGGCAAGATATAATTTTCGGGTTAGGAAATGGCTAAGATACTACGGACGCTACAGGTGTATCGCAATATAAGCTTGCGTGTTTAAACCTTCTTTACCAAGAAGTTCGAGACTTTATTCTACCGATGGAACAAGACTTTCGTACTTCCTTCGTCATTTTTTGATCAATCTTCGATTCAAAATATTCCAGAAAAACTACTTTATATTATATATAAATCTATATTGTTAGATGTCTATCGTCAAGAAATTGTTATTTCTAGCTTCGTTACGTTAACTAGGCAATTAAATATTCCTCCCACCATTAATTGCTCTCTTTATTCAATTAACTTCTACTTACACCTTTAATACTAATTATTCCACATAATTCCAAGAGTCAATACCACTAGCATTCTGCGTCAAATTTTCTCATATAAACACCGCTGCATTAAGCTCCATCCCAAAGTTTCTCTGGCAAAATCTACACAGTCTTAACATAATATGTAGCTCGAAGTTTCCGGATACGTCACGCCGCGGAACAGAAACAAATGTTGACACTATGATGCAAAGACGGGATATTAAATGAGACGATGGCGAACAGATGTTCAAGTTTACTTCGTGGTTGGTCCCTTTGATCGATATAATCCGCGATTCGTACGCGGTATCGCATGCTTTCATCGGATTAAGTAGAAGCGCAGATAGATAGCCACGTGCAGTCGATGACAAAAGCTGCGAATCGTACCGTTTCATCTTGGCGTCCACTTTCGACAAGAAATCACCGACACGTGAGTGGCGATTAATTAACGGGCTCGTTCGCTCGTCAACCTCAATTAGGGCAATTAATTCGTCTCGTTAAGTCGTGCGCCGTTGCGTGTATTTGCATCGTGTGTTTCTTTTCGAAAATGAGAGTAAGCTGGCTTATGCAATTTGCGAAATCTCGGCGATCGCTGTTCTTTATGGTATATCATACGTATTTGTTTGTTCGTATTGATATTGCTCTTTATTTTCTTTATATCCCTTCCGTTCGATGAATTCTGTGCTCGTATTACACTGAATAAATATATCGTGAGGCAACATATGATTCGAACTCGTGAACTAACAGGGAAAAAAATCTGCGCTATTTCTAGTAAAGAAATCTCGCTTTTAATACAAACAGTCGATTGAAGTAGCTCTGCCTAAATCTACAGATCCATAACACTTCGATGGAAGATCCAGATCCATTTTATGATTTTTATTTTTTTTCCTATTATTATACTGTGACATTCTACTACCACTATCATCGCTATCTATTGTAGTACAGTGAATAATGTATTTGTATTATAAAATCAGTGGATGGGGAAGTAAAATGTTTAGTTTTAATCCTTGTATTCCTAATAGATTCCAACGAAAGGTTGAGATTACATTAATTTTCAGGATATTCAATTTTAGTTTGCCTTCTAGGTTTTATACGATAATGACTATTAGTGGTTATTAAACGATTAGACGCCACAATACCAATTGAGAATTGAATAAACATTTGTACATTGTTCGCAAGTTATAATATAATCCCAAACATTCCATATTACTCACCCGATATCTACTCGTTGCAATTTTCACTTCTCCCAATCGTTCCATACCCTCAAACATTTCACGCTCATGACACAAATCTTGCCATGTTAGGTGTCACCAGGCATTCAAATCTCCCGTATACATTCGTATTGGAAAAATTGTTCCGTCTCCTTAATCACATTGATCACAGACGTTGGTGCATTTGTGACAAATTTAAACGCTCACGAATTTGCAAAGAAAGCACGTAATATCAGAAAATATGCAAGACATTCAAAGCAAAGCCGCGTAATAATATATAATTAGACGAAAGAAATTTCTATTCGGATCTCACTTTCCAATCATTTTGATAAACATCCGTGGTCCACTCATAACCAATACTTCAATAAAAACGTTCCATCTCCTCGAATCAACCCTCAGTCACTCGTCATACACCCTACAATACACCCTGACCTACATTCTAACCCCCTCACAAAATCAATCACATTCTATTTTCTCAATCAAAACGAGAGTCTTGTAATCAAGCATACTTTCTTCTAAAATCTGATTACGCAGATACATATCCATTATTCCTCATCCGGGCTATAATCAACTCTTCGTCTTCTCGATTTCTGAGGGGAGATAAAAAAACACGAATCGCTGCAGAGGATATTTTTCCAGGGTTAGTTCCAGGAACTTTGTCGTTGCACGTTTATCAGCGGATTCCTTCGAACGGCTGTTCGCACGGTTTGCTGCAGAACTTTAATTCAATCAGGAAGGATCGGAAGCTAGGAAGGGGTGTGCACTATGTGTAAGTGTGTCTGCACGAAATCGTGAACGCCACATAATTCCATCGTCGGGTATCGGCTTTACGAGAACTGTCTCGAACTCGTCTCACGAGTCGGCGATTCCCGACAGTCTGGAAAGTTGCGGTATTACGACGACCATTTTTCCTTTCAGCAACCAGCGACCAGCGACCAGCGACCAGCTCTGCGCGCCCTCCGTCTAGGATTAAAACCCGTCGAACAACCGACGAAAATAACGAAACTGTCTGGCTCCGCTTTGCGAACGCTCCAGCAACTGTGTCCTACGATGAGAAAGATTACGCGAGCGAGGATTACGCGAGATGTTTTGTTTTTTCCAATTATTTTTTAAGGGTTTCGTTTCCTACTGACTCCATTGTTGGCCCAACAAAACAACTTTTCGTAGCGGTTAATCGAATTTTGATCCTGTTAAAGGTTTATGAAATTGTTAGTGAGACAAGAAAAGTTAATTTGTCGTTTAAATTGCTGATATGTTGGATATGATAATTTCTTTATTTTGAAATATTTCGAGAGTGCTATCTTCTATATTTAGAATAAATTATATTGTGCTTGCATATATTGCAATTATAATTGACCAGAATCGAAATTAATTTATTATGTGGAAATATTGGGTTGGCAACTAAGTAATTGCTGATTTTGATAATACCATCTAATGACAATATCCGCAATCACTTAGTTGCCAACCCATTATTTAATTTTCATCTGACGAATTAACCGCTGTGAAATAATTTTATTAAAATTCATTTATAAATTATACCAAATATTTTCTGCAGGATATTTCTAGCTTAGCAAAGTATCCAAGTAATTTAATACCGCGTTTCAAATAATTCTTCTTGCACAGCTTTTTATCGTATCGTAACAGTATCAAGCTGTTCAAAGCAATCGAACTACCAGATGGAGACCTAGATAAAACGTGCACCTCGAATCGTATAATCGTTCCAAATCGGGAAGTTCAGGTCTTTTTACGAGGCCGAATTACACGATTCACGAATGTCGCTCGAAAACGGAAATCCCTTGTCGTCGCGCGGTGCTCGATGAAAGGCGTACGATATCGAATAACTCGGATTTTCCCAGATGGAATACGTTTTATGATTTATACTTATACCGTGCTCACGTCGTCGGTGAAGACGCGAAAACTGTGTTATTCGTCAGAAAATGTCTCTCCTCTGACAGACTCCTTCCAAATTAATGAAATAATATATCGGAGAAGATAGAACAAAGAATACTAAATCTCTAGTTCTATTTTATGTTCTATATCTTAGGTGATAAATTCCTTACCACGTAAAAAGACAAAATACAAATTATTCTGATTAAATCGCGTTTTTGCTTGAAATACTTTTTAATTATATCGGACTGTTACCATCTGTCATAGAGTCGAAACTGTTCTTGATTATGGATGCAAAGTGCGAAATAGTATGTATTTTGTCAAAGTTTATAAAATGTGAGACGTAAAATATCTTGTCATTTATCTGATGCTAACACGCTGAAATAAATCAATTAATTAAAAAATTAAGCGATTCGACCTAAACGCTATTTAATTTAAATTTATGATCGAAAGATACCAACTGAGGATTTATACAGTCCAAAGTACTTAAGTTTCGTGATTTGGTGTGCACGTGTTCTTGTTTATGTGTAAGTTTTATGGTTCTTCCTTGTAGCGTAAATGAAAGTCAGAAGGCATGCGGAAATCAAGATTTCTCGCTCTGGAAGAATTCTACTTACATTTCAAAGCTCATCGGTATTAAAAATTCTCTAATTTTCTACGTATCTCTAGCTTGCTTGACATTTCTTATTGCAAAATTTCTCCCGTCACTGAACTTTGGTCTCGGTTAAAAGAACGATTCCGCGTCAACTGTACTGTAGCCGATGTAAATTTTACGATTACTATAAATAAATTGCGAATCGACAAGATAACGCGGCCGACAGCGGAATAAAGAGAATACTCTCGAGCGTGAAATGATATTCAATGTAATAAAATTGTTCGAATACCCGTGAACAGCGGCACACCCGTCGAAACGGAGGAAGCAGACGAATGAAAAAATGAAACAGAGAGAAGCAGAGAGTATATATGCTTCCGTCACGGGTCACGAAAAAATGCTAATTCCATTCTGGCCAACGATTCCACCAGTTTAACACGCGATCGCTAATTTTTTTCTTTATTCCTTTTTTCTTTTCCCTTTTCACCGCGACACGTCTCTACGCCTTAACGATCGTAATATGCTAATGGCGGACATTTCAGAGGAAAACTTATAACGAGGCCGCTCGTATTGTATTTTATTGCGGTTTACCTTGTATCTGATTCTTCGATCAGATCGTTTCGCTTCATCGACAATAGAAATATGATGAAAAATATGTTGATTTACGCGGGAATTTTGAATAGGAGAAAAGATGAGAAGCATCGAACGTAGATAGTTAACTTTGCATGCTTTGAATGCTGATTTTGTTTACTGTATTCGAAAATAATTGTAGATAAAGAAGGTTCTTCAACTTTCTTTCAACCTTTCAACTTTATAATCTTAAATTACACGCCACCAAGTATTTTAACGAAGAATCTTTCTATATCCAAAATGTGAAACTAAAGAAAGAAAGGAGCAACGGGAGGAAAGAAAGAGAGAGAAGGGTGAAAATCCGGAAGAAAGGAAAAGCAGAGGGTTGGAAGCAGAACAGAAGGGAAGATACAGATCCACCAGCTGTTACGGTCCCATTTAGGAATCATAAAAACAGATTTGTATAAATTTAGTAACAACGATCGTAGCTTCCAAACAAATTTTTTTAATAAAAACGTATGTACATACGTACACGTATATATACGTAGATATTTGATATTTTGAAAACCTATTTCGATTAAACATATCGGAAAGCAATTTCAATCTATAGAATAAATTTAATATATATAGATTTTAGAAATAAATAAACAACGGATTAATATGAAAACTGTTATGTATTGATTTCTGTTGATATATTGATTATATATATATTGATTATATTGAATTCTATAATTCTATACCACTTTTCTCTTAACGCATTTCAATACCAAGTGACATTGAATTTCTACTCGTCCATTGCTACACATATTTACAATTTCAGAAAATTAAAGACCCCAAACGAGACTTTCATACTCTCATTTATTATTCAAAATATCAATGCAACAACCTTGGAAAATTGTCGCCTTCTTATCAATCTCACGCCATCGATACTCGTACAGTTGTTCCCCTCTACGGTTGTCTATCTCTAACAAATAGAAATCAACTTTTCTTCAAACAAACGGAGAAATATCATCCACCACATCAGCCGAATAAAATACCAAAAACCTCTCTCAGCCTCTCGTTTCCCAATAATTAAAAACCCTAAGAAACCTCTGTACTTTCAACTAAAATTCCAAACATTCTGAGACAATTTTCCTATCCTTGCCACTTTCGTGCCATCTTTAAAACTCCTCTTCGCGCAACAGTTTCTCTCTATATTCCTTCGAAATACCGGCATTCAATTCGCTGGATTTTCCTCGCGTAGCCGGACTACGCACACCGGCATATTGAAAACTGTATTTTTCCCCTCGCCGATCGGATCTTTGCCTAGGATATTCGCCAGGAAGAGACGCGTGTACGATCCCCTGTACCCAAGGAAACACAAGAACGACCTGGAACGTTGCTCTACACTTGGAAGAGGCACAATTGTCGGCGTATGCGCGCTATGCATACACAGCTGCATAAGAAAAGACGAGGACGAAGGGAGAGCGCGCGTGGAAAACGCCCTGATCCTTGATAAGAATCTCATTGTCGTGGGCTTGGACCTGTTGTGGAGGAACCTTTAACAGATCGTTGGCGAGAGGGGAAAGGGCGCGCCGACCGCATCGAGCAAATTGCAACTCTGTCGAAACTATCGGACCAAGCGGATCGCTGAGAGAAGAATGCGCGACACGATTGTTAGGGGTCTGGTTCGTTCCCGGGCACCTTTTCATCGTGTACGCCCCTGTCCTGGTGTAACCTCCTCCGCGATGATAACATCTCCTTAGACAAACGTAGCGCGACATCGTTTCTTCTTTTATTCTCTCTGTCTTTCCTTTGCTATCTGTTTATCTTCGTTCTTTTTCCCCTCGACACTCCCTGCTGTCGTCACTCTGTCACACCAACCCCCTTCTTTTCACCGTCTTGCTTTATTTTACGACCTCTTTGAATTTATCTGTGTCTTCTTCCTTTTCTGTTCTTTATCTCGCGGTATTTCCTAGATTGCTTAGATTCGTGAATGTATGTATCTGTATGCATAAAGGATCTCGTAGTTTAGTTATAAAACTGGAAATAATTTGGTCAGAAGATTGGCAATTTTTCGCGCGACAGAATTTATCTGGAAAAATTAACGCGCGATAAAAGGTTGGCGTTAGCACGTTAAGAAACGTTATAGAGCAATTTTGTTATTCAAGAAACTCATCATCCTCGGCTCGTTTAGTTGTCAAGCTGCAAAGGGATAGAGGAGGTTGTTCTCTAAATTGCTCATTAATTCTGGAGATTGTATCTAAAACCGGTTAACACCTCGACGAATCGTGTATTCAATTTTAATACATCATTGGCGATCTCTTACGTAAGCGACTTAAGTTTCGTATAATATGTACATCTTAATTTCACAAGAAAATAGTCAGCAGTGCTCCTGATTATTACTTTGCTATTGACTCATATAAATACTTCACTGACGTTCGTATATCGCCGATACAAAATGCACACCTATTTATATACACGCAGTGAACGCAGAAAATATTTGTATATCATTATATTTATCACAACATTTACATACTAGTGAATTAGATCCGAGTATATTAAATTTCGTATTATTTATTGGTATTTCCATATGACAGAAATTTGATACGCGGTACCATATTCGATAAAAATGAAATATATGGAATTTGATAAACAGACGCCTGATTAGAAAAATAAGAATACGAGCAAATATCTTTTTGTAGTCACTTTATATTTTCCTCTATCTCGCTTTACTTCCTAGCTGGCTTACGTTTATCTATATCTTCTCTCTTCATCTCCCTTTATTTCCTTGGCTTGCTCAGATTTATCTATACTTCCCCTCCTCGTTTTTCCTATCCCCATGGCTCTTCGAGTTCTTTGGTCGTCGAAAGGCCAAATTGTCATCCGATGCCCTGAGAATTCGATTTTCAGTCGAGTTTTGCGGTGACGAGGGTTACAGTCCCCTCTAGCAGTTCCCCTTCCACTTAGAACATTTTAAGGACGAGAGTCTCCAGGTGGATGGAGGAGGGGACGAAGGTCTCGTGTCACAGGCCCTGGGACCGACAATATTGTGAAACGTGCTGCATCGTGGCCTTCTATTCCAAGATAGATTCGATCTTACGAGTCGGCTGGAAATTGGAAAACAGGTACCAGGCATCAAGAATGGCTTCGATTGCTCGTCAAGATTTCCTGTACTCGTTCAAGGGTGCATGATTCTTTGTCGGAATTTCAGACAATGAGAAATATGATGCTTTGTGCGACCACGATGAATGTATTTGCGAATTCTTTCGGGGCTTAATTCTCTTTCAAGTTTTAGCAGTCTTGCGGAAGAATACAGTTTCCATTGGAGATGTCACTGGAATGAGTTACACATCTTCGTTCGGCTCACCTTGATTTGCTATTTTAGTCGAAGAACATTCCTATCTTGTTATTTCAGATAGGAACACTAGTTACGAGATATGGAATATGAGATAAGGTACATGAAGTATGGAATGTGGGATGGAAATGTGAAATAGCCTTGGGATAATAGATATGGAATAGCGGATATTAGGTGTTTAATGTAGAGTATGCGAATAATAGGATAGAGATGGTGTGAGATCTAATGCGCAATTTTTGAGATATTAAGTACGGAAAATATTTTTCTGTTACGTTCGTGATAAATAAACAAAACCCAAGAATAATCCGAAAATATATACTATCACGTGTCACCACGTGTAAATCTAATCTAATAAATACCTTTGACCCCTGACCTCAGCGAGAAGAAAGGTCGCAATTCATCGATCCTCATCATCGTCCCCGAAAGCTTGTTTCGCCGAGTTCCTCTATGTGTTCCAGTCTTACACAAATATTAGCATACTCATATACACATAGCCTGAGCGTACTTCGTCAAAACGGAGACGTTATCGTGGGGCAGGCTGAATGCATAAAAGATCGGCCGGTTAATCGCATAATCGCGTCCCTACCATCGTGTGTATCCACGTTTCTCTCGTAACCGTATTTTCTTCTTTTTTCCTCTCTCTGTCTCTCTTCCTTTAACCGACTCTCGTCAGTGACAGGTTAATCGAAACAACTTAACCCACTAAGAATCAAGCAGTGACGTAATTCATAAAAATTGCATAAACGCGACATTATTGGGGGAATCGCAAATGTATCAGAATAATAGATGCTATACGGAAATTTAGTATACAAATAAGAAAATTCTACAATTCAAAGGAAACTGCTATGGGAGCGCTATAAATACTCCAACTTCTTCTTCAAGCTTCATTAAGCAACCTTGATCGTTCACGTTCATTTTACGTTTCGTTCGCGTTTCCCTCGTATTTTCTTCTTCACTTTCTTTCCAAGCGTATTTTTATTTCTATCAAAAAGCATTTGAAATATTTAACTAAGAAAGTGATCGTATAGAGACCTCGATAAGTATTGTAGGATTTTTACTATAATTAGACCGTTTACAATAAATAGATTAAACAGATGTTGATTAAACAGGAAACAATAGTTGTTTAATGTAAACTAATCACAATAACGTATTATAATTCAGACAACTAGATAATTAATTTGCAACTCTCGTCACCACGGATCCAACTCTCTCTCGACAACGCTAGTGTCACGTAAAATAAAAAAAGAAATCGAAGATGAAAAATAAAAAAAGAGAGAATTTATTTCCTAACACTTTGTTTACACTAATGACAGTTTACTTCCGAACTTCAGCCGTGACTTTCCAAGACTGAAGCTCTTACAACTTGACTTTCGATCGGATCCGATTCTTTTTCCTTTGTCACCCCTCAATATCCCCACTATCCACGCGTTTGTTAGGCGTCCGCGACCGTTACCACGCACGCCTTCTTCTCGAACATTCGGCAGAAGAATCGTTGGGATATTGATGTCTCATTAGGCACTTCGTTTCGGCGATATACATCGTCGTCGAGTGCCATCACATCTTTATTTCCGTCATCAACCCATCGGTTTTGAAGTATGCCGGTCGTGATACTAGCAACACTATCTCGATAACGCAATTCGCACTCTCTGGCTTCTCAATTCACAATGACTGTTAATTCGTTTATCATCCCTTAGCAACCTCTTGTCTTCTATCTTAGCCTCATGTCTTTTGTCTTAGCCTCAACACGCACATGTTTCGCAACCGCTTGTTTATAATTCGCCCGACACCCCCCAGGCCCCACGTCCGCGATACTACAGTATTCTAGGATATTTCAGATTTTTTGAAATTAGAACAGCAAAAAGTCACGCGTGAATATGAACGATCCAGTCTGCCTACAGAAAGTGCGAGACAATGTCCACGAAGCGTTAAATTAGATAAAAAATAGATATAAGAAATGTGAAAAAAAGTAAATCTTTGGCATTGCTATTAAAAATCGGTGATGTTAATTAATTGAAAAAGATTCCAAACGAAAGCTTGCGTTAATGCGATACTATGGAAGAACACTATCTAATACTACTATAGAAGATATTATAGAAGATACTATACAAGAAGAATAAAAAAATCGGGCGTCCGCTAAAATGAAATTACTAATTAATGAAAAAAATTGCTAATTAATGAGATGGATTCACCGTTTAGTCTATTCTTTATTATTGTCGCAGAGGTATCGATCGTCGCTGGAAACTGGTATAGAACAATAGCTAAAGCGTCAGGGGATAATCGTCCGATAGATAATGAGCGAGGATGTTACGATGCACTTAGTCGGGGTGAAAGCACGAGCTTTTTTCCTATCCCGCTCGTCGACACAGGCATTCCAGGAGAAGATCCTTGTCCCTGGACGCTTAAACTTCCAGTGAATTCCACGGAGAACTTACGAAGTAGTTTTCATTCTGGGTTTTATCGGTGAACAACAGTTTTCACGTGGTTTCGTTCACGTGCCTCTTCAATTATCTTTTTAATTTTTCTAAAGTTTACGTTCTATCGGATCGCGTTTGATACACGATCGAATAAGAAATTATTCTACGTACATACGGAAATACATCGGAAATGTAGAAGAAAATTGATTCACTTTTACAGCATCCCGTATGGAATTTATAATACACTCTCCTTTCCATTAAAAAAATCGTTTTCTAATTCTTTTAACAATCACATGCTTTACCACTCCAATTTCTTATATATGTAGTTTTTTTTATTATTTATTTATTTAAATTTTACAATTTGTCCAGTAGGACATTTGGTAAAATATTATAGCTTAGTGGTATAATAATATAACATGTGGGTGGCTACCCCCAGCGGGGTATATCTGTAGTAAAGATACAAATGCTACAAAGCATTTGTAGTAAAGATACAAATGCTAAGTAAATTTTTTAGTCAAATACCTAAATTATTCTACAACTTTCAGCTACTTTATAACTGAAAACTATTTAAAATTTACTTCGCTACTTTATCTTATAAAGTAGCCCCCTCCCTACAGTATTCTTCTTCAGTTACAACTTCCAACTGTAGATTTGAATTTAGTAAGTGCTACAAAAACACGTAAAGAAAAGTACCAAATTTTCATTTCGTAGAAACAATCAAGCAGCAAACGTACGAGAAAAATTCTCCACCCTCCGGTTGTTCATGGAACGAGATTCGCCGTCCGTCTCGTTCGTCGCAATTCCAGCGTTTCCTCTTCCAGCGATACCAGATCGTCGTCGATCGAACGAATCGTCGGTGGATCTCGCGTGTGTCGCGAGGCACGCGATACTTTTCCCGGGTTGTTCCTGCAACAAGATGAAAAAGGAACGGAAACGATGGCGAAGAGAAGCGGATGGTGTATAGATCGTATAAAAGCACACCGGTCTCGCCAAAAGCGTCTTCAACTTCTCGTTTCTCCGGCTGGTTTCACCGAGCCAAAAGAAACGCTTTACAATGGGACGCGGCTGTCTGAACGGCGACTCGGCCCATTATTTATTAAAGAACCATTCTTTTTATCGGCGGATAGTTTTCTGGCCCTGTCTTTTCAGGCACAGCCCACTCTCTCCCCGCCTGGAAAACTTTACAGCGTGGAAAAGAGATTGGTTACAACGTCCAAGGGGAGAACGTACGAGGGTACAACGTGTGTCTCTGCGTTGCGTGTAGAGAGGAAGCGACGATGGAGGAGCCGGCCGTGGAGAAATCTTGTCGCTTTGATAGCGATCTTATATCTGTGTGGACGAAGCTCACGGGCCAAGTTCTCTCTGTCACGACCAACGTCCACTAAATTACCAAGTTGTTTGTCAATAGTCTGTCGCGATCCAGCCTGACGACGTTTCGATCCTCTGACGCGATTGTAGAAATCACTGGGAATATCGTGTGTACGGCTTGTTAGAGTTAAGCGTGTTATGCGAAGGAGCAAGGTTGACGAAGATGCCGGTTTTAGGGTTGATTTGGGTTCGTTGACTCTAGATATGTACTTTAGTTTCGAAGCATTGAGATATTTTTATCTTGAAGAAGGGCAACGAATGTGACAATATTTTATTTACTGGTTTATTTACTGTTAAAGCAGAAAAACGTGATAATTCACGAGCGAAGGTCTTAATGGTGCAAGTCCAGATTTTCAGAATTTAGATTTAGTTATTTATTTACAATCTTAAAGGGAGAGAAATGAAACGATTGGTGGATGAAAATCATAATCAAGATTTTGGGAGTTTCGATTTAATTACGTATTATATTTCAATTCTTAAAAGTATCGTGTCTTTAGTTTCATAGTTAATCAAGTTATAACTTTGTTCTTTGTTGCGACGAGCTTTCATGGCTTGGAAAAATATATAATGAATTTTCTATAATAATAAACATAGGAATAACTTATTAATTAAAGTTAATTACACGGATAAAGGAAAGCACGTCGATTGTAAAATAATTTCAAAAACGGAAGAATCTCGTTAACCTACCGGTCTTGGTTACTTATTTCCACCGTTGCAAACCCTGTGAAACTGAGCGTTCTCGGTTTACGAGCGCAAATATAGTAATGAAACATTCCATTCTTTCCGAGTCAGCGACAGTGAAACCAGCATAGAACATTGTTGGTCAGTATGGCCGATCATCGAACCATCCTGTTCTATGAACTGGTACGAAAAGATCAAACGACGTCTTTACGAGTAATTTGCTCGTCGATAGGCGTGGTTGTGAACTCAGTATGGATCATAGAAAAAGAAAGATTTAACGAATCAGAAAAATGACCTGGAAATTCTTAAGGACCCTAAAATCATCAAACTTTACGACGTGATTTGTTCCAAAGGTAATAAGATTATATTTATACTAACTTCCATATATAGCTACTTTCGGATCGATTTTCCTTTCATTCCTCCAACGCATGATTATTTTTATATACGATAAAAAAAATCTTGAAATTGTCGGCACGACGATCTTGTAATATCGAGTTACGAAAAATCTCCAATGTTCGAATAAAAAATTTAGCGAACAAAGCAAGGTGAATCGATACGTTGTCATCACGGACTAACGAGACTTGGAACACTAATATAATTTATCTCGTAATTATCCTCTATCGTCTAAGCAGATTAAAACATACCATGTATAACCTGAATACCTTGATAAACTTCCGAGATCGTACCGGTTAATTCGTTTTTTATCAGTACGACTAATCTGAATTACTAAGCCAGCAATCTCATTACTTTTGAAACGGACCACATACTTAGTATCATTTCGTATTCGAATTGGTTCTGGTTTTTCGTATTAGAAAGGCGACACTGTAGCCTGGTGATACGTGCAATATAAATATACAGAGGGAAAATGTAAATTACTCGAAGGCTCGTTTCTACTACACACATATCAGCGTCATTTCGCCAAGTGACTTACGAGAAACTGTTGTGTCCCGTATTAATACACTGTAATGTAACTTCTGTTCTTTGCTGTTGATATATGCACGCAATAAATCATGGCGAATCTTATTTGGACGAGCCAGGCATCGGCTTGTTCAACAGGTCTAATTTGCGAACCATCGTCTCTCACGGTAACTTCGGACGTCGTGCATAACCTACTCGTTCGGTGTACGCCTTGTATACACGTCTTTTTTTTCTGTAGAGTGGAAATGCTACAGCCTTTTTCAATAATGATGCATCCGCGCCGCGCACCTTGTTCTCGATGATTGCTTTTACAATTAAAACGCGGCATGACCCGTATGTTGTAGCTATTTAATCAAAGATCGCAGCATCCAGCTAATTTGTCTCACTAAACTGATATTTTCTAGATAGGCTTCTGATTACCGTTGTTATATATTTTCATTGCGTTTATAGTTCGAAGGATTATTATACAATTTGCATAATAGGAGTTTAATGATTTTCATCGTTATTCATAATTTTTCATTTCTATAATTTATATTTGAATAGGTAGAGATGTAGTCAGCGGGGATTCATTTAATCAGACACTGCAATTTCGTTGCAATAAATAAATAGAAGCTTAACTATTTATTTAATTATTCTTAAGTTTAGGTATTCTCAGACTGGAATTATTCTTATAATGTTTTTTAACACTTTGACAGCCACGCCGAAATCACGTGTTTCGCTCAGAACGCCACGGGAGTATTTTTATTATTCAAAGCATATTATGACAAAATAATAATAAATTGATGATGTAAGACAACATTCTTCCCCAATGGACCATTTATCTTATTGGTGGTCACGGGTGACCGCCGTGGCGCCTTGGTAACAGTTGATAACAACATATTATAACAAGACTTCGTTTAGTTCAACGAACCATTTGCATTCGTTATTTCGTCGTAAGCAAAACGACTAGAGTATATTGTTGAAACGGGTAGAAGATATTAGTAAACAGTATTTGCTCATTCTATATACAGGGTGGTTGGTAACTGGTGGTACAAGCGGAAAGGGGGTGATTCTACGCGAAAAAGAAGTCGAAAATATAGAATAAAGTTTTTCGTTTGAGGCTTTGTTTCCGAGAAAATCGACTTTGAATTTTTGCTCGGTACGCGTGCACTTTATCATGTCTCGTTATAACGGATCTCACTGTAGATTTTAAAAAAAATTAAAAAAAAAATTAAAAAAGAAATTGTTATTCTATATTTTCGACTTCTTTTTTCGCGTACAATCACTCCCTTTCCGCTTGTACCACCAGTTACCAACCACCCTGTATAATAGCAAGGTATGTTCACACTTCTAACTTCAATTATATGATTATAAAGCAGCATTTACGATTATTTTCTAAGGTGTGTTTATAATAATATTCGTAGATTACGCCTCAAAGATATGGATGCAAACACAGTGCACCGTTAGATGCAAAATTTGTTCTCATTTTTTTTTTTATTGATGTTCTAATAAAAATGTTTAATTGTTCAATGAGTCACTTTTTATTTCAAAGTATCTTCTATTTATCGGTTATATTCAAAATGTCCTAACTGTCAATTTTCATACAATTTTTACAATTGTATGGAATATTGTAACGTGGCAGTCAGAGTGTTAAGAGGAATATACTGATTGATTTTACAATTGCAACAAATTTTTGAAATGTATATAATCAAGCTACGGATGAAGCCAATTTATTTCATGAATTTTGTGTTTTCTATGTAGTCTTTTTCGTTATTTTGTATTTTATTATATGTCTTTGTTACGTGTGCAAAAATAGCTATTCAAACAGTACGAGATAGAAGCGAAACGATTAGTTGCTAGTGTTCCTAATTAGAAATCTCTGTTCGATATTTCTCAAATATAATTTGAGCAAAAATGCCTTCGCAACGAGAACAGACGAAAATCTATCCAGTATTTAATGAATTTAAATAGAAACTCGAATTCAAATTACTCGTGACTTATTTGAATTTTCCCATAAATGGAAGCCTCAAATGAGGAAGCTCTATTCTCTTTGCAGATTTCCTTTCGCATATGAAATAATTAGCACGTTGTATCCAACGAAAAAGTAATTCCTCGTTATTTCACTAATTATTATATATATATCTTACTTACAGACCAACGTTAATATAACATCCCTTTCTTTCTTTTATTCGTAGAACACGTTTACAATATTTAATAGAAGATATCTCTAGAAAAAGGTACAGCCCTATACTTATCGCAACGCAGGGCACGCAACGACACAATGAAACCGAAAAAAATCAATTTTATCGAGTCAATTTATTTCCCTCGACACGTGAATAATAAAATAAAAGTTCTGTCGTATCCTCGAATTTAATACGATTACAAAATTGGGAAATACATAAAGCATAAGGCCAAGTGTTGCGTCGATCGACATTGGTTGCATGGTGCGCGCCTTATTATCCTCGTGAAAAGCATCGTCATATGGGAGGCTGCGTAGGTTTCATTGAATTCTACGTACCATTCATGCGTGTGCTTTCTCGTGTACATGGCACACGTCACCCTTCTTCCTCCTTTCTACTCTCCCTAACAGTCGCATAGCGGACCGACCGCGTGTATAAATTGGGATATGGAGCGTAACTGTCGAGTAAAACTGGTTCCATGGAATCAATGGGCTGCCCCGCTATACGATGCCTGCCACCTTGATGCGTGTCACCTATCGCGTGGATAGCGTATTAATGGCGGCTCATGGAATTCCAGTTATACGGCTGATTCGCTGGAAAATTTCGTTGGATGTGCGAGCTAATTAATTCAAGGAAAATGAAGGTCCCATTTAGACGAGAATATCCGGGAATAAGTGGCGGATATTTTGATTCTAATATTTAATTAAAAATTGGCACCATTTGTAATTGAAAAATTTGTAGGATTTATACTCGTGATATTTGCTTAAAGTTAAACATTTTTTTATTATTCTTGGATATAGGAATATTGGTATTTTTCGTGGTAGGGGTTTCTTAACTTTTTGAGCGCTATGAACGCATGCGTTCGCACACAACCATTCAATTTAGGCTAAAAGTGGTGTTACAGTGGCGTGATAAAAAAGACGTATGGATGGACCTCGCATTCTGATAATTTCGTTGAAACAAAAGAAATTTATTATCAAACTGGCAAACCAAAGCGAAAACCAAAGTGTGTAGCAGACTACAATGCCTAGATGAGCGCAGTTGGTAAAATCGATATGATTTTGAGTTCACTTTACTGCGTTCGAGAAAGCACAAAATGGTATAAAAAATATTTTTTCCACCTCTTAGACCCTGCTATATATAATGCATATATTCTTTACAAAAGTGCTAATAATAAAACTGAAATATTTGAAAATTTTCATCTGCTTCTCATAAAAGATATTTTGCAAAAATACCCACCATGCAGAGTACAGGCTAAAGGAGGAAAAGTTCATTCGGACGACCTTCCATTTCGGTTAACGGAAAGGCATTTCCCTACATCCTGCGTAACTAAAGAAAATAACTAAAGAAAACATTCTTCACGAAGAAGATGCGCTGTTTGCGCTAAACATAATCGCAGGACTGACTCGCGTTACGAATGCAAAAAATGTAACATTGGCTTATGTATTGAATTCTGCTTTGAGATTTACCATACAATACAAAATTATTAAACTTTCAATTTGAAAGATATAATTTAAAACTTTTATATTATTCATGTTATTATTGCTTAATGAAATAAATGGTTATTAAGGCTTTTCAGGTCACTACATAATTTATTTTAGTTACAATCAATATATTTTGCAATAAAAATTCAGTCTGCTCAATTTGCTCTTTTTCGTAAAAAATACGCAACCCACGGTGTGCTTCTTCGTAAAGAGTGGGCAGTCCACGGCACACGCTTAACGTCGGACAACGCAGCGCTCAAAGGGTTAAACAACGGCAGAGATCGGAAATGTATGCACTTTTTGAGAAGTTAATCCGACATAAAGGAGATACGTGCGGATTAATGGTTTAATTTCAAGTTGTTGAACAATATTTTCAATTGGCAATTACGTGAACTGGAAATTATATTTACGATATGTTGTGAATATAGAAATTGGAATTTTATTCTCTCCGCCGGAGTGTTCACCGAAGCGTGCGGCACATTTTCCTTCCGGCAGATACAAGAGAAACTTTATCAAATTAAAAGAAGCTAAATTTCAACATCTCGGAACAAGACCACCTCCATAGTTTCGTTTCGTGAAACGTTTGACCCTTCTGGTTTAATAGAATTCGCGAAGGAAAAGAGTTCCGCGGAGAATTGACCGGATCGTCGAATCGATAACGAAATTGGACATACCGTTTGACTAATCGAGAATCGAAAACTGGATCAGCGTTTAATTAATTCCCGAGCGATTAAAGCGTGCCGGAAACGCAACGGACCTCGCGACCGTCGAATCGAACATTTTCCGTTTAACCGCGGAATATAATGATCGGCCCGCGATTTCCATGAAATCGTTCCGCGCTCTATCTGTCTCGTATTTCGCGAGTTCATCGATTGAATTTTAAGCATTCGTTAAACCGCTCTATCCGATCTTCGTCTGACTTGTCTATTATTTATATTACTCGAAGTTTCATATGATTCCTCCGGCTATAATACCATTTATCGTTTACTAAGGATACGTATCCTGAGAAAAATTCCTTCTTATAAAAATTGAACGTACTAGGAAATTTAAAAAATATGTAACATCTTTTTTATTTCATTTGCATACTACTATGTTTTGTATGTGGCTGTATTACTGTATTTTATGAATATATTATTGCATTCGCATGATGAAAATTGGCTGTAGGATAATGATTGAAACAAACAGAAACAAAAGTAATTAATTAAGTATACAGACGTAAAAATTAAAGTGACAAGAAGAAGACGTTCCTTTGATTGTATAATGGTTCAATATCTTGCATGGTTTACTGTGTTATAACAGTAAATAGGCAACAATCGCTTAAGTAGCTATTACAGAAATCGTAAAACAAGGGATTAATGATCCTTTTATTACCGGTCATTAATTCCCAGATCTGCAATTAGAGTAAGAAAGTATAATCGATTATGTGTCGGAATTGAAAAACACACAATCGAATTTTTTGCGCTCATAAGCAATTAAACTTCTGAATGTAGAGGGTTAACCGGCGAGATTGCAGGAACGATCGGCAGTGGTCACCATTGGCAAATAACAAAAGTATTAAAACAACGAATCGCGTGTAACGGCAGTTTTATCTTTTTGGCAACGCGTTTTCATTGCCTCGTTAAATTGTACTGGCTACTCGAAGAAAACATTAAAAGCCTATACTGCTACATAAAGGTAAAAAATGTTGGTAATTTAAAGGGCGACCAGGCAGTCTCTTCGCTTCGCAATCCTCTGGCAAATATCGCACGTGCGTAGCATCTTGATGTGTTAATACGTAATGGTGCTAATAGGAAGATAAGCAGTTTCAACGTCGAAATTAACGAATAAGTTCATCAAGAGACTTATTCTTATGGATTAAATTAAATTTCAACGCTGGAACTCGTAAACGCAGCTTCTACTGCTTTATAAAATATATACTTTTGAATAGGCGTTTGAAATGTATATTACGATACGTATATGAATATAATTATAACAATATTCATAATGTTTAGTTTATCCCAAAAGCGATAGTAACCATCAAGAATTAACTGCAAAGGTAAATAAAAGAAACGACTTAAAGATTATGAAATTAATCGATATTGACTGCCACCTATAAAAAGTGAAAAGTGCCACTTATCGTGTCCTTTGCCTGTAATCTCCAGCCGCTAATTTAATATTCTCTTCTTCCTGTCCGATTACTTTAATTGACCGTACTTAATTGAAAAGCCAAAGATAAGAATATGTACACGTTACACGTATGTGTAGCTACTTCGGTCCCGGGATAAAGAGTTACAGGGAAATATTAGTAATATGGCAAATCGTACGAATGCATCGTGCACACAACGCTTTGATTCATGGATTGCAATCGTTTCCGTTCATCCGTATGATTCGCGTTTCCCCTTTGATATCTCTTTGGCATTCACGGCTGCTGTTCAATGGACCAAGATAAATCGAAGCCTTTAAGAAAAATTGCCTCCGGTCCTTCCTACGAATTTTATCTGCCTCGGAAGCCATCGATACCGACACCAACCTATCTCTACATTAATAACCGAAAGTTCGTTAGCGGCCCCATTTTTATCTGGCCACGATAACGAACCGGACCCGACATTTACTCAACAGCATTCGTGCTTATTCAACAGACCGTGTTAACTATAATTTTCTTTGATACTCTTTTAGGGGAAAGCTTGTTTCTAAAGTTAAACGCGTAATTATAATTTCACCAATGACAGCCGTGAATGTACATTTTCTTCTTCGTGTTGTCCTCTTATCTGTTTTCTTATGGTTCGTTTAACCCTTATCGTTATCTTTGGAAATTTGTATAACACGTTCAAGTAGTAATTTTAGCATAATTGTGGCAGTTTAGAACGAAGCTCACTGTAACCAAAAAGTTTTCTTTCGCCTTTTCGCACTTTCTATCGGTGACTACGCTAGAAGAAATAGGGAACACGAGAGCAGATATTTAATGCATAGTACGTACACGTTACATGGCGCCTTAAATATTAGGTTGTCCTAAAAGTTTTTTTCGTTTCATAAGGTGATAATAGATGAACAATAATTTTTGTTTTATATCATTTTATTGAATTAGGTATGATCTATTTCGTTATATTTCTATTATTATATTTGTGAATAATTCAATAAACTAATATAAAGCAAAAAACATCGCGCGTCTATTATTTCCTTATAAAACGAAAGAAACATTTCGGACAACCAAATATAATTCCGTACGTATCGAGTCTCTGAAAATCATTAGAACCATCAATTTACGATGTGGTTAAAAAAACAACACGTTCGTGAATATTTATAGCAAATATTGTACCACAGAGAGATTCGTGTATTTACCAGGATTGCACGGTGAACTTGAAGGAAAATCTGTGGCAACTGCATTAACTACCCGACTGAATTTAGTGCTACCTATCAATAACATTTCACGTCGTGATAATTGGATTTAGCAGGAGATTCAGCATCGCCGTGTGGATCGACGTGCAACAATAAATATACAGGTATTTTCATTATCGAACGTCGACAGCCAGCCGCTCGTAAAGTCTTCGCGGAACGAGCCACGATGATTTACTGTTTTTTTTTTCTTCTTCTCTCTTTCCTTTCCCTTCACAGATGCAACGTGCATCATTTCCTACTCTGTCGCACTCTTTCGTTCTTCTATCGGCTCGGCTTTTTCGCGCGAAACAACGGGGAACGTCACCCTGGACGGTGCCCTGTAAATTTGCCTAACAATGCGGCAGAGAATATTTCGGGTATATTCTCTTCTGTTCGACGCAAGAAATATATGGTTAAGGCAGTGCCACGCCTCGCTTATTCTTCCTGAAAACCGCTGTCATTCCTCCAGCTGGCTCCGACCTTCGATGCCTCGCTCGACTTCTCCACCCACAGTGGCCTGTATTTCTAATTACAAGCCGCTCCGCATTCTTCCTCGTCCACAAGATGCAACGAACAACATCGTCTTTAGCGAAAGAAAGGAAAGTTGGAGATTCCGCGGTTTTTCATTCATTCGGTATCTTCCTCCGAGGTGAAAGAACCTTGTGTGCCGTTAACGGAATGTTTGTTCGATGCTTTTAACGAACGTATTGATAAACCGGCAATCGATGAACCTGTTATAGTTCCGAGGAGAATGATACGGCAAAGAATATGAAATTCAACTGTTATTAAATGTTATTAAGTTGAATTTTGAAGACTATTATGTTTCCACCGGTCAATGTTCATGTTTTTTATCGTAACATCGAAATCGAGTTATATTGGGTTGGCAACTAAGTGATTGCGGATTTTATCAATACCGCCTAATGACAAAATCCGCAATCACTTAGTTGCCAATAGATAAAACAGGAAAGCGTTGAGAAAATACAAATCAAAATGCGAGCTATTCAAAAGACATACAGAGTTCGACTCACAAATAGGATTTATATTACAAAACTGAGGCACTGGAAAAAGCTAGCTGCAAAATAAAAGGAAAAATATAGATAAATATAGTCTACAAACTAAAAATCAGAGCCACGGCTTGATTCACGACAAATCGTAAATACATGAAGTTGAGTATGAAATAAAAACACGCAACGAGTCGTTCCTAATAAATGTTAAAGTACGCGTGAAATCTGCTTTAAATCATTAAACCGTTGCGGAGCCTATCGGATAAAAATTTCTATCTTGGCACAACTTATGAATATATACTAGGACGAATAAACAGAGTAGAACAGAAAGCAGAGAGCGTCAACGCGGTTTCCAATTCTGAGATACGATCGGATAATTTTAGAAAGCTTTTATCCAGCAGGATAAAGCAGCGATGGTGAAATGGCCAACAGCGCTCGACTCGTTTGCATGACTTTATTGCGCGAATCACCACCAGTATTAAATCACATGAATATTTAAAAATACGTCCGTCATGAAAAAAACTTCTCTTATATTATCGTCCTCTTTCTAGCTTCATTAAACGCTTTTAATTGGCTGGCTAAGCTGTCGCAACTTCTGCCATAGCTTTCAAAATGCAGCCACCTCCATTTTTTAATCTTTACTTAAAAACTTCTGCTCGATAAAATCCCACGTTAATTATTCATCGACTTCAACGCGCTCTGTCTGTCGTGCGCCGATAATTCGATCGCTCCATTAACAAACGCCATGTTCGCGAGAACTGTTTAGAATCGAGTTACATTATCGCGCTTTTCTCGATCCAACTTTTCGAACGCGTAACTCGTTATAAACTTAACGGGCGCTTGATCGAAATCACCCCGGTAAATTTCTCAATTCGATTGTCCAAATACGTAAGCAGCTTGCAGTTTCTTGAAAAGCAACATGTTTTACTTTCGTCAATCCATTTATCGTAAATAACAGAAATAAACACGAATACCGAAATTAATCTTACAAAGGAATATTCGTAACATCTTCGCTCTTTCTTGCCTCCAATTTGTCAAGTTAATTGCTTCCTCACCTGGTTCACGGAGCAATTTTATAAGAATTAATTTTTGATCTTATAATTGACGAAATATATTTCGTGGATCCTGATTTTACCTACAAATATTCGGATTCGTGATTCCAAACGACATGACGATTCTTAGATGTTTTAACAATTTTTTAAAGATCTTTCAGATGTCCCTATACTTTTTAAGATCGCGTACACTCTCTTTGTAAGAATTCTGTCGAATGCCTTCTAACAAGAGGGCTGGCGTATTAAGTGGCATTTAAAATCTAAAATCGATGGAGCGCACGGTTTCGTGTCAGGCGTTGCCTGACGCCAGATGCGATACAACACAACCCGAGCACAAAGTGTAGAAGCACACAAGTAATTATATACGAGATTAATGAGCGGTTCTCTGTTTGCCTCGTGTCCATCGCGAAGTTTTACGTTATTCTACGAACCGAACGAAAAAAAAAAAAAAATAGGAAGACGAGTTCCCCGATGGAACGTCCCGGAAACCACTTAAAAATATTGTTTTGGCCCCGCCTAGAGCGTCTCGAGGTTACTTAAACATCCTATCTTAAATTCGGCCCTGCTTTCGAACTACGGTTCCACCTCACGAAGGGCGTGGACTAAGTAGCCAGTCGACCGTCGTTTATATCGTCTGTTAACCTCTCTTCGTTCCTCTTCCCTCTTTCTTTTTTCTTTTTATTTCGTTAATTGCGCCCCATACTCGAACCATACTAAACCGACCAACGCTTCTCACCTGTTGCAAACGTATAAATATTAAACCGGCCGGTTGTTGCCTACGATTCGCCTAGTTCCATAAACCAGCAAGATAATGATCGTGTCTGTCGCGCACATTCAAATGACCCGTTTGTTTTCGTCGTTTAACAGGAGCAAGAGAGAGAAAGAGAGAAAGGGAGCAGCATTCGAGCTCCGGAAATTAATACGCCTCCGTGCGAGAAAAGACTCTCCGTGGTAAATCGTATCCCTCCCCCCCCCCCCTTTTTTGTGGTTAACCGACCAACAAGCTAAAAAGGGGATATAAAAAAAGGGAATCGATTATCCATCGGTGAATTATGATAATTGTGCGTTTATCGTGTCTTTTTTCTTTTTCGTCGACTTATTCATGGGACAGTTTAACGGTTGTTTTACTCGGGGGAAACAAAGGGACGGTTTCGGATTTTAAATGAATGATCTCTGGCAGACGCGACAGGGAAATGAGGGATAGTGGGTTTGTTAGAAAGATTGTTAACTTGTTAGTCGGGTAATTTCTATAATTATGAAATTGATCAGTTGAAAATATTCAGTTTATTTTAATTATTTGAAATATAATTTACTTAGAATGTACGACAAGTGATGAATGCAACAGAGAAAGGTGGGTTTGTAAGAAAAATTATTTATCGTTTAACCGATATGAAATAAAACGTACGCTATGTCTATTAATAGAACAACATACTATATCCATCATAGGAATATATAATAATATTCCATCATGTTTATTGTTTCATTAGATATCAAGTGATTTCAAGTGTAGATATCAAGTGTAACAGAGGAAGATGGGTTTGTAAGAAAAATTATTTATCGTTTAACTGATATGCGATAAAATGTACGCTACGTCTATTGACATAACGGCATATATTGGGTTGGTAACTAAGTGATTGCGGATTTTGTCGATACCACCTAATGACAAAATAAAAATTTTTCGTTTGAGGCTTTGTTTTCGAGAAAATCGACTTTGAATTTTCGCTCGGTACGCGTGCACTTTATCACGTCTCGTTATAACGGATCTCACTGTAGATCGTTGTCTCGATGGAAAAATTGAAAAAAAAATGTTTATTCTATATTTTCGACTTCTTTTTTCGCGTAGAATCACCCCCTTTCCGCTTGTACCACCAGTTACCAACCACCCTGTATAGTAATTTTTCATCATGTTTAGTTTAATTGATTCCGAAGAATTCAACACGTACTTTACTACTAAAATTACGAGATCGTGAAAAAATAGGGCCAGTCAGTCTGGCTTCGACGTGGTTCGATTAAAACATCACTACTTATGTATTTCTGAGTAGACTGCTGCACGAACGAAATTGTCACCAAGCTCATAAAGAATTTAGAATTTTGATATAGATGATCAGTCTGCGTTATTCCAGAGTCTCTTATCTAAAACAAATCAGATATCCAGCAACTCTAAAAACAGTTAAAAACTGGTAATGAAATATAAGAGATTTACGTCAAAGCTTCTGAAAGCGAGACAGATTGAAATAGACAAGCGAAACATTAAAAATAGTGAAGATATACGTTGCGAAAATATTTCTACGATTCATAGAATAACATTTTAATGATATTTAGAATATGGTCTGTGTAAGAAATACTGACGTCAATGATATATAATTGAACTTATCAATCTCCGATATCAGTTCGAAAATAGACCTGAAGGAAGCTAATTAAACTTTCACGATAGAGGCAGGTGTACCCCAAATCGTTTCTAATTGTTTGATCTTCGAGAGCCCAGTTCAGTGGCTTGATTTAACACGTCTCTATTCATATAGCAGATTCTTTTGCTCTCTGTTGAGAATTGTGGATCTTAATCGCCGAAATAATAGTAAAGGAACACTAAAATTACACATAGAATTTATATTAAAATAGTTTTAGATTTATTTAATAAACGATTTGCAGGATCTTCGTCGATATACATTTGCACGCGTCTTAGCACTCTCTTTGGCTCACCATCTTCTATACCACACCGCTCTAACGGAACAGTTGCATTCATCTGTTTTTCGAGACGCTGTGCACACACACGCTTCCATACTCTCATATTCACATACGTGTGTCACTACTACGCGACTAATCTAGTCTAGCACACAAACTTATACATATCTCAATAATTTCCTCTCTATGTGTTCCGTATATAGCACAATTTTCTCTACTTCTCGATGGAGATACGCAATGTGCTATGAAAGTATTTGCACATTGTAGCATCAAATTTTTCACACATTGCTAGATGATACGAAATTTAATGTACTTGGAACTAATTAATTAATAGCTACGATGTCGTATAAGAGACGAGCGTATTATTGACTGTAACTGAAACAGAACTTCAAGTAATAAATCATTAATTGTATGTACAATTATGAAATTAATCAGTTAATAAAGGGAATTTATGTATTTTAAATATGTCGAGATTTTAATTGTTTAAAATATAATTTACTCAGAATGGACGACTCGTGATGAATGTAACAGAGGAAACTGGCTTTGTAAGAAAAATTATTTATCGTTTAACCCATATGAAATAAAACGTACGCTATGTCTAATAATAAAACAACATACTATATCCATCAAAAAAATATATGATAATATTCCATCATGTTTATTGTTTGATTAGATATCAAGTGATTTGTGTATACCAAAACGGACGCTCGTTCAATCCACATCCAGTTTTCTAATTATCTTAATCTCTTAGGTGCGGGGCTGGTGTCTGTACGGCAGAGTTTGACGCGAATTACACGTAAACGATACAGCACTCCAATGTGTGACGGATAATGCTGTTCTCTATGCAAGCACATTGGAATGAAGTTTTTGACAATTAAATTATAATTTTTCTTAAAGATATGACGCATATACTTGAACTTTAATAATTTACTTTAATAATTAATAATACAATCGAGTGTGATATATTCTAAAGCACGGTACGACACATAGACCCACGTCACAATTTTCACACTCACAGCGCGATAGTGTTTTTCGAATTGCTCTTCGTTTCCTATTTTGAAGCGACATTTTGAGCTTGAGGATTCTAAAAAATTACAAGGATATGGATCGGCATATTAAAAAGAGCATCTAATAATGGTATATTTATTTTAACGAAAAGCAACAATTGATATCTGACACTGACGTATCAAAAACAAGGACTATATATTCTGCCTGTATATTGTTAACACTGTTATAAAACTTTGCGAGGACAAAAAAGCTGTGAAGCAAGACAAATGAAAAGGATCATTCAAACGGTGAGCGAATGAGTCGGTAGACTAAGCCACTATAGTGGCGCATCGTACCTAGAAGGTTGAATCAGAAGCCATGCAGAAATGTCGCGTTACCCAAATCTCATTCAACAACAAAAGTTGCGCTCACAGTTCAAACTCTTGCCAACCTCCGCTACTTACACCACACGCAGCAATAAGAACAGTCAAACGTTCCTAGAACAGTCATATACCGCAACGTTCACGTTGCATCTATTAGCAAGGGAAACTTTTACGATAGGGGTCGGTAACCCCTCGAAACCGTTTCTAATCTGTCGATCTTCCCGGGTCTCTCAGCTCTGCTACATTCATCTCTCTTTCTCTTTCTCGCTTCACCCATCGTATTACCAACGATTCTCTTCGTCGCTCTATCCTGTCCATCTATTTCCTGTCTCTGGAGTCTGGTGGCGAGTGCGCGGCAGGTTCGCCCGTCAGGATCGGTGTATCAGATTTCCGATGGTCGTGGCATACGTACTCGGCCGAAGGTAGATTAGATTTTAATAATGCAATTTGGGTTTACGGTGGGTACGTAGCGAAGGAAGGAAGGAAGGACGGTGAAGAGGCTGAAGGGGCAAGAGAGAAACAGGGTTTGCTCTGGTCCGACTGTAAAACGAGCCGGTTTTCGCCCGGAGGAGGCAAACCAGCCCCGGACTACGGACTGGTAATTGTTGGAATTTGATTGGGCCTGCCTGGACGCAACCAGCAACTGCCGCAAACCGTATATACCCGTCTCTCTCGTTCTATTTCTATTTCTCTTACCCTGTGTCGGCATCGACTATGAGTTCAAATGTCCCCAGGCTGTTCGCGGAGCTGCGTGCGAATGCGAATTTCAGGGCTTTCCGGCGAAATTGATAATAGAACCGAGGCTTTCAATGTATGGCGCGGAATATTGGCGAGGCTTGGAAAGGCGCAGTTGCAGGAATCGCGTGGTGAAAACGGAGCAGATTTACCGGATTCGGTGTGAATGGGTAAAATACGGTCACGCAGAGTACGTTCGAAGGGGCGCTTTAGTTTGCGCGCGTTTTGTTTTATGATACTGTGATTTTAGAGGCGGAAAAAAAGAGAGAATGAAAAGAGAGCTGCATTTCATTCGGGCTTTGACAGTGGACTTGGCGATAAAAAAAACTGCATAGAAGGCACGTGTCTTAAATCTCGTTCAAATTGATCGTTCTATCTGAAGTTAAGATCGCTGGGAATAAGCAGAGAAGCTCGAGAACGTAATATCTCGAATTGAAATTTTCGAATCGAGTAAGCAATAGGCTCACATTGGTAAAGTAGTTTCGACTAGTTTGTATTCGGATAAATTATGACGGTCGGAGTTTTGTTAAAAAGCTCATGGATAATCTGAAAACCGAATATATAGGAAGACAATTTTAGTAGCACTATTGATTTTGACAATTTTACTGTGCTTTAAAACTGTACTCTTCGGTTTGTAACGTATCGGTAATCTTTAATAGTTGGCACACCGAAACGACCATCAAATAGATAAAACAGGAACTTTCCTGAGACACGTACGTTACAGTTAACCGTTTCCATTAACCAATTATCGAGGCTCGAAATAACGTCGCGTTCACGCTTCTGATTTTAGACGAACTCGTCGACGGAATTAGCCCGATTGGATTCTGGTTCCGGCGGCACGAGAATTAAATTGCGTTCCGCGGATATACCGACGCGTCTCGCGAATCCACTCTCACGTGAACTTGATCTCGTTATTATGAACCGTATACCGCGTAATATGATCGACGGCATGACCGGAATCGCGACTCGCTTCCGGGGATGGGTGTGTATGATTTATGTGATGCGAACCCGAAATTTCAAATCCCACCGTGTATGTGTGTGTGTGTGTGTTACGTCCCAGCCTGACACCGTCATACAGTTTACGATCATCGCGTGAGTACTTCGTATTTTGCATTTCGTATTTCTCTTCGCTTCCATTTATTTCATTCCTTCGAGCCCCACCCCTTTTTACTCTTTGGTACCCCCTTTTATCGTGTATACTCACACACGACCCCCTCCCTGCCCTTCTTATCTACCAACTGCCCTTAACGAGAGATCCACGCCGTTAAATTACGCTGAATTATTAAAATATGATAATCTGCGGCAAATTGCGAGGCCAGATGAACCTGTACCTTCGTTAAAAACGTCATCGGGCTCGTTAAGTCGATATTGATGTGGCGGTGATCGGGGACAGGTAGTGGCGATATAAATTACCACGCCTCGGAAATTTGTAATTCAAAAGGTCGTAGAGGGGCCCACGAAGCCCTAGGAATTTCTTTCGCCTCGTAAGATGGCGAATTTCAGTTGAGTTTCGTTTAATGGCCATTTTACAGTCTGCAGTATATCCTGTTTCTTAGCGGTGGCAGTTTGGGGTAGCTTTGAAATAAATTGATGGTGTTCGTGCATTTATGAGAATGTTAAATGTATAGAAATATATAGAATTTATGTAGTTTATAGAAATATAGGCGATATCTCAAGCAAGAACTTTCTACTCGGTAGAATATTTGAAGAGTGAAATAAATATATTCGATATTTAAGATCCCATTTCCTTGCTCGTGTTTATGAAAGTATGAGTTTGCCTGATTATGAGGTATATATATCCTGACCGTAAACCTGACCATATATATATATATTCTATGTCCACGAATGTGAAAACATTTATGGGAAAATGAAAAATTTCCAGGAAATTATTGGAATCTTTAAGAATTATTATTTTATTTAAAATTTTGGAATATGGGATAGCTTTGTACGAATTGTGACAGTTCATTTGGATTATTAAAGAAGCTATTGTAGTCTATCAGAATTTTGTTTTCGTGCAAGATAAGGATTTAAATTAAATATAGTAGAAATTTTTGTTGTTACAAGATTATGAATTAAGAATTATACCTCTAGAAATCTCTTGGTCTAGACGTCATTAAAAGAATTTATGATCAATTAGCAAACTTCTAGATGGCTACCTAAAATTTGCATCTGATTTGTAGAATTATTCATAGCATGTCTGTGTGGAATTAAATAATAATGAATGCGATAGAAGAATCTGGTTAGAGCAATAACCGAGGAACGTGGCGAATATACATATATATATGGAAAATCCCATTTAATTAATGAAGTACTTAATTTAATATGGATCATATACATCATTTATATTACAAGATCCTAAATAAAAACGTCCTTAACAGTTTTTATAATACAATTTTATAAACAGTTTATAAATAATAGTTCAGGTTTTGAAAATTCAACAAATAAATCACATTTGCCTTCATCAATCATAGAAATATTTGTTTGTTGACTGTGTGTGTGTGTGTGTGTGTGTGTATTATTATCCTTCTCCTACAGGTCCGTAACATTTATGAGATTTGTAAAATTATTACGATGAGCATGACTATTTTAAACATTTTTACGAATCCAAAAGGAATCACGTACTCGTGACCAAAATGGCAACCACCTTGACCGCTTTTATTCGATAGGCTCAACCTTCGTATGTACCACTGCAAATAGATTAGATCAATATGGATGCGAGTATAAATTTGAAGAAGGAGAATTTCACCTTTTTACCTCGATCTCACATACTTGACTTTAGTATGGTAGCTACCTTAAATAACCACTCTGCTTTGTCGATCATATTATCACTCTCCAAGTGTACAGACATTATTATGTAATAGTTAGTTGCTGTTAATACATTAGAAACAGCAGATTGATGGATTAACTTTCCAGTGATCTAATTCTACTCAGGAACGCATCAAAGTTTCATATAACATTAGGTGTGAAACGTACGACGAATGAGAATAATCTTAACTTTGAATCCGCTATAATTGAATTAATTCGAAGTTATAGTTGGTTTTAAGGGTTGATTTTTTAAATTTACATATAGCTATATCTCTAAAATTTGATTTAACTTGCCTATATTATGCTATTAAGCGTCAGTAACACACAATATTATGTTAACACGAAAGGAAGATTATGACGATTATTAGTTTCCAGATTTCAGATTAAAATAAAAGCTGTAATCGAGTAAAAATTGTTTTCTTTTACGAGCGAATAAAGTTGTGATTATGGAAGATTAATTTCCAGACAAATAAATCAGATTTTTTACGAAAGTTACGTTGTAAAGCAAGCTGAGCTGAAACTTAAAAGCTAATGTAAGTAATGTAAAGTATAAGCTGAGCTTATACTTAAAATTATCAAATCTCCACTAGCAGACTTACTTTAATATACATGATAAAACATAACAAAACAAACTCTGATTTCCCACGACACCAAACTTATTCTCCCATTCATCTTACGTCTTTAAACTTTCTTTTATCATCGTGCCTAATCAAAAACTCAATATCACCCTTCAAAAACATTCTCACAACAAATCTCCTCCAACGTCTCAACTCCCTCTCTCTCCCTTACATTTCGACGTTACACTCGAACCGCAAGTTTTTCGTTACATCGGATGAAACACGAGGAAACGAAAGAGGAGGAGAAGACGTACGATTTCAACAGCGAAAGGGTAAGAGGCTCGCGCGAACCAGAGAAATGAGACTCCGTCAACGTTGTTGACATCGATATTAGTACCTATGATCTGTCTCACAGAAACATAGTTTAATTCAGAAATTTCAACAAAAATACTTTACGCGTTAACAGATTTGTATTTTCATTATTTTCCACGTCCTATAACCACGGCTTACTATAAGTGTCCTTAGCATTCGATGCACGTCGCTTCTAGCAAATTTCATTCTTCGACAAGGCGAACGTCTTTCTTCGCTGATATCTACAAAATGTAACGAATGATATTACGTTGCCAAATTCAAACTTTCACATGCGCCAACCTACTAATGCTCTCGTCCATAGTACATTCTCTACAAACATATGAATTTTTGCAGATGTCTCCAATACGCTGTTGCAAGACAAACTGTGTACATCTATACGAAGGGAAGAAGAAGGAAGAGCGAGATAGAGAGGCGCAAGTGCGGTAGCAGCAACGGTCAGATAATTTATTATGGCATTACTCACTGGCGGACACCTCAATGGCCAATGGGGAAGCCTACGTACGTGTGGTTCTCGCTCGTGTGCCTCCTTCTCGCATAGTTGATATTATTTAGCTCGAGCCAGCGTGAACGACGAAGAACCAAGAGAGAATAAGCATGTGAGAGAAGGCTTCGTAAGGTGGGAGGGAATGCACCTTAGCCGAGGCCTAAGGTCCTGCAACGCATAGATCATCCTGGGCCCCGGTATACCGGTTTCGTGTCATGTGCATCCAGCATTCGGCTTCACGAATTTGCAGACACAAGACGGAGGAGAAAGAGAAACGATTGAGAGGGGAAAGGGTTGGCGGAGAAGCTTTCGTGGAAGCCCGCCGCGTCGAGGCTGCTTTACACGCGGATTTCGTTAGTCATTGATATGGACGAGGCCCAGCCACGACTGAGATTAACCGACGCGCGTGTTGCGCAATACGTCTTGTTAGCGGCCAGCCGCTGCTGTTGCTGCTGCTGCGCGACCAGATGCACACGCCTCTTATTCTCCCCATGTGCATCCGGCCTATGTGTGTTAGATTAACGGTGCAAGTACTGAAAGTGAGACTGTCAGAATGACGGGTTTTCGGATTTTTAGTTTCGCGGTTCGTAATAGCGGGCAGGTGCTTTGCTGAAATCTATACGTTGGGTGTATATTTTAAAAGCGACGGGGAAGTAGAAGAATTTTTTCGAGGGAGACGAAAAATTGTTTCTGTCCACCCCAAAGAATTATTCATTAAATGTTAAGGAACGTTTAACACTAGAACTACCACATCAGTCAAATTGACTGGTTTTACAATTTTATCTTAAAATTCATACTTCATGTTATATTTTTCCCCCGCAAGGCTACTTATACCAACAGCAGTCAAAATGACTGATACTTGTCAAAGTATAAAAGGGTCCTACAATCTGTTTATCGAACCCCAATTAATCAGTCTCCTCGTTTTCTACAACTTGCTACACGTTTTTAGAATTTTTACTGCGTATCATTCGATATAACGATATCAGTTATCAGGAAAATTCCGGATAGATCGCTAGATCGCTAGATGCTAACACTAGAAATATTACAGCAGTCAAAATGACTGTTTCTACAATTTTATAAACGTGCCAACCCTTGTTTAGGGATTATGGTCGCAAATGGATTAATAATACCAAAAATATACTACATAACATGGAATTCCTTCTGTATGAAAGTAATAAATCAATAAATATAAAAATTATTATTAATCTATTATTAAGTATTTTTTAAAGACCAGTCATTTTGATTGGTTTTGGTAGAAATAGCTTCATGTTAACTATCGGTAGTTCTAATGTTAAGTTACATTACAAGTTAATATATACTGCGGGTTTGTACGCACTTACAGGAAATTTAGGATTGCAAAAGTGAGTGTAATGTGGAAAAACATGCAAAATATCCAAACTACGGTAATTATTATAATTTCTATTTAAATCCCATTCGTTTAATCAGATCAACAAAAATCCTCAATCTAATAATATTATGTATTTGTTTTAACGCACTGTTTGCCTCTGTGCTTTACATTTCCTTTGCAACGCACGGATATTGAAATGCGACAGTCCTATTCTCTACGCCATATACAATCAATGGCAAAGACGCTAAACGCTCCGTCCAAACCTTCCATTCCCTCAACCTTTCTCAGCACCACGTCAAACAAGACTTTCTTTTATCCCGACTCAGCTTCGATTCCCTAATATACATATGCCCTCACCCCTACCCAACGTGTCAGAAAAGAGAAGAACAAAAATATCTCCAAGCAAAATCAATAAAAAGAAAATAGTAAAACACAGTCAGCACAAAAAACTATATATTACAGTATCCCCATCAACTTCACGAATAGCGAAGTCATACAAAAAAAAAAAAAGAAGAAAAGATTGAAGTGTGGGTGGGTTTCGAAGAAAACGTTTACGATCTGGCGCGCGCGCTCTCTCTATTTGTTTTTAAAAGGGACTCGTAAAAGGGACGAGTTCGGTCGGCCTGGTCGGCTGCCATAAAATGGCCAGTGGGTGTGAAGGGCTGACAGGTCGGGTTATACGGACCATCAAGGTTGCACAATCTGTCATACAGGGTATGATGGGGGCGGCAACCTGTTGCTTCATTGTTACTCCGAGAACGTGCATGGTAGCCGTGCGCGTATAAACTGCCTTTCTCTAGCAGGCCGGAGCCACACAGAAGGTTATAATGTGTCGCGACTGTGTCGCGGCGTGTTGCACATCCGGACCGACTCATTTTCGCGGCGGTCGCGCGACGAGCTGCTGTTTGTCATCGTCGTCGTCGGGCGAAAATGCGCTTAATTCCCTGCTTTTCTACCACTGCTGTATATGCATGTACGTAAGTATGTACATAGAGCAAGTGAAAATGAAATGGTGACAGATACTCGTGAAAAGAAGCTGTTAGTAAACTACTTTGTACTTGAGCAACTCGCTCACCTTTTCTGTTCCGAAATTATCGAAGACGCGGAATTGAGATTAAAATGAAATACACGTGGACGAAGTTTATTGCTGACCTCACAATCGACGATACTCAATTCTTTCAAAATAATGATTACATAATCGTAGTGATATATCTTATGCCCCGTTCAATATTTTACGAATATTTCAGTCATAGTATCATAGTAATAATTTATCATATTGGTAACATTTAGCAACGCGTTCTTACGTATGTAACAGCAGCTGAAATATTCTTTACTCTTGACATTATCGAACATTCTCCTCGTTGCTTAATTGCACGTATCCAAATGAAACTTACTTCCTTCGTCTGTTAGCAACAATCTTTTGCCCACTCCTATCACTGTTCCACGTCAACGTTCTATAGCAATAAAACCCACTAAACGCATACACAAGCCGATCATAACTGTTCAAAGGGTGAAGCCCATATGTAATTCCAAAAATTCTTCCAGTCAGTCCTCGTTAATATCACACATACTTGACGCAATCTTCGACGTTGGATCTAGGCTAAACTTAATCCCAGAGCAGCGTTCCTCTCACGGGCATTAAAACGCATATAATGGGCGTCCTGTATTAAAGTGAACTGACGCGTGACTAAAGCGCCGCGACGTCTAAGCGACCAGGTGTATCGGAGGAAATTCCGATGACTCGTATACTAGGATTCATTAAGCATTAAAACATTATCCGAACGAAGGCGAAAGTAGCCAATTTCATGGTGCAGTGAACTCGATAAAGACACGGAATGCGTGTCCGCTATGGCCGCGAAAAGCAAGACGACGTAAATACGTCGGCATACGTAACTATGTACATTCCAACCTGACTTTTTCCACCACGCTCCCTCGTTTTATAGAGCGGCATGTTGCGGAAAGTTATAACTTTTATTACATTTCGTACACACATGTATATGTATGTATGTCTATCTATGTATTCCATTAACGTTTCAGAGCCTGCCTTTCTTATATCGCGTTCGACACACGTTCGACAATTATGTCTCATAAATGGCGCGGAGACGTTTGGCAGTGATAGAAGAAGTAGAAAAACCGGTCGTATCGGATCGAGAATCATAAAATCTGCGGTTTATTCGATGTAGTTTGATAAGCAATAAATCTAGTGCCGATTAGATATCCTTAATGAAATATGGAGAATAAATGTTTTCTGTAAAAATTTGGAGAAATTCGGTAGAAAGATTTCAATATTGTAAAAAACATAAGATAAAAATATGTAAAAAAGATACGAAACAAAGCGCGTCAGTGCATGAAGGTGAAGAAAAACTGGTCGCATAAGATGAAGAATCATAAAACGTGCAATCTGTTTAATGTAACCTAAGAACTAACGGGCCGAGTATGTGATAAATACTTAAATATCTTTGGTGAAAGATATAACGTAAAAACATAAAAATGCGAGGTAAAAAGTTTCTTTAGAGATTTCAGGATATCGTTCTAAGAAAATGTCGTAAAAGCCGAATATATTAACGAAGATTTCGTGATCGTCGCGATATAGCAACACCTTATTAAAGGGGAAAAATAATGGCATTTCTAATTGCAATCCAGCAGGTCGCTTGCAATACCTCTCAGAATGCACTGTTTCCGCGAGTTGCAGCAACCTAGAGCGTTTCCTGTTTCGCCATACACGCAGCTTCCGTCGATTAATTCACCTTAGCTGTGAATGAAACGTACGGTTTTTGCTGAGAATTGTTTCCTTCGAAGATTATCGCCACTACGTCTAAGGCAGGATTATTAAAGTCATCCAAGAATCAACATCTTAAAGTTTAATCTCGAATCTTGCACAGAATAGTCAATCCCGTTGTATATTTTGAGACACCGTTCATTCTTAACGCAATAACGGAAGAATGAGAAAATATCGTATACTTTAGGTCCTTTAAACTGGAAAAGATATTATCACTAACAACGAGTCAAATTACTTTATTTACAAATCCGGATGTCATGAAAATTGTTCACAAATTTCGCCAATTACAAAGCAAATTTCAATTGATTGAAATATTTCCGTGACTAAAATAGCTCTGCCTTTCCTTACGGTACTTTGTAAGTACTTAAATACATAATTGATCGGAGTGAATTGGCCGGTTTAAAACAGGTCACCTTAATACCTGTTGTTTAATCGATTAAAAAGTGGCTCGATTTGCTGCAGGTCAGAATTCGGTAAAAAGAAGGTCAATGGGCATCCCTTCGCAAAGTTCTCGAACAGGAAACACGAACGAGGCAAAAACGAGGCAACTTTTCGACAGAATGTATTCATTCGTGGTTTCGATCGAGGGTGACGTTGTGGCCGTCGAACCGTGAATCCTTACCGAGCCGGCTCCCAGGAGCTTGCTACTGACAATTTAATGAAACAAGACGTCGTGCTTCGACAAACACGCGACGAAAAGCCAATCACCCTGACGGAATTAATGCTTCCCCTCTTAGGATGCAATTATCGAACGATACTGGCGATCGCCTTGACGCAGTTGAAGGATGCATAACGAGACAATTGTTGTTGATTTTTCTCTCCTTTCAGAAGAATGAAATTTCATAAAATATATGCTAGTATTCTTATCGAATAGATATCAATTTTTGGTAGGAAAAATATTTATTGTTTTCGACATTTTGTTTTATGGACGTTATCTGTAATTAGCAGGAATTCCAGTACTGGAATATTCAAATATATTGTAGTATTTTCATTGAATTGATTTTAATTATTTCCTTATTGATGATATTCGAGGATAACGTTATTTACGTAATGATAGTTTTAAATATAATGCATATCGATTACATGTAGTTTGAGAAATGCAATATTGCTGATAACAGTAAAGGATAAAATGCAATAAATGTCAATGTACATAATGTCTTTTTGATTGCTTATAGATTCATTTGATATAACGTATCAAGCTTCATTGAGTTCTACTGAATAATATTCTGTTTGCATTTTAACCGTCTAGATAATCTTTTTCTGATACTATATATGTATAATATTTCGAAATGAGTAATACTTTCAATATTTTAATAAACTCCGCTACTGCTTTTTACGTAACTTGCAAAGTATCTTCTATCGTACATTTTCTCTGTATTGACATTACACGAAAGGAAGATGGCACATATAATATCAATTTCATGTTAAACTAATGAAGAAAATATCCTCTCAAAATGTTTCGTGTTTATAAAACACTGAAACATAACATAATACTTAAAAACACCATATTTTCAGATTACATAAATTTCACTGCGCATCGCAGTAGGATTATATCCAATTAAATTAATAAATTGTAAATCTCATTATTAATGCTATTCCTCGAATAAAACATTTCCAGATGCAGCAGTAAACAACATAATTATTCCATCCGATCAACATCAAAACGTGCTCAGTTTCTTCGTCAGAAGCCTGCATTTCCATATTTATAACAAAAAATACGAAATAAAAATGTCGCTTTCTTTACTCCGCATGCGATCCGGCTCACGTAACGTTACCTTTGTGCGTCTGGATCATTACTTCGTTTGAATAGTTCACCATGGATCTATCCAAGGTAGGTCCGTAACGACTGTTGAGAAAGAGTACCGTGTGCCGCGAGTTTTTCTTCTCGAGCATTCGCTCTCTTTGTGTACCAAGGAATTTAATAAACGACACAGACTCGACAGGAGCCCGAGGCACGGCTTATTAGCCACGTACACTCGTTTAACTCGAGACCAGTTGACTGAGTTCGAAACGCCGAACTTTCAAGACTTTTCCACCCGTTAATACGCTACTCGAGAATTTCCCGTTTTCCGAGCGACGTTTCCTACGAATGTTCGACCACCGACGCGTTGCCTCTATAATAAACCAGGACAGATCTCGCGAGCTACGTCCAAATCCTCGGCTAGAGGATTAGATCCCCAAATCCTTCGAGATTTTCATTCTTCAGTGCAGCATATACACGCAGAATTTTTAGTGATTGAAAACATGAAAATATATAGTGTGGCTATGAAAAATATTTGTACGCTATTGTATTTATCGCGGTATTTATATAATAATTAGTCAAGTCCAAATGCATTAAGTTTTGTATTATTTGTTAATACTTTCATACTACTACGAAGATTTGATACTGTTAAAAGTATTATTGTAATTCTGAAAAATTTCTATGCGGAATTATAGATTGGTCATTTTTTATTTTTCTAGCAATTGTAACGTTAATTGTCTTGTTAAAACGTTTAGTTTTTCAATCTGAAATTCTACTGTCCAACACTCTCCACGTCTGACTAAATATTACACAGGGGACATAATCTACTTAACCAGATTCACGAATAATGCGATTCATTTATAATCCATGGTACAATGATATCGTTCCTTTCAAAATAAATTTGACCATTTTATAATTGAGTTGGTAGTATCTTTTCTGAATAGTTTGTAGTATATGCTATTGTACCATATGAGGGAATGTTGAGACAATGATAAATGATAGCAAGCTTGGAAGCGAATAATGTCTCCGATTATGCAATCGAAACGCACACGTTGGCTGCCATTCAATTCTTTTGTATTCTTTCATCGTACCCTGACGGAAACCTATTCGTTTTTTTTTCTAGTTACATTCACATAGTTTTATTCACTTACCATCTTAATTACAGTGGTCCATTGTCTTGGTTTTCACATAGTCAAATATTGTCTGCTTAATCTACTAGGTTTATTTCTCGTAAAAGTCACATGTAGTACGTTAAAATGAACTATTTGCACGAATCGTGTTATATTTGACGAATTTTAGGCGAAAAATTCCCATTGCTGATTGAAATTAAGAATTCAGTAACGTGCTTTACAGTTTTCAGAAAATTTTCACGGTAAGAGAAAAATCGGTAGGGTTCAAAAAAATTATGAACCAAAATGTTTTAATTTCGGGAAAAGAAGATCGGTGGAAAAATGTATCACTAAGAAAAAGAAGACTAAAGTCGACAAAGTTAAATTTTCAAATATTGAAGATTTTACTTGTTGTGTTTGTAGATAGTTTTTCCGATTCCACTGATCTAAGCTTTTTCCCTATACTGAAATATTAGCGATACGTTATTTTCCTAACTCTGGCAGATTGATTTTATCAAAGTGACAGAGAATTTAATTTTCCTATTTAGCGAGCAAAAACATGCAGTATGGTGAGATTCAAGAAGATGAATAATACAATATAATTTCGGGGTTGTTTATACGAGCAATCAATTACTGTTATATCACTTATACCATTACGATATTACATTTGCAACGCCCTATTTTAATCGATAAATAGATATTCGGAAATGCGACAAATACGCTACGCTTGATCGAAACAGGCTATTAAACACTCCATTAAGAAAAATCAAATAACATATTTACGTACATTACGTACTACCAGGAAACGAATTAAAACAGTTGTATTTCGAATTGTGACATAATTCATATTAAACACTAAATAATCTCATTGTATAAAAGTAATAACATTCGACTCTGTGATATTTATCTTCGTCTTTATCTTTTCAAACACCTCAAAATCGGCAATCTCTCAGATATATCAGTCTTCCGCTAAAGATACAATACCGGAGAACCCATTTTCACAGAAACGCCCCAAAGAAGATTCATCCCCTTGCAACGCGTACCCTTTCACTCACCATCACCAAATTCAGCCACGGCAACCCTTATCAAGGGCACAACGTTCATTCGGCCCGGAAACGCTCGAAACTTCTCCCTTCGACGCACTTAAGAATCTAATAAACGGTATATCGCAACCGGTAGGTCCGGCAGTGGCACGCGTTAAGACTTCAAGCCGGCATAGCTTATTGGCTCGTCCATTGCCTGGTTTCCAGTTCTGGGCTGAATGGCGGAGTTTAAGGAGTTTCGCTGTTAATTCGCAGTTGGAGGGTTTTGCGCGGCTTGCGTTTCCACACGTACAAACATATACAGGGTGTCTCAGGATTTAGCAGCCAGAACCTGTCAGTGTATTGTATGGATACGATCAAGCACAAGAATGTTACATACATGTGTATGAATGTAGGTCACGTAACAAGTTCGCTGCCATAGTGGATTGCAGCAAAACGTCTACCACGGGTTACATTTCGCTCCTCGCACTTTTGTACAACATACTTTTGTTACGAGCAATGACTCGTTGAGAAAGTTGCCTGTTTAACAAGGCATTTCATAATATGAAATGAAATGCAAATTAATCTTAATCGTTTCACGCTCGATGTCGCTCATACAAAAATTTGTACTTTGTCAAATTGTTACTTGACTGAACGATTAAACGATAAACATATTTATCTGCAGGTGTAAAATTTTGCCGCATTATGTCTTCTTTAAGAAAACTATCCGAAAGAATGTTCTGTCGCTAGTAATCGATAAACAAACAATTGTTCTCGTACGCTAAGAAAATTTCAAGAGCATCACAACGTGACGTTGAACGTGAAGCGAACTTACTGAAGTTTTGTTAACGCGAGGATCAATGGATCGACGTGATAAAATCTTAATGAATGAAATACGATCTTAAATTACAGAATTCGACTGTTGAACCGTGGTACACCCTATATAAGCGAGGGGAAAAGGCCGTGGCGGCTGAGATACAATCTGAGCGTGGCTAACCGAAAGACGAAAAGGGTTGGATCGGGTATCTGGACGGCATGGAAGCAGCAACTTGGCGTACGCCTAAGTCAAGTGGGCATAACCGTGCTCCGCCTACGCCGAGCGAGCGACTTGTTTGAGTTTGCAGTTGCAGCGGAGCCGACTGTGCGCGTGGCTACCGAAATGTAACTCCTTCGGGCGTGTGCCGGTCAAAGCATTGAAGAAAGACTGACTCTCGCTGGCTTTTTGTGCTCCCGGGACGAAAAATTTCAAAGGAAATGCTTTTCCTCGTGTCGACCGCTTCAAAAGACCGGCGTCTACTAATTTTAAGTAACCCACAATGAGAGAGAAATTGTTTATACGAAAGTTCTGACTTGGTTGGTTTGTAGAACGGGTTTGCAAAGGTTTTCCGAATAATGTAGAAGAAACAGAAAAACAAGTTTGCTATATTTTTTGGTAATGCTAGTCATGTTCTAAACAGAAAACACACCGCTGTGCTGGTTCTTTTTAATAATGCTTGATACAGAAAGGAAATTTGGGTAAAGTGTTCCGCATCCCATACAGTTATTTATGAAAGATACTCGACCCAGAACACGAGAGAGAGAGAGAGAAAGAGAGAAAGAGAGAGAGTGTGTGTGTGTGTGTATAACGCTCGCTTCCGTTCTAATTTGTAGAAAGTAGTCGGAATCAAATGGCGCGAGACTACGCGACGCTCAAAGTGACCGTATGATAAAAACTTTTTAAACGTGGCGGTACCGCGAAAAGGTCAGTTTACGTGGCGGGGGAGAGAGAGTATTGATCCGGCTGGCCGCGGCCCAATTACAATATTTTATTGAACTATAACCACACATGCTTGTCGAATGCAGAAAAATGTTACCCCGTTTATCGCCTCGCTTCGATCATCAACGAACGATCATAAAGTGATACATGAAGATTTTCAGATTCCAGATGCCATTTATAACGTGAAAATTATAACACGCTAATTTATGGTTTAACGAGAATGACGTGATAATTTATTCTCAGCCGACTCATGACGGCTGTACTGGTTCAAGCTTCGAACAATCGGATGAATTTTATTGTTACAAATATTAGGAAACATGTATGAACGTGGTAGCTGGTTTCATCAAGATTATAAAAGAAAACCGTAAATTCAAAGTGCTACGAGGTCTTGGAAAACGCAACTCGGCAAGCATGCGAGAAATCCTGAGAGATTCTTGCATTATCTCATGGTTGAACTCGAAGGTATGATGATTCATTACCAGAGTACGGATGTTTATGTGCGTACGGGACAAAAGAAAAGTTGCTATAGCGTTAGTTACGCTCTTGAGTTTCTCACAAAATGTTATAGATTTTCACCTACCTCTAGAAGCCAATAACTTTTGATATATTTCATTGTTACAGACTGCGGGCACATGTATGTACAGAGAAAACTTAACAAGATAAGTATAATGTATATAAGATGTTCAAAGTAGAGCACTCGTTACAACGTTCATAGGATGAGACAAATCCCCACATTCGTAGGTTCCGATTCTTCTTTCAATAATGATATTTAATATCGGCATTCCGCTCATTCGTCCGACTTCGATAACCAAATCTACTTACGTGGCGCCATACCTGCATTTTTCATTCACCAGCGATATAAAACTCTTAAATTCCTTTAAATCTCATAAAATTGTAGCATCTACATGGAAGAAGAAATAGGAAAAATAACGAAAATAATATCGAGCAAATTCTTGAAATTCCTTTGCACGTAAATGCGATGTGAATCCAATAGATTCAATGATCTAAGTTGACTAAAAAAGAAACTATAGAGATTATAGATCAGATGCTACGTGAACGCAAATAACGATGTTACTACATTTCCTTTGATTTCTACAGATCTTGCAGAGATACATTTCCTTTGATTCTCACCGACAATTCACGAGAGCCGACGAGAAGCATCGCTAACGCGGTCCGAACAATTCTCGCTTGTTAATTGTGTCCTTATCACTCGAGGTGAACGCATGAAAATGATGGAGCGCTTCGTTGCGTAACCATAATAATTGACGATGCACGCGTGCGATAGCGCACGTCGTACACGCGCATTGTTTTACACGGCTGGATATCAGAGACTCGCAAGCGAGAGCATAATAAGTTATTGCGGAGCCGCGCGAGCAACGACTCGACTAAAGTGGAAAGTTCTTGAGAGCCGGGTAAAGTCGACGCGCGCGGTGTTGTAACCAGCCACTGGTGTGTACCTACGCGAGTCTACTCGAATTTCGGGAGTTCAGCTTGAGAGCAGCGCGTGATTAATAGCGCAACTTAACGCTGCACTCGCTATAACGTGTGATTAATGCGCGTGAACACGATTAATCCGACTACTCGACAGAACCGTGTCTCTAGAGACTTTTCCATCGTTTTCTTCCAAAATGATATGACTACGATATATAAGAGTATATAATAAGAACGTTTATTATCAAATAGTAAATCTATGAATAGAGCAGTTATGACAAGTCTATACATTTACGAGAAATTTGAAGATGAAAAAATAAAATATATAAAAACATATGAAAACTACAATATGATCTCCTTTCTATGGAAGAGCAATTTTTAAATTCGATAGTCGTCAATCAATTCCGTGTCGAAACTATCTCCTCGTTTGATTTTGCGACGAAACGTTCTTGTCACTTTTTTCCACATCGATCAAGTTGAACCATCGGGACAACTAAACTAGTGTCGTTTGTGTCTTACAAAATCGTGGATTTATCTCCCATCTCCAAAAATGCCTACACCTTCGAATCTATCAGATTATTCCCTTTTTCAATTTCATTCGAAATATTAAAATATCTTCAGGACTTGTTCTCAGTTACAAACAAGAGCTTAAATTTGTCATATTTTTGGCGAAAGGAAAAGGTCGAGAGAGTGTTAGAAGAATGTCTCGAATAAGAACTAAAAGCGAGAGTGGGACTTCAGCGGGACAGAGTTGGAGAGATTCGGGGTAGATTTAAATTATGATTACATTATTTCTGCGTTATCATTAGCATTTCATTCCAAATCCCTCGAGTAAGAGTTGTGTAATCCAAAATTCCTACATTATCCCCGCTATTTAAACGAACGAAGGTTTCTCTCTTTATTTCTCCAGTAAGAGAAAATCATCGAATTAGCTTCAGGCACGCGGGAGCCTTTACAAAGCCAGTGAAATGTTTTACGAGGATTTTAACACGATAATATACAAGTTTGAAAACACAGGAAGCAATCAGTCTTCGGCGGCTCTCGAAGAAATCATCCACGGAAAAGAGGTTCGAGAGTGATTACTCATGAAAGATCGCGATGATTAATGATAACTGATGAAGATGATCGAAGAAGCGCAAGAAGGCCAGGCTACGAGTGGAAGATTTCGAACGTGGCACAACAAGAAGGATAGATCTTTCCTGTCTGGTGTCTGGCTGTTGGAAGTTGATTGAGATTGTGCAGCAAGCTGATGTGTACAATGAAAGCCGTGCTGTTGTCCAGCGAGTGTGTTCAAGAGATTGTACCCTTATTAAGTTTCTTCGATCCACTTACATCGTCAATTTTTTATACTCGTCCATTATTAAGATTAATTTACAGAAATCCGCGCTGCACAATCTACTTAAACTATAAAGACCTTTATTTCCGATCTGCTACTCGATCAGAATGAATCACGTCACATAGTTGCGCTTGATTTATGAAACACTTTTCCTCGGATTCTGCCAAACTTTTACGCGATACCACACGATACGCCCGGTTAAAATTGAACGATGAATTTTTCGCGTGTCCCGATACAACTTCCTTGGTCTCAGAAAATTTTTGACATAAAACAAAACCAAAGGTAAGAGGAAACGTTACTTGGGAATAAAATAAAGGAAGTAAAACGAGGAAAAGAGCACTTGGTCCTCTTGCACGATAATCTATGAACTAATTGCATTGATAACAACGACAAGTAACAATTTGTAGATCGCACACTTCTCTTTCGTCATACGATAATTTGTCGTCCAACAGGATAATTAAATTCCGATCCTCAAGAGATGCATCTTACTTTCATGCAAATTATTGATACTGGTAATCTGACACTTGTAACATTTCGTTGATAATAGTAGTTGAATGTTGCAGGAGACAGGCTTATTATTAACAAATGAATATCGTTAAATCGACAAAGTGGAAGTGTATAGACCGCTATCGCGGTTGTATAATTCATCATGAAATAGGATAACCACGGACATAAATTGTAATTTATAAAATTCGCTCTGGCAAATATGATTTATCGTTACTCTTAGGCGAATGTATTCATCAAATAGAACGTATTCGGCTGGCTCGTAATTTCTCCAATGTATTTCTAAAATTTATCCTTACTATTATGCAAACACACTTATTAATGTCGACAACGTGTAATTTCGAAAGTTCCGCTAATAATACTAGCGCAATCGTAAAAGACACCCTTAATATCGATTAATTTTGAGCTGATTCAACGCGGGCTAGTCGAATGCGAATTTCTACGAAGGAAAAAGAAGCTTTGAAACATAGTTATCAGCCGAATTAACGTCGCGAGTCCTATAAATTAAACATAGACGTGGATTAAAGAGGATGTAAATGCACGCGGATCCACGGCCCGGCTCCTAAGCCCGTCACGTCCGGAGAACCGGTTAGATCATACCCCGTTCCTCGTGAATCTTCTCTCTCTGTCTGGTTGCTCTCTTTTCAGTTCTCGCACGCGGTTGAAGTATGCCTCGCCATTATCATCGATGTTGCAGTTCAATTTTGCCTTGGCTGAAAGTGAGGGCAAGTCTGTCCGGCGTAAGTGAGAGGGCTACCCTGTGGTTAGGGTGTGACGAACGAGTGTACGTGTCAGCACTGCAAACCACCCTCATTTAATTTGCTGAGAGCCGCTGTATATCACCCACGCGCTCTCCTCCTCCGCACCTCAGTTTCCTACCGGGATCCAAGGCGGAAAACTTGCTGCCGACCGTCCAGTATCTCTCTTTGCTGTTTGATCACAATAAAGACTACCGTTTTCCCGCCAGCAGAGGTCAGCGAGAGATCGATCCGACCTAATCGCAACACGATCCAGGTTCGTAGGCTTCTTTCTATTACCAGCTTACGAGTCTTTCTCCTCCTCCTTTCTTTTTCGCGCAGACGGTGTTTGCAATGAGCGACGAATCGATGAATACCGATTATATTGGGTTGGCGACTAAGTGATTGCGGATTTTTTCATTAGGTGATATTGACAAAATCCGCAATCACTTAGTTACCAACACAATATATTAGGTTGCCCGAGAAGTTTCTTTCATTTTATAAGGAAATAATAGATGCATAATGTTTTTTGTTTTATATTAGTTTATTGAATTATTCACAAATATAATAATAGAAATATAACGAAATGGATCATACCTAATCCAATAAAATGATATAAAACAGAAATTGTTGTTCATCTATTATCACCTTATGAAACGAAAGAAACTTCTCGGACAACCTAATATTAATCGACAGAAATAAATCGTCCAGATGAATAACACGAGTATGCATTTTCGTTTTTCTGTCGCGAGCATCGACGTAGGAGAGTTAGATCTAATAATAAGAGACCGTTCTGACAGGTTTTTCGTAGTTCGTAACGGATCACGATTCTTTTTCTTTTCTTTTCTTGTGGAGAGATAAGATAGGTTTGCATGGATCGGCGAATATTAATCGTATCGAAAAGAACCACCACTCTTTCCAAGTTTATGAGGACTATCGGGATCGATGGGACATAACCGTGAGATGATCCTGCTTCCGTAGATTCTTTTTTGCTACCTGTTTATTCAACCAATCGCGAAGAGATGCAATCGTGAGAAAGCGCGTCAACGGGAGTCGTAAATTCCCGTTACGATTTGACAATCGACGCCACGAACTGATCGACCCCCTATTTCGATTAGTATAACACTTGATTAACAGTTCAAAGATATTATATAATTCCAACAACTTTGTAGAAAAGATAGTTACGCTGGTGCGTAAGGTATAAATTGATAACTTGATTAACAGTTCAAAGATATTATATAATTCCAACAACTTTGTAGAAAAAATAGTTACGCTGGTGCGTAAGGTATAAATTGATAACTTGATTAACAGTTCAAAGATATTATATAATTCCAACAACTTTGTAAAAAAGATAGTTACGCTGGTGCGTAAGGTATAAGTGAAGTAGGTGAATGACTGAAGGGTGAAAACCCGGTAAAGAGATGTTGACTGTTCTAAAGATGATGAACCAGTCCAGAGATGTTGACTGATCTGTAGTCGTAGATCCAGTGAAGTCCGGTGACTATACTGTTGCAAAGGAAAACTCTTACTCGGTGGTGATCGCCCCACCACTGGTCGCTTGCGGGTGGAATCCCGGGAAACATAGGAAAACCCACGTTTCCCCAATTTTTTGCCTGTTGGAGCAATAACCACAAGGAACTTCTTGACTCGAAGATGTTTTATGCCAATTGACGGCCTTAACGATAAATCAAAAGCCTCGTTTTATGACAGTTTCTCAGGATTATTGCGGTCCGCTTAATTCTATGTGTACAGCTGGTGGCCGCCTCAAACATAAAGAATCACCGGACGTAACACTACCAAGCTACGATCTTCTATATTCGTTCGAATCTTATGAAAGACCTGTTAGGACGAACGAAAGGTTTTTGAATAGTAATTTGATGTTCTCCTTTGTTTTTTATTTTGTGTAAGAAGCGTTAAAATGACTAGAAAGTTAGAAAGTTAAGTGAATATTAATGATATCGGAAGAAACGAATCATTCTGACACTTGGCTATTTATTGTCATCGGACGTTTAGATAGCTCTGTTATTCACACACACACGCGCGCACATACACTGCAGAGTATTCTGACTTGCTGTTTTACGACATCGTTCCCGTGGGGCTTAAATGACTTAAGAAACGAGGTAAACATAATGCAAGCCTGCCGCATTTGCGCTATTCACTTTATGATTCATTCATAGAAGACATTTGTAACATTTCACTGTATCATACACAGGGTGTTAGATTTTATCATTACCTTGTATTCTAATCTGTTGTTTATCCTGAACAGGAGAAAATGCTTTTACAGAGAATCCTTTTCGAAAATCTTCTCAATTCATCGCACTTGTTGAGACAAGAATGCGCTTGAGGAATAAAACACGTTATTCTTCGATAGGTAATAAATAAATAAAACCAAATAAATCAATTGGAAATGAATCAATGAAAATGGATCAAAAGTTGGAATCAAATTTTCTCGAATAAAATCGATATTATTGTTATTATGACTTAATATTATTGTTGTTAGGACTTAATAATCCTTTGTATTGTATTATATCGTTCTACAAGTTTATCCTATGTACCTATCGAATAACTTGTTTCTACATAACGTTTAACACCGATCGGATAATCGTGATGCTCCTCTGTGTAATTCCAGCGGAATGGTGGCTGCGACGTTCAAAGCGCGAGAAAAAATGGAGCAACCGGGTAACATCTGATAGAAATGTTTCCCGCGGCAAATTTCATTTCGTCGAATATCATTTAGTGTGAAAATCGCAAACTCAGAATTAAATTTACGCCGGTATTCTCTCCTCGAAATATCGTCTACACAACGCGTGCTAAAATCAAGAACCGTGTCACATATTCAACCTCATAGGATGCGTTTATCCACGACATGTTAACGTCGATACGTTAACACCAAGGAACTGGCGTTAACTCTTAGGTTGGCAACTAAGTGATTGCGGATTTTGCCAATACCACCTAATGACAAAATCCGCAATCACATAGTTTCCAACTCAATATTTCGATATATACAGACCGTTCTCAAAATTATGGTAGGCTTTTAGAGAAAAATGAAAGTCTGTTTGTTTATCGAAACACGAACAAAATTCAGACACACGTAGATAGAAATTTTAGAATTGCAACAGGATTAAGGCAATCTTCTCCAAAATAAAATTACGTATAAAGAAAATGTAATCGCATATGTTCAACTTACCTTTTCACATAGAACCACTGCCTCATCAGTTGTATCAGTTTTTCATTCCACAACTTCCTATCCATTCCACCACTTCATCCAGATTATACACGGTAGCGGCTGTGTTCGGTTTAAATGTGTTTGCCATTGGATAGCAACAGAAAGGGTTACCCAGAATGTAACGAAAGGCAGATCTTTGAAATTGGATCAGCCAACACTACGAAATAAATGGAATAGCATGAATGAATCAGCTCGTAACTAATTAAACGACATACGTATCACCTTTCGACGTTATTTCGGTATATTTCGGACTTTTCGAAATCGGATAATTAATCTGGACTTACTCGGCGGGTCTACGAATAATTTTTGCTGGAAATTACAGCGGATGTTAAGCCCGCACGACCATTCTAATTAAATTTGCGGTGCCGTTTATCAATCTGAATGGAGTACGCGCGCGGGTGCGTGCCGTGCATTTCGCCCGTGTATCGCGATGTCCGTGCACGATTTCGAAAATTTCCATCGTCGCGTCGTTACTGTATTTTATAACGAGACCCGTTCCCGTCGTGTTCATTAAACGATAACAATGGTCGGTGTGTTAAAATATGACGACATAACTGGTGAAAAATTGAGGGAAAAATCGAATGGAAAGGTCGAATCATACATATATCAGATTTACAATGTTTTACTGTCCAACTTCCCTCGCACAATAATTTGCCAATTAGTGATATTAGCAAATTGGGAGATTACGTTTCCACCCTTTGCTCTATCGCTACGATTTCCGTATTAATCACATCGTTCGCTATAATTTCATTTTCCCTGGATCTCTAAAAAAACAATTCCAATATCTAAATAGCATCTATGGATAACGACCAAGAATTACGTTAAACGGAAAAATTCGTTATTACCAACACTGATTGCCAGTGAATTTAAACACGCTGAGAAAAAGAAGCAGCATAATTCTTAAACGATTTTTTCCATTTACATAAATCGTCAGAAAAGCGGAGCTGACTCTTCATACCAATTCCAGTCGCTTTGTTAGCTGCACACAAGCTTTAAATATTTTTAACGATCATAGAAATCGAGGAAAGATAAGAAGAAACAGACGAAGCAAAATAAAGCATTAAAAACGAAAAAGCGGAACGTTCGAAGGTGGTAAAAAGCGCGACTCACGAACAGCAATTTCGCGCACAAAAACCTAAAACTGAATGGCGACCGTGGTGTTCGTGTCTTAACAGCTCGCGCTTTCGGTCGGTCAACTTAAAACTGATAGCTTCATATCCTGGGCGTATGGAGGGCAGGAACGCGTGAGAGGGCTGCTACTTTAAACGTGCCACGCTCGATATTAATGCCCGTTTCCACGAGTGCAACGTTAACCAACGGCGGGATCGCCATAATTTTGCGAAATTGGTTGCCCGCGGGACGTTTATAATGCGAACAGGCCACGTAACCCGAGACCGTGTATCTTTCGGAGCGTCGCGATAAAGTTATAACGATTAAAAAAGGTGACGACTTGATCCGTGCAACGATCGTGCAACCAGTAAACTGGTGTATGCACAGGCAATTACGAAACTTTAGAATCGCCAGCTCTGTCTCGCCGCTCGCATGCGAATTCGCGTGAATTCGATTCCACACGTAACACGTGCGATCGTGTCAAGTTTATTTTTTCCGTAGGTAAAAATTTGTTGGTTTCTTGGAAGATTTATATCGCTGGGACAAAATGGAAATCGCGTGGGGTGTGTAGGGTCAACGAATCTTTCTCGATATACCAGGCATTCGGTGATTTACCAACTAGCAACGTCAACGAATTGACGTGTTGCAAATTGTAGATTATGAACATTTTCGTTCGATTCTTGGTCTTTACAATGTATGCGTTTAGTGGTTGTTTTTGTAAGGATACGTTTTGAATATGATTAAAGGAATTGGAAATTTCGTTGCTCTTATTTAAAACGTTGTTCGATACGTCATTCGCTCGTCGCAAACTGTCGGTTTACGAAACGATGTTCAAAACACACAGCGAAACCCGTTGGGGAAAATTGCACGCGTCTTTCGTCCCATTCTAAAACAATAGTTTTCGAAAAACTGAAAAGCACAATTGAAATGACACAGCTGTTTCTCGGATCTGGGTTAAGACCTGAAAACGTATTCACAAATCCCAAGGACGTGAGTTCTAATTAGTTTTTCGTAGAAAATTCTAGCCGCGACAAAAAAAGGAAGTAAAATCACGCCCGACAAAGAAGAATATACGACGATGAAAATAGAACATACACCGCGTAATCACGTACTCGCAACCCTTTATCAAGCAATTCTCCATTATATCTCTATTTACAGATTTTCATCGAAATAAAGTGCCATAATACAACAGAAGCACCTCACTGCTATAATTTTCTCCCAGTTTCTCTCGTCTATCTTCGTTTTTTCAATTTAATTATGCAAAAGGCAAAACCTGCACAAAGCCGCGTGTCGTGCTTATCTCCGTAACTAATTCTTTTTGCATTACACATAGAGTCGATAGAAGGCGAACCAAAAATATCGAAGTCGATGGTCGAGCGATCTTATTTTACATAGTATTTGATAATCCGTAACAATATACTAAAGATGAGTCATAATATGCAAGTTTGATTATTCTACGCAGAGTTGACGATCGACTTTTGAAACGTTGAAGCTCAAGTGATTGAAATAACGTTAGCTTACTGTATATAGTTTCGTACGGCTTTTTCCTATACACTAGCTCGACAAACACGAAGCTATCAGTGTTAACAATCGACCGAGTTTGCACGATAGCGGCAACGGGTATCTGACGGAGTTGCTGAATTTCCACTAGGACGAAAAAGCCAGCCGTACGTGTCCTTTTATGAAAACCGATATACTCCCGAGAGTCGATATACCCATTCGCGACAGCATCTCTGCTTATAATTTCGTACGTAATATCACGAGTACGGCCGCGTCGCTGAATTTCCAAACTTCAGAAACTCTCTGCACCGAACTTCGTTCCCCCTGTGTGCTCGCCAGTCTCGCAGTTACTTTCTGTCTCCGTTCGACGTTTGGCCAGAGAAACGCGTTAGAAAGCATCCCCGCGCGCGCGCCCAGTGTTTTTAAAAGTTTCGAACCTCGGACCGTTTTCGATAAAACTTGGACAAGTTGGCTCGTGCGCGTGTTTCGCGCTCGAAAAATTCGTAAGCGAATAAAATTTCGCTTCGTTTCAAGCACGACGAACCGTCGCGAATTTCATTATCCACCCGCTCCACCACTCGCTCCACTGTTTTACCCTTTTGCGTGCTATCATCTACCCTCTCGCCTTCTATTTTTTCTCGTTTCTTGGTAAAAGCGCACACAAGTTTTTCCTAAACAAGTGGATTTCGTTGCAGAAATCTTCGACCGTTTCACCTACTTTCGCGCCCAACGCGTCCACCACCAACCTATTCTACCTATTTCCAAAGCGACGACCATTTTTATCACGTTGGTCGTAGTACGACCGAGATGTTCGTCATTTTCGCGATGGCCAACAGTGAAAATTCGATACACGTGCCACCGTATCGTATGGTTTTATCTTTGCGCGAATGGAAATACAACGAGACGGGCGAGAGCGCGCTTTTATACTTCATAAAATTAAGTTATTACGTGTAACGTTAGTCGGGCCTCATTTAGGATGTGCATCAATTATCCGAGCCCTTGTGTGCTGAAACTACTCGTAAGTATATGGTAACGTTCCGGCCAGTGTCTACCACATATATTTCTTACAAGGCAGAGAGTATCATGGGGAATGCTGAATTTCGTTTTTCATTTAAACCGGCATGCATTGTGCCGTATTAAGAATTGCTAGATACGAGCAATTTTTCATCATTTTTGTTTTTCTCTAAAAGGTTTGTGGCGGCACATGAAATAGGGGACAATCCAAATTATGTTGTTGTTTTGCCTCGGAGCATCAACATCGTTAGGACATACATAATGTAATAATAAATAAACTCCGGGCAAAACAATGTCGCCGCTACGTGTAACCGTCAAACAAAGTCAAATTTAAATTTTCCGCTACTCCCTCGACCAGTATAAATAGATGACCATGTTCTGCAGAAGTCAGTCAATCGTGCGAATCAATATCTGTTTATCAATTTCAATCTCGAGCGATTTTAATAGCGATCTATACACAGACTTAGCGAATCAGTTAGTACCGATAGTGATAGTAGTATAGTTAGTTGTGATAGTGCGCTACTCTGCTAGTATGTTCCGCTGGTGAGGAGGCCGGTAGGTGCGAGGGTAGATGTCGCAACTGCTGGGGTACTGCTGCTTTTTCTTCTAATTTAGATGCGTGGAAGAAAAATCGGACTACGATCGCCGGGATTTGAACCCGGGATTTGAACCTGGGTCCCGAAACGTTCGTAACCTAAGGCGCTAACCACTGCGCTGCCGTCGTCCGACCTTAGTTAGTGTCGTCCGGTGATATTTGATGTCGAGTGCCGCCACAATTCTCTATATCTATACATTATTTAAAAATATATTTGACGGTTTTCAATACCAAGATATCTCGTCATTTGAAATGGTTCATTCGTATGGACGACCAACCACCCTCTACAGGTTTCTAGTTCTCTGCTAATAAGTCAAAGATTCTAATGTAGGACACGGAATTTCGGCAATGTATGGCAACAAATGTTATCCTGTTTCTCGCGTCATTCTTTTCTCTGAAAATTTACGCTCTATAAGTACATGGAAATATTAGAATCTTTCGATTAAAAAATTGGGAAGTAACAATAACGATGGAAAAACAGCAAAGTAAAATTATATTAAATACAAATACTCGGTCGTATTAATCTGCGAAGCATACTCCTACGCTGGAATTCTCTTTCTCGAATCGCGAGAATTCGCGACTCATAATTCTACCAACACTTTCTCTCTGACCTCTCAAATCACAAAATTATAGTAAAATTATTCAAGCTCATAGATTAATACAATTTATCCTTCACAGAAATATAATCACCTTAATTTACCCTTTCGGTCCGATATCGTCGAAACTCTTTTAGCACCGCTCTTAACTTTCTAATGCTTTTTACGTGGTCTGTACAGGTACTATCAGCGGTAACGGCGAGTTATGAATACAGAGCTAGGTTTCTAAGTGCATTAAATATGCAGCTCTGATAACAGCGAAAGAGATTAGGGGTGGGTATATAGGCGAGAGGGCGGAGGGCGAGGGTGAAGCATACGGGTACGCGGTGGCGCGTTTTACGAGTCGACACTAACGACTTAAAATGAAGCAAAATACAGTTGCGACTCAGGCGTAAGGGCAACAAGCGCCGCGAACTTCCGGGGATATTGTCTTTTAAAGCCCACGCGCGCTCGCACGTTTCTCGTTAAATGGTCTACAGCTTACACAGCGGCGTTTTACATGGATGATCGTCGTTAATCGACAGACGATACACCCTTATTAAATTGCCGAGTTAATATCGGCCAGCCGGAAACTTTTGATTAAATTTCAAAGTGAAAGAAATCGCAGTTAACTACGTTAATATCGATTCGTTGAAGAAATTATATTTGAAAATTACAATTGAAATTTACGTTTCTACAAATATTAGGTTGTCCGAAAAGTATCTTTCTTTCGCAAACGTGTTTTTTACAACAGTATATCTTCATACAAACGTGAATCCAAGTTTGTGAAATGTCGCGGTGTTTACCTCAACAGAACAAAATGGATCGTACGTAATTCGACAAAATAATATAAAACAAAAAACATTGTGGTCTATTATTTCCTCATAAAACGAAAGAAACTTTTCGGACAACCTAATATCTACAGATATCTATATAGATACTTATGTCTGAATAAATGTATTCTGACTGATGAAATATTTAGATGGTCGAGAAACCACGAACGACGTACTGTTTAATTTCATTACGCGTAATTGATCGAAATTTGATTGAAACCAACGACTTAATTTCAAACAAAACGTTAACATATTTTTTAAGCGTTCCAATGATTTTCTAATTTTACGTAACTAATAGTGTGCACATATAGACCGTACAGAATTGCGTGATGTTGCGTAGAATCCCAAGATTCTAATATTGGAACTGTGCCTTAACCTTTTCAGGACTATGAACCCACCTATGAGTATCAAACAAAGCGATAGTTACAGTCTAAAGATCTGTACATAAGTCCAATATCATGTAGTATCGCATACGTTACTGAATATCTTTCCAAGTTTATTATCTAAAAATACGACTTTGAAATAATTCAACGCACGATTCATACAATACTTGCTAAAATTGTTTTAATTTAAAACGTATTCTATTGTTACGATTGCTGCATTCTTCCAATTTCAACTACACAAATGAGCTATTATTTTATTTAACAATACCACGGACACTAATTTATAAATTACATACCTATTAATTTAAAAATCATACAACTATTATAATCATTTAATTCGTTTATAAAATCTTATGAAAAACTAGTTCTCTAATAAATAAATACTTGCAGTTCCCAGAAATCAATATCCTTCCATTTCTTTCCTAAGTGAAATCAAGTCGATATTCGCAACAATATTTTATGCCATGAAACGAATATATTTAACGTGTAAAGTACAGACTTAGAATATTACATTTCAAAGAAATTCCGCTTCTCTCTAAGGTAAAGAAACGTTATTCTCCCTTTGGTGTTGCAATCAACAAAGTTTGTAACTACACTGTTCCACAACGCTTTATACAACCCGAGTTCGAAACAATATCCAGTATCAACCCACAATTTCCCCCATTCCCACGGCGAAACGACAAACTGATACCGTCCTGGCGATGACATAGCCAATTACCGACAGCTCGTTGGCCGTGTCGCGTCGATTCGCGTAAAAACAGTCGCTGCTCGCGTCTGTAATTGACGCGAGATCCCTTATTCTCGTCACGTACCGCGAAACCGACACCGATAAAATGCTAATCGACGTCCAATTCAATCTCCGTCAGATACCATCGAAAAGACAGCAACTATCTATGAAACTCGTGAACCGAGATATTAAGCAATCCGGTGACGTGTTCATCACTTCTGTCAGATCGCTTCACGAAATTTGTTTCATCTCGTCGACGTGTTTTCGGGGTGGTTTTTCTTTCCCCCAAATGGCGCAGAAACTTGGATAATGAGAATGGATCATAAGGGGACAAAGTATTCGATGCGCCATCAATCAAAACGACTACTTCGATAAACGTGTGTCGATGTTTGTCATTTCTGACATGAAATTGCAAATTGACAAGAACGGTCTTAATTAAGGGGTCTGGATAGAATATTCCTTGCGAAGAAATATGAATGCACATGGTATAAAAATATATAAAATATCTTTAATTATATTTACATAAAATATTTACATTGTCCGCGCTCGTCGGGTTTTCCTTCATTTTCTACGTAAATTTTAGTAACGTTCATGCGCCATGACTATAGATTGACCGAAAAACCCTCCTATCTTGAAACTCATGAGCGTAGCTGAAAGTACAATAGTAAAATAGTACAGTTAAAAATACAGTTTCCTCTATCATCCTATCGCTCCATTAAAGGTACTATTTTCTGGCACCTTTTCCAAATTCTTCTTTAAAAGGAGTCGGCCGATATCAAGCATTAAAGGAGACATTCGTCACCAAAAGTAGCACCAAAGAGCAATTTACATTGGAATCTCGAGATAAGGTTGAGTTAAGGCAAGACGCGAAGTCGGAACACCTAGGGAGAACATCATCTGGAACGTGTATTACGAAAGCATTTCTGAGTCCTCTGGCACAATAATTTATTACCTAATAATATTAATAAATCGGCAGGTTGCAACTCGTAAGTTATAGAATTCCCTTTTCTAATTTTCCAATTTTACGTCACGTAGAATACAGTGAAATTGAATTTCATGTATTGTTACGTTTGTTACCATTATGCAGGGGAATTTAATACTTCTGGTAATTTGTAACTTGCAACGTGTAAAATTTCAAGAGGAGTCCTGATCAAAGAGAAATTATCTCAAACGAGAATTAATGTACAGTCAGCATGGAAAACTCGCGAGTTCAAGAATGATATCAATTCTCAACCGTATCACAGAGACCTTGCCATCCGCAGTTAAACACCGACGGCAACGTTTCATTGATTGCTGTAGAACTCTAGTGGAAATTCAACGAAGATTTCTACCCGTACCCCTAACGCTGATTCTCCGCAACGATATCGACCCAACGAATAACGTTGATATCAGGTTCAGGTTAATTTCCTCAATTCTCCAACGATGAATACTCTGCAATTTTAATATCAACCGATGACGAGAGCGAGTAGTAGATTAAACGCGTACAATTCCGCGAAAGCGGAAACGATAGCGCGTCGTTGCGTCCAATTGATATTTCATTAAGCGTTTAAAGTAGACGGGGTGAAAGAGGTGGAAAGATTAGCGCATAAACGAATGATCACGAATTACGAAATCGATCTTCGTTTATTCGGATTTATGGTCGCATTAAATTCTATCCGACGATGCTGCCTCGCGATATAATAACTTTAATTCTTTAACAGCGTAGAAAGACTCGGGCAAACTGTCAAATAAATATGTTATGGTATAAATTTCATATCTTGAACACCATGATTGGACAGACAGTGTTTACGCATTTATGCGAAATTTAAGGATTAGAAAGATTTAAAAAGCGTAGAATGCACACAATACGTAAAGATATACACAGCGGCGACGAAACGTATTTATACGCGAGCATTTTTAGTAGCTTCGACCTAAATCCATGGACCATGTCTGTGGAATAAATTAATTTTTTTTCTTGGGAGAAATTGTACCATTAATTGGTATTCGTTAATATCGATGTTAATGCTTTGTTTTAGTCTATAGTTATGGGTTGATAAGAAGGCGAAGGTAAAAAGGAAATAGAAAAAGGGCCTTTTTATGTACTAGTAAATGGATGGTTGAACGATGAAGAACTCCGGAGATCCTCTCGATGGGAAATCACAAAGAATATGGCGTCAGCAAGTTGCTCGCTGGTCTAGACAGCCCTTGAACTGGACCGGAGTTCGTGGAATTCGCGTCTTTCTTGGAGAAGTAAAGAAGTTGATGCCGCATCCCGACGAGATAAAACATGTGCGACTTCAGATGTGTCGACGTTGATCGTTTCTTTCTATCGTCTCACAGCCTCCAAATTTTTGAGTAATTTTCCTGTAACTCTATGCAAGATAGATTCTCCTAATTTATATATCTTTTTGCAAAGGTGGGAAAAACATCAATATATATTAGAATCATAAATACTGTACAGAATAATTATATAGAATTTCACCTTATAGAATGACAAAAGTGCATTATACAAATCGGCGAATAACAAAAATTGTACGAGTTGGATATACATAAATAATAAAATAAAAAAAAGATGGAAAGAATTAGAGCTCCGCTGCTATGAATAAGTTCTATTGTAATCAATAAGCTTAATAAATCGATATAAAAAAAGAGTATAAAATTAAAAATAAAATGGGAAAATTCTCTATATAAATTCTCTATTTATATTGAACATTGTAATATTGTACATACTCAGACTCGTCCAAACTTTATGAAATCAGAGAATAAGTAGAATCTATGTAAATTGAGGAATAAGAAGCAGGGACGAAAAAAGGTACTAACGGTAAAAGAATCCTTGAAATTCTCTTTCATGATCACGAATATCAAGAAACAAAATTCACTAACATATATAGAATAATACCTTATAGAGTAATAAAAGTGCATTATACAAATCGGCGAATAACAAAAATTGTATGAGTTAGATATACATAAATAATAAAATAAAAAAAAGATGGAAAGAATTAGAGCACCGATACTATGAATAAGTTCTATTGCAATCAATAAGCTTAATAAATCGATATAAAAAAAAAGTGTATAAAACTAAAAATAAAATGGGAAAATTCTGTATATAAATATAATTCTCGATATAAATTCTCCATTTATATTGAACATTGTGGTATTGTACATACTCAAACTCGTCCAAACTTTATCAAATTAGAGAATAAGTAGAATCTATGTAAACGAAAGAATAAGAAGTAGGGACGAAAAAAGGTACTAACGATAAAAGAATCCTTGAAATTCTCTTTCATGATCACGAATATCAAGAGACAAGATTCACTGACATAAATAGCGCGAAAAATCTGCAAATACGATCTTGCATTTACATAATGTTTTATAAAAAGAAATTCAAAAAAAGGTTGAAGAGATCGAGTCCATTATGCGTTCTAATATAGACCTTGCCACGAGGATCTTATAAACCCGAAATAAAAAACGAAAGAAGAGAAAAGAAGGTACAAAGCACAATCGCGCCATATCGGGGATGGCGGTAAGCTTAGAGGCACGTCTATTGATTTATTTTACGATGATCATAAACTCGATCGGCTTGTCGCGTTCCCCGCGTTCCAGCGTGTAAGTCATCGCGCAATCGAGTCCGCGAGGACCCAAAGAGAAGGCAGAGGAAAGACGAAGGAAAAAAGAAGGAGAAAAGCGAAGTAGCCGCGAGAAGGAAAGGAGGAGAAAGGAAAAGGAACTCTCTCTCTGGTTCGAAAAGCGCGCTTGCCCTCTCACGACAACCTCGAAAGATATATCGTCGTGCGTATATTTACGAGGAGCCAGAGTTATAAATCACGGGTTCGTCTGCTTACCAGAAAACGCTGGTGGAAAGGGTGAATCGCGCCCATACATATATACACGATCTTCTGTACGTACATCGTACACCCTCATTCATAAGTATTGAAACACTTTTACGAAAGCATGAGAATACGTGAAAAGTAATTGACAAATCATCGAAACATTTTAAGAACGATTATCTCAGTTGAAATAATAATACAACACGATATTATGGTAATCTGATATAATAAAATTAATTATTTTCTTCGTCCGTGTCTATCGCGTTTGATCGCTTCACTTTAGTCAATTTTCATATTCACATTATTTTGTAATAGTAATTATATATTTATGTGATTGCTGTTATTCGATTTCATGTCTACTATAAATGACTTTGATGATACGAATTCAGACGTTGAACGATCTTCTTGTCGTTTCTTACCTAATTCCTTTTTCCTATCAATCTTTTCTCTTTATCAAGTCGTAATTCCAGACCAATGTATTTATTATAATTAACTGATGAATAAGAGACATACTTTTATATCTAACAGGTTCTTTTTATCTTAGATTACGCCGTATTAAAATACTACTTCTCTCTCGTCATCTTCACCTATGTATATCGAATTCACAGCTTGGCAATGTAAAATTCGGATCGATTAATCGTACTCTTGATAACCTCGATTAATTGTCACGTTTTGTATAAAACCATCAGCTGCTCCTGCTACTTATGAATCAGAGTGTACATTGGTATACACACTTGTACATCCTTTCGAGTGTGTACACATCGTCGATGGCCAATGTCGACGTAATGGTTTTTCGATAATTGTGTAACTGTTTCGCATTGCTGGCCAGTGAAACACACGCCACTGTAAACGCTTTAGCCCCTTTAACGATCGAGCTCTGACGCGATCCCTTGGCCCTCTACACGGCTTCTAACCCGATATACCTGTGCATGGATTTCTATTCCGTCTCTCTGTGACGCATACGGCAAACGTGGACGGAATGAGAATCACCTTGGCACGCTTACGGTCACTCCCGTTTCTCGCGATTTTCCGTAGCCGATTATTATCGATACGATCGCCCCGCTTTTCAACGTTTGCCACATGACCCGGTAGCGCTCTTTCTCTTTCTATCTCTCTTTCTCTCTGTCGCGCGTTACCTGTTTCAGACGTAATCACGGATCGAAAAGAGCCACCAAGATTAGTAACGCGACGCCTGCTACTGCAAAGCAGCACGTTAAAATATACGTAAAGTACTATGATTCGTACAATTTGTCGAAACACAATGACTCGTTGGAAACATTCTCAGGAATTCGTCAACGGTTTGTACAGGGAATTTTAGTTACTCGATGTGTTTGACGATTTAAAAGGAAATTGGAGTAGTAGAGTCGTTTTGTCGGAAGCCAAGTCGGTCAACTGAATTTTTTGGAAATTTCTTAATTTTAGTATCAAAATACACACACGATTAATGCTCGACTCTACGAAAAACAAACGATTAACGATAGAGTTTGGTTTCTAGTACAAGATAGTTCAAATAAGAGATTACGTATTACGTTTGTTGTTTCACGATGTGATTCGTCGAATCGACGATGGTTGTTATTTACTCGTGCAAAAGTCTTAGCCCATTTACGATAGTAATCTGGTCGTGTTTCATGGTAACGCAAAAGTTTTCGATAAGTAAGTGTTCTCTCGAATTGATTGGTATTGTAGTAATTGAAGGATGGAATTCTAGTTAGCGAGTCGACACTGGCAACGGGAGTGAAAATGTTTAAGGCTCGTCACAAGCAACTTGCCGAGGAATTATCGGGGCGAACGGTCGTAAATCGACGCACGTTTGCAACTCTCGCTCTGCCACAGAGTAAATAAAGCGTTTTGCCGTCCGCTGTATAACTCTTTTCTCCACCGATAAATATTTATGACCGCGACGGGCAAACGAGCTTTATTATGTTCCGCTCAAGTTGAAAAGGATCTCCTTAAAATTGTTGTGACCCTAGTTGAAGACGCGCGCGCGTGTTACAACGCGAGCCACAATGGTTATACGACGTTGTAAATCTTAATTCCTCCGTTGCATTTCTCAGACATACATCATCGACAAGGTTTTCGGCTTATCTTTAGTGCCCCGGTGTAAAATCTCTCTTATAAAGGTGTTTCCGACAGACTACGAAAAACGAACTATAGTCCCATTTTGTCCTCACTCTTCCATTCTTTTTGCTTCTTTTTATCTATGTACACAAGGACAGGGTGAAAAAGGGAGATAGTTTTCAGTGCATTTCCTGCATTTCTTAGACCTTGGTGACCTAAAAGTTACGAAACGAATGACTAATAAAGGCCGAGTGTTATAAGGGACAACAGTCTTCGATGACGTACGCTCGACGTTAAGATTATCTTGTGTTACAGTTAGATAAAGCAGCGAGTTAATATTAGCCATTTCTAATCGTTCGTAGATTTATCATAGGCTCTGTTACATCTTAAATTTAAACGGAATTTCGTGTCTCTTATTTACAGCGATTAAACGATGTTGCTTGTTTCAGCATCGTACGTTGTAATATGTGTATGTATAATAAGGGTAAAATAAGTCATGTTCCGTTTGTAAATGAAATTAGAAGAAAATATTGGAAGAAAAAGAGTATGTAGTATAAAACTGCAATGAGCCATATAACCAAAATAGAGGCAATGCAATCTAAAATACTCAGAACAATAGTAAACGCCCCATGGTACGTTAGAAACGAGGACATACGGAAAGACCTTGGAATACCAACGGTCAAGGAAGAGATTAGCAGATTCGCAAGAAGGTACAGAGAAAGAATAGCAACGCACCCGAACCGGCTGGCAGCGGAAACGATCATCGCATTCATAGAAAGAAGACTAAAAAGGAAACACCCAGCAGATCTCACAAAGGACATAACCTAACAAACACGATGATGGTACCCCGCCGGGGGTAGCCACCCACATGTTATATTAATAAACAGTTATAATATTTTACCAAATGTTCTACTGGACAAATTGTAAAATTGAAATAAATAAATAAAAAAAAAGTAGTATAAAGAAGATATCGTAGTACCTGATAATAGTATAATACATCTCCTCTGACATATTTCTCCAAATATGATCAGAAAAAAAGATACGACTTGTTCATACTGCACGAATCGCCCAAATATCTTATTAAAAGATTAAGTTATTTAAACAGTTCATAATACACTCAGTGCTTTAAATTGTTATTGTAATATTAAAAGTTTTACGAATATGATTCTCTAGTTAATTTAAATGTTACAATCGATTGCAGCAACCCCTGTTATACCTATAACATCACTTGCACGTAAAATCTCGCCAGTAATACGATAACATATTAATAACATCTTCCCACGACAAAATTTTAACATCATCTTCCCACGACAACGTATTAACATCATCCACCCACAATCTCCATATTCGCAAAATTCTAAGTGACGCACCCTTTAAAATATTCACGGAAACAACAAAACGCCAAAGATACGTTCGCTAGCACCTTTCATCAGGAATATCACAATTCATGTTCGACGTCGGATGAGATCGGTGGTCTGGATGTTTTCTGGCGGATCCACACGCCAAACGGCGCGTCCGCCTTGGGTTACGGGCTGCCAATAATTTATAATGAAACGCCATATCTTTTGTTGCCCGGAGAAATTGATTATTGCCTGTTGTTTCCTCGCCAGCGAATCAAATTTCACGCTTGTAAATCATATAGGTTTAATATCGCCATGGCAGCGTTACACCGGCATGCAGCAAATAACCCTTCCCCCTATTTTTTTTAGTCCTCCTATCCTTTGACCAAACTCTGCGTCTCCTCCTCCGTTGTCGTCGCGCATCCATACACCTCCACCCACCGTTCTGGCCCATCCTCGCATACGTTTTAAACTTTCTGGACGATGCTCGATCCTATTTCTTTTCTTCTTTTTGCATCATCCTCTTCTTCATCCCTTCCTTTCGCGAATTCTGCTCGATTCTTATGCACCTTGATTATTTTGCAAATTCATATTTCTATAAACACAGGTAAACAAGTGGAATCTGGGCAGAGACTCGTCTCGAATATCATCGAACGTTACAATATCGTATTTTTGATATCTTATGAATTTTTGCATTTTGTGTGAATTCCGTGTACTTTAGCATTTTCAAATTTCCCATAAACCTGTGTGTCGTGGTTAGCGTTCAGACTGATACCACATCGACATCAACTTACGAATTTCCACTTATATTCTATCAGAAAAAATTCATATCCCTTCAATTACATGAAAATACCTTATTGATACTTCGATTAGAGTGTCAATATACAACAACGTATAATTAATACTGGAAGATGGCAAAATTTCTGGACAATGCTGGCTCCCGCATTTTTCGCATCATCCACTTTCTTTCTCTCTCTCATTCCTTTGTGAATTCTACTCGATTATCACTTTCCGTGACCAAACGACATAAGACACGTGCTTTCTTGCTATCAAGCTTCGACAGTTACACCTTCCTGACCTTGCCAGCTTAATGGTCCCACCGAGAAGTATCATGCTCTCGATAAAAGTCCCCCTCGTGGCGGTCGGCCCTTATGATAAACAGTTTTTGCCGATATTCGCGATTTGCCCAGACCATCCAGTGACCGCTTCTTGCCGCAACGATTAAGTCCTCTAGCCGGTCGACTACCTCAGACGTTTTTATCGGCAGATAATGGAGTTGAGAGCAAATCGACGGACGAACTGGATTATATTACAGTAGCGTGCATGATATTGCGAACTCGTAAATTGAGGCAAATACCAAAGTTTATATGTTGAAGCGAATTGATAGAAACTCGAGAAGTGTACTTTGACTGTGATTCAACACTTGGATGTTGTTGGTGTTTCCGAGGTTTCGTCTGATAATTCCGTTCTACTGTTTTATTACTAGAATCGTGTAGTTTCCTTGCTGTTCCTGGATTTCCTTAGTTTAATTGTAACTTCTTTTCTGTGATGCGTTGAATGTCTTTTTCCGTAGTTGAAACTACTTCCAGGTGTCTCGCTTTTGCTTTTCTCATTGCTGCGGCACCTTTCTTCCCGTTGCCCTTGCTTTTCTCCGATAGTCGGAATCCCGTTTCTTCGTATCCCTTTGCTGCTGGAATTCCCTATTTGAAGTTTTTCTATTGTTTTCTCTTATTTCTGCAGTTCTTTCCTAACATCCTCCTGTTGCTTTTCTCCTACTATCGAAGTTCTCTATTTGGTATCTTCGATACTACTCGGAATTTGATCTTTTGAAATTCACTTTCTTTATCTTTCATCGTTAAAATTCCTTTTTCCTCAGAAAGTCACAAATACTACGTCTACAATACTAAACGCTTATTACTATTACTTAGTCTTAATATATTCTATATTCACGTCCTCCAATCAAACACGCAGATTCTAAATCTCCACGCTGAACCAACATCCCCCTACTGAAATTTTCTTCCGCCATGAAACAACATCGCTTTCGGATCACGTGTTCGTCCACGCAGCAATAATACGTATAATAACTCGTTACAGTCCATAGCGACGTATTTTACTATTTCGACATGCGGCAACGATACGTTTCAATCCACCAACCTGTTTAATTGTCTTACGAGCAAACCATTCGCCAGCTCAACGATAGTGGTCGCAATTATAAAAAGCAATTACCAGAAAAATAAGCGCCAGCAACAATGAAACCATAGCAACCGAGCCAGCGCGCAATTTATTTCGTTAGGGGCGAACGAGTGTACGTTTTCATCAGTGAAATTGCATTTCCTTCTTATCGTCTCTTAGCAAGGCGTTCACTGGACCGCAAAGTGTCTCGCGAGCTTGATCGTTTTCGATCGCTCATCGGCAACTGGCCTCCATTGTTCTCGACAATGAACGATCGTTCTTATAAATACGAATAAGCCCGTGCACAGGACGTGCAAATGCAGAAATCGACCGATCGATCTGTTCGAGGCCTTATCACAACTGTGCTATCGAGACTCTAATTGCGGTTTGCGTAACATTACCTGTACAACGAACTAACTAATGTCATACGAAATAGCCGCGATCGACACTCGGTATAAATCATAATACGTATTTTTTCTCGGAGCAACGTACGGTAAGTAGGACGAAGTTCCAGCGAAATTTAAATCTCGTTCAGATTAGACAAGATATTTGAATCCGGGCGACTTGGATTCGAACAATCTGATCGCGTTCCTTCCACTACACTTTGATTTGACAGGAATTAAAGTCTCGTTTAGATTAGGCAAGATACTTGAATTCGAACAACTTGGGCTTGAACAATCCGATTGGGTTCTATTTACGGAAAGAGAGAGGAAGGTATAGGTTTCATATTGGAAAGCAGAAAAATTTATTGCTACGGACATTAGTTGAATGTAAATTGGTAGCACGTTTCAGAATATGATTTAACATTTACTGAAACGATTTATTCAAATTGTTGGAAAACGGGGCTCTGTCGTTATTGCAGCAAATACATCAATCGGCAACTAATTCTACAGAAAAACTACTTTATGTTATATTAGAAATTGTATATATTAAAAATATTTAATAGAAATATCAGAATTCAATGAGCTATTTCGAACCTTCTTTAAGGATTAAACGATACACGCGAGCAATATTGTATTTATCATTTATAATAAATGAAAAATGATTAAGAATTCAATTTGACTAATCTGAACGGCTTTAGCGGTGGTTTTATGTTTTATCAGAGAACCGGTTCGCGATCGACTGTCAATCAATCGCGCCGAAACACGTACGATACGAGGCGTCTAAAATCGAGACTTGTTATCGTTGTTCTCGATCGCCATCCAGTTGATTTCTCATTCGTTCGAAAGAGGAAAAACCGCGTTAGAAATCTGCTGACGAGCAACTAAATTTTTTCATTGCCCCCTGAATTCGTTAGAAATTGCCTTCGAAATTTGCTCGAAGTTTGCTTTCGAAATTTTTTCACCGCGAGGTTTACGTTTTTTAAAGCACTCTTTTTATACATCGCAACGTGTTTTATGCGAAACTGCTGATTCATTTTCAAGAATTGTTTAAAATTTGCAATTCGAAGAAGTTACACAAACGTAGGTAAACTTAACTTGCCAAGATATTGGAGATGTAACTGTATGAAGAATTGAACTGCAATTTCATTTCTCTTTCAGAATTCAGAAAAACGATGCTTAGAACTCACATCCCGAAATATTTCACCAGAACATTTTGGATAGCCGCGTCCTTTCTCGTCTAACAATTTACCAATGTCCTCTTTATTAATTTAGTAATTTAATTATACAATTTCGCCAATAACATTAGTTCAATTTTCCAAGGAAATTCTAATGTCCGCAAAACTAGAGTTCTAATTGCCACAAAAAATTCTCCGAGGGACAGAAAAACCCTGTATACACAGCGATCTAGATCCACGAAACAGTGAACAAGAAAGCAAAGGATCAGTACGTAAAGAATGATCTCTAAATTGACTTCGTGCCAGTAATTCCTCCGGTGAAGCCGTGAACAAGCAAGACTGGAACCAGCCGGCTCGTATAAAGAGCCCAAGCCTGACGCTCAATGAACGGTTGACGATTTTCAACAGCTCCTCTGAGTTCGAGTGTCAGAATCACTTTCTACCAATCACTCGTGGCAGGCAACAGGGGAACCGGCGCTGACTGCGCGTTTGATACGATGAATGCGATCATTGTTACGTTCCCCCTACGGTTCACGGTGTGCCCCTTGATCGCGTTGATTCGTAGAACTGCAATTTCGCAGTTCGCTTCGGCAAACCTGAACCCGACACGGTTAGAATATCGCGTCGAAAGGATAACTCGACTCGTCGAGGAACAGTGGACGCCTTTCTCTCCTAGTCGTTATGCTTTTACTACGAGGTTTCAACCTTGACCTCCGGCCTGCTGCTCTCGCCGCGTTTCGTCATCTTTGTCCTGAAATAAAGCCTGAGAGAGAAATTAGGTCAAACAGGGATCGCATATCGCAGCCAGAAGTTATCCGTAATCTCGTATACATATGTGTATGTACGTACGTGTGGATGTTTTAAAGTGGTCCAATCACGGTTATATACGCGGGCCGATTAGCATAGATCCCGTTTCGTCAGCAGTAATCGGAGCTTATTGTTATTCGCCTAGATAGCACGAAGGCCGGCTATATTTACCCGAGGAGCGGCTTGATCACCGATTGTCCGCGAGAGCGTAAGATAACAACGATCCGACGCGCTTTCGTTCTGTACCATGCAAATAGAACAGATTCATTTTTTTTTTATTCCTTTCCTTTTTATTCCATTTTTATCTTCATTTTTATTTATGGAAATCGGGGTTGGTCGGTAAATAGAGCGACACACTACCTGTCCACCAGATGCATAAATCACCCACGCCCACGACCAAGGAATGTTTTTCACGATCCCGCGTTCAATACGATCATTGTTATTCCCCGATGTAAGTCCTCTCTCTGTTGATTGTGCTTACCCGGTTGATCACGAAACGGAATTCCCAGCCGGCAGGTTCTGTCTCCCTCTGTATAGTATGACTAGAAACCATAGGACGAAAAGGTTGGAGCTTTGATAAGCGCCAGTCATCGTGAAAGTATTAATATTGCGTTGACGTCGATGTCAGTATTAACCCGCGTTGGCTGAAATGCGCGACACATTTCACCTATGACGCGAGACCTGATGACCACCCCCAGACTTAACACCACGTGAACCATCCACGGGATGGATCTACATATATATACATTACACGTTTGACAGTTATTTTCGTCGATATTCTGAGTCACAAACACGTTCACGCGTGTGCAGAGTTCTTCGAACAGATACACGCATATTGCATATATACGTACAGATGCGTACACGTTACGTTGATGCGGTCCTCGTCTGTTTTGTGTGACAAGTTTACATTTTTTAACGAGCAAAAGGATCTTAAACGTTTCGAGGACTCGCACTCTTAAAATCGGGAATCGCGCGTATCAACAGCGATTCTTTAAATACTTTGCAAAAATCAAGAAACTCGTGAACGCTAAAAAAAAGCACGATTGTGTGTAAAATGATTCAAAGAGAGCGAGAGGGTTGACTTGCGTGGGATTTTGATTTGCTAGTCAATAGCAGTTCTTCACACTGAGTTTGCATATCGTATATTCCATTTATACTTGACATATTTGTTATTATTCGGGTTTCGATCCTGTTTTGTTTCGACGTTTACAACCGTTTGTACTCTTTGAAAGAGCAGGTATACACTCGATGGAGAACATACTATGGATACTCGGTACATCCTCACTGTGAACACTGTCTATGAAATGTATCAATTTTACTCATATCCAATTTCCCCCACTATATCTTTGCCGGCGACTATACGCGAAATATAAAGGGAAAAATCGGTACGGGAATCAAAGCTGGTGCATGTGTTTGTGCTGGGCTCGATTTGTTTCCCCTGGCGCGCTTCACGCGTGATGCAGAAAACCAATATGGCATATTCAGTTTCCGGACCGTTAATAGCGCGGATATGAATTTTTCAGCTGACCGGATTTCTGGTTGCATGTCACGTACTCGTGCCACCAACTAAATCTGTTGGACCCAACATCCAACACCCTCAACACGGCGTTTGGTATACCGTTCTAGGCCCTCGATTCACGTCCCTCTGCTTTCGTTTAGTTTTCACGCGAATGTACGCGTCGATGCATCGATCGTTCGCGTTTAAATCGTCCCAAACAATATTTGCCAAGTTTACGAAGAACAGGTGCGACCGATTTACGAATGGACGACTCTGTGTTCCCCTTCTCTCTCTCTCTCTCTCTCTCCCCTTATGTATACTTTCTCGTCGCACTTCTCTCGGTCAATTTGATTTCGTTTCACGGTAGGGGGGAGGGGGCCAAGTTTTCGAAAGGATCGTGTTCGAAGTTAACCCGAAGACAGAGTTGGCAAAGTGAGTTTCCATATAGCCGACGCAATTGCAATTTCTACGACGCAGCTCGAAGAACACGGCGGAATGTATTGTTTGCAAAACGGTCGCGGATAGCTTTTACCGGCGCCATATTTGTTTCGCGTTTCCTATAGAAACACTGGTGAAAACGTATTCGCCTATTTTACCCTCCGGTGTATTGTTTTTTTTTTTTTTTTTGCGGAAATCGATTACACGATAAAACGGGTTCCTAATACAGAGTAATAATGAATGGGTTCGGAAAAAGGGGAGAATCCGTACTTTTGTCGATGTTTGCTGGAAATGTTTGCTACGGCAGAGAATACAATGTAACGTGTATTCGTTTGTAATAACGAGCACGGCTTGCAATAATTCTCACTTACACATTATTTTTTATTTCTTATACAGGGTGGTTGGTAACTGGTGGGTGATTCTACGCGAAAAAAGAAGTCGAAAATATAGAATAAAAATATTAAAAAATTTTTTTTTTCTTTTTTAATTTTTCCATCGAGACAACGATCTACAGTGAGATCCGTTATAACGAGACGTGATAAAATGCACGCGTACCGAGCGAAAATTCAAAGTCGATTTTCTCGAAAACAAAGCCTCAAACGAAAAATTTTTATTCTATATAATCTATTCTATATATCCCTTTTCGCTTGTACCACCAGTTACCAACCACCCTGTATTTACACTATTTTATTAATTCCTGCAACCGCCGATTGCCAGTTATCGTATAATTTTGTCTTACAAATTCGAAGTGAGAAAGGAGAGACGTTACTCGTGAAATCGTCTCGTACAGTTGTACGAGAGGAAACAAAATTTAAAGTTGATACTCACGTGGGTGAGTATCGTTCAGTTCACAGCAATCTTTCCTAGACATTTTCTACTACGTTAGAAACAATTACCTAAACTTAAACTCTGCTCTTTTGCTGCTAAGTGTACTTCACAAAGACCTCGATCAACAATAATTCTTTGAAATTACAAAACACGAACGGCATCTCGAGAAATCCCAACGCTACTTCAACTGGTATGATAATTGAGCACAAATTGCCTTTTACAACCAAGTCGATCCTGGTCGATAATCGGTCGACAAAACGGTGATTTTACAGCGGCGATAAATCGCGAAATCGTAATTGGTAGCGGCATTTACAATACTCCTGGGCTAACAATGCTCACGGAGCCGTCGAAAGAGGCTACGTCGGTTCCTATCCTGGACCGCAGGAGCGGTCAGGAAGTTTGTATCGGTGCAAGGACGCGGAAACAAGGACACAGAAGGGGGTTCAGGTTGGTCGCCGACTATCCTGCGTCCAACAATGGTCCGAAGCTTGGCAGGCTGTAACAATGCGTCCGCCCTCACCGGAGCCACTTTGGTTAATTAATTGCCGGCCTCTTTGTTGACGAACGTGTGTGCGACCCGACACCGATCCCCATATGCCCCGCTTACTGGCTGAATTAATTAACAACAATTCGCCAGGGCTGGCGCGCGCGCGAAAAGTGGTTAATTTCAAGCGAAACCGCGAAAGGCGGATCCAAGCCTCCGTGTAATTTCCACGGCAGATTCCGTACGAAATGAGAAAAGTAATTACATTCGTTTGTGCTTTCGTATCCCCTCTCCTCCGCGATCGCTATTAATTCGTGATCCCGCGGCTGAACGTAACCGCGTAACCCAACTATTATCCTGCCGGGGGTAATTGGAGTCAAGAGCGGCAGTTTTGCCAGTAATCTTCTAAGCTGGATGGTTAATCGTGATAATAGTTGGATAATTAGGTTGATAATAAACGCGGACTACAAGGGAAGAACGCGATAAGTCAAGTTTCCTATCTTTTACAGGAGAGCAGGTTTCAGACTCGGTACGTTCGCCAAGTCTTTCTATTTGCTTTCAGAACTAGATATGTGTCGTTTAATTCTCTTGAAAATTTGGAAAATATTCGATATAAAAATTCAAACTCAGATTTCGCTGGCAACTTTCGGATTTTATTGAACCCTGAATTTCAACGCCCCAAGGCGTTTAATGTGTCACTAAGCAATAGTAAAACGTTTGTAGCATATTTTCGGTGTAACAGAGCCGAAAATCAACTTCGTTCTCGTTGTTTTACTTTTCTCAAGGTATGGACTCTACCTGATGAGAACAGTGGCAAAGGTATACTACGTCGATACTCGTCGTTTCGGTCCGGGTCAATAATGGACGAGTTGAAGCGAAACGTCGATTAAAACTAATTTACCCGTCGAACGACATCGAACCGGGACAATCAAACGCCCCATGTAAATTCGCCCACGGATGGGAAACCGGCGACGGCCAGCTTCGCCGTAAAAAGGAGACCAACCCTCTCGAACACGGGGAAAAGTAAGCAAAGATGAAATCGAACGACGGAGAAACGAGAAAGGTATTTTCACCCACGAGTTCGATTTCTTTCCCTCAACCCCTATCTGGCATCGGAATGAGATCTCGCTAATGTAACTGGCAGCCAACGAGTGGCTACAGTCAGATAGGTCGGCCATGGAATAAGGGCGGGGGTTGAGAAGGCGGCGGTAAAAAACGAAGCGAGGAAAAAAGGAATGTAATTACAACGGCGGAATGATAATGAAGTTTACATTTTAATAACCCACCGTGTCGCCAGATGGTCTCGAATGCAATATTAATACTTTCCCCTCGCCGCGTTTACAGCCACTGCGCTATGAAGACTGAAAGATCCTGTGCATTTCCTTCATTTCGTATAGCGCGCAAACACGCATGGAAGAAGGGTGGAAAAAGGATGAAGGAAGCAACTGAGTGAAGGGGGAGAAACAGTGCAGACAGACAGTGCAGAAATTGTGACAAAGATAACGTCGATAGATTTTGTGGTAATAAATTGAAGCGTCTGGTGAAAGCGAAAGTGGAAGATGTAGGTTTCATATTGAAAAGTGCAAAACTTTATTGCTACGAATAACACTTGACTGTAAATTTATAACGTGTTTCGGAAAGTGAAACTTCGATTGATTTCAAGTTGCTTTCCGTTAGTTTCTTCTTTACTCAAATTATTGGGGCTGTCCTTTTATCGCATCAGCCTTCTCGATTGTTTATTATAAGTAGAAAGTTTGTGGAAAAGTAAAGAAACAAAGTCTGGTATCCAAGGAACAAACTGAACTCACCTTACGCCGGCCCCGAGTGGAAAGAAGAGAGAATGCACAAGGGAAGTGTTATTGCATTTCGCAAAGAATGCAGTCACGGCGTCATAATATATTTGCTGGACCCGGGGCTACCCGTCGACGCGTCAACGCGCCCCACCTCGGACGCCACGAATCTAATTTATAAGTTATGAATCTGTCCGTGGTCGACGATCGTCCGGTAGCATTTTTATTCTCTTTCTGTTTTACCTTTCTCCTTCCGCTCCCCACGACTGACCCACCACCGACATTCAATTTGCAATTGTATCTCCAGCGTGTAAAACACTGACACTGGTAACGAGACAGATTTACCGACACTCGCGTAACCATTTTGCCCATTTAACGGCCTATACAACAGACTGCCATTGTGTACAGTACTCTCCTTTTAACTTAAACTTTCGCAAAATATGTCGGCCCATTAATGACGAAGGAAATGCTAAGAACAAGCTAACTAGTTTTCATGAAAAATGATCCTTCCGGTAGAGACGGTATCCTACGAGGTCTATCGAGGTCTGTTAAGGTTACGTGGAGGAATCGGTATTTCGAGATAGATCCGCAGATAAGAGTTAATTAAGCGCTATTAAAGAGCGCATCGCTCATAAAGTCAACGAGGATTTTTCCGGACCCTTAAACGAATACCTTTACAGCCTATCTCATCGCGTCCAATTTCAAAATCGTTTTCCCGAACATTACGTCGGTGGACGTCGGTTACGTAGAACGAGGTTCGTTCGTGATGGCATTCAACGATACCTACAGCAAGGCATCACCGAAACGTAGCAGCAGCCATTAATGAGGATGGCAGACTGTCTTTGAAACGAGCATCCAATCGCCGCGAGATCTACGAAGCTGCATTTCTATCGGAGATTCGAATCTAAAGAAGAAGGGAAAAAAGGGGAGGAGGAAGAGGAAAAAAAAAGATCCGAAGGAAGAAAGAGATACGGCACGCGATGAAGATCCGCTACGTAACTACGTCCACGTAGGTGTTCCAGCGAGATTTTCCCGTAATTATCGAATCTCGTCGTCGGGGGTAAAAAAGAGAAGAAAAAAGGAAAAGAGACGGAGAAGGAGAACAAGAAGCGCTAGTTGCGAAAGTAAATGGCTGACGGCAAGAAGTAAGTGGCCGGAATGATTAGAGAGCAGCAGTAGAAGATACCGTTCATTAAGTCATTTTGCACAGTCGAACCTCCGCCCACTCTCGGAGGAGAGGGCTCTGCCTCGACGAGGCAGGCGTGGAAAGCAAACTGGCTGCCAACTCCCTTTGGTAAAAAGTAACATTAGCTTCACCGAGCCTAGCGCACCGGCCAGAAGGTATCTTCTCCCTTTTCTACCATTTCCATCATTCGTCTCTCCCTCGAGTCGCGTCCGCCTCCATCGTTTTAGCACCAGTTTTCACACACAACTGCACAGTGTGACATTTCAGTACTCTAGCAAGACGAAGTTATTAAGAAATTTCTTGTTAGTTTTATGGAATCTTTTACCATCTTATCGAATATTGTTCAAATATTTAATACATGTAGCAAGGTAGCATTATTTGAATCACCCAACATCTCAAACTTGTTGTACGTTATGAGCGAGAAAATATAACACAAATTTTACTTTGGCAATCACTCCTTGCTCGGTTGCACCACCTGTTCGTTTTACCAAGCCGTGTATAATAAATGTTTATACATATGGATGGCCATCAGAGATGAATTTCGTTTTGCTTCACCATGAGCCGAGTCCAACGAGTAGGTTCGCTTCGCTTCTTCTCTCTTCATGTTCCGTCTCTTACCTTCTACCTTCGTTCGCTCGTTCTCTTTCATCGTGTGTCTCCACGCGAACGTTGGGTTACGTTTGACCCCTCAGCCCCCACTCTGGTTTCCGCGTGAACTCGCACGAATGTATTTAGGGCTCTCTCTCTCTCTCTCTCTCTCTCTCTCTCTCTCTCTCTCTCTCTCTCTCTGTGTTCCAGTACACCCACCTCGAGTTGGCTTGATGCTAATTAAGCTCCTCTCGAAAAGTTTACTCGAACTCCACACGGAGCTTAAGCGTTTACTGCAATTTTGTAATCTGAAGTGGTTCGCTTCTCGGGCTGGACTCCGTGTACACCCCTCCGTTAAATTATTATCGTTAATTCAGTTTACCACGGGGCAACTTCGCGACTGGTAATAACGCGCGGGAATAACGTCAGAGGGATTTAAGACGAAGACACTTACGGCCAATTGCCCTCCGACGCGTTAACGAGCGCATTGTGTTCATCGTGCGACCATTTGCGGCCAGTGAATCATTGCATCTAATACGACTAAAGTTAAGTAAAATCGTCGGGAATTCCGGTAAATGGTAAACCGGCCGAATACCGATCCGGAAGATTATGAGAACGTTAGAAAAATCTTCTGGAGACTTTAGAGGTCTTAAAAATTCCTTTAGTCGTAATATATTTGAGAGATACAGTGAATATAACCTGCGATGAAGTGTCACTTATTCTATGAGGATCGTAAAAATGTACAAGTAATGTTCAATTTATAATTATTAAACGGAATATAAGTACAAGCTTCGAGACAGACTGATAAGTAAGATACATTGTATTCGTTGTACGAATAAGATGTGTAAAATAAATTATGAAATTAGATGAATTAACCAAGTATCTCCATTGATGGATGCGTGTGAAATATCTACAACGTAAATCATATATAAAAATAATATTTGTATGTTCGAGATATAGAAATTTCGCACGTAATAAACATGCAGATTTATTGTATCGTATAACAGTAAGCTTTAAAACGTGTCTGCGTATTTATTCAAATTTGTATCTGTCAGATCAATCATGACTTCCATAGGATCGATCTAAACTCGAAACACTTGCATTATTTGACATAGAACTCCGTTAACCTATCAGCTAATTAAATTACATACCATCCTATTAAATTAAATTCTAATGAAATCTTATCTGTTAGTAGATTAACTAAAGCTCCCATAATAGTTGAATTCATTTATCTCAATGCAAGTAATTCCTATTATTTAATCCTCGTAGACCGGGTGCTCTAACTTTTCTACTTTTTTTTTTTTAATTTGAGGAACCTCAACGAAGGTTTATACATATATACACACGTGAGTATGTAAGTGTACAGGAGCTTAAGTTACACTGTAGACTTTATCACAAATACGTATTCATCTCCAAATAGATTCCTGTAAATGAACCTGCCCATAATACATTCATTGACCACCCCGTAGGATTCCAACTTAACTACTTATAAAATCAGTTTCCATGTAACTTCCTCGAAAAGGTTCGCCCAATGACTGTCAAGCGTATACGTCCACACTACCAACCCAACACCCATATCGCATACACCTATATACACCATCATCAACACGTTAAAGGAGCGAAACATCGACCTATCCGTTCGGCAATTCCCCATGACCTGATGGCCATTATCATATTCCTCGCGTATCATATCAAATTTATGGCTAATAAAGGCCGATCGAATAACAGGCTCGCGGGCCCTGAAAGGTTCGCCGAGCACGGAGGTAGGACCCGGGACTCGGATCTTTCCTTTTCTCCCTGTACGATTCCACGGCGTTGGCCAGCATCCGAGCAGTTGGCTGGCTTTATAGTCATGCCAGTTGGCAGTAGTGGCAATTGATATGCACGCCATTGATATATGGGTGCATATTTCACAAGGTTGGCAGAGCCGCGAGCTCTCTGGTTTGTTATCTCGCGCATTTTCTCCCTCGTTTCTATCCCCTACCGATATACAGCCTTCTCTTTTTCTCGCATCGTACAACGCTGTTTCTTACTTTTCTCAACCTTCACCCTTTTGCTTGACCAAGCCAGATCGTGGCTACCAATACGCGCAATGAATTATGCCCGTCCTTTGTTAAGCTCCTTGACGTGTATTTGATTGGAAGCCCGCGTGTGCCCTTTCTCGAGAACAGACCGGGCTTACATGGAACATACGAGGAAACCTCTGACCCCTAACCAGCGACCCCTACGAAATTTACCTTATCATACACAGGCCAACCAAAGTGTTCGAACACTTGTAGACACCTTTTATAGATGTATTATGTGCGCTATAGACACGAAACGTTTCGAAAGTTAGGACTGAAATGAGACTCGGCTGTCGTGTATCGGTATACTCGTGTAATACATATATCGCGACTATATTGCCAGAGATGAATAAAATTTCGAGAAACAGAATTCTCGAATTACGTGTGTAGGAATTTTTGACGAATGAACATTTCTACATGTACACATTTGATAGTCGTCGAATCATTATGAAACCATGTCCCCGATGATTCAGACACTGTGTCGTAAATAAATAAAATTTCGAGGAACAGTTTTCGAATTACCACGCGTATACGCACAAATTTCTGACGAATTTATGAAACATCTGAAGGCCACAATGCATACACTCATAAAAATCTACGTATGTTTGATACTTGTTTAAATATAATAATAAATTTATATCTATGATAATTTGAAAACTATATATATATATGCCATATTTTCCGATTATAACGTTACAATTTCAAAACTATTTCTTGAGACTCGATAGTCATACCTCGTGTATTTGTCTTCTAAATACCAAAGAATATAAATCGCGGAGCAAGGTAAGAAACTGGTTGAAGCAAGACGCGTGCTAGCACCATGTTTCCGCATTGTTCCATGTGTATCGAGGACAAGACCAGGGTGAAATAAAACGCGTCGATCCAAGATCGGCAACTTATAGAAAGCGGATTACCCAGGTCGAGTTCTCTATTGAATAAATTCATGAGTACTTGGCACAATCGACTATAAATTATCGAGCGATTTTTGTCAATATTCATAACGCGGCTTGTCGCGTGACGCGAGCGCATACTCGATGTATATCGAGGTTGAGGTTGCTCTATTGTCGTTGACTGAAAGCTAAACACGATGCTCCGTCAAAATCGAATTTAGTAATAGATAAAATATTGAACGACAGATAGCAAGTATGTTGTGTTACGGTTCTTCTAAATCGTTTTTTTTTTTCTTTTTTCATAGCTCAAGAGAGCTGTGATCGAATAGTGTATCTTTGGAATGGATAGTCAGCGTTTAAGCGAATAATATCTCAGATTTTGTGAGATAAGCGTATAGAATATTGATATTAAGCATTGTTCCGTTTAAATATTATTTATGAATTATTTATGACGTTTGATTCATCACAGCATATATAAACTATATCATTGACAGTGCGAATGAAATTTGATTCTTGAAACTTCTTCTTTTATTCGTCACGTTGAATGATTTAACAGGAAACATGGTTCTTTTTTAGATTTTCCATATTTCTACAGTATTCCTGTATTGTTACCGATAACGTAATATGACTTCGGATATTTTGAATTATTTGTAAAGTAAATTTTTAAAGAAATTTAAATCTACATAGATAAACGAATCAAGCAAAATTTCACTGCTAAAGTTCTTGCAAAAGAATATTAATTTTTATCGTGCGAAGTTTCAAATATTTGTTCATTTCGATGAACGATTATAACACACGAACGATATAACATAGTAGACACATCTGTAAATATCTGAAAATTTGTACATGCTTTTCAAAAGCCCAAGACAAATAAAAATATTAAACTTGAACATAAACAAGTAACAGTAAGAATTAACAAAGCAAACAACAGAGACGCACACTCGCGTCTATCACACATCGACATCGATCCACCAGGAATATTTTATTTGAGCAAAATCTAACAGTAAACAGCAAATATTGAATGTTTGCTTCTAACTACATACCTTCTTCGGCTGATATTTCAAACTTCCCCTTTTCCAATCAAAATCAATACTGACCGTCCTTCTAACGTCATACTTCAAGGACAGAAGAGAACTTCAACGAACTTCAACGAACTAAAAAAAAAAAAGAAAAGAAAGATAAATAAAAAGACCTCTTCTTCTATAAATTCTTGTTGGAGAAAATTAATTTGAAGAAACAGAGAGAGAAAGAGAACGATGGCGTGAAGTCGCCGAAAAAAATGGTCGCGTAATAAATTCACAGGAAACGTAGAATGCCCTTTTGTTTTACGGCGCACGTACGAGGCTGGTTCGTGAGTACGGAAAAATGTCACCAACTTTATCAAGAGTCACGCATTCCCAGAAGGCTTATCATCGTCAGCCGACCTAATTATAATTGCCGTTCTGTGTTCGTCGGGGCCATAATGATAATACGTTTCCGTATTTTACATTATACAACGCCGATGAATACCTAGAAGACGCGAACACGAGACCGCGTGCTGTATCAAAAAGAAAAAAGAAAAAAACGAGAGAGAGAGAGAGAGAGAAAGAAAAAAAAGAAATAGAAAAAGAGAAAAAGACAGGAAGAGGAAGTTTGAAAAGCCAAAGGATTCGTAATGCGTAGCGGTGTAACGCGAGATACATAATTTACACGAGAAACGTATAGCGTTAATCCTCATTGAAAAGAAAAAAAAAGAAGGGAGCGAAAGAAAGTATGAAAGGGTGGAAAGGGGAAAAAATGAAGGGGAAAATAGAGGGAAGGAATTCGAGTGTATATCGTTTCAACGGGAGCTCTACTATCTAACGTCGCACGCGATATACTGCTTTATTTCAAGCCGGTCGTTTAACCTTTGGACAGCTTTTTAATTTCGCGCTGGCTAAAAGCTCAGCTCGTCAATCTATCGTGCTTGCGATAATGTTATATAATAATGGGAAAAAATAAGGGGAAAAGATTGGAACAGGTTGAAAGTTTAATTCGATTCACGAACTTCCCGCGACTTAACCGGTAACTGCTACGGATATGCCGGTAACTCTGGATTTCTAGAATACTTTAGATGTTACAAATAATAATAGCAGTAAAATGTCACGAATCTTCAATTAGCCTCAGCTTTACATTTCAACTACATACAAGTGTATACGAAAATAATGGCATTTTTTAAAGCGAATTTTTGCCGTTGACAAAAACAAACATTACATTTCTATACGTCTAATAATTACAATCTACGGTTGAGATTTTAATTTTTCACTGAGTTTCTCGGAATGTCACAGAAGGAAAAGAAACACGGACTAAAGCCATTTTTGCTATGAGCCCTTCAATTACGTTCGAAACTAGCCAGCTGTCATATCGTTAACGATCCTTGCAGTCGTCCAATGGTCAGGATAATTCTATAATAATAGCAGTGAAGTGAGAGAAAAAGAATTCGTTGTTTGAAATGGTCGCCACGGTAGCTAAACGTGATTCACGGAAGCATTGCTCAGAGCGGAAGAGTTTAAGCCGTGTCGGTGGTGGAGGAATGATAGCGGTCGTATAGAAGTCATTTATCGAATGAAGCCTGTGTTCTCTTAAAGTAGGAAGGAAGAAAGTCGACGAGGCGGGCGCGGTTTGATGTGGTGTTTAACCGCGGCTAAAAGTACACCCATTAAATCAATGGCGTACCCTGTGGCCTCTTTCCGCCAAGGAAACTTCAAAAGACGTTTTTGCCAGGGAATACATGCCAGCCAGGAGAGCAGAGATACCGTACACATCGGTTACGTTTTATGAACCGGTAGGAAGATAGGATTTCCGTGCCGCTGATTCAGTTTCTACGTTCGATGGTTCGGCTTTTTGATTTACAAACACAAAAGGCACAACGGAGGACGACGACTTATTTGCGGACCAGTCGCTGAGATCTACAGAAATACAGTACTATGCAAAAGTAGTAGACTTCGCTGTCTATTGTTACTGGTTTTGTAATGCTAATTTAATATGCTTTAATTTTCAAATTAACAAATTTTTCATTTGTCATGAACGGTATGTTTGTAAAAAAGAATTGAATAGAGAATAGTAGAATTCGTAGAGTCACAGCAGAAACGGATGTATTCAAAAATTATTCGACGACATTTCCAAACCGACTGTTGTCTGAATAGCAAAAGAGGGTCTTGTAAAAAGTTGATTATCTCAAATTAGTCGATAATCTGAGAAAATTCTAGGATACTCGTTAATGATACTTTCTTCCGATGATTTCTATGACGTTTTTAAATAAATAACGACGATATTAAAATAACGTTAAATAACTTTCTATAGGTTTCTAAAGGTAAACCATTTGCTTTTCGTGGACAGTGTAAGACTTTTGCACGGTACTGTAAGGCCAAAAAGACAGAAGCTAGGTCCAGAAAGGAAGTCATAAGAGAGGATATCAAAGTCAGTGCTGCGTCTAACGTGTACTGATCCTTCCTGTCGACCTCTATGAGTATCGATTTTTGAAGACCCAAGCCTTCTTTCGCTCGTTATAGATCCACGCGAGTCACCTGAAGTAAACGCGAAAATAACACGCTCCATACAACAAAGGATAGGATTTCTCTTATAGAATTCTCTCTCGTCAAAGGGAAGGAAGCATCTCGTGTCAAACAAATTGCTAAAACGTATCGATACAGGATAAATTATAGACAGATGTCAAAAGGCACGAAGCAATATCAATTTCTGCGGATTCTTTCATATGGCAGATGCTTGCTGGTAGGAAATGTCCTGATGTTTAACGAGGAGCCTGCCAGCTAAGTATTACTGATGAGTTCAATTAGCTCGCGAAACAAACAACTCCTTCCTTTTCATTTCTGCTTCTCTAACACGTTTATAAGTCTCTACGGATTCAATTCACTGTACGTAACTCGCATTCAATCTACTCGCTCCGAAAGACCTTCGGACCTGTTACCCTCGTTTTATTCGCCTGTGTGACTTTAGTAGAATTTCTTTTAATTCGAGACTGTTATTTAGAATATTTGTGACAGCTTCTAATCGATTAGAGATGGATATGAATTAAATACAAGGATACGAGAGGCAGAATGGATGGATGCGAGAAGAATCAGTCTCTTTCTGTTCTTCATTCTTTCCTACGTATGTATATTCTTCAAATTTTATTATTTTCTTCAATTTGAAGACTATGTTTATTCCAACATTTTAGTATATATCTTCAAACATTATATAAAGATTAAATAAACAATGAAAAATAATGTTATACGTAGCAACATGTATGCCATGTTATATGTCCATTTTATACAAACAGAGTGCAAGATGATTCTGACGATAGTCAATTTTAATAATTAATTTATCACATAATCTCAATAATCCAATCATACCAAATTTTCAAATACACGGTCTCAGACAAACCTCGCCACATTTATGCAATATTCAGCTATCTAATACATACAGAAACTTCTACCAAAAGTTACTTTATCCAAAGAGCTTCAACTACTTCGAAACCAACTTCTAAAAGATCTTCCTCGAAATGAACTTCCCCTTGTATCCGTCAACACACAAGTATAAGTTCAGCAGGATAAGCTAATTTAATTAAAATATCATCCGTTTTAACCATTATCGAGGTTGAACGTGATCCCATTGACTTGACAGTGTGCGCACAGAACAGCTCGATGCTTTTTACGGTTAATCCGCGCGAGTACGCAGAAGTGAGACGCCAGCTGCGTGTGTAGAAACACGGGAAAGAATCGGTCCCCGTCGCGTCTGCCTGCAGATCCGTGGGATTAGTGTGGCGACGTTGTTCTAAGTTCGGGACATGTTTGGAGAAGCGAGCGGGGCTCGCAGGGGGATGTGCGTGGGCGTATGGCGAAAAGCCAGCGGCAGACAGCCACACCGTTTTCTCTCCCGATGCGACCAGACAAATCGGTGTTACACGCGCGTATATACACGGTGTTACAAAAAGCTGAACATTATACGTCGAGAAAAGCTTCAAACGTTTGACTCAACGAACGATTGTGTGACGCAACGAAGACGCTAATAAGTATGTACATATATTAGATTGTCCGAAAAGTGTCTTTCTTTCGCAAACGTGTTTTTTACCACAGTACACCTTCATACAAACGTGAAATCAAGTCTGTGAAATGTCGCGTTGTTTATCTCAACAGAACAAAATGGATCGTACGTAATTCGACAAAATAATATAAAACAAAAAGCGTTGTACGTCTACTATTTTCTCATAAAACGAAAGAAACTTTTCGAACAACCTAATACTTGGAGATGTTTCAGATTATCTGAAAGGCTAAATTAGTAAACGATTCGCGACAATAATTAACGAAAGAAACGACAGAAACGCATAAGAATTTTATAAACGATCCAGTGAAGAATCATTTTTGGAAGGTTCGATAGGGTGGAAAATAAATATTCAACTGCGCACGCAAATAGAGAGGCAGTTTTATTAACGTGGAATTAATTATTGAATTTTACTTTTAAAAATAATCCAACGACGAATCACTTTAGCAACGTTCAAAAGGATACGATTAATTAGATGTATCGTGATAGAAGCACAGCTTTATTAACACGGTGTCGATTATTGAATCTCAAAATTGCTCGTCCTATTTCCTGGTCGTGGTCTTCGTTTAATTTCGTTCGGTTGCCTCCGAGAGGAACGCGAAGAATAAACGAAACGAAGAGAAATATTTATCAGCTGTCACATTCACCTATAGCGTAAAACTAGATCGTTTTTAATTCGAAAAATACATGTCAAATATCGTTGTAATACATAAATTTTTTTCACTTCTGTCTTCATGTCTAGAATTACTCCTTATATCTCATTCTTTTTAACACCCTGTATATATATTTCATTGTGGACCTGTGTGGGAGACGGTGTCGCCTGTTCATGGACGTATGAGCGCGTACTCGCGCGTATCCGCACGTGTCTCACCAACAGGCTCGGATAGCCAGCATTCGAGGGATATGTAAGATTCCAGCCGCCCACATCACGACAAATTGTTGCTCAGCTGATCGACTCAGACCCTCCGCTCGTATAAAACTTCAAATCTTTTTTCTGTGGTGCGTCGCACCATGATACACATTCGTGTATCGTGGATGCCTACGAGGACGTTCGTGATTCATGCCACACACCATCCGACTGTAATGACAGTCCGCTGGCAAATTGCTGGCTCCGGCACCGTTTCCCAATGATTTATCAACCATCGCCACCCGCACGTCGAACGCGATTGTTTCCATCGCGATTGTTGCAATTAATCGGTGCACGCTTGTAAAGGTGTCTTCTGATTTGAGATTGCGCGGTCAGAAGTCCTTGAGAGCAGTTTCCATTTCTATTTTTTTTTCTTTTTATACTATAATTTAGCGTAAAATTTTAGACGCTTCAGTGTCTGAATACTTTCAGTTGCAAGTACCTGATTAATTTCTATAATTAATATCTAGATCAATGTTTATAGTTATAGATTAATATTACATTAATCTTATGGGTTGATGTTAAATTAATTATTATAATGCGGCGTTCTTTTAACAAATGAAATACGTAAAGATCGTACGTGGTAATAAAAATACGGCTGTCTGTAAAAAGCTATCGTCTTTCTATTTCACTTAAAAATTAACGATAACATAAGTCGGTTAATTATATTTCGGTTACGTTTAATCGATAGACGTAAAGATTAAATCAATGAGGCGCAAAGAGAATGTTTTATGGACAAATCAATAAGCATATGTTAATAACATGCTGGTAATGTTCTAGAAAATTAAAGAACGTTCGTTGTCTCTGAAATGAATACTTTCAAGAGTTACAGAAATTAATTAAGCAATGTAAAGGTCAAAGGAACGAGCCGTAAAGACAATGTTTTATAAAGGAAACAGCATGCGTGGGTGGTAACGTTAACACGAATTTCTATTCAGATCTACTCGAACACGGTCGTGTCTCCACGGAACATTCACACGATGCAATATTTCAGAAGGAGGATCCCATTACGCAAGCAAGTGGTTTCACGTGCTTCCATGTGGTCTGCTGTAATCACTGTGCGAACGTGATAAGCCATCCAGCAAAGGTTGCTTTCAGCGCGCAATTACGTATGCACGCTCGTTCAACGGTGAATTGTATTAATTAACTTGATATAATGTGATTGTTAATCCGTCTGTAATCGTAATCGAGTGGACCAACGTGGCTGCATCGATGATCGTTTTCGAAACTTCTAAATTATTCAATCGCAACGTTTATGTCGACTTCTCAGAATAAAAATTTAAACCATCTATATTATCACGTGTAACGTCCCTGGATAATCGTTAAACCAGATCCAAAAATACTAACAATTATGGAAACGTCGTGTGAACGAAGAAATATGAAAGAAAAAGTTTTAACGATTGAGAATATTTCACATTCTAATACCGAAGATATGTTGTTCCTCTATGAAAGACACAACATACAAAGCTGAAAAACTCGGAATCTTTTTCCACGCTAAAAGTAACTTCATCGTCGTTTAAAAAGCTTAAGAATAAACTTTGGACCTTTACCTCGCGAAAGATATAAACTGTAAACACGAAAAGCTCAGAATCTTTCTCCATAGCGGAAAGTAACGTTATCGTCGTCTGATCTTTCGTGTCGTTAACAGCGTCGATGAAAACGCTCGCACGTTTAACAAAGGCGGAGCAAACAAAGCGCAACGTCGCCGCGTTAATCCTGGATCTTTGAGCGTAGACGGGCCAAGAAATAATTCTCCCGGTTTTTGTCCGTAGTTACGCGGATTAGGGGACACTAATTTATACCGGAGACAGAGAAGAAAAAGCCGCGGATGTACTCTGGAAACGTTGAATTACCCGGCCACGAATAATCCACTGGCTTACGAAACGGCAACGACGGATGACGAGATACACGTTTTACAACTTTCGCGTCGAACTTGGACCAAACAGTTTGATACGTCGTCTTCAGGTTCCCTTAGAATGTAAATTTTATTGCTGGCTGACGTCTTATAAATAAGTGCCAGACATTTACAACACGTGGCCCTAAATCAAGTAATATACAAGTATCATAGATCGAAAACCAGTCGTATTATAGTTTCCATTGTTTTTCTACGGGTGCTCCGAAGAAGAGAATGAACTTCTTGAGAATAAAATATCTGCGAGACGAATATTATGCTGTAAAACCGACTGCTTGAAACTTTACGATTCCACGAAATGCCGCGAATGGAATAATCAGTGATCGTTTCGTTCCTCGAGTTCTTTGCCTTTGGATTACTATCTCTCTTTATACAGAGATATATATGTAGAAATATAGAGAAGGAACGTAATTAAATGCGCGCAATTATGGCTTATCTACGTGTTAAACAATGATTTAGTACCCGGTTGATGGCGTCGTTAAATGATTCAACTTGTCGCCTTTTATCTGAATTAAGTACGCGTGATGACTGAACTGGATGGATGTTTTCGTAGTTATGACAAATGTAAAAGCAAGATATAATGCGTAGCAAAAATAACATTCTCGCAACTACTACATCACAACAGATCAAATTCCATATAGTAATTATAAAACTGAGATATACGAAGAAATGTATATCGAGAAACGATTCTGTGACAAAGTACAAAAATGTAAAGAAGGTTTCTTTACATTTCAGAAAACCTTGAACCATTCTAATTAGCATCTAATGGAAATGAAATCCTTACAACTGTCAGACTACAATAACCAAAGTTTTAGACGTAAAACCTCAACGTCTAACGAAAGTTGAACGAATTCCACATTGGAGAAGATCCATCTAGACAGACGCATCCAGAACATCTCGGTGCCCCCTTTTACGTTTCCTGTCTCCCTAACCCAGAAACAACCAAAAATAGGTCAGCCTGTACGCTTCATTAGGAGACACACGCCGATCGTAAAAGCATCGCCAAGAAAATGCCTTACGACTCCGGTTTACAACGCGAGTTTCCTCTTACACCCTGTAACGTTCAACTTCCAGCTGGTTACACACACAGAAGAAGAGAAGAAGAACGTTGTCGATCGCGACACAAAGGCTTTTCGTACTCTCCGCCGGTCTTCTCGTTGAAATGGCTGGCTTGAAGACTCAATTAGCAGACACGGAGCAGTTCCGAGGCGACGAGGAAGAATTACTAAAACGACTGACAGCGCGGAAACAGTCGTGGCGCGACATCAAAGACGTAACTCTTACGGCGTAATATCCAAGGCTGATGCCTGACACCAGGGGTCTACAGGTATAAAACGTGTCGGAGCCGTTAAAACAGTAGGTGGGACGTCGACTTCAAAAGCATACCGCGAGCTCCGTCACTACGCGAAAATCTGCATACTTCCGTTATTCCACGGAGTATCTTCTTGGCTCGAGCAGGACCGAGTTACACCCCGTGAATTACTAATCCTCGAGGATGCGTCAGCGTCTTGTCAAAACCTCTATGACACGTGGTTACTTTCGTAGTTGATCTGTGCCAGTTAGACCAAACGAATTATACTACTTTTCTATTGCGATCTTCAAACCTTTTCAATCTTGTTCGTTTTAGCAAACGAAACAGTCTTTTTAATACTCTATAAGAAAATGTTTAACGTACAATTGAAAGGAGAAATCGTACGTATCAGTGACAAGTTTTCCATATTTTGCTCATACTCGAGATATTTTTTCAACGTTAGGAAAATACAATTAGGTGGAAGATGACGAATTCGTGATAGGTTTTCTGCGCACGAGTATCAACGATTTTTAAATACGTTTTCAAGGCCAGTATTTTGAACAGTTTCACAAAGAATCGCTCCAAATCCCTATTCCCATAGAAGAGGGGTGAACCACCAGCATGCAGAGGGAAATGGAAAAAAAGGAAAGAGGATCACGCGACTGAGCGATCATATCGATAGTCCCGCATCGATACGTCGCGATTCCTCGCAGCGATAGAAACGGTCCTTGATAAAGTGCACGCGTACGTATACACTTTTCCACTCGAATCAAATTCTCGTGCTTCGAATCGTGTGGTCGAATCGGCTGCACGCGATTAACGAACCGTAGTCTTTCGTGGGATACCGTATGCCGGAGGAACATTGGCATGTACAAGTCCGTAGGCTTTTATCAAAATTTATATTTTTACACTATGATAGAAAATATATAAAAAATAGTTTCAGTAAAAACACTTCATAAGGAATCGTTGAAATTCAAAGAAATAAATGATTTTAATGAATGAGTTGTACAGTAATAACGTTAGAAACGATAATATCTATAAATTTCTATAAATAGGTGAAATTAGAAATCATCCTGTTAGTTGCGGTACAATAACGTGCCGTTTTTAAGATTACTAAGATTCTGGAACTTGCAGTCATAAAATCGAAGAATGCTTCTTGCTTAACGTGCCGATATAATATAGCGAAATATAGAGGTAATTTTTCTATAGAGTAACATCGTAGGCAATTAACAAAAATTCAATGGCTTGCTATATGTATAATAAACGAACAGAATAATACACCCAGAACGATAATAAATATTCCAAGTTTCATGGTACGCGCCAAACTGTTACATAAACCTGACAACTTTCTTCCAGTTTGATATAGCACGATGAAGGAAATAAGAATGGAACGATACGGTATAATGGATACCAATGGTGATTGAGACTTTAAGGTGCATGACTGGACTGCATTCGCTTTGATAAGCTTCGTTGTTTGCAGGGTGGTTCGAACAGAACATCGGTAAGTAAATAGTCGGAAGTCGAAGGCGAGTACAATGAAAACCGTTAAAAGAACAGTTACAAATTACACGCGTGAATCAAGCACAGCGGTCGTCATTCTCGCTCATCAATCACTAAGGGGGGTAACAAAGCCGGCAACAAGCTGACGCTGGAGGAGTAAGATCCTCGCGTCGTACCGTCGACGCTCCATATCCCCTTAATGATCCGTAAAATCCGAACGTTCTCGCATAAATTTCCATATTTCTCGTCCACGATCTCGCGAATATTCCCAGCACGCGTCTCTCCCAGCACTATAATGCATATACAAAGTGCACTCTGTTCGTAGCGTCGCGTCGTGACGCAACGACGTTGCTGCAAGGAAAAATCGTTCCCTCTTTCTCGGCTCGCGAATGATGCATCGCGAACGATGGAGCCCAGGCACAGACGGAACAATGCAAATAAGCCAATTACGTCTATCCTGAGAAATCGTCGACTAAGGGTGAGCAGCGGAGTCGAGGGATGGGAGAGGATACTCAGAGTCGATGTAAAGCCAAGAGGAAGTCGTCGTCGAAGAAGAAGAGAAGAAGGATTATGAGGAGAAAGAAGATGGACAAAAAAAGGAAGAAGAAGAAGAAGAAGGGAACGATATGGAGGAGAGAAAGGGGTTAGAAGAGGAAAGAAACGAGAAGGTGGGAGGAAACGAAAGCGACGGAGGATCGCGAAGAGGCCGAGGGCCATGCCAACGCTGGCACATGCAACAGAATACATGCGCGATGCATTAGGTAATGATATCGGCATTATGGCCGAAGCGTGGTACGAACGAAATGACGAACGGACCCGAGGATTGGAACCGGGGCCTCATCGAGGGCCCATCGAAGGAGGGCCACAGGGTAATTATACAAGCAAACAAGGGGCGGTCCCAGCAAGATTATAGGGTTCGTCGGGTTGCCTCCCGCCCTGTCTCCCTCTGGCCACGCTGTTTGCCCGTAATTACAGGGCCAAACTGCTCTCTTCGTGGCATCCCCCTCTATCTCGAGGAGCCTCTCGTCGAAAGATGCCACCCGCTAGTCTCCTTCTTTCCGTCTTCTCTTCATCTCACCCTTTTTTCTCCTCTTCGCTTCGATTCTCCTTCTTCTTAACTTTTTTCTCTTTATATTCTGCGTTATTTTTTCTTTCCTCTTTACGCCTATCGATATGCTTCGATCGATACTGGATCGAAAGGTTGCTCCGTCACGATGGTTAATCGAGAGAAAGATGGTAACTTTTCGTCTTAACCAAGCAACCGTTTATTCGCGTGTAGATTGTTTTAGGATTACGGAGTGTGGAAATTGAGTCGAGTTAATTCGACGACAACGAGCGATTTCGGGATCGATCGGGAGGAAAAGTCTGTCGCAGATTGCGATCCCCTATTCGAGTTTATCTCGGATGGAGAATCGGACGTACGGACGTATACGTACAGGAATTCAATTTGTTCCTTCGTCGCAATTACAGAGCCAAATTGTTCGTCGTGGCATCCGAGCTTTCGCCTCTCCGTGGAAATACCACTGGCTAATCTTGCCTTCTTCATCTTCTTCTCCTTCTATTTGTGTAACGCGAGTCCTGCACGGTTCAGTTCGTCAAGCGCCGGCCGTCTTCATCGAACCACAGCCAACATGAAAAACAAACGTTAGGATTCCGTCGATTTAACTCTCGACGATTTCGAATCGTTTCTGTGACTATCAATTTCCATCGTTCTATCTCTCGGGTTTGTTCTGTTTCTGCAAGATACGTACAGCCCCGTTCATAAGAATCACGACGTTTGTGTAAATATATGTTTCTGCAAGATACGTACAGCCCCGTCACACAGCTCAAGCAGTCCATAGGTCTAACCTTTTATTTCCGAAAATTCGTCCCTAAAGCTTCACAGGTAACGAAACCCTTGTATGCACTTACTTTCGGCAATAGAAACATAACTATGGCGGATAGGCATGTAAAAATAAGGCAAAAGGTAATTTCTGTCCTGACCAACGCGCCGGTGTTAATGATATTCGACCCCAACTATCCGATAGAACTTCATACCGACGCTAGTTCGGATGGATATGAGACTATTTTAATACACAAGATTGAAGGTAAAAATAGAGTAGTAGAGTATTACAGCAAAAGAACTAGCCCTGCAGAATCTAGATATCATTCCTATGAACTAGAAACGTTAGCGGTTGTAAACACCGTCAAACATTTCCGTCATTATCCAAACGGACGAGAATTTCTTGTCGTCACCGATTGTAATTCTTTGAAGGCATCCAGTAGTAAAGTAAATTTAAAGGACAAGGTTCACAGGTGATGGGCTTACTTACAAACTTTTACTTTTGACGTTCTGTACCGGAAGGGTAAACGAGTGGCCCACGTAGATTTCTTCTCGCGAAATCCCATAGACTTGGATCACCGTACGATCAACGAAGTCATAGAGAAGGAAATCAATCCGACCGAAACCTCCGAAGATTGGCTATTAGCGGAATAACGTCGCGACCCACAAATTTCTGAGATCGTCAACAAATTACAGAACGAAGAGCTCGTGGAAGACGTCGCGAATACGTACGGATTACGGTCCGGTACCCTTCATCGTAGAATACAGAGAAAAGGCAGAACTCTCTGCTTGTCCATTGTCCCAAGAGGTTTTAGGTGGCCCGTTATTAACCATGTGTAACAGTCAATTATGCACTTAGGTTGGGATAAAACGCTTGAGGAACTGTACGAGTACTACTGGTTCGAAGGAATGGCGAAGTATGTTCGCAAATTCGTAGAGAACTGTCATGCTTGTCCAGTTTCGAAGGCCAGTTCAGGTAAAATACAAGCTGAATTACATCCTACACCTAAGACCAGCATACTTTGGCATACAGTTCACGTAGACATAACGGACAAACTAAGCGGTAAAAGTGATTCGAAAGAATATGTCATTGTTTTGTTCGACAGCTTCACTAAATTCGCATATCTGCATCATACTCGTAAAATAGATTCTCCTAGTACCGTTAAAGCACTTAAGTATGCTATATTCTATCCGGCAGTCCTTGCTGGATAATAGCGGATCAAGAGAGATGTCCTACGGGAAAAGAATTTCAAGATTTTTGTCTAGATAGACACATTAAACTCCACTTAATCTCAACCGGTGCGAGTAGGGCCAACGGACGGGTAGAACGTATTATGGATACGTTGCAAATTATGTTCACAATCATAGAAATGACCGGGCGATCGTGGCTAGACGCGATTGGCGAAATACAGTCGGCTTCGAATGACACCACCAACCGCGTGACTAAATCGAGTCCATTGGAACTATTAATTGGTAGAACAGCAAAGACCCTACGACTCGTTGACACCCGATAATATCGACGCAAGAGAAGTAGATATCTCTGATGTAAGACAGCAGGCAATAGAGAATATAGAAATTAGTGTCAGGTACGATGAAGGTGGATTCAACAAAACCAAAGCTAAAGTAGTTAGGTTTAGTTTCGGTGATTTCGTAATACGCAAAAACGAGGAAGGAAACCAAACGAGGTTAGATCCGAAATTCAGGAGTCCATTCATGATAGCAGATATTTTGGAAAGGAGGTAGATATACTTTAAAAAAAAAAAAAAATCTTAGACGGCAAACGATCATATAAAGACAGACATGACAGACTGAGAAAAATGCCAGAAAGTTGCGTCCCTGCTGAGTTGGACGTCTGCGGTTTTTTTTTTTTTTTTTATTCATTTGTTTTAAATTTTACAATTTGTCCAGTAGGACATTTGGTAAAATGTTATAGCTGCTTAATAATATAACATGTGGGTGGCTACCCCCAGTGGGGTACCATCTTCGTGCTTGTTAGGGTATATCCTATATGAGATCTACTGGATGTTTCCTTTTTAATCTCCTTAATCGCCCAGTGTGGCTCCCAGCGCTTTCGCAATACGCCAGGTGTGGCTCCCAGCGCTTTCGCAATACGCCCAGTGTGGCTCCCAGCGCTTTCGCAATACGCCAAGTGTGGCTCCCAGCGCTTTCGCAATACGCCCAGTGTGGCTCCCAGCGCTTTCGCAATACGCCCAGTGTGGCTCCCAGCGCTTTCGCAATACGCCCAGTGTGGCACTCCGCGTGTGCACGACACGCTCAGTGTGGTAATACGATCCAACGAACTGAGATTCACCGATGTACGAAATCGAAAATGATCTGTCGTGTCATTACGGTCTGACTGGTTTTTTTTTTTTTTTTATTTATTTGTTTTAAATTTTACAATTTGTCCAGTAGGACATTTGGTAAAATGTTATAGCTGCTTAATAATATAACATGTGGGTGGCTACCCCCAGTGGGGTACCATCTTCGTGCTTGTTAGGGTATATCCTTTATGAGATCTACTGGATGTTTCCTTTTTAATCTCCTTTCGATGAATGTGATGATCGTTTCCGCTGCCAGCCGGTTCGGGTGCGTTGCTAATCTTTCTCTGTACCTTCTTGCGAATCTGCTAATCTCTTCCTTGACCGTTGGTATTCCAAGGTCTTTCCGTATGTCCTCGTTTCTAACGTACCATGGGGCGTTTACTATTGTTCTGAGTATTTTAGATTGCATTGCCTCTAGTTTGGTTATATGGCTCATTGCTGCTGTTCCCCATAGTGGTATTCCGTACGTCCAGATTGGTTTTATGATGGTTTTGTAGATTTTTAATTTGTTTTCTATGCTTAGTTTGGATTTTCGACTTGTTAACCAGTACATCTGTCTCCTTGCTATCTGTATTTTGCTTATTATTGATTTGATATGCTGTTTCCATGTGAATCGTGTATCAAAGTGTAGTCCTAGGTATTTGACTTGGCTTGTTTGTATTATGTGCGTGCCGTTGAGTGTAATGTTTGGTGGTAACTGTTTTCGTAGTGTGAATGTAATGTGGTTGCATTTATCAGGATTTGCTTTAATTTGTTTAACTTGAAGCCACTTTTCTATTTTTGCAATATGTTCTTGTAGCAATGCGACTGCTGTTGCAGGGTTAGTGTGCCTGACTAGTACAACAGTGTCATCCGCAAATGTCAGTATTTTGCTGGACGGTCTGACTGGTGACTCACAGAATGCAACTGACACTTTGAATACAAACTATAACGCTACTAATTTTAGTTCTCTTTCATTCCCTTGCTTGTCAAACCTCCGAACAAGACTTTGTTGTCGAACTGGACCCTTGACTTATTTGGAACATTTAATTGAATAGTAAATAGTATTAGTTACATCGAGTCTAATGTTGGAAATACGCAATATTTTAGTTACACACGAGGACGTGTGATAGTCAGGATGGCCGTGTCGGAGATGAAAGAACACCGGAGCCTTTGGAATTTTGAATAATCCCGCAACATTGTAACCTAGAGTCTACTATAGCTGTAATTAAACAATTGTAGTTATTCAATCCGATTGTAATCGTTCGAGAGTTGTGATAATGAGCTTGGGCTCAAGGCGACAGCCAGTCGTCGAACGTAGCCGCGGTCACGGGATGAACGCTTTGTCTAACAAAGGTATGGAGTAATTCTATAGCTCTCCTTAAAAGAAATATTCGTGGCGGCACGCGACAGTAAACATTCCAACGGTTTCTGTCCCGTGGCTCGCCATACGCAGACCCTATTCTTCGAGTAAGATGATTGCCAGATGTCGATGCGTCTCCGCAGTACATGTCCAGCTAGCCTGAGGGCCCGTTATAAATCTTAAGATTTAGTTGACTAAAGTCCTTCAAACAAACAGTCTTTGTCCCAGCTACGGGAAGATAGGAGAAACCTATTTTTCAACGAACGGCGTCTCCCACTAGCAACTTCCCCCGAGGGTGGCTAGCATCTTTTTCTAACCACCGATATGGAGATTGACCAATTAGCAGCAACGCCAATTTCCCTTACTTTCTGAACGAAGGCTTTCCTCGACGAATCCAATGATCTCGTGTCCTTAGACACACCCCATCATAGTTTTCCTCTGCAGCATCATCGCGACGGAGTTACTTAGCGAGTTACTTAGAGTCTGTACGCTCGGTGGATGTTTCACGTTTTAACAAAGAGTCCGACTTAGAATTTGCGAGCACGTTAATCTATCATCCCGTCGACCGCGGATTCGTTATGGAACCTAGGATCATTGTCATTAGTTTCTCGAGTAACTAATTACCGCGGTTACTTGTCCAGTTCTATGATAATCGTACTTGCACTAGTCAATGTCTTCTCTATTGCATAACGACACGTGTAGACCAAACGAAGATTCGTTTCACGCCCCTAACTCTAATTCTAATGTAAACCCGACATATAAATAATCTCGAGAAATCCTTAAGAAATTACGAAGACAATTAAGAATTATTATTTCGCTTGAAACTTGATAAAGAAAGGACCCGTATGTTAGATACATGATAATAAACTAGTCAATTTTGCAGAAATGTATTAGGCTGTATATCAAAAGAATATTAATTACAGTTTAATTAATTAAACCTCTACGTTCCTTGATACAATACGTGAAACTCCCTGCTACAAAATGATAGTTAACAAAATGGACATTAATAAAATTGTGACGTATTAATTTACAAATTAAAAAACACGAGACGGTGAACACGTATAATTTCAACGAGACGAACTGCCCGCGGGGTAAAACCAAACAATCTTTCATTACGCTGAAACACATTTTCACGCATTCCCAACATTTCTCGTTCGAACGTCGCGAAAGTTTCCCTCCTGGTCGAAACTGTCGCATTTTTACGTAATGACTACACAGGAGCCCGACTTGCATCGACTTTTTCTCTCACGGTTGGCTGTCGATCATCTCTGCAACCATTCCGGCGGAGAATGTAAAAAACCCGTGGGCCACTTTGCTGAACGACGTAACAAGTGACGATATTGCCTGATGATAAAGTCTCGCATGAATTTACGAGGAAACGTGACCGGATTACGGGAACCGTGACAAAATTGCACGCACCATAATCAGCGGGTTTGGTTAATTACTTTTAATTCGCCGGTTAAATTTACGCAATTTTCGTCGGCCACCCCAGTCGCATCGGTTCCGATCGTATTACCTGTGTATATTAATTTTAAATCATACCACGGTACGATATTTACGATTATTGCATAATGAATCGGCCGATAAACGAAACGAAGTTAATTCACAGCCACGTAGTAGGTGTGTATTTTATAGATTCGCGGAACAACGACAGCTGCGACAGCGGATTCCTGGAAACGCGAAGCGTCGAAGGGTTTTGCCCTTCTGCCTTAGTTTCGCGATAAAAACCCCTAGGACCGTACTTCTCAACATCTTGATTAAATATTCATTCTCATTGAAGCGAGACACTTGTTGCTTACAAATAGGACAAACCAAATGCTCGCGTTTGCCACTGCGAGACAAACCACTTGTACAAGGCAGATTCTCTTGTCACCGAGAATCGTTAATTACTGGTTTCGGTGACCTAAAGTACCAAAGACAGATTTGTTACCAATTTTCGTTCATTTATCGAGAATATCGGAATTCTGTAGAAACTGCTTCGATGTCCATAAATGTACCTCAATTTGAGTTGTTTCGGTTGTGAACAGATTAAGGCTGAAAGGTCAGAGATATTTATAGAGCTGTAAATATCTTTCTTTTTTTTTTTTTGTAAGGGTTAAGTTTAAAATAATAGGATTTGTCACGAGAGAAGTTTTCTGGAAGAAGGATAAGAAAGTTAAGTAGAAGAGCGATGAACAATTGTGGAAAATGGAAAAAGATAGTGATGATTGAAAGAGGAAAGAAAAGATTGCTGATGATTCAAAAGGTTCAGAAGGAAACTGGTACGAGTAACAAAATCTGTAATTTGAGACTACTTAAGTAAAGTTGAATTTCGATACAGAAATCTCTGTATACTATAAAACATTGAAGTATTAGATGTTATTATTATATATGAACAAATATTTCTACAGTTTTTGCTGTACAATTAAAGTCGAAGTTAAAGGAAATATTTTCCTTTGCGTAATATGCAATAAACGATATGGCATCTCATTGGCAACGTTTCCAGAATCATCGATCGAGAAAAAGGTTGGCCAAAAGAAGATCGCTGGGAAAGCAATCGTCGAGAAAAATCACGATCGGTATGTAGCAGTATCGTGTTAATGAGAAAAGGAATGAGTCTGCGAGTTCGTAAAATCGTACTACCTTTCCTGCTGACTTGTTAGCATGTAAGACACCCGATGAAGTAAAAAGCGTGCATTTACGTCAAAGAACACGCTTCCGAGCGAAAGGAACACTGATAATGCTTTATTCATGCCACGCATTTGACTTCTTATCCTTTTTAAGTCTGAAGTGCTCCCCTTACGAAACACCGCGTTTCTTTCTCAGACGACGTGTAACAATACAAGTCTTGTGATCGTACAACGGGCAATTCCATTTTGCGATTCAAGCTTCACTGAATACCGTCACTGTCGATAAATTAACCGCGCGCGAGCAAAGTGCATTTCATTCAAATTGAGTTATTATCTGTGTTACGTCGTTGATATTAGCTTCCAATCGTTATATTTTTATTATACATAGCCGTTCACGCCGTTAACCAACGAATCAATAATCGTTAGCAGTAAACGTTTGCTGAAAGATCGTTTGGATAGTGAATAGGAGTTTAGATGGTTTTGAAATCACGGAAAAGCGACGTTTAATCGTCGAGCGCGTTGTGTCGAAACGCGGAATAAATAAAATTGCAGCAATTGTATCAGTAGCGATGTGACTTCTTGTTAGATAAATGCGTCGATGCAACATGTGTGCTGATAACGGTGAATTTGTTGTCGGAATATGAAACTCGTCTTCATTATGAACTTCGCTATTTCCTACGTTGATAAGATTTTTAAAAGACGCAACTTTATCCCGTCTTGCAAACTAGTACACCAAGAGATGTAATTATACCCGAACGCGAAACCTCAATTGTAAACCTCCAATTAGCAATTAAACCTTCCAAATATTTGATCCATCGACCTACCTTCGTATACGCGAGCCACTTTCGTTTAGCGAAAAGCGGCGAAGAAATTCGAGGAGTTGCACTTTTATAGTCAAACAGCCCTTTGGGCGGAAAAAACATACGATCCTTTTTTCCTCGAAGCTCTTGAAAGTTCGACGAAATGCCAGATTCGAAGACAGACTGGATTAAATCTGGTTTTGTATTTACCAATGTATAGATGGTGGTTGGTTAAAATTGACGTCGGTTTGTCGAGGTATTTCCGTGAGATCCATCGACCGGTGATAGCAATACCGTCTGCATTTGAAGTTGAACTTAACGGCGGGGACAAAGTTTGCAGAAATCTTCCATCACCTTCACGGTTTCTGTTGAGGCCCTGTGAGCTCGTTCACTTCGCCGTCTACTTCGACCCAGTTTCAGGTTTGCTTCAACCCTGTTGGGAACACGGCAGTCACGAAACCGGCGATGCAATTTAAATATTTTATATGCAAGGCAAACATATTTTAAAAAGTGCGTCGATTCAGCTAATTGCTCGACCTGCAAGTGGTACACCAAACGACGCTCGTGAAATCGTTACCGCAAGTTCGAGTTGCGGTAACTATGCATCTCGTAGAAGCTTTTGTCCGTCCATTCGACTGTGTGCATTTTTATTTCTGGAGAAGTTTCCAGTGGAATTAGTGTAAATACGTTTGTGCGATAATTTCTGTTCGTATGTTAACTTATATCATTAAGGGAGACAAATTATCCGATTATCGTGTGTAAAAAAACATTATGAAACTGCAAAGAGGAGACATAACTTGTCAATTTACAATTATTATTAGTCAGTAAATTATCGTTTAAGAGACCTCAGCTTAATATTTTTCGCACACAAAGTGCTGTTCTGTTGTCGTGATTGTAACCGAGCGTGTCTATGTACTTTACATAATGTTCCCATAAAATGTTAACGAGAAATAACATTTTATTTTCTGATAAAGCTAATCTGTTTTTACGCGGTCATAAAAATCAATATTTGTTATTTGAAAAGATGCTAGCACCATTTTTGTAAAATAACCTTTAATAACACGTAGTCATTGTTATTTATTTCTGTAGCTATGTATAAAGATATTTCTCTGCGTAAAAATTCCTAAATACGATATTCCCTACTTTTATTTGTGAAATATTTTAAAAGGCGAGGTGCATCGCTTCCAGGATACGACGTAAGCATCAAAGAAATCATGTACACGATCTTGTCTCGCACGCAACAACTACAACAAGCACAAAATGATTAGAAAAAGGACCAAATAACCCCAGTTATACATGTTATAGCGAACGATAAATATTCGGAACAGTCTACTGTGAATATTCGTCTTGGCACGGTTAGCTGGCAAGTAACGAAGCCAGCGAACGTTTATTTTTGCACTTCATAGACCAATAATTCACGCAGACCGTGGCCACCGATAGTACAGTGGTTCTTTTCCCGGCGAAATACTACGCGCCGTTGAAATCGCAATCACGATCGATCTCACCCCCGGCCTCGAATAAATCAGACGTCCGGCTTCCATTAGAAAATTCACTCCGCGCCCTCGTTATTAATAATAACGACGCGATATTTTAATCTCGTCGAATTCGTTCGTCGCCATCGTTCCATCGAACCACATTTGCAGATTGCCATGGGGGTAGTGGCTCTGCTCGATGGTCTCGAATCCACCAGATAAAATATTCACATATACTCATAACTATAGTAACGTATAGTAAGATAGGATTATTCGAGCCACTCTAAACCTCGACGTCATAAAATCTAATCTTAAACAGAACGATCAAACTTGTGTATTACGAGATTAGTCTTTTCGTATCTTTTAACGTAATAATGAAAGAATGAGAAAATATCGTACATCTTAGGATACGGTAAGAGAAAATATGAAAACCTAAAAATAATTCGAATAAACCTATGGCAAAGTTATCAGAAGTTTTTTCTTTAAAATAAATAACAAAATAATCTCCAGATACAAGGTGATATATACACGCTATTGAACTATACTTTCGTAATGATCCACAACCGAATATATTAACATAGGACAAAAATCTTGTTCTTTGATAAATAGAAGTTATATTAATTAAAGTTATTATGGATTCTTAACTTCGTCTAAAATCAGACGATACCAAATTGGGGGTTAATAATTTCCGAAACACTTTTATGCTTTATCTTACGATATTTCATGTAAGTGTGCTGATATTTATAAACAGGAGCGTACGTGGTTCCGGGTGCCATTGTTCGCAGAGGCAAGGGAAAAAGTTGCGTGTAAAGTAGGAAAAATATGGGACAAGGATAAAGCGTGTGACGTCGAGGCAAGCTCTTCGAGGGAGGACTCGGTCTCTCGCGTGGCGGAAAAGGGCCAGCGAAGACTCGACGAAGACGAGGAAGAGGTGGAGACGGAGAGGAAGACGGCCAAGGGGGATAGAGCTGGAATTCCGGGATGAAATTTCTTGGCGCATAACACGAAGCGTCGTTCGGCAACATGCACGGTGAGCTGGGCGGTGAATTCCCGAATTACAAGTCTCTCATTTGAATAAACGTAGCGAACGACACGGGGCACTCGTCTTTGTTTTACGGCCGGACGCGAACGGTGACAGGGGAAACGCTCGAGCTAACATCCGAAGGAGGCGTTAGACGTTGTGAAACGTGAAATATAAATGAAGAGGAGAGAAAAAAGGAAAAGACGGAGAGAGAAGAGAGTGGTAAAAGCACGAAGACGGGCGGAACGGCGACCAACGACTTCGGTCCACGAACAACAAAGTATTTCTTGTCAGGATAACGCGAAACGTGGGTGGATCATTTTGTGTATACCGTATCAGACGACTCGGTTTTACTTCTTTCTCTATGCTATGCGACACCGGCTGAATGCGAGTTCAAAAACCGCATATAGGAAATACGATTCACCTTGTATTCCCTGATCGAGTGATACGAGCAGAAACCGAGGGAGTACGCGGATCCGTGTGATTTTAAGAAAGCACAGGGGGGATCTATCTGAGAGACGAGAAACAAGCCTCGATGCGTCCGGAGAATACTGTGACAATACTGAATTTCCTATGGATAGTGGTGCATCTCTGTCTCACGATTATTTGCTTCGATTTATTGTCTAAAATCGGACGAGATATTTGCTGTGAAAATATTTAGAATATAAGATAAGAACTATGTGCGAACTACAACTTATGCTTAGAATATTGACATTTCTCTTATTGATCGAAACACGTGATTTTATAATTATTCTGGTAGTTGAGATATTTTAGTAAAAACAGATGCGAAATTGTTTGCTGAGAATAATTAGAACTTAATTTATACGAATATATGTAGAAGGTTGAAATTTTGGTTATTAATTCAAACAGGTAATTTGAGGTAGTCGCATTAATGGTGCTTAAAATATTCACTAAATATAATGAAATAAAACGTTATAACGCGATATGTAATACACGATTCAATTTAACAATATAATAATTTCCCAACTTATTTTCGAAACATCACGGACAAATTTAAATTTTCTGCAAACATGTATGTGTTGAATAACATTCTGTAACACATTCTCCGCATGGCGTTGTGGAAGTTTGCAATTGTTGAATAGGACCATATAAATGTACGACAAACGTAGTAATATATTTAAAGAGAAAACAATATCTATCCCTCGGTATACTATCATTCAAATATCAAAGATAAATTCGAATTCGACGAACCTGTTCCCTACCTTGAAATATCTACGTATATTGAAAATCGCAGTTCTAATACGTTTTTAAATAAAGAAAAAAAATATGCAGAACACAAAACGTCATTCGATATTCTTCTAACTTAGATATTCGTAAAAATTTGTCCTGCAGCTTCTTCTAACATGTCGAAAAGCAATTTTTCAATTTCTCTTAATAAAACTTTTTTCTATCTGTAACATTAAAGGATAGTACCTATCTTTGACTGTTCTTCAAGCTTACAAAACTTCATCGGAACCGAAGTTAAAGCGTTCGCGGCCTGCCAATTGTTAAAATTGGCCGTATAAAAATCAGTCACGCGTATAAACCAGGCGGAGTCGAAAAATTGAAATATTTCCTGCTGATTTATTTCGCGATATTTTCGCGATATTTGGCGATCGATCAAACCCACCAGAAATTCATCTCGAATCTCCGCATCAAAAATTCCCAGCATGCCCATTGTGCGGCTATAACAATTCAGCCTCGGTTTCTTTTACCCGGTTGCGGAGAAACAGGCCTACCCATCGCAAAGCATGTACAATATTAAGCAGCCGCCGCCGTGCAGCAATATTACAGGAGCGGCGTAGGGGTAAATTCGCATGGTTATTTTATGCGCTGCGGACGCCACATTTCAACGTGGGCCCAAACGAAACGCGAACCAACGATCCCCAACGACGTCTCGAGTCTCGACTCAACAACTCCATCCCAGCTTTCCATTATCGCGTCTCCTTATGATCTATCAATCTCGGCTGCCGGCTCGTACGCGGCCGCCGCGTAATAACAACTGGGCCAATTTGCATACGAACCTCCGCATTACATTTACCACGATCACTGCGTTGCTCCTTCAATATCTGTAACCGTGTAACACGAAGAAGAAACCGAAAGTGTTCCTCGGCGAAAACGACGAGGGCCCATCAGAATTTGCGACCGGTAGCCGTCTCGCTAATTTTCGTTATGATCCTCTGCTACACGATTCCACGGTTAGGCGAATTTCGAACAGAAGAGAAAGACGAAAGAAAGATGCAAAGAACAAGGACGAGAATCAGGGCCCCCCTTAGCATAATTTCTAAATTCTTCCAGCGTCATTTTGTTGCGTCAGATAGGATAAGATTGGGTTTTAAGATTTAATTGGGTTGTTTAGATTCTTACGATTACAATGATATCATTAACGTGGCTATATTCGAACTGAAAATAGCGCTTCTACCCATTAATTTTCTACGACGTTTCGTTGTATCTCACAGACTCCCTGTTTTTCACTCTCAGCTACGTTCTGGTTATAGGATAAACGAAAGTTAAATTTCATAAAATTACCTATCCGATTAATTGAGAATGTTTGGTCGTAATTCTGTAGGAACTGAAGCGTTCGCTACTGTAACTTGAAATATTTTAGTGAATTTGACATTTTCTCTTGTTGGGCCTAAAGCACGTGATATTTCCCATCCTTGCGGCGTCTTATAAAATACGCGTAGTTTCATTGTTCTACGCAAAGTTTCAGACTGAATTTTCAGATGTTGAATAATCGTACAACCGTGTCCTGCTATATTAGTTCAGTTGCGTAAAACGTCCATAATCTTTCTTACGTCGAATAACTCGAACTCCACTATAACTAAGAAACGCGTATAATCCGGCAATCTTCTCGGACAGTGGCCACCACGGCGTGGCGCCATTCCTCTCTGGGAAAGCGACGCGGTAAAATCACGCCGGTTGGAATTTTACGATGTTACGGGGCTCAGAAAAGCATTTATTATTTGCGGTCTTAGAAGCGATCCTCGTTATCCTCGTTACCAAGGCGAACGCCTCGACAAGAAGCGCCTTTTGCGAACAACAGAAGAAATCCAAAAGACTAGGTCCGGCGCAAGATGAGGAAAGAGAAAGAGAGAGAGAGGATCCTCAACGAGTGAACGAGCTAGGGATGTAGCGAGAGTATGGGTGCGCAGAGAGGAAGAAGAGAAAACAATAAGACGAAAAGAGGAGGTGGAGGGTTGAGGAGGTGGAAGAGGATGAGAGAAGCTGTGGAAACCAGGCAGAAAAGGAAAGAACGAGAGAGTAGATAGGTACTGGCGGTGGAGTAATAACGGACTGCTCACCATGATTATAGAGCACGAGGCAGCCGGTACGTTGCTTAAATCAACAGAGAACAGAGCCGGAGGTTTCACCTGCCGAATCAATTTTTACCTCGTTTCGAGTTTAGCCGTCCCGTTTTCGTTCTTCGTTTTCTCTCTCTTTCTACGTCCTCTACTATACAGCCAGTCTTCACCCTGCATTATACCGGCCGTGACCGGTTTTCCTGCTTACCGATTGCTTTTTCACCGGATCAGAGCAACTGAAATCTTTCTCTCTCATCGAGTTCCTTTTCCACTTCTTCTTCTTCTTTCTTTTTTTCTTTTCCCTGGCCGAACGATGAAATCACTTGGCGCTGGGGAGGTCGACTTTTCAAGGACAAGTTTAATATTCCCCGCTGAACGCGTTTGTTTGTTATCATCGGGGGTAGGATCAGAATCCTCGGGGAGGAAAGAGCCAGGCAAGTAATGAAAATATTCTTACGAGGGAAATTGAATTTCACGTTCGTCTGTGTCCTCTTCACGTTCTGTCCGAAAATCTATGTACAGGGTGGTTCAGACAAAGTATCGAAGGATTTAGGAAAATTCAAAGAGAAGGCCAAACGTAGGTGGAAGCACGAAAATCTGTGGATTAATTAATAGATTGTTCAGGTTGGAGATATTTTTCAAGTTGATTTAAATTGAAAGACAAAGAACGTCTGCTTCGTTCGAAGTGAATTAGATACAAAAGTTATTTTTCAGTCGAAAACGATTGGAAATTTTATAGACGATATTCAATAGACGCGTTTATTTTATTCTCTACTTTAGTTCATAATTCACCAAGTTTTTAGAAAACATATTTATAACGTAACAAATTAATATTTATCAAGAAAAATTACCAAAAATATTCGGGTTTTTAATGCATTATTTAAATAAATGTGTTTTTCTTTAAATGTTATACGTAACTGAATTCACCACACAACAACAATCAATTTGAATATTCCAACATCAAATTGAATATTCAATTTGAAGATTTGAATATTCCAACCCTCAATTTCGAGGGATGTTTTCAGTTCTTCAACGTAAACTATTCCTTAAAATGTTGTAATATATGTTACACGTTTCTCCCAGAACTCTATCTCCAATATAAATTTCATAAAAATCAATTTATACGAATTTGGTATGTTCCATAGTTGAAATTAGTTTGATTTGGACCATTCCTGGCGCATATTCGAATCGATTCTCGCACAGTACATGCCGTGTATTACATCTAGGAAATGTTAGTACTTTGTACTCAAAATACACCACGAGTAAGATCGTTGACAAACAACCTTAATGATCATCCCAGTTTCTAAGTTTACTTAGAAGCAGCTCGACGTAATTCGTTCCATAACTCAGCGAGGATACGCTTCAAAAACGGAAGTTTAGAAGACCCAGTTTTTGTTAATTTCAAAGTACATCGAGGAAAATTTTGAGACCACGTCTTGCGCCTCTCGCGCAACTTCTTCACCGAACCAACGTAACGTAACGTAACGACCGTGCCGAGAATAATTAGAACGAAACAAATAAATTTGAAAAGGAAAAACGAAAAACGAAAAAGGAATCAAAGAATATACCTTTTAATCAGCTAACTTTACCGCGCTCTTTCTCTGATTCATCCTGTATACGCGGGCCCGGTAAACGGGGATATACATCTTTTTAATCCAATTAGCTTCTGTTTCTTTGACAGCGTCCCTTTTATATCAAACGCATCTAGTCGGCTATACCCCTCGCCTCGCGTGCTCGGCTACTTTGAGTATTACGTTTCATTTTCATTAAAACGTAGAAAACTTTTTCGGTAGGAGGAAAAAAGCCCAATTAGAAAAAGTGAATTACGAAAAACCTAGATACCGAAAGCACAAATGAAAAAAGAAAATCCGAACAAACGAAGGGAAAAATGTGGTTAAGAGTTAACGATCGAACACAAAGCGCGTTCTCTACGCGAATCTGCATGTACACTCTGCTGTTTGTAAGTATTAGAAGACTTACAGACAGCGAGATTAATCTTAGAAGTAGGTAGAAGATAAATTAACTATTTCGATATGTGAAATAGTCGACACAGAAAATAAACTCCAAATATAATTCCAATTTTCAATTTTCAAACAAGCATTTCTGAGTTTCGTATCTAGCTCGTACCAAACTTTGATTCTTAATTCGTATTCGTCGCGTTCCTCTTGTTACCATTATAAATAATTTTCACAAGTCTTCGTTGCACTGCACGTTTCACAATGATTAGCCATTTTCTGAATGATTTTAGCGAATTAGCACAACCTATATAAAATCGAAAAGCTCATAGTTATGAGCGAGAGTGTACGCTTCCTTTCCCAATCTATGTGAATTTCTTCATGCAGAATTTCTTCGTGCAGATCAGCAAAGTCTAAAAGCTGGCCACCACATTATCCAGGCATTTGGGGAAGATCCCGAGACAGTTTGAAATTTACGAATGACTACATTATTCAAAGGGACGAGAGCGGATACAGTAGAATTTCCTCATTCCCGTTCGTCGAATGTAGATGAAGGAGAGAGGAGATCGACGTTTTCGTTGCTTTCTTTCCATCGTTTCTTGACCAGAGCAGCCTCGTATCCTCATATCCTTGTATAGAACATGGAACAACAGGGTCGGGTTTATGCGAGGACATCAAACCAGCCGTGGCGTGGGCCGGATATCGACGACTTTACACGACCAGAGAACACAGCCACGTTTTCTTCGACCCGAGTGGTTAAAGGGACATTTTCCCTTGCTCGTCGCGAGTCATGAATTTCGTCTATTTCGCGGTTTATGACCTTCTTTCCGGAACAACGAACGCTTTCCACGTACTTGCAGCCCGGAATACGACGAAAGTATTCGCAGACTGGCCAACGTACAAGTCGAGTACGTACTTGACTTTCGGTTCCCGTGGTTTTCCCCGTCATTATACGATGCCCTCGTGAAATGGCGTACCGGGTCATCGTTGACCCAGCGGGAGTATTCCAGCCGCAAATTGATCCCGATCGGAATCGGCGATTCCGATGAAAAAGAGCGCGCGTTTACGAAAAAATCCCGTATCCAACGTGCGTCGTTTCGATCGTAAATTGGCGACAAACGGCCACAGCTAAAAATGTACGATAAGTCCGTGTGCCGTTAAGAAATTTATGTTGGTCCACGCGGAACGAGTTATCTTCGGAAACGAGTTATCTTCGGGACGATATAAAAATGATTTTCCCCGAGACTTACGGCTTGTTGTTCTGTGCAATCTATCGGACCCGCTTGTTGAGTTTTTCGATATTACGGTATTATATTAGGAAGCTTCTCGATCTATTTTTCGTATTATTGCACTGGAGGAGTATATGTGGAGAAGCATTGTAGGTCGATTTTTTACCATTTTACGACGGCTTGTGTAAAAAAGGAAAATACGAATTATTCTACTATTTTATTGTGATTTTTATACGAAGGATAGGAAAAACAAGGAACGTTGCGAAACAGTTTTATCGGTAAAATAAAATTCGAAATTTTAGACTAGCAGTCAAAGTCAGAACTCCGATGAATTTGGTCGTATAAAATTTGTACTCTAGCGAGATTTTGGAAATATTAATTGTGTCACGTTATTTTAATTTCCTGTCTCGTTTGAATACCAGCTCTCTGTTCGATATATCCGAAAATTAAGATCTTCTTCGAAAGGGAGAAAATTTTCGAGGCAAGAACATTCCAGATTTTCTACCGTGAAAGAACTGCAATTTAACAAATAATACAGTACGAAACAAATTAGCTTTGAATCGAATAAAAGCCTTTCGAATGATTTATATTGAAGTTTTATCGAGAAATACAATTTTTCCCCTTCCGAAATCTCGCTGTTTTATAATTCCATCGAAGAGGAGACTGCACTTCAAAACCGACTTTTTCCATTTCCAACGTACAAGTGTGTGCGTACGGTTATGAACGCGAGATAACGAAGACAATGAACCGTGGAAACAAACATCATGGAAACTTCGCGGGAATTAGCCGGGGGGATCCGATCGTTACAAATTTTATTTGCGACGATTAGCGCGGCTGGTGGACACGGTCTAACGACACCGAGGCGCAAACACGGCGTGCAAAATTCAACGAGAGGCCGGCTGCCGCAATGCTATTATCACGTCGGTGATGAGTCGGGATCGATTATTAATAACGCATTAACGCGTACACGGAACGTCAAGCGAGCGTGTTTCCGGTCGAGCGGGACCGAGCGTGACAGCAGGCTCGAACGGAAGCGAAAACTCGCGCGAAGGCTGGCGCGCAAAATAACGTTAAATCTGCGACCTGGTTGGTTATCAGACGCGACGAGTAGCACCTCGATGGTAGTGCATTAAACGAGCATTAGCTTTACATTGGCCACGTCAACGCCATTCACAAACACGCGCACGCGCTCCTACGCGTGCGAGCAATTCGATCCGCTCGCAGCTGCCGATCCCCGTTTTGCTAGCACGTGCACCGGACAGCTTAAGTAAATTGGAGCGCAAGTTGCAAATTTACTCAGGGTAGCCGGCCGCGGTCTCTGTACGCGAAACCATAAGAATCAAGAGACGGGAATAGTCCACCGGCAGCTGCCTTCAAAAGGGTTCAAGAACGTTATTAAGAGCGTCCGGATTAATTGAGCCGAGAAATGCCACCAAACGATGTATGGCTCGTTGCGTAATGAGATCGAAAGTTTGAACAGTGTTTGCGTTGTAAGTCTTGCGATGCGATTGGCTCGGGTATTATTGGACAGTCGTTTTGTAATTGTCGACTCGTGTTCTTGATGTAGGTTATGGTCCGTGTATAAATGATATCATTCTTCTGCTTTTTTTACGGAAGAATTCTATTCATTGCGAGCGATGCAGTAAATTGCTCGTAATGAACCTAGATTTTGATTAAACTGTAGTTTTAACATTTCGTGGTTCTTGAGTCTCTTAATATAGAGTGGCACGTGCTTAATGAAACGTTTCATGAATCAAGCTTCACACATTTCACTTTCATAGTATCAAATTTTTGCAGTCGTACTAAACAGCTATTTAATAATCTGATATACCTACTTGAAAGTAATTAATTAATACGTAAATACTATAGTAGATATAGTGGTGAGCCAATATCATTTATAATCGTTAAAAATTATTGGTTCGATGTCAAATGCACGGAGCAGTATGATAAATTAGTACACAGGATGTGAGTTAATTTATAAAATACCAACTCGATTATTCTGACACTCTATTAAAGTGAACACGAATAGAAAACTTCGTTTCTTTACATCTCAAACTAAAAATTTTCAACGTCCGCTTCGTCTGAGTCGTTTCGTCCGAAAACAAAACAATACCTGGTTAGAGAACTTCGATTATTGTATGGTAACTTTAAATTTCCGATTGAAGTACATGTTTGTAAGATATCGCTACTTGACGATACAAACCATAAGATAGCCAAAAATTAATATTAATAAAAGACCTAACAAGAGATACATTGCCTTACAAATCCATAGATCGTCTAATCATCACATACATTTACTAAATTTCCTCGTTGATTCGTATTAAGCGTAAATACACTCATAATACATTTCAAAATTGTAACGTAGTTAATAGAAGATGGCTGATTTGTATTTTAATTATCCGCGTGAAATGGATACGTAATATAAGAATTATTAGGTGTAAGGTAGAAATAGTGGCAAAAATAAACCAAAGAAGCGGAATTCTTTGTAACACGTAAGGAAACCAACAAGGATATTATCTATCTGTTTACGAAATTTTCCATTGAGACGAAACTAACATAAAACGTTCGAACTTCTAACAAAGAAGAGGAAAAGATATTAAAAATAAATCACAAAAGCGAAAAGAAATTTCGTACGGCTAAACCCGCCTAATCCACCAGCCTATAAGAATACCGGGTATTCCTGCTACAAAGACGGCAGTGTATTTCTCCAAACTGGACGATACAAAGGTTCCAACTATTAATCCTATTAAACAGGATTATAGGAACGTAGCGAAGAAAGGGGTTAGAGGAGGTCGACTGAGTCGAGCAAAAAGGTGTTTCCTCCGTGTCTAGCCGGACGGGTTATGTTGGAAGGCGCTCTGGGCTTTCCGAAGGGATATGATAGCGAGCTCGTGACGGTCTCCGCAAAACGAGATGCTCGTTGCGGGTTGGCCGAACTCAGTCTGCCGTGAAATGCATTACGTATGCATCGCGCTATCACGCCGGAAATCTGAGACCAGACATTCGCTAATTCGCGCGAGCGCCACGCTTGGGATTTCCTCGTGCGGAAATCTGGTCCACGGCCGGAAGGCGTATACGCGAACATTATGAATTCCTAGTCGCGCTCCAGCCACTTTGTCCGCGCTTTTTCACTTCTTTTCTTTATTGAAATCGGCCACCAGCGAAGAAAAGGCAGGGAAATTAATCGCAAACGCCACGAGACAGAGGAGAGTCTCTGCTTTAGAGAGATCGATCGTCGCACGCTTCACGGGATCCTAATTAGTTAGCTAGGGGTGGAACGATTCAACGTGGAAGATTTCATTGGTGAAGGAGAAATCGTCAAGACCCTTCCCTTTTCGATAACTATCGACTTATTGGCCCTTTGCAGAAAGTGATTTAGCTCTCGTCCCTTCTAGTTTCTCGTCCGTTTCTCGTGTCAGTTTGACGCATTGTATGCTGGTCCATGATGGTTCAGTGGGTCAAATGTTTGAAGAATCCAGAAATTAAGAAGATAATGTTTTGTTATTTGATAGTTTGTTTAGAATTAGTTTCGAAGGAATTTTAATAATTTAAATGGTGATATAATGTAACTTAAAACGTTTTAAAGTTTGATTACTTTGCACTAGCTTGGATGTTAAATAACTTTGATTGTATATATTGCTCTTTTGTCATCACTGAAATTGATTACGATAGGTGTGGACTCGAACGATTAATTGTATGTTCCTTGCTTCAACATATTTTAACATATCCAAATTTCTTAATACGAAACTCTACCATACATTATTTCAGCTATCTCAATCGCCCATCTAAATCACTGTGCCTAAACCAGTCTCTTCCATGTGAAACCATTTTTAGGATAATTCAAACGTGATCTTTATTTTCGTGTACGGAGATACGTGCCGACGAAATTTGTGACCATAGAAAATTTAAGGTAACAAGTTCCGCTCCTATTGGTAAGGCGCGCACGTGCACCGAAAGTTGTTGTTACACGTAATAACAGCGTATTTGACCGTAGTCAGGTATTTCTATGGGGGTTGTAACACGTGGAAATAAAAGCGGCGCGTTCTCTCATCAGAGCAACTACTAACCGTACTGTTCACCGTTTGCTACCAAATTACGAGGCTTTGAATTCTATTTGAACGCAATTTTCAACTTGTAATACAACTGTTACGTCGCAACAGCTTTTACCATGTCAGCTTCCATTGGAGACATGTTAAAGCACGATAGTAAAATCATACGGCGATATCCATTACACAAATTATTTTCTTATTCCCAAAAGTTCGATTAACGAAAAAACCTTCTACGCTCGTGAAATTAAAAGTTAACAGAGATAAATGAAGAGCGTAATAATCTTTGCACCTACGGAACGTCATCAACTACGTCAGATTTAACGGGTCCTTTTCATTCGTAGTCGTTTTATATTAAAATATTCCCTCTTAATGACGAAGTGACGTTAAAATCAAAAAGTCAATGAAAACGTATTATCAAGTATTAATAATAATATCATAATACAAAAATGATAAACGTACTAATTATAATTCCTATTAACTCGGTTTTATTCCCTGCTTTATGTGACATAATTTATTTCCAAATAAAAAGAAAGAGGAACGCTACGTAAAAATGCCTAAATAGAGTAATTTTCAAGAGACTGACGATTCAAATGATTACTTTGTTTTCTCCGTTTAACAGATTGAAGTTGTAAGAATTCCGCGACGTATTACAAAATTGAGGATGTTTAATATTTAAGGAACATTCTGTCAAAGGGTATCGATGAAATATATTTAACCTTAACGGGGGGAAAGAGGATGTCCTAGAAGCTGTTCGTGGTTTATTAAGAACCGAATAAACCGATCAAACGTTCGTGAATAATGAATCGAAATTCTCTCTCCCTCGGCCTTGTCGTATTGACCCTGTGCCGCTCTGATTACATTCGAAATGTACGTGCATGCACGTAGGCATAATGGGTCCTAATCTGATTAATTATTAGCCACTGTCCGAATGGCCATAGACTGGGTTACTTGCAGAAATCTATGGACGGGCTCTCCTCGCTTTGATCTTGATTTACAGGACTTTGCAGTCCGAACGGCTTCATCCCATATCTCGAATCGATCCTAAAGACGGTTTTGATTTATCCATTCCATGTATCGAGCCTAGCCACGGATTCTACCCTTCGTGATCGGTGTAATTTTAACTTACGCGATGGCTTACCAACTGCAGAAACGCGTGTAATGAATTCCCTTGGAAACAAGAAACTCGTCCATTCTTTGTTTTCTTAATTTAATTTTTCCCTTGATGTCAAATTGACAGGTTAGTGAACGATTAGTACGTACATTACTATTACGCATACGTGATAGTAATATTATTATAAGAGTAATGTCATTACAATTAGCACTGTTACACTTAGCACTGATGTGGACAGTAATGCTGTGTTTGCAATATTATCTAGAACAATGGCAAGTGCAACAGTGCTAATTAATTGCACCAACCGGAGCCATGAAAGATCAAGGCTCTCGATAATATTATTGTTATATTATTATCAATAATATTACGATGTAATAAAATAAATAAAATCGCCCGACAGTATCTTACAAATAGCAAGCCAACTGATTCTTCCATTCTACGTTAATGTGTAATATTGTATTGGGTTGTCCGAAATGTTTCTTTCGTTTTATAAGGAAATAATAGACGCACAATGTTTTTTGTTTTATATTAGTTATTGAATTATGCACGAATATAATAATAGAAATAGAACGAAATGGATCACACGTAATTCAATAAAATAATATAAAACAGAAATTGTTGTTCATCTATTATCACCTTATAAAACGAAAGAAACTTTTCAGACAACCTAATAGAAACTGTTTATGCAGCAAAAAATCTAACCAAACCAACCTCTTTCGAAATTATAACGCAGTAGCTCTTTAAAATCACATGATTTTCGTTGGATGGTGCAATAATATAATGGGATACGAGCAGACTGATCCGACAACGCGAGAACAGCCACATTGTAACCACAATCGATCCCATTGCATTTATAATTGCTCGACGATAGCCGGAGCAGACGTAATAGGCGGACTCGAAACGTGTCGGCAGCTAGCGGGAAATCTCGGCCAGCCTCAGAATGACATCGTTTCAAATCAAACTAATTGTGGTTCGACCGCCACCGATCCGACTGGATAGAGAGGACCGATTGTAATTGCGCGGAAAATTAAATATACAACGCGAACGATATCAAATGGTCCGGGGTACGAGTGAACATTTATTGACTCGACGATATTAATAGCTGATGAAGGGGACGCACGGTGATCCAACAAAATATCATATCAGTGTAACACGAACTGTACGCATGATCTTGTTGTTTGAAAAAAATATTGGTGCTACGCCTATCGTGTCATGGTATCACGAACTAGTGATGAAATTAAGTATAGGTTGTAAGACATGGAACTTTCGATTTTTGACGATTTATATTTCATTGATTCCCGAATAAGATTTATTTATAATACACTTACGTTAAAAAAAATAAGATCACGCATGAGAAAAAAAGTTGTCAACTTTAGAACGATACAGATACCAGGATAAATATAAAATGATCTACGAACATCAGAGTATTGGTCGGATCAATAAAGTCGAGGGAGTTTGTTTTATCTTACGACCTAATACGTTACGAACAGATATGGATATTTCGAAGGAAAACATTTCCCCGTAACAATGATATTTATTTTCACACTTTCCTTTGTATAATTTTAAACAAAAAGATTTAACCGAAGATTTGAACTAAACTTGCGTAATCTGTGTATTTTGTACATACAAAAAATGAAACGTAATCTTACAAATAACAGTGGAATTCGACGAAAAGAAACTTGTAGCGGTACATACTTGGATTTGTGAGCACATATCGAACTCGATCCCACCACTAATCACAGCGCAAAAAGGCCAGAGGGCGCGAAAGAAACATCTGGTGGTATACGAATATCACACGAGTCTCGTAAATCCTGTGGCTTAACCGTCCACTTCGAAGGCTATAAAACACCGCTATGCAGAGTAAAAAGCATCAGTGGAGTGGCAGCGCGATAAACTGTCGAGACGTTTCCACCGCCTTCGTGTGCCACGCGCCTCCCACTCTATTCCATACTTTTGATAAATCTGTATTTTTTCCATCATACTTTCCTCTTTTTCCTCCAGCTTGCTCATTTCATATCTCCTTTCCTACTTCTTTTCATTTCATCTTCCTTTTTTTTTTTTTTTTAATAAAAACGACACTGCCCCACCTAGACGGCCCGTTGGGTCACGAACATCCCCTTCGTAGCGATATTTATGCTCTTACGTCACGAGAGAAATATCGTACAACGAGAATCTTGCGAGAACGCTTGGCTACACCTAACAGAGACCATGGCCCAAATGTATGTGTGTATGTGTGTGTGTATGCAATGCATTGTACACATGCATTTATACAAGGTGTTGCGCATAACATAGTATTACCAGCTAGGGAGTGATTCTACGTGCAAAAATAAGTCGGACATGTAGAATAAAATTTCTTCCTGCAAGCTTTTGCTTAGCTTTCCAGGAAATTACATTTCAAAGTTTGTTTAATACAGATATGTGAATTGTTGACTAATTACCGACTGGATACGAGTACGCAATCACCAGAAGGTAGAAATGTAGAATAAAATTTCTCTGTTTAAGTGCTCGTTTTCAAGCGTTTCAACGTGTTTAATTAAAAGTGGATCACGTGTACGCGTATTTGATAAATTCACCAATTTAATTTTTTCAAAAACCAAGCATCCTGGACACAAATATTTTATTTTACATTTTCAACTTATTTTTCCACCGTAGAATCGCCACTTAGTCGTACGTTATTACGGTCAGCCTGTATACGAAAGGAAGAGATGAGAGAGAGGAAGAGAGGGAGAGAGAGATAAACGAACACAAAAACACACTGACGCGAATAGTTACACAGGCGCATAGTGGCGCGTGTTTTTGTCCGTGCGTTAATTAAACTCTAACTTGTGCGACCGACTGCACGGAACCAAACGTAATTTTCCACTGCGTGGCACTTCTGCTTTGATCCCCCTTTTCGGCGTTCGAACATATTCCGGTCAGTTTTCGGGGACAGTACGGAAATGTTTCGCGCGGCTCTTTAGAAACTTGGAGAAAACGCTATTAGCGGTAGCCATCGGTCCCTCATTTCCTCGCCGAAACCGAAAAATGATACATCAATGACCTATACGAGTTGCACGCGGTAGTTTACGACATTGCCGAATCGAAACCGGAACAAGCAACGAAATAACTGAATAGACGGAATAAAGACGGGGAAATCAAAGACGAAAATTGATGTTCACGAGGGTAAAACGCGGGTGGTCGGAGAAAATGGTAGCTGGCTTTGTCCGAAAACAGTTAAAACAACGGGCGATGATGACGAAACGAAACACTTTGTTCCGAGTACGCCGGTCGCGCCGTATTTTACGGAATAAAGGGAGGCCATAATCGATCAGCTGGATGTTGAAAAGCGGCCCAAGCAATTTCGCGCGGAGATATATACAGGTCGACCTCCGCGAGGCAACGGAGGGGCCAACTTGCATCATCGAACGCCAGGTCAAATGCAAAAAAACCCATTACAACACGCTGCTGCATCTCGGCCAACTTTCTAATTTCTCAATAGCGCCAAAAATGTGTCAGTCTATTCGAAACTTTTATTACAAACTTTGTTATGCGCTCGGCTGTTTCTGAAAAGGAATCTATTAAAAATTATTTTCAACGGCATTTTGTTGTACGCGATGCTCCAGATTCTAAAAAGTGGCATATAAATTGGAATTTTTAGAGGAAACACGATCGTACTTTGATAGAGTTTAAGCAAAGCCATAAGAAACATAGTTCGCAAAAATTAAGCACTTTACTTCGGGGAAGACTTACCAATGCAAAAATAATCTCCAATTAGTGTTTTTTTATCCAACACCAATGTCCTGTACAAATATCTGTTACAACGGTGTTGCATCATTTTCTACCTTTTTATCCAGTAAACCTTCGTAAAACTGACGAAGAAACTTCTTAAGAATATCTAATTTTGCCAAAAGAATTCAAAAATCTATCATAAAGTAGAAGAATAATAGATTCTGCGTCATTTAGAATAAAGAGAGTTCACAAAGTTTCTCTTCTACATACCGAGAATTTCGCGAATGATGAATATACACATGTTCTGTATGGTAAAAATGTTAACTTTCTGCGATCCCAATCGTTCTTCCCCTGTATTCTCGGAACGGTCGCGATACGAGCACCGAAATTCCAAGCTGAAACGCGAGGCGCATCATAAATAAACGAAATATTTCCCACGTCGATCAGGTCGAACGTACTGTTCACGAAAACAAATTCGAACGTCGAGCATCGATAAAGAAGAGAAGAAAAAGATCGGGCCTGTCCAGGTCCGGTCAAACGAAAGGAGCGACCAGTAAGGAGAGTTAGCAGACAGCATTTCTCAGACGGTCAGGCGCGGAGCCATAATCAATCCGGTGGATGTTGAAAAGAGGCGCGAGCTATCTCGCCCAAGGATCCAGGATGGTTCCAAGCGTTCTCAGCGGGATGTCCAGCTTACGTATCTCGGTTTATATCGCGCCAAGTCTAGAAAATTGCTCAGAAAAGGGCATCGTAATCTCCTCAACCCCAATAACCATCATATCCTTCAGCTTTTTCCCATTCGACAAAATCGCATAAAATTAACGATCGCAACTGCGAACTATTATTCGTCAAACTGTCTCAGTGGAAGCATCGAAAAGAACGTTCGGAACGATCAGAGCCAACGTTCATTTATGCATTCTCGAGTCGTGATATTTCGATACGATATAGAGAATCGATAGAATAATAAAAATATCCAGTTTTATTTATCCACAAGATTGTAACGATCCCACTGTCTCCCCCGCCATAGTCGATTTCTATTTTCCACGTTTTCATATCTCTATATCCATACCGATCTCTATGCTTTAGTTCGTGAAAGTATTTGTAGATCATTTGTATCTTTGAAAAGACACAACTATTACGATCAAGTTAGCAAAATTTGAAAGGAATCGAAATGAATATACGAGCTACAAATATGTAATGCAGATATCTTTCGTAGAGATCATAAAAATATTTGAACAATCCTTTATTTATTATACTATGAAATTTCAAAATATTTTATGATACGAACAATACATATGTATATATACAGAGATACAAAAATTTTCTACGATATGTGTCTAAATAGTTTCGTGAGCCATCGTACTAACGAAATTGAGATGCGAATAAAACCGATCATAACCTAGTACAACGCAAATACGATAAAAAAATTAATCGACGAGAATTATTCGATATTCACGATCATTTACTGTACTTTTCCTTCGTCATTGCAACTGCAACGTTCGTGGAAATTAATCTAAATGACAAATGGCGAGAAGAAAGGGAACGCGATATTTGAGAAGGACGAGGTATAGTCAAACGATCGCGGCTTTATCGGGGATAACGTTAAATCCGATCAAAGGGTAAAAATCCTTGCTATTTCCATCCAATTAGTGCACGTAATCCCTTTCTATTACCAAAAGCTTGCCTGCTGTCCGATGGATCAGCCATCACAGCAAAATCGATCACGGAAGGAAAAAACGGTCTCGGCAAATCCTTTGAAGAGAGAAGAGTATGCGACGAGCGAAACGAGAAAGAGAAAAGGAGAAAATAAGACAACGAGACTTCCATATATATGCATACGTACACACATACATACATACACACACACATAGACACATAAAGTGAGGAGCCAAGGCGAGGAGCCATAATCGATCCGGCGTGCGCTAAAAGAAAGGAGGCGCGAGCTATCTCGCGCTCTCGTGAGCCGAAAGCGAACAAGGAGAAACGATGTCCAAGGCTTCAGGGATGGTGTTGCGGCCTCTCTCGCAGCGGGAAGTCCGAAGTTCGTGCAGAAGGGACTACGTCGGCGTCGTTCTCGGTTAACTAGATGCCAGCCGAGATTCCACGGTGAAGGGTTGGACGGACGGAGCCTGGTGGAGGTAATCATAAAGCTACGACGCGAAGAGTAGATGCGAGGAAGAGACTGAAGAAAGAGGAAGAAGAGTAGAATGCAGAAGGCGAAGAAGATGAAAAAGAGAAGGATAAAGAACAGGGAGGAACAAGGGGGAAGAGAAGGATGAAGACAGAAAGATGGCTGCAGGGCTGCCAGTGCAGCCTGGAAGCGTGTCAGTAAATTTAACCTAACCGAATGCCAGGGCATATAGCGTTCTTTTTTTTCCACCGCCGTTTCTTCTTCCTCTTCAGCATCTTTCTACGTTCAAGTTCGGTCTGGCTTTCTCTGCTCATCTGTACGTCGATCGCCACAAACGTTCACCGTAACCAAACCGTGTTACGGTTCAATACAGAATTTTTCTATAAACACGATCTTCACTCCCGAGACGAGTGGGCGCGCGAACAAAATAGAAAGAAAATGATTCGACCGGCTCCGGAATCGAGCGATACTCCGTTCCATCAGAAGATTTATAGACTGAACAATTTAACAAAGGTCCATTGTTAATTCGTTGCCCGGTGCACCGTGTTTGCTTCCCTACGCCTCTCTCTCTCTCTCTCTCTCTCTCTTTCTTCTCTCAGGCTTCGTCGAAGGATAATTTATTCATGCAATCGGAATTCAACCGAAACAGAAGAATCTACGCATACTATCGTCGACTACATACCACCGATACGCATACCACCTTCGTCTCTTTAACTGCCTTTCTTCCTATAACTTTTAGTGGCCACTCCACAGAGTCTACCACCGATCCTCCACCTAATGTTCTTCAGGCTCACCTTCCAGGATGCCTCGTAACGCGCCACGACCAAGTCCAAGCAACCCGAATTACACACTGCCACGATCACGAGAGAGACCAGGCTCCTTTCGTTCGTTCGATCTTCGGCTCGTAGATCCTTATCAAGCGAGACTGGATACTTCATCGAGGACCTACGACGTAGGAGGAGGGTGTCTCGGCTGCTTCTCTCGGCGAAGGTCGGAGGTTGAACGCCGCTCGATCGACAGCTGCCACAAAGTTACCTCTCCACCTACTACGTGGGTGAGATTCCATGGCGAGTCACTCGTTCGATTTTGTTTTGCTCGGCTTCGCCTCGTGGAAACGCACCCACTGGCTCTGGGAGAAACTGTCGATATCGAGGTTCTATCTTGCAGCTCGGAAATTTCTTACGGCATGAACTAACGCTTCGCGAGCTTCGTTAATTCGCTGGAGAGCATGACGGAAAGACGGAAGAAAGTCCGGGATAAGATACAAGGGTTGGTCGCAGAGATATCGTTCCTTCGAATGGCAACAGACCGGAAATTATTATATCGACCTCCGATGGATACGCAAGCGGATCGCAATTACCGATAATCATCTGTATATACAGTGGCTCGCGAAAGTAATCCAACACTTGTAGAATTTTCTTACGAATATATCATGTGTGTTAAATACTTTGAAACTTCATCGATGCTATTACGATATGATATACACGATAATCACTGTTAAGTTTAAACATTTTTTTAATTACTGCCTCTGAATAATTTTAAAGGACCAACATGCTACTTCGTGACTACGTGTTACTTAATTTTATGAACTACGCGCCTACCTAAATGAAAACAGATAGCTCCATTTAACAGAGATAAAAATTATCTTGAGATCTCGAAGAAATCCACCCAGGCAAGACTTCTAATCATCGTAGAAAATATTCCCATTCGAAGTAAAACAATTTCCATTTGAAATATTTCCTGGAATAAGAATAGTTTCGAAAATAATGTAAAGCTTCGAACGAGACACCCTGTATACAGAGGCTGGGAAATATATACAAAGTCTCGTTTCCCATCGGTATCCACGTCGATACAGATCAACAATGAAAAGATCGACGAGAAGCGGTGGAAGAGAGAGTAAAGGTGAAAAGGAACGTGGCCACAAATTTCGCGCGCTTTTAATTACTTCCCGCGAGAGTGCTCGCAAAGGCCTATCGATTTCCGTCCCACCGTAATTGAGCCCTTTCTATCTCTCTCGCTCTTCCGTCCCTTTTCTCACCCTTTCAAACCCGACCATTCGTTTGTTCCTTCCTTTCTACTTTTTCTTTCTCTCCCTTAACCTGCTACTCCTCGTCCATTCCCTCTCTCTCTCTCTCTCTCTCTCTCTCTCTCTCTCTCTATGCCGTTTTTTTAATCCGTTTAAATCGCCCGAAGAAATAGGGTTTGCGGTTTGGCGTGTTTGCTAAATAAACGAGACGCTCCCGCCTCTTTTGATGCAGAAGACAGTATACGTTCGTGGTCCGTACATCGCGGTCCATTAAGCGGCTAATAAGTAGACAGAGCCGGGTTACCGGTTACACGAGCTCCTACCTTCCCTTCGTCCTTTTCTCGTCCTCCAGCCAAAAAGCTACTATAGCTGACGAAAGTATTTGAACACTCGTAGAAAGAAACATTTTGAAACTTCATTAGCATTATAATGACACTTAGGTGTGATAGTTATATCGGTAAAGTTTGAGATAAATGTGAAAATCTGCATAGAAGCGACGAGACACTTATCCTTAGTGCAAGTATATATTTCGCAAAGACCACAAAGGTTTTTCAATAGCGAATTACCCGTTACATTAACAAACCTCAATATCGATGGAACCATGTTTAAGATTGTTATTCATGGCATGATAAATGTCTGATAAATATATTGTAACTTCTACATATATACATTTCCAGATTACAGATTACGATCCAAACTTTAGCGACATAATAATGATAGTCGTTATCTTCACAACACTAATGAATTTCCAAAATACTTTATATGTGTATATATACATAACACAACAATATTATGTACATGATAGTTTTCTACGGTAAGCGTCCAAATACTTTCGCGAGCCACTTTATCTCGTTTTCGCGTGTGTACCATCTTTGCGCAGTTTCTACCATTCTTCCCTTCTACTTGTATATTTCTCTACAGATTTCGTCCTTTATTCCCAAACCGCGTGCTTGTATCCCCTCGATTTCCTTTTCTCTTCTCTTCTCAACAACCCTCTTTGTTACGCGAGAGCTATACCTTCGTTGTCATTTCTCTCACGCATACGCGCGTGCAACCTGCGTTATTTGTACGAGATACCGCTGCTGTGGGAGATTAGGAAGAATGGAAAAAAAAAATAAGAAAGGGGAAAGGAGAAAGAGAATGGAATAGATAGAACGAAAGGGAGATTGTAAATAGAGGGAGAAAGAAAAAGGCGGGAATGAGAGCCGGGATTCGTGAGATCGTGTTCGTGAAGGACCCTTGGTCCCTACCAACTTTGTAACTCCTTTTGCATCCAATTAAGTCTCGCGCAATAACTTAGCTTACACCAGCCGATACCAGACCTCGTTTCTGCCAACACACCTGGATGCGGTGTATATTCTGATTCCGAATTTCGGCACAATGCAACTTCAGGCAACCGCGTATATTTCAATTGAAACTACCGGTAGGCATTGTCTTACAGTTAATGGAGACCGATTTGTTGTGCTTTCGATTGCGGAAGCTTTTTGTGTGATGAAGAAATTGGTACTTGAAATTGTTATAAGTAAACTGCTGATTTTTACGCATTTATTTGGGAAATTTGAAGATACAAAATACTCAGAATATATATAAGTGTATAAAAATATATAAATACTAATTATATTCGGTAGATAAAAGAAATCTTTATTTAGTTTCTATTTCTTTAATCGTATTCATAAAGATATGAATTTACGTAAACATCTGCTTATAAGAGATGGTTTCCTTCCTTGAAATATTCCTGTGAGAATTTATTGATTTATAAATCATGCGGATAGATACTGACGCTTGGAAGATAATTTTACTGATAAACTAGTTTAACAAAATCAATATTCCAGGATGAGTCAATAATTATCTCGAATAAGACGATAACCTTTCACTAATGAGATTACATTCAATCGACCAACTACATACGAAGTTTCAATTTGTTGCGTTATCAAAATCTATCAAGAAAGAACAGCAAGCTGTAACGCGATTATTCCAGTATTCTATTTATAGCACAATTTATGAATAGTATAATAAAACCAGTTTGCAAAGTAGTACGATCTATTATCAAATTAATGATTTAAAAAGTGGAACATTTCTCTAATAAATGACCAGCTAGAATTATCTTTCGGCCGAAAACTTACTTACGAAAATTATTAATTTCACGAACTTGTGTATCGATGAATTAAACATATTGAAAGTCGATGATCACATTGACTGACCATATTAAAAAATAACACAGGAGGATATAATCTATTAATGCCCCAATAAATTTTCTAAATACATTCCAGATAATTATCGAACGACCCTCGTACGTATTCTAAGCGCGGGTGAAAACTTCCTTCATTTCGTAAGCGTTTCACATCGAGTTATTATTTTCCAGCGAGTAACTAAAGTCAAAAGGGACACCGGCCAATATCAGGGAAGCCGTGGCCCCGTACTTTGGACATCGGCTAACACATTTCAGTTGCAAAAGCCGATACACAATATCGCAAGAAAGTTAGTAGGCCAGTTATTGACACTGCCCAACCGCTTGCCATTATTACGAGCGTTCAGTCGAAATTCATGAATGTTCGATGCATTCGATTCCCTTGGTCCAAGATCCTACCGAAATTTTCCGTACAAACTTCCGCAAGATTTCAGCGATTTCGCTACTCGAGAGCCTCTTCTTCTCTGATGAAACTCGGGCGAAGAACTAACACTAATGATTATCACGGCTCTACGACGTCATGATTTAACTAGAAACAGTTCTACCTTACAGTTATATAGACGCATAATAGATATTTTGTTAAAACAAGTTGTTAACAGGATACTTTGAAAAAATACATTGAACAGAAATTACAAACAGAATATTATAAGGGTCATAAGGGTGATTTTTGATATGAACCGTTTAATTGATAATTACAGTGGCTCTTACAGAACTTTGTTCTTTTTATATCCATAAAACGAGTGGAAATTTCATAATAATTTAAATATTTGACTAGACAATACTCGACGTCTGTTACATACCTACACACCTTTTTTTCAAAAAGCTTCTCGATAATATTATACCATTTACGAAAAAATTCTTGCAATTTCTATTCAGAATCGCAATGTGAGCTCAATAAAATTCAATAATATGAATTAGCTACAGACAGAGGGTAGATGAAACATTGCATTAATGTAACATTAATCCTCAACGAGTCAAGATGGTCATCAAGCGAAATAAAGCGCTGAACGAACTTTTCCAAATCTGTGCATCAAAATTGATCCGGTACATTGTCCGGGATTTGAAGACACCAAACGGCTAGTTTCGCAACATCCCTCTCTTTTCAATATCTCGATGGTATTTTAATAATGTATAGAACGAAACCGGGCGAAACTATTCGATAGAGGGAGCACATCATCTTAAGATTGGAGTATTCTAAGTTCATCGTAAGGATCAGAAGCAGAAGATAGTGGTATAGTAGGTCAATTATCGGCACCTTTGGACCGCTGTTACGACGAGGTATGAGCATAGTTGCGAGAACCTCTTGTGCTGCAGTCAAGTCTCGTGCAATAATTTAGGGTACGCCGGATACCGATACTGGAGGGACTAACTCTCTCTCCTTGGCCCCCAAGAACAATATACGTTAACCACCTCGAATCTTATCCTTAATACCGTGGCTTAATGTACGCCGTTGTACATATATCGATCTTGGAGATCGGCCACTGGTTGGTATGCGCCAACAATCTCGTAAATTCGTGAGAAAGTTAATTAAACGACCCTCTGACCACTGGCTACCGTAAACGTATAGAGTCATTCGGTTATGTGAAAGATTAATGACGCGTAAAGCACTTGTGGGAGCGAGGTCGAAGAGCGACAGATATAACCGACACCAGACTCCTTGGAATTGATGGATTTTCGAAAAAATTAATCCCGAGTAAGAAGAAATCGTGAGGAACGAAATTTCATCCCTGTCGTCCCTTTCGTAGTTGATCTTTTAGATCCAAAAGTTTGGAATCGCATTTTGATATTCGGGGTTACTAAAAATAAAACGAAACTGAATTTATTACGTAACGTGAATTTCATGACATTCGCTATCTCTCTATATAAAATTTATTGTGCCAAATATATTACAGATTCTATCAAATTACGTAGTTTAGAAAGAGTAAAGTTTCTTTTTGAAAAGGAATCATCGAAAAGCAAAATTCCATCAAGATGCAAATATCATCTTCTGAGAAATTCCTATTAAAAAATCTAAATATCCTCCACGAATAAAATTCCAAACAGGCTCCTAAAATAACTGATGCTATACTTTCGAGCGATACTGTACGAATTTCGTATTTCATGTAAGTATTGGGTTGTCTGAAATGTTTCTTTCATTTTATAAGGAAATAATAGACGCACAATATTTATTATTTTATATTAGTTTATTGAATTATGCACGAATATAATAATAGAAATAGAACGAAATGAATCATACCTAATTCAATAAAATAATATAAAACAGAAATTGTTGCTCATCTATTATCACCTTATGAAACGAAACTTTTCGGACAACCTAATATATATTAATGTCCATGATATCACGGTTCCTTTATATCTAAATTAATAAATAAATCATAACCGGTATGGGCTTTAATTATGACTATCCATAAGCTAAATATAGGCGGAAGGAAAGCACGCGGCGTAACAACACTGAGTGCATTGCGAGGTTTGAATTCGTACGGGCAATAGGAATCGCTATTAACGCTGATGAACGGGCAACGGCTTAGCCCGATTCTTTTTTGCTGTCAATAAAGTTGGCCGGCTGACAATGAGAGCCAACGAACTCATATAGCTGGTAACTGACCGCGAAATTAACCTCACTTTAGAGAGGTATGCGTGCTAGCTCTGGTGCTACCACTTCGTGTTATTTATTAACTGCAACGGAGTCCACGAAAGTTGTTTAAATTGGGACAGATTGGCGTGACGTTCCTTGAAAAGACAAATAAACGGTTCGTGATAAGGTCTTTCTAGTTTATGAGACACGCGTCGCATCGTCATAGTGGTGGTTTCCTATCTCCACCGAGAGTCATCCGTTACGAATGTCACGTTGATCGTAGGATCAAATCACACGACTGTTAAAACTGTCGCAATGACGCAGCGTTAATGAGAAATACCGACGAGATTCAATTTTGTTAACTTCGCGAATCATGAGATTTAACTGGAGATAAAAAAAAGCGATGAAAAAAGAAAGGGTATAAGAGAAAAGACTAAATAGTTTAATACAGCGTAGACGTTGAATTGAAATCATGACGACGACGTTTTCATGAGGATTTAAAGCAATGGTTTCGTAAGGCGCAGAGAAATCGGAATGTATAAGTCATTACGTTACGTCGAACAATCTAATTGACAACAAAATTAATGCAGTCAGAGCCCAATTTATTTGCCACTTTACTCGTGAAAGCTCCTGCTGACACTGGCCGGTTGCATTCGTTATTAGAGGCAGATACCTACGATAATGATTAATGTGAAAACCGGTTCCAACTGACCGTCTAGGAAAAAGGGGCCGAATATGGTCACTTTATACCCCACGCCAAAGTAATTCAAATTACCCGCGCCCCACGGGTTCCCTTCGTGCCACCTTCTGTAACGATGAATTTCGCAAGCTAGTTAATTACTTTCACAGACGGATCAGACAGACTACACTAGCTAACCGGATTTAATATCAAATTCATCGACTACGTATCGTGGTTTTTAATACCACAGAGGGAATAATTTCAATTAGATAATCCTCGCTAATTTTTGTCTTTTGTCGCAAGCTACACTTGACCATACTGGATTTCCACGTTTCACAAAGAAGTATGCTAAATTTATTGTAATGCCATAAAATTAATAACCATTCTGATATGATTTTCGAGATGTGGATGAAACATGCCGCGTACTTAAGAAAGTGACATTATTGTTAGATTTGCAATTTTCTTTTCGCATTTCCAACAAACACGTTTATTGAATGTTACAATAACATTTTCTTGTTAGTTAAAAACGTTTTAATCTTTTCGGTACTGAATTATACTATCGTCGATCCTTTGCCGCAATTTTTATTCCAAGAACACGAAAGCTGTTCAAATAACACACATTCTGAATATTTTTTCTGATCGTTAGGACAGAAATGCATACGGTTCCAACGAGTAACGGTTCTAGGAAACGTGAATTCACATTATTTTAGCTTCTGCCACTAATTTTATTCGTACAGAACATACAAAACGTTCTGCGCAAATTAATTATCACGGTAAATACGTTCAAAAATCCAACGTTATGAATCAAACAAAGTGGAATGATGAAATTTTCTCTTTCTGTAATTAAATATCGCTTCACTGAAATACTAAAAATGGTCACTTTGATCGTTCGCTGTTCGTATAAATTCCTACCATTTCTATGCACAACACCAGAAAAGGGTGACAAGAAGCAAAGTGATATTCCAAATGATTCATTACGAGCAACACGTCAACCACGAATTCAGGCACAAACACAATCCAGTGCGGTATAATTCAATAATCGCGTTCCCGTCTACGCGACTACTAAGATAGAACAGACAATTTCTGCGTTAATTAGAAAGGCCATTCTCCGCGGTGCTCTTAACGATCGTAATGCACAGTGTCAGAGATAGAAACGTCAGATGGAAGACGTCGACCAATCCATCACCGGGCCATTTACTATCTGTACGATTAGCCGTGGAGCGTGGAAATTCATCAGAAAAAAGGGGCTGCATCGGTTGCCTTGGTCGTTTAATTGAAGACCGTGTTACGAACGCTACTTTGCCCTGGCTGATATGCATAACGAGGTCATTTGGTTAAATACAGACAAAACAAGCCGATGGCCGTTTTCCTCTGAACCGCTTAACAAGAAACCACCCACTGCTTTGCATCGAAATTGTCTCTGACTTCGTGCTTACTGCAGTCTCCTATTGGCCCGAGGAAATCGTGCAAAATAGTCTTATCTCTTCCTCCCTTTGCTTTTTCTTCTTTTTCTTTCGCATTTTGTTTTTGTTACGTTAATCCTGCCACGAGATACGATATTGCACGAGGAAGGTTGCGTTTAGCACTATTTAAAAATTACAGACGAGTAAAGTGTAAAACTTGTACCAAAGAAGTCAAAATGAAAGATACACGAAGATTAGAGGGAAATAACGTGATAAATGATATTCTACGTTTTAAAGGGAAACGGTTTTAGAATTCGATAATCAACTCTATGTTAACAAAACTATTCTTTCCTTTCGTTGTGAGCTTAAATGTATCTTCGCACGCCTATCTTTGCGCGCTGCTGACCATTCAAATGATAATTTTTCGCTTAACTGTTTACAAGATTGTACAGACTCGTCGGTTACTTCAAGAAAACCTATGTTTGTGTATCTAATAAGATGCTAGAATGACGTTGTAATCGAGAAATTAATAAATATATACTTGTCGTGAAGTCTATAAAATAGCCCCATAAGACAATAAAATTTCTGTGGAATACTTCCAGTTGATCATTTATACCACTCAACCAAATCTAGTTCGAAATAAATATTGAAATAAATGTAAAGAAAAGTACATAATTGCATAAACTACTAGAGCAATCTCAAGGAAAAAGACACGCGACAATTTCAGGCATACTAGTCTCTAACTATCCGTCATCAGACTGCTCTATACCGGCAAAGTACATCGCGGAGAATAAACAGATTAGGAAGAAGTTTCCCGCGTAAACAAGGAAATTCATTCGCTGTACTCCGGCGGCAGGATACGTCGTGGAGTTTCCGCGAGTATATCTCAGGACTCGATCAACCCTCGCGCTTGAAGACTTGAACTCGAATGTGCCTCTTCACAAATTTCCTTGTCAGACCCTATCCTACTCCTCCTTTCGCGCGTAAGGTCGGTTTCCTCCGTCAAACAGCAATGCATTTTGATAGCCCATTGTTAAAGGAACGACAAGAGAGAAGGAGAAGGGAACACAGAGCCCATCGAAAAGTTTCGGTGAGAGGGCGTTTCGGAATGGAGACATAACGGCGGAGTTTGCCTTATTCATGAGTTCCATGGTATCCAGCCATGGTATAACTGATGGAAGACGGGGTTGTAAGGCCACGATGGCCATGTAGCAAAGTTGTATCAACGAACGGCCTCAGTCCTCGCCGCGTAACGATGATAATATGCTACGTGCCTCGTGTCTGAAACGACAACTACCCGAACTGAATACACAGTCTCCTGTAATCATATATCCCCCTCCCCACCATGAACCCTTCTTGTTCGTCTGGCCTCGCCACCCAGTAGATGCCTCGACACCCACTTCGTACGAATCTTCACCATACCATGACCTTTTACGAGGCCACAATGCCCTCTCTCTATACTCTCGGCTTCACTGGCATCTCCTCTCTGTTGCTTCTTTACGAGCTCTCCATCGCCTCGTCGTCTGGCGAACCACGATGGCCAACAACGAGACCCGGCACACGCTACAGAAACTTGTTCGGTGATCCGTTCGTTAGCACTGAGAGAGCCAACGGTATATAACGGGGAGTACGGTCGATCGATCCTCGATTAGACCGAGAAATTGCTCGCACGGATACCACCGATTCTTTTACACTCTGAATTCGCACACGCCAGACGTAGCCCCCTCCTCTCCGTGCAATTACACGCGCTTGCTTTTTAATGAATCGAATCCTTTGTGCGAAAGGACGATTAAATGAACCCTTCTTGGGGTGAAATCGAATTTGTAGAATTGTCGTGTCGATCTTGTAACGTATTGTGTACAGTGTATAATGAATTGTGCAATTATCGATCACCGAGTATGCTATGGATATTTATGCAAATTTATATTTTTATAGAAATTAAAGAAACGAGACCTGAGTAGACGATTGTTTTACTTATTGAATACTATATATTTTTGCATATTATGCATTTTGTGCATTTTAACAAATTTTGCGTAAATACTTAGGGATCCGCAGTCTATTTATGCGAAAGTGGTTGTTTGGGGAATGAATGGAAAATATAGGATACATGTATTCTTTTGGATAGAATGTACGTTTAGTCGCAATTAAGTTGAGTACAGTTCATTTGTAACCTGTACTTGAGTTACGTTTAAACTATGCGCAGACTAAGCGTGGGTTAGATTAGATTGGATCTGAATCAGGACTAGGTTACTCGTTAAGCGAATACCAAGATTGCACATGTCTTAGACACACGGCTTTCGACTTACAAATTAGATTAGCTTTGATTCGAACCAGCTATACTAGTTATAGCTCCAGATATTGCATTACATCTGTTTCTTCTATGCTTTCTAAAAACTTTCTATGCGATACATTTACTAGTTGATAAATATTTCTCTTTCTTCCATGACTTATTCGTTCCAACGTTTAACAAAACGAAAATGTAGATGCACCAATATTACATCGATCCATATCGCTGCCAAGAAAAACTTTATACGTGAAATAATCAATTGAACAATCACGAGCAAACGGGAAACGAAAAAAAAGCGCATCGAGATCAGGATGTTATCGCTACTACATATAACCCCGGACCGATATGATCGCGTTGTGCGTCCTCGTTTTATTTTATTAAAATCCTGGCCTCGTCCCTTTTTCTGTAAATTTGCTCAATAAAACGAGAACGCGTGAACGTGATCCTCGCGGCGAAATTAATTCCCGTAGATTTTTCGTTTTGAAGCGCGCGGAGATTTCAATAATAAACGGATTTATGTCGGGGGAAACGTGAATACAGTATGTATGCCACGCGCGTTTGAATATTCCGAAACCCTGGAAGCCGCGTATCGGCCGTCTTTGATCGCATAAAATTCTTCTGGCCTCCTGAGAAAAATCGTTTCATCGGAGCACCCGTGCCGCGTAGCAGCTGAAGCAACTCACAGAGAATAACAGCGTTTAGTAATTCGTATTCCGTTCCTGTCTAAGGATTTTTAGGACGTTCGCGGCGGTGGTTCGTTCTTAGTCACACGTCGGTAAGGGAATCGGTACGTGACATTAAGCAGTAATGCCACGTGGCACGACGTCCACACAGCACGGAACTTGAAATAGTATTACGGTTGGTCCCACGTCACGCTACTACCGCTTTTCTCTCCCTCTCTCTCTCTCTTTCTCTCTCTCTCTCTTTCTCTCTTTCTCTCCCGACTTGTCCACCTTCAAACAGCCTCATCCCGAATGTACAGTATAATATGTCACGGACCGCCTGACAAAGAGCGGCGGGGAACAGCGAGAAAGGGAATAAAGTTCCTTTACGTGAATTTTAATTGTCCGTTTGGTAACAAAAGAGAAATGAATACCAACGAAACAGAAGGTTAAAAAAAGATTGAAAAAAAAATAAACGTATGATCACTAGGCGAGAGATACAAACTGTCGATACCGCGCCTGATATCTTCTCCGCGATATTTTTCCCCCGCCCCCTTTTTTTATACTATATGTATGTTTTATTTTCTCTTTCTTTCTCCCTCTCCTCTTTTTTTTTATGTCACAGTTTAATTTATAGAGTGGATAACTCGAGCCTCTCGGACATACAATGACAAGTTCGAAACGCTCGAAAAACGGAGTGGAAGTTGTTTACTATAAAACGGGTTGGCCAACCTGTGTTTACTTTCGACGACCAAGAGAGGAAAAGTAGGAGGGAAAGAGAGAGAAAGAGAGAGGGGGGAAAAAAGTGAAAAATGGTTTTTCCAATATCGCTGAATGATCGCGTATACCGGCCCCGCGCGTGAAATTTATCTCGTTCCGCCGCGCGTCCGCAGCCTCAATAAATAGATCTCTCGATATTCACTCGATTTTAAATGTAAATAGACCAAAAATCACGAATGCTTCTCCACCCGATGGCAACGGAGCTCTTTGCAAATCTATGAACATACACGTTAAAATAGATACACATAGTGTTCGCGACCTAAATAGACGGTCCCCTGTCGACCGCGTGTACCTTGCCTAATTTCCTAGCGACTGACAAATATGTACTTCTAATTACCATCGATATTAATTACATGTTTGCCGGCGCGAATCATTTTATTAGAAGGACGCGTGGAAACTCAAGTTGAATTTCCGCGTGACCGGGAACTGGAAACGCTCTGACTCCGTCGCTCTTTCTCTCTTTCTCTTTTCTGATCAGAGCAGAGGCAAAGCTAAAAAGCAGAAACTTCAAACGATCGCCCCTTTAATCGATTAAACGCGCGTGATTGCACGTGTCGAACAACCCTAATGAACGTACCACCACGCTTCTTTCTCTTCTTCTTGAAAAAAGGATGAAAGGAAGAGAGGAAAAAATGGAAATCCGCAGTAGGCTGACGTTTCTACAATTTGTCAGGAATTCGTTCCAATTTTTTGCCGCCCTCAAAGAGACGCGAAACCACGGCGGAAAGATTAAAATTTTTTGAGAAAAAATGGTGCACACGCGTGTATGCAGTAGCTAGGTCGTGGAAATTGCGTGTGCATCGATGGAAGGCCAGAAAGGAACCGAGCTGAGTTGCATCCTTTGTAGAGAGCCGAGCAAATTCAAAAGATGCGGTTCGAGCTTTCGCAAACCTCATAAACCGGAGTCACATGAAACGCATCTTTTAAGTATTGAATTGTAAATAATACACCCGACTTCCTTTCGAATAACGTCAGAGCTGTCTCAAAGCAACTATTTTTATATCCATCGTCTGTTTTTTTTAAATTTCGCTCTCACAGCCACGATATCAAAAATCGGGATTCAGCAACGTATATTGTTTGAAAGAAATTTTAAATGAAATATTGCTTCCAAGTCACGTTGCTCTTTAATGCATTAATGAAAATGGTTATTTTAATCACAGAAATTAATTTATCATAGTACTGTAATATAAATATTTCAGCTTCACCACGTTGCGTAAAATCGTATCTAGATGGAATAATAATTAATAAAAAAAATATTAAAATTCCCTGTCAGAACTACGATATTAAAGAAATATTAAAAAGAATTCAATAACGTAAATTATTCGAGAATGAATTAAAAAAATGTATATTGCGTTGGAACAACAAAGTCGATTCATAATGGAAGTGGTTATTCAATCAGAGAATATGAAAAATGTTTAAGGTGACAACAGGTTCCAGGAGGAACACTGGTATAACGAAAGTACCGGTGTAAGAGTGATTCTATTGTGTTTGGTGGTTTTGACTAAAGGTTTATTGCATGTGCCAACTTTGACAGAGGTCTTTATCCAACGAACGCGAGGCATTTATCGCGTTGCCCTCCGACAGTGTACAGTCTCTCCCGTTGCCTGAGCTTTTTAACAATGTCCTGAGCGACTTACGGGCCTGGCCGCTTTAACTTACAATCAGTATTCGCTTTGAAGTAGCCCGCATACTTATCGCTTTGATTGACGTCCCCTTTTCGTGGTGCTACTAAGCGAGAAGCATATTTACATGAAAATAAATGCACCTTGTGCCGGGGTCTGGCCACGGGGTTACGTCACGGTAGAGGAAGGGAAAGAATGATCGAAACGAATTCGGCTTGAACCGCCACGAAATTAAACCCAAACAACGAAAATGAATATTTCGCCGTTCCTCTGATCCTCATTCCACCGGCCCACCTACTAAAATTATTCAGTTTATATAATAAGATTTTTCAATCCTCTTTTTTGCCGTATTATTATTAGATTGTTGTGCATTCGTCGGATATTTAAATATTAAAAAATACATAAAATGAACATAATTTACAAAAATATATAAGATATTCCAACTAATCTACTATATTTAATAGATGAAACAAGTCTGTATTTAAATTCCACTCTTTTAATTATATTCGTAAAAATGCGAAATTGCATAGGTATTCGCAGTATATGTATTACGAAAAATACGAAGCACAGAGAAGAGGAAGCGTTAAAATATATGTATATTATTAAGAAATTGTTCTGACGGGATAAATTTCGTGATTCGACGTAAAACTTAGCAATAAACCGAAGGAGTAAACCGCACGAAATAGACCAATCATGATCTCTTATCAACGTCGATCTTTTCTAACGAGAACGAATAATATTGCTCATTTATTTTCCGTCTAACAATCTACCTGACACGACGATGAATGTGAAGAAACAAGTTTTCGCTTAAAACTGACTCGTAACAATGATTTAGACGCAACTGTCAATTTGAATTTTTAATTCATTTAATTTACATCGAGTGTTAAAACGAAAAGTTGTAGTGGTACGAAGCTTTAAACGAAGATGTTCCACAGACAGTTATACAGGCGGTATTTTTATCTGGCGTGCAGAATCACGTAACGAATCGATTAAACGCGTTACGAAGTGAATCTGCATCCCGAAAAAGATACGTCGACGACTTAATATAAAGTGACACAACGTGTCCACTGTGTTATACGAAATAATAGAAAGTATCTGCTATGCGCACCAATACTATTAGATCTTTAAATGATAATTTCAAACCATTGAGTCCATTGGACAATGGAAATAAGAAATTCATAAAAATATACAAAAATCGCTTACGAATCAATAAAATAAAACATTCTCGTAATCCTATGATTAGCTTCTGATGAAAACTACTTAGCCTACTCAGATTATTTAGATTACTCCTACTATCGTTAGTCCTCAACTATGTCATTAAATTATTGCATGCTAAATATCGTTTCGTTAAAATAGGGTATAAAAGTATCACAGTTTCCTTTCAAATGGAAATTTTTAATCAAAGTAGAACTTTCCGAATTAACACACCTCACAATATATCTTTTTATGTCTATGCTTTCAAAATATTCCTTTATGCTATGTTTCAAAAATCGTCGTGTCTCTTACGCGGATTATAAAATCTCTAAAACAAGATTCCGTACGAATATTCTTTATAATATTGCTACTACTGCTACTATAGGAACAAAAGGAGTAAGAAGCGTACCAAAGAAAATGAAAATTAATTCGTCGAGATATCGTTTCTCCAAATAATCTGATCGCAAGAAAATCAACACAACTGTTGGATCTCTCAACAAGAAAGAAGAAAGTAACATCGAGTATATCGTAGAATCGGAGAAAGACATTAACGGAGTTCCTCGTTGAATAAACGTGTTGTCGCAGCACGGTCGCGAAAAAAGGTACAAAGAAAACGGTTATTATGATAGCCGGAAGGTTCGATCGAGTAAATAGCAGCAAACAAACTTATCGTGAAATCATGATTCGCGATCGTGTTTTGCACATAATAGCCGTCATAGCCGGCATACGACACTGAAAATAACGCGGAAAACCGCATGTAGAAACCGCTGGCCGGCCGACTGTGTATTGTCTGACAAATATAGTCGCGGCCATAGGACGCTGCACTTATATATTTACATATCATTCGCGTCGATCGCATTGTACGATACGTAGGCCACGGTGTTCGATGTTAATTTATAGCCGTTGATTTCATGATCGGCCAGTAGCAACTGGAAGCAAAAGAATTTCTAATCCGGTCGACTAGCTACGCGTGCATGCAAACAGACGAACGATATTTATTTTGATTAAACGTTATATAGATAACGGAACAGATTTACTCGGCTAGCGAGTTTCATAAATCGTAGAACCACGAGATCACTGGCATTATTAGCCAAATGTGTCATTTATTACCTGGACAGTCAAAATTCCAGGGAATATTAATTACTACTAGACTACGGACCCTTCTGCGTTTATAAGAATTTTAAAAACGACAAAAGTGGTAGAGTTAGGGTAGAATGCAGTTGATTCATTTGACGCATTTCATAATATTCAGTACGCAAATTTTAGAAGCAATTCTCCATCTAGATCACGTCTTTTTAATTACTAGATTGTTCGTTATAGGTCGTTGTTCTTTTCAAGCACGTTCTATCGAAGTACACTCTTTTAAGCATTAAATGACATCGGAATCAGCAAAGTTGTAGATATTTTACAATAGAATATGATATAATGGGAATCGGTATCGGTCGAAATAATCGCGTGAACAATTCGCACTACCGCATTTTTTTTTTCCTTGAGCCGTGAACCACCGGTGAGGTTCGTGCATCGGATCCGATTCACGGTTTTAATTAAAATCACTGAAAAAGGAAAAGGTGAACGCTGACGTATGACGTCCGATGGAAACGAATAGCGCGCGTCGGTGACAGGCTATGGGACAGAATGGCGGCGCTTATCAATCGAAAAAATCAGATGCATCGAATTAAAAAAGGGATTGAAAGCTCGTGAAATCTGATGACACAGCCATTAGTCACGGTCCTTCCGAGAGGCATTAGCTCGGGCCTTGTTACACATCGAGCGAATTTCGGAAAGGTTCGACCGGTTCCAAGAGCGAAACATAAGCTCATACGTTCTGACGGCGGTCGCATAAGTGTATCGCGTGTGGGTGTACACGTGCTGACACACAACTACACGAATATAGAGAGATACACGTACGAGAAAACACGAACGCGAGCTATCTAGGCTGAACCTTTCGAGGTTGACTTCTTGAGACACTGGAGCGGAAACACGAGACGTATAGCATGGGCTCCACGAGGCGAGTTAATCCCTTGAGACAACTGGGAGCCACGGTGTGGAATGGGAATACCAAGGGAAACCTGGTGGTGTATTCTCATTCGCTACTCGACAATGTTATTATTACGCTCCCTCGTCCGCATTACGCGGATAATTTATGTCGGTCTTTACGTATAGCGTAACGCGCGCAACTTGTCCTTTTCACGTGTATATGCGCATCCGTGCGCGTAATAAATGCATATAATACTCACCCATCGTTGTAATCATTCAGTCGCGTGATAAACACTCGGATGTTTCGCCAACCGCCATTCCCTGCGTGTCTCTTCTCTTTCTTCCATGTGCATGCAGGAGAACATCTTGGAATCATTCGCATTAGATTCGCATTATAATCCTCGTTATTATAATAGTCGTTTCGCTAACTCGATACTAAGCTCTGTTCGCGTCCACTGTGCTCTCCGAAACGAATTCATCTTGTCCGGAAGGCACTCTGAAATTTTATATTGCAAAGGAAGAAAGTGAGTAATCATTGCGGAGAAGAAAGGTGAAATTTCGAAGAAGAGAGGAATATTTGCGGAAAGGCGGGATAGAAGAATTCATTGTTATTCGAGTCCTTATTCCGCGTTTACCTATCATTACCCGGAATCATGCACGTACCACCACTACAAGTACGGATAATTAAAATTCTTCAAGCGTAACTCACCCGTGAAACGAGCCCTTTCCATCTTTTCGTTTATTATCCATACTCCCTTTGATTCACTTCGCACGAGCGAATTTATTCTAACTTGCTCCGCCATGGCATCTATACGTAGCACGCGTCTATTTGCGAACGCCACGATAATTCTTATACGGGGAGCAGTCGCTGACTGGCACCACGCGATATTATTTCATGTGTTTAGGCGTCAACAGGATCGTAAATAGCTACGTAGGACGTATATATCAGCCCTTGTTTACATCAACTGTGCGTTTACCGCGAATCGAGCTATGAGAATCGACGATTCTCCCCTTCCACTTATTTCTCCATCTTTGTATTATATTATACAACAACACGGGAAATACGTTTCGTATTACGGTAAGTCTCAACGCGAACAAAAGATCGCTACTACTTCCGTATAACGTGATTCAGAAAATAACAATGACAGTGAAATATATGTTTGTTTTGAGAATATGTAATATTTAAAGAAATATTTGCAAATGCACTGAAATAAAAAATGATGTACGTTAATAATGGTTTATATCTTCCTCTAAGTTAAGGGACTTTTAACGATAAAAAGTTTTTATAAAACTTATAAAATTAGCAAAACTATCAAAGCATGCAGCAGGGTTAAGAAGCTTCAAACTAATTTAATTCAAATCTGACTGTGACTTAAAAATACCAGTTGAATTTTGATTCATATCAGATTGATCGAAAGATCTTATAAACTCAATTTAACTACTCAAAATATATCGAGCAAAAGGTTTCTCATTTCCCAAGAGATTCTGAGTTGTCCATTCTATTGGAAGTTTCTCTCCGTTAAAGATTCAAAATACATCTACCAAAAATTTCATTTTCTCAAAGATCCTCAATTTTCCATTCCAAATTAGATGTCCTCGCCCTAATAAAATTGCACGTTCCAAAATCCCTGTTCTCGAAAGTCCACTTCTAATAACAAAAAGAAAAAAAAAGAAAGAAACGTCACCTCTAGAAATAAATCATCCAGAATGAGTATACAATAGAAGCAACAAAAATTGCATTCGCTCTCCAAATTCGCATGATTCATTGATTCGCGGAAATTCAAAGTACAATTATTGAATGACGACCCACTCAAATCAAGGGTTAAGTATCCCATTAACCCAAGGTTGCAAGTCGCAACAAAGCGTTTCCAAACGCGATCCACGGAGATCGAGGCAATTTCTTAACAGCCTGTTGCGAATATTCCATTCTACAAAGTATCCACTGCAATCAATCATGGATAAATTAGAGGTGACTCGGTAAACAATTTAGAATCTAGGCAAACGACTTTTCCAGCGAAAAACGCGCGTTTCTCAGCCGATCCTCCATCTGGCAAGAACCGCGAGAGCTAACCGGTGCTTTTCGTAGCCGTATAATTCGCCCGTGTTGAATGTAAATTTATCCCCCCCCCCTCCCTCCCAAGGGGTTATACTGTCCTCGTCTACGGCTCTGTGCTCGCGTGACTATGACCACGGCCACGAGCGAATTTATACTGAAACCACCAAAACGTGACAACGAGCGGGAAACGTTGTTGACGACTGGTCGTGGAGGAGGGCAACCGGGGAAAGAGACGAGTCTTAAATTCACATTAAACATTCATCGGGATAGAGCTCGCTGACAGCAGGCCGATGGAACGGAGATACGGGCATTCCTGATCGAGCTAATGCGATACTGAAAACTGGTCGAGGTCTTTCGAGCTCTGTCGGACTTTTTCTTTTGTTCGGCTTCCCTCTAACCTCGAACGCTTGTTTTCACGTGACTCGATCAAAAAATTCTTTTCGTTCGTGGAGAATAAAAACCAGACTCGTTAAAAATATATTTATTTCATTATAGGCTGCCTGGCTTTCGCGAACACGTACGCTCCTGCGTTATCACTTTTTCTATGGACTAAAAACGCGGATAAAATGTAAATGGTAGAACAGGGTAGCTTTTTGCAGAACTGTACCAACGTTGTTAGTTGAAATTTTACGAGCTAGCAGTGCTAACAAATTCTTTCACATAAGAGTGACGAGCTTGCTAATACAATGAAATTTTATAAAATTCCTATTGGATATAAAATTGTGGGCATTTTTTGTTCAAGCACCAAGTTTGGTTCTGCAACTTATCCCAACGAATATATAATTGTAGACCTCATTGAGTAACAATGGAAAAGTGAAAACTACGATTTATTCACTATTCAAAAATATTCAACTTCACAAAGTGGATAGGAACAGGTACTTGGTAGTTTTGGGTTATTTAAATTTAAGGCATCTTTAAACAACAAGATATAAAAAAATTGCTCTGAAATTACCCTATAAATACAAGCGTCTCTTTGTTGTACAGAATATTTGAAAACTGGTTAGCGAGAAAAAGAATCGAATAAAGATCCAGAGAGACACGCGATATTATGAAATTTTCGGGCCAACAATTTAGGAAGAACTGTAAAGGGTAGGAAATATTTTACGGAGAAATGGAAATTGAAGTACCGACTGAATAGAGGTCTTCCTCTGGAATACTGGTATTAAAAACTGGTATCCCTTCGTGAATTTATCTACGCACGATGTCCGCCGCGTGTAATTGATACGAACCGATGTTTCAACAAAAATACCAAATAGCTAGCAATCCCTTTGGATACCTGCATGATTGAACATTCGATATCGCTTTCCACTGTTAAAATCACTCGAAATGCAATGTGCATTGATATTTCCATTCGGTTACAAATATTTCTCCGAAATCAAACGTATACATATACGTAAACGTGAAAGTATACCTGTATCAAAAGTATTTGCACAGATCACCTTTCCTTGTCAAATCCTGCGTAAATTTGTGAAGAATGTGATTCTATGCTCGATCTTTTTGTAAAATATAATTTTTAATCTTTCACTAAGAAATAATTGTTATAACGATCTCAAGCCTTGAAATCATTACGTAAAATCTATCCTCTGAATAACTGTAATAAGGACACGAAAATGGATAGTCAGATGCTTCCCGGGTACGATCAGCGCATATTGGGGTCATTTTACAAGACCACATTATGTGTCCGGTACTTTATGGTTAAAACCTTATGAACGTATCACAAAAATTTTACAAGACACGAAATTTCTGTTTCTATCGCGATTCCTGCATCCCTTTTACGTTTCCTCTTTGTGGCGTAGTGTATCGACCTTAGAATAACTTTATGCTAATAATTTTATATCTCGCCATTCAAAACTTATAATTTATGACGAAATTGGATAAAGGAATCCTATGTTACACAGAATTTTACAGGGAAGTGTAATCTGCGCTCAATACTTTCGTTCGTCGGCGTATTTGACACATTGGAAACACGTTCGGCGCGAGAACGATATGAAAGAGAAACTCCGTGATAAAAACGTTCCATGGCAACCATCTCGAAATTAAAACCGCGCGTTAGCTTGAAAGCGATTATAAGTACACCTGGAACGTAATAACAGCGATCAACATCTTGAGGGAAAGTAATTCTTGATATGGACGAACGGATAAGAAACGACTTGGTTCATATATTATTCGTAGCCGTAACGTGTTCAGAAACGATCCAGCGATGTTGGTAAAGCTCACGTCCATGACGACTGAAGCGTGTAATGATGAGATGTGAGCTATCATAAGAGTGTAATATCAAGACTCGGATACGTGGCGACAAATATCACGTGCAGCAAACACAAAGAACGCGAGAAAGACGAGCAAAACAGGCCGAACGGTTCAGATGGATAAACTCGTTGCACAGATCGTTTAGCGCATCGCCCGCGGCTTTTTCTGATTGCTTCTCTGCCTTCTTCAGCCGTGATATTATACCGAGCAATTGAATTTCTTACACCCCACTAAGTACTCAACGCTCCCAACCGTTTCCATCCTTCCTCCTCTAGATCATCTCTCTCTCTCTTTCTCTCTCTCTCTCTCTCTCTCTCTCTCTCTCTCTCTCTCTCTCTCTCTCTCTCTCTCTCTCTCTCTCTCTCTCTTTCTTTCTTTCCCGCTTCTCCCTTTTCCCATACATTGCACCCATTGAATTTAAGCAATCGAAATTTTAGAGCCGCTAGCCAGTGTCGATATCCCGCCACACAAACGAGAATTGGAAGTAATTTCGAGGCCAACCAAGAGAAAATAAAAATCACGACTTAACCTTTAGGTCTTAAGGTCCTCGATCTTATTACGTACCGTCTTTAAAGCCTGATCCACGTGTGCGATCGAGATGTTGCCCGGCTTAACAGTTTGATCTGCGAAAACTGATGAACATGTGGCTGTTACTGTTTTTTTGTACGATTTGAGAGTTTATTGAGAATCTTCCACGAATCTTATTTTTAAATTCTTCTTTCGCATATCTGTACAAGCGAACGAATTATTTCGCCACGATACGTTGTTCATTAGATGAAATTTATCTCAAGTATGTTTTCATTGAAACGTGAAGTATCTTATCCACGAACGAAATCATATAATAATGTATACGCGGTACATACATATATACTATATGTTAAACCTGTGTATATAATACAAGTTATTACTCACAGCTGACATCTCATCTGAACTAAAATTTTATTGCTTTCCATATAATAAAAGGAACTGAGAATAGTTCCTACTCGCGCAAGATTCTTTCGTCCACGATTTAACAGCACGAAAACGTATACTCTTCACCGAGCTAAAAGAACAACTGTTCAAACGTGACACGTACAGCATAATGCCCCGTTATAAAATTGATCCTTTAAATACATCATGGACCGAAGTGTCTCTCCCCTAGAAGCGTTAATCGCGCCTCGAGAATCTCGTATCCCATGGAAGAACGCACAAAAATAGTAACGCTCGTTTTCGTCGGGGACCGTGGCGATGTTTCTTCGTGCTGGAACGCCGACAAATCGCTCGCAACGTGTTGTTAATCGCGCGAAGAGCGGCCGGTTTAAAATTTAGGACCGCTCCAAGAATATCTTATAGTTTTCGAGGTCGTCCCGTTTAATCGTCGTCTCCAGTCTTCTCACGGAAACGATTCTTAATTGGCTCGCGTCAAGAATTCACTCGATAATTGCGAGGAATATCACGATACAACGAAATTTCCAGAAATAAAGTAATCTATAAACGCCAGTTACAATCGAGAACATGAACATCGAGCAAACTCTGCTTTTCGATGAGTAGAAGTTATATAAAGAGTTCATAGAAGTTATATAGGGAGTTCGTTGTATAGAGACTTCGTAGAAAATTGAAATGGACGCAGAAAATGGAAATGTAGGTAACTTAAATATTGCTGATAACCGAATTTGGCAAATTACAAGACAAATTACTTAACTCGACTCGTCGAGTAACCCTACCTTCTTCTATCAAAAAATATTCAACTTCACTATACATCTTGATAATTGGCCCTTGCAATTGGTCGCGAGATTCATTCCAAAAACACGATTCTCAGAGATCGTTTTGAAAATAGAGTTTCAGTCGAAAAAAGGATTTCCGTCGCGCACGTGTGTCACTTCCTTTACTGCTTTTTAATTAGCTTTTTCCTCGAACCTAACGAGCGTACCTATAAGCCATCGAGTCTCAGGGTGTACGTCGAAAGTGAGTCCGTAGAATCGTCCCGGAACTATTTTTAAATGCGTTCCCTTGCACAACATGGCGCCTATTTATTTTCCCCGCTAAAAGCAGTCACCTTTCTCTTGGCTCGAGCACGTCTGTCATTTCGATCCTCTTTCTCCTTCGTTCTCTCCCCTGTCCCTTTAAGTTCAAGGTAATCGAGCCTCGTGTGTATTTACGCCCGTCTCCGCTATAATTTATTGGTTTGCACTTTTCGGCCAGGGAAACGTTTCACGAGTCGTCGATCCCCCTAGAATCTCCCCTTCTTTTACTGGTGGCGATCGCTTCTTATTTGAAAACTGGAGCTTTGATGTTCCGGTGTACATCAACACGAACGTCACATGAGCTTACGCAAAGACTGCTATTTTATTAACTGCGACGTTGTGATAACAAACTGTGACCAGCGAATGGTTTATTGCTTCCTTCGTTATTGGGTGTCTCTTCTTTTGGTGGCATCTTTGGAAACGTTTCCAGCGAAATAATGTTTGTAAAAATTTTGCGAAATATCTCTTCTTCCTTTATCTTTTCCTTTTTTCTTTTTCTTATCTTACTTCCCTCTTTGTATTTGCTCGTTTTCCATTTTTTCTTTGTTCTTTTGCTTTCCTTCTGACCTTCCCTTCCATCCCTGACCTTTCACCGATATTTGCTTTTACATGATAACACCGATAAAATGACGTTTTGACAAACAGTTTGTGACATTTGCACAAAGATCGAATATCCAAATTTTTGTCCAATCTTTTTGAGATATTCCACGTTATATTGCTCCGAATTCTAACTTTATCTCCTATTGTAATTGAACGTACAATAGAAGAATAAAATTGACAGTACGTGATTCGAAATGAACATCCCGTATATCACGGAACATCCTAATACATCCACGTTCTATTATAATTCAATGCATAAGAGAAGAATAAAATTGATAGCACGTGATTCAAAACAAACCGTAAACTTACTACGTGAACCACTGGGAACAGCTTTTAGAAACAATCTAGTTTCGCGCATTCCCGGGTCCTACCGCGTACCTGCAAACTACTCTCTATAAGCGAATGGGGGTTGAAAGTTGAACGCTACACCCGGTGAACTTTCGCGAGTATCAGAAATTCATTTGTCTGACATAAAGTTTCGAATATAATTACTTTCAATTAACGCACGACAAACCTGTAAATTTATCTCGACTCGACTCAATTAGATCCTCGTTAGCAGCCCGCGCCACTCGTTTCGTGCTCGTGTTATCGTATCATTTAACTGAAATAAATTTCACTGAAACATCATTCCTAATCTCGTTCCAACAATTGATTTTACTAATTTAATGTACGTTCGTTTATAATGTATGAACAACATGGATGAAAAAGAATACGGCGAATCACAAGCCCTTTTTTTATAGAAAAGCAACTTTAAAATTCAACGTATCGTCAACCAATTTCACGTCATAATTATTCACTTCTTCGTTATTTATTTGATATTTACATTTACAATGGGTATCTTGTAACTTTTGTATACATTTTTTAATTCATTTCAAATTTTACCAATACGCGCAATCATGACAATCATATCTCATTACAGTGCTAATGAAATTTTAAAGTGTCTTGTATAATATACAGAGTATATTCATGAAAACTGTCCAAATACTTTTGCAAGACACATTTGTGTGTGCACATGTCTCCGTCCCGTGCAAAGCTTGACGACAGATACGATAAGCTTCATCGTCGGTATTTTTAACGAATGATATCACGACTTTTTCCCAACCCACGAAGGGATGGTGATGTTACATTAAAGTTTCACCTACATGAAGAAGCCCCCGATGTTCATCCCTGTTCTGATCGGCTTACCTCGCATGTTACAACGATGCCTGTATATAATCGAAGACGACCGGAGAAAGTTTTAGATGCAATATGGCTTTCGTCACTGTGGGGAGAGACACACTGGTTGACAAATGAGAGCCGGTGACGTAGCCTCACGCTACGAAGCTGCTAATTGGATGCGTATTATTAACAAGATGCCGCGAAACGCTTCTCGCTTGTAACTTGTAACAGTACGAGAAGACGGATACGTTCCCCTAATTACCTTGCTGCTTTTACTCGTTAACCGGTGGATGAAGAGCCGCGGTTAAACTGAATCCATTAGCGATAAATCACGCCGCTTCGCCGATAACAATCGGAAACGAACGTCCTTTACGGTTGCACGAATTTATTATCATCGCGATAGGGGCCTCCGATATAGTGGCACCTGTACGCGACGAAACTCGTCCAGACTTTTACTCGTCCAACGCAAACAGCCCGAAGCAGTCTGTGTTTTTAAAAAAGGTCCTCTCTGTGTCTATAAAGAATTCTAACGAGTAAATAAATAAGTACGTGTGGACTAATTTCTCTTGGAATCGCGATACGGTACGATATATATGTTGTATATAGCGAGGTAGGATTATTCGAGACACCTAAAGTTCAATATCTTAAAATTTTATCTTCAACTTTGCGCAGAATACTCAAATTCGTTGTATATTACGGGACACCATTGAACAAGAAGATAACGTTCAAAAATGAAGTAGGATACACCCGCTATTGTTTCATGATAACTGCAACTGAGAGTATTATTTATTGAACAAACCTTTTTCCTTTTGTTAGGTAGAAGTTAGTGCAGTCAATGTTCGTATACGTCATACGTGCGCATTTCACTGTTTGCCACGCCATTCTGTTTCCAATTTGTTCAGAATCTGTTTCCAAACATGGATCGCTTAAAGATTGTTGGTAATCGAACTTGGCGAATTACAAGGCAAATTACTTAGCTTGACTGAAATATCAATCTGACTCAAATTACCCTACTTAAGATGGAACAATGTTCGGCCTCGTCTCTCCGTACAGGGGACTATTATCATCGTGATGGTCCGGAAATGAAGCGATTAATATTGTAAAATCGATAGACCAGAGCGATTCTCGTCGCAACACAGTCGACCGCAAAACGCGCGCTCCAGTATGAAAACGATCGGTGAAATTTTCATGAGACCCTTCGCTATCACGAGGGACACCAACGTAGCTTTCACCAACCCCTTTACTCCTTCTCGTCGAGTAGAAATATGCGCGGGGAATTTTCGCGATTGCGCGCACAGGACCACAGGAGGACCAGGCCTTTGGTCATGCCTAATAAACGTTCGACCATCCCCATCGCGTATTCCTGGCATTCCATACGACGAAGTCGAGGGAATTCCCGGATTCCACGTGTTTCCTCCTCTACCTTTAACTCGGTAACGGTTTCGTATCTCGAAGAATTGGTTGAAAGAAACGAAAGGAACAGAAGAGAGTGAGAGAAAGAAAGTCGACATCCAGTTCACGGTTAAGGGGAAAGAAGGAAGAAAAAATACGAAACGACGTCGCTAGATTACACACCTTTGGCTCGGCTGCTTGGTTGGGAAGAGGCGTGCGAAGATGGAGACAGAGGGAGGGTTAAAGCACGCCGACAGAAATCGTCTGAAGTCTTCCGACGAGAGGGGCTGATTCGTGTCGGTCATTCGGGGTGTGAAAGTAAAGATAAGGCCTTCGCTGGATTTAACTCAGAGCCGTAAATTTTTACGACAACTACTCCGTGTCAATGTTTCACGAAATTCCTGAACCACCAGGCAAAAAATCAAACGAGCCCATCTCAGAGATTTTCGACGCTTCCAAGACCCCCTTTACAGATTCTTATCAACGAAGATCCGCGATTATCTCGTTTATTATGCAGAACGTCCATCTAATTTTCGCGGCTCTGTCGTCAACGATCGATCGAGAGACGGAGGTATGCGTGATGATAACGATATAACTATGGATTCTTTACAAAGTTGATCGTTAAGAGAGATTAATCGCTAAATTCATAGATTGATGGAAAAAATGTTTTATTAAAATTTTAGTGGCGAGGTAGCAGAAGTGAATATTTTTTCAAAAACGAAATAAATATAGAAAATGATATGTAGGATCCGTTAAATTAAGTATTACTATTTTCACAAATCAAACATTTTCTCGCTCCTACTAATTTTTCATCTGTGCCGCTTGTATCTATAATTTGACAAGTAAATGACGTGTCTAGATATCGAACGGTAATTTAAAAACTTAGAAATATGCCTATCGAAATTGCCCAATCGAATGGAGACTTATTGACGATGTGGATACGTTAAAAAGAAAGACATTGTATTTGATCCCGATGAAAATCTTATTTTCGACGTGTACCTTTTCTAGCGACCACTGGTAGATTTCGGACGAGGGATTGCGCCATCTCGTTGGTGGAAATATCAGACCGGCCAGTATTATTGGGCAAGATGAAGTTATTTGGGTTAGGTCGGGTCGGGTTGCGTTATTGTCTGTCCGACTCGAACTAGCTCACGTAATCATAGAGCAAAGCTCCTGATCCTCCTACTCGCGTATATACGTAAGACGCAAAATGGTACGTTTTCTTGCTCGAGGTGGCTTTTCCTTCTACGGCCGGCTGAAATTGAAAAATGAAATTGATTCTGCCCGGGCCTTTGCAACCCCTGTACACGCTCTTATTAGATCTATTTTCTTCCGGCCTGTATATAGTCGTACAGTTAAAGCGATTAAAGAGCACGCGGTTCTCTGATTCTCCCATCGAGATATACATAGCAACGATAACGATGATTAACGTATCATTGTCTGGAGATAAGAATGAGCAAAACTTGCGAGCTTCGAGAGAAATTCTATTATGTGACTTAAAATGTGTTATTACGTGACATTTAAACTTTTAGAATTTTTATGGCACGATCGGCTGACAAGTTCAGCGTGCTTTTATAGCAAATCTTTTCGAAATCAAGTGTTATTTCGAAGGAAAAAAGATCGTATGAATGTTTGTAAATTTATTTATGCTGTAAGTATATCTTCCGTTCTCCATTTGTTATTGGCGAAAAGAATGCCAGAAATAGATTTTACATTATTTCTTTCAAGCAATGATTTTAAGCGAAAATAAGCCTAACCATTTAATAAACTACCATTAAATATTAGATTGATAGCCTACCATTAATTAACCTTACCTAATGAGATTAACCCATTAATTAGATATTTCTAGTTAATATTCATATATTTCTAGAATGTTTCAACTTCTTTTCTCCCAATATGATATAGACTAGTCCTGTTACACCATTTTATGCTATCAAAATTTACAAAAATACTCCTGCCACGGTAAACTTAGCTGGATTGACGTTACAATTAAAATATGTTTTATCGCGAAAATTAATTTTCAATTTACTCCAACGCTTACTTTATGAAATATAATCACTTGGATGTATTACGTGCTAAATTGAGAAATTTCTCCGAAATCAATCAGTTTCGCGAAAAACTAAATTTACTAGTAAATGAAGCGAATGCAACGATTTCCAGCAACAGTCGAACAAGATCACAATGCGGAGATCGAATCGCTATAAATAATTCTTACGTTCAAGTAAAAAAAAAGTGGAATTGCTATACCTAAGAAGCTATTGGTACTCGATCAATCGAGGCGAGAAAGCGAGGTTAATAAGCGACGATCAACGGCAAGAAATTCGAGGGCGAAACGCGTCCGGTGTAAAAAATAAGAGAACAACATCGCGGAGAGTCCCCTTTCTGATCGAGCGCGTAAAAAAGCGAGAACATCCGATGTCAGTTACAAAACAATACCCTTCCTGCAAAACTCGAAACGTCGCGCCGCGACCACCATGAGCATCGTTTAAAAAAGAGGGAACGTCCTGCCGGTGGAACATGGCAACAATTTATTAAGGTATCCTTTTCCAGCGAGGCTGACAAGTCCCGGACAAATTGAGCGTGCGTTAACTCGATGGATGAATACATTCCACTTGATGCGACCGAAGAACTTCAGTGACTCTCAGTCGGCATTAATATGCTGACTACCTCCCCGAGACGTGACTATCGCGAGACAACGGTAAATTAATGAAACGTAACACGATTGCGCTCTTATGATAGATAGGCGTAATTGATGGGAACATTTTGAACGATAAACGATTGAATTATGTCGTGTTCGGACGTAATAATTGGCAAAAAAGATGAAAGTAACTCACAGTTGGTACTTTTATGAAAATCCTTAAGTAGCAAGTTACGAGTTCGCGTTATCGTAATTAAGACAAAGACGGGAATTCGGAGACTTCAGTTTCACGCATCTTTGCATCGCTTATCGTCGTTGTTAAATTGGGACGTTCAGTGAGAAAGTACAGCTGCATTGTTTTCCTAAATGTTTCTATATCTTGATATTTAGAAATTTTCTATCAAACTTCAGCTGTACCTCAACAATCTTTCTAAATTGAAGATTTTGTCACTTGAACATTTACCTTCGATTCAAATAAATATAACAAATTTATTCTTTCCTTAGAATCATTGAAGATTGCTCTATAAGGGCTAATGTTACGTGAACAGTCGTTGATATATTAATAAGCGAAGCATTGACTGAATCTTGCTAGCAGTCTCTGGATATTCGATCAACCGGTCGTAGAAATAACACGAACACACGATAAATTCTGTATCGTTTGGGCAGGCTACGATGATTGAAATATAGCCCAAGGATGGTGGGTTTAAGAGTAGGCGCCAGAAAAGTCTTTGCACATGTGCGCAGCCAATTCGAACGCGATCGGTGAAAACATCTGTCCTCTGGCATGAGTCAAAAATCGGTAGAGCGCAACGGGCCATATTTATTTCGGTGATTCCCTTTCGACGAGGAGGTTAAAAATTGAATGCCGCCATAAATCATCGCCGATAAGAGAACGAGTTCTTAATGTGCGGACATCACCGCTACCAGGACCCGAAACTTCCTCGTGTCCTTATCCCGCGTACCAACGGAACGATCCAGTCCTCTTCGTTCGCCAGTGTCTTTCTAACCCCTTTTCTGGACCACCTCGTGTCCCCTCAGGTTTCCACCATCCCTTTCTCTCTCTCCCTCTCTCTCTCTTTCTCTTTCTAACCGAACCTATCGGTACGTAGAATCTACTACACCTCCTACCCTCGCTCGAACGGCGGTTTGTGTTTCTTGTGTATCCTCCGCCGCGAGATCAGATAAAAAAGTCCGGAGGGTGGGAAACGGAGTAGTGGAAAGACCTCGGTTTAGTTTGTCACCATCGTTTAAAGGAGAGTGGGGGAACGTGGCCGGCGAAGGAACCAGCAGGATTTATTGGACTTGTCTTGGAGAAGAATCAAGACTCGTTGTGCTTGCCACGAGACCAGTCCTCCACCAGAAAGCCAATTAAATCGGTCGACAGTCCCAAAAGATTCTGAGTCCCCTGAGCTCCTACATCTCTCCAACTGGCCTACCGTTCTTTACCACCCTTTTCCATCGTCCCCTTTTTCTCTCCTTTCTATCTCTCTTTGCCTCCCGCTCTGACCTTTAATTCTACTCGCGGGCTTCCTTTCTCGCGAACTTAAATCGGACGTCTTATCTCCCGACCCGATACGACATGCCTCGCGACTAATGTCCAGCCAGCCGGCACTGAAGAGGATTTCGTACAGCCGAAAGACGTCCTGGCCGAAGAGAAGGCTGGATAACTGTCCGTATTTTCAGAGAGATTGATCGGTGCTCTGGCAAAAAGAATATCTAGCTCTCTCTTCCTCTTTTGGCTGAGAAGGCGGAGTTTCACGGAACAACTGCATTTCGAATACTTCGCGGTCGAAAGAAAATAATGGGGTTCGCCCTAATATCTCAAGAAATATATCTTTATTTTTTCAACCAGCCGCCGATGAGGTAAATTACTCCAGAACGGAGTTTCTGTTTATGAGGACGGGCCTCTATAGGTCAGAGAGGAATATCGACGTTGTTGCGAACATTCCCGATACTTGATCAACGAGATCGCTTGTGTACAAGGAAGCACTGAGATTTTTCAAGTTTGTACTCGGAGAAGACTAATGGTTACTCGCTAATCATATTATAAATCACGCACTGTCCACTGAATATGAATCTTGTATTAAATAGAGTTCACTTATATCAGATCAATAAAACGAAGTATCTTGAGGAAATAGGTTACATTAGACTGGCATAACATATTCCCAAGGAAAATCAGACGGATGGAAATAAAATAGATTAATCCTTTCACTGATAATATCAAGATACACGCGTGACAGACTGCAAGTACCTCGTCACGAATAAGAAATGTATTTCTTAGTATCAGAACTATCGATGAGTAACAAATCATATAGCAGGGGTTAATAACGCGAATGAATCGTTAATGTATTTAACGAAAAGAGAATTTCCAAATAAAGAAGCTTTCTCTTTAAATTCGTACGGACAAGGAGTGTCTTCTCGGGGCAGGGTATCAGTATCCCGTCATTAGGCACAAATACCTTTCGAAATCCGTTCCGGGAGGCAGGTTCCTCAATTTTTCAGCGGGCAGCGGAGCCTCAAAGAGACAGCCTCTTTTCACGGAACGGTAGACACTTTGCAGAAAGGTGCGTAGATTTTTTTCGCGAGGTCGTTTCGGCACATTCCTTTGCGTAGCGAAAGAGGATGGAATAGGGGCGGTAAGGAGATCGGGGAGGGCTTTGAATGCGAGACCACGGAATAATTTATATGGAAAGTGAGAGAGACGCTTCTTGAGGAAGCATTGTGCTTGGACTTGAATTAAACATCACCCCCTTGACTGTGAGGTTCTGCCTGTGCCTCTTGGCGATGTCGTGACTAGGAGCTCCGGGATAAAGGGGGATCAATAGGGGCGCCAGGAAGTAGGGCTGCTACTATACAAACTGGCAAGGTATTCCTATGCCTCCAACTACGTATCCCATAGGACGTACCTGCGTAACGAGACAGAAACTACGACTTGGTTTGCTATCAGAGACCGATTTATTGATATTAGGCTCGCCGTTTCCCGCCACGAAACGAGATATACAAGATGTGAAGAAATATCGCCGAACATCAAAACCTCTGTCACGCGTGTATTATTCTCTTAAGAAAGATGATGATAATAAGGTTTGAACTTCTATTTTAAGTTTCAATTATTGTGTAATATCGCAATATTAACAAATAAACAAAACTGCTCTTATTATTATTTAATAGTAGTTTCGAGAACTCGTTATCTCAATAATGTAATAATCCTTCTGAAAACGTTTGACGACTACGATAATTCAGAATAATATTTTCTAACTAGAAATATTACGTAAATGAATTGTTCAGAAGCACTATAATATTAAATATACTTCCTCAAGCCATTTTCCTCAATTTATCGTACAATTTACTATCTAAAATCAGGCCTAATGAAACCTGTTTAAATTCATTGAACATCAAACAAATTTCGTTCAATTCTCGTCCCCAACGTTAAAACGCACCATTTCTAGTGAGCATAATAAAACTTTAAAACTTTAAAAGCGGCAGGTTTATTGAAATAACAGTAGTAGGCAAATTAAAAAACACTGCAAAAAGATTTACGTCTTTGACTTTTATTACGTTTAGAGCGTACGGCTTGTGCGGTAAATACGATAAAACGGAAGAAATTTCCTCAGGTACGTTCTGTTCTGGCATTCATCGTCGTTGGAAACGAGTCGGTGCATGAAATAAATGCGCTTGATGAACCGACGCATAATGCATTGCACGAGAGATGCATTTTTCACGTTAATAAGAGATAACTTACGGAGCGCACGTGTTTGATTTGCATTTTACTTTATTCGTCGAAAACTCCTTATCAATTTAAAACGACTCCGTGTTGCGACCACCATCACGAGAACCACTAACCAGCTGGACACTTATCGGTGACCTGAATTACAGCGAATTTATAGTGACGTGCACAAGTCTTTGGTCATAATTCCATTTATAAATTTTAGGGCACTTTTGAAAATTAATTATTTTATTTAAAATCATTAGGAAATTATTAAAGTCTGTAAGAATTATTGTCTCGTTTGAAGTAATAACATATACAATATTATAGTAATAATTTTTATACATTTTTCGTTTAACAAAATTCACATTTTCTTTTTCTTGCCTATGTCTGTCACGCTTTTCACGAATATTACATGTGTGCATTTCTGTACGTTCCAATTTTCTAGAAATGGATAAATATCCATACATGCTAATACCGTATTTCTTGTTCGCGGTTCGAAAATCGACAGAAATTTCTCAAATGCCCTACTAAGAAAAAAGCAAAACGTGTACAATTTGTCTGCCCAAAATATTTCTGCACGTCACTGTACATCATATGCCCAACCCTGATAATTATACGTTGTTCAGATGCGATCTTTTTAAAGCTTAAAGGCACGTGGCGATAGCGTAACGGAGACGTCCGTCATATGGCCACCGAAACGTGCGCGCAACTTACGAGAAAATATGCCGCGAAATTAGCAAGTACGCGGAACATCGTAAATTCCATCGAGCAACCATCTGCCCAGAGAGCTAAAAACAAGACACAGCTTGGCTGGCTCTTAAATTTCACATGGCACTCCTTTTCGTACCAACGTGAAAGATAAAGCTGACCGATGGCCGTGCTCTTCGCGTCGCTGCATCTGATTTTTTCGCGTGCTTCGCAAAGGACACTCTCCGCGCTCCCTTTCGCCGTCAGACAACCACCTTTCTAGTGGCGGAAGTACGAGCGTTATCTGCAACGCTTGACCGAGGCCAGACATTTCTCAAACAAAAAAGGAAAAAAATAAACGACGACGCCTGGCTGAAATGAACCGTGTTAGGACATATTCTCTGTCGAGCAGAAGTTTCAAACCATATATCGATGAACCGAACGGAAATTGCTTTATAAATTGCTCCGTAGTTCGTACGTTAGGGGCCTCTCTCAGATTTATGAGACACAAGATTGTATTTTTTCATGGAAAACACAACCAATTCAGTCTACATTACAGTATTTTTTACTTGGAAAACTGCCCATGTTTTTTATGATTATAGCCCTTATGGGATCTCTGGCTGGATAAACAAATGGCTAGTGTATCCGAAAATATATACCAATTATCATCTGGATTACTCAAAAGGCATACTTATCAACCGCACAAATTGAAACAAGAAAAAGACTAACAACTACAGACACCATTTTTCAAAACTTATCTCGAAGCTTGCGATTGTTTATATTAATTTCTGGTAATAAATAAATTCTTGAAAATAAATAAAACGAGGCCAGATAACCGCTCCGGAACTCTACTGTATTTTCAACAGTATAAAGAGGAGGCAGACATGCTTTCAAAAAGAAATTTGACACACATCTAATAAGTCTAACGAAATATCAATAGCCTACCGATCCTCAAAATTCCAGAAAACATTTGTGAGAGCAGCCAAGGTGTTCACGAACCAAGTGACCGCAGGCAGAATTCTCTCTTTTATGGGCTGTTGTCATCGGCAACCTGTTCAAATACGTCGAAGAAGAAAGTTGACGGAGTGTGACGCGTCCTCGAGGTTCCAGGAAACTAATCCTTGTATTTCAGCGGGGGAAAAAGAGAATCGTGGCCGTGTTTTTGATCGGGCCGCAGTTTCAAGGCGCTTCCGCAGTCGAACGAAAGACCATCCTGAAATAATATTTGAGAGATTCATTGTTGGAGAATCTTTCTTTGATGGAGGCTAACGCGCAGGAACAAATGATCAACAAATATGTATACAAATCACTCAGACGCATTCGGACAAGAACATCCGCAGCTGCCTGGCCCTGTTCCTGCTTCATTTGCATCCAGCTCGTCCGCGGTTTCACGTTGCGTTTCGAGCGTTCAGCATCGATTACCAAGGAATTGCTCAGGTGCGACAGAATGGAAATAATAACGAGCAGGTGCCAGCCTAATTAAATTTCGCACCTAACGCCATCCCTTGCGACACGCTACGGCAATCTGGACATTTTTTTCCGTCATACCATATGTCTCGGCACGTGATATTCTACTCTAGAGTTGGGTTACAGCCTTTTTTTCTAGTTAAGCACCGTAACGACAGATTGAAACGGAAGAGTTAAATATCGTCTTATTGTTGGAGTCTTTAGCTGCTGGACTATCTACGATTAATTTGAATATAGTGGAGTATGCTAATGATTTCATGACAAACGAATACTGTAACTAGCTGTTCCTACAAATTAGATCAAAATACTACGATGAATATGGAAAAATTCTATCGATTGCTTTATGGCAGGTACAATCGGTTCTTTTTACTCCGCCTTACTAATCTATTAATCTTTCTCTTTTTTCTTTTTTTTTTTTTTGAGAAGATTAAGCGATGCAAGAGGTGCTATATATCTGTGACTAAAATGTTTAATTTTATTTAAATTGACTACGTTTGTAACATCGAATTAGTTCAAATAATTAGGAAATGGATATGTCTAGCTGTAAATTGAAGTCAATATAATTTACAAGAAACAAGGAATTATATAGTATGGTTTTCCATTCGATTAATCTTCATCCAATTTTTACGATTGCACTTGGAGAAAGATACGACACTTTCAAAGAACAACACGCACGATTTCGGGTACACCCCACTAGACAAGGGTGGGTTAAATCGTTCAAACAACACAGGGGGATGAAAGAATCGCGAAGTCACTGCTCAGACCTCGCCTACTTGCCACGAAACACGGTGGAATATAAATTTATGGAAGATAAAGTTTGACGACGGCGATGGGAAGCAGAGCGGACCCGGCAATGGTTTCAATGCGCCCCAAGGCGTTTTACTTTTCGAAGAACTTTGTTTTCTCACCGAAATTCCGGCTGGCAGCTGCAACAACAGCAACGAGAGGCTATGCCTATCCTTTCACTCGAACTTTACCTTTATAAACCTCGGCCCCTGAACTTCCAGGACAAAGTCCGCGCGCAGAATAACAGCAAGATGCAGAGAATCTCCGCGTACAGTTCGCAAGCGTATATAACCGATTTTTTCTCCTACTAGATAAGCACATAGCTACCAATCTCGGATCGAAGAAATTTCGAAAGTTTACTTTTGCTGACATGCCGTAGGCGATATCAAAAGGTGGAGTTGAAGGGAAATAATCGAGACGTTAGTACCACGAATAAAAGGCAACGGAAGCAAAATGGAGAACTCAAATAATGGATACAGAGGAAGCACACGATAAGTCATATTTTTCGTTCTTTACGTGACGATCTTATAGGCAAAATATGACAAGTCTCAAACTTAATTCGTTATTTTTACTTTCCAAAATTTTGCTGTAAATCTTAGATCGTTATCACGACCATATAATTCCGATCGATTAATCTTTCTATTGACAATTTCGATCAATTATTACATTTTATACGAGACTCGCGTCTATCCTAACGCTTACGAACGGGAGCACATGTCAAATTAAAATTTCTCTGTAGTCAAGCTTTCTCCTGTAATATTGAAATGAAAATGTCTTGTCGCACTCGAAGTACTTTTTGATAACGCGGCGTCGATCACAATGACGTGATGTGAAACGACTCGAATGAATAACTCTTAAACGCTCATGAGCGTGAAATTTCGTTAGCGTATAGAGTCCCGTCTCGTTTCGGTCGATACATGGTATTATTATTTGAAAAGCTCTTCCCATAATGTCGAGAACATTTGCTTTCCCGACCAAATATTTGCCGCGAGCCGCGGGACGATTTTAACATCTCAAAGCACACACTCTCGCCGCCACGCTATGACGAACTCTGTCTTTCTACTCTTTCTTTTTTCTGTTAATCCTTTTTTTTATTTGGAAAACCTTGTAACCATTGTGTACTCAAGAATGGTCTCTACGCGTACGGCCAGCGTACAATGTACAGAACCAACAAGCATCCATTGTTTCTATTGTTTGTCTATACGCCGCTCCGCGTTGTCTACGGATCTTTAATTTAAAACACGAATTTCCATACGGTTTCGTGGTTCCTGTGCCGGTTATCTTTCCAACCACCGCCATTCTCTCTGACTTCGTTGGATCGAAAACGAAACTGTTTATTTCTATACTAACTTCCCTTCGTCCTCTCTTTTCATATAGCCAGAATTATTTGAGATCACCCAAGCTCCGACAACTTGAAATTCAAGATCACTCAAGCTCCGACATCTTGAAATTCAATCTTAAACTTTGCACAGAGTAATCAAACTTATTACACGTTAGGAAATATCGTTAATCCTTAATATAATAAGAAAGAACGTTTTTCATTTTGAATTGAATTTTTCTCATTAAATCATTGGATAGTAATGTTATCCTATATTGTAGATTCGGAACGGATTCTTCCTATATAATAAAAATATGTATATTGTTATACATATCAACGTATACTAGAACAAACTGATGGTACAAAAGAACAAGGTTCGAATAACGTTCCCTTTTCCTTTCATACCCACGTACAAGTCATCCCCGCCTCCCTAAATGAATTCCACCATTTACCGTATCGTTAAACACCTATTCTCTGGGCATCTATAGGCGACAATCAAACCGCCAATTCCTAAACCGCCCATAAACCAAAATCTATCGTCAGATAAACCACGTGGCCACCGGGTACGTGGCCACAATGTGCCAACAAAGCCTCGTCCCAGCAGAAGATTCGCCGAAATCGGCAACGAACAATCGCCACAATCAACGAACAACCCCTGCTACGTCGCGGTGAACGCGTCGCGGCCCTACCATCTCTGAAAGATCGCGTGAAAAGTGCGAAAAGTTCGCTTTCTGCTCGTCCGGAATCCATCCGACAATTATCGCCGCGGGGATCACGCCCACACACACACCAATGCTATATAGATATTCGTAAGGCTGAAAGACAGTAGAAGAGAGAACGAAAATGGAGAAACGTGAAGGCCAGAAGAGCAGAGAAAGGAAAAGATACTAAAGAGGGTGGCGGACCATAAATTATCGAGCGGCAACAATGAGAAGAGGAATCCTCCCTATCTGCATAGCGACACCATGGCCGAAAGACCAAATATTTACACTGGCCAGTGGCAAAACTCGAAAGTAATAGATTCGAGATGACTTTTCATTTAACCGAGCACAAAAGGTAGCCGGTGTGGTTGGGCGAAACTCTCAGCCACCCGCTGGCTTCCAGCCCACCAGGACAATATCCTTTTCTCTACCAACTGCGGAGCTTGGTCCACAGAAACGATTTTCACGGAACATCCGGAGGGGTGAAAATATGGTAGCTTTGCTAGTCGCCGTTTGTCAACCAGGACGCTAATTGTTATTGCCCGCTAATTTCCCTGGATACGAGTCCCGAACCGCATCTAAACGACGACTGGGTGTTTGAAAACGCGCGTGCCCTATCTACTCGTGCGTCACGCAACTCCACGCTGTATCAATATGCATTTCGTCGCGCTATTGTACCGCTGCTCTTTTATGAGCGTGTTCGCTGTGTGTCATTTGCAGCCCCTTTCTCATGCAGTCGCAAACTCGATTGGGGTTTGATGAACTGTGCGGTAAGAGGGCACGTTTCGAACGGTAAGGAACAGGGCTGAGGGTTGTGGATATACGGGTGAGATTATTTTAACGTAAAAAGCTAATTTTGAAGGCGAAGCTTGAATAAATATTTGAAAAGATGGTATGATGATGGATGAAGACAGTTTAGAATTAATATTTGTGTGTACAAGTTATATTAGCAACTTTTGCGGATACTAGATAGTTTTCATTATGTTAATAATAGTTGTTTATTCTGGAGTATGTATTGTGTGTATTCGTTGCTACTGTTAATTACAATTTCATCTTACAAGATTATAGCGCGTTTTCCATCTGTTCTTTTAGACTTTCTTTCCATCATTGTATGTTACTATATTCTATTCGACGATAAATGAGCTGTTTAAACGTTGCATACATTTGATCAACTTCATAAATTGAAAAATGGCTACGTAATAATTCCTCAAGGCTCCCAAAATTAGGCCATCTGTACAAAAATGTTTCAACCCTCAAAGTCTCATAATGAAATACTTTAATAATTGGGAAGTTAGAAACGAACGTATTCTTCTATATCATTTAAGACATCTTTCAACGAAGAGAAACATTAACGACGTTAATTATTAACGAGGATAAATGTATCAAAGTTTTATCTTAATAACGTTAATAAAGTTAATCGTCAACGAGGTTGATACTCAAAGTGATAACAAGTGCACGCCCGTAAGGCGGTCTCCATCTACAAACACGGGATCAAAGGGTTCGAGCAAAGGACGACGGAACGCGTACGATCTCCGCATAGCCACGATCTCGCTACCAAAGACGCTTTGTGAACTCTACCATCGTTTGTGCGAAAGAGAAACGTTAATTATTATCTCTTGCTAATTTCCCAGATGTCGTAGACATTGAGAGACAATTATCAAAAGCCACGTCGAGCGTCGACCACATGAAACGTTTACCCACGAATAAATGGGCCGACGATCTTTCCAGAAACGAACACTTCTCTGTCTACGCTTTAATTGCTGGACTACAGCCAACTTCTTAATATATGTTACTATATTAGAATTGTCTACTAGATATAAGCCATATTAATAGCTGCGAGAAAATTGATAAAACAGACGCTTCTACGAAGTTATTTATGTTAATCGCTGTTCTTTAATAAAGTTAAATTAAATGGTTCAATAAAATTAAATGGACAATACGTAGACACATAAAAATACACTTGTTACACTTTTACTAAGTCGACAGAATTCTTGCGTTCACTTAATATCTCCCACCGATAATTACATACAATATAAAAAAAGATTCACAAGAATGCAATGATATAAGGAGGAAACGAAACTCTCTACTATCTTTCGTTTTTTGATGGAACAAGCGCGACGGAAGATGATAAGATACCCTGTTTCTGATTACACGATACATTAATTTACTTAATTTCCTCTCACGACCGCGACAATTACGCTGTCCCGTATCAAAAGCATCTAACTTTCGCTTCGTAATGTCGAAGACACAAGGTACGTGGCGGACGTTAATCGTCCCGGATCGGTCTTTTCCGTTCCGTTGCTCCTCGTGGAAGACGCACGCCACTCGTGATATATTATTACTTCCTGAAAAGTGATCAAGACTCTTGACACGTTACACACGAGCTTCTCGAGTACGTGCACGAAAAAAAGGAACGAGGACCGAAGAAATCCGTATTACAATTTCAGAAGAACAGCTGTCCTTGACATTGAACATACTGCGGTATGCACAGCCACTTCCGGTCGAACGAGATCGCGCGCCACGTGGTCACGGAGGTGTGAGAGCAGCTGTGACTTTTAAGGAGGAAAGCCTTAACTTCTCGACCTCTTGGTCGCCATCGTCATCAATACCTTTTGCACCGTGGCCACGCAGCGGGAGAAACACCGTCGACGACATCCTGACATTTACCAGCCCACCGCTTTTGTTCCTAGATTTATAGAGCAGGGGTCGTCTATCTCCGTTTTTGATGCTTGTTGAGGCTTGAACTTCTTTCTAGCACCATATTTCCTCGGCTTCCTTATCGCTATCGCTCGATATCGTTATTACGACTCCCTCGATACATCACTGATCTAAATTCCTAAGCTAATTATGGCAAGCTCTATCGCACGCGAACCTTCAAATCGCACGTGACTTCTAAAACGGAGTTGAGATTGATCGAGTTGATTTATTTCTGTTTTTTAGAGCATCGATGGATTCGAATGATTAAAACGTTTAAAACGTTCGCTAAATAGATTTTGAATAGGCATGTACACTATCGCTCGTAAGTACACCGCCAATTTTTATGCATTTATGAGAGATTTAAAAGTGCAAGAATGCACAGAATACGCATAATTGTGCAGTATATAAGATATACAAAGTTTAGTACCTATTACGATATTTAGTAGATAAAAGGAATTTCTGCTTAGGTTCTATGATTACTTTACTGCTCCTCCCTTATTTCTTTACTATTCGCAAGTAACAGACACTTTGAAGAATTTATAGCAACAGCGTGTGAACTTTATCAAAACACACAAATTAATGATGAAACCTGATTTAAAACAAGTAAAGACACTACAAAAACTGCATGCATCAGCGAGTAACCTCACCAGCAGCAGAGTGTGGATCAGAAAATATCGTCCGGCAGTATCATCTGACCTATCGAGGTGTCTGTGAAGGAAGAAAATCCGGATACCCGATGTACTACTTTGCCAAGGTCCCGGAACAGGGCAGAGATCCCAACAGACGGATCAAATTCCTACGGAGGAAGTGTTTGAACAGGACGCCTATACAACCCCAGGTCCGTTGCTAATGGCTGTGCACACTAGATCGAAAACAGCGACGTGGCCGCGCAATGTTCGCACACAGATACCTCAAGACCGTCATCGTCGTCGAGTATTAATGCGATAACTAACAATAACAAGATTCAGCCCTCTCTGGTGGGCCCTGAAACGTGGGCTACGCGCGCTGTAAACCGTGTCTATACGTGTGTCTATGTATTTTCGTGATTCCGCGATGCCTGCGGCACCAAGGATCCCTTTATAGGTCGGGACACGACGCACCGAGAACTTTGATCGTCGTGTTACACTGTGGCAAACCACCGATACAGTCGGGCCTGGATAATCCCTTTTCGAGTAGGGACCGAAGGGTACTTTACCTTCAGGCAGGTTTGCCCTCGTTCAACAATCCCTTCTCCACGTTCTTTCTCGCCTTAGGACACCAGAAACATGGTTTCACTGCGGGATTTCGCTTCTCATTACTGTAATAGACCGAACATGGGTTTCGTTATTTCACCACACCAAAATTATGATACCATCGTGTACCGTTTCGTGCTTCTGATTTTTGCTGCTGGTTAAGTAACGAACGAACAGACTCGCGTTCTTTCCATTTCCACACGAAAGTATCGAAGAACGTTTGTGAAAAGCTTTTACGAATATACGAATGCGTCTTATATGAAACATTTGGAGATTTCATTGGAACTGTAATGAAACTCGACCATCACGATTAGATTGGTAAAGTTCGAAACAAATGTGAAAATATATTTTGTTTATCTGTTACTGCTGTTTAACTTGTGGGCACCATTCTTATTCACGTTCAGTCTTAGGCTATAATCTGATCATGCTTAGAACCTGAACTGGTTTCTGGAAAGCTATACAATGTTAAGAAAGAAAGACGACTTGGACTAATTGTATTACTCGGTATTAGCGTAGGTCAAAGTCACCCTCCACTCTAATCCCTCTTGGATATTCTTTCTCGTCGTAGGATAAGAAAATACGACACTCGCACAAGATTTCCGTTCTCGTTATTATAATAAATGAAACGCGTGTTCTATCGTTTCGACAGAATTCTGCAGCCGCGGGGATCTCAATATAAAATCTGCGAGCAAGAACCGTGGGGAACAAGCTTTCTTCGAGGTAGTTTCAGATTTACGAGAGGTTTATCGCGAAAGTTACGAACGATAGCGAGCATCAAAGTTTTGCAAGCAAGGACGTACAGAATCACCGGGGATTTTTCATAATAAAATTATTAATTCTTGGTTCCTTCGTTGTGCTTTCACGGAAAAAAAACTTTCGTCTTTATCGTGCAACAAAATCATACGATGGCGGGAAACTTCTGATACACGCGTGCGTTCTCGAGGCAAATTCTTGCGCACGAAAGGATCTCGTGCACGCACACCATCAATCTGAAGAAGAATTCTCTTTGACGGGGCATAAACGACAACCAGGAGAACGTTTGATCGTCGCGTTACACTTTAGCTAACCACCATCACGATGAAAAAGAGAGAACAGAGGAAGGATAATCCCTTTTCCGAAGAAAGATTCGAAGAGTTCGGAGTCGAAGTCTCACCTCGAGGCAGGCAGGTGCTGCACGAACATGGAGCACCCTTTTTCAACATTCTTCTAGGGAAGACGACGTCTCAGTGACATTGTTGACCCTCTGCCCCTCTGCCACATGTCGTTTCACATATGGCGCACGTTCTCCGCGCCTGTTATTTTTATACAGTTCTCGTTTGATGAAATTCCGCACGCGGTGAAGGTAGATACCACGATGACAGATTGGAGGCTGGGACCGCGAAAGATTACAGCTGCATTCGAGTCGACCAGAAGCAGATTCGTTAAAAATCCGGAAGAAGTTCTTGCATCGTAAAAAAGAAAACACGTGCACGATACGAAGCACGATATACGTCAGATTATGTACTAATAAAGTCGATGGAAAAACTATTTGGCGCTTGTAATATGTTTGCAATGCGATCCTGCAGTCATCGAAATTTTATAAGTATTTCGATCTTGCTGCCAAGTATCAGAACATTTACAGAAAGTGAGATAAACCTCAGACAATTATTTGATAGTCGTTAAAACCCTTGAGAATTATTGTCTAATTTGGAAATTTTATAAAGACAGATAAATATCGTGGAATCTTAAAACGAAAAAGCTACTCATATATTCAATGTTACGATAAAATCTCACTTCTATGTGTAACTGAATCTTATTTTATTTATATCGCTTTCGTCATAACAAACAAAAAGAATTTGTAATACGAAGTAGATGTTTCACTTAGAATTAAAACGAAAAGAATCTGGTATACCGGTAAGAACTTGTTCATGTTTTATTCAATCTTGAGATAGTTTCTAACGTTAGAAAAATACTGTTGGATCGAAGACAACCGGAAGAATGCAGCAAGCGTAATGAAACGAAAAAGAAGTAAAACTACTCCGAAATATCGTCTTCTGTTCCATACCTAACATGTTTCGTTCCACGATCTATTTCATGGTATCTGTATATCGCCCAAAATGCATCCATTTAGAGATTAAAATGGATGATTCGTTCAAATTCGACGAAAATTCCATTATGTATGCCAACTACGATTTCCTGATGCATCCAGGTTGGTTCTTTGTGTTGTTCGATAACCGAAGCTGGAGAAAGGATTAATATAGACGATGAGGAGCATAAAGTCAATCGTGTGAAGTCTCGCGTAAAGTGCGCTCCGTTTATGGAAATCGACGTAGTTTAATCAGAAAACTGCAGGGAACGGGGATCGCGTAAGTACCCTATATCGGTGGAATGTAGGGGCATTTAAGTAGATGGAGGGTATAGACCCCTGTCTACTCCATTTGCTTTCAGCCCGAGGGACCTTCCCGATATATATCCCAATATTCCTGGTAACAATGATGAATCACTGCAGAGCACCTCTTGCGCAAGAAGTTGCACATCCACTGCGCTTGTAACGTCTCTTTGCCCTCTCTCTTCTTCTCTCTTTGGCTATGTTTTCACCATGCGTTCTGTTCCTCTTTCTCTGTTCCCTTCATGATTCCCTCAAATACTCATAGACCTGCTTTAACCGTAATAATGCGTTCCAGTGTCCGACGCGGTTACGTAAATCCTGATGTAACAGTCGGATAAATAAGTGCATCCCATATTCCTGACATTAATACTTACTTTGAAAACTTCCGTGCATTTGCTTTCGTAACAAAAAGGAGGACGGTATTCGCCGAAAAATACAACAAGCAGTTTCGAAGGAACTGCGAGATTGCGTTTCGAGATGCCTCGAGAACAACGTGTTTGAGATAGCACGTGGCATGTTCTCCATCGTGCATACAGCTCTCACTCAGATTAAATTGTATTTGTTATTGTATACGTAGGTGACATTCTACTGTATGGTATCTTTAACCACATATGATATAACTGTGTAAATATATTGTTACAATGTATTTAATATAATATGGAAGATCTAAGCCAACGTATATTGTGACAGAAATTAAAAAGACTATCTTTGCCGACACCCAGAATATTGATTGAATTGAAAAAACATTCAGTTGTAACGAGTATTCCAAGAATATCTCATCTAATATTGTATAAAATTGAGTAGCAATATCAATATCGATAATAATAGATATAAGTACTTTACTTTAAATATTTTACATATTTTTGCGCATTATATGCATCCTGTAGATTTTTGAAATATTAAAGTTCCCAAAAATACATAAACATCTGCGGTTTAGTTATAAGAAACAGAATTATAATCGATCACAGTTTCTTGCTTTGATTTGAAAACTAGAAACCAATAATTCCAACAGACACTGAAAATATCTGTATATCAGTAGAATAATACAATAGTAAAATATACTGGTAACGTTATAACTAAATAAAATAAAATTCGAGAAATATAGATACATTTCCATACATATTATTTAACCTATTTAATTCAACAAATCGCTAAATGATTTCAATTTACTCAAATCTTCTTCTCGAAACAACAAGTACATAATTAACGCACGTTCTATTCGGATATTCGACGAGATAATTCATAGCGCAGATAATTGTATACATATTTGGTATCAACTCGAAAATTGACGATCATCTATAACAGTCGGAGAACAAAATAACATCAAGTGTTTTAATCTATCCGTCTAGCCATATAAAACGCCGCGAAAACGTATAATACATGACAAATCGTTTATCCCTTGTTTGCAAAACAACGTAATCGCACGTATACAGCTAACCAACCATCGTTATACTATAATACACTTCTTTCGCGAAACAGCATTCTGAAGTTCTTCCTTATGTTTCGTTAAATCTTCATCCAACAGTTGTTAACAGTTCATCTCACACGCGTATGGAAGAAGAAGAGAGATGAGAAACGAAAGAAGAACGTGACTATTTATTGGTACAATAAATCAGCAGCTGAAACGCGTTCACGGCGACCAATTAGCGGTGGATGTTAAGATCGCTGGGTCAGAGCCCATGTAATAATGACGAATCAGTTCGGAGCCGGTCTGGTGGCATGGCTGACTGCCTCTTATTAATAAATTCGCTTCCCATGCGACGTCCTATGAATCATTCGATAGGCAACAGGGGAGATTCTATTAGACTGATTGGTTTATGCCTCTATGGTTCAACTCGTGCCTATTCGTCTTCGTTCTTAGCAGCAACAAACACATTTTTGGCCTGGCTATTCCTCCTCTGTACCGAACCAGCCACGAATATCCAAGTAAGCAGCCGGATATTTGCTTAAAGCATGGCACCGCTTTATAGTCGTGCGTAGGAAAACAGTTTATACTCGTCTCTCTTCAGTATCGGCCGGGAGAAAAAAAGATGTGGAAACGCTGAGACTCTAAGCATGGAGCATCGATAAATGTAAGAATGTGTTTTCATGGCTCAATAAAAACGTAAGAATAAGCGCTCTACTTTGAATCGTACCACCGCGAAAGAAATATCGCATCTATCGTCTAGTATTTTCAATGTTGAAATTTATAATCAAATTATTACTACAATAGAAATTTGTTCAATAAACGTAAATGACTAGTGCGATTAAGTAGTAAGTAGTGTAATTCATTGATAATTATGCAGTATGTCTAATAAGTTCTTCCAATCTTGATTATTTGACTCCTATTTTTTCTATTTTTGCGAAATGATGAAAAATTTTAAAATTTAACGCCTTCTTAATAAAATAATAAAAAATATATTAATTTCTCGTACTTTCTCGATTAACTTTTTGTATTAATGCTAAAATAAAACTCTAAGAAAAAAAAGATTACGATCAAACAGACAAAAATCGGAAAAAATCTCCAAATTCCATAATTATCAATTAATACAAAAATCATTAAATAGACCCACACATCCATACTCAAATGCTTAACGATACAAGCTATCATTTGATCTCGATTCGACCTAGTTTAAAATTCGAACATGTTAATTTCGAAAACATTCGCCATTTTTTATGCTTCAGAATAAAATAAGAGAGGTTAGGGAAAGAGTTTGCACAGGTCCAATCCGTTTAACGTTCACTGCCTAAATGCTCACGTCACTAGTGATGTAGGCTTCTAGCCTATAATATAATTACGGTAATATAATTTACGTTAAATCATACTTCATTCTGGATGGGATTATCTCCCCTAATTTATTGACTTCGTTCCTAACTGTAGAGTCTGAAATCCCCATGACTTGAAGCTAACATTGTTTTGCAGGGGCAAAACTCGTATAGGGATATGCTAAATCATCGTGCGGTTCAAGCTCGAGTAATATATACATACCGCGTGTTTGTAATCATCGCTGACAAGATACTTTATGCATATTCGTCACGGGGAGAATAATTGATGAATTGCTCTCCCGATGAGAGATAATTGGGAATACGTATCTTACGACATGCCGCCGCGCCGACGAACAATGTTATATCGAATATCTATACTGCTACGATAAATTGGAGTAAATATGTACGTGGAAGTATGTGTTTGTGTTTGACTTACGTGCAACATTCTCCATCGAAGCGACGTGAAGGTTGAAAACTTTTGTCTTTTGTTTAGATTACGGGCAATATTGTGTACGAAGCTTATTGCACCTTTTTCTGCAAATTTGTCTGTCAAAAATGAATTATTTCTGAAAAACAATGATGACTATGCTTTCTTAATGAAGATACTATTGATTATAGCTTGTTACAAGTATATGTTACAATTTATATTCGTAAATAGCGGTAAAATGAATTCGAAATTACACGTTATAGCATGTAAATTTTTAAACGATGCTGTAAATAGTAAATAGCCTAGACGTTAGTTCTGGTTTACTTACATGTAAAGAAAAAAGTAGATGTTTCTTTCTGATAATCTATTCCTTATTAACACGAAAATTAAGATAATTAGATAAAATGAAATCTTACACAAGCGAATACACGCGTACAACTGCGACCGATTCCTTGATCATAGTTGAAGGTGCTGCCACCTATTGCAGAAATGCTGAATCTTTACATCCCGTATATTTCTTTCAAATTTTGGCGATATAAACTATTAATACAATGTATTTAATAAGTAGTAAAGAGTAAAATTAGCAAAATCTATAACTTACGATATTATAACCTTCTTCCCCTTTCTACGTTTGTATCATAATATATTTCCAAAATTACTAAATTTATAATATAAATTTGAGGAATTGAAAAAGAAATACTTCAAAAACATATTAATTAAAATATTTCTCGTTTATGTAGGTTGAAATCTGAAAAAATATATATACAGGTAATATTTTAAAGTGTAATTTATTCGTATGCGAACAAAAATGATCCATTGAGATATGTCGCTGGCATCATTTAGAGTATAACATACACGTACATTTATATAATTTCACTGTCGTCCATTACACGATATAAAAACTGTTGTTACACCATTGCAATAAATAGAATCGAGTTTTTCTTATCTGTCACCTTTAAATTTCGAAGCAAGCACGCCCTTATATACAAAATATTTTTCATATTATTAGTACTAAATATATTCAAAGAGACATGAGTATGAAAATTTCAAGTAAAATTATTTACGAAATTTTTTTAAATATGTACTTGAAATTTGTTCATCTTCGACAGCTTTTAAGCCCCTGCAGAAGGGATTCAGTTGTCTGTGTAAAAATTTCGTGACAGTCGCTTAACACACTGACACCCTAGCTACAAGTTTTACATCATTATTGATGTGCACATTTCACAAAATAAATACTGAGTTCGATTTTTTACAAAATATATATTAGGATATCGCACTTAAGGTAAATGTACACGATAAAACGCGTAAAAAATATACAATGAGTTCCTCTATCAAGAGGCACTAACGACAAGGAACACAGAAGTGTCGCATATAGATCATACGTAACTGTTCGTTCATTCATATCCAATTTCGCATTCAGAAAATTCTGGTTTTTTTTAATCATTTATCATTTGTTAGGTATTTTAATCTTAATCTCTGTTAAACAACGAAATTAAGGGCATAAGATACGTGTAGGTATAACGACAACGATACTCTTCAATATAGATATAGTCACATATGTTCATTCCCAATATATCAACATCTGTCTACTCATCAAATTTAATTATAATATCAGATATATGAGATTTCTTCTGTAAATATTCCACAAAATGATCATTTGTTTCGTTGAAACATTTTCTTTTTAATACTGATAAATTACAGGAAAGTTGCATATACTTAAAATGATACTTAACAAGTTAGTGTTTTTTTTACCTTTGACGTTAATAAGATAAATATAATATGTGAAATATTCAAGATATGATTTTTCATAAAAGTTTAATATTTACACAACATTTGTAGATACGCCTACATGTATCTCAACATATTTCATACAAGCTTACAACACATTTACATACGATACACACACATCCATTTTCTATATTTAAGCTAATTTAACTAATTGGTTCTGTAATTATAATCTGATTATAGGACGTGTAATTAAGAAGGCGTAAGGTAATATAATTCCCTAAAGAAAATATAATGTATGTATTTCGATGACCACCTAAAACTATTGTGATAATTGAAAAAAGAATAGAAGACATGATAGTAAGACATGTATACGGAGGATAATTTATTTGTTCTCTAGTAGTACAACCATTAAACGGTTGGCACGTTGTCATTATATGTTTAGAAATAGAAACACGCACTTGTTTGTTATATTATATACGTATGTTAATTTATGAAAGAGAGAGAAGATCGTGAAAGAGTACGAAGAATACATTAGTACGAACATATTTTATATATGTGTATATTCGATATATCATAAATTTATTACTGATTTAACAATTCAAAGTATTTGACAAACAGAAATTTGAGTAAAACGACCCTTAAACTATAATTCTTGGGAAATTAAAACTAATAATCATTTAGCATAATGTCGTACGTATGTTAATAACATTATTTTTTAATCGATATACTTCGTTAATAGAATTTATCGATTACACGTAAATGTGCAAGCGCGTTCCTCTACATACACATACAGAAAGCAAATTATCGTAATATAATTATGCTCATTTTCGTATAGTTTCATACTATTTTATTCTGCAACTTATGCTTATATTTACAATTGTATTTAGTAATGTAAATGTATATTAGAGAACGCTAAACCGTTGAGTAATCAATCAATAATGAATAGTGGATGGAATAAGAGTATTGTCAATTAAAAATTAGAATATCACGGGTTTTTAAGAGATTCCGAGTTTACATTTAATTTTCCACTATTCTTCATATTCCGAGTTGTTCATTGGGATTTTCTTTTGCAAAAAAGACAAAAAAAAAGAAGCCCAAATCTATTCAGACAATATAATTTTATAATATTTTATGTTATCACTAGTTGCCATATATTTCGCAAGATATTTATTTAGATGTTATTATATATTTTCAGATAACTAGTTTGTATAACGTTCAAATTCTATCTAAAGCATTAAGCCATGCTATAAGCAAAGTTATTGCAATGTGCTTGTATTTGGAAATGTTTATATAATGAAATGGAATAATTCAGTTAACACTGACATTAGCTATATCATATTCTGCGTTCTATTATAAGTATATTATTACTTTAAACGATTCAAACGGAAAGTATAACACGAAGACGAAAACGAAACATTATACAACAAGCACATACAATAAGCTTACAATAGCTAAGTTGTAAAAAAATATGTTTTTGAAACTTTTATATATAATGAAGCTTAATAATTAGAAAAATTATAAACTCTTAAATTTGAATATATTCCTCTTATTATAAAGGCCACTTAAAGGACAAGATCTTGTATTATATAAGACTATAGCAAATAAAATATATATTAATTAATAATAAATGAATGTTTGAATTATTTAAATTGATACTAATATTGCAACTTTCTATTTACTGTCTTCTTGTGCATATAATAAAACTAAAGACATTGCTTACACTTTGCATCATTAATTTCTACATATATGAATAAATAAAATGTAATCTATTACAACAATAAACAAAACAAAAAAGGATTTTATGAATAAAATTATTGTAAATAGATATTATTGAGTTTTATAATTAATTCTTGAAATATTACTTTTTAAATAGACAAAAATCTTGATATAATTTTATTCTTGATATTATTTACTTTTAGAGATTGCTTAATCCATCATACAGATTTTGCCAAAATTAATTTGCTATTACATATTATGAAAGTATAATGAAATTGTATCTCTTAATTCACATTTGATGGACAATTGTCTTACATATATTGAGTATCATAAAGCTTAGAAGATGTATTGATATAATGTTGTACATTAAATCATGTATCTGAAAAAAATAGCTTAATTATTTATTTTCCTTTCAACAGTTGTATTTGCACCAGTCAGCTTTTAAATCCAAGATCGCTTGAAATTAACTGTATTTTTTTTTTAGATATACGTATATATGTATTATGTGGCACATAATTTTATTATTTATGTTATATTTATTAATGCATTTACTATTAATATAAGTATTCAGACATTTTCAATTAATATTCTGCTTATTTATAATAATACGAGAGTATGTAATATTCTGCCTGATCGTAATAAGTATACTTAAATGTATATCAGAGTATTTTTTAAGATGTACGTTGCAGTTGAGATCTAGTATCTATGATAGATACTTTAAAGTAAAGAAATTATAGTGCAATATAATATATCATAGCATACTTTCATGTATGTATCACTATTTGTAAAATATGTAATAATGAAATTGTGAAAATATTTTCACATTGTAATTATACAACAAAAATAAGAAATATATGAATTTTGTTTTTCAATGAAATATTGCAAATATAAAAAGTGAGTTAAGCTCAGACATTAATAATTTTGTTCTTTTAAAGTTCCATAAAAGTATCTTAGAAATGATATATATCTTAATTTTTTATTTGGAAATATAAAATATATATATATATTTATCAAATTTATGTCCAATTTTATCCTTCAATATAGCACATTTCGCCTTTTTTTATTTAATAGCAGAATACATTTACATACCTTGTTTATTACACAATTAACTTATTAAAATATGTTTACAATTTTCTAGGAAGCTCTTGCTTTCTTTATGTTTTAAATGTATGAAATAGTACATCATATCTTTCAGTATTGTAATTCATATAGTAAAATTTAATACAAGATCATCTTCTTTGCATATTAATTATGGAAACAAATTGAATCACAATAATATTTATTGTAAATAAAACTTTTTGGGAAATTTCTAATGCTCATTTAGAAAAACAGAATGAATTATGTTCTAAAATTATGTGAAATTTATGCAAACTTTTATATATGTACTTTTTTAAATTTATATAAATAATATTTAAATTTTCAGCATAGAAAATATCTTTTACTAATCACAATAACAAAAATAGTATTTGAGATTCGTTCTTTTTGTTTTTTAAATATGGCTACCTTTCTATATCCTTCATCATAATTCACAAAATTACAATGAAGAAAATTGAACTAACATTTGTTGGAACGTTGTTGTTCCAACAGTAGTAGACATTTGACTAATACTGTTAAATAAAGCCTCTGCCTGTAAAGTTTCTGGCAACCTAGTAAGAAACTGTGCTCCATGTACAAAGTCCATCTTTAATAGTTCTTCCTGATACAAGTGCAACACACCAAGTGCTGTTCTAAAAAGGAACTCATCCCCATCTCTAAGAAAAACATCCCAGACCCTACATGCAACATCCAGAGGCATTGCCTTAGCATATATAGTATATAACCAATCTAACAAATATAAATCTGGGCTAAGACCAGCTACTGTAAAATGGGAAAAAATTTTTGGTAGCTTATGTGCAAGTGCGCTAGAATATACCTTGTAATAAATATCCATCTGTTTCTGGTTTAATGTAAAAGCAGATCTATGACAGGGATGATTTAATAAATTAGCAAAGCAGGTAAAGGCATCTGGAGGTTCCATGTTCAAAGATAACACTGCACCCACAAAACTCATACCTTGTACGTAACCTACATCAGGCCTATAAACTGCATAGGCTGCTAAAATACCTTGAAGACTATTAGATAATGGTCCACCTTCTTGAAAGACACATAAAGTAGGAAAAGTACGAGATACATCTAATTTGATTGCAGCTAATGTTTCACTTATAGGACTTGATATTGCTCTGTCCAAACATATATTGTAAAGATGTGTTGTTATATTTAAATTATTTGGAATTGCTAGTTTCCACACTTTGCCACGAACACTAGGTGGAAGACCACGCCACCATAATTCACGTACCTTTTTTGTATTTTTAACACTTTCAAATTTAGGAAGAATGTGTACATTCCAAGTATGAGAATCCTCTGCTAATCTCTCTTCTTCTTTAAGTTGCAATTCTCTTTGATGTTTACGTTCTTTTTCTTCTCTTAATTCCCGTTTTCTTGCTGCTTCTAGAATAGCACTATACTGTTTGCGATGGCGTTCTTCTTCAACTGCATTTTTAGCTGGTAGATTAGCTGGTCTTGGCTGTTGTATTAAAGCTAAACTTCCCCCTACCTTATCTATATTTCTTGATGGACTACCTGTAGGTGTAGATTGTTGCGAATCTTTATTTTTCCATGAAAATACATTCTTTGAGAAAAGAGTATTTAGTCCCCAACGCTTAGACTTCTCAGTCCGTTCTGTAACTTGTTGATCATCAGAACCCAGGAAACTTCCAGAAGGAGAGACTTCACTAAGGGAAGACACTGTACTGCTACAAGAACGTGGCAGACTGTTTCTAGGACTACTGTTTGCACTACCACTTTCCAGTCTTGTATATTTATCTTCATCAACCTTGAAATTGTCATTTAAAGATTCTTCTTTATAATCGCAAGGAGAATCTAGATATTGAGATTTAGTATCCAACTGTGATTCATTTGATTCCTCTAAAGAATATATTTGTTTTGTAGTGGGATTATAAGCTAAAGACATACTTTCCAATGCATGGTTTAAGCTAGTTCCAGCAACTCCTACAGAAACTACATTACCAGCATCGTACCATTTATTTTCTCGAATATGGACACATAATGCCTTAGTTTTTACAGCAGGCACAGAAGCTACATCGCATGCCAAAGCTTCATTGATATTCACACTATTACAGGATATAGAACTTCCATTCAATGACACCAATTGTTGTTTGCCAATTTTTCGAACAATATTATTTGCAATGTAGCAGTTAGAATCTCGTCCGGCAACTTTTAATACTTGATAATTGTTAGACATATTTCCATAACGAGACACAATACATGGAGGTACATGTTGTGATGAATGATGATTATTTCCATTTAAATGATTAGATACAGGATTCTTCATGATTGACGCCCGTTTCCTAACCTTATCGATATATTAAATGTTTTTCCAATCAGGAGAAACCAATAAGAAATCAAGTTCTCATATCCAATATCTATAGATTTGTATTTATGCATATTTTTTCATTACATTTTAATAGTGTTATATATACACATCATTAATATTCTCAAATATATCGATATTGCGATGGAATAACACCCACATATAAAATCTGTTCCTTTTGGCATAATTCTTACATTATAGGAGTTTCTGTAGATAGGTGACAATTACCTTATCAACTTTACTCTGTCACAAAGACAAATAAATTCCACATTTATATATTTTTATCAAATAGATTATTCGTAGTTTGAAGAAATGCCTTCAATTATTATATTCGTAATTCTTTTTGGTTGAATTCGATGTATTACAAGAGATTATAAAAGAGTAGATTTAATTTTCACACCAAAACAGTGACGCACGTAAGTATAAATGGTATAATACCATTGACAAATATTTAACGTAATTATAATGTGATGCTGTGTTCCAAACTTAACACTGGCTTGAAATTGACAAATACATACACGTTCGATACTACAAGGAACAGAAACTATATATTTTTTCTTTAATTTATATACGCGATAAACTAATATTCTAAATTGTACGTGTGTAATATTCTAGTTAGAAGAAAAATATTCTAGCTTTTTGATGATACAAGAAGCTATAAAGAAAACTGTTCCGTGCCTGGTTACTGATCCTTACCACTGCGACAGTATGAAATCACGTGATTGCATTATCATTTCCCATTGTTAAATTAATAATATACGTACAGTAACTTTTTCATTTTTATTAACGTAATATTATATTATTAACATACACCTTACTTTTTTGCTTATCGTTTTATACCTATAATATAAAACATAAAAACATATATAGATATAACTTTAAAGTTCAAATATTTTTGATGTTAATAAACATAATAATCTAATATTAGAATAAAGAATGTACAATAATAAATAGAATAAAAGAATAAAATTATAAATAAATAAAATAAGAAAAATTATAATTAATATTTAATCATAACTGTTGATGGTTCAAAACCATTTCAGTCGTGATTGAATATTTATTACTTTTAAATAGCTTATAATAATGCTATTCAAAGCGTAATTAAAATTTGTTTTAGGTAGTTAGATCTAGTGACATTATAAAGCGACGAAGGTCATATGAAAATGCGATGAAAATATCTATATGTATATATGTATACATACAGTGTATCATGTCATAACAAAAGATGACATGACTTTATAGTTGGACATCGTACTCAATCTTAGAGCGAAAGTCCCTAGAACGTTTGTATCAAAACAGCTGATTGCAGAAACTGACGAAAACGAAAATTCGTATTAATTGAAAAGCTGTTGAAAAGTAGGTTAAAAAAGGTCAAATATCAGTCACGTCATTGTTAAGTTTCAGTAAAAGATTGTGATTATTTCAGTGAAATACAATTGTCAACTGTGAATTTTTTAACATAACAGATGTTTATTGTAAGAAATGTCACAAATTGATATTCAGGACTTATTTGATAAAAGCAGGTAATATTATCAGTTGTAAACAATGGTTTTAAATAACCTTTTGCACTTAATTTTTCATAATTTTTTTTAATGGCAAATATAATTTCTTTTAATATTAATAATTAATATCAATATATGTTTGGGATTCTGAAATAATTAATTTTTTGTCATTAACATATGGATACTATATAAATATGTGAAATATTATTTAAATAATATTCTCTAACTGAAATATGAAGAATATGATTTCTATATACAATATTATTATTAATACAAAAACATAATATTCTTTGATGTTAGCTTGTGAAATATGTGGAAAACCTTTTATGTATAACAGCATACATTGCATAAGAACAGTTAAAAATATATTTTTGTTTCACATGATTACTTATTTCACAATAACAGATATAAAAAACCATTCAATTTTTATTTATAAATGTTACTATTAATAATTAATGGTAATTATAATGTAGAAATAATAATTTGTCAATTAGAATATTTTTATATTTTAAATATACATATTTGTTAATTTAAATAGTATTACTATTAATAATCAATTTCAATATTATTATAATATGTTAAAATTAAATATATTATTTAGGTTTCCCAGTGGTTGGCGTCTTGCACTTATATTTTTATATACTCCAGTTGGTCTTTTACTTGTATCACTACGATTATTAATTGCTCTACAACTTTGGCTTATTGCAATACTATTACCTGATTATAATACTCTTCGGACATTTTTACATCATGGATTTAGTTTTGTTTTTGGTATAATGGTAAAGATCAATGAGGGTGAAGTTAGAGACAAGCAGGCAAGAATTGTAATTAGTAATAATGTCTCCGTCTTGGATCATTTTGCTTTATATAAAGCTACACAAGCATTAAGTCCTACTATGTGGGAACTACCTACCTCCATGGGCAATGCACTAGGTTTACAAGTAATGGATATGAATAGCAAAGAAGCACTAATTGCCAATATGAAACAGTTTCTTTCTACAACAGATAGCAATATTGCAATACAACCTGAATTTGGTATAACCAATAGTCGTGTAGCCTTGTTAAAGTTCAATTCTTGGCCATTTACCATAGAAGCATCTGTTCAACCAGTTGCAATTAAAGCATGGAGGCCAGAATTTATATCCATTCATCTTACCTCATTGGCATCTAGACGATGGATAGATATTTTTTGGTTCATGTTTGTTCCTTATACAGTTTTCATATTTAAATACCTGAAAATCAAGCAAAATCCAGATTGTGAAGTACTAGTACGGGAAGTAGAAAAAGACATAGCAAGTAATCTTGGACTTCAAACAAGTTCTCATACTGTGTTAGATAAAAAAGAATTTGAAAAACGCTATATTATGGAAAAGGCACAAAGTAGGAGGTTCAATAGAAATTCTCCAACTTCACAAGTTATACATAGCATTGAAATACAGAGGATGGTCCGACAAGTCAGTGAAGTGCTTCCATTAGTCCCGCATAATGTGATTCTCAGAGATCTTTGTATGTAAACAAATAATTATTATTATTACTTTTAATTTTCAACATTAATTCTAATTCATTAATCTTTATTTCAGTAAAAACACGCAATGTTGATATTACAATTGCCAATATATTGGATGGCATAGTTACTTATACTCCAGATTCATCTCAAACAGTTACACGAACAGCATCACTAAATCAATTACAAAAAAGTACAGTTAAAGACAACAGTAATGTAGGATCTTCTTCCTTCCAGGAAAGAAAAATTAAAATGCTAAGGGAAGCTAGAGAAAGGTATATTCAAAAACATGGACTTAAAAACTGCTGACATTCTCATTACAGTTTTATTCTGGTTATTGTATCTTTATTGATTACAAATATCTAACGTTTTGCCGTATGTGTATTTACTATTACATACTGTGAATATAACTTTATTTCAAAAATTCGACTGTATATGTTTATAATGTCCTATTCTTTTACATAAATATTATATTATTATTATAGAAAGACATTTTGGAAGACAATATTTTCAGTCGATTTATATTTTTCATATTTTTATTAAGTAAAATAAAAACTTCATTTATATATTAGTTATACATAAAAATAAATTCATTACTCCGTATGGCACAAAAATTAATAAATTATGAACAAATATATATACGTATAAAAATGCACTAAATGTACAATATATTTCATTATCTATATATATTATTTGTAATATTCTTATAACTTATAAACTATTGGAAGACATTCAATTTGATAAATAGTATATATTATATCAATATTTTACTGCTTAATTATCCTAAACTATTGTCTTATACAAAAGATGTTTAAAGTTTCAACTTATTTTATTAATTATGAGAATATATTACTAACTGAGCATTTTTTAACTTCGATACTTTTTAGGATCTAATATCCTCTTAATATTATTATACTAAATAATTTAAATAAATTGCTTAATAAAATTCAATGATACTTAATATTTCCAAGACATAAATACTTTATCTGAAGGAAATCATCAACACCATGTTTAGAACCCTCTCTTCCTAGACCTGATTCTTTTACTCCTCCGAAGGCAGCTTCTGCAGTAGAAATTATCCCTTCATTCACACCAATCATTCCAACTTCTAATTGTTTTGCTACCCTAAATATTTGTGATATATCTTGGGAATAAAAATATCCAGCTAACCCAACAGATGTATCATTAGAGGATTGTATAACTTCATTTTCGGTTTCAAACTTATGAATAACAGCTACTGGGCCAAAAATTTCCTTGTTGTAAATTTGCATGTCTTTAGTAACATCTGTCATAAGTGTGGGTGCATAAAATAGTGGTCCTAACTCAGGTAATGGTGTACCACCACAATGCACTTTCGCTCCTTTTTCTATGGCATCAGTAACTAATGCATGTACCATATTTAACTGACTTTCTTTAATGAGAGGCCCATGTGTGACACCTTTCTTACTACCATCACCCATTTTAATTTCACTTTTAATTCTTGATAAAAACATTTCTATGAATTGGTCAAATTTACTACTGTGTACAAAGAACCTATTTGCAGAAACACATGTCTGACCAGAATTACGAAACTTACTTGCCATAGCACCATGTACAGCTATATCTAAGTCTGCAGAATCAAAAACAATAAATGATGCATTACCCCCTAATTCAAGACTAAGCCGTTTTACAGTTGAAGCACTGTTTTTGTACAAAATTTTCCCTACATTCGTTGAACCAGTGAATGATAAAACTTTTACATCAAAATTTTCACATAATTCTTTACCAACAGCAGGAGAATTTTTTAAACCTGTTGTAATTACATTTATTGTTCCCTGAGGAAAACCTGCTTTTTCTGCAAGATCTGCTAATGCTAAAGCAGTAAGAGGTGTTTCTTCTGATGGTTTAATTACGCAAGTACATCCAACAGCAAGAGCAGCAGCTGCTTTACGTGTAATCATAGCATGTGGAAAATTCCATGGTGTAATTAAAGCAGCAACACCTATTGGCTCTTTGTATAGAAAAAGCTTTCTGTTAGCAATTGGTGTTTGCAGTATTTCTCCATCAATTCGTCTAGCTTCTTCTGAAAACCACTCAACAAATGAATTTCCATACTTGATCTCAGCTTTAGATTCTGTGATAGATTTTCCATTTTCTTTAGTTAAGATTTTTGCTAAGTCTTCTGAATGTTCTACCATTAAATTATACCAATTTCTAAGTAAATCACTTCGTTCCTTTGCTGTTGTCTTATTAAATGATTGGAAAGCTTTAGATGCTGCATTAATTGCTAATTTTGTATCTTCAACATCCATGTCAGGCACATTGTTAATAACAGATTGATCAGCTGGATTATAAATAGGAAATGTTTCATTTTTTCTTCCTCCTATCCATTTTCCATTTACATATGCTTGATCTCTTAAAAGATGCATTGATCGACTTAAGAAAGCAGTATAATATGAAATATTTCTTTGTAATAGATGCATATTGGAGAAAGTTGGATGCATAATCTGTAACCAAATAATTTATGAAAGATTATAAAAAAGTTACATCACTTTTTGAGTGAAAACACGATGTTAATTATATGTAGGTAAACTGATTATGAAACTGGTTATTAAATGTTATAATTGATATTAAATAAAAGTAACATTTAAAAAAATGACACGGTGATGTTATCACGTATTTTATAATTTGCATATGAATATGTTAACAAACTGTCAAAATGACACTTACCTTTGAATAGATGAATATCAAAGAAAGGCAACTTATGTGTTCGATGCAACGTTCTATTGCATACAGCTATTTTCAAGTAACGTTATCAACTCGTCTTATTAATTTTATCGCAATTGACCTTATATAACTTGCCGTTGCTTTATTCCGACTTTCTGATTAAACATATACACGTATTCCGGCTTATTCTTCGACTTTGGAGTAGTGTGTGTAGCCGGCGCGCCGGCGTCCTTCAGTCAATAATATTATTATCGGATTTAAATGTTTATTACAGTATCATATTCTACAAAACAAAAAGCATACAAGAATTTTATGCACCATGAGTACGAATACGAAAAGAACTATTTATGTGGGTAGGTAGCAATTTGTTACTATTAATTCTACCTATATATTATGATAATATAACCTATTTTTAATATAATTTATATATCTTGTTTATTACTATTTTCGATATCTAGGGGGCTTAGCCGAAGAGGTTGATGAAAAAGTATTACATGCAGCATTTATACCTTTTGGAGAAATTGTCGATGTACAAATACCATTAGATTATGAATCAGAGAAACATAGAGGATTTGCTTTTATTGAGTTTGAAAGTGCAGAAGATGCAGCAGCAGCAATTGATAATATGGTACATGTATAAAACAACACTATCTGTGTGAGTTATTTAATATAGTTTTATAACAAAGATCTGCCAAATCTCTCAATCTCAAATTCTTTCGATAATATATGTAATATTTTGATCTTTTAACATTTTGTTCCATCTTTGCAATAACAATTATACAAAAAGAAGTTTGAAGAATTTAATATGAAAAAACAATGTATATTATATTCTCTTCTATCTATTACTATAAAATTCATATAAATGTGGACAAAAAACTAATTCCATTTATTTAATCATTATAATATTGATCATTTTAAAATCATTTAATCCATAAATTTTATCAAACCTTATCTTGAATAAGCAGAATGATTCTGAGTTGTTTGGCCGAACAATCAGAGTAAATATTGCAAAACCACAGAAGATAAAGGAAGGTTCATCGAAACCTGTTTGGGCTGATGATGTATGGTTACAAGAACATGCAGGTGAAACACTTAAAAATGATGATAATACAAAATCAAGTGATACAGTGCAACCAAAAAAAGGAAAACAGAATCCTCAAGTATATTTTGATATTAGTATCGGAAAACAAGAAGTGGGTAGAATTATTATGATGTTGAGAGCTGATATTGTACCAAAAACTGCTGAAAATTTCCGTGCCCTTTGTACTCATGAAAAGGGATATGGTTATCAAGGAAGCACTTTTCATAGAATTATTCCAGAATTTGTATCCTTTTTTTATTCTCTTACAAAGTTAAATACTTTTTTTTCATGTATCTTTTATATAACAAGTGTAACAGTGGATCTATATTCCTTATATACACAAATGTAGATGTGTCAAGGAGGAGATTTTACAAATCATAATGGAACAGGAGGAAAGTCAATCTATGGAAATAAATTTGATGATGAGAATTTTGAACTAAAACATACAGGACCAGGTACATTGTCAATGGCAAATTCTGGTCCAAATACAAATGGATCACAATTTTTCATATGTACAGCACGTACAGATTGGCTAGATGGAAAACATGTAGTGTTTGGACATGTTCTTAGCGGTTTAGATGTTTTAAAAAAAATGGAAAAATGTGGAACAAAAACAGGCACTCCTACTCAGAAAGTTGTTATAATAGCTTGTGGAGAATTGACTTAAATAATCACATTTATTACTTAATTATATCAGTTCTCACAGATTTTTTATCAGTTACAGTTTTTAATAAACAAATTTATGAAAAGTGCTAATTAAAACAAAAAATGTATGTAAGAATGTTATATGTAATTATGATAAAGAAAATACACAGTCCTATAATTATTTATTTTTCAGCTTGAGCTCTGATTTACAAAATTTTCTTTCAATTATAAGTTTTAAGATTTAATTAAGAAATTTTCTTTTAAAAAACGTGTTTTAAATACTTACATACATCTGATATCATAGATGTAATTCTTGTATTTTATACTGAGCATTATCATGTATATTTCATGATGAATTGCAATTGAAAATTTATATTGCAGCATTTCAGCGTATATTGCATTAGCAAACTGCTTTATTAGGAATAAATGAAGTAGCTGCTGCTACTCTTGCGTCTGAAAGAATTCGTGTAAATTGCATAGCACCTGGTGTTATAAAGACTAAATTTTCACAAATGATACATTTTTTTTTATATTCTTTTGTTACTATCTTACTAAATTATTAATAATACATAATAATATCTTACATAACTTCATAAATATGAATTAGGGAAAGCAATATTATCAACAATACCAATGTAGAGGTTTGGTGAATCACATGATATAGCAAAAGTTGCTACATTTTTAGCAAGTGATGATGCTTCATACATTACTGGTGAAACTATTGCTGCTGCTGATGTATTACGAAGTAGACTCTAAATATTGTTTATGAAATTACTTTTATAAGTTGTTAAAATTATATTTTATTTTATTAAATATTTCATATATTTGCGTAGTATGCAATTTTGTTTATATCTCTAATAAAATATTGCAATTTAAAAATATGTTATTTATATTTTTAAAATAATTAAATTGTATTTAATTATTGTACAAAATTATATTTTCATATGATTACTAATAGTTTATTTTTCGAAATAGGTTAGATTTAGGACAAATTTGCAATGTACAAAAAACCTGATCTTATAATTATATAATTTGTATTCATACAATAGCAGTTATAAAAGGTAAAATTATTCACTTCAAATTGTAACTTTGCTAATTTTAACATTTATGTACTATTATGTATATAATCAAAATTTTATTTATATGTATATCACATCGAACGATAATGGTAGATAAAGGTAATGGCAGATGAAAATATGGTTCAGAACGCAGTGCGGCCAAAGGAAAATCAAGGAGGCGATAAAAACGGATGGGAAAATGAAGAAGATGAAGAAAATTGTAATGATGCTGGTAAATAATAATTTTATATAAAAATATACAAGATAGATAAACTGTTTTCTTAGTTTGTCTAGTATTTGGTATATATAGTTTCTTTGCTCATACATATTTACATATTATATTTTTAATAAAATTCTACTTATAGAATGTATAGTTTTATTGATTAAAACATATGTATTCAAATTTTCTGATTTTAGAATTTGAAGCTATAAATGCTCAATTAGATCAGCTTAATTCAGTTTTGGATAACCTCGAACAAAAAAATGACGATATTCGTGCAGAATTGATTCAGTTATTACAATCAAATCGAGAAGCAAGAAAACAATTTCAAGAATTCCAGAATTCCGTGAAATCGGATTTATAATATTTTGTTTCAAATAGGTATAATTATACCCCGAAAATACATATTTATACTCTATTAATAATATATTTCAAATTTTTACAATGTTTTACATTACAATAAATTAACCTTTTTACTGTTTCAGATGATAATATATTGTAAATACATATATTGAATAATAAAACAGTATGACATTATATTTTTTACTGTTTTATAGTACAATGTGGCATTGTCTAAATATTTAAAAATTGGGAACATTCCTGTTAGAATTTGAGTAATATATAAAATCATTCTTGTGTTTCTATATAATAATAAACCAAATATAAAAATATATATATATATATGCGCAAAATATTATTCATGTACATATTGTAGTTTAACTTTATTATATATTTGTCATATTATAATCTAAGTTATCTACAGAAAATATTAGAAGTTTTTTAAAACTTTCTGAATCAAAATCTTGAATTAGGAGTACATTAGGTTCATTTGACAATAAATGATCAAGTACAACCTGACCTCGTGTTCTAGTACCATTTAATTCAATATCAGCATGATATGGCACTATATTTTGAGCAATTTCTGGCTTTAATAATATTGCAGCTAAAATTGCATCACATGTAATATAATTAGGAAATTGTCTTTTTCTTGTCTTTTGATATGCATATTCAATATCATTCATAAGCTGAATGCAAGGTTTATCCATTTTACCTAATACGTCTCTCCGCCATTCCTAAAAAGTATTAAATTAAGTTATTGATATCTATTAGATAGTAGTTTACACAGTACTTAAATCAATATACACACATGTGAAATACAAGATTTTAAACATGTTTCCCATGGTAACAGCCTCAAAGGATTTTTATTATTATTAAATACTATATGTACACTTTCTGGATCCATGTAAAAATTAAATTCTGCTTGAGGTGTAATATTTCCTTGTGCTAATGTATATAATGAAGGTGAATAAAAGTACGAAAACATGATTAATAAAAATAAATAAAGAGAATAAATATCACCTGTTGCATTTCCTCCCATAATGTAAAATTCTTTGACATGGTCTACAAATTGGGGGTACATTTTTATAGCCAATGCTATGTTTGTTAATGGTCCTATACATAAGATATTCACTTCATTGGGATGTTTTGATACAATCTTATTCAATGCATATGCAGCATGTTCGTGTTCTAATTTACTTGTATCTATCTGGGTATTATATACATCTCCAAATCCATCAATGCCATGATAATGATCCTGAACTGCATTTTTAATGCAAACTAACGGTGCGTATGCTCCTTGATAAACTGGTATCTAAAATAATAAAGTATTTAACATACATTTGTTAAAAGCACATAGAATATGTACAAAAAACTAGAACTTACATCTGTTGCCTTACAAACATCTAGAGTTCTAAATACATTTTTTACCACATTGTCTACAGTTGTATTGCCATTGACACAAGTAATCGCTTCAATCTGAATTTTCTTCTGTTTATGAGCAGCAATTAATATTATTAATGCTAGTGCATCATCTATACCAGCATCACAATCAATGATAACTTTGGTTTCTGCCATCTTAATTGAAAAATATTTTACTTTTTATTTTATAATATAAAGAACTTACTGGTTTACTACTTTATGGTTTACAGATATTTTACTTGTTATGATGAAAATAAAAATTCAAAACAAATTGAATTATTATGTACAAGTGTTAAATATTTTAATTTCTTATTGTAGGTGTTTGTAACAAACATTAATTTTAATCTCATTAAGCACACTTTAAGATTTGATTTAGTTTAACTCCAGATGTATGTATTTATAGATTTATGTATACATATATATATATATATATATTATATATATATATATATATATATTACATATAAGGTACTATATAGGTAGGTGAATTTAAAATATAAGTGCAGACAAAATCGATTTTAGCCATTATATAGGTTTTTAAATTGTACACTATATCGATTAAATTGTATTAATAAAATATTAATAATAATATTTCTTACATTTTCCTAAATTATTATTACCTTATCTACTGCTAATCATAGTTTGAATTTCGAAGATAGTACATTAGGCTATGGTAGATGGCGTAATTTTGAACCAAAAAGATATTGGAATAACAGGGCGACGAAAGGACCTAAACGAATTATAAACGGTAGTTATAATCTTGATTTTTTCCATCACAATGAAGTAATTACGAAAGAATTGACAAAATAATATCATAATATATACCATATTTTCATGTTTTAAATTGCAAATAAAATATTAAAATGGATGAGGCAAAGTTTCTAAAACGGTAAGTCACATCACATCAATATACTATGAATTATACATTATATAGTTGTTACATGAATTTGAGAAATATACATTTATATTTTATATTTAATATTTTATATCTCTTTGAATTAATACATAGTTTATAACTATATTATATGCATTTTCCAAATTTAGAAAAGTGAGATCTGGCACTTTAGATGTGCATCCAACAGAGAGAGCTTTAGTAGTAAATTATGATGTTGAAGCATTAATCTTGGGTGAATTAGGAGATCCTATGTTAGGAGATCGTAAAGTAAGTTTTAAATAATTTATTTCTATTTTGATTGTAAAGATTGGGAAGATTAGAATGATTATGTGATTATAAATTACAATACATTTACAGGAATGTCAAAAAATAATTCGACTAAAAAGTTTAAATTCAGACACAAATGTATCACTTTTAGCTAAAGAAGTAATTGAAAAATGTTCTTTGATACATGAATCGAAGCTTCATGAAGTAGAACAATTAATTTACTATCTTCAAAATCGTAAAACAAATGATACTATAAGTAAGTTTGCATATGCATAAGAAATTGTTTTTAATGATATTTCCCATTTCTTTTATTATATATTTATTTTATGGTAGACAGTGATAATAATTCTCAACTATCAAGACCAACATCATCAAATTCAGTATCTACAGATAATGGTGAAACAGAACGAGCAATCATTAGCAACGTTGATAATTATATTGAATTATTATATGAAGAAATACCAGGAAAAATCAAAGGTTCATCACTAATTCTACAGTTAGCAAGAGTACCTGATAATCTTCATGAATTAACAAAAAATGGTATTAGATATTATATAATAGTTATTAACTTACATTCATCTGCTGTTCTGATTACAAATAATTAATATCAATTTTTATAGAATCTTTGTTAAGTGCTTTAGCTAGAGTTCTAAGAGAAGATTGGAGAAGGAGCATAGAATTATCTACAAATATTGTATACATTTTCTTCTGTTTTTCAACATATAGTCAATTTCATAATATTGTTCTTGAATACAGGGTAAGTACTGTAAGAATAAAGTAGAATGGGAAAAGATAAGAATATATTTAACAATTAATAATTCATATTTAGATTGGATCATTGTGTATGGATATAATTGACTTTGAATTACGTCGATATGATCAATGGAAAGAGGATATGGAAAAACGTAGGCGACATTTCGAAAATACTACAGGATTGACATTTTTTTCAACTGGAAATGATAATTGTGACAAGAAAACAAAAGTCGTTGATGATATTTGGAATACAGATGGTCCTTTAGATTATGAAATTAAAAAACGATCTAATGAAGTAACTGTTACTGTAACTGAAAATGATATAAAGAAATTAAAAGAAGAACTTGAGAAAAGTCGTAAAAAATTCAAAAATTTAATAAAAAAGCAGGAACAACTATTACGAGGTTGGTACATAATTTCATATTTTGTTAATATTAATACTCTTTAAATATTACATATATACCTATTTTACAGTTGCATTTTATTTGTTATTAAATATTGCTGAAAATATGGAAGTTGAAAGAAAAATGCGCAAAAAGAATGTAATTGGTATGCTCATCAAAACATTAGATAGGACAAATATAGATCTGTTAATACTTGTTATAGCATTTCTAAAAAAGTTATCTATATTTCGCGAGAATAAGGATCTTATGGTAACATTTTAAATTGGACATTCACATAGTAGTGGTATATATTTATTTATTTATAACTATTTTTTTAGGCAGAGAAAAATATTATCGAAAAGATTCCAAGACTTCTTCAAAGCAATAATGCAGATCTTGTTCTAAGTACTTTAAAATTATTATTCAATCTTTCCTTTGATGCAAAACTCAGAGCAAAAATGATAAGAGTGGGTATATTACCAAAGTTAATTAAACTACTTGGTCAAAGTGACATTAAAAATAAAACGACAATTTTGGGTTTATTATATCATGCCAGTATGGATGATAAAGTAAAAGCTATGTTTACAAATACTGAATGTATCCAAATGGTAAGTAATAAAGTATTTTAGTATAACTATAAATAACGTTTATGATTCATATAAAATATATTATATTTAAACGTTTTTAAGATCACAAATATGATCCTAAATTCTGAAGATGATCAACCAAAGCTAGAATTAATAGCACTTGGTATAAATCTAGCAATTAACGGCAAAAACGCGCAACTTATGGTAGAAAACAATCGTTTACAAGGTCTCATAAAAAAAGCATTTCGGACTCAAGATCCTTTAATAATGAAAATGATTCGAAATATTTCTCAACATGATTCAACAAAAGAGAACTTTGTTGTAAGTAATTAAATTATTGTATGAAACAATTGTTTTTAATAAAAATATTTAAAAATTACCTTTAATTACTGCTAGGAATTTGTGGGTGATTTTGCTATGGCCTTAAATCAGTCAGATTCTCAAGATTTTGTGCTTGAAGTTATAGGTGTATTAGGAAATTTAGAACTACCTGATTTGGATTATTCGCAAATACTTCATCGATGTGATTTGATACCATGGATACGCAATAATCTTGTTCCAGGTTCAACATTCATATCAAATTATATAAACACCTTATTTTTAAATATTGATTTTTTAAATATTTTATATTTCATTTATACGCATTTGGTTTTATCCAGGTAAAGCTCCAGACGATTTAGTACTTGAAATTGTAATATTTTTGGGTACTGCTGCATTTGATGAAGATTGTGCACGTTTACTGTGCAAAGCCGATATATTGCTATCTCTTATTGAGCTTCTTAAAGGTTTGTATATTATTACAAATATATATAAACAATAATATTATTTTAATAAAAATAATTTTTTTTTTAGCAAAACAAGAGGATGATGAAATGGTTTTACAAATAATTTATGTTTTTTATCAAATATCTAAACATGATTCAACAAGGGATTATTTAATACGCGAGACTGGTAATGGTAATAATCAAAATTCCTGCTTTGTTATCAAAACAGAGCATTGGTAAAACCTATATAAAAATAGAAAATTTGACATGTTTCTTATTGCTGAAATATTTTTGTTACTTGCAGAAGCACCTGGATATTTAATAGATCTTATGCATGATAAAAATCCAGCAATTAGGAAAGTATGTGATGCGTGTTTAGATGTTATTGCGGTAAGTAGATTTGTAAAACAGTTTTACATATACTGAGTAATATTATTTTAGAACAATAAATAAATTTGTATCATGAACTTCTAGATGTGTGATAAAAATTGGGCAGCTCGCATAACAGTAGAAAAGTTCAGATCACATAATCAACAATGGTTGGAAATGGTAGAATCTATAACAAATGATAGTAGCAATCACTTATTACCAGAAGAAGACGACAGTCTTTCTCCATTTATGAATGGTGATCTCTTAAAGCATACAATGCTCTTTCCATCGGGTAAATGATTTTTATATTTTATTTGATGAAATAAATGTTGTGTTATTGAATCAATGTTATACATTTAACAGGTAATGTAGCATCATTTAATACAGATGATCGATTTTCAATTATGAAAAATTCATCAGAGTCATCTGAAAATCAAAGTCGTCCAGTTAGTAGGTAAGCTACATATATGTATAAATCCATTCAAAATCCAAAATTATTAAGTATAATAACATCACATACTTTTTTAATATTCATATTTTAGGTATAAAGATTTTGATGAACTAGGTGAACTTATGGCACGTTCTAAGTCTCGTATGTCCGTTAGTTCTGGTATGGACGATCTTTATTACAATTCTAAAGTCAAATTTCCTGAATCAGACGGTTCACATGTACTAATATAGAAGGTCAATATTATATAAAATTATACGTTAATAATGTAATAGTTACTTTGTTTGATTACGTACATTTTAATGAATTTAATGGAACTAATTTTAATTATTATGATAATTAAGGCATAATTAACTCTTCTCATTTTAGGTGATGCACTATGCACGATTGAAGCAACAAAATTAACATCTGTAGCAACTTTTAAATAGTTTATTATATACGTATTTATTCATGGACGAATCTTAAAAAGCTTTAAAAACTGTGTACGTGATAAATTATTTTGATCTCATAATGTAATATTTTATTTTTAAAAAATTTTATTTTTTATAAATTAATTTAATTTATGAATGAAAATATTTAGTTCAGACTGATTTCTAGCTTTGTATCTTTATAAAATAATTGATACAATTAATGTGATAATTTTGTTCACTATATATTTTAGCATGTGCAATATTATAATGCTATTATGCTACAAATGAAAAAATAGTTTTAGTAATAATACGGTACTACACATATGCTTCTGTTGCATAACATTTAATAGCAAAAAATTGATAGGCAGCAGTAAAAGAAACAAAAAATTGTAAAACCCCATAGCCCGAGTTAATAATTTATAAAAATCTATTTTATATCAAGACAGTATATAAAATTGTATTCTTTACTTAACTATCAGATACACATTCCTTTATTTTAAATATTGAAAATTTAGATATTGAACTATTGGTGTAAAACAATGTTATATGTGTTAAAAAGTAGTCTTACTCCCAAACATTTATTATTCTATATATCATAATAAGTGGAAGTATGGATTACCAATAATATATTTTAATTCTTCTTCTTACAAAGAAATACTTGTCATCAATTACAATAAAATTTACAATTATTGAAAGATCCTTGGTTTATTATTTGAGCTTAAACTTTTGCGTATAATAGAATGAGCACCTGGCCTAAATACAATAGTGTAGCTATTGTCACCATCTGTATAAAATGTATGCTCTTTTAAATCCCAACTAACAGGGCTATCTAAAAATCCTTGGACATGTAAAGCAACCCAAGGTAAACTGTTCTTCATTGATACATATTCTTCCACAATGCTGTAGAAAGTTTTAATTTGTTTTGTTGTGAAGAAACCAGTCCATTGTAAATACCATACTTGACCAACATTTATAACTGACAATGGATATTTATATGTGTTTACATAATCATTCTCTATATTACTCCCTCTGAAAAAATCAATTTATTATTCTAAAAATTAAATCCGTTTGAACATTTGTTTAAAACTTATTATACATACAAGTTACCACAGATACTAAAAATTCCAAGCCATTCAAAAAATTTGTCATTATCAAATTCATTCGAAATTATCGGTATTGGTAAAGAGTATTCAATTCTTTGTAAAAACGTTTGCTGACAAAGAGATACACTGTATTTGCGTTTATGGAACCATGCTGCCACAGATGAAGGGCACAAATTTTCATCTGAAAATATAAAAATAAAATAAATAGAATAAAAATGTATCATAAAAATATGTAAAGTTTAAAGATAATAAAAGATCTACCTGGTGGATTCCATGACACAATAACATCAAATTTTGTATTAAAACGCTCCTGTAGTGATGTTTGAACATGTTCATAATTCTTCTTACCAGGTGTAAAATTTTCAGACTTCAAGTCAATAGTTACAACTTTTGATTCACGTTACCGATAAAAAAAAGATAAAGAAAGATATGTACAATGCATGTTAATGACTCAAAAACATAATCTAAATTAGTAAACTCTTAGAAGCTTTAAACGCTATTTGTATTTTAGTAAAAACAAAAGAAATTTACATATATAGATACTTTTATTTTTTTATGATTTTTTATACTTTTAAATATTGTATACAAATAGTCATATATTATTTTCGTTATTATATATAACTTTGTTTCATTCAGTTACATAATATATATATATATTTTTTTTTTCTTGAGTCATTTATAAATATCTAGTTAAGTTTAACATTGTATTATGCAAAAGATAAGCTTGGACTTGTGTCCAAATTAATATTAGTATTTTTTAACTCTTCTCTAAACATATCTAATTCTGTGGGAGATATTCCTTGCCAATTTTCTAATTCTGATAGACGATATAAATTATCACAAGAATGCATTAATAATTGTATAGTTTTCATTGATAAATCATGACTATACAATATTTTGAGCTCTTCTAATTTATGCATTGGATTTTCTGAAAATATTCTTCTTATTGTTTCATCTCCAATACCAGTTGATGAACCCAATTGAATAAATTTAATATTTTTACAATGAGAGAGTAAAAACTCTAGATGCATGTTTGCACATTCTACTACACATTTGATTCTTTCTAAATACTGAAATGGCGGGATTGCAAACTTTCTTGGATAAATTGGTGCTTGTTCTAAGAATTCACAGTTGTAAAAAACTAGACTGTTTATATTTGGGCAATATTGACTTATAGATATAAGTGCATTTAAGTCAATTCCATCTACATGTTCCAAATGTAAATTTGTAATTGTGCAACCTTTTATTTCTAATAGTTTTTTTATTCCATGGGCATAAAAATCACAAGATAGAAGTTTTAATTCTGTTAAATAATTAAGTGCAGCTAAAATTGTAAGATCCATAATTTTTTCATCACGTAATATACAAAGACTTGTAATATATGGGCACATATCAATTAAAAGATATAAATGTTCCACATTGAAATTTCGGCTCTCAAATGTTTTTATATGAAAAGAATTTGTATTGTTAATATTTTTCTGATGAATATGCTCTAAAACATATCCAAATTCATCACATCTACCAATATCTTCTATATTTAAGTGTTCTAGAAAGAGAGTTGCATAACCAGGTACAGTCACAGAAGTTTTACATAACTTAATTTTTTTTAAATATTTGCATGATAGTAAAGGACCAACACTCCGATCTGTTACAGATCTAGATGCAGTTACATCTAATTGCTGCAGCTTTTTACAGTTTTGAGCTAGAGCTGCTATAATACTATCTGTGCAATCAAAGCATAAAATAAAACATATTAAATTTGGCATAGCAGTTACGCCACTAATAATAATTTTTTCAATATCAGATGTTCTCCAACCAGCTGATCCTGAGCCTAAATCCAAAACTTCAAGTCCAACCATATCAGGTAATTTATTATAAAGAATATGACGCATAATTTTAGGCCAAGCAGAAAATTCAATTCTTTTTAAATGTGTATCTACAACCACTTCTGTTAAATGAAGAGCAACTGTTATTTCTGACAAAAAAGTTGCAGTTAAAGCATATTCATTATATGAACCCCTAGTTTCTTTGACTAGATTAACAATTGCAGCTAATACTGTTCTAGACATTTTATCATATAGATGTCTAGGTACATTGTAACTTAGTAAATGTTTCATAAATTTCAACATTGAATGTAACTTAGCATATCCATATTCTGGATTTGTCTTAGAAATCACACAAATATGTTTTGTCAAGTATCTACCAAAAACAGTTACAAATTCTCCAATAGAGTATAGTGCTAGATCTACTAGCTTATGTACCTGGTGCTTTCTTGGCATTTTGAATTCTATTACTTTTCTTCCTAGAACTTACCATAACGTGTCTGCACTTTACGATCAAAGAAGGAAGCTTTGCCTTCTAAACCAAGCTTTTGAAAATCTTCTGTTAATAAAGATAATATTAAATGCCCAGTTGGTGTAACAGCAACTGAATTGTCTACATCTATTCTATTTCCTATTGTTAAAAGTGTCAACTCTCCTGGAAGCATTTATAAGAATATATGAAATATAATAAAACATTTTATTATTTCAATTATATTTTCAATAAAATTTTTGTACAAAAAATAAAGATCAATTGACAAACATTGAAAAACGTTAATGGAAATTATTTAATTGATTACCTTTCTTAACGAATGCTTCGATGAATTCTTTGTTTATTAATTCAAATACATTCAGCCCATTAATTCGATAATAATCGCTGTCTTCCGAAAGACAAGTTCGCAATTCATCCGGAATTCTAGCTGCATCAGGAAGTATTAAAGATATCTGGCAAAAATCCAACAGTAATTGCGAATTATGTAAAGATTTCTTAAAGCATCATTTTTATGAAATTTGAAATTAATATTGATTACAATTCGTTTTTTACATACAGAATGGTTAAAATAATGTAATTTGACTACATCTGGCACATCAGTTTTCTTGTAATTTCTTTTTTCGGTAGAAAAATGATGTTGAGGTGGCTTAAAGTTCCATACTTCTGGACTAAGCATTTTTAATGCACGTTGAATGGCACGCTAGAATTACAGGAATTGCCCGTGGCGCTAAAGTGCGATTTCGCGCAATTCACTTATTTTTTGCGATTATCAATTATCTCATACTGTTTCTTCGCGTTGCTAAATAATTGTTCCACGTTGTTACGTTCCGGGACCTACCGTAAACCATAATCCATCTTTCGGTCAAGATGGTCGCCATCTGTATAACCATGAGTATTATTCGGACCCGTAATAATTCTGAAGAACCGTTACAAGATTTAGCATTTGTTGCTTTACAGTTAAGGCCCTTAATTATCATCAAACATCTTTAAAGTCGAAACGTTCCTTAGGGTTATTATTCATTAAGGTAAAACACAGAAAAAGAGGGCTTTTTCCATGTTCAACAGCCACTGGTGGGGGCGCATATAATGGAACTATATTTCATGTATAAAGAAAACTATTTTTATATGTTTCATACTGCATTAATTTCGTCACACCATTGTAGTAACAGTGGTAATAATAAAAAATTTATAACTATTGACATTTGTTCAAATTATGTATTTCTACTAATCTTGACCCCCTGGTCACCAGTATCCCCCGTGACATTCAACGGGTTAAAGAGTCAAATAAAATTATTTATTTTATTTTAGATATAAATATTCTTACTGTTAAAATGTTTATGCGCAAATACTATATAAGCAGCCATCATGCATTGCTATCTTTTAAAATGAGTATACGTGTTTTTGTTACTTTATGTCTATATTTTGTTTATTATTAATTTAATTCTTCTTTTATATTATTATAAGAAAGCTAAATATGTGCCTCGGTAGCGCAGTAGGCAGCGCGTAAGTCTCATAATCTTAAGGTCGTGAGTTCGATCCTCACCCGGGGCAATTTTTTTCCATATTTGTACGAATAGTAAATATTTTGAGTAAAATTGAAAGTACTTAATTTTTATTAATTGTAGTTAATAACTTATTCATTTATTTATTTATTTAAAGTATTTCTATAATATTAGAATAAAAATTATAGGTAAATTAATTTATATATTCAAAAAGGTTTTTTTTTGTATAATATAATTTTAAAAATGTATAAATACAAAGATAAAAATATAATGATTATTTTTTTCTTCTTCTGACTTCATTCGGATTTTTTTGCATCCAATATTTGAAAGGACCTTTCGCTCCTATGCCCAACATAGCTGATTTAGAATGTACATCGCGCATAATAAACGGAGAATATTCAGCTATACAATCATTTTCTAAAGGATTATTTTTTGTACGTGCTAGTCTTGATGGTCTTTGATGAGGTAATGGTTGATCTTCACAAAGAATAGGATTGTTTGCATGTTTTCCACCTTTCGGGAGCGGCAAAGAAAACTGAAATTCATAAAACGCTTACATCATTATTATTATTACTATTATTATTCTAAGAATATTAATATTAGCATATGTATTAATAACAATAAAAAAATATGAAATTCATACTCTTTTTCCTTTCTTTGAAATTGGCTTCCGGAAATTGATATGAACTTTTGGTTTTCCTTCATCATTTAATGTAACTGCAACTCTTTTCAATGTCTTATTACCACAACTAGGACAGAAAACTTTTGTCATGATACTAGTAGTTTTATAACACGCGTAACATCTAAAAATGTACGTCCGCATTTGTTTAATTATTCTTCCATCTAATGAAATCACATTTAATCCTATTTGTTTTAAAACATTTTGCATAGCAAAGTCCGTTGTTAAACATGCAACAGTTACAGATTTTTGTTCAAGAAAGTCTGAATCAAGTTCTTTCTTTATATTACGAATGTTTCCTGAAATAAAGGACACTTTTTATTCATACAGATAGTTATATGAAATATTGAAAAATCTTACCAGGTGTAATCCAACCGCTATCATCATCATTATCATTGCCATCTACATCATCATATTCATAATTATTATCATTGTTATCATCACTTTTGCCATCTTCATATTCACTATGCTGATCTGTATCATCATAGTTTTCCTTAATTGGAACAAGAATATTATCAATATTATGTTCAATATTATTTCTATCTTGAACTATAAAATTTGTTGATTCACAAGTTAATTTTGAAAATATTGTAGATAAATCTTCTGTTCTGTCTTGATCTACTTCAAAATCTGCTGTTTCATAATTGGATTCACAAGCATTATATTCCTTATAGTCTGATTCCGATTCTTCTTCTGTTTTTTCATAACTCATATTCTTTATGCTATTTTCCATATTTGTTTCTATCTCATTCTTCTTATTATTTACTATACATTTTTCTTGTTTTGACTCCTCATCATTATATTCTTTTGTATTATCTTCAACAACATCTTTCTGTACATTAAAAGTATGTAATTATTATATTAATCATTCAATAAATTACTATATTAATTTAAATGAAAAAACATTTACATTTTTCTCTGGCATATAAAAGCCAGCTAAGGGTGTACGAAGATCTTCAGTTTTCTCGACATTGGAATCTAGAGTCTGTGCTATCGTTGGTTTACTTCTTAAATGATCAGTTCCTATTTTTTCTTTTTCCAGCTGATATGTTAATGCAATTACTTTTATATCAGTAGCTGATAAACTAGTGTAATCACCAGTCTTTTTAGCAAATTCTGTCACTATAAATATGAAATAAAAATTAGTATATATTAAATTTACAATTTAATGTGTTAAGACATTACTGGACAAAAATTAAATCTTTTTACCAAATTTAATGTTTTCAGAATATGCATTTTGTATTTTTAAATCATATGGTAAGACGACAAGTCTTCTTAATTGTCTTTTACTTGTAACCTCATTTACTACATCTTGCTCTGTTATTATATTTACACCAACATCCTGAAATTCATATATCTTTATTATTATATTACTAATAGTCGTATAATATTGAAAGATTATATAAAATCAATATTGACAAATATAATTAACATATAATTAATATAAATGTTACTAATGAAATTATATTTGAAAAATAAGTAAATCATATCGAGACATTACACTGATATAAGGAAAACTTCACCTGTAAGGATGCATTTCGGATAAAAGCACTTGTATCAACAACTAAGTATTGCACTTTCTGTGTTGCATTCATATTTAACAATTTTTATAATATAAATCTTTCATAAGTATATATCCACGTGTTTTATAGAAGTTTAGCACTTATTAAGGTTAGTGCACGTTTCTATGAATACTATATAAGGGTGTATGTTGAGCATGCGAATACACTATATTATTATACATAGTTATATTCTAAACTATATGAATTAATCTTATTTATTTATAAATCATAATTAGCAAATGTGGAAAAGAAGATCGTTTGCTAAAAAATTGTAGAAAAGGATACCATTTGTTTAAATATCAAACAAATGTAGCATATTTTTTTCATGTAAACAATCCCTAAAACCATGTTAGTAGTGCCTGATTGCTTAATCATATGATTAAAGATAAACAAAGTATATTATCAGATATTTTGTTGTCATCTATTTTAAATGTCTACAATTGTTCTTAAACAATGTTAATAATTGTTCTTCTTTGAATATTTAAACATTAAATTTTATATAAAACTTTAAAATAACAGTTATATTACTTACCAACTACATACTGAATAAAATCTATATCTATTGTTGTTATATTCCCTAATATTACTACAAAATTTGTTATACTTAAGTTAATGAAACTATATAAAGAAATATTCTTTAAAGGAATGTGAAATTAAATTATATAAAAATGTTGAGATGATCATTTGATACTTCTAAATTATTGACAAAAACATTAAGCAGTGACCAAAAAGTTTTTCAATTGACAAAGGGGATTCCTCTAACCAGTATGAAAATGGAACAAGAGTACATATGTCTACGTAAAGAATTCTTATCAGCTGCTGAAGGTCATGTTAATAAAATTGCATTAAATATACTTAAGGAATACTATAAGCAATCTGTAGATTCAAACCGCAAACTGAGTCAGATTAAAGATTTATCAACATTATTGGACACATTGGAAAAACGTGATGTTCTAAGTTATTATAATGTGGAACCACTTCTATATATATCAAATAATTTTTTAAATGATTTTCAAATACAAAGCAAATTAAAGAATTATCAAATTTATATTCAAAACACGCAATATCCTTTATCACGTAATATGTATCAGGAATCAAATGGTAAGTTAGTTTTAACATTTATAGTTTGTTTTAGTCCAGTTTCTGCATTTTTGTCTGGGTATAATACACTTTTAATTATGCTAAATAACTTTTGCAATACATAACAGAGAATAAAGATGAAGATAAATGTAAAATATCATATGTAACTGAAAACAGATCATCACAAATAAAAGTATTTGATGATGTGGAAAATCAATCAATATTACAGTACAAAGATCTTAGAAGCAGTCATCCTACACAGGAAGCTATGTTACAACAAATGAGTAAGAATAATTTATTTTTCTCAATACATATATTTTTATTTATCCATAAAATTAATGTAAAAAATATTTTTTAAGTACTATCACGCATAAGTGAAAGAATTGGTCGCTCTTGGAGAGATACCCTCAGATATTTACAAGTTCCTGAATACCAAATTGATATAATTCAACACAAACATCCTTTTCACTTGAAAGAACAGAGTTACGAAGTACGGTATAATTATAATATGGATTTATTTCACATAAAATTCTTTACATAAAAGTAACATAAATAATTTTTAGGCTTTGAAATTATATATGACTCAGTATAGTAACAATAATTGGAAAATAAATTTAATACATGCTCTAGAGAAAGCAAGACGCAGGGATCTGAAGGAAGTTGTTGAGAAACTAATATTAGAATCGAATAATTAATAATTTAAAGGAAATTGAAAATAAAAAAAATAACATGCATAAAAAGTAATTTATGTTTTTGATATATTTGTAAGAAAAATTTGGACATAATGATTTTTCAAATAATTAAGAGAATATTATTAAATATTACTATGCTATCTTAAAGTGAGATAGGTTGCTGTATTTTGGATCACCACTTACAAAAGGCAACCTAGTATGTAGGTTTTTTCAAAAATCTTATTACAGCAGTCTTTGTTGTTCATATAAGTAACATTGAAGAAGATGTACATAGAAAAACTATTCAATCAAATGTTAGGATATTAACTATAATTGATGTATGCTATATCTTAAAAAATACAGCAGCCCATATATTTTTTATAATCTATTTTTAAATTATACATTATACTGATATAAATTTTATATCAATAATATACATCTATCCCAATATACATATTTATTAGCTATTGATCAGAGATTTTACTAAGAAAATATTTAGTTATGATAAAAATGTAGATTTTAAACATTCTTCATTAAATTTTTCTTTTATTTATTTGGTTTAGTAATCTAAATTTTGCATAATATCCATATTAATAATATATGTGTAATGTTATTTGAGAAAATTTTAATGAATAGTGATAATAACATGATATTAATAGGATTTAAACAACATAGGCATTTTTTGTTTGACTCCCTACTTTAACTATAACATCTTTATGTATTTGATAGCCTATAGTAACTTTTGATGCAATTTTTAATCTTTCTCTTAATTTGCGTCTGTAAAGAGAAATGAAGTAATTAGATTTTGTACATATTGTTATAATACATTGTTACATTTATATTATGGTATATGTTATACATATACAGTACAAATATATATTATTTACCCAATTTCTATAACGCTATCTTCATTATTGGCATTTGCAGTCCATACACCAATTTTATCTCCTTTTGGCCTTACGTTTACAACAGCCCCACAAATATCATCTGAATATCCATTAAACGCTTCACCAATCATACATAAAAGTGTTTCTAGCCAAAAGTGATCTAGATCTGTATTTCTTTGCTTTTTATCCAAATTTATAAGCCATCTTCCACCACATTTATTAGCATCATCTTCCCACATGGGTCTGATTCCTTGTTTGAACATACTATAGTCACAACCTTGTCTTAATTCTGATGCTGCCTTTATATGATTGTATAAACTGTTGTTAAAATATAAGTATTATTAATTTAAAAATATATATAAGAATAATAAATAATCAAGTATTACTGGATTGTGATACCAAATTTACCTCCAAAAATCTTCAGCTGTATCAAAGCTTGTAATTTTTCTTTGACTTTCTTCCCATGATTTATTTCTGTCTGGTTCATAATACCAAAGAGTCCATGTATGTTGAAGTGGATGTTTAATTAAAACCTCCGGCGGGAATTCATCGAAGTTTACAACTTCTGGTTCCTTCCTCTCGACTTCCTGCAAATAATTACAAATCATAATTTCAAATTATCTAGTTTTCTAGCTAATTTTACTTCCTAATACTTTTTGTATCGATTTCTTTTATTTTATATAATGTAAAATACTAAGGATTGAATTCCATGTAGCATACGAATGAAATTAATTAAAATAATATTAAAAATTGATTTTAATATCAGTAATACAATATGTCTTTTTTAAGCTCGTTAGACAGACAGTTTTCACCATGCTTAGGAGCAGATGGGAGGGGTAAGAGTAAGAGGCAATGAAGTGACCACGCTGTCACAAAAAAAATATTTAAATTTTTTCCCCAGCGTATGAATCGTAAATACACTCGAAAGTATTATCGTGTTATTTTTACAATGTACGTAATATTGCAAAAATGTTGGGGAAAATACCTCAATTTCTTCTGTATTACTAGTAGCCATGTCACACAAACTACATGCACAATATGCTCGCTCGGTGAACTAACAGCAAGGGCATCTGTCGGCAAAATTTTTACACGAAATTTCCTTTCCCTAAGATAGAAACGTGAAATTGCATCGGCGCATCGGAGGACTGCCGCAATAAAATTTAAATAAGGTGATTAGGTGAAGAATGAAACGATCATCAGTACTATTATATTACGATATTATAAAAAAAAAACAATCGAGAAACACGATTCTATATCTAATCTTTTTTTAACACTTTCCTCGTTTTGATGTTGAACCAATATTATTTCAGTATCGCGGGAATTTTTTTTAATGTAATGTATCATTTTATCCGATATAATGACATCGATTGCATTTGTTTCATTCTCTATTTTTTTCTTAATTATGCAATTGTTTTTTTTCCTTTTATGACATTTTAGATTTTCTTCTGTTAAAAGATATCCTAAAAGTATGTCAGAAATACATTTCAGTAAATCTATGATTGATTTATAACATTGCGATTTTTGTTACAAAGGCATTTTAAATAAAGTATTATATGTAAAGCAAATTATGTATATAATACACCTATAAAAAGCTATATCTAATTTTGTAATATGTACTATAGATATTTAAACAAAATTATACTAAAACAATATAAAAAATATGTACACAGTAGTTCGGAGTAAATTAATATGAACAAAAGCAAAATTTTGTTCAATATATATTCAATACGTTATATATATATGTAGAAAAAGCAGAAATAGATTATTTATTATACCGTAATAATTATAATAAATAATATTGGTTACTCTATTTATTTAACATAAAGAATTTGAAATAAGGGTTGGTATCCCTGAGATGCACTTCAATATCCAGTGGCTTGACACTGGCGGTTGTCGTTATGTCGTACAATGTATTTACATTATAATTTAGGGAACGACATTTTTTCTCAAGATTATCAACAGTTCTATCTTCAGTATGAAACGCTCGGTAATAATTTATTTTTCTATTTCTCGTAATTTTACAGCAATGATAATATTAATAATCTATATTTACTTCATAAATAGTATTTTTAAGTAAGGTTAATTTGACAGCGGTTTTATAGAATATTTTCATGTATTTAACAAACCGGCCTAATGTTACAGTACCGATAATATTATGATACTAAATTTTTTATAATAACAAAATTTGTATACATCTTCCCATTTTTAATTCATAATTTTTCACTTTTCAGGTAACTGAAGAAAATGGAGAAACAAAGAGATCTTTTGTTAAACAAGAATGTATCAATTTTGGATACGATGGTTCCTATCCTGCTTATACTTCATCATCTTCATCCCCTTCAACTGTCACACAACCTTTACCAGGACAACCACCATTACCTCCCATGCCTCCTCCTTCTAGTGGAGTTCCACCACCTCCACATGTATTTGGACCAGTGCCTTCTCAAGTTACACCTATACAGGCATGGACACATCCTCCTGCACCATGGCAATGGATAACACCTCAAACATCTCCTTTACCCCCTCCACCCCCACGTGATATGACTGCAAATTCATTTCAAAGAGAAATGCCTCTCAGAGGTAATTACATGAGACGAGAAAGGTTTACACACAATAAAAGTAATATGTATGTTCAAAGAAATAATTTTCATCGTAAAAATAGAAGACTTCCACGTTTTGGACAAACTCAGGGTCAGTTTGATCAAGCAGCATATTTTGGTGCAACATTGAGTAATAACCTTGGTTTGGAATGGCAAAGAAATAATTACACTGCCTCTACAGGTGATACAATTATGAATCACATGCCTCTTCCTAATCATCCTTTGCCTCCTATACCACCAGGGATTTTGACAAATAGACATGGTGAAGAAACTTCAGATCAGGATGCTAAAGTTGTTCTGGTAAGATACAATAAGTTTGATAACAAATGTATTTATTTTACTTAATTATTCATTATTTATTTTAGGAAGAAGTTGTTGTTAAAAAGAATAAACAAAGAAAACCTATGTCCCAAAGTTATCCTAGTCGACCATGGAATAGAGAAGATGCAGAAAGAGCTTTGAAAATTGAAAACGAATATAACAAAACAGTCAAAGCTCAGAGTTTAATAATCAAATTCCCAGACCCTGATTTAAATAAAGATATTGTGAGGGAATTTCATCCTGGTATACAGAATATTCATTTTCAAAGTCCCAGTGGTCCTAGATATTGTTTTATACAGATGGCAGAAAGTGTTGATATTGATGAAGCTATAAAGGAGTTGGAAAAAATACCCTTTGGAGTAGGTCATTTGAAAGTTGAAAGAAAATCCCTAAGGGATGAAGATAATCCCATGCCTGAAGAAATAGATCCATATACATTATACATAGGAAATTTACCAGAATCTGTTAACGTTAATGAAGTAAAAAGTAAGTTTCCAACAGCTGCTCGAGTAGATGTAGGGTATGCACAAAAAATGAGAAATACTCGGTAAGTTATTTATTTCATAAAATATGTAATAATCATATATATCTTTCTATAATATTGTATATATTTTGTTTTGTTCTATAGGTATGCTTTTATAAGGTACAATAGTGTGGATGAATCCATATCTGCTTATAAACAAGCACATGATTTAATGTGGGATACCAGAAGTATTATTGTTAGATTTAGAAGGCAGCGTGGTAATACTTGTCTTCCTGGAGAACCTAAACCTAATGTTAAAAAGGTTAAAGAAGAACCAAATAGTAATTCACAAATAAAGAAAGAACAGAAAGCTAATCACACCGAAAAAAGTGAGGCAAAACTAGAAACTGATGTAGGAAATAGAATACAAGATAATTCTAGTAAAATGCAAAATAAAACGTCATCTCAGGTCCAAGAAAAAAATGCAAATTTGCAATCATCTTCTTCCTCTACACCAACTTCAATTGCATCAGCCAAATCAGCACAACAACAACAACCATGGGTAAATATACTCATATACATTCTGTATATCAAGGAAATGATGAGAAAAAATGAAATAATAATAAAAATAATACCAAAACTAGATAGGGCAGACTAAAAATTAACCTTTCTTTTAGACTAGTCAACCACCTCAAATACCTTCAGCATCGGAAGCTCCTCCACCTTGTTCAACAGAAAGGGAATCGGTTCCAGAAACGATAATGCTTACAGAAATTAAGGAAGAGCCAGCAGATTATGAAGAAATGGAATGTAATATTCGCTCTGATGATGATATAGACGATGATATAGATGATGATGATGATGACGATGAAGAAGAAGAAGAGGAAGAAGAAGAAGACGATTCAGATGATAATGATGATGATAACGAAGACGATTATGAAGATGAGGAGGAAGATATAGATGAAAGTAGAAATTTATCGTTAAATAATAAACGAGAAATTGCAGAAGTTAACGAACCATCTGATGTATGTAAAACATATTTAATCACTAAGTATATCATTTTGGATTAAGCATGTTTATAATAGTTTTTTACGTTTATTGTAATTATAGTATATATTAAAAATATATAATAAATTTTTGAGCGTATATTAATTTTCATGTTTTTTGTTTCAGCATCTTGACCAAATGTTCAGTGAATTAGAGAACATGACTGGTGACATCGGTTTTTAATTCGTTAAACTGAATTCTCATACCGATTAATATTTGATTTAAAAAAGAGGTTGATGTCATGCAGTATGTGTACATAATTCTAGTTCAGAAGTGAGATGAATGTAACGAGTGAGACTGCATTTATTTATGTATAATGTTAGTAACTGAGTTATATTTAAATACTTTTGTACTGATATGTTTTTACCTTATAGATTTTTACGCTTACATTTACTTAGAATATTCTTTATGTAAACAATTGTGAATATTATTAAAATTATTTTCTGTATTTTTAGTTAGATCTATTTTTTCTTGAAAACATTTTTTAACTCTCTAGGATTAGTTAGTATGAACCTTAACATTCTTTAAACTTTATTTTACGAGTACTAAAAACCCTTATAGTTTTAATTAATTTATATTTTTCTTTTCAAACAACTCGTACTAAAAACTAATATTTAGTACATAAACTGGAAATTCTTGTTTTCTTTAATAATTTGCATTGCGATTTCTATAACTGCAACTTATATTTCCAAATCAAAATTTTGATATATAACAAATAAATAACATATAAGGGGAGTGTTTTTTTATGTAAAATAAACAGATTGCAATTTATATTACAGTAGAAGTGTTTTAATAAATTCAAATTAAGTGAAGCAAGTATAAAATAATACTTTGCGAGAGAATCATAATTTGAAAATTAAATGTATTTCCGGTACACACAAGTGCCACCTACTTCCTACCAGTCGACCGGTAAGAAAGCGCGGGTATCGTTGCCGGTGTAGTTACTATTTTAATTGTCGATATTTATTACATTCATCAGTTGTGTGAATTAAAAGTCGAGCAAAATAGCAAAAATGTTTGAGGCACGTTTGGTACAGAGTGCGATTTTGAAGAAGGTGTTAGATGCAATAAAAGATCTTTTAACCGAAGCCACCTTTGAATGTTCTGATTCTGGTATTCAAGTACAAGCTATGGATAATGCTCATGTCTCCTTAGTTTCTCTTAATCTTAGAAGCGATGGCTTTGATAAATATAGATGCGATAGAAATTTATCAATGGGCATGAGTATTGCATGGTAAGATATTAATTTCAATGTAATATTTACAAAGGTTATGGCTTTTCTCTTTTTTCCATAATAAAATAAAGAGTAGATACTTTTAAACAAAAGAAGTACCTGTAATTCCTACCTTTTTGTAAAGACAAAATGTTTTATGTTCGTATATATATAACAAAGTGGAATTACATCAATTTCAAATAGTAAATGTAAATTAATAAAATGGTTTTAGCATGTCCAAAATTCTACGATGTGCTGGTTCTGAAGATACAGTGACATTGCGAGCATTGGATAATCCAGAAAATATTACATTTATATTTGAATCACCAAATAAAGAAAAGCTTGCAGAATATGAAATGAAACTTATAAATATGGATCAGGAACATCTTGGTATTCCTGTAAGATTCCATATACATTAACATATATGAAATTTTTCTTTTAAAGAATAAAATTATAAAATTCATTAATTATCACAGGATACCTCATATTCGTGTGTCGTAAAAATGCCATCTCAAGAATTTTCACGTATCTGTAGAGATTTGAGCCAATTTGGAGAATCCATAACTTTTGCATGTTCTAAGGAGGGTATAAAGTTCAGTGCTTCTGGAGATTATGGACAAGGTATATCATTTTTTTACGTAATAAAACGAAATGGTAGGAAGGATTATACTAACTTATTTTTGTATGTTAATTACATAATACTTACATTAATTATATAAGCATTGCGTGTCTGTAACATCTTGTAGTTAACACTATTCAGAAGTTATATAGCAACTGGCAGAAATTAAATGACCTGGAAAGTATTTGTTTGCTTGACCTTCACTGTTATGAAGAATAGACCATACATGTATTTATGTATATGTCTGCTTATATTTGTACATTTAAAGGAGATAATCCTTCCTGTAGTAAAATTCATTAAAATACAAATGAATTATGAAAAATATATATTGCACAATGTAGAAATAAATCTATACAATGAATATTGTTATAAATTACAGTTGCACTCATGTAAATTATTTTTTTCAGCAACTGTTAAGTTAGCACAAACAGCAGATGCAGATAATGAAGAAGAAGCAGTAGTTGTCAATATGCAAGAACCAGTCAAACTAACATTTTCATGTCGTTACCTTAATTGTTTTATAAAGGCTGGGCCTTTATGTGCACAAGTACAACTATCAATGTCTAATGATGTGCCCCTAGTATGTGAATACAAAATTGGAGATATTGGACATATTAGATATTATTTGGCACCAAAAATTGATGATGATGAAGAAAATTAAATTTTTATACACTTTCAAACTTTTAAACATTTTTTTTAGTGTATAAGTCAATAATATCATAAATATAATGTATTATAGCATTGCTTTAATTTCATGTATTTTGATTTTCTTGTTCATGTATTTATCATATTATTAAAGATTAAGTATATTTCAAGATTTTATTAAAAACAGAATGATAGTATTGCTTAGATAAAAAAAAGATATATTTTGATATTCATTATTGAGGAACGATTAAGGATAATTAAAAATACTTTGAAGGTCATATATTTAAATTTTACATTTAAAAGTCATTTGGCTCGTCACAGTGTTAGCGTAACGTGGAATTGACACTTAGATTCATAATAGAGTGACACAATCATGATTAACATGGTAATGTGGTGTCATTCTTATAAGATTCATATTGTTACCGTTTGATAAACTGTGACAATATTTTGATAATATTGCGTTTTTTTACATGTAAGAAGAACTCAATATATTTCCAAAAAATTTGATAAATTTTGAATTATGTGTTACTTCTTATATCCTAGCCTAATTAAAGTTCAAATTTTTCACTTATTTTTAATTATCTTATTTCTTATACCTTTTGTGTATAAGCTAGTTTAATATAAAAATACATGATTAGTTTACGAGCTGAGGGAATAAGTGGGCTACCGTGGATGGAATAGCCTAGAAGTATACAGTTAAATCTTACATAATTTGGATCTCGTATAGTTACTAAATAATTATATATTAATCAATAGATGTTGATTTATACTATAAATTATTTCACACGCACATACTGCGAAGACTTGTATATCGTTAATCCTTATTCTTACGCATTTAAATGAAACTTTTAATCAAAATAAATATTTTTCACATCCTGTTCTATGTTCAAGAAATGAATTTAAGTAGCAACGAAACATGACACTTTGGCAATAGTAATCAGCCTCTTTGGTTTTAAAGCCCTGGTATTGCTTTTGTGTTTTTAACATAATTGTTTCGCACTTAAAATTAAAGCCATTATTTTTGTACATAATAAAATGATCAAGACGCATTCACGTTAGTAAATTACACTCACGTACAATTATTGAATTTAATGGAAAAAGAGAATACTGAAGTTATTCATTTAAATTGTAATAAAACTAATCAAGCTGTTAATATCTGCTCATTTTCAAAGAAGATGCCACGCGCATCGTAACATTTAATTATTTGGACCAATTTGACATGCTTATGCGAGATTATCCATGCATATACTGTTCTTTCAGTCTATAAATATAATTTTAAAAAGTATGAGATGTCACGTGACATTTACTCTATGAATGAAGTATCAACAAGTAAAAGAACATGTACAATTGAAAAATTATGTAAGGGCTTAAGCATTCGTGTTGCCATTACTCCCATATAAGCTGGGATGTACATACTTGTCATGCAATGTCCTTAAATGCCTTAGTAAATTACTTTTTACGTTAAAGCCTTTTTGACAATAGGAACAAAGAAAAGGCTTTTCCCCTGTATGCGTTCTTTGGTGAATTACCATGGATGCATGGCTTGGAAATTCTTTTTTACAAATGTTGCACAATTTTTGATGACTTTGAAGCTTTCTTTGTTTAGGAGGCGCCGAGTTATTCATCACAGCTAACTGCTCTTCTGTATGTTCTGTCTGTATATGGCGTACCCATTCTTGAGGCGTTATGTACATGTCACCACAAAGATCACATTTTAAAGGTGGAAAATCCTTGCTGTCGTCATCCACCTCGCCCTGTAAAAATAATGCATACAATGATAATTTCATTCAACATCCAAGATATTAAGTGATATTTTGTTGTTCTTACCTTTCTCCTTCTTCTCCTACCTTCGGCTATATCAGCGTGTGTCAATTCAATGTGTCTTACCCAATCCGATGGCTGATGAAATGTTTGACTGCACATGTCGCATGTTAACGGGGTGTATTCTTCCTCCTCATCTGCGCTATGTACGATTTCCTATAATGATTTGTATTATATAATTTTTTTTACTAAAGGAAACTTTTTACACACCTTTTATTCAAGAGAATGTTTTCAAAATGCTACGCACCGGTTTTATATCGATCTCATGATCTATCGTTAATGAATCCGATGGATCATCCATAGCTTCTTCCCAAATTGGTTCATCTTTCACTAAAAGATCCAGGTTCAATTCGGTCTAAAACATGCGATAAAATGAAAATATTTTATTCGATATGATAAATTCTATTAGATGATATCATCTTACGTTTTCACCATCTTCGCTTTTAGATTTGTTAGATTCCACATCGCTGTTAGTAATTCTTCTTTTTTTCCCATTGGTCTCCAGATTTTCGTTATTCTTACTCTGTTCGATATTCTTATTTTCCTCCAAAACTTTCGATTCTGGTTCGCTAATCTTCTCCTCGATTTTCTCAGTACTCTTTCTCTCTGAGGTAGGTTTCTGAACGTCATTTTGCATTGGCGTAGTCTGTTGCGCATTTTCGACAATTTTCTCTGTACTTGGTTGAACCAATTTGATTTTTTGAATTTGACCGGTTAAAGGTGGCTGCTCCCGTTTGTCTCGATCCACCTTCTGGCTATTCGATTGTACATTCTCCTTTTTACTTCCGCTATTGGATCTCCATAAACCGCGTACACGCAGTATATCACCTGCTTTTAATACACCTTCTAATTGATCATTTGTCACGGTAGCTTCACCGCTGTACATGTATTGAATCAGAATTTTTAATGTGCGATATCCAATTTCTGTTGGTAATACCTGCAGTATAATGTTACACTATTGACTTATCTCGTATGATTTATATATTAACAGATCAGTAATGGAATGAGGAAAGATATACGAACCACAATTATTGGAGCGTTCGTATTTGCACCGAAATGACATGTTTGAAAAATGTGACTGAGATACGACGAACAAGCGGCAAGGACAAATCGATGAGCCGCCACGTGCCGGCCACAGGACGTTGCTAACAAGACATCTGCGAAGGATTCTGAATGGAGTAACGTCGCGACAGAGCTGTGCAGATGCGCGCCATAACTGTGCCATTTAAGTTGATAATTCTCTGAAGGAACGATGGCCATGTTTTCTGTATTTTTAACAAACAGAAAAAAAACATTCTGTTACAGATTTTGTTAGTGAACGATATCTATGTAGTAATACATATATTCCATTGTTGTATTTGTTAAGCCTGTTGCGTCGACCGCGTTTCGTTTATATTCGTATAATTCTTGTATCGTGCATTTCTACAAAAGGAATTTATAAAATAATACACAATAAAAGATTGATAGACATTTGAAAATATAAAAAGATAACGATCTGTTTCAACGGAGCTTAATAATTCTAATAATCTCGCAAAAGTACTATTAGATACTAAGAAAAATAGTATCTCGTATATTATTGTTCCTTTAATATTTGCATACCGTTTCAATAGTAAACAAATAATCGTCATTTCATGATGACTATTATCGATTATCTGATTACTAATATTATATTTGAATATAATTGTCGAAGACACTTCGTTTGCAAATTTCTTTTCTTTTTATCGAACTCGGATCGCGGCGTCGAATGTTTTCCAATATATACGTTTCCGTTACTAAAATCACAGAAAAAAACATCACGAGGAAAATTCCTTTGATTACTTATGATGCAGGTTGGCTCGATTTCAATACAATATTAAACAGATTCGAACGGAAAACGGAGCATGGATGATAATGAAATAATTACGCACTCTCTTCGGCACCCCACATTCACACCCTTATCTGAATCCTCGTTAACGTTCGTTCAACGATCGTGTGCACGTTGTACATAATGTCTTTGGAAAAAATAATCTTACGCGGGACGAAACGTCGTTGTCGCACTCGAAAATCAACGATCTTAGATCGTTTCCATAGCGAGGATCATTGATTGCTCAGCGCGTAAACGGTTGCATGATATTGCCGCTCGTCGCACGAACGTCGAACCACAAAGAACTAAAAATCTCGGCTGCGAAACGTTTTACAGCGCGTCGTTACGTTGTCAACGTGGTTACCTGACGACATCGCCCAGAACTTCGCAACGCGTCACTCGGCTTCACCTCTCTCCCGTTTTTCTTATTTTAATTGTAACACGATAATCCTCGAGATCTGCGGCACCACACAGTGTATCTCGCACGCGTCGTTGGTGTTTTGAAAGGCGCTTCGCGCGGATACGGGACACGGGGCAGATATGAGCATCGAACCGCCGCGTAGGGGCCTAAAAATCGATATTTCGGTCTTTGCTCCATCCTCTCCGGCGGTGCAGCCGTGCTCGCTTTCGCGGCTAGGTAGGGTGCCCCCTGTTCATCATCGATTTTCCCGGCTACCAATCGCACGCATCCATTTATCGCATCGATCGCCCGAGCTGATTTCAGCGTTTGCGTCCGTCCGTCCATCCGCCCGCTCCACGATTCAGACCCGTGCACCCCGCCGCACCCGACCCCTTTCCCCACACCCTGCTCCATATCCTATCCTCTGTTCAACCTCCCACCCTGAAACCACCTCGTCAGCTACTACCTTAAGCCGTATAGACGCGACTAAACGCGACCCTTCACGATCCTTTTCGTCAGCGACGCCGGATACCACGATATCACTTGGCTTGCTTCATCCACGACGCCCCAATGTTGACTCCATTGCCTGTTGATATCCCTCTATCCTTCACGTCACTTCTTGCCACTCGATCCTTTTATTATATTCGGTTAATGCTTAATGCTGCGTTGCAACTCAGAGTGCACCGATCACGTTAAAAACGCAAGATCAAAAAAGTCTGTTGTCGCCCCTAGCGATGCGTTGTATATTGATTTTTTCAAATTTGCGTAATGATTTTACGACGCGGCGATAAAACTCTAGAGTTCGGGTGAGTGTAACGTGGAACTAGACGTTCAATGCAAAAACATATCTTCGTTTGTTGAGTTAGATGACCTTTTTTTCTACAAAAAATTTAAATTCAGATGGAGTTTTTGCTCGGATATGACAGTAACAGACATATACGTTATTAAACGGAGCTTACCTATTGTACACTATGTTATTATATTGTTTAACGATCGATTTTTCTTAAAAACGTGGATTGTTATTCAATACTATAGTAATGTAAATATTACCGAATAAAATGCAGCGATGTTCGCTCGAATCTCTTTGTAAATAGTTCGTTAACCTGAAATGCTGGATCTATAGATCTATGAGGCAATATTCCGGGGTTAGTTTATACATATATGCAGTAAAATTTTTAGAATCGCTGCTGCTTTGTTGCTAAACATACCTGAAGATGGCGTTCACAGTAAGATTCTTCGATTTTCAAGATTTCGTTTGAAAGTGTGCATGTATATGTGACAACGTACTGCATTGCGTCGACGACCCATTTTGCAGTAGGAGCGATAAGTTACACACCTTCCTACCATTAAATAATCAATCCCATAGTTCGAGCTACAGTTCTCTATGTGCATAATCAATTTACGTGTACATGGTTATTTCTTCGGTGTATTTCAATCACCATTAGAAACTTATATTATTAGAGTTAAAAATTTATTTTGTATTATTTTGTAGAAGATTTACTCCTTCGTACAAACTCTGGTAATAATATATAGAGTGTTTGAAGTGGTATTGCGATTTTTATGCGTTCTCGCGCTTTCAAAATCGCGATTTTCTTTTATTATCGATTTCTCGCTAAAAGCGTTGCACTTGAAATCGAAATCGGTTTCTGTACTAGGTCACGTGGCAATAAGATCACGTGGCGCTTCTGCATACTCCGTTAGAGGGAAGCACAGATAATCTCAAGCAAGCACGACGGCCAACAATCCTTTCCTGTAAATACATACATACGTTATTGTCATCAAAGTGAGGTCGATTAACTAAAACAATGCCACGGCTTCCAAAAATGTAATGCTCGTCGCGGCATTAAAGGCTATATGGAGAGTGCACAAGTGTTTATATGTCACAGTCAGAAGTGACCTAGTTTACAAATGAATTTTCGCTTCTGAATTTTCTTTGGCTATGACCCTGCAGTGAGTGTTCTTGAAGTCGGTGGTCTCCGTGAGACAGTAGCGATACTGTCTCGAAAGTGAGTTCATGGCTGTATATAGAATGCGGAAGAAAGTAAACGATACTGTTTAATCTGTTTAGAACGAGAATTTTTATGAAATATGAATGTCATTGTGTTTTCTGCGAATGAAACAATTAGGTTACGTTGACAAGAAACACGGTCCTTTATAAGTACTAAACAGCATAATAGCATTTTGTATGTCTATGGTGGGGGTTTTGAGATGTTTTATTTATACAAAATAACAATGTGTGTGAAAGCACACAACATTGATGTTTTAAACTTACACATTTGTGAATAATCTTTATAAAGATTAGATAAAATCAAAAAATCCATATGAATCAGTGCAGTTATCTATAAAATGTGTTACAGTTCATTGAGAAACAGCAGTAGATCAAGATGAAATATGATTGTTCGAACACTCATGTGATGACATTAAATAACCACTACACAATCCTAATGAATTATCTCTTACAAATTGGATGTTACATATTTGTACATACGAGGAGTGCATGAAGCAATTTGCTTACATTTACAAAATGCCGCACATAACACGAAAATGGGAACTTTTCCCAGGCAGAAATCGATTTTGCTGTGATGGCAGAGTAATGATGGCACCACAAACTGGAGTATTTTATGTGACTGTGTGCCTCATTGCTGGAACAAGTGGATTATTTTTTGCTTTTGAGTAAGATTATTATTTTTAAAGTAGAAAACACAAATAAAACGAAATCATATATATCAAAAAATTGTTCTAACAGTTTTATGTATTTTTTTCTAGTTGTCCATTCTTAGCAGTTCATATAACACCTGCTATACCAGTTATTGGTGGTCTGTTATTTATTTTTGTAATGTCTGCTTTGTTTAGAACAAGCTTTAGTGATCCTGGAGTTATTCCAAGAGCAACACTCGATGAAGCTGCCTATATTGAAAAACAAATTGGTACACACAAATATATTTCTTAGGAATAATTTTGATTGGTTTTATGTTTTAATATGTTGTAAAGTTATATTCAAGTTTACATTGATTAATTTTATTACAATTAAAAAATTTGTCTTTTACATATTGGGTAAAGAGGTACCAAACAATGGTAATTCTAAAATGTACAGACCACCACCTAGAACAAAAGAGGTATTAGTCAAAGGGCAACCAGTAAAGTTGAAATATTGTTTTACTTGTAAAATATTCAGACCACCAAGAGCTTCACATTGCAGCTTATGTGACAATTGTGTAGGTATGTATACTTATCATGATTTATTATAAAAATTACTTTTATGAGAATCTAGAAATATGTAATTATATTTTTAGAGAGGTTTGATCATCATTGTCCATGGGTGGGGAATTGTGTTGGCAGAAGAAATTACAGATATTTTTATGCCTTTATTGTGTCCTTGGCATTTCTTTGTGTTTTTATATTTGTATGTGCTGTTACACATTTAGTAATGCGTAAGTGTATTAATTAAAGCAAATGAAAGATAAAAAAAATTAGATGGTTTAATTTTTTATTTATTTAATTGTAGTTACAAAAGACGTTAGACCATTTTTAGATGCAGTAAGGATATCTCCTGGAAGTGTTGTTGTAGCAGTTATATGTTTTTTCTCTGTATGGAGTATTCTCGGTCTCGCTGGTTTTCATACATATTTAACTACTAGCAATCAGACAACTAATGAGGATGTAAGCATTATTAATTTTAGCCAGTTAGCTGCAGAATTTAGTTTTAGAAATCTCTCATGGGATAGATAAATAAAATCAAGCGATGACGAGTATACACTTCAAACGCAGGGCAGATGCTCCTAAAAATATTTCAAAAAAGAAAAATTAAAGAAGAATATAAGAAATTCAGTTGGTCTTCCTATTGTGGTACTTTTCGAAATAGGATATCACACAAAGTAGCACTTTACAAATCGAACGCCAGTACCATGATACGTTACGAATTCCATTTTTTGAACAGACGGCAGGTCTTCAAAGTGGATTTACTTTTGGTAATATAACTGGTAAAAATTAGGGAAATGTTTTTTGATGAGACGTGTAGGTTTTGCAGTTCAACTCGTAGTTGGTCGACCAAGTTTCGAAGTTTGTGTTTGTTGAATTGCATGTTCTTCAATAATTTATTCAACACATTTGATTAAAAAATTTAATCGACTTAGTTTGGCGTTGTTTTTTTTATATAATACGTCTAAATAAAAAAGCACATAATGTCTATAAGATAGAGAAATATTTTCCTTAGTATTTCTATTACATAATATACAATTCGGGAATAACCGATATACCAAAGAAAATAATCTAATTTTTCTGCAATACATAGTAGTTTTACTGGCAATATAAAGTAAACATACCACTAAATGACATTTTTATTTCTTCTTACTAAAATTTGTAGTTTTTATAGTAAATGGTAATTTTTTATTTTACATGACGAGTATACACTAAACGCACCGATGTAAAGTTTTTGTTTGACGTGTATACACGTCAAGCGCTGTTAACTGGTCAATAAATATGTATTTGAAATTATTAAACAATTCTAATATAATTTGAATCATTTTTATAGATAAAGGGGTCATTTTCAATTAAAACAGGACAAGAAAGTTTTAATTTATATAGCCAAGGAAATATATGTGGAAATTGTTTCTATGTATTATGTGGACCAGCACCACCTAGTTTAATTGGTAATTCACTTTTAAATTCGTAGTATTCCCATTTTAATTTTTGGAGATGTTATTTACCTATATCGATTTTTATAGATCGAAGAGGTATAGTAACTCCCGAATATCGTGCAGAGCAAGAAAGAGTTGGTGGTGACAGTGTAATTACTAATAATAAAACATATGGTACAGTGAAAATCGTACAACCACAGGTATTGAAATATTTATTAATTTCCTTGTATTTTATATATATATATATATATATATATATATATATATATATATATATCGTGTTGTATAATATATTATTATTTATATATCGTTTTTCTTTTCTTATCATTGCAGTCTAATGGTACAGCTGTTCAAACAAATCCCAGCCCAGATCTCACAGGTTCCATGAACAATCTCGTTTCTGGTCAGCATTCACCACAAATTGAATCGATAAACGGTGAGTTAAGCCTTCTAAGGCATACCGCTCATTATCCCGAAGATCTTCCAAAATATCCACGTCGATATATTAATGACATTTATGCTCCGGCATATCCTCGGCAACATTGTTTTCAGGAACCTATGAAACATGTAAAGTATGATACAGAAATAACAAACCCAGATTTTCAAAAATATCCATGTAGGCGTGAGGAAAATTTACATAAATATTCTCATAGGTGTAGGGAAGAGTATCATAGATGTTCAGATAATAATTTGATATACGATCAATGTGTCGGTGATCAAAAATATAGTATTGATCTTCAAAAATATCTACAAAGATATTCTGAGGATCCTATACGATATAAAATTGATGACAAAACCATTTACACTGATCTCCAGAAATTTCCACAATGCTATTCTGAAGATCCAATACGAATTTCTCAATCTCAGCATACTCTCAAGTATAATAACTTGAGATGCACTGTTCATGGTTTAAAATATCCAATATCAAAGAACCTCTTGCCAACTGTTGTAATGTCACGAATATTAGGGGCAGGAGGAATGCCAATTATTGGTCAAAATGCAATAGGACTTGCAGTTAACAGATTTGGTTCAGGACCTTTAAATAATACTTTTTCTTATGTAGAAAATTCTTTATGTCCAAATGATAGCACTGAAGAAGATCTTTTAAATCAGAGATTTATCATGAGCTCAATAAGCGATAATGATGATATTTAATGTTCTTTATAAGATAATTTTCTTTCTTTATGTTTCTTAAATAATATTACTCCATCTATTGAAGAAAATTAAATGGCTATAATATATTTGTTAACAAATTTTTTAGTATGTTAGAATCAAAATAATATAAGTTCTAATTCTATCCTTTATTATTAGCAAAAGCTTATACAAATAAAGTTTTGATGTATATATAAATATTAGTGAAAGTAATAATATCTAAAATGACATTTATAATAATAACAAAGGTAATCATTATTATGATGATTGTTCATGTTTTCTCATATTATAACGTATATAGATCTTTATAAACAAAGAACATTCTAGTTGAATTTGATTGTTAACAACAGAGATTTATTTATTTTTTGACTGTTCAATTTGGTATTGGACATATAGATATTTTTTTTAAAAAAAGAGAAAGGAGAAATTAATATTCTTGTTATAATGTTATATATCCTGACTGAAAATGGGACTGAAATATTAGTTTCATTACAACTTTTAATACTTTATAATGATATACTTTTTAAAAATACGCGGATAATTAAAATTATTTGTTTTTACATTATAGAGTATATTATAAACAAATGGTATATGATATATTTAATTCAAAGTCAATTTTACAATGTTAATCTTTAACGTCAAACAAAGATTAATTTGAATATACATATTTGAACCATCATCAAATATATAAGATAAATTTAAGTTTTTTACCGTTTAGCTGCACTCTTTACATGATTCAATAAATTTGTATTTCTTTGTTGTTTAAAAATTACGTCCTGTTATCGAGGGCTCAGAGCATACCGTTTGGTAAGTTAATTTTGCTTTATTCCACTCGTCATTGTGTGTATGTTTAATATGAATGAATTGATATTTATTAATAGTTGTTAATAAACACTTTAAACACAATATATACGCCCCACATTATTGGAGACTAATTTCAAAATGTTATATCAATTTAAGGGTTTATGGATTGTGACTAATTAATTAGTTCTTATTACGGGCACTGGGATTGTGAAAATACAATATGTATATAAGTATATGTATAAATAAATATGCACACAGTTTCACATATATAAGGGATATTTTATAGATTTATGTTCATATGTGTAATATCAAAATTGTTGTATATTATACAGCAATGATCATGTAAGTTATTTATTACTATGATTTTTTGTTTTAATCAATATGTACACATAGGAAAAACATTAATATGTCACCTTACTGCCTGGGATATTTTCTTTATTGCAGTTTAGTTTTTATTTATCTTATTCATTTATGCAGCAAAATTACACAGTCAGTACTGCACTTTTGCAATGAGTTGCATTATATAATTTATGTTGCTAATGAGCGTTTATAACAGCTTATTATTGGATTTCAATGGCAATTATTGAAATTCTAATATTTTTTGTATATTGTATATGACCTGTATATATATTTAAATAATTTTGTACATTTTATTGTTATTAACATTTGTTTTTAGGTAGTACTACAAACAGCGTGAGTCAACTTGTTACCAATGAAGTACCACTAGCATCACTTAATATAGCTCCAATTGATATCGATGAAATCGCTCCGCTGCCTTCCCGTCAAAGTGTTGTGGTTTCATCCACGTTAGATACGTCCTCTATACCTTCGGTAACTGTAACAACACCTTTGTCTGCATCTAGACTTAGATTGTTACAAGATACTACCATGATAGAGTCTGCTTTAGACTTAGATTCGCTGGAAGACGCAAGCGTCGGTAGAGGCAGTCAGGCAGGACTTATAAAAATGGGAGCAGTATAAATAACTGAATCTATTTTATCTAGTTAGATTTTATCTAGTTAGATTATAGATTAAGTTTTTATCTAGTTGGATCATAGACTTTTAAAATTTTCGACGCTTATCGAAGAATAGTGCAGGTCGAAGTTTACCTTTTTCATATTGTACCTGTACGTGTATGTACCATCTTACAAATTTAATAATTATTGTATAGCTTACAATATGTAGATGCACAAAATCCATGCAAGAGTAAAAGAGTAGAATTATTATTTGGTTTATGACGATTTTATTTAAATTTTAATTAATTTAATAAAGGGATAGCTTGCTGATGTAATATATTTGTTTTTGATCTGCACTATTTATTCATTACATTTAGCATTGTTAACTTCATTCCAGCCATTTACATCTTTCTTTTTTCATTATATGAAATTAGTAAATGAAAATATTCCCTACCTACAATATACGTATATCTATATATAAAATGTGGTGATTTAACATATTATGATACTCTTACTGTTATACATAAGCAGATGATATGTGAGTTAAGGAAAATGTACTGCTTAATTATGTCTTAACATAAATTTATATCTATTTTTCTGTTAATATAAACTCCAACTTCTTATTTTTGTCATGCACTGTATTGGAGTAACAAATTTCATTTTTAACTGCAGTAATATGTACATTTTGAAATCTTCATCAAATAAAAATTTATCATTAAATATTGAATTGAAAACAGTGAAAAAAAGTGTGGTAGTTAATATGTGTGCAAATTGTGTTATTAGAAAATGTTTATATGCATTTAAACGAATACTACTAAAAATCAGGAGAACTACAATTCTTAAAAATTGTAATCTTAATTTTATTACAAACTAACTGCTACTAAAAGTATGAAGTATTATTTAATTCTACTTTTCTATATTGGTAAACTTTTTCATAGTTATCCCTTTTATTCAATTTGCTATGTACAGTGTAAAGAGAATTTTGTAAATATAGGAATTTTCATATATATTAGCATAGTTTTGCAAGCATTTGAACAATTTGTTATAAAGCAAAGTGAATTGTACCAAGCATTTTCAAAATAGGAATATCACTGCCTCATTTATAAATAATTTATGCGTCGCCATTGCATGTCATTATTTAATTTGATGTAATCAGAAAATAGAAATTATTTATACAATGAATTAATGAAAAAAGAAACGATTTTACTAGTTGTCATTTTATCTTATACTGATTGCCATTATATTGATTTTGAGAGTATCTTTTTTGTACATATATGCGTGTATAATATCATGTGTATATACTGTGTAGATGTTATTATGATAAGATGATGTACTATAAGTTAAAAATATACCAATATGTTATATCATATTAAACCTACTTCAAAATTCTTTAGCAGGTATAAGATGATGATGATGCACATAGATAATGATTAGTACTCCTCAAAGTGCAGAAATTAAATATTACAGATAATAGGTAAAAGTATCTTTATTCAGTTGTTTTACATCAATTGTATGTATATCTTTACAAAAATATTTAATTATGACACAAAATATTGGAATAAAATTATTGATACAGTGTTATTTTTCGTAGATATTTTCAATTATACATAACTTATAATGTAGGTTAATAATTTAATACTTTTACACAATAATTTGCAGACAACGCGACCGATTGAAGTCTATATGCATAAATATATCATCATCATGTTAAAGCAAATGCTGTTTTTATTTATTATCATTTTCTTTTGTACTCCCAACATCACGATGATTTGTGTTAAAAAAATGTACATATATTATATTTTACATATTATAGTAAAATATAAATTCGTTCTTTTATAAATATTAATAAAGCTTTTGTATTATAATAGCAAGAATTACGATTAAAACTGCAATACTGAAACTTACAATGTATATTTTTGTTTGATAGTTTCCAGATGAATCTGTATTAAGATCAACAGTTTTCACATCAATTTTATTTTGAGAATAGAATTCTGTAGGATCTGTTAAAAAAATTATATGTTAGTACACATACATATATATAAATACATATAATCTTTCAATCAAGCATGTAATACTTACCAGCTTCGAATTCAATGTCTTTTTGAACATTACTTTCCTGAACCTCTAAGTCTAGGAGTTCTTGCAACGATAAAAGAGCTTCTTGAGGCCCCTCACCAGGAAATAGGTAGTCTGACAATGTTACCTTACTTTCAGGCAATGCTATTAATACTCTTCTTGGAGGTTCGTGTAATGTTATATTTTCTGAGAAAGTAATGAAATGAACAATTTTGTATAACTATTTAATTTCTTATATGGTGAAATAGATACCTTCTGGAGATCCATTTTCTTCTTCAATCAAACTATCCCAATGCATTTCTAATCTACTTGCTAATGACCTTATTATGTCTTGCTTTATTGCAGCGTTAGCTTCTTCGACATTTGCTTTTTGATGGACGAAAGTTCTACTTACTAATTGTCCAATCAAACGTATAGATGCATTGCATGGTGTTATCCTCACATCTGAGTTAAGATTCTTTTCATGCTAATAATTCACAAGATAAACTGTTATATTTATTTATATTACTATATATTATTAAAGACAAGTACTTACACATGGAATATATAAATTAATTTGAATTGATCGGTCATTATTATTTTTTTCATTATTTCTACAATGTCTTTCATCTTTCTTGTTTTTACTAATTAGCTCTAATCTATCATCTGGGGATCGAACTTCCCCTTCAATAACAATAAGGGAAGATTCAATGATATCTGACACACTCTTTATAATATCTTGTAGTTGTTTTTTAAGAGTTTCTGGATCTTTATTAGCAGCAATGAGAAATAGACGATCAAAATCAATAAGTGCCTCAAGTTGATGCCATTTGGTTGCTTTAGCTTGAAATTTCCAATCTACTGGTTTTAATATTTCATTACGGATTTCTATGGATTTACAAGTGTATCTAAAAAAAATAATAGAAACTTAAATAATGATGAAAAATAATTGTTAAATATATTACAATATATCATACTTTTGTGTAACACTATTTAAATATAAGATAAGATGTTCTTCATTATTATCCCCACATAAATATTTATTACATGATAAATTTTTTTGCATTGTTGTAAGAACAGATTTTAGTTTTTGTACATTATTATTATTATGTGAAATATCCTCTGGACCAACAATAAACGTTCCAAGGACACGCATTCCACCAGGTAACATTCTAGTAACCTGTAAACAACAATATTAAAGATCCTTTCTTTTTATGATTCTAAATTTTAATTACATTTATTTGATATATTTAAAATGAAAAAAATTCATACATGTTTAGCATGATCTGCAACCCAACTCTCTGGTATATCTTTTACTGCTTTAATGTGGTTTTCAGTAGCAGTATTTTGTTCAGATTTTGTTGTGGAACTAAGCAATGTTTCTTCCACTACGTTTTTACCAAGGGGTGGTGGTGTCTTTGCTAAGTGCACAATATAATCTTTTTGACCAGCACTCTGTAATATCAATCATAATTTATGTTAGATGATATACAATGAAATCATTGAAACTTTAACAATATTCCAACCTTTCATCTAAAGCAACAATTCTAAAATGAACATAAGTTAAATAAAATTGTATGTATTTCGGCAAAAATTCTATAAAAATGTACGATTTATATTTATTGAAATGATTTAAGAGTGTCTGTTAAGAAGTACATATGTTAGGACAAGTGACAAGAGCAGAGATGACGTGAAATTGGAACATACAAAAATCGAACCTGTCCCACAATTAGTCCTATCGTGTATTCATCTGGTTTTGCTAATGACGTCAAATAATTATGAAGACGTTGTTCTGCATATACAGTTCGGCCCATTGCTTTTGATGTTTCTGTAAACACGTAAATTGTATCACAGCCTACTATGTTAACGTTACCAGTGTTATCACTGGTTGTACAGCGTACAAACCATTGATTAAGAATAGGATAGACTATGCATGTAATTCAAAAGAGTGTTCCACAGGCCCTGGTTCGAGCTACACAAGCTACGTAGCTTCTCATGGCATTTTATTATCACATGCGACATTATCGGTTCAGTATAGAATAAGATACCAACGCTATTGAAATGGTAAGAATTATAATTAATGATATTATAGGGAGGAGAGGTAGGAGAAGAAGAGGAAAATGAATTATTTGTTAATAAATCAATGTTGGTTTTGCGAATTGCGAAGGACAAATTGAGGAAAATCTAAGGAAAATCTTCCGAGAAATAAAATTGGAAAATAAGTGTGCTCAAATAGCTGTTGAAAGAAAATAAAGATTTGATATTTTCGTTTTATCTTCACAATCTTCCTCCTGTTTTTTTGTCATTATTTCACTGGATGCCAAATGAGAGGTGTCGTCTGTATTTAATATAATTTGAAATGTTCATCTTAATATAATCCTCTTAACTTTAACAATGTCAAAATTCATAGAATTAATAAATTTGCGTCAGTAACGAAAGTAAGATGGATAAGAAGCATGGTTAGTTACGGGGTTACACAATTTAGCCGTTACGTCTTCATGTTTTTACATCTTACCAATAGTAAATTGTTTTTTCTATTTTTATTGTTTTTGTAAATGAACATGCATGTAAAACATATACCAGAGATACATATGTTTTATCAGAAATATTATTCACTGTTCGCCGATATATTATTAAAACATTGATATTTAGGTTTTACCATAACAAAAACATTATCCCGACAAAAGTAAATTTAATGTTTAAATCTAAAACATTATCGTGTGTAAAAAATATATTAAAGTTATTGCATCATTCCACTGATCCGTTATCGTTTGAAAGTGAATATTCTCTTTTTTTCTCTAAAAAAATATAGTAAACGATTCATTTCTCCTTCTTAGGCAACTTACCATTAATTTCATTATTGCGTGATTTTGTCATTCTCATACTTGTCTACCTCGGATAGAGAAGTAGATATGAATTTTTTCATAGAACTGTACAATTAAATAGGTTCTTGTTTATGCTAGTGTTCAACCAAACAGAGTAGATTCCTAACTTAAAACTTAAATATATAGGTTCTTATGTATGCTAAATTGCAATCAAACAAGGCAGATCCCTAATTTTATAGGTTCTTGTATATGCTAATGCTCGTTCCTTTTAACACTTGGCCGCATGGTGCAGCACCTGTACTGTGAAATAACTAGAACTACGTGCGTAAACACTCTCATTTCCTCTCTGACTATACATATCGCAAATATCCGTGATAATGCGAAGAAAGTCCAAGATTGATAGTTGCTTTTTTTAGACATCTAGGACAAATATTAAATAATTAATAAATTATTCTATTTTTTAATAGTTATATTTCTATATTTAGAAATGTAACTCTCGTTGTCAGGATGCATGCGTTCATGAACAATAGGGCATGACAGCATGAATACGCTTTATTAAATAAATTATATACAGGTTCTCTCACATACGGACATTGTCGCATTATCAAAATGCTACATACTTACTAAATAAAATATAAATTATAATACGAAAAGATCTTCGACTACAATAACATTGACTTTAGAGGCCTTTACTGCTGAATTAACATGTCTAATTCCAAATACTCTCGTTCTTTCACATATTGAGGCTTGCAATTATATCTTATGATCATAAGTAAATAAATTTTTTAAATATAATCTTGCTGATTCTGTTGTCATAAACAAAATTTTGTTTAAAGAAATTTTATGAAAAAGGTATAAAATTTTGATTTCATTGCAAACCTCGAGTAAGAGAGTATCATCATTCTTTATGCAAGTGCCAAAAAGATATAAAAAAGGCTAACGTATGTATCAAATGCGAAATCTGAAAATGATTTCATGTTCCTTTTTCGTACCAATTCCTTCTCCTTTGTTGTGTCCCCCATCCAGGACTCTTTCATATATCTGGTTTATAATAATAGATATATTATTAGAATTATCACAGTCTGTGTATTTACAGTTTAAACGTTAACGTAATATCCTTCTTAAATTAATTTAGCAGCGTTCTTTTTTCGTGTGATGTTGTTTTGAAAAGAACCTTAGGGGAATTAGCTCTATCGTTGTGCATGGACGGCAGAGCATTACGGAAGAGAAAAATATCTTCAATTTGTATAAGATAAAAAGAAAAATAGGGAAAGAATACTTCAAAGGCATGCATATCGGAACTAATGTTTCTATAGCTACTGGATAAATCTGCGTATCGTATGAAATAATATCAATAACTTAATTATTAATTACATCTTAAAGTTGGACATGTCTTATTTGTATCTTGTATTTACACCTTAAATATTTATACAACGTTACGCGATAAAAATCTGAAACGTTTTTCTGTACTTCTTCTTTTTTATCAAACATTTTCCGTTTTGTTTTCTATATATTTGGACGTTAACAAATTATCCATTTTTTTTAAAATTCCTCAATCATTGAAGATCATTCAAACGCCCAACAGAGTAACATATTCTATTTAACTTATACGGCAGAGACATACAATTAATAAAAATAGAAGAGATACGATAACTTTCTGAAAATTATACAAGTAACGAACTGAAGGAATCATAAATTATCACAACTATGACTCACTCATGTTCTCTTAACTCTCCATAAAACTTTCATCAAGAAAAAAAGATATCAATATCTTACGAGTCCAAAGATGATAATTCTGTTCAGAAATTTCATTTTCTTGTACTTGTAATATCCGTTCTTCCTACTGTTTTCCATATGAATTAATGCCCTGCCTATCTTTCTCAGATTTCTTCCTTAAAAGAAATTTGTAATGATCTTATTCAAGGACTTTCCTCTCATCAAACTTCGATTCAATTCACAGGAATTAAAGACTCTAAATAAACTATTCTCCAACCAAAATGCACAACTTTCTCAAGCAGTTGGATAAACAAATGACAATCATTCTGTTTTATCGTATTCTGCACGCTGTACATTTTAAACATTTCAGAATACCAAGTATTCTATCGTGCGAATCCAAGAAAATCTGTGAGTCTATCGTTCCAATCGTGAAGCCAGTGAGTGGGTCCATGGCTCGGTTGCCTCTGTTTGCAGGGATTGATCTCTGACTCCAAGGGCATGTATTCTTCGCCCCTGATGCAGAAATAACTCTTTATCGGGCTTCTACACATTGGACACCGATCTAGTTTGCCAAAGCAGGATGCGCAGATACAAGTATGTCTGCAAGGCAACAGAGCACGCGAAAGAGGAAAGTATTGGCAAACGACGCAGAGTTGTTCTCCGGCTGTGTTCCATAACGATCCCTCAGGATCGCCGGTCCCGGAGGCAACCAATGCGCCTCTAGTCGAGCTACCGTTGTTGTTACAAGGTTCTGCGAGGGCTAGAGCTGAGCCTAGACCCGAAGACACGTCTCCTTCATCATAGTTCGTCGAGTTACCGGTAGCTAGGTATAGTTGCTGCAACAGAAATAGTTTCATCAGTACAGAATTTAATTTATGCTTGAGATAGAAATATGGTGTGTCTCATAAAACTATGAAACCATCGTAAAATCTTCAATCTTTATATAGGTATCAGGTACCAGATACAATACAAGAAAATGATTAAAAAATTGATTAGTTAGACTGATAAAAGTTATCGGTACAATTTTATTTTATTATACTCTAAACTCAACTTTTGTGCAATAAAATGTTCTGTTATACTTATATACACTGTTATAGAACAAGTATAAACTAGTTCTTTGAAGAAAATTATTTCTTATCACGTTAACATATAAAAGTATATAATGCAATATATAAAAATTGCAAGTTTTCGAGTGGTTTTCCTGATGTTGAATTCCAATTAAAATTTGAATTTGAATATAAAGACTTACCTTAAGACAAGACAACTGGCCATTTGCCTGTTTCAGATATTGCGCCAAGATCGAGGTTGGTAAAGTGCACACGCTGTCTTTGATGTGGACAACGTTTACCAGAGCCACCTTGCAAAGAAAACAAAACCGAATAAGCTAACGCAGTTGTAGTATTTGTATTTAAATGTCCGTTTGGTTTAATAGAAAACCGAGTTTAATTAATGGTAATAAGATTGCAATCGAGTCACGCAACGCTTGTTATATTTCGACAATATACATTAAAGTAGCTGCTCCTTTGCATTTCATTTTCAGTTATACGTTATTTTCCGCATTACAATTATCATTGTATTTACAGAATTTAAATCATTTCACAAAAGTTCTAGGATAAATTAACAATTAAGATGACCGATGCTTTTGTAAAAACTCAGAAGATACCCACGGTCTCGTCTGGATGAGGATCTCCATTATCCCTGCGAGTTAAGAAGATTACTAAAGGATAACAAAGTCTAGGTGGTGTCCCAAGTTCTAATTCCGGCGCCGGAAGCGACAATCTCAATGTTTCTTCCCCGTGTGGTTGTCTACTGTATTTCTCAATCAAGGAATTATCAGTGGTACCATTAACGATAATGTTAATTACGATACAAATGTTTACAAATGATAAAAGATAATTAAAAAAAAAAAGAATAAGAATTAAAATTATTTTATAAAAGGATACGTTTGTAGTGGTGTGAGATACTGCGCGTGACCTTGGAGAAGAGTGCCGTTCAAGGACGCGTCTCTAAGGGTGCTCCAAGGTTTCCAAAGCGCCAAGTGAAGTTCCCTTATACTGACGCCCCAAAGAGCCTGCAGAGAGTACTCGACTTGACTTGATATTTCGCATTCTACCTCTGTAACAAGAAAGTAAGAGGACAATTTAATATTATATCTATATACAGGGTGATGCATCAATAATGTTACAAGATTTACAACTTGTTCATATAAAAGATATTCAAGGATCATTTGTTACTGTTACAGCGTGGAATCCTACTTTTTGCTGACTAAATTTATAGTTCTATTGCTTTTAAATTTTCTCTTCGAGCATATCATCGTTAATTCACACGAATGATTATTATACAAGTAATACATTCATTATATTCTACGGTTACTTGATAATCATGGAAGATCATGGAAAATCATAAGCTAGTGGAACGACTATATACCTACTGAACGTTCGTTTTATTGTAACATAATAAGAGCTGATAGTAACTTAAGAAAAGAGTTTCGCAGCGATATGTTAACCGTATTATTTCACATCGTGACGTTACTCAAAATGATTATGTAACAAGCCTACTTTCAACCTTTTTTTTTCCCTCTCGTCTGGTTCCAAGATATCTCGGCCAACGGGGTTTCCAGGTCATGCGTGAGAGGACAAACCACAACGTACTTCCTGCAGGTCTAATTCTCGCGAATGCTCATTGTCCTCTGTGAAGGAGTACCTAGGAACCCTACTCGTTTCGTGGTTATTAGAGTACCATTTACGATCTCTGCTTCTACTATCTAGATCTCTTGTGTTTCAATATAATAATTGGCTGGCAGCTGCGTCATATCAGCCTTTCAAAGGCTGTACTAATCAACTGCATAAATTGAAAAATGGAGGAAAGTGATGTGAAGTTACGAGCGTTATCTTGGAATTCTTTATGCCATCTTCTTGCTTGTCGAGAAACTGATTGAAGAAAATCAAATCGAGAAATTTACTAAAAGCGGACTCGATTAATTCGAGACGATGACGAAACTATTTCCAAGATTTAATCTTTTATCAATTAAATTTAGATTTAAAAGCGTACGAAAGTCGAGGCGTATAACGTTCGAAACGCAACTATTTACAATAATTACACTGCTTATACGCGATATGGAATACGTTGAACTTTGCGAAGTGATAATGTGTATAACTATTCCTCGAATGAGTCATCGTACCACGTATCTCGAGAACGGCCTTTCTAAACTCTTTGACGTCAACTATAATTCTGAGCTCTAACAGGTAATATGTGTAGTATATCCATAAACCTTTCCGTCAACCTTGTCACACTTATCCATGCTAATGAAACGACAAGTAGATCTGTTTACCAAGCGAATTAACGAATCGTTGAGTTCGAGAAGAGAAAGAAACAATTGCAGGCGTCGTTTCGTGGCGAAAAACGACACAGGAAGCGGAGGATCATGACCTGAATTTCGTAATCTCGGGTCTTGGACCTCGAGTCACTCCTCAATTCGAGGTTCAAACAGGCAGACTAGCCAAAAATTCTCGTCGTTCGCGGAGAGGCTACCATCAAGGGGAGATTGTTTGGAGATCACGCGGGGCTGGTGTGAACGAAAGTGAAAGTTGTCAAGATGGATCGTCTAACGTGGTAGACTCCGACGCAGACGAAGTATCAAATCGGCCATTCCACGAAGCCACGAAATAGTAGAACACAGAGTTCTTTTTTAGTCGCGCTCTGATCGAGTCTACGCGAGGTCTTGCAACAGAGTTCATCTTGAGACGATCAGTGATCCACAAACCGACGATCTGAAGATTCAGATTAGTCAAGTTACCTGCATTCAAACTTGTATATCAAAAACAGTATAATTGCGAATTAAAGTATAGCAGAGTTATTCGTGTTAACAGACAGTAAATATAAAAATAAAGCTTCTACATCAACGCAACAATTCTAATGCAACTTGGATGCGCCGCAAGGTTCAGCTTATATTCTCATATATTTTTTTCTCCTATTGCCAGGTGATATGGCAAATGCAAAATTGCACAATTTCGAGTTAAAGCATGGCTGGTCAAGCATAACTGGAGTGGTTGGCAAAGACTTAACACGTAGGCTGTGATAATGAGCTGCGCGATGTGGGTCAAACTTCATGAATGATATCCTAGAAGTTCTGGAGGGAACACGGGTCTGACTTTTGCAAGGTAGACTAGTATACCTGAAACGTTCGAAACTCTAGAACATTCTGTATAACCTGATATTAATCTGAATACTGAATGTTACAGTCTTGAGTTTAACAAAAAGCTCCAGACATCCGTCGAGTGCGTTCTTCGACATTAGAAATCCCAGAAATCTGATTTCTCGATTCTTTCAAAGTTTGTAAACGAAGCTTCTCTTCGAAGAGCTTCATCTTGCATAGAGTCAATCCTAAGAAATGATTTAACGTAAGTCGAACTAAATTGCACTGTTGGATGCAAAAAGGCCTCGGAATATGTAAGCTCTTTTTGTGCAAAACGCGTAAATAAAGTAAGAGCTTTAACTAACGTGCTCCTTAAATTTTATTTTCCTATATCTAAAATCGCCGACGCCACAGTAAATTTTGAGAATTGATATTGCCTTTAGAACGGAAATAGTCAATTTTTAAATAGAGATAGTTTTATTTTTTAACGATGTAATAAGATAACGAAGAATTGAGAATGGATAATTTGCAGAATAGTTATCTTCTTCTGCTATCAGATACGAGAAATATGTGCATTATTGTTGCGATTGTTTATAGAAAGCAAAATATTCATTGCGTTACGTATGGTGACATTTAAAATATGAAACTTACACAATGCAAAGTTTAAAATAAGTTCACTACAGGCTCTAAAAGCTTACGGTTGACATTGAAGTTCTGCTTGTATTCAACAGTAGAATTGTCAATGACTGACCTATCTCGATCATGAGGATTCGCCAACCTTTCCGATCGTCTAATACAACATGATCGATTAGTCGAATGGTACATACAACGATGGAATGGATCGGTGAAAGGCCAGTCAGCCAACCAGATCAACTGCAATTGCACAGTATATTGCACTCTGATCACCCACGGTTTGACAAAGTGAACACACATAAATCTCTTGTCATTCGGTAGGTGATAGTGGACCATGTACCGACAATATAGCTATTTATTTTTGACAAAATTGGTTTTTCATAGGGATAAAATTTAAAGATAATCTAAGTTTCAAGTGTTTGATTTACAGAACTGTAATTAACCCAAATTCCAAAGTACAGTTTAGTGGTTCGGTTTCGTGGCACGAAATTCTTTTGTATCTTCCTCGCAATCTATATTTTCATTTTCTAATTGAAGTCGGTTTTCGTTAAATAGTTATCGAAGAAGTCTGCGTTCGAAGTTGGTCGCTTAGAAAATATTGGAAGCTCTACTTTACGTTGCTGGAAATTTTAAGTCTTGAAACTCTTTCCTATTTCCCTTTCTATATTTTCAATTTTCTAAGTGAAGTCGGTTTTTATTAAAATATTTATCGAAGAAGTTTGCGTTCAAAGCTAATCAGTTAGAGAATGTTGCGAGTTTACTTTACGTTATTAAGAATTTAAAGAAACAAGTTTGCTATTTTTTTGCAGGAATCTTCATGTTTACCATACTCGCGTTAATGACTGAGTTTTTCCGTTACTGTACGATAATTGTAAAATAGGAATAGTACCAATTACAAGATATATTAAAATTCTTAATATAAAGCTTTCGTGTAATATAAATAATATAAATATAATATAAAGCCGCAATAATATAAAATCAGTATATATAATATATAATACAATTAATGTCCAGTTCAATAAACTGCTACGCGGAGAAAAAGGAACAAAAGCGACTGTTCTATAAAGCCGATGATAACAGCCAGCGTGGAATAGTCGATTATCAAATGTCATTGCATAATCAGAACAAACCTACTAATCCGTTCGCTTGGTTGCACCGTTGCACCAGCTACTCGTGGAAATCGGACCATTTTGCGTGCACATACCCGTCTCTTTCGTTCACGGGGCAAACAGAACGTACAGTGCAATGGTAGCTGAGCACGAATGCGATTACCGTAACACCTACGTAACCTGGTGAAATTGTGAAATTACTTTTTCTTATCCATTTGCGGATTCCAAATAATAAAAATAGAATCGAAGGTCGGCATTCCTTTATTGTAAGAGATAGTGAGAACGATGACAATTAAACAACTGCTAATTATAATCTTATCGATTGCTAATGAATTCGTACTGACGTGAATTAATTTTCATTTGTTCCCTTCCCCTTTCCTCTCGTTGTCACATATTTCTTCGATGGACACAAGCTCAAACGGAAATGGTGATTCACGAGACTTTCATGAATGAAACAATGATTATAAAATCGAACGGAATACGGTAAGCAAAACAAAACGTTAATTCCTTTAAAAATATGTAGAAACGAAGATTCCCGTGGACATTCTTGAAGCTGCTTCCTGATAAATCTCTTTATTGCGCGTTATAATTCAACGTTAGTCATATTGATCGATCTCGTGTCCACTTTAATTTCGAAATAAATTTGCTAATATTATCGACTGTATCCCTTCATCCTGTAGCAGTAAGATGGAGACCAGTATCTCCGCCTCTTTGTCTCGTCGATGGGTTGCTATGTGTCTCGAGCAATACTTGAGGCTTCTTTTTCCCCTGTTTGAACTGTGACTCAACCACTCAGCCAGAGAATTCCAGGCAATGGCAACAAGAGCGTACTTGCTCTTTCAAAGTCTGCTTTTTCTGCATGGTTTAGACGCACAATAAGGGCGAGCGACTTTTCGACGCTGTGTTCTCATATATTTGTCTTTGTTGTTTTTAATTGGGAAAACAGAAGGAGACATACGACGCAGTGTCAAAAAGTCGCTCGTCACCACCGAACTTCAATTGGCTCGGGAAAACACGACTTCTGAGAGATCGATCTCTTCTACAACTTTTTCATCGCGAATCACAAACTTGAATACTTAAATAGATACTTAAACTCGTGTCGAAAACACTAGATTATCAGTTCCTTCGCTAATGGAAAGTTTATAGAATTTAGGCGACGGAGAGAACTAATCATCATAACCGGATTTCAAACGCAGTGAAATTTGCATCATCTACTAAATATTATACTGAGTACTCTATTTTAAATATTTTATGTATACATATATCTTTCCAGTTAGTAAAAATACCGTGTCTAACTCTTCCCTAAGAAACGATAAGAGATCAAGATTTATCTAATTTTTGTAGAACGATGAATCCAAATACCAACTTTTTACCGATCAGCACTGACCATCTACACACTGACCTTGGCTTACTTAGAAATCTAATAGATAAAATTCTTCAGTTAAGTCAAGATACATACCAAGTTAGTCATCATCACTGCAGATACAGTGAAGTTCATCCCACCGTACCAACTACACTATTTTTATCAAACGTACATATATACAAATCTAAAACTTGGGATCACTTCACGAACATATCTATGTATGTATTCGCGATAATAGCAGATTATTTCGTTTCTTGAGATTATAATATCGGTTGTAATAATAATAATAATATCTACCATAATACGTTACCCATACATGTTCAATTATAATTAAGAACTCCATCGAAGTTAATTCTTTAGTCTGTAAAGAATGAAATAAGAGTCATGTAATTGTGACACTAAAGCAACGATACTTTCAGAAAATGGACTTAATCAATTTAGCTTCTGATATTGCGTGACGTAATTGATATATAGCGTCAATTCATTGTTGCTGCCCGTTACATACATAACGATAAGAAACATAAGATCGAGCGTAAAAATCTACTCGAAGCGCACGTTCGATTAGAACAGAAAAGAACGCGTGATATATCAGGGTAAATATATCCGCAGAAACAGAAAGGCCTACATAAATGGCATATGATCGTTTCTATCGACCTTGATTGTTCTACGCCCAGAGAGTCACGTACGACAAGCCGGGTTTTTCTTGTTATTCCATTTTATGCAAGATGTTGGTCCGCTACGACTAGTAGCATTCTTTGTATCGTTTTGCTCGAGCGATCGCAACAACACGGAGAAACCGATCCAAAACCGGCGACTGGCGATCGGTCATATGTACGTGTAATAGTTCCTAGCCTTGAGCAAACGATGTCGAAATCCTCTCGTGGAATAAGCCGGCTGCTGAACACGCAACCGCGCTTCAATCATGTCCGGTCGCCGCGGAAACTGGAGGCATTACTCCACAAAAATGATAGATTATAGTTAGCCAGAGATACTGGAGGATTACGGAGAAAGGCAATATCTGTCTATGTTAGAAGCATATTTGTTGAAATATATTATACGTATAAAGTAGCGTATAATAAGGAAAACCAGCTATGAAAATAATGAGATCTATTTGATTGTTAGACTACGGATTTTTATGATCCGTGGGAATTTAAAGATGAAAAAATAAATAGAATGCACGCTCGGTACAAAAATATGTAACTAACCAAAGTACAATATTTTTTATATTATTAATAAGTGAAACAAATTTGCGAGTAGATTCACTGACTAGAGTACAAATTTACGACTAGATTACAAAACAAATAAGTTTGTATAAATATCCATAGTCTGGTACATAATTATGCTTCTATTTCAATAAAACTCAACATCATAGTTGTGCCAAGAAAGATCTTAAACCTTTGTCGACCGACAGGCTTGGCTAGTAGTAATGTCAAATAATCGATTTGAGGCAGCTCGATGATAATTTTTAGAGAATACTGAGCAATTAAGTGTATTGTAAGAATGGTGAATCAATTAAGAGGATGTAAATGGGATGTAGAGGATTATTATAATTTAATTCGTATTTTTTAAATGTCGATAAGACTGATTAAGATATAATTAAATATCCTATAATCTTCTTAGAAGGTAAATCTATTTTATAGTTAAGATATCTTGTATTTTATTCTCATCTGTTTATCTTTCAACATTGCACTGCATTTTGGTGGGCCGATGGTCTGAGCCGAGATTCAATTCAAGTAGCTTTATTTTTGGTATTTTAAGAGGTCTTGGATACTTGAGTTAAGATTTCCTTTCTGCAGATTTGTTTCTGCAATTTTACTCGGCCATGCTCGGTTAATGGAACTTTCTATTGCAATAGATTTATTACGAAAGTATGATATTATTCGTCCTTGAATTAACAAGTATGATATTATTAGTATCAGTAGAAGGCGATGTTGCAGGAAAAGAAAAGAGATCGGTGCATATGCAGGAGTTTAGAAGCACTTGAAAATCTGTAAATATGTCAAAGACTAATTTCAATAATTCGAGCAAAAAATTGTCTATCTCTTCCAAATACTACGTTAATTCTTTATCAAGAAAAACAGATCAAAATAATGCAATTGAATTATTTCAATTTAAATTACATTTTACATTAAATTACAATTTGAAAACTGTTTCGTAAATGAAACTATGGCCAATAATTTAAAAGTTTATGATTCTCATTTGAACGAAAGGAACAAAGGGGAGATGATAATTGCTCGCGCGACCATGAAGTGTAAAAGCATTGACTTTTATTTTGCTCTTATTGTTGCAACTCTTTAGCGCTTCCACAAGCAAACGTTTGCAGTACAATATATGCGAAAGTAAGCCGCAGCCATTAATTGCTCCAACTACTTGACGACTCATTTACAATTCTCCGCTGCGTTTCTGATCTTTAAAGCTCGTCGCTCTCTGCAGTTTACAATCTTCATTAGGCTCACTCGGAATTTTTGTCCACTTTTTTAACTTTGCTCACTGATTCTTGTTGACCTTTTACCAAACAGAATTTTTACCGCGAATATTATCACGAACAATATTAACTCATTCAATCTTTGCAATATAGTAATTTCTTTATTTTCTACCTTTTATGTGTTGTTTTAATTTTCCTAGGGATTGTAAGAATCGAAATTGGTCTAACTAAAATTGATTCGTTTTTGTTAAATTTTAATTCTACGAGTATAGAATTCTTTGATTAGGAAGCAATTTAATGAATAGGTTAACACCTTCATTGCTCATTGGATTTTTGTATTTAAAAAGACTTTATCAAGTCGGTATCATAAAGTATATCGTAAAAAATATGGATTCGAGACGTACGCAGTACACTTGATAAACTAGATTTCTTACGATTAGATCATCAATTTCGTGCGAATATAGAAAAACATTCATTACATTTTTTACACGTAACAACTTATTTTTTAATTTAATTAAATTTGCGATTTTTTTGCGAATTAATTGCGATATACATGATATCTGCAATTAACTAACTATAAAAAAAAACACGGTCATTTCTTTTTCATATCAGTTCTACGATAGCTTCCAAGAAATGAAAGGAAAACAGGAAAAAGAAAAACTAAATCGTGCGGGATAAAATATAAATTCTCTCAATCCCGAGTGGATACAAATGGCATAAATATTTGTCGTGTGTAAATTTACAAAAGCTTATAAGAGATGGAAAGGATGCGTACTGTGCAAAAATAGTCGTTAGTTAGTGTACGCTTCTTTTTCCTTGAAGAAGAAACTCTTGTATTGACTAGAGAAACAACAGAACTATGTAGGTCATTGTAGGTGCAAAAATGCCTTGAGCAAGTTGACGTAAATTTCTCTTATTTGCGTTGTGCCCGTTCGCTTTTCCTTTCCTTTCCTTCCACTTCGAAGAGTCTTTGTTTTCTCGACTTATGAAATTTTCATCGAATTCCATACTTCTTTATTCATTACAATTCACTATCATTATTGTTGTATTGGGTAAAGATTATGTACGGTTGCAAGGCCGATAACTGAAAGCCATTCAAAGCAAAAAAGCCAGAATTAAATAGATAATAATAATAACAATAATAATTTATTATCGCCATTGTTAACTTTGTACTGCGAAGCTGGATACGGTAGCCATGAAAATAAAGAAAAGTGAAAAGAGGAGTGGAGACTCAGAGCTGACATTGAGAAATGTAGATTTTTAAAGAAGATTACTAGACAATGTTAATTACAAAAACTTATCGTTTCTTGGAAAATATGAAAAAGGTGGAAATATAAAAAAATCAAGACTGTGGTAGCTCGGTATAACATTTTTAGAATTGATAACTTCCTGACCATTTTCAAACGTAAATGACTAAATTTTAACGAAAATTCAAGATCCATATCGGAGGGGATGAAAACAACTCTTGATGGATCTGAAATGTATTTTCTGCAATATCTGAAAAATTCTTAGCTACAGAAAAATCATTTGAATGTAACAATTGGTTCTTTTTAAACGAATAATCTCTCTGTTTAAAACCTGTTCTAAAAAAAGCGCAAGTGTAACCATTACCTACGAAACTACAATTCTGAGAGGATCATAAATCACCAATAGTGGGTAGAACGTATAATTTCTTACGTGAGCACATTTCTAAACTCTGGTACTAACTGACATGTACTGTGACTTTGACAACCAAACGAGAAACCGTTCTTTTTGCGCGACAGGAACCGTTATCTTACACGTTACAGTGTTACGATCGTTCCCGTTTAAGGCTTCTCGAGTGTCCTTTTTCCAAAATTATTCTGACGTTTCTCGTCCGATTCTCAAACCGCGTTATCGATCTAAAACAGAAAGACAGATCAAACAAAACGTACATACGTACATGTGTACATATATGCAGGGGAATATTTACCGCATAACTCGATTTCTTAAAATAGATTCTTCACCGTGTGCTTCGATCAGCACATCAAAATCGATTCTTCACACGGCTAAATGCGCTGAATGAGAAGTTTAAATCAACGCGATTGTAATTTAAAATTTCAAGGGCACCGTTCTTCTTCATTTGGGATTCGATAAAGAGATCGATGAACAAATCCTCTACTTTGTACGCTTCCTCCAGAAGCTTAACTGACTTTGTATGGAGATTATAAGGAAGAAAATATGAGTATGATGTTGTTGGTTTCCTGGTTTTTGTGTTGTTTGGTAGTAGCTTAGTATAATGTAGTTAAAAAGAGAAACGATACTGTTGAGAAAGTAACACTTTTCACGTAAATATTTTTTCACAGAACTCCGTAAACAAATTTAATAAGAAGACAGTTTTTTGGTAATATATGGCTGATTGACAGAGATTGTATTTTAAAGGTGTTTTCACGCGAGAAGTTGTGCTATATGATTCCTTGGAGAAAATTTACAAGCAGTTCAGTTACTATTACATATTCGATGAAGCGACTACAGACGACGTAACGGGATATAGACGAGCAAAAAAAAAATATATATGAAAAGAAAAGAGAAGAATTTACTTCCAGTTGGTAATAGGACGAGGAGTAGTCTAGCTTCTTTTCTAACAATACAGCCTATTATGTATTGTGGGAACAAGAATGAAAGTAGGAGGCGGTCGAGAACTCACTCGCGAGGGTAATTGCAGTCGGCGAGTTCATTTCTGTGCAATTGGCCAGGGACACGCGTATAATAATAGAAAAAAGACCGAAAAAGAAGTGAAAAAGAGAAGGAGGAGGAGAAAAAGAACGGCGCTGCAGTGTGCGTTTTTCTCCTCCTCTCTCTTTATCCTGCCCTCGTATACCGGGCGGCGTTTTACGTAATACAAAAGCAATGATTCGACAGGATGTTGCATTATGTGCGACGCCACGCTACGATGCTCGTGAGTACGTGCCTGCGAAAAAATTTCCTGAAAACGACGCACTCTATTTGCTTGAGAATAGGACACGTCACGAGAGGAATAGAAAAAAATGCAAAAAGAGAAACGATGAAACAAAAGAAGTTGGAGATCTGAAGGAAGAGGATTTATTCTAACGTTTATTTGAGATTGAAAACGAAAATTGAAACGAGAACGTATGCCTATTAAAACGATTTATGCATTTATAGAAAGTTAAAAAATATAAAAATGCATGAAATATCCAATGTACGGTATTCGCTATAATATTTGATAGGTGAAACGAATTTCTACGTAGGCTTCATACTTCATTGGTTTATATATTTTCCTCCAACTAAAAGATTCGTTAGCGATAGCAAAATACGATGGATATAATATGATAGATGCAAGATCATCAAAATGATAGAAATGAGATTGAAATTGAAGGAGATTGCTGCTATCTATTGCTTGGGAAAGGGAGTAAGAATGTTTTTATCTTAAATGTTAGTTTGAACGTACATGGTATAGTTGTCTAATAACGACATGGTTCTGGGACATGTGATACCGTAATAAAATCTGTCACGTTTGCGTGATATTAGAACTGGGACTTAAAAATACGTTCAAAGAAATGAAAGAAAGAATTTTAAGAAACGAAAGTAAGATAACTGGAGCCTCGAACCGATGAAGAAATAATTGCTGTACTCTAGATTCCAGATGAATATGATAATTTCTTTTATAAAGTTCATCTTGTGTAACAAGTAATTAAATTATCATTAACGTCCCTTTAATGGAATTAACTCTTTTAATAACTCGTTTATTACGTTGATGATTCACTAAGTGCTCACCAAGTTTATTCATACTCATGTACATCTTGAACTTATAACAAGGCTGGTATATGGGAACAAGGCTGGAATTTACAAGATGGGAGCCGAAAAATAAGAACAAGGTCTTCACTATGCTACCTGAAGTTATGGAACATACATCCGGACGTTATTCATAATTCAACGCCATGAGGAAAGATATCTTTTAGAAACATAATATAACAAGAAAGTAAAATATTCAGGAAATACGAAATATGTACACAAATGAAGATAACATACGTTACGTTAAAAGTAAATAGAAATCTACTTTGTAACTTCTCTACTCCATTGGATTTGCTATAAAACTCATACGTTACTTATATCGACGTTGCTAATTACTAATATCACTATTAAGTATATTCGTCCGTATTATCCTAGAGACATTATTTCGAATCATTTTCGTTCTTCCATCCTACATTTACAATGTAGCAATCGTCAAACAACTAAATTGAAACGTGGAACTGCGAAACGCGGCGATTATCGAGATACGTACAAGTTTCGAAAGCTTTAACATCGTTAAGAAGTACGAGAACTAAATAGCGATGATCATGAGAAGATTTCGTCTCGAGCGGACGATCACCACCAGGTTAACTTGCTTCTCCCGTCGAAGAAGGAATCTTGCAATCGACTCGCAACATTACATCACCGGTTGGTTTACCTTTCGTAACCTGGACCACAAGCTCTTCTCTCTCTCTCTCTCTCGATTCAATCGCGATTACATGTTGCACAATGAGACCGGGAGAGCTATTTAGTACCGAGAGAGCTATTTAGTGCCGGCAACCGTTCACCGATACGCAGGCAGATGTAATATTTGCTCGGTAAAATGCCAGGCTATGAATGAGCTTTCGATTCGTTGCCTTTCATCTCGCTCGCTGCAACTCGTAACATGCTTGTTAAGTAAGTTTTTCGAACGAGTCGGTGAACTTGACACGCATAACGTCGATCAACCATCGGTCGATCGATGGTAAAGGTTCTGTTTTAGAGCTGTTATGGAATTCTCGAGGACATCGTTCGTTTTTTAATCCTTTGATAAAACGACGAAAAATTTAGATTTAGGAAGGCAATTTCTCGGATTTCTATTGTATGGGATGCAAAAGGTACATTACTTATAAGACATTTAAAAAATTACATATAAGAAACAAATATTAATAATTGCGTTAGATACACGATGATATTTAAAATGTGAAATTTATGTTGCTACATTTGATGGGTCTCTCTCTCTCTCTCTCTCTCTCTCTCTCTCTCTCTCAAGCTACGGCGTTATAGGATTAGTCAATGTCCGACGTCTGATTTTGTTTTTGTAATTTTGTTTTTGAATGGCAATCAGCTCCATTAGCAAAAAATATCTTTGCGTTTCTTTCATTGGAGATATATCTATAATATTAATTCAAATCTGTTTCCATTACATTGGAATCCAGTCGAAAAAGCATTGCAAAATGGAGATTCTAAATATATCTACATGTTTATAAAATTCTTAAAGATCTCCATTAGCGATATGACGTTTATTGATCCTAATGAGTTTTTCAAAACATAGTAAATTATTAAGAAACTTTACTTACTAACCATCGTTCAAGTACGATTGATTTTCAAACATCTGCCAACGACCAGCACTAACACACAGCAACTTGTCGATTAATGTGTTTTCCATTATGGTATATTATTGCCAAAAGAACGATCGAAGAGCCTTATTCGAAACTATCAAGGATGAGAAAGACACACGTACAAGCAGCTGGTAGCTCAGATTTATTAATAATTCTTACATTGAGTTTATCAATAATTCCACAGGATCAAGTGGAAATTATTACACATATTGTCACGTAACTTACGTAACATTCGTGTGTTCCGACAAGCAAACGCTGTCCTCGATGAACGATTCTACAGTCTATACCTCCGCGATCGACCCTCACGGTTTTACATGGTCAGCTTTGACTGCGAGTTTGGAATTCGAAAATACTCTGCCCTTGCCACCATGACTCTCCTCTATTGGCGCCTTACCGGGAAAATTCATCGTTTCCACGAGAAACGAGCCACTGTCGTCTTCGAATTAGAAATCAACGAGGAAAATATCACTTATCTCTGACGTTTCATTTATCTTACGTACGTTTAAATTAATCAGTAATTCCCTAGAACGAATGTTGACGACAAATTTATTCGTATCAGATAGCGAATAATGGACAATATTCGTGTTTATTGGAGTTTCGTCTAAATTTAAAGATGAAGCAAACATTTGTCGATTTCTTAACGTAAGAGAATTCTTTGAGAGGACACATAACACGCAGAAGCTGTTGTAATGAAATGATTAATGGCCAATTAGTGAAAAAGATAACTTAAGGTATAAAAGATATATCAGAAACTTCTTACATGTATACTAAACGAGCCGAGGACACAAGAATATCTACGGTTGAAGGAAAATCAATTTTATGAATTGCTGTCCTTTCATATTAAATAGCAATACACGAGAGTACTATTGCAGACGATCATCATCATTCTGATTAATCGAGTTTCCATTAACAATCGGACACGTGCTCCATCATTGTTGCTGCATGGTCCGTGGCATGGTTCGAATAAAATCCAAGGCACACTCGCAAGGTTAACAGAGACTAGCCCTGCGCGTAACAAATACGCCCGCGATCGCACGAATACGCGTGGTTTAATGAATTTATCGAGGGTCGGCGGGTGTCAAGCATAAATCAACCGGTCGCGTAATAAAACGTGACCACGGCGGGGGAAGAAGATCATTCTCAACCGTGTGCATTGTGCAGGATATATCTTCGTCGGTTATTCGTTAACTCTAAAGCTATTGAAGCTTCTTTTTCTTCTTAACTGTGCTTTTGACCGAAGATGGATTGTTCAGGAAATATCTGTTATCGCTTTGAAGAAACCGCACAAGCTGTATGTATGTAACGGGAATCAATGGGAAGAACAATATGCACTCGAGAAACAGAAATTGCGTAAGAATTTAAAAGTCAAGCACTTGCGAATAATTATACTTACGGATGAAGATAATTCTTGTTAATTTGTTAATAATGAATCGAAGCGATTTTACTTCCTTCGCATAATAAATCAATTAAGTAGGTATAAATTATTCGTAGAAGAAGTGATTTACAATGAATAAATTGTAGGTGCTTATCATAACAATTATAGATGCGGAATCTAAATAAAGATTCGTGTTACCCTTTAAATATTACAATGAATGCTTTGCATGTTTTTGCATATTTAAGCCGTCGTATTCCGAAAATCGTTACCACGCTAACTACGTTAATACTTTTGAATAGTAACTGAAATTTTTTAAAGCTAATAAGTCTTCGCTTTATTAATCTCACCCATTGTATCAATGGGTTACTAAAAATCAAATTCTGCCTAAAATACGTATAAAGATCTAGCTTTTAAAAGAGTAAAGAAAAATATAAGTTTCTGTGAACAAGCTATACAATTATTTGAATATCTCACAAACCTCTTTTTTTCCCGATGTGCAATAAGAAAATTTGCTTCACACATAGGTATTTAAAAACGAATATTTACATACTAATCTATGAATTTGCTCCAAATGGGAAGCAATTTTAAAAAGTGTTGCGTGAAGTAATATAATTATGAGATAGATCCCTTGCCCGCGATCAATTATCCCCGGTTAAATGACTCACAATGACCTGGCCAAGCGGTCAAGGTAACGTTTCGTAACTTCAAATATCTTCACACCTGCATACCAATGACGACAAGCGACAATGACGACCAACGGTAGGACCGTCTCGCCTTTTTTCTTCTTTTTCTTCTTACGCGGTATCTATAACCTACTTTTGAGCCGATCGAGACTTACGCGAAGGAGGTTTTGCTCCTTTCAAGAGTCAGTTAGCCCAACGAACCAAGACTTGCGAAATTTAAACGATGCTTACTGTTGGTAAAGAGCAAAGTAATAAAGATTTCTTGTAGAGAAGAATCGTCGGAAGAACGTTGATTCGCGAGCGAGGATATAGATTCGAAAAGTTATGGAGTTCTTCGTAATGAATCGCCGGGTTTGCTTGGAACGACACATGAATTTTGACGACCTTTCAAACGGCAACGAATACTAATCCCGAGAGTATTAGATGAAACGAAGGCGAGACACGTCCGAGCGTTAGTACATCGATTGTGCGAGATACGATCTCCGATCTGTTTATCAAAAATGGGTTTGCCTTTTTTCCCAACGACATTCGTAATTTAGAATGTTAATTACGCGAGAATAATGAATGATGAATAATAGATAGTACGCCTACTTGAATTTTAATATAATTTGCAAACTTCTCTGGATATTCAATTAATTAGATATTTCAACTACTCGTGTACTCCTCTCTTGTTCGTTCGAAATGAGATACTGGATCGGAATTTTTGTATAATTTTATATATTTATATAATTTGTATATATTTAATCGTTCTTCCTTTGATGATAACTTTGAAATTATTCAAATTGGTGATTCAGTTGGGTAAAACATGTCAAGCGTTTCTTCAATTTCTTTCTCGGTATCAATTCGAAAGTATCATGCTTGCGATTTCTTCGACAGACTTGTGAAAGAGACGAAGGAGGAAAATTGAAAGAAAAAGACTCACCGGTATAAGTGCTCTTGAAACTTTCGTGAAGCTTGAAGGTGAAGGGAATGTGGACCTTCATCATCTCCATCTGAGGTATGCGCGGCGAATGTGTCATTACGCTTCCACTCCCTCCAAACATCAATTCGTCGCCGTGAATACGAAGCACGATCATATTCCTGTACAAAGAAATCGGATTTCTCATTTAATCGAGCTATTTTCAGTCATTTATTATCAATATGTGGCTGTTTATGCAGATTTATATTTTTCTTGAGTCCTCGATTTTTCAAGTTTATATTTTTGTGGAATGGTTAGCGAAACGTGAAGCTAAGCTGTAAGACGATACAAAAATCGCTTTACTGACGTTGACACATTCGGTTAATCTGCGACTGCGAGTCGATGCGACACGTTTGTCAATTGGAGAAGGATTGACTCTACTGCAGAATGCAAGAGCCTCGGTCGATGATGTGCATATTCATCCGTTATTATCCTTTTGTTATACTTTGTATATAAAATATTTTCGCGTAGAGAATGCCTTTGAAATGATTCGAGAAGCATAAACATCCGGACAGATATCAGCTATTGATTCTGAGAAATATTTCTTACAAAGCAGAGATATGTTTCGATCGTTAAATGTTATAAAGCACTGTACATTGAATATTTCATATATTTTAATATATCATGTGTATTCTGTGCATTTGTGTGTTTTGCATCATTAAGTTTCTCTTAAATGCATAAATGTAATCATTAGAGTTCTAAAGTAAACTTTCAAATTCTTCGAAGTCGTTCGGATTCAAACTTTTATGCCCTAATTTCCTTTAGTATTATAAGCGTATTTAAGGGCACTATGAAATTATCGCTTTTAAATTAATAGACTAATTTAATTAAGCTTCAAAACGCTGAAGTAAAAGAATTAATATTTGTAACTCGCGAGAGACTTTACAATTCCGCATAATGTATTCATAATTCAACATAAAAAGTTTGATTTGCTCTTCAGAGCTTATAATTACTACTCCGCTCTCTCTAGACACACGAGATACTGTTTATAAGTTAAACGACGATAGTGTCCTACGTGCAGGTATGCACAATCTTGAACACGAGACGATTAGGCCATCCGAGAAATAACAGTATACTATCTTTTCCTATTAACAAGTATGAACTAACGGGTTTGAAAATCATGTATCGACTAGTTGCCGAGAGTTTCTCATCTTTCCTTTGCTTTCTTCCTCACAGTGACGCAAAAAATAAATCGGACGCGGTAAAGTATTCTAGAAGAAAGATTCTGCTTCTTCTACGTTCTCCATTCTTTCCCGAACAAGAAACGTAACTCGTACGGATAAATAATAATCAGATATTTAAATAAATAGAGAAGGCAACGAATAAGTTTTATCTTGATAAGTTATTCGACCGAGTTTGAATTTATTCAAACAACTACTTTACATAAATAATCATTCTCATAAAAAAATCTGAAAAATTATTCTTTCCCGAAGAAGAAACGTAACTCGTACGGATAAATAATAATCAGATATTTAAATAAATAGAGAAGGCAACGAATAAGTTTTATCTTGATAAGTTATTCGACCGACTTTGAATTTATTCAAACAACTACTTTACATAAATAATCATTTTCATAAAAAATCCGAAAAATTATGTTTACGAACTCTGATCCATTTTTTTTTTATCGACATTAAGATGCAAAGAAATAATTATAAGCTGGTAAAAAAAAGAATCAACGTATAGTCTCGTTTCAGCAGACCTCGTTCCAATAAAATGTAACGATAAGGCTCTGGAATGAAAGAACGCGACTATACCGTCCTTCGATATTTAAAATAATCGAACTGCCTTCGTTATCCATCCTTTGGAGCGAATTAGTGTGCGAACGGCCGCGTACTGCCAATAACCTCGCGGCCATGAGAACACATGCACGTATACCGCAACATAAGGTTGCAGCGAATTATTCGTCAATCTACGATCCTATGATCGATGATATCAAAAGGAACACGAGATCAAATTTCTCACTACATTTCCTCCGTTAGGTTCTCGAAAATGTCCGATTTAAGTATCGTTAACGGGACTCATGCTCGGTTTCGTTTCGATGGATTTAAATTCGACTGTGTAGTTTTGAAGTTATTTTATGACAGCATAAAAAGTAAACCACGCAACTTTGAAATTTCAGACGGCTTTCTCCTTTCAAATAGGCGAATCGCACGTTTCACGTAAGCGTGTTAACGGTTTATTGACATAAGGCTGCTGGATTTGGGAACCGTACAGCTGGACTAAGCGGCTCCTTCAGCGCGAAGAAATATTCCAAATGGAACTGAAAGTTCCTGAAAGAGTTCGCTCAGACCTTGATATTCACGGGAAGACCAAACTTCAGTTTTATCCTCGTTTATCACTTGTGTCAATTTTTCACCCGAAATTGAAATAAGTGAAGGGAACCGTATATAAGAGCTATATTTAGCTAGGAAGAGTACAGTATCTTATTTTGTACTCACAAGATTGTCTTTTAATATTTGGAGACGTAGATCCTTTTGTTAAAGCTTTACATTTTACTCTTAGATAGAGAGACTTATCGAAAAATAATTTGAGAGCAAATTATAGATGTTGTCGCTTGTACCATTTTTCCTCTGAATTCCTCATTTGCAATCGACGCAAAGAATCCTATGCCTCAATGCATAGAAATTTCTTCTTAATCCCAATAACGGGATTTCAACGTTCGACTTGCAGTTTCACCAAATAATTATCATTATATTAATAATAACAGAAAAGGTGAAAAACTAAACTAACTTTTAAGGTCGAAATTGTCCAACGAACTTTGCATTATTGCAGCAAATGGTTCTTACCTGATAAACTGTTATCGGTATATAAGTCTGTACTTCAGGTAAAATTTTCAGGATACGACAGTATCAAGGTAGGATAGTTCACGTGTAAATGAGCTCAGTTTATTATACTATTTATACATACCACGGAAATTCATAACTTTTCATTTGGTTTATGGTAGGTCTACTATCCCTGGTTTAGAGGAAATGTTGTAAAAGTAACAAAATCCATGATTTCAGAAAATCGAATAAAGTTAAATTATAATATAGATATCTGTATGCTTTCAAACATTAAAATAGTTTGCCATAAGTAACTATAAAGATTTGGAAATTCAGTGGAATGTTATATATCTGTTCTTGCATTTATATTGTTTTTCTCTCTTTCTTTTATTTTATTTTTTTATTTTTCTTTTTTTTTTCTTCAGAAGTCTTTACTTCGTGTAGTACAGTAGACAAGCAACAACGAATACCGCAAGATAATAACGGTTTGATCAAGCGTCTCCAATGGCGTTGCATAATTTCCATGAAAGTATACAGAAATCATTTCCAGAAAAAAGCCAAACGACCGGCAAAACTGGCAAATCACCGATTTTGCAATGTAATAACGCGTCGGTTCGAGTACACGAATTAGAATAAGCGATTGCATAATCAATGTAACGTTTGAAAACCTTATTCGTAATTTCCATTCGCTTTTTCTATTTAATCATAGGTAAAACGAGATAAATCATAATATTATAAGGCTGTTTGAATGCCACTCAGTGACCTCAGATTGCCATCATGCAGCTAACTTGTTACTTTATTCGAAAAGGAGGTAAACGAGAAAGTGTCTTGTCATAAATAACAATTTTATATCTCTTTTCAAATTCTCGATAAACATATCTAATAAGATAAGCATCTCGCAAAAAAATAATACTTGATTGCCTCAGAAATGATCCTTCAAAAGTTTCGATTATCGTCCTTAATTAGGCTCGTAGATCGCTGATTATTGATACATAATGGATGTTTATACATTTATGAGAAATTGAAAATGTGGCAAAAATATACATAACATTCATAAATATATAAAATAATGAAGATAGAATATTCCTTATAATACATTATTAAGTGGATAAAACAAATCTATAGTTATATTCTTCTTCTACAATTCAGCCAGTAAAGACATGAATTTGCATAAACATGTACAGTTAAGTTATTAATATTAATTCCATTTCATGAATTTTTGCTTACTACTGATATTTCTACAAATTCATACTCTCGTGCAAGGAATTAAAATTTATCCAAAACAAAATTAAATTTATAGATCCTTAAATTTATAGATTTATTTCCTCGTAGACAATGAGTCGTCATTCAAATAAGTGAATTCAATCAACAGAAGCTTATTTAATCTATCATTAACTAAACTTTGGTCACAATAAATACCATTCTACTATATAGAATTTTACTTCTTGACTTTCACCGGTAAAGTTCTCCAGATTTCTAAATTGTACGGTTGAAACTAATTTTTTGAACAAAAGTCTGAATTTTGCGCTGTCGAAGAAGCAAGAAAGTTGTTTGCTTTGACAAGAGGAGAAACTTTGACTAGCGGAATCGACCTCTCTCGTCAGTCGTTAACTTCGTTCATTTCAAGGTCACCCAATTTTTGTTTTTTTTTTATATAATTCTATACATTTTGGAGTAAATTAATTCCAGCCTTCAATGTAATAATTCCTTGTCAACTCTACAAGTGCGATTGCAAGAATTTCGGTGATTTTCCATGTTTAAACAGCTGTTCTCAGTCATCGTGTCCTCTATCCCACAACACACTTTTACCAGCAAATTGAAAGTGCCAATTTATCGTCCACTTTTACGATCCTCTTACAGAATAACGCCGATTCCATTGATCTCACCTTGAGATATTAAAAGAAATAGAATTAACCTTGAAACTTCTGAGGTGAGGTAAAAGGGGAAAAGAAAAGAAAGAAACAGAAAAGGAAACAAAATTTAACTCCACTATTAAGATTATTGGCCTGGGGAACAACTTTTTATAGAGATAACCATGTAGGTCTTTATTAAGTTACTGTAGCAAAATGTTATGAAACTAAGGGATATCATATTATAAAATAAATTGATATTATGCAATCAGAAAAGTGAAATGACGAAATAGTTACTACACTATGCACCGTTAATGTTTAAATTAATATTTTTATTCACTCGTAAAGATTCATAATGCAATAAATGAGACATCGTGTAGAAATTGATCTTAAAGCGTCACAGGTGGTGCAAAATAAATAGTACGATAAAAAATTTCTAAATTCGGTTCTGTTTTAAATATTTCAACGAAAATCTGACAAGCCTTACAATTCAATCTTTCAAATGTGTTAATATAAACAACGTTAAAGAATTGGGTATCTAGATATTCAATTATGAAGTATAGAATATTATATTTTCATTGATATCCTTGATCCTTCTATTATAATTTAATTACAATTTTAACAGTTGAGCTATTTTATTAACCATTGGTAACAAAATTTTCCAATGTTATACAACTGAATTTAAAATACGCGGCTAAGTTAATAAAAACAAGAAAAGACCTATTATAACGGATTGTTTTGTCCAGGTACATAAGGACACCAAACAATTAATGTGATTTATTGCAATAAATTAAAATAAAAATTTGTTTAAAACAGGGTCCTGTTCTTTGAATAACATTGCAAATAATATTTCGAGATAAAACTAGACAGTGAAATGGAGTAATACTCGAGAAAACACAATCTTTCTGTTCTAACGATACCCTTCGCATTCAATGGTGATAATTTAATTTATACCAATTGACAGAGTAATATTGCTCTAGCGCAATGGTATCTTTCACCAGTTTGATAATTGATAACCTACGGTCCAGTGACTCATAAAACACAAAATATTTACTATTAGTCATAGAATATTCTCCAACCGACAATACTGATGAGTAAAGGAAAGATTAGAGAGATGTAGTTTTGTCAATTCTATATGCGGAAATATGATTTCCACCGAGACTATTCTCGAAACATTATGACGATGGTGCAAAAGTCAGGCTCCAATATGCAGGAGTTGATTTCGTTGAAGAAAGAACGAGCAAATATTTGCCGAATGAGAAAATAAAAATTGAATCGCCTACATCCGTATATTCTATTTATTCTGACGTCCTTTTTAACGCTTATAATCTCATTCGCGTAAAAGAGTTGCCATAGTACTAACAGTTTAGTTTCTGAACGCGCGCAGGAGTGCCAAAATAAAAAAGAAAATACAAGATAAGCGACTCGTATCTATCGTTGTTATCGGACAACATTTTTTTTTGAGAGATTAGGGGAAATGCTTGTATTGATGGGAATTACGTACATCCATAAACATGATACGTACAAGTGAAGAAAAAAACAATATACAATATCATCGATTTGTTTGAGGAATGACGCATTTTAATAATTGTTAATTTTACGATATCTGCAGAGATATCACCAACGATCAAAACAACTTCTTCAAAATATTGCAATATGTATCATAATTGTGTATCAATAGATAATACCAGAAATTATTTGACTCTGTTTTTTTTTACAATTAAAATGCCAAACGCCTTGAATAAAAGGTGCAGCGTAGGTCATTCGTGAAATTTTACAAGGAAAAACATATATAATCGAGTAATTAATAATTTTTTACTTCAAACTTTCGAACTTAAATCGATTATTCTCAAAATATATTATTGTTATTCGTGCCACTTTTCTAGTGTAAACCGACGCTATGACATAAATACCTGATGATAAACAAGAAAACTCCGCAGAAGCATATTGACACTGCGAGCACAAAGAAAATGTTCGACAGCTCCGCCACAGATACTAACATCGCCGTCATCGTATATTATCGTCGTCCTGTTCCTCCGTGCACGTCAACGCACACGCACAACGACACACCTCCCGAATTAACCTCACTTTTCGAACAGATAAGCTGTCAAAGTCGCCACCGACGTCGACGACGAATAATCCGGCGCTACCCTTAAGCACTGCACACAACGTTCTGTCCTGAGACGTATAACCAACGATATAACAAGGACGATAGAACGATCTGTCAGAGCCGCATCGTGTGCCCGTACGCCGACGACACGAATTTTCGTTGCGTAAATACGCCAGCCTAACCTCATCGACTGACACAAGACTGGTATTTCGCGTGTTCGTACACAGCTATACGGACTATCGCGTACGTATCATGTATTCGTATCGATTACGGGCCAATGATCGACGATTTCGCGTTAACGGGATGATTTTTTCTTCTTTTTCTGTTGGTCAAACGTCGCGAATGTTTTTATCGGAAAGACGTGCATTCGAGTTTACGTGATCGTCTACCATAGCGTAGAATCTCCGTAGACGAGGGTAACGCTGTGTACCAAGGGTTTTAAAGATAGACAGGGAGATAGGTACACGTAGACTGAGATACGTAGCACATACTGATAACGCGATCGATAGATTGCTTTGACTCGATGATGAGATTCTCGTTGAGTTTCGTAAGGACAATCGCATGCACGGTTGAAGAAGACCGCATAAACACAACCACCACGTATTAACTGTTGCTTGAGACTGGTCGTAGATACCGCGGTGGGGACGACTTATACGCCACTATACTTGGCGACTTTTTTTGCTGCTATGCCCGTGCGCGCGCTTCGGAACATCGACCAATACCAGCGCCGATACAAACCACACCGATCAGCCATATACATGTGCGAATAGATTTTGATTTTTAAATTCAAATAAGGTATTAATTCCACCTTGTAAGTGATTCATTATTTTCCTACGAACATTTAATTTTTATTAATTACTTGATTAGTTTTGACGATATTATATGCGTTATTTACACATCGAATCGTTTAATCCTTTAAATGTTGTGAATAAGTCCATAACAGGTTAAAATATAAACTAATGCATTTACCTATTTTTTAATCTAAATGCATAAATATATACATTTATTATTTAAAAGAACGTTGTTCTTTATTATTGTAATGTTTATCTTTATCGTACATAATGTATATTAATGCTGGAATTGATTCAAGTTGAGCATATGGATTTAAAAATATGAACTGCGTCTGTATCAACCCTACTTAAAATTCAAATTAAGTTTAATTCGCTCTAAAACACATCAGGAGTGGTTTCCAAGGATACCGCTATTAACCAACCGGAACAGCTGATAGAATCTCAACTGGCGACATCTAGTCAATTATCGTCTCGTGAAATAACATACGCACATTCAGATATTTTTCCAAATAATGATTGAATGTTAATCAAGTTGTACCTTACAATTGTTCTCTGTCTTTTTATCACATTGCCGTTTTTATCAGTGATAACATCGCAAAATACAAATCCGAAAATGTCACAGTTAGTCGGTGTTGATTTTGAAGTTTATGGGAGAGTACAAGGTAAGTAACCATTTCTCTATAATAGAATCATGATGATACTGATCTCAGGTTTTCTTTTTTAAAGGCGTATTCTTTAGAAAGGTAAGTAATGTATCGCACCAAGTAACGGTTAATAATTAAAGTAAATCACGAAGAAATATGCTGCAAGCTTTATGGCTTGTTTAGTACAGAACTGACATCTGACAGGTGAAACAGTTACTATGTAGTTATGAGTGTATACATATATACATATATATCGGCATTTTAGATTGAAAATTAAATGTATTTAACATTTTTTAAATTTCAAATTAAAAAATGTTTTTTTTATGTTTGAATTATAAATGTAACACATACTTTTATGTCCATGTTCGTATGATCGGTAAATCAGTTTTCTATGAACGATCAAAAATAACTTTCAACAATTTATCATTTTTATTGATATAGTATACTCAAAAACGTGGGACCGAATTAGGTTTAAAAGGATGGTGTATGAATACCCATAAAGGTACTGTTGTTGGTCGTCTTGAAGGATCAAAAAGCAAAGTGGAAGAAATGTAAGTTTTTACCTCTTTAAAACATTTTAACAGATATATTTATTGTCCTTATTCTATTTGTATCCGTTTATAGGAAAAATTGGCTTCGATATACCGGAAGTCCTGAATCAGCCATAGACAAGGCGGAGTTTCGAAATGAGCAAGAGATATCTCAACCTACATTTGCTAATTTCGAAATTAAAAAATAGAAATCTTTACCTAACGTTATTTCCGATTATGTATTTAATTTTTTGTTTTGTTTAGTATACTAATTTATTTAAAATTATAAACAATGTGCATTGATTTGCGCCTCAGTTAAAATAAAAGAAACTGTTCAATTTATCACGTTTTGTACTTATATAAACTGTATTTGCAACCTCTGTAAATATCAAACAATTGTATATGTGTTTATCTAATTTAACACTGATAGAAAGAATCATACTATGCGCATTAGGAAAGTTATTTCTATCGTATCATTTATTATAATTCTTTTCCAATTTTGAAATATTGCAATTAATAGTAAGTTTGGCATTCACCATGCAAGTAATCTCTCGTTATATAGTAAGACTTTACGAAACAATTTCGCCATTTCTCTGCATGTCACAAGCGACAAGCGTACGATGGATAGACTTCAACAGACGACAATTCTGTCTCGTATAACTTCTACCACTATCGGCACGAACTTCATTAGTTGTCGAGCGCGCACCGACGTGTGCGCTTCAAAACTTTCGCCTGCGATCTCTCGTACAGATGCGACTGCATTTTATAATCCTCTGATACTCATATGATTGTTGGAAATAATTCTGTTTTTCACTTAATTCGATAACAACTTGTAGTAATCTATTACTATAAACTATATACTAAATATTGGGAAATCTAAAATTTTCCATTCCGCGATATCGAACGTCATAGTAAATAACGCGTGTGACCTAATTATGCGGATGTACAATCGTGTCAGGTCAAAAGTGAGTCTTAAATCGTAAAATAGATAGAGAAGAATGGACCAGCAATAACCAACAGATTAGATGATCGCGATAATACAGTGATTGATAAACGCGAAGGAATGTCGCATTCAACATGAAGTGTTTCAAGAGTTTCTTTCAGCACACTTGGCATCCTCAACAGGTGAGAACACGTGTTTCGTAGAACATTTAAAATTTCTTAAATCTTTCTTGATCTGATCTATTCGATCCTTAAATATAATATTTCTCTGAAAGAACTAAACAAATACCTCCGACATGTTGCTTAATTAAATTTATGCGAATAAATTTGTCAACACGAGTTTCATACAGTTATTCAGCATTAAAATTCAAGGATGATAGCTTTTATAATCACAGTAATAATAATATTTTAACGAAGATGCTGTTTTAAACATGTTTGCATGTTGTAATATCCGAATAACCTTGGATCACGTAATTGTGGATGTGCAAAGTAGTAATTGTCTTATCATAAGGAAACGATCGTCGATGTAATATTAAGAACGTCTGTTTTATTTTATGATGTTTTCAAACGGCATGGTCCAAACAATTTAATCGCATCGTTCACGAAGCTATGTACTACGTACACGAGCATGTTCACGATTTTTAAGAACATCGATAAACATCGTGATTTGAGCGGTAGCCTTGAGACTCTTTGTGAAGCAGCTACTTTCGTTCGTCAATACTTTTAGACGCAAACTTACCGTACTTTCACTTCCACGAAATCTCACTTCCAATAATTAGTCATCGAAGTTCATTGAACTAACGTGACTGACCAATGAAAAGCAAGAGAAATCGATCAGTGATGACATTCAAAGAAAATAGGGGAAACAAATTAATGAGATTTATGAATTATTCCTTGACAAACTTCAATCTGTCCGTCTTAGTTTGTAACAAGCAACATGTTTCTGTAGGGTTAAATTTCAATGTGATCGATCGCGGTAATGTTTCATTTCTCTGTATGTTCTATAAGACGGTTTTCAATTTCTTCTCTCGATTCTCGTGTACCGAAGTTTCTCACTACCTGTTGAAAATACGAGCCTCGCCAGGTTACGCAACGAATTCTACTTATCATTATTGCTGGTGCATCCTCGACCTGTTGCGCATTTGTACACGTAACAATTCTTCTATTCCAATAACGTGGAATCTTTTCCATATTGTATCCTTTCGATTCTGTATCCAGGTACCGTGGTAATTCGTGAATTTTTGTACCTCTGAAGATCATCGCACCGTACTGACCTACGAATTTTTGAGTTGTATTAAAAATTTATTTTCACCTTTATATCAAAAATGCATTTTACCACAGTAATATTTTCATAGATAATAATTGCATAATAAATTATTGTCGTGTTTAAAATTCTGATATTTTAATTAAAAAGTACCATTCCGTAAGAATACCCTAATTCGGTATTTATTTTACATAATTTTTCATATCGTTTATATAGTATATACTGTACATGCACCATTTAAGCGATATGAGAAATTATGGAAAGTAAATACTCTAATTAAGTGCATACTATCATAACGATTGAACTTCCTCTAAACGATTTACGAGCGGGTTAGCAACGTTTCGTCGACATTTACACTAGAGTAGCGGTTCGATAACGAAAGATCAGGGGTCGGGATTGATAAAGGTTGATAGTGGGCCCCGATAGACGTAAGTGGTCAGTTCCTTCGGTGTCGCAGGCAAATAAACTACAACTTTCCTCGTCTCGTGTTGCTTACACGTCTAAGAAACGCGTGTTGCTCATTCAAGAACTAAACGTCAATTAATTAGGCGTTTTGATAGCTTTATTAGATCGGATTTCTGCTATTTATCTGTGATTAACGAGTAATAATGTGCAACTGAATAGTTACTTGAAAATATGAACAGCGATGGGAATTGTCATACCAGGAAGTATAGCTACTTATTTGATAACGTGAGTCTTTGATTTTATAATATCTCTTTCCTTAAGAAACGTCTCTATCTTTTTAATCATTTTCTCAAATCTTCCAGTATCTGTTCTATAAAGCTTTTATATATATCACAAATTTTAGGTTTAGTGTTCGTGTAAGAAATGTCGAGTAGGAATAGTTAATTCGTTTCGAAGCCAGTTCAAAAAACAAAGATTTATACTACCAAGTATGATCTCCTCGATTAAGTTAAACAGAGTTCATGAATCGTTAACCTAATCAATTCTTACACGACGACGTTTCGCCTCTGCTTCGAAAACACTTCGTGCAAATTCTATTCCGTTCAATTTTGTTTCGTTCACCTGGTCGAGGACCCGATCATTGTAAAATCGAGTGAAAGTTATCGTGAGTGCACAAAACCATTTCAAGGAGGAAGTTCGTAAATGCGTGAAAAAAATAAACACAACCAAAATTCTCAACACAATTTTTCACTTACGGTAGTCAGCAGTTATGAATATTGATTAGATTGTCGTAAAAGTGACGCTCAACGATTTAAATAAGTTTGACCTTGCGTTTGTTAAAAAAATACGCTGCCATGAAATTTTATTGTTGTAACGTACTAAATTTCAGAAAATGCAATATTTAGATATAAATTCTATAAAACTCTACAACATAGCGTTATAGAAATATTATTGAAAAACCGAAACTGAATAAATTTAACGATCTATATATGTAATATCGTTGGCAGATGGTGATCGTGCCATCCCCCGGATCCATATGGGATTATCCATACTTGAACCAGGTCAGCAGAATGATGGGCTTGGTATATGGGACACGACCAAAACCTGAGCAAGATTTATTCCCTCCCAAGATTCGAATTCCAGAGACACATGTAATGTCCCCACTCCATACCCTTTCACCACTTGGATATTTCAGTGCATTCACCCATGGCCTTTGATCGAGCAATATCACATCTTCCCAATTTTCTTACAATTAATTTTCTAGAGAATTTTTGTACTCTGATAAATGTCTCGAGACTCTTTCTTGTTTATTTTTCTTGATGAGAAATTGCGTCGATTCTCCTCTTTTCTCTTTCTTTCTTTCTTTTAGTATGCGTACGTACTATTGTACTCTATATTATATATGAAAATAGGAAACTTGAAGAAGCAAGGAATGTCGTGGATTACCGCTAAGAATCATTGGAAACGCGGTGCACACGTTCCTCCGCACAATCGAGCACAATTGTGAAATAATCAATAATTTGGAGTGGCTGCATCGTTACGCTGGTTGCATTTCAGGCTCGTTCAATTTATTACAAATTCTATTCACGGTGTCTACCCACGCTGAATATTTATAGATGCCGTCGGATCCTTTTTACTTCGGCTCCTTTCTTCTATTTTTTTTTTCGAAAGAAGTGGAGGCCTGGTCGATTAGCATACATTCGAGCGGACCGTTATGTTATATTAGGTGGATAAAAATATACAAACGTGTTCCAAAATGGACTACTTCTTTTGCTTGACAAATAGGAAATTGTGGTAGCCAATCTGATGTATCTTGACTTTATACCAAAACCGCATTATACGTATTCCGTTTGGCTTAAGATAGAGATTGTTATTGAATTAATACATTTTTTTCGTTTCAAACTCTCTGACGTTAATAATAGAGCGTCAAATATTTTACGATTCACATTATATAGATATGTATATTGGATCTCTCAATCCAGAGGGAGTGAAATAACACTCTATCTACAAGCTATCTACAAATATTAAAAACAGTCAAACGAGTCACTTAAATACACAAATTAATTCCCCTTTTCATTCTCAGTTGTTTACATATTGCTTCTTAACTTTTTTGATTTTATCCCCAATTTTCAACGTGCTGTTCTATTTTTATAGGGAATTAATATATGTGAAAGAATTCTCATAATCTTAAAAACATCGTGAGATCTTTTACTTTTTATTTCTTTTGAATATAACAAAATCGTTTCTTCGTTTCTTTTAAAATTTAACTTTTTCTTTTATTCCCATCCTTATAAATTCTTAATTCGTTATCTGAAACAGCCTGAAACGAAGAAGACTTTAGCTCAATTAACAGTCTAAGATCGCAACTGCCTTATTACTGCTGAAATAACATTAATTGTTATCTGGTGACAAACATAATTCACGATAACACTTTTGATAACATCCAACAGCTTCCAACAATGTATTGATCAATTTTATCCACTATTCGATGTAATTACAGATGGAGAGTCCATCGAGGTTCGAGCTGACGAAGGCGGAGATCCAAAATACAGAAGAAACAGAACTGGGTGAGGTGAAGGTGACGCCTCCGATGAGCACCGTCGCGACGTCGACGCCCGTGCAGCCAGGGAGTATTCCGTGCAGAAACGGCGGCTGCAAGAGCTGGGCCAATCGCGCGGAATCGAGAATGGAAAGCCCTTGGCATTTTCTCAAAACTATCTTCCTTATCTCTGTAATCGTCGCTTTGGTTCTCTGGGTAATCGTCTACACGTTTCTCGCCCAATATCGGATCTTGTGAAGCATTTAAGGCCAACGAGAAACTTGGATGGCCGATGTTCTTCCATTTGGAAGCGAACAAGGAAAATTTGGGTAATCCTTTGCCTTCGCTAACATAGATACATGATAAGATGTCCAAGAAGATACTCTTTGAAGTATAAGAAAAAGCCAGAAATGTAAGGAGAAAGAGAGGAAGATTTTTCTGTAGAATTCTGATGCTTTAATTGAATTCTCCATTTCCTATCGATGAATCCGTCCTTGCGCGAAGCAATAAATAATTCTGTGTTCAAAATCGTGGATTTGTGGAAGAATTATGTTATTTGCTCGACGAGTAAATGGAAATGTAAGAAACGTGTACTCTTTTGTGGACAGAAAGTTTTAGAAATTCAGAGTTTGAGTTGCGTAAAGAGTATCTCGAGGCTCCTATTTACGCGAGCATATACTCTTGAGATTATCGGTTCATTGACGAAGAAATTCCCAGTGTTGAGACACTCGACATAGAAAAAGGTAGAAAAACTTTTGTAATGTACAAAGGAATCGTTCGCGAGGATAAAATTGAAATGATACTAGTCCCTGTAATATTTGTTCGAATTGGATATTTCCTTTTAACTATATTAACAGTTACCACAAAATTATTGCGATTGTAGCACACTAATATATTCCTAATCTCTTTATAATGTTATACGTGAAATGTTTGATAGGAGGTATTCGATTATATAAAATTGACGATTTTTTACAAAGTATTTGTACAAAAGCACATTAATAAAGTTATCTTGCAGAAAACTTTTGAAGTCATTTTATCTTGCCCACGTATCTTGCTATCGATAATTGTCGAAATCTTATTTGATAACTAATGCATGTACAAACATCTGTAATTCTTCTTTTCATTGCAAACCAACTAGATGACATCAAAATCAGTTTCTCATCAATACCGATAAAAGCCTATTCGGAAATACAACTTTATCGGGAATTTAATCGTCCAGATTTTCATCCATCTAGTCTTTCAGATCGTCAAAGACAATAATTACAAAACAATTAAATATTAGACTAGACCTGAACTCGAGACTTATAATCGCTTCCTGTCAACGATGACGCATGCAAAGGTTGTCGCATATTCCATACGAAGTTATCTGCGAATATATGACGCTCTACCAGCGGAATCTGTGCTTTTATCAACGACCTGCCCGGTACGGACACGATCAGAATTCCCAGGGAAGATTTATCGACGGACGATCCGAGAAGAGAAAAGACGAAGGACGATAAACACCGTTAATGCCCCGCGATCTCGAGGCCGTGTTTCGCACCTGAGTCAAGCGGCCTTCGAAGTGACATTTTATGCTTGTACCTCGGTGTATCTGAGTCATACGAAGTTCGTAGGATCTCTGGTATGATGTTTACGAAGGTAAGAATCGTTTATAATGTTCTTCTCTCATGCGCAAACAAGGATGTATTAATTGAGTTCTTTTTTCGAATTTCTTTTTTACCAAGGCTATGTAACCTTATCTGTTTAATATGTGTCGAGCAAAATGAATTCTTTAAATTATAATTTACATTTTAGAGTGTACTAAGACGTTGGAGAAATATCTACTGTTACAAGTATTGTTCAACTTTATTATCTAATCTCTGTTTCTTTGGCAGCACAAGAGATAGATCGAGGATTCTCGTCCGACGATTAGGAGCAAAGTTCAACGTCTGGAAGTTAGTATTGTCGTTGCCTTAGCGACTTTCCACTCGAGTCCCGTGATAGATGCACCGACGGAAATACACCTAGCCAGCAATCTGAAGCGGGAAAAAGAGAGGACGATTGCGCGATATTTGGAGAGCTTCTTGTCTCACATTCGAGATCCTCAGGGCGGGACTTCACAACAGAATGATCCCGGAAAAGGTATGTCAGAAACATTTCCTACAAAAATTTTACATATATATATAACTGTCTTATATTTTTATGGAAATCGTAAAGTAAAAAATTACAAGTTTCTACAGTTAAATCAGAGACAAGACATTTGAAATATCATACTCTGTATTCTTTACTATTATCTAGTTATTAACTATTTATGTATTCTTAGTTATTGACGTTTATGCATAATACGAGAAATTTAAATATGAAAGTGAAACATGATCTTGCATAAATATCCACAGTGTACTTGTTGTTCACCTTTCGTTCGAGTCACTTATAATTGCTCAAACCTGTTACATTTTACGATGCAGAAATATAACATTATAGAAACAACCGTTAAGTTGTTCAGATACTCCCGTTTTTGTAAATTGTTTACAACTCGTTTAAAAAGCTTTTAACCTGTTTTTCTAATTAACAAACACTATCTATAGAAAGTGACGTGACAAAGGAGAATGCAACAGTGAGTGAATCGTCGAAGAAAGAAACTACGAGCGTGCAAAATCAACAGTCGAATAAACTACGAGGCATAGAAAACACCGTAGCTATTAGACTGACAGCTTTTGATCATCCTGGATCCTCGAAGTCGCCACAATTTAACAAGAAACCTATCTCGAAGCCTGGTCCTAGTAAAGTGAAAAGCACTCAAAGCAAAGCAACACAAATGCGTCAAAATTTAAGTACCCAAAGACTACAGGAAGACGAAGACATCGACGACGATGACGTAAGGAATGGGATAATCGTGACTATAATTTGATCGTTTCGTTGTTTTTTTACGAATCTTGTTACGTTTTAGTCTTCTTTGGATATAGAGAATGTTGGAAGGCCACAAAAATACGTCCTAGTCGGATGGGATAACTTTCGTTCTAAGCTGATGATCACTCTACTGGTTCTTTTCGTTTTATGGGCAGTCATCTATTTTCCTCTGATTAGAATCTGAAATTCGATGCAAAAATAATATTTCTATATCATTCTATAAACATACTCTTCAGTGTATTTTAATATAAATATACAATGTATAACATATGATACACATATATAAAGTGAATTTCTAAAATCTAATCAGAAATAAATAATTGGTTCATATTAGACGCAGACATACAGGATGTTATTCGTTCATATGTAATAGAGCATTTCTTTAAATGTTACTAAACGATAAACTTGTTTGTCACGGACCGCGATTATCGGAAAACTCCGGAGTGTAAATATGTACATACTTTCTCTACAAATAAAGTATCATTTCTTCTATTGAACGATAAATTCTTCATTCCTAAACATTATCATATAATTGTGTAAATTTATGAAAGATTCCAAAGTTTATTTTTCTATATTATTAAAATTTGCTACAACTTCATTGTAACTAAAACTAGTCTATGCTCATTAGCTAACAGATACCGTACAGTATCTCTCAAGCTCACAAGGCAAACTTGAGACACTTTCTACAGCAGCCGCTCGCGTGTACCGACAGCGAGTAAATCCACTTTCGATTTCCTAATTTAACTCGATTTCGAATCGCCTGTTATCTTCCGAGCCTCATTAACTCATGCGTCATCCGCTCTCAACAAACTGATCGTCGTCGCTGTGTCAATAAATCTAAATAACAAGAAGATTCATCATCAACTGACTCAACAGAAGTTTCAATAGCAAGATAAAACCAATCAAAAACACTACAGAATCTACAAACAAACAAGATGGTTCAAAAGACACTTTTCAATCAGTTTGTAAATGTCAAAACGAAAAGACCAGTTACCAGCAGTCGAACGAAGAATCGTGAAATGGAACGCAGAGTCAAGATCAGGGGCTGACATCATCCTTCCAAGAAGATCGATTCTTTTCAGTGTAAAAGACGCGATGACCGTGCAACGACCTTAACTAGAGTCTTGCAGACGTGCCAATGAGAGGCAGAGAAGGCAAGAGGAAAGTATAATCGGCTGGAAGTGGCTGATTCCGGCGCCGTGAGGCTTCAGTTCGTCTTAAAACGCCCACGTAGCTCCTCGACGCTCTCGATTCTATTACGTTGGAAAACGATCCTCAGGATCGTTTCAATTAACGGAGAACCATGAATATCAAAAGTGTGCCCGCTGTTTTCTTAATACTTGGATTGTCTCTGATATTTATCGGTAAGTGAAACGTTTATTTTCTGTTGATTTTCCTGAAAAGAATTTTTGAAGAAATAAACGATTTGTTTCAAACGTTCTTAGAGAAATTCAATTGGTTGTACGTATCTGTGTGTAATAGGTGTTAAGAGAATAGGATGTCAAGGAAACAAAGCAAATTTTGCGAAAGTGAAAGGGACTACACTTAGATTTCTGTTTCGTGTTTTCCGAGCTGCGAATCGCTTAGAATGAATGAAAGTTGTGTCCTACTTGCGTAAAAATGACTTTATTATCCTAGAAAAGTAACTTAAAAAGTTGATATTATTCGAAATATTGTAGAATTTGATGATTGGCGTAGTTTGTTATTTACTTTTTCTTCCGAGAAAACACTTCAATACACAGAGAAAACACAGTTCAATAAGACCGTATTATACAATGGTATTACTTCAATCGTGTTTACTAAATAATCGTGAATACAGAAACGAATATAGAAATATATAGAAACTGATAAATATTATAGATAAATTATATTGACATACAATAACAATTATTACGTAACAATTTTAGAGAAGCGTTGTTTAAAAAAATTATTATCTTCTGCAACCAAACTACGTGATCTCGAGTCCTAGTTAAACATTCCGTTATGCTTATTTCGTTGCTCTGCATATCGTCAAGGTTATCGTGAGTTCATGCTCACACATAACTATACTACACTATTATTGAAATCGGGGACAAAAATGTGGGATTTCAGAGCAACTTTAGCATTTTTAAGATAAGTCACGCCACAGAGATTCGATACAGAAAAAGAATTGAAACTATGTAATCAACAACATAAATTCTCTTAATGTCGATTCTTTTATACATATACACATATATGTATATATCATCAATAATGATGTATCAATATGTACTTATATATATATATATATATATATATATATATATATATATATATATATATATGTATAATTATATGTATTATATGTATATATAAGTACATATCGATACATCATTATTCGTCTTAAGTAATTATTATTCGACATCTCAAGCAAATAGTCATGATCTTTTTCTATCAAGTGATTCAGAACATATTTTTAATTCTTAATTACAACTTTTCCATGCACATTACCATTTCAAATTGTTGAAGATCAAAGAAGAGATCTTTCATTATGGGAACTTTTATTACAAAATCTGTGAACAAAATAATGATGTGATTATTTATAATTCTATAGTAATAAATCTCGCAATTCCTAAATAATCACACGAAATTCCTGTTCCCACCAGCCATTATTATCCATTCTAATTTTAATTAAATTTCTAGGCGACGCAGAAGCAGGATGGAAATTCTGGAAGAAGAAAGACACAACTACAACCACAACTGTTGCTCCAGCAGTCGCAGATCCAGTACAAACGAAACCAAACACGCTACCAGGTGCAACACCTGTAACAAACAAACCTACAGGAAGTCCAACGAATGTTGGATCAGCTGTTCTTGGTGCAGGTGACCCTGGATTGGCGATTGGAGTCACTTCAACTGGAGGGAAGATAAAAGAAAATGCTCGACCAAACAGACCTAACCCAGGAACGGAAGTGGGTCTCGATTTCCCGGCACCGAAACCAGGAAACCCAGGAGTCGGTGGTAACACTGGTAAAGGATACAGAGACTGGGCTGTTGATCTTACTGGGGCTGGAGAACCCGGAAGACAATCCCCGAAACTGCCTAGTGAAGGACCAGCATTGAGTTCAGGAGGTTAATTGATCGATGTTATAGAATTTCTAGATAGTTTTCTTAAATATGTGAGTTTGTGAAAATTAATCTGGTGAACTTTGTAGGTTCCAAACCGAACTCTATACCTGGAGGCACGGCACAGTCACAAACACCAGGTAAAAATTAATTTAATGACGGTTTTATACGGAAAATAGAATAAATTAAGTATTTAATGTTACGGAGAATTACTTCCATCGCTAGGTATAAATTATCGTAATACTAGTAGGGAAGAAGGAGACACAATTGATAAAGCTTTAATAATATTAATTTGTCTATGTATTCCAGGCGCCAGGCCAGTAGCGAGTCCTGGAAACGCACCATCGCCACGGCCTCAACAACAACCTCAGCCTCAGCCTCAACCTCGTCCACAAACACCAGGTACATACTAATATGTGGAAGAAAATAATTTTCATCCTGATATAATTTTATTTCAAGGATCACCTACACCGGGATCTAAGCCAGCTGTTGCACCAGGACAACCTCAACCATCTCCGAATCAACCTGCACCTGGAGGCAATCAAGTATCTTCGTTGTCCGTAACGTTAAAACCAGGTCCAACGCCAGCACCATCTAGACCAGGAAGTCCTGGTTCTCTTAATGCACCAGGAAGACCTGGTTCTCCTAATGCACCGGGAAGTCCTGGTTCCCTTAATGCACCAGGAGGTCCTGGTTCTCTTAATGCACCAGGAGGTCCTGGTTCTCTTAATGCACCAGGAAGTCCTGGTTCTCCTAATGCACCAGGAAGTCCTGGTTCCCCTGGAAGAACTTGGGCTGATGTTGCTGGTGGTGGCAGCAGATCTAACTCACCTACACCTGCTCCACGACCTGGATATCCAAATCAGCCAAATTATCCAAGCCAACCAGGTATAGGTCAATCTCAACCAAGACCATCGACACCGACTCAACCTGGAAGAACAGGGCCATCCACAGGAGCAATAGCAGGTGGTGCATTAGCAGGTGGTGCACTAGCAGGAGCAGCTGTAGCAGGAGCAGCAGCAGCAAATAAGAAAACCTACTCTAGTAATCCTACTTTTAGCAAAGGAAACACTATCACTGATGAAGACTTGGAGAAACTTTCCGAGGCCCTCTTCATTAAGGATAACAATAATGCGAACAGATATATCACGCTGAATCTACAGAAGCAAACAAGCAGTAGTAGCACAACAGATGACGCACCACAACCGTAAGCTTTTAAAATACAAATGAAAAATATTGGAGGCAAGAGAGTTGTTATACACTACAGCAAAAATAGGTGGAGATTAATAGAAGAGCATTAGGCATCAGGAGGATCTATTTTAAAAACATTTTTTTAAATATCACTAGAATTCTAATTTGATGGTTCTTTGAATTTCTAGATAGTATAGTTCGTGTAACTACAGACTAGTTTGATTTGCCATGTTCTTTCAGTTACCATAGATTCCATAAAAATAACCTCAACTTGCAGGCTGTTCACGGTAAACGCAGAAGCGTACCAAGGTCCCACGATTCAAAGAGTGATATCGATCTATGACAATTACAAACCGGAAACCAATGTAAATGAGCACATAAGCCCGTTGCAGAGACAAGAAGAGAGTCTCCTTGTAGACACATTCCTCAGCACGAACGTGATGTCCTACGCTATGAGATTTTTAGCGGACAAAGGAAAAATTCGCAAAGATTATTACGAATATAAAGACACGATAAGAAAAATATGGTTTAACTTGTTCTCTAGAGGACAAGGAAAAATTGGTAGCTCAGGTTTTGAGCATGTTTTCATGGCAGAACTTAAGAGTGTACCATCTGGTACCGAAGTAGTTGGTTTACATAATTGGATCTTCTATAGCAAAGAGGAAAGCAGTGGAAAAGCAAATTATGCTGGATATTTGAACAAAGTTGACCTTGGAGATGTGAGTTAATTTTTATTCTGTCAAAATTATTTTTTTCTTTTTAATCGTAAGATCATTTCTTGATAAATTATTTTCGAAAAAAATGAGAGGTTTTCTATTTAATAATAGGGTCATTAATGAAAAATGTTTTTAATGAATACATAATGGATTCCATTCCACTTCCAGCACCTATTATCATTCGTATAATGACGTTTGTCTATTGTTTCTTTTGTGGTATTTCCAGAGAACTATGACTCATACTACATGAAAAGTTACCAATTGTATTTGTATGTGTTCGTTCTTTCAGAAAGCATCTATCATCAAAATAAGAACGAAATACAACGGGTACGATAAACCGGTAACGGCACTATTCGTGGGTACCTCGCCTGAACTGGAGATGGCACTGTACACGGTGTGCTTTTACGCGAGACCAGAGGGAAATTGCCCGGTGTCTCTCGGAGGAACGAAGTTTAACATTGTCACCTATAAATTTAAGTACAGAGGAAACGATCTGGTAGGAACTGCTTATCCAGATATATAATTTTATCAAAATTATATTTCTGTTTATATATTTAAAAACATAGAATGTAATTTTGTGACATGTTCAAACGAGAGCAATAAAAAATGACATGTATACGAAAGTTGGATTTAAATATAATTTTATATGGAGAACGACATATTTTCTTATTAGCGAAATTTGTATCAATACTCGTTACATAGAATAAATTTTGTTATTGAAATATTATTGAAATAAATATTGTTTTGTATAAGTCGACCATTCATAATACATACTTGTGATATCGACAATCTCGAGTAAACAGATAACGTTGAATAATGGTCTGTCGAAAGAGGGGGAGGTAAGAGTAATAAACTCACTTGGGCACTGCGATAGGGAGAACTGCCAGTTAAGCTGTAGATTTCGTAACGAAAACAAGAATGCACGCATCTCTTCGAACATTCTGTAGAACCAAACACCCACGTTTTCAATGGGCAGACAAGCATCCGGCTGTGAGGTCTATAAATTACCGATTAAAAATCTGTACGCGACTCTATCATAGCGAAAATGGCGTCTATGGGTACAGACCAAGGCCACAAAGACACTTTGAAGGTATTTTGAATATTATTTTTCCATTTATTTGAAACAATAAGTAAAAAATTAAAAAATAATACAAATTTTAGCCAGCATTTTGAAAAAAATTTGGAATTCGATACTATATTGATATTTGCGACAGGTTTTAATGAACAAGCTCATAATTCGAATTCGAAAACTAACTATTAAAATTCCCGCGTAGTGTCGCTAGTGAGCTTTAATATGTTTCATCGTTGCATCTTCAAATTGAGAAAGAAAATGCATATTTTTATGAAATAAATCATTCTTACCTTGCACATATCCTCAGATTTCGTTATCCATGTCTTCAGCATAAGAGTAAAACGTGAAATCACACTAATCACTACGCTTTAACCACAAAATACCAAACTGAAACTTTGAACACACGCACAACACTTACATTCCCCGCTTTCTCCCAAGCAACTGCCCAACAGTCGCGTGAAAATCTCTTACCTATGTGCGCATCGCGCATGCGCAGTAAATTTGAAGTTCAAATTCCTGGTGTCCAGTTTTAAAAAAATAGCACGAATATAATCAGGACTTGACATATCTGAATTCCATTTTTAAATAATAAAAGAATATGAAATCTAACCTTTTTAAATATGATTCATTTAAATTCATATAAACATGTTGATCATATATTTTTATGAAGTTATTATGCGTTTAATATATTCCTTTCAATATCGAGATATTTATTGTAATGTTCATATTACTTAAAGTGATCTTAAAATTACTTGTAATTAATATGGAAAAGCTTAGTGTACTAATCTAGGGTGAAGATAATAAACGCAACTTGGTATATTTTTATTATTACGCAAGAGAGTAACCGATAACGTTACGCGATAACGTAAAAATGATTTAACATCCATATACGATAAAAATAAATATCAACTACTGGTTTTTACCATTATTTTTCTTTCTATTCTTCCTCGTATTTCTAGTACCAAACGAGTACCTGGAAATACGATCGAAAAACAGCAACTTCTATAGACTGGTTAGCGCCTATAGAGAATATGGTCATAAACAGGCTGAGATAAATCCTGTTGCGTCAAAAAAACCAGTGCCATTGGCAGAGTTGAAACTAGAGAGATTCGGTTTAAGTTTGGATGATAAAGTTCCATTCAGAGGGATTTTATCAATGGGGAAAGATGAAGGAACAGTAGAAGAGGCTTTAAAATTTTTAAACGAGACATACACTGGCCATATAGGAGTAGAATTTAGCTACTTGGAGGTAATATGTAATTGATCATGAATAAATTTAAAGCAATCTTCTATTAGAATAAGTGGAATATTTATTTATTTAGTTTATTTCTTTCATTATTATTTTCTTCTATTAGAATAAGTCGAATATTTATTTATTTAGTTTATTTCTTTGTAGAAGATCTGTATAAGTACCTGATTTCTATTACTGTCTACACAGACTGAGGAGGAAAGAGAATGGTTCGCAGAGACCGTAGAAAAAAGTTCAAGGGAACCCGTGACGGACGAAACGCGAATCGGCATCGCAACGGAAATGTTGAAGAGCCAAACTTTCGATCAATTTTTGGCCATCAAATTCGTGAACTTTAAGAGGTACAGTGGCGAGGGCGCTGAGAGCGTGATGGCCTTCTACTATGAATTTTTTAAACTATGTGCCAATGGTAAATAAAAATGTATCGTTAGAAAAAGACTACATGGATCATCTCTTTATCTATACTTTAGCGATTCAAGATTAAATTTATGTATATTCAATTAAATGAAATTGCAGATGATTTAAAATACATTGTAATTGGCATGGCCCATCGAGGTCGACTAAATTTTCTCACGGGAATGTTGAATTTCCCACCGGAAAAATTATTTCGACAGCTACGAGGATACTCTGAATTTCCGGATAACGTGAACGCAACTGGTGACGTGATCAGTCATTTTGTATCTTCCACAAACCTCGATATTAATCGAAAAAGCCTCCATGTTACGGTATTACGAAACCCTTCACATTTGGAAGCTGTAAATCCTGTTTCCATGGGAAAAACTCGAGGAATGATGCAAGCAAATAAAGACGGAGCATATAGTGAAGATGCGAACGCTCAATGGAGCGATAAAGTGTTAAATATTCAAGTAAGACGTTTGATAATTAATCAGACAAAATTTAAAGTAGAATTGGAAACAAATCGATGTATTGAACTTTTTTCAATTTTTATCCTAGGTTCACGGGGATGCAGCTTACGCTGGTCAAGGAGTTGACCAAGAATGTTTAGCATTATCCGCAGTTCCTCACTTTGAAATAGGTGGGACAGTTCACTTGATGATCAATAATCAATTAGGTTTCACAACTCCAACTTCCAGAGGTAGATCGTCGAGATACTGCACGGATTTAGCCAAAATGATCTCCGCTCCGGTGATCCATGTAAACGGAGATGATCCTGAAGTATACAAGATAGAATTTTAATTTCTTCCTATATATATATATACTATATATATACTATATAAACCATATACTATATATATATGTTTTTAGTTAGTAGTTTTTTTTAATCTTCAAATATCGTAGATGGTTATCCGAGCTGCTAGAATAGCGTTCAAGTATCAACGAAAATTTAGGAAGGACATTTTCCTGGATCTGAATTGCTTCAGGAGATGGGGTCATAATGAACTAGACGATCCGGTTTTTACAAATCCTGTTATTTATAAAATTATACATAGCCGCCCGTAAGTAATTCTCAATTATAATAATAGGATGTGTCGAATCTAATTAACTTTACTTTATTTTCAATTAGATCAGTACCAGATCGATATTTAGACAAACTAGTAAAGAACAATGTTCTTCCAATGGAAAAAGTCAAAAATATCATCGAAGATCACAAGGCCAAATTGAATCAAGGTTTGAGTGAAGCGGATAATTATGTCCCACAACCTACCTATTTTGCAGGCTTGTGGAGCGAAATACAGCAGGCTGATGCGAGCGTGACACAGTGGGACACGGGAGTTGATTTAAGCCTATTGAGGTTCATTGCCGAAAAGAGCGTTCACATTGACGATGACTCGGTGAGAACATATGTTATACAATAAATGCTACTCATTTTCCCTAATTGATTCCCTAATTGTTCAGCTAATTGAACGTACTATTTTATCATGCAACAGATAATTCATCCCAAATTATTGAAAAACCACGTTCAATCTCGATTAAACAAAATAGCGAGTGGTGAACATTTGGATTGGTCTACTGCTGAAGCTTTAGCAATTGGAACTTTATTGTATCAAGGGTATAATGTAAGAATAAGCGGGCAAGACATTGGTCGTGGTACCTTTTCCCATAGACATGCCATGCTTGTTGATCAATCCACTGGAGGTATTTACAAAATGATTCTAATCATAAATTAATAAAAGTCTTATCATCAATCATGATTTTAGATATACATATTCCACTAAATTCAATGGTCGAGGGACAAACAGGAAAATTAGAGTTAGCTAATAGTATTCTGTCTGAAGAAGCAGTCTTAGGATACGAGTATGGCATGAGTATAGCTATACCAACTACGTTAACAATATGGGAGGCACAATTTGGAGATTTTTTTAATGGAGCACAGATCATAATAGATACTTTTGTAACCAGTGGTGAGGCAAAATGGATGCTAAGTAGCGGATTAACGATACTTTTACCACATGGTTACGACGGTGCTGGTCCTGAACACAGTTCCTCCAGACTTGAAAGGTTTTTACAACTTACGGATAGTAACGAAGATAAACCTGATGGTGATAATGTTAACATATGTGTGACAAATCCTACGACACCGGCTCAATACTTTCATCTATTAAGGAGACAAGTAAGATCCTTATTCTAATAGATCCTTAATTATATTTTTAATGTAATAAATTGTCTTTATTTCTCTTAGATGGTAAGAAATTTTCGAAAACCTTTAATAATAGTGGCTCCGAAAATATTGCTGCGCCATATCGCAGCAACCTCGCCCATAACAGATATGCAACCACAGACTAGATTTAAGACCGTTATAGGTATGTTCAATACAATAAAAAAAATGATCTCTCCCTCTTTTTCTTTCTCTCTTTGTCTTCATCTTTCTCCCTCCTTTAGCTATATTTGATTCCAAATGAAATAAAATAATAATTTAATAAATAATAATTTAACAGGAGATGAAAAGGTAGAAGAATCAAAAGTGACTAAAGTGATCCTTGTGAGCGGTAAACACTATTATGCTCTTGATAACTTTAGAGAAAGCACAGATCAAAAGAATGTAGCAATTATTAGAGTCGAGAGTTTATGCCCTTTTCCAGTTCAAGAATTATTGCAAGAGATCGATAGATATAAATATGCCAAGAGTAAGTTATACAAAATAAATTGCTTAAATACATTTTAAAATATTAATATAAATATTTCCTTAAGCTTTCATATGGAGTCAAGAAGAACCACAAAATATGGGAGCATGGAATTTTGTCAAGCCTCGATTCGAAAATTTATGTGGCAGACTAGTAAGTTAATAATTTAAGTAATATTTGAGATACATATTTGTAAAAATAATTTTGTGACTTACAGATAAAATACAGCGGTCGTAAACCCATGGCTGCAACAGCTGTAGGTGCGGGAAAGTTACATCAGCAGGAAGCTCAGGAAGTAACCGTGAAACCCTTTAATATGAAATGAATTTTGTATTGTATGTTTTACTTTGTTTTATTTATACATATAATTCAACTGCCAAAAGTCACATTTATTTGCATAACATCATTATATACTATATGAGGAAATAAATTATTTACATGTCATTGAGCGATCATTATTGTAATGGATCAACATTATTATTAATAAAATATATCCATGACATGAATGTACTATCAAATGCTAATTGTATGAAAAATTACTTGTTTAAAAATTATAATTTTCACCATTAATTTAATATAATATGCTATAGAAAGAAATGATGACATAGATACAAGTAAAATAATGATTCTTCAATATCGTCGTGATAAATGTTTAACATCCTAAACAATGTTTTCACAATTCCTTTGAAGCAAAATATTATTCGTCTATATAATTTCTTCGTCCTCAAAGAAATAGCAGCAAAATTAGATCCCAAGTAATCTAAAAAACTAAATTTACATTGTAATAAGACAATTGATGAGCTTAATCCTTATTGGTATGTTCTGCACTTAAACGTTCATATTCTTTTTTTATAAGATCTTTTAATTCATCCTAAAAAAGAAAATAGATTTATATAAGACATATTTCTAAGTTTAAAGCACAATAAAAATATAATTTAAATTTAATGGAACGTACGCCCCAGCCCAACTTTTCAGCTAATAACTGACAGCCAGTATCGCAATCACCTAACCAGGCAACATCACGACCGCCATGAGAACTTCGTGTATCAAAGATCAAGCCATGTCGCAATCCTAAAAGTCGCGATAAGCGATCTTGCATACCTACTTTTTCTTTATTGATAAGTAGGCGCGGACAATTGGATCGCACCCTTCAAAGAAATTGAAATTATAATTAATTGAATGTGGAGAATGATGGAAACAATATGATACTTGTAAATAATACATACCTATCTACTAAAGATGCAAAAGGCTGCACTACCAAACTTGATCCCATAATTATCAAAAGATCTGCTTGTGCAAAATCCCGATCGATAAGGAAATGGAAACGTTCGGGTAACATTTCCCCGAAAAACACTATATCAGGTTTTACTACACCTTCGTTACATTCTTCACATTTTGGTATAACACCTTCCATAATTTTTTCTGAAAATAGGTACTGAGGTTTAAAGTATGTATTCAATTGTAACAATTATGATCTTATTGTAACATTAAAAAATATATATAAGAAGAAAAAAGTTGTACCTTTCATCCATGGAAGAGTGTATGGTGCTCTACATTTAAGGCATCGACCAGTATGAAATGTACCATGAGCTTCTACTAATTTTTCAGGAGGTAAACCAGCCATTCTTTCTAATGTATCGATGTTCTGGGTGTAGTGTCTCAAAAGTAGTCCTTTTTCCCATAAAAGACGGATGAAATAATGGGATGGTGTAGGTTTAAAACCTTCAGGTAACAATTCTCTTGCAAGCATAAAGAATGGTTCAGGATTTTCCATAAAGAAATCTAACTCAAAAATAGCTTGAGGATGAGGTAGATTATATTTCTCTAAATTGTGATAAAGACCACTTGATGGTGATCGAAAATCAGGAATTCCAGCAGCTAAAAAATATGCATAAAAAATAAAAGAAGCATTTTTGTGCAATGCACCTAATATATATAATTCAAAATTATATATAGATATACAACTAATTCCAGATTAGGAATATTTCTTAAAACATACATGTGGAGATACCAGCTCCAGCCATAGTAATAATTTTACAGTTTTCAGTTTCTTTTATATAATCTACCACTCCATCTATATTAAGTTCACGGAGGACTTTTTGCTGTGATTGTTCATCATAATCTGATGAATCAAAAAGTTTTAACTTTTGTGCCAAATATTTCCGAATCTTTTCCATATCAGAATCTTCTACCTCTTCTTGTTCTGAAGAACTGTTTGTAGCCTCCTCATTTGATTTCTTCTCTGATACAAATAAATGAACAATATATATAGCAATATACAAATTAACGCTATAAATGAATGTAATATTTGTTAGTAAAACAATTTGACAAATAAGAGTAAATTAAATACTTTAAATTTTGTAACATATTTATATATCACGACTGTCTAGTTCCTATTTTTTAAAAATATAACATGCACTGTTAACCTTTTGAAATAATAAAAAAACAATAAATTTAATGTAGAGAACAAAGACATTTAGATAAGTTACTTAAAGAAATAAATTCATTGTACTCGTTGCAATAAAAATACATAAATACAGATTTTCGCCAGAGTTGTTGGCCGAGTAATTGCCGTTGACGGCTAATTAAATGAAAAATGATCTGCGGAAACATTTTGACACACTGCAATCAGACATCGTGATGTTATAATTATAATTTAACTCAATAAAGACACGTGTCATTTAACAGTTACCTAAAATTTTACGATGATATGAAAATTTAGGTACTCTGAGATTATAACAATCAGTGTAGAACAATAATTTCACTTAATTCATTTTATCATCTTATTTAATTAATAAGGTTTCAAACTCTTATGGATGACAGTTAACCTCTATCGTCATCATGTTTCACTTATCTGCGTTTATTAGATAAATAATTTGGATTATAGTAGATAGATAAAAAATCAGAAAGCACTATAATACTATAATAAAAGATTCTGATTTCGTCATTTAATAATGTTTCGATATTCTAAATTATAAAATTAAGGATTTCAATTGAAAATTTATTTAAGTTTTTGCTTTTTAAAAAATGTATGTAGTGAAGTATAAAATTTAATCTTGTGAATTTTATTAAACAATTAAATAACGATTATAAACTGATATACAAGAAAAATTGAATTTCATTATGTAAGACAAATGACAGTTTGAAAACGTTACCTTTTTCCGTGTCATCATTGTGTTCGGACATGTTTCCAGACATGTTTCAAAATTCGTGTAACTTCTTCAACTAATGTTAAGTAAAATTATTATCGTTGTCACACGAAAGAAATAGTGTTATTCATATATTTACTTGTGAACATATGATTAGAATAGGTTATCAAATGACGCGCGTTCGATTAAACTCATGCAGGCAATACTTTATGACTTTGTATTTTGTTTTTTATTACATATGTATATCGAATGATATTTTTGCAAATTATAAGTATTATTTCGAGTAGCTATTCCTATAAATAATGTAAATAATATAAAATCCTCGTTTTTTTAAACTAATATACATGATATTTATTATCTAATTAGTAAATCCTATTTAATAATATGATAGCATAGTATATAAATAGATAGAGGGGATACTACAGATGATCTTTCTACTCATGAATTTAGAAATTGGATATTTTATAATAAAAATTATAGTAAGTAATTTTAAATGTTATTAAAAATGTCTAATATTTTATGATAGTTGATTCATAATTAAATAATTTTAATCTTTATTCCTAAAAACAGTTTTAATCTTATTAATGTTATTATAACTATGTAATAATTTGCTTATAATGGATTATAATACATCACAAGGTATATAATTTTCAGATGGTATTCTAAATCAGGAACAGTCATGCTATATATTGTAATATTTATTTTTACCATAAATATTATAAAATATTAATAAAATATATCAAAATTTCCTTTATATTAATTCGCTTTCTTGGATGTTTCACCTCCTATAATTTTACGTCTTTGAGCAAACATATGCAAATATAATTGCGGGAAAACTGTAATATAAAGAAAAGAAATTATTATATAATCAATATATGATATGATAATACATTTTTCAGAAACTTACGAGGAATATATGATAGCATAATAGTTATAAGAATGAAATAATAACTAAATATGAAATTCCATGAGTTAGGAAGTTTGTAACTCCAGAATTCTGGATGAGAGTTTGCATAATTTACAGCTGAATATATGCATAATAATTCTCCAGTTACACCTATTGGGTACAATACAATAAATAACGTATACCTGTAATAATTAAAACATTTCAATTTTGAATACTGAAAAATAGATATTATTAATAAATAAAATATTTAATGAATAGATATTATTTATTAAATAAAAAATCTATGATGTGATTAAATTACATACCTTAGCCATGTGAGAAAATAAGGAACAAATTCATTGAGATTCATATAGTAAAACAAATATCGAATTATTTCTGTTATTGACCATGCTAAGATGGCTAATGGAAGACCATGAGATGACGCCGCATAATTATTTGGAGTTGCCAACAATACACCACTCACAACTATAATACGACTAAACACTTGAAAAGTTGTAAGTACAGGGTTTGATTTAACTAAACCAGTTGCAGCATGGATTATCTATAATAAAGATATGCTTTATTAAGCAATCTTTTATGAACAAAACCAAGATGAATATTATTGCTTACTTCTAAAAGAGCAGCATGTTGAAAAATAACAACAGGCCATTTAACATTCTGCCACAAATTTGCTTCTGTCGTAGAAGAAAAATCATTCACTACAAATTTATAAAGTATATAACTCCAACTGCAAATATACATAATTATTTAAATATATTTAACAATATTCTCTATAATATCTATTTTCATCTCAAAGTTATTAAACACACTTTTCAATTAAGATTAGATTGTTGAAAATTATAGCAGAAGTTACAGAAATGTTGATTAGTAAAACTTGGATAACAATAAAATGTTTTTTCTTATAATCACTTCATTATAATTTGGTGAAAGCGAGGAAAGTAATAATACTTACCCAAATACTTGTAGCAAATTATAAGTCTTTAAATACAATAATCCGACGTTATTTGATTTCTTCGATTTCATATTTATATTTTTTAATTCAGTATGACTTTACTTATTTATAACAGTAATAATAAATAATTATTATACTTCTATGTGCCTTTCAAATTCATAACTCGTCGGATGTACAACGTGAACTGACGATTACGGATAGAGTAGTACGCTACTCATACATACATACATATTTACATATGTACATACAGCATTTAACCCGAGCAGGAACGTAGCAATTTTCTATATAGCTTGAATTTGAAACGACCTAATATTTTCTTATTTGTTCTCTGATAATTTATAAATGATAAAATTTAAACAAATTGACACATGATTGATATATGATATTTAATTAGTTTTTGAAAACTAGAAATTTACTTTTAGGGAAAAGGTATAATACATTGTGTAAAACGTGTAAATTGGCGCAATATTCTTACCTTCTATGAACTTCACCTTGGTAATTAAGAATAATTTCTAAAACTGTAAAAATGTTAATGTGAATGACTTTGTCCCTCCAATGTTAAAGAAATCCAGTACAAAATGCAAAACTATATATAGCCGACCTCAAAAATATTTGGGCACTTATAAATTGACATTAAAAAAACTGAAATGGCAGTTTTTTTTATAAAAGTGTAATATTTTATCCGATTCCTTTTGTTCAATAATATATCTTAAACAATTTAATCTATTAAAAATCATCTTGTGTGAGTAATCGATACTGTATTTTAGTCCTCTATTAGTCTCTGATATACCCTATCTTTGCCCGAAATCTTATACATATAATCTTTTTTAATAAAATGGCTGAAGATTTTGTGAATTTCTATTGGCTCGGTAACTGTTCTGCAGTTCGCAAAATAACACAGATTGTCATACAGTCAAGTCGTGAAACTTCAGACATGCCGCACATTGAAAAGAGAAAGACATTGTTCGATGGGGGGATCATATTTCCTCGCTATATCGTGGCAGAGATTTTAAACAAAATACGATTGTAGCGAAGAAGATCGTTGTTGCGTTGTGAATATCTGTAATCTCTGGTTTATATTTTCGACTCCTGCTTCCTTTCGTCATAGGTTAATGTTTCGCACCTAAACCTTATTCGAGAAATGCGCTTTAAAATAATGAAAACTGCACCAATATCCGTCCAGTGATTCTTGAGATTAATCCGAATATACAGACACTTTTCGGGAACTTTATTTTATACTGAGTATGTATAAATTAGACGAATTTAATCATTTTTCTTTAGTATTTATTGTTGCTTTTTGTTTAACTTAAATTTTTGATATGGCCTAATATTCTTGCAGTTATTCTTACAGAAGTATGACTAGAAATATGAAATGATCTGGACCGTAGAATTAGTAAAAGACAACAATAAATAAATAAAGGAAAATGATAAATTCGTATAATAGAGGAATAAAATGCAGTCTCGATTACTAACAAAACATAATCTTCAACATATTCAAGTGCTTAAAATATGTTATTGAACAAAAGGAGTCCCGGATATATATATCAAACTTTTATAAAAAATTACCAGTTTAGATTTTTTAACATCAATATATAAATTGTCCGAATATTTCTGAGACATAAAGACTCACTTCTTTTTATATCAAGTAGAATATGAAGTTGGGCTAGTGTCTAAATGTTTTCGAGACTGATTGTATGTCCATATATGTACAATGTGTACCACTACGGTTTACTTACGTGTTACATTCTTCTACTTATATACGTCAAGATAAATGTAAATTATAAAATTAATTCAATATTAATATGTTAATGAATTGCCATTTCCTTTCTGAATTCATAAATAAATTTTTACGTAATAATTCGCAAGAATAACATAGCAAATAAACGTGCTCCGCACATATAGATTTGTACACCTTAAATTTGTTAATATCTATATCTATTAAAAATATAATCATATTAACAATAAAAAAATTCGAAGTTTTCAAGAACTATTTACAAAATAAGTATTTGAAATATTTAATATTTCCTTAATTATTTGTTAATTTTGATCTGTAATCGATTATACTATAATTTTATGAAGAATTGCAACATGATGTTTATGTTTTTCTATCGAGGTTTTCAGCACTATGATATTCGATGTTTTAATTATATGTATTAGTAAAATGTTTAATGATATTTGTAGATTTTAGTTCAAAAAAGAGAATTACTATACAATGCAGGACGAAATGATAGGACACCTTACATACCTATTTGTATATTTCATGTAATTAAAAGATGAAGATATACATATAATCTTAAGTTCATGACATATAACAAAGAAGTTAGAAACATAAATTTGGGCTGTATTTGATTAGAAAAAATTATAAGACTTACTTGACCTACTTTCCATTCTTACAATTTCTGTCAGTAGTTATTCGACTGCGAAATGAAAATTTCTTTCAGGATTTCCTAAGAGATTGTATAAGAGATTGTGATTGATTATGTAATATCACATTACGACTCCACTTTATTATTTTGTGAATTTAGGTAATTGCATAATTGTTTGATCATAAACGAATCATTTCTTCAATTTTCCACTGTTTAAGACGTTTTTCACGACTCATTGCTATTTCTTCTTTTTTTTTTAAAACACCACTAAATTATGAATTTGGATAAAGCTGCGTAGTCTCGTAGACTTCACTCGTCTCTTGCTTGCTAAATGATTAATGTTTGTTTGTCGGATCCGTGTGACAAACATTACCCGAGCAGGTGCATTCCGAGAATTGCTCAAGTAACACAATTTTTTAGGACATCATTAGAAAAAGTAATTTATTCTACATTATCAAGAAACTGAATAAAAAATGCTAATGAATTATAATACTCGTTTTACATTTTTTTTCTTAATCGTGATTAATCCGAATAATCCAAAGTCATTCGAATGTAGTCATGTTCAGTATCATTTTCATTGCTAAAACCTCAGCAATCTGATTAAAATAGTTTCATAATAATAAGGTAAAAAAACAAATTCTATTTTTCTTCATACAATGACTTGGTAACTTGACACCATCGATTACGAATTAGATAACACGGACGATCGCTTCGGGCGAGCTCCGAGCGGGTCAATTCCAGGTAATGGTGGGGATGACCCTGTGAATATTAACCGAACAAGAAGAGAGAATATTAATCGAGCAAAGAGAGAGAATATTAGCTGAATATTACGTATATACGTTTAAATATAGAACTATCAACCTTAACATTAACTATCCAATTAATATCAGTCCATGCTTATTTTTCCCCAAACTTCCTCATTGTATGTACTGTATATGTATTATCGTATGAATATGAAATTTAGTGTGTTATTCTGGAAATATTCAACATATAGAATATGCGAATATTTCCTTCTTTTAACAAGATGAAATACACAAATAGGTAAAGTGTCCTACCATTTTGTCCGACACTCTATATTTATATTTAACACGTTGAATGTCATGGGGGTCATCGGTGACCGGTACTCAACTTGGCCGTGGCCCCGTAGAGGTCACCGGTGACCGGCGCACCAAGATTAGTAAAAATACATAATTGGAAGAAATGTCAATAGTTATAAATTTTTTATTATTACCACCGTTACTAGAATGGTGTGATGAAATGAATGCAGTATAGAATGTATAAAAATAGTTTTATTTATACATGAAATATAGATCTATTATGTGCGCCCCCCATCAGTGGTTGTCGGACATAGGAAAAACCTGCTTTTTCCATGTTTTACCTTAATGAACAATAACCCTAAGGAACGTTTGGATTTGAAAGATGTTTGATGGCAATTAAGGGGCTTGACAGTAAGATAAAAAATGCTAAATCTTCTGACGGTTCTTTAGGATTATTGCGGGTCCGAATAAATATGACCGAGGGATGCATTATGGTTTATGGTAGGTCCCGAGACGTAACAGTATAGAACAATTATTTAGCAACGCGAAGAAACAATATGAGATAACTGATAATCGCAAAAATTAAGTGAATCGAGCGAAATTGCACTACAGCGCCATGGGGGTCACCGGTGACCTCAGTGAGATAAATTCATTAATGATGATTATACACCGTAACATATCTCTTGTAGGTAATATTTCAACATTATATGTACCGTATAATAAAAAAATTCATCGTGGAACCACGGCTAAACCTTGTAAAATTGGCGTGGCATTCAACGTGTTAAGAATATTTTTAACTAATAGAAATTATAAACAATAAAAAATGAGAAGTAAACTAATTTTTCTAATAAAACTAGGATGTAATTAATATTTTACTAATTACCAAAATTATCTTCGACTAAATTATCTTAAATAATTGTACATGACAGCAGTAAAAAATTATCATGATATTGATCTAGATATAAAATATTTATGATTAATTATCGACTTAAAATTTGTTGAATTAAGCTCCCAATATATAAAGTCGATAGATCGAAAAAATTTGTTATCGAAATTTACATCGAATTTATTTTATAATACATTTATTTGCTGTCCTATTAATATGAGAGAAAAGAAGTTTATATAGGTTAATCACATGTGTAAAGAATCCATACACTGTCTTTTAATTATTGTTTAGATTAATGTTCAAGATGTTTTATAATCTGTAGATATTACTATATTATCAATGTTCAACGTATTATTGTTAACTTACCATTTCAATCTATTGTCAAATGATAAACAGCAAGTTGTATGAATGTTTCTTGAATCTTTTTATATTACTCATATCTACCTAAAAACATAAAGATGCAGTGGTTGAATAGTCAAAGATTGCTTAAAGCAGTGAAAAGGATTAATTCACTAAATAACCGTAATGCCAGCAGCAATTGCAAGATTGTTTGTAGTTCTGATATAAAAGTGGCAAAAAAAAATGGGCTGCCAATTGTGGCCTTAGAATCAACAATCATTACACATGGAATGCCTTATCCTGATAATTTGAAGACGGCCATTCAAGTAGAAAACACTGTTAGAAAAAAAGTAATTGTTTATGAATTCTAAAGAAAGAAAAATATTGCTTCTTTTACATTATACTTTTATATCATTTTAGGGTGCTATACCTGCAACTATAGGAATTTTAAATGGACAGATACATGTTGGTTTGAACGATGAACAACTACAAACACTAGCTAAATCAGATTCTACTAAAACTATTAAGTGTTCACGTAGAGATATATCAACAGTTGTTGCCCAAAAACTAAATGGAGGAACTACTGTTAGTGCAACAATGTTAATTTCAAATTTATTAGATTTGCCTATAATGGCAACAGGAGGCATTGGTGGTGTTCATCGTGGTGCAGAAAAGAGTTTTGATATTAGTACTGATTTACTAGAGCTTGGGCGTACTCCTGTAGCTGTTGTTTGTTCTGGTGTTAAATCTATATTAGATATTGAAAAGACATTAGAATATCTGGTTAATATATTTTCTTGCATAAAAAATAATAATTATTACAATAGAGATTTGTAATTGTCTCCATTTGTAGGAAACACAAGGAGTTCCAGTTATAAAAATTGGCGAAACAAACTATTTTCCTGCATTTTACTGCACTGAATCATTACAAAAGATAAAAGTGCCACATAGAGTATCAAATTCAGAAGAAGCAACAAAGATTCTTAAAGCTCAAAGGGAATTAGGTCTTCAAACAGGATTAGTGTTTGCTGTCCCTATTCCTACAGAATATGCATTAGATTCAAAAGAAATGGAATTGGCTATATGTAATGCTTTAGAAAATGCAAAAAGTAAAAATGTAAGTGGAAAGAATGTCACACCATTTTTGCTAGAAGAATTAAATAAGGTTACACATGGTCAATCTCTTCGAGCTAGTAAGTATAAATAAGTCCATTGATATAAAAATTAAGAAAACATAAGCAAGATCAATATTTGTCACCTAATTTTTGTCTTTTTAAAATCAACAGATATAGCACTCATAGAAAACAATGCAAGTGTTGCAGCAGAAATTGCAGTGAATTTGGCTAAAAAGTGTTTTCAGAGCTCTCTCAACGATAGTGCTTCCAAGTGCATTCTGGCATCAGAAAAAAATCCAGTAAATAAAACAAAAATATTCGTTTACCTTAAAAAATATATAAGATATTATTCATTTTATTTTCATCGGGTAATTTGTTTATGTCATAGATTGTAATTGGTGGAGCTATAATGGATACGACGTTGCAAGTGAAGGAATCCGAGATAAAAGTAAGTCAAGTCTTAAGTCAGAATTATACTAAATAACCAATTTTCCTTGTATTCATATTTCAGAGAAGTTATAGAACGTTTAACAGTATTTACATACAATTACGACCACATAGGTTTTATGTACATTTAAGAATATGTATTGAATAATATGAACTCATAGTGTAGCATAGGGAAGAGTGATCTGATAGAATAATATAATATGAAAATCATAAAGTATGATTAAAGCCAGAGGTAGAAAACTATGTCCATGCAATATATTGAAATTAAGATATAAGATAGAACATTTTAAAAAGGAATAGTCATTTGAATTAAATTCTTCTAAGTTGTTCTTAATGTCTTTTTGAAAAAAGTATTTATGAGGATTCCTTAAAAAAAAATTTGAGATAAACTTTTCCGTTATGCATAATAATATGCATGATTATGAAAGTATAACGAACGTATTTTATATTCTAGTTACACTTTTATCCATACTTGGCTACGGTAGTCCTATTAGGTTTACCGTGTACGAAATAACGTACATACCATATCTAACCATTTACAGATACAGTAAATTAGGTTTCTTAAGCAGGCACTATTCAAAGCTCCCTCTCTTTCATTCGTCTCGATATACATGTTACATTTAAATATCAATCAGTTACAAATTACTACACATGTTGAATCTTTTTAAAGCCTTTTTCATTATGGGATCGTTATGCAGTTTTGTCTGAATATATGTTTGACTAAAACATAGAGATACGAGTCTTTCGTTCGTTTAACAAATACACGATCTGATGATTGAACGAATCAAAGGAACGAATCAAAACGTGAAAACCAGTACATCAATTTCTCGTTTAGTCAAAAGTTTCAAAGCTTATTCTAATTAAAGGTAGCGTGTAGGTTTTCATTTCTGGGCGGCTTGCAGTAACATAGTTGCCTTTCTAAATGATCGGTTTAAAAATCAATTAACGCTATCTGTCGTATGTTTTACATATAGTATATCCTTATATACATTTAGTGGCAGAGGCTGTATGTCTGCGAGGTGTAAGCTTTCATATTATTATTGTAGCTTAATACATTCAACGATAACTCGATGGCCTGATTAAGAAAGAACCTTCGATTATCTGGAATGCAATTTTTCTCTTTTCGCGTTTCTTTTTTCGTTTTCTCTTTAATGATACAAAATCATATGTGATAGAACTGAAAGGAACAAAATATGTATTCAAAAATGTACATCATTAGCAATACGCATTAATAAACATGTCATGTAATAAATAGTTTGTTTGGTAGTAATCTACGCGTTATAACGTACGATGCTAAGAATACCCTGTTGTCCAGACTGATACGATTACGAGAAAGACGAAAGATCAAATCTGAAGTCTAACGATGAACTGTACAGCTTGTATCTTGATTCTTGATAGCCTCGTGACTTTCATTCATGTTGTTCCAAACAAGAGTAAAGAAAACTGATGTTTCTCAACATATACATGATTGAACCGTATGCAATTGATTCTGGCTTTTTCTTAAACAGACGATCGACTCTTAATATTTGACTACATCGCTATATACAGTCTACTAAATACGTATATCCATTACTTTGCATTCGTAAACGTATATAATCCCTAAGATTCGATTAATCCTAGCTAGGAAGCCAATTACTTTGAGTATCGTATTATATTTATACGACTTACTGCACAAATCAATACAGACTACTCGCGCTGCATGTATCGTTTTATATAAAAAGAACTAGGAATTTATAGTCGTTACTCTTATGCGGTGACTTTGTGTGTATGTCTCTCTGTGTGTATATAATATGTGTTTTTTCCCAATGCAATTTTTCGGCCTTTTTTATTTTTTTTTTTCTTTCTTATATCTTCACTAAGTAATAGTAGCTCGTCGAGAAAACAGATTTCCTATTTTTTTCTCTTTTTTTTTCTATATAATCGTATTTTCGCAGAGGGAGAATCAGTTTGGCAGTAGTATCCCACAATATTCTGCCGTAACTATCGCATCCATATAATCCTTGACGTTTAACTCATCGAAACAATTCGTTAGTAGAATTTCACCATAAAAGGGATAAGAAAAATCGAAAAAACAAGTAAAAATAAACGTTCGCGTGACGATAAGCGATTAACCTTTGATATATATATCTCGCCGGTATAGTGTGGTACTAAAAAACTTTTGATAGCGAGCAATGCACTGTACTCTCGTCGTGTATAAATGCAACCGAGTGCGTTGATACAACTTAATACAACTTTCGCCGGTTTTGGGTCAGAAACGCGGTGAAGAGAAAATCCATCGTTCGCTAATTAAACATGTGATGACGATGTAATAAACGATGTTAATTAAAAGAAGGACCAAACTCCTGGACATTATTATCCTTATAAATAGCGAACGATAGTTACATTTTACACTGTGACATACTACTAGCACGATTCACGCGATAAAAATCAGTATACAACGGCTCCGTGTCTGAAACGCTCTTTGGTTTGTTTCGATTCGAAGAGAGATAGTTTCATATAGGAAAATTTACTGCTAAAAATAAATCTACAAAAGTAATTGATTATTTTTCTTCTCTTTTTTTTTTGGTTTCTTTTTTATTCACCGACCGTGCGAGGACGGAAAGACATGTAAGGAATACTCGTAGAAAGAGAATCGAAAGGACGTCGAAAGGCATACACAGGCTTTTATGTTCCATTTTGTGCAGCTTCGACGTACTTCTTCTTTTTTTTCGCTTTTTTCTCATTTTCGTAATGTTTTGCTTCCATCCTTTTTCTTTTCTCTTCCGTCTCCTCTTGTTCGATCTTCCTTGTAATTCGTTCGTGTCCACTCTCGCTTCATGTGGCCGTCTTGTGTCGTCACGCAAACGGAAATTTACTCTGTTCGTCAGCACTACGAATCGCATCGCAGTATACGACGTCACGAGGAAAATGTATCTTTAAAATTTCCTATAATTACTAAACGATTCAACCGATCTGTCGTGCCACGAGGTTTTCAAAAGAACGAAACGAAGGAACTAGTCAAATTATACTCTAGTCTAGTCTAGCCTTGGTCGAAACGGTTCCATTTTTTTAAAATAAACTTCTATCATCGACTATAAGGATTTAGAGTGTGTTCTATTTGATACAAGACGATTCAACGATACACTTTCCTGGCGACACGTAGAACCTTGAACGTTATTCGCTTATTGTGGGCTGGTGTGCTCGTGAAGTCAGTAGAATCTTTAGAAACCTTAGCTCCGGTCTGCTGACCTATCCTTTAAAAAATGAACATACGCTTAGTATTGTATATGGCTTGATTTGGTTTATTAATGGTGGTTTATTAATGTCGTCACGGTGTCGGTTTACTTCGTTTTAAATTTCGAATTAAATGCTCTCTTCTTGCTTTATATACTTTTTATTCTTTTTATACAATCATCTAATATTCTGTCATTGCTGTCTTGCTTAATTTTACCATGCTCGAATCCTGAGACGCGAGATCTATTTATCTGCGGGATATAAATATTCGGTCGCGTTAGAGTATTTCGTTTAACGCTAACAGAATAAACTTGTCTGTTCTAAAAAATTTTGGTATGGGTCATTTACCGTTTCTATCTAGCGAGAGTAACGAGATATCTGTCAATTAACCCCCTGACTTCTAAAAATATACTGGAAACTCGAGTCCAATCAAGATTACGAAAATGTCTGACTTTAATTCGATCAAGGAGTTCGCGAAACGGATGTTGAATAGGAGGTTTCATCAATTTGACGAAAATAGAGATTCGTTAATAGAATCAAAATTAACGATACGTTAGTTTCGATGCAATCGAATTCCCCCTGTAATTAGAATTTCCTCTTATAGGATGAATTAAAATCGATTATCGACCAATTATTTTCTTTCCGGTCTTCCTAACTCAGGCGATTGTCAATTAAGAGTGGAAATTTCCGGATAATATCGATCTGTTACGAATGCTCGATTCAAGCGAGTAGAAAGATGTAAAGACAAAAGAGAAAGGTATCTGCATACGGTGTACCTTCTTAATTGCGACCCAGATGGCTCGCAATCCTTTTAACTGTGTATAATTCTATCGTTACGTTATTTTCTATCTGATAAGATCAACGATGCGCTACAGTCTCTTAAAGTATACGAAAATAAGTTCTCCCGTAGAAAAACATCAGTACTCTCTATCCAGCCTGAAAGGAAACTGGCAAACTGCTGATGTCAGGAACTCACGATCACGATTCTTTTGCCCCTTATCTACTGCAGGTTTATTGTATGACGATTTATAGGTCGATTTTACAATTGCAATTTGCCTAGTAGATAGAAGAGGAAAGATCCTAGCGAAAGATAGTAGAAAAATATTAAGGGATGTCAATCCTCGACTAGTCAGCGACTCAAAGGTTCAGTCTGATCTCTTTCGTCTAGTTTCGTTATTTTATCGACTTGAAAATGAATCGAAGCTCGTGTTCACGCGGGCATTCGTCTCGTTACGAAATGAGCGAGAACATCTAAAATGGGACCTGAAACGCGTATGCGTATACACAGCGATTTACGCATTTAATAGCGAAGAAATTAGGGCAGGGTGGCAACATCGTCTCTCTAAAGCCTATATCGTGCATGTGCGGTTAAAGTATAGCAAGCTTAGAGTATAATCATCGTGGTTAAATCTATTATACTGTATTTATCATTTTAATTTACATAGAGCACAGAAGAACAAAAATGAAGAGATATTCGGTCTACGTCTTTATTGAAGACTTGAAAGTTTATGCGTTCATAATTTTGACATAACGGCGACAATATCATTTTCGTTCCTTGATGTTCGACAATTTCCCGATAACGAGAGAAGATGGAAAATTGGACGAAATAAAATCGATCTATGCCGACTCGATCGAGAAAAAACTACCCGTTTTATACCGCCGTTAGTATATCAAGAAACGAATAGCGAAACGTTGATCGGACACCACGTGATTTGAGAGACAAAAAGGAAATGAAGGATCGAACAGGGATCTCCCTTCGGATTCAACGGAAACGCTGAAGACGGGTTAACGTGAAAATCAATACTCCCAACATAATATCTTTCGATACGTCTCTATAATCTGCTGTGCCTATGACATTTGTGCATTGTCTTTTCAAGTGAAAGATCGGCTCTTCTTTTTATCAGAAAGAACTCTCTATCGTTGCAACTATGTTCTATATGCAACTATTATCGTAACTCTTCTGGCTAAGAGAATTCCTTCCTATTTTCTATGAAAAGAATTTAACCACTTAACAGCACATTCCTGTAACATATACGGGCATAAATTATTTTTAATTTAACCATCGATCTGTATAGATCGTGCACGATATCTTGTATCAAAATATCTTACAAAATATGTATTTTACATCCATGTACCTATATCTATAAAAATATTGAATATCGTTAATAAATCGAGGGAAACTTTATCCGTTAAGTGGTTAAACGAATACGAGAATCCGAGGGTTTATTCATATTTTATCATCTCTCTCTTTTTATATTTTTTGAAATAGAAAAAGATCATCCTGTCATGCTGTGTTATTGACAGGATAATTCACGCATATAGAGAGTCAGGCATATACGAATTAGCTTACTTATACACGGTGATCTCGGCGGACCGATTGCTCCTGTAGAGTAGACGGTTCGACGTGTTTCGCCACCACTTCCATAGTCAGGTGCGCCTGCTTTGACCACCGGCTGTTATACCCGTGCCCGGGCTGCCGCCATTCGACAGCCACAATCTCCTGTTGAACTCTCGCATCTCATAGTTGTTGTTGCCGTTACTTTTCTCCCGATTGCCGCAATTATGGTTCGCCGAGGTGGGCGTCGTTTCCTCGAGAATCAGCGCGCAATGACTGTTCGTGTCGCTGTCTGCGCCACCGTCCTGCAGATTGTTCGCCAATAAGGGGTGCTTTCCGGTGTTGCACTCGTCCGTTTGGATCAGCAACGATGCATTTCCTAAAATTCATTTTCTTATCATTTTTGGATAAAATAAATTTCTTGTATTAGGATGTTTTCTTCTATTTTTAATCATTTTAAATTATAATTTTTAAGGATATTTTCTTTGCTCCGGGTTTCAATAGGTGCCAACTAGAGTGATTTTTATCAATGTAAGGATAACATACTTTCATGGAAAAGTGCATTTTGTTTCTTTCGTAAGCGCTTTTCTTATCTTTAATATCAAGACATTATTATTCATACTGGTTTTTCAGAGAATTGGCGTCATAGTGACTACTCAATATTTCTGAGTTATAATCATTCTGCGTAATTATTTAACTGGTTGCATAAAGTTCATATTATTCTCCGTGTCTTACATTCAAATTAGTCGCTAAACAGCAGGATGTTTTCTCGCTCGACTACTCTACCTCGTTAACTATTCCGAATACCGATTGCGCTGCAATTGTCAATAGAGCGTGTTCCACGCGACAACTATGTATACAGTCGTAGCAAAAAGATTGCGAGAACCTTCAACCTTTACATTCTATTACTAGTAACGTCCGTACTGGTCTTAATGTTGTGGTAGTTATTGATGTACATCGCGTGCAATCAGTCTTTTATTACAGTGTCCCTCACTGGCAGTTAGCTAGATCGAGTTTATACGTTTACGATGCGTCGATCGCACGCATTCGTACAGATAATGCTGCTAGATCGCTGGCTCGATAATGGCACTCGAGTTTTTCAGGACTTCTACAACCTTCGGGATTAATACAATTGCAGATAAGAAGGGAGGTAGTTGAAGAATCACCCGCTGATATATTCTTGATCGGTCGAGAAGGATCCAAATTCGATGTTAAGGGGAGATACCGTATTCCGAACTACGTACTGACCTTTTCCCTTCTTTTTTCTATGACGGAAGGAAAATAAGATAGGTATTTTCATGGCCGTTTAGGGTGACGCAAATGTCACCCTATTCCCTTTGATTTCCGTGCAAATACATTGGCCGAATGTTTCACGCGAATAGAAGTAGGATATCCCTTTGTGTCTAGCCTCTATGAACACAATATCGAAAGAAAACGGTTTCGGTTAGACTCCCATTTGAAGATTTCGTACGCTGATGCATCGCTCCGAGATCAATTCTCTTATTCTTGGCTGCTCTTTAAAAATTAATCGAATACCAATTACGGAGCAGGCGTATAAAATTATTTTTAGCGGCACGTGTTTCGTGGATGCAGCGTAGCACGCGTTACTGATTCTGCCCATCCGTTTCAAGGGTCTGGAAAAATTCCCACAGGGTATTACAGAGATTATTTAGCGGAAAGTGAAACGAAGGAGTTTCATTTATCAAGAAACTCGCGACAATAATTACTCGTTCAATTTGGAAGCTATATCGAGAATTTAATTCCTCTATTGAGACGGATAAACGATGGAAGAAACGTTTCTCTTTTCCATCCTCGAGGAAATCATTGTCAAGATTCCCTTTTTATTCCGTATAAAGAATGTTTCTCTCAGAGAAAGGGCAGACGAATGATCAATTCTGGAAAGGAGGACAGCTGACAAGATCTGAAAGAAACATTCTTCATCCTGTCTTTTCAACAACCATCAACGATCGGGAGACCTCGAAGACACTGCCGGAGGCTTCCGATTACGAAACCGAGACTTGGTCGAAGCTTTCACGATGTACGATATCGATATAGTAGCATCCGTAGAAAAATTCATGCCTGGTATAAAATCGATATTACAATCATTATCTTTATAATTTAAACGAGTCATATAGATCGTCTAGGACGATAAAAAATGTGACGACAATGGCGCACTTTTGAACGGAATCCATGCGGTGATCAACGGTTCTTTTTATCTTTCGACGATATGACCTTTGATTGAAACTACACCACGAGTCTAGCTTACAAGTTAAAATCCGCTCTATCGTTCGTGTAATTACAAGACAGTACGAACAGGGTGCTAAATACTTATTATACTGGAGCACGCAATGTCCTAGTTCTTCTACTCTGATCCCGGACAATGCAGAGCTCAACATAATACGTGCAGGGTGTATTAGTTAAATGACTAGCCTCGACCAAGATCGCTAGCTTCAACGTAGAATTATGCATTTGCCTGTGAAACGACCCGACGTGTTCCCACTTTCGTTCTATGACCGGTTTAATGCGCACGGTTCTTTCATGTCGTTAACCCCTTTGTCGTTTCATGCCAATTATTTTTTGGAAGAACTTTTTCACCCCTCGCCTCATCTAAATGCTTAACGAGTTGGGTATTACTCAGTTACCTCGAATTTGCTCGAAATTTCCGGCTGCTAATAATTAGACGAACGAACATTTCTCTACTGCGCGCTGTTGAGTGTTTGGATACTTTGGTTGATTTTTAAAGACAATACGGGAATGTGATCAAAGTGAACAGGTTGATGGCAGACTAATAACTAGAAACAGTACATATTTAGTAGTATCTTTTTATGAAATTATCAGACTATATATTTATGTAGTATCGTGGAAAGAAAGGGCCTGTGGTGGCACTTGATAGTGTCGGACGACGGTAGCGCAGTGGCTAGGGCCTTAGGTTACGAACGTTCGGGACCCGGGTTCGAATCCCGGCGACCGGAGTCCGATTTTTCTTCCACGATGCAAAAATAGAGGAGAAGAGCGGGCCGTACCCAGCAGCGACATCTACAGCGCCAAGAGCAGATCATGAGGATACTACAATCGTGGGGGCTCAGCCGGGATGTAGAGCGGGAAAACACGGTGCGCGAGAAGACGACGACGACGAGGATGAGATTGGCGTGATGTGGGGACCGTTTAGACGTCAACGGTCCAGGAGATCACGATCTCAAGAATCGAGACGGGACGGAGTTGGGATGTAACTCCTCCAGTGAGAAGACGACGAGCTTTAAGCGCGCACCAGTGTTAACGCTCAAAGACCCTTAGAAGACTTGCCAGAAAAAGTTCAGCGAGTGAAATTAGCGTTGACGAAAAACATCTGAGGGCAGATGTTACTGCAGGATGGCCGAGTGTAGTATCGTGGAAAGAAAGGGCCTGTGGTGGCACTTGATAGTGTCGGACGACGGTAGCGCAGTGGCTAGGGCCTTAGGTTACGAACGTTCGGGACCCGGGTTCGAATCCCGGCGACCGGAGTCCGATTTTTCTTCCACGATGCAAAAATAGAGGAGAAGAGCGGGCCGTACCCAGCAGCGACATCTACAGCGCCAAGAGCAGATCATGAGGATACTACAATTCTGGGGGCTCGTCCGGGATGTAGAGCGGGAAAACACGGTGCGCGAGAAGACGACGACGACGAGGATGAGATTGGCGTGATGTGGGGACCGTTTAGACGTCAACGGTCCAGGAGATCACGATCTCAAGAATCGAGACGGGACGGAGTTGGGATGTAACTCCTCCAGTGAGAAGACGACGAGCTTTAAGCGCGCACCAGTGTTAACGCTCAAAGACCCTTAGAAGACTTGCCAGAAAAAGTTCAGCGAGTGAAATTAGCGTTGACGAAAAACATCTGAGGGCAGATGTTACTGCAGGATGGCCGAGTGTAGTATCGTGGAAAGAAAGGGCCTGTGGTGGCACTTGATAGTGTCGGACGACGGTAGCGCAGTGGCTAGGGCCTTAGGTTACGAACGTTCGGGACCCGGGTTCGAATCCCGGCGACCGGAGTCCGATTTTTCTTCCACGATGCAAAAATAGAGGAGAAGAGCGGGCCGTACCCAGCAGCGACATCTACAGCGCCAAGAGCAGATCATGAGGATACTACAATTCTGGGGGCTCAGCCGGGATGTAGAGCGGGAAAACACGGTGCGCGAGAAGACGACGACGACGAGGATGAGATTGGCGTGATGTGGGGACCGTTTAGACGTCAACGGTCCAGGAGATCACGATCTCAAGAATCGAGACGGGACGGAGTTGGGATGTAACTCCTCCAGTGAGAAGACGACGAGCTTTAAGCGCGCACCAGTGTTAACGCTCAAAGACCCTTAGAAGACTTGCCAGAAAAAGTTCAGCGAGTGAAATTAGCGTTGACGAAAAACATCTGAGGGCAGATGTTACTGCAGGATGGCCGAGTGTAGTATCGTGGAAAGAAAGGGCCTGTGGTGGCACTTGATAGTGTCGGACGACGGTAGCGCAGTGGCTAGGGCCTTAGGTTACGAACGTTCGGGACCCGGGTTCGAATCCCGGCGACCGGAGTCCGATTTTTCTTCCACGATGCAAAAATAGAGGAGAAGAGCGGGCCGTACCCAGCAGCGACATCTACAGCGCCAAGAGCAGATCATGAGGATACTACATTTATATATCTATTAATGAAGCTTGGTAGTTGTATATTATAATAAAATTCACGATTCAATGATTTTTACGTGCTCTATAGCTTGGAAACTAATCGATTTAGATAAACAGTCTTCTTAAACGACAATTCTAATTTTGTCGTTGCATATTAGCTTTTAAAAATCAATCTCACCGCGCTGTAATACTTTCGTTAATCTAAAATTGTATTCTATCGAGGATAAAAATGTGACTGAATATTTTTCACCGGTATTGTATCTAGATTATAAATCTTCGGAGGATCCATTACTATACCATGATCGAAACTCGCGTGTTTCAATCGCGACGATAATAAACTCTCTTCGTGGATCCCGTGCAACCAGTAAACATATTTGCTCATCGTAGGAATCGCATGTCGAAAGAACAATCGACGCAATCTAGATTTTCCAATGAGCTCGTGCACGCTCTGCGCTACTTTTATCTTCCGCGAATCTCGTTAACGGTCTACGGTTCCGGTCAGCTTCGCGGTATTGTTCGTTTCCTCGCCACCAACTATCGGAGTTTTCGTTTCACTTCATTCAACAGCTTCGTTTTTAGTTTCGGTTCGCAGAAGATACGAGAGAGATAATAAGCGGCAGATCGAACGTTTGTGAAAAGATTCTGAGAAGCACTTTGTCCTCGTCGTCGTTCCCGTTACAGATTCTCCATTCTACCCGACGTAGCATTTATAAAGCGTTAATCTTTCGTTAATTTCATGCTCATCCAATTACCTCTTGTTAGGTTTTCTCGCTGTTAATCCGATCTTTTCGGCACGTCCCTGCGTCGTTTAAACCGTGTAACTGCTATCGGCTGCGAAGCCAGCCAACTGCGAGATGTCGGTGTAAGAAACAAAAGGGAAAGAAAAGAGAAGGAAGGAATTATGAACGACCTTAATGAATGTTAAAAACGATCTACACGGTCGACGAATGTTGAAACGTTTGTTCCGTCGAAGACACTGGAAATTGCGGTAATGGCTAAGTCCTAAAAAAATTTCCATGAATGGAAAAACCTGTCTGGACGAAAGTTAAGGAATTTCCCGAGAGAACTCCGGGGGACATCTGACGAAAAATCGTTCTCACGTTTACTTGGATTGTGCTTTCTTGCCCGTCTTTTATTTACTTAGCAGAATAAAGACTGTAGTTCACTTAAGCTAGATGGTATATCATCAGATCTTACACGATTCTTCAGATTTATGACTTATAGTTTCGATTTTAATCCGTGGTTTCATTACTGAAAAGATTAAAAATTTAGTGTGTAGAAATTCTCTAAAATATAGTAGACAGATTTTTCACAAATTAGATCGCAGAAACTCATAATAAAGGTAAAAGAATTTAGAGATCTTTACTAAATGCCGCGTGGACTACAGCGAAGTAAAAGTCGAGGTCGAAGATAACCATCCCCTAAAGACGTCAAATGTGCGTTCCAGTGGTCGGCGCCATACGGCTATTTATACTACCGCCTCTTATCTAACACCCTACGTCCAACCTACACACAAACACTCCACCCCTATCATAATTTTTTAATGGTTGCTGCCTTTTGAGCCCCCAAATCATTGAGAGATTTAAAACCCTCTGGTCCCTTTGTTACACAATGGTCAAAATTAATGTTTCATCGTCATTGTACCTAATTTCATTCAACCCTCCTTTCAACCTTCTCCCTTCTTTCACGCCAGAGCTACCATCGATTGTATTATAAAATTTGTACTAAAAAATACTTTATACTTTACAAAACGTTACTTGACCTGAAATATTCTTTCAAGTCTCTACATTCTCGTTGATCAAATCATTCGATATCGAGTCCCCAATCGGAATTTAAATAACTTGGCTAATCTGATCGAGACTATACCGAAAAAAGTATGTTCTATATATTCGTAAAATTGATATGTTATATCAGCAATATTTCATAAAATTTACCGGAAGGAGTGACAGCATTAGGCAGAGTCGTGCGTCGAACGATGCTTCCGTTGTTAGTGGCTTCCGGTATCACTTGCGAGAACGGTGGTTGCGTTAGGGTAGTCGCCGGCGGCGGTGGTTCTCGGAGCAACCGTATCTTTTGTATCATTTCCCTTATCTCGTAACGCAGTATCCCCAGGAAACATAATTTCGCGAACGCTATCACGCAGAAGCCCAATACGAACAGCAAGTCCGCGGTTTTTCGTAGCCATCTCATCAACGATTCCTCGCAACCTCTCGCGTACGGTTGTTGACAAGTGTCACTGACGTTGCCAGTGGGTACGCAACAGGTCTGTGGCCATCTACCACCGAAGTCTCTAGGACCGGTCACTCCACAGCAGGAGAACTCCTTCTGCAAACGGTCCCATTGCTCGCTAAATCGTAGATCCTTGCCGTACTCCATCTGCGATGAGAAAGAAAAGATAGAATTCACGTCAATCTGAAACGTAGCTGTTAGAAATTTTTTGGTAGACCTTATTATTAAATTATTTGGTAGAATAGATCGTGGTAGAATTGAACGTTCAGGATAATTGCTGTAAGAGTAAAATTATAAGAATAGGGATTCTGTAAAAGCACAGTTATACAATTGGAGAATCTGTGATAGTAAAATTGCAAAATTAAAGATATATGAAAGGCATACATTTTTTAGATGTTTGTGGGCGTCGAGAATCTACAAAGAGTGGTCATTTTCTACGATCGGAGAAGAGTCGATGGCCTGCTATATATAATACATGAACGACGGTCATAGAACTAGGAAGTTTTCGGCTTCGTTCGAAACATCATCGATTCGACGGGGCTAAATTTACGCATCGAAAGGCGACTGGCTGCAGATATTTTTAAATCGATATTTTTAACGCTTCGATATCGAACCAATATTTACATGTTAAAAGATAGACTCAGTTAGTATGGAGTTCAATGGAAAGTTTAAATATCACTATGAAATTTTTATTGAATTCGTTTGGAAGATTGAAATTGATCGGAGGTTCATGATACCACGCATGATCTTTTAATATAAGAAGCATAAAGAACGTGACACGATACTCAGAGTTATGAGAACTTTTAATAGATAGAAGTATACGATTGGTTCGAAAATGATCCAAAGGGCGCAATAGAATTAAATGTAAAAGATAATGGAGAAAATTCGATGGTAAATTTTTGCATGGAAGAGAATTTTTAAATGGCGAGAGGTATAAGAAATGTCCCATGTATCCAGGTCGATTATCCAAGGGTACGCACATTTTCCGTCGATTATGCGATCGACCTAAATAAGAACGGGGCTAAGAATAATGACTGCAGATACGGGCAGAGAAACGAGGTGAAACGGGCGAAAAGTTGGAATTGTTAGTAATCCCCGTGACACTGATTTTTCATCGTGACGAGTAACGAGGCGCCAGTAAACTAGTTCACTGTTTCTTAATTAGCACGGCTAGCTAGTTCATCACCGAATGTTTCCAAAATCCATATCGTATCCGATGTGAAACGAGGTAGAGAAAATATTTTTTTTTCTAAAACTTTTAGTCCTCTTTTCATGGAAAGGGTATCTAAAAAAAAAATATTGAAAATTTGTTTTTTCAGACTAATATCGAGAGAATAATTTGTACTATCTAAATATTTAAATCAATACCTCAGGATAAATGGACAGACGGAACTTCCCCGTGAAGTTTCAACAGACATGAGTACTACTGCAGCGATATATCAACGATCTCGCGTTGATAAAAATTTCAGACTGTTTAGGCTCTACGAAGTTATTTAAAGTTTCAGGCTTGTTCTCGCTCGATAGGCGGAAACGGTGTCGCCACGATTAAAACTTTCAATCGTTGATTAAGAATTCGCTGGAAATAAACGAGTCGTGTGATTCGCGGAAAGTAAAAGTCTGAGGAAGGGATCGATTAATTTCAAGATTACATCTTTTCTCAGTCATTATTAGTTCGAAACTCGTCGGAGGTGTTCATTTAATCTTCGTTCGTCCTCGATGTATACATATATATAGAATAAAACAATTTCATTCTTTTCAGAATAAAAGGACCGAATTAATTAATCTTAAAGTTCAGAATCGGTCGTTGCTTCGACCCTTTTTTTTTATCTATGTACCTACATGGTTTAATGTCAAGCGTCAAGAGAGGCAGAAATTCCGTAGTTCCACGGCGTAAAGTTTGCTAGGAAATACGTGAATGCATGTATGCTAGTTTATAAATAGTTAGCAGGCTGTATGTTGGCTATGGTATGATATGAATAATGTTCGTATCATGCCACAAACCGTACCTTACCTCGTGGTCGGTCAGCCAACCACGAATGTTCGAATTATAATAACACTACGCGCTGGATGTGCAAAACATTACAATGACGCGTGAAAAACTTTGTAGTAAAAAAACAAAGGGAATGTTCTAGTGAATATATTTAGTGAGTAACAAAAATCCACATGCATCCTTCACATTTGAACTATTACGATAAGAGCGTTAACTCCAGGTGATTTAATTCCTTCTTAAAATACTAAAATTAATATACCGATACAGATAATATACAATCTCATCGTGTATTAATACGGCACCATAAAAGATTCAACAAGAAAGTGCGTTTTTACTTTCTTCCCATAAATCAAATTTATGGATGTATGTAGATATTTATGATCGACTGTGAATTTAAATCAACTTAACGTTTGCTCGAGCCTACTATAGTCGACCACAATTCACCAGTGTCTAACGACTAACGTTATATCCTATTCCTCTTACTGCAAAGATTAGATCGATTTTTTGGTCACCGGTCGACCCTGTATATTTTTTATGTTTATTGATTAAAAAGTACCGGGAATAGCGTATCGAATGAGAGACACGCGGCACGTTTCAAATAGAAGCGGAGATCGAATGAAATATCGTACGTAACAAAAATGATGATTCAATTGAGTTGCCTCTAGGAACTCCCCTAGACTAGAAGGGGATGAGAAAGTATTCTAATATCGGTTCGATTCTCGCCAAGTCAGACACCACCTTATTTATGATTCACTGACAATTTTTCTGCCAAACAGTGAAAAAGTGTTTGGACTTGGTCCCGGTTCCGACACCGGAAACCTGTTCTTTCCACGCGGTCGATACTTCATTGAATGTTATGTAGAAGTGATAAGGGATGCCACGCCTCCGCTATTCTTCGCCGCTTTCTCCAGCTCCTCCGGAAACCGTTCCTCTCCTCCTTTTTTGCGCAGCTTATGCTCCGCCTTAATGCAACTGCACTTCGTATCCCGGACGAAAATTATCGTCCTTCGTCCGGCTCTATTCGAAAGACTTTTTAGTCGGAGAGCAATCGACGGAGGAGGCGCGAAACCTCTAACTTTCTGAGCGAAAGTTTGATCGAGCACAGAGACGTTTTAAATTATTCCAAGGGGCAACTACGAATGCTAAGACACGCGACGTATCGTGAGCTTCGATAATTTTTTGTGACCTTCTTGATAATCTTTTATATCTCTAACGTTTCTCTTTGATACTCTCCTTCTGTTTCATTCCTTTTTTTCTTCTTCTTCTTCTTTTTTTTCTTCTCGTTCTGTCGGAATAGAAAGAAAATGGAGTGGTTGGCTCGACTCGACTCGAATAGATTTATTTCCTCGTAAGAAATCCATCCCAGGACTCTTGATCGCGATATTACCGATTCTCTTATTGCGAAAACGAGCCACTTATTCCTCGCTTAACGACAATCTTCCCCCCTCAACATGCGTATAATGGTATTCTTGTTCATCGAGCATAAAATTTCACGATTTAGTCGTCGTACGTTTCTCTATCGAGATTCTCGAGCTCTTTCTTTAACACAGTCAGAAGTTAGAGCCTTATGCGGTGTTTGGAAAGGAGGGCGTGTATCTACTCAATATCATCGTCTATCGCGTCCCTAAATTTCGAACAATTCTAGGTAACGGAACATACATTCCCGGGATAATAAAGCGATGCGTATCACGATTCAATGTGTATTTCATGCCTGGCATATTACGACCGAAGAAATGGCCGGATAAAATTCGTTCGAGGTGTGCTCACGATCGATCCGTGGGACGATTTCGTCTAATAGAAAAGAGGAGAGAGTCCTCGTTGTCGGAGCTTGGAATCTGATTTGCAGCCTCATCCCGTACCATAGACATAAAGTTTCCGCCATGGAAAGACCTTCTAACTCTTGACGTCTAACTTTTTCCACTAACCACTAGGCTACCTTGAGACGCCTAAGGTGAAGTTCGCTTGTGTAAGGCTCGACAGGCAAAGTCGTATCGAATCAAAGTTCGTTCGTAACTACTAGCTGTATCGAAAATTGTCAAGATCATAATACGTGAGATTAAAGGCGAGCGAAAGTAAGAAAAGGGAAAGTCGAATGATTGAACTGCTGGGCCATAATTAGAGACCAGGACTCAGGACTCTGCCAATTGAGTTTCCTAGACTAAGATATTAGAACGTTCATTTATCACTTTGCCTTTTAATATTTCGATTCAAAAATAGATTATATTTGTAAGAAAGTTTAATTGCTAATAAAAAAATCATAAGGCAAGAGATTAGATCGGTACAGAATGATACGAAGCGATTAATGATTTCTAAAAAAAAAAAAAAAAGGGAACTTCACTCACAACTATAAAAAATTCTTCTATCATCTCTGATGCTTTTTCCAGGTATCGAGCTTGATCATCCCGCTTACGTATCGTTCTGTAAAAATCCTATCGATCAAAAAAGTTCGAAAAACAAGCGAACGAAAATCGAATGGAATAGAAAAAAAGATACTCACCTGTAATCGTTGTTTGAGAGTGGGCCTGAGCTCGACGCGCATCCTCTCAAACCGGAAGACCCAGGCGACCCCGATGACGGCGTCACCGAATAGAAGCGCCAGTAGCAGCACCCAGTAGGCGTTCAAAAGTCTCGCGCTCAATCTCCTCGCCGCTATACAACCCAACAATTGTACCAGGCCCAATTGCGTGGCTAATGCTAAGTAAGCGTAAAGGGCTGTCGGGTCGAATGCACGGGGTACCCCTGGCACCATGTACCGGCGTGGATCGCCGGTGAATAAGAGTGTTCGTGAGACCGCGGCGGCGAAGCCGAGCGCGCTACCGAGCAGCACCAAGTTACAGGTGTAGATCCAGAGCCGGTAATATCGCATCGCGACGTCCTGGCCACAATCGGCGCGTCTTTGGGACGTCACCGACGCCGCCGCCTCGTCGGCGACGTACGAACGACTACTGTCTCTTCTGTTACCTCCTTTAAATACTTCGTTGTTATTATTGTTGTTGTTATTGTTGTTGTTATTGTTGTTGATATTGTTGTTGTTAGTTGTCGTCGTCGTAGTGGTGTCCGTGGAGTGTCGATGCTCCTGGCTGTCGTCGAGCAGGAATAAGAAAGGCGGCTTCGCGCTGCAGTCCTTGTTCGCTATCTTTTGGCTGTGCGTCGACTGCAGGGTGACTGAACGTTGCAGCAGCATCACCGTCATACTATCGTGCCTCCCTGGTACGCGTGTCCTCGTCGTTAAGGATTATACCGTCCGGGTAGAGAATGGAAGTGGGAGCGTGTGTGTTTATTGAGACCTGGAGAGCCTCCTCCGTAGACGTGGACGAGAAATGTGCAGTGAGAAACGGCTGGTGTCACGCGAGCCACATTATACGTTCCGACAGTAGTCGTCTGTTTCTTGCGGCTTCTCGGCCAACCGGTCTATACCTGTACCTTGTTCCTTCCTTTCTGCTTCTTGCACTTCCTGCGTCCGCTTTTTTCTTCGTCTTCTTTCTCTTTTTCTTCCGATGATTCTCTTCCACGATTACAACGTTGCTGACAATCCCTATATCGGGAGAAATTAAAAAAACTCATGGTGACAATGGTGACGATGGTAATGGCGAAAGACTGATCGCTGTAAGAATAACCTTTCAATGATTTATGGCGTGTACACATGCCTCGGACATGCTTGCACAGCTCGATAGTTTACAGCGAGCAGCCTGTGTTTACTGGGTTAGGGGTTTGTCGTCTCTGTTAGTAGATTGATTAGAACCCGTTTAATTACGGATTACAATATCCCGAGTGGCTGTTTGGCCAATTATCTGACTAATACGTTCTATCGTTACCGTCTGATTGGGGCAGTGGATTATTACCTCCATCGTATCATTTTTTAAACTGCACGAACTCTATTTCATTTCACCTAGGAAATTTCGATATGTTCGAAGTCTTTCTATTCATTACTACCTATATTAATTATTAATCATCTTTATTATTCTATTTTTATTATGCAACACATGTTAGTAAACAGGTATGTAAAGTAGCGACGTTGCGATATTCAACGCTCTTAATGATCCGTAGTAAATTGTAGAGTATCAAAAATCACGTCCTCTCTTTATAGATGGAATTAAAACGCATTATCGGAGTTTCCTTCAGAACACGTGCAAGCGAAAGCAGGCGAGGTACCTCTCTGTAGCCAAAATTGATGGCGCTCGTTAGCAGGGTACCATTCTAGGTAAACGATTGAAACAGAAACCGATCGAGCGGCGGCAAATCGGTTCCAGCCTTTCGTTTCGGTGTGGCAAACAATACGCGTCACAGATTCGTGTCAACGATGTAAAGCAATAAAGTTCCTGATAGGGCACAATTTATCTTGCCGGAATATCGGACACCGAGACGGCATGGTTCCGTTCGCTTTTTCTATTTCTCTGTCACGAGTGAACGTCGAAAATTGATAAAAATATCAACTCTACGGCGAATGAAATGCGCATCAATAAAGTCGGAGCAAAGGACAGGCAATAAACTTCACTGATATAAAGCTGGCGTGGATATTAGAGGCACGAAATGAAGGAATTAATCCTAAGATTGTCGAGACATCTGGCTAGCGGAATTAGGCTACCAGGCTGCACGCATTTTGCGGAATACACAACTAGTCACTCTGAACGTTCAAAGAAATGAAAAATTACCAAGATATTGAACGTGCTTGGAATTTTCTGGCATTCATCAAGAAGAAATCATTGCACCTTCGTCGTAACAAAGTAAACATTACAACGAGATCGAAGGAAAAACGAAAGATATTGATTCGAAAGGAAGAGATTCCGCTTAATTTCGTAACAAATTTCTGGAAAAATATCAAATTGTGGCAATTCTATCGAAGTTGCTCGTGTCTTTCGAACAGAAGTATTTCGAAAGGAGTTCTCGCTCGATTTCGCAATTAACACGCACAGCCGCGTATTATCTGATGCACAGAGAGCGTTACACAGATACAGCAGGTAGTAATTATTAGCCTTCATCGTGATAGATCGCGTTGAAGCAACATCGTACGCTGTGAAACGTCACGAACAGGTCACTAGCGTGTGGCTCGCTAAATTGTATTTCTTTCTGACAGTTCTAGCGTGCAATAGGCAATTCTATTATCGATTTCTCTTAGCCGACCAGCCGTGGTACGCTGTGTTCCCTCGCTGGACAAGAAAAAGACGAGAGACTGTGAAATGAACGATACGGAAACAAAGCACAAAGTGTTCAAGCAAATACGCTAATACGAAAAACATCAGCGATAAAAATCTCAAACGAAATGTGTTTTTCACATACACCAGGCGCCACTAGAATCTAGACTCCCATTGGAGTTATATATCGAAGTCTGTCTATGCAGGAAAGAGAAAATAGAAATTTGCATTCAAGGTGGTACCAGATAGAACTAGAATCAATTCACTTTATTTACTATGCGTACAATATAGTTTTAGATAAAATCACGAGGACTTCTATCCAGATTATCAAACCTTTTATCACTCACGCTGATTTTTCGTCGATCTGAATCACTAGAATCTAAACGGAGGAAAGTAGAAACAAAAAATTACATTCGAAAGAGCACCATATAGAATCAATCATTCGATTTACCGTATATTATGCGAGGATATTTCTAGACAAAATTATGAGAATCTCGATTCAAAATGCCAATCTTTTATCACAGATTCTTCTTCAATATTAGACAACTCATAACAATGATACAAATAATAATTTGATAGACTTCCATTAGAATTATATATTGTACACGGCCTTCGAAGAAAAGAAATTACACCCAAGATAATACCATATTAATTCATCTTATATTACACGAGAAAGAATATTTTTTGAAAAAAATCATGAAGATGATACCTAACCAGAATACGTACCAATTTGTTATCGCCCATACATGCTCTTCTTCAATGTCTGATAACTAGACCCACTATACACTAAAGAAATATAATGCAGAAGTGGGAATTTTTCAAACCCACAAGAGGGATGCTACTGTCAGATATATCGAAGACGTAGCTACCAGGCATCGGTTATTTTTAACAGAAGTCATATCAGCAGTAGCATGGAGGTTCGCGTTTCTTATTAGACGACTTACGTCAAGCGAGTTCGCTTTCATCTGGTTCAAATTAGAGGAAACGAGGGTCGCTCACGCAAGAAGAGGGAGGAAAGGTACGTCGAAGCGAGAGGGTCGTGTCCTTATGAAGCAAGCAGCGCACAAAATAGACGAGAAATTCGACCGTGGGACGAAATGTCGCGGCTCAATCATCATCGTGAAACGAATTCATATTAGCGGGATGTTTATATGTATAACACCAGCGATAACATATTCAAGGATGACATTTAAAACCGACAGAATCCAGCTGAATGTTCCAGGTATATTTACGATGTTGCTGGATAATCAACCCTTGGTTGGCCTCTAAAGTTTATAGCTTCTTTCCGACGGCGTTCTTCTCAAGTATTCATCGTTCCCTCGTTTCACGACTCACAAGCTCGGTAAATATGGTAAATACGCGCAAGGTGTCTATTCCGTTAATGAGAACTTTACTTTGAACCATGTTTATTCTGCGAAGACGAATGCAAGTCGGACAAGTCAGTGAATGAAAACCAAACGTGAGGGTTGATTCTCGCGAATGTATGTTCATTCTCGCGTACATTGTACGTGGTGCAAGTGTTAATCGGTTTTAATGGCTTTGTTCCCATAAAAGACATCGAGTAAAGCTGGTTAATGTATTGCTCGAAGATAAAATGGCAAATCTGAGTTTACAAACTTCCACACGGCTGTTAAAAAAGAAATATGCTTGGAGTATATAGCGTAAGGCGCTTCACACCTTACTTCGACTTGTTTAGCTCCTTATTTAGACCTTCTGCCTCTCGCTTGCCTTGCAGATTTTCTACAAGCTATCCCAACGCTTCGATGATTTACATTCAAAATGTTGAACCATTGAGATGTTCAGATGATTCAAGAGCCGTATGGAAGATGTTAATTTATCCAAGTTCTATGAGTTTTCATTATGGTTGGTAAAGTTGCCACTTTGAACAAACACTGACTAGCTGAAAATGGTCGAACCTATTTAAAGCGTTTTCAAAGCAGAGCTTGTCAATGACCGAAGATCGTGTTGTTCAGCTAAGGTTCGCAGCGATTGTCGGATACCATACTATTACGAAGTCGAAGATTAGAGGGATGTGCGGAAAAGGGAAACACGACAGAATGTCAGAATAGTTGAATTAACGGGTTCGAATTCCTGGCACAACTCGGCGAGGTAGTCACGTAGCCACGTATGGTTGGGAATCACTGCACCAGAGTTCTCTCGAGCTCGTGTCGGAATATATGTAGCTACATGTACGGATAAACACATAGAGAGAAGTAGAGGCGATACATGCTTCCGTGCTTCAGAATGCACACATGTCCAGGTGTACGTACATGTATGTACTTACGTGTGGGTAGCTAAGTGCACGTTGTGCGCGGATCTAAGAAAAGAAAGAGGGTAAACAGAGATGAGGGGACTGGGACGAGACAAGAGAAATCTCGTCGTCGATAAATTCGCTAAGATTTCACGACGGCGAAGGGTAGAAGAAGGTAGAAGGATGTAAGAAGGGAAAAGAGGGGCCACGTCGCAAAGAGCGTCGTGTTGACTATCCGTGCTCTCGAAAACACGTTCTTTCGTGCATCGATGTTATACATAAGGGGTGAAGCAGAGAGTGGTGCATTGTAATGAAACACGGAAGAAAGTTAAGGGCCCATCGATCGTTTAAGCCCTCCGCGCGCTTGCTCGAATACACGAGCCAGTTAGAAGAAAAGTCAACCACGAGGAGAAATGAGCAAACTTTTATTATTAATTCTTCTTAATTGTTATCAAAGAACAATGTCAAAGGTTTGAAAGGATAAGATTCCCAGTCAATGTCCTGGGTCAATGTTCAGCCTGTATACGTTTAAGTTTATGCGAGTATCGGTGAAAAAAGCGACAACAATCGATCCCCACAGGGTGATCTCCTTTTTTTCGTCTCCAGTGTCGTGTTAAGAGAAAAAGAGGTAGAAATCCTCTCTAGGCACGGGATAGAGGGTAAAGGGAGACACCTGACCTTGTCCAGTGAATTAAACGACATCGTGGATGCCTCTACCGAGAATAGGTGTCGGTGTCTTTTTTAATTAAAATTCCTTCGTTACACAACGAATGTTGTGGAAGCGGGGGAGGAAAAAAGAGAAAGGGGAGAATAAAGAATGAGGAAGGGAGAGAGGGTGGCCAGGAAGAGGAGCGGATCTGTGCGAAAAAGCTTTTAATTAGCTATCGGCGCGAATGTTTGTTACCGTTTGAAGGAGAGCTCAGCTATACCAAGGAGGGAAAACCGTGAAACAGTGAGTCGAGAGGGGAAACTCGAGTGGCTCGAGGACGAGGGGGAGAGGAGGGGATTGACGTTATGCAATCCTCCTCCCGACCTTCCCGAAGAAATTTATCATCGCTTCCCTACGAGACGCTCTTCTTCTCCTTGTTGCCGTTCAACGACAAAACACGGATTTATTCGACGCCAATTTCGCTATCACGGCCCCGCCTCGATCGTTTCAACCTTTTCTCCGTACACTCGCACCCTCTCCACGACTTAGTTCGCTCCTAGTTATATCTTAATAAACGAATATTTCTGTAAACGACCTGCACCTTGTTGTTCGACCATTATATACATTCATACTATCTTTATTATACATCTATATACTATCATGGATTTGAAACACCATAAACTACGGATGCACTAAACTTGGAGACTCTCGACCGGGGCGCAGAGCAGATATTTCAACGATGTTATTATTGCCTTTCCGCCCCGCATACACGTGACTCCACACTGATGCCAAAAAACTGAGAAAATCTAACAAACTAGGAGAGAGAGAGAGAGAGAGACAAACAGACAGATGGGACCTTTCGAGAAGTCAAACGGATGGTCGTTACTGACCTTTAAACGCTCGTTATTAGGTTGTCACGGTACACCATCAATCGTCAATCGAACACGCACATCGTCATAAGGATCACAAGTATCACGAGCGAGATCAGACAGTTTGGGCGAGCGTTGGTTCGGCGAGACGGGCACGAACGTGCTGGTCACGTCACGTCTATAAGCATCGCCGCAACCGCGAGCCTCGTCGAGACTGTTGTCCTCGTCGTTCATGCCAGAAGCGCTGGCTTCCGCCGTTTGCCTCTGCTTCTGCTGCTGCTGCTGCTGCTGCTACCGCTACTATTCACCACCATGATCTCACACGATTCGTCGTCCGCTTCGTCATTTTCTCTGTTCACCACCTATTGACGTTCCTAGCACTGCTACCAGCGTTACCTTTAATCTCGTACTGACTACCGACTGATCAACTATTGGGCCAACAGTCGTTTCGTATGCCGAAACAAACGAACACTTGAACCTAACATGTATTATATGAGTTTCCTAACGATTCACTACTTGGTTTTACGTTTCTCGCACTGTACGTCCCTACACTGTAAAAACAATAGAAGATTAGATCTAGGGGCACACAACGACACCACGTAAGTTCGTGCAGGCAGTTTCTCGCGGGAGGAAGACGGCCACTGTCACGGGGTCTCGCCACTATCGTGGAAGAGACGGTGGTAACACGGCTGGCATCGGGAAGAGTTTCTCGCGCACGGGGGGTGGCTGTCAACAGCGCCCGAGGTAGGCAACCGGACTGACTCCGCGCTGCACGGTGTCGGCGACAGACAGCGCGACCACCGACGAGACAGAGATCGACGATCGGTTCGGCTGCATACGAGGGGGATGAAACGAGAGAGAAACTCCGCGAGAGGCGGCGGTGGCGGCCACCGAGGTGGATCGTGTGCGAGAGAAAGGCTGGCGTTGGAGGGGAGAAAGCACCTCGTTGGGGGTGGACGAGGATTGGTAGGAATGGATTGTAAGAGGGGGAAATGTGGCTTTGAGAGAGACAGCGGTGGTGGAAAATCTGCGGTGGCACGTGTTCTGAGGGGTGAAGGGTACTTGGACAAGAAAGAGATAGAATAGCGATGGAAGGGAGGAAGTGCGAGGATAGAGAAGTGGGCGGTAAGAAAGACGGCGAGGATGAGGGAGGCAGGAGATTGGAAATCTGTGGGAATAGACGGGACGAGAAGGTTAATGTTGTAAGTAGATTCGCCAGAGACTGGTCGGAAAGTAGGAAGAGTACGAACGTGAGAGAAATGAAACGAGTGGAGAAAACTTTGATGAAAGGAGGACGGAAAAGTGGGAAATGGGAAGGAATTGAACAAAGGCCACGAGTCGTAGGTACAAGAAAGAAAAGAATAATTGGAATATCTCTAAAGATACGGAGAATGCGATACAAGGGTAAAAGCAATGCAGGGAGAGGACAAGTTGTTTGAAAAGAGAGAAGACAATTTGTAGAATTTAAAAGTAAAATGGAGGGGATAAAAGCTTCGGATAGAATAGAATAGAGAAAGAAGAGGAAAGAGGGGAAAATGTTGTCGGAAGGAGGGGGGAAAGCTCGTAGAGAAAGCGAGCGATATTGTACGTGGGAGAGAGTTTGGAAAGAGAAAGTTATACGAGATGGAAGAACGACAACGAAAAAAGTACAGCGAAAAGGAGATAAAAAAATTCACGAGAGGAAAGAGGAGGCTGCCCGTGAAAAGCTACGAGAGCTGGCAAGGATAATTTTATGAAGAGTGGAGCGAGAAAGGTAAATCGTACGATAAGAGGAAAAATAAGAGGAAAGTACGCCGATGCGGAGGGTGCGCGAACAAGATAAGCGAAGCGAACGGAGATGATTAAGAGAGCCAGCTGAAATCGTAAATGAGAGAACGTTAGAAAAGGAAAAAGAAACACGTGATGCAAACGAGTACACAGGTAATAATCAGAAGAGTAAAAAAAATTACTCCATGAAAAAGAAAGAGGAAATTGAGAAAATAAAATACAAATGAAATAAAGTAATGTAAAAGAGGAGATTCTGTTTTATGCAGAGGTTGCTGCATCAATTCCGAGTAGCAGCTTTCTGCTCGATGACATTGCAAGTACCTCCGGACAGAATGCTCGTCTCGTAATTGAATCGTTGTGACGAGGAAGGAAACGTACGCGTACAGGTGCGAGCTAGTGATCTCCTTGAAAAATTTCCCGCTTTTCTTGCTTTCTTTATTTATTCTTGGCATTGAACTGGGGAAAATTAATCCATCGAACATGATGTCCTCGAGACGACACGTGTTATGGATTTAGTCACGATCGACAACGACTTTATAAAGCCTAATCATACTGTAAAATAACCAAAAGTTATATTACAGCATATCAAAAGAATAATACACGAAACAAGATATTTGTTATTATTCCAGTTATGCATTCTTGAAGATAATTCATTTACAACTCAATTGCGTACCCATTTTCAATAATTCTTTTCTACCGTTTCTGTTTTTTACCGTAATTAAATACTATTTTTTATATGTATATATTATTTTGTAAAGAAAGACTTTTGGTCTGTTTCCATTAAAAGAATTAATTTTTAGAAGAAATGAAAGAAAAATAACGGAAAAGAAGTTTAATTTCTGATCGCTTACCGCTATCACGTAGAATTCAAAGACGATCGATCAATCGAGCCCCGTAGTATTCGACGCGCGATTAGAGGCGGCGCATCTTTTCCATATTCCGGATCAATAATCGACGTATTCTTTCAGGACGATGGTAGAACGCATGCCGGTAGAAGTCGAGAAAATTGTGGCGGGGTCGGACGAAATATCGCCAACGCCTTGATCAACCTTGGTCTGAACGCTACACGGTTAATATCCGTCGTTGGTAACGACCAGCCTGGGAAAGCTATAATTAAAAGTCTAGGAGATGGTGCCCAGACTGTGGAGCAGTTGTCAAATATGAACACGGCTAGGTACGCGTTGCTTTTCCCCGCCAATTTTCCGCAAATGCTAGATCATCGACTTCTATGTCTAATACTAAATTATCTCGACAATTATAAGTTTTTTCTTTCTCTCTTATCGATTAACTCACACGAAATCAGAGAACTCAATATTTCTTTTTCATAATTTCTTTTCTCTCTTTGTTTTCGTGCCTAAGTTATATTAGATTAAATAATTATAGATTTTTTTTCAAAAAAAACACTCGAGTACGTTTATCAAGTTCAAGGTCCGCTATTATGATTTAAAAGAACAGAGGTATAAGATACTTCTTGTGCAATACTAAATCCGAAGACAGTAAAAGCTCATCATTGGTATTAATGGTTATTGGTTTCTGTAGCGAATTGCTGATCGGAATAACCATTGACCCCGTAAATACCACTCGAGACCACTTGTCCCCGATTTCCAATAGTTTTTCTTTTGCCATCTTCGAATTCGTTCTTTCACACGTTGAAAGAGACAACTTTTCCTTTTGCGTTATATGTACATATGTACATTTGAATATTTTGTTCACTGGTCTTTTATTTATCTTCTTAAATATGTATTTGTGTTTGATTTTTAAGATGTACCGTGATCATCGATTACAAAGGCGAATGTCGGTTCGCAGTCGGCGAGATGGAAGTGTTCTCTAGTATCAGCCCTCATTTGGTGAAGAAATACCAATCGTACGTGGAGAACTCGAGTTTCATCGTTCTTGACGGTAATCTACCTCTAGATACGATTCGATACGTATTGGATCTTGCAACGTGCTCAAAAATTCCAGGTAGGTGATACTTTTATAAGCTTCTACTTCATTTCAGTTTTTTTTCCTTTTTTTTCATTAATCTCATAAAATATTGATTGTACTTTCAAGGTATATGATATAAAATCAGATTAACGTTTACTATGTAAAACTTTGCAATAAAAAGTAATTAGAAAGATATGTACATTTTTATGATTTTTCAATTTCGATAATTTTTATCGTAATTATTTTATAACTTCTAAAATAACATTTATAACTTCTAAAATATTTTAGACTTAGATATATATTTATATGTATATATAAAACAATAGTCTAAAAATGTGAGAACAGTTCTTTTTATCTAAAGATACAGATTTTTATAAAAAAATAGGTGAAGTTAATACTGCCGCTGAGAACACGCACTCAATTGCAGGGCAATGTCATAAAAAAATGATTTTAAAAGCAGTTTTATAAGTTTTCACTTCTAATTAATCTAAAAATAGTTATAAATCGATCTGAAATAAATCTTCTTTGAATACTATATATCCTCCCAGTATATAATAACTATTTTATATAAATCTATAAAATTAATACAAATTTTGCTTTATGTACTACATTTGCATTACTAAGTTTAACCATTTGAGTGCCACTGGTCTTTGCTGTTTCCCAATAAAAAATTGCCAAGCGGCACGATAGCGCTTCTTTCATTCCATGTCCAAAAATGGCAGGCGGCGTGATAGCGCTTGTTCTATTCCTCGTCTAAAACTGCCAAGGAGCGCGATTGTGCTGCTTTATGTTTATATACGATAAGTCTTATTTCTTTCAGTTTAATGTTATTCTGATATCCTTTTGAGCATAAGTACTGACATCAGTGGATTTAAATCATATAAAAATATTATTTAGATATTTTATGGCATTTATGTAAATTTCAATAATATTTGCATCCAAATGTTAGACTGAAATTAAAATTCGTCTTTTCATCAGCTGCCTCGTTAATATAAACATATATTTCATTATTGTTTTTTATAGTCTACTATATATAATTTAGTTCATTAGATTATTACAGCAATGGTTGTTTAGAAGAATAAAAACATGTACATTTACAAAGTATAATATTACTCAAATTTTGTCTTAATTTACCTAAGACTGAACAATAACTGTAAAGACATGTATCGGCAAAAAATGAGCATACTGTTATTATCGGTTTCACAACCTAGAGCACTGGGATTTTTTAACACAGGATAGAAGAAGCGCAATAGCGCCACTTGGCACTCAAACGGTTAACATAAAGCTAATCAGAAAGGCATGAATGAAATAACTGCCAAACCATATGACCATAACAAATAGCTATGGTTTGATTATATTAGTCAGTCTGTATGCCAATATTGCTCTCCAAATATTGATACTGCTAAAAACAATAGGGTACCTGAAATTTAAAAATTATTTGAAGGTCATAAACGTGTTTTGCTTATTTAACTGATATATTGTTGAAAACTTCTACTTACCTACTGTGACACAACACACGAAAGCAGTAGCTAAAAGCATCCATTCACAATTCGTTACAAATTTCAAAGGCCAATGGACTAAGATCAATACAATCACAACTTGTGCAAAGAATAAGAGTAAAAAAACAGATGTGACAAATGTTTGCACAACCATCAGTCACTGGCAATAATCATTTTCTAATTACATAATATTCTTTGAAAAAAATGTGGTGACACCCAACAAATTGTTTTTTGATTTTTTACGAAATTAAGAATATGAGCATCTAATAAGCTGTTCAAAACAATATTCCTAGAATTACATATATTTAAAATTAGTGAAAATCTCTTTTTTTTTTATTTAAATCCAGTAGGGACTGAAATGAAATTAATTTAACAATCAGAAAATATTTATAAACATAACGAAAAAATACACAATAAACAATTAATAGAGGTTATGAATGTTTTTCACTCACTGCAAGTCTAAGAAATGATATTGCTTACTTAAAGCGCGATAATATTCTTGTTTATCAACAGACATTATTATTATTTTGTTTCTTTCTTTAAGCCTTAAAATATTTTATTTACCGTAAACTTGCTACACCACATTCGTTTCACTACCAATAATGTACCTTAGTTTTAGTTGACATCCTGTAAGATTTCTACTTTCTATAGTCAGATCAGTGGTTCTCAAACAAAAACAAAATAATATATAAATAATAACTATTTTCAACATTTAATCTTATCTTTATTGAAGTAAAGATATATTACAAAAACGATGCATTGTGCCTAGTCAAAAACAATTTTTTTATAATTTACAGTCAAGGACGAATAATTAAATTAATTCATATAATTATGTTAGTATTTTTATATGTGTAAATTACACTAGTCTTTTCAAATCTTGTACATATAAATTGACCATTGGCAGTAAATGTTTACATTGTAAAACTTATACAACTTTCCATAACAACTTCTTATAATTCAAGAAAAAAGAAATTTTTCTATTGGATACAATTGAGATTACTCTTCCTTTGCTAAAATAATTAACTTTAGATATATTTCCATTAACTTTCACTTGTAGTATAATTTAATTTCCAAAAAGTTAATAAACAAGTAAAACAACAATAAAAATACAAAGGTTCCCTTCTCATTGCTACTTAATACAATTTATACATATCTTGTATATATAAAACTTACAAAAATACAAATCTTGTTTTATAACATACTTTGTACTAGAATAATAGAAAACATATCTTACATTATACTATTATTAAAAACCAGCTAATATATGGACGGAATAATATTACAAAATTTTAGCACTAAATTGTTGTGCAAGTCTTATGTAATAATAATACTCTAACTCATGTACGAGATTCAAGCTGGAATCTTGTTTGAGATTCTTTCAAATACTCTCGTTTTTTACGCTGAACATTTGCTTCAACGAGGAGAAGAGCTCCTGCTATAATTGTCAATACACTACCCACAGCTGCCATTACAAAGGACCAACCAAAGAAATTGTTTGCATGTCCAGGCATCCAGCCATCAGTATTTCCAAGGCAAGCAAATATAATTACTGCTAGTCCACCACTTATTCCACCAACAAACAGTAAACCTCCAATTGTCATGATAAGTTGTACATAACGTTTCTGTTCTGGATCACAACACAGAGTGAACAATAATACCAATACAAATGATACCATACTCAACAAAAAGCATAGAGTAAAGAAAAACTGTGTTGCTATCATAAATGCTGTAACAAAGAAATTAAGATTAGTGATACAATGTCAACATGTTACTTTGATAAATTTATAAGTATTAATGGGAATGATTAAGCTAAAAAGAAACTTACGAGGTAGTAGAAAGCCTCGAATATCAGAATAACCTGCAGTGAAGGGATCATAAACCCATCTACAACCAACGAAAAAGCGTCTGGGTGCGTCCATTTCTTGAGGATTTGGAAGTGATCTAAAGCAATGCGTCCACAAGCCTAATTTGTCGAGTTTTGCGCCAGTGATACGATAATCACTTACTAACCATGCTGGTGTACCAAATGCAACGCAAACACACACGAAAGCAACGATAAAGACACCGACACCCACATTGCCGGAAAAGCTTCTTTTCTTCATCGTGAAAAAATTGTTTCGTGAATGATCACGATGTAAAACTACGCGTACGACAAACAATTCAAATCTACTGATCTAGTAAAGATCCCACGGCATTAACCACACCCAAACACGTTATGTTGTGTGATGACCATGTAGCTTACCATACCATCTAACCTAACCTTGTAAAATCGTGAGTATCCCACGAGTACAAACTAGCAGTTATGACAAGGAAAGGGTTCTCAATGCCTAATTAAAATATATTTAAATATGTCAACTATATTTAAAAAAGAAATTTTAATGAAATATCTTTTTTCTGTTATCAGTTACGAAACATGGGCGATATAATAGTCATTTATTAACATTCATACATTTAAATGATAAATGCTGTTAAACTGCTAAAAATTGCTAAAAAGCACATTAAAAATTTTGCGTGATATCTAATAATGTTAAAGTTAAAAAATCTTTATATTATTCAAATACTTAATGAAAGGTGCTTTAAATGCTATAGAATGATAAACAAAGACTTAAAATGGGAGACGCTGCTAGTATGAGAATTTTTTGTAAATTTCTATTGTAGTAACGACATTACGTCATTGACGTTTCAACTGAATTACATATTTCTACATCGCGAAATCTTAAATAGTAAATGAAACGGAAATACTAAAATGTATTTCTTCTTATTTAGATCAATTTTCTCGGCTATTAAAGTCTTTAATAATAAAAATTTACGAAATCAATGTAAACTATTAAGTTTAAAGAGATAGCTCCGAAAAATGAAAAAAAGATTTCTAACGAATTGTTGTTTTGTATTTTATAAAAAAGAATTTGTTTAATTCATATCCATAAACTTCAATTAAGATTCTTGGAATCGGTATGACTTATTCTACTATTCAGTTTATGTATGATTCACCGAGATGCAATTCACATTACTTAATGTCATTAAAATTAAAACAATATCACAAAACAAATATTCATGATGAAATTGAAATTTACTATTCATTATACGTGTCATTTTATTAATAATTTTACGTTTCCGTAAATATTGTTAAATATCGAAGGATGATACGGAACCAATAGTAACACCTTTTCCAGGTGTGATCGATATAGTACGTGAAATTGTAGAAGTTGCTGATTAAAATAGGAGCTAAACTAGGTCAACGACTTACACCTGACGTCGATCTTCGTGCACGCAATCTTAGTCGTAACTCACGTTGAATTATTTCCCCCGATAATAAAATGGGTCAGAGCTTGACCATATTTACCCTTTGCAACCTAATTATTTTGCTTTAATCCGCAACTTACGCATATATTTATTTGTCAAAAAGGCAAATATGACAGAAAAATTAACATAAATGCGAAGAAGAGGAGATATGATTTCGAACAAATTATTTTATTCAACTTCATTCTTCATATAATTCTCTAACATTTCACTTCACTTGCATAATTAAGGCCACTTATATCTAAAATCTCTTCTATGGACGGATTCGTTAACAAAGTTAACATACAAATTATTTTACAAAACAATAAATACAGCATATTTATGTAACATTTTATTACAAAGACGTATAAAATATTTTTTTTATATTATTACCTCCAACTTCCCTCAAAAGCATATAAAAAATTATTGCATTTATAACTTTAAATGGTTGTATGTGTTTTTTGTTCTTCCCGTAATATTCTTTCTTGTTTCTTTCTGTGTCTACGGCCTTCAATCAAGAACAATGTACCTGCTATAACCAAAGTAAAACTACCAATAACAGCTAATGCATAAGACCAACTGATGTTATTATGCTCCCAATTGGGCATCCAGTCTCTACCATCGCCTCGTGCACCAAATATTATAACAGCAATAATACCACACATTCCACCTAATACCAAATTTCCACCAGTTGTCCATAGAAGCAACTGATATTTATCATGATGTTGTGAGCAACATGTATATAATACAGTTAAGAAACCTCCTATTAATAATAAAGTCAGACATAATGTGAAAAAGAATTGTGTTGCAACAAAGAAATCTGGCAGGAGTATATCATGTATTATGTAATATTCTTCTTCAAACACCCACCAACAACCATAAAATTTAGTGTCATACAAATGATGCGGATCTCCAAATCCTTGGAAGCATACCTGCCATAAACCTATAATAACATTTTATAAGACAATATAGTATTTAAATGGTATTTTTCTTACTAATATGTCAAATATGTAAATCAAATTACCGATTTTGACAAATTTTGGATTTTCCAATTTTCCATCGGTTTCAAGCCAGTTGGGTGTGGTGAATGCAATGATGATTGAAAGAAATGCAAGTGCTGTGCATATAACAGCAGCTTTACCGTTTAGAGTTTTACTCATTCTATTGCTTTATTTTGTAAATAGTTTTTAAGTTTGACTTATTTTACGTAGTTTTCAGATTTGCTTTTAAGCAGCTTTTAGGTTTTAAGTCGGAATGTGGTAATGTGACACATACACTATGCGTTATGTTTTGCGTTGTGTATGCGGTATGCGTCTATGAGACGATGAAACAAATGATTAATAGATGTCCATTCACATGAAGAATTTTTAGCGCTCTAGCAGCGCTCCATATTGCGAGGAATGCATTTAGTCTTAGCGCCATTATTTAAATAGCATCTTAAAACCAAACAACTAGTATATAAAAATTACATCCAGTGTATTAAGATAAAAAAAATATGTTTAACATAAAATTTAAAAAATAATTATATTTGTAAATTGAACTATGATGTATTAAAACCAAACATGACATTTATTTTTTAGTTTGGTATGAACCCACGGATGTGAACAAGGCAACTAAAGTATTTAAAGCAAAATCGCAATGGCAAAATGTTTTGCATTTTATATCACCAAATAGGAATGAACTATCAGCTATTGGGAAATATCTTGGCATATCGGTACCTGACAACAAATTACCTATAGACTTAGAAGAAGTAAAAACAATTGCAGAACAAGTAGCTGAATTTATCCCAGTGGTTATAAGTACATTAGGATCACAAGGAGTATTGGTAAATATTTAATAATTGGAACAAATCTGAGAAAATATAAATATAGAATTTAATAATTATTTTTTATAGGTCGTTCGTAAAGCCCTTGGAAATGATCCCTTTTATGATAAAGGAGGAAAATTGGTTGCTCATACTATGGTCACTTCTCGCCTATATCCCCCCTTATCTTTTATTTCTGATGATCCAAAAGAAACATACAATGTGAGTGGTTGTGGTGACTGTCTTACTGCTGGAATAATTTATGGAATTCATAAAAATTTAGATGAAACCAGCTGTCTTTCCTTAGCTCTAAAGGCTGCTGCACTTTCTTTAACTTCATTAGATGCAGTCCCCACTTCACTTTCATTATTATGCAATGATGCACAATGTTGATAAATATTAACCATTGGAAATTATATATTGGTATAAAATACTTTAATTATATATAATATATATTTTTATAAGATAGAGATTAAATGTGGACGGATAGATTTTAATAAATAATTAATAACTGTATAATTATAATTAGTGGCTATGCTTTTATATAAGTTCATTAGCTTTCTTCTTTCCCCATTTCATAACAAATTCGGCAACATTAAATTTTCGTTTACATCCATTATAATTCATATATCTTATTTTCCCAAATATATCTCTTTCTGGCCAACCATGATCATGGACACCACAGATAGACCACATGCAACCTAGAAGCACAAATAGAATATACATATTGTGTAATAATAAAATACATCACAGAAGGACAGATAGAGAACTGACCTACATAACCATTCGGATCACAACCATCGATACTGTACTTATTATTTAAATAATTGGCCCATTCTAAAGCAATCTCAGGTGTTTCAGTCCATTCTAATAATTTCTTTGCCCAATACATTCTTAAGAATCCATGCATTTTTCCTGTTATTATCATTTGATTTTGACATGCATTCCATAAATCATCATGTGTTTTAGAGTTTTCCAACTGACTTAAAGAATATACATATTTTCTTGTATCCTTCCTAAATGTAATAAAATGTTAACAATAATATAGTGTACACAACTTGCAATAAATAAAAAAAATTACCGATGTTTATTTAGTGTTTTTATAGCCCAAGGATAGGCACCTTCAACAAGATCGTACTTTCCATTATAGAAACAAAAATTATCACTAAGTTCTCTTCTAATAATAGCCTCCTCCATGAAGGATTCAACTGATTTTTTATACAATCCTTTATATTCTTGTATTTCCAAAATACAACGTTGTACTGAGATCATACCAAAATGAAACCAAGGTGATAAATTACTGATGGCATTTGACAAAGGATTATTATGTTCATCTCCATATTTTTGTAAGTGATTCTGTATAAAATTTTCAAGTTCCTTAATACCATTTCTATATCCTGGTTTAGCCCATGTAATTTCAGCTGTTGGCTTACTTGCTTCTACATCTTGCAAAGTTATATCCCAATTGTTGTTTTCAAATTTTTCTTTTGTTAAATATGGGTGCTTAATAACAGGCGGAAATTCTGTTAAAAATTCCTGTAGTTTTGTATTTATTTTATTTCTGATGGTTTTAGCAGCAAACTCCTGTTTTGATGATGCATACCAGCAAGGCACAATATTATGAGCATCTATCTTTAAAAGATGTATATTAACATATCAAAGGATTATCTGTAAATTATATCATCAACTAAAATCGTATTTACTTGACAAATAGGGACATCTTCTGGAAGATTCTTTTGTACGTTATCGATCCATGACATAGGTAACTTTAGTGGATAAAAATCAACGATCACAGCCCCCATGTTATATGTTTTCACAAATTTAAGAATACTCTCATTTGGTTCACCATGTAAAAGATGAAAGTTTAGATTCAGTTGTTTGCATTCTTCTTCAATCTCCATTAATCCTTTTAAAAGAAATTTGTAATACCTCATAGAAGCATTTAGGAAACTTGGCATTATGCAAAAACATATATGGAGGGGTACATTACTTTTTACAGCAATTTTCTGGGCAAAGAGCAGAGCCCAATTGTCTAAATATGTTAAATCTTATTAATAAACTAATAATAATGAATGAACTATGTAGAACTATGTAGAACTATGTATTAAATATATACCTTGTATCCTAATATCACGAAACATCCAATACAAGATACCCTTACAGTTTTCTTTAACATCATTTAATTTGCTTAAATGTTTAATACGTTGTTTATTAAAATTAAATGTCATAATAGATTCAGATACCTAAAAAATAACAAAACATTCAAAGAAGTATATTTTACTAATTTTCTTAAAAAAGAATCATCTTACATTTTTTCTATTCTCTTCAAATTTTTTTAGAAGATTGACAACTTTTTTGCGCTTATATGGATTCAGCTCATCCATATTTTTGTGTACAATTTTATTTATACTAAATAATACTGAAATATCTATACATATAATACTTTGTACGATTCTTACAACTTTTGAACTTAACAACTTATGATTATAGAATATTAAATCATATTACGCAATACATATATCTTACAGCTTAGAATATATGAAATATAGAACAATTTATCTAAATCATTTAACCGCTAAAACGCTACTAACTTAGAGTTAAAAACCCGCCATATTAGATTCCGTACTGTTACTTATTTTCTGATTGGTTATTCATTCCCTTAAATCAGCTGAGTTTTATTATGTTCATAAAATTTTTAATAGACTTATCAAATAGGTAAAAATAGAAAAATGGAAGATAACTGGAGGACACAGTGTACCATTAAAATGAAAGAAAACGTAAAAATGGATGGGTAAAAAATTATTCAATAATATATATGATTCAAAGCAATTTATTTTAATTCGTTGTAACATATACAGCAAATTCCTTACGCATTGTTTGTTTCTTCGCTGACTGCTTGATATCATTAAAACAGAATAAATCAAAATATGTTGGGTTACATACATTACACAACACACATTCCATTATATACTATTACATGATTATAATAAAAAGATAAGAAAGATAAGAAAAAGATATGCACTCAAAGCAGCGCAAAATCTTCCTAACAAGATAAAATAAATAGGTTACCTATTAATTGTAACATTATGTTTCTTCTTGCATACATGTATCTATTCATTTGGACAAGTTGAAACAAACCCAACTTTACGACACACTGTGTGATCGTAGAACGTATAAAATGTGTAGAAGTAGTATGCAACAACTATTCTATTCGATAGAAGTAAACAGCGTTTCGATACGCACTTATACAATGTCGAAACACGATGCGTTTCATACATACAGTGATAGAGATGAAAGTTTACTTGGAGGGAGAACAGCCAATAGAAATAAACTCCACGAAGTCACGTGGTTTGCGACGCAGTGTAATCACGAGCAAGATAAAGCTACCGTCAACAGAGACGAATGAAATGCCGAGAAAGAAGGTTAAGTTTTGTTCTCGTTAAATTGAAAGAGTAAGAAAGAACAGTAGGTAAAGAGAAAGATAGTCGTATATACATCGGTAGTAAGGAAGGAGATGAAGGACTGAGAACGATAGAAACTATACGTGAAAAGACAAAGGATATCGTGAGAGCGAGAAAGAGAAAGATAAAGGAAGGGGAGAATAGGAAACGAAGAGAGGGACAGACGAAAGAACGAGCGGACAGACTGGCAGACGGACTTGTCCGACTCACGACTCGCGATCTCGTGGCTGCGTTTCAGCTGCTGTCCCGTGTGCCGCTGTTCACCAGGCACATTCGAGCACCAGAGGCGCGCGACGTAGCAGTAGATATTCGGTTCGGTATAGAGAAAGAGGGGAAAATACGTACATATATATACATATATTAATATATATATACTATACATACACGTATACACATACATACATACATACATACATACATATATATATATATATATATATATATAGGAAAAGAGGGAAAGAGAAGTAAAAAGAAAAGAAAGAGAGAGATCGAAAAAGAGTAAGAACGAAGCGGGCGCCGTTACGATAAAAGAAGTTTTTCGGAGAGCGTATTCGGGAGCGTTCAATGGTCGAAGCAGCTATGCGCCACGCCGTCGTAGGGCTGTTAGCTAGCTAGTTCTGACTACGGGAGGTCTCGGGCCGCAGTTACGACCTCGAGAACGAGCGGGTTCGCCTCGCGAAGATGACCATAATAGTCTTTTTGATCGACACGTCGGCCTCCATGAATCAGAGGGCATATTTGGGCGGGCGACCCACGCTTTTGGATGTAGCCAAGAGCGCCGTGGAGACTTTCGTGAAGGTACGCTAGTCAGACAGCTTTCCCGGCCGGGAGATTCAATTGTGATTGCTGTGCCCAATCATTAGCTCGTGTGCCATTGTCAAAAAGAGCAACGTGTAATAACGGACTCCCTGCCTTTTACTTTCCTGCAACTCGTAATTTTTAATCGTTTAATCCTTTTTTCTTTTTTTTCTGTAGGTAAGACAAAGATCACCAGAGAGTCGTGGAGATCGTTACATGCTCCTGACCTTCGAAGATCCGCCCCAGAATATCAAGGTATGTTTTTCTTCGTATTACACTTGCTTTTACATTCGTATCTTTCACACTTTTTATCCTTTTCCCTTTTTCTTGTTCCTAAGATCATTGCATCTCTTTCTTACACGCACACATACGCTAGCTAACTACCATGTATAGTGTCTCATGCATAAAACTTTCAATTATATCTTTTCTCTCAAATATCTTTTCTGTTTTTCCTTTCAAATGCATTCATGATTCGTTGTCTTATATGACCAATCGATGCATTCATGCAGAATTGCCATGTTATTGGTCCCCTTCGATTGCTGAATAATTGATAGTCAGCAAGAAGGCAGCAAAGTGCAGCGTGCACTTGCCGTATCTTCTGTCCTCCGTTACGGAAGAGCAGCATTGTGGGTAGTAATACGCGAGTGGGGGCCTGCCCACGAGGGTTTCTTTCTTTATGGTTACGTGCGCGCCAAATTTACGAAATTGATATACACAATTTCGTTGATAAGACAAACTCACATGTGCTTTTCTTTTTAAATTTTAGAATCTATGCTTTGTTAATCCCTCTCCAACAAAAGTTTTCTTTTAATTTTATAAGAAAATTTTGATTTCATTCCATCCTACTCAATTTTGTGTTTATGAAATTTATTTATAAGTTGAAGTAGGTCTTTTTTTTTCAGAATTGAACATGATGATCAATTAAGAATGGCCCAAGGTTGAAAGTTGTTATAAGGATTAAGGTACTGTCACCAGTTTGGTAATGGTAGAGAAGTAAAATAAGTTTTCCATATGAGAGTGGATCCTGAGACAATAAAGAATTATCATGCATTGGATAGAAGTTAACGTAAATATTGTTGATACAATGATGAATTTAAAAAATCACCAATGCGATTGACAATGAACGTTGTGAATTTTTTATGGCTATTCTTTATTGTCTGCATATTTAATGTTACATGGAGGTTCTCATTATTGCAGAATAATTTTCTTCTCCTCCATTGTTGCTAAACTTTAGTGACAGAACTCCAAACCTTGTAATAAGTTACAATTTTGCATCTTTCTTGAATCATTAGCTTTATCATTATTTTTGTTTTAGAAATAAATTGAAAACTAAAGATCAAGATTCTTCCAATATGGAAGACATTTCAATAAGAACATATATGATTTTTTATATTATTATATTACGTTGAAGAAGAAATTGTTTTCTCTTGGTTTCGATATATAACTAAACAAACACTCTTTTCTTCTAGGCTGGATGGAAGGAAAATTTAGCAACTTTTATGAACGAGCTTAAAAATTTACAATGTGTTGGGCTAACAACACTAGGTGCTGCTTTGAAACATGCTTTAGATGTTTTGAACATAAATCGTATGCAAACTGGCATAGATACATATGGACAGGGAAGATGTCCCTTTTATTTGGAACCATCAGTAATTGTTGTGATTACAGATGGAGGAAAATATACGACTAATAGTGGAGTTAATCAAGATGCAAGTTTCTTAATTGTATTTAAAAAGTAGAAATACCATATTTTTCCTTTTTTATGGAAAAGATAATTGAAAAACAAAAAATGATTATTACAGTTTACACTACCAATGCACTCTCCTATACCTGGCTCTGAACTAACTAAGGAGCCATTTAGATGGGATCAAAGATTATTTTCTTTGGTACTTCGTTTATCTGGAACTCCGGCTGTCGAGAGGGATACAGGTTTAGTGGCAAGTGATTCATCTCCTATAGATGCTATGTGTGAAGTTACTGGAGGTAAGGAAAAGAAAAATATTTTCATAAGATAATTTATTCTATTGCTGCTCATAAAAATACTGATATAAAAAATCTATTACTCATTGTAGGTCGTTCATATTGTATAACATCTTTTAGAATGATGATGCAATGTATAGACTCTTTGGTACAAAAGGTTCAGTCTGGTGTGGTAATAAATTTCGAAAAAATTGGACCAGATCCCCCAGCTTTAAATAATGAAACACAACATGCAGACGATGATGAAAATGAGGATGAAAATAATACAACGAATGGAGCACGGACGTATCTTCCTAATCCAACGGTACCAGGAAACACAGCATGGCATTCTTGTAGAAGACTGATTTATGTCCCAAGATCTGCTCAGAAAGGTTTCGCAGTTGGATTCTGGCCGATACCTGAAAGTTTCTGGCCTGATTTGAGTGCTAGTTCTTTGCCGGCTAGATCGGCACATCCGAATGTAAAATTTACTTGCACCAGTCAAGAGCCTATGGTGATAGAAAATCTTCCATTTGATAAATATGAATTAGAACCAAGTCCGTTGACGCAGTACATATTAGCCAGAAAACAACCGACAATATGTTGGCAAGTTTTTGTGGCGAATTCTTACAAATCAAGTGAAGTGGGTCATCCATTTGGATATTTAAAAGCAAGCACTAATTTAACGTGCGTAAATTTGTTTGTCATGCCTTACAACTATCCAGTACTTTTGCCTTTGTTGGAAGAACTGTTTAAAGTGCATAGATTGAAACCAACAAATGAATGGCGAACACAATTTCAAAATTACATGAGAACAATGCCCACTTATTATGCAGCAGTAAGTTTTCAATTGATTATCAGAATATTTAATTACTTTATTAGTAAATTTGAATAATAGTGCAATTTTGTATTACAGTCCCTCAGGAGAGCTTTAACTAGAATGGGTGCACCTACACCATTAGCTCAAACATTAATACCTGATAATATGGATAATTCGTTATCCTATAGTGTCTTAAATTATTTAAAACGGTTAAAAAATCAAGCTAAAATTGAATTTGATAGACTATGTAATGAAGTTCTTTCCAAACAACTTGCTACTGCCAATATGACAAAAAATTTAGTGAATGGTAGTACAACAGTAACAGAAGGTGTGAGAGTTATTCCTAGAACTCCTTTAAAAAAAGATTTGGTAAATATTTGTTATTATCTACTATATAAAAATATTTGTGTTCTTACAGAATTAATGTTGTTTTTTAATCTAATCTTCAGGTGTCACATCCATTATTACAAGATAAATTTACCGGATTGAGGGATCAATTAAATGAATTCGGTGGTTTTGTAGTCGGATTAGTTAGAAATCAACAACGTGGTGCGCATAGTTATAGGAACGCATTCGACGTTCCACGAAAATCTTTGTTAGATCAAGTTGTTAGAATGCGAGCCAACTTCCTGCAACCTGGATTGCTGCATACAAAATTACTTGATGATGATTACGTTCACTCAATGCCCCTAGCACAAATGGGAAATTATCAAGAATATTTGAAACGTATGACTCCACCATTGAGAGAAATAGAAAGTGCTCCAGTTAGACAACATATGTTTGGTAATAGTTCAAAATATTTGATAACTAATCTAATTATTTTAATTAAAAAATATCAAGTTTACATTTATGTTGAAAGAGTATCTAATTTCTTGTGATTAAATTCCAGGTAATCCATTCAAAATAGATAAAAGAATGATGGTCGACGAAGCGGATATTGATATGGTTGGTGCAACATCTTCAACTTCCAAGGGCGGTCTTAAACGTAGCTTGCCTGCATCGGATGGAGGAGGGTCGCTTACTTCGAAACCACCGCCAAATAAACGAAAACCGGGTCCAATTCCTAAAGATGTAGTCGTACGGAGACCGTCGTATACGCCTACGAATACTCCACCGAGTTCGCCAGTACCATGGGTTGACGATACGAAAAATCAAGTGACCCCAACTGCCGACTCGAATCAAGTTTCATCAAATATAACAAATTCTACACCTAGTGTATCAAATGCGCCGTGTATTAATTCGCCGGAGAAATTAGTAAATGGCCTTGCAGAAATGCCAACAATACCAGTTTTCGAACCAATTCCAGTGGAACATACTAACAATCACATGGATGCTCCACCAACTTTAACACCGGTAGTTAATAATGTTGATACACCTAAGAGCGAAGTGAAAACCGAGAAAATGGAAAATGTTAAGAATGAGTGTAACAATCTACCTCTTAATGATTGTGTTGAAAATAGTGTAAAAGTTGAAAATTCGGTTGATGAACGATTGTCTAATCATGTCGAAGAAAAACGTGAGTCCAAAGTAGAAAAAGACAAAGTTTTGACGAAAAAAGAATTGGAAGATATTAGAAGACATAATTTGTCCGTTCGAGAACTTGTATATAAGGAAGTGCGAAGAAGAGGTACAAGTAAGTTGAAATGGATACGTATTTCTATTATCTTTTTATATATATCTATAGTCTATGAAAAAGGGAATCTACAAAATAATTTATACCAATAATTATAATCTTGTTTCAGATTATGAAACACTATTTTCACATTTACACCAAATTCAAGGGACTCTAGATATACGACTTGCATTTTTGCGAGATATTGTGAAAGAATCATTACGATTTAAAAGACGTAATTTGGCATCATTACTAGAAGATCATTTGAAAAATCTACAAGAAGATAACTGGACTGTAAACCATAAGGTGAATCACAATGGTGCCACAAAAATAAGTTAAGAATTCATTGCATAATCGGGGCATTATTTCGATAACGAAAAGTACGAATTCAGTGAATGAGATGCAGAAAGTATAAGAGGGATACAAAATACCCCAATAAAAGCAAGTCGTACATCTATAAAGCGATAAGCGCACTAGCGTTTAAGGATGTATGTTGCCAAGGCGCGAGAAGTGATAATAATTGTTAAATCTAATGAAACAAAATAGCATTCTGTACGTCAACCAAGGAGATATGATTTCAGTACTTCTCTTGTTCTTTATTTTGTTACTGTACAGTTGGTAGAGATATGTTTTGTTCTGTATGAAAGATCAGAAAATCTGTGTTGCGACAATAAAATCTTTTTAGCAACAATTTAATAACTTTATAAACATTATTTAACATTCTGGATACAAATTTATTATACAATTTGTAATAATTTTTTAGTTTTTGGATTTGATATTAAAGTAAAATTACTGTATGCTATTCTTATTATATCTTTCTTCTTATCTAAAAAAAAAAAAAAAGGAAAAAAGAAAGAAAGAAAATTCATATAAATTTTAAGTCTCGAATGCAGGCATTTGGGATACTCCACATTTTGGGTAATAATTAACAATTGTAACTTAATGTTTAAATTCTTCTGTTTTTCAAATAAATTGATGTAAATATAACGCCCTGAAAAAGTACAACAGTATTAGAGTAGTACAATTTTACCAACTGTACGACCAAAATTAATAATAAATTGAAACAGAAATGACTATATGTTTTCTTTGACTAAGTTTTCTTTATATATTTTTTTCTAAGATTTTAGCGTGTACTATATTGTGATCTAGTGTATAAATGCAGGTTCAAGGTCATTAACATATAATATGGTTTGTAAATTTAGTTGTGTATATTATTAATAGTATGAAACTATTTGGGTCTGATTTTTATAAACTGGAAAGATGCTTAATACGCAACATTAGAAATTTAACACATATCTTCTGTTTAAAAAGAGGTTGTAAAAATTTAAATTTTGTAAGTAAAAGATGCATATTATTTTATCATGTAATTTGCTAAATTAAAATACTTTGAAAATAGAACTTGTTTGATCATAACGAATCTTTCTTTTCTGATTTTTCTAACTTTCTCAAAAATGGAATTTATTAAAACATTTTCAATGAAGGGTTGACAGTGCCTAATGCTATTGAAAATTAGTGTAAAAACGATTGTATTCATTTTTAATCCACTTCAACGATTTTGTTTCAAATGTATGTCTTATTAAAAAATAACAAACTATTGAACTGGCTGTAAAAATAAAATTCTTAATAAGAAAAGCCAGGTATATTTAAAATAAATTTTATTGTTATTACTTTAATCGTTATTTCACATTGAGTAGAAGTGGGTTGAAAAAAGGTATACAGTAATAGCAATGATTTATATAAATAATTAATAATGTCAAAGTCACTTGTTGCTATCTATAAGGAGTAATAGTGATTTGACCAAATATTAAGTGGATTGTCCTGGATTAAATGATCAGGCAGATTATCTTACCTATTAATCAATTAATTGAATCATGAGCATTATATGTGTACTAGAACTAAAGGAATTTCATCTGCACTGCATTCATTATCATTATTCACATAAAAATAGGAGAAAGTTTTATGGGGCATACTAATAAATTACAACATATCACCTGTATCATTAAACAAATTTAAATATAAAGGGGCTTATTCTTTGATTTTCTCTGAATGCATTTTGATATAAAGATTATAATTATAGACATATATATTGCCCTTTTATATTTAAGCAATATTTTTTAAGTAAGATAATCAATCTGAACTTTTTTACAGGAACATTATATTCTGCTCTTTGTAAATTTAGTAGTGAAATTGTATATCAAATAGTATTTATTAATTGAAACCGTTAAATGTTTAATAAATTATTTTATAATAATGGAGCTTAGCTGAGTCTTGAAGACAATGATGCTAGACGCTTATTGGCTCCAAAGAGAAATTAATAAGAAAGTTGAATGAATATAACACAAAGTGCGATTCTATAATGAATTAATAGATGATAAGAAAAACTATGATGGGATAAGTAATACAATTACAAAATTTTTGTTATAGAAATTGTACTTTTTAATGTATTAATGTTTATTCAAGCAGATTAATTGAAGATGGTTATAAAAAATGTCAAAAATGTAGGAAAATACTTTGTACTATTTTGATTAAGATAATGCATCTTATAAGTTTATAAAAAAAGTGTTCGTTTGTAATTTTTTTCATGAAAGTGAATTTTATAATTCAGATATGTAAAAATCATTTTAAAAAATGAAAAATTATAAATTTAATACTTTTGCACATTAAAAGAGACTAAATTATATACTTTGAAGGAAAAGACTAGAAAAATATTAGTGTTTACAATTTTTTATGCCCTACAGTCCATTAAATTAAGATAATGATTTTATCAGCAAAATATCTTCAATTTACTTCTAAGTTCAATTCAAATTGTAATTTATTATATCCATATTATATATGTGTTCTTATTGTCTCCTTTAAAATACATTCAGTTGGTATTCTTTGTATCTAATGTATTAGTATGTGTGTTATTGTACATATACCACTGTAAATAAGCATATATTAACGGTTACTATCAAAAAACTTATATTGAAATGATTGTTCCATTTTTACGTTTATATTTAAAAAGAGAAATATTGCAAATAAGCTTAAAAAATAAATTAAAAGATAATTAAAACATTTTATATGGTGTGTTATTTTCATCTAATGTTTCAAATTAATTACGAAAATTATTCATTTACACATAAAATTTATGATCAAGTATTTGAATAATAAAAAGACGATTAGTATACACTGGAATATACATACGTATATGAAATATAGGTTATGTTTACCACACTTCATACTAATATTATTTCAAGTTTGCTTTAAAATTAATTCTAATATAAATACAGAATGTAAATAAAAGTTATATAATAAAAATAATAGTAGAAAATCCGAAAATTTATGCTCGACGATAATACCGATGATATTTATATCAAGTCAATGTGTCTTGTACGTAAACAATTACTGGTCAAATAATCTATATACACAATCTATATAAACAATCTTATTTTATAAATGGAGACATTACATAACATCTTTTAGTATTATTTAAGAATAAAAATTTATTGCGCAGTCATCGAAAGTTTATAGCGGCAGATAAATATACATTCACGTTAAACAATTTCATTTAATAAATAACACTTTGATATTGAAATATTCTAACACAAAGTTGTGACAAAAAGTTAATAAACATCTATTGTTGGCTTGATTATATTTATAACAGAAAGTATATATAATATTGTAATATTAATATTTATACATCAAACATTTATTTTCCATAAAATTAACTAACATATGAAACTGAATTTATTATCAAACCTTTGGTATTTCTTCTTGAAATTTTAATTAAGTATAAATGTACAAATATACGTACACGTGTTTATCAACAGCATTAATAAAATTTCAATCAATAATATCAAAGTAAATGTCGATTACATCCGTTACTTCAGTTTCAAAATTTGAATTTATAATACAACGTTACACACAATATATTTTATTGATATTAAAGAATATTAGTAACTAAATACTATATTTAAACGAAATACTCAGTTTATAAAATACTCTTATAAATAATATGGAAAAATTATTGTTAATAACTGATGATTTAAAGAAATGAGAAGTATCGATAAGTATAATCGATATTGGAGACTTTTAAAAAAATCGGCAAGTAGGATGATTGGAAGGGATGAGAGACGGTGACCGAGAGGCTCATATCAAAATGGCCGCATTTTAGTCTACAGACGATTTTTCTTTACTGTTTGCCAATAGCCGCATAAAGGGCCTGGCAGTGTTCCCTTAAGTGGCAGATCTGTTTCGCCGGAAATTTCGCTGTCGAATAATCTGAAAATTTTCGTGAAATAGAATAAACTTTGGTAAGAAAATTCAACCGCATAATTCCGCTGCCAAATAGCCGGGCCAAGCCCATTGTCTATTGACTAGTTCATTAGAACAGAAATTTCTTACTCGCGATTAACGCTGTTACGCCTATCAATTATAAACGAATCTTTCTAAATACAGCTCGTAATATGTGTAATATGATTTACATGTACAATTACTGTCAAATATCTATTACCTCTGAATTACTCATTGTTTTTAACATTACAATGTCATTTTCATGCAATATATTAGTTTACCTAAAATAACAATGTCAAAAGTATGCCGTTTATGTGTAATACTTACATTGATGAAGTAATACTTATTCTTTATATTAGAATAGTCAATGCAGAAGAAATATCATTACAAATATGTCATCTTAGAATAAAAGATGGTATCACCCTAAACTCTTTTGTTTTAAATGAATTTGGTACAATATTTTTTATTCAATATCTTTATTCATTTTAGGTTTTGCATAATTTTTGTACATGATGTTACGTCACCAACATCACACAATGCAAAACCAACTTCGAGATCATAACAGGTTTGTAATATAATATCATGATTACAAAATTCTTTGTAGTTCATACAGGAGTATGATGTATATATAAATATTTTTATTTCATAATGATAAAATATGAAGTGATCACTAAACACTAAATACTTAAATTTTTATATTTATTTTATTTGATGTTTTATTAGAATGGGTGGTCCGATGCGTCCTATGCAGCAGGCAAATATGGCCCCTTTACATCAGCCTCAGCATCCGTTACCGCATCGGAATCCACATCAACAAATACTGTCCATGCCCCCCCATCAACAACATATTCATCACATGCAACATCCTGGACCACCACATGGAAATCCAAGGCAACCAATGTTGATGGGCATGAATGCACATAATGCGAATGGTACATTGAATAAATTATAGCGTGTTTTTGTACATTAGTAAATTATTTTTAATACTAGAAAGCTAACTAACATGGGTCACTTCTTTTAGGCACCATGGTTAGCGTCAGTCTAAAGGATCAAGCAAATACTGTTTCTGTGACTCTACAAAATCCAAATGTACCACCACCACAGTATCCACCACCGCAAAATAATCAACGAAATCCCCCGCCTCCGCAACACATTCAACAACCGCAAAGCATAGAATCAAATAAACCAACTACAAATGAAACAAACAGTGGAGAGTCCAGAGATCAAAGTCCACCTACTCAAAATCACGTTAATGTGACTGATTCAGCTTTGGCAAACATGAAAGAAAAAACACCAATGTGCTTATTGAATGAGTTAGCACGTTTTAATAAAATTCAGCATCAATATAGGTTGACTAATGAACAAGGACCAGCGCACAAAAAGCGATTTACGGTAACGCTAAAGTTGGGCGAAGAAGAATATGTTGCTGAAGGTCCTAGCATAAAAAAAGCTCAGCACAGTGCTGCTACTGAAGCATTAACGAAGACGTGGTATCAACGACCTCCGCCAAAACCTACAAAGACTATGAGAGTTGGTCACCCGGGGAAATGTTTTGGCGGGCCTGGTAAATACATACCATATGTATACTGATTACAAAAAATATATTTAGAAAATGTAAATATTATGAAGTTTTAAACTATTCTCTCCATTATAGGAAATTTACCACCAACTGTTGAATTAAATGCTTTGGCTATGAAAAGAGGAGAAGCCACTGTCTATACTTTTAGACAAGCTCCACCAGCAGGATTACAACAATATGTTACAAACGGTTTAGGACACTTTCCTCGAATATTTAATCCACGTTTTCCTACATATAATCGTGGTTTCCATGCAGAACCTCAATTATATCTTGTATCTTTGAAGGTAAAAGAGTAATAAACACATCATTATAATTGTATTTCTGGATACAAAATTTTATTCAAAACATTAATTTATAGGTAGGAGAACGTGAATTTATTGGTAGAGGTCTGACAGGTCAAGCAGCACGACATGATGCGGCAAGCAAAGCTTTAGAACAATTGCGCCAATTGCCATTACCAGAAGAAATAGCAAATACTTGTAACAGTGGCGAAAACGGTACATTAGGTGAAGCTAAAGATCCGATTGCAGAATTGAAGAGCCCTGTATCATTAGTTCACGAAAAAGCATTAAAACGTGGCTTACCTGTTAGTTTTGAAGTTGTGTCAGAAATTGGTAAGCCTCATATTCGGACATTCAGGACGAAATGTACTGTTGGAGATAAAGTTACGTTAGGAGAAGGATCTTCAAAGAAAGTAAGTTTTTTTGTATTTAAAATATAACATATTTTATATAGGTTCTTTGTACTAAACTAAAAACGTATAGGTATCAAAGAAACACGCAGCGCAGTCCATGTTAGAAGAACTCAATCGTCTACCTCCATTGCCTGAAACTATTCAAAATCGTTTAGTACGCGTGAAGCGCAAACCACCGGCAACAAAGAAGAAGTCGCGAAATCTTATAAAAGTTTATCAAGAACCACGTTCTGACTCTGACTCTGCAGAGGAAGTTAATCCAGTTTCGCGATTGGATCAAATACAACAAGCTAAACGAGAGAAGGAACCTGTCTATAATCTGATTGAAGAAAAAGGTGCTCCGAGGCGAAAAGAATTCGTTATGCAGGTTATTATGGGACAATATTCTGCTCAAGGAATCGGTCCTAATAAAAAGTTGGCTAAGAGAGCTGCGGCTGAAGCTCTTTTAACACAGTTAGGTTACACTAAGCCCCAACCACAACCGACGAAGCCATCGATTAAAACAGGAGAAAGTGAAAATGCTGAACAAAAACCTCGAAAAGTTACCTTCCTAGAAGATGAGCAGATCAATGAAACTCAATCTCATCCACCAGTAGGAGGTAAGATAATGTACACATAATAGCAATTTTTATAACATCCATTATGTACAAATTATGAATACTAAAAGTTAAAAATCACATTATTTGGTATAATACATAAGTGCCCTGAAAAATTTTTACATTAATCAGGAACTATTGGACGTCAGTTAGTACCTGGACTTTTATTAGTAGATGGAGGTCAGGAATCTAAATTAGGCAGTGGACCTAGCGTACAAATTGTTGCTGAAGAACTACGGGGACAACAGCAACAAAATCCACCCACTGTTTCTCCCAAAGATCAATTGAAATATCTGTCTCAGTTATTTAATTTCAGCGTGGAATTTAATGATTTTCCAAAGGTATATATAGCTATCTTCGTCTATAATTTAAAATATATATTAGCAGATAATACATGTAGTTGTATATAATGTGGAATAACAAATTAATAATTAATTTTGTTTTCAGGGAGCAGTAAACAAAGAATATCTATCACTTGTAACATTAAGTACAGATCCACCACAAGTTTGTCATGGCAATGGGCCAACAAGAACTGCGAGCCGTAATCAAGCAGCATTGAAAGCTCTATGTACTTTAAGTAAGCTGGGTCTTGATAATGCATCCAACTCACAAACAAAAAAAGAAAAAGGTGCGTCTGGGGATGGAATACATATTAGTATTCAAGTTAAAAACAATATAATGGATGGAACTATTGATAAGTAGTTATATAGTATTTAAGATTTACATATAAGCTTAATTTACATTGCCCTTTTAAGGCATTGCAAAGGAAAATTAATTTAAGGACATTTCAAAAAGTCATTGATGAGAACAATATATATCTGAAAACAAAACTTAAAAGACATGTGATTTCATTGTAGGTTTAGTATTAATAGTAAACATTAATATTAAACCTTAATGTTAAATCTTCTGAAATACTATGATAAAATTTTTCATAACGATTTGATTGAATTCTTTTTAATTTGTTAAATAGACAGGCGTAGGAGTCATTGTTTCCATTATTGTGTGTTTCTAATATTTTTTATTATATATCATCAATTTTTTATTCCTATTAGTATGTATGTTGTTTTTATGTGTATATTTTCCTTTAAAAAAATTATTTTTTATGTAGTATTAATCATGTGTTCCATTTTTATTAATGTATTTACATATATTACAGTTGTTGAATGAACTAATTGGAGGGAGAATGAGTCTTCTCGATCTATCTCTCTGGGCCTTATTGCACGGTAACTTCGATATTGAATCACCGATGACTCTCGATCTTCATACATAACGCCATTGCTTCTTTAACTTAACGGATCGCGGATTTTGAAGATCAGTAGCTTTTTATGAAGGATAAATCTTTTGCAGTGCCTTAATCGCATCAAAAAATTGCTCAAGCACCAATAAATAATACAGTCTTCTTTCTTCTCCTTTTTCTTCTTTTCTTTCACGGCAACTGATCATTTGCAGCAGCGTTTCGTGGATTTCTGCAACGATTATAAATATGGAAGAATTTGTATCTACAATTGCGTAAATGAATATATATAATTTAAATCATATCTTTTACGCTTAAACATATAATAACGTCTTGAAGTAAGAGGTGTTATTGGTGCTTGATCAAGATTGTGATCTTAACAGTGATTATTGATTCTATTATATTTATTATAACAATTTCATTGATAGGGTCACAATCAGTAAACATAAACTGTTTAAACATCGTAAATGAAATGGTCATTTTCCAGAGAGTCGTGGTTTATGATCATAAAAGCATTGTAGAAACATTAAGCGAAAAATATTGAAATCTGAGATGAAATGCGGCCATCTCCTAATTTCTTTATTTAATCCTTGGCTTTCTCATTCTCGCGAATAAAATGTCTTTTATGTCTTATTACCTACTATGAACGCGTACAAATCAGTGAAACAATTTCATGATCTTCATTTAGATTCATTTACATAGATGTAAAGCAACTTTAATAGACTAGTCTTATTTCGTATAGAAAACTCAATGTTTTGTTGGGCAAAATGAAATTCTTAATAATGATTAATTTTGAAATTATATATAGTGATCAATACAAAAGAAGCGCATTTTCCAAAATGAGATTCGGCAAGAAATTGAAAAGAATTATGTGTATTAAGTGTCTCCAACTGAGAAAACAGTTTTTTATGATCGTAATATTCACCAAATGCTTAAGGATGCTTTATTAAATCAATTTAATTATAATGATTTACAAGATAAATACACAGGTAAATAATACAAAGATGATACAGGTTTGACAATTGGTTGGGGACTCTTTAAACGTACTCGATTGTTCTCCGAGTTTCTGTTTTAGAATTTGTAAAATTGAAGAAAGGTAATGTGATATATTCATATTATTGCCCCAATTTGCTTTTCTATGGGGCCTAGAAGCATTCTGGGGTTATATTCGTGTTTTACAAGATATTGAGAAGTAAAGGACATTCAAATTTTCATACATCCGTTATCTAAAACGAAAATGGAAGATAATCTGGATGTATTGGAAATTATAGATAAGATGGTAATAATTCAAAATTTGTCTCGTTGAATCATGGTCATTAATAAAATATGTTTGATTTAATCATATTCAAGATTCCGATGAGACTATGCTAAAGGGACAACGTCGTCGAATTTTGTCTTATTGCCAGAAGCTTATAACGATACTAAATTGGTCATGATATAAAGAATATCCAATAATGAATGAAGATAATGTCGAGAAATAGAGTTCGTTCTATCTATATAAGAACAAAAGAAAATAATACTATTATATGATTCTCTTATGAAGACTTATCTTATATTCATTATTCTTACTCCACCATTCTACAGATTTCTTAAATATTAAGGAACCCTTAAACAAAAAGGAAGGAAAAAGAACATAAACAAATGATCGTAAAATTTCAGTAAAGCAATCGATTACTTTTCCACGATATGTAATACGCTCCGTATCATGGAGATGAGAGGAAAGAAGGATTACTTATATCATTTATAATATTTTATTCTTTCAGATAACCATTCATAACGCGAAACCTTCCGAATAATTTATAGCTCACTCGAGGACGAGTTAATGAATGTTCCTTTTTCTGAAATATCGCTTCATAGGTGAGCCTTCCTTCTTCACGTGGGATTCAGTGTTCCAAATAAAAGAAACAATGAAAAAGAGTCGTGGTGAACCTCTTTCGCATAGTTTTTTCAGTAAAAAAAGTAAGAAAATGAAAGAAAAAGAGAAACATGAATCCTACGAAAATGTACCCCTGTTGCAGGACCTATTTTATCCGCGTAAACTGTAATACAATAGTTAGTCGTAATAATAAGCGAATAAAGTATTAATTACTAAGATGTATGAAGTGGAAGTATCTCGATGGAATACGACGATTAATGTGATTCCGAGAAAACGTGGATGCATTAGAATAAAAGGTGACGATCTATAGTTCGCTCAACGAGACAAGAGAGTAGACATAAACGTGGTGATTCCAGTCACAGCAATCACATTTTATTCGTGTCTACTCTTTCATCTTGTTGGGCAGACCATAAATACTTATTTTACAAGTAACTCTTTCCTTTTAAATCTGTAACTATCGGACAATTGTACTATTGGCACGGAAATTTATATACCTGACTATTAAACTGTAAATTATTATGTCGTAAAAACATACGTACTTCGTTTTGTGTTTCAACTTATTGATAAATAAATGCACAAAAATTTCAATTTAGTATTTTCAACAATTAAAGCGATTTTATGTTCGTATAATTAAAACATTAAGTTTATGTGAATTGTGTACCGATAGTTAAAGAAATTATTTCAATGAAAGTAGTTGAAAATGTGAGTGAATTATCCAAAAATTTCTATTAAAAAAACGTTTAAACGACTCGTTAATTTAATCTGATAATGCTGTATATGTTTATGTTAAAAGAATGTTTTCCTAATGATGGGAAAGAAAGATCATACTATGCGATTTATTGTTTTTAATGTTGTGGTATAGAAAATGAAAGTTGCGCTTAAAATAAATCAGTTACTTTGTTTTTTCTTATTTATTCCTTAAGAGAATACAGTTATAAAATGTAATTTTCAGTAATATCGAGCAAAGAAAAAGCATGATCGAACGGGAAAAAGACTAAGAAATAAATAATGGCAGTAAAGATTTTACACTGATAAAGTTTTTTATGGCGAAAAATCGTTAACTCTCTTTTAAAGAATGGTCATCTAATACGTAGATATCTATTGCTTATTTAAACTTTATCGGTTTGTATTTGACATCAATAAACGACTGTAAAAACTTTGAAATGCATTATATTTTTGTTTTATACATCTGAAATTTAATTCTAACAAATACAATCGCAGATCGTCTATATTTTAAATTTAAATTGCCAATATCGAACAACTGAAATCGATAAATTCGAGATAATCGATCGATTTTCGATGTAGCTGTAAATTTAACGGCAACATTGATCAAACACAAACGGTATAGGTTATGTTTATCGCTAAAGTTATTTAGCAAATCAAATTTCTCAAAGAAGATGTCGATTTAAACTAGAAATGCTTTTGTTGATTGAATAATGTTAAGTGTTATGTGGAAATCACCTTTCAACAATAAATCTATTAAAAACATGTAACTTTTTAGTGAACCTCAAGTCATAAAATGAAAGGTTAAGTTACAGATAAAAACGAAAGCATAAAATTCATTGAGATCTCTGGACGCATGTCTGTAAACAAGAAACACGACAGAAAGAACTATTTTTTAAATTAACAAAGACAAAAATAAGCAAGTGAACATGTTTAAAAATACATTTCAAAGTGGATTTTTGTCAATATTGTATAGTATTGGTAGCAAACCATTACAAATTTGGGATAAAAAAGTAAGAAACGGACATATAAAACGAATTACAGATAATGATATACAAAGTTTAGTATTGGAAATATTGGGCAGCAATGTTAGTACTACATATATAACTTGCCCAGCAGATCCCAGAAAAACTTTAGGTATAAAATTACCATTTCTAGTGATGATAATTAAGAATTTAAAGAAATATTTTACTTTTGAAGTCCAGGTAAGAAAATGTTTAACTAATCGTGTGTAACAGAATACAATATATCAAATGATCATAAATATTTGACTTTAGGTTATTGATGACAAGAATGTGCGCCGTAGATTTCGTGCTAGTAATTATCAATCTACAACTAGAGTAAAACCATTTATTTGTACAATGCCAATGAGACTGGATGATGGATGGAATCAGATTCAGTTTAATTTAGCTGATTTTACTAGACGTGCATATGGAACAAATTATGTGGAAACATTAAGAGTTCAAATCCATGCAAACTGTAGAATACGAAGAGTATACTTTTCTGATAGATTATATTCTGAAGATGAATTACCAGCAGAATTTAAATTATTTTTGCCAATTCAAAATAAGGCAAAATGTTAAGTTAGTACTAATTTCCCAACACTTTACAAAAATGTTTAAGAAGAAACAAGAATAAACAACAAATATTTATAAATTAATCAATTTCGTGATTTTTATTAATAGTTCATACTTATTTAATAAATATATGTTTAATACATTAACAAATTACCATGTTACAACAATAGCATGTTTCATTAAATATATTTCATTTTTGACGTATATATATTTCTGTTAAACATTACAGTACAAATTATATTAAAAGATATGTTTATTAAGCAATGATGACATAATGCGTACATACGGTAATTACGTTTATATTCAATTAATCACCTTAATTGTATTTTTTATTCAATAAAAGGTATGAGTTAATTGGTTAATTACTTGTATTTTTTGTATGAAGCAAAATTTAATTTTTGTTACTGAGACAAATGATATAAATTCATAAAAATAGCTTATGTTCGAAACATTCGTTTATCTATTAACCTTAAGAGCATAATTCTCCTAAAATTAAGAGATCACACTTTGCTATGTTAATCAAAAATAATGTTTCTTTATGTGTAACGAAACATAGTAAAAAATATATAATCTTTTGCAGAAATTTCATATAAAGCTATATAATTTAAATGTTAATGATATAAATAAGAAGAAAACACATACGCATTAAAAAAGGAGAAAGCACATACGTACATTAAAAACTGCAGAAAACAAGATAGCAGTTGTATATACTTGGAAAGTGTATTAATTGCTAATTATTAAGTATTGATTTTTTTAAATGGGGACGTAGCATATCAAGGGGGAGGCTGTTCGTTCGCAAGTACCTGGAACTATTTTTCACTGCGACAAAAACATCTACATTCATCCCTTCTACCATGAGGCGTAGTAATACATGCTCAGAAAAATGGCGGGAAAGTTTGGAAAAATTGTCATTAAATTTATCGGTGTGACGCAATTTCTAAGAAATATATCGATCGAGATCTATTTCTAGTGAGATAAATTCACAATTCTATAAAGGCGGAGAGTATAAAACAACTCCGATGAATCATTGACGAAGAAAATAAAAAATACGAACGAATGAATCAAAGAAGATGGCGGACCAATTAAGAGTACCGCGTTGATACATTTTATTCTTTATTTCTAGCAAAGGGTAGTATTTTAGAAATACGAATTCATGGATCCACGTGAAATCTTTAATTCCTGCCTAAATAACGATCGAATGATAATAAAATACATTATAATATTCTAATAGCAAATATCGGTTAATACGACCGGAATCCATAAATAAAACAATTGGATATATACATATGTTTTTCAAATCGACGAATGCTATTATATATTTTGTATTGAGCACTCGTTTCGGGAGAGACGCCGACGCCCGGCGCCGACGTCGTTTTTAAAGCGTCAACGTTGTGCTGGAGTAATCTCACCCAATCCGGGAGACTCATAAGTAAAAAAAATCGTTAGAATAATCAACCCTCTCAGACACGCTGGCACGTCGTAAAGATGCATCGCTGAAAGTTTTATATCGGACGTTTCCGACGTTTTTCCATCACGGTGCTAAGATAACGAAAGGGAGGGAAAATAAGCAATAAGCAATGAATTTAACATTGTGAAACGGGGCCGCGTGAATCATTTAACATAAATCATTTTTAAATCGTGCTTGTACATATAAATTAGTGAGAAAAAAAAAATATTTCCTTAGCGTGGTGATATCTCGTCATATTTTTTTTTCTTTCTTTTTGAAATGGGTACGGCGAGTCGCGATTTCGAGCGCGATCGGGAGGACGAGATCCACTGCCGAATTTGTGCTAGTGACATACCAAGAAACGACGGGGTCCACATTTTCGCTGAGGATGGTAGACGGCACTACCTGCAGACCAAAATACGAAAATATCTCTACATCTTGGTAAGTCTTTCTCCGCTCCGTGTAAACCAGCGCGATCGCCGCTGTATGCGCGCCTACATGTATATACATACAGTTTCGTGTGTAGGCCTAACATGTGTGCGGATTTTTTTTCGAAAACTCCACTTGGTACCCCGTTGCCGGATGTTTCGCGCTCAATCCCGTCTGTATCCTGTTTTCTGTACATGTCAAGAGATACATGTATATTTATCTCAAAAAATTTGAGAACTGTTACAGAACTTCGAAATTTTGTAAAATGCCACAGCATCGATACAAGTTCGAAATACATCTTTTTGGGCAAATAAGACATTAAAAATAATGCATGTAAAGTAATTAACTCACGTAGAACTTATTATTTTATTATTGTTTACAATTTAATTCGGTTGATTAATGAAAAATCGTATTGTAAAATCATCTGTATTTAAAAATGAATTTTAAACAAAACGATATATTTTATGTATTTATGTAAATTAATGTGAAAATTAACGTAATTATAATTCTGATGTGTATACATTGCATTCGGAATAATCGAATATCCATAATTAGGAAAATGGAAGAATCCATTTTGATGGGAATACAGAAGTGTTAAAAATTAGCATTTTATTGATTACGATAAGTATGCTATATGCACTATATAACTAGCGCATTTATAAATATAATTCTATTCATATAATAATTCATAAATAATGCGTAATTTTCCGATAAAGAAAAATTGTAAATGAAATATTTAATAAAATTTGAATATTAAAAAACATTTTTAAGATTAAAATAAACAAAATGAATTATTAAGATAAAATTCAGGTTATTTTTCGTATAAAAAAAAACTGGCAGAAAACACACATCATTTATTTTATAATAAAGTAAATAAAATTTATTAATTTTACAAATAATTTAAAATCGATTTTTTATTAAAAATTTTCTTGCATTTTCAATGTTTAAAAAATTTTTTTTCAATAAATAATGAAATATTAAAAATGTTGATTTTTCTTATTATTTCAATAATTTTTAATACTTTCATTAATTTCTAATCACTATTTTTCTATATCATATTTTTTGTACTTTTTATTCTTATATCAGTTTATTATCAATACTGTAATTATGTTGTGTTGTAGGTGTCCTCTGAAGATAAATTATCAAAAATGGTATGTGTTACGTGCATTAAAAGATTAGAAAGTATTCATCGCTTTGCTATGATGGCATATAGAACACAGGAGAAGTTAAAATCTCAGTTATATAGTAATAGTGATGATACAAATATACAGGATGTAGAAAGAGAAAGTATTAAAGATGTACAAAACACAAGGAGGATAGAAGACCGGGGATTATTACATACAATATTAACAAAAGTATATTACAATCATTATATGCTTTAATTTATTTTGTAGATATTTATTTAACATTCATCATCTTCTAGGGGGCAATAGAAATTTTGGCTGAAGGTGAACCACTGGGACCATCAGAATTAATGTCACAAGAAGATAAATGTCATACTCCAAGTATGGAAGAAATGGAAGTCAAGGTAGACCCAATGTTATTTTTACAGTATGGTATGGAGAATTCAGCATCAGAAACTTCAGAAGCATCTGATACAGAAGAAATAATAACAAAAACAAACTCCCCAGAACCATTACCATTAACAAATAAGTAAGAATATTTATATTAACATAACAAAACATGGTATAGTATCTTCTTAACATGTATGATTATATATTTACTCAATTGCATTTATCTCCTATAGAATTGATGAAATAAAAAAGGAAACAAAAGAAGAGAGCAATGATAAATTACAAGAAGATACTGAAGAACTTATTTCTAATGTATCAACTAAACCTCATGAATGTACAATATGTGCTCGATCCTTTATATCTCAAATTGGTTTACAAAATCATTTATGGTCTCATTTGCCTAAAGATAAACGACTTGATGGGAAGCCTATTTTAAGATCCCAACAAGTTTATTCTACTAATGGTGTACTTCATATGAATACCGATAATAATTCATCAAGCAATTTTATCTGTCCAATTTGTAGTAAAAAAATTTCTACTAAAGGAAATCTAAAAGTACATTTGGAAACTCATCGGCCTAAGGGAAAATATGGTTGTGACATATGTGGTAGAATGTGAGTACTTTGGTTAAATTTGATTGAGTATCCAATAAAGTGACTATTAATAAAAGTGCTCATTGCATTACAGCTTTAAAACACAGTCAAATTTATTCAGACACAAGGAGTACCATGGTGGAATACAATTTCCATGCAATGTATGTGGGAGAGTTTATCCAACAAATTCTACATTACGAGCTCATAGTATAACGCACTCGGATTTGAGGCCGCACGCGTGTCCTCTTTGTGATAAAACCTTTAAAAGAAATCAAGATTTAAAGTTTCACATAAATCAACATACAGGTGCAAGGCCTTATCAATGTCCATATTGTCCGAAAGCTTTCGCGAGTTCTGGAAATTGTTTCTCACATCGTAAAAGAATGCATCCTCGAGAAGTACATCGAGATAGACAAAGAGCAGCAGATTTAATGAGATGAACCATGGGTAGCCAATACGAAGAATGGTTTTAGAAAAATAAAATACTTTACGATATTATCGTATCCATGTGTATTAGCTATTGGAATGAGAAACATGAGCTTTAATTTTGAATATTAATGGTGCTAAAACGCAAGGAGCAACGGAACTTTTGTATACTTTAATTGAGTCGTTTGAACATAGTATTAGGTACTTATTGTTATTGACAAGCACTTAGTTGTTTGTTCTTATGGCGTAACTAGGTCTTCTTTACATATTATAAAATAGAAACAAATATATATTTTTCTTAATTTTTTAACTTATTGATGTTATCAAACTTGATATACTTCCATTGTTGTTGATGAATTTAGTGATTATTATTTATTGACTCATATATAGTACAAGTGATAATAACGATAGGTTTTAAACTTTCTAGTTAAAATAAGAAATTCGTATTTTTTACCGTTTATCAATATTTAACTTGTATACATTTTCTTCTGCATATTTAAGGGTAGAAGTTATAGACCACCCTTGCTACCATTTCTTAAAAACGATTTTATGACAATGCGATCGTTAAAAAATTATACGTAAAGTAAAATTTTATTTTACATGCCCATCGTTAACGACGTAATGTCGAACATTATTCGGTCGAAGAGCAGTATTATTCAAATAATTTTCAATGTAATACAAATTAACCCATCGGTAATGAGTACAATGAAGTATTAAACTTTAAAATTAAGATTAAAGTGTATCTCTCGTAATTTGCGTAAAAAATTGACTAGTAAAGAAAATTTAGTAAACGTAAGATAACTGTGATTTTTTATAAATCGGTGGTATATTAGAAAATTCAGTCATATCCGATGGGTTTAAGTATATATGTATTGGATATTGTAGATATAAAACAAAATAATAATAGTAACGTGACTACTTATTTCCGTACGCTCAAAATTTGGTCTAAATTTGACAAAATATAATTTTTTTTAATATTTAAATACGAATAAGGAATTTACAATATTTTTTGAAACCTTGAACGGGTACTCTGTATATTGTATGTGATATTTTTAAGCAACATGTACTTAGTATATTTTCAAGAGACAAAAGGTACAAAGGGTTGGACGTTGAAATTATTTGATATTTATTTCACGATTGTTGTGTCACCGAAGGAACGATTTTATTTTATTCTTACGAATAACGTAAATGGATTTGAATGGTGATGAACGTTCTGAAAAAATGAACGTGTTATTTTGTCCATATAAAAAGAGCTGTTTAACGATATTTGATAAAGTATTTATATTTACGAAATGATTAAAAAGTGACCAAAGGCGAAAAAAAGAAAAGAACCGGAAAAGGAAGCATTTCTTTAGGGAATAAAAGTAGAAAATTTCGTAGTTCGAGGCATATTTTTAGCACAATACATGAACAACATCATCATTAAGTAACGTTAAGACTGTATACGAAATTCTGTGTCAAATTAGAGTAATTGCGTAAATGTAAGAAATTAGTATACAATATCAATGGCTGTATGTGACGAAAGATGATGAGTCTAGTTTATTCAAGATACAGTATTAAGTATAATGAATAATGTAGAGGCTGTAGCTACCGTTACAAACGATCATAATGTTATTCTTTTAAACAGATATACGATTAAAGAAAAGTAAATGTTAACTAAAGTCTGAGTAGCTTTTAGGAAACTTTAGATAAGAGTTTTTAGAGAAGAAGTCATGTAAATGTAGAGGATTATAGCCTCTGCTTCCATATGTATCGTATACATCGCACACGTGCTAGATACTCCAAAAAAAGCGGATGTTTGATAATGGACGGTCACAGAATAATGTACGACGATCACGTAATTAAGAAGTAGTACTTACAGACGGAAGAAACCGTGTGTAACTGCGTGCTACCATTGCTAAATTAGTGTAGTAGGGTGGCCAAGCTTTCGCCATAATGAAAATGAAATGGACCAAGAAAGAATGGAATAGTATTGTAATTAACACATCGAATTCAATTTAAAACAAATTTCAATGGTCTTTTTCATCGTGTATTTAGCTTCGGTTCTAAGATTATTTCTTAAATCAGATGATATTTAAAAGTATTTAAAAATAAATGTTTCGATAAAATATTTTCTCACGTTTTATACGCAAAAAATATTTGATAATGCGGAAGCTTTGACGAACAGCCACCCTAGCTTATTTAGAGATACAATCGTATATTTTGCAATTACCTTTTTGCAGACGCTTGCCAGTTACGTAGTTAAGTAGACGAAGATTATTGGATAATTATATACCCGCGAAAATAATCAATTTTTGATAGAAGGAAAATGAAGAGATGATCTCGTTCTCACAGCTCAATTTTTACATCTAGTTTTTGAAGCAGGGATGAGCAAATTATCTTTCTCCCTTTTGAATTTCGTTTTAACCCTAATACTGCCAAATACATTGCTTCCGGATTATGTTATAGTTGTTGACAATGTTGAACAGTGTATTCTTATGTATTACGTTAATTAATTATAAAAGCATCTTATTATAAAATTTAATTATATTATTTATAAAAATTAATATAATTTATAATATAAATTAATATAATATAATTATTATAATTTAATTATTTTATTTATAAAACATTAATTATAAAAATTTTGTCTTAGTTATTAGTGCTATATTTTTAAATAGATTTGCTCAACTCTTGCTATAAGGAGTCAAAAATTGAGTATTTTTTTAAAGTTCACGTAACACAGAGGCGATTAGCGTTTAAATTAGCGATTAAAACAATATCTCAGAAGTGCCAGTAAAGCAGTGAACTAACGTAGTGTATTCCGGCAGACAAATATTGGATAATTATATGTAGATTCGAGGTATGAGTTGTCGATAATATCAATTGTGACACATAATAAAATAATTGTATAAAAGGTCAGCAGTAAAAGTTTACGCTTTCATTCTATTATGTTCTATCCTTTGCTTAATTATCATTTTCATTTCATATAATCATCAAATAATCATTCAGCAGGATGAACACGAACTCGAATATATTAAATGCGTTCTTTACCATTGATTTTTCGCGATTCAGTAAAAATACTCAAAATTTTACAGTTCTACTCGGTAAAATAAAAACTTGATAAAAAATTAATCACTCTTTGCCATAGATTTTATCTCAACGTCTTGTCTTATGTCTCATATAACTACATAAAATTTCCTTATCCTTTTTCCATATTTATCCGTATTTCATATTTACCGTATTATATGTAACAAGCGGAAACTCGCTTCCTTTATCTATATATTAAACGATATCTAGACACGATATCTATGTACTTATACTTTACATTGCAGCGAAAAATTATGATAATTGTATATGAATAATCAGTCGCGTCGGGAAATGCTGGTTATTTCAGATAAGCTAGTAGTATTTTACCCTGAAAATATTCCAGAATTTATTGCATTTCACATGCTCAATGAAATGGAACTTAATAGAAACGCGATAGAATTCTTACATAATCGTGGCAAATGTACAGAAATGGTAAAATGCAATCTCCTTTTTCTAGTCAGATTCGTGTAAGAACCCGTACATACTCACCGCGTAATCACTTTCATTCGTTAGTCTGACCTTTTCGCCTTTTGTACTGTATATATACAAATGTATATGTATACATATATAATATGAGATCTTAAGAAGACGTGAGTCAGCGTTCAAATTAAATCGTCGTTAATCACTATTCTTTCTACTGCGTATTAATTAGTTAAAAACAAAAAAAATCGACGAGGATCCGTTTTCAATTATAAAATGCACTAATCTGTAAGAATAACGAACGAATAAGATTCTTTTTGGTCAATGATCGTCGAGCGTCGAAGAGAAACTCATTTCACTGATTATTGCGATTAACAGAGTAACAAAGAAAAATTCATGTGAAGTGTAAACGCTGATAGAGAGGAATTAATAATTAAAGTCAATAAATTGAAACGTTTACACTGATAAGATGAAACTGAAGTAACGATCATATGACGTATGCAAACTACGTTAGCTCAGTTTAATTAACCGAGTTAAAGAAGTCAAACACTTCAAATATATCTACTTTGGTTTCAATCCAGAGCCGGAATGAACATGTAAAAGTCGAACAGTTCGATAACTTTATAAGCTTTATAAATCAGTCGTTAAGATTTCCTGCTTATTCGAGTCAGCATAAAAGCTCGTGCATAATAAAAGATTAATGTTATAAAAGTATATTTAATATACAATCAAGACAGACGAAAAATGTTACAAGCCAGTATACTTCTTCCCGTGATCGTGCCACTGGATACATGTTTTTAGATGTCAGTAAAGAACGTATACTTTCGATTAATTTACCAGAACCTTGCGTCAATCTTGTTGGTCGTCTTACGAAAATGTAATTCACGGTATATCACAATTTTGCAAGATTTTAAAGATGTGAAAGGAATTATTGCGATTTATTGAAAGAAAAATTTATTTCCCTCAATAAAACACGTTAGAATAAATTCGTTAAGATAGGATATCTTTATTGGATATTTGTCATAGTGCAAATATTAAAGTTGTTTGGTCGAAATAATATGGATAAGTAACTTGTGACTTGTCCTATAAGTATACACATATACACATATAAGTACATATGCATCTGAAAATCGCGACGGCTATAATATTGTAACTTGTAGTTAACATCGTAGCGATGGAACTTAAGGCGCAATTAAATTGATAGTTACGAAAGGAATTCAAGTTTAAAGTTGCATCATAGTGCACGCGATCGAGGCGTTTGTTCCAAAGTTACACGTTAATTTTCGATGTTTAAAAAAAGTTTGCTATCGAAGAATGAACAGCTGCAATGCTGTATCATTACGGCAAGGTCGTTGTGTACGGACATGTTGCCCCTAACGATAAGTTTGTGTTTAATCGAAAGATGCCTCGATCGCCATAAGTCTCGTGCTATAATTGTACTTTTCGTGGCATGACACCGTTAACCGCGGTTCTATCTTCAAAACAAAGAAATGATGCAATACAAATCAAAAAAGACGTACCCAAAAAATCTTATCACAATTTTATCTGGTCTGATTAACTGGAGGAGCGCCAGAAATAGCAATTCATTTGACTTACAAATTAATCTTTTATCGAAATAAAATATAATCATAAAATGATAATCTGTAAATGTTTTCTTTTGAATCGAACAGTATTTGTAAAGTGAATTATGGCCGTGATTAAATCATAAACAAAAATTACTTCTCATATTTCATTTGTACTTATCGATATATAGATATTACTGTTAACTGTAATATAATGTAATTTGTAACTTGTAACTATTATATTATATTACAGATATTATAAATACTTATGTATATGCAAGGCATCCCTGGAATTGTGACACAACCAAAGATCCTCTTTTCCTTATAAAGAAATGAATCGACAATATATAATAAATTTTGTTTTAATGAAGCTGTAGCTAATCAAGAAAATTAATTTGGACTGTATGCATACTATATCTTAATTTTCACTGAAACTTTATTCTATATTTTATTTTATACAATTTTTATTTATATAATACATATTATATAATTTACGCTATGTAACAGATAAACAAACTTTACTCACTTACTTAAATTATAACATACAATAATCATTCTACTATGAACACTTGTAAAATACACATAAAAGTTGCAACTCCTATAATTATAAAAACAGCACGTTTGCAATAGAATTCTACAATTACGACTTGTAATTTGTAAATTCACTAATGTTATTAGTTGGTTACTTATAGTTCAAGAGGGCTCTGCTACCATCATTAAATAGAAACAAATGTTATATTTTTTAATAGCTTTCAATCATACAACTTGGAATCTCTCATGAATTTCATTAAACATTATATAAAGATATATACACAATTGTATGGATTTATATGTATAGCAATGGGAAATTTAAAAATGTACATAATGAACATATTTGGCTTTTAATAGTAATTTAACATTAAGTTACATCATAGTCGCAGCGTATTTGTACTGACTTCAGTAGTATCGTAGAGCGGTAAGTCAGACCGTGCAAATATGTATGTATATTCAACTTATCTGAAACTGCTACACATCTAAGATTGCTACTTAACTGTTAATCCATCATCCATGATGATAATTTAGCGGTACATATAAATCAAGTTATATGAAATCATTCACAGATGACAAATTTTATGTTTTCTAAAATAAGATTCGTTCAAAATATTCGATGAATAGGTTGATTGTAATCCACACGATGAAAAGAGGGGATAGAAGAAAAAAAGGGAAAGAATTTAATGATAGCACAGAGAAAATTCATCACTCTTTTTCTGCGCATTTACGTACTAGTACTAAAGTGGCAACCTAATTTCTAGCAGTTTCTTAAGAGGAGCCTTTACTATTGGTGGAAATGGCGGAATAACAAGTCGCGTCGTTCATAACGTCCTTCAAACGTTCCTATCGATTCTGAGAATACGCGGAGCGTATAATACGGAGTTCACCGTCGAAACATGCTAGTTCGTCGGTAACAGTGCTTGACCGTTGTTGTTCAGTGAATTGTATAACATTCATTATTATCAAGAGAAAAAGCTATCTTACAATTTTTTTCCTTTCATTAACATCTTCAGTTAAATCACTAAAATTTTTAAGAAAAATGTCAGATAACGAGAATAAATCATGGTGTCATTCACGTCAAAATTGTGTCGTACAACCACTTTTAACAGGTACTTGCTCTCTGTATTTGTTTACAATTGTTAATAATTGCAAAAAGCAATGTTAAAAAGAAGTAACCTTAAAACGTGCAGATCTATTTTATCTTATCGTTTACTTAATAGATATATTAAGTCATGATATAACACGTGGTGTTTCAGTGTGTGATACACACGAATAGCGAAAATTCTTCAGCTTGTATTTTCCTTCAGAATTAAAACTCAGTATCTTAATCATAGAACTGTTCCTTTAATTTATGTAATTCCAATTGATAAAAATATTTTTTGTACAGGATTGCTCTGCATATAGTTAGTTATTTTGCTAATAAAAAGAAATTGTATTTTAATACAAAAATAACATATTATTTTGTAATGTAATAAATCTCTAATTAAAATTAGAGTTTGTTGTTGTAAATGTCAGAATATTATTTAGATAATGTATGAGACAATGTTTATTTACATCATTTTGAATTTTAGACTTGTACCAAATTACAATGGCATACGCTTATTGGAAAAGTCAAAAAATGAATGATCATGCTGTATTTGATTTATATTTTCGCAAAAATCCTTTCCAAGGCGAATTCACAATCTTTGCTGGACTAGAAGAATGTATGAAATTTTTAGAAAAATTTCGTTATTCCTCTAGTGGTATGTATCTATTATTTAAATCTCTACATTTAAAGAATCCTTCGAGATTTATAATTAATATTAAATTATACAGACATTAAGTACTTGAAGTCAACAATGCCATCGTCAGTTGATCAAAAGTTTTTTGAATATTTGAAAGATCTGACCCCAAAAGATGTGACAATATATGCTATGGAAGAAGGTTCAGTTGTTTTTCCAAGGTTAGTTAAAAATTTCTTAAAAGTTGCATGCATCATGCAAATAATATTCAGTTATGTTAATCATCATCATCATTATCATCGTTTAGGAAACTTTTTCTTGCTCTTATGACAGCAGTTAGAGTTAATGTTCCAATGCTTATCAACATTACATATTTGATGAAACATCAAATCTTAATAAGTTAAAACCTCAATACAAATTGATATGTTATGCAGAATACCATTACTAAGAGTAGAAGGTCCATTAATAATGGTACAACTTTTGGAAACAACACTGTTGACATTAGTTAACTATGCAAGTTTAATGGCAACTAATGCAGCTAGATATCGTATGGTTGCTGGGAAAAATATAACATTGCTAGAATTTGGTCTTCGAAGAGCTCAGGGTCCTGATGGTGGTTTAAGTGCCTCTAAATATAGCTATATTGGTAAATATTTCTTATATATTTATTTCCTTTTATTTTATTTTAAAATCTCAATGTAGTACTTAGTTAAATTCATTTCTTTTCAAATCATAAAACATTAAACTATTCAACATATCACATTATTACATTATTTTATTACATTACATTTTACTTTACATTATTTTATATATTTTACATTACATTTTATTACATTATTTATTGCATACAGTAAGAATATTCATATACATTTATAAAACGTATATTATTTCTTCTTAACATCATTTGCTTTATAATTTCTTGAGTAACAATCAACAAACAGCATCATTCTTTAACAGTTTGTACCATATTGGTGATAGATAATAATTTAAAATAAGTTAAATATATTTTTATATACATAGCTGCTTCACGTTTTATGAAAAATTCATATCTAGAACAAAATTAAATTGAACAAAACAATGAATGGTATTAAATACAAGTTCTTTCCCTTGTTTTCTGAATTAATTATAATGAACAAATATTTAAGATGTACCTATTTCTTTTTTTTTTTTTTTTAATGTATTAGCGATAACATATATTATTCTGAAGATATATTTTAATCAATATCTCCCTCTACCTTCTTCTAAAAAAAATTAATATTTTCCAGGTGGTTTTGATGGTACAAGTAATGTTTTAGCAGGAAAACTTTATAATATTCCTGTAAGTGGAACACATGCACATTCATATATCACATCTTTTACTGGCATTGATGATTTGCAAGAAAAGGTTCGCTCATATTATTTATTAATTAACTTTCTTGAATGAAATTGTATTTCATTTTAATGTGTTACATATTTTTTCAGACTTTGGCACATAAAGGAACAGGACAAGTTTATGACCTTTTAGAATTGGCTTACAAACATCGGAATTCTATTGCAGCTGATGTAGGAACATTAGTTTCTGAAGCTTCTAGTGGAGAATTAGCAGCTTTAATTAGTTATGCCATTGCTTACCCTCAACGATTTGTTGCTCTTGTAGATACATATGATGTGAAAAGGTATAATATTTTGCTTACTTGATCTATATCTTTTTTATTTCACCTTCTTCTTAACTCTTTTGAACTCTTGTTTTGCATATTTGGTATATAGAAATGAATATATATATTTTCTTAATACTTGTATGCATATTTGACTATTTGCATGTATGTATACATTCGGAATATTATCTAAATGTACAGTGCCATGTTTCTATGTTAGCTGTATTAATATGTTCAATAATATTCTCTACTCTTTATTAATTTATTTATAGGACCTTCTGCTAATTGCAAGCTTATAGTACCTAATTTAAATATTAATGTTCATGCTATTTTTAATAATATGCATAAATATAAAGTAGTGAAAAGAACAGATAACTAAAAATATTTAGCAAAAGTATCTATACTTAAATTTAAGTACATAAATATCTATTACTTATATGGTTTTATATGAGTAGTTCTAAAATAATACTATAAACCCTTTAAAATTGTTTTATAAAAATTAAAGATAATAAATTCTATAAAATATTCTGGGAAAAGAGAAACAAAAAATGTACTAGAGAGATATTCAAGATATTTTGTGACTAATTTTACTTTTAACTAAAAGTACATTTAATTGGGTTTGATATGTGTATTAGTACACTAATTAATAATTCACAAAGCAGGCATGATGAAACATATACACACTGTAGCTTAACAGGAGTGTGTTTATAGCATCGAATCCTCGGCCAAGAGACAGGCATGTATAGCCAGCCTAAATGTAAAGAATAAACGTCTAACAAATGGGTCCAATACACATGCCCAAAATGGTGTCAGAAACAATCCAATTATATCAGAATCGGCTTCTCATGACAAGAATGGCTTATTAAGTCAAGGCGAATTGGGTGAGCTCTATGTGAGGTACGATATTATCCTCCTTGTCTGCTTTGCAGGATAAATCATCATATTTTTCATTTAGCAAACATAATTAATCAATTATTTTCATGAATAATAAGTATAAATTATTAAAATTTAATTTAATGTTTATTTAATATTTATTTTGTTAGATTTTATCTTAATAACCTTAAATTAAAACTATGTAATGCACTCAATCATATTTCAAATGCAATATTATTCTATTTAATTCAATTTAATTGATTTATAAGAAAAATCGAAATTCTGTAAAGCGGGCAAATTTATAAATCGTTGCTTGTTTCTTTTCGTAAAACAGTAATAAAGGATCTGCAAAATTGTATGTTAGTTTGTACAAAATTTTGTAAATCTTATACTACATACGACCTTATATAGTACCCTTCCCAATTCAGCCATGTAAAAAAATAACAATTAACTGTTTGAATTGTATTAATAATAAAATGATGTTAACTACAAATCATGAAAAACATACAATGATAAAAAGAGAATATGCTAATAAAATGAAAGAACTACTTTACTAACACAAGATTTTCTCCTGTTGTATCATAATTAGCATAATCTTAAAATTGATAGCTTGCATGTAATTTAATAATTCATATTTTATTCACATTTCCTATTACAACTCATATAAAACCATTAAAAAGTCATGCATTTCATTTAATTAATAATAGTACATATTATATACTTTACAGTATTAATAGTAGTAGATTTTAATATTATTTAAAGAATCTACAATATGTATATATTTTTCATAAAATACAAAATAATTGTGTACTTACATTATGTTTCAGACTCCATAATGCTATATAATACCATTCATAAAACCATATAAATGCATGTATAATTAATAATGTCTTTCGTATATTTTTACATTTGTACAATTTATATGTGTATTTATATAAATAAATTTTTTACTCAGGAGTGGTCTTCTAAATTTTTGTGCAGTGGCACTAGCTTTAAATGACTTGGGTTATAAAGCAGTTGGTATAAGAATTGATAGCGGTGATTTGGCGTATTTAAGTAATACGGCGAGAAATATTTTCGAAAGAATTGCCATCAAATACAATATACCTTGGTTTGCAAAATTAACAATCTGTGCGTCAAATGATATTAACGAGGAGACTATTCTGAGTTTAAATGAGCAGGTAAATAAATATACATGAAAGAAATCTCAACTTTTGCAACAAATTTTTCTGCTTCTTATAAAGGATGTTCTTTTATAGAATCATAAGATCGATTGCTTTGGAATTGGGACACATTTGGTAACATGTCAAAGGCAACCAGCATTAGGTTGCGTTTATAAAATGGTTGAAATTAATGGCCAACCTAGAATTAAACTCAGTCAGGAAGTTGGTAAAGTAACAATACCAGGAAAGAAAGATGCATTCAGATTATACGGAGCGGATGGATATGCTTTGATCGATCTGTTACAAAGATCAACAGAAGAAGTTCCACAAGTAAAACATAAAGTTCTTTGTAGGCATCCTTTCCAAGAATCAAAAAGAGCTTATGTTATTCCATCGCGAGTGGAATCATTGCATAAGGTAAATTGATCAAATATCAACGTTTATAAGCACGATTTTATAATATTTTTATATATTTACAATACTTTTTTACAAACATTTAGGTATACTGGAAAAATGGTAAATTATGCCAACCTTTGCCTACATTACAAGAAATACGAAATAGAGTTCAAGAGTCATTAAAAACACTCAGAAATGATCACAAAAGAAATTTAAATCCTACACCATATAAAGTAAGTGTCAATAAATGTTTACATTTACATGATATTTTTCTAAAATAATTGAAAATTATTATAACAATTTATACAGGTGGCTGTTAGCGATGATTTATATAATTTCATACATGATTTGTGGTTACAAAATGCACCCATTGGTGAACTTTCGTGATTTGTAAATACCATTAAATAATATCATTATCAAAAAACAATGAATGAAGACCACATACTTACTGAAATGATCTACCAACACATCAAGTTGGAGGTTCAGGTTCTAGTTGTACAAGCATTTTACTATAGTAGTATATTTTGATAACTTATAAAAATCATAATATGATCATATTATGTTCTACAAGTACAAGATAAATTTTCTTTAGGAAACAGAATTTTAGATTACATGATAAAATGGATAAGAATGTAGAACTATACACTCTAAACTACTTTTGACGTTTAAGAATACGAAACGGGTGAACTTGAATTAACAATGCACAATTTATAAAGTATTTTACATGTAAACAAAGAAGATTGAATGTATTGTATATAAGAGAACAAAAATTATAAAATCGGTAATGTAAATTAAATGTAAATAATCGTCGATATTTCTAAAATTTCTTTTTATATGTTAGTACCGTTTTCTATATTTTCCAGTTAAAAAAGTTACATCTTTTTAGTGAAAATAAAAGAAAGTGAAAAATAATTTTGTAAAAAAAAATGACATACATTTAATGTGCTTATTTAATACTATATATATGCTTATAAACATAACATACAAATTCAAAGTTCGATTTCTCATTACAAAAAATGTACAAAGTTTGAGCATAATAAAAAATAAATGTATAAATATGTATAAAAAAATCAGTGAAGAGAAATCTATTTAGTACGTGATATATTCAAAAAGAATATATTTAATTGCTAAATGTATCTTGAAATTCATTAAATTTTTATTTTTGAAATTACCCATTTATTTAAAAATATATAATTTAAGCTTATTTTTATACTACTTGATTGTATTCAAAAGTATCCTCAAAAACTTGTATAATTAGTGAAATGAAGAGTTAAATTTTTCGACAAAAATTTTATTATTTTATTTATTAAATCTACTATTTTTTCACATTTAATGTATGCATATATATCAATAAAAATAATTGTTTTTATACAACAAACTTGTTTATTAATATTCTCCTAGATATCAATATTAGTGCTTAGTCAAAATGCATTTTTATGTATAAACAACTGACAAAATCACTTTCCTCTCATATTTTATTCCAATTATAATATTAAAAACTCAACTAAGAACTTCGTAATTTCGATTAATGATTTCTACATACTTTATATGCTTCGTATTTTTGGAGTATTGGCAGAGCAGAAATTTCCTCTCTGGTATTAGTTTCTGCAGTCTTACAAGTTAAAACATAGTTACCAAATAATTATGTTCTATGAATATCTGAATATGTAGAAAAAATAAAAGAACTGAATACCACTAACATTATATATATATGTATATATATATTATTGTAATAACAACGTTCCTTTATTAAAAGAAGGTAATTCTTTTTATTAAAATATTTGCAATTATATTGAAGGGGTTATAGCCAGTAACAATTGACTTATAACCTACCATTGAATATATATTTTAATATATATTTTGAATATTCATTGTGGATATTTGTTTTCTAAAAAATAAATTAATCAATGTTTCGAATTTTGTGATCAAACATCTTTCTCTTAGTCTATACAGTAACTATTAAAAGGTTATAGAAATAAAAGTCAAACTTTTATTGTATTATTAAGATATAAAAAGCAAATAGAAAAATTTGTGTAATATCTTTCCTTTTGCAGGAAAAGGCAAAATATACTCGTACTAAAATTATAATGGATTAACATAAAAATAATAAGGAAGAATGTGAAGGAGACAACAATTTCAAATTCACTATATTTCATTCAAATTTTTGCTATATAAATAACGTTAGAAAGAATTAGAAAATATGAAAGCATTCCCACAAATTATTGTAAAAATTTGTCCATTTATTGCATTGATATATAGTATAGCTGTTATCACTCTAACAACGTATATTAATGAAAAGCTTACTCCAGTTTTCATCTTTTTTTGTGTTCAAGTATATCTGAATTGGTATTCGGTATATACTATAAGTCATAACGCAACAATTATGGAAGTTAAAACTATGGGAAAGAAGTTATTAATATATAATGAGGCAGAAGATAATGTTGAATATAAATATTGGTATTGCGAGAAATGTATTAATTATACATGCAAACCAACACAGCATTGTGTTTTTTGTAGGAAGTGCTTCCATTTTCGTGATCATCATTGTTTTTTCTTGGGTGCCTGTATATTAAGACAAAATATAGGTAATTTTATTCTATTTTGTTTTTATACATCTCTAACGTGTATATATTCATTGTGTACTCTTGGCCCATACTTATATGACAATATTAATCGTGTAGTAAGAACAGATACGGATTCCTTCAATATATTTTTGAATTTCTGTTTTCCTATTGCTCTTGTTAGATTATTGCATTCTAGAGAAAATACTTACATACTACTTGTAACAATGTTTGACATATTAGTCTCTATCTTGTGTATTTGTTTGGTATATGCAACATGGAAATTGCATAGTTGTATGTCAGGTAAACAGCGGTATGCAAATATATCAGGAAAACAAACTTTAAGAGAAATTTTTGGAAATTATGGCCTTTCAAATATTATTTTCCCATATAATGGTCTTATAGGGACTAGAGACCTTAATGGGAAATATGAATTAAAGCAAATATAATGCAAAATGGAAACACTTATTACAACAACTAATTATTAAAATATGTTTATACATCTTTTCACGAATGTGTATACATACAATGAAATACACGTTTCTTATTTACTGTAAATTGTATTATATTGTAATAAATATCACATCTATTTAATACATTTACACATTTATACATCTGCACAAATCATACTGCACTCTTCATATAAATTTTCATAAATACAGTATCATGAAATAATTTTTTGTTATTACATTCACACATACAATAAAGATCATAACAAAAGCAATCAGAATTATTCATTTTATTTGGCTGTTGTCTAGATCATAAAAATAGGTAAGAGTAATTTTTTGGCAATATACAATTTTTTTTGAAAATTATTAATAATGGAATTATCTTCTTATATATTATATAAGATCATATAAATTATTTTTATACTATTAAGAAGAATCTTTCTCTATAGAGATGTAGAGTAATCAGATACTGATCTTTTTACATAATTTCAGTTTATATAGAATTATTTTTTTATAAGACTATTGCCATAAAAAATTTTGTATCTAACTAAAGAATTTGCTTTATAATTCTGTATGTGTATGGTGTTGAGCTTTAAAGTCATTAGGGTGAATAAATACTCCTTCTGTTGTTACCCATTCAACATGAGGCGACCTAGCAGAATATTCACCCACTACTTCAGTCTGACCAGTAATAGGGTTACCATAAACTCTTCCACTTACTGCTAAGTATCTATAGAATAAAAATATTTTTAATATTTCAAAAATTCTTTTTTACATACAGCCATAAAAATATGGAAAACTTACGTATCTGTATCTACATGATTTAACATAACAGGTTCATCTCTCTTCCAAAATTCAATTTGACATACTAAAAGCCAATTGTCGCCATTGTCACCTTCTCCCTTGTTGTCACCATAAGCAGATATTTCTTGTTTACCACTAAGTGGTGAACTAACACGATGTGAATGAAGATTCTTTTTTGTTGCTATATGTTCTAGTCTTATAATATCTCCACATTTGATCGGCGTTCTATCAAAAATTGTTGTAATTATTGTTAAAAGATAAATGATATATTACCACCTTAGATTCTTACCCTCTAGTACACTGTTTCTTTGTTCCTGCTTTTACAAGCCAATAAGAATTTCCATCTTCTTTTGCTGAAGTTCCTGTTACTGATTGTTGACCACTTCCACTTCCATACTTTATGTCATGAGAATGTAATCTTACTTTATAATCCACATTCATTAATTTTAAAGTAGAACCACACGTCACATGTTGAGTTCCTTTAGCTGTATATATACATATTCTCTTATTTATAAATTTTACAATAACTTTTCTTAAGAACAATGTGCAATTAAATTACATAAATACTTTGTGTGTAATATAATACAATTGTATGTAATACATTAAAATGAATAATATTTACAAAGATGCTTAGTTATAAAATTTTGATTAATATAAAAAAGAAAACAAAAGAAAATAGGTTAGCAGAAAGAAATATCAATGAATTTAATAAACTATTCTGTAATAATAATATAATTTAGAATAATAAATCTAAAAAATTTTTCAAAGTATAAGTTATACTAATTTATTAACTTTATTTAAAATATTGGTAATATTTTGAAATATATGCCACTGTACTTGATTTTGACGTTTCAAAGAAAGCACAATAAATATTAATATACCTTTTACAGAACTTGTCCAGAGTATAACTATCACGAATGAAATTACAAATGAGAAATAAATGAAATTTTCTTTCATTTTTAAAACAATAATAAAGTGCTCAATCTGCAAAGAAATAGATACCGAAAGTTCAATACACGCGTGTACATCTATGTTCGTGTTAACTTCCTATTGGTGTATGCTTAGACCATAAGGATGTATGTAATGTGGCTAACGCAGTGGTTCTCAACCTTTTTACAACCGTAAGTTACATATTTATAATTTATTAAATACTGATACAGATGGAATATTGTCTATGAAAAAAAATATATACTCGAAAATTATTAAAAAATAAAGAGAGAAAAACAATATACAATATGCAAAAAAAGAGGGAAAACTGTAATGCAAAAAAATAATTTTAGAAATAAATGTACATTAAAATTACTTTATATTCATGTTTATTATGCAAATATTTTATAAAACAATACTTTCTATTCTTATTTTAAAGAATAGTAAAATTACTGGATAGTTCATAAATCTATGTAAAATAATTCATGTGGAAAACATCTGTATTGTGCTAAAAATGCAACATCTTTGGAATTACGTTTTTATATTGGAATAACTTTTTACTAAAATTAATCATCTTTTATAAAATTGCATTTGAGAAAATGCAATAAATTGCAATTTAATATACAAATTTGAAAGCTAACTATTTTGTTACATACAGATCTTTCAATAATAGCACAATATTACTTCTTTTTATATAATAAAATGTCTTAATTATATTCCCTTAATTGGTATATATATATATACATATACATATATCCCAATATCGTATAACATTTAGCGTGAAAAATATTTTGTAAAAGTCATACAATTAATGCACAATGTCTATATTTGATTATAGAATGTTAGGAATGAAGTGCCATGAGCAGACATTCAAATCTGCTTTCTTACTTAAATAATTCTTATTTAATTGTACAAATGTATCAAGGAACTGTCCAAGCATTCTCAAAATACATTGTGTATTGTGGTTTAATAATCAATAATGAACACATGCCAATTAATACTCAACAACTTTTGGACGGGTTTTAACATAAACATATGCTGCTATTACAACAAATATTGCAGCAATGGTTGGTAACACAACTGTAAAAACACGCTGTTTGTTCTCTAGAAATTCCTTTTTCCTTTCTTTCTTCTGTTTATTTGTTTCTTTTGTCTTTCCTTTCAATTGACGCATCTTCTTGCTGTAAACAAAATATACATTAATAACACTTAGTAATGAAATAAACTCACTGTCTCTTTTGTAAATAAATCGATAATGAACTATAAGTCTAAAAGAATATTAATTAGAGAGGTGCACAAATATTCTTAAATAATTGCTAACGAAAATTAATGTATATAACTTTTTATGATTTAATTCAAAATCTTGAAAGTGTTATTAATCACAAATGTCAATTTTTACGAATGGTATGTTTATTATTTGGGTCCTACTATCGAGTCTATTTCTCAAAGTATGGAATAACAAAGTAAACTAAGTAGATTTCTGTTGCATATGTTTATGACAATTTTAAATGCTATTAACGTGCACTTCATAATAAATGAAAATAGTAAACTTGTACACTCTACTACGAATGGATAAACATACAAATTTTAAATACCTTCAATAATTAAAATAATAAAATATTTAAAAACTTCAAAAGCTCGTTTTAGTATTCTCAAGCAATCGAGAAAAGCAGATTTGCGTACATGACACGTAATAAAATAATGCTACCCTACCAATCGCAATTCCTGTCACTTCCGTATAGAGGTACTCAATTGAACTACGTTAATCAGTATAATTGATTCAAACCATACAACTTTATGCAACACATCCTTAATATACTCTTTCAATACATAAATACATCAAATCAAAAATATTTTATTAAAGAAAAGTTTTAAATGGTAATCTACGTATGAAAAATTTGTTTTTATATAGAACTATTCAAAACTTGTTAGAAAGAATATAATCCTCAACTTATATTAAATATGGCTACCACGTATAAAAGTAAAGAGTTGCTTATGACACTGTAACTGTTATAAATTAATATGTTTTAAGCACTAAATTGATTTCTAAAATGGTTACTTTTGCTTAATTTTACTGCACAAACGGACAGTTGGTATTTCTTACATAAGTATAAAAGACACTAGAAATAAAACTTAGTAGGTTAGGGGATTCCAACAATATTGTATTATTACTAGTATATTATCTGATCTGGTATGATTCATTATATATGATTAAGATATAGAATTCTGCTATAGAAAAAAATAAATTATTACTTCCTTTGCAGTTATCAAATGTGCAATGTTAGAATGTGACGTAAAATACTGATATAAAATTTTAATAAGTGCATATATAGTATTTTAAATGGCTTTATTAAGAAATAACATTGAGATTTCTGGGATTGAAGAAGAAATGATTAAACTTATACAAGGTATATAAAATATTCGTCTTTCATTTTTAAAATGTTTATCTGATGGAATAATTTATACATATGTAACACCATATCTAATCATATTAATTAGCCATTTTTCGGAACTGACTTTATGGAATGAGTGCCTAGTGTTGAGTACGTATGTAGAATAAACAAATAATTCGGATATTTATATTTCATTCACACCCAATAAGGTACAAAGATATTCGAGATTTTTTAGAAATATACCTCTCGCGAGAACTGATCAGATAAGGTTATATTATAGTTATCTCTTTCCCTATAATACTATTCTATCCTTTTTTGTTTACATTATCTAGAGGGCATCTCGCGCTTTTATCAGCTACACCTGTCGTTAGTGTTCTTTATAACTTCTTTTTTTTCATAATTCTAACAGGTATAATTTATGAAAATGTACAAAAATTCTTAAATGTAATATAAAATCTAAGATTAATAATTGTATGTAGTTCATATATTACATTATTACAACATATATTACTAATAAATATAATAAATATATACCTTTTAAGATTTTTAGAACATTCCATAATTATTCAGATAAAAGATATAAAACTCTCATAAATAATGGTTCCTGTATACTATACATTTCATTACAATAATAATAAAGAAGTACTGTATAAGTGCGAATTGTGTATGTGTCTTTTGCCTTCTCTAAGTCATGTTTTGTCACATGTCAATGGAGAAAAAAAAACAAATCATTAGAAAGTCATAGCATGAATAAATACAATTATAAAATTATAAACAATGTCAATAATAGTAATGAAAAGGAAGAATTAGATTTTGATGAAACACAATATATGTTTTCAGATACAACAAAGTTAAAAAAAGAACAACCAGATCTAAAGACTAGGAATTGCAAAATTTGTACTTGTAATTGCTCAAAAATGGTACAACAAGAACTGTTAAACAAGGGAGTTATGGTGCTTGACTCTAATAGCTTTATATGTATAATATGTAATCGTAAAATTGAATCAATTCATAATATTGTTTCACATGTCAAAGGAATGACTCATAAGAATAAATTGAAAAGTCAAAATATTGATCAATCAAGTGCTAGTAATGTTGTTGCATTAACAACAAAAATGACTAAACTATCTATTAGTAATAGCAATCACTCTAATTTAAATAGTTTTGATAATGATTGTATTATAACAGATATAGTGAGAGCACAAATCACAGATTTTTTATGTAAATCACCATTTGACAAACAGGCACCAAAAGAATGCAAATCAAAGAAGAAATCTCTAACAGAACGTCTGAATCAAATGTACATTAAAAGATATTTAGAAATTGAAGAAAAAATGTATAACGTTCAACAAAAACTAGAAAGTATTAAAATAAATTTGGAATTAATTATGCCATATGATAGAACATATCTCTATTGTTTAGCTTGCAATGAGAAAGTTTCAAAAGAATTATATTTGGTATATGAACATATATGTCTCCAAAGACATAGGACGCAAGTTAATCAAGTTAAAAAAGATATAAACTTTTATGAACTATCAAGGCAATACATAAAGAAACTATCAAACTCTTCATTAAAGTGTTATGCTTGTGAAAATCCTATTAGTAATAATAGAGCCAGTATTGATTTACATATACAAAGCAGTATACATAAAAAAAGATATAAAGAATCAGCCAAAGTTATAGATGCCATTTTTGATTCTATATCACAAGATATTAAGAATTTGTGGTATAATATTCAGAGATTTTGTTGTGTTTTATGTAAAAAAAATTTTGAATTTAAATTAGAATTTATAACGCATATTAATACAAAACACAGTCAAATTTTGAGTGATCAAATATTCGATTTTTGTATTCCATGTACTACATTATGGTTAAGTCAGGGAGACTCTTATACAGAACACTGTAATGATATATTGCATAAATATTTATTAAAAAGTCAAGATTTTATGATTGAGGATTTTCCTGATGATATGAAAGGAATGTTAACACAAATTGACGAGGTTTCTGATATTTTATTCCAACAAACACAAGTTTTATTGGATGACAATATATCACAGGAAGTGAAACAATCTTTAGAAAATAGCGTGAAATTATATTTCCCAACTGTTAAAGGGTTTATATTTGGTTCAAGAGTTACTGGACTTGGATTTCCAAATAGTGACATAGACATATATCTTGATTGCGGTAAGTATGTATTTTAAGAGTATAAAGAATTTATTAAATTTGAAGTATCATTTATTATATTGCTATATACATAGAAAATACATACGGTCAGGACACTTTACATGACAATCAGGACAATGACACTTTAGCACAAACGCATTTTATGTTGATTAAAAAAATTTTACAAGGACAAAAAGGAGAATGGGAAATAAAACAAATAGTGGAAAAAGCAAAAGTTCCTATAATAAAATTAATATACAAACGAAATGGTTTACATTGTGATGTTTCTACCACAAACGGTCTTTCTGTTGAGAATTCTAAACTAATAAGGTAATGTGCTTCACTTTTTATTAATTTAATACATAAGTAGATCAGCATGTTTATTCAATGTTATATATATATTAAACAATTTTCAGGTCTTTCAATGATGCATATTTACCCTGCAGGAAACTAATATTGGTTATAAAAAAATGGTTCTCCTACATTAACTTACCTGAAAAACATGGCTTAACGAATTATGCTCTTGCTTGGCTTGTTATATTCTACTTACAAAGAAAATCTTATTTAGAAAGTGTTGCAGAATTAATACAAGAGAAAAATAAATCTCAACTCATATGTGGTAAAATATATCATTACCAACAAAATAAATCTTGTTTTTGTTACTTATAGTTACTTGATTTGAAATTTTATTTCAGGATGGGAAACTGGTGTTGCACAACCAAAAAATAATAATAAATCTGAACAGTCAATTTCAACATTATTAATGGGTTTTTTTCAATTTTATACAAATTTTGATTATCAGCATTACATTATTTGTCCACTTATGGGTCAACCTATAGCTAAACAAGCTTTTGTGGAGACAAACACGCTGCCTGAAGAAATGAAACATTACACCAAACATCTGAGAACCTCAAAAAATCCTGAATATTTGCGTATTGATTCTCCATTGTGTGTACAAGATCCTTTTGAATTATCTTATAATTTAACAAAGGCCGTGACGAGTATTACCTTAAGGTATTTCAAGCAATATTGCCAAGAAAGTTTATGTATATTACATTCTTCGACAAAGTAATTTTACCTATATCAACTACTATTAATTTTACGATTGACATAATTTTTATACTACCTCTATCGACGAATAGAAATAGTCGATAAAACAATATTCAGGAAATTTAATGCAAGACATTAATATATTTTTTTATAATTTTATTAATATATAGTATATTTTTGTATGTAATTCTATAATTAGTGTATATTTCATATAATGATCATGTATATATATATATATATATATATATTATTTTATTATCATTTTTAAAGTGCTATAACTATTAACAATCTTTCAAGGAACCTAATATTTTGATACTTTCTTTGATTATGTCATATTGTGCTACCAATTGTTATTTTTCTTATGACATTGTATGCTCAAAAATATATAAGATTATTTTTCACTTTTATTATGTAAAGATAATCAATTTCGAGTGTTGATTTAATTTTAGGAGATGATACTTATTTTATATTTTTCATCAACTATGTTTATTATATACAATTTTTAGAATGTAAAAATCAAATTATTATTATCAAAATAATTATGTATTTTGGATTATTAAAATTGTTCCACAAAATATTTGTAGCTTTATAATATTTTTACATTTTAATTACGTATTACAAGTATTTATATTTTACTCATTTTCTGTTACTATCATTTTCTATGATGTCTTGTTTCCATATATATTCCTTGCTGTATCCATTTTTAGGTACACATGATTTTTTGCAAGTAAATACTGCTAAAATACCCCAGTCAATACATTTTAATGGATTTCCAAGATCTAAGAAGTTCAATAATTGAGGCATAATCTGCAATTAATAATCTTGTTAGTCATATATGCAATTTTTGATCACAAAATAATATATTTTTTACTTCACCTGAAACTCAAATTGCCTCTCTCCATTACATTCTGAACACCTTGGTATGTCATCGATTTTGCTTTCTCCTGAAATGTATAAAATATTGCCACCTCTATCATATCTGCAAACATATAAAATTTGCTATATTTAAAACTCTTTTTTTATAAAGCAAAAAGAGTGATATAAGAAATTTGAACCTTAATATTTGATGCGGATATTTATCAACAGTTGAAAGAAATGTAGAAAATAATTTATCTTCCTTTTCATTAACCATATTTAGCAATTCATTTGGCATGTCTTCATTTTGAAAAATTCCTGCTTCACCTTTTTGAACCATTGCTTCATACTTTTTAATTTCTTTTTCTTCTTCTTTTTCTTCTTCTTCTTCTTCTTCTTCTCCTTCTTTAATTGAATCATCTGTATCTTTTTTATCTTCCCTTTCAATCACTATTTCATATTCAGTTAACAAGATTTCAGGTTTCCTTATTATTTTTTTATTACTACCGCAAATCTCTTTATGTCCATGTTTCCAATCATATATTTGATGTGCACGACAACAATAATTTACAGTTTTACATTTAGAACAATGGCTAGGTGCTAATATTCCACAAATATAACATGTTTTTACCCACTTATTTACACCTAAAATTATTCAAGCTGTTTTTTATTGTTGTAATCATTTATACAATAAATTTACTAATCCTTGAAGATACATACTAATATCAGTTCTCCAATCACTCTGTTCTATAGGAGGTTCAGATGGATAAAATTCATTTAACTTTGGTAACTGAGAGCGAAATACTTTTAAATTTCCATTTTTATTCAGTTTCGAGCATTCTACGTTTCTACACATAAAGACAAAGATCGTTCTATGAAAAGCATCTTCACTATCTTCGTACGGTGCATAAATTTGACATAAAAAGATACAAGGTTCTTTACAATATTCACATTGAAGAATTTTTTCTCCGGGTATATTTTTTAAGTCAAGCCATGCTGGTTTACCACCGACTTTACTTGGAAAAAATTTGCTTTCTAATTGCCAAGATTCGCATTTCTCCACAAAACCTAAATCTAATGTCATTTCCTGAATAATGTTTATTCAACTTATTTTTATTATAAAAGTATACAGCTTAATGTGACGTGTGCTCGCAATTATATACGTGTTAATTTATCTTTTTATTGGTTTAAAGCGTACCATGTAACACTACAAAATGTTACTATGAATTAGTAATGTTTAGTTTTGTTTACTACAAGCAAAGTTATAAGTTAGTATGAATCATAATGTTATATATTATATAAAAAAAGTAATTTTTTAAAGATTTTTATTAAACTTTTAAACAGGGTAATTTTATCTAAAATTCTATAAAATATTTCACTAAATTTATTATTTATTATTTATTATTATTATTTTTATATATTATATTAAGAAAATATTTTATAAAATAAAATCTCGCGATATTACGTTAAACTAACTATTTTTGTGGATGTAGCTTTTCTATGCTATTATACGTATACTGTGTTTGTGTGATGATATTGGTAACTGATGGTTGTTATTTAGGTTAGTCGTCTAAACGTAATATTTAATTCGCGAGTTATTTTATTGCGATTTTTGAAAAATGACGTCAATTTTCGAAAGTTTACAATCCGCAACATGTGTATGGTTCGGAATAGGCAATAAACGGAATGTAATAGTGTCTATGGTCGCCGGAACTCTGGTAAACATCAAAGTTTACATTATTCTAGATAAAACTGACATAGTACATAACAATATATACTTTATTTAATTATATATAAATTATGTCTATTTGCATAATTTTTATCCTTTATATGAACAATTAAAATGCATGATTTTTCTTATTAGAATTTTAATTATTCTTAAAGACAATATATAACAAGATAATTATTATGTCCCGCAATTTCAGTTTTTTGTAGGGTGGTGGTTTATAATTGATGCTAATGCCAAGTATCCTAGTGAAATGTCAAAAGCATATTATGTATGTGGAGTATTTGGGACTATATCTTTATTCATGTAAGTTAATGTTTAAGTTTATTATATTTTGTACGATAGTGTATAATAATTGAAAATTATGACTTCAGGATAAATTCTGTAACAAATGCACAAATGGGAAGTGATACACTCAGTGGTGGTTATCTTGGAGCTAGAGGTGCAAGAGGTTGGTTATTTGTTGGATTTGTAATGGGATTTGCTGCAGTTATTGCAGCTTGTTGGATCTTATTTGCAGATTTTGTAGCTGCAGGTTGGTATGAGATTATTAATTGTATGTGATAATTCAATTATTGATTTTTATCATCCTAATTCTATTAATTTGATCTTTTAGGAGCTCAGCACCATTGGCCCGGAGTAGGCCTCTTTTTACAAAATGTATTTATTTTTTTGGGATCTCTGACCTATAAATTTGGAAGAATAGAAGAGCTATAAGGTTACCTAATATTTGTACATTATAAACGTTCTTTTATATTTGTGCAGAAGTTTCTAGTTCTACTGGATTTTAAAGTGGAGTACTTTATATCAAAGAACAAATAATTACATATTGTATTGTGAATGAATTGTATTAATTCATTGTAAAGTTGTATAACTCTTTTTGTTTTTATTTACACATAAGTAGTTATTTATATGCTTACTCACATTGCCTATTCATTATGAATTGTCACAAATTTAAATAATTATGTGTATAATATAATACAAGTTATGCAATTACATAGGAATAGTTTGTTTAATAATGTAACAACTTTTTTGTTATAATTTTTTTATTATAAAATGTAGGATAAACAGCTGAACTAAAATTTGATAACACTTTTGTTTTTAATAAATGTCTATATACAAATATTGTGTTTGTGTGTTTGTAAACATGGATATAATTTACAATAAATTTCGCATTTATTGTTATAGTATTGGATAACTGAAAATTGAATATTATACATTGATTTTTTAAATAAATTATAATTTAAGGTAATTTTTTATTCATCATCCCCTTTTATTTTTTTCATTATAACTACAATTAAAAAGCCAATTGCAAATAAACAAATTAAAAACAATGACAAATTTTTTTACACGAGGTTTTTTGAAATTACATAGTTTTATTGTAACAGTGGGGAAGGAATAACAGGTTATTGGTTTTGATTTGCCAACGCGGACCAATATGAACGTTTTCTTCCATCTTATTTTACCAATCCCGTTGTGCCACACAAACACATGGTTCTTGTTCAGTTTGACGAAACAGTAAGAGGTGTACGTTGTTTTTCTTGTTTTAAACAAATTAAAACGTACGCAGACCTATGTCCAATGGTTTAAGGATTGTAGTACTTTTGTCGTCAGACTAACGTTTTTAGAATAAAAAGAAAAAGTGAGTAATGCTGTTTGAAATTATTTCTCAGTTTTCTTGATAGCATAACCAAGTTTGACAATCTTATGGAAATCCTCATGCAATTAAAAGTACTATCTTTTGTACGATTAAAAGTGTCTTTTAAGAATGAACATCAGTTTTTAGACAAATTTCTTGTGTATTGTTTCATAGATATTTATTTCTAGTTATAAAGTATATAGCGCAATTTCGTGTTCTTATTGCAATATGTAACTTAAGTCATCTTTTAAATACTGTGCTATTGAATTTGTCTTTATATAATTCTTTTATTAAATAAATTAAGTTAGCTTCTATATTTTTCTGTATAAAATCCTTTTAAATGCAAAATAATTAGCTAACAATGCTTAGTAAATTAACATGTGCAATAAATATTTTTTTATAAATTAAATTTAAATGTACCACAGATTGTGAATTTATGTATATAGCAGTATAAAGATTTATATATGTATTCTTATCTGTTCTAAATTATAGATGGAACCAGATAAACTAAATATGTCTATTATTTGGTTGCTATTGATTACTATTGCATCTTTTATTGACTATAGCAATGGAGTTGCGGTTATGAGCATTGATATGGGTAGTGAGTCAATGAAAGTTGCTATTGTTTCAGTAAGTAAATCCATATTATTGAACCTTCAATAAATTTTGTTATTTACAAGTTTCATTAATATTATTAATTAATGATTTACCTAGCCTGGTGTTCCTATGGAAATAGCTTTAAATAAAGAGTCCAAGAGGAAGACACCAGTTACAATTGCATTTAGAAATGGAGAAAGAAGTTTTGGAGAAGATGCTCAAGTAGTGGGAATCAGATCGCCTCAAAACAGTTTTTCTTATATTCTAGATCTTTTAGGAAAAAGTATAGATAATCCTATGGTAGAGCTTTATAAGAAAAGATTTCCATATTATCATATTATATCTGATGATGAGCGTAAAACAATTGCATTTAGACTGGATGAAAATACCACATATACCCCAGAAGAATTACTTGCACAAATTTTGCATAAAGGAAAAGAATTTGCAGAAAATTCAGCTGGTCAAAAGATCAGTGAAGCAGTAATAACTGTTCCAGGGTTCTTTAATCAAATTGAAAGAAGAGCTCTTATGCAAGCAGCTGATCTTGCAGGAATCAAAGTTTTGCAGCTTATTAATGATTATACTGCAGTTGCGTTAAATTATGGAATTTTTCGTAGTAAAGAGATAAATGACACTGCACATTATGTAATGTTCTATGACATGGGAGCTAGTAGTACAACTGCAACAATTGTCAGTTATCAGAATGTGAAAACAAAGGAAAAAGGATTTGTTGAAACTAATCCACATGTTACTATTTTGGGTGTGGGTTATGATCGTATTTTAGGAGGGCTAGAAGTGCAAATTAGATTACAACACCATTTGGCAAAAGAATTTGATGCTCTAAACAAAACAACAAGCTCTGTGTTTAGCAATTCAAGAGCAATGGCAAAACTTTTTAAGGAAGCTGGCCGTGTTAAGAATGTATTAAGTGCAAATACTGATCATTTTGCTCAAATTGAAGGATTAATAGAGGAACACGACTTTAGATTGCAAGTTACCAGAGACAAACTAGAGGAACTTTGTGCTGATTTATTTGAGCGAGTAGCAAATCCGATTAAGATTGCTTTAAAAACATCAGGTATATTGAAATACATTAATAAATAAGACACCAGGTATATTGAAATAAATTAAGTTAAAATATGTTTATTATATTATCATAAATTAATATAAATTTTATAGGTTTAACAATGGATGTTATATCTCAAGTTGTATTAGTGGGAGCTGCGACCAGAATGCCAAAAATACAAGAGCATCTAAGTCAGTATCTAACAGTTGAATTGTCTAAAAACATCAACACAGATGAGGCAGCTGCATTAGGTGCAGTATATAAAGCTGCAGATCTTAGTAAAGGGTTTAAAGTAAAGAAATTTGTTACTAAAGATGCTGTACTGTTTCCTATACATATTGTCTTTGATAGAACAGTTGATAACAGAGTGAAACAAGTAAGCTTCCACATTATACATTATTATCTTTTAATTTTTGTTAAAGGTAGGTATATTATTTAAATGTATATGTTTCTTTTAGGTAAAAAAATCATTATTTAGCAAAATGAATCCTTATCCACAGAAGAAAATTATCACATTTAATAAATACACAGAAAATTTCCAATTTCATATCAATTATGCTGAATTAGATTACTTGTCACCTAATGAAATAGCGTATGTATATTTAATATTTCTTCTTTAAAGTATATTAATAGTTATATTTATTACTATAATCTTTTAATTTTAGTGTTATTGGTAATTTCAATTTGTCTACCATAACTTTATCTGGTATAAATGAAGCGCTAGATAAACATGCTAAAGATGGTGCAGAAAGTAAAGGGATTAAAGCACATTTTGCCATGGATGAAAGTGGCATACTTAATTTGGTGAATGTAGAATTAGTATCAGAAAAATCAAGTTCAGCTCCAGATGAAGAAGAGGGTACTTTTTCAATACTTGGCTCGACTATTAGTAAACTTTTTGCAGGTTTGTGTAAAATGCATTGCAAAAAATGTTATAATCTTTTTTCCTTTTGTTCGTTCTTTTCCTTTTGATAAATGTTTGTAGTAAAGAATTGTAATTAAGAAAATCATTAGGAAGATTTTTTAAAAATATAGAACCATTTTTTGCAAGCATTTATGAAATATTAGATGATATGGAAGAAAGTTAAAGTACACTTTAAAAATAAGTGTAAATTGTCAAATGCATTGTAACTTTACAAGATTATTGAAAAGAAGTGTAATTACATTTGACATAACTTTCTCGTCAATGTGAATGAAGTATTGAGATAGATATGTATAATTAAAAAATGTAGGGTCAGAAGACAAAGATGGAAAAACAGAGGAATCATTAAAAGAAGATACAAAGCCAGTTCATGAAGAACCTGAATACTCTGATCTAAAAAAAGAGCCAGAAGATAAAACAAAAAAGAAAAATGAGAGTACAGTTGCTGAGGATAAAACATTAAATAAAACTGAGAAAGTAGAAAAAGAGAAAGAAAAGAAGCCCACAATTATAACGATTAAAGAACCTATCAAAGCAGATGAAATCAAGTTAGGATCACAGATACTTTCTGGAGACAAACTTGTTGAATCTCGAGAGAAGTAAGTATAATAGCCAATTAGATAATAATTTCATGTAAAATATTTATTGTATATAATTTAACTTGAATACCATATATGGCTATTTTAGATTGCATCGTTTAGATGTGTATGATTTCGAGAAAACAAAACGTGAAACAGCTTTAAATAATTTGGAAACATTTATAATTGATGCTCAACAAAAATTAGAATCTGAAGAATATGCAGCTGCTGCTACTTCTCAAGAAGCAGAAAACATACTTAAAGCATGTTCTGAGATTTCTGAGTGGCTATATGAAGATGGATTCAGTGTAACTGCTGAAATATATGAGGAAAAATTGTCACAACTCCAAAAACTTACTAATGATGTATATGAACGCGTGTATGAACATAGAGAACGCCCAGAAGTATTAAAAGGCATGACTTCTATGTTAAATGGAAGTACAACTTTTTTAAATAATATGCGCAATTTAAGTTTATCGAGTGAAATCTTTACTCAAGTTGAGATAGAAACATTAGAGAAAGTAATTAATGAAACTCAGGTAAATTATTTAATCATATCTTGTTATAAATTTATTGAATAATTGATCGTATAATTATCTCCATTTATAGGAATACTATGACACAATTATCAAATCGTTTGCTGAGACAGCTTTATACGAAACAGTGAAATATAAAGTTCGTGATATTGCAAATAAAATGGCATTGCTTGATAGAGAAGTGAAGTATCTCATAAATAAGGCAAAAATATGGAGACCAAAGCAAGAATCTGCTACAAATCATACAGAGAACACAAATGAGAATGCAACAAATACGAAAGAAGGACCGGAATCTGAACCTGTTCTTAAATCAACAGCTGATTCTGAAACGGAAAATTTTCAGAGCGAAGATACGTCTGAAAATAGAAAAGTACAAAATGAAAAATCATTAGAATCAGAAGAATCAACAGATTCATCAAAGGATAACGAACCTGAGATGATTCATGAAAATACTCAAGAAGGAATACATCAAGAACTTTAAAAAAGGATTTATTTTAAAGTGTGTGATTCTTATTATTGGCCGATTGCATTTCGGTTAATACGTTACATAATTGACTAGATTTCATTATATGCAAGCTAATGGATCCACACAAGGAAGATGTCTCTCACTAGATAGAACATCGATAAAGAAATGTAATATCACTCTAGTAGTGGTTTTGTGCGGAAACTGCAGAAAATTTAAAAAAATGCATCGTTTCGGGGAACTTGTTGAAAAGTTACTTTCTCTTTGATTTCAACATTCTGAATAGCTTTTTTCTACACATATAACCGGCAATTGGTCTTAGTTTTTGAGTTATACGTAAAAATATCCCGCCGCTTCCCCTTAGTTTTCAAGTTGGGTTGAATTAGTAGTAATATCAGTCTCCTTAACGGTATTAGTATAAATAATGCTGGATTAATATTATTACTGACCCAATCCACATTGAAAACTAAGGCGGTGAAATATTTTTGCATATAACTTCAAAACTAAGACCGACCGTCGGTTATAAGTACAGGAAAAGTTGTTCAAAATATTGAATTTTACAACATATTTCAAAATAACGGAAATCAAAGAGAAAGTAGCTATTTAACAAATTCCCCGAAATGGTATATTTTTTTAAATTTCCTGCGGTTCCCGCGCAAAACCACTAATGCTGCTAGATTTTTCTATCGATGCTCTATCTAATGAATGGCATCCTGCTTATGGGGATCCATCACCTTGCATATAATGAAATTTAGTCAAATAATTTGTTATGTTATAGAACAGATTTACGAGTGCATTTAAAAACTAAAATCAGATACGAAAAATTATGTGTTATTGTGGCTGGATGAATTATTTTGCGAATGTGAATACTAAATGTTATTTTAGTTAATTTCGCATATTTGTATAAGACTAAATACGGAACATGTAATTCGTTTCAAAACTATAAAAAAAAAATAGCCGACCATTATATAAAAAATCATAAAAGAATTTGTTTTCTTAAGTGCCAAGTAGTAACAGGTTTGAATAATAATTGAATAGTTTTAAACGATCATTATCAAAGAGCATTTCATTTACTAAACGAATAAATTACCAGTATGAAGTCATTATTCACAAATAACATCGCTTTTCATATTTGGTCGGACTTCGTCTACTGTGAATATATTTAATTGTGATACTTGATACTATATTCTTAGATATGCTCTATGCTGTAGCTTAAAACTGATTTTCTACAAGCATCTACATCAAGCATTATAATTACATATACATACATATGGGACAACATCTTTACTAAAAAAATTCAATTCTTTTTTTACTCATTTTTTTTACATTCCTGATCATTAATCCTCGTTACAAAACGCCTAACCTCACAGCACCTTATACGTGCCCCACTATATCTATAGTATAATTCCTTTTATAGTGCAACTATATATTTTATTTTGTTATAATCAAACGTATGCAGTTTGTTATAACGCCAATTAAACTAAGCGAGGTAAAACTACATCTAACAATATTATTTGTTTAAAGGGAGTTGCAATTTGTGTGTAAAATAACTTGTTTTTTTAATGAATTTGTTGCAAAATAATTAGAACCATTCCAAATGAATCTAATTGTAATTTAAATTTATAAATTATATTATTTATTATTTTGGGCGAATAAAGGAGTCTGTAAGGTATTACCAAAGGAGGGGAAAATTAATATTACTTTCAGTTAATACATCGTCAAATTTGATAATTGTAAGAAAATATAGATACACAAAGTCTTCCTACAATCATATGTCGAATAAAATAAATTATAATTGTTTATTTATTTTTACATATTATGGCAACTAGTATTATTAATGTGTGATTCATAATTTTTCTTATTTCTTAGTGCATTATAAAAGATTTCAATATTTTAAATCTTATAAAATTTAAGATATTTTGTGTATTTTAATAATTACTGTATGATACATAAGATGTAATAAGCCTTACATTATTTATTACTTACGACAATTATAATAAAAGGCTATGAAATATCGTACTTAATTGTATTTCCACTCTTTTAAGAAATATATATTAAGATTCTTTCCGCATAATATCTTTAAAATTTGAAAACTGTGATTATATTTGATTTAATGTCATGTCGCTAGATCGTACCACAGTCGCGAGAAAATATTACATATAGTTCGGAAATAAATACAAGTTGCTTTGGTACTAACATCTATTTTTTGACGGATTTTTATGCAAATAAAATATGTATGTTACAATTTTAAATACGTGAACCAAAAATTCATTTTTCATGATGTATTAATTATTTGGTTGGTGTTATTCAGAACAATCACGTATCTTAACCCTGACTTTAATGACTTTATGAAAAGGAACATTTATTTATTAATATCATGTCGTTGCGTCAACTTCTGCGTGTATTATTGAAAAGAGCTAGTCCTGTTATGGTAAAATCCTGAATTGGTTAAAAACATTCTAATTTTCTTATATCTTATCTTTGTTAATACTTCTTCTTATTATGCAGTATGCTACTAGCTTTACATTTGTAAATCAACCAGAAACTAATAAACCCACAGAAAATGATAAATTACAATTTGAACCTGTTGATGTAAAAAAATTAACTCCTGAATATATGATACAACAATCAACTATAGATGCTGTTAACAGTGCAACTCAATCATTAACTGTTACATATACAGCAATAATGAAAACAAGTAAAGAATACAAGTAAGTAAATCTTTATGTAAAATAAAAAGGATTAAGTAACTTTATTGAAGTGTGATAAACCTTTTTGTTATATAAAAATCACATAAAAATATTTTACAGGGAATTGTTATGTGAATTAATTACCCTTTCAAGGGAAACCTTAGAGTTTAATGTTAGTGATTCACATTGGGACATGATAGTTGAACTAAGGTCACAAGTACAAAGTAAAAAAGAAATCTTAACTGTAAGAAAAGATAAAATAAATTTATATAGGGATATTAGATTTATTAAAAATATTCTTAATATGTTTTTGTAGAAGTTAACAGGATATATTGAATATGTTCATAAAATGGCAGTAGCTGCTTCAGAATTAAGTTACTTGTCAGGATTGGATAATTTGTCTTTCACTCTTACTCAGAGAATAGATGATGCATTAAGGATTATAAAGGAAGAAGTTAATCATATTATGATACTTGAACAAGAATACTGTGGTGTACAAAAAGAATGTATACAAAATTGTAAGTATAATGAAATTAGTGCTACTATTAAATAAATTGATTCTTTTTAATTTTATTATATTTTCTTTACAGCCAGTAAAATAAATAATGAATCCGCAGATAAAGAGAAACCAAATGAATTTATCTAGTTTGATGAAATATTTTTTGTTTACAGTTTATAGTTTATGTTTAAGTTTTTGTACAGTAAGTAGCAACATGTTGAAAATAAATTATATACACATCTTACTTTCTTCTTTAGTAATCTTATTCACATTACTGAGTATAGTTTTAGAAATACAGAGATAATAAAATTCTATATAATTCGAAAAAATAGAGGACAATAAATTTTGTATAGCTAGTTTTAAACAAAACAATTGCTCATCAAGCCTCAAGATGTATTGTTACAATATGTCTACCAGGTATCATTACTAAACCAAGAGTTCTTGCTTCTGTGTGATCCTCTGACAAAAATTCTGAACATGATCCTAAAATCACATTGGCATCACGGTCAGTACATAAGAATGCACCTATTAAAATACGCCCATCTGTCATTTTTATTCTTAAGTTTCGATTTAGCCATCCACGTAATTTTTGCTTTGCTGGAGATTCCTCTGTATTAACAGCCTATTATAAGTGCATAAATAAACTCATACTAACTTAATTCACAGCACATATATGTTACTATTAATATGATAATTATATACAACAGTAGAAACATTGTTAAACAATGAAATATTATTGTCAGACATGGAAGGTTAAATACTTTTTAAGTAAACACAAATGTAACCTCTTAAACAAGACTTGTAACCTATACTGCAAAGCTATTTATGATAATAATGTTTCTATTTTAAAATATTGTATAAAATATGCAATTACGAAGTTACCTCTCCATTTTCGTGAATATAATCATCATTTGTTATATTAGACACGTTATGCCCTTCTTTCATGTCTATTTTCTTGTTTGTTTAATTATTGCTTCAAGTAGAAGGATATTAATTCAACTTGTCAATGTATACACCTCTCACAAAACTACTAAAAAAAAAATAAAATCTCTTTCCTGATGTTCTTATATTTCTATAAATTTCTGAGACATATAAAACTCAAATTCTTCAGATATTCACAATGTAAACAGTCCACATTAAATCACAAACGAGGTATAGGATAGATATGACACCCAACAGATTTTTGTTTCACACATTTCAGCGTCTCTACAGCCCTCTTACCATTTTGTTATTATCGTCTATGTCTTGTCTGCTCTCAGTCGATAAATTTTGCAAGACTTAATCAGGTTTTAATCAATTCTCTTACTAACTATGTTTTATTTTCGATCATTATTAGTCATTTTATACTTTCATATATGAATAATGATTTTTATAAACTTTCTCAAAACAGTTTACTTCCTTTAATACTGAAACGAGTACACATAGATGGCGATAATACCTCCGTTTAATCGAAGATTACAATATATATTGAAATTATAGTCATTTTCAGAATAGTAATAATTTTGTAAAGGATACTTTTTATAAATACAGAGGAATATCTTAATAATACAGAGGAAATATCTTAGGAAGCCATAAATTAAACAGAATAAGTTAATTTTATTTAATAATTTAAAATTATAAATTTGGAGTTGCAATAACGAAAGGGAATCATTTCTATTCTCCAGTATTGTTTAATTAAAAATGCGCGCGGAATTGTTTCAAATGACGCCATCTGACATGCTTTTTATGCATTTACAAAAAGCAAGGTATGTGAGAACTGACGTTCCTTATTAGTTTATAACTTTTATTTGGAATGGCGAGATACTGTTACAAGCAAATATAGATATAATATTCTATGAAATAAATACTGTGTGTTATTTCTAGTTAGTTGACCTGTGATGTCAATAAATAGTTGTATGCATCAATTGGCGTATCATACTTGCAACAACAAGAGTTGGAATTTTATTATGGATTAGGTATGTATAATTTTATAGTTATAAAATTTACTTCTTTGATTTGATTTTGTTCCATTAAGCATTACTAGTTCCCCTGTATGTTATTTAGGAGCAGTGTTTGTAACATCCTCGTTTAAATGCTAGAGCAGGTTACGTGCGTCGGTGTAACGAACGGTTAAACGTCCTCTTGATTTCTGTGTCGTCAGATGAAATATGCGGACAACGTGTTGCGGCAATTTGTACGTAATTTGTAGCTTTAATATACGATACAGTTAAAGTAAGTTTAGTTCTTTTTCTGTGTCATAGAAGGGTACATACGATATGAACAGTTTCTTAAATCAAAGGAAAATAATTCCTATTAATTTCCTGAGGCAATAATTATTTTTCAAATGATTTATTTGTCAAAAGTTGGCCTGTGTCAACGCGTTAAAATTTGCAGAATTTCCTGATCGTTTGATAGCGGTTCTGTTCTTTCTTACTCGATATATTCTTTTTACACGTATGTATGTATATATAAGTGTTTCTCTCGCAAGTTTCGTGTGCCATGTGTTCGTTGAATGGAAATGACCCGCGGTATAATGTTACACGGTAAAAAAAATGGCGGTGGTCCAACTGCTCTTGCCGGTCCAGATTTTAATCTTCACCCGGGGAACGAGAAAAAGCAAGAATGTTGTAATCTTGATTCAAACATCTGTGAGAAGAGGCTACCAAGAGGGGTTTAGGAATTTTTTTAGCTGAGAGAAACTGACTACGTTCATTCCTCTTATATGAAAAAGTAACTTTTTATTATTTGATTTGAACTTTGTTCTTGTACGATGAGAATGATTTTCAACGTACTTATTTTGCTTCATATTCCTTAGAAGTTTCACATAACCTAAGATTCATAACATGATTCTTTTCATAAATTGTTGTTTTTTTAAACAGGTTATTTATCGCTGTAGTAAACAAACAAGTATTCTACGGTACTCTTCGAACGAGCTTCAGCGCATGGAATTCTCGATCGTTACGCTACATTTGTGTGAAACTCTTAATTAAATGTTATACCGATTATTTTCAAGAAATTAACTTGGACGGCGGCTGGTGAAATTAATCAAACTGAAAATTGACTTGATTTATTGGAGGTTGAGGAGAGGATTATTAATTAGCATCACCACGTGCAATTAAACTTCCATTAATAAAATACCATGGGAATTGGCTTATCTGAATATTACATACCCATCGAGACAGATAAAAACAGAAACTATTTCAATTATTTGCGTGATGTATTTTCTCAGAACTTGTAAAATCTAGGAACATATAGTACCTACTTGTATATAAAGTTTTTCTTTCTTTTTTTCGTGAATCTAATGATAATTATCGACTATGTAGAATATTCAAGAGTATCGAAATCGGCATCAATATAAAGAAAACGAAAGGATTGGATGTTTGGTTCGCCTTAGCCGTGTATTAGAATTAATTATATATTAATTTCAGTAATGCTGTTTCGTCATCGAGCGTTGATAATTCGGCGAAAAGTGGGGGTGTGGTTGAGGCCGTGGGGAATTATAGTACCAGCTTTTATCGGGGCCCATTGTTGCCTAAATATACCGGGGTTATTTTGAAACCGCGTTGCCGAGCGGGCGTTACGCTTATTTCGCTCATTACCGGGGCTGGGTTTTAGCTGTCTTTCATGCGGTTCGAATGATAATTCAATTATGCCCGCCGTTTACACGCGCCAGCCGGAATGGCTTGCGAGAGCATGAATATCGTATACTCGGCTCTGGTAACACCGGCCAGAACCCACCACACGTGCTATACTTACCCTAATGGATAACGAATGCGTGTCTCGTAAAAGTTCGCCCCGAGGAGCGTTTAAGCCGATCCAGTGACCAGATTTATATAACGGGTGTTCCTCGTACTTTGTCGAACTTCAACGCGATGTTCTTCTTCGGCAAGACTATGACAATTCTATTCGTCAAATCAAAGAAGTCAGAGATTATATACATTCATTTCATTTCTATTGCATTTCTTTATTTATCCTTAAATTTATCTTTACATAGATAATCATCAGATTTTCTGTTCAGACCAATTAATTATTTTCAGAGAGAGAGAGAGGGAGAGAGGGAGAGAGAGAGAGAGAGAGAGAGAGAGAGAGAGAGAGAGAGAGAGTCCTTGATGAATCTCGAGGGACATAGTTTGAAGTTTAGAAGGTAGAGAAGATTTTAAGAACTGTTGAATGGAGGAAATGAAGATATTAAGCGTAACAGTACTTAGCAAGGATAAAAAGATATTTTCTTCGAGAATTCCTTATTAAGGGGCGAAACCAAATGAAGCTTCCCAGCTTGAAAATTGTCAAGTTCCGAGACTGCATAGGGTCGATGTGTTGCATGGAGAAATTGCGCGTTGTCAGCTGGCGAAACTCGATGGTAAATTAGAAAGTGGCGAGGCGCAATCGTGTCCCCTAAGGCTGGGCGTCGGGTAGGCGGTCCCAAACACAAAGTTAAACGGTCTCCCGGCACCTTGTTGGCCGTCCTCTTTTATTCATACACGCGACACAAGCTCGGGTCCCTTGTCGAGTGTAATTATTCTTAGCAAGTGGAGAGATATCGACGAACCAAGGGACAATTATTTTTTCCCCTTGCGTTAATTAGCGCTCTACGCATCTTTTTCTCACTTTCTCTCGTTTTTTCCCCACAGATCTTTTTTACTTTTTTACCTAGCCCCTCGTCATTCCTCCGATTTCGAATAATCGATTCAATATTCACATCTTTTCACCTTTATGTCTATATTTATATTTGATAATCGTGGATTTATCGAATCTCAAGGCAGTAATTTCGGGCGAAGTTCCGTTTGACGAATGAAAACAATTAATAATCGGCGGCGGCGTGTGATCTTAGTCTGCGATTCGCATCGTTAACGTTATTTGTTACACGTTGCAACGTCCTTCATGGACGGTAGGGGTTAGTCGAGCAGACACGGGGTAGAAGAGAAGGCGTCGCGTGGATTTTTTCTGGAGACGATCGAGAGATCTGCGCGGATAGTCGCGATGATCGATCGTGGCCGGTGGATCGCGCGAAACTCGTTTGACTTGTCAATCACGTACCCGCTTCCCTTAACCCGTGACTGAGCGTATTTATCGTCGGATTAGTGTCCCGGGTGTTGGACGTCTCGCGAAAGATGAATTTCTGCCCTCTGATTTTTCACGTTCGTGTTAAGATTCTCCTCTCCGCCGTTTTCTTTCTTCCTTTCTTCTTTTTCTCTTTTTATTTATTTCTCGACGAAGAATTTCGTTTATCTGATGAAGGTAATGTTACGATGTACGTACATACGTCGATGGAACGTGTTCCGCCGCTGGCTTCTAGCCGGTGTTAGCGTAATTTTCGCGCTCTCGTGAAAGTATTACAAGCAGGCTTACGATCACGTCACGCTGTTTCCTTCGTTGTTCTTTTTTATCAGATATCAGAAAGACGGTGAATAATCGTAAGTTGTAATTCTTGGAGAATCATGCGGAGGGAACGTGTACTGTTAAGTACTTTGTTCTTAAGCACGTGCGTACATTCTGGTTATTTGTTTTTTTTAACCTTCGTTTAATCGGTCTGGATACAAGTCTCATAAAACGCAGCGAGTTATTTAAATCAGTTTGATGAAATCTATTTATCTACCTACATTTATTACTTATACATCGTTTCGTAGTCTTAAAATGTATTCAAGATACATTTGTAAGATTTAAAGTACGTGAAGAACGCGAATCACGAGGTTAAATATGGAAGAGAAGTTTGTTCATATGGATTCCTCCGTTTATTCTCGGCTCATGATCTTTGAATATGTTTTAAAGGGAGATCAGAGGGACAGAAAACATCGGGATACGATGTACGACGTACAATTAAACACGGTGGCGCGGCAGAAGCGATCGATTGTATAGGTGCACGCGTCGCGTCGGTCCGCTATTTTCTTCCGTTTGGCCGGTGTCGCGTGGGGGTTAATTGGCAGTCGGAGAAAAGACTTTCATTAGAGGGTCCCGTGATGCATCGTCGTGCGACAGAAGCGAGGCGGACGCAACGATCCTCCCCCTTCTCCTTATGAGCATCGAAGTCGAAGAGGAAGAATACAAGAGCGAAGGTGGACAGGGAGCAGAGACAGAGCACGCGGAAGACAAAAAGAAGGAGCCATGGAACGAAAGGGAGCGAGGGTAAAGAGGACGATCAAGGGGACGAGATTAAACGAGGGACAGAGACGGAAATTGAGGCATAAAGCTTGAGGAGTAGCGATGGACTCGATTCATCCAGAGAATACAGAATCACGGAGTTCAAACGTCGCATTTAGAAGTCAGAAACTAAAACTGAATGTAAGATCGGACGTAATCTCATGGCGCAGAGGAGAATAAAACGAGCGATATAACGAGATTTAACGCGTTTTCTTCTTGTTCACGTTCTAGTTGCGTGATTCAGTCATCGCATCTACGATCCTTTCTCGGTGTTCTTCAGAAATTCTAACGTAGCCAGAGAGGAAGATCCGTCCAAGTACATACTTATCTTCGAGATCACTGCTCGAATTTCTCAAATTCATTAAGATTATTAAGTCTTCGAAGAAGACGGTGCGGCGGTTGGAGTTCGAGCAGCGAGACACGGAGGATTGTAACAGAAGACATCGGGGAGGCAGTAACGGGAGCAAGCAGGAAGAGACAACGTGGGGAGGACAACTGCGAGTAGACAAACGAGGAAAGGAGAGAATCGGAGGGAAGTGGAAGGAGTACCGGTGACTGGCAGCCTCTGGCTCCGATGTCTCGTTTACCATAATACAAGGCCTTCGGTGAGGGGCAGTCTGTACGGCTGGAGGATGCACAGGGACCCTCCTCGAAACGGTAGCAATGTATCAGAAGACCGTGAAAAGCGCATCGCGGACGGCCGCGGATCCATGGACTTAAAGGACGCGCACTAGAGACACGTGATATCCTGTCGTGGGTTCTGTCTCTTCTATCGTTGTACCACGACGTTGTTACGAGGCGTACCTGTGCTTTTACACGACGTGGAAAGAACGATCGCGAGAACCTGCTGGATATTGTGCCTGACGCGCGGATGTACATACCGGCGAAGACGGACAGGCAGGAAGAGCGACTAGATAGATGTAGGATTTGGTTGTCGTCGGGTGTAGAAGAGGTATCATTAGAGGCTGGACGATTTATTAGCTTGTCTTTAATCAAAGGCCATTAAACCTGTATGATTATCTCTAATGTTGGATACCGCTTTAGTTGAAGAGAAAGTATCGAAATTTCGGGTTCGAAGAATTACCATCTTTGTCGGTTATCACCTTTGGCTACTGATTAATGATCTATATACAGCAATTAACATATTTTCCAACGTCTTCTTAATGGTAAAAAATGGTCGATAAAGTTGTACGTAGACGAGAAACAATTTCTCCGAGAATTCGAGAGCGATAAAGTTGGTGGAAGTGTTGTGTATAGGTGCACATATGCAGGTCGCTCGAGACAGAAACGTAAGGGAAGAGTAGCCGTGGTTGTCGTCGACGACGAGCACATCTGCAAATTAAGCGAGCGCACACCGCTTGCCAACTGCTTCTTCGCAGACGTCGAAAAGTGGAAAATCTTGGAATATCTCGTTCGTTATACGTGATTTCTGCAGTCTACTCTCTGCCTTTCGTCCTGAGGATGTCCCGGATGCTTTCGTACTTAACAATTATACGAGAATGCGACTCGTGACTGTCCCCGGTATCGTTTCGTCGTAAGTTTCGCCAGTTCCTTACCACAAATATTTGCCGTTCCAGTGCTTTTTCCTTTCCTCCTTTCGCAAGTATTTACCACTTTTATTCGTACGCTTTTTCTTTTAAAACTCTCATATCTATCTTTTTTTTTATTATTTTCTTTTTCAATATGCTTTTTGTACATGCTCAATTATCGATTGCAATGTCGACTCAGAACCAGTTTCTATTAAGGATATCTTACCAATCTTTCTTCTTCTATACAGAAATTTATCTCTTCTTCGTTCTTGCCCATTCGACACGATCCGATATCTCTCGAAACGCGTCCTCGAACGCGCTCCACGCCATAAGCACGATGTCACGTCCGTACAATTAGCTATGGCAAAAAAGAAGAAGGAAGAAGGAAGCCAGGATTTTCAGGTGGGCAACGGTTTCGGTACGCAGGGATACCATTTGACGGACCATTCCTCGTCCTCCCTTTCTACCAAGAAGGACGCTCTCCCGAGGATCTTACTCCTTCCTCCCTCTTCTCGTTCTTCTCTCCCTCTCTTTCCTCTTCCTTTCCCATCCCTCCTACTCCCGTCTACTTCTCTTTCGGCCGCTCTGCTCTCTGTCTCTTACCATTTCGAGGCCGCTGTCTTCGTTTCACCCGGCCGTGCGATCCGCACACGCCACTTCTTCTTCAGTGGCCGCTGGTACCACTCTCGGCTAGATCGCGCCAAGCACACCTCCTCTTGTGTTTCCTTCTTCTTCTTCTTCTTATCCACCACCACCACCACCACCACCACCACCCAGCGGCATCGTCGCGGCCAGCATCGCTTCACCACCACTCGCTGGTGAACACCACGTCCACTCCACCTCTTTTGCTATTCTTCCAACTCGATGAAGTAACGCGCCGGTACGTGCACGCGTCTCTTCCGGAACTTAGGTGGCATTCGTTCGATCCGTGCGTTCGGCAAACGAAATCGGCAAGTTCCAGTGGATCTGATCAAAAAATTAGTCTGTGTTCGATCACGAGTGAAACTTCGTACAAGGATAAAAGAAACGTGCCGAGTTCGTTTGATCGTGTCGTCGATGATCGTTTACGTCTGCTGATTAGAGGTTCGAGGATGAATCCGTGAATCTTTCGTTTTCGATTAACGCGAAAGGTTTGTGTTTCAGAGATCGATATCTTCGACGTGGTGAGACTGTCAAACAGTGTTATTTGAAAAGGTGGTCAGTGGTACTGAATTAAAACATCGAGGAGCTGGTGGAATGGGAGTCAGGAAAGTGGAGTGAAGTCGGTGTAATTCGAGGCGACAGCGGTCCTGCCGTCTCGTTTGCACGTGGTTACCTTGACACTGCGATGTGCACCTGACGGCGAGAGCGTCGGGGGACCAGAAACTCGAAGAAGCACGTGGTACAATTAATTAACGAGTCTTTCACATACTCTTCTTTCCGTAAAAGACGAGTATTCTCCTACATTGGAAATCTTACAACGTCTTTAATTTGTTAAATTAATTAAACTGCAGATCGTTCGAAGACGGAAGATACTTGTTGGAGATTTTAATCAGTCTTTCTGTCATACCGTTTGCAAGATCTTGAAGATTAGTTGGAAGCACCGGTTTTCACTGGAGGATTAGCACGTGGTTACGTCGTGGGAGGTTGCTTCCTGTTCGTGGCTTTTTCACAGTCAAGTCGTGCCGTATTTGTCACCGTGCAATCGGACCTAGAGGAACATGTGTTAAATTAATGCAACTTCTTTCGCGGCTGGCACCATCTTCGATTTGTCACGGATGCTTTTCTCTCTCGTCGACGCCGTGAACCGTGATGGATTAACGGTCCGGAACCAGCGAAAAAGGGTAGAGGGAACGTCGCGAGAAAGGAGGCTCGCGCGCGATCTTCCACGCTTTGTTTTAGCAAACAATGGTGAACGACGATTAACCTCGCTTCCTTGGTTAACATAATTGTCCGTGTTAAACGGTCGCTAACGCGAGGCTAGTTCGTATATTCCGAGTATTCGGTTTACGTGCCCAGGCATTCGAAGCTGGGGGTTCGACGATGTTGGTGATTTCAATGCTGGCAATTGAGGTGATCTTTGGGACGTGATTGTGTCAGTGTTTGATGGAAATCGAGTTGGACGACTTGTTGGATTAATTGTCGGATGTTACAACCGAGGTGAGTTTAAATATCTTTTCTATCTAAAAAATTACGAAAAGATTCATTATAAAAATATTGCAGTACTGCGTACCTTGCATTATCTTCTAGAAGAAAGAAAATAGAAAATCTCTTATGTTTGAGAAGAATATGAGAGAATCATCGTTACTCGACGTAATTTCTTCTTCCAATTTTACGCTAAAGATTTCCTTAAAACATTCAAAGCCATTTTATTTGTCATATAATAAACTTTTATTGTAAAATTCGATGAAAACGAGGTTACTAGTGAATGTAGAAAAGTAGAACCAAAAGAGTAAAAGTAAAGGTAAGAGTAAAAGGTAGTTCGATCAAAGAGCGACCATTACTTGGCGTACACCTTCCATTTGCATGGGACAACTGTTTAACGATTTGATCGGTACTTTAATTCGAAAATTATACGTTTAATCGTCGTACGGATTGCCCCGATATACGTAGCCGTAGTTCGGTGTCTTCAAGCGCGAGTAAATATTCATTAGGTGGCCACGTATCGTTCTCTTTCGAATGATCTTCCATTTGCATATCACGTCATATCATTGTTGACACTAAGCCTCGAGACTGCTCGGCGAGGATCAGTCTACTTCACGGATTCGTCCCCTTTTCTGTTCCTCTTGCGTTAGTCTTGATCGAACCATGCGTGTAGGAGTATCTTTTAGTACCTATATCTTCAGTACAAACATATCTTGACTCGAGTATGTATCTTAAGATCGCTCTTTCGAGTGTGATCCTCCTTAAAACGTGCTTTTACTTATTGAAGAGGGCAATTCTAAAGAGACATGAATTCTAAAATAGCACAAGTCTGCCAAGCAACATTTTGAGAAAAGATGGTTTCTTTAATATTTTGTTAATAATTTTGATTCTCTTTGCGAGTTCATTCTGCTTAGATTTTTAATACCGCCAACCAAAAGATTTATATATTTTTATATTTTAAAGCATATCATACATCTCCAAATACAAGCTTTTAAACAATTTTAGGGTAGGAAAGAGATATCGTAGAGTCTGGCTGGATATTCGGTTTTCTAACAGAAAGACAAATTATATTTGTGGAAAATTAGGGATCGTGGACGGGTTACAGGAAACGTTTGAAGCCATTCCATGTATATTTTACGGTCGTGCATCGGCGCAATTGGATTTTAGTACATGCACAATTTGCCCGTACAGAAATGATCGTCTCACGTCGTTCGAATGTAATAACTCGAAACACGAAATCGCATTGCTATGCCGCCGGTAGCTTCTTGTTCTCGGGTTTAACGCATCGATCGAACCTTCATCGAAATTTCTCCTCTCCCTTAGGAAGTCAGGCGAACCCTTGATTCCGGTTCACCTGACTTCCTAAACGAATTAATCTTCACCCTCTCTCCCTACTCGACAGGTGGCATTTTCAATCTACTCCTAACTATAACGGTGCTTTTAGCCCGGTGCTTGGAAAATTTCTGTATCAATTCCGATAAATCGAATTATTTCCAGCGTAGCTATAATATATATGTATTCTTTCATTCAAGAAATTATCATTAATTTCGAATTTGTGAAACAATCCCGAACGTTATTACCGTTTGTTGACACGTTTCAACATATTTGCCGACAAATAACGACAAACGGGAAAACCACGCTGGTGCGGTCTAATTAATAGACGAACGATAACGGAAATTACGCTTGTCAATAATCGTTGTCGACATGACCCGGGACGTCGAAAAGCTGGAATAATTATTCCCGTTTACTCCAACGCACCAGCAGTCCTCTCGGAGCTGCAGTCTCGTTCATCGAACTTCTAAACAAAGATTCGCGTTCGAGATGAACGTAGGGTACATACGTATATGTATAGTCGCGTACACCTTGTCTCGTCGAGGACTTTTGCGATCGAGGTTTTAGCGTGTTCCAACTTTTTCCACTCCGTTGGTCTCCTATTTCTCTCTCCTTTTTTTTCACTCCGGTCGATTAAGCGATCAATCAAAGAACAGCGGATCGCGATCAATTAGCCGACGTCGAGCACCGTCTCCTCCGGGGAGGTTCGAGTATCGTGGAGTAGGGTCGATTAATTATCGCCAGATTTTCTTGGTTCGCGTGCAACTTAGACGAGTAACGGGGACAGCCGGAGAGGATCGACAGTTTCTCGAGAAACGTCGAGAATATTCGAGATCGCGCCTTCTCGATTTCCAGTTCATTTGAATCCCTTCCGTGTCGCTGCGTTTTTCCATTCTCGATATCTCTCACCTCCCCCCTGTCCTTCTTCTTTTACTTTTGCCTCGTCCTCTTTTCTTTTCCTCGTTTTATTTCTGTCGATCGACTGGAATTCCGTCGCGATCGACGACATAATGACGCTGCGTAGGAAATTAAAGGACATGGGGGATAAGATCGAACGCGACGGTATTGGGTTACGAGAAATGTAAGTGGAAGTCGAACCAGCACCTCGCGGGGAAGATTCTTGTTTCGTCGAGGTTATTATTGGCTGTCTTCAACGCTCTATGATTTCTTACGAAATTCGCCAAGAATCTTTGATCGTTTAAGTTGTTCATCGAGAAAGATGAATCAACTCGTTCTCTTTGATTTTTAGCTTTGAGCGAAGGATCCAGTTATTTGGAAATATAATCATAAATTGTCGAATCACCTCTCTTAGAAATAATTCTTCTTTATTGATTTTTCACTCCATAATTATACGATCTTTACTTATTCGGTCGTTACTGTCTAATTAGAAAGTCTCTGGTTAAAGAACGATCCGATTAATAAGTTAAAGCATTCTTAACATATTATGAATATTATTTTTACCAATTTCCCACTACTCGACAGTTCCATAGACGAATATCGTGAAGATCTCTATATCCACTCTGGTCGCAAGTTAGAATCACAGTTTTTAATTGGTCGCAGGCGAAACGAAGATTTAAAAGGCGCGTGCTTCGAGTACCTCCTCTTGATTGACGCGGCCTCGTCGTTTTACTACTTCGTCTCAAGGATTTCTCTATGTATTTCCCCATTCTGTTGATGAAAGAGCAACGTGACTTGCAGGATACTGCTTGTCGAGTAAGTAGTAGCAACAATCCTATCCTCGGCCGAGTAATTCAACAGCATTCAAGTTCTAAGAACGTTTCGGTATCGTGGGATTCCTTAAGCGGTTCGAGCTGCGAGTTTAATCAGAAACCTTCCCTTCCATCTGCGATTAATTCGATGATAGACAAGGAAAGCTTTCCATAAAAATCGAGTAGTATTTACTAGTTTCCTTCACTATCTGGGTCTTAGCAGTCCAAAGAAAGAATTTACGCAGAATGAATTTGCTTTTAAAACTTCCAAGAACAAGTGAGTAAAGTCTTGGGAAAATACTGTAAAGCGAATCGATATCAGCGATCACGATCCGAATGTAATCCTCGTTAACGCGTTCTTCCCTCGTACGCCTCCTGGTAGAATTTTCTGCTTGTTCACGCGTTCTATGCGTTATTGATTAACGAGCCGCATCCATCAATGGGGCAACGATTCATCCGGAATCACCTGGACGTGTCTGCAATTCACCTCTATCTTTTACGTATCATCTCGGTTACTCGGCTTCCCCATCAAGGCTAAACGCCTCGAAGTAGTACGAAACTAGATACCCGCCGGCGTGACGGGGTTCCATCGGCGCAGGCGGAGGAGAAAGGAGCGTTTAAGAAAGATAAGACCTCATGACCGTGAAACCCGTATGGGTTGGCGGTGAACGGTCACGAACAGCGTTAGTCGCGGGGGAAACCGATCGATGCGAACGCAACATGGAAAGAGACAGAAAGAGGTGAATAGACGAGAATCGTATCCGTGACTGTTACTATCTTTAATAGAATCGTGTAATTCGTCGATTGCCGCAAAAACAAGCCGATACTCGAAGGGAACGGATACAAAAACTTGCGCAACAGCCGCACTTCTCCTCTTCGTTACGTGTCTTGCCTAAGTTTCCTACCCCTTTTCTTTCACCCTTGTTTTTCCTATGGAATTCGCTCTAGTATCGATCGAGTCTACTGTGTTTTAACGATATTTATGTAGTTTACGATCAATCGCGGAAAGAGAATAGCTACAAGTTACGAGAGTCGATAGCGGGTAAGTTTTTTCGCGAATTCATAGGCATTTTATGTTGTGCTTTGAGAGGAAATACATTGTCCTGTCTTCCTCAATGGTCTGGCCTGCTCTTGTAATTTTGTTTCTGTACCGTTTTATTGTGCGGGATAGTTTTATTACACACGGTCACGACGCGGAAGAACGTAACAAGGTAGATGTTGTAATAGAAACGTCTCGAGGAATCTCCCGTTTCTTTAAAGCAACCGTATTCGTACCGCGTGCAACAATGTCGAGGGAAATATTGAACGTCCACGTGTTCGTTAGAGAACGGGTTCGGCCACTTTGATGAATTTTATCGCGTCTGGGGAACTGTACACCGCCGGCCGAGCTTTTACGTCAGGCTCAGGCGAGTTCATAGTCGGGAATAACCGCGAAATGGTTCCTCTTTCCAGCGCGATATTTCCACACTACGCGAGCGGTTGTGGCAAAAACCGGGATCGTCGACACGTTCCTAATCCTTTCAAGGAAACAGACCGCGTGGAGACGGCGACGATGTGGCAAAAAGCCACGTCCACCGTGGTCCATTCTAGTGTCACCTTTGCTCGTAATAAACGTCCGCGCGAATCCTGGCTAGTCGCGTTCCTCTGGGACGATTTGCATTGGGAATCGCGGTCGTTAACGAAACCTCCGACACCTTTGTGCTTTCATGTTTCATTTCCATGCTGTTAAAGGATGAACATGTTCTTCTTACAGATAATAACGATAAATGGCTCCACGGAATAACGACCGATTACGTTTGTTTCTTCGAAAGGCAAACAATGAATTCTACTTAATATAAAGTGGTGCCCTGTACGTTTAACGCGAGCAAGAATTGGAGTAAATAACGGTGAATCAATAGGATTGGTCATTCGTGGGGCAACTGTGGATCGTTTCCTCGCCAAATTGAGTCGAACGATTCTTGTTCTGCAAAAACGAGTCCGCTGAAACGCGCCACATGTCTCTATACGCCTACCGTTCATAAGAATCCGGATGCTTCGTTCGACTTGTAGTAGCAGTATGTTACTAACTCGTAACTGTCAAATTAATTGAAAATTTATAGAGTGAACGAACTGCGAATTGAGGTTATCTATTGAATTAGAAATGAGTTAAATATTTTGACAGTAATATGTTTTATTATTTCCTATACATTGTACCATTGCCTTGTACTATTATATCACTGCTTGCATTAACGTCAGCTTTCATGAATTTGGATTTCAAATTTTAGGGAGAGATTTAAAAAAATTATTCGAATTGCATTCCACTATACATAGCTATGATAAATATATCTAAGGAACGAAATCAGTGTAGTTCGATTCATGCATAATTTCTTTAATTAAATTAAATTCTTATCGAAAGGTACCGGCGTTTGAATAGTTTCGGCCGATAGTGCACCTTTTACAGAGACAAGAATTCATCGTAGAAGTTATCGGACCGCCGATATTCCTCTTCGGGCGATATTAAATTCGATCGTGGGAGGAACATTTTTCAACAGTTTTTTTGTTCCGTCTTTCGGAAGAGCTGGTTGGTAATTAGACGAAGTCCCTTCAGGTCTCAGTAAAGTATCGTTGTCTCGAAATAGCTCGAGCCTCGGACGGATCAACGGTGCTGAAAGACGCTTAACTTCTTTCCAATTAAACCGATACGTTTTCACGGTGCGCCAGGAATCCCGGTTCCACGTGTACCAGCTAATTAGAATCCCCTTCCGACTGATCTTTAATTCATGACTTATATTCAACCGCGCCACCAAGTGCGCGAAGGATATCGGTATCCTAGGAGCGTGTGCGCGGTGTCCTTCGACGCCGGACCCACTGAATTACATCTGTCCCTGTACTTAGCGACACTTTTCGCTGCTCTTCCAACTCATTTACGCCGGTTTTACGGCCGCACGGTATCGTCATTTGAATTTCTAATCCGTCACAATTAACCAGCGCGCAATGCTCGTTCGAGGAAAACCGATGGAATCCCATTCACTCGCTCGATTTACGATTCTTTCCAGTTCATCCAGACCAGTCTTTAGTTCTGTATCGATCGTTGTTGTTACATTCTCCGCGGATCGATCGCTACGACCCGTGTCCCGTTTGCGAGTTTCCGCGCTATTTTTTTCCAGATATTTATGCAAATTCATATTCTCGTGAATGTAATTTAAAAAAATGGAGCCTAGATGGAAAATTGTTTCATCTACTAGATATTACAAGAGGTACTATACTTTGGATATATTTTTTAGCTTTGAACGTTACGCGCATTCTATGCATTTTTGCGCGCCTTTGAATTGGAAATATCGGCAGATTTTGAACGGTCATTGGAGATTGGGAATTAGAAAAATACGGAGGTTTAAATTCAAACGTTGTTTTTTTTCTGGAATTTTTTGATCCATCAGATGTTTAATAAGAATGTTTGATGATAGTTAATGGTGATTTGAAACGTGTTGAAACGATGGAAGCAAGGGCAGGGCGAGAAACCAGCCTTTAAGAGGATCAAACCAGACGCCGCGCCGCGTCAAGGCGAAACTTAAGATATTTTCTCGAGGAAGCGAGGTTAGCTTTTTGCGAACATTACCCGGCTCTCGTGGGATTGCACGAATCGTATGGTTTTCACGCGCGACGCGTTCAAACTTGTTATCGTTCCTTGCTTCGATCTTGCGCCGTCGCTGTCGGAGAATTTTAATTGTTCTCTTGGACTGCGACGTGCTGTGGAAACGATCGGCCTTATAACCGCGTAGAAATAACGGAATTCAAGTTCATGTCATTAAATTCACACGATTTTTCCTTCGCGAAAAAAAACCGAACGGATTTACAAGCCTCTGCTGTTGAATCAAGACCAGTTGTCCTTTAACATTTTTTGCTTTTTCGATGAAATTGAAAGACACCGATCAGAGTACCCTATCGAGGAAACTTTATTAATTACTAAATTTCCATTTCGGTAGCGTATCACTGTACCATTGTATTACATCGTTTTGCGATTAGTATTGCTTATAGAAATGATTAGTTTTTAACTTTTAAATCCGAATAAAAAGTTATAGGTAATTAGACGTTCTTCTCTCATAAGAGATAAAATTCGATTATTATAGAGGGTTAATAACATATACTTCTCTCTCCTGTTTTCTTTTATGTCCTCGAATATCTTGAATATATATTTCTTGGAAACAAATAACGCGGTGATCAAGAGATAAATACAGAGAAGTATTACACTTTTAGCAGACTTAAAACCTTCTCGATGGCATTCAAATCGTATGAATTGTCTAACTGCAGAAGTAGGGGATAGAAAGAATTCCGTGACACGAACGCTATGTAATCGTCTACGTATTATATTTCATGATCATTTGGACAGCCAAGAACAATTTACCATTTATTACACATATCCTTATAGTCGCAAAAACGAAATATTTCATACGTAACACTAATTGGATAATCAAGGAACTGCAGTAGAATATGAAGTTCCATCGTGATCCTTGGTTATAGTTCTTCCTGTTCGCAAATCGTCGGGGGATCATGGCGCAGAGTAACGGTGTCGGTTCCTCCGTCATGAATCATCGTGATTTGAAATTCATGATGTTCCCTGTTAATCACCGCTATCGTACCCTCGAGTTATCTTGTCTTTGCCTCTACCACGATATTGATTCGAATCCTCGTTCGTTGAATGCGAGAACCGTTTCGTTTCGCGATGGCGCGGTAATTTGTAAGGAGGATCCTTTTTTTTCCCGAGTCAGCCGTTGTAACCCAGGAAAAGTTTAAGCCGGGAGTGTAGGAGGAGGACAAGAATGGGACCGTGAAGAGGACACGAGCGTGGAAACGGTGGCGGTACGCGGGGAATTCATAATGGAACTATGGCACATCTTAATAACCGCACTTAACGCTTTATCTTTACGACCGGGGCAGGGAATTCGCCGCGTGAAAAACCATAAAGGCCTTTCGGTTCGTTACGAAAGATCTGTGGGGCCGTTCCTCATCCGTGGGGCACCCGGTACATGGACAAAAGAAATTACTTCCTCGTCGGGAAGGAATACGCGACTCGCAGGCGGACTCTGATAGCCTCGCCCGGGGAATATGTAATCGGGGTCATGGGATTAATTTTGACGTGGAACTGTCATATCTTGACGGGCATTAAGCGAAGCAGCTTGAAGGATGGCCGGCGCGCTCGCGCCGCTAATGAAAGGTTTCCGCGAAATTGAGCAATCTGAGAAAGTAAACGCGCGTTTTAGACGTTCCGGTAATTTGGAGACACGGCCAGGATTTATGGTGTTGCGTAGCTGGAATGAATGTTATCGGATGGCTCGTTATCTTCCAACGTAATTTCAATGCTCGAGATTGCTATTTAAATTGAGTTTCGATCGTAAGAATTTCAAGTGGATTTTGATCGTTCTCATTCGACCTTTCAACACTAGAGCTGGCGATGATTCCCTAGTCATCGTATGGAACTTGTATTAAAGCAATCAAAGCGAAAGGTAGAGGTAAATAAGCTGAAGTTATCACGATTTGCTGAATTTCATTTCAACGATGTTTCTGTCTTGATCTTAAAACGTTCTTCGTTTAGCAAAGTGCTAGAACAAAGCATTCTACGCTTATTAGATTATCTCTGTGTTGAATTTAACGTGCGATCAAAATCTTTCCATTCTCCGCTCTCCTCACGTAAATTCTCTATTGAATTAACAAGTTCTAACGATCTCACCCGGTATAGTTGCGATCGTACAACAATATGTATAATAGGATGCGATCACGCGGCTACTATCCAGTCCCCGTTGCTTCTCTACTTTGTTACCGGCCGCTTCTTTATTCGGTATAGGCATGCTCTCTTGCAGGAGAAACGACGGGAGATTCACGGCAGATTACGCTTGTAGGAGACTGCGTGGAACTCTGGCGGCTGGTCAACTGCGATCAGGACACCCGTTACATTCTAAATACTTGTAAGCACGCCCTATTACCTGGCCGAGTTTAAACAGTATTACAATACAATAGGCATGACCACCCCTTTCTATGTTAACCTTGTCCTTTCGTGCCCCATAGACCGGCACGGGCGTTCGCATTGCAACACCATACAGGGTGTCCTTATCCATCGTTCTTTTTAAATCTCCTAATTAAAAATACGGATGTTCTAATACGGATAAATAATAATGAATACTATAATAAATAAATTCCATATCTAATATGTTGTATTCTAATACGGATAAATAATAATAAATACTGTAATAAATAAAATAAAGAATAATAATAAAAACTAAAGAAACAATGAATGATATAAAACATCTTTGACGAATTACCATGAATAGTTTCGAAATAACATTAATGCGATAATGGGGAAGAAAAACAAATAAAAAATGTAGTGCGAATGGCTCGAAATGTGAAACACGCGAAATATGTTAATTTACATTCGCGGCCTACGCATATCGACGTCTGACTCGTTCGATTCGCGACTGCCGGAATTCGGTGCTCCCCTTCTCACGTCGGTTCGCCCTAAATTCGCATTTTGCCGACATTGATAAAGCGGTGAAACTTTAATTCAACTATATCTTGTCCTCCGAATGAAACGCAAAATGTATTTCGATTTTGAGACTTTGTACATTTTTGCATATTTACAATTGCCACGTATGCAGGTAAAAATGGTAAACACCTGTAATCTAATTCTAACTATATCCTTCGTATAAGAGGTGGTTATAATCCAATGAAAGTCTACAGAAAGAAAACGTGATATGTAAAGTTTTTTATACTTTCGTGTTCGAACGAGATCGAGTTTCAATCAAAAAATTAAGTACAAGTAGACTTGTCGTCTTTTCCTCGCGTGCTGCACATTTTGTTTAATCTCTTGGAAACGAATCGGTATCACATTCCGCGAGGTTTTATCAGCGTGGGAGTGAAGAGCTTACGGGGCCAACGAACGGCGAAGGAAACGGGTCGGCATGCAAATGTCCGGTTGCCGAAAACGGACAAATCATTGCCGGCCCACCCCCTCGATCTCACGACGCTGCGGGGCACACGGCAGTGATAATTACTACAATTGCCGCGCGGTAATTCTGGTGTCTCGTAATTGTCGGCGTTACATCGTCGTGTTTCGAATGCAAATGCAGTTAAGGATCTAAGATGGTAGATTAGCGAGTACGTAACACGGGGAGGGGTTGGCGAAGGAAGGGGGGTTACGAGCGCGACGACGATGGTGCACGTGCACTGTGCACGCACGCGTGTGTGTATGCATCACACGACCCACCGTGGGGGTTGTCGGTTTTAAAGCCATGGCTTACTGTACTTCCGAGGGGAATCGAGGATGGTAAAATGTGGCTGAAGACGGGGTCAGAATTGAAATTTACGCGCGACTCGTTAACCCTGCTATTGGTGAACATGGTTAGACGTTATTCTAGGGCAATTAGACGTAATTGGATGGATATACATGCGATGATAATTTCTCGACTCTTTTAGGCGAGTCTGTTCTTGATACGTTGGTTAAGGTACATCGCTCTTTCGAAACGAATGATGCAGCAGGAGCGTCGTATGACGGAATTCGTGTCATCGTTGTCAATCAAGAAAGAGAAGAGAGTAATCGACAATCAAGAATCATTAGGATTTCGAAATGTCGGTTTCTGGGGATTGACTTTCACATGGGTCGAACGAAGAACGCTTTAACTATTTCTTTATAGAAGTTGAAATAGAAGAGAAACACGGTAGTTCGATTAATTTTGGGGAAAAGAGCTGTTTCGAAGCAACCCTCGTCACAGATCCACCGTAGAGATAAATAAGCGACGTCGGTTGCTGGATAGTCGGTTGCACGTTCTTGACTTTAAGCGGCGCCTCTTGCCAGCCCGGGATCTCTACCGTTCTCCAATGCCACCCGTTTCCCATTTGTTCGACGATCATCCAAACACAAGTTTATCAACGGTTCCCGCGCTCCTTGAAACTTCCCGCCGCGATACGTCACGTTCCAAACGGTCGAAGTTACTTTACGGTTCGGCCTCTCGCGGAGGAAGCGGTACAAATTACACCGATAATTCTCTCTGCCCTTTTCTCCGGGCTCCGGCTTCCCCGTCCTCGTTATTTTTTACTACACAGCCGCCGAGAAGTATCGCCTCTTCTGCCTCTCTTTCACTTCCGTGCAGCGTGCGTCTTTCGTACAAGAAAAACTTGTGAAACTCCATTAAGATGTCGAGCATCGGTGTCCGGTCGAAAAACGAGACGTCTCCTATCTTCGATGGGTGACAGCCAAGAGATGCCTTAATCGACCAAACTTAACGATCGCTCGGTGATTAAAGCCTATAATCCTTTCGGGACTTCTAACGACCTAAAACGGAATAACACGTTGTATTCTCATTCGGAATTCTCAATCACTGATTCAGCCTTTCGTCTCGGATGTTCAATTGCTACGTACGTCGTGGGTACGATCGGTTTGAATCTCTTTCAGTGCAGCGTATAGTTGGACGCTTAGGACGTTTCTCATTCCATAGAAAGAGGATCTTCGACATTCTCCGTGCTCGTCCTTTCCCCGATACCCTTTGAAGCCGAATATCGGCGTTGCGATAATTGCGAGCGAGAGTCTAAGGTTCGTGCGCTGGTCGGACGCGATCTAAGATGAGAGATTAGCCGGTAAAGAGAGGGCCGTGAGTACGTACGGGCTTCTCTGTTGGTGTACGCGTGTAAATATGGGGCTGGTAAATAGGCACCGTGGCCGCGTCTTCTCTTTCTCCTTCATTTCCTTCTATCCTTTTTCTCCGAGTCGGTGCTAGCGGCTGCTAGCCATCGTTCCGTGTACCAGGATGCGCTCGTACACGTATCCTCTCGGCCTGGGAGCGGGATAGGTAGACGTTTAAGCTAGCCGGAGCCCATACGTATCGTTATCGTGGCATCGTCGTTTTAAGGCCGCGCGTTTGCAAAGGCGGTAGCACAGGCTGCTTGTTCCCTCGATCCTTGATCGTCCTCGATTCTCCAAGTGAATGATTCTCGATTTCAATATCCAGGATAAACTACGGTTTTGCGGGCACCGGGCCTTTGGAATTTAGTTTTCGTAGATTTTTGAATAGTTTGCGATTTCTAAGGGTTCGAGATTTTCGGGTTTGATTTCAGCGATCGCAGTGTAGGAACGTGGAAGCTAAATTGAATACTAATGGAATGATAGAAGCTAAACTGAATTTCCTATTCACGCGGAATAAATAGAAAGCTTTGGAATTTAGGTTTCGTCTGGTACTTGAATAGTTCACGATTTCTAGGGCTTGAGTCGCGGCATTGTAATATAGAAATGTAATGTTATATAATATCGATTTTTATTCGCTAAATACGCGCGTATAAATCTACGCGCGATACATAGATTCTCTGAATTGTTCTTCGCTAACCAACAATATTCGATCAATTGAATCAGGAGAATTCCAAATTTTGTACTTATTTTCAATACGAAAAATTAGAAATTATATTTACTGGTTTATTTTCGTTTATCGAGATTCGATACGCTTTGAATCCATCGTTCTTTAATTTAACGTCGAGCAAGTACGGTGGACAGGATCAGTATGTCAGTTGGCGGGCAGGAAAGCGGGCCTTCTAGTTATCGAAGCTGTTTCCTCGAAGGGGACACCGAGTCAAGCGCGTTTCCTTAATCCCTTCTGCTCGTGGCTTATCGGTCGACAGATCGTGATCGTCCAGTGCGACTGGCTGACACCGTGAAACATCGAGATTTAATTAGTCTAGAATCGCGCCACACGACGTCGTCGCGTGTGTCCCTCTGTATACGTGTCTCGACTTTTTACGGTTGTCACTGGTCACAGGTCAGCGGTCACAGGTTTGAAAAATATGGTGTTGAATCATAGGTGAGCGCTCGTCGAGATCACTTCGATGATAAGAAACTAGAAAGTCTAGGAGAACGAACGTGGCTTCGATTAAATTTGGGATTCGATCAGTTCACAGAAATTGATACTTATCGTCACCGTGTTAGGACATGATCTTCGGTTGTACTATTTGACAGAGGCTATTAGCGTTTGAAAAGAAGAGATTTTTACAAGTCTCATTGATTTTTCAAAGGAATTCCATAGTTCCGTAAAGAACATTCGATTTTCGGTGGATGTAGCAGCTTGTAGATCCTAGTTCAGATAACGAACATAGACGACGAATGCGAGAATCTTTATCGCCGCTTTGATTAATCCCTTCTACTCGCGTGTCTAAACTCTTGAATTATTTATAAACATCCCCCTTGACTTTGCCACGGTGAAGCCACTGACAGAACGTTCGTCATAAACGTCAGACGCAGGAGAGTCGCGGAGTTAAATTCGCGAACGCTTCGGTTATCGTTGGAACCCATCCGCCAGTTCTCCGGGACTTGATCGTAATTTATTATCGCGTTGCTGAGGTGAAATTAGCCTCCAACGAATTAAAGCGCACGGTTATAATACTTGCTACAAGACCGTACGCCGGAACAATAATGCCTCCTCCGATATTTTCTTTTTCTCGTGGGATGCGTGCGTGCACACTCGGGCGCGCGCGTCCTGGTACTCGCTCATTAAAGAATTAAGTGAAATCTTCGATGGATAAATTAACGATAAAAGATCTCCGGCCGCCGATCTTTCGTGCGTTACCTGTCTCGTTCCATCTTCTTTTCCCTCTCTTGCTCGGTTTCCAGTGGAAGGCCAAGGCTGTTTCGCGAGCTGGTGATGTTTTCAGCGTCGATGTGGGAGCGTCGAGTTTGGAGGGAGGGACCTCACCACTGGTCTGACCCTCTAATTATATGGTACATCGTGTACCGAGTGAACGCAGGTCGAGAGGTCACGGTTGCGAGAGGCACAAAGCATGCCACACGGGAGATATATCGAAAAATTCGCCAGGCCAGGGCAGCCATATTGGCTTTGGTTCAGGTTTTCGCGGCGGGTAGCCGACCTACGAAATTTACCGACCGTCCGATAATAATTATTCGCGCTTCGTGGACTCGTGGAGACTCTGCTGTCTGCGTGCATCGAGTCCAATGTTGGATGGCGATGGTTCGTCGTTTTCTTCGACTTGGTTCCTCGGAGTGAAGACGGGATGCGTGGTCGTAAGAGACGGATTGGACCTCTTCTCTCACGCGACACGGGTTCGCATCGAGTCTCCGATCCAAAAATGGAAGAGGGAGCTTGATGATCTCTCCTTCTACGGCTGATGTTCATTTTTTCTCCGAGTCCATTTCTCAAATTTACGTTTGATATATGAAATCTGGCTAAAAGTCCGAATAATAATAGTAGCAGAGCTAGAAACAAACTGATGCCAAGCTGCGGGAAATAATTTTCGCGTAACGAAACTGTGCGAGGTCCGTGTCTGGATCTTTCGCAAAAATTAGATCCAGCATGCGTAGTTTTGTCGCAAATTTACATGCGTTTTTTAAATCCTCCAGATGTTGGTCAGTCGGAGCGCGTTTGCGTTCTCTACGTAAAATATGATCGCGGGAATGTGGCTCGTTGCGCGATTTTTCGCTGGATCCAACCTCGATCCGTCCGGTATTCATTTCCGTGGACAGTGCTATCGATCTCGACTGCGGTTCTATCGAGGGACGCGCGATTCCGCGGCTTAAAATATTTTCTGGCCGATTGGGCTTCGGGGATTTTTCAGGCATCGATGGAAAGTCTCCTGTCTGGTCAGCGGTTTTCTATTTTTTAACGGTCCGCTGGCCACGGTGACACCTGTTGCGGAGAATGGCCGTTCATCCGGGCCGTAGACGAAATCTCAATCGACGTGTCATCTTATACGAACATCCTACACAGAGTCCTCGTACGAGGCTCATCTCACGGCCCGTTGCCCGTTGTCTGACAATCATCGAGCTAACTTACGTCGTTGGGCCATTAACTTTTCCTCCATTCTTTCCACTGTTTCCTTTCTACGAGGGATTCTAGAATCCTAGGAAATATTATTTTACGATACTTTTCGTCCATTAACTCCTCTTACATTGTATACGATTTCAGAAAATGAACGTTTCACCTAATCTTTTCCTTCTTCCTTTTCCACGAAGCATTCTAGAATCATCAAGGATTTCCACTTCTTCCTTGATTCTCCGTTTCACAAATTACATCGCGTACGATTCCATAGAATTATTCTTCTTCGTCTACAGACTGAACATCTTCCATCTCCATTCATTACGCGGGATTACGCGTTTCTCTTGCCATAGAACGAAACGGGCAGAACAAAACAGCGAATGCATCTCGCGCGACGAATACACGCGTTTATTAACGCAAAGACGTCTCTAAGAGCTCGTGCTCGTGTCGTTCAAGCGAGTAGAGGGACAAAGCGAGAAGCTGGCGGTGCCGACACCGTTCGACATCGAAAATTAAAGAACGTCTCCGCTTGGCTTGAGAGCGTAGCCTCGTTTACGCACGTTTGAATCGCGCGTACTTAATGAAAGAGGGCTAGCGCTAAGGGTTGGTGGATGTGGGGGTGGCACGGGGTAAAAAGCTCTCGAACGAGACGCTGCGTTCTCGCCGAATAAAGCTCGCCTGGCGAGCACGTCGGGAACAGGGTGGCCTTTGAAATATTCCAAGTGCGCCGCGGCTTATTTATTTCCGCGTTTTCTCGAGACGTCACCGCACGTCGCTGTTACAGCAGGGCTAGCCACCGAGGCTTTTCTCCCTCTCTTTTACGCGTTTTTCCCTCTTTGGCCTCGTCGACGTTTTCCGCGAGCAGACTTAGCAAGACTGGAATTTTAATTAAGCTTTTTTGCCATCCGTTGAATCCCTGTTCCGGCAAGGCAGCTCCAGAGGTCCCGTGGCCGCGGAAGAGATGCACGTTCGCGATCTAACGGGTGTCCTTGGGCTGGTGTGTGCGCCAGACGGCGGCGCCAAGATTCTTCGAAGGGCAGCCGTGTCGCGGCGATGACCCCGCGAACGGAATACAAATTGCTCGTCGCCTGTAAGCTTTTAATCCCACGGACTATTGGCTCGACTAATCGAGCCGCCCACTCCACCCATGTCCGTGAGATTCTTTCGTTGGGAACTGGGCCGATCCTAAGGCTACGAGCGTCAGGAACCGAATGAGAATTCGTTTGATATCGCCGCTTCTTCTTACAACCGGACGTTTAATGGAATCGAAATTTCGAGAAATTCGATTCTTTGAAACATCTAACGCAGAATATTCAAAAAAGTACAATGTACAATCTTTAAAAATTTCTTTTGCGAGATAGAGTAAGTTTAACATGTTTTTTATCGAGACCTTCAACCTAAATTTCACTCACACATTTCGTCACTTCTTTACTATATCTTTATTTTCGACGTTATTTTTGGTTTCGAAATAATAGTTGACTACAGTGATTTATGAACACGTTGAATACTACATAACGCATATTTGTACGTGACATCTTTCTTCATCTATATAGACAAAGCTTCGTAAATAATTCAGTAGAATTTTCTACAGTACAATATAGCATAAGAATAAACAAGTATCACGTATACCGTGTACAACGTGTTACGCACGAGACTTGTTAAAATTCAAAATAGAAATAATTCAGAGTTAACAGGACTATTTTCTTCCTGTATTTCTCATGTACGATGCCAAAGTGCGTTTCTCACGGTACCAAGCTCTGTTTCTCTGGTTCCAGTCGAGGCGTTTCGAAAACCTTTCCGTGACCTACACCGTGCCGCTGACCGCCTGGGGGATGCTAAGTAATAGCAGCGTAACATCAGCACGTCATCATCGACGCCGAGTGTGTACAACACACGACCCGGCACTTTGCTGCCCGCCTCACGCACCGATCCTTTCCTCCCTCTTCCAAACTTCCTCTTTTTTCTCTTCTTTTGCTTGATTATATACCTACACAGCTACATTTTGTTCCGTGGCCTCTCACGTTGCGCGTGTACGGGCCAAGACCTGCGTTTTGCCTCGTTTCGACCAACAGCTGTGTGAGTTCAAGCATCTTTTCAAATATTGGAAACATTAGCCTTTCAAATATCGCTGAAACCATCGACGGAATCTTTGAAAATTCGTCGAATCTTCGAAAATCTGTAAAATCTTTCGAAACCCTGAAAACTCGCTGAAATTAAAAATAAAAATGTTCGATGATAGAAATATGTGCCATGTCAGATTGTTCAATAAATTTGGGTATCGTTTTAATTTAATAGGTTTATAAGCGTGGGAAAACGGCAGCCGGGGCGAGATAACGTTTTATTCCATCTAGGACTTTCCCTTCTTTCGGTATCACCGTTACGAAATTGCCAGGCCGTGGCTGGTTCGCGTAACGAGTTCACTAAGTGGAAGTTTTTAATGCGTGCCCGCGAGTGAACGCGAGTAAAATTGCTCTGGCCATCAGGGGCTCGCGAACAGAACCGGTGACGCTAAAAGTAGACCGGTGAAATTGATTTCTGCTCGTTCGACGCGTTATCGAGCTGATTAAGGTGCATCAGCGATTCTGTATAATTTACGAGGGGCCGATGGTCGCCGCGGGAAAATTGATTGATGAGTTTCGCGCGTTACATTCGACTACCTTCGAAAATTCCACGGTGTCCGGCATCGATTCGCCAACGTTTAAAAGTAAAATATACATTACACTGTAAATATATCAAGAAACTAATCGGTTGCAGAAAATTCATTTGTTTCCGTGTTGGATTCAATCCAGGCTAACGATAAATAATCTAAATGATGAAAATGTACAATGTATAATCCCTGTTTATAAATATTAGCGTGTTATGAAAAAATTAGATAAATCAGAATGATTAATAGGGATTTAATATAATTGTCGAGAATTATTATTTCATTTGAAACTTTATCCTATAAAGAAATCATACTGTATTTAGTACTGGGATCTTAATCTCATCAATTATGTATTTAATTGAAGTTTTAATTAATCTCTGTCTTCGTATTACTACTTTTCTCATCGTGTCTACTGTTACATGGTTCATGAATATTATAACCAAACTTGAATTTTAACCCGAGTTTCGGAGATATCTAAAAATTATCGTTCTAATTTTCCTCAACAAGATTTAGTTTGAAACATCTATAGAACCATCTAGCAATTACTAATTTATTATTCCGTAATTCTCGCGGACAGTTCCTCTCAAACTTTTATTATGTATTTTATATCCTTACTTTCCATGAATTCAAAATTCTCATTGGTAATCCCCTTTTTTAATTTACTTCGATTATCCTAATATTTATGAACGATGTTGAATACCCACGTGACAGGGTAATTTATACGCTCTCCAATATTATGTAATCCGGAAGTACGTGATTGTGCTCGACATCCAACACGCATTTGGGATTTGCGCGCGTATGGTGCGGAAAAATCCATTTTCGGATGGAGGGTTAAAATTACAATTCCATTCGATCCGGTTGGATAAGAGGTCGACGATGAGGATGAACATGAGCGTCTGGTCGAAAGAGGAACGTAATCGGGTAAATCCGATCGAATGGCCCTGGTAACACGATCTACACGTGCGATAAGTACTTTATAATCACCCTGTGTACTCGGTAGGCGGCAGGGACGTGGGGTTGGCTGCATTCCTATACTCCCAGAGGGAGAAAACGCAACGCGAGGGAGGTTAAGATGATAGACGAGCCGATACGTTCCCACGCGGTCCCGCGAAGATGTCTGAAACTCGTGTTGCCTTTATCTCTCGTTCGCCTGTTTCTTTTCTTCCTTAGTACCGGTGTAGTGGGCGGTTATAAGGCCCCGAGGGGCCAACTGGGGCCCTAATCACAGGCTCGCCCTCGCTCGTACGCAGAACGTATGCGTTCGCGTTTCTTAAACGCGCTATACGAATGGTCTCTCCGGTTAAAAGCTGGAGTGTAACGCGAACGTTCTTAAATACACGCTGTTAACTCTCCCCCATCCACGGGATGGTTCCCACCCTTCCGCCAACACTACGATGCCTGTTTCGTTTTCTCTTCCTTTTCTCTTCAACCATCTTTTACCACGAGAGAATACCTCTCTCTCTCGTTTCCCTTTGTTTCGCTATCTTAATCCCTTCTCCTCCTCCGCCAACCACATCGTCCCGTTCTTCTCGTTGTTTCGTCCTTGCAGGTAGTTATTTATGCTCTCTCGTATCGCTCGTTTTTCCTGCCACTTTCCACGACGATGTCCATTCTCCTCCCTCTGTCTCCCGTTTCTTTTCACCTTCCGGTTTTTTTACCATTCCCCAGACTACACGTCAGATTATTCCGTTACTCTTACACAAGTTGTTGGCTTTTTCTTTCTCGCTTCTTTATCGGAAGGATCTACTCGAAAATATCCTTCGCCCTCCTTAATTTCCGTAGCTTTCGGGCTTTACACGTTGTTCTACATGCTCATTTTCTCCCGTCCCTCCGCCGCTTCGTTTTCTTCTCTTCTCTGTGTGCATCTATCTCTCCCACGACTCGCAGACACGAGGGTGCAGAGCAGGATGCATGGTGTCCGCGTTGCATATTATATGCCCGGACCGGCGCGATACACACGCGGTTTACACGCACACTCAGACACACGCTGAACGGCTTACACGGCCGACGAAATAAAATTATCGCGAGCGCTTTACGTTCTAAGGTAAATCTCCGGGAGAGGGGGCGAGCGGTTAAACTAACTTTCGCGTGGCCAGCGCTTTCGTTCGCTCTTTACTGCCGCGCCGGTATCGATTTACGAGAATCGAGACCTTGCCTCGCCTTCAGCGCTAAAGTTGCCGTTTAAAATTAGGACCGGATATTGGTATTTGCAAATTTTCGCAATAATAGAGAGTAGTTTTTATCTTCGACTTTTATTCACTCTAATATTGGATCTAATATTGGCTTTTTCGGGTATTAGGTTCGCTATATTTCTATTTATTCTAAATGTATCAAAGCATTTGTATAACGCTGATAGTTTCTTAAATTTCAGAATAATTTGTCTTTCGAGGATAAAGGAAAATGACAGTGGAGAACAAAGAGGCCTTTATCTATCTTCAATTTTTACGTTTATTACATAGATGTTAATTAATCACATTCAAGTATATTACATTTCTTGCAGAATTTGATACTATGAGAACGAAATGTAGAATCCGATGAAATATTAAACTTCATTGTATGTAGAGATACTTTTTGTAGCCACGGATTTTAAATCAAAGAGCGGTATTTCCGAAAATTTTCTGATAGACGTTGAAATTTTATCTCTTTTATCTTTCCCAAAATTTTCTGATAGTCGTTGAGATTTTATCCCTGTTTTATCTTTCGAGGCGTGTCGACATGTGAAAAATTTTGAGAATTTCGCGGCGCACTACTGTCAGAGAGAATCCTTTTGATTCGCAATAATCGCAAGGCAGGGAAAATATGGATCACGAGGGAAGTATAACTAGCTGCTAGTCGATCTTGGCTCTCGTCGCCCGCGGGACTTGTAAGGCAAAGGACGAAATTTATCTCGCACTAATACGCTTTAAACTCATTGGACGTAAATTTATCAGGCGGCCGTGAGGTTCCCGCGCTGTCGCCCCGGGCTCTGCTTTTCGACGTGGAGGAGAGGCGAGGTCAGAGACTCGGATGTACGAACGGAAGAGCAGCGAGCACAACACGAGCACAAGGTGTGCCTCGATCGTTAACAGTCCGAAGTTATTTTTGCAATTGTTAAAAGGGAAAAATAAGATTTGTCGATCTTTTCTTAAATTTTTTATTAAATCATCTTTTCTCCTTCCTTAATCTCTTCTAATCTCGATCTTTTCTTAAATTTCCTTAGAAATACAAATTGCTAAGTATTATTCATATTCACACGAAGAGTTGAAAGTTATGTCTTTGAATATTAAAACACGGTACTATACACGTACACGTAAGTAAAAACACTTGTAGCATATTTCTTCCACGTAAATCTGATCTTACGTGTTATCCTGTATTTACCTGGTTTTAGAAAAAGCAAGACGTTTGTACTATTTTCCGCTGGTCCCTTCATGTTCTAGAAAATTCATTGAATTATGATGATATTTTTCACACTTGTTACCTATGCATACACGAATTCTATGTACGAGATTTTTGCTGTTTCACAACGCACGATAATTCAGACGTAGTAAAATAATTTACCAAACGAAAAATCGATCCCGTGGCCGTGGTTGGGTCTTCTCGGACGATCTACGACGATTCGGTCGATTGGCCGGTTAGATTTCGTGGGAGATAGGCAAAGGAAGGCATCGATTCGATGAAACGAACGGTTTCCTGGTGTCGGAGATTCCAATCTCAATCTTTATTCGTGTATTGAACTACCGGTGGTCCCCGGATCGTCGAGTGGATCCACGAATACTGTAATTCACCGTGGGTGGCACGTGTCGAGTCACCGTACCTTCCCTCTTATTCATCGCGATGTTTATGCATCGCGGTTTAAAGCGACGTCCACACGGCGATCGAACGTATCACGGCTCCTATGGGACTTTCTGATGAATGTTTTCCGCACGATAACGAACCACAGCTCCTGGATTAACATCGAGGTAACGGTATTTCCCTACATGACGATTGAGACGATCAGGCAATCGAGAGTGGCATTTAGTACGCCTAATTGGACGTTATCGATGATCTTTGAATAATAGAAAAGGAATGATTTGTACGAAACGATAGGACACTAAATCAGCCTGTAATTTCCAGGTCGGTGGTTAATAAATAAATTAGAGATGAAATATTTTGCGTTACTTTCCTAATACAGGGCGACACGAAAGTAGCTCGATTCGTTGAACGTTAAGAAATTATAAACTGGACGGTTTAAAATTAATTTTTGTGTTGGAAAATATTACTGGGAATAATAAAATAATAATTTGTTTAGAATTATCTTTTCTAGCAAATATTTTTAATTTTAAACCGACTTACTTTAATGTTGCTATACGGTAAAAAGGTAATGTGGAACTTTCGGTGACATATCCGTGTTATTGTGTACGATTCTTAAGATATCGAAGAAGATTCCATAAACGACAATAATGTGTGTTGACGATTAAGCAGGATTAACCAAGGGCTACGGCGTGTTCGCGTGTTGTAGGACCGTCAACGCTACCGATCGGCTTGTCGCGAGACTTTTTCAGTCGAATCGACGGCGTGTTTTCGTTAATTAATGTTCTAGGTTCGTCTTACATTCTCTCTGTATGGCGATGTTGGCTAATCTTTCTTGGAAACGACGAAACAAGTTTGGCGAACTTACCTTTCGCGCAAGCTCGTCATCGTTGGCAGAATCCACCGAGTTAACTAAACAAGATCATAAAACAAGAAAAAAAATGCTTTATCGATGAGCGTCCTTTTAAATGTACAAAAAGGGTTTAACAGTTGCGACGAAATTGAACGTGAAAGGAATATTGCGCGGCGTGTAAAAACTGAGCAAATGCTGGAAAATACGTCAACGCGTCGGGGTTGAATGGAAACGTGTATTGTTACTGTAACGGTGGTAACGGGACCGTTAATATGTTTATTGTTGGCCAACCCTCTAAAATGGAAATGGTCGCGCTATTAAATCGTACTGCTGTCTCCCATAATCCCATGAATATCCGCTATAACTCTTAGCATACCGTTGTTTTATTCGTGTCTCATAAACGAGGAAATGTATCAATTTCCACGCTGGGAATTCAAAGTTCTATTATTAACCGAAACGACACTTTTTATCGTTGCACCGATGAAAACAAAAAAAGCTTTCAGCAGCTGGGAAAAAAGAGGCGCGTATCCGAGTCGGAATGTCATCCAATCAAAATTTGTAGCATTTTTTAAATTGAATCGCGTAGAATTCAAATTGGTGATAACTAAAGAAACGAAAACATAAAAGAGATTCGTTTACCTCGCTAAACACTCTAACGAATATTTTAAATGTTTAATACATTTCTGCATACTACGTACATTCTGTGCATTCCCAAATTTGTATATATCAAAAATTCATAAACACTCACAGTTTAGTTATTACAAACGATGATTTCTTGTAACTAAAAAGAGAAGGACAAAGGGTCGATAGACATAGACAAACATCAGATTCTGATGTTAAACCTGTGGCTCACAAGCAACGTCCTTCCTTTTCCAGGACACCCAGAGGACCTGTCGTCTCGTCTGGAAGAACGATGGCGCGGAAGTGTGTGAAACGTAAGCGATCTCCCTGTACCGTGGAAACACCGTTGGAAAGTCGGTTCTGGACGCGATCAACAGCGAAAGCATGGAACAGAGCGGGCAAAGCTGAGACGCAAAATGTCGAATCGGGTGAAAGCCGAGTATCAACGCTTGCGACGTGATCCGGATCGATGCCGATCTACCGGTGTGTGGACGATCGATTTCACAGAGATTACGAAACGGATGTGTTCGAATTCGAGCCACGTACCACGCTGAGTCGAACAACTCCTGGAGGAAATCTTTGAGGCTTGACTATCATCCAAGAGGGAAGGTGTGGATGCTTTCGTAGCCAATAAACCGATTCGCCGGGTGTTCGATTCAATTAGCGACCTGGGAGAAATCGAGAACGAAGGCACCGTTGAAGCCACCTTCCTTGCCAAGCGGAAAAAAATATCTGCCAAGCAATATGCCTGCAACAACAGTGGTACGCGTGAAAGAGGTCGCGCTTCGGGCGACCGACTGCTTCCGCGATGAAATCCTATTAATCGAGATGAAATCTCATTAAGGCCGTGTCGCCCCTCTGCTCTAGGGGTGAGATCGACGAAGCAGGCCGTCACTCGCGCCGCGGAAAATTAACTGTTCGGCCGCGAACATCGCAAGAAAAGCGGCCAAGAAAGACGGAGGGAATAAAAGAGAAAGAAGCAGCTTTTGCGTGAAGCAACTTGAGACTCGTTTCCTGGCCAATTAGAAACGGTTTTCTGAGGCAAAGGGCCGGGATTAATATGTGCTTTGGACGAGTGCCGCGAGCTGGAAGTTGCCAGAGCGGCGTGAACACCGACGACAGCTGTCGAAAGGAAGACGAGGGGATCGTCGAGCGGTGCTGGTGGTCCTGGAGATCCTATCCCGCGGGAATGGGGATGCTCTTGCCCGACGAGACTTACGAGGAGCGTTCCTCGTCATCGAGACGAAGCTCCTGCCCGAATGTTCTCGCGGACATCGACGAGGTCGAGGCGGCCAAGGCTTTAGCCGCATTCAGAAAGTGCGACGAGTTCCTCAAGAGGCATGGGATCAGGCCGGAGTTCTTCTGCAGGCACAGGGAACGTCTCGCGCTACAGACTTGGCTGTTACAAAGGTCTAAGCTGTCTTCTGGTGAGTCTTAATATAGTTGTTGTTTCTTACAGAAATGTCGGAGAGGACATTGTATAGGATGATACGCAAGCCGTGATTTCAACGCTTGAAATAAAATTATCAGAAATAGCGGGATAGATAAATAAACTGTTAAATTGACACACGTGAAATGTGTCAAAAAGCAAACTAATTTCTTCAGAATTCGATGCAATTTTTAAATCAATTTCATCGATCAGTTTTGTTATTTCAAATTTATAAGGATTGTTAACTATAAAATTAAGAAATTCTTAAAATTGTTATCGTATCATCGCACAATCACGAGAAAAATCAACTAGTAGATAGTTCTATCGCCGTGGAACATAGGAATTGCAAGCGAACAGAGTATAGGGACGATAAATCGAGTTCCATAACGTTGATCAAACTTGGTTTCATTTTATGGGACTTTATGGGATAGACATCACGATGCACCTGGCTGGCGCGAAGGCTCCGCGTTGCGGGTAATAGATTTACGTAGGAGGAACGAACAATCGCGGATGACAATTTACGGGGAACAGCGAGCGGATCGTTTCAAGCTGTTCCATGCATCGAAAATAGAAACGGTTCAATTGACCGGGATCGGGACGGGACCAGTTAAATCGACGTTTCTCGTTACTTTCACCGACTGTTATTTTGTTGCGGCGGTTTTTTCGCACAATGAAACGCATCGTTCTGGTAATTGGATATCTCTTTCTTAAAATTTATGCTTTTTCACCGACGTGAATCGTGATCGCTTAGATTTATACCTGTCCGAACCGAATTCTTTAACAGATATTCTTTGCTCCTAAACTAAAACTTGAAATTACACCTTGAGTTATTTACAATCTGAAAAAAAATCTGTTTAAACTTGAGTAATCGTGTGGAAATACCAGTATGATATACAAGGTGTCCTAGTAGTTTCTTTCTGGCAAACTTAGAGTTTCGTTAAGAGGTCATAATAAAAATACGGAATATTGGTTTCCTGTAGCTCTTGGTCCCATGTCAGAGATCGAGAAACTTTCACAGAAAAATATTGGTACACGAGGTGAACTGATTTGAGTGATTAAAATGGAATAAAATGAAAATCACTTTTCTGAAGTATAATAATAAATTTAATTTCTTCGTGCTGTCAGCTAAAACTAGAAAAACTAAAATACCTTGTATATATTTATATATCTATTTTTCTCTCGTACCTCATGAAAAAGAGCTTCACCTGCTGATAGTCGATTAACAGTTAATCGAGTGTAGATCATCGCCAAAGTTGCCTGAAACTGTCGGTCGATTTTTGCATTGGCTAAGTGATTCGATCGATAAATAGGGGCCAACGGCATATGGAGCCTCTCTTTGATGTTAATTTCGATTTCGACGGCGGCCGGGTGCCGGCGATAATTTTGTTAGCCGGGCGTACTTAACGATCGCGGGCCCGTGAAACGCGGAAATATCGCAGTTCGTGCCGTGACCGCCGCGAGACTACCGGAGGGCATTAATTTTTGTTTTTAACGAGCTTTGCGTATTTATGCAACGGGCCGCATTAGCACAATTGATTTAATGCGGCGCATTAATCTAGCCCTGTTCAGGCTCGTGTAAATTATGATTGGAAAAGTTAATTTGTTCCCCTTCTGTTGTCGTCGACTCGGAAACTATTCTTCATTGATCAGATTTTATAGCAATTTTCATCCTACTTTCACTTCATTGTTTGTCGCGTTTTATTATCCTTCCTTTGTTCCATTGTTTGTAGTGATTAACACATTAAGAATCGACGTGGTATTTTACTCAACATTTCATTTCCAATTGTCTTTCTCGCTTTTAATGAACGTTATTGAATTCTGTCTCTAATATCGTATTTGTAAAAGGCAGTTGAAAGGATTCGCTTGATATTTCTTCCTTCATATTGATCAGACAATCTTGCGAAGAAGACTTCAATGTGGCCGTTGAAATCTTGGATAAAATTTTCATGTAAACATCTGTAATCGATTCAAAATACTAATATATAATCACGAAACTATGGAAATCTAGAACAAAATCATCTGAACAAATATGGAGTTTATGTATCTCACTCTTAGAAGAAAATTTTATCATTTATCCACCCCCTCAATTAGTATTATTATCTTACTAGTTGGGTTGGGCATGACCGAGAAACAATTTTCATTTGGTCTCGTAATAGCAAGGTTTTTAAGTGTCTACTATCCTTTACGGGATAAGAATGTTTATGGAGATAAAGTATGCGGTGAGGAAAGAATGTAATTAAACCATAAAGAGCGCCAGTTGCGTTCTTACGGTTTTGTGTTTTTACGCGCAAAATTTAATGCGAATGGATTACGCGCAAACGTGAACAACGTCTGCACGTTACGAAAACGTAACCGCTTCCGGTTATCTCAAGAGGTGAGCTGTTGCCTGTTTAGAAACAACCTCTGAAAACTTTAACACGGTAATAAATATTGCTGTTACACTGAGTTTTCCGCGTAATTCGGAAAGCTTCCGCAACTCGAAATTGGAATTAAGTCGTTCCCGAAGACTACTATATTCGATTTTTCTTCCTCCCTCAAAATTTTAACGTAAACCTTTCCCTTCTGTCATCTTTCTAGCCAGTCTAAATAACGTATTCATCAGAAGTTTCGAAGCCTTCTATATCTCCCAACGATTATCTCTCGTAGAATCGCTTCATCATGCAAATAAGTGTTTAGCCCGTTGACAATAATTGACAACGCAATTCCCATGTGGCATAATGTTTCGAAATCGGATCGATCAGCGTAAATACGATGTGTTTGTTCGTTCTCTATGTCTGAACGCGACAAATTATGGAACTCAGCACCTCGAGCCATTACACCTTGTATTTCGAGCAAGCGTTAGTTTAAGAGGTGCTGTTACATCATCATCGCGACGCCAGTTAATGTATCAAAGAGCTAGTTGAACGCGGTAACATTCCCGGTAATCTTGTCTGACGCCTAGAACGAATATTCAGAGTGAATACAGAAAGTTCCGTGCCGGATCTGGTGTCATTAAAATGCCTCCTTTCTGGCGAACTGCGTATTAACAACTTTCATGTCATACGTACTTATTGTTGGTCGTACAAGTTAAATTTACTATTCACCCTGTTCTCAGCATAAGTAGTTCTGTTACGATGTATTATTATCGTTTGGTTTGAAATTGATCAATTTGAAAATGGGGACAAACGAACCGAGAACGTAAACACAGAATATAACAATCTTCTATCATCATAAGTCACTTTTGTTATCTTATGTTCCGCTTTCGATATTGTTTCGTAACGGAACTAACACAATGCTATCTGAGAGTCTTGGACCACTTACGTTTAATCTAATTTACGTTTAAATTAAATTTATGTGTTAATTTATATGTTGTAATTTATATGTTCTTTTTTTACCTATATCACTGCATAGTGTATCACTATAAATTTGAAGGAAAATTCAATTTTCGCGTAGCCTCTTTATCTCTTAATAACAGCATCTGGACTTTTCATACAAAGCTTTCCTATAATTATACCGTTCTTTTATTATTTCCTCTAATTTTTTAATAATTTCTACGTGTCATGTAAAAAGATTCGTCTATCTCTCGGTCCGCTTCTTCTTCGAGTTCTATCCGAATAATTTCAAGCGCGTATACTGTACCTGCATTACCCTCTTAGCTAAAGGAAGAAATCAATGAGGTAGATAGAGGAGATTCTTCGTTCTGATTCGAAATCTCATTATCGTTGCGCCAAGTTCTCTCGGATGCTCTCTAAGATAGCTAGCCAGGTGCGTAGATCAAGAGATAAGTTTTCTTCCCTTTAATCACGGACAAGGTAAACTTTTCTTTTCAACCAGTCAGTCGAAAACAGAAGGTCCCGCCGTTCTTTAACCGTGCAAGAGTAACTGGCGGCGTGTTCTCAAGGAGCTGCAACTTTTCAAAAGTTTCTTAACGATCAAATCATCGGGTATCAGGGTTCGCTCATCTTCCGCGTGCATTCGAATTCTCCGGCGGAAGTCCGTCGTTCCACCCTCGAACCATTCAAAGATCTTTTGCTCTCCCTTTCGCGAGACAACATCCTCAACGTTTAATTAAATATTCATTCCTTGAAACTCGGTAGTATCTGCTCGAAAAATCAGCCCCTTTGTCTATAGTCGAATTATCTAACTGTGTAGAAAGCAATAGTGTCTTTATAATATCTTTGCTAAATTGCTGAATATTAAATAATTTTTTGGAATTTGTCGGAATCAGAGGACTAATGAACTTTCTATAATTTCTAACTGGCGGACTCGAGATAAACTTCCCTCTCAGTTGTTCTAGGGTTAATTCTCGAAAGCAGGACGCTACATTAATTTTGATTCAGATATTTCAAGTTTATCTTTCCTAAGCCTCATCGATAAAAGATCTAATCTTTTAAATGAATTTTATTATTATATTGAGATATGAAAAGTATATTAATTCGGCTCTGTGCCTTGTTACTATATAAAATAAATATTCAATGCTTTTGACAAAGGTGAGCCACCATCCTCCGGGCAAGGGTTGATACGATTCGATTGTGTTATATGCTATCCACCAATTCCTCGCCGGATTGGAAAGAAAATGAAACCTGCCGATTACCACAACGTGGAATACGCAATTACGAGTAAATTCCGTGGTGACGTTCGGTTGTTTTCCAGATCAGAAAATAAAGGCTGCGTAATTACGGGGATGGCATTACACCGTGTTTTACAATCAACGTAATCACAACTCGGTCGTAGCCAAAAACGATCGAACAATTACCGTTCGCGTATCGGAGTCCTCGTTTTATCATATTAATCGTCGAAGCACGTTTCATGAAAATGCTTTCTAGTCGTGTATTATTTTCCAATCTCGTGACGTTTGTTTATTACTCACCCCCCCTCTTGAAAATCGAATAGCGAATCATTCGCCATTTCCTGTTCGTTTCTAAAATAGACAGCGCTTCCGTCTCGCCCTTAACTTTCTTCATGCAACTTGTTCCATTTGTCGCCGTTGTCGTATCGCGTCAGCAAGTCACGCGGACAGAATCACGCCAGTGCACTGGAACTCTGGTGATAAAAGAACGGGCGGATATAACCTGTAAACGGAGGAACATGGTGCAGACAAAAAAAAAATTTGATAAAGCACCGGCAATTTTATACAGCGGCCCCCATTGAATATTCCGCGCGCGACGTCGCGCTCGAAACATTTCGAGTTTATCGGTTTATGCCGCGAAATTGATCGGGTCACCGTGAAGATTTACGTTGTTCGCTAATTCCGCTGCGGTGATCGATTCGACGCGATTTCCGGCCGAGGAACGTTGAGGAATAGCTGGCGGTAATATGATTATTTCCATAGGATTTTTAACACTTTTAACTGGGTCGCTTTTTAACCAGACTCTGTTGGACGTCACGGAATTAAAAATTAATAAAGATAAATGAACACCTGGCTAGATTGCTTTTAATCCTAAACTAGCGAGGGTAAATATAATTTATCTCTCCTACATTTTTATAATATTCCACGATATCATTGTTGGTACTCTTATCAAAATTGCATCGCGTTTGAGATTAATCGCCTCGATTCGACAGATCAGATGCTAAGCTTCTCGATGTATTACTAAACGAAGTTTTCGGTTCGTGTGAGATAGCCCGATGGTAGAACGAACGTCACTCTGGACGGACAGGCTAATTGGAGAATTCAACGGAACGATCAGCAATCAAAGACAGTAACGCGAAATCGTGGGCCGTGAAACGGTCACGTAAACTTATGTTCACCTGGTGTCAGTCGTGGATTCACGTAATTAGCGTGCTCGCTGGTAATGAAACCCCCATTATGGGCTGGGCCGTCGGTTAATTAGGTTGCACGTTGATTTATTGCGATCGTGAGGTGTTCGGATGATAGAGGCGCGTGGTTGCATCCTACGCGTCGCTTCCTTCCATTGAAATATAAGGGAAAACACAAAAGAGTCGTTTGTCTCGTAATTGAAAGCGTTGCGATGACGGTGCCTCGTTTGGTGTTCTTCGTTGGTGAACAAGAGGGTAATAAGTTGCAGTTACGCAATGGCAGATGAGTATTAAGATTGATTTCTCAAGTAGAAATAGGATCGATGTAATAGCAAGTATCCGTTGAAAGGAAGTAGAACAGTGCAGGCCATCGCCGGTTAATGAGTATCTTGACAAGTTAAAAGTATTTTTAACAAGTTTCTGCGATGCGGGTCGAGTGTACTCCAACGAAATTAAAAGTAATCATTTCGAAAATATTTATCGAGAAAACACTCGAACTGTGCTTCGTTCGACGAAATAAGCAGCTACTTCTGAAAATACAGTACCGTGCAAAGTTTTATTAGTGAATCCTTGATTTATGACTTCTTTTTTAGAAATGCTTCGATACGTAGAATATACAGAAAATGAGTTAGAAAATTGCTGAGGAAAAAAATTGCTTGACGAAACTTTTTTTCTTCGAGCTATTTGTTAGCTTGTTAAGAAATGACCGATTTTTGGACAATTATTTTTTTTAGAAATAACAATGGAATTGAAATAAAACGTCTCACGTTTTTTACGTTCTTATATTCCACCGCAACATTCCTATTTGTTAGGTCTAAGACCTTTATACAGTACCGTATGTCTCGTACTACAAAGCGCGATCGATATATCGAATAAAAATGACCGTACCAGAAAAGAGAAGAAATTTTTGGCAGATTGCCACGTCAACGAAAGGAAACATCGTTGACCAGTTGGCTGCACAACAGGTCTTGAATTTACTTAGCCGTGCGATAAATCATAGCGTGCGCTTCTCTCTGTATCGCTGAGGGCTTCTAAGCATCGTTCTCGCGCGCACGCGTTCTCATTCTCAGATTTATTCGGGCAAAGTTATGGACATATTTGTTGTGAAAATTGATATTTCGAGCGCGGCGGCGGGACTGTTTGACGCTGTCTCGCGCGTCGTGTCCACCAACCGAGACGAATAAAATCAATTTCCGGGTCCATTGAGCGTCCGTCATGTCGGTTCTGCGTGCGGAAGGATGCACGTGATCGCCTTTTCCTACGCTTCGCTACGCTTTTATAATAATTTATCGTAGCTTCCGGGCTTCGTCAGGCGTTATGGTTATCGGTAGGCAACCATAATGAACACCATGTCCAAGGATTTTTACGTACAATTTTCGAGTTTAATCGGAACTCTTTATGGCGCAAAGAGACGATAAGTCGAGCAACAATCTTTTGCGGTTGCAAATTATTAAATAAACCAACTGTGTCTTTAAGTAATAATATGTATTAAACATGTATTAATTAATAATATATATCATACATGTGGAATATACATATAGTACAATTTGAAATTACGTGTATTAGGGATGTGAATTAAAAATCACGAAATTGTGGAAAAAGATTTCAGAATAATATATATTCAAACTCATATGTAAAGTTTTATAACACAGAAAGAAGTATCGTTTATTAATATACAGCACTATAAGTACAGAGAAATGGATTCATAATCGACATGTTAATTCTAATTATTAATGTATTTATAATATCTATAGTAGCCCCAGTATTAAACCAACTAACCACTCTGAACAATTTCGTGCAGGAAATTATCGTGATACATACTAGAACTGATCGTACAACATTGTTAGATTGAGAAACAAGGGACGTATGAAAAACATGATTGTCGGCTTAATCCGATATTAAATTGAAATGCGTCGATTCAAGGCGTTTATCCTGCTCAACGAAGTATGTGTTCTGCCTGCGACCACGCGAAATAGGGATTAGTCGGTCGAGTCGTGAATTATTTTAACGATGCGATATAGGGGATCGGGCAACAGTTCTATTATAGGATTGTCGCAGAGTTGAATGCCGTGGATTTCTCTTTGTCTGGTTTTGGTGTTGCCATTGATTCGTTGAAAAGATAAACCTCGTGAAATCCAAATGGAAGCTTCCTCGTATCGTGCACGAGAATCTCGAGATCCTTTAAAATCCGTCGTTTACCGTGGATCATCGAGCAATTTCTCAACAAAAGGAACATTTGTTGCGATCGGTGAATACCCATCATAAGGATCGTTGAAACAATTATGACTGCGAGCGTGACGATTTTATGGATGACGTTTATTTCGAGGTTCTCTTAATTATCACGCGGAACCGAAGTTTATCGAAGACAGTCCCTGTTAGGTCTATTTTATTTTTGGTCGCCTTTACAATTTCTTTCTCCAATCGATTGATATTGTTGAATTCTGCTTTAATTGCCATTGCGAAGAGAAATTCCAAAAATTTGCTTAATATTTCTTTTCCCATTACATATTTTTTCTTTCGCTGATATAAATTCTATAATATAATTTCACGAAGTACGAAAAGATTGAAATATCTTTTTCAAGTTATGAAAATTCCTCCACGCGCCTCTGATTTGTGTAGTAAGCTTCTATGAAATATCGTGATACATTTTTTTGAACCTTGTCAGAATAATATGTAGATTATTTTATCTATATTCCCCAGGTATATTGCGTTGCCGTATAATTTCGTTATAGTTAACGATCTCTTTCCTGATTATCGTAGCTATTCCTCGTGTAATTGTGTGAAAAGGAAAAGACCTATTACCTTTGAAAACCAATCCTCGGCCAAAGGTCGTATATTCGAAAATTTTCCACTGACCAAGGAGAGGAATTTGTTCTCGCCGATCGCGAGGCGAAAAGTTGAAATAAAGTGAGAAATTCTCGCGGCAATCGTGTCTCAGGATAATATTGATCGCGGAATACTGGCGCGGCGCTAGGATTAAATATTTGACGACGACTTTCTATCCACGGCCAGATTCTTTATTTGGGGTTCGATAACGGTGTTTGTCCGAGGAACGGGGATTAAAAGTGACGTCCGTACAAATTGTAATTATACGATTAAATTACTGGTGGTTTCTTTCATTTTTCGTCCCTCTTGAATTTATCGTAAGAATCAAGGGTTGATTTACTTCGAAAACAGACCGACTTCCAAGCAGGAAGTCTGCGATCTGCTTTTTTACAAACTCAAGATAACTTCGCATAGATTATGTCGTAGCTATCGCAACCAACCGTATGTTACCCTTTTAACACGTTATGGAGATATCTGGCGTTTTGTATTTCACAGTCAGGGGTTTTTAGATTTGTATCGCCTTTTCATTAATAATCTTGCAATATAATCCACTCTTTTTTGTTTTAACTATTTCTAAAGGCGGTAGCTTTTTCTTAAATATATCATATTTCGATGTTAAATTAAAATCTGCTTTTACTTACTTTTAAACGAAACCACAAGCGATTTCGAAATATTTCATATAAAAAAATTACTATCTACCGATCATAATAAATATCGATAATAAAATGGCCGCAATGCGTTGAATTTCAATCTGTCAGGATATTATGTCGGTTGCCGTTGTTCCGATGGTTTGGTCGCGAGGGGTTGGTCTTTTCTTCGAAAAAGAGACTTAGACGGACGAGCTCCCCTAGGAAAGAGAGAAAAGAAAGAAGGGCGAGGATGGAAATTTCATCGGGATTTATTAGCCACGGGAAATCGACTGGGGCTCGTAATGACCGAGGCATTACTAATGGAGCGCGAGGGGGGTAAAAAAGGGCGGAACTGGCTGCCAACGTAACAACGCTGATGCAAAAGCGAACAAAATGCCGTCAGGTGTTGCACCCATAAATCACACCGCGTACGTACCACCTTTCTCAGTCTTCGTCGTGACGTGGCGCGGCACATTGCCGCTGTTTCGCGGCGCGTTGCATCGGCCACCGATGAATTCGATAAATAAAACATGCACTGGGAACCGGGTCACCTCGGCTTCGAGCACAGATTTCCGCGCTGATGGTCTTGGTCTTAATTTAACTACGTGGTCTTTTCATACTACAAATTTTATCTTACATCGTGTAACGTCATTCAAAATTTAACAGCTTGTATTCTTTCGCTGATTGAATTTTTTTACCAACATCGACTTCTTTTGACGAGTTATGCATGTATAAAGAAACCTCAGTTTCTAACGATGTATATTTTATTCTATACACAAAATGTATTCCCCATGAATCAAAATTTACCACGCACCAGGTAACTATTCAAAACGCACCTGTAAAATTCGCTTTTCTACACTTTTGGTAGTGGTTTTCAGTACTTTGAAACATTAGAGAAGTGAACACATTTTCGACCGTAATTCATAATTCTATTAAACTGACCGAAGAAAAGAGAGGACTATTTTATGATGGTGGTATAATGCTTGATATTTTTTTAATTTTTGCAACGTTTATAATATTTTTCAATATTTGAATTGTGCTGCTTTCGCGTAATTTTGAGTATTTTTTCACCGGCTATTCTTGTGCAATCGTCTATTTCAAGAGTAGATGTAATTTTGTTTTTATATGGACACGAGGCACGACTTCATTTCCATCGGTGACGTCTCGAAATTGCTGATTTAACGTCGTCTATGAAATACTCGTTCCGCGTTTCGCCAACGGCCGCCTAATGTAAATGTATGATAACCACGATAGAAAGTGTCTCTCACCCTCTAGCTCGTGTTATTCAACGGACCGTCGTGAATAGGAGGCAGACGTTCGTCGCGTAAATAGGTTCGCGCGGTGTAATACGCTCGCGCGTTACATGGGTCACGTTACGTGAAAGAATTTACAGCTGGACGAAAACCAGCGCAAGAACACGTGGAGGGGGAACTGGAAAATCGATTCGTGTTTCGGCATCGCGAATTTTATTCTACGAGACATCAACTGCGACATTTTTTTCCAAGAAAATACTAGATCGTACGTCTGTATTCTTTGATCAAAATAAATATATTTTCTACTTCTCACCAGAATGAGTTTATTAATTGGAACACATCGAGATTCGATGTTTTTGATACTGATTTTTTAAATTATTGTTCTTTCAGATCGTATACAATTTTCATACGGCTGATCAGCACTTTGGTTCGAACGATGGTACTGCTAGAAGAAAATTTAAAAGCTTAACGATAGATAATAAGTTTACTAGTAGCACTCTCTTTAATTTGACCGCAGAGTAATTGAATTTCAATTCATAAAGAAAGAGTAGTAAAAAAATTCAACGCTTCAACGTTTCAAAATCCAACATATCAACTGAGAGATACAGAGAAATTTTATATAAATCATATTGCAGGGGCACGATTCACTCAGTCCTTGATATTTTGCGTATTAAAATTAAAATTTAACCTTTCCTAAATAAATCAGACGAAAAGATTGCGAATTTACATAATTTACCCTGACGATTCTCGCGTTGTTGCGAACTTTCCAGCGACTCTACGAACACTCGATAATTCCACGACGTTTGAAACAGTAGCGTTTCACCAGCGAATCGGCAATAAATCGCACGCGATCTCGTAGCTCGGAGTCGAGGGTCGCTATTGACCAGAGAGAGTTCTCGTGGCGGAGGGACGATTGCATGGTGAAGTCCCACGCACGTCGTTCGTATCATTAATCAGGGAATGCCTAGGGACGAGAAGTTTCGTCGCCCGAGCGACGGAACCTTATCTCGGACGGCGTAATTTTTAAGGGAACCATCGGTAATTACAAGGCATTATGAAGCATCGATGCGAGCCGCGGCCTCGTTATAAATCAAGACGGATTCAACGCGCGTCCCGTGCGCGAGAACCGAGACTCCTACGAACCGGAGAGATAAATCACTATGGCGGGCCGTAGCTGTGCCATTCAGGAGGAATGGTAAGGGAAGGGAGTTTGAGGTCGACGAGTCTCTTTTAAAATTCGTCGATTTCCTATATACTAACACGGTGGTGGACGTCGAACTCGACTACTCGCGTTTTATCTGCTTTATCAGGTTTTCAATGGGACGTCCGATACGGTGCCATTGTTCGGGCATAATTAGATCGTTGGCCCGCCGGATCCGCGTGTATTTATTGCCTTCTATGCGCCACGCTTGGCCTGCAGGTGGTGTGGTATCGCGTGTGTACGCGTGTGTGAGCACGCGAAACACAGGGCCCGGTCACGGCAAACGGCAGGCGATAACTCAGCCAGCAGGTATATAATTATCAAACTGCGTAATTGTTAATTATTGTGCCATTGTTGGCGACCGGTAATTAATGCGGTGCCAAACTCCCTCGGTACGTGTCTCACGCGATCGCACGATTGATCGGCGGACCCTTGCCGCATCCGCCCTCGAACGACCGTTAAGTGCAGGGGAATGGAAGAAAGTTAAACAGTTTCTTCTCATTTCACGCAACAGTCGTGGAAAATAATGGATGCATATATTTCCTTGCGTTCCTTCTATCAATGATAATGTTATTTGCTACGGTACTTGCCAATTGAGAACTATAAAATAGCGTGATACCATGATGAATTAGCATTTTTAGATAATTTAAGTATTAGTAATTTGATTTGATTCGGTCGTACCGACAGAAATTAAACAAGTTCGATGGTCACATTTACTAATGCCACGACCTTGATGACTTTTCAGTGATTTTCAAGTAATGTTTAAATTGTTGGTAACGCGTCCTAGATAATTCTGTATAACTTTCGAGTTGGTTGCAACCTCGATAAAACAGTCCCTTTGAAACCATCTTCAGTCTGCACTTGTTTTTACCCTATCGGTCTCATTCATATTAAGTTATATCATGTACATCTAATCTTTTAAATCTCGGGCTACTATCGGGTTAGACGTATTTTATGGTCTGTAAGATTTCACTTTCTATTTCACTTATCGAATCCCGATCTTGGTTTTCTCGGGTCATAATACATACAGGTAGCTGTGCGTCGTGGTGGTACCCGCGGAAAATAAATCCTATTGGTGGGCGGGCGGATACGATCGATCATTCCCGCTAATTAATTCATCCGTCAATTAGTAACGGCGCTATGTGTGCGTGGAACCACTCTCGCGCCTAAGAGGTCTGACCACGTGAAGGTACAGTTGGAAGAAACGGGCGGTCTGGAGGGACAGAGAGGGGTGTCGAGGGTAAGAGAGAAAAAAAAGGGGTGCAAGGCACCGCCACTTCGAGAATTTAATTAAACCAAAAGGAGACGACGAAGGGTAAGGCGATACAGGTTCGCAAGAAGCCTCCATCGACTTGCCTTCTTAATGGTCTTCTCGCTATACCGTGCGACGAAAACTTGCAACCCTAGCTTCCCCTATTCACCCTCCTTTCATTTTCCTTTTTCTTTGCCTCGCGAAACGATGCCGTTCTTTTAGCTGTTTAACGTTCGTAGATGCGTGCCGTCCTCCTCCTCCTCCTCCTCCTTCTTGAATTTGTTCTACACTCGGTTGATAAAGTTCACTCAAGTTCGCTAGGACATTTCTTATTCAAATTGTTCCCGATTTGCCGCTACAAACTTGGCGAATTTCTCGCTGGAAGTATACCGGTATAAAAGTCATTGACCCAAGTTAAAAAGGGGTTGTATGAATCTCTTTATCGGTAGGGATCTGCGAGTAAAATGTTGCCCCCGATAACGATACGTTTAAAAAGATTGTTTTTCTCTATCTACTTAGTTATACAGTGTCGTAGAAATATGCACTCGATGATATCTATTACGTTTTTTTAGTGGTGTGTATCGTGTGTGCTTAGAAAAGTACGTGTCTAACTGTATTCCTTGCATGTTACATAATATATTTGGTGATATCTAACAATCTTCTCGCCCATGTATTGGTCAATGTCTTGCCGTGTGATATGTCCGATAATGTACTCCGACAGGTGCATACTTGTCAAAGCCTTGGCTTGTGTCCTCTACAATATGCATTTTCTCCTATCATTCTATCTCTTCTACCTCGTATCTCTTTCCCTCCCGCTTAACATAGAGACGTGGCTCGTAGACTGTTTTCCATAACTCTCTAAAATTCTCTTTTTCCGAGGAAAACTCTATGTCTAGAGTTTTCATTAGATAGCACGTTATTCCGTTACCCTGACGCTTCATCGTTTCATTTTAACATGTAATAACTAAAAACTTACCAACTCAACGTTCTCATGATAGCATGCACTCACGTAACGAAGTATTAAACCCTGAAACCCTGTGTCGAGACGCGTCTATTTAGATTCAAAGGAACGGCGCGCAGTTTTTATCGACAGGCTGACCTGATAATTAATTATCGTTCGATGGATATTACACCGGTTCTCTCCCGCGCCACTCTATTTTCCTCGGCCTATCCGGTTTACAATGCAACAACTGCCGGTACCGGAAATAAATCACGGCGTTTTCGCCCGGCCGTGGCTGGTCATTAGTCATTAGCGTGTCGCTTATTACGATTCTCTCGCAGTTGTACTGCCTGCTAAGGAGTTCAATAAATTATAATTAGATCAGGCGAGACAAGGGGTGGACGGGCTTTATAACGCCTGGATCGTTGGTTGATTCGCAGCTTCCGAGTGCATTACCGACGCCTCTGTACTCTCAACAGATATAAATCACTATCGTAATGTTACACGCTGCCGACTGGCCACCGTGACTGCTCGAGTAAAGGCTTCTTTCTTCGCTCCCCTTCTAACGGCCATCTCCTTTTCTCCAGCTTCAACTGCCACTATCAGATCGGTGGCACCTCGTTACTACTCGACTTCGCTCCGTCCGACGTTCGCTCTTAATTGATTTGAAAATTGCGATCGTCGAGTTTCTCGGAGACGTCGAAAAGTGGCTTCATAACACGCGATCCGACTTTCCCTCGTTTCGTCGCGAGATAAGCTCGCTGACAGAGACTATTGTTCGTTCTTACGATGATTTTTTCATCCCTCTTCCCTTATGTTTGATGCCTGCCAACAGGATTACAGTATTTTAATAAAATCGTGTTCGCCGTTATTGTCTGCCAACAGCCAATTCGAGTGTAAAGATTCTTCTCGATGAACGTGACAAATTATTTTAAATTCCCCGTGGCACGATTTGTCATTCAGTTAATATCTCACGTTCATCTTGGGGCTTACGAAGTTGCGATTTTGGCGAACGATTGGTACATTTGTGAACGATAATTGATCAGGGTATTAGAGGAGGAGGGACTCGCGACTCAGGACAGGCTTAATCGAATGCAGATTAAAGTTCGCATCGCCGAGCGAAATTAGTTTTCACCGCTAACAGCATCATCGGGAACGGGGCTGCGTGACACGTTCATAAAGTTGGAGCAAAAACGAACGAATTTGGCGTGGATCCAGCGGCTTCCATCGGCCTTTTCCATATAAATCATCCCGGTACGTATCCCCTGCGATATCAGCGAGGGATTTGAAATAAAAAAAATTTTTAAAAGAGAAAAGAAAAGAGAAGGGGGGAAGGTCGCACGAACTTGGAACAATGAAAGCGAAGTGTAACGCAATCGAAACCGTGGTGCAGCTGGTTAATCTGCGTCATATATCTGAGGGAATCATCAAAATGACTCGGAGGCCTCCATCCACTATGCATAGACGCGTCTCGATCCGCGGTTATACGAATCTCATTTTCTCCTATAGCCACCATAGCTTCTCGTCTGACCGAGATAAGCGGTGTACTCGTTGAATCCTTAAGGATGCGCCTTGTGAAGCCTTGGCGAACCTTAAACGAGGAAGAAACGGGGTAGATAAGAGGGGCCGGGATCGTTTCGAGCTATCCTAAGGCACGTTCGTCGAAACACGGCCTCGTAATATTAATAGCGAGGGCCGTTCCTCTCTTCGGCCCTTTCCGATATCGTTCCCGGCAATTTTCGTAATCCGCGATACGGAGCTCCTCCAACTCGGTAAATATCAAAGCACTCCCCGGTTTTCTGATAGCCCCTGATCCCAACGTCCGTTTCACGCGAACTTGTCTATCGAAGGTATCGAAACTCCGGGGATTTAGTTCGAATGCTCGTCGTCTCCTAATTCGACGATGGAGGAGATCCTTCGATCCTTGTTACTGGATTAGAATATTGGTTTGAATTGATTTAGATCACTGGCATTGGCGATAATCTGTTTGTTTCCTTCATTTCATGAATGAAGTTTGGATGTTTTAAGGACATTTTTTATTTTTCTACGCTTTTTCGTTTCCCTTCATAAAGTTTCACATGTCGAATACTTTTTGTCTACTAAGGATCAATGTGTGTAAGAAGTATTACGTTGACGCAACATTTTATTTGCACTATTATTTTCTTCCAATTTACATTATTGCTACAATGTAAGACAATTATTCTAATCGAATATGGTTTAAACTTATGTACTTGCTTCTAAATTATACTTATCTAAATTTTATATAACAGTAGTTAGCGTTATTCTCGTCTCACCGATGTTATCTTGCATTATGCAAGATATTTTACACGCAAAATCAATCAGGCTCGTAAATAAAATTAAATAAAATTATATTAAATTATTGAATTTTATTTTATTATCATTTATTAGCATTGTGACCATGAAAAGAAATTTACGAAATTTGTTTAATATTTCTTTCCATAAGGATTTTTGAAGTGTTAAAATAAACTATCTTTTTATTCGTGGAAATTTTCCCGGTGTTCGAAAACAACACAATCTGTTATATGCATTATTAAACAAAATCTCTTCTACGTATTACATATTTCACTATTTGTCCCTTAATAATGAATAATGTTTCCACGTTCAAATGCACTCGAATCCAGGTGAATTCAACCGAATTTCGCGTAGAACAGAAAAAGAGAGATCACCAGTTTTCTGGTTTTCAGATTCCACCGAGTGCATCGGGCGCAGTGGTGGATAGGACCACGCGAACGATCCATCATTCCGCGTCAACGGTGCGCCATGGTACACGGGCCGGCATAATTTGTTCGCTCGATTAGATATTGAAAAGCTGTAAACCCGGTCGGTCTGGTCTATCAAGTGCGAGCGAGAGATCCTTAAACGTGGATTGTCCGAATAGAGGGAGACGCGCTACGTCTGTTCTGTCGTTTCGTCTCGATCGCGATAACGAAGATTGGATCTCCTGAAGTGTTCATAAAATAATCAACCTTGACGAGATAACGCCAGATTGAAAGGGAGAAAGTCACCTCGATTTCCACTGAACGCTCGTCGAATTCCTCTTCGATCGTGTCATTCATTCTTCCATAATATTTTTCCTTATTCTGCTCCAAATTTTAATACAAATTTTGAGTAAACTTAGCTGAGTTTTGCGTCTAATTCACGCAAAACGTTTTTAACAAGAGATTTCTATCAGGAGATTGGGACGTGTGTGTGATTTATCTGTAAGTTTTATGTTTATAAACTATGTAAAACCAAGGTTTTGGTTTTTTTATGTCATCGGACTGAGATCAATAAATACAATATTAAATACAACATTAGGAGATTGTATAGATTTAACCTTTGGTTCTTAATCGATCATGTTCTTCTCGTAACTCCTACATCTAGTTTTTACGAATTCTTGCATCGTTATCTCGCATGAATGCGAAATTACGATCGATTGATCGTTTTCTTCAGAACATAAATTAATCATCGCATCTTATACGAAACTATGAAGTGTCTCAATATTAGAACGAGGGTATTAGAACGTTATGGACGAGGGTATATCGTATATACAGAATATTCCAGATCTTAATCGACAAACATTGCCGGCATGTTTGGATAGACATTTTCAGCGAAAAATATTGTATATGCCATAGGTAGGTTCGTCTTCGTTTCCGAGATATGGAAGTAGTATAAATCGGAGATAATCAGATGCATTCTTCTACTTAACTTTTAACGATAATCAGTTATTTCAAACTATTTTTTACACTGAGCTATACTAATTTAGACTGGTATAAATTGTTCAAAATGGTCAATCGATACCAAACATAAACATCAGAAAATATACAGCTCGTCCCAACGAGTACGGAATTATACAGGGTGCTTGGTAACTGGTGGTACAAGCGGAAAGGGGGTGATTCTACGCGAAAAAAGAAGTCGAAAATATAGAATAAAAATTTTTCGTTTGAGGCTTTGTTTTCGAGAAAATCGACTTTGAACTTTCGCTCAGTACGCGTGCACTTTATCACGTCTCGTTATAACGGATCTCATTATAGATCGTTGTCTCGATGGAAAAATTAAAAAAAAAAGAGTAAAAAAAATTTTTATTCTATATTTTCGACTTCTTTTTTCCCGTAGAATCACCCCCTTTCCGCTTGTACCACCAGTTACCTACCACCCTGTATATGTATAACGAGAACGGAATGGTGTATACGTATAACATATTTTTCTCAAAATGAGCTTCAAAACTTGTTGGTAAAGTTTGTCGGTTGAGATGTGGAACATCGATTAGTTCCACAGTCGATACAATGGTTGATATGATTTGACATTTGGAATTAAAAGAATCTATTTGACGAAAAATTCAGGGGTTCGAAGAATGTACAGTCATTAGGACGATACAATGATCAGATTCGGCAGATTACGTAGAACATAGTAACTCAGGGGAAGATAAGATAGGGATAATATTTAGAAAGATGTTTATCTCTCGGTCGATTTACCACGCTTTTATGTAAGACCGTTCGATCGTTTCGTGGTGAATCGATCTCGATTTGATGTTACTTCCACGCGGTGGAGCACGAGTGCATCGCACCGTAACTGCGAGCAGAGAGCCGCGGCGCAAAAAGTTGGGTGGGCCTCCATTGTTACGCAGGCTGGTCGTTTCGCCGGTCGATGTCTCTTCGATCCATCCAATTAAATGTCCGTCGAAGCTGAAGGGGGAAACAGAGTTAGGAGAAAGGGAGAAAAGCGATCCAGCAGAAACATCCAAATACGTAGAACTTTGCTTCGAGAAAATATTGATAGAACATATGGTGACGCCAAAGTTTACACGTTCTGGAGTTGAAACGGCAATTCGAAACGTATAGCGGAAAATAAGGAACTCGGCAATAATTTGAAGGGAGAATTTTAGAAAAGCAAAACTTTCTAGCTTTCGCGTAAGGTGTCACGGGGCAACTTTATATTTTAGTCCACAAATAACTTTAACAACCAGAGATTCAAGATGTTTCGATAAGACACGTGCAACTCTTAGTGTCACCATTTAACGATCCACGATTTATAGTTATGCTGTATCGCTTCCATCGAATTACCTTCGAACGTCGCCAAGGCATATTCTACCAACTATTCCAAAAGGTTCTCGAGGCGACTTCGATAAATCCCGAAACGTGTTTCGTTAAATCTGACGTCTGAAATAAGATACGAAAAGCACGAGGAAGAGACGCAAAGCGGATCTGCAGCGAAGAAGCTTGGAATTCGAACGGACGCGAGATGAAGGAATTCATCAGTCGGAGAAGATGTCCGTGGCATTTGATCTGGTCCATCGTTGTCCACGCGTTTCTCGTTGCCTCCGCTCTTTGTGTCCCCGTTCTGGTCGCGCGTTTGTCCAGAATTCTACCGGTTACGAGCAAAAACCGATGAGCTCTTGCCGGCACTTGGCGGTCGCCGCGGTCCTGGAATAACGCTGCGGTTTATCAGGAAAGCGGCGGCGTCGTGAACGCATCCTGTGTCGGATGGTCGCCGTTTAAAAAGCAAGCCGGCCTGATTCAACACGGTTGACACGTGTTACTCCCGGAGAACCAGGCCAGGGCTGCCGTGAGTTATAAAGTGTCGAGTTCCGTGCGTCGTCGTTGGAACGCTCCGGATAGATCAATTTGCCCCTTGGCGCTGATACAGCGTGAATTTTTGTTGGATATAATTGGACGGCCGACAGATGGTGTCTGGGTTAGACTGTCGTGGAACGGTCGATTCGATGGAAGAAGCTTGCGGACGTCTTACAAGTTGTCCAGCCGAGGATTATCTAATCAATTACGTCTAGAATAGGTGGAGAGGATAAAAACGAGCGCAGGAAGAAACGTATGAGGATTCCACGGGTAATTTGTTCCTTCCTAGAGGTTTCATTCTTCGTCGACTCGTGTTCCCGAGACTCGATTGGCCTCGTTTATGTTCGAGTCGAAGAGGAAACGCAACCGGGATCAACGAGTTTACCGGAGTAAACGCGGTACGACGCAACAACGAGAGGATTCGTGGGGACCAGAGATAGGCCTTGGACGGGCTTACGGGCCCATCCGTCACCCGCTGACACCGGACCCGATGCGTTTTTGTCTCCCTCTCGGGCCCTTCTGGCCGACTTCTGATCCGCCGCCCCGCATCCTGCCAACGAAACCGCCAGAAAAAATTCGTACTCGTTCAGGACGTCAGCGTCACCGCGATCTCCCAGGGATCGTCGGTCTCTGCCCCTGAAACGCGATCCTACCTCTTTCGTTTTTGTTTTTGGGAAAAAGCTTCTACGGGACAAGTCCTTCGTTTACATTTTCGTTATGTGGTACAGTTGCTGTAATCATTATAGCAGCTTCAAGATTTTTATCATATGATATGACCAGTAACTTTAGTCCACTTGTATGGTAAAAGATTTTGAAAGGAAGAATTTTATTTCGAAAAGAGGAAGGTGATAAATTTGCAAAGCAGCCTTCTATAATAAAGCTCCCTTCTATAAAACCATTATCCCAGAAAAGTATTTATTTAAGAAACAACAAAGCATCATTCTCGAGAATATAACCTTCCTTTCACAACTGTCTTATAAAATTCCACCAATTTTCGTATCTGCTTTCCATCAGACACCATCTGTTCGAATCGTATCTTTGGGAAAATTCAAGAAGGGGAGCTGAAGATCCTCCTGGCCGTCGCAATAATTGCCAAAAATCTTCGAAGAATTCGATGCTTTCCTCCAGGTTGGAAAACAATCTTTACCACTACCCCTTTGGAATAGCGAAAAGTAAATGAAATTTAAAGGATGCAGAGGGTCTGTGATCGAACTTTATTTCACGCTGGCTGACACAAAGTGGCCGCGTCATCGTTCGCGCGGACGGCAAAGGCGCGTCGTTCGCTCGATAATAGGAACCGCCTGCGAAAAGGATTCAGCGCGCCGCACCGCGCAAATGGGACGTCCCTGTTCCACGACTTATCGGTTGATAAGCGTCGCGACAAAAACGAGAGAGAGAAAGAGGCGAACGGCCGCTAATCCAGTTTTCTGCGAGCCTTGATTGCGCGACGCCGCCCACCCTGCACGTCCAACTCCAGCGTATCGCCGATCTCGAAAGCCTGCCCTAATTAAAATACTCGCTTGCCAGAGGATGCGCTCTCGCCGAATCCCCTTTATCCGAATATTTCCTCTGCACGTTCCTCTTTTCGATTTTGTTATTTCGATTATCGTCGATGTGAAGGTTTTATGAGTTCCTGGTACAGGATTTTTATATCGGCCGGGTAAGGTGAGAAGGCACGCGGGGGTGTATTACTTCAGAAATTGCTGTGTACGGTCGGACTATCCAGGCTAAATTAGAGATCAGAGTTTTATGTCAGTGGTTTAACCTTTTGCACTGCACTGGTGTCGTTACAGAGGTATTGATAAAGCGAAAATTGTTTCTTAAATGAGAGGAGGAAACTTAACGTAAAAATAAACATTTTCAAATATTTTCTTTCTAAGATAGAATTCTTGGAAGTAAAAAAGATACCATAGGATGTGTTACTTAAGAAATTGCTGTATGTGCTGGGATTTAAGGCTAAATCAGAGATTAGAGTTCTATGTCGGAAGACAGCGGTTTAAACCTTCGTGCTTCTCTGGCGTTACTTGTATTGTCCCCATTGATAAAGACTGGAAAAGGGATGAAGAATATTGTAGGAATAAATTTACAAACCTATAATCCGTGTCTTTTCGAAACAAAACCTTGGAAATGAAAAATCACGCGAAGATGTGGTATTTTTAAAAAATTGCTTAGAATTCTACTATATCAATAGTCAGAGGTTTAATCCTTTATAGTTCACCGGCGTTTCTTGCATTGTTTTCACCGATAAAGGGTAGAAAGGGGGAAGAAGATACTGTAGAAATTTATAACCTTTTTCTTTTCGAAACAAAACTGGAAATAAAAGGGATACCGAGCAATATGAGATTTAAAAAATTAATGCCTGCAATGGAATTATTGAATTTCAATTAGAAACCGATGGATTTATCGCGTGCAATTTTTTGCGCCCGTTCTCTCAGCCAATTTTCTCAGTAACCTCGCTTTTTTACGGACGATCGTGCGTTACCCGGTAATATGTAAAAAGCCCGAGGCAAACGAATAAGCAAATGAATGTTAAATATTTGAGATAGAACGATCGATCATGATGTTAATCGTTGGCGATAGGCAAATGACCGGTTTTTTTGCAGCAACGTACGAGCAGGTAATAGCTATCACTCGCTGCAGCTAATTATCGGGCGATTAAAATGCTTTACATGTACTTCAGTATTTTTTCCTTTCTTTTATCCTTTTTAATTTCTCACGTACGGACCGGAAAAGGGCAAAGTAATTTTCACGTGCAATTTCGAAGTCATCGTTAACAGTGACGGATAAAAATAAAAATAAAACGTACACGGTGAAAATGAAAGATCGCGGACAGAGTAATCGTCGTCGATTAAACTAATCGCTTTACACGTTTTTCGTGGCCAAGCGATAACGAGCAATCGCTGCCAGGCAGGCTGTCTAATCGAAGGCGTGACTAATTAACGTGTTTAGACACACGAGGAGACTTTGTCACCGTGATTATCTCTATATTTATCCGGGAGAGGACCGCTAACGAGGCCGATGATCAAGAAATTCTTGCACGACTCGATGCAAATCGAAACTCGCTCTTTAACCAACGCGATTTCACGCCACGATTATTGTTGATTACGCGTTTCATCCGGCACGGTCGGTTACTTGCCGCGACTAATTATCTCTTTCGATTATATTAGCCCCAGTCCCGATTACGTCGGGGATATCCCAAGTATTGTTACGATCGTGTTATCGCCATGGAACGCGGACAATTTCCCCCTGGAAAATTCTCCACAGTATTCGTATCGCTGCACCACCGATCCCAGCAATTTTCGATTCAATTAGGTTAATACTCTACGGCTCTTTTATCGGAACGCTCACCACATTCTACCTATTAATTTTCGCTCTGTTCATTGTCGAAATTCGCCAGGACAGGAATGAGGTTATCGTCTGGTGGAAACGGTGATATTATTCTTGTAATTCTCGTGGTAATTTAGGCCGCGTTGGCTTAGTATTCTACGAAAGCAATGCGGGGACATCATCTTCCATTGGATCCTATTAAAATACCCGCGACAGTCGCATTCCAGCACTTCTAGCTGGTCGAGTAATTTCGAGAACGGATGTTGGAAGGGAGAGTGGGTTTTGATCGTTGAAACATGATGAAAATGACACGATAGACCAACGGTGAAATTACGGTACTCGTCGATGCGAGCCGTGTAAATTATTATTGACCCAGAATCTCTCGCGCTTCTTCGCTCGTAGAAAACATCATCGCGAGGTGCTCGCGCCATCAGTCGGAATTATCTCTCGCAGCTATATAACTTTGATATATGCGCTCTGTGTACGTGTGTTCGACTCATTACGGTAAGTCACGACCGGCTTGACTCCCTTAATCGAAGGTTAAATCGTGCCGCATGGCTCGCCACGATGTCTGTATTTTATTAACGCGCGGCCGTGAACGGGCTACGAAGAAAAATTTAGTTTTCAGTTCGAGAGTTTTGATTCATCTCGTTTTTTTGATCTCCGATTATTGCCAATGGTTTACATCGTGCGTATGTTGAACAACATTTGAGGATTCCTGGGATAAAATCTTTGGATTAGATTAGATCAGATTAGAATGCTTCTGAGTGATATTGGGTGCTCTGAGTTGAACTGTTTTTTCTGTTAAGGTACCCATTGATATCTGGTCATCGTTTCATAATGTTTTCCACCGAAGCTCCAGTGCCAATAGAACTTTTCTACCAGAACACAGTTTACACACTCGAGCCTCAAGTTTGAGTCATAAAAGTTTCAAGAGTCTCGTCTGCACAACTTGTCGTACAACTTCGTACTTCAGTACGCAAAGCACAGAGTGTTCAGAATTCAGTTTGCTAAAAATTATTCATCTACCATCCACAATTAGTTTCAAACAAAATCTAATTAACATCGACCCAACATCTATAGGTATACCTTCTGTACCAGCGTATCTTCCCGGACATTTCCTCTAAAAGAACTGCAGATCACTAGAAAAGAAATTTACCTCAAAACATTTCTCAGAGATCGGTAACGAACCGATGGAGTACGATAAGGCCCATTTTCGAGGATCGGTAAGAAGGACTCTTCTTCGAAGTAAATCTTCGCGTTCCCTCGCTAGATCGTGCTGCAGGTACACGGGCCCCGCAGGTTCACTTATCGTTACCTACTTTATCGACGCGGAGTTAGCTGGAAGATGGTGTAGAATGGGCCAGCCGGGCCCCCTCGAGGGAATCGAGGCTCGATCTCAACGAAACCGGTTTTGCGCGGGGCGTGCACGGCAGATCTCTCGGTGGAGATTTGAATTTCACCGCAAAGAGCGGATCCTCTTCCTCTTTCTCGCCGCCTTCGCCTTTCTCCTCTCCGCTCGGCGAGGAGAAAAGGCTCGGGGCCTGGAATGAACGAAGGGTAGCCCAATGTTTCCTCGAGAGGTTCAGCCGTGTGTTTTCGCTCGCCGCCGCGTTTATACGCGCCTTCGAACGATTACACGCTCCTCCGGCGTGGATTTTTGACGGGCCCGCCTCGAAGACTCTATCTGACGAGAAGAATATTTTGCTCATTCCTTGTTATTCCCTTCACTGTGCTGTTCGACGAGTCACATCCAGTCAAGAGTGGAATCTATCGATGGATTTTGAGAACAGAGGGTTACGTATGTATATATAGAAGATGCTGGATGGAGAGGAGTGGATATTTGGTGTGATTCAAGCTCTCAAAGACAAGCTGCCCCGGGATTCTTTCGCTGGCCGAGTGTAAACGACACGCTCTTAAAATCTCACGCACGACAGGTGCTCCGGTGGCCACGCTGGGAGGGCCGACGCGTCCTCGAAATTCGGGCTCTCACACTTTTCGAGCATGCGCTCGTTAATCAGCCGTAAGGCCCTGCAAGTAACCTCCTTGCGGATGGTCCTTCATCGAGAACCTACTTAGTCTTTTAATGATGTACTTTCCAACAAACGATCAATCGAAGGTTCAATATAAAGCTTCTTGGAAATCTTGTCATATATTAAGTATACATTGTATCTTTTTTTACGTACGTATATTAGAGACATTTATACAGTATCGTAGTGAAAGAGAGTAATTAGGATAACGAATCAGGTTAACATAGTTTGTAAATTTCACTTTTAGAACGTTATTTGTTCCATTAACAAACATGCTTGTCATATGGGAGAATTTATCAACACTGTAAATGGTAAAAATGTCGTTAACGATATTAGTTCAATTATGCAAAAGGATCCCCTAATGATAGCTCTACTTTGAAGATACAAGCTGATCATTTTTTACTTTTGTATCGTTCTGTGCTGTCTAAATCTGGCAAGTTCGTGGCTGGAAATCGCCACTGTCTGTAATCCGAAGGAGTTCCACGGATACCCTGGCACCCTCGACACGAAGACTCCGTACCGAATCTCAGCGCGGCACAGCAACGAGCCGAGTTTAATCTCTGCATAATCGTGCTCTCGAGGAGGTCGGCCAGGTAGAGGGGAGGTAGAGCTGGGTCCGGTAGTGGTCGTCGGCCCCTGGTGAGAGACTCTACCTCTCTTCTTCTTTGCGGCGGCTTCCCCACGGTGTCTACTCTCGTGGAGGGTCGTAGGAGGCCCACGGAGTGGGACGCCGAGTGGTTGATCCTGTGGAAAGGGAGTCGAGGGGAAAAGGGCACCCGAGGCGGCTAAGACTAGAACTAGCGACGCGTTGTTGCCTCTCGAGCCGGCTAATCGCACGAATTTTCGAACTAAGCTCCAGTCGACAATGTTAATCATACTTCGCTCGTATTAGGATTCTCGAAACCTACCAGGATTTTTCAAACCATTGGCCTAATTCCGATCACCAAGTAAATGATTTTTAGATCCGTAGATGTTCGTACATTTGTCAAAATTTAGCGTCTTCAATGATTCGAATAACCACCATTCGATTCATTTCCAACTGCTATTACCATACTACTATTTCATTACTATTATATTATAATCCCATACTAACAAAGCTTTAGTATTTTCAATAATTCAAGAGACTCGTTACGATAATGGTAACATTTTCGAAATTTCGAAAAATTTAAACCGCCACGTAACTTAGATCGTAAGCTTAGACCCACAAATAGTGAAAACTCTCTAATAAATTTTATTATTATTCCAAATGATCAGAAATACCTTTATAATATTTGAAAGATGATGCCAAGTGGAGTAAACGCTTTATTGTTTACAGCATAGAGCGAGCGCCGGCCATGCTGGATTCCTCTCGCTGCTGTAGATCAAAATTATAAGGCGGAACACGCTTCGGGACGTCCGTTCAGGATCCTCACGAGATACCACGCTCGGCTATCCTCTCCTCCCTCTTCGTTCTCGTGTTTTTCGCGCTCTTCTCGATCTCTTGTGGTTCGCCTTGCCTCTGCCGGCCCGTCAACGAAACGAGAGCGGCATCGATCCTGTTTCAGCTCGCATCCGGTGCCTCTGCTACGCGCCAGGCTGCTTAATATCGCGAGTTTCGAGAAACCATTCATTCGGCGGACGGGTCAGGTGACGAGTATCGCGTGTCACCGCGCCAAGTTGTAGTTACTTTGCCCGCGAACCATCGAACAAGAGGGTTACCGCGGCTTCGCTACACTTTTTGCCACATGGTTCGATATGTCGAAGCGATGAAAGGGTAACAGGTGCTCCAGTAACATCGTAATGCTCGCTGTACACGAAACCCTTGGTTTAATACGATATTTAATTATAGCTGTTTCTGACATAGAGCTTCTTGCGGCTCTAGAAATATTTCTTCTAATTAATCTGTCTCTATTCGTTGAGTTTTCATATGTAGAACCATCCGTTGCTCAATTTTAAGGTAAATGGCGCTAAGAGGGAGTTGTTGGAAAGTGATTGTCGATATTTATTCTAATGACAGTAATTCATACTTCAAGGATACGTATGGATTTCTAGATTGATGCTAGGATATTGTGTAAGACGGTGACTGTATCTCAAGTTTTAGTAATATTTTTTGTTGCACAATTCCAACGGTATTAGACTTTTGGTTCTAATGGTAGTAAGTAGATAGGTGTTAAACCCAAGTATATGCGCTTGATACAATCATTCATTGTTATTAATAAGTGATATATTTAGACTTTGTTATTCTGAAAGCGTTCTTACTATCTTGAGAGGCAATCCGTAATTGTTTCAAGCAATTCACTTTGGAAGTGGCTCGACGTAAATGGTATCGTTTCTTGCCCCATTGTCTGCCGCTAAAAGGCAGTTATGAAACATTCGGAAAGTAGGATATTTTGTACTCGTCGAAAGGTTTTTACAGCCAGGTACCGTGCCGTAATGCCCCTTGCCCATTAAGTTAACCGCACTCACCGTCTCGAAGAAGCATAAATCACAAGAGCAAAGGCCTTCCCTGAGTAGATACGGGTAACGACCAATTAACAATGAGCCTCTGTTCGACTTGGGTAGCAATTATCTCCTAGACATCGATGAGTTTTCGTCGAAAACGTACCGCTCGATATCTACACGAGCGACGCAATTCAGAGAAACTATACGAATCCGCCGTGGAAACGTTGATAACCAATGGCTGAGTGTCTTTCATGACGCAACTAACCACGAGGCAAAAAAACGAAACGTTCTAAACAGAACATTCACCTTTTTTCCACTAATTAACGAAGGTATATATGTTCTTGTGTATTGGTTAATTGGCTACGATCAATTACACATTGACCAATTAGTGTTTCGGACGAGGCTGGCTATAGCCGGCATAGAAGGAAAGGAATATTATTTGGTTTTCGAAGCTTTCGAGAGCACTGAATCCCGGTGAAATTCATAGGGGAAATCGGTGTCGACCGGTGTACTAGGTTCGATATAGGAAACAAGTGTCCATCCGGTGTGCGCAATTCAAATCAGATCATGAAAGCCCGGATGATGAATTTCGAAGTGCAAGGCTGGTCTGTATCGTTCGTACCAGATGCTGTTTCCGCTATCGAACACGCGGTCTCGTCAAAAATATACCAAAAATCCGTGACTTGTTTTCACTCTGCAAAAACAGAGCTGAATCCCGGTTCTGCCGTTTCATGTCACTTTCATTTTAAAATCAACTAACGATACGAAACAAATTCATCGTAAAATGAATTCCTCGTTCTGTAATAGAGAAGAGCAGTTTAAGAATCTCATATCCAATCCCATTATCGTCGTCTTCTGTTAAAAGAAAAAAAATAAACAGAGAGGAAAGAATTCCATCAGCTGCATTCCAGCATCGTTCCACCAGTTCCTCTGGCGTATTTGTAAACAACAGTTCATCGAACGAGTGAGAAGCCGGCGCGGCGTCGTATTCGTTGCTCGAGCGAAATAGTTTCTCGCGAGCGGATCCGCGGCGAGCCGAGGAGGTCGAGGGAGATGCCTACTCTTGAGTCTAGGGCCCCAGCCATTTTTCCATGCAGCATCCACGAGCAACGGTCCAGTCGGGGGATCAGTGCCCCCACCTCGACCGCCTGTTGCTCGACCAGACATCCTGGACCCCGGCACGCTCATGTGGTGCCTTCCACCTAACTGGCGTTCCGAGCGGCCAGGTGAGGCCGCCACGAAGTTATCTTGAACACACCTTAGAAGAGATAGGGCCCAGCCACGGAGGTGGGTTCCAGGCAACAATGACGCCCAGTTGAACTCGGCGAGTCGCCACACTCTTCGTGCTCCTGCAAACGCGGCCCCGTGTCGTGTCACTCTGTTGTTTGTCGAAACTTGGATGATTACGAAACGCGGAGACAGGTGTATCGTACACGCTGAAGCTATCGAATCACCGCGTACCCGTACTCAGAGACGATCCTGGAAGAGACGCGTGTGCACGTAAAGAGAAAAGCGGTAGGCTCCAGGAGAGAGGAAAAGGAATAACGACGCTTTTCGGTCAGCGAGTGTGTTTCTCGAAATTTCTCGTGGAAAACTTTCCCTTAATATACGCGTGCGTTTTCTGGTTCGACAGCAAATACGCTTCGGTTACTCCGGTTACGTGGTTTTCAGTAAGGTTTCTCTAGTTCGTTCTTGTGATCTATATAGGTGAATTTTTCGTTTCGTGCGCGATATCCCGTGTCGACTGCAGTGAACAGTAATACCTGGAGGAGGTGCGATGTGATCTGCCCGGTTTTCAGTGTTTTCTTCTCTTTTCTATTTTTTTTTCTCGTGACAGCCGGAGAAAGAGGTGCGAGAAAACGGAAGGAAGATGTGCGAGTGCGGTGATGAGTGTGCCGAGGACACGATGAACAGGCAGCTGGTGAGATGTACGGATGATCTGTGAAATCCGACTCATCCCCATTCTGGATCGAAGCTGGTGGTACGAGGCGAAAGAGAAGTTAAAAAGGAAAAGGGGAAAAAGAATAAGCTGCGACAGAGTTAAAGTCAGCCGAAGAAAATTCTGGCCGATAACGAGCCTCGACCGCCTGAGATGGCCACCCTGGGCCTCTCCAAGGTCTTCATACTGGACAAGTACTTCACGGAGCTGCAGAAGTTCTGGGAGACCGAGAAGAAATTGCAAGGTACGCCACTGGCTATCGCTCTTGATCGTCCTTTTCGCGTTGAGCGCGCCGAGTCTCGTTTTCATGGACGATTTAAATGCAGCAGGCACCAAGCAGCAATAAGTATCATCGTGGTTTTGTTTCCTTCTCCGCTTGCTGTTACGAATTTCGAATGGCAGGAACGACTGAAACGATCCAAAAGTCCGATTAAGCTACACAAAAGGGAATAGGCAGTACAATAAAGCTGCGTTTATTAAAAGCGTATTTTTAATGGCCCTTCACGTGGTTAGAATGGATTTTTCTTTTTCCGTGTTTCATTTCTGACTCTCTCGTGTCCTTTTTTATGCCACCGTCAAAGCCCTTTCCGTCTTTGTTCCCCGCTCAACGTCATTCAACGTTAAAATCGTAACCAAGTTACAAGTGGCTACCCTTTTTACGACGGTTGGCTATCGTATTTTCAAATTGACAGAGTTTTTAACGACCCAGCACAGGTGAAATAGGTAAGGGGCGCCCCACGACGAACACTACGCTCCTGTTCACCTGAAAACGAAGAGCCGCGCGGCTAGTCGTTGGAGAAGTTACCTGCGTTTTACAGTTAAAACAGACCTCGCGGTTTCTCCACGTTGATTGCCTCCGCTGCATACTTGCCACCGACCGGACAGGTTCCTTTACCAGGAAAACACGGAGGATTTTCCTATTACGAGGCTTCACGGCTCTGTCATTCATACCTTTGAATCCGTGTTTGCTTTATTAACTCGTTTGCTCGAGAATGGCCATTAGAAGATTCATTAGGGGTTTACCGAGGAAACGTGCTTTTTTCCACACGACTCGTACACCAAGTTTAAACACTTACAGTTTACTTTGAGGATCGTTTTAGACTTCCCTCTCAATAATGTTTTAATAATCTCGTTGCTCTTTTATTCGTACAGCTCGTGGTTACCTCTTGAATAGAGTTTGAATACAGGTACAGTTACATAGAGAACTTACAACGGTTCAAGCGTAAAGACATAGCATGTTTTTCTGTAGGATACTCTATTATTCTAGAATTTATACTATGTGTGTAATTCGCGCCACGCAATTTCCTCGATGCGACAGAGATTAAAATTTCTGAGTATTACCTCACTTTACCCGCTTATACGCTTTCTACGTTCCGCAGCATTTCGCGCCCCTTTTTTCCTCCGTTACTTTCCTTTTTCTTTCCACCTCCACGCTCGCCTGTTTATATATAACTGTATACGTTTCCAGGTTGGTCTCGTACATTTCTGCAGTCCGTGCAGTTAACGAAATTTATTATCTCATCACGGTTTATTTCCCTTCCTCCTCGTGATAGCAATCGTAATTCTTACTTTATGCATTAATCCCCCCCGGGGGCATATTGTTTCCTCTCATAAACCACGCACTGAAACATTAAATGCTTTATCATCGTTTCACCCATCATTTCTTATGCTATTCGTTAAACGAGCAAGAGAAGAAAATAGTGGGAGGCGGAGGAGGAAGAAGAAGAGGAAGGAAGAAAAGGAGGAATAAGAGAAACGAGACTCTGTGAATCATCAACGGTGGACTCTTTCACCGTGTTCCTTGCACAACTTGCCCTCGTCAAGATTTCTTTTCTTCTCTTTACCCGAAATACCCTCTGCTCGACTCTCTACTCTCGGCCCCCTTCGCTCTCACGCCCACGCATCTCCTGTCGCGCGTCTTGTTTACGTCCAGAAGGCGAAAAACCTTTTTTTCTGCATCGTGAGAACTCAAAGGCGCCAGACTCTGATACCGATTTCCGTTATTAGGTAACTTCGACCAGTGATTGGCCAATCGAGCCTCGCTGGGTTACCTTCGAACACGTGCACGGTACAGAACGATGAAATTTATGGCCGTTGCCGTAGACTGTGGCATTCACCGTTCGGCGATGCTGACGGCCTGAGATCGTGTCGCTGATTGTCATCGGCGCGTCCTTAATTTCCTCTAACGAGACTGCAGGTGTCTTCGATTTCTTTAGAACGGGCAATGAAATATTTTTTAATTTATATGTTTATAACTTACAATCTTTATAACTTACAACTAGCTAAGAAGAATGATTGGTAGAGTTAGTTGGAACGTTTAGGGATATTTGCAAGTACTCGATGACAGAGGAAAGTATAGTCGAGGTGTTCGTGGAAGTGAGTAACATCGACTAGGTTTTCAGAGGAGACTGATACGGTCACAGGGAATGGGCCGTCGATTGCACGATCGCAATTACGTGGATAAAAGCGTCTGGATCTTGAATAGAAGTGAGATAGAATGAGGACAGGAAACGGTCACGCGGCCTCCGGCTTCGTAATTATATTTCTTGCAGGAAAGCACGCATAATTGTCCTCGGGACGTGAGAGATCCCCAGAGATATCGTTACATTGTACCACGTTATTCAGGAATTATCTTGCGGAGTAATTAGTATCTAGTTTTTGTTGCGTCATTAAAAAGCCTGTCGATTCCTCGATTTTTTTTTCTCCACGGTCATTAAATGTTGTTCGATCGCTTTTAAAGAACTTATCAGTTCAGATAACGACGATTCGAAACTTCTGTTCCTATCATAGTACGATACATTTTTACGTATCTTTCGGAATACGTTAAGATAGTTGGAATTCTTCAAAGCCTTTTTCTACGAAATTTTTTGCTAGAACTGGTTCTAATGGCTAGCGCGGAACGTATTCCGAGGGCCTCTGGTTGAACCGCGTAGCCTTGAGGGTCGTTAACGATCGCTTTCGGCAACCGGTCGACCGCTCGCGTTCTCGTGACCTTAAGCCACAGATCCCTCCGGGTGAACGACGTTCTCCATATTGGTCCATCTTATCCTCCATTCGTTTTCTCTCCCCTCGAATCGATAGTAATATGAGAAAAATGTAACGAATAACAAAAAAGAAGTGAACGTTATATCCGTCGCAAAAACTCGACTGTACAGTTACCACAAAATAGATACCAAAACCACCGTGTGCCCTATCAATCTCATTCCCATTCTATCAAAATCTATAGCAGCCGCTATCCCATACGACATTTCACAATATCATGATCTTCTATTTCAACTTGATCAAATTGCGGAGGTGTCTAGGCATTAAACCTCTTGTACGTTTATCTTTTACTTTATTCGTATAAATTCCAAAAGATACGATGATTAGATCAAATAAATACAGTGGAAGGCATTCGATTTACACTGAATGTTATCTAGTGACCAGCAGAGTCACGTTATTTTTCTCTGGCATTCTAAAATATCTAAAATATATAGATAAATCTAAAAATAAAAAACGTTATCTTATTCCGAGCCTAATAAATTTCTTCTCAAGGAGGTTGACCAAACATTATCTACCTCTGAAGCAGTCCTACCAACCCAGAGAACCACTTGGAATCTCCACACTCGTTCATATCGAAAAACACAAGGTTCAGTGAGCAAGGGTCGATCTGTTTATGTTCAACGAAGGACATTATATTCGAAAGGAAGATTCTCCATGTCCTGGTGGACTCCCTTGACCTATCTTCGAAAGTTGTCGGGACGAAGTTCATGGCGGAGGGGACTACTCCTGGCCTGGACTCCTGGCAATCCTCTCTCGCTCGGATTTATGCGGGGCAACGGCCTAAGCGAGTGTACATCCACTGCAACTGTCCAGTCCCCGCTGGCTGGTGTATACCACGTGCGCACACCGACGCGACCAGGTAAACACGAGCGCGCATTGTGCCTAGTATTATGCTAGCAACCAACTCGAGATCCGTTGAATGTCTCAGACGGATGTTTTCGAAGTTGGTACTTCGTCTGAGGAAGTTTAGAAATCGCCAGATGTAATTAGAATAATTCAAAAAAGTTTGGGGCACGGAAATTAGTTTCTTAGATGAAAGGTTGGTTTAAGCGTGAATCAGAAAATATGAAGGGGGAGATATGTAGAAAGTTTGGAATCGGTGTTACGATGTTTGCGAAAGTTTGCAAGTTATCAGGTATAATTAGAATTGAGATCTTGAAATATTTGATAAGGTTTTGGTAGAAATTGGCTTCTTGAGTTCATTCGATTTTCGAAACTTCCAAGTATATTGGATGTTTGAGAAAGTTTGAAAGTTATCAGCCGCAATCAGAATTGGACCTCGAAACACTAGAGACGATATTGGGGATCTATTTCCTAAGCGAAAGTTTGATCTCAGTGCCAGTCAGAAAATTCCAGAAAGAATATCCGATATGCAAAGTTCCGGCTCGTATTTATATTGCCGCATTCGGGGGAACTCTGGAGATTTTGGAGGCCTGGGGAGCAGGTTTCCAGTCAAATCTCTGGTCTACGCGCGCATCGGAAGATCGTAGAAGTTGGTTTGCACAGATGAACATCTAGGATTTACGTGATCCTGAGTTATAGAAGTTGATTAGCGAGCATAAATAGCGGTACATTAAGGTCAATTTAGCCAGTGGATTTGGTCAAGATTGCACGAAGCGTATGCGCATAAATTGCCGGGCATTAGAGGAAGCTAGGTCACCATCTGGGCTACCTTCTAACTCTTTTTTGGAACCGTTCCCAGGATGTTAACGTTACGGTGAACGCGGGTTTAAACAGTGAATTTCAAATTGCTGCTGGAATAAAAGTAACGGCGAGTTTCAAATTCAGGACGGTGTCTCTGTTTTTATTCAATTTTAACTATGCTCAGGAGGCTGAGGCATACTCGAGGAACACACGATCGAACTACTTGAAAGCTCGCTAAGCGAGAGAATCGTGTGGCTATCATTGATAGTCTGGCGAACCTGCACACGCGTACACGGCCAATGATACCCGTGTGTTGGTGTATTTTTCTCCGTTCAGGTCGCTTTAAGTGGCGCTCATACCGAAAATTCAACGTCTTCGATGGGACTGAATAATTAACTCTTCGACACGTTTCGAAATTTATAGATGGGAACTGGAGAGATATTCTCTTAGATACAGGTCAACTGTGGAGAGGTTTTCAGAGGATTGCAGAAATGGAGCGCTTTTCCAAAAGCTCGAGACGATGATTAAGAATTCTGTAACGATTAATTATTTGGCTCAAGTTATGTAGAAATCTCAATAAAACAACAATAAAATCATCTCAAACAACTCATAAAATGATAAAAAATTAGTTAAGCACAATACGGATCTTATAATTTTGTAGTTTTTATTTTGCAAAATATTACCAATCCATGGAACAACTTTTACGTTGTATAATTATTAAAATTACCAAGCCAAGTTGCATTTCAAACTTATAATTATTTTGCAGAAAACTTCCAAATGGCATAATAATTATACCACTCGCTATTAAATAAGCCATCACAAAACATCGTAAACCAACAACAAGAAATAAAATATATTCGATAGAAATAACGCTAACTAAAAATTAAAATATTCAAATTAAATTTACTCAATTTCAGTTTATCAAGAGTTGGTGACTGTCTGTATAGTTTAGGCAATTTAATCGTCTGGGTTGCTATATATAAATAACCAGATTAAATTTTAATAAACGTCGATTCAATCAAATATACACGGTGGAAATCTGTGTATTCAATGTACCTGCTTACAAAGGATGTTTTGTAATTTCTAATTTCTCACTTCGGACAACACAGTAGGGTCGTACAAATAATTCCAGGAATTAAATATTCCTTCCCTCCTTATAAATTCCTTCACGCCAAACTATTACACCTATCACCAACTACAATACCGAGAAAATCAATAAAATCCATGAAATCGTCACGTGTCTTGCATTTCGTCCGATGTTTGTCGTGTTTTCCGGTTTGATAATGTTACACGTGCAAGGCTGTTACATTTATTGCTTGCAGTGATGACGTGCGTCGCAGATATAAATTTTTAACGGTAGCCCGACGACAAGGTGAAATTAAGAAGTAATTAACGCGCGTCATATTTGTCCACTTTAATACTTTGATACGTCCACTGTGGCGTCATTTATTTCGTTCTCGCGTGAAAAAGAGACGTCTCGTTTCATGCACAGAGACGTCTCCTTTAACGTCATGGATCCCGGAAGAAATGGCGGAGGAAGCGAGCAACACGGTGGCACAATTAGGCTATTTTAGTGAAAAAATCCGGTTATTCCGGGTTCATAAAGTTGCCGGTTTATCCGCGAATTTCGTCGTAATTTCGCATTATACCGCAGGGAAACCCGCGCCACCGGACTTCATATAATTCCGTCGTTTCGCTTAAACGCTTTGGCGTGTCCAGCTTTCTTAAATCTTGTTTACTAGATTCTTCGTGCATAAGCGCGCGTTGCTTTTAATAATTCCGACCTTCCGCATCTGGTAAAGTAACTTGTTGCAAATGAAATATGCAATTTTAGACGTCACTGTGTGCCTTTCGACTTTACTTTCGTTGTCTTTAAAATGCTTATTACACCGAAACTAACGGCAACAGCTTTTTCTTTTATATATATATTACATTTTGTAGCAAATTCATTTTCTTTGTTACGATCTCTTTTTTTGAATACAAACTAAATTAAGTTAACTTTGGGTACGATACATTGATAAAGTAAGGCCAGATAATTAATAGCATTTGAAATTAATAGCGATTTTTAAGAAAACTACAACCAACGCGTCGATAACAACGCAGGACCTAAATCATTCGACTTGCACGCAGTAAAAATGGTAAATTATCATTAACAAATCAACCCAATCATTTTCAAATATTCAGTTTCAGTTGATATTCAGTTTTAAACTACGAAATCAAATGTTCGCACGGTCAGAGAATGACCGATCTCTCCTACGTGTGGAGGACCCTTAAGAGTAGAGAAACAGCCTGGATTAACCCGCATCTGATTAGACCCCGAGGTTGAGCCCGGCCTCCCTCGCATACACACAGAAACTCATCCGTCTCTTTCTTCTTCTGGGCTCCTTTGTGTATCGACGCTAGCCAGCGTCAAGGAGGAGTTTCGGTTTCACTCGAAAGGTCGTGAAAAAGGTAGCCATCGACGCGTATCCGTCGACTTTCTTCGACTTCTCGGAAGGTACACACATTCCCATGGCTCGACGTCATCGTTTCGCGTGAGATAATGCACGAGCTCCACAAGTCTGTCTCATGCCCGCGGAAATTTGTGGCCTCTCGAGATCACGCTATCTTCTTCCATCTTACCCACGACAATTTTGTTTTCGATCGTCTTCCCGGGCTCGTAGTCTCGTCTCCAGTTACCAGAATTTTAAGATATTTTTCGTTTGGCCTGATCCCTTCTCTCACGTTGTCCATTGACCACGATGGTTTTTCATGTTAAAGTAATTACTTCAAGAAAAACTCTACATCTTTTCTTTTATATAGCCGTGACCTGGAGATCGCTGTTACGAAGAGAATAGAATTTAGTGAAAGAAAAAAATTGAAAAAAAAGGTGAGGTCCATATTATTATGTCCTTGAATATAAATGTCGTTTTGGGTTACAATGTCTAGAAACGAAAGAGTAGATTTCTAAGAGTAGTCTTCAGCTAGAGCTACACACCAAGGTTAACTTTTTCGTAATGTTCTTCACTATAAATCTATGAACGTGCTTTCTATTATATTCTATTGTATTGTAACACTGAAAGAGGGAAGATCTGGATTAGCATACACTATACCTGTACTTATTTCAATATATTTTTCTATTACAAATTCATCCACTCGTTCCTCTATCAGTCAACCTCAACATTTCAAACTCGGAGTAAAAAAATGCTACTTAACTTTTAATGGACGCATGTTCGTGAGTATGATGAAAAATTTGAGATAATGGGATCGTTATGAAATGATCCGTCAGAATGAATCCGTGAATATTTTCTCTTCAAAGAAAAAAAAGCAAGGGAGATAGAAACTCGCTCAAGTTCAAAAAAACCTTTTGCAGCTAATAAAAAGCTATAATTCTTCAAAGTTAATACTTGGAAGCTTTCAAAGAGACGCTATGCTCTTTTTACATCCTTTCGAACAAGAGTAAACCGCCGAATTACAGGGAACTTGAAGCGTACTGAAAGTTTCGCCCCGAAACCACCCGTTTCTCCGCTTACCAGCGTTTTCCGTGGCATCGTTTTTTCCCTGCAACCCCTTCTTGCCATCCTCCAATTAAAATTTTCGTTCTATTTGCCCCGGCTCGACCGGCGGCTAGAAATTTCGATTTCGCCTGGCGCGCGGCCGCCGTAAAACGCTTTTATCCCCTTTCCCGCTTCTCCAGTGTCTTTTTTTACTCGCTTTACCCTCGTCGTTAGTTCGGTCTTTCCACCGGTTGAAACTTCACTCGTGGCTCGATTACGTTTTTTTCCCGAGGTGGCTTTTCGACTCTTTTCGTTGTTACGCGTTAATCGAGTAGCAACCACGTGTAAAACCGATTACGTCCGATTTTAACCGTCTAAACTCTAAAACTACGACATTGTCGCGTTAAATCTGTTGTTCTAAGTCTACGAAATTGTTAAAAATTCGCGAAATTAGAAAACAATATAAGCGTTCGTGTATGAAAATATAAAAGCTTCGTCTTATGCAACGGGGAAAGAAGAAACGTGCTTCGATTCGATGATTGAATTATATTTGACTCGCGTTTGAAGGAATGAAGCGGTTTCTCCATGGAGGAATGCGAGGTATCCCGTTCAATCGATTCGTCTTCCCTCTTATCTGACCGGTCGCGTCGAACAGCTGTGTTTAAGATAGTCTTCGCTGTTTCCATTCTCTTTTTCTTCGCACTTTTCGTTTCTTCGCCCTTCGTTCTGAATTTCTCGAATACTCGTCTTACTAAGATTTCGTGATTACTCGGGTTGAAACAGATTATGTCTTCTTGGTATTATCGAATATCGAAGCATTTTAACCTACTATCGTATAACGTATAACTATATGGGGCATGAAACTGCCGCATACTTTGAATTTTACTTCGTAGTTTGGAAGTTTTAATTTTGAGTTCTTATCGATCTTTATCATAGGCAATGCGTTTACTTATGAAAAATAATATTAGCCAAATTTTTACACACTTCTTTCATAATGTATTCCATTTCCCGATGAATGTAATTTTTAAATAATCCCGGAGAAAAAAATTAGTTTACAAATCACCAAGTTCTCCCTGCATATCTTCTATAGATCATTTTATAATAATTAAATTTATAACTAATTTTTATCATCTGAATTACACAGTTGACAAATCATTTGTCAATCAATAGCGACGCTACGTGTACGATACTGTGTATCTAATATTTCTTCATATTTTTCATCCCCTAAGTTTTTATTTACTAAGGATACTACAAATATACGTATATCACGTGGCAAGGCGCGCATAAGAGGATCGATTCCATGGCGCGAATGTAGTTTGAATTTAAATAAGACGCGATAAACGAGCAGTTGGTCCCGATCATATACATAACGCGTCCCTAGTCGCGGGTAAAAGACGGCACCGCACGTTCTTTCCCTTCGTTTCGCTCCGCTGTTCTTCATCGTTGGTAGATGACTCGTCGTCGTGCGGTAAGTTAACGCGAAGAGGGTGTAGACGGCCGTGAGAAGAAGAAGACGAAAAAGAACCTGTTTTCTCCGAACGAGCATTCAGCCCCGAAGGTACCTGTTCGCTTTAATTCCGCCGCAGTAGGACCTGCTTCTCGTCCGGTGTATACCTGCCAGGCCCTTTTCGTTTGTCTCTTCTCTCTTTCATATACAACCCACGTCTTCCAATGGAAAGGCGTCCCCGACGTTTAGAACGATCCGTGGAAAGTGGCGAGGATAATTAATCATCGATACGATGCATCCTCGTCGATTTGACCTGTCTCTTGCCTGCCTTTTGTTCGACGCTTTGACTCTGGGAAAAGTTACATTAGGTATGGTTATTCGAATGATCGTATAGAAAGTGTTAGATGGTTACGGGTTATTGTTTATTATAGAAGAATTGTTTTATTAGCTTTTTGGTTTGCTACGGAAATATATAAAAGATTGTGCGTCGATAAAATAGTTCATAGTGTTAAGAGCTGGTTTATCGAATTTCCATCATTCTCTTGTCGAATTGTCCGTTCTGTTTCCGGTCTGGCTTTTATTACACGTTTCGATCGAGGAAACAGTTGCATTAACCCATGGCTGCTGGATGTTGCAGGAAGTGTTGGATGTTCATAGAATCTCGTTTATCGAAGTATTATTTTATTTGGCTGTAGCTCTACTACAAAAATATAAAACATCGTGCGCCGATAAAGTATTTGATAGTGTTAAAAGCCAGCTCATACAAGTACTATCGTTTCCTCGTCGAATTGACCGGTGTTTTCGAGAGCGGTATTCCGGGAATTCGCGTAAATTTTTCACGAAAGCTCGGGTCCCGATCGGCTGGCCAATCGGCTGCCGTCTAAAAGGGATTAATTTCGTGCGGCATCTCGATCGGTCATCGACGAATTTCCGTCGATTGGTATCATGCTATCCCTGTCAAGTATCGAGTTGAATGTAAAAAAATGCACTTTTTTTCCCATCCAAGCTTTTGCGCCGTTTTAAAATACATTTTGGCCGAGAGCGTACACACAATGCACCCTACGGGAATCAAGATCGTTCTAGTATCGCTTTCGATCGACGAAAGCGACTGAAAGTGCTCCCTGTGCAGTCGAGTTTCATGGATCGCGACGCATTTAGCTCGCAAAACGGCCCACTAAACTTTTACCTCATTGTGATATACGATCCATGTCCCGCTATCCTCCAAACTCTTCTTCACCTTCTCTGTTCATGCTGTTAGAACTTCTCTCTGCCCCCACTCCACTCGACGACGCGTCTTTTTGGTCTTCCGACTACTTCCTGTTCTCTTCTCCACTGAACTTCTCTTTTCGCTTTTGTTTGTCTTTGGTTATCTCCTTTTCTTCGCGTTAGTTACCCTTCTTTTACTCGTTCCCCGTCCCCCTTTCTCCTTAGCTTTCCTCTCGTTCTCTCAGTTTCTTTGATATTTACTCTTTCTCTTTGCCGCTACTTTTCGCTTCTCCGACTTTTTTCTAATTTCTTCCTCGCTTTGATTCCATCTGTTTTTTAGTAGATCTATATTTTTCTTTGATCCTCGTGTTCTTTGTTCTTCTCTTGCTTTGGCTCGATTTCTTTCGCCTTTACTGTATTTTTCGCTCTTTACCCTCTTTTCAGCTATTTTCCTTCTCTTCGCTGTTTCAGCCGCAGTTCATTTTTTACTTCATCCGTCTCGTTAGTTTCCTCGGACCTCCTCGGATCTTCTTTTGGATCTTTGTTGTTTTGATCTCTTCCTTTGAATCACGGACTTTCTGGTCTGCCATAATTCGTTTATGGAGACAGTTTCTCTCTTTGATCCAACGTCTGTTGTTTCGCTTTATGCGACCGGTTCCGTTGGCGCCTGTGACAACCAACTTCCGGATACGAGATTAGTTGCGTAACAGGCTCGCAGACTTGGAAATAAGTTATTTAACGGCGGCTCGCGGATCGGTACGCGCGTTGCATTATTTACACGGAGGTCTCGCGTCTCCGATTCTCAGACATGCGATAGTATCGGTATTCGATGACAGTGTCTGCTCGATAATCGGCATTTCCAGACACGAAGAACGCTGTAGCCACTAGCAATTCTAGCTCGAATAAATTGTCAACTTCTTTCATATACTAGATTCCAGATAAAAATAACAACGCATATATTGACACCTTTATGCCAGAACCATTAATATTCAAATTTCTACCTTTTTTTTGTCTTCTTGATTCTACAATATTACAAGAATGTATTTTAGTGAAAATAAGAATTTTCAGGATTTTTAGTACACATAAAAATAGCAGGTAGAGATTAATGTAGAAATACGTGTATTTTCCATTCGTAAGTTTGATAAAAGACAAGAATGTATTTTACTGAAAATAAGAATTTTCAGGATTTGTAGTACACATAAAAATAGCAGGTAGAGATTAATGTAGAAATACGTGTATTTTCCATTCGTAAGTTTGATAAAAGACGTTCTTTAACGGGCATCAAAAAGCTTCGCGGCTAAACGGAGAAAAAAGAGGGTCGAACGAGTCCCGACCTGCGTAGCAAGTAAAGATGAATGAAAATGGCCAAACCCCTGAATCCTCTGAATGAGTCAGAGGCCGGAGTGAGCGAAAAGCCAAGTGTACGAGCACTATGGTGGTGATTTTCGCGTGGCCGCTCGTAAATCCTAGTTTCTCGTGTGCCATAGTTCGAAAGGGGGTGATTACTTCCTCGAAGCTGGTGACTCGTCGAAAGTCACACTTTCTTGGCCTGACGTTCGACGCGTCGCTTTATTCCCGCTGGAAACCAAGAACTTTTTCTCTCGCATAATGTTTCTCGCAGAGACATAGAAAAAAAAAGAGAAAAGAGGAAAACAAAATGACAAGAAAGAAAATAGAGAGAGAGAGAGAGAGAAAAAAAGAAGAAATGGACGGTTGTTCCTTCCAGCCTCTTTAGGCGGCGTCGTTGCGAGTTTTGCGAAAAGAGAGAATGGCACCTCGTGGTTTTACTTCTTTTTCCTACTTTTCCAAGAGAGACGAGCAACGTTGTGTCTGTCTGGTACGCTTGCTTTCTGTCTTCTCTGCTTCCTTTCTCGCGGGATTGCTTCCTCTTCTCGTGAATAACTCGCGAGGATCTCGGTATTCCCGGCGCGAACGCGACTCTGTTTGCAGACAGCCGTCCACTGGGTACCGTTAATCTAAGACACAATAGCGGAGATGTTGAAGCGAGACCTCGAGACCGAGAATCTGTCACGAGCGTGCAATCAGGTTCGTTGACAGGTGTGTCGTTTCTCTATGACCTTTTGACGTTCGATCGACAGCTGTCTTTTACAGAACGCATCAAAGGCTGATGAAATAAAGAAATATCCACTCCTCTTACTCTTTTCCTGCCAGCTGATCGGTAGCGTGTGGAGTGAGCGTTGGTCGAAGACCTAATTTCAGGTGGACTTTGTACCCGATTTTGGAGTAGTATAACGAAGTCTTTCTCACATAATATTTTCTAATATGAGAAGATGTAGCAGATTTCAGGTTATTAAAATTATGTCTTTTCAACCATCCAAGCTTTATTTTTACTTATTTTCACGATTGTGGTGTACATGTATAATTCTTTGATACAATACGAATAGAATTATGTATAGATATAGTATTGGTGGATTAATAGCTATCAAGTCATATACGTTCTTACTCGCTTCGTGTATATTCAGAAGATCTTTATTTTTTTACTTTTTTGTACTAATCACGAAAACGTTACACGAGCCAAACGATCGTTGACCGAGGTATAAACCGGATAAAAAAGTCAGCCTAGCAGGTTGGCTGTAATAATTACATAGATGAGAGAACAGGTGTTCTTTGAAGTGTATTTTTCACCTTAATACACCAAAGGAAAAAAGTAAAGCAGCTGTCAGCAAACTTCCTCTTGCAATTATCCCTTAATCTCCCCATAGTTCTATTTCTCCAAGGAATTAAATTCTTAAGATGCCAGGCATTTGTCGTTAGACACTTTCGAGCTCACTTCGAGCAGACATAAGCTCGATTATAGTTCAGGCGGTTCTTTTCAACGAAGGAACAGGCTGTTATCTGAATTTTCCATCGACTTTCGGGGGAGATTAGACGGCGTTTCTCCGCGGGACGGGATATACTGGTTTCTAATCGGAACATTTAGAAAACGAACACGTTCGCTCGCTATGACAAATCGACAGCGTATCTGTGTGCTGCGTAAACTACGGAACCAGGCGCTCGTGTCCCATATTCGTGAAACCAGTCGAACTGGTATCCGTTGAAAAGAGCCTTTTAGTGTTCCACGTTGGCGATTCCTCGATTTTCTGTAACGCGAATACCGCGATAACGAGTCTGATCGATGAGTTCGTAGAATCGGGTGATTAGAATTAGCTGGTAGTTTGTCTCGCAGACGTTCCAACCATTAGGGACAGCTTAAGCTGTAGATAAGGAGAAGAAGAAGAGTTGTTTGTAATTCAAATTTGTCTTGTTCTAGGAAATTTACGAGCTATTTATAATTTTAAATCATAAGAATTCGGTTTCTTAATTATTGCTTGTGTGGCAAATCGGGTATCTAATTTTATATCTATTTCGAAAATTTTCCAAATTCTTATTTATTGGACATTTTATTGGACAAGATAGAAATCTGTGTACGAAATTTTTAACGTTTCAGCTTCAAAGCTACTTAATTTGTTAGTTGCTACTTTAGTAGAAAAATCTTTCATTATTTGAACATTCAACGATCGACTATGAATAATTTTTGTTAAACGAAGTCCTTCGCTTATGGTATGCATATCTGAATAACACGAACGACCGGTTTTATCATAATATTGTCTACTAGTTTCATACGACGGAGAAAATCAATAGAGATTTATCAACGATGATCATTAATTAGCAAAAAAGGAGAAACCAAAAATTCTACTCCTTTGAATTACTTCATCCTAATGAAAGGGGGAAAACACTGTAGATGGTCTCCTATTCATTCTTCCGCGAGGAATCAGCCAACCCATCGTTCCACGCATATCGATCCATACTGTACATTAACGAGCTCGCAGAATATTATCATGTGGCGCTATTATGAAGCTAAATGAATAATTCCATGGGGCACGATCAATGGCTAATGACACGGGAACGAGTGGCGAGGAATTTTTCAGGATCGACCCGATTACGTGACGCATACAATTTTCACGTGAAATATTCACGTGGACACACTGGGTAGCGTGTTCGCGCGCTAAGTACATTTTCCATAGGGCTGGGCTATTAACGAAACGGGCTCGTTCGTTGCACCTTTAGCGGCTGGCTAAATTGCCTATAATGTGGACACGGTGGAAAATTCAAGCGGAAACGCGGGGCGAAAAGTAGAGGCCAGGTCCTCTCTCGGCCATTTCACGTATAGAAATAATTCATTTAGAAAACGAGGCTCGGCCTCGAATTTGCGAGCCGCTGTTTGCCATGGCGCTCGCGAAACGTGCAATAACCCTTTTATCGGCGCCAGAGAGAGCGCACCCTCGTTTGCCAACCACCCAGCGCGCATAACAAACATCCCCGACTCCCAACGATTTTTGCCAGCCTATCGACGAGCTTTTCGATTGGGTAAATGTTCTTTGGACCCTTGAAAATTTGGTTCTCGCAGGTGATTTGCCGCCCCTATGAATTTTGATTTCGACTGTTTTCGTTCCGGTGAATATATTAACTCTTTCGTATTTGCGGATGTTGTATGAAATAACGTTTGTGCGTATCTTCATGGGTTTAGATAAAAATTAACGATTCAACGTGGTTGGTTATCGTATGCTTTGGCCTTATTCTGGTTTCAATAAATAGAAGGATTTAAATGTTTCACGAAGCTTCGAAATTGAAATGAAATTTGATTGATTTTAAAGACCGAATAATTATGACACATACTGTTCGAATAATCTTGCTTTCATATCTGAGAATGTCATTTATAATAAACTCTCTTATCGACATCGATATTAAACAGGAGCGAATTAAATTGGGACATCCGATTAAAAGTGTAACAATCCTTATCAATTAACATTTCCACCCAATCGTTCTTATCGTTTCTAATCGTTTTATTAATCATTCTCCTAATAATTAAAATTCTTCCGTATAGTGCAGACAAAATTTCCTCTAAAACACTTGCCAGAGTTTTTTTTCTGGGAAACTTCCATCGATTTCAAAATTTTCAAAATCGAAATTACAAAAGATGCACCTTCTAATAACTAGATCTAACGCAATCCGTTGTGTTGCAGATGCCTCGTCGTCGAACGAAGCGGTGCATCTCCAGCAACGTCTGAGGAGCTTGAGCACGGAACTGGTGACCCTGAGGAACCGGCTGCACGTGAACCAGCCGCCGAACAATTCAGGGCCGAACAGTGGTGCATCGGCGCCCCTGTCAAAGAGCCCGGAAAAAGGCGGCGTTCCGTCGTCCCCGGCGCCCGCTGTTCCACCAAGGACCACGCTACCGCTTTCCGGCACACTGCCCCACGGCCTCGGTCATCCTTCGGGGCACACGCTGACGGCGTCCGCGATCGTCCATCCGCACGTCAATCACGCCGGCGCGAACACGCTCAGCCACAACTCGACCGCGGCTAATAATTTAATATCCGGTCAGTATGCTGCGGTGCACGCTGTGCACGCGTCCTGGCGAATCTCGATGGATGGTCGATGCAGGACTCTGCATTACTACCGTACTGGGGATTCGCTAGGAAATGCGTGCAACTGGGTGATTCTGGTTTACAGAGAACAGGCTGAATCTGGTGATGTTGATATTGGATGTGAATGTGTGTGTTTTTGCAAGTTTTAAAATTATGTTTGGCAATCGTAGTACAGGACAGATATTGGACTTGGTTCAGGATTTTTGCATAGTTTTATGATACTTTAAAATGGTAATGAGCATGGAATTTTTCGGAATTTAAGATCAGTTTGAAGATTATAATATTGTAGAGAAGTCGAGGAATATTATTACTTGGAGATATACGATGACAGTGCAGATGAGAAATTTTTGACAGGATTTGAGTCGAGTTTAAAATTTGTGGTTTAGGAAAAATATTGAAAACTAGGAAATATCGTAGCTTTAAAATTCTAGGATAAGTGTGAATGTTATATCATAGTAATATGGACAGGTAATTTTATTACTTTCGAGCCAGATTCTCGTTTCAATCCGATGTCTTTATTACCGAGTTGATCAAACGGCGAAAACTACGGTTCATCTATATTTTTATCCATCAAGCGCTCGTTACATTATCTAGTGTTTCATCATGATCACTCGATCTACGATGAAATTTACGTAACTCCGTCGGATAAGGCTATAATCAAGCGACGAGTTCTGGCGATTATTGCGAATTAAAACGGATCATGCTATATATGTAAATTGTAACTGTCCACAGTGGATCGTTCATGTGGACATCCATCGAGTTCGTTCCGAGCTCGTTAATATTTAAACGGCGCGTAATATCGTCATTACGTTAATTCGTGATACGTTAGAGCGCAGGCGAGTGCAGCCTTTTCACCCCCTGGATTGGCGAAGGTTGGATGATATTTTAAATAACCAGAGTTCGAAGCTCTGCCCGCGAAATCATCGGAACAGTAAACGCGTCTGTTTACAGAGCTGCCATTTCCCCAACGATTCGTCGAACGTTTTATGATTTATTTACTATTCCTCTGGTCCCTGGATTTTGGTCCAGGTTGTGTCTACTGTTTTTTAAAACTCCACCCACCCCCTTTTCCCCACTCTTTTTTTTATCCGTTTCGGGTTGATGGACGAAAACAAAAATATAAAAAAATATCGCAGCGCGAAAGGTTGCGATTTATTTGGACGCGACCCCATCTCGCGTGATTTCCAGCCGAGAAGAATAAAAATGTTTGCGCGCCGACTAAAGCAGTTCACGTGGCTCGCTATGCTGCATCTGATCTCGGATCCCTTCCGGTTAATCGAGCCCCGCCTGGCGAAATTGCACGCGGGTACAGTTAGCCGCGATTCGTTTGAACACGCTTCGAACGCTCCTCGGTCGCTGCCATTCAGACCTATTTTTCTCGTATTTTCTCCAAGGAAGAAATCTGGAAAATGTTCGGTAACGCGTTGTAACATTTAAACTTAGTATTCTATAACATTTCATCTTTTTTCTCTGATTCTGCTGTCTGATATACCAAAATTCTCTGATATACTAACCTCTTCACGCCTCGTGCAGCACACACAGACATTACGCACCAAATATCTATTTCGTCCTCGAGAAATTTATAACGCTGATTCATCATTCGACTACTTCACAAAGCAATTGCCTTCATTTTTCACTGATATCGTAAAATATTTCACAATTTAGGCGATTATATGACTTAAAATTAAACTAGCTTTTGTCAAATAAATACACGAGTAACCTCTTATGTTTAATTTCTACCAATAGGAAAAGTTATTAATAAGAGGATTTCGCGTTTGTGAACAGATTTGGATCCACCAAAGCGGCACAATAGGATTTCTGACGACGGTATAGTGTCGTGCGTGACGGCGTTGGGCTGTCTACGCTCGCCACCGATCTCGAGCATTATCGCCGACGTGAAAAACGCGAAGAGCAATCAGGGTCAGCACCGATGTCTTCCGAAAGGTACCGCGGCTTCGTCAGGGCCTGCAACCTCCACGGCCTTGGACGACCTCATTCATCTACCTGGACCACTGACGGAGGATGCGGTGCTCAAGTGTCTACAGGCTCGATTCTGTGCCAAACAGTACCACGTGAGTGTTTCTTCACTATTTTTTTCATTCGATGGCTATCTGAAATTAAAAGTAATTGTAGCCCACATGTTGAATAATATATAACCCGAAGATGAATTTTATACTTTAATTACTTATTTAACTTACTTTTCTTTATTTAAAGTCAGACTAATGGTAGAATCGAGGAATTTTACATGTTGAAAAACGTAGATATTGGGATAGTTCAAGTTTTTTTTTATAATAGCACAATGATATCGGCGCGTTCGTTTCGACTTCTATGTCGGTATCCCGTAATCTGACATTCCGATAATCGGCACAAATTTCACCTAATCGAGCCGCACATTCTTTGCCCTTCGCCAATTGAATCGGCCGGTGCATCAATCACTCTCGGCCTCGATAGCGACGACAGGACACGATAAGTTCGCGCCGCTTCTAATTGAGATGAATGCCCCGTTAGCAAAGATACTGTACCGTACCATTTAACATCTGGAACGTTCGTAAAATCGTGAAAACGCTCGAGAAGTTTTCATACTTGGAACACCGCGAAGATCAATTAATCTAACTCTTAAATCCTCGAAAGGAGCTTTGTTCCTCCCTTTACTGGTTTATCGATTATCGTTGCTCGGGCGGCCCGATGTACTATCGGGTTGTCGAATTTAACGAGGTCTCGACCGAGTATCCCCTTCAGAGATAGCCGTGTGCTCGAAGGAGAAATCGGGAGTTTCTCAATAGGTCGTTGAAACGAGGGGAAACCGAGGCGAAAGAAAGGGAACGCCTCGGGTGAAAAAGTCTGTCGATGGTCTCGTTGACCGTGGACAGATATCGCGCGGTTTGATTGCACCGAGCTGCTCTGATGGACGCAAAAACGGCTCCGTTTCCGGTCCCTGTAGCTCCTGTCGCAATTACTTTTTGCAAACGAACGCGCTCGTCATTTTCTTACGGATATCCGCCACCTGATTAATTATTCCTTTCTCATTATCCAATCGTTTGATTACATTCTCCACGTGTTTGCATCCCGTGCTTGTTTATTTACACTTTTCTTTTCATCGTTTTTAATCGTTTTTTTTTGTATCGGTTGTTTACATTGGAGGACTTGTTTATGTTTGGAATTTATTTACATTCGTATTTGTTTATTTGCGAACTGTATATTGCGCGATGAAACCATAGGTACACATATACAGGCAGTAAATTGTCAGAGGATTTGAATATTTTTGTGTATAAATTAGCTGTGTTAACGATACACTTTGCAATTTCATTAGCACTGTAACGAGGCACGAATAACGTTATCGTATAATAAGGCTAAACGTGACTTCATTAAATATTGTATTAATTAAATGCTTTAATAAGCTCTGCGAAGTCTATGCTTGCGACAGATATCTTCTATGTATACATTTTCGATATTATTTCAAACTTTGTCGACATAATCACTATAGTCACGTCTCATTACAATATTAATGTGAAATTTCAAAATGGTGCATATAGTACACATAATGTATTCATGAAAGATTCTTATGGTAAAAGAGTATGCAAATACAGTCGCCAATCGCTGTAGACAGAAAAATCAGAATCAACAAGGAATGATGTAAAACACGTGTGTTAACACCGGTTTGAATTTCAAAAGGAATCTAAGCTCGACTGTACGAGCTAGCTGCTCGAAAGCTCGCAGCACAAGGGAATCGAGGCGAACATCAGAGGCCACGGGGCCTGACGTGGGACCGGTTTTCTCTCTCCCCACTCGGCTTTCGGGCGTTTTTCATCTTTTTGTTCATCCTGCGTGGCGTTGCTTTCTCTAGATGGGCTTCTAATAGGAATCGAGACCCGCCAAAGCCTCGCCGCTCGTACATTGTTGCATCAGACTGCGCTATCGATCTCTCTTCTCGTCCACTCTTCGTTTTCCAACCCGAGATGTCCCAATTTTCGAGTGTCCATACTTCCAGGCGTCCTTCCAACCCTCTTCCAGAATGCTATTCAAATAAACCGCGATGTATACTGAAATATCAACTCGTGAATCTTGTTCAGGTACGCTCGACGAAGATCTCTAGAAAAGACGTAGTTCAAGGATGTATTCTTTCTCTTTTGTGACGAAAAGTCGATCGTTACTAGTAGACCAGAGATGCTTGTACAAATTCCAATTTTTATGCAATTTCAGTGGAGATTTGTTTCGCCGATTAAGTATCGGCAGATATTATTTTTTATGCGTATTAAATATTTTCGCGCAACAAAATATCCAATAAATGCATGAACATTCTCGATCTAAACAATTTTTAATGGATCGTAGAAGGGCTTCTTCCAGTGAGTGACTTATCTCCCCCCGTCTCTCCTGTTGATAATTTAATTTCAAATTTTTCCTATGTGGAATAATTTCGCGGTGATCAGTGCTACGTAATAACAAAGACAAGATAGATGCCCCTAGTATCAGCTTGGTATAATCAGGCTCAGCAAGATCGAGCTGCGATTAATCTTGCCTGATGGCTGGTTGCAAAGCACGCGGCATCTAGGCATCCATAACCCACGCGTCCGATACGCAATAACAATGCAAAAAGCAACACGGCTGGACAGTGAAGGAAAAAGTAGTCTCATTTCGCATCGTCCCTGACGAGGGCTGTACCGCGATCGCCGCGTGTCAAGACGCTTTGTGGACGAACCGACAATCGGACGAGTAGATAATCGAAACGCGTTTCAGACGAACGTGGGCCCCATACTGGTCTGTATCAATCCATATACGGACGTCAGGAATCCATTGACCTTAACGAGCACCAGGGCCGTACCTTTGGCGCCCCAACTGAACAAAGTCGTTCAGGAGGCCGTGCGACAGCAATCGGAAACCGGATACCCCCAGGCCATCATTCTTTCTGGTAAGCAGCCGACATTTTTCATCCACAAATCTTTTTAATCTATTTAATACCTATATAGCTTGTTATATTTACTATCTTTTTTACTTTTAGATCTATTTTCTATATGTGTATTATTTGATCTATTTTACGACGATTCTGCGAGTTATACGTTAATTGTTGCTGTTTAGGGACCAGTGGTTCCGGGAAGACATACGCCTCTATGTTGTTACTTAGGCAATTGTTCGACGTGGCTGGAGGTGGTCCAGAAACGGACGCCTTCAAACATTTGGCAGCGGCCTTCACAGTTCTTAGGTCTCTGGGATCTGCAAAGACTGCCACCAACTCGGAGAGTTCTAGGATAGTACGTGACAGTTCATTCTTTTTCCTTTTCCCTCTGGCAAAGGGTAGAATTGATTATGGGGGTTGTTCCTCTAGGGTCACTTTATAGAGGTCCAGGTTACGGACGGTGCCTTGTACAGAACGAAGATACACTGCTATTTCCTGGATCAAACGCGAGTCATCAGGCCACTACCGGATGAGAAGAATTACCACATATTTTACCAAATGTTAGCCGGCTTGTCGCACGAGGAACGAGGTAGAAAATTAGGTTTTGATACGATAGGATGTTTGATTATTGGAATATTTATTTAGTTTTTGCTTTATTCGCTAGTCAAACTTAATTTGGAGGGTTACAATCTAAAGAACCTGAGGTATCTACAGCATGGAGACACTAGGCAGGACGAAGCTGAAGATGCCATTAGGTTCCAAGCGTGGAAGGCCTGTTTAGGTATAATATTCGCCCACCTATATTTCTAGATAGTACATAATTATTTAATACAATAAATTTCCTCTAACTTCCTTAATATTCAACATTTCATATTCCAAATTTTAGTCAATATATCATGAAGTGCACAGGTATAATAATATCTGGATAGCTATTGCCACTCAGAATAAAACGTATCATTTACAATTTAATCCTGAAGATTATGTTTTTTTAATAATATTCGAGAAAAACTTTTTCCATATATTCCAAGTTCAATTATCATACAATATTATTTATAGGTGTGTTAGGTATACCCTTCTTAGATGTAGTGCGAGTATTGGCGGCAGTGTTGATCCTGGGCAACGTTGGTTTCACGGATCGACCGGGAGTCGAGGTCGGTGTCATCGGAGAGAACGAATTAGCCTCTGTCGCGGCTCTTCTAGGCGTGCCACCACCAGCACTGCTTAGAGGACTCACTTCGAGGACGCACAATGCCCGTGGCCAGCTGGTGAAGTCGGTCTGCGACGCAAATATGGTACTGTTAACTCATTCCGTGCAATCTGTGCTGTAACGCCGCCGATCGGTCGGAGCGGAACCATGTTGAAGGGTGTTTGTTTATGCAGTCTAACATGACCAGGGACTCGCTGGCCAAAGCTCTGTATTGCCGTACCGTCGCTACGATCGTCAGGAGAGCCAACAGCCTGAAGAGGCTTGGTTCCACCCTTGGTACACTTTCGTCAGACTCGAATGAATCTGTTCATAATCAAGCCGAAGTGACCAGTCAACATGCGTCCACTATTGGCAGTTCTGCAGGTAGGTGGAAGTCTAGAATTTGTGGTACAATAGGTCATTTGAAAATGACTAATAATTCTACCAATAATATATACAGTATACATACAATTCAATCATTTTCTTATAATTATTCGAATCTTTTTTTATTGTATTTCCTTTATGGTATAAAAGCTAATTAAAAGTCACTTGGTTCCTTACTATTGTTAACACATACGACCCTCTGTCGGATTAATAGATTTTGGTTTGATCGTATTATTGATAAAAAGTCGTACGTGTCTTAAATTTAAATTGTTCAAGCAATGTTCATCGACTATTGAAATTGTTCGAATAATTATGAGCGGTATGGTGGACACAATTAAAATTGTCGGATTGAATGAATAAGTGAATTTATTTAAGGAATGTGAAATAAAATTTCGTCCCAATTGCAACTTATTTAAGGAAGGAAAATTAACCCCTTGCCTTACAATTTTTTTTAGTAACTTAACTGTGAGCCTTATCTTACTTCACTGCTGTAAAGTTATGCTGAATGATAATAATTTGTACCTATTAATCTTTGGTAAGGATTAATATTAACGAACTAAAGTTTAAATTAACGTTGAAACACAACTTTGTTGCAAATATAATCTTATCCTTGTTGCATCGGAACCAGTTTGTATCTTGAATATGACTCGATATTATAAGGCATCGGGGTTAGCAAAGGCATGCTATATAAAATAACACGTACTACAAAACCAGTTAGCTGTTTTTGACGAGTATACTCGTCATGAAGAAATGGCAATATTTTGTGATATGACGAGTATACTCGTCATGCGTAAAAAGTAGTTACAATTTGCTGTTTAAATTACAATTTTAGTAAAGACTTAATTTAAGACGCTTTGAATATTTGGAAGCCAAGACGAAATAAAACGAATAAAGAAAAGAATATAAATAATTATTATGAAGAAACTGTATATAGCGTGAACAATGTGACACATTTTAGGTACATACTTTTCAAAGAGGTTGCAACAGTTAACTGGTTAACTAAAACGTACCTATTGCCACCCTTATAGGTTTCATTACTTCCAAATTTATTCTTTTCTCTATTAGTCGCAATCTCTCGTGTCACGTGCAGGTGGTACCGGTTCCAGAAGCATGACCGCGCTGAACAACGCGGTACGACACGCGACGGATGGCTTCATCGGAATCCTGGACATGTTCGGGTTCGAGGATCCAAAACCAAGTCAACTGGAGCATCTGTGCATCAATTTATGCGCGGAAACCATGCAACATTTCTACAACACGCATATATTTAAGAGCTCGATCGAGAGCTGCCGCGATGAAGGCATTCGATGCGACGTGGAGGTCGACTACGTCGATAACGTGCCATGTATCGATCTCATCTCTTCTCTGGTGAGCGTTTAAGAAGTTTCGATAATTCATTCAAGTCTGGGATTTGTTCAAACGATCGAGAAGCATGTAGTACGAGGATTTTCCGACTTGTTTCGTAGAGAACCGGTCTGTTGAGTATGCTGGATGTCGAATGTTCGATTCGTGGCACTGCTGAGAGCTACGTAGCGAAAGTGAAGGTTCAGCACAAACAGAATCCACGGTTGTTCGAACCTAGGACCGTAGATTGCAGGTCATTTGGGATCCAGCATTTCGCTGGCAGAGTTACTTACGATGCCTCCGATTTTCTGGGTATGTGGACGATAATATTTTTTAATGTACATATATGTTCCTATACTTATCCTTACGCCTTATTTAAATCAACAATGATTCTTTATATTTTTTTTTCGTGGGAAGCTTGTTTTATAATGTTTACCAAGTTTTATCTTTAATATGAAGCAAAGTATCGAAATCTTTATTGAATTTAATTTTCAATCCAAACCTCAAACGTAGTTCGATATTGGAAACCAAAGAATAAAAAGGTATTCCCCTCAAAACCCTATTCACAATGGTACACCATAAAATACGGAATTTTTCTATAAAGATACCAATAAGGACGTGGTTCCCGACGATCTGGTAGCCGTATTCTACAAGCACACGTGTAGCTTTGGTTTCGCGACCCATCTGTTTGGCAGCGAACTGAAAGCTCTCTACGCGAGCGATACAGTGCCCAGGGGTGTCAGCTTCAGGATATCGCCCACATCTCACACCGACCTGTAAGAAAAAGACCCTGATCGCACAGCCAAAGATTTGGAATCGCTGCTTGTTTCATAAAATTAAAGAATTAAAAAACAAGAAAATCAGTTTAGAATTCTATCATCTTAGACAATCTTTTTTTTTAAAAAGTTATTTAAATTAATAATAAAATTGGCAGGAGATTCTATGTAGATACAATTAAAATGTGATTAGAAATTTTTGGACGGCAGAATTTTTACGAGGTGCAAGAGCGATCGTTGATAATTTCCTTTCAGATTGAACGGAGACGAGCCGATCTCCACGTTAACGCAGGACTTCCACACGAGGCTGGATAATCTCCTGAGGACTTTGGTCCACGCGAGGCCCCACTTTGTCAGGTGCATTAGGAGCAACGGTACCGAGACGCCTCTTCACTTAGACAGAGGCGTGACTATGCGTCAGATACGATCCCTTCAGGTTCTCGAGACGGTGAATCTAATGGCCGGCGGTACGTCTTGAAACTATCTACGACAGGGAATTTACATACGCGCGTGGTAGATCTCTTTGCCTGTTATCGCCTGTGGCGTTTGATCTTATCCCTGTCAATGGTTCCTCTCTGAAAATAGTAGAATTTTGGAAGTCGTGGGAGTTGAATGTTTCTTAATTTCTCAGATTTAGAAATGTATATGTAGTATGTATAATAAAAATTAGTTAATTTTTCGTACGTTTAAATCAATTTTCAACCAAATTTCAATCAATTTTCGATCGTTCCACACGACGTTAACATTTGTTTATTTTTAATCAATCAATCTAGCGTTGTATCACCAGAGTTGATCGTGTAAACAATGTAAAATTGTAGTAGATGTATGACAGAAACAATAGGTGTTTTGTGCAGTGCATTATATAATAATTTTTGACGATAAAAATATCAGGCGGCGAAGACGTAATATAAATCTTTCAATTGAACGATTCTAATTCTTATCCAAAATGTACTATTGAAAGGAGAATAGTTTATTATTTGATTGTTAGGATTATTCTTTTAAAACATTTAGTTGAGAAGAGGGCGTCGGCTCGAAAAAATTGCAGGATATCCGCATCGGATGCGTTTCAAGGCGTTCAATGCGAGGTACAGGCTGATCGCGCCGTTCAAGCAACTGCGTCGTGCCGAGGAGCAAGCGGTGGAGGATACGAAGCTCATTTTGCAGAACGCACAGCAACTGAAGAGCAAATTCGGCGCGAGCACCAGCTGGGCGCTTGGCAAGAGGCACATCTTCCTCAGCGAGGGCATTAGGCAACAGCTCGAGAACCTACGCTCGGAAACACGCAGGAAAGCCGCTACTGTGATACAGGTAATGAGATTTTTCGCGGCGCCCTTATCTTTTAATTACCAACGAAACTTTAATAAAATTCTTTCCGCTATTTCTTGTTTAGTGTTCTTTGTTTACTTAAAAGAAGTATGCTGTTTAATATCCTCAGAGCTCCTTAAAGTATTTGATCCATTTCCACCTTTTTAATGCTTTCCAATCGAGGTATTCCATCTGGAATTATTACAACAATAAATAGGAATCATTTCCAATCGTTTACTCCCAAAATATCGTTTTTTAATTTTCTTGCATTTGAAGATATAGAAATAATTATCGAAAGAATCAATTTTGGGATAAATATTTTTGACACAAGGAGAGATAAAATTTACCTAATCAAAAGTCTTTCACCTTACATTAAAAAAAGAGCTACTAATTAAGAAACGCTAAATTATCTCTTTACCTATTTTCAGTCCACGTGGAGAGGTTGGCGGGTGCGGAGAAGGTGGCCTTTGAGGAAAACCACTATAGGTGTAACATCTGGTATCGGTCAGAAAAAGCCTCAACAACCCACATCTGCTAACACTGGAACCGTTCAAAGGAACGTTACCACTGCAACGGGTACCGGAACCGGAACAAGACCTAGGCCTCAGCCAATCGCTGGCACGCCACCTCCTGATCCATCGGAGAAGTGTGCAGACCAGAAAATGATCCAGCAAACGTGCACCTTATTCGGATTGGATTTGGTAAGCAGAGCTGGCATGTTTTTATGGAGATCTCTGTTCCAAGGCCTTGACTGTAGGTCGTGAAACGAAATGGAACTTTGTTGCAGGAACGACCACCTCCGGTACCGCCCAGTAGATCGTACACCGTGACTGGAAACACAAAGTTGGGCTATCCGCAAACTAGAATCATGAAGATGCCCTTCCCAGGTAAGAAGGTGGTTGCTCTAATAAATATTGATCTTATTAAACTTGGGAGTTTAAGCATCGTGTTAGGGAATATTTGTGTATTAGCGATTTACTAAATATTGATTTAAAAAAGTATAACTTCGTCCTTTTGTCGAATTTTGTATTAGAGAATATTTATATATTAATCGCTGATAATGATTCAAAGAAATACAATGCCCTATGAAAAATTTGGAGAATTTGTTTAAGTTGTGTTAGTAGATGAAAGATTCGAGTTCTAATTCTATTCGTGCAGAGTGGTTCGATTTATTCTAGAATGATTCTTCCCTGGATTCATCGTACTACGCATTTGGTTTTGCTTTCCAAATACGGGTGGAGTTATTGTTCTTTCAGAAGAGGGTGAAGGGGAGGTGGTGCTCCTGAAGGGTGAAACGGTTCTGGTCGTGGGTGCGTCTCCCAGGCGAGGTCACCTGCTGGTGGAACACAACAACACCACGCTACACGTGCCCTATCAGTTCATGGAGCTGAAGCCATGTAATATTAACATCTGAACGCGTTATTTATTTCCGTGGCGTTTTCGTCGCTCGTACGATGCCGTGAGTTTAACTTTAATTCGGCTAAAAATTTCATCGAATTTGCTATCAGGGAACCTTGGTTTATAAAATAAAAATTGAAATCTTTATTCAAACTTTGACAGAGAAATCTATAGGGAAAAATAGAAATGTGGGAACATAATAGTACATAGATAGCCGTTTCTTATTTAAAAGGACGACTCGAATAGAGTCGGAACTTTGCTTCCTCTCCGCGATTCCATTCTTTTTCCTTTGTTATATTCGTTCCAGTAGTATAATCCGTCATTATGCTGATATCCCATCTTCCTTGACATATATCCTTTTTCTACATCTCTTGATGTCCTATTCGCGAGCCATTTTCTTCAGACCAAAACCACCTGCCGATGAAAAACAAACGCGAGAGATCCTCGCAGAAACGTTGTTATCCGATTGGACTTCCGGATGCAATTTAAACTTCCAATTAGCTACACACAGTTACTCTGTGCGCCTTTTTTCTCTCCTCGTTTAAACTATGAAAACTGTCCTCTTCCCATGTATATCGTTCCACATTTTACCTACTTTCATGTTGTCATGTTAATTCTGGAATACAAACCAGCAATTTTTTCCGGATTTTTATTGTTATAATACAAATAATGATATTTTGAAGTGCTATATGACTAACTTTGTGAACCATAAAAATCATAAAAAATTTGTGTTTTAGGATGAAATTCGTATGAAATTGGTACTACTATCGATAAACTAGCGTTACAGGAAAAGTGAAAGGAATGAAAATTAGCAGAAAAGTTCATGACACTGGCATCGTTCGAGCGGCAAGGGAACACCGATAAGATTAGAATTAGAAGCGCGGCTAGGACAGTGAAGTTTGTCCTTTAATTAATTACGCCGACCGTTGAGCGAGAGTTTCACGCGGAAGTCAGTACACCGGTGCTTATCGTTCGCTCGAAACGCGTCTCGTCTTCCTCGCTCCTTCCGCGTGGGTGGCAGCCACCCTCCACGGGCCACGTTCGTCTTCCATGTAGATAAGTACACTCAAGCCGACTCGCGTTTTCGAATTAGTAAGCATGTTAGCCGTTAAATGCCGCTGAGTCTCGCGATCTTCCGTATATGAGTAGATCATGTAGAGTAGATCATATATGAGTAGATCATGCGACGATAACTAGTACGATCGACCGTAGACCCAGTGATAAGAGAATTTTAGGAAATTTGTAATGGTTGTAACGGTGTGTGAATGATCTGTTTCGAATATGTTTCAAGCTCGTTGAATCTTTTTTGGAATTATGGTTGGTACGATGTGTTAAACAAGAATTTAATAGGGGTATAAGATCGTCAATGTATAAGTGTTGGGGGGAGGGGGGTTAGAGGATATTTACCAACAGTATTCTGTCTTTGAATTCTTAGTGCCAATTTCTAGAAAGAAAGCTGCAGCTACTGTAGAACGTCCAAATTTCGTTTCCAGGAATTTAAGTAAAATGTTGATGGAGTCAGGGATGAAAAGAAAATTCACTTTCAGAGACGAGATTTGGTCGTTCTACGGTGTATTTGTACATGTATTATATGATTAAGAGATCGACTTCGTAAGATAGCTCGACAGTAGGTCTAAAGAATAGATTTAATCGAACAAGTTACTCTATCATTATCGCGATAATCATAACAGGCAACAAGTTCTAACATTGAATCGGGAAAGGTAGATAGGAGAGACAGAGTGAGAGCGCGCTTTGTAGATATACGAAACTCGTTCAGTTAGAAACGATAAGCGTCCATTGAGAGGAACAGGCGAGAGTTCGGCCTGGAAACTCTGTCGAGTTCACCGTTTCGAGAATATGTACATACGAGTATGTATGCCGAATGTTACGTAGTTTACAGATACCAGAGCTGATGCATACGTATAGGTAGCTATAAGTGCGTCGAGATATTTTTGAATAAAATATAAGCGTTTTTGAAAATGATAACGACCCTTCTTCTTACTCGCCCTTAGTTTCTTTCATCCGTGAAAATTCAGCACCTCTCCGCGCTAGAGTGAAAACACATAAACGGTGTTTCGTTCGTTAGAAATAGTTCCCTTTACCAAGAAACTAAATTAATACGGTTATTTTACTTCAAATAAGAGGCACTGCTTCCTTCAATCAGGAAATTCCTCCTTCTCTTTTCTCTTCTTTTCGCTCTATTGACACACGTTTCCACGTTCATTTATTTATAATTCTCACTATTCATCCTGCTATTTCTCCACCTACATGAACATTTATAAACGTCGATCTACGACTCTTTGTCATTTTTTCCCCTCGAATCGTTTCCCATCTGAAATTCTCCGCTTCAATGATCGCAATAGCGATTCCTGCACGATAGGTTGGATCCCCTGTGTAGAAAATCAAGCGTCAAAGAGACAAACTTATTGCATCACCTTGTCAACTTGTTTGTGGAGTTCACGCATACACGTGACCATTAGTGCACGTGGAACAGCATGCGTGGCTGCAGTTGTAAAAGGATGTCATGTATGGGACTTAATAATAAGCAGTTTCGAGGGATAGCGCGATTCGCGTTCGCATTAACAAGCGACGCGGTGCGACCGATCCGGTGTTAATTAGCTTTTAATTAACATTGTTCCAACGGGAGAGTATACGAAATTTATGTAACTTGGCCGACTCGCATTCGCTTGGCCAGATTTGCGCCGTTTGATCCACATCGTCTGTGGACAGGAATTTGGTTAATTACCCGACGAATAATACCGGAAGGTATTGTTTAGACACTTGCCAGCTTATGTATAATTATGGTGGTAAAATTAGTATCTAGTATAACTGATAATAATACAAGGTATTTTTATTAATAAATTTAATTAAGGCTAAAACTGAATTCATAGAGGAATATGGATATTATTGTATTTCCGATGAATACAATTTTGACGTCAGAGATGAAACCTTTGATCCAAATTACGTTTAAATAAAAGGTATAATCATCGCGATCGCGATTAGTTCAAATTGTATAATTTGATCTGTATTTCGGTATACACGTCCGAAATCAGTTAACAATGACGAGTCACCTCGAGAAACCTACTTTGCTTTCAAAAGTCCGTTTTTCAACAAGATTCAGCGATAAAGTCCTAACATTCAATAAGTTTCAAGATCGACTCATCGCTCTTAAATTTTATAAAACGATGAAATAGTCGAAAGAAGCCATACAAAATATTTCCTTTTAACACTCGCTATCAGCAAACTTCTTCCATTGTGACTACAGTTCTACGTTCTTGATTCAATCAGAGTTAACAAAGATCCTTCAGAATGCATTCCGTCACCGAGACCCAGTGTCCTACTTCGTATTTTCTCTCATTTTCCTTCAAGAAATTCTACAATTCCAGAGAAACTTGCGCGCACGTCTGTCCCCACGGCAAAATCACGCCTGTTACCCTCTTTTTCCCAGATTTAATTTTCTCTCGCGAGGTGTGCCTTCGACGTTTAGCGCGACACTCGCGGCAGGAAGTGGGCAGGCTCGTGTCTCGTTTCCAGCGCGCCTGCTGCCGCGGAAGAATGCTCGCTGCAAAGAAAGTGGCGAATAGGAATTCTTCGGTGTCAGACGTGTCCTAGAAACGAGTCGCTCGAGCGCCAGGTATGCTTCAATAGCAAAATTTCCTCTCTTTTGCGTTTCTCTGACGTCGATGTTGCATTGACCTGTTTGACGCTTTCGCGAGAGAATGACGTAAAGCGGATAGATTTGCAGATAAATGGTTTGCACTTCTAGAACTATGCTTTGAACGCTACAGCTCGGCACGTTTAAAGTTTCAAGGATCTTAGAGCAATACCATGAAAACGAAACCGGGTTGCAATTATAAATATTTATTAATGTCTTAACTTGTCGAATATTTTAGAAAATTAATTAATTAATGAGATGATTTGATTCGAATGGACTCATGTTCAATTGGTCAATGGACAACATTTGGCTTTCGTTCACTTAAAATTAGTATCTTCCTGCATCGATGTAGCGATCAGATCGGTTCAGATTTTTGGAAACCATTTTTCTCGGCCGTGTCTAGCGCCTGCGAGGCAAATTAAAGCGCAGAGCTTCGATCTCATTTTTGGAAATAGTGGAGTCGCTAAATCCAATGAGCAGGAGCAACTAGTTTTTAGATTTAGCGCTTCACGAACTTTTTCTATTTCTAAAAATGAAAGTGACAGCGTTTGGACATTGTGAATGACATACGAGATAAATCGCAACAGTGCCGATCCGATCTCTATCTCAATGCCGGAAGAGACTATTTTGAAGCGAAATTTTAATGGATTTATTAATAAAACTTTGATAAACTCAGTTTTTATATTTGATCGCACCTCGTATTTAGATACTCCACTCACCTAGACTCCAAAGAAGTTAATGTTATAAAAATTCTAGAATCCTGGAATCCTAAAGTCCAAGAATTTTACAGATCTATAAAAATCCTACGATACTAAAAAAAAGTCCAGAAGTCATAGAGTCTCGGGAACCTAGTTTCATAGACATCGTAGAATTCTATAGGGATTCTAAGATCTCAGAATCCTAGAGTTCTAGAAGGGAAAAGAAATAATCGTAAAGCTACGATCTTTTAAGAGTACAAATTTCAGTACCAAATATAATCGATAGAAGTGATTCGATACTTTAAAATAATTTTTTGTTACATTCGTTATTTCGATGGAACGAATAGACGTATTTTTCCAAATGTAGCAGCGGACCGGGAATTGGATACCTGCCTTAATTCGCGATCGGTATATCGTTCACGAACTCGGCCCAACACCCATGTACCACAAAAAGGCGATGAAATATTAACGCAACATTCATAATTACGCGTGAATGGAGATCGCTGGCTGAGTCGAAAATAAATGGTTTCCGCAGCGGAAGCTGGTGTCGGATAATGAACAAAATAGGCTCTGTTAAATGATGAATTCTCGAGGGTGGCTACGCCTTTGTAGTCTCGCGGTGCCTCGTGAAATATACAAAGCGAAACGCGAAGCGATAACGCAACTCTTTCAGTTCGTAGGCTAATGGAATTTAGAGGCAGTCGCACTGAGTTGCGAATAAATCTGACTCCGGAATTTTCAACGATGTTGAATTATACATAAAAGTCAGCATCGAATATAAGGCAAAAGTATTCGGCCGAATATTAACCGTGCCATGAAAAAAATCTGAAAGTGGGTGAGTTGCAACGATAGCTTTAAGATGCAGCAGGATTTGCGGTAATGCAGAGGGGTAAGTTAGGTTTTGGCTTCCTGGAATCGTAGAGTTCTGATACTTCAGCGTTCTAGAACCGTAGAGTTCCAGTAGACGTGCTAGAATTAAAAAGTCCTAAAGTCTTGAAAGTCTATAGCCCACAAAATATCTAAAATTATAGAGATCTTAAAGTTCTGGAATTTTATAGATACGTCCCGTTCCTAATGCGCGACTCTTGCAATCTCAGAATTGAAACGTTCCAAAATCGCAGAATTAAGAAATGTGTGTATTACTGTGTGTATGTGTGTATTAAAAAGCATAAGCTTTTCATGTCATTTGTGGTGGTCCAATAGAAGCTAGCATACCCCAAGGCAGTGTCCTTGGACCCCGGGGAGCATGAGGCGGGTATGGGTTCCCAGAGCGTAGGACCACGCCCTGGGAAACCCCTATGGATTTGATATTCTCCTATAACTGGGTGGCGGTTGGTCAGTGTCTTTGGCCCTCATCAGCTTGCCGATCCGGTGCGGAGAATTTCGGAGAAGTTGGTGGGCCCATGCCTGCCAAGACCACTCACCTCACCTTTCTCGTGCGGCCCTACGTCACCCTGCACCGGCACTGACCGGGGTCACCGGACGACGGCAGCGCAATGGTTAGCGCCTTAGTTACGAACGTTCGAGACCCGGGTTCGGGTAGTCCGATTTTTCTTCCACGCATCTAAATTAGAAGAAAAATAGCAGTACTCCAGCAGCGACATCTACAGCCAGCAGCTACAATTATCACGGACAACACATATGGCTCAATAATATGGATAGCGAACGTAAAAGGAATTATAGTTTACGGTGCAAGGGAGGGATATCCCAGTACCGGCGTAGTTGTGGGTACTCAAGTGGGCCCCGCTGTGTCGTCATCTTACGACCACGGCCATTCAGGGGTGGACCGTCAGGCCCCCGGATCGGTTTCTGTGCCTGGCGAGGCGAGGAGGTTGTTGAGATCGGTGATCGGTGGACGGGCAGGAGGGTACCCTTGTGGCTCCCTCCATGGTCTCGGATGCCGGACCATCTTCTTCAGAAGGATACTGGAAGGCCCGCACGAGGCCCGACGGCAAGGAATCGATAGCCTCGTTGAAGTCGAACCTCTCTATAGCATCTGGGCGGTCCAGGGGCAAGAAACGGAAGTGATTTACACTACCCCGGACATGCCCGAGGATCTCGTGCGTGAGCTGAGGACTGCCACGGCTGCTGATATCGGTGCTGAGATGATCAGGAGGGTCGAGGAGATAATCAGGGTGGCGATTACATCGTCCAACCTTAAGGGAACCTACATCAAGATCCTTAAGGAGGCGGCAACCTCTCTTGCCGCCAAGACGATGGAGTTATCCAGGAGGATTGGATTCGCCTACGGTACGTAGGCCCTAAGATTCGCGGAAGCGAGACTGTCGTTGCTCGAGGAGGAAAACGAGGTCCTGCGGAAAGAGCTTGCGAAAATGGCGGCAAGGGCGCTCCAGGAGTGTTCTTGGTGCGAAGTCTCGGCTTCCGAGTCCGAGTTGTACTGGGATGGTCCATTGCAAGGGTCAAAGCCATCGTCAAGAGGTCTTTGCAGTGCTTTAAATGCCTGGAACTAGGGCACGTCAGGACGACGTGCGTATTGACAGTGGACCGATCACACCTATGCTATAGGTGTGGCGAACCTGGTCATCGTCCTAGAGGCTGTCCTGCCTCGACACCCAAGTGCCCCCTCTGCAAGTCGCTCGGGGAACCTGTGGCCCACCGAATGGGAGGAACAACGTGCTGCCCGCCGAAGAAGGAAAACAGGAGGATGCCATCAACTCGCGACTCTGCCGCGAAGAGGGCATAGCGGATCCAGCGTGCGCTGAAGGAGGTACCAGAGGAGCGGTACGAATCCGGCACTACTCGGCGCCATCTCCCCGGAGGGCGCGGGGTGCCTATGAAGGTTTGTTCCACGAAAAACAGAAAAAAATGTGTCCTTGGAGCCCTGCTGTTCACCATCTACACTGCCGATTTACCGACTTTAACAGAGATAACCATAGCGGCATTTGCTGATGATACAGCTGTATTAGCATCCCACTCAGACTCGATAATTGTCTCCTCAACTCTTCAGCGAGGTCTTGACTCTATGGAAAAGTGGTTCAACAAATGGCGTTTCAAAATAAATGAAAATAAATCTAGTCATATAACCTTCACGCTGCGAAAACAAGCCTGTCCACAGGTGACCATAAATAATATTCCAATTGCAAACAAAGGTACAGTCAGATATCTGGGCATGATTCTAGTCAGAAGCATGACATGGAAACGACACACCGTAGATAAATCCAAACAACTGAAATCAAAATTAAAAAAATTCTATTGGTTCATTGGTAGACGCTCCAACTTAAACGTGCAGAGTAAAATAATTTTATATAAAGCCATATTAAAACCTGTTTGGATCTATGGGATCCCAACTATGGGGAACAGCGAGTAATTTCAACATAGAAGTTCTTCAACGATTCCAATAAAAAACTCTAAGATTCTTAATAGATGCACCTTGGTATGTTACCAACGAAACAATACATCGCGACCTTAAGATATACCCACAGTTAAAGAAAAAATATCCTAATTCAGTAACAGATATAACATAAGAGTTAACAACCACCAAAACCCATTAATTACCCAACTAATTGACACGACGGATCAGATCCGCAGACTAAAAAGATATTACCCTTTAGATTTAAACATTAGATTCAACTAGAATCAAACATACTATAAACACTTATTATCCAAGTTATACTACCACGCCAGAATAATTTACTTATAATTCTCAATGAGAATTGATTGTAAAATTCTACCAAATAAAATAAAAAAGAAATTTGAGGTGGACGGTGAGACGTGTTGTTGGTTACATTAATAACGAAATGAGTCGATTTCGTTAACTATATTTACAGATGTTTTAAAATGTAGAATACAAAGTTAATCGCAAGCGTTGCTCGCTCGATGATATTCGTTATAAAGATTGCCCGATACTGCGGTACTGATACTAATCGTTATGCTGATTCGCTAGACTCAGATGAGAAGACTCAGAATCTAGATGACTCGATACTGATATTGACTGACTATGTCTGGAGAACATGGTCGTCTATTTATACTGGTCGGGGGTGGGGGGTACCGGAAGGTTTGAACTTGTCGCCGGTTGTCGGTAACACGTAGCAGCGAAATTGTTTCGTCCAGAGTTTGTTTATTACATTATGTGCGTTGTACAGCGTTAATCCTCTGTAGCAAAACAATTGCGTGAGGCATCTTCGAATCGAAACGTCCTAAGACGCATATGCCACTACACATTTTATCGAGCCCTTCGCGCAACATGGAAGAATCGATCGATCGCGAAACAAGGATACGCCAGGATAACCATGGGTTAGGTGGTGGCTGAAAAAACCGCAAGGATACAATATCGCGAATATTAAATTTTCACCAGGTCGAAATTCCTTCTTTCGTGCGTTCCCGCGAGATATCGTCGATAACCGCGAGCGTATTCGAGGCTCCTCCACCTCCGCAAGGGAAGCGGTCTGTCGCGCCACGATAAGGAAAATCTCGGTGGATCTGTGAAAAACGGGTATCGCCAGTTTCCACGATTATGTCCACTATGTTTCCGGTTCGAATTAAAAATCGTTCAGAGACCGAGATAAGGCTAACCAATTGGGGTTTTTAATTAAAAGAGCCGACCGTTCCCTTCGAGATAATACCCCGAAATCTTCCGATGGAACTCAATTACTAGACTTCTCGCAAAACGATAGTTACCCACTGCAAAACAATATACTCACAAAGAACACAGGACGATTATTAATTCGAAAAACTCTCACGATTTCCGTGAAATTACCGTGGTGCAGCCCGCACCATGCACCCAAGAAATATTAAAATTCCAAACATCGAGGTATTAAAATTCCATGCACGAGAGACTGGTAGAAGCTTCGAACGCAGACGTTCTGCCGTGAAAATACCCTTGGAAACATCGGGAACCAACCCTTGGCCTGGCCAACCCCTACGCTCAGCTTAGCTATCTATGTAAATCGAAACTACTACAGCCGATCTTATTACGCGTCTCCCTAATTCAATTTTCGCGATTCCAATCGTCGTTCCTAATTTTCAATGGAGGCTGGTTATATAAAGAGAGGTTGGCTTAAGTTATAAAATCGTGGGAAAGAGTTCAGGGAAATTGCGGTTCTAGCGATACAAGCTAATTAAATTAGGGGCGCACTGTATTCTAATAGGAGTGGAAGAGAACAGAATCGGCTCGACAGTGAGATTTTTTTGTTTCTCTCTATAGATCGGCAACGAGTTGTTTGCGACACGTGGAACCCATGGGAGAAGGAAGCGATCAAATTTGGCGCGTTATAACACGGCTGCGTGTACACCGAATAACCTCGGCCACGTCTCGATTTGCATTTCAATCGGCCACCCTATCATTTCTACCTCTTTGGCCGAAACAAAAATTCGCTATCAGTTTCCTACAGACCGTTTCGATTATTAACTTTGTTTCCACCACTTCCTCATCTGATCTGATCTTTGAACCCACTGTGGCCATGTCTGCCTTGTTTTAAGCTTGTTTATAGATGGTAATTTTTTTAGTAATTGGTGATTCTCAGGTTTCAAGGGTCTGATAAGGAGGAAATCGTGTTGGAAGCTTCTGTACGAACCGAACGAGAATTTCTTTTCGCGGTTTATATAGAAGGGATTTAGAATTTATCGGGCCTGGGCATGAAACATTGCATGCCCCATCGCCGTATCTTTAATGATTAAGTAACGAGATCCGCGGCTACTTTCGCAAAACCAAAGTGGACCGCCCACAAAAATTGTTGTTCTATTCCGCGCCCCATCAAGTCCACAAAGCTAAATGTACGAACGTTATAGATAGAATTTTACTCGATATAAAGAGAGATAATAACGATTATATAACTCTAGAAACAATATTGGTAATTTTTCTCCCAATCATATTTTTGAACCACTCAATCAGAGAATCGTTCATCTTTACACTATTATTTCAGGCTTTACACTATCATTTATTTTTGAAAAAAGTGAAAAAACTCGATATAAAGCGAGATAATGAAGACTGTATAACTCTAGAAACAATATTGGTAATTTTTCTGCCAGTCATATTTTTGAACCACTCAATCAGAGAATTGTTCCTCTTTACACTATCATTTCAGGCTTTACACTATCATTTATTTTTTAAAAAAGTGGAACTCGATATAAAATGAGATAATGAAGACTATATAACTCTAGAAACAATATTGGTAATTTTTCTGCCAGTCATATTTTTGAACCACTCAATCAAAGAATCGTTCCCCTTTACACTACCATTTCAGACTTTACACTATCATTTATCTTTGAAAAAAGTGGAAAGAACTCGATATAAAGCGAGATAATGAAGGTTATATAATTCTAGAAACAATATTGGTAATTTTTCTCCCAGTCATATTTTTGAACCACTCAATCAGAGAATCTTCTTTACACTATCATTTTAGAAATCGGATATCTTTGACGAAAGTGGCAAAAAACAGGATATCCAACGGACGCCATCCTTCTTTTCCTTGATTCATGGTATCGACGATTTTGCGTCTACATACGCGAAACGAGTTGCCGTATCGGTTTGCTCGTGAATCCACGGGTCCGACGTTTCCAGGCGGCGTAACGATAGATCAGTTCTCGATAAAGAGGAATTTCGTGAAATCAAAATTACGCTTGGTGGTGGTATCCGAGATAGCCCGGGCCGAAATTTGCATTTCGATCGAACGTTTCTTGCCAGGGCTTCCGTGCAACCGAGCCGACAAAAAGCGTGGAATTATCGCACAGCCAGCATCGCCAGTCAAGGTAAAGCCCTGGAACCGTGGTGTCGGTCGATCACCTTTTCTGGAAAAGCTGGCCGCGTAAAACTGCACGATCCGCGCGCGTTTTTCTCTGATAGGATGCAGGTGAACGTCGCTGAGAATTGATCGGAGCCGACGAGCCTTTCGGTACGTTGAGATCTGCGTCCAGAAAAAGTGCTATCCAACGATAGCATGAGACAGGATTATTATCGCTGGAAATCGGGATATTTTATTTGAATCGGATTAAAATCCGCTCGGACCAAGGGGATTTTGTTCTACTTTCACGCTGTGAAACGTTGAATCGACTTTCTGCACGAATCCGAATTATTTCAATAATTTAATTATCGAACTGAGCCACGCCATGAATCATTTCTGTTCCTTATGCGCAAGTAATTTTATTCGGTTTAATACTCTGTCAATCGGTACTGTATTTTACGAACTGATTTTATTGGGTTCCGGATTAAATACGCAGTATTTTTGTGCGTTTCACAAATGTTACGTTCTATTAAGAAGCAACTTCAAAGCCGAAAAATCAAGAGAAATATGATTCTATCGCGTTCATCGTTGTACGCTTGTCAATCACTCATTAATATTCACGAAATTAGAAGCATAAAGTGATACGAATGGAAAATGAAGGATCGCCGTTTTATCTCGATTTGCATATTTTCCGCGCGCCAAACTTACGCGAATCGGAAAATTACACGCTCGATCCTGATCGAAAATCTATTACCTCAATTAGAAGTCTCCTAGTTCGAACCATTACCGTTTTCATTATTCATATACTCGAACACGTTTTGCTTCGAACACCTGAGATCGCGATCGTTCTCATCAGAACGTATCACTCTCGCAGACTATTTTCACGTTTTTACCATTGAAATATGATCATCTGCACATCTTCGTAAATGCATACACGTTCGCAGCCCGGTGATTATTCAATACTTATTAGCATTCGCTCGTGCGGCTCAATTTCATCAGAAAGCTGAAGAATAATTAAAATCTTCGCGTGGTTTCGATCTGATGGCTACTATGCACGGAAAATACACGGAAAAACGATATCATTATCGTTATCTTAGTCAGAAGTTATTTCAGGAATATGATGGTAAATTGACGAGGAGCATAAGCCAGTTGAGAAACACGAGACTCGCCATAACATCGAATCATAAAATTACACAGCATACCTCGTATTTTTAATTACTAGAATTCTAGCGTTAAATTACACCAACCAAAATTGTATATCTTCTCTTTCTCTCCCTCTTTTTCTCCGTCTAACGTGATTTTTTTTCTCACGTATACGGAACAATTTATTATTTTCATGGCTCTTATGTTCGCCAAAGGGCCGTATACGCTATAATTGCGAGAACCGCGACGGCGTTGGGCTACAGACGTGAAATTCTATGGAATAAACGTATCATTACGGCTTTCCATGATGCGGGATAACAAAGGTGAATTATACGCGGCTGTTAGTCCGCTTTTATAATCTTTAGAACGTTCTGCCGCGCGAGGCGTGGCCTTGGGATTAGGGTTGGCCGGTGGAATAGAAACGAGTCGCTATGAAACGAAGGGGTTACGTTATCGCGGCCCGGCACGTTGTAAATATCCCAGTCCATGCTGGCTACTTCCACGACTTATCGTGTCACTCTCGATACCCGCTGCAGGAATTCGTGTCTTCCCGATTTTTAATCAGCTAGGTACGTCCGAGGGTCTACGTAATCGAATAATAATTAAAAATTCCCACTCGACGCGTTCCTTCTTCTTTTGTACGCGGCAGTATTTTTATAACTTTAATGTCACGTTAGAAATCGTTTTAGCAAAAAATATGGAATTAGACAACCGATGTCAGTTTCAGGTAGATAAAATTAACGGCACGTGCTTTATTAACACTTTACCGACCGCTAGCGGTTCAACAGCATACGCACGTCCGACCGGCAGCTCAGGCGCAGATTCTCCCTGGCGCCGGCTCTGTTTCGGTTTAGACTCTCCAATTTTTCAATTCTTTTCGTTCATCGCGAACGGTAAGTTTTTCAAATTGGTATAAAACTGTGGGAGCTTACAAAGCAACGCAACTGACGCAACTGAGCAAGGTACATTAGTACTAAATAACAAATTACTGCTCAAATAATGAGAAAAATTATTGGCGACAAAAAGCCGATTAATAGGCTATCGGTCGGTAGGCATCGGTGACGAAAAGCAGATTAATAGGCCACCGGTCGGTAAGCGTCGGCGACGAAAAACCGATTGGCTATCGGTCGGTAAAGTGTTAATTGCTTCGTTGCAGCGGATTGGTTTGATGGAACATTAATATAATATTCCGCGATTTTATGCCACGCAAAAAAACATCATTTGTGTGTCATCGTTCGATTGCTAGTTGTCTGATTACCAGTCAAAGCGCCACTCTCGGTTAACTAGCAGCAAGAGTGCATGATCTTGTTAATTTGCAACGGTTAGTATTTAAATAACAGTCAATCGATATAACGCAGTAACGAGATGAATTAAATCATCTCGGTTCCGTATCTTTTGGAACTTTAAAATTGCCTTGAAATTTCAATACGCCTCTGTTCTATCCGCTCTTCCATGGAGTTCTAAATTTCCTCGATCCTTGTTAATTAAGTATTACTGACTCACCACGAAGTCACGGGTTTATTTTAAATTTCAATGCGTGTTACGAGCTCTAGCCCGGCCGGACTCGTTAAAAATGACCGGCCAACAGCCAGCTTGTATCATCGGTAACGAAGTAACGAACAGAGGAACAAGCGGCTTTAATGATGGATAATGGAATTGTTGGAGAAACAATGAAACAATCGTGATCTCGTTCCTTCCATTAAATAGAATTAATGAAATAATTTCTCTCTTTTAAATAAGACACGCCGATATTTGCCTTATTTTCTCGAACAAACATTAACAGCCCTATGGCGTTTAATTATTAAAATAATTGTCGAGGAATAATGTTCATTTTCATTCTCACTTTAACGAGCTTGTATTTTTTTTCTATTATGTACGTCTATATATTAAAAATATATATTATGAACAATGTGTCGTTGAAATTTTCTACCATCAGATTATTTCACGCCAGAATTCCAAAAAGGTACAGCCATTGTCTCGCCAGATAAAGTTAGTCAAAAGTTCACGTTATAACGGGTGTCTCAAAGCGTCCGTGTGATTTACGTATAAGGTACTTGGGGTAAGAATGGGTGATTCAAGGGTGGAAGTATACAGGGAACCGCTGCAGGCGGACGGAAGACAGATCAGAAAAGTTTTGCGAGCCAATCACCGACTCCGGATATCGGGTTCGCCGATAAAAATGACAAAGTCTTAAAAGTTTCTCCTTGCTGTCGCGTCTGGCCGAGATTCCTTTCGAATTCGTCGTCGACCGTGCGTCTTTCGATCGCGAATATTCGATGGATCGTAGAAAAGGAAACGTTTTCAAGCTATGCATACTTTGTACTAACCCTCTGTTCGAAGGATCGAAGAATTAGCAATTTTTCAAAGTTTCTTCTATGTATAACATTGAAATCAGGACTCAGGTCTTATTACTAATATATTTGCCAATTTTCTTTTTCAAATATGCTACTACGACGTTTCTGTTCTCGTTACCCGTTTGTTCTTAAGATAGAATATTCTTAAAACATGCAGATTCTTCTTCTCTTTTTTTAAGTAGTAGTTTATATCCCTTCGAATAGTGGAAAGGATAAACTCTAGCTGCACGACAGATTATTGCGATTGACAACGTACTCAACTTACCTCGAACGCCATTGTCCAAAGCTCGAATCTTCAAACTTGATCCTATAACTCGTATTTTTGAAAGAAACCATCTAGGAGAAAATGATTAACGCCAATTTTCTAACCGTCTCATTTATTTGGTAACTCATAGATATACACGTTAACGTTCTCTTAAACCTAGAGAGAAATGAAAACGCAGGAGGACCGTGTGTCCCGTTTCACTCCTATCGATGGTTTTGGGAGGGCGATGAAGAAAAGAAAAAGAAGGACAATCAAAAAACGAAGAACGAGCCTAGCGACTGGCTTCGCCCAAAAATCATTAGAAAAATACACAGTTTACGCGCAAATCCTTTCAAACTGAATTAATTCTCGTCGATGTTGCGAACTTATTTCTCGCGTTTAATGGCGTTTACCTCGTTCCCTAGGCGGGTGTACGTGTTTCTCTGTTTGTGTGTGTATACGTGCCGGTGTGTGTATGTGTAAATACGTTCTCGCGTTCCTTTCGCAGGATTCTCTCTGTCGACGAAATCGTTCGATTAATTCGCCCGACATGTTCGCTCATTTACAGGTTTTTCTACTTTCGTTAATTTCCACGCGGGGAGGGAGGTAGCCCGTTTCGAATCAACGAGACGGCCTCGTTTCTCATTACGCTCAAAATCTGACAGACGAATCCTAGTACCAGGATCGCGTTTCAAGCCGATTTCCGCATTTAACCGCGATAAACGCAGCAAATTTGAGCTTCGTTCGTTATTTCGATTTATTTATAATTTCGCTCGGACCCGCCACGAAACCACCAGCGATCTCTTTATCTTCGTGTGTCATGGGCGACCGTCGTCCCCTGGTGATTCACTATGACACGCTTGTGAAATTGAGTTCTCCGTCGCGTTCCAGCCAATTTCGGTAATTGCTACGAAATTGTGGTAAAAACTGGGTCGAATCGTTGATCGTACGGGTAATGCGGTTTATCCGGGTCAGTCTGTCGGATCCTCGTGTTCCTGCCGATCGTTTTAACGCGTTAAATGCTGTCCATGACCAACCACTTTGACAAGCGCCGGTATTTATTAAGCCCGTGAACGATCGTTTCACCTCACGGTTATTATCGACAATAAGCGTGGATTCGCGTGTATTCACAAATCGTCGCGTTTTCTCTTTAACACCGAATCTCAGGTCCAACGATCCACGTTAGATCACGAGCGATCATGTCGAGGTTAATCGCGTCGTTTCGTGACCGTACGTATCATTCACACGAAAAATCTACAACACACAATCGACTCACGAGAGCTTCGTATTACGCTAAACAACCCTTCAACCTTCTTATAAGATCGAATAAACGCGGACACTTTGTGCTATCTGCCCATCGTCGATGTCACGATTCTTCGTCTGATCGCTGTATCTATATACAAACGCGAGAACAGATTGCCAAGCGACAAGAAACCAATCTTCCTCCTTTAAATACATCTGCTCTGACTCGTTTCACCGCGAAAGGAACGACAATGGCATACGACGAAACGGACACAATCAATGGTACGTGGCTTCGTTGATATGTTCTACTTAACGTCGAAATTCTTATTATCGCACGGCCTCCTTCGACCAACCTTTTCTCCTCGACGATCGTCGCCGATTATATCTCTCCTCTATAGAACGGATGAAAAGGAATGCTCGACTCTTACACGGACAACACTCATATCTCTCTCGGCATCGATAATTCGCAGCGGTACTCGTAATGCGAATAATTCCGCCGTTTCACCGTCGATTCACGCCCACCCCGTGGGATAACCCGGTCTTTCGATGGCAATTCGTCCCTTGTCTGGACGACCTTCAACCTTTGTTCTCAGACGTTTGGTTGTTCAAAGCCACGGGTTTGTTGTTGGGTTCCCGCGGTACCCGCGGATCGTACGACGGATATTGAAACTAGGGCATTAGATGAGTTACACGACGGTTTATTTACAGTTCGAGAGTTCCCTCTCTGATGGGAAACTTCGATGTTGCAAGCTGAAGGATGGCTTAAGTTTACGAAGAGAGAGGATCGAAATAATTCGAAGCAAACAGAGGTAAGATGGAAGCGACGAATGGAAGCGAGGGCTTTCGTTTATCCGTCAGTTATCTCCGCGAGGAACTAGGCGAGATCGACAGGAGTCGCGGCTAATCAGTACACACATCGACGTTTCTTGGCATCTTACATTTACTCGCGTTAAGAATACGAATCGTACAAAACAACTATTAACGCGCGTCCGTTGCTCCATCGACCCTGTTGATCCACGTTTCGCCTCTCCGCCTTTACAAAATTTTCCACTATACACGATACATGCCATTTTCTTTCAACCGCGAACAGAGCGTAGCCGAATTTTCGTAGGCGATAAATTCTTCGAAGAAACTCCAAGACACGAGTAGTACCAGTCGATGGCGAATAACTCGCGCCTGTTCTCGCGTAACGAAATCCACATAAATATCGAAGGGCGGGATGAAAAGGAGACGCCTGCCGTCGGAAAGTTTCGCCATCAGCCGGTACTCCGGCGGAGATCAACGTCCACGAACTCTTTAAAGTCGCTTTCGTTCGACGTTACGAAACTTTTAGCCACGATACGACAACTTTACTTGGTCGTCGGTTCTTCCAAACCTTCCTCCGTCTTTTCCATTTTCTTCCCTCTTTATTTATACCCAGGAGGAAGGAAGTTCGTCTGTCGCGGCGGCGTGGAGGAGAGGTCGAAGCCCCAGGGTCAGTCGATCCTCTGTGGTAGAGCGAACGGGCGGCGGTTGGACAGTAATTGATTAGCTTTCTCTGCTAAGGTTCTCCGAAATCGAGCGTTCGATCAGAGACTTCTTTCACCTTCTCTTAAATACACCCACTCGTTCTCTTATTCTCTCTCTCTCTCTCTCTCTTTTTCTCTTTCTCTCGTTCTCTTTCGTTCGTTACATAGCGGTTTTTTTTTCATTTTGTTCTTTAGTTTAGGTAGATAGGTTTAATCGGTTACTTAGGCGCGTTGATTAGTTACGACTCCCAGCAGCGGACCTTCCTCCGCTTCCTTCTAGCCTACTTGTTGCGTGTTCGGATAACTTTCCGGCAAAATCGCGCGTTGGATGGCTTCGAGTTAACGATCAACCCGCTACTCTTCTCTCCATCGTCGTTACCCGATTTATATTATACTTTCTTTCTGTCTTTCGCGAAGAAGAGTATCTGCACAGCTCGCTCGTACACCGTCGTACAATCGTCGTCGTTTCAATGGAAATAAGGAAGAGCGTAGTTGTCCTACAATAGGGATATCGCGACTTTCGGATGGAAATTGAAGGTGCAAGTTCGCGAGTGTCTCTTCCTCTGGTCCGTCGAATAATTTTTTCTTCCTCGTTCCTGCGTATCCTGCCTGCCACCCTCTTCTTTTCCCCTCTCCTCCCCTTTCTCTCTTCCTTCTTGTGTTTCTGAGCAATTCGACGAGCTCAGTGAAGGAAGACGCTGGTGACGGACCTGGTGGTGTGGGGCGGCAGGTCGGGGGCCTCCGTGGGGGCCCCCTCGTACCCCTATGCGCTCAGGCCAAGCCGGTGGATCTTCGCCGAGAGAAAGTTGTGGAGGACGAACACGATCGGCTTGGGACAGCTCTCGAGGTCCAGCTCCTGGAATTTTGGGAATCGACCATCCTTAAATAAATTGCGATAACTGTACGTTTTATTACGATTACTACACATTTACCAAGTAATATCAAGTATAGTATCAATTAACAAAACGAATGAAAAGGAAGAGCAGCCCTAAATTGTCTCTCCTAGATGAGTATCTACTTCAACTAAACCAATAATTCACTGTTTTCTTTTTATTTTACAAATTGATATCTCAGTCAAAACCTGATTCTAGGGATTTGTAATAGGATTTTTCACGACAATATCGACGTTCTTTTCTTTTCTTTCGGTCCATTCGACAAAAATTACATCATCTACTTTTTCACGATCGATATAGACAATGAAACGTTTATTTAGTCTCGCGACCTTCCACGTCAAATTGAAAATAGAACCAATCGACGGGTTATTGTTTCTTCCGGGCGCGGGAGGAGATCGCGGCCGATCGGTCGCTTAATAAAAAATTCCAAGGAGAAACGATCCGGAGGATTCTCCATTTGCGGTTTCGCTTCAGAGGCAGCTCGAGAGCGGAATAATTTTTCCATCGTGACGTCTGTCGCGGGAAATTCTACCTCGATGCTTTTTCTCACCCTCCGCCCCCCTGGCCCACACCCAACCCCCGTGACACCCATCCTCCTGGCTTCCAGAGAGCCGGAGCGTTATGAATGGCCATTGAACAGCGGGAGAGAACCGGACGACGGTGTTTGGGAAAGATGTAAAATACGTATTCTACGGTATCGTGCTCCGGCATCAAGGGCTCTTTCAAAGTGACGAGCACAATGGGATTACTCGGTGCACAGTCCTCTTTTTCACGATATCTCCGCCTCTCGTCCAAGATAATAATCTCGATAGTCTAGGTGGAGTCAATTAAAATTCTCAATACCATGGCCGACGGCAGAAAGGAAGCCTTCTTTTTCTCGTTGCACAATGAAATTCTTCCTCCCGATCGCGAGACGAAACGCGTCGCGTTATTATCGAACACGTCAGCTCCAGCTAGATATATTCCCCGTTAATTCTCTTTCATTCGTGGAAGCTCGTAAGAAAATCGTGGTAACATTAAAACACGAATAATAGTCCTTTAGGATGAGATTGCAGGAAGAGTACAGGGGAGAAATATGATAAGTTACGTTTCTTAGCTTTTTGGATGGGGACGATTCGAAAATTCAATACTTCGTCATCTTGTAACGTCGTGTGCTGCGCTGTTGCTCAAGTTCGTTCGAAGCGGCGCTAGGTGGAAAAACGGAAGAAGTGGAAAATTACCACAAGATCATCTATGCCAGATTATTTCTACAGACTTTCAAAGATTTATCGACTATTTTTTAACCTCACAGATTCTTCCCCTTTCCGATAAGATTCTATTAAAATCTTTTTTTTATTCCTCGAGTAACTTCGACACGATAATGTCTCCAGAAATGGACTTCGCTCTACGATTTTTACATGGAATGTTATTTTTAAGCGAATGTCAGAGTGATATCGGATTTTTAAGGAATTTTTAGAACAGAAATTTTAGAGAACTTAATAAAGGTTATTAATAAACAAATTTTCTGTCGGACGTCACTCACAATCTCGCCATCCTCGCCGCCAAAGTCGAGCCACAGTAGACGCGCCCCGTCGTCCGCGGACATCTTCAGTTTATCAAAGGATCTTCTCCAGAGAGGAGTCGGAGACGAGCTTGGACTCACCCCGTTACCTCCTACGCCTCTGGTTCCAGCTGCGTACAACGCGAAACCGTCTTCGTGGTTCACGACCAGCTGACAGGCCTTTCCTTGCCACGTGCACCCTTTGGACAAACAAAAGGCGAGATTGATAATTAGAATTTTATCTAGCGCCAATGCACGTTAAAGACGAAAAATTTAGAATCGCAAGGCGTTTCCCGGAATGCAAGAATTTGACAGGAAGAAATATTAGCGTAATTAATTTTTCCAATTAATAACGAGATTAGTAGTGCACCTCGGCACCAAAATTTCAAAATTTTTGCTGGATAGTGGATGTACGAAACGAGAATACAAAAGTACGGTGGTCAGGCGGATTGCGAGCGAAATAAGAATTCTTTGACACAGCCGAGCTAAATTACATAGCACCAGTCGCGATTGAGGGAGAACAATCCTGCAATAAAACCATGTCACCGACTATAGTGAAAGTCATCTGAATCGCGTCGATGCCAAACAATGAAGTGCTTTAATAAAACCGAGCTAAATTAAACAACAGCGAATCGATCGCAAAGTAAAAAATAATCTGATGAAATCGAGCTAGACCAAACAACATCAGCCAGTCGTAAACCGTAAAGAAAGAAAAAAAAAGGAAATTGCCCGATGAAAACGAAGCGTGGAACGAAAGGATAAAAATGCGATTTCTAATAATTTCAATTCGTTGTTTTAAAAATTACATTATATATATTATTTTGTTATTCCTATTTACAAGATAAACAATAAATATTTTTAACGCTTCTCTAGTTTGCAAATTTCGTCAGTAAATCACGATGTATGCAAGAGACGTATCTGACAGTGACTTTTATTTCACTTGAATTACGAACAAAAGATTACTCACGAACTGTATATTCACGTAACGAGTGAGCGGCCGCGTGGCAACCCTGAACGATCGCCCTGGCCCAGGCAGCTAAATCCCTTCGCGTCTCGGCTCGTAGATGATGCGTCACGACGCCGTCGATCGTGCCCACTCGCACCGCGAACGTGGCCGCGTGCTGCGTCGCACCGCTACTGCTACTTCCTGCCTCGTTCTGTCTCGCTGGTGACGACACCAATCTGCAAGCATAAAATTCGAAATTCGAAAATGAAATCTCAAATTTCTTCTTCTCGCTTCTTCTCTCCGCAGAACAAGATACGCCATTTCTTACGTTTGGTGACTCTTTACGTTCGAGACGGCCACCAGCTGTGCACATAGAATTAAGCGGACCGCAATAATCCTAAGAAACTGTCATAAAACGAAGCTTTTTGATTTACCGTTAAGTCCGTCAATTGGCATAAAACATCTTCGATTCAAGAGGTTCCTTATGATTATTGCTCCATCAGGTAAAAATTGGGGAAACGTGTGTTTTTCCATGTTTCCCAGGATTCCACCCGCAAGCGACCAGTGGTGGGGCGATCACCACCGAACAAGAGTTTTCCTTTGTAACAGCATCGTCACCGGACTTCACTGGATCTACGACTACAGATCAGTCGACATATCTGCACTGGTTCATCGACTTTAGAACAGTCAACATCTCTTTATCGGGTTTTCACCCCTCAATCAGTCACCTACTTAACTTATACCTTACGCACCAGCGTAACTATCTTTTCTACAAAGTTGTTGGAAATATATATGTAGTACCGTAAATATAATTATGATTTATTTACAATGAATGGATTGTACAGATATTGATTAAACAGAAAACGATGGTTGTTTAACATGAACTAATCACAATAACGTACTATAATTTAGACAACTCGATAGTTAATTTGCAACTCTCGTCACTAGGGATCCAACGCTCTCTCTCTCACGCGGACCACACTCTCTCGACAACGCAACTCGCACACCCTCTGGCTTCTCCACCGACACTGACTGTTTTAGCATCCTTTTGTCTTTTCTTAGGCCCACCACGCACGTGTTAGGCCCAACCGCTCGTGGCCAGGGTCACGTAGGTTTTTTCTATGAAACTATTCAATTGAAGGACCGACGACGCATTGATGGGCCCGACGGCGCCTCGGCTCTCGCGACATTGTTTATGGTTTACCCGATATCTCTTAGGCCTTTTGTCCACGATATTACATATATTATCTTTGAACTGTTTATCAAGTGTTATACTAATTAAACCACCTCTAATATCCTAATCGAAATAGGGGGTCGATCAGTTCGTGGCGTTGATTGTCTAATCGTAAGGGGAATTTACGACTCCCGTTGACGCGCTTCCTCGCGATCGCGTCTCTCCGCGACTGGTCGAAAGAACACCCTTCTTTTCTTCATTTCGCTCGTTCCCTTTTGTTTATTACTGTATTATTAAGTTCTTTATTTAGGGAAACAGATGGTAATCGAAAGCACCGGTAAGGGGATAAAGAGGAAATTTCATCGGTATCGTTGCAAATTTAGAAGCACCCCTGGTTGTCGAGATCGAACAGCACAGGGTTGAATTCAACGTAAGCGAAATTTTTTTACGAACACGCGAATTCAGTGCGGCGTGAACTACCTTGCAGGGTAAATTACCTCGTGCGATCCACCCTCCGTCGTAAAAATCGCTCGCGGCTTTATTGCGCGTGGCACGGAGCCGACTGACACCGGAGAGGCTCTCTTCAAACCCCCCGTGCTCTGCAATCTGTCCGCTGACGAATGGTTCTGACGTATGCGGAGCTCGCGTTCGTTAGATTTATAGATTTTTCGGGAGGACGTTGGTAAAAAATATGCCGGTCAAAATGGGTATGCGGCGAGAAGAGGCGGAAAAAGGGCGATTCGCATAATGCTTTGCTTTGGAGAAATGGACACCACGGAGAGTTGCGTGTCATCGATGTCGTCGAGTTGCAGAAAATTTCAGACCGCAAGGGACGATCGTTTTATTGTAAAATTTGAATGCGACTTTAAATGCGAATTTTGGAATACTTTATCTGGTATACTACATTTTATCGGATAATGTCAATCATGTTCATAAAATAGAGAAATTATTCCGTAAAATCAAGGAATTTTCAAGTATTATAGTCAACTATATTACAGTCGTAATTTAAACAACTCCACTCTATATTTAAAAATTTCTAATTTTCCGGAAACTACATCTTTCGGTAATTCGAGTTTCGTTTTAATCTCACCAACACCATATACAGTATGTATACAGAAATCGATCCTCAAAACTGTCTTTACTTACGACTCGACGAAAATACAATCGACGATTTGATAGTAAGAATAATAATAAATTAATTATTCATTAACGGGTGGACACCTTTTTTACAATAACATGATAAAATATTGGGGGCAGAATAAAAAAAAACATTCAGATCCCTGTACATACTACGTAAATTTTCGCAAAATTTTACCTGAACCACAGTACAATATGACAATCAATGTACAACATGTGATATCAGTGTCGCACAAAGACAGAAAAATTTTGTATCAGTTCACCAATATAATTTTCTTATACTTTGCCTTCTACTTCGTGAAAGAAGGCAAATTAGTCGGTGTATTTGTTAGCAATGTTACAGATTCTACCGATAACGTTACTATTACCGAATCCTGACTTGAGAAGAAATATTAACCCTTTGCACTCTGAATTTTATTTCAATTTCGTTACCAGCAGCTCTCAACGCTTTTAAGTGTTTTATTTGAAATTTACTTTAACCAAAAAATAAGACAATTTAAATAAATAAAGGAAGAAAGAAATTCACTTAAATACCAGCTTTATTCACACAATTGTTGTATTTTGTAATTTTTAAGTGTATGATGTATCTTGAAACAATTTCCAGGATGCATTACTAGTTTTCTTTCGCACGTTTCACAAAAAAAATAGGATTGAAAGAATGTCGAGTGGGACTCGACAAAGGAACTCCTGAGATAAAAACTGATATCGAGACACACTCGACATAGGAGCGCAAAGAGTTAAAGTTAATTTACCTATCGCTAGACCAGAACAGTTAACTCTTGTTTGTCTTGTTAACAGTTGTTTAGAATATAGTGTAATAATTACGCTTTACCTTCGAACATCTCTAATTCTCCAAAAAACCAGTATTATAACTTTCCTAAATACTTTCCGATAGTCTTCTTCAACGAACATCCAACTTCTCTCCAATTCTTTTATCCACAGAAATAAAACTGGATCTCGAAACCTTCACGATCCACTCGTTACGTCACGCTATCGGATTCACCAGTGCGGAAAGGATGGGTTATTCGCGTTCACCCGTTATACAGAGTAGCGGTGCGCACGTCGAATAACGTATGAGTTCCTCCGGGTGTAATCCCGGGTCGGGCGTTCCTCCCGGATCGCGTTCGACGGGTTTTCCCTGGCCCCGGAAACGTTTCCCACTTCTGATAGTCAATGCCTCTGAAAGGGGAAAGTTTCCGCGAGATTCGGAATCACGCGAGACGCGGCAGAACGCATTACGCTGCGTCGCGTGCATCGCGGATGGCTGCGACGAATCGTGAATAACAAACGACGGTTCGGCTCGTGATCTCGCGTTTCAATCGACATCGATCGTCCCCGGCTCCGGTAACTACGATCAGCGCGATAATGGAGGGTAGAGGGTGGTTTTTGGCTGGATGGAAACTGTGATTTCAGTTGTCGGTTCGCTTGATTTTTCCGGAATGCATAATAACTGGTATTAATTACAATAAATGAATAATTCTTCCTGTGACAGTGAACATCGCGAGATCCATATGCGGTTTGCTATCACGCGCATTTATAATTGGGTTCTTTGTGCGATAAGCGGAAATATGTTTGGCATTAACATTGGAACTACCGCACCAGTCAAATTGACTGGTTTTACAATTTTATTTTAACATTCCTACTTCATGTTATATTTTTTTCCACACTGATGCAATGACTTTCGCAACGATAACTAAAAGAGTAATATAATGAAATTTATTTTGTTTTCTATGTATTCAAACTCAAAATAATTTTGTATCAAGGCTACATATACCAACATCAGTCAAAATGACTGGTACTTGTCAAAGTGTAAAAGAATCCTGCAATCTGTTTATCGAACCCCAATTAACCAGTTTCCTCGCTTTGTACAACGTCCCACACGTTTTCCAAATTTTTACTGCGTATCATTCGATATGATGATATCAGATATCAGGAAAATTCCGGATCGATCGCCACATCGCTAGATGCTAATACTAGAAATACCACAGCAGTCAAAATAACTGCTTCTACAATTTTCTAAATTTGTCACGTCTCGTTTAGGGATCATGGTCCCAGATGGGTTAATAATACCAAAAATGTAACATGGAATTCCTTCTATAAGAAAGTAATAAATTAATAAATATAAAAATATTCTATTATTACGTATTTTTTAAAGACCAGTCATTTTGACTGGTTTTGGTAGAAATACTTCGTGTTAACTATCGCTAGTTCTAGTGTTAATCGATCGGCTCGATGATCAAAGCAAAGTTGATGTGGGAAGAAAGCAGTACCGCGTAAATATTGTTGTTAAATCGCGTCAAAGACTGTAAAGTATCCTTTGCACTTCATTCTGCCAAAGATCACCAATCTCCAAATATAAATACCATACAATTTTTGTTTTCAACGGAGGCAAAAGAACGTATTAAAAGATATCAAAGAATCCTTGAATAAACAAATTATCACGTCGCAGAGATGGGGCAAGTGAATTAATTCTGGCTGGTCGACGACTTAACTTATGAAACAACAACCTTCGCAGTCTCGTTCGTCGACGATTATTACAGCTAAAAATCGACTGAATGCCGCCGGAGCGCACTTCAGTAGAGAGCTTCGAGGGAGTCATTGAAATAATTAAGCAGTCAGTCGAACAAACAGCGAAACGAAGGCGAACTGGAATAAAAAGAAGACGAGAGGAAAGCGCGAAGAAGAAGAACCAAGCGATTGCTCTTCAGCTACGATAATCGAGTGTCAACGAAGAAACAGAAGCAGCAGAAATAGGACAGAGCGAAGAGGAACAGCCGGGCGTAACGCAAAGCTAAGAAGTCCAAGGAGAAATATAGAACGGGTACCGGCGGGGGTGGGTAGAAAAGAAAAGAAGAAAATAGGGTGGCGAGGGGTGACGGGGATAAACGGAAAAGCAACGGATGGTAAATAAAGGCGTTAAACGAGAATGGATGTTCGTCCGAGGCCTGTAATCCCGGCCAAAAGGGACGAAGCAGAAGCCGTTTGCAACTTGGAAGGGGTAAACTTTCTTCTCTACCCTTGTGAAGACGAGGAGGAAGAAGTGTTTCGGTCGTAGCCGAATCACTTCCGGTTTGTCTCGCAGTAAAACTTCCTTAAGTCGGTCATTTCGTACCTCCGTGGGCCCGATACGGACCTCCTCGACCGGAAATAGCTTTTCGGTGCCCCACTTTCCACCCCCGACCACCCCCTTTTCTCTTACCTCTTTCTCAGCCAACCCTCTCTTCTCCCTTTCTCCTATCGCTTCCGCCGGTTTTCTTCGTTTTTTGGCCAAAGACGGTTGAAAGTGGACACGAGACAGCATCGACCACCGCTCAACGTCCGGAAAACTTTCGGAAAAGTCGGGTCTCGCCTTCTCCGCGGTGAAATAAACGGATCGATGATCGGGTTACCGAGATTAGGTCCGCCCGGGGACAATACCACGTTGAGTTTCACGGTTTTTGAAGTTGAAGAACACGATTAAGCTTATTGTGTCATTAGAAACGAGTCTGTTGAGATCATAAAAAGGTAACCATTTTGTAATTGTCTAAGAAAAATGGAACGCATGCATGGGATATTCGTGTTCAAGTTATCTTTGTCAAACAAAATACTATATTTTCCTGTTTGAACCGTATTGGCGTCTCTTAAAACAAATTTAATGCTATGATCACGTATATAGCACAGTCTTGAACCGACGAAGATTTTCAAAAGTCGGCGAAGTTTTTCGTACACCGAGCAATGTTCATTCGTGACACAGATATACGAGTATGCCGGTATCTTTTGACATCTTGAAGGATATACTTTATACGTACATGCTTTACAATAGAAGATACAAGCGTGAAATTCGACAAGAGACAAGTAATACGGCGTGATTCGAATGAAAGAAGGATACGAATTTTTGAAAATCATATTGCAGCGAAAATTCGAACAAACCGAAAGCAGGATCAGCTATCGTTGGGATTCTCCGATTGGTTGACGCGTTTAAGCCGAATTAAAATTTGATGCGGCAATGGGCCCAGCCCAGCAGATCTTGATTAAAAATGAAAAAACGCTGGAACAGGAGTGCATTTTTGATAAGGGACAGACCAGCGTTCCCCGATGGTCGATGGGCAGATCGTGAAAAATTTACGGACCAGACCGCACTCCATCGGTTTTTGCTTCCAGCGCTTCTTTCGCTGATCATCTGCCTGTTTTTCCGTCTCGTTTATTTGGTTGTATGTTAAAACGTAGAAGAATGTCGCAAGATGGCCCGAGATTCGGACAAAATCCTGTTCTTTTCCACGAGATTTGTTTTTCCAAAAAATGTACAGAGTAAAGATGAAATAGAATTTCATATCAATAATACTCTTTTATGTTTCATTATCATTATCATGATGATTATCGTCCTAATGCTGACAAGGAGAGATGATAAGTCTCTCTTTGTATCTTGCTTTATAAATTCTTCGAATGTTTTGTACTTCTCCGATATTAATTTTTTTCAATTTATTTCGATTTATTTGATTATTCTTTTATTCTATTTATTGCCATTTTATTTATTATAACGTTTCCATATATTTTTACAATTTTGCGTATGACATTTGAGACGTAAGAAATTTCTGCACCAAGAACGTAATTTCACGAAAACAAAGAGCCATACACCCAGACCCTTTTGGGGTTGTTTTCCTACCAAACTAAAGCATCGAATGCGCATACACTCAAACTCATACGAAATCTACAGTTCTTGACATCTCCTTTTGAATTGTAATGAAATTATTAAAATTCTGGTTTTATAATATGTATTAACGTTTGAGTTGACAATTATAATAGCTGCTAAAGGACTTTGTTCTTTTTATATTTAGAAATTAATCAATAGAAAATACTCTGGACATTTATATGTTTGTCATAAATCTACAGACCTTCGATGAATCTTCGTGTTCATTTCTTTGTTTTTCTAATTTTCTTCTACGTGCACACTGAGAAATTTACTGAATCGTGTATCGGTAGAGAAAGATCATCATCGATAACGAAGCATTGCTTTCAATCAATCGTCTCAGTGCATTATGAAAGCATTAGAAAAAATTTATTTCTATCATTAATAATTGATAAAAAAAAGTAGCCTTTATACAGTCGAAAATCTTCGTTTTGAAGGCATTAAAAATATCTCATATTCATACCTTTGATTTATTATCGAGCTGATGTTGCACTGTAAATTTTATCGTAGAAAAATATAGTAAACTAGAACGAGTGTAAAAGGAAGATAAGAAAATATGAAGTACAACGACAGGAAGCTTTGTAATGCAGCGAGTATCACGGTTGCTTTTCCATCTAGGTGATCACGGTTCGAACCCTAGCAGGTTTTTCCATCGATTTTAAAAGGTTGCCCGAACAATTTGGTTAATTACTCGCAGATAAGAGCGAAACGAGCGTTTTAAAAATTTCCCTCGGTTGAAAAAAAGTTTGGGAAAAAGAGAAAGAATACTTTGAAACGAGTTTCGTGGGATAACGAGAGAGAATTTTTCTTAGAAATGAAAGCTCGGTTAAAGGGTGTGTAATTAAGCAGAAAAGGATTTTGCGAGAAAACATTGTGAAGAAAAATTTCCTGCTAGTTTATCCGACGATAAACACGTGAAATGTGTTGAATTTCATTGGAGAACAACGATCAAAGAACAGACGTGTATCTCTAAAAACGCATGATATATAAAACGAGAAACTGTAAAATGAAAGACAGGAAGGAGAACAAAATAATGAAAAGCATGAAAACTGCATGAAAGGAGAAAAGTAAGGTAAAAATGCAGTTTTCAACAAACGTAAATGTTTGTACCTTAAATCTAATCTCTGGTCTTGGTCGAAAGATAAGAAAAGATCGACTTAGACTTGCAAAAACGATATGAACACAGTCATTTGCACAAAGAGTGGCGTCGCGAAAACAACGTAGTGTTTTCAACGAAGAAAATATTTTCGCAAGGAACAATACCAAGGAACAGGATACAGGAGCAGTTTTTTCAAAGGATTTAGTGCCATACAACGCTTGACCTGTTCCCCTCTGTGGAGAATTTTAGCGTTAAAAATGGAGCTTGGTAAATTCGGTTACACACCACGTGTGTAACATCGTTAACGTGGTAATTTGTGTTGGGGCCGTGCATCGTTGGACATCACGTGTAACAAGTTGCTCAACGGGTGATAAGCGAGAAATAAAGTTTTTCACGCGTGATATAAAACGCGTAACTGCCCTTCGAAATGAACAGAGAACGAAGGGATTGTAGCCGGAGAGCGATTCGGAACATTCTACACGATGATGAACGTGTTCATAATTCCGTTGCAGCCGTGTTGTGCTACCGTATGCGCCCTCGAGTTAATCAGGCTACGTTATTAGCGATAAAATCCCTCGGTAAATCACATCCGACAACGCCTTTCCTCGCCGTATTACACGCAATAAGCGTTATTAATATTTTTAGGCGAGTCGGCTACGCTTTTTACACGAATTTCTCCGAATTTCCGCCCCGTTATAGTCCATGGTATAATTTAGTTGTCGCTGTAATTCCCTTGTTTAGTTTTATCACGTGGAAATAAAAGCGTGTCCGTTGGCCGAAGCTTAAAATTCACAAGCTAATAACAACTCTGTTATCGACGCTGTTTGTCCACGGTAAAAGTGCCTTCCTTTTAATTACGTTCACGGCTTGATGAAATTGCCGGTAACAACGGGATAACGAAGCGCAGAGATAAGGTTCGAGCTTGAGTAATTTCACGATGATTAATCTAATACACATTTTCACTTTCTCGCTACGATTTATTCGAATTCGTCGCGACGGATTAAAATCGTTTTCGCGAAATCGCGTTTCCTCATTCGCGAGATATAACAAAGACGAGGAGTTGAAACGTTAAGAACGATGCAAATGCTAATAAAATAATAATCACGATTGTTTTCAGTAAGAAATGTAAATGTAAATGAGTAAATCTCATCGCAGGGTAGATAAAAGGACGAAAGTAGAAACGAAAATAAATTTTTAAATAATTAACAACACGCACCCCTTGTCGTTTATTCTTGTCTTTCTGAACCCGTAAAAGTGTCGAACGTTGATGCTTTATACAAAAGTTTCAGAAACCACTTTCTAATGGATACCTTCTCTTCGCATTCTGACATTTATATACATCGCTCACCGTTTCAACTCCACAAATCGATCAAAAGGATCTCGTACGAGGAGGATAAAAAGATGAAAAAAATGGAATATCACGAGAATAGACGGAGAAAATGGAAGTTAGGCAAAGGAAGAAACGAAAATCCTGAAACTCGAATATTGCGCTCACGGATTGCACGTGCGATAGGAAACTGTCGACGACATCTTCGATAATTAATGCCCACCCTAGGGGGTTTAATTGATCCGGTTCACCGTTCGATTATCGAAACCCCATCTTTCACACCGGCGCGGTACGGCGCGGCGTGCACGGTTCTCGCGTCTGACCTGTAACTCTCTGCCGATCCGTATTCCCTTCGCTCTATCCTGTCCCTTCTTTTTTCCATTTTCAATCCGTCCCTTTCGATTCCCGGTCCTCATTGTTCTCTTATTTACCGACCCCTTTCCTCTCCCGTTTTTCATCCACCTTTTTATCCGGTTCTTTTCATCCGGAAAGTCAATCAGCCGCGACGAGGCAAATGTTTCTCTTGCAGTTTCCTTTTTCGAACGAGTCGAAATCAAATTTTTCTGCGAATCTAATTCTGCAATAGGTAGTTTGCGTCACTTTTAAAGAAATCGTCGTTTGATGTGAGCGGTAGTTATTTATCAAATTTGGTCAATGCATTTTCCGTGCTTTTGCTGCCCTAACTTTTTCGCTTCGGCAGTCCAGTCCACCGAAGTACTGTCACTGAACGAAAACGCGTGCGTGGTTGCTGTATATATACGTTTTCCTAAGTCTTAAATAACAATAATTCTTGTAAGAACCGTATATGAAATATCGTTTCACTTTCAATGGATTTAATAGATTTTTTAGCATGAAACAATATACGATCGTTTGGATGTTTAAATATATTGTGTGGGACGTTTTGATGTTGTTTCAACAATGAGCAAATCTAAGAAGTGATTAATCCAATATGCCAATAAAATCAACAGAAGATGATCTGCTGATAACGAAAAATATATTATTGACTACACATAGCACTTGTATATGCATCATTTGGATGCCGGATATACGGGGTGCCGAACAGGCTATCTTGTGGATGCCGCCTATAAGCGGCGCTCGAAGCGAAAGGGTTAATAGAAAGAGAGAGAAAAAAAATACTGTGCCATAAAAAATCAAATCCAAGGACCATGCAACGATGAGTCGCTTAACGATTTTTTCGAACCTCGTAGAATAGTTTTTCGTAATTTTCTCAAGCAGATAGCCACTGGTGATGAAAATTCCATTTTTAAAATGAAAAGGTTGCCTATGTCAAAGCTCGCTCGTTGCAGTCAATCAGTAGAACGAGTCAATCTTTCTACCATTGCATTGCCTTGAACCAAAATAACCAAATTGAAAACGGAATGCCAAATTAGTATCTACATTGAATTAATATCGGCAAGTACCCTTTTTATTATTTAATCTGCATTTTACAATTTGTCCAGCTGGACATTTGGTAAATTTTTCTAACTTAATTGTTAAATAACATGTGGATGGCTACCCCAACGGGATACCATCTTCGACTGTTTGACTATTTTATTTCTTTAGTGAGGTGAGTGAGGTGTTTTCTTTTTAGTCTTCTTTCTATGAGAGTTTTGCTCGCTTCAGCAGCCAGCTATTTTGGATGCGTTGCCGTTCTTTCCTTGTATTTTTCTCCGCACTATTCATATGTTTTCGAGGCAGAAAACAAATGAATGTAAACTGTTCCGTCGGTTAACAGTCGGATATGGAAGAAAGTGCTGAGACGCGTGCAAGTGTGTATCGATGAATATCTTTGAAATCGTTCATCAAATAAATACATAATTATTCTAATATAAATTCTAAGTGTAAATTTAGTGTTCCTATACCATTATTTCGGCTATTAAGATCCAAAATTCTCAACAAACGCTATTAACGAAAGCACGCACGACTGATGGCGAATAATATGCCACGAGATAGCAACGTCTTACGGCCATTCGTTCGAGCGAAGATTAACAAGCCAGAAGCGACAAGTGTTTCACTTCCTCTTGCCTCGCGATATTTCAGATTACCACCCCCTTCACCTCGTTTTCATAATGTCGTTTCCGTAGCAGAGTGGAGACAAAGAAACGAGCGAATTAACTGGAGTCCCTCTGTTTGCAATGAAAATCCAATTTCGTTTGAACGCGGCTCTTCGAACGCGGCCAAGTTTCCGAGTAAAACTGATCCGGCGTTTATGCCATGGGTAACCTGCCGCGATAAATAAACGGGCTGCCCTCTGCCTACAAGAGATGGTAAATGTAGAAGAAGGTGGAGAATGGAAAAGTGGCTGAATTAAACGAGCGACGTTAACTCGCTCGTCTCGAAGCCCTTTGTCGTTCCGTTCTACTTTATGAAATCTTCGCGTTGACACGCTTACAATACTTAGAAACTTTAATCCGCCTGTTTGTCACGTCCCAGTTTTGCTTTTGTTTGCAGTTAAGATAAATCGGGAACACCATCGCGTAGGGAAAGTATGTTTAAACCATATCGCGTTTGGAATTCACAAAGTCCATTAGCAAATGCGTCGAGGATTCAAGCTACAGATCTGACGAGATCGAGTTGTATCTGAGATGGTTTTTTCGAATCCAAAGTTCATTGTCTCGCACTTATTACGTATTTTTACGGTGTATCCAATTGTTTATAATTATTCTGTTAATTTATATCCTTAACACGTCGATTGCCACACGTGTTTTCACTGAAATCTCTGTCAGGTCACGCAGTACCAAGCGTTCTCTGCTAGGTACTTCCATCGATATTTTAATAATGTGAGTAAATAATTTTTTTAATAAATCATTTTTGTATTATTTTATAACAATTTAATAGTTTTATTATTTCCTCTAGAATATCTTTTCAAATACCTACGACGATCCTTCGCAAGTAGTCAAATAAGCGCCACCAAACTTTGCTGTCACCCGAATATGGGTGTCGCGGCAGTCAACGTGTTAATCTATTTATCCGCGTTATTCACTTGTTTTACG